>CAMTDV010000116.1:16384194-19094194 GCA_947069175.1 Scalesia atractyloides | reverse complement strand
TCCATTTCATTCACATTTGGAGTATATTTTAGTGCTATTGTAAGATGTAACAATTACCATTATTGTTTAGTACACCTAATCTCTCTTTTTTACTATCAGAGAACAATAATCAAGTATGTTCATTCTAAAGAGTTCTACATCGTGATATAAAGCTTGATAATTTTCTCATGGTTCTTCATAGAAAAGCAAATCAGTGTAGAATTTATATTACATGTTGATGCAGAATGTCTATAGCCTACGTCTTAGGGTCATGTCGTGTCGATGTAATAGGGCTACGCATTGTTAGATTATGATTTTGTTGTATGTGAAGGCCACTTCGCATGAAGTGATAGTCACCTCGTACGAAGTGCAGCACACCTCGTACCACGTGCACACCTCGTACGAAGTGCACACCTCGTACGAAGTGGAGACTCAATTCATACGAACTTGATGTGTCTATAAATACGTGAGTCAAGGTCTTGAGTATGTAGCTGTTTGATTGACTGTGAAGGCGAAGCCCTGTCCAGTTTGTCTCAGAATTGTAACATGTTGATCAGTATTAACGAAACTGAGCATTTAAACAGTAATAATCATATTGTCACTAGTTAATCATGGATTCCGCACATGTTGACTAGATATCAAATTAGGTGCTGTGCTTTTGGAGAAGAGCCGATCCTCTCACAAGTGGTATAAGAGTCTCGTGGCCTGATTTGAAGACAATTGTTCAGGATTCAGCCTTAGAATACTTCTTATTCTACTCATTCTTCTTTTTTTTTTTTACTTTTGAAACGAATTCATGGACAAAATGAACTGATTTTCAGTATAACATGTAAAAACCAGTTTAGACAAACCCTTGAAAGAACTAGAGCTAAAAACAGCTGAAATCATGTTGAAAATTTCAAAAAACGTGAAATTACAAACACACCTCGCAAGAGCTAAAACAGACACTTCGCACGAAGTGACCATCCACTTCGTACGAAGTGACCATCCACTTCGTACGAAGTGACATTTTGTTAACATTTGTTTACCACTTCGCATGAAGTGAACTCTAGATTGCACGAAGTGATCAAAACATGTTTTTGAAAATCTAAGTCTAGTTCGCACGAAGTGTTACTTCGCACAACACCCACTTCGCAAGAACTAATCTTTGTTCAAATTATTCGTAGAAAATGGAGAACGAATTTTTTAACGCATTTGCTACATTAGCCGTTATGACTGTAGCCGCTTAAACCTTAAACCTAGATAATGAAATGGGCACGATGACCAAGCCACCCAAATTGATGTTTCTTGAAGATTATAAGGGCTGGCATGAAAGATTCACGAATTGGGTACAAGCAATTATCTAGACTGTTGGTATGCGATAGAGGAAGGGTATAAGATTTCGACCAGAGAAAATGCTTTAGAGAAGGGAATTATGCAATATCCTAATCAAGAAAGGCTTTATTTTCTCGTGAAAAGAGTATGATAAATATTTTACAACAGGAAATTAAAGAAGATATATTCACGCTGTTCCATCATGAAGATTATGCTCAATCCATCTTGAATGCGCTCAAGGTTAAGTTCAAAGGAAGTGCACAAATGATTAAGAGCAAGCAAGCACTGTTGAAGAAAGAATTCGATATCTTTCATTCCTTAAAGGATGAGTCGATGAAACAGATGATTAAAAGGTATTGTCACCTTGTAGTTGAAATGAAACGGTTAGGAGTGAACAAAGATAACGAAGAGCTGGTGGATAAGTTAGCTGATGGTTTAGAGAAGGGAATTATGAAATATACTAATCAAGAAAGGCTTTATTTTCTTGTGAAAAGAATATGATAAATATTTTACAACAGGAAATTAAAGAAGATATATTCACGCTGTTACAGCATGAAGATTACCCTCAATCCATCTTGAATGCGCTCAAGGTTAAGTTTAAAGGAAGTGCACAAATGATGAAGAGCAAGCAAGCACTGTTGAAGAAAGAATTCGATATCATTCATTCCTTAAATGATGAGTCGATGAAACAGATGATTGAGAGGTATTGTCACCTCGTAGTTGAAATGAAACGGTTGGGAGTGAACAAAGATAACGAAGAGCTGGTGGATAAGTTAGCTGATGCACTGCTAGAGGGCGATGGTCAACATATCTCATGATTCTAAAGAATAGTCCTGACTACAACAACACGTTGAGTCTTGCAAAATTCATTGAGAAGCTTAAAGGTCATGAATTGGATCTACAGAAGATGGCAAAATCCAGAAGTGCTCATGCACACAAAGATGTTAATCTGTACTTTAAAGGAAGTGCTATTACCAACAACCAAAGCCCGAAGTTTCAAACAGCTTACAGTGCTAATAACTCATCAAATACTTCGACAAACAATTCAAGCAGTAGCACCGGGTTTACCTCGTTCCGGAGTTATGATCCGAATACTCCAAGTACTCCGTAGTCGTCCCAAAGCTCTAATAACTACAACAGTAGCCAGAACAACCAATCCAATCAAATCAAAATCAGAGAATTCTTTAGTGCAACATAGCTGTGAATTTGGAAAATGCACAAGACTTCACAGAAAATACAGCTAGGCAACATGTGGCTCTACTCGCATCCGTGCTTGAATCTTGTGAGAGCCTAGTAGCCGGTAAGATCGGAAATCCTGATATGACTAAGGAGGATTACGATCAAATCGACTCTTAAGAACTAGAATTAATAGACATAAAATGGTGTATGGCCAATATTGTTAGAAGAGCTCAGCACTTTATGGAAATTATAGGGCGTAACAGTTTGGGAGGACCTAAAGGTAAATTGGGGTTTGATAAGGGAAAGGTGACATGCTTTAAATGTAGGGAGAAATGTCATTTTAAGCAAGAATGCCCGAACCAAGAAGTCCAGGGTTATCATAATCCGTTTGCTGATGATTACTATAAGAAAACGATCTATCAAAAGACTTCTCCTCCTCAAAGCTCATGAAAGCTTATCACTATTGAGGATGGTTCGACAAAATCTAACAAAGCACTCATGGTGACTCAAGAGGACAAGGGATTTAACTAGAATAATTATATTCCAAAAAAGGAGAGTTTGGCCACTACTTACTGAGATAATAGATGAACTAGAGTTTGATGAAGTTGTCGAAGAAAGTTCGAATGAAGAATGTGAGATAGTATTTGACGAAATGCCTGATAATAGTGCTGAAGCAATTTACTATGAACATTGTGCCGAGGAGACATATTCATCATGTATTTAAATCCGTGATTCCTCCTGATGTTTATAATTCTTTTGAAGGTTTCTTTACACGTTCAAGTCAATACCAATGCACGCCAAAGATAGAAGAATCCAAGAAGCCAGTGGAAGAAAATGAGTGTGAGTCTGATGTGGTTAACATTGTGATTGAAAGTGTTTTGAAGGATGAATCGGACAAATCCGAATTGGATGTTGAATCATCAGAAAATAGTTTAAACACTGATCCAAACGTCATCGTATACAAAATGCATGGATCTCATAAACTATATTATGATGAGGATTTCCCAATTCAGAATGTCAATCTGGATCGTGTTGAAAAGTTGTTCAAGCTTGTTGAGGTGAGACATTCTCATTTAGAAAAGCAAGATGCATCATTTTATTCTAAATCAAAATGTGTTAACAAACCCTACCATCAAAGGAACAAAGATTATCCTAAAAACAGGAGAGCTGGGTTGGGTTTTCACAAGCAAAGACCAAACAACAAGTTTCGAAAGCTGAACTTTACAAAGAAAATCAATTTTATCTATGGGACAACTATAGGAAAGGAAAAAGAGATCATTGGTAAACAATCCAATGATGAATTCAAGAAAGAAAAAGAGAGCAGAAAACAGGATTTGGATTCCTCTGTTCAAAAAGACAGTAGGAAATGCTCAAGTGTAACATTGTTGGGTATACTGCACGACCATGTTCACAAAGAAATCCAAAACCTGTTTTCAACTCCAACAGATCTACCAAAGATGAGAAACAAAAGGCACCCATCTTTGTTCCCATAAAAATTCTAAAAAGAAATAATGAATCTCATAAAAATGTAAAATTAACGATTCAGTTTAATTCTAAATTTAAGATTGGTGAAACTTCCACCAAGAATAGTCAAAAGGATTCAAAGTTTTATTCTAAAAGGGCAAACTTGAGAACACAAACTTGGGTTGCAAAAGTCAAACCATCTAAAGTAGAACTGAAACCATCTATTCCAATCAAAACAGAGGTCAAACAAAATGTCAAGATCAAAGTTTGTCCGAAGTTTGATATTCCTAACCCACCCAAGACCAAGCAGGTTTGGGTTTCTCTGTTTAAATAGTTTCTTCCTCATGTGTACAGGGACTCCCGAGGCCAATCATGTCAAATTGGATTATGGATAGTGGAGCTTCCCGACAGATGACTGGGATGCTTGCTTTGTTGCACGACGTCAAACCTATTCGAGGAGGTTACGTTGGTTTTGCTGGAACTCAGGGTGGAAGAATTGTGGGAGAAGGTATTCTTACGAATGGAGTGGTTTCCTTTGACAAGGTGAACTACAATGCAGAGCTGGAGAACAATCTACTGAGTATTTCGCAAATTTGTGACAAAAAGTTCACAACACACTTCAATGACAAAGAATGCTTAATTCTCAAGCAGGGATTCAAAATTCTTGAGGAGTGGATCCTCATGCGTGCTCCAAGAGAGAATGATATTTATGTCATAGACATGAGCGTCACATCCACTACATATAAGAAGGTTCAATGCTTTGTTTCTAAAGCAACCGAGAAGGAGTCAATCTTATGGCATCGGAAGATGGGGCACATCCACTACATCTAAGAAGGTTTAATACTCATGCATGTTTCGAAAAGCTTTGTATAGCTGTGAAAACCGGTAAGTTTAGCATAAATCTTTCGTAAACCATTTGATTTCATTGAAATCTGTTTGAAACATGGTTTAGAAATATATGATTTTCGTTCATCGAAAATTGTATGCTTTGCAAAACTTGCATGTCTTTCCACCCCCGAAAACATTTATAAAAATGTAAAATGGTAAAAAGTGGGGGTAATGAACTTACCTTGATATCCTTGTGCATAGCTAGCTTAATGTGATTCCATAGTGTTGTCTCCACAACTTGACTTGCTAGCATGCAATCTAATGTATTACTAAAACAGAATAACATGTAAGTTTCTAGATATAACGTAGCTAAACTACGTGTCACCGAGCTCTACCGAATCGTTACTCATACGATTCTATGTCATTTTCTTAACTCAGTTAAATAATCTATGGTTTTCTAAGAAACGATTTAGTTTTCGAGCGACTTGAAATATATGTTTAGATATAAACATAACCAAATTTCATGAAATCATATTTAGTCGTTACGTACATCGAGGGATAATAGTACGACTCTTCGTAGTTTTCGCAAGGTATATTATATATATATATACTTGTAAATATACCAATATTTATAATACATTACGTATCCGAACAAGAGTCTGGCACATCGTTTATGATAAATAAATAACGATGTAATAGTACGGTTGTTATAGTCTTGCGGAGTTGCGTCGTACCTCGTTGAAGCGTTTGAAATCGAATATAACAGATAGCATTTGAAGTTCCCGAATCGTCGATGTTTGAAATAAATATAACTATATTTATTTTATAAAAGTATTCAAGTCTTGACATTCGAATATTTATAATTATATTTGTGTTATACGATTCCCGAATTCGGTCATTTGAAATAATTCGCACATTGTACTTGTATTGTAAAAAGACTAGGAAATATTGACGTTCGAAATAAATATAAACAATATACTTATTTTTATAACATCATTCAAATAATTTATCGAGGTTTGAAATCTAGTTTCCGAGTTTCGACTTTGAATTAAACACAAATAAATATTATTTATTTTGTAGTCGATTACCGAATCTTGTTATCTTGTAGTCGCGCTCGTTGAAATGTTGTCGTCTCGAGTTTTGAACGTTTTAATTAGCGTCGTCAAATAAATATATCTATATTTATTTTTATAATTATCGCTTGAATCG
Organism: Scalesia atractyloides; assembly: GCA_947069175.1. NCBI lineage: Eukaryota > Viridiplantae > Streptophyta > Magnoliopsida > Asterales > Asteraceae > Scalesia > Scalesia atractyloides. The sequence continues at coordinate 19,088,221 of CAMTDV010000116.1, read as the reverse complement.
GACGCTTTGCCTTTGAATTTCAATGTGATTTGTATCGCGTATTTTGACGAAAATCGGGCAGAGTTTCCTCTGTTTTTGGACGATCCCGACAATACTAGTTGTCGCTTTATTTGTCAAAACGCAATCAATCAATATAACAAACAATATATATAAAATTTTTCGTCGTGTTTTGAATATAATTTTCGCCAAATATTATTTCTGATTTATATATTTAACTAACATCGGTTCAATTTTAACTAATAATTTACGTCGATTCAATTGTTATTTTTAAACTTTTTGGCGATACATATTCGTTTACGGGTCGGTTTTGAGCTCAGTTTCGCGATAACTAATATTAATGTTTATTAACTAATATAAATAATTTTCGCGTCGTAATTAAATTTTTACCGAGTCTCGTGTTGACTCAATGACCCGACAACTGACCAGTTGACCGGGTTTGACTAGAGTTCGACTGCATTGACCGAGTTGACTTTTATTGACTGAACCAAGACCTGAAACAAACACTTAAATATTCAAACTGAACCGAAGCTAAACCCAAATCCAAACAAAACTTAAATACCGAAACTGTTTCGAACTTGAACCGGGTCGGACCCGAAACCTGAACCGGAATCTGAACCGGAACTGAATTGGGTTTAGTCGAACCAAAACCTGAACCAAACCGGATCTGAATCAAGGAGCTGAATCAAAAAAGTCAACCACCACCATCACCGTCGCTACTGCTGCCGGCAGTTGTCACCGCGCGTCGGCTGCCGCTGTTCTATACCACCGCCATCGCCACTGTTAGTCGATCGAAACCGAAGCTGCCACTTATTTATAGCCTCGACCCAACCCCACAAAACCCGAACTAAAATAACCACCATCATCATCATCGTCGGCCGCTGTCGCCCCGTCAAAAGCCGCCGCTGTGCATCGCCGGTTATAACCCCCAACCCGACTACAACACAGCCGCCAGCGTGAACCATCGCAGCTGGTCCGAACCGGCATCGCCGCCGTCCAGTTCCTCCACCGCCCTCGACCTTTTCATTCTGTAACGTTCGAAGCGTAATAATTCATCAAAATCATAACTGTATGATAAATAAGAGTATAAAATTCGTGTTTTTAGACGTTGTCAGTATTTGTTCGGCATCAGTTCGCTTATCGTTCAATTTCGCGTTTAGTGTTCTCGGTTATCGCCAAATCGCGTAACGTGAAGCATGTAGACGTTCCTAGGCTCTCCAGAGGCCTGATCAAGTTAATTTATGTCTAATTATGTTGTTTATGATGATATTATTGTTCATTACGCGCTTAATTACAACCGGAAACTGCCGGTTGTCACATTATACAAGTTCTTCTGATTTTGCGTCAGCGATGGCCTAGAACTTATAGAATACGTTTGTTTTTAAACTCGAAAATTGCACAAAATTGGAAGTATCAAAAGATCTAACAATTGCGGTACTAAAGATTCCAAATTGGAACATTACTTTTAAGTCGAGTGTTCATCTCTTTATCTGTACGGTGATACTAACCTAAGCTCTCAAGGTCTCGCATAACCCAGATACAAATATAAGTTAGATATATTCAACTATAAGATGAAATCTAGGGAATCTTGATACGGGAGTATATTCTAAGGTGGGAAACACGGTTCAGTCAAGTTCTTAAAATTACCTAACGTATCTCAGAACAATTTAGAAATGTGTAGAGGCTTAAATGGATCAGTATACTGACAATCTAAGTGAATTTGTTTAGATCTTAAAGTCTAATCAAGGTCAACGGTACTAGTGATATGTCTCAAAAACTGATATGATCCTCTAACACAAACTCACAAAAATATGTTTGTAAATATGTTTGTATATAGTTTTTGCATTTTATTTTAGAAAAAAACCAAAAATATTTTCAGAGTGTTTTAGTATAAACTTTGGAAAAATAAAAAATATTATATTTCTATCTTAGTTTCGACTGCTGATGATGGAAAGCGGATCTTCAAAATCCAAAGATGCTGGATGCTGTGAAAATCTGAAAGACAACGGGTTCTGAGCTTACCTAAAATGAGAAAATGTTTTGAAATGATCAAATGTTCATTAATTTGAAACTTAACATTGCCTGTAACATTAGTTTATTCATAAAGTGTTCAACCAAGGTCATTAACTTGGACTTGGTAGACAAATCAGTTAACCAGAGTCATTAACTTAGACTTGGTCAACTTAGTGGGTTGCTAAAACTGTTAAAATGTTCAAAAAAGTTAATATGTAGAAAAATTGTAAGTCACCTCCCACGAAGAGGATACACCTCGCATGAAGAGGATACACTTCACACGAAGTGAATCACTTCTTACGAAGTGGAAATCTGTGTTATATAAAGAGGGTAGTTCGCACGAAGTGATCATTTATTGCTTCTGCGATCTAAGAGATACCTTTGTGCGAACTGAGTGTTTTGTGCGATTTATTAGTGTTAATCGGAAACTAGTAGAACATAATGGAACCTTCAATTTGATAAAAATAACAAGTTACAAAATTGGTGTTCAAAATAGTCTTGGGATAAAATGGCACTTCGTACGAAGTGGAATATCCACTTCGCACGAAGTGAACTTGGTAAATTGTCACACCCCATATTTCCAACCAAACCTCGGTGGGCCCGAGTGGGGAATATCGTGATGTAAGTTGATATCATGATAGTCAATTAACATAGCATATCGAAAGTCCTGGAGTTTAAAATACTATTACAAACCAAAATGTTCAAAGTACGAAAATAATATATATACAGACGGTTTGTAACTACAGATCCCCAGGCGGATCGTAAAATATACAAAAGATGAACATCAGACTTTTAGGCAGATCTAAGGATTTTCAAGATCCTCTTATATCAATACCAAACAGCTTCTAGCCTATTTCTTGTTGTACCTGCAACTTAGTCTTTTGAAAATACGTCAGCTTTCGTTGATAAATACAATAACTGACTCGTTTTGAAAACATTTCAAAAATTGATTTAAACGTACAGGGCACATTAAAATGTTTTATAACTTGGGAAATTAAGCTTCAACCTTGTATACAGATTCACATGTTTGTCAATACATATGAGGCCCAATACAGAGACCGAAACATGATTAACTGACACACCACTTATGAACCCATGAAGGAGTTATCCCCAACTTGTGTCATGTGTATGCTTACAGCCCGTGCTTTGGTCGTGGCCATTAGTAACTTAAATGAGCCAAGGATATCCAGGACACAGTTATTAACCCCCAATGTTTAAGTTATCAAACAAACTGATCAAAACGGAATATGCAGATTTACTAGCCGCAATCCGGCATTCGATTGATCCCAGTTCCGACCAAGCGGTAATAATTTACCATAATCCGAGCCCGTATAGGGAAAATAAGTCAAGAGTATTTACCTGAGATTTAAATGCAAGTTTATATTAACTCAACCGTTTAATCAATTAGATAAGTGGAGATAGCTTTTACTGGAAGGCTTTAGTCTGGAATAATGGCATAACCTAACCAACTAGAATGCTAACGGTCCTATTTAAGTCATAGACTTAGACCGACTAGTTTAAAGGATCAAAACGGTACCATACGCTAGATTAAGTGACGACCAGATAGAATGTAGTCTAAACCCAACAAGTACTTAAGACTTGTATGTCATGGGTAAACAATTAACATTCTAGAATTTAAGATTAAAATGATAAGGTTAAACCCGTTTTGGTTAATTTTCGTAAACTAGTTACATATACTTAACCGTACGCATATAAGCAATATTGGGTAACCGGATGAGTCATGAATAAAGTTCTTATGTCACTATACTTTAAATAAGTTGTACTATCAGTAGGATATCAACTTATATGCCCGTTGAGGTTTTAAACAAAACCACGCCTTATAAGGCGTTTTAACCATTATATGTTGTATAAAAGGAACTTACATATATTTTGATGTTATGATCATAAACACTTTGGAAAAATACTTAATTTGGAATATATTATTAGTATGATAGCACACATAAGTGTGATTTATCGTGTAAGACCAAACTATGCATCGAAAGGGCATTTTGGTCCTTTAAAAATGTAATTTAGGATATTATATTAAAACTTCGTTAATGATCAGAATAGTAGCATCATAATATGTTAATTATATTAACATATCAGTAGGTAATTAATTTGCAAGTTCCTTGTTGATTAAAACCTTGTTTTATGTAAAAATGAATTTTAGTCAAAGATTGACATTTAGCAGAACTTGTGTATAAACTCAGATTATAATTATGATCATGTAATCAAACCTCAAAGGGTTATGCTATATTGTATTGCGATCATAATGCGACCATAAATCATTAGTAAATTAATCTAAGTCGGGTCAGAATTGAAGGTCAAAGTAGAAGTCAAACTTCGTGACTTTTGTTGCGAACCGACCCTAGGACTGAAATTGACGAGCAAAACATGTTCCCACATGTTCTAATAATTATTACCAACTTGTTTAAGTGTCAAAAACATATTTTTAACATATATAAACTCATATTATAATATTTATAAAATCTGACCCGTTTGACTTTTTAAAACATAAACTTTGACCCGTCAATTGACCTAGTAAATGTGATCCTTAGGAGGTGCCCTTTTAAGGGATTAATACCTACCTAATTACGATCACTTAGCCATGTTCAACTTGAACAATGTCTAGACCATAAAGGTCTTAACCGAAAGTAAAGGCATTTGTCAAAAATGCTTGACTTTTGGGTATTGAAAGCCTATAAAAAGAAAAGAGCATAGATGGAACACTGACAAGTGATCCAAGAGAAGTTTAGAACTCAATGGGATGCTCCTAGATGACCAGGAACTTCCAAGAATGTATTAGAGAGAAGAAGAGGGAATGAGCAAAGAATATAGTGAGCTTGATGGTCTATTTATAGTGCAAAAGGGTGTGTGAGGATGAAGCCAAGTGTTTGAGGTGTTGTAGGATCATCACATGAGTCTAATTAGGTGTCAAGTGCTACAAGAGTGTGGTAATTTGCAGGAGATGTGGCATCTTGACAAAAATTTGGGGTTTTGACACATTTAGCCCCTCAAAAATAGTTTTATGGATTGTCATGAATTGTACCTTGACTTATATTCAATGATATAATGATACAACATACTCTTTTTCGTTCAACACGTGATGTGTTGAAGAAGAGTGTGAATAACCGAACATTAACGAGTGTCACACAAGGTGCTTTTGTGACTTATTCGTAGTTACTAGCTTAGAATACGATAAATACAGATCCTTATGGTTTTAAAGTTAATTTACCTAAATTTGTAAAGTTAGAGGTTCAGTGATAGCGTGGAATACTTGAGGATGGTGAATCAAAAGATATCACTTCAACCAGGAGTCGTTCGGGCCGAAAGATGGCTTGATTATGCAAGAAAACGAAATAATAAAGTCTAGGGGCCTTCGGTTATTAGTTGAAAGTTAAAATAATGAAAAAGAGGAGTTCTAGAGGCCCGCCGTAGGCTACAGTCATCAGAACTTAGCTTACGTCAGTTTAAAATCAATTTAACAAGTTAGAACCGTAGCTTATGGTCCTGGACCATAGGCTACGGTCATGTTAAAATTTTTTTACACGTTTGAGGAGTTGAGTGGCTAACTTATTTGAGGCATCATCTGAGGGTACGTACACGTGTCGGTATAATACCTAACGTGAATTTTACGAGGTATTACATAAATTTTTAAACACCACTCTGTACGAAGTGTGTTGGTTAGAAAGTTATGTTGTTTTCGCACACTTCATATGAAGTGAAAAAGATCATTTCGTACGTATACCACTTCGCACTAAATGTTAGGATATTATTTTTACGTCGAAATTTCTCTAAGTGTTGATTGTTATGTTTTGCAGAAAAAGAAATCATAGTTCAAAAAGACACACAACACATGATGTGTACTAGATGATACGAAACTAGAAATAGCTCCATTTTAAGATATACTTGAATTTATGGGACGTCTATAGGTGACAAAGGTTTTAACTCATCAACATAAGGTCTGCCGATCCCATATTGAACGATTCTGGAATTCAGATGAGTTTGTTGCTGAACCACGTGCGATACATTCAGCGGTGAAGATTGGTGAAGAAGAATTTTAAGTTAAGATCTGTAAGGCCCTGTTAGGTTTATGCGTTAGTCATTTAGTTAGTTTGGGCACACTTGTATTTGATGGGCTTGGGAAAGGCTTTTGGGCCTAGGGTTTAGGGTAATGGAGCACTAACCACTTACTATAAATAGTAAATGATGTATTAGGGTTAGTAGATTTTTGGTGGTTTCTCATACTTGTATTAGACAAATTACAATATATGTATGCAAGCTGATCTTCATCTATTTCATCTTATTTCTTCTATCTTGATTCATAGCTTGTTAGTGTGATTTCGCCACCAAACAAGCCTTGTGTTATATTGTAGATTCGGTTTTAGGGACTTAAAATTGGTAAGGTTGCTGTATGGAGATGACGATTTTGAGTGGACTTGGCGTTTTGAGCAGTACTACAAAGGTAAGGAGCCTGGAGTCTGGAGATGCATTCGTGATGGTCCTCAAACCATTATGAACGTAACTGAGGATGATCCTCTTAGTTAGATTCCAAAGCCTGAGAATCTATAGACGGACTGTAACACCCCGACCGCGTAAAACAACGAATCGCGGCGGAAACGTCGAGTAGTCATGTCACAGAACTATTGTTTCATAACTCATGGAACATAGAAAATTTGTTTTATTAAGTTAAATGTTTACATTTTCTTGGGATAAACTGAAACAACACATAAATAAATTGTCTTTCATGTTTTAAGTCACTAAGGCCCGCGTCCATTCCTACGTGAAGCATGCATCATATTATCAAGCATTGACTCCTGAAACATATGTGAAAAGAGAGTCAACATAAAAATGCCGGCGAGTACATAGGTTTTGTGAGTATGTCAAATTCGTGGCTTTGTATATATATTGCAACACCTCGTCCCACTATAAGAGTCGTTTAGTGAAAACCTCGTATCAAAATTGTTTGATATTGCAATACAATTAACCAACTAAAACAAGTTGGTTAGAGTTGTAAAACCTTATAGCCATGAATCTCGACCAAAACGTTTCTTTTCTAAAAACCTTGTAATAGATTGATTCAAAAGAAAACTTTGTATCAAAAGTGTTTGATATTGCAATACAATGAACCAACTAAAATAAGTTGGTTAGAGTTGTGAAAACCTTATAGCCATGAATCTTGACCAAAATGTTTCTTTTGTAAAAACCTTGTAATAGATTGATTCAAATGAAAAATTCGTATGGTTTGTATCTTTAAGTGAAAATCAATGCGTGACATTGTTCAAAACCAATTTTCCGTGTTATAAACCATTTAGTTATAAATCAATCGTCTGTGTCATAAACCAATTGTCCATGTCATAAACAAATCGTTCGTGTTTGTAATTGTGAAAACTTTTGATCGTTCTTTAACGAACACATTCAAACCTATGTTGACTATACCACCAAAGGGTATCTTTAATAGACCACCAAAGGGTCACTTTAACTAGACTAACAAATCAACAAATGATTTGTTAATCAGAAATAGTTTCTGTCATTTCCCAAACATCCACCAAATCCAGTGAACATTCCGATAATGGGAATGTCAGTCCTATGGCACCATAACGTACTGCTGGTCGGCTCGGTGAAAGCTAATGAAAGTCATTTGTGTTATGGATAATGCATCAACAAGTTCTTCACATTATTGAAATCTTATTGTTTTATATATAAACCATAGACATAGTTTTTGAAAACTTGAAAATGATTTAGCACATATGAGTCACCCCAAACATATGCAAAACGTAAAAGAGGGGAACTATGTACTCACTTGGGATTGCGAAAGTGTTCTTGATCAACGGAATAAGCAAAATCTCAAAGGTGTCCTAGTGTGTCAGATAAATATGTTAGCGTGTTGGGACTACAAACAGGAGATTGGATACAATGAAGTTTTTATAAACCAAACGAGTGTTGGAACTCATGTGATATTGTTTAACAAACTTCACATTCTGATTTGGAAAGGATACTAAGTGCTTTTCGTAACGCCTTGCTTTTTTGTATTTTCCTTAATTAGAAAGTGTAATCGTATTTCTATTTATGGAAACTTATATTCGTATTGCATTCGTATTTCATTTCTCCATCTTATAATCCAAGACTTTGATCGTAATAAAATTCATATCTGATACATACTTGTCTTACATGCATTTAATTGTTAAATACGTGTTTTCATACAAACCGATACTTGTTATACGTGCAAATACTCATACATTCATACTTGATACCTAAAATATACTTACATATACATTATACACTTGAAAACATGCGAAAATATCAAGTTTTACCATGAAATGAAAGATAAACTAAGTTCAAGGACTAAAAATAGCATAATCCGCAAATTCTTGTTTCTAGCTCATGGATTGGTCAAAAGTGTGTTTGTTGGATTGTGCCTCTTGGATTTAATACTCAACTAACAACCCCCCAACCACCATCAGCTTCATTAATTACCTAAACCCTAATTCCCCATTATAAATAGAAGCCTCCTCCCACTCTCATTTCACACCTCAATCTTCTCTAAAAGCTTTAAGAGCTCTCTTCCCCTCTCAAAGATCAAGGCTCCCAAAAGATAACTCGACGCTCAACCCATCCACCAACCACCTTCGCAAACTCGCCAAGTTTGAAGACTTAGCAAAACCGTGAGTACACTCGACCCACTTTTCATCTACAACACTTTTGGGTGTAACATGTTTACTTATACCAAAACCATAACACTTAAACTTTATGAAATGCACAAACAATCCTATACACATGAACACTTGATACGCTTACATGATGCTTATATCTTGGACATTCTTTATGTGATACTTTAGTTATTAACTTGTTTAAAGCCTTCGTTTGACATGTATAGCGCTATAGGAATTCACGCATCCCCCTACATCGCATAACCTTGAGGCCATGTTAAAACAGTGTGTTGCGTTAAGGGTTTGGCTAGTAGTATTACATGCCTTGTATTTGCTCATGTAGAATCATAGTTACCATGAGAATTTGTTTATACTTAATCGTATACGTATGCTATGCTTAAACTTGTGTACTCACCTTTGCTTTTGCATTGAATTGAATTGTATTTTAAAACATGTTACAAGTTGATGAAGAGGATGCTATGAAATCAAATAGCAAGGACTTAGATACACACAATTAGACGTTAGGCTAAATTTGTTGTATCCATTTTGTTGTATTGTATTTGCTTCGATGTTGTTCTTGACAATGGTTATTTGAAATGAAATTCAACTTTAAATAAATATTGTCATTATTAGCGTTGTGAGCAATGAGCAATCTCGTTGTCGTCTCACTCCGATGTTTCCGCCATTGGTTGGAGTGTGATAGATTGGTATCAGAGCCATAACTATAGGGAATTAGGTAGAATTGCCATGTTTGACCTAGTCTATAGTTTAAGTGACCAAACTTGACCATTCTTGTTTCTTGCTTAAAATATTAATTCTTCCTACCTTGGTTCTTCCTGTTTCTTTTGGTCTTAATGTGTACAATATGTCTTTCCTAAGACATTTACACAATATACACACTTGAAGACTTGAAGACACTCATACAAACGAGACGATCTCACCAAAATAAGGGTGAAACCCGCACTTTGGTGATCACTCTTAATCCGCGTATTCGATTTTTCACGAATTTACACCATCAAGTTAGGAGTGATACCCACACTTTGATGGAAAATTTCCATTTCATACTCTAATGGACCCTTACCAACTTCGCTCCTCGTTTGGTAAGTACCAACCACGCTTAGGGTACGATGTTGTCAAGTTAGGGGTGAAACCCGCACCTTGTCAACTAGTCTCACTCCTCGATTTTTGGATCTCGCCAAGGTTTCAATTTCGATCAATTAGAGACGTGTAGTAACTGGAAGGGTAAAATGCCGTTAATCACTTCTCGACGAGAGCATTTTACCTTTAGGCCAAAGCACGTTCCTCTAATTTAAAAGGATCTTCAATTCACTTTGGAATAGTCGACGCTTCTCAACGCAAAACACTTCAATATTTTACTAAGCCTATCTTTTATGCTATCTCAATTTCTATGTGTTTTAATATTTATCACCTAGTTCATTTCAAACCCGATGCACAATTCACACATCTTTCACAATAAAAAAACAATAATAGTTCTTGCAAACCACCTAAATTCATACTCCTTACGTAATCGTACATGTTTATACTATGGAATACTTTTTATGCTTATGTCACCTATGTGAACTCATACATATTATACAACACTTACAACCTCAAACGTGATTTTTATTGTCGATCACCTAGATGTCTTTTTTCGCAAAAATCAAGTTGGAGAAATGAGTCGAAGTCAAACTCCAACTCGACTATTTTCATAACAATCACTAAATCAAAACTTATACCTAAACCTTTTATCATGGTTTCAGTTTTTCTCATTTATGCATAAACCTCGATCCTTACTATTTTATCCAAACGATTTCTCACCCTACAACATATTTACGTAAATTACATAAACGAAACCCCCAATGACACTTTAAACGTTTCTTTCACAATTTTTCAAAAACTTTATGAAATGCTACCTATCAACTTAGTCGGTCAAACGAACCTCTTGCCCTCGATTTTCATAACTCGTCCAAAACATGCTCACTTTATACTACCATTCTAAAGACATTTTATTTCCAACAAGAAACCAACGAAAACATTCTCTCACATATGTATAAGTACTTTGCTAAAATACTTTTCAAAATTCAAGTTTTACATGAAAATTTTCAAAGCACTACTTTTCTTGCATCAATAAAACAAAATAAAATAAAATAAAGCAAGCTCACTATTTTACAACCTTTTCAAAAATCGCTAATACGCAAATCTAAGTCTGAACACATGGGCAAGAAATTCATATGCGAATACAAATTTTAAAACAAAAATAGCATTTCTTTTTACAAATCACATCTTACATTAAAAATAATATTTTTTTCTCAATATTCACCCGACATTCACAATTTTGGTCCTTCATTCACGACAAACCCGACTTATTTTATTTCAACCGACTTAATGTTTTGACTCAAGCACCCATACACATGCATATCGTGTTACAACGTTTCTATTTATGTTAAATTCCATTTTATTTCACTTATACGCTCGATGCTACATGCTAAAGTTATACGTATTGTCTTCAATCATGCTCAAAATTTATACATTCGCACTACTTGATAGTCATACTTGAAATCTATAAGTAGGCATGACCCGAGTGGTTTCGCCTATATTCGACACACTTATACATACATACAATCATGCTTACATACTTGATTCTTATAAGCTATCTTAACATCTTTTGCTTGTAATACTAAATGTAACTTGACCCGTACACTACTAGTACAAACTATGCGGATCATGCACATACCAAAATAATCGCGGGTGCACACGGGATTATATTGGTAGGCGCATGAAAACCATAGTGGGTTCTACTGTGTGTCGCAACACGGAACGTAGCATGACACCGAATAGCGAAACGACGTAACATGGTGTGAACATGGTGGATACGTCGCTGGTACGTCCTATATATAAGTGTCCCTACCATGTTACCAAACTTTCATAAAACGTGCCATGAGAAATTCGGTGTTTTCCCCGGACCTTGTTAAATACATTTGATTCATAACAAACTTTGGTGACCCCACTTCGAAATGATTAGTACTCGAGTACCCATTATAAAGCTTCATTCTCAAAATCGTTAGTTTTAACCACCACAATTATCACTAGCATCTCTCAACAATCCATGTTGCATTTTATCCGATATTCATACCATTTTTACCCATCGCATACACGTACCGAATCATTCACTACCATACCATGATTTTCCCAATTCTTCCCTTAACCTTTCATCCAAACTTTATTTACAGCAAATAAGCCTAAAACGTTCAATCCATTTTTATAAACGTCCTCACCGGCCCAATTTGGTCAAAATGTTCCTTTTCTTTTAAAACTATCTTTCACTCTCATCTATGCGCAAACTTCAGCCAGTCGGTCTATTATCGCTAAAACCTTTTAGAAACCATAGATATTTACCATCCAAACTCTCTCTAATAAACATTTTTTTCTACAACAAGTGATTTTACTAACACGCCCTAGAACTGACAGAACCTTTCTTACAACTTACAGTGCGAATCAGTCATTTTTATCAGAATACATCCTTAGTCATACTAAAACCATCCTCTTAGGTCGCACTCTTTTAAAATATTCATTCCAATGCGTTGTCCAGACCCAGTCAAACTCACTTGCTTACACCCACATATACACGTTCTTACTTATCCTTATACACGTTTACGATTGGTATCTCAAAAGCACCTTAGTCAAACAAATTCCTTTCACGAACCTACCATTTTATCCTTCACGATTTCAATACATATTGACACACTTATACATGAACTCCGCAAAAACTTTAAACTTCAAAATCTTGATTTTGGCCAAACATTTTCACCACAATGACATCTTTTCCAAAGTCTTCCTCTTGAATAAATATCGAGACGAAATTTCCTAAAGGAGGGGAGACTGTAACGCCTCGCTTTTTCGTACTTTCCTTAATTAGAAAGTGTAATCGTATTTCTATTTATGGAAAATTGTATTCGTATCGCATTCGTATTTCATTTCCTAATTTTATAATACGAGACTCTGATCGTAATAAAATTCATACCTGATACATACTTGTCTTACATGCATTTAATTGTTAAATACGTGTTTACATACAAACCAATGCTTGTTATACATGCAAATACTCATACATTCATACTTGATACCTAAAATATACTTACATATACATTATACACTTGAAAACATGCGAAAATATCAAGTTTTACCATGAAATGAAAGATAAACTAAGTTCAAGGACTAAAAATAGCATAATCCGCAAATTCTTGTTTCTAGCTCATGGATTGGTCAAAAGTGTGTTTGTTGGATTGTGCTTCTTGGATTTAATACTCAACTAACAACCCCCCAACAACCATCAGCTTCATTAATTACCTAAACCCTAGTTCCCCATTATAAATAGAAGCCTCCTCCCACTCTCATTTCACACCTCAATCTTCTCTTCTCTTCTCTAAAAGCTTTAAGAGCTCTCTTCCCCTCTCAATGATCAAGGCTCCCAAAAGATAACTCGACGCTCAACCCATCAACCAACCACCTATTAGCAAAACCATGAGTACACTCGACCCACTTTTCATCTACAACACTTTTGGGTGTAACATTTTTACTTATACCAAAACCACAACACTTCAACTTTATGAAATGCACAAACAATCCTATACACATGAACACTTGATACGCTTACATGATGCTTATATCTTGGACATTCTTTATGTGATACTTTAGTTATTAACTTGTTTAAAGCCTTCGTTTGACATGTATAGCGCTATAGGAATTCACGCATCCCCCTCCATCGCATAAACTTGAGGCCATGTTAAAACAGTGTGTTGCGTTAAGGGTTTGGCTAGTAGTATTACATGCCTTGTATTTGCTCATGTAGAATCATAGTTGCCATGAGGATTTGTTTATACCTAATCGTATACGTATGCTATGCTTAAACTTGTGTACTCACCTTTGCTCTTGCATTGAATTGTATTTCAAAACATGTTACAGGTTGATGAAGAGGATGCATGAAATCAAATAGCAAGGACTTAGATACACACAATTAGACGTTAGGCTAAATTTGTTGTATCCATTTTGTTGTATTGTATTTGCTTCGATGTTGTACATGACAATTGTTATTTGAAATGAAATTCAACTTTAATTAAATATTGTCATTATTAGCGTTGTGAGCAATGAGCAATCTCGTTGTCGTCTCACTCCAATGTTTCCGCCATCGGTTGGGGTGTGACACTTTTGACCCATTATGACTCGTTAAGGTAGTTTATGCTACTTTAACGGATCGTTAGCGTAAACGCGTGATCAAATGGTTAGACATGTCCTATGATAAGTCTTGAATGCCCAAACATGTTTGAAAATGTTATAACATCAGTTTATATGTAAAAATTTGGTTACATGTGTTTAAAATGGATTTATGCACAAAAGGGCTAAAATAATGAAAGAACTAGGAAGAGTACTTACTCGTGTTGAAGAACACTTTCAGAACTCAAGATAGGAAGCTTCAAAAGGGTGGAAACAAGCTCCAAGAAGGATAGAAAGAAGAACTTCACACTTTGCTTTGAGGTGTTTTGAAGTGGTGTGAAAAAAATGGAAGAATCATGGGGCATTTATAGTATTTTAGGATCAAGGAGGTGTTGACTAGTGTCCTCAAGTGTGGATTACTGTCCTAAAATGTGTCAACACCAAATTAAGTGTGTCAAAATGAGTGCTAGGTGTCAAAAATTAGAGATAGGTGGCAAACTTGGTGAAGAAGCAAAAATCTTTATTATTTTTTTTACATTTTTGGCCCTTGGACTTGTATTTTCACTTGTTTGCCATTTTTAACCCCTTCAACCTAATATTTCAGTTATATAAAGGTGTTAAGACATGTGTAACTTGGATTATGCACGAAAACTTCGTGGATGTTGGTTTGTTCGGTTGTACGGTTACGCGTTTCGCAAAAATGCGTAAAACGCTTTAGCGAACACGAAAATGATCGAAATTGTGAAACGATTGACATTTTTGAATTGTAATCAATAATATACAAGATTTTATTAAATACAAAATATTTAGATTGATACACATGGTTCGTATCTTGAATACAGACCAACAGACTTTTGCAGTTTTGACGAAAATAGTCCCTGGACTTGTATAAGCTTGTTTTTGTCATATCTAACCCTTCAAAACTTATATCTAAGTTATGTAAAGGGTGTTTAGGGTAATATAGCTTATGTCCTTTTTTCGGAGTGTACATCGTGTTAAACTGATTGCGTTTGAGAGTCAGTTAACGAATTACTTCCATAAAAATTTTTGAGGGTTTGAAATCGTGCAAGAAATTGAAATTGTGCAAATGTCTTAGATAATCATACAAATTTCAGAAATAAAACACAGGGTTTAATTGAATATGAAATTGTTTGTAATTGTACAATGATTGAAAAGGCACAAATGTCACATGGACGATGATCGAAGAATCAAAGACGAAGACGATAAGGCAATGGAAAATCTTACTATTGCTCTTGGTTCGGATATCTCGATTGTTGTCAGAAATTGCACAAATGCTAAAGAGGTATGGGATGTGCTGAAGAATCTGTATGAAGGAAACACCAACATGAAGGCTAGCAATTCAGTTCGTTCAATCACATTTATGGGGTGACCATTGAAAACCAAATCAAGAGGTTCGTCAAGCTAGTTTTGCAAATGATCAGCGCTGGCATTACTATTACCAATAGCGGGATGAATCATCAACTTTTGAACTCGCTGCCGAAAAGTTGAGATGCTGAAGCTCAATGATTAAACATACAACAAACCTGAATGAAGTCACACTCATTGAACTGATTGCTACCATCAAATCATGTGAAATTGACAACTAATAGAGAGAGCCAAATCACAAGAACTCCTTGATTGATACAGGGATGACCAGTTCTAACATTGCCTTGATGTCTCAAAGTCATCCTAACCTTGTTTTCAGCCCTGTGACAAACAGTAATCTAAATGTTATCTTCAATCCGATAACTCAAGCACAACTATAAGCTCAGAAGACAAACTACATTTATGGGTTGTCTCTTCCAAACAACTCAGCTATTCCTGCTACTACTCAGCAATATCCACAGCACATAAACGTGGTTTACAGTCCAGTGAACTCCTCACCCTCTCAGAACGTCCCATCCACACCCTTTGCTGAAAACCTCGCTTTCCTAACCAAGCTAAATGAAGAAAAGTAGGCTCTCGAAGTGTCCATGCTCAATTGTCTCTACATGCTTTTCTTGCTGGCGAACTCTTGCCTCCATCCGTTCTTGCTACATAGATAAATCAGGTTGTCAAAGAAGACATTGAAGAATTGGATGCATCCTGAATCTGGCTATGGCAACATTCTGAGCAGTTGCTGCAGCTCAAGTGGAATCTCTGAAGAGATACGGTCGTCGTCCCATGTCAAACATTCGTACTGGATATGTAAAAGACAAGTTGAGGTGCTACAAATGGCAAGAACTGGGACACTTTGCTAGAGATAGTAATAAGATACCAGTGGGATATAAAGGAATTCAAGCTGATGCTGCTAGGAACTCAGAGAGACCCATGGTTCCGGTCACTCCAACTCACATGTCAACTTCAACTACAACTTCATGTAGCCAAGGAGGCTCTAGAGCAGGAAAGGCGCTGATGGTACAAGAGCAACATGGATTCAGCTGGGTAGTTGCTGCAGCTCAAGTGGAATCTCTAAGATCTCGGAAGTTGAGAAAATCATCTCAATGCTTGATGACGCAAACTGAGGAACCCAAAACTCCCTCCAAAACGGTAAACTCTTTTTTGTGTTCCGAACACTGTAGAAATAAGATTGCACAAATGATAGCACATAATTTCACACCAATCAGTGATTATAACAATGCCATGTCTAAGTGCATCAGTCTTCAAGAGAACAATAAAATTCTCTATGAAAAGATTGACGCACTAAAGAAGGACATAACTCAGCTCCATTTGGATGTCAATCAACAGAAATGTTGGGTCCATGATTTCAAAAACACACTAAATTTAAAAACTATGGAGTGCGACTCCATGAGAGCTGAGCTGGAACTTCTCACCGGAAAGTATCAACAAAATGAGCTAAACATTAAGAAATTTGATACTTCCAGCGACACTGTTCATAATATGTGTAATGTACAACTGGCATTCATAGAAACAAGGGAAAAGGGTTGGGTTAGACACAAGATCCTCTGCCATATAATCATAATTACTCAAGAATACCTGAACTGAGTAAGAATTGGAAAATTATGATAAAATGATGTATGGCAAACAAGGTGACTACATTCCTTGGGAATCTTTCAAACCAAAGAACGCAAGACCCACCGACTTTCAAAAGCCCATGAGTTTTGTTAAAGATATTAACCTAGAATGCTCAAATGAATCAGTTGAAAATTTAAAACAAGAAAAGGAGTTGATAAAAACTCCTTCCGAGGAACCACAAGATAAGGCATCAACATCTGATTCTGTAAACAACATTGACTGTTTTAGTGTTTGTATAGAGTTAGTGATAGTCGAGGAGCGGTCGGAAGTGGATGATGAACCACATCCAATTGATGCTGATGATTCAGATGTTTCTTTATGTGATAAACATGATAATTACGTTTGGAACTTTGTTCAGTCCATGGTTTTTTAGACCCAGGGTTTTTTTAAAGTTGTTAAATCTAAAACTTTGAATGATGTGGTTTTTGATTCTGATTGTGATTTAACCGTTTTATTAGAGGAGTCTGAGGCATATGTTTTGAGTGATTCAAAAAACTATACTAGTTTCCCCGAAACCTCAACTGATACTTCAGATCTCGCTGAAAATTGTGAAGATGAAAATGTTATTGTGGATTGCGTGAATGAAAGTGTTGAAAATCAAGAGTTGTCTGATAAATATGAGGATCAGATTGAAGATTCTGATTCATCAGATAATGAGCAAAGTGTTTGTGATGGTCAAATTATTGACAAAAATTGCTCAACATCTAGTAATCAAGAATCGACTATGTTGATACACTTTTGTGTCTGTCGCTTGTTCTTAGTTAAGTCTGTAATTGTACGGTCCTTGTTTACAGTGTCTGTATTGTTTGGTCGTGTTGAACAAATCAAGATATCCTCCTATATTGGTTTAGTACGACATTTAGTTTGTTTGTGTTAAATAGTTGCATGGATGCATACTGTTGAGTCTTCTGTACGTCATGTCTGTGGAATGTTCTCCAAGGAAAACATGTTGTGCGAGTGGACATACTTCGTACGAGCAAGATGCTGCTCGTACAAGCCATATACCATTCGTACAAATGATGTAATATAATCAAGCTTCTAGCTTGATTCCTATGAGCAAGGTTATGCTTCGTACGAGCCAGATCGTTCATACGAGTATCTTTGGAGAATATCCTTCGTGTATTTTGGTGTCTCGTACGACCAGCAACATACTTTGTACTATCACTGAATGGGGACACTATATAAGTAGTCATTTACTTCTCGATACAAGTAGGTCAACTTCCAGAGAGACTAGAGCTATACTAGAGAGAGAGACAC
The DNA here is from genome assembly GCA_947069175.1 of Scalesia atractyloides. Taxonomy (NCBI): domain Eukaryota; kingdom Viridiplantae; phylum Streptophyta; class Magnoliopsida; order Asterales; family Asteraceae; genus Scalesia; species Scalesia atractyloides. Next base: position 19,070,078 of record CAMTDV010000116.1, on the reverse strand, counting down.
AAGAGCACAGAGATTGTTGCATGAGTCTGTATGAGCATTGTTTGTATATGTTTGTAACAGTTCTCTTCAGTTAATCAAGATATTGAATCTTTGGTTATTATGTGTTCTTACTTTGTTGTGGTTTGCATTCATACGAGGATTCCGCACTCGTATTTGTGTTGTATGAACAAGGAAGCAAGTTTATCTTGATCCTCCAAGTGGACCTACAAGTAGAGCTTTGGCTCTATTCCTTGTTCAAAATTAAGCTTAGTGGTTGTGTCTGAGCTAGTTGAGAGAGTTTCTTGAAGTGTTCTTGAACTTTCAGAAGGAACTTAAGTTTTTGGAAGATAACAAACTTAAAACTTGGTTAAAACCTATTGTATCTAGAAAATTTTCATAAAAACCTAGTTAGAACACATGGAGACATGTTAAAATCTGGTTTTTCTTAAAATTTTCATCGAAGTTGAACACACTTGTAGGAGAAACTCACAAGAGAAAGTCACCGGAATATTATTGTTGTGTTGACCAAATCTCTGACATTCTGGACTTGACTGTTAAAACTGAAAAGCTGATAGAATATTTGTCTTTTTTAACTAAAATTGTGTAGACAACATAACACTTTTGAAAAACCAGTCTGTGCAGAAAAGGAAAATTTTCACAAACCAGCCCTGCAAAATGATTCCTCTATGAAAAACATCTGTGCGAATAACCAGTCTGTATGAAGAACAAGACTGTTCGTAAGAAAGACTAGTTATCCGCACGAAGAACCTGGTTCGCACGAAAGACCTAATGGTTTGCACGAAGTAGTGCTCCGTACAAAATACCTAGTTCGTACGAAGAACTTAACATTCGTATGAAAGAGTGATTCGTACGAAGAACAATTCAGTTTGTTTTTCGTGTTTTTGTTTTTCAAACCTTGTGATTTCTCAAACTTTGTGATTTCTGAAATTGTGAATTTTTAAAAGGGACACTTTTATTTTCAAAAATCAAACTCTAAACCTTTTAATTTTTCATAATCAAGAAAATGAGTTCAAATCCGTGGGATTGGAGTAGTAGCTTAAGCACAAATCAGGACTCTTCGCAAAGCTCCGCAACCTCATGGGTAAACTCATTGATGCCTCAACATACAGCCATGATTACTGCAAATCAATGGGCATGTGTCGCAAGCCAGAACCGGAGCATTCAGACATTTCTGATGAGTGAGCGTGAAACCGGTAGTAATAACCGTCCACCTAAACTGAACCATATGAACGATTATCCGTCCTGGAAAAGTCGTTTCCACACATATGTTCTCGGACAAAACACAGAATTATGGACTTGTTTTAATACACCATATAAAGAATCACTCGAAGAGGCCGGATCAAACCCAACCTCCTTAGCCAATCTAGATGAAGGCGATAAAAAGGCTTAAGATCTAGAGAAAAAGGTGTTTGCTATCCTAACACAACACTCCATAAAGATATTTACCATCAGTTTGTGTACTGTACGACCACGAAGAATCTGTGGGCTACCCTGGAAGCAAGATGAGAGGGTAATGCTGCAACCAGAAAAATTCGTCATGATCTGCTAAAGAGGGGTTTGAAGGTTTCATGTTCATGGAAAATGAAACATTAAATGATATGACCACACGCTTTTACCATCTTCATAGCGAAATATGCTCTTACAAAGTGTTAGCATCTCTGCATGAAATCCTGATGCGCTTTGCTGACGCATTACCGCCAAAATGGGGTCAATTTATTGACCTATTATAACATACAGGTGTTTTGGACTCAATCAGTATTTATGAATTTGTGTAGAAATTGGAGAACAGTAATGAAGAGGAACTTCGAAAGGCACAAAGAGTTACTGTTCCACAAAACCCTGAGATGTACTTTGGAGGTATTAATACAGGTCTTAGTGCAAATCAGCAACCAAAGCTTCAAATCGCGTTTGTGTCAAATGTGAATCCCTTTCTACCACAACCTGTTCAAACAAATCAGTCTGCAAGCTCAAGTACTCAAGCTTATGGACAAGTATTTGATCCGAAAGCCTTTTTGCCACACCCACAAGATCTTACACCTCACGTTTCACAGCAAGCTCCTCAACAAGCTTTCTATGGAAACGACTTTCAAGCCGCAAACTCCAACACAGTCAGACTTGACACATCACATCTTTCCAAAGTCAGCGTAGAAGTTGCTCAAGAGCATATGGAACTTCTAAACACTATGGTCAGTGCCTATTGCGGATTAGTAGCTGCTCAAATTGGAAACATCAATTTAATAAATGAAGACTACCAGCAAATAGACAGAGATGAGATGGAGCTAATGGATATCAAGTGGGTGTTTGCTAGTGCGGTGAGAAGAGCCAAGGATTACATGAGCAAAACAGGAAGAACCAGCTTGGAAAGCAAGAAGGATACAAAATATGGTTTTGATAAAAATGCTGTTACTTGCTACAACTGCGGTGGATATCAAAAGCGAGTGCACGAGACCTAGCAAACAAGGAAATCACAACCCCTTCCGAAACCAATCTCAACCATCAAACATAGCTCAAGTCAACAATGATAGAAGAATAGTAGCTGTCGGTAACCCAAACAATAACAACCAATCAAGACCCTCAAACAACACACCCAAAGCTTTAGTAGTTCAATCTACTAAAGGATGCGATTGGTCGATACAGTTGGGAACTGAGAATAACGGAGGAACTACATGTTATACCAAAATTATCAGTTAAATCAAACATGTTCACAGCATTGATAGTTCAGATGATGATGATGCTTCATGGTATACTGGTAGTTCTGATGAAGAATGCTCAAGTTCAAGTGGTTATGGATGTCATTCAGATATAGAGAGGGAAGTGATGCTGAGGTCAGAAAGTTACTGAAAGAAGATGAGAATATGAAGAGTTAAACGGTGGGTTTAATGAAGAAAGCTGAAGCTGCATCAAAGGAAACAAAAAAACTCTTTACAAATAATGCAGCCTTTCCTCATCATACTGCCTTCATGGTGAATGTTGCCGGTTCGACAAGTCAGGTAAATTCCGACTCTCCTAAAGTTTGCAATGACTGTGCTGAATTAAAAACAAAATTTGAAACAATTAACAGTCATAATCAAAATTTAGTTGTTGAACTATCAAAATGCAAAGAGGCGAACATGGCTTTAACTCGAAATGAAAAAGAATTCAAATCTGTAATAGAAACCCTTAAGAAAAGCGTTTTGAACTGACAAAGAATGTTTTGAACAAACAGACATGAATTGATAACTACATTAATCTCCTAGAAGAAACAAAGAAAGAGTTAGCCATCGCAAAATGCGAACATGATGTGATCAAGCTAAAATTGGACAATTATTCTAACTCCGTATATGTGCTTGATCATATCATTGATGTTCAAAAGCTAAAAGGAGATATTAAATGCATTGGGTATAAGTCGTGTCCACCCCTAATGAAACACAACTATACCAAATTGCCTGATGAAGAGGAAATGCCTTGCTTTGAACCCTCCGTACCTCTTAATCCTGAAGAATTTGCAGCAGGACTAGGGTTTAAGCTCGACAATTCCTCGGTTGAACCAAGAAAGTCAGAGAACTCATCATCAGCTGTTAATCAAAACCCCTCTACAGTAGAGGAGGATGATTCATCAGATGATGAGTCAGAGAAAATTGATCAGGATCAATCTCTTGATAAAGAGAAGGGAATAGAAATGTTTGCTACTCCCAGTGTAAAGGTTGTCAAAAATCAAGAGAATAATCCCAATAAATCTATCAAGACAAAAGTGTCCACATATGAAAATGATAATGTGTTGTATACCTTGGTTGGAGATAAGAAAATCTATTCTAACAAAGATTTTCCAATCAAAAATGTAAATCCAACCTCCATTAATCAAGTTTTTGAAAAGTCAACAACTAAATTCTTGGAGAAGAAAAATCAAACCAAGCCACAACCATTATCAAACTCAAGAGAAAAACCCAAGAGAAGCGAGTCGAAAGCCTAAAATACCACAACCAAAGGTTGAGACAAAAGGTACTCGCTACAAGAAAAGGCTTAAGAATGTTAAATTTTGAGTTCTACAGGTACTGATAAAGTCGAGACATTTGAACACATGTCTAATATTGATTTTGTAAACAAAGTCAAGGTTTTAAAACGTAACAGTGAAAACAATTACACCCAACATACAAATGGGTGTAATGAAAGTGATCCCAGTACCTCAAGACCCACAAGTTCAACATCAAGCCATGGAACACGATCTCCTAAATTTTTTGAAAGGAGAACATGCCTCAAATATGGAGAATTTGGCTACATTATCAAAATTGTACAAACCCAGCAAATCCGAGATTTGTTGAGAAATTCCCTCATGAACCAACTTGCCAACGTCGATCTATTTCTCCAAAACAAGACACACGAATTATCAAAGAACAAGAAGAGAAACAGAGACGTAAACAAGTAAAAGTAATTGAAAAAGCTTTGAAACCGGATTCTTCAGAAAACTATCCAAGATCTTCAAATTTAATAAAATCAGAAATTATTAAAACTGTAAATAATTTTATTATTTTATTATTAATTATTATTATTAATATTAATATTAATATCAATATTATTATAATTATTATTATTATTATTACCGACAACGGTTTGATCTCGTGACAACTCTCTCTTCAATATTTTATTATTAATTATTTTTATTAATATTATTATATTAATATCAATATTATTATTATTATTATTATTATTATTATTATTATTATATTATTATTATTATTATTATTAACCAAATGGTTTCTCGACTGGTTGGATCATTGATTTTGACAAAGGTATTGCTGTTCAGAAAAAGAGTGAGGCCCACATTGTTAAAAATTCTGATCGGATGGGCCCATGTATCTCATATGGGCCCACCCATTTCAAACAGGCCAATCCATCTCGAATGGATTCGAATTGGGCCTAGCATTTTGGACCACTGTTTCGAAATGGGCAAGACCCACTCATCTCAGACTACTGTTCCGAAATAGGCCAGGCCCAATCAAAGTCTATAAATGGCCTGTTTTGAACCATTTCTAGTCATTTCGAATCCATTTACTTATCTCAGATCTCTATTAGACATAGTGTCTCAAACTCATAGGTAGACATTTCCCTTTCTTCTCGGATGGACCTAGGATGAGTTCATGTATTTCGAATGGATCTCGGATAATCATCCGAGACCTGACATCTTCATCCGAGATGCCAGGTGATCTCGGATGACTGTCAAGGTTCATTTGAGTTGCTTTTGAACCGTTGTCCATCCGAGACACTGTTGACCCGGGCCGTCCGAATCAGGTTGACCGGTTCAATCTGTTTTGAACCTTTTTATTGGTTGACCGGTTCAAAACTGTTTTGAACTTTTGAAACGTTGATCCCTTGAATCCCTTTTATTTGAACTCTATGCTATTGGCTCTTTGAACCGTTTGATTTAGGATTGAACGGTAAAAAGGGTTAACTAAATTGATTTTTACAATAAAACTTGACGTTTTTGTTCGAAGTGAAGAAAATGGCGCCAAAGATGATGGAGAAACGAAAGCTTAATGTCAAGGCTTTTCATAATCAAGCCTGTTACTTATTCGATCCTCCGGCCGAGTACTACAAAATGTTTCACTCATTGATAGTCGGTCTGAATTCATGCCAACTCACTCATGCTTTGAAGCTAAACCTAGTGATTGACGAGGATATGATTCAAGACTTTTGGATAAACGCTAAAGTTAAGAAGGCGAATCAATTTGAATAAAAGATCCAAGAGAAAGATATTTTTATTTTAGAGGCGGTTGTGCGAGAGGTGTTAAAGTTCGAAGATATGGAACGTCACCAACATCCTTTGATAAAGATAGAGTTGTTAAAGCATTACGTCGCATGAGCTACGAGGGCGCTTATCCAACCGTGCTGAAGAAAATGTTTCCACCATATTGGAGATGTCTAGCTCACATCTTCCTACAATGTATTTTAGAAAATAAAGGCGGGCAGGATGAGCCTAACCAGACACAAACAACTACATTAGTTGCTCTGGTCAACGATTGAGATTACAACTTCTCGCCATTCATTTTTGACAACATGAAGAATATGATGGAGAACAACAATAAAAAGGTTTTTCTGTTATACCTAAGATTTGTGCAAATGATTCTTGACGAGAAGTATTCGGAACTAGTGAAGAGCACAAACTTTCTAAATTTAAAGCCGATGGGTCCCAGTTGTTTTGAATCTGCCTTCAAGCAACGTGATACAGCAAAGATCAAGTTTACTAGAAAGTATGATTTGGTTAAACATGGAAATTCAAGAAGTTGTGCCTTCACCTAAACCTATGAATGTCATCATTGCTGAAGAACATGATATACAAATCATTGGTGAGAAACAGAAGTCTATGATTGATATTGAAGATTTAGTAACTGATGATGAAGAGACTGAAGATGAGTTGGAACATGTTGAATCTGAAAAAGTTGTCAGAGAGCTGAATCTGATGTTAGAAGAAAATCTTGCAACACTTCTTGTATCACTACAAGGGGATTCTAGGATCCCTCCTCCCAAAACCATTCCTTTTGAAGAAGTACAAACTCAAGAAACTCAAGATAAGCTGAGGAAGAAGCTCGAAAGAAGAAATGAACTGAAAAGGAAACCCCTGTTAACCCCAAGCCTACAGGCTCAAGAACCTTTCATGAGCCATTTATTCAAGATGCCCCAATCACAGACCTACCAGAAAGTTCTAGTTGCATTTAATTCGAAGCTGGAAGATCAAGTGGTGGATTCTCTGAACACGATGAAGCAGCAATGTGAATCGCTATAGATAAATTGAAGTTTGTTGAGCAAACATACAGTGATGATGAAGATGTGAATGTGAAAAAGCTGCAGCGAAGGGTAGTCATTCTAGAAGAAGATGCTGCTTTAAAGGATGCTCAAATATCATATCTACGAAACCAAGTAACAATCAGATTTAAAGCAATTGAAAAAATATAGGGAGATGTGAGTCTAGTGATGGCAAAAATCTATGAGTTGAAAGCTAAGCTGCAAAAAAATTTGGTGGCGAATATGCTGATAAAGATGACGACCAATGAATGTTGCACTTCATGAACAGACTGCTCAAGAAAAGGTTGCGGCTGATGCAGAACATGAAGCTGGCCTGAATGCCTCCTTAACAGTTGAACAAAAAAAAAGAAAGCTGCTTCAAAAGAAGAAGCCAAGCAACAAAAAAATGGTCAGCATGAAGAACCAAGATCCGAATCCCCTCGATGAAAACTTCTAGCCGAAAGATCCAACCAAAGTGTCTGATCGTTATGTCGGTAACAAATCTGAAGTCAAATGCTGGAGATATGATCACGACAAGAAGTTATGGTTGGTGTTAAGAGAGAGTGGACACAGGGAATATTATGCCAAACAATCATAGTTTGAATCATGGACCAAGATAGATCTGAAAAGTCTCTTTTGAGCTCCTTACCATGATTCAGATCCGAACCAATGTGGTCCTTGTGGGGGGGATCGGCTCTCCTCCGATGAGCACTGGACCGATCTGACTCAACTAACAGAGGCGGAATTCATTATTAGGGAGCTTGACAAACAAACAAGTGAGATCTACTGCTTCAATGCATTGAATTGTATTGACAAACGTGAACAAGTACAGAGCAAGTAAACAGTTCAGCAGGGCTTCGCCACACCAACAGAGTTACTAGTTACTGACACAACACTCCTCTATTTATAGGTCGACATGACTGGCACAAGAGAGTGTGTAACTGAGTGTGACTCGTGTGAGGAGCCTCGTACGAGTGATAGAATGTCACTCGTACGAGTCAGAAGACTCACTCGTACGAGTCATTTACTAAACAAATAAAACATATATAATCATATACAAACTGACATTCTAAGCCCTATATACATAAACAACATATCCTAGACGTAGGCAATAGACAATATGCACCAACAAACTCCCCCTTAGATGTTGCCGTAGTCTTGGATAGTCTTCAAAAAAATCTTCAAAAGATCTGACGGTTAACGCACAAAGAAACGTTTCGGCGGCTTGCGATGCTCCTCAAAAGCTATCGGCGTTTGATCTGTAGGAGGAGGTCGGTTAACTGTATTGCCAAACTGAAAACTCCTTAGCGACGCAATTCATGCTCACTCAGCAATCCTTTCTTCCTTCTTGTCTTTCTTCCTTTGCTTAATCTCCTCCAGTTTCCTCCACGAAGTGTTCCATGTCGTACCTGAATGTACATCATTGGAAAATAGACATTAACTATCTTTTGAAACTGGAGCGCTTGTTCTTTATCTCTCTCTTCAAAGCTGATCTTGTTGTAAAACAAGCATTCAATATCTTTTTTTGAACAATTGACTAGCCACATCAGGTCTAGTACTCGAATGCCATGCCATAGCCCGTATATACGTTTGTGTGCTATGATGGCTTCGGTTAGCTCCTCTATGATCTTCCAAGAATCATCATCTGGGTGCACACATATAACAGCTTCTCCTGTATTTGAGTCGTAGTGCCACCATTTGAAGATCTTGTAGAAGTCTTGTTCCATCTTTATAAGAGGCATATTCTTTATCACTTTCGGCCTTTATACGATTAGCGTCACATCTTTCTCTTGTGTTACTGGATCAACTTTAGTAATTCGCTTAGGGAAATGTGGCTTCCAGTGTAAAACCATGCGCAGCCTCAAGCTTTATCAGTTTCCACAGCCGCTGGTCGTGAAATCTCATCTTAAGATTAATCATCTTTGTTTGCACAAGCTCTTGAATATCCCAATACGACAGGGTCTTGATATCGCTCAAGTATCTAAAATACTGAATCCCATACTCCCTTTTAATACCATAAACGTCTAGCTCCTCGATCCAAGCCTAGCTAATAATGTCTCCCAAAGAAATATCCACATCACGCGTAAAGAACGCTAAGGGAAATTTAAACTTTTTCTTAGCTGGTGCAACTTTGAACCACCGCTTCCTCATCTCAGCAATTTCTTTAGCAGATGGTTGTTGAGGAATGGTTCCGTGTTTAATAGCTTCTTCAACTTTACGTTTCAAAAGATCATCACTTTCAGCTGCAAACAGATCACTAAAAGTTGGAGAGTCATCTGTACCCTGATTGGCAATATCTGTATCACCTTCATCAGAATCATCCTCTACGACAACTTGATCATAGTCATGGGCATTAGACTCATGTTCAAAGACGTAATCAACTGTTCAAAAGCACTAATATCATTCAGCTCTTCTTTGAAATCAATCTCAAAGTTTTCTTCGTCCACTCCCAGTAGCATCTTAGCAATTTCTTCTTTGGAATAGTTGTAGACAAACTCCCCTTCCTCTACATCATGCTCTAAATATAATATTTTCGGTTTTAGCACGACAGGAACGGTAGATATATTGGTTACCGTGAGAATTCCTGCCTGCTGAGCATCTGTAGAGCCTTCAGATCTACCGTGATCACCACCTTTGTTCATTTGATTTGCTAAGTCATCCAAGTACACAGAATAATCAATATCATCATTCAAAACAGACTCTGTTACAAGGACACCCATTCCACCTAAATCATCATCACCTCCATCACTATCGTCATCTGACTAATCAGAAAATACATCATCAAAATCATCTAAGTCTTCAGCTTCTTTCTCAGGTTCTTCAACAAACTCGTCAACCTCAGCCTCTATCTCTTTCCATCTTTCTCTTGTTCAGCCATTCTCGTTGCTTTGCTGTAAGATTTGACGTATCAATATCAACATCTTTAGGCTTACCCACCAATACAAACTTCTTTGAGCTCGCTCAATTTCATCAATTTCAGAAGCAATATCAATTCCTAGTTTCTTTGTAAGTATCTTCTCAAATAAGTTCATCTTTCTTTGGCTCCTGAGATGTTCTTCCTCGTATTCGGCCATTCAAATTCTTAAACGCTCATTTTCAGATACATTACTAGCCAACATAGCTTCAAGTTGTTGTTTTTCTGCATTTAAACCATTGAGCTGCTCCTGAAGTTCAGCAATTTTGACAGTGTTTACAATAACTTGTTTTTCCAATTCTTCAACACGTGCGTCGGTAAACATGTCAGCAGAGAAATCCTCCCCCCAGGTATATCAGCAAAATCAAAATCAAAATCAAACTGGGGTTGGGATTGCGAGGATTGTGGTGTCGGCTGCAGTGGTGGTTGTGGTGTTTGTTGTCGTGGTGGAGATGGTGGTGGCTGTGGTGTTGGCTGAAGAACTGGTGATGGTAATATCTATGGAGTTGGATGAACATTCTCTTCTTCTACAGTTTTCTTTTGTAATTTTCTCTTGGATTTGTCTATTGGAGAATCCGAACTTCTAACCGCTGGCCTTTTAAGTCGCCGAGAAGATTTCTTTGGAGTTTTCATACTAGAGTATCACTATCTGAATTTGAAGGTACATATGTTGCGTCATCCTCTCCTGTCTCTTTTCATTGCTTCTCTTCGGCTTTACGTTTGAGCTCTGCCAGACATTCAATCTCTCTTTCCTTAGCCCTTTCTTTCTCACCTACGACTCTATCTTCAGTAAGATGACGCTTCTTCAACCTCTCTTTCTGGCACTCCAAAAGCTTCTTTTTCAATCTCAGCAGCCAAAGTTTCAACATTCTCTTCTGGCTCTGATTCGTCCACTAATCTCGAGCTTTCAGACGCTCTCTATCTCTTCTGGGAGGCAGTGGAGGAAGATGTGGATGCTTGTTTTATTTTTGTCCCCTTACTTCCTTTTTCTCTTCTTTCACAAACCACACGCTTCTCTTTGAGATAAAACCATCTAGCGCTTCAAGTTCTTCATCCTCATCTCCGCTATAGTCTTTTCTCCACTTCCCTTGTGATGGAGCCACATAATCTTTATCAATAATCACTCCAAAAACTGGTTTTGCGTTGCGAAAAACTTTGAGGTGCAAATTCATCTTCTTTAGTGTTGAGACATCCATATGCTCTAACTTCAAAATATCATCTTTTTTCTTCTTCCAATTCGGATACAAATGGTCAAGCAACATTTGGATAAAACGTGGATACTGCAAGAACTTCTCACGCTACGTGTTTTGGACCATTTGAGAAAAAATCACTCTTGAGAAATTGTACGACAGGTTCAGAACAAGAGTGGTGATCATACACATCTGATAATCGACTAAATCATCGAATCCGCCCTTTCGGTGGCTAAGAGCGTGTATAATGCAGTGTACAATATATTTGAATGGAGCACTTAGGTTAGCCTTTTTGAACGGAGTTGCGTTTACGAAACCGGCATAACCCATTCGGTGAAAACACTCTTTCACCATATATTCAGAAAAACATGTAGTGTCGTCTTCAGTATCATTGAACTCCAACATGGTTCTCATCAACTCTTTAGTGATCTTAACCTGATATCCTCATCCTTAATTTTTACCGCAGATACAATCGCCTTCTCCTCCTCATCATACTCGGCAGCATTCCAGAAATATTCAGTATGCGAATGATATGCTATATGATGATCCGTCAGAGCTTTCGTGATGGGAAGTCTGCTCAGAAAATCCAGACTTCTCTATATGCAGCGATTTCTAGAATAGCATCATCCAGAAGACAACGGATATTACGGAATGTTGAAAATGAATATTTCTTGATCTGCACGCATAGACATTTCAAACACTTAGAAACTTTTTAAAAAATTTCAACTTTTTAGCCACTCATACGAATCACCACTCGTACAAGTCATACACTTAGACACATTTCAAGTCTGAGTCAAAACATCACTCGTACGAGTCCTCACTTCGTAAGAATGACCAATATACTTAGAAAATTTTCAAGAATTTTGACCAAACTTCTTCGTACGAAAGATGCTTGGTCCAAATCATCAAGAATTAAACATTAAAAGACCTACTCGTACGAATACTCACTCCTACGAGTGAATATGATACATTATCATTTTGAAAACTTGTTCGTATAAGTGGATATTTGTACGAATTTCAAACCGTACCAAATAACACCTAGTTAAACCGAACTTAAAACGTGTTGATTTTAACAAATTGAAGGTTGATTAATAGGTTATTAGGGCCGATTTTAACATTTTTGAGTTCAATTTTATATTTTACCGGTCCAATTTCCTTAAATCTACGTTTTATGTCCATTTGGCCAATTTTGGCAATATAACGGCTTAAAACGAGCATAAGTACCTTTCCCATTGTGAGAGGTGGGCAAATCAACCTCCCAAACGTCTAGATACAAACGATAGATCAAGAAAATGAAGTGAATAGAACTGGTTCACACAAAATTCGCTCTCAATCGCACATAGTAAATAGTCTAACTCGTGCGAATGAGACCTCCTTTTATACTCATTCAGTAGTCACTCGTACGAGCGATGGCTCGTGTGAATGAAAACTTTTGTCACTTGTACAAGTCAGTGTCACTCGTACGAGTTAGTTCAAACACTTTGTTAAACTTTTTGATATTTCATGAAAATTTTTATCTGTATTATAACCCACTCAGTTAACCAAGTCCAAGTTAATGACCCTAGTTATCTAATTTGCCTGCCAAGTACAAGTTAATGACCTTGGTTGACCATTGTTTGACCAAAACAAATTTATTTATAAATGCAGAATTTCAAATTAATAAACTTTGTTGACGTTTAGGTAAACTCTTCTTTTCATGATTAGCTCCCAACCCGTAGACTTCAGCTTTCCTTCAGCAATCGTCGCTTTGACTTGGACTAATGGTGTTTTCATCATTCGTAGACTTAAAATCTAAGATAAATTGCTAAAAACTGAAAATCTTTTTGGGATTTTTATTGTGAAAAGAAATAACAATTAAAGATGTATACACATACATAATTTTGTAAGTTTTGTGTTAAGAGGATCATATCAAGTATTTAAACAAATCACCAGTACAGTTGATCCATGTAATAATTGTAAGTTCTTAAACAAATTTACCTAGATTGCCAATATACCTATCCACTTAAACTTCTTCTCATTTCTCAATTGTTTTAAGATATGTTACGTAATATTAAGGAACATGAAGTAACTGTGTTTCCCATCTAAGAATATACTCCAGTAATCGAGATTCCCATAATATCATTTCCCCGGTGAATATATCCATTTGATATCTGTAAATGGGGTGAATTGCGAGACCTTGAGAGCTTAGGTTAGTATTTCTATACAGACAATCTTTTAAACTGCAGATTCCTAGAGATGAAGGCTCGTCTTTAGGTGGTGTTCTATAAAGGAATCTTTTGAACTGCAGATGTCGTAAGTATTTATGACATACTCATTTTTTATGGAGCTTTTATAGGAGAATAATGCGTAAAGTATTATAAAAGTTCTAGGCCATTGCTGACGCAAAATCACAATAACTCATATAATACCCCAGATATCGATTAAATATAAAGACCTAGTATCATAGAATCTGGCATTCTCTCAAACAAAATTTCTAAGTACTAAGTCCATATGTCTGAGAGATGTTAACCCACAAGTTACTCAGTTGTTCTTTTAGGTTTATATCTTGAAAAACAATTGACCGAACGAGTGAAGCCTATTGGCACATCCTCAGTAAGACCTGTTTAATTACTTGTTTACACATTCCATATCTTTAGCATACTGTGATTGTCATATTGATGTAATATGATCTCCCTTTTTCACAAAAACTCTTTTTGACTTTTATGATGTTTTTGTATTTTCCCAAACTTTCTCCCCCTAAAATCAAAACATATTTTTGGATTTTTAAGACAAGATATCTACAGAAAACATGTCATACCAATGAGAATCACGGGAAGATATCTACAGAAAACATGTCATACCGATGAGAATCACGTCAAGTCCTCATCATCCTCAAATTCAACCTCATGAATATCCCCTGATACCAGATTTCTTACACCATTTAATTTTAAAAGATTTTTAAATCTTGAACAATCAAATTCTTTGGTATAAAAATCTTCTTTTTGGTCATCAGTGTGGAATTTTTTAATTCGAACCAACTTTTTCTCGTAGCAATCACGGATAAAGTGGTGTCGAATCTCAATATGTTTGGTACGTGATTGTTGACATGAGTTTTTAGTGATATCACTAGTAGCCTGATTATCTACATATATGGGTCTGTCAATAAATTGTAGTTCGAAGTCTCTCATCTGCTGTTGTATCCAGAGTATCTGGGAATAACAGCTGGATACTGAAACGTATTCAACTTCACACGTAGAGAGAGCGACCGTGGTCTATTTCTTACATTGACACGTTACCAAACGGGTTCCGAAGAACTGGCAACCAGCCGTAGTAAATTTGGCATTAAGCTTGCAACAACCAAAATCAGAATCCGAGTAACCCGCAAGATTGAAGTCGTCGTGATGAGGATACCACAAGCCGGTGCTTGGACATCCTTTCAAATATCGCATGATACATTTGACGGCTAGCATGTGCGAATCTCTTGGACTGGACTGTAAACGGGCGCAAAGGCATGTAGGATACACGATATCAGGTCGGGAAGCTGTTAGATACATCAAGGATCCCATCATGGAGCGATATAATGTTTCATCAATTTTGACTCCATGAACGTCTGGACAAATGCCGTGATTTGGAGCTAATGGGGTAGATGGTAGTTTAGTTCCTAACATATCAAATTTCTCTAATATATCATAAACATACTTCTTCTAATGATGAAGATACCCTCAGGCAATTGATCAAGCTGAAGTCCTAAAAAGAACTTCATCTCCCCCATCACACTCATTTCGAATTTCTTCTTCATGACTTCTTGGAAGTCTTTGCATAGCTTATCATTTGTCGATCTAAAGATAATATCATCCACATATATTTGTACGATAATCAGATGACCATCCACTTCCTTGGTAAAGAGGGTATAATCTACAGTTCCTCTGAGAAAGCCATTGTCAAGAAGATGTCTTGAAAGCGTTTCATACCAAGATTTCGGGGCTTGGTGAAGAGCATATAAAGCTTTGTTTAGAAGGTAGACTTTATCCTTGTGTATGGACCGACAAACCCTGGTGGTTGTCCGACAAATACACCTCCTCTTTAAGTTTGTTATAGGAAAGCAGATTTAACATCCAACTGGTACACCTTGAAACCTTTCCAAGAAGCAAAGGCCAGGAATATGCGAATAGCTTCGAGGCGAGCGTCTAAGGCATGGACTTCAGTGTAGTCTATCCCTTCTTACTGATGAAAGCCCTATACCACGAGTCGAGCTGTGCTTCGTACCACTATCCCTCTGTCATCGCGTTTACACTTGAAGACCCAACGTGTATTGATCTTTTTGTGATGATCTGGTAGGTCAACAAGCTTCCAGACTCCTAGCTTCTGGAATTGAAGCAACTCCTCCTGCATTGCCTCCACCCAACATTCTTCTTTTAACGCGTCTCTCCAATTTCCAGGTTTAACCTGTGAAATAAAACAACTATAAGAAAGTCTGGTTTGTAATGGAGCAATAAGGGTATAAAAACAGCTTAGATCCTTGTTGATCTGATTGCAAGTTTGCACTCCAGTTTGTAAGCTGCCGATGATATTCTCCGATGGATGATAAGAAAGTGTCCTCGGCATTACTTCACTTGGAACATCCACTTGAGTTTGCAAATTCATGATTACTTCATCAACAACCGGTGCAGAAGATGTAGCTTCATTACTGACATTTGATTGATCAGCTTGAGCATTCAAGAAGCTTTCAATATGTTCAGATCCTTCGTCGGAACTAGATCCTCCATCATCAAAAGTCGGGTCACGATCAGAGTCGGCACTAGGCGGTTGTTTGGCAGATGATTCAGAAATGTTCAGAATTGGTACTGATACAGATTCTTGAAGAGTAGTGCCCAGACCTATATCGGAAGTGTTGACAGGAAGTGACGAGGAAATCACCAACGGTCTAGTAACTCGTTCTTGATTAAAGATTTGATGCTGTTGAAAGAGCATAACAAGTTCTTCTTCAGATGGCACGTCTGGTAGGTCAAATGAATTCCACAAACCTTCGTAGTTGAATAGCCATGGATCCTAGGTTTCTGTGTAGGCGTAGTATACCGTTGACAATCAACATGCTGTGCAAGAATATCCTAGTTCAGACTTGGCAAGAAGACACATTTTTGTGAAGTAGCATAACCGACGAAAAATCCTTCCAAGGACTTGGCTCCAAATTTAACCTCCGGGTCCAAAACTGTACACGGTGATCCAAAAGGCTCTAGAAATGCAAGGTTAGGCTTCCATTGGTTTAGCAACACAAAACAGGTCTTGTTGTGAGGCTTGACTCTTAACATACGATTGAGGGTGTAACACGCTGATGCGACTTCTTCGCTCCAGAAACGAATTGGAAATTTCGAATCGACGAGCATGGTTCTGGCAGTCTTGATCAGTGTGTGATTCTTACATTCAGCAACTCCATTTTGTTGAGGAGTATAGGGGGTGCTGAATTGGTGAAGAATCCCCTTTTCGGTGCAGAATTCGAGCATTCTCTTGTTTTTGAACTCGGTACCATTGTCACTGCGAATTCTCTTAATAGGCAAGTAATAAAGGTTTTCAAGTTTCCTGAAGAGAATCATTAGACTTTCAAATGTTTCATCTTTGCTCTCTAGAAAGAAAACCCATGAGAATCTTGAGAAATCATCTGTAACGACCAGGCAATATAGATCTCCAGATATGCTTTTGACGTTTACTGGCCTGAAAAGATCCATATGTAGCCTCTCTAGTTGTAGCTTGATAGAATTTAGAAGCTTTCTTGGGTGTGATTTCTTATGTTGTATCCCTTTCTTATAGGTTAGACAATTATCAGATAACTAAAATTTCTTCAGATTAACACCCTCCACTAGGTCGTTGTGCACTAAATAATTCATCTTTCTCAAATGTATGTGCCCCATCTTCCTATGCCATAAGATAGACTCCTTCTCGGTTGCTTTAGAAACAAAACACTGAACCTTCTTTGATGTTGTAGATGCGACACTCATATCAGGGACATAAAGATCATTCTCACTTGGAGCACGCATAAGAATCCATTCCTCAGGACTCTTGAACCCCGTCTTTAGAATTAAGCATTCTTTATCGTGGAAGTGAGTTGTGAACTTTTTGTCACAAATTCGCGAAATACTCAAAGATTGTTCTCTAGCTCTGCAATGTAGTTCACCTTGTCAAACAAAACTACTCCATTTGTAAGAATACCTTCTCCGATGATTATTCCACCTTGTGTTCCAGATAAACCTACATAACCTCCTCGGATAGCTTTGACGCCGTGCAACAACGCAAGCATCCCAGTCATGTGTCGTGAGGCTCCACTATCAATATTCCATTTTGATATGATCGATCTTGGGAGCCCCTACACACATGAGGAAGAAACTATTTATACAAAGAAACCCAAGCCTGCTTGGTCTTGGGTGGGTTCAGAATATCAAATTTCGGACCAACTTTGTTTTTTGACATTATGTTTAGGCTCTATTTCGGTTGGAACAGGTGGTTTCAGTTCTACCTAAGATGGTTTGACTTTTGCAACCCAAGTTTGTGTTTTTAAATTTGCCCTTTTTGAGTAAAACTTTGAATCCTTTTGACTTTGACGATTCTTGGTGGATGTTTCACCAATTTCAAATTTAGAATTAAGTTAAATCGTTGATTTAACATTTTTGGATATTTTTGTGAACAATGTCGTGCAATATGCCCAACATTTTTACACTTGTAGCACGTCCTATTGTCCTTTTGAACAGAGGAATCTAAAACTTGTTTTCTACTCTCTTTTTCTTTCTTGAACTGATCGTTGGATTGTGTACCAATGATCTCCTTTTCTTTTTCTAGTAGTTGTTCCAAAAACAAAGTTAACTTTCTTTGTAAAGTTCAACTTTTGAAACTTGTTGTTTGTTCTTTTATTTTGAAAACCCAACCCAGCCCTCCTGTTCTCAGGATAATCTCTGTTCTTTGATGGTAGGGTTTGTTAACACATTTTGATTTAGAGTAAAATGATGCATCGTGTTTTTCTAAATCATAATGGCTTACCTCAACAAGCTTGAACAACTTATTGACACGATCCAGATTGACATTTGGATAAATCTTCATCAGAATATAGTTTATCAGATCCATGCAATTTGTAAACAATGACATTTGGATCAGTGTTTAAACTATTTTCCTATAATTAAACATCTGATTCATATTTCTCAGACTCACTCTTCGAAACACTTTCAACGACGGTTTTAACCACATCAGACTCACATTCAATTTCTGGTTTGGTGTAAGTTATATCAATGTTCGCAGGCAGTTCATTTGATTTTTTCAGTTTTCAATTTTAAATTAAGCGCCTTTTCCACCTCGGATGGCTTTTTAGTAGCATAGCTATTCAACATGGGTGGTGGAACACGATCATAATTTGCACCTTTGTTTTCATCAATTTTAATTTCTTCTTTCTTTTTGATTTTTGGTAGAAGGTGATCACTGACGTATGAACTTGTAGAATAACTGATTAACAATTTGTTAACCCATTTTATTTCTATTTTCATTTTCTCAAGTTCATTTTTTAGCTCAGCGATGTGTTTAAATGAATATTGATGCCCATTTGTTTGTCCATTACAATCTCTTTAAGCATTGAAAGTGTTCCGTCATTTTCTCTGAGCACCTTTTCATATTGTTTTACAGATTTGCTTAATTTGTCATAAGCTTCATTTGTTGATTTATAGTCACATGACAAATTATTTGTTAGACATTTGAGCTCATTGTAACATGTTTCTTTTAAAGCACATTCACTGCATGGCTTGCTACACTTTAAACACAATTTTTCTATCAAAGATTCACTTTCTGACATATTTACCTCATTCACATTTGCCATACAAGCTTTGTTTGTCTTGTCAGTCGGTATTTCCAACTCTTCATCAACTTTCTTTGTTTCAACTTCCGGCTTCTTCTTTTCTTCACAAGATGATCGATGACTTGGCTCAAAATAACCTGCAAAAGTTTTAGGAATATCATTAGGCAGGAGATGTTTAAAAACACTGTTTAACAATTCCTCTTCTTCTGACGATGTGTGAAAGTATTCTTCGGGAGCCTCATCAAAAGATGCCTCTGCATATTCTTCAGGTTTTTTGATGATTTCTGCGACCAATGCCAAACTCTCATTCTTGAAGATGTACCTGTTCCAGTTAAAACCTTCATCTTCTTGAGTCACGACAAGCGCTTTGTCTTTGGTTTCTGACTGTCTATCTTCGATTTGCACCATTCTTGTTCTTGGTTGAGGACGATGATAGATGGCTTTCTTGTAGTAGTCATCGAAAAACGGGTTCTGATTGTCCTGAACTTCTCTATTCGGACATTCTCGTTTAAAATGTCCCTTTTCCTTACGCTTGAAACATGTAACTTTGACTTGTCGAAACCAAGTTTTCCTTCTAATCCACCCAAATTCTCTTTGGCAGTGATTTCCATGAAGCGTTGCGCTTGTCTAACGATAGATGCCATACACCATTTGATGTCGATCAACTCCATCTCGACTGGATTATAATCCTCTTTAGTCATTTCTGAGTTTCCAATTTTTCCTGCGACTAAACTGTCGTATGATTCGAGTACTAAAGCTAATAATGACATATTTTGCTTTGCGGTCTTCTCGTCAAATTTTGTGCATTTTGGATATCAACAGCGATATTGCATTGTAGAACTCTTTGAGTAGGATGAGATTGACTGTTCTGGCTGATCTGGGGATTGCTCGAACCATGTGATGATTGTGGGCTTGGAGACGTGTTCGGGTTGACTGTAGCACATGAATGAAAACCACTGTGTTGACTTGACTGTGGGCTTGGTGTGTTGTAAGCGTTGAAGGCCGTTTGGATTCTTGGAGACTGTATCTGAGCGACAGAACTACCCTTGTAACACAGATTAACGTCTTGTTGCATTTGGGCGCCTTTGTTTTTCCCCATTTTTTGTATTTCGAGTTCGTGTCCCTCCAATCTCTCAATGAATCTTAGTAATGAGAAATTACCATATTCGGTTCCATTCTTCAGAATAGTCAAGTAGGTAGACCATTCGCCTTGTGGTAAGGAGTCCGCCAATTTATCGACTAATTCTTCATTCGTCTTTACGATTCCCATACACTTCATTTGCACAACCAAGTGACAGTATCTTTCAATCAGTTGTTTCACTGTCTCTCCTTTGATCAAAGTAGACATATGAAATTCTTTACTTAACAACGCTCGCTTCCCTTTTCGCAACTGTGCGCTTCCTTGGAATTTCAATCGAAGAGCATTCCACAATGATTGTGCGTCATCATCATGTTGTAACAACGCCAATATGTCTTCCTTGATGGCTTGTTGTAAGATGTTCATCATCTTTTTCTCATTTATGAACTTCTCTCTTTCAAAATCGAAAGTTGTACTAATGTTTTCTCCAGACCGTTTTCTCCAACCGGTGCTTGATATTTCTATTTGATGGTAAACCAGCATGTAAAATAATTTGCTTGAACCCAATTCATAAAACGTTCACTCCAACTGTCAAAGTCTTCAAGATTCATCAACTTTGGTGGCTTCGTCATCGTACCCATCTCATTCTCAAGGTTCATGTTTTGAGCTGTAGTAGTTGTGACCGTTGAGGCAGCAAATGCTTTATAAATCTCTTCTTCCATTTTTCAGCAAAATTTTTAGAAACACACTTACAAAAACCTGATTAGAATGACAAAAATGTTCTTCGTGCAGATGAACTGCTCGTGCGACTGAGATAGTTGTGCGAGTGATATACTTGGGCGATTCTGAGATTCGCACGAATGATATGTTCGTGCGAGTGAAATGTTACCCGTGCGAGTGACTGGTTCGTGCAAACGACTAATTCGTGCGACTCATAGCTTTGCTCGAATGACAGTTTTTAAACTTGTAATTTTTTAGGAAAACTTGTTTGTTCGTTCATCCGTACGAATGAATTAATTTGAACGTGCCCATTCTTACGAGTTGTCTCTCTACTCGTACGAAACAACTCAGGTCACCAAACTGAAGAATTTTACCAATTTTGACATGATTAAGTTCGATTTTAGATCTAAAATTTTCAAGGATTGATTATAATTGATTTTAACATGATATCCTAAAATCCTAGTCAATTTTGTCCATGAATTTGTCTAATTCCGAGATCTGTAATGGAAAGTGTAGAAGTAGAAAACTCCAATGGTTGATCTGAATCTGAAACTGTTGGTAGTATGCAGAAACCTGATGTTTGTCAGTAGATCAGGCCTCAAGGCTCTAATACCACTTGTGAGGGGATCGACTCTCCTACGATGAGCACCGGACCGATCTGACTCAACTAACAGAGGCATAATTCATTGTTAGTGAGTTTGACAAATAAACGAGTGAGATCTACTGTTTAAATGCCTTGAATTGTATTGATAAACATGAACAAGTATAGAGCAAGTAAACAGTTTAGCAGGGCTTCCCCACACAACCAGAGTTATTAGTTACTGCCACAACACTCCTCTATTTATAGGTCGACATGACTCGCACATGAGAGTGTGTAACTGAGTGTGACTCGTGCGAGTGAAGCTTCGTACGAGTGACAGAATGTCAGTCGTACGAGTCACAAGACTCACTCGTACGAGTCATTTACTAAACAAAGAAAACATATATAATCATATACAAACTGACGTTCTATGCCCTATATACATAAACAACATATCATAGACGTAGGCAATAGACATTATGCACCAACAGTCCTTGATGGGCATTTCACTCTAAACTTGAGCGTCAAGTAACTCACGACTTTCCTACCATGAAAACGGCCAAATCTTATCTTAAGAAGAATCCAATAATTGGTGATCCACAAACTCACAAGTGCATGCAATCAGTCATCTGGCCACCAACAGAAAAAGAGAAATTGATTCCTCCTGCTCCCAATTTTCCCAAGGGAGTGTTGAAGAACTTCAGTTATTGGGCATATGTGGTCCCGTGGTCGGCGGCGGTTCTAGACGGAAGCTTTGGGGATAGAACAGATTCGACAAAACGAAATAGACATGTAGGCACAGAATCAGTGGAAGCTTTTCATTTCATTCATTCATATCGAAAGAGTATATATCTTGACTGGCTGGCAGAGTTCCTAGAGAGAATCCACCAGCGTTTCCACTAAGGGAACTTCCAAAAACTTACAAAACAATGAACACACAACACCTATTTATAGACATGACAGCTCGTGTGAAGCGAGCCTTTTGTCACTCGTTCGTACGAAGCATATAGTGACTCGTACGAGGCACATGTCAGTCGTACGAGCCAGTACTCGTTCGCACTTGGGTCGTGTGTTCGCATCTAATATATATAATATTCAATACACACTCTTTCTAGCCTATTCGTACAGTGACAGCCACAAAGTGCATCAACAATTTCCCCCTCCGACATCACTGTCGAAGCTTGAACTTGAAATCTTAGAGCTGTGTTTGAATATTCTGCAAGTTTAATCGGTATCTGTTGACGTCGTAATTCCTCCTTGATTGAAGATCTGGGTTTGCATTATCTACGTTTAAGCAACATTCCCCCTAAATAATTTTCTCCAGAAATTAATCTTCAGGTCGTTGTTTGCACGGTTCAGAACCTCCTTTGATTTGGTTAATCTACAAATTTTCTCGAATATTCACCAACTTGAAATTAAACAATGCAGCTTCTCTGTTTCGATGTTAAGCATATCGGCGTTTGGTTTAGCGCACTCCCCTGATGCTCGATCCTCCGATCTTCAAAACCCAACCAGCAATTGGCAGAAACTTTGAAATACCACACCGAAAAACTTCAAATGAATAAATATTCGCAAAAATCTTCTCGATCAGCAAATCATCGGAAATAAATATCTGTTAACACATCGAATCTAAGAAACATTCTTTGGCAATCGGAATCACATTCTTCCTTTTTAGTCACAATAACAGATGTGTAGCTATCTCCACTGGAATGGGGCATTGAATGTACAAGACATCCCGATTTCCTGGCGATTACCGAAAAACAATTCATTTGCAATGCAGAGTTAATGATAGGCAGTCGTATGTGCTTCCGCTTCCACATCGGGGATCAGGTGGTTAGCCCGTGAGCATCAATCTGTATCATGATCCAAAAATTCTGAACATTTCGATCACACATTCTAAATGTATAGTCTACTTCGTGAATAGACATAAACGTTATCTCATCTCTAATGAATCTTCGATTCTCTGTGTTTCCCAGATAATTTGCAGTCTGAACCACCCGGACACTGTTGCAGCGTCACAAACTTAAAAAATGCCGGAATTTTAAGATATACGTGAAACCTCATTTTTGCAAATTCTGACGTGGAGTTCTTATGGGAATGAAGATTATGGCGCGACTGTAGCATATGGTACCCAAATTTTTCAAAAAAATTCCCAAAATTATAGTTTTGATCAAATGCTGACTAAACGTTGAGGCCCATTAATAGTCACTACACCAGATGATCAACGTTTTGCATATATATCAGTGACTACCCCAAAATCTTCATCCGTTTGTGATCATATAATCAAATCTATACTTTGAAGCTCTAGACGGTGCCTACGAACAGCCCGAATTAGACGTAAAATCTCGAAAAAAAATTGTAATCACCAAATTTTTTTCTGGACACTCGTCTCGTCTATACGATAAAAAATGCCTCTTTTTTTGGTCACCACTTGGTCGAGCTGGGCTTCGTGCGAGTGATGCTTCGTACGAGTGATGCTTCGTGTGATTGAAAAAGTATCACTCGTACGAGCGAGGTTCTTACTCGTACGAACGAAACTCATAACATTTTTTCGATCCAGAATCTTCATTTCTTCGAATTTCGACATGATTATTGCACAGATCTTGTCAAAAATCAGTCTCTAACATTCCTATGGTTTAAATTTTACTTATGTTCGTCGATTGTCCGTTTATTTGATGTTTTACGTCTACACCCCTCATACGTCCAAAATTCATGAGCGTAGGTGATTCATCAACTGTTAGATTGAATGAATCGGTACCGTAGCTTTGATACCAGTTGTGGTCCTGTGGTCGGCGGCGGTTCTAGATGGAAGCTTTGAGGATAGAACAGATTCGGTAGAATGAAATTGACATGTAGGCACATAATCAGCGGAAGCTTTTCATTTCATTCATTAATACAAAAGAGTATATATCTTGACTGGCTGGCGGAGTTCCTGGAGAGAATTCGCCAGCGTTTCCCCTAAGGGAACTTCCAAAAACTTACAAAACATTGAACACACAACACCTATTTATAGACGTGACAGCTCGTGCGAAGTGAGCCTGTTATCTCTCGTACGAAGGGTCACTCGTACGAGTAACAAAGTGACTCGTACGAAACATATAGTCACTCGTACGAAGGGTCACTCGTACGAGTAACAAAGTCACTCGTACGAAGCATATAGTCACTCGTACGAGGCACATGTCACCCGTACGAGCTAGTACTCGTTCGCACTTGGATCGTGTGTTCGTATCTAATCTATACAATATTCAATACACACTCTTTCTAGCCTATTCGCACAGTGACCGCCACAAAGTGCATCAACAACATATGATCCACGAATGGCAGAGGTTGTGGTTGTGACTAAAGAGAAGGCATTCTGATTGGCTGACACATTGGAACTTGTTAGTTTTCACGAAGAAGATATCAAGATCTTGGGTCATCATCGAATCCACACAAATGACAAATTTGAAGCTTGCACTAAATCTTGGACGAGTGTTGTAGCTAATGTGATCAACAACAAGCTTTATGTGGATCCAGGTCCACTATTCGGAGGTAGCCGAGCTGTTGAATCTTGAAGCGGAAGGCTACACTAATGCAGTAAACCTAGGGGGAGATTGTTAGGCCCTGAAAAAGGTTTATGTATTAGTCATTTAGTTAGTTTGGGCACACTTATATTTGATGGGCTTGGGAAAGGCTTTTGGGCCAGGGTTTAGGGTAATAGAGCACTGACCACTTACTATAAATAGTAAATGATGTATTAAGGTTAGTAGCTTTTTGGTGGTTTCTCATACTTATATTAGACAAATTACAATATTTGTATGCAAGTTGATCTTCATCTATGTCATCTTATTTCTTCTATCTTGATTCATAGCTTGTTAGTGTGATTTCGCCACCAAACAAGCCTCGTGTGATATTGTAGATCCGGTTTTAGGGACTTAAAAGATCATATCAGAGTTGATTAGAAGAGTTTTAGATTTGAAGGATAAGGATGGTGATCCCATGGGCTATCCAAAGAGAATGCTTAAGGGATGTTTTTATAGAATGGGATATAAGGGCTATGTGAATTCTCCGAACTTCAAGAAAGCTAATCTTGGAAGGCCGTATAAATTCTTCATACATTCGATCATTCATGCATTCAGTCATAGGAAAGGGGGTTATGATGATATTCTTGATTATCAGATGTGCATGGTTGCTGCACTAACACTAAATCTGCCATATAACTTCACCAAATTAATATTTGATCATATTGCATCAAATACTACAAGAGAAAAGTTTCCACAGTATCTAACGTTTTTACACATGATGATGGATGACTTGTTTCCAAACTTTGAAAAGAAAGAGGATGATAAGCTAAAATTGAATCATATAGATAAAAAGACCTTGATAAGAATGAATCTATATTTGAAGCAAGATTCAGAGCTTGTCGCAAAGCCAATTTTTAGAGCTATTAAAGATAAAAATTATGTTTCACCTCCCAAGGGAAAATGGAGAAAAGTTACAAGTGGTCCTGAAAAGGATGAAGCAGTTTGTCTTGAGGATCTTATTCCGAGAAGAGGCAGTTGTATAAGAAAGAAGAAAAGAAAAAGAAACATTCAACTCCTAAGAAAAAGCCGACTCAAGCTAGAAAAAGAGCAACTTTATGAACAATGCTTATTGTAGGTCCGCTAGTCCTTATGGATCTTGACAGAATCGTCTATCTAATCTAGAGTGAGGAATCCCCTAGATCAGATTTCACAGAAACAACAAGAACACGAACAAGAATTCCTTTCAAATTGTCTTCTATTGATTATCCAACACGAATGTTTACAATCAATTCAAGACTCTCTAGAAATCTCTCAGCCACTCTCTGTAGATTTCTCACACTCCTCTTATTGTTCAACTTGAGCAGCCTCAACCCTAATCACAACCTCCCCTTATATAGAGGTAGGTTATGCTACTGGGCTAGTCCATTCTCCAAGCCCATTACACCTCTAAACAAGCTAAACACAAATGCTAAGCCCAATACAATATAGCCAAAGAATAAACTATTAAGCTGATGTCACCAATATGCACCAACAGACTCCCTCTTGACAATAGCTTCATAGTGTATTTTTTTCTTCAAACATCTTATTATCTTTTGGTCTTTGGATAACTTCAGCTACACACAGGTTCTGACATCAACAGACTCCCCCTAAACTGATGCTTCCAATCTCCAAGACTTTCATTCACTGTAGATTAGCGAACTAGCATTCTCTGTTTAAGCTCATATCACCAAATTTATCTATATCTCCCTTTGCAATGTAGTAGAAGGATCCTACCATGCATCTTGACACATCCTGCACTCCATTCTTAAAATGTACTTTACTTGTATTATGCACTTCATTTTGATAACTACATCAATCTGTTTAGAAACACAAGCAAGTAACTCGAAAAACCATTAATTCTTTTCCACAATAAAGATAAACAAATATTTTATCTTATCATCCAAAAATCAACAACTTATCAGTTCAAAACTGGGAGACTTTAAAAACAAATCTTTTTGTATTTTTGTATTTTCTGAAAACAAATAACTAACAAGAAAATAAACACTATATTTTTGTGAGTATCACCGTTAAGAAGATCATATCAGCAACATCAAACTGTTTTCACACTATCTGATTGTTTTATATGCAATATTCATGAAAAACAGTCCAAGACGATTACCAGTATTGTTTATCCACTTAAACAAAATGCATGAACATTTCAAGTACCATTACCCCGTGATATGTTTAGATAATTTAGACTAATATAATAGTGTGTCCCACTTAAGGACATATCCCCGCCATCAAGATATGCACAAAAATTCATCGTAGTAGGTGAGTATGCCGAAATTCATCCTTTTTGATTTACTACATTAGATAATTGGTGATCAGGTCAGTACTTTCGTGCAACAAAGAGACCAAAATCCAATGAGGGTTAGGACAAATACCAAATTTTGGTACGAATAATGCATTTTGCACTTTTGAATGACTCTCTAGGAGAGCTTCTTCAATTTTTGGGATTTGGCATTTTAGCTCTTTTAAGGTATCCCGGTTGTGCCTAGGTCAGCATATATCTGGATGCAGCAGAAGGACAACCTTGATAACCCGGATGAAATAACGATATAAAGACCTAAAACCTCAGATTTTGCCAATCTATCAACGCAAGATTTAAGGCTATAAAACCATATCCCACTGATACGTTACCCACTCATACACAATTTAGTATATTTGTATCACAAAGGTAAGTTCATTATTTCCTGCCTTTTGCCTACTGGTACATCCTATGATGAAGCTGCTATCAAACTTAAGCAATTTACTTTTAATTTCAGTGTGAGAGTCTAACGTGCTGATGTACTATCATTTCTTCTTTTGCATACAGTGAAAACTCATTTTTGATTTTCTATATTTTTTATGTTTTTGATTTTGAAAAGCAGTAACTTATTTACAGAAAATTTTATGGAAAAATTTTAAACTTTTCAACTTACTCCCCCTAAACTCACGCACTAACTAAAACTCTTTTTGGCTTAGGGAAATTTCTCCCCCTAATTTTTTGTTTTTATGGAGTAAGGTTTTAAACAGAAATTTAAACACAAGCAAACTCCCACTCTAACCTGACAAGTAGGTTTTTCACGTTTAGTAAACCAGTATCTAACACATAAGTAAAGAATTCGTTACCATGTGAAACCTACTATTCACCTCAGATGATTTACATGAACAACCACTATTGAGCACATCAACAATCCTTCTTGGTCATCCTGCACACACTCAACAACTTAGTTAGACTGGGGGACCCAAGCCTTAAAGGTCTTGGGTCGTCCAGATTCATCAACCATTGGAACATCTATCCAATATCCATCACACCCTACAGGTGTCTTGGATGCCTACCAAGTTGTTTAACACGATTTTTAATTTCCACTAAGTCTTTGATCATGAGAATTCCAATAAACTCTCAGATTTGCCGACCTTTGAAAATTATTACATCGAAACCTTCTTCTCTCATTATCATAATCTAAACTATGAAATTTTTTTGCATTATGTTGAACATTTGAGTTACTAAACCCCTATATTCGTTTCGTCTTTGAAAATTTCGATTACCAAAAGTCTGGTATCTATTTTGATATCCAAAATTTTTCTTTTAAAACAATTTGATTGATCATTAACATGACTTGATTTAGGAGAAATTTTTCTTGGACTCTCAAATCTTCTTGATGTTGAAGGTTTAGGTTGAAATCTTGGTTGATTTGTCTAAGTACTTGGTTTAACATTCTTATTTGATCCAACCTGATTTCCATCCTTAACCTCAACCTCTGCTTTCTTACCCTTTCTAAAAGGACAACAACTAGCCACATGCCCTTTGTTGTGACATTTAAAACAAGATCTCTTCTTAAAAGTTTTCTTTATGTTAGACCCCTGTTTAAATGATTTGACTGTTTTGTCTTTCGTGTCCTCATCCACTTTAGGAGGTGTGCTATTCGACCTAACAGATTCTTTCAAAGAGCCTGGACTATCAGGTATGTCAACTGTCATCGGATCCACTATAGCTGGTATAGTAGGAACAAAATTTGTTAGTTCATCTTCATTTGGTAAAAAGGAGTAATCCTGATCCTCAGAAGATGGACCTTTACGAAACCCCACTCCTGTTTTATCACTACTCCTTTTCAAACATTTCGGAATTTGAGTTCTGGCTAACGAGGATTCTCCAAATTTGTCTAACTTCCCATGAAGTTCAACAATTTTGGCCTGTGCACCAGCCAATTTTGTGCACCTTTTAGAAAGCTCGTTTGTCTTATCCTTCACAGTTTCACGAGACAAATCAATGATCTGTAAAAGTTCATTGACTTTGCTGGTCTAACTGATGATTTCTTGTTCATTTGAATTGAGTGTATTTAAAAATTTTGACTCCCTTTTACTCAAAAGAACATTTGACTCTTTCAGTTTTTCTAATTCAACTAACAAAATTTTGTTTTGGTCCGATAATTTATCAACTTTACCCTGTAGTTCAGTGCAATTATGACAAGTATGACTTACAGATTGAAATTGTACCTGTACCTCTGTTGTAAGCTCATCTGTATCATCCATGCACACTGTAGCTTTTGCATCCTTGAGTTCCATTCTCTCCTTCTCAGCTTCCTTCTTCTCTTCTATCTTAGCAGCTTTTTCACCAATCTTCACAGCTGCAGTTTGACTCACACGTGTACATTGTCTTGAAGTACTCTGATAACGTTTTTCTAAAGCTTCCCACAGCTCTCTAGACGATCCATACCTATTACAAATGTTTTTCATATCAATTGGCAAGGACATCTTTATCGCTGCTAAAGCCTTCTTCTCAGCATCATATATACGTTTCTCAGAATCTTCCATCTCTCATATGAGAGAACCATAATTCTTCCATAAATTCGACGTGTGGGAGTAATTTACCCATCGATCATACAATTTCACATCTTAGTATCTTCACTTTAAACAATTGCCTCAAACAGCTTCTTCCTATTGTTCAGCATTCATCAACTTCGGGCAGTTATTAAGACACTCACTGCTATTCTTCATTCTGACCATCTTTACCACGCAGAGAATCAGTTCAAATGGATTTTGGTATACCTGTATCACAACCCAAATCTAACCTCTCTTCTGGTCCTTCTTCGTGTTTTACCGTAACCGTACCGTTAAAACTTTCAAAAATTTGTCCGAAAAGTGTGATTACCAAATTGTATCGTTAAACTCGTCTCGATGATACGAATCCGATAATGTATATTGTCCGATAGTGATTTTAGGAATTTTCATGTCTTTTTTTTGTCCTTAAAATCACACGAGTCTATCTATTCAACCGATTTGTCAAGAATGTTTATGTATCAAATTCTGTGTACGAAAACGTTTAACTCCAGTTACGTCAGCTGGTTAACTTTCCACTTTCTTAATCCTAACTCCGAACAGTACTAAATCCGAAATAGTAACTCGGATTTACAATCTGAGATGAAAATTCGGAATAGTAATCCAAGTTGACAATCCGAAATGATGATTCGGAATAGTGATCCGAGATGAAATCCGGAATGCACTGTTCTGACCCGAAATGGAAATCCGAAATAGACTACTATGATCTGAGATGGAATCTGGAATAGTTCTAATCCGAGATGGAATCCGGAATAGTTCCCAATCCGAGATGGAGTCCAGAATACAATTCTGATTCAAAATTTCAATCCGAAATGGAATCCGAAATGGCTTTTCTGATCCGAATTGCTCTGTTTTCCAGATCCGAAATACAAATTCTAGTCCGAAATTCAAGTCTTCAATTCGAATTCCTATGCTTTTTAATTCGGAATGCAAGTCTCCAATCCGAAATGCTGCAGAAAATCCGAAATACCTACAAAAACCCTATAAACAGCCGTAAAAAAAACTCCAAAATAGCCTCCAAAACACCCAAAAACCCAATTTTTTACTGTCACGATTCTGAACCGAGCAATAATCAAGAGCCGAATGCTCTGATACCAAATTGTAGGTCCCCTGGTCCTTATAGATCTTGACAGAATCGTCTATCTAATCTAGAGTGCGGAATCCCCTAGATCAGATTTCACAAAAACAACAAGAACACGAACAAGAATTCCTTTTAAACGGTCTTCTATTGATTATCTAACACGAATGTTAACAATCAATTCAAGACTCTCTAGAAATCTCTCAACCACTCTCTCTATGTAGATTTCTCACACTCCTCTTATTCTTCAACTTGAGCAGCCACAACCCTAATCACAACCTCCCTTTATATATAGGTAGGTTATGCTACTGGGCTAGGCTATTCTCCAAGCCCATTACACCTCTAAACAAGCTAAACACAAATGCTAAGCCCAATACAAAATATCCAAAGACTAAACTATTAAACTATTAAGCTGTTGTCACCAATATGCAGCAACAGACTCCCCCTTGACAATAGCTTCATAGTGTAATTTTGTCTTCAAACATCTTGTGATCTTTTGGTCTTTGGATAACTTCAGCTACACATAGATTCTGACATTAACACTTATAGATGCACAATCTGAGATGAGATTCAAGTGAATATGCCTGTGAATGAACCACTTGCTGAGAATGTAAATTTACATGAAGAATTATTCTCTAGAACATTAGATAACGAAAGAGACGTGAATGTTGAGAAAACAACGGCTGACATTGGGAAAGAAGTGATTGAAGGTGGTAACTAAGAAAGTTATGAGGATAGTGTTGATCTAGAAGTAGTTGGAGCAGCTGAAAAAGCCAAATAAAGAAAGAGGAAGGCTTTAGGTGATGATCACGAGACATATGTGCCTAATGATCATAAAGAAGAATCTATTCCAAAAGCCTGTTAAGAATACAAGACGAATAACGAGAAAGCCTTGAGATGTTCAAAAGAAAGCATTAGTATCTCATGTGGCAAAGGAAGCACTTCCATAGAATAAAAGAGCCAGGAAAACCCCTGAGGTTGAAGTTGTGGCTACTACAGAAAATGTTGAATCTGTTATTCCACCATCACCACCACATATCGAACAACCACCAATTACACCACCATTTCCCACATCACCACTACAACAACCACCACAACAACCACCAACATCACTACATCATATTACACCTCTACAACCATCTTCAACGCCAAAACGGCCAACACCTCAAGTACAACAAAGAACTCCACAATCTGATCAGAGACACCAATCTTTTCCAACTGTTGATTTCAGAGAAATTCCTTATTCTAACTTTGAAGGAGGATTAGATAGTGATTTCTTCAATGACACAAAGATTGCAGAGTTAGAAAGTAGGATAAAATTTCTTGAAGATGATAGAAAGAACTTGGAAGCTATATTATCAAGTTTTCTCTCTGAGAATGAAAGATTGAGAAGGTTGGTTACAGATTAGGAAGCTGAAAGAATTCAAAGTGATAAAAGATGGATATGTTTCAGAAGATTTTATCTAAAAAGTTGGGCATAAACTTTGAATCTGAATCCGAGTTAATAAAGATTGAAGAAGCTAAGCAAAGAGCGGCTAAAAGAGTGCGCAAAGCTAAAGAAAATGTTGCAGCGGCTGGTAAAGGCAAAGAAAAAATTGATGAAGTTCCTGTAGTTGTTCCAACTGAGCCTGAATAAGTTGTAGTTGAAATAGAAGCTGAAGTTGTTATACCAACAGAGCCTGTAGAAGAAACCGAAGTTGAACCAGAAATCAACTATGTAATGATTGTTGGACCTATTGATGTTCCTGAGATTTCTCCAAAGAAAAACTACTTGGAAAGAAAGAAGTTGGAAGCCTATAAAGAGCTTGAAGATCTTGAATAAGAGATTGATGATTTTTACGAGAATGATGATGCAGATGTTGATGGTAAAGATAAAAAGGACGATGATTACAAGGGTGATGACGATGACAACACCTAGCGTGGAACATGTGTGAAAGTGGTGGATGCTAAAGTTAATGAATCTTTTGATTATGATACTTATTTGATGGATAATGTGAATGAAGAGAGAGAAGCTAAAAGACAGGGGAGACGAAGGACCCTTTACATGATGCTGAGTAATCCGGAATCCTCACAATTGCACGTTTATTAGTTGTTCTTGATTTGCAAAACTAAAGGTATTCTATTTAGAACATGATGTCGAAGAAGGTGAATTCGTACATAATTACACCATGGAAGAGATTGCCAAAATGTTAGGTGTGGATGAAGAATCTTTCGAGTTTGATTTTGAAGAGGAACTAAACAGTATCAGTGCATCTAAACCTGAAGATTATGTGTATAAGTATGTAGCTGAAGCTGATAATTATCACAAGGTTGTTGTGGAGGATGGTGGAAGATGATTCTAATGATGAAACAGAAAAACATACCGGTGAAGGTAGAAATGACTTCCCAACCTTCGACAGTTGTTTAATGAAGCTACTGATGAACTATTGAAGTGTAGAGTTGAAGAGACAGTAAAAGAAGGTTATGTTCCTAGGAGATTGTCAAAAGAAGAAATTGTTGAAGCGAAAAAGTCGTGATTTAAAGAATTACCCAAAGAAAGGAAGTTCAGATTCCACTGGCTTTCTTTACATGTGATCAAGATAAATCGTTAAGAGATATTCTCAATTAGGGATGGGTTGAAGATTTGTACGTATATACAATCAAGAGAGAGTTTGGTGTACAATATTTTAGATAATTATCTGATATCAAGACGTTATCATTCTAGGATGTAGAAGAATTGGTACAAACAAAGATGATCAATTACAAGATGAAGCTACATGATCAACGATTGTGGAAACTGATCAAGTACAAAGCTGCTCACGGTTTTAATCACTAGAAACCGCATATACCAAAGAAAAGAATCAAAGTTGATCCAGTGACAAAAGAGAAAGATGTGATGTTGATTGTTAAACACCCACGCGCCATGAAGTGTCACACCCTGGTCGTAGCGGAAGCGCAAGTGTGTGACTATTAGGTAATCATTGCATCCAATTTAGTAAACAATTAAAATTCAACAACGATGCCATACTAATAATAAGTTTCATTCCCATAATTACAACCATACAAAAGTGATTTCATAGTTTAACTGTTTTCAACTGATCATCATAAACATAATTCAACATTTGCTACTTCCAAAATAAGATATTGTTTTCATTATAAATGCATAATGAGGTTTTGACCCCTATATACCCAAACGAAGTTGGGACATAAACGCAAACCCTCCAAAAGATGGTACATCATTGTCTTGATATTTTCCATACCCGAATCATATCAGCAGCTCATGTAGTTAATGTTTTCATATAAAAATGTCATTCTTGAAATCCAGTAATGAAATCCGAGTATGTTATTAGCATTAATGGCGTTTTAAGGATCTATCAATTTGTCGCGAGCACCCTGACATATATGTGACATAAGTAAGTAACCAAACCGAGACAACTTTGACATCATAGGGATCACAAAAGCACTCCGAAGGGTATACCAACCAGGTGTGGAGCGGGTCTCAAACTCAATAGATCTACTTGTTTTGCACCTTGGTCACTATGTGATTAATGGTTACTATTGTTATCCTCCTACTTACGCACAAATGATCGTGTTATCAACTTAACCCATAGCTAACATATTGTTTGTTATGACATGTATTTCCCCTCGATAGTTTAAACAAAACTTTGAAATAATTTGAAAGGAAGGACATGAACTCACAGTTTTGCTTTCCGTAAGTTGTACTAGTCACGGTCGGTGTCCGTACGCGTGTGTAACCTACCAGTGTATTAAGTTTATTAGACACCTAGGCCTCAATGGACCTTGTACTCGTTGTTCATCTTTAATTCTTGTTATGTATTTCCTTGTTATTATAGAACAACTTTTAGTGTTATTGTAGTGTTGGTAGTTTACTTGTTCGATTAATATTGTTATATATATTTCTCGAATATAAATATATATATATATATATATTGTTATATATATATTGTTATCATTCTTTGATCGTGTGTGAACTGGGCCTTGCCCTTCACATGTCCTCGTGTCTTGCATGCGTGACATTAGGTCTACCCCATGTTTTCTTGTCATTGGGCCAAGCCCATGTTATCTATGTCATTGGGCCTAGCCCATGTTATCTATGTCTTTGGGCCTAGCCCATGTTTTTATGTCATTGGGCCTAGCCCATGTAATTTATGTCTTTGGGCCTACCCCATGTTTTTATGTTATTGGGTCTGGCCCATGTTTTTATGTCTTTGGGCCTAGCCCATGTAATTTATGTCTTTGGGCCTAGCCCATGTTTTTTTGTCATTGGGCCTGGCCCTTGTTTTTATGTTATTGGGCCTGGCCCATGTTTTTATGTCTTTGGGCCTAGCCCATGTAATTTATGTCTTTGGGCCTAGCCCATGTTTTTTTGTTATTGGGCCTGGCCCTTGTTTTTATGTTATTGGGCCTAGCCCATGTAATTTATGTCTTTGGGCCTAGCCCACGTAATTTATGTGTTTTTGGGCTTTGTCCATATATATTATTTATTTTGGGCCTAGCCCAAATTTATTTACAAAAGTCCATTTTTAATAAGACTTACACTTATAATACTCTTAACGTTCC
This sequence comes from Scalesia atractyloides, assembly GCA_947069175.1. NCBI lineage: Eukaryota > Viridiplantae > Streptophyta > Magnoliopsida > Asterales > Asteraceae > Scalesia > Scalesia atractyloides. The sequence goes on along the minus strand of CAMTDV010000116.1, from coordinate 19,035,032 downwards.
GGATTTTGATTTCGATAACATATATATATGTTAAACGTCTAAATATATATTTTAGACTTTTCGTCGACGTCGTTTAATACATGCTTTTTCTTGTCGAAAATCGCCCATCGTCGTAATGACTTTTTGTGTCGGTGATTCACCGGTTGGTCGTCGACGCGACGATGTATTCGTGAACGTTTGCCCATCGTCCGTATTTCTAGTTTGTCCGATTATTGTTTCGACGCTTTGTAAGAATATATTAGTTTATGTCACCAACACTTGGTATTATCTTCAAGTGTTTGTATTTTTGTATATGATTGGGTATTTTTATTGTGAATACCCTAAGCTTCTAAATAAATACACATATAATACACATATGTATTTATACAAATTCTTGGTGACAAAATATGTATACGATTTTTATTTCCCAAGTAAGTATATATATATATATATATATTTATAAGAGTTACTTATTTTTACTTGTAAAAAAAAATATATATATATAAACTTGTTGAATACTTGGGTATTTTCGGTTTAACCCTTGTCATTAGCACTTACTTAATGAGGATTTAAGTTACTAATCGCGTTAGTCCCTCTAACCACCCCATTAATCATGTCTTAATCGCGATTAGATTTTTAGAAAATTTTGCCATAGTTTCCCCTAAACTATGGCGTTTTTCACGTTTTAAAAACGTATTTAAAACCTGTTTAAGCTTATAATCAAGATCAACAATCCATCACAAACTTTCCTATTATTTATTTACAACATTTCATGTATCATCATCTATGACTTTATAGTGGCAAAATCTTATTAAATCATGGTAAAATTTCCAACATTTATTAACACTTTTAAATCACCACTTTTGTCATATCCTTTGATCAAGTCCATCTCTTTAAACCTCTTGATTTCTATGCTTTTTAAGATGGTTACACCTTAAATAATAATGTTTACTTCTTATAAAAATCATTCATGTGTAGCAAAATTATCTTTAAATTGTAGAAATCTTCATGGATGATGTAGTTGATGATCTTGTTTAATTTAAACATTATCATGTTTAAGTCCTCATTTTTACCCTTGTTCATACAAGATTATCCAACTTTTATACTTTTCTTAAACGTAAACAACACTATCATTCTAATTAATAATCATATAAACGCATGAACAACACAAAACAAATCATATTTAGTGTGTTTATTATGGTGTGAGTCAGGGTTTTTAGTTTATCTTTTCTTCATTTTCAAGATGATCAACTTGTACATCATTAATATAGACATAAAAATAAGCTAGATTATGAAAGAGTTTGTCTTACAATGGGTGCACAAGTTAGATGATGATTTAAGAAGAAAATGAAGCTCCAAAATGTCTCCAATAGTCCTCCACTCTTTCTAGCTCCTTGAATGTCCTTGATAGGGTTTTAAAGTGGGTGTAATGTGGTGTTTATGGTGGTTAAATGGTGGTGGTAGCCGTGAGTTTTCGTGAGAGAGAGGGAGAGAAAGTTGCAAATTTTTTTGAATGAAAATGATGAAAGACATGTTGTGAATTAGGAAGTATATCATGCCATTCTTTCAAATCTTTCTCACATCAAGCACTATACTTCTAATCCACCATTTTCAACAAAATCAAGTGGGTGTGGGACCCACTTGAAACCGTCAATGAGGGGGGGGTAAAGTGTAATATTTTTTTACACATGTTAATTTAGAAGATATTTTGGCACTAAGTTAAGTATGGTGATTAGAGGTTTGTTCTTGCACTCTTAGTATATAATTAGTGTTTAGGGTGCTATTACATGGTAATTAATCCACTTGATCCTCCAATAAAAGTTTCGGATGACGAAAATGTCGTTCATCGACGCAATAATCGCTAATAAATGAACTTATTTATTAAGTACCGGAAGCTTTTGTTTTCGACCACCACAAATTTCATGGTGTCTACTTAGTGCATTTCCGACCTAAAAATACGCATAACTAGTTCGCTAGATAAATACATGATGAGTTAGGATGGCCGAAATGCCTTTCGTTGGATCGTTCGCTCGATATCGACACTTTTATATTCCGCCATCAAACTTTTCTGAAAGTTGTGTTTCTGTGACCTCATGTTAGTTGAATGGATTCCAAGTTCCAAATGAGGCTTAACTAATTTGCTAGATGTATGAATGAGGCTATCGGCCACTAAAATGTTAGTCCTTTCGACAAATGGTCGCTTTCCGGTTGAATTATGCACTATTTGTCGAATGACCGGAAATGATGTCTTTTGTGTATTCTTGCTATTCTCACATTATTTTAGGATGATTAACATTGTTTTATTATTATTCTTACATCCGGAATCCACCAAATTAGTGCTGCGTACAAACTGACATTTGTCTCCTTTTTGGTCCAAACGGACAATTTTTGCAATTTAGGCGTCTACCAGAAAGTTATTTATATTTTAAATGGTTGATCTCATATCAGTGTTTTCATTTATATATGGACTCAGGTATGGCATTAACATGCCGTTATTCCTTGTTCTGATTCGTTTTAGCGGATTTACCGACAAAGTTAGTGCCACCTCAATTAGTGCGCCCAACACTTTCTACCAACACTTTTAGGGCATTGTTTTGGTTTGTTCCGCTTCATAACGGAAACCAGTATATGTTATGACCAGATTTACTTGCCCTAATTCTTAGTATGCGACATACGACTCAGTTACGAAATTAAACTACGATAATATGCATGAGATTATAAAATAAAATTAGTGATTAAATTGTACGGAATTACCGGTTATTTGCCATTGGTCACATGAAGAAAATGCCTATAATGAAAATAGAAAAAGATTTTCATAAGTTCTTCAAGTGGTGGCAATGTGATGTTGAAATAGGTGAAGCGGTGTTAGTTTTGAAGAATGAAGGATTATGCAGAGCGATACGCGTACTAGACCCAATGTGGCTAGTTAATTGTTCTGAGAAAGATGTAGAGTGTTTGTTCTTTAAGAAGATATGTTACGAAGTTAGAGAGAAAGTTCAAACCATGCTGTATCAAGGTGTGATTAATGTGTGCTATGCTCATGGAATTAACTCAGGGAAGATGTGGCAATCAAAATGGAGAGAGCTGGAATGTAAAGAGTTTATGAAACATATTAGAAAAGAAGAATAGGTTGCTTATATGATGAAGAAAGTCACGATCAGAAGAATTCAATTCATTAAGTGGGCACCGACTACTAATCAAACACCGATACCATCTAAAGAACGCAGAAAGCCGATGAAGAATTTCTTTGGACGTTGAATTTTAAAGTTATAAAGTTTTTGAAGACTGACCAAGAGTGCGGCAATATCCAAGGGGGAGTTTGTTGATGCAGAATGTCTGTAGCCTACGTCTTAGGGTCATGTGGTGTCAATGTAATAGGGCTAGATTATGATTTTGTTGTATGTAAAGCCCACTTCACACGAAGTGATAGTCACCTCGTACGAAGTGCAACACACTTCGTACGATGTGTACACCTCATACGACGTGGAGACTCAACTCGTACGAACCGGATGTGTCTATAAATAATTGAGTTGAGGTCTTGAGTCTGTAGTTGTTTGGTTGATTGTGAAGGTGAAGCCCTGTCCAGTTTGTCTAAGAATTGTAACACATTGATCAAAACTGAGCATTTAAACAGTAATAATCATATTGTCACTAGTTAATCTTGGATTCCGCAAATGTTGACTAGATATCAAATTAGGTCTTGTGCTTTTGAAGAAAAGCCAATCCTTTCACATTACAAAATTTAGGATAGAAAGTTTTTATTGTAGAATCGTCATTCAGTGATCCTTACACTGGATGTAAGTACATCATCATATGGTGTGATCCAATACTCATTTTGTCAATTATGTATTCATTTCAAATTACTGATATTGTGTTTTGTTCTTTGAGACAGTGCTTATGTACCCGGGCAACTTTCAAAGGTATCCTTGGAGAAATTTGGTGAAAGTTAGTGGTGCTCTAAGACATTGCTCTAATACAGCCATAACATTTTTTTGAAATACAAATTTCATTTTTACTTCACCTATGAATGGGTCATTTGGGTCGTCTTTTTTTTTTTTATCTGAAACCATTTATATAAGTTAAACACAATTAAGTTAAAATCAGGAATGAGTTTTCAAAGCCTTTTAAAGTATATCATTAACCAGTACAAACTTCCCAAAGCGATTTATTCAAAATAAAGATTATAGCGAGTCGATTTTGTTTGTTTTTCATCTTCAAACGAGTTTGACCATCGCCCACAATTTTTTAATGCATCAAATCTCCTAAATTGTACAACTTAATCACATTTAGGGCATAATTTATTATTATTTTTTTTTGTAAAAGACTTCTAAAAATGGATAGAAAGTGTTGGCTGGTTAACATGACCCAATTGAAATAAAAAGAAAATTTAAAATTAAACATCTCAATTGCATAACTCTACTTGAATGAAAAGTGCTATGAATCTGAAATTAAGCTGGAACTACTGTTGGGTTGAATGATCTAAAATTTGGTTGGAATGTGATTTTGTGAATTATAATGGTGTGCTCACATCGAACAAAAGAATCTTTATTATAACTATATCTCACACCAGCCATGCCGATCACAAAACATCTCAATTGCATAACACTACTTGAATGAAAAGTGCTATGGTTCTCAAAGTAAGCTGGAACTACTAGTTTGGTTTAATGATCTAAAATTTGGTTGGAATTTGATTTTGTGAATTATAATGTTGTGCTCACATGGAACAAAAGAATTTTTATTATAACTATATCTCACACCAGCCATGCTGATTACAAGGTTGTTCTATTTGCTTAGTGTGTGATTTCTTCTTTCCTTTCATTGAACAACCCTATCTATGTAGCTATTGGTTTATTGAACCTATGTTCACTATGTCGTTATCCTTTTTTTTAAATTTTAAATGAAACAACCATAGCCTTTTCTTTCTAACATTATTTTGATGTTTCAAACATGTGATCATTAAACAATGTTAAATGTTACAAACAAAACTATTATTTTGATGTTTCAAACATGTGATCATTAAACAATGTTAAATGTTACAAACAAAACTAAAGATATTAAAGATATCTTCAAGACATTATTTCTGGTCTCACCGAACGCCTTTCATATATTACTGAGTATCGACTCGACAATGCAACTAGTGACTAAATTACCATCCTAGCATCTAAATTACTAACCTAGTGAACTAGTTAAGACTAGTTACTACCCTAAACCATCATTAACATCTTAATTATACAAGACTTCCACTAATGATCAAAATAAATACATCTAATAGTTAACACATGTGGCCATATTTTTAACATCAAAGCCATGCCTACCCCCTGATATTTGAAAACGGCAACAAGGTGGGCCCACCCATCTTGCTTCATGTTTATATTGATGCTAGAAGTATGGTAGTAAAGTACTTTTTTTTACTTGTCAACTTGGGGAGTATTATAACCAACATCAAACTACTTCTTACCATTCTTACACTTCACAAAAAGAAAATCAACAAACACTCCTCTCACCTCTCTCTCTACCTACGACATATACACACACGTACCACACCACTTTTCTTCAAAAACCAATCACAATTACAAGCATTCTAGGCCATTTGAAGATGATTTAAGGTGATCCAAAGCTCGGGAATGCACAAGGAAGCATCATACTTGTTCATGGAGGCTTCAACATCTTCATCTAGTGTTTACCCTAGCCTTGTTGCTAGATGTAAGGCCATCTAATACCATTTTCTTGCTTATTATGCTTTGTAAATTATCAAAGTACAACTTGATCATCTTGAACATCACTAAACATAAAGCTTAAAGCTCTAAATCTAACATAATAATCTTACATAATTATGTGTTTACGTATTGATTATGATGCTTAGTGTACAATAGTTTGGGTGAACTTGATGATTAGTGTAAAGAAGGTTGTTTAGATATTATGATCTTGTATGAAGATGTTTAAAAATATGATCTAAACATCAAGATATTTAGATCTAATAAGATCATCATCTTCAAAGTTCATGAACTTAAACTCTAGTCTTGAAATTGATTTTTTCAAAAAGTACATGAAGTTAAACAAGCATAAAAATGTATATAGAACTCATATTTGCATACACATATCCTCATAAATTAAGACATGGAGTGTTAACGTGAATGGATATATATATATATATATATATATATATATATATATATCCGCACTAAAAATGTAATAGAAGTTCGGTGATAAACTAAATATATCTTCACCAACAATGATCGCCATATAGTCATGACGATGAGTTTATAACATATTTTTAGACACTTGGAAATATATATTTTAACACTCCAAAATTCCGTAAAGTGTAACACCAATAATCACTAAGTAAAATACATTAGCATATAAGTATACTCATATGTATAAAATGCGTACACAAAAATACTTAGTGAAATTGCAATATTAAAAGAAATCTACATGTACACAAATACGTATAAATACGACATAAATACCTACAATAAAATATACAAGTAAAGTATATACATGGTATACGTATTGGTATAAATATACAAGTACATAGTAATGTACATAAATATACTTGATGAAGTGTACACATACAAGAGATACCATACATGTACACCAACATTTATACGATGTTAAAAATGAATATTTTTAACTAATATATATATTAAAGATATAGATATATATTTGAACGAAACGAACATACAATATGCAAGTGAACAAGGTTCACCACCCATAAATATATAAATTTGAAGAATAAATATACAACTCGTAACGATAAACCACCCGTTCGAGGCACGGACACGCATATCGGCTACGCCCACTTACACTCGTGCGAGACACAAAGACTCATAGAGGGCAAGGCCCGTTCATACACATAGTGAACACAATATATATATAGATATATATGAAGTGTATATATATTAATAACAAACATACAAAACAAATGCCAACGTCTTAACAATAAAGAAGGGAAACTTAGCGACATTCAAGTTGAGCAACGTGTACACGGTCTAGTAGAGACCTAAGTGTCTAATGAGTTAGAATACTTGTAAGTTGCATCGTGTGATTGGATACCTATCGCTAGTACAATTATATGGACGCAAAACTGTGACTTCATGTCCCCCTTTTCTTTTAAACACTTTTCGATTTTACAACTATCAAGGGGAAATGCATGTTACAATGGTATGGTTAAGTTAAGGGATGAAACACCTAGATCATGTGCGGATAGGGTTGAACTTAAGCACCATTAATCATTTAGACCAAGGAACGAAAGGGGTAGATCTATTAGGTACTGGCGAGCCCCACTCATGGGTTAGTGTGGGCATATGTAGTGCTTTTGTGTCCCAGTCAAGGTTAACCGACACTAAATCATCAAGGGTTGAGTGCTTCCTATGTAAGCACAGATATTAATATCCTTGCAAAAAAATAATGATCAACAATTTCATAGACGCTTTACATACCACACTTTTACATATGGTTTCTATACGAACTTTCAAATGTTTTTATGATTCATTTGATACAAACTCAAACACATGAATTCAACAACTTTTGTTGACTTTTTAAAGTTACATGTTTTTCAAGCAATTAACTGGATCCTTGCTCGATTGGTTATCAACAGGAACAAGGTTGCTAAGTTAGCAATGTCATCCACTTTTGAAGGGTTTGGTCTATATATATCGTCTTTGTGTGAGATATAGGATGCAAAGCCTTTGCATTTTAAAACTTTATTAAAACAAGTCTCTTTTGTAAACAATATAAATTGTGTTGTCTTTTATTACAAACAACTTATGACTTGTATCTTTTCCTTATGGTTAAATGGATGGAACATGGTGCATATAATTTGTTTACTTAGATCGTATCCAATGAAAACTAATCAAGTTCACACCTTGCGCTTCCATCTACGAGCGGGTGTGACGGATTGGTATAAGAGCTTCGATTGTAGTGAACCAGGATTCCTTTTCGAGTCTAGTCTATAATCACTAGGATGCTCTCATTAAAACGATTTTACAATAACAAAGAGTTGTCATCGCATACATAAATGCAAGATCCACTACACAAAACTTATTTCAATAAGATAATGCAAGGACATTATGTGAGTTGGTCTATAAGGGTAGACTTGATAAACTAGATTGATCCACACAAACAAATGGGATAACTTACAACGAACCAACATGTTGTAGGGATTATTTTGCCAGGTTCCTATGTCATCTTCGGAATCGAGCGGAGTTTACGACGATGACATAACACCCATGGAGATCTCTTTGGACGAGGAGCCTCTTGGGGAGATCATTTCTTTTGTTGATTCATGCGGCGAGTCGGATCCCGAGGAGGATCCTGACTACGTATCTGACGAGGTCCCTGATTACCTTTCCGACGAGTTCATGTACTTTGTTGAGGGCAACGATGCCCATCTTGCTTTACTCAATCACCCCAACGTGGATGTCCTTCTAGAGGATGACGTCTTGGTTTTTGGTCACCAGCCTCATGACTTTATTATCATTGGCCACCCGGAGGGTGAGCACCTCATCGAGATCCTACCCATTGGGCCATCCCACTCGCTGTCTTTCCTCCTATCATCGACCTGTCCGATGACGAGGACGAGCTTTTTATCTTCCATGTCGATCATTTAGAGGAGGATATCAGAGATGACGAGGTCATTGACATTGCTACCCTGGAGATGTCGTCTCCCGTGTGTTCTATTGTAGCGGTTTCTTCATCCGACATGAGTGATCGCATATTTTCCTCTGCCATCCGTCGTGCTCGACTTCGGGCTGATGCGAATGATAGTAGCTCTGATACCCACACCCTACCAACACACACATCCGTTCGCACCGCTACACTGACTACAGCACCCCTAGCGACCTTTACTTCGTGACATACCCCTACTACACCTACTCGTGGCCCCATTACTTCTGATGATGACACTAGCTCTGTGGGTCACAGTTACATAGGAGTCCTTCCACAACATTTTGACACATCCCCCATCTTTTCATGTGAAATTCCCACGCCACGCCCTGGGGAGGGTACTTCTTACTAGCCATTTCGTTCATCTTCTCATGTCCCGGTTGAGCACCTCTCTACCCGATGCTCTCCACATCACATGTCCATATCCGAGCCATACCACGCATCTCACCACCCCTCTTACACCATGGATGATCTCGTCCACTCCTAGTAGTTACCGATATAGATCCTCTGCAAGTGGGTCTGGGATTTAGTGAGGCATGTAGACGCTATGCCCCCACCACCACTACTAGCATCACCACCACCATCACCACCACAACCACATCCACCTGTCGACCATGATGCTCACATGCTTACAACAACAACTACATTCTCAGGCTCATTGTATCTATGAGCTTGAGGAGGAGGTTATCCACCTTTGTAGCCTTGTCATCCCGACTCCACTACCATCTCCTTCTACACCCTAGTTTTTCTTGCAGGTAACTTTGCTACAAGATTATGATACTCGTTTTTATGTATATGAAGACCGGATGCGAGCTGCTGACACTCGAAGACCTATGAAGACCGAACAAGACTGCGGCAACATCCAAGGGGGAGTCTCTTAGTACATATATCTATGGCCTACGTCTTTGTATTATGTCTAGTTGATTTATAGGATAACATAACATGTAATAGGGTTGGAATTTTTCTTTTGTAAATGGACGCATCAGGACAGATGAGTCTCGTTCGTATGGATGAGTCAACTGCCTGAACTAGACATATATATATATATATATATATCAATATATAATTTCATGAAATCAAACTCATATTGTAATACCCATTATCAGTAGGCTTGTATGCTTGAACCCTTACATTTTTTTTTTGTAAATATAAGAACCAAACATTTAATACACGAAGTCATAAAAATTTATTTATTTATTTTCCTTTAAGGTGTACAAAATATAATCCTTGATCCGATCCGAGACTTGCAGACCAACGTCACTACACTGGAACCTTACCTATACATGGTTATACACAGTAACTGCTAGTATAAACAAAATAACCAATCCAATTGTTGTTAAAACTTCAAAACAAATCATGTAAATAATATGAGCCAACGTAGAGTGCAGCGTAACACAGAAAGATCTTAGCATAGCATACAACACTAGCGTGAGCCACACCGCGTCTTGTATAGATCTGGATAGCCAATGACACGTTGCTTTTACCCACTTTAACTTTACAGGCCAAAACCCAAATTAAATGTAAATTATTAGAAAAACAAAACAAACTCATATCGGTACTTTAACAAACCAAACCACTAATGTAACAAAACAAAACAAAACAAACCGATACCAACATAAATGAGCACGGCGTTGCAAATTGTTACCGCCACAGCATCGCACGGATTTCCTATTAGTGTGTGTGTATATATATATACTTTTGCAAAATTAATCTGCCTTTTGTCATATTTCACTATTACATGCTCACATACATTGACTGCGTTCCTATCTTTTTCGTAACAAGATCCTATAGTGCTTCGATGTTACATCTTGTTCTACTATTTTTTCTAGAAAATCTGAAGCTCTTTATGGTGGTCCCAATTTCTCTTTAAATAGTAAACACTATAGAATGTATTACCGGAAAACACATATTTTGTTAGCTTGCTTGATACCAAACTTTTTTTCTATAGATTTATATGGGTTTATGAACCCAAAAGGAGATGTATATAAAATGATGTATAACATTACTAATGGGGCACATGGTCATCATAGATGATGGACATTCAAAGTTGCTAGATTGTGTCAGTTCGTGGATCTTCACCCAAACTGACCTGAAGTTAGCTTTTGTACGAAAATGCAAATTATAATGACAAATGGTGATTTAACAACAGTATTGCCAAATTGACTAGAGAGTTTATTAAGGAAAAAAATACACATTACTAAATGTGATTCGACTTTTAGTGTCACATGGAGGTGATTAGAGTCAACTTGGTTGTTGGTGCATTATGCCTAGCGCTTACATCTTAGGGTTGTGTGTGTATGTAATAGGGTTACGCTGTTAGAGTTGTATTTGTAGTGTTTGTATTTATGTTCGCACGAAGGAAGCTTTATCTTCGTACGACGATAAACTTACCCTCGCACGAAGGTAGATGTCATGTCTATAAATAGTTGTGTTGAGGTGTGAGTATGTAGAACTTTTGGTGACTTATACGGCGAAGCCTTGTCGGATTTCACGGTGATCTATAACTGTTAAACGATTAATGAAGTCAGTAAATTGATAAGTAATCTTGTAATTGTCACTAGTTAATATGGATTCTACACATATGTACTAGATATTCGAATTAGAACCTTTGCTATTGGAAAAAATATTCTACAAGTGATATCAGGGCTCAGAACGCTTGATTTGAAGACAATTGTTTAAGATTCAACCTAGAAGACTTCTTATTCTGCTCATTCTTCTTATTTTTCACTATTTAAAACGAATCCATGGAGAAAATGAATTGATTTTCATGTATAACACGTAAAAACATGTTTAAATAAACACTCGAGAAAACTAGAGTCAAAAACAACAGAATTCATGTCAAAAATTGCAAAATTGTCAAATTTTGAACCTAACTTCGCAAGAAGATAATTCTATCTTCGCACGAAGATAAAAGTTGTTAGGTTTGAAAAATAATTTACCTTCGCATGAAGATAACTCTATCTTAGCACAAAGATAAATCAAATTTTTTAAAATTTTTAGTTCACTCGAACCGAAATCTTAATTATTTCAGCGTTTACCTTTGTTCCAGGCAATTTGTTAGAGAAGATAGAGAACGAATTTTACAACACATTTGCCACGCCAACTATTAATGCATGAGTCGCAACTGCACATAATCCGAATTTGGAAACTGAAATGTGGACGATGGTGAAACCCCTGAAGTTGATGAATTTGGAGGATTATGACAGTTAGAGTGAATGTTTTGTTAATTTGGTTCAAGCGAACAATTTTAACTACTGGTTTGCTATAGAAGAAAATATACCGCACCAATCAGGGAAAATGAATTGGAGAATACATTGACCTAGTTCACAACTGCTGAAAAACAAAAAATTGTCAATAAGAAGAAAACACATATTGCAACAATCAATCAAAGAAGATATCTTAGCGTTGCTGCAACATGATGACGATGCACAATCATTATAGAATGCATTAAGATTAAAGTTTCATGGAAGCTTGCAAATAAGGAAAAGTAAAAAGGCACTACTTAGAAAAGAATTCGATATTTCAAACTTTTGAAAGGGGTAAATATGAAGCAGTTGATCGAACGTTATTGTCATCTTCTTGTTCAAATGAAAAGATTGGGAATTCAGAAAACTAGTGAGGAATTAGTCGATAACCTAGTAGATGCTTTACTAGAGGGAAAGTGGACTACATATTTGATGATTCTGAAGAATGGTGCAGATTATAGTGGTTTCAGCTTATGAAAGTTCATAGAAAAGATCGAAGGTCATGAACTAGAAATGCAGAAAATGGCTAAATCAAAAGGTTCTCAAATACAACAAGATGTGAACCTATACTTCAAAGGCAGCTCTTTTGGTAGTCAAAGTCCCAAAGTTCAAACCGCCTTCAGTGCTGATAGTTCTGTAAGTCCATCTTCTAATCAATCTGGTTTTCAGTCATTTTCTAGCTTTGAACCAAACTCACCCAAAACACCGAAGTGTTCATATTGCTCAAATAATTACCAAAGCCATCAAACTAATCAATCTACTTCAAACCAGAGGATTCTACAATGCAATATTGCTGTAAATCTCCAAAATGCACAAGTTTTCAATGAATATACTGCCAAGCAGCACATGGCGTTGCTCGCTTCTTATGAAAGCCTGGTTGCTAGGAAGATAGGAAATCAAGATATGACCAAGGAAGATTACGATCCGATAGACTCAGAAAAATTAGAGCTGATCGACATTAAGTGGTGCATGGCTTCTATCGTTCGCAGAGCTTAGAGATTTGTAGAGATTACGGGCAGAAAGAGCTTGGGAGGTTTGGATGGGAAGCTTAGATTCGACAAGTCAAAGGTTACTTTTTTCAGATACAGAGAGAAAGGACATTTTAAAAGAGAATATACTAACCCAGAAGTAAAAAACAATCAGAGTCCATTTGGAGACGATTACTACAAGAAAGCTATATATCACAGGGCGTCACCACCAGAATCCAATTCAAGGATGGTTCAAATGGAAGACAGTCCATTAAATACTAAAGACAAAGCTTTAGTAGTGGCCCAAGAAGATGAAGGGTTTAACTGATCAAGTACATTTCAAAAAATTGAAGTCTCGCACTTTTAGTAGAAATTATTAAAGAACCTAAGCCTGAGAAAAAAGATTGTTCTAAAGCAGTATTTGATGAAGCTAATGAGGAAGCTGTTCTTGAAGGATATTATCTTGAACAACGCGCCGAGGAAGAAAATTTATTGCATAGTGCTTTTAGAAATTTGATTCCACCTAATATGTTTCTGTCCTGTTAGAACGTTTTGAGACCGTTGATACTTGAGTTTAAATAGTTTAGAGCTTCATTCTAATAGTTAGTAAAACTAGAAGGGCTAAAAGTGTAATTTTTGGTAATAGTACTTGTAGCGACGTATTTAAAGTCCTAGCATATTTAATAAATACGTTGGGTAGTCAGCGTGTATATATATGCTGATCAATGAAACCCTAGTCCAAGGTTCTTGGACAGATTTTGTAAATTCTCTTGTGTTGTGCTTAATATGAAATATCTAGGTGCATTCAGTGATTATATCCTTTGGGATTACATATACCACACTTGTTGTTTGATCTATTCAATAATCTTCATCTTTTGGTTTTCTAACTTTTACATATCCAAATAACTAATTATAGTTGTTTGGGTGATAAAAATCAACCACTGTGATCCGAATCTGATTTGAGACTCACAATTTGGATCAGAGCCTTTGTGCTCTTGATTGTTTGAGTTTTTGTTAAGATTCTTCAAGTTTTGATGGTTTTTCAAAAGTTTTCAAAGTTTCAAAGTTTTTCAAATTTTTGGACTTAAAATGGCTTGATCGGGTGTGTTTAATCATTAGGTTGTTGTTAATCGGTATTTTGGTAAACATTTGGGTCATTTTAGTACAAAGAAACATGGATTTTGAGTCGTTTTTGGGTACTTAGAGGGTTTTCGTTCGTGCTTAAACCCTTCTGGGTGTATTTATCTTTGAAGGCAGCGTAAATAATATTGAATATAGCGTTTTTAACTTGAATATCACGTAATTAACAAATACGCCGGCCTAACACCAGCGAATTTGTTGATTTCCAGCGAAATAGTGTTAGCGTATTAATCGAAGGAAACTTCGAAATCTGTGATAAAGATCCTCAGTGATTTTATCATGGTGATCAGCGCATTTAACCAAGCTCACGTTTGTTTTGTGTATTCCAGCGGATTTAGCCATTGTCACCCGATCTCGCAGCCAACCTTCACCAACGTATTTGTCAATCCCAGCGTATTTACTTACTGATCACTCTAATTCCGGCGTATTTATTTCCAGATCATTTTTTCAGACTCGAATTCAACCAAAATGTCACTCAATTAGCTTAATCCAATAGCCCAAGCCGAACTGGAGACAGGAACTGCTACGAGGCCTCCTAAGTTGAAAGGATCCGAAGACTTTAGCAGTTGGAAGAATTGAATTAAAGCGGTCTTTGAGTATACCAACTATACTCAATAGATGTCTGTCACAGCGGGAGCACACGTTCCTATGATAATTCGCGACGATGCTCGAAAAATCAACGAAGACCCTTCAACATTCACTGAAGAAGGCATAACTCTCATTCAATGGGATCGTAGGGCTCATGAATTGTGGTTGGCTCTAACAATGGCTTTGTCCAAGGACGAAAACAATTTGTTTGAAGAATACACTTCAGCTCATGAATTGTGGTTGGCTCTTATTGATCACTATGAAGGGAACGAAGAGTTGATGGATAACAAGAGAGATATGGTTCAGAAAGAATACGACATGTTCGGGAGAGTTCGTGGTGAAAGCTTGTCGGAACATATCAGTCGAGTTTTGGGAGTGCTAACAAAAATAAAGAAAGTAGGCAATCCTGTTAAAAACTATGCCTCCCTCAAGAAGCTTTTGGACTCTCTCCTAAAAGAATGGAGCCTGTAATGTATGATGATCAAAAGAACCATCTTGACTAGCACTACTCTTGTCACACTTTCAGAACTGATCAACACTCTAAAGGCCTTTGAAATGGACGTGCTCAAGAGAGAGATGAATCAAGCAGGATACTCTAAAAAATTCCTCGAATCCACTGTTGCTGCTGCTCCCAAAAATATGGCATTCCTTGCCCCCATAACCTCTTGTGGTTCGAATCCTAAAAGTGATACCGCATCTTACCTTAACGCTTCTGCAAGCTCTTCAAAGGCTTCATCATCTAGAGAAGACTACTGAGGTCGGTGATGCTCAAGCACTTAAGATATCCACCGAACATGTTGCATTGTTTAACACCTTCCTGAGTAGCTATGAAGCCCTCATGTCACGTGAGCTAAAAAGAGATTTTCTCACTTCAGTATATATGTATCAGGTAGATCCGGATGATATGGAGGAAATGGACTTGAGGTGGAAATGGCGATGATCACCCTACAATTAAAGAAATTTCAAGACAAAACAGGAAAGGACTGGCACTGTGAAAAGCCGGTTTTGACAAGTCCAAGCTGAGATGCTACAACTGCAAGAATCTGGGTCACTTCAAGAGGGAGTGCCCACTGCTAAAAAATGAAAATGCTGAACTCGTTCCAACAAGAAGGCCAACAGCTATTGAAGGAAGTGATGATGTTGCTGATAATAACCCAAAAGCTTTAGTGGTGGAAGACTTTGACTGGGCAGTATAAATAGCTGAAGCAAAAGGAGAAGTCAACAAAGCACTCATTGCAAAAATCTCTAATGAATCTGTCACGTCTTCATCAAACTGCGTTGAGAAGCAAACTGCAAGAAGTCCCAAGGACGACAAAAGTTTGAAAAGCATAATCACTCCTACTGAACCAACTTCAGAAAAGAGAAAGCAGCAGGCTGAGAAGACTGAATCCAAAAAGGCAGTCAAAGGAGCAACCAACGACAACAAGAGTGAGAAAGCTGGAACTTCTACAGTCACCATGAAAGTAGAGTCTGCAAAGATACATAGGATAAGGATATGGTAAACAGCATATAGTATGAATTTAAAGCAAAATTGTACTCCCAACCATGTTTGAACGTCGTGGCACATTACAAATCACTCAACCGTGACGTAATTAGAGAAAAAGAAAAGGTTTTGAAATTAGCCAAGAATTGAAAGAAAACGAAGTTGCATATTAGAGAAAATTGAACTCAACTTTGAATGAGATGAAGACATTAAAAGAGTTCGTTTTTATAACAGATTTAACTAAAAGATTAGAAAAATCTCAAAATGAATATAACAAATCTTGATTGATAAATTGAGAGTTAGTCAAAAGGCACTGGTTGATATTGAAACTTGCCAACAACCGACATTCGTGAAGGATGGAATTGGATACAAGGATAAGCTCGAAAACGAAAGAAAAATCTTTCCTCCTCCGCACAGCAAAAACTATGTACCTATGCCATCTCCTCATCCTAATAATGACTTAATCGATAAACATGACCTGTTGGCTCAAAATGTTTTTTACAAAAATGAAAACAATACTAACATATCTGAAAGTAATGCAGATATGTGTAAGCGTAAAGAAGATGTGTGCGATGAGGATGATGACTGTGGAGGATCGAAAATAGGAAATGGTTACTCAGGCGATAGTTATTCTATAGTTAACTGGTTTGCCTGGAACTGTGGCAAGAAACAAAGTACTTCTATTCGGGAAAACTGTAATAGTTGGACTAGGATGGATGACGGTAATGGTTGTATGCCTAAATTTAATATTGAGGATGACTGTAATGGCCATGTGCCTACATTTAAGACTCACAACCCAGTGCATGTCGTGGTTGAAAGTCATGACTTAAATTCTGTTTTTAATGATGAAAATGTGGTGCTTAAATCTCCTGTATTTGTCCTAGAATTGAAGAAAAACATATTTGGAAAGTTCCTTACAGAGGAAATTCCCGAGTTTGTTCCATCATGTACAGGTACATCAGAGACTGATAAAGATTCAACTCAGGTGAGCAATAGTGATGACTCAAGTACGACAACTTCAAGAAGTGATGAAGAAACGTCAAGTGACAATCAAGAATCAATCCCATCGTCAGATATTGAGATCAGTGTAGACGAAGTTGAAGATGAAAATCATCTTGACAAGAAAATGAAGAAAGTCAAAAGTTCAAGTTATGCTGCATCGTCAGATAACGCTTCAAGCAGCTTGAGACTCTCATCACATACATCATCTTCACAAGCCCTATAAGTGTTAAAATTTTAGCTAAAAGATCCTATTACCTGGTGATTACAGATGATTAATCCTGTTTTTCATGGGTATATTTTCTTGAAGCCAAAAGCAAAACATCATTCACTCTCAAGAGCTTCATTCCCATGATTGAAAACGTGATCAAGCTGAAGGTCAAATCTGTCAGAAGTGACAACGGATCGGAATTCAATAATCAAACATTTGTCGCCTTCTGTGAAGAAAAGGGAATACACCTTCAGTATAGTGCAGCCAGAACACCTCAGCAGAATGGCGTACCAGAACGGAAGAATAGAACACTCATTGAAGTTGCTCGAACTATGCTTGTAGACTCCAAGCTTCCTATCATTTTCTGGGCAGAAGCAGTCAACACATCATGCTATGTTTTGAATCGAGTTCTCATCGTTAAACCTCAAGGAAAAACAGCCTATGAACTTCTTTTCAAAAGGAAGCATCTGATAGATTTATTTAGACCATTCGGATGTTCTTGTACACTTCTCAACACTGAAGACAATGCCATCATGTTAGTTGGTGATGTATGCTACTTCATGGGCAACTCATCTTCTCAAAAGGCGTATCGGGTTTACAATAAACGAACCAAGATGGTAACTGAATCATACTACGTTGACTTTCAAGAAGGAAACTCCACCAACACTAGAAGTTCTCCAAACTAGTTTTATGATGTAGGCGTTGTATTCAACACCTTGGACATTAATGAACCACTCACTAAAACCGAACCTGCCGAAACAACCCCAATATAGCCATTGTTTGATCCTTCAGACATTGGTTTCACTCCTTTCACAACTCGTTTCACCCTAGTCTCTGCCGATCCAATCCTTTCGGTTGACAAAGTTAATGACGACACTTCGGCTGAGAATGCATCTGCATGTGATGCTTCTTCTTCACAGCTGATGGTGGATGAACCACCTAAAGAAGACGAACCTCAAAATATCTACGTCAATGCACACTTATCCAATCTACCTCTACAAACTGAGACTCACACCAACGCAGGATACAAGACAAATCGAAATCATCCAATTCAGAATGTCATTGGTTTCGTGGAAGATGGAGTTCGAATTCGTGGTAAAACACACACCATCAACACTGGATTGTATGCAGCTTTTCTTTCACAGTCTATACCAAGAGACATTGAAGAAGCCATTCAAGATTCTAGCTGGGTGTAGACAATGCATGAAGAGTTATCTCCGTTTTGTAAACTCAAAGTCTGGGAACTCGTTGATCTACCAGATGGAAAGTATCCGATTGGCACCAAGTGGGTATTTCGTAACAAAATGGACGATCGTGGTGTAGTCATCAAGAATAAGGCAAGATTGGTAGTTCAAGGCTTCTAACAGGAGAAAGGGATTGATTATGAGGAAGTTTTTGCTCCGGTAGCACGCTTGGAAGCTATTAGAATATTCTTAGCCTATGCTTTGTACAAAAACTTCAAGGTGTTTCAGATGGATGTAAAGAACGTATTTCTATATGGGAAGATGAAGGAAGAAGTCTACATTTTCCGACCTCCGGGTTTTGAAGATCCACACTTTCCTACACGATACTATAAGCTTGACAAAGCTCTCTACAGTTTTCATCAAGCTCCTCGAGCTTGGTATGAGACTTTGTCGACATATCTTTTGGAATGTGGGTAGACAAGAGGTAAAATGGATATGACTCTGTTCACGAAGAGGATCGGAGCTAATGTGATGTTGGTGCAGATCTATGTAGACGATATTATTTTTGGATCAACTATTGAGGCCCTATGCAAGGAGTTCGAGAAAGTTATGAAGGCCAAGTTGGAAATGAGCATGATGGGAGAACTCACATTTTTCTTGGGATTAGAGGTGAAGCAGAGAGAAGACGGTATTCTCATTCATCGAGCAAAATACATCAAGGATATTGTCGCAAAGTACAGTATGAACCACTACAAAACTCCCAGCACACCATTTGCAGCTCAGACCGAACTCACATCTGATCTTCAAGGAAAACTAGTGAACAAGTCCTTCTATGGCTCGATGATAGGCTCGTTGATGTAGTTGATCGCAAATAGGCCTGACATTATGTGGGTTGTTTGCCTCTGTGCATGATTTTAGACGAATCCAAAACAATCTCATGAAGCTGCTGTCAAACGAAATTTTCGCTATCTGAAAGGAACTCCCAAGCTCGGACAATGGTATCCTAAAGATAGTAGTTTGATTTAATTGCTTATTCTTACAGTGATCATGCAGGTTGCAAGGTAGACAGAAAGTCCATCTTCGAAGGCTGTCCATTCTTAGGAAATCTTTTCATATCATGGTAAAGCAAGAAGCAGACAACAGTTTCCACATCTACCGCTCAAGGAGAATATAAGTCAGCTTACAATTGTTGCTCACAAGTTATTTGGATACAAAATCAGTTGCTGGATTACGGAGTCAACATTATGAAGACTCCAATATTCATCGACAACGAGGCGTGTCTAGGAATTGTGAAGAATCCTATACACCACTCCAGAACAAAGCACATCGAAATTCGCATTCATGCGATCAGAGATGCGTATGAGAAAGGATACATTCAAGTGGTGTCGGTGATACCATGCAACAAAAAGCTAATATTTCACGAAAGCCTTCTACAAACTCGCTTCAACCAGTTGGTAACCTGGTTGGAAATGGTCAATTTCCTTGAGTGGAAATGATTTGAGTTTTCATCAATGATTAAAAAAAAACTTTTCATGATAAACGTCTTAAGTACCTTAAAATGTGCCCGACAAAAAGATTTTTTGCAACTTTAAAATTTCATTTTCAAGCTCTAGACTTGAGAAAATCAAATTTTAAAGGGGGAAGTTTTCCAGAAAATTAGCATATTTTTTTTAAGATTTGATCTTTCTATTGACACCTGCTTAAGAAATGATAGAAAATTGTTGACACTTTGTTTGTTCTTAACATCAATCGATTGAGGTGCCAAGCAACGACGTGTTAGTAGATTCAGCAATACCATTGAGTAAACTATGAGTAAGCGACGAAAGTTAATGCTTACACAAGAATTCTAGATACCAACAATGTTGTCAATCTTGCGGGTAACACGTTGCGGCGTATGGCTTAATGGTCTTAATTCTTGCGTTGATAGATTCCCAAA
Source organism: Scalesia atractyloides (assembly GCA_947069175.1). NCBI lineage: Eukaryota > Viridiplantae > Streptophyta > Magnoliopsida > Asterales > Asteraceae > Scalesia > Scalesia atractyloides. The sequence goes on along the minus strand of CAMTDV010000116.1, from coordinate 19,014,635 downwards.
GTCCGAGATTTCTGGTCTTTATATTGACTAATCATTCGGGGATATCATAGTTGCTCTTCTGCTACATCAAGATATATGCTGACCTAGACACAATTATGATATCTTTCCAAAAGAGCCAATGCGGTCAAAACCCTACACAGATGAAGCTCTCTTTTTGAGAATCATCAAAGTTCTTAAAACATATCGTCTATGGTATCTGTCTTAGTCCTTATCAGACATTGGTCTCTCTACTATACGAAAGTACTGACCTGATCACCAATTGTCTGTCATTGAAATTCAATACGAATAAAGTCAATATACTATCCCCCTATGAGGAATCTGTGTGCATACATTGATCGCGGGGGTATGTCCTAATGTAGGACTCACGAGCACAACATTCTAACAGTCTAGCTTGAGTGGGGGCCATTGCAATTCTTGTTAAAATTGCCACAACATGATAAAACGCTCACTGAAAGCATGTTGAAAGAAAGGTGCATGGATTTAAAGGGACAAACATACTGACAGTTTTTCCTATGCCTTGATTGTTCAATACTTTCTATTACTTTACAAAGTGTTGCCAATGTGATCTTTTGAAGGAGAGTCACAGGATCCGAATTAGTAAGAATTATATGACAAAGGAAGCTTCGTGTCTCTAGATATGATTTTCAGGGTTCAAATTACAAATTTGTGTTTTTTCTTAATCTTATTCTCAATTTTTGCACTATTTTTAACTAAAAAGGGCACGTTTTTCGAGAAAGTTAAAGATTTTCGAGCGTATTTGTTTTGAACTTCTTAGCTTTTAGGAAACCTCAAAACCAACCTACGCGACGTATTTATTATTCCAATGTATTTATTATATACGCTCGAAGATAATCTTGTATATATATATAAGATCTGTATGTGTTTCTTTTCAAAACTTCATCTTCTTTAGTTATACCCAAACCCTCAACTCAAACTTCAATTATCATCTAAACAATTGATCAGATTTGTGATAACTATCTCGGTATGAGTTCAGTATTTATATATTGATCGATCATTGTTGAGTCTTTTGAAATCAAGTAAAAAATCGATGCAATCACTGAAAATGACTGAATCTTTGTTCAGAGTTTGATCTTGGATTTATCAAGAAACTTTTGAAGCTTGCGTATATGTTTCGAATGTAGCGTAATTAAGATGAATGTGGCGTATTTACCAGGAAGACAAGTGATCGCAGATTTAACTCTTAAACATGAGTTCAAGCAGCCGGCGTATTTGTCAGATACGCCGGTTAACCAGCATAGATAAGCATCTACGCTGACTATTTTCTCGAGACAAGACTTAAATACGCGACACATATTCGGCGTTAATAAGCCACTACCGGCGTATATGTCACTATGTCTTATGTATATAAGTCGCTTATCCGGCATATACTGTAGTTATATCCGGCGTAATTGTCGGCGAAAATGCCAGCGAAATTATCTTGTGAATTCAAACTTTCTATTTTTTAATTATGTATATTCGTCTGTATATATATGTACGTATATATATATATATATCCTTACTAACTAACTGTCTTGTTTTGTATCTCAGTCCTAACTTGGCTCATTTTCATGTTTCAGAATGGCTCAACAACTAGTCTGGGATGGCACAAGGAAGCACAATCAGCCAATTACACTAGTTCTTCCTGAGCCTGATTTTGAAGACATAATGGACTGGCTATCCAGAAGCAAAATATGTTATGCTGTTCAAGCTAATCCGAAGATTTACTACATTCACAAAGAAGAATTTTGGCGAACCGCAAGAGTGAGAACATTGAACCAAGTCAAGCATATCACCGCAACTATACGCAACAAAGAGATAAAGGTGTCAGAAGAATGAATTTGAAAAGTTCTCAGCCTAGGAGACAGTTCCAGTGATCCGATAAAGCTAAGTAAAGAAGCAGTGCTAGAAGGATTATGTGGAATGAACTATGTTGGAGATTTTCGAAGCAAGAACGAGATAAAGAAGTCAGGTCTTACAAAGGATTGGAGGTTCATCTTACATACATTTTGCATGAGCATCTGTCATAAGAAAGGTGGATACGGTGGTTTAAATTTGGAGTGGTCTGCAGCAATGCTAAATCTATGTACCAATCAGCCCTTCAACATCTCTGGCCTAATTTTTTACTACATGATCGACAACGTAAACAAAGGCGCATGGGCCATGTACCCACGATTTGTACTGTTGCTCATTGATGATCAGCAATAGAACTTATCGCATGATGGAAATCTACACCAGTTTCAGCTTCCCAAAGGAAGACAAATCACGGAGCTAAAAACAAAGGATTGGGTAATGCTGCATAATTGGATGTATAGAGAAGAAAGACTTCCCATTGTTCTGTCTGCATACAATAAGTACCGGGAGAGGGTGAGGCAGGGTAGCAAAGGACAGGACAAACCTGCTGATGTTGAAGAGGAAATACAACTTCTACGCAAACGCAAAGACAAAGGGAAGAAAGTGGTTGAAGAAGAACCCTCCAAGAAGAAGAGCAAGAAAGACTCCTCGAACCCAGAGCGAATTATGGGTGACAACATTCGTGTTGGATCAACAAGAGAGGAGATTGAAAGGATGCAAGCTATTTATGCTATAGCAAAGGCAGAAAAGCGTGAAAGAAGAATGAAAAGGAGAGAGATGACAGAGTCAGAGACACCCGTTGTTGTGACATCAAAACAGGAGCAGTTAATCGCTTTATTGAAGGGCTATTAACCGATCCCATAGAGCCCACTCTAAGCAAGAATCCCGCACCCAAGAAATGAAAAAACCGGTGAGGGATCTTCCAAGGATGTTCCACCCAAGCCCTCCTCAACTGTACAACCTCCTCCTCAAAGAGTTCCTTCAAGACCTTGACCATTTCAAGACCTGTACGTTCGCCTATCCAAATAAATCGGTCTGTTTCCTGCAAAGGAATTTGGCTTGTTGAAAAATCAAGAAAATGATACTAATGTGCTTAAAGAAAAGTTGAGAGAGCAGAGAAAGAAGAACAAAGAACTGCACTCCTATGTCTCTAAGAAATCTGAATTTTATAAGGTTTCAACAAGAGGGGTTGGAGATTGCATGAGCTAGTTCAGGATCTCTATGCTTCAGCAAATCAGAAACCAAAACATAAAAGCAAAAATATATTCAATTTTGATAGCTTCAGAGAAAGAGAATAGAAACGGAAGGATGATATAGCAGAAAAGAAAAAGAAACGACTCGAATCTACTGTTGATGTCAGTTTTGATGGAGATAGTGAAGAAGAAGAGGTTGACAAGACGGAAATGCCTGATTAATTTCTTGTGTGGGGTTTAGAGGATGCGGTGTTACATGAGACAGATGGAGGAGATGAGTTTGAGCCTCAGCATCCTGAATGGTTAAAGAAAAAAAGAGCAAAAATGCTAGACTTTTATCAAGACATAACAGTTGAGAAGACCGAGGTCACAGATAGAATCATTAGCTGGAAATATTGGAATCTGACAAGATGGTTTGTGGTCAAACAAAGGGGAGGGGTGATCCAGTATTTCCGAAATGGAAATGATATGCATAGTCTACCCACTTGGATATCCGAGAACTAAGCAAGCACGATCTGATAAATCCCACGAACAACATCATTGGTGGCGACTTTGAAAGATTGATACTTAGAGAATGCATGCGTGGATTTACTGTTTTAAAACCTCAACGCCTAAGAAGACACGTATCAAAAACCACGAAAGACCCATTTACAGGAAAAGGAACGGTAACTTGGGTAATCAATCCGCCAAAAGTGGTGACTAGGGTGAAGCTTCCTCCGGAAAACTTGTGACCCTCACCAACTTCAAGAAATGGTTCTATGATGGTAAAACCGGTGAAGCGGTTATCAGATCCAACTCTAATGAAGATATCCGTATTTTGGATCTGATGGATGTTTTCATGTTTTGTCTTTCTGATCTGAATGTTCTCTATGGAAACAAGATAAATGTTTGAGCATGACCTGGAGGAAGGCATGTTGTTCCAAAGGGCGGTCGAGCGAGCACAGGCATGAAAGATTGAAGTAATGGAGATTATGCTCAGGATCGATACTCAAAAGAAAAAGGTGAATCTAGAAAGAAGAAAGCTGCTGAGCCAAAATCATCCTCTCTACAACACAAAGAACCATCCTCTGATTTTGACGTTCAAGTTATTCCCCAACCTCTGACTTTATCCACATATGCAGTCACTATGGAGGCCCAACCCACAACCAGTGAAGCTATTTTTAACCAATCTACATCATCGAGAAAAGATCAAGTTACTGCAGCAAGCCCGAAAGCTCAGAACAAAGAATGAAGACTCTCAAGTACGCAACGGTCTAGAGGGGATATTGTTCAAACGTTTTGAGACCGTTGATATGTCACACCCTCAATTTCCACTTGCGGAGTTTTACCGCGAGGCGTGTGAACAAACCAGAATCTAAAACACTAGTACGTCGAACGACTCTATATGATTTGATAATACGTTTTCCAAAATCACTTGTTGTAGATTTTATATTACCAATATTTAGCAGAAGTATCAGTTTTTAAAGTTTGAGCGGAAGCATAGATAAGTAGTGAAACGGGCGCCAACACAAACGCCAAAACAAATGAAAAACCCCAAAACAATATTAATAAATAAGACTCGATAAAAGATGTCTTGTTCAATGCATGTGCGTGCACCTAGAGCTCCTAGCGTCCTGAGAAACATGTAAAGAAACAAGTGTCAACATTAAAGATGAGTGAGTTCACAGGTTTTCATAAATTCGTTTGTTCGGTTATAGTTTGTTTTCTCCGATATCCCTAACCCGGGATAACGTATTGGTTCCATTATTCCAACCCGGAATAATAAGTTGTTGCTTCCAATATTCCAAACCCGGAATATTGAGTTGTTGTTTCCAATATTCCAAACCCGGAATATTGAGTTGTTGTTTCCAATATTCCAAACCCGGAATATTGAGTTGTTGTTTCCAATATTCCATACCAGGAATATTAAGTGTTGTTTCCATTATTCCAAACCCGGAATAATACAGTTGATTAGTAATTAAGTTCAATGTTAATATATATAGGTAGCTAGCCTAAAGTCATGTCACGTAAGAGTTCGCGATCGAAGCTGACAGTTGTGCCTCCGTTTTGCCAGGCCTATCACATGACCATGGCGATGTTAGGCCAATTATTCATCCGTTGACCATACCCGGTCGGCTAGCGCGACTAGCTCGGATGGGGCTCGTCAGACCCAGTAGTACTACTTATAATTCCCCCGCTATTAAACCCAAATACTAATGATCCGAGGAGATTGTCAAGGACTTAAGTGATAAAGCTGCTTAGTGACCATAACATTACATTAACATTAACTTAGTTACCGTATAGTTATGTGACGTTAAATTCGTATAACGTAAAGAGATTGAGTTTGAGAGTGTATACATGTTTCTCCCCCTGTTGTTTAAAAACCGGATAAAGTTAGGGGCCGTGAACTCACCTTTATTTGCTCGGTTAGTGTAGCAAAGATGTTATAAGAGATGGGACTGCTAGTTGCGTCCTAACAAACCAATTAATTCCACGTCAGTGTGTGAACACACCAATACAAATTCCACACGCAATTTACTCACAAAGTGATACACACAAACAACATATCTATCACTCAAACATGCATGCAAGTATTCTCATGTGATCATAGTAATCAAACAATTTATCATAACCATAAGTCAATTCATGCCACAATTTGGTGCACACAATCACAAGTTCTCAAATTTCAGCTTAGCACTTATAATTCAGCTGTTTTCTAGGATTTTTATAAAATAGTTCTAACATTCCAAAAATTCTCATATTTTTACAGTAGGTGACATTTATACCATAGAAATTTATATAATTTTTTCCAAGTCCTAAACCTTTACCAATTAACCATAAATATTAATATACTAGGCTGCAGTCTGATTTATCACTTTCTGACTGCAGCCCACGGAAGAATTTATTTAAAAATCACTGATCGCCCAAATAACAAAATTCCAGTTGGAGTTGCCCGGAAATTTCCATACGTAGTTGCTGTACAAAAATCATGACTCAACTCCCTACTGATTTTAAAATCCAACTTGATAAACAACCAACAAAATTTCAGGATTTTCACAGCTTTAGTTACTGAACCCATTTGGCCCTTTAAAAATATAAACGATTTCAGAAAATTATGAATCCAGCGCCATTAGATTCCTTATTCAAATCTCTACGTTCTAGACATCAGAAGTCCGTTTTTCGACAAATAACGACTGAGTTACAGCCAGACGAAGTCGGCTGTAACTATTACTCAGCAACTGTTTTCAGCATACAATTACTAGAACTTGCATAAACCGTTCCTATTGATCAACCTAAGCGAGCAAGAACCGATTTTTAATCATAGTTTACCACTAATAACTTATCCATGCAAACCCTAGTTCTTACTTCTAGTTTTTACAAACAAAACATACTTGCAACTTATGATTTCCGAAAACAATCATGCACATGAACAAGCATCAAAACAGCCGATTATTTACAGCACTTATAATCCGAAAACAAGCTAATCAATTCGTTCAAGCATATATATCCAAAACATTTATATCAATTCCTTCAAGCATATATATCCGAAACAATACAATCATCTATCTCATTCTATCATGCAAATCCGAAAACAACACACTCAAGACACGTATATCCGAATATGATCTAGCAACAAAAGACAAACCCTAACCTTAAATGACAAGGTAAGTGAGCCGAGACTTGGATGTGAATGGATTCGGTTTGAAGGTAAATCGCAACCGAGAAGATGATGATAAAGTGGGCTGTTTTGTTGATTGAATAGAGGTGAGCAAGGACTGAACTCTCGACTGAATGGAGGTGAAGATGGCGATGGTTGCTGCTGCTGCGACCGAGAGGAAAGAACGAGCAATGGAGGGAGCTGTCCGCGATCACAAGGCTGCCGACGGCAGTTTTTGTTTAGGGTTTTTGTGTATGTGAATGAAGGCATGCAATGGATGATATATATAGGCGCAAAGGGATAGGGTTAAAAGGGAAGGGTTGCGGTTTGGGTTTGCACACGGCCGCAAGGGACTTGGGTGGTTTGGTTTGGGTTTGAACTCAATAAGTTCGTGGTTTTGGGCTTGATCGCGGCCGAGAGTGTTTTGGTTTAGGGTTTGATCGGTCGAATAGTTTTAGGTTTGCTACGGGTTTGGGTTTGATCTTGGCCGAATTAGTTTTAGGTTTTGATCTCGCGGCCAAGACATGTTTAAGTCCTAACTTGATAAATTCCTAGAGTTCCAATGAATCAAAGTTGGTTGTGTCGTGGTTTGGTTCAGTTCGTGTACATATCTACCATACTTATTCTATAACTAAAACAATCACACACAGACATCACGTATTCATTTAACTCGTACACGTTTAATGTTTAGCATATACTTTATTCGACAAGTGTCGCGTTTAAGTTATCCGAAAAACCCGGGATATCACATTATCCCCATGTTGAAAGAATTTTCGTCCCGAAAATTGAGTAAACGCGGTTTAGCATGTAGCGTACATGTTCAGAGTGCCACGCACAAAGAGTTAGTTCGTTTATGATGGTACGCAACGTTACAAGAAGTTCCCAAGTGTCATACACAAGGATTTCCAAGTGCCATGCACAAGAATTTAGTCAACAATCGTACACGAAAGTATAAGAAGTTTCCAGGTTGCTACATCATCCCCATGTTGAAAGAATTTTCGTCCCGAAAATTTAGTTACTGGTATCGTTAGTTTGCTGCTCAGTTGCGAAGAGGTGTGGGTATTTGCTTTTCATTTGGTCCTCTCTTTCCCACGTGAACTCCGGTCCACGCTTAGAGTCCCAACGAACCTTAACGATCGGAATTTTGCTGTGCCTTCGAGTCTTGATCTCACGATTCATGATCTCGATAGGCTGTTCCACAAAGTGCAGTTGTTCATCCACTTGGATCTCATCCAATGGAATAACTAGAGTTTCATCTGATAGACACTTCTTCAGATTTGACACGTGAAATACGTTGTGAATTCCACTGAGTTCGGCAGGAAGGTCTAATTGGTAAGCTACGGGTCCGATACGTTTCAAGATTACAAACGGGCCTACGTACCGTGGGTTAAGTTTGCCCTGTTTTCCAAAGCGGATTACACCCTTCCAGGGTGACACCTTTAGTAGGACGCGGTCGCCTACTTGAAATTCGAGCGGTTTGCGTCGTTGATCAGCGTAGCTTTTCTGTCGATCTCGTGCCGCCGCCATGCGGTTTCTGATTTGTACAATCTTTTCAGTAGCCTCAAGTATTAACTCAGGGCCTGTGAGTTGACTATCACCGACTTCTGCCCAGCAGACCGGTGATCTACATTTACGACCGTATAATGCCTTAAACGGTGCTGCCGAAATACTCGTATGATAACTGTTGTTATATGAGAATTCTACTAGAGGCAGGTGGATTTCCCAACTATTTCCGAAGTCCACTACGCATGCCCTAAGCATGTCTTCCAAGTTCTGTATGGTCCTTTCGCTTTGACCATCAGTCTGAGGGTGATAGGCTGTGCTCATATCTAAGCGTGTTCCCAACGCTTTCTGGAGTGACTGCCAGAAGTTTGACGTGAAGCGAGCATCTCTGTCTGAGATGATGGATGTTGGCACTCCGTGCCGAGAAACTACTTCCTTAATGTAGATGCGAGTCAACTTCTCCATCTTATCTGTTTCTTTGATAGCTAGGAAGTGTGCGGACTTAGTTAAATGATCCACAATCACCCAGATTGTATCGCAACCACCCAAGGTTCGCGGGAGTTTAGTGATGAAATCCATTGAGATCTGATCCCATTTCCACACTGGGATCTCAGGTTGTTGGAGTAGCCCCGATGGCTTTTGGTACTCCACCTTGACTTTTGCACAAGTCAAACATTTACTCACGTAGGTGGCTATATCGGCTTTCATGTTGGGCCACCAATATGCAGCTTTAAGGTCTTGATACATCTTATCTGAACCCGGATGGACAGAGTATCGAGATTTGTGAGCTTCGTCCATGACTAGCTCTCGGAGGTTTCCGTAGAGAGGTACCCATATGCGATTCATAAAATACCGGGCTCCATTGGGCTTTACTTCCCAATCGCGCTCCATTTTTCCCACTGATTCGGCTTTGATGTTTTCCTCCTTAACTGCTTCTAACTGGGCGTCGCGTATTTGATCGGGTAGCCCCGAATGAATAGTGAGTTGTAGTGCTCGTACAAGACGAGGTTTCAAGTGTTCCTTCCTACTGAGGGCATCAGCTACCACGTTAGCTTTACCCGGGTGATACCGAATGGCACACTCATAATCGTTCAAGAGTTCGACCCAGCGACGCTGTCGCATGTTTAACTCCTTCTGATCAAAGATGTGTTGGAGGCTTTTGTGGTCAGTAAAGATTGTGCACTTTGTTCCATAGAGGTAGTGTCTCCAAATCTTAAGGGCAAACACTACTGCTCCCAATTCCAGGTCATGCGTCGTGTAGTTTTTCTCGTGAACCTTCAGTTGTCGCGACGCATACGCGATGACCTTATCGCGTTGCATCAGTACGCATCCCAATCCCTGAATGGAAGCATCACAATACACTACAAAATCATCTGTCCCTTCCGGCAAGGACAGAATGGGTGCGCTGCAAAGTTTCTGTTTCAACAGTTGAAATGCTGCTTCTTGCTTGTCACCCCAAGCATACTTGATGCCTTTCTGGGTGAGGGTAGTAAGCGGTTGTGTGATCTTTGAAAACCCCTCGATAAAGCGTCTGTAGTAACCAGCCAATCCCAAAAATTGGCGGATCTCCGTCGGTGTCTTGGGTGCTTCCCAGTTTTTGATGGCTTCAATCTTGGCAGGGTCTACGTGGATACCCTTTTCATTCACTACGTGCCCGAGAAACTGAACTTCCCGGATCCAGAAATCACACTTCGAAAGCTTGGCATAAAGCTTTTCCTGTTGGAGTAGCCCTAGCAGTAATCGTAGATGTTCAGCATGTTCTTCTTCACTTTTGGAGTAGATGAGTATGTCATCGATGAACACAATGACAAACTTGTCGAGGTATGGTTTACACACGCGGTTCATGAGGTCCATGAACACCGCGAGTGCGTTGGTGAGACCGAAGGGCATGACCAAGAACTCGTAATGGCCATACCGAGTGCGAAATGCCGTCTTGGCGATATCCTCCTCCCTGACGCGTAGCTGGTGGTAACCGGACCGTAAATCAATCTTAGAGTAGTAGCTTGACCCTTGAAGTTGGTCGAAGAGATCGTCGATGCGAGGTAACGGGTATCGGTTCTTGACGGTAACCTTGATGAGTTCCCTATAGTCGATGCACATGCGGAAAGTCCCGTCCTTCTTCTTGACAAACAGGACTGGAGCTCCCCATGGCGAAACGCTTGGTCGGATAAATCCTTTTTCTAACAGCTCCTGGAGTTGGGTAGACAGCTCCTGCAGCTCGGCTGGAGCTAGGCGATATGGAGCCTTGGCGATAAGAGTTGCGTTGCTTGCCAATTCGATTTCAAACTCCAAGTGTCGATGTGGTGGAAGACCAGGTAGTTCTTCTGGGAATACATCGGAAAAATCACGGACGACAGGGATGTCTTCTATATGTTTCTCGTCCTTAGGCTGTTCGGTAATTAGTGCGAGTAAAGCGAAGGAGTTCTTTCTCCAAAGATACTTCTGCGCTTGCATGTAAGAGATGATGTTGGTGACGGCGCTTGCCTTATCGCCTTGTACCGTCAGGATTTCGTCGTTAGAGAGCGGAATACGGATAGATTTTTCGAAGCAGAGAACTTCAGCCCGGACGTCGGATAGCCAGTCCATTCCGACTAACACGTCAAAACTACCCAGGGTAGTTGTCATCAGATCAATGGTAAAAGTGTGGCCCGCGAGTTTGAGATGACAGCCGGATACGATTTGGGTCACATCTACAGATTTACCATCGGCTAATTCTATAACATAAGGGGTCTCTAATGGTTTAAGCGTGAGATTTAGGTTCTTCCTAAAAGACTCAGATATAAAACTCCTATCCGCACCCGTATCAAAAAGCACAGAAGCAAAATGTTCATTAAGGGGAAACTTACCGGTGACCACGTTCGTGTCGTTTCTGGCCTCTCCGCGGCTCAATGTAAATGCACGACCTTTGGCACCTCCTGTGCCACCGTTCCCATTGTTGTTGTTATTATTGTTGTTGTGGTTATTGTGGTTGTGGTTGTTTCCACCATTATTGTTGTTGTTGCGCAACTATGGGCAGTATCTTCTGAAATGAGCAGTGCTACCACACTGATAGCATCCCCGGTTTATACCCTGCTGCTGACCCTGGGGCTGATTCTGATTTTGTCGGGACATGATTTCCCCACGACAATCCTTTGCTGCATGTCCCACCTTGCCACATCTTTGGCAGCGACTTCCGGCACAAGGGCCGTTATGGTGGAGATTACAGCGGTTGCACTGCGGCTTTCGACCCGCATAGCCGCTTGCATTCGGGTTGTTGTTGGCGGGATGATTTTGATGACCCCGGTGGCTGTTGTAGTGATTGAACCGTTTCTGGTTCCCTTGCTGCGGATGAGATGACGAAGACTGTCGAACAGTGGAGTCTTCAAATTTTCTTTTGTTGTCCGGGGCAACTTCAGTTGTACCCCGTGCTGGCAACTTCTTCTGTTCCACCGCCTTATCAGTGAGTTTGTGAACCAATCGGATTGCTTGGTGCTCAGTTACAGGGTTACTAGCCATTACCATACCCTGAATTTCCGGAACCAGACCCCCGAGATAGAACTCGAGTCTTTTCTCCACCGTGTTGGCCAATTCGGGACACAGAAATACTAAGTCATGGTGTTTTGCGGTGTAAGTTTCAATTTCCGATCCCACCATCTTGTGGTTCCATAAAGCTTGCTCTAACTGTTGCACTCTGTCTCGTGGACAGTACTCCTCTTTAATTAGGGCCTTGAACTCAGCCCATGCCATTGCATTCGCAGCTATAAGTCCACGTGTTTGGACTTGGGCATTCCACCATGTCAGTGCCCCATCTTCCAGTTTTGAGGCTGCGTATTTGACCTTGTTGGCCTCGAGACAGTTGCACATTTCAAAAACGGATTCCGATTTTTCGATCCATCGGACCAATCCAATGGGTCCTTCCGCCCCCGAGAATTTGCTTGGCTTGGCGTCAAGGAACATCTTGTAGGGGTTAAAACCCCCTCCTGCCGGTTGGTTCTGAACACCCGCTAAAGCTGCGTTCACATGCTCTTGAATCATGGCAGCTAGCTCTTCGGGAGTCAAGTTGAGGTTTCCACGTCTTCCGGTTGCCATTTAGCTCTTCGAAACACAACACAAACACACCCCGATAAGTCTATATATCCAATATAGTTATCCTACTTCGTACTTTAATAATTATTAAGTTACGTCAACTCAATATATTAAATAGTCAAAAGAAATACTTGATTAACTGAAATTTCAACGTCGTACAAGAGTGCAAATCAAACATACGAATTCACTATAAAGTCTCAAGTTTAAACACAAGTGGGAAAATAAACTGGATGAAAACAAATAATATAAACGAGACGTGTCAGTCGTCTACGTCTCCATTCCCCAAGTCACTGTCGTTGCCGTCATCCTGTGCGGCATTTCGAGCTTCTTCGGCTGGGTCCTCCTCCGGATCCTCTTCAGGGTCCTCCTCTGGATCCTCTTCCGGATCCTCCTCTACCGGCACTGGAGGGGCCGGTGCTGGTGCAAGTGCTTGATTTTGCAGTTCCTGAATGTTCCAACTATTTTCCAGGACCCTGTCCTCCAGCCAGTCGGCTCTTATCTGCTCAGCACGCAGATCTCTGGCTATGGTGTTACGAGCTATCTTACTCGTACGATGCTCTTCCTCGAGCGAGTCGGTCTTTCCTGTAAGGTGTCGGATCATCCATCCTTGTGCTAGGATGGTTTCCTGCATTCTTTCTAACTGTTTTTGTTGTGTATGTACCAGGACTCTAAGCATGTCAATTCCTATTTCTACAGGATTAACCGGTTCAACCGGTACAGCAATAGTTGGGCGTAACGACGACTCCTCCCCCAGAGCGAGCCTTTTCCTCGCTGCTGAGCGTGTCTCCACGCCATAAGGTGGTATGGGTTCCACCATTGGTGCCTTTCCTGGTGCCCTTGGTGGCGTAGGTCTGTCGGACGATGATGACGATGAGGATGATGACATTGCCTGTTAGGTCGTGTAGTTAGTTATGAGTTGTTTCCATTACTTATTATGAAGGCAAAATCTACCAAACACAGTTGTGGTATATTGCATAACAAGATATAATAGTTCGGTGCCAAACTAAGTCTAGTGTCGTGATATCAGCTATAGTTTAGGTCTACTTCTAATGCAAACCTGGTTCTCTATAGCTAGTGGCTCAGATACCAATCTGTCACACCCTCAATTTCCACTTGCGGAGTTTTACCGCGAGGCGTGTGAACAAACCAGAATCTAAAACACTAGTACGTCGAACGACTCTATATGATTTGATAATACGTTTTCCAAAATCACTTGTTGTAGATTTTATATTACCAATATTTAGCAGAAGTATTAGTTTTTAAAGTTTGAGCGGAAGCATAGATAAGTAGTGAAACGGGCGCCAACACAAACGCCAAAACAAATGAAAAATCCCAAAACAATATTAATAAATAAGACTCGATAAAAGATGTCTTGTTCAATGCATGTGCGTGCACCTAGAGCTCCTAGCGTCCTGAGAAACATGTAAAGAAACAAGTGTCAACATTAAAGATGAGTGAGTTCACACGTTTTCATAAATTCGTTTGTTTGGTTATAGTTTGTTTTCTCCGTTATCCCTAACCCGGGATAACGTATTGGTTCCATTATTCCAACCCGGAATAATAAGTTGTTGCTTCCAATATTCCAAACCCGGAATATTGAGTTGTTGTTTCCAATATTCCATACCAGGAATATTAAGTGTTGTTTCCATTATTCCAAACCCGGAATAATACAGTTGATTAGTAATTAAGTTCAATGTTAATATACATAGGTAGCTAGCCTAAAGTCATGTCACGTAAGAGTTCGCGATCGAAGCTGACAGTTGTGCCTCCGTTTTGCCAGGCCTATCACATGACCATGGCGATGTTAGGCCAATTATTCATCCGTTGACCATACCCGGTCGGCTAGCGCGACTAGCTCTGATGGGGCTCGTCAGACCCAGTAGTACTACTTATAATTCCCCCGCTATTAAACCCAAATACTAATGATCCGAAGAGATTGTCGAGGACTTAAGTGATAAAGCTGCTTAGTGACCATAACATTACATTAACATTAACTTAGTTACCGTATAGTTATGTGACGTTAAATTCGTATAACGTAAAGAGATTGAGTTTGAGAGTGTATACATGTTTCTCCCCCTGTTGTTTAAAAACCGGATAAAGTTAGGGACCGTGAACTCACCTTTATTTGCTCGGTTAGTGTAGCAAAGATGTTATAAGAGATGGGACTGCTAGTTGCGTCCTAACAAACCAATTAATTCCACGTCAGTGTGTGAACACACCAATACAAATTCCACACGCAATTTACTCACAAAGTGATACACACAAACAACATATCTATCACTCAAACATGCATGCAAGTATTCTCATGTGATCATAGTAATCAAACAATTTATCATAACCATAAGTCAATTCATGCCACAATTTGGTGCACACAATCACAAGTTCTCAAATTTCAGCTTAGCACTTATAATTCAGCTGTTTTCTAGGATTTTTATAAAATAGTTCTAACATTCCAAAAATTCTCATATTTTTACAGTAGGTGACATTTATACCATAGAAATTTATATAATTTTTTCCAAGTCCTAAACCTTTACCAATTAACCATAAATATTAATATACTAGGCTGCAGTCTGATTTATCACTTTCTGACTGCAGCCCACGGAAGAATTTATTTAAAAATCACTGATCGCCCAAATAACAAAATTCCAGTTGGAGTTGCCCGGAAATTTCCATACCTAGTTGCTGTACAAAAATCATGACTCAACTCCCTACTGATTTTAAAATCCAACTTGATAAACAACCAACAAAATTTCAGGATTTTCACAGCTTTAGTTACTGAACCATTTGGCCCTTTAAAAATATCAAACGATTTCAGAAAATTATGAATCCAGCGCCATTAGATTCCTTATTCAAATCTCTACGTTCTAGACATCAGAAAATCCGTTTTTCGACAACTAACGACTGAGTTACAGCCAGACGAAGTCGGCTGTAACTATTACTCAGCAACTGTTTTCAGCATACAATTACTACAGCTTGTATAAACCGTTCCTATTGATCAACCTAAGCGAGCAAGAACCGATTTTTAATCATAGTTTATCACTAATAACTTATCCATGCAAACCCTAGTTCTTACTTCTAGTTTTTACAAACAAAACATACTTGCAACTTATGATTTCCGAAAACAATCATGCACATGAACAAGCATCAAAACAGCCGATTATTTACAGCACTTATAATCCGAAAACAAGCTAATCAATTCGTTCAAGCATATATATCCGAAACATTTATATCAATTCCTTCAAGCATATATATATATCCGAAACAATACAATCATCTATCTCATTCTATCATGCAAATCCGAAAACAACACACTCAAGACACGTATATCCGAATATGATCTAGCAACAAAAGATAAACCCTAACCTTAAATGACAAGGTAAGTGGGCCGAGACTTGGATGTGAATGGATTCGGTTTGAAGGTAAATCGCAACCGAGAAGATGATGATAAAGTGGGCTGTTTTGTTGATTGAATAGAGGTGAGCAAGGACTGAACTCTCGACTGAATGGAGGTGAAGATGGCGATGGTTGCTGCTGCTGCGACCGAGAGGAAGAACGAACAATGGAGGGAGCTGTCCGCGATCACAAGGCTGGCGACGGCAGTTTTTGTTTAGGGTTTTTGTGTATGTGAATGAAGGCATGCAATGGATGATATATATAGGCGCAAAGGGATAGGGTTAAAAGGGAAGGGTTGCGGTTTGGGTTTGCACACGGCCGCAAGGGACTTGGGTGGTTTGGTTTGGGTTTGAACTCAATAAGTTCGTGGTTTTGGGCTTGATCGCGGCCGAGAGTGTTTTGGTTTAGGGTTTGATCGGCCGAATAGTTTTAGGTTTGCTACGGGTTTGGGTTTGATCTTGGCCGAATTAGTTTTAGGTTTTGATCTCGCGGCCAAGACATGTTTAGGTCCTAACTTGATAAATTCCTAGAGTTCCAATGAATCAAAGTTGGTTCGTGTCGTGGTTTGGTTCAGTTCGTGTACATATCTACCATACTTATTCTATAACTAAAACAATCACACACAGACATCACGTATTCATTTAACTCGTACACGTTTAATGTTTAGCATATACTTTATTCGACAAGTGTCGCGTTTAAGTTATCCGAAAAACCCGGGATATCACATGATATTTGAGTTTAAATAGTTTAGAGCTTGATTGTAATAGTTAGTAAAACTAGAAGGGCTAAAAGTGTAATTTTTGGTAATAGTACCTGTAGTGGCGTATTTAAAGTCCCAGCAACCTCCGACTTTATCCACATATGCAGTCACTACGGAGGCCCAACCCACAACCAGTGAAGCTATTTTTAACCAATCTGCATCATCGAGGAAAGATCAAGATACTGCAGCAAGCCCGAAAGCTCAGAACAAAGAATGAAGACTCTCAAGTACGCAACGGTCTAGGGGGTATATTGTTCAAACGTTTTGAGACCGTTGATATTTGAGTTTAAATAGTTTAGAGCTTAATTGTAATAGTTAGTAAAACTAGAAGGGCTAAAAGTGTAATTTTTGGTAATAGTACCTGTAGTGGCGTATTTAAAGTCCCAGCGTATTTAATAAATACGTTGGGTAGTCAGCGTGTATATATATGCTGATCAATGAAAACCCTAGTCCAAGGTTCTTGGACAGATTTTGTGATTGCTCTTGTGTTGTACTTGTTGATCTTGTGCTTAATCTGAAATATCCAGGTGCATTCAGTGATGATATCCTTTCGGATTCCATATACAACACTTGTAGTTTGATCCATACAAGAATCTTCATCTTTTGGTTTTCTTAACTTTTACATATTCAAACAACTAATCTATAGTTATTTGGGTGATAACAATCAACCACTGTGATCCAAATCTGATTTGGTACTCACATGTCTTTTGTAGGATATTTTGACTCAAGCTATCAAGTATAAGCAGAAGATGAATCAAAGCCTGAATGTGTGGAACTGATAGATGTGGATAAAGAAATGAATGCCTATAACTTGACGGAGATCGCAAACAAAGCAATGATGGAAAACTTTAGAAATGTAGGTTCTGATGAAGTCAAGGAAGAGTCGGTGACTGAATGTGCCAAAGAGTCAGTAAAGGAGATTGTCAAAGTTCAGGTGGTTGAGGTTGAAAAACCTTGCAAGAAACGTCAGGTGCCTTGCAAGGAGTGTATGGAGAAAAATAAAAACTATTCTGATTTGAAAAAGCTTTCAGATAATTTGTCAAGTGATTATAATGAAACAAAACAAGCTTATGACAAATTATCCAAAGTGATTAAGCAATATGACAAGTTAACAGGGAAGATAGTGCAACGTTGTCGATGCTTAAAGAAACTCTTATGGACAAACAAATGACGATTAGCTGTAACACCCCTACTGTGTATAACAACGAACCACGGCGGAAACGTTGGGGAGTTATGTCACAGAACTATTGTTTCACAACTCATGGAATTTAAAATTTTGTTTTATTAAGTTAAATGTTTACATTGTCTTGGGATAAACAGAAACAACAAATACATAAATTGTCTTTCATGTTTTAAGTCACTAAGGCCCGCACCCATTTCTACGTGAAGCATGCATCATATTATCAAGCATTGACACCTGAAACATATGTGAAAAGAGAGTCAGCATAAAAAAGCCGGCGAGTACATAGGTTTTGTGAGTTTGTCAAATTTGTGGCTTTGGATACATATTACAACACCTCGTCTGCCTACAAGAGTCGTTAAGTGAAACCTGGTATCAAAAGTGTTTGATATTGCAATACAATTAACCAACTAAACAAGTTGGTTAGAGTTGTGAAAACCTTATAGCCATGAATCTTCACCAAAATGTTTCTTTTGTAAAAACCTTGTAATAGATTGATTCAAAAGAAAACTTCGTTATGTTTATATCTTTAAGTGAAAATCATTGTGTGGCATTGTTCAAAACCATTTGTCCGTGTTATAAACCATTTGTCCGTGTTATAAACCATTCGTCCGTCTTATAAATCAATCGTCTGTGTCATAAACCAATTGTCCAGGTCATAAACAAACCATCTATGTTTTTTAATTGTGAAAACTTTTGTTCATTCTTTAATTGACACATTCAAACCTGTGTTGAATATACCACCAAAGGGTATTTTTAATAGACCACCAAAGGGTCTCTTTAACTATACTAACAAATCAACAAATGATTTGTTAATCAGAAACAGTTTCTGTCATTACCCAAACTTCCACCAAATCTAGTGAACAATCCGATAATGGGATTGTCAGTCCTATGGTACCATAACATACTACTAGTCGGCTCGGCCAAAGCTAATGGATGTCATTCGTGTTACGCATCAACAAGTTCTTCACATTATTGAAATGGTATTGTTTTATATATAAACCATAGACATTGTTTTTGAAAACTTAAAAATGATTTAGCACATGTGAGTCACCCCAAAACATTTGCAAAACATAAAAGCGGGGAACTATGTACTCACTTGGGATTGTGAAAGTGTTCTTGATCAACGGAATAAACAAATCTCAAACATGTCCTAATGTGTCAGATAAATATATTAGCGTGTCAGAACTACAAATGGGAGATCAGATAGAATGAAGTCTTATAAACCAAACGAGTGTTGGAACTCATGTGATATGGCTTAACAAACTAAACATTCTGATTTGGAAAGGATCCTAAGTGCTTTTGACCCATTATGAGTCGTTAAGGTAGTTTCTGCTACTTTAATGGGTCATTAGCGTAAACGCGTGATCGGATAGTTAAACATGTCCTATGATAAGTCTTAAATGCCCAAACATGTTTGAAAATTTTATAACATCAGTTTATATGTCAAATATTTGGTTACATATGTTTAAAATGGATTTATGCACAAAAGGGCATTTTGGTCATTTTTTAAGAACATAGAAGTAACTTATCATAACACTAACCAATCAACGCGAACAAAAGGTATAACGTCACTAGGTCATTCCCTATACAACTATGGTCACAAATATGTGTCTGGTCAGATCCTAAGATCGGCTAACGGGTCGGATTTTAAAGTCAAAGCGGTGGTCAAAACCGCTCGACTTACGACCCTAAATAAGCACTAAACTAGAAGTGACGAGTTAGACATACCTGAAAATAGTTTTGTCGTAAGATGCACATTATGTGCATTTTGACCGAAACTTTAACTCGTCACTTCGACTAGTAAATGTGGTAATCAGAAGGTGAAATCGCTAGGGATTATAACCTTCGTGATTCTGATCATGTTGCAAAGTTCAATTGAAGTTTGACTTGACCAAATATGGTCAGAACCAAAAGTCAATCAGGAAGCCAAACTATTCGACTTTTAGCTCAAAATAGCTAAAATAATGAAAGAACTAGGAAGAGTACTTACTCGTGTTGAAGAACACTTTTGGAACTCAAGATACGAGCCTTCCAAAGGCTGGAAACAAGCTCTAGGAAGGATAGAAAGAAGAACTTCACATGTGTCAACACCAAATTAAGTGTGGCAAAATGAGTGCTAGGTGTCAAAAATTAGAAAGAGGTGGCAAACTTGGTGAAGAAGCAAAAATCTTTATTATTTTTTTGACATCTTTGGCCCTTGGACTTATATTTTCACTTGTATGCCATTTTTAACCCGTTTAACCTAATATTTAGGTTATATAAAGGTGTTAAGACATGTGTCACTTGGATTATTCCTGAAAATGTCGTAGATGTCAATTCGTTCGGTTGTTCTGTTACGTGTTTAACAAACACGAAAATGATCGAAATTGTGAAACGATTGATATTTATGCACTCTCATCAATAAAAATCAAGATTTTATTGAATACAAAATATTTGGATTGATACACATGGTTCGTATCTTGAATACGGACCAACAGACTTTCGCAGCTTGACGAAAATAGTCCATGGACTTGTATAAGCATGTTTTTGTCATATTTAACCCTTCAAAACTTATATCTAAGTTATGTAAAGGGTATTTTTTTCGGAGTGTATGTCGCGTTAAACTGATTGCGTTTGAGTGTCAGTTAACGAATTACTTCCACAAAAAAATTTGATGGTTCGAAATCATGCAAGAAATTGAAATTGTGCAAATGTCTTAGATAATTATACAAATTTCGGAAATAAAATATAGGGTTTCATTGAATATGAAATTGTTTGTAATTGTAGAATGATTGAAAAGGCAAAAATGTGACATTAACATTCATCTGAACACAATCGCTGAACTTAAAAATGAACTTGATAAAATGAAAATTAAACGGAAATGGTTAACAAATTGTTAGTTAGTTATTCCACCAGTTCATATGTCATTGATCATATTCTTCTGAAAATTGAAAAGGAAGAAGTTGATAAGAAAGGTAAGAACAAAAGTTTTGGTTATAATCGTGTTCCACCAACCATGTAGGAAAGCTATGCTAGAAAGAAACCATCAGGGGTGGAAAGGCGCTCAATCTAAATTTGAAAACTGAAAAGAAAAATGAGCTGCCCCAGAGCGTTGATGTAATATACACTAAATCAGACAATGACTGTGAATTTGAGGTGGTTAATACTATTGTGAAAATGTTTTAGGAAGTGAAAGTGATAGCACAGAATATGAGAGTGATGAGTCAAATTTGGAGAAAACTAGTTCAAGTTCACCTTCTGAAAATGAGGAGAGTTTTCATAAGAATATTCTTGATATATTAGATTCTAGTTCAGATGATGATTCTACATTGGTTGCTTATACAATGAAGGGATTGAATAAACTATATTATGATCAAGAATTTCCGATTCAAAATGTGAATCTTGAGAAAGTTGAAAAAGTGTTTAAATTTGAACGACTCTTACTACTCTAAACCCAAAAATTATTACAAAAATAATCACAAAGGTAAAAATTATTCCAAGAATAAGCGAAAAGGGTTGGGGTATGTAAAGAAGAAAAATGATAAGTTTCAAAACCTAATGTTCAAAAGAAGGTAAACTTTGTTTTTGGATCAAGCCCCGTAAGTGAAAAGGAAAGGTTCGGAAAGGAACAATCAAACAACGAGTTCCATGAAGTAAAGAAATGTCGTGAACAGAATTTGGGTTCCTCTGTTGGAAGCGACAGTAAGATATGTTGGAAATGTAACAAAGTTATGCACATTGCATGACATTGTAATCAAAACAACCCAAAATATGTCCACAATATGAAGAAGTCTACAGAAGATGTGAAATAGAAAACCTTTGAGTTTGTACGAAAAAAAATTTTAAAAAGAAATAATGAATCCGAAAAAATTGTGAACCAACAATTTCAAATGGTTCAAAATTTGAAATTGGTGAAACTTCAACAAAAAATGAACAAAAGGATTCAAAATTTTATTCCGAAAATGCAATCCTGAAAACACAGACTTGGGTGGTTAAAACTAATTCATCTTCTGCTGAAATCAAACATCTCTTCCTGCTAAATCTGAGGTTGGACAAGATGTTAAAACCAAAGTTTTTTATTCCTAACCCACCCAATACGGAGAAGGCTTGGGTTTCACTGCATAAGTAAGTACTTATTTACATGTGCAGGGGCTCCTAAGGTCAATCATTTAAAAGTGGAAAATGGACAGTGGAGCTTTTCGTCACATGACAGGAATGCTGGCCTTACTCTATGATGTAAAATCTATTCGTGGAGGCTATGTAGGGTTTGCGGGAAATCAAGGTGGAAGGATTGTCGGAGAAGGAAAACGTTCCAACGGTGTGGTCTCGTTTGACAAAGTCAAGTACATTGCTGAATTAGAGAACAATTTATTAAGCATCTCTCAGATTTGTGATAAGAAGTTTACAACACACTTTAATGATAAAGAATGCCTAATTCTGAAGCCAGGATTCAAAATTCCTAAGGAGTGGATTCTCATGCGTGCTCCACGAGAAAATGATCTTTATGTCCTTGACATGAGCGTCGCATCCACTATCTCAAAGTTGGCACAATGTTTCGTAACAAGGGCTACTGAAAAGGAATGAATCTTTTGGCATCGAAAGATGGGGCATATCCATTTGAGAAAAAATGAACTATCTGGTGCACAACAATCTAGTGGAGGGTGTTAGTCTCAAAATTTTTCATCTAAATGACGATTGTCTTAGTTACAAAAAGGGGAAGCAGCATAAGAAATCACACCCGAGAAAACTTCTTAATTCTATCAAATTACCACTAGAGAGGCTTCATATGTGTCTTTTCGGGCTAGTAAATGTCAAAAGCATATCTAGTGATCTGTACTGCATCGTTGTGATAGACGACTACTCAAGATTGTCGTGGGTTATTTTTCAGGAGAGTAAAGATGAGACATTTGAAAATCTTATGATTCTTTTAACAAAGTTAGAGAACTTGTAACATCTTCTAATCAGAAGAATACGTAGTGAAAATGGTTCTGAGTTCAAAAATAATTGCATGCTCGAATTCTATTATGACAAAGGTATTCTTCACGAATTCAACGCCCCTTATACTCGGCAGCAAAATGGAGTAGCTGAACATAAGAATTGTACTTTCTTCGAAACAGCACGCACGATGCTCGCTGATTCAAAGTTACATGTTAGTTTCTTGAGCGAAACCGTTGCCTCTTCTTGCTACACGTTGAACAGGGTTTTAACCATCAAGGCTCATAAGAAGACATGCTTCGAACTACTTAACGAACGAAAGACGAATTTAGAGTTTTTGGAGCCATTTGGATGTCCATGTACGGTCGTAGACCCGGATGGTAAATTTGGTGCCAGATCTTTGGAGGGACTTTTCGTAGGTTACGCTAGTCCATTAAGAAGAGTATATCTGCATAGTCTGAACCAAGTTATTCTTGCGCAATATGTTGACTATCAGAATACACAATGCCTACCAAAAGCCTAGTGATCCCTGGATGTTAAACTATGAGTGTTCATGGAATTTATTCTATCTTCCAGGAAAAACAGAAGAACAGGAACTTGTGTTGTTGTATCAACAAAAGCAAGCGTCTAATCAAGTACAATTTCCAATACCGATGAAGCTTTAACAAGTAATCGGGTTGATGAACAGAATATTACGAATTTGGAAAGTGAAGTAAATGTTCCTAATGAAGTAATGCCAAGGAATTTGTCGTACCACCCATTAGAAAAATATTATTGGAGAGTTGCATGCTAGAGTTAAAATGCACAATCAGATCAACAAGGATCTTAGTTGTTTTTACATCAAAATTTCACCAATTCAAGATATATGCTTACATCGTTTTTTTTATTTCGCAGATTGAACCGAAATCCCACAAAGAAGCGCTTGCCGACGAAAGCTCGGTAAACGCAATGTAGGAGTAGTTGAAACAATTTGAAAAGCTTGGTGTCTAGAAGCTTGTTGATATGGGAGTATATTCTAAGGTGGGAAACACGGTTAAGTCAAGTTTCAAAAATTACTTAACGTATCTTGGAACAATTGAGAAAGTGTAGAGGTTTAAGTGGACAAATATGCTGACAATCTATGTGAATATGTTTAGAAGTTAAAGTCTTATTAAGGTCAACGGTACTAGTGGTATGTCTAAAAAACTGATATGATCCTCTAACACAAACTCACAAAAAAATGTCTGTACAAATTTTGGTACTTAGTTCATTACATTTCATTTGAGAAGAACCCAAAAAGATTTTCAATGTGTTTTAGCATAAACTTTGGAAAATTCAAAACGATTTTATTTCTTTCTTAGTTTTGACTACCGATGATGGAGAGCGGATCTTCTAAATCGAGAGATGCTGAATGCTGAGAATACCGGAGGACAACGGTTGGGAGCTTAACTAAATTGAGAAAATGTTTTCAAAAGTTCAAAAGTTCATTAATTTGAAACTTAACCTTGCCGGAAAACATCAGTTTGTTCACAAGGTGTTCAACGAAGGTCATTAACTTGGACTTGGTAGACAAATTGGTTAACCAGGGTCATTAACTTTGACGTGGTCAACTAAGTGGATCACTAAAACTGGTAAAATTGAATGAAACTAAAATCTAGAAAAATTAGATTTACTTTTGCTTGAAGGTAAATTATCTTCGCACGAAGATAATTATCTTCGTACGAAGGTAGGCGCTTGTATAAGACACTTCGTACGAAGATAAAAAATAATTCACTGTTGAGACTCTCTAAGTGAAGATAACTTTTGTATTGCAAATGACGAAGTGTTGTCTAAATCAAGGCTTGTTGTGGTTGATTAGCACACCACGAACATTACCTAAGGTAGGATGGAATTGATTGAACTCGAATTGGACTTAAAATTCTCATTTTCGATAATTTGGAGTTAAAAATGTAGATCTAGGACAATCTAACAGGCCAAAATTAAAATTGAACATACCCTTGTGTAAATCGGTGCTAGTCGGTTGTTTTAGAACCATTAATTTCATAAAAATCAAAGAACAATTTTCAAGTGTTCTTGAGGTTACCTTCGCACGAAGGTAAATTAACTTCGCACGAAGATAAAGTGCAAAAATGTGTAAATGGTCATTTACCTTTGCACGAAGTAAAATGGTCACTTCATACCAAATTCACTTCGCATGAAGATAAAATGTAAAAAATGTTTGAATTTTTCTGAGTGTTTGTGTTTTTGTTTCTACAGGATAAAAAGTCTAACTTCGATTAGAAACACAAGAACTGTTGTGTTCTTGATGGGTAAACACTCGAGATATCTCCATTCAAATAGATTCTGAAGTTTATGAGCGAATTGCCAATAGCCAAACCACTAACTAATCTGCACAAAGCCTATCATTCACACGTTGAGAGGTTTGGGGAGCATGCGAAGTATGTACAAGAACGTAAAGCTATACGATCTTTTGTACGAATCAAGATTGAAGATAAGGAAGTGTTTATTACAGAAGCATTGATTCGACGAGTGTTAGATTTTAAAGACAAAGACGAAGATCCCATGATGTACACAGAGAGGATGTGCAAAGGATGTTTTTACAGAATGGGCTATAAAGGTCACGTCAACACACAATTCAACAAAACCTATCTCAGAAGACCATACAAGTTTTTCGTGCACTTTGTCATTTTTGCAATGACTCACCGGAAAGGGGGAGGTGATGCTATTGTTTATTACAAGATGTGTACGATTGCTACACTTGCGCTGATCAAGCCATATAACTTCACAAAGATGATTTTTGAGCAAATGAAGTTAATATCGACAAAGAGAAGCTTCTACAGTACCCCAGATTTGTATAGATGATGTTGGATGAGCAGTTCCCAAATTTAGCGAAGGATAAGAAAGATGTGTTTCCGTTAGATCATATGACTGGCTTATAACTGGTTAGACTGAATTAGTACTTGAAACAGACTACAGAACTAGTTGCAAGGAAATTCTTCAGGAGATTCAAGGATAAAAGGTATAAAGCATATCCGAAAGATAAGTGGAGAAATGAGGGTAGTGGTTCTAATGATGAAGCTACACAGATGGAAGGTTATGAACCCAAGAGGAGTGTGTGGTACAAGAATGAAAAGTTAATGAAAAAGGGAACTCCAAAAGCTAAAGCTAAAGCTTCGAAACGAAAGATCAAAATGGTTCTCAGTGATGAAACTACTGATGAAGAGGTGGAGATAGAGCAGAACTTAGAACATAATGTTGAAACAGAGGTAAATGTTGAGGATGAAATGTTTTCTACTACTTCAGACCAAGAAAAAGAAAAAGAGAAAGAAACAGCCGGTGATGACGAAGAAGCTTTAGATGATAGTTTTGATATTGCGATAATAAAAACAGAGCAACAAGAAAAGGATGCCATGATTCAAGGAAAGAAACGGTGGTCGATGAAGACGATGATGTTTATGTTCCGACTGATCCAAAATCTGAAGATGAAGCTAGAATTTGAAGATGAAGCTGAAAGGCCTGCTAAAAAGGCACGAAGAGTTAAAATCAAGCCTTATACCCAGAAAAAAGACTATTGGGTCTCCTACTGTTAAGAAAGCAAGAAGGAATTACCGAAGAAAAAAGATAACACAACCATCACCTCAACACAACACAACTCCACAACATAAAAAAAACACCAAAATAACCAACACCTCAACCACGATCAACATCAAAATCAGCTCAAAACAATAATTGTCTGATAGATTTCCTACAGATTTTTGGAGAGATTCCATTTACAAAAGATTTTGATTATGAAAACTTTGATGCAGACATGTTTAATGATACGAAGATTGCAGAGTTGGAAATTCGAATCAAGTTTTAGAAGATGATCGAAAGAATTTTGAAGCTGTTTTATCAAGTTTACTGCCAGAGAATGAGAGGTTGAGAAGGTTGATTGTCGAATACTATGCTGAGCGTCTGTGTAACAACATAAAGATGGATTTATTCTAAAAGATTATGACTAAATAATTTGGCATTAATTTTGAAGCTGAGTGTGATCTGATCGAGAGAGAAGAAGCTAAAGAAAGAATAGCTGAACGAAAAAAGAAAAGTAGAAGCTGAAGCTGCAACGTTAGGAAAAAGGGAAGGAAAAGATTGATGAGGTTCCTGTAATCGTACAATCTGAGCCAAAAGTTGAGTCTTGACCATAAATTATCGCTGAAACAGTTATGAATAAAACAGAGGTTGAAACTGATTCTGAGCCAGTTAATTTTGTGCTTATTGGAGGACCGGTAGCTGTTTCTTATATGAATTTGAGGGAAAAGATCATAGAACAAAAGAGAATGTATGTTGAGATTGATGATGAGATAGATGGATATGATGAGGAAGATGATCATAAAGATAAAGATGAGAAAGATGAGAGGAAGAAAGATGATGATGACAAAGGGGGATGACGATGATAATACACAAGGTGGAATAGGGTTGGTAGCTGAAACGGTAAAGATAAACGAATCATTTGATTATGATGCATTCTTAAGAGATGATGTAAATCAAGAAGAAGATACTTAGAGACAGAGGGGTAGAAAGATCAAGTGCACAATGTAGAACAATCAGGATTCTTCATCGCTAATGTTTGACAGCTATTCCTGATTGTCAAAATCCTCGAGTTTTCTATCTCGAGCATAATATTGAAGAAGGTGAGTTCGTGCACAACTACACCAAAGAAAACATAGCGATTATGTTGGGAGTTGAAGAAGACAAGGTTGACTTTGACTTTGAAGACAAACTGAATAATATCAGTGCATACAAATTCTTGATGCACATGGTTATTCACGCACTTGGGCACAAAAAAGTATACTACATCATGTGTATAATAGCTGCTTTGGCGCTGAATCTTCGAAACAACTTTTCAAAGGTTATATTTGAACAAATGAAAGGGAATTTGACATTGGATAGATGGTTGATGTGTCCGAGGTTTATACAAATGTTGGTTAACCATCTTCTGCCGAATCTGGAGAAGAGAGAGTTTGATATGTTACCGTTAGAACACATGAATAATCTTTGTTTGGATAGAATCAATAATTGCAAAAATCAAGCTGTGGCATATATTCTGAAATTCATGGAGGAAAGACTGTAGTAATTCGGATAATGAAGAGAAACAATGGAAGAATTCAAAGAAAAGCGAAGCAAGTGGTTTGTAACCGAGAAGCTAAGAAATAGACCAAACGTAAGAGAGCTTCACAAGCTATGCTGAGGGAAGAAGAAAGTGAAGATGATGTGATTTCTACTACGTCTAAGAAGAGTACAGCTGAGATAGCAAAAGATATCGAAGATGAAGTTTTGCAAAAAGGATCGTGGATGAAACAGATGATAAAACAAGTAAAAGTGCTGAATTGGATGTTTTAACACTAAGAAAGCCAACTGCTATGCATGATCCAAGAGCAAGAGCTAAGAAAAGGGATGTAAAATCAAGAAGTAACATAGTGAAGTTAGTGGTGATGAAACATACGTACCTGATTTGGATGATCCTAAACCAGTAAGAAAATTAACTGGGCGTAAAAAGAGCAAAGCTTCGATGAATGTGAAGAAAATGAGATCTTTGTTGGCTAAGAAGGCAGGAAGGTGGTAAATGAACTTTTGACAGAAACAACAATTGCTGGAGCTGAACCAGTAGTAACTGTTACGGAA
Source organism: Scalesia atractyloides (assembly GCA_947069175.1). Lineage (NCBI taxonomy): Eukaryota > Viridiplantae > Streptophyta > Magnoliopsida > Asterales > Asteraceae > Scalesia > Scalesia atractyloides. Next base: position 18,986,493 of record CAMTDV010000116.1, on the reverse strand, counting down.
AAGAGTACACCTGTTGTTGAGGATAATACTGTTATTCCTATCAGAACTCCTACTACATCACAACAAACGCCAACACCACCTATTCCACCTGTAGGTCCCCTAATCCATATGGATCTTCACAGAATCATCTATCCAACCTAGAGTGCAGAATCCCCTAGATCAGATTATCACAGAAAACGAACATGAACAGCAATCACTATAAACCTGATCTTTATTGATTATCTATCACAATGATTATAATCAATCTAGAACACAAGAATTCTCTCAACTCTCTCTAAAGTGATTAACTAAGCCAACTTAACCCTAATGCCAAACTCTCTTTATATACAGACAAGTTTGCAACTGGATTAGGGTTTCACCACATGGGCTACAAATGGGTCTAGGCCCAATTCGCCTACCACTCAATATAATGTGTCTGATTTATCCCAATCACTTCTAATCAACTACTACAATACTAAACCCACTAACTATTTATCGTTTTACTAATTACAAGATATCCAAACACCAAATCTAAGTTGTTGTCACAAATATGCACCAACAAACTCCCCCTTGACAATAGCTTCACTAAACAATTTTGTCTTCAGTCATCTTGCAATCTTCAACGTCTTTGAAAATCATTGGTCTTTGGATAGCTTCAGCTTCTATAGCTTCTGTCAGCAACAGACTCCCCCTAAGCTGATGCATCGAATCACCAAATCTTCTAAATCGTTAGCGTTTGAGTAAACTCTAGTTTAGCACTTGCATAATAATCTTCAAAACTCTTCAACTTTGTCTGCAATTTAGAAAGGAGGTTCTACCATGCATCTAATCAAACTCCTCTTCACCAAACTTTTCAGCAATACACTACTACAATCTGTATACTATAAAACAAACATCTCGAGAAACCATAAGAATTTTTCAACACAAGTTAACAAATTATTATTATTATTCAAGAGATAGTAAAACTGTATATCAGATTAAGCACTTCTCTTCTCAAACCACACACTTAAAATTTTAAGAACACTGAACCTTTAAGATTTTAAAATTTTGAACTCATCTTCTAACATCGTCTCCCTCTATCAGTAACAACTCCTCATGAACAACCATATTCCATACATTAAGAATTTACAAGAAAATGAAATCTTTTTGGATTTTTTGTATTTATGAAAGCAAATAAATAGCAAAATAATAAACACTCTGTTTTTGTGAGAGTCACCATTAAGAAAGATCGCATCAGCAATATAAAAATGTTTTCACACTATTAGATAATTCTTTATGTAATTTTCATGACAAACAATTCAAGATGATTACCAGTATTGTTTATCCACTTAAACAAAATACATGAACGTTTCAAGTACCTTTTTGGGTTCTTCTCAAATGAAATGTAATGAACTAAGTACCAAAATTTGTACAGACATTTTTTTGTGAGTTTGTGTTAGAGGATCATATCAGTTTTTTAGACATACCACTAGTACCGTTGACCTTAATAAGACTTTAACTTCTAAACATATTCACATAGATTGTCAGCATATTTGTCCACTTAAACCTCTACACTTTCTCAATTGTTCCAAGATACGTTAGGTAATTTTTGAAACTTGACTTAACCGTGTTTCCCACCTTAGAATATACTCCCATATCAACAAGCTTCTAGACACCAAGCTTTTCAAATTGTTTCTACTACTCCTACATTGCGTTTACCGAGCTTTCGTCGGCAAGCGCTTCTTTGTGGGATTTCGGTTCAATCTGCGAAATAAAAAAAACGATGTAAGCATATATCTTGAATTGGTGAAATTTTGATGTAAAAACAACTAAGATCCTTGTTGATCTGATTGTGCATTTTAACTCTAGCATGCAACTCTCCAATAATATTTTTCTGATGAATCGATGTAAATAAACATGAACCTTCGATCATACCTCTTCTTGTCTGAACACCTGCAGCAGCATCACCTATGATGTTCTCAATTGTATGATCTCTGTTTGCGCATATAGTAGCAATGGTGTCAACAACTAACTTACCTCCCAGATTTGATCCAATCTCCCCCTGAATGTTCTTATTAGCAAACAGATTAGTAAAGTCCTCCCCCTGAATAGGTTTAGACTCATATCACTTGAGTCCTGTGGAGCTCACTAGAAGCGGTTTTTGGAGCATCTATCATTGATATACTCGATCTAAGCATGAAGTCACCCTCTCATCTTCACTGATCACGTTTGAATCACTTGAGACTCATCGGCATTAGAAAAATCAGGATTATTAAATGATTTAAAGACACTATCATAATCATATAATATAGCAGGACCCCTCGTTGATTGTTTAGGTGAATAACTAGTGATTTCCATGTTAAACACAACCTCAATTTTACTAGTTTTTAGATTAAAAACCCTTTTATTCGGTGTTACATGCATATAACATAGAAAGTAACCCTCGTCAGCTACCTCACCGAATTTTTGCTTATCTTTATTTCGCCCAATGGTGCAGGGTAATCCAAAAGGTTCAAAGCCTTTCTAGTTTGGTTTTTGGTTAAACAATAGTTCATCACATGTTTTGTTAAACCGTTTAACCGTCAAACTTTGTTTAGGATGTAACAGTCTATGTTCACAGCTTATCCTTTGAAAAGAACTGGAAGCTTTGAATCAGAAAGCATAGTCCTAGCGGCTTCAATCAACGTCCTGTTTTTCCTCTCAGCAACTCCATTCTGTTGAGGTGTATAAGGAGCAGAATATTGATGTTCAATTCCCTTGCAAAGACAACAGAGTTCCAGAATCTGATTCTTGAACTCTGTACCATTGTCACTCCTTATCCTCTTGGTCCGTGCATCATGGACATTTTTCAATTTTGTAAAAAGATCTATCAGCATCTCCACTGTCTCATCTTTTGTACCTAATAAGAAAACCCATGATTATCGTGAGTAATCATCTGTGACAACTAAACAATAGTATTTTCCACCTATGCTCCTTACGTTCACTGGACCAAATAGATCCATATGAAGTAATTCGTAAGGGGCATCTATGGAATTTACTCTTTTAGACTTGTGAGGTTTCTTATGTTGTTTTCCCTTTTGACATGGAAGACATTTATCTTCCACGTGAAACCTCTTCACTGGCACCCCTTCCACTAAATCGTTTTTAATAATATAATTCATTTTTCGGTAGTAGATGTGGGCCATGCGTCTGTGCCACAACATTGACTCAGCCTCAGATTCTTTTGACAGTAAACACGCCACCACAGTGTAAGAATCCTTAGAACCCATGTCCATGACATAAGTGTCGTTTCTCCTTGGCGCTCTCATCACTATCCAGTCATCTGGTATCACCAAACCAGGTTTCAACACCAAAGCTTCAGACTTATTAAAGTGGACCGAGTGTCCCTTGTCGTAGATGTGAGACACGCCCATCAGATTGTGCTTCAGTTGCTTGACATAGTTCACTTTGTCCAATGTGATCTTCCCGTTGATCACTTTTCCTCGACCTGTAATGTGCCCTCCTTTAGCACCTTAAAAATTCACATAACCTCCATCTATATTCTCAAACTCAGTCAACAACCTCGCATCCCCCATCATGTGCCTGGAGCATCCACTATCAACATACCACAAGTTGATAATCCTTCTTAGCAGCTCCTGTAGAACACAACAAAGAATTAGTTAGATCAGGGGACCCAAGCCTTAATGGTCTTCAGTCTTCCAAATTCATCAACCACTAGAACATTCATCTAATATCCATCACTCCTAACAGGAGTCTTGGATCTCAGACCTGTTGATGGAAATGGTTTTTGATTTCCATTTGGTCTTTGGTCCTGAGGTTTCCTAAACATGTTTGGACTTTATGACCTTTGGAAATTTTGGTTTTAGTTCCATGAATTTTGATGATAATAATTTCTAAAGCCATTGTTATAAAAATTTCGACTACGAACATTTTGCTATCGAGTTTGATATTGACCTTGACTTCTGAAATTACTTAATTGACCATTAAAGTTATTCATTCTTGGTGAACTACTTCTAGGTCTTTCATATCTGCCTGATGTAGATTCAGGATGAAACATTTGTTGATCTCTTTGAAAACAAGGAACTTGGAGAGTTCCTTTTTCAGCCTTATCTACACCAACAACACTTTGTTGCATGGTAGCAGATATCTTTGGTGAGTTAGTAACCTCCTTCCACCATCACCAAGTTTTTCTAGTGATTTTTCTCTCTATCTCTCACTCATATGTGTTTCATTCTTTTTGTTAGGACAACAGCTAGCTACTGTCCCTTGTTGTAACATTTGAAGCACGATCTTCTAGCCGAAGACTTCTTAATTGAAGTCTCTGGTTTAGATTCATCAGGTGACGATGATGATGATGATGATGCCTTTGAAGGATCTTGTTTAGTTTGCTAATTTTTTTTATTTTTCTATGTTTTTATTTTTTGCAAACTGCATATTTGATTCTCTTGTAATAACAGTGGTCTCTTCTTTCATGTCACTCCCTTTAACAAAATCAGTCTTTTTAACAAAAATTTGCTTTTGATTCTTAGGGTGTGTATTCTTTGTTTTCAAAACGGCTTCTCTTTTATTATCCTTCTTGGCATTCTCAGACACATCAACATTACCTGATGTGGAACTACTAGGTGTAGTTGACACAAACTCTATTAGCTCATCTTCGTCAGGCAAGAAAGAATAGTCATGACCAAGAGGTGGTGGAACTTCATTGAAACCTTTGAAGCCCACACATGTCTTGTCATTACTTTTCTTCAGTCCATTCATCATGTGTTTCATAACAAAAGATGAATATCTGAATTGATTTAATTTCTTTTCAAGTTCACAAATTTTCAGTTGTGCTTCTAACAACTTTTTGCATTTTTCAAAAATCTCTTTTGTATTGTCACTCATCGTATCATGGGCTAAGTCAATAATTTGAAGTTTTTCATTTAATTTACAGGTTAAAATATTTATTTCTTAATCATAACCTTTAATTTGCTTCAAATATAGTGACTCATTTCTTTTACGAAAAAGTGTGATTCTTTAACGTTCGAGATCTCATTTACCAGACTTTGGTGTTGTTTTTGTTAACATGTCAACTTCACTTTGCAGTTCACGACATTTTAAGCAAACAGAACTACTAGAGTTAGAATGTACCTCTCCTGTTGATTTGCTTAGATCGGCCATGAAAGCAGCAAAATCAGTAGCAATCTTCTTATTTGCAGCATTTTGTTCTTCATCATCGTTTTCAGCTACCGTCTCTAGCTCTACCTCAGCATCAGCCTTCAGTCCTTCATCATCAACTGGGGCTATCTCAGCCATGAACGCCTATGTGGCATTGTCATCCCCCTCCAGATGAACACTCTAATCATAAGAACCTTCTCTAGCAGTAGAGATCAGGGCCTTTGATCCAGTGTTAGTTGACACATTCCTGTTGCTTGAACCATGACCATTAAAATCTTGAAGACAATGAGCTAGAACGAGATTCAGACTTAGGTCTTTGACAATCTCTAGCAAAGTGTTCGTAATTTTGACAATTGTAACACTTCGCTTTAGACTTGTCAAATCCCACATTCTTTCCAACGAACTTCCTTCCTATCCTATTCATGAATCTCTTCACTCTTCTAGAGATCATGGCCATCTGCCATTCTAAATCCATATCCTCTATGTCATTAGGGTCAATCTGAACATAATTTTAATCAAACATAACAGGATCAGATATTCTTCCCTGAATGTAGTTCTCATAGGAAGCAACGAAAGAAGCATGTAGGGACAAATGATCTTCAGCAGCATTCACACTAAGAGCCATAGACCTTGTATGTTGTTATTATTGCTGAATTGTTGTCTTTTTGCCCCTGACGATCCTCCTGAGGCAGCTACAAAACATACTTCACCATCAGCATTTGTCACAATTTTCCCATTTTCACATGAGAGAAACGCAGTTGCAGAATCACTTGAAGCATTGTTGGAAGATGAAGATGTAAGCCCTTTATAAATTCCCGAATCTTGAACCAGATCATATCCAGTTTCCTTCTTTTTCATGTTGAGCTAATAAGCTCTCGGTTTCCCAACAACCTTTTCCAAGTCTTTATCTTTATAGTTAGCTTCACCCTTAATCATAAGAGTATAAATATCCCACTTGGTAGGTAAAGCATCGAGCAACTTATCGTTTATCTCAACATCTGTGTATCCCTCTATGTCATAATTGTCTTTCTGACATTAGATGATAATATCTCGTTATAATATCTTCAAGGGACTCATTTCTCATGCTTTTAAAGATAACAAATTGTTTCTTCAGCTAATCAACCATATTCTTCTTCACATCATGATTGTCCTCATACCTCTTCTTTAGAGCATCCCACATCTCCTTTGATGTAGTATAATGCTTGAATGTATGTTTATAGCAGCTAAGGCCCTCTTCTGAGACTCATACATTCTCTTTTCAGCCTCTAACATGTTCACATAGGCAGTGACACGTTGTCTGCCTTCAAAGTCATGAGTTGGGTTAACGTACCCATCTTGAATACAGATCCACATCCGTGTGTCCTGATATTCAATGAATGACTGAAACCTATCCTTCCATGTAAGGTAATTCTCTACCTTCAATATCAAAACGATACAAATCCAATGATATATAATGTCCGATACTGATTTTAGGAATTTTCATGCAATCAATTTGTCAAGATTGTCTATGGATCAAATTCTGTGTATGAAAACGTTTAACTCTAGTTACGTCAGCTAGTTAACTTTCCACCTTTGTGGGTACAACTCGGAACAGTACCGAATTCGAAACAGTAACTCGTATTAACAATCCGAGATGGAATCTTAGAACAATGATCCGAGATGGTATTAGAGATGATCCGAGATGGTATTTGAGATGATCCAAGATGAATACAAAAAATCTGAGATACACTGTTATGATCTGAGATGCAATCTGAAATACAATCCGAGATGAACACCTTTGATCCAAGATGCAATGTTCTGATCCGAGATGCAACAATTTTGATCCGAGATACTTCTCTGATGATCCGAGATGCAAGTTTTCTAATCCGAGATGCTAATTCTCTGATACGAGATGCTTATTCTTTGATTTGAGATGCAACTCTAATGATCCGAAATGCCAAGTTCTATTCGAGATTCCTTACTATTTATCCAAAATAGCAGCAAAACCCTAGAACAGCCATCAAAACTTCGAACCAACCTTCAAAAATGTCCAAAACTTCTACTTTTCCTACTGTTACGATTCTGAACCCAGCAAAACAAGAGCTGAATGCTCTGATACCAATTGTAGGTCCCCTAATCCGTATGGATCTTTATAGAATCGTCTATCCAACTTAGAGTGCGGAATCCCCTAGATCAGATTATCACACAAAACGAACAAGAACAACAATCACTATAAACCCGATCTTTATTGATGATCTGTCACAATGATTACAATCAATCTAGACTACAAGAATTCTCTCTCAACTCTCTCTAAAATGATTAACTGAGCCAACTTAACCCTAATGCAAAACTCTCTTTATATAGAGACAAGTTTGCAACTGGACTAGGTTTGACCACATGGGCTGCAAATGGGTCTATGCCCAATTCGCCTACCACTCACTATAATGTGTCTAATTTAGCCCAATCACTTCTAATCAACTACTACGATACTAAACCCACTAACTATTTATCGTTTTACTAATTACAAGATATCAAAACACCAAATCTAAGTTGTTGTCACAAATATGCACCAACACCACCAATCTCACACAACCACAACCATTATCTCGACCACGTCAACAACCTGAACAAGCTGGTCCTTCATTTGATACTTTTAACTGTAACACCCCGACCGCGTAAAACAACGAACCGCGGCGGAAACGTCAGGGAGTCATGTCACAAAACTATTGTTTCCCAACTCATAGATTTTAGAATTTTGTTTGATTAAGTTAAATGTTTACATTGTGTTGGGATACACAGAAACAACACATAAATAAATTGTCTTTCATGTTTTAAGTCACTAAGACCCACGTCCATTCCTACGTTAAGCATGCATCATATTATCAAGTATTGATTCCTGAAGCATATGTGAAAAGAAAGTCGGCATAAAAAATGCCGGCGAGTACATAGGTTTTGTGAGTATGTCAAATTCGTGGCCTTGTATACATATTGCAACACCTCATCTGACTACAAGAGTCGCTAAGTGAAAACCTCGTATCAAAAGTATTTGATATTGCAATACAATTAACCAACTAAAATAAGTTGGTTAGAGTTGTAAAAACGTTGTAGCAAGAATCTTGACAAAAAAACATTTCTTTTGTAAAAACCTTGTAATAGATTGATTCGAAAGAAAACTTCGTATGGTTTATATCTTTAAGTGAAAATCATTGTGTGACATTGTTCAACACAATTTGTCCGTGTTATAAACCATTTGTCAGTGTTATAGATCAATCATCCGTGTCATAAACCAATTGTCCATGTCATAAACAAATCGTTCGTGTTTTTAATTGTGAAAAATTTTTATCGTTCTTTAATGAACACATTTAAGCCTGTGTTGACTATACCACCAAAGGGTATCTTTAATAGACTACCAAAGGGTCTCTTTAACTAGACTAACAAATCAAGAAATGATTTGTTAATCAGAAACAGTTTCTATCATTACCCAAACTTCCACCAAATACAGTGAACAGTCCGATAACGGGATTGTCAGTCCTACGGTACCATAACATACTACTGGTCGGCTCGGCCAAAGCTAATGAATGTCATTCGTGTTATGGACAACGCATCAACAAGTTGTTCACATTATTGAAATCATATTATTTTATATATAAACCATAGAAATTATTTTTGAAAACTTGAAAATGATTTAGCACATATGAGTCACCCCAAAACATTTGAAAAATGTAAAAGAGAGGGGCTATGTACTCACTTTGAAAATCATTTTGTATATATAAACCTTGTATACTGTTTTGAAATCTTAAAAGTAATTATAGGCACATATGAATCACCCCAAAACATTTAGAAAATGTAAAAGAGGGGGCTATGTACTCACTTGGGATTGCGAAAGTGTTCTTGATCAACGAAATATACAAAGCTCAAACATGTCCTAATGTGTCAGGTAAATATGTTAGCGTGTCGGGAACACAAACGGGAGATCGGATTGAATGAAGTCTTATAAACCAAAAGAGTGTTGGAACTCATGTGATATGGTTTAACAAACTTAACATTCTGATTTGGAAATGATACTAAGTTGTTTTGACCCATTATGACTCGTTAAGGTAGTTTACATTACTTTAACGGGTTATAAGCGTAAACGTGTGATTGGATAGCTAAACGTGTCCTATGATAAGTCTTAAATGCCCAAGCATGTTTGAAAATGTTCAAACATCAGTTTATATGTAAAAAATTTGGTTACATGTGTTTAAAATGGATTTTTGCGCAAAAGGGCATTTTGGTCATCATTTTTTTAAGAACATAGAAGTAACTTATCATAATACTAACCAAACGATGTGACCATAAGGCATAACCTCAGTATGTTATTCCCTATATAACTATGGTCAGAAATATGTATTTGGTAGGATCCTAAGATCGATCAAACGGGTCGGATTTGAAAGTCAAAGCGGTGGTCAAGACCGCTCGACTTACGACCCTAAATAAGCACTAAACTAGAAGTGACGAGTTAGACATGTCAAAATATGTCTAACTAAGTTTATAAATCTTATTTGGTATCAAAACATGGTGTTTTGATACCTGAAAATAGTTTCGTCATAAAATGCACATCATGCACATTTTTGACCGAAACTTTGACTCGTCACTTTCACTAGTAAACGTGGTAATCAAAAGGTGAAATCGTTAGGGATTATAACCTTGGTGATTTTACTTGACCAAATATAGTCAGAACCAAAAGTCAATCAGGTTGCCAAACTATTAGACTTTTAGCTCCAAATAGCTAAAAAAAAATTAAAGAACTAGGAAGAGTACTTACTCGTGTTGAAGAACAGCTTCGGAACTCAAGATAGGAGGCTTCTAAAGGTTGGAAACAAGCTCCAAGAAGGATAGAAAAAAGAACTTCACACTTTTCTTTTAATTGTTTTGAAGTGGTGTGAAAAAAATGGAAGAACCATGGGTATTTATAGTATTTTAGGATTAAGGAGGTGATGACAAGTGTCCTCAAGTGTGGATTAGTGTCCTAACGTGTATCAACACCATATTAAGTGTGGCAAGGTGAGTGCTAGGTGTCAAAATTGGAGATAGGTGGCAAACTTGGTGAAGAAGCAAAAATATTTATTTTTTTTTGACATTTTTGGCCCTTGGATTTGTATTTTCACTTGTTTGCCATTTTTAACCCCTTAACCTAATATTTAGGTTATATAAAGGTGTTAAGAATGTGTAATTTGGATTATGCCCGAAAATGTCATGGATGTCGGTTCGTCCGGTTGTACGGTTATGCGTTTCGCAAAAATACGTAAAACGCTTTAACGAACACAAAAATGATTGAAATTGTGCAACGATTGACATTTTTTCATTCTCATCAATAAAATCCAAGCTTTTTTTTAATACAAAAATATTTGGAAATAAAACACATGGTTTCATTGAATACGAAATTTAAATAGAGGAAACTTTGTGAAACAGATGTGCATATTTGGCTTTCATCTGATCCTCTTGTTCCCAAGTAAATTCTGGGCCACGTTTGGATTCCCAACGAACTTTAACTATCGGTATACATCTACGCTTGAGTTTCTTGACTAAACAGTCCAATATCTCCACAGGTTTCTCGACAAAGTGCATAGTGTCATCAACGTAAATTTCGTCGAGGGGAATGTGGAGGTTTATATCGGCTAAACACTTTTTCAAATTGGACACGTGGAATGCTGGGTGAATATTCCCAAGTTCAGGAGGTAGCTCAAGTCGGTAGGCCACCTTTCCGATTCTCTCAACGATTTTGAATGGTCCAATATATCGTGGTGCAAGTTTTCCTTTCTTTCCAAATCTAATCACACCTTTCCAAGGGGATACCTTGACAAGGACGTGATCACCAACTTGTAATTCCAAGGACTTGCGTCGTTTGTCCGCATAACTCTTTTGACGGCTTCTAGCTATCAAAAGGTTATCTTGAATTTTCTTGACTTTGTCTATTGTATCGTGAATGAGTTCAGCTCCAGTGAGCTGAGCTTCACCGACCTCATTCCAGCAGACAGGTGAAAGGAATTTTTGACCGTATAGAGCTTCGAAAGGAGCCATGTTGATGCTGGCGTGATAACTATTATTGTATGAGAATTCGACCAATAGTAGATGCGAATCCCAACTACCACCAAAGTCGATCACACATGCTCTAAGCATATCCTCCAGTGTTTGAATTTTCCTTTCGGATTGTCCATCCGTTTGAGGATGATAAGTAGTGCTCATATTGAGTTTGGTTCCCATGCCAGATTGCATGGTCTTCCAAAAGTGAGATGAGAATCGAGCATCTCGATCGGATATGATGTTCAAAGGAACACCATGACAAGATACAATCTCATCAACGTAGATCTTGGCGAATTTGTAAGCAGATAGATCCTCACGAATTGCCAAAAAGTCTGCTAACTTTGTTAGATGATCGATGATTACCCAAATGGCATCATGACCTCTAGGTGTGCGCGGTAGTTTAATGATGAGATCCATCGCAATGTTCTCCCACTTCGATACCGGTATTTGTGGTTGCTCAAGTAAACAAGATGGGCGTTGATGTTCTGCCTTAACTTTAAGACAAGTTAGGCATTTGGACACATATAAGGCAATGTCCTTCTTCATACACGGCCACCAATACTGGGTACGGAGATCCTTATACATTTTGTCTACACCAGGATGGATTGAATAACGAGACTTCTGAGCTTCGTCCATCAATAAGGTGCGAAGATTGTCTTGACTAGGAATCCGCAAACGGTTCTTGTAGTAGAGTAATCCGTTATCTTTTTTTTCGAGTTGAAGTTCGAGATTTTGTGGCAGCTCATTTTTCAACAAGCTTTGGGTCACACATGTATGTTGTTCTTGAAGGATACGTGTCTGGATATCAGATTGAACTTGAACACAATGAAGTTTGACATGTTCCTTACGACTAAGCGCATTAGCCACAACATTCGCCTAACAAGGATGGTAGGGAATCTCGCAGTCGTAGTCGTTCAGAAGTTCGACGCGGCGTCGTTGTCTCAAGTTTATCTCCTTTTGATTGAATATGTGTTGGAGACTTTTGTGGTCAGTGAAAACCACACAATTCATACAGTAAAGGTAGTGTCTCCAAATTTAGAGAGCAAAAACTACGGCTCCTAACTCAAGATCATGAGTTGTGTAGTTCTTCTCATGGATTTTCAATTGTCTTGACGCATAGGCTATGACTTTGTCTCTTTGCATGAGAACACAACCAAGGCCTAGGTTTGATGCGTCACAATAGACAAAGAAATCGTCGTTGCCGTCAGGTAAACATAAACAGGGGCATTACAGAGTTTTTGTTTCAGTGTTTGGAAGACTTCCTCTTGTTTGGGTCCCCACTCGAAAGGTTTATTCTTCGGAGTCAAAGTGGTGAGGGGAACCGCGATCTTTGAAAAGTTCGTGATGAATCGTCGATAATATCCAGCAAGACCAAGAAATGAACGAACTTCGGTAGGTGTAGTAGGTGTACTCCAATCCCTAATCGCACTGAGTTTGGCAGGATCTACATTTATACCTTGTGCGTCAACAATGTTCCCAAAAATGGAACTTCTTTTAGTGAAAATTCACATTTGGAGAACTTGGCGTAAAGTTGTTCTTTCTTCAGGAGTTCCATCGTTAGACAGAGATGTTGTTCATGATTGGCTCTTGACTTAGAATAAATGAGGATGTCGTCGTTGAAAACAATGATGAACTTGTCTAAATATGGTTTACAAACCTTATTCATTAAGTCCATTAACACGACAGGAGCATTCGTCAAACCAAAAGGCATGACAGTGAACTCGTAATGGCCGAATCGAATGCGAAAAGTAGTCTCGGGATATCTTCTTCGAGTACACGAATTTGATAATACCCAGAACGCAGATCAATCTTTGAAAAGCAGGTGGCACCTTGTAGCTGATCATAGAGATCAACAATGCAAGGTAGGGGATATCGATTTTTGATTGAGATCACGATAATCGATACACATACGGAAGGATCCATCCTTCTTTTTCACGAATGCAGGAGTGTCCCAAGGTGAAAAGCTTAGACAAATGAATTCCTTGTCTTAAAGTTCTTGGAGTTGCTTTGACAACTCTCTCATTTCAGATGGTGCAAGATGGTAAGGAGATTTGGCAATTGGGTTGGCACCAGATACAAGGTCAATACAAAACTCAACTTGACGAATTGGGGTAAACTAGGTAGCTCTTCAGGAAACACCTCAGGATATTCCTAAACAACGGGGATGTCCTGAATAGTTTTGCCCTTGCCTTTTTCCTCTATGATATGTGCCAAGAAGGCTACATAATTCTTTCGTAGGTATTTTTGGGCCTGGGTACAGGTCATGAGTTTTAGACTACTAGAGGGTTTCTCTCCTTGAACCTCTAAGGTTCCGCTAGACGAAAGAGGTATACGAACAACCTTCTAGAAACAAATCACCTCAGCATGGTGTTTGGTTAATCAATCCATTCCTATGATGTCAAAACTTACCAGTTGCATTGGTGTGAGGTCAATCGGAAAAAGGTGGTTATCTAAGTTCAATTGGCAACTACGAATGACATATTCGAGCACAAGGGGTTCACCACTTGCTATTTCCACCGTTAAGGGTTTCCTATTTTAGTACTAGGCATCGAAAGCAAAGGGTCAAAGGCTAGTGATATAAAGCTTCTATCGGCACTCAAATCGAAAAGAATAGAAGCAAGATGATTGTTAACAAGGAACGTACCGTTTAAGGACTTTGTTATCAGCACGAGCCTTGTTGGCATTGATGTTGAATGCGTGTCCATGGGCTGGATTTGCATTCGCATTCACCAATTTTGGAAGTTGTTTCTAAAGTGACCCATCTCGCCACAGTTGTAGCAAGAACCAGGCGGGAACGGCGGTCTAACAGGGTTGGCTTGGGGTTGAACAGGATTCTAAATAAGTTGTTTTGGGACCGAATGACAAGCATTGGCTAATCTAGAGAGATGTTAAAAATATCGACGAAATATGAGGACGGGGTCATTCTTTCGTTACTTAAAAGCAAACAACGACACATGGTGACTAATCAAAGTAAATGGGTCTTTATAATGTATCGCGAAGACATGCTTTAGCCTATAATTGGACACTCACCCAAAGAGTTCCCAGGTAAGAGTGACTAGTCCGATAATGCGGATTTGTATAAACACTGTAGCCTTGGACAGAAAACTCATGGTACAGGCATCCACCGTTCCAGATTGCACGTGTTCACAATAATAATACCCAAACTTTGACAGGATTTTGAAAACTTACAAGGCTTTAAGTAAAACCAAATCATCTAAGGATAGATGATTGATTTTCAAAACGAATTTGTAACTTGTGTATTTGTTTTGGTAATCACCTAAGGATAGGTGATAGTATTGTTCTAATAGTCTAAGCGCAAGATAACTCGTGTTAGGATCCTAGGAAGGCTATAGTCTAGGTCAAAGCATTACTAATAACCTAATTCCCTATAACCATAAGCTCTGATACCAATCTTTATGTAACAACCCGACTGCGTAAAACAACCAACCATGGTGGAAACGTCAGGGAGTCATGTCATAGAACTATTGTTTCACAACTCATGGAATTTAAAATTTTGTTTGATTAAGTTAAATGTTTACATTGTCTTGGGATAAACAGAAACAACACATAAATAAAATGTCTTTCATGTTTTAAGTCACTATGGCCCACATCCATTCCTACGTGAAGCATGCATCATATTATCATGTATTGATTCCTGAAACATATGTGAAAAGAGAGTCAGCATAAAAATGCCGGCGAGTACCTAGGTTTTGTGAGTGTGTCAAATTCGTGGACTTGTAAACATATTGCAACACCTCGTCCGACTACAAGAGTCGTTAATGAAAACCTCGTATCAAAAGTGTTTGATATTCCAATACAATTAACCAACTAAAACAAGTTGGTTAGAGTTGTGAAAACCTTGTAGCCATGAATCTTGATAAAAACATTTCTTTTCTAAAAACCTTGTAATTGATTGATTAAAAAGATAACTTCGTATGGTTTATATCTTTAAGTAAAAATCATTGCGTGACATTGTTCAACACAATTTGTCCGTGTTATAAACCAGTTGTCTGTGTTATAAATCAATCATCCGTGTCATAACCAATTTTCCATGTCATAAACAAATCGTTCGTGTTTTTAATTGTGAAAACTTTTGATCCTTCATTAATGAACACATTCAAAAGGGTATCTTTAATAGACCACCAAAGGGTCTCTTTAACTATACTAACAAATCAACAAATGATTTTTTAATCAGAAACAGTTTCTATCATTACCCAACTTCCACCAAATCTAGTGAACAATCCGATAATGGGATTGTCAGTCCTATGGTACCATAACATACTACTGGTCAGCTCGGCCAAAGCTAATGAATGTCATTCATGTTATGGATAACGCATCAACAAGTTGTTCACATAATTGAAATCGTATTATTTTATATATAAACCATAGATATTGTTTTTGAAAACTTGAAAATGACTTAGCACATATGAAACCCCAAAATATTTGAAAAACGTAAAAGAGGGGTGTCACACCCCGACCCGCAGCGGAATAAGAGTCGGGGCATAATTGGGTTATCACCAAAGCTCATGACATTTACTAATATGTTTCATATTTATTAAAGTCAAAGTTACATTCCAAATAATCCAAACATGTCCATACAATACAAAGAAATAACCAAACAAAATAGTTCCAAGCTCTAAATCATTTTATTCTTCTAGTCCAATCCTATGTGTTTCTTGCTGCAGCTGGTTCACCTGTATCATGTGTAAAAATGGGGGTTTTTGGGTCAACATAAGTTGGCGAGTGAACCTTGTTAGATAAACATTTATTATTGTTTTACTTGTTAGTTTATCAATGAAAAATTGTGCATAATCATAAATGAGCAAATGTAATTAATCAAGCAGTAGCAATAGCAATCACAACTAGAACATACAATAACATATGATAGCATACATTAACATACCAACATCATACGATAAATAACATGAATGAAAACTGTGCGATCAAGGCTCAATCAAACCGAGCCGATCGTATTGCATGTACTGAAAATGATAAATGTCTGTGCGATCAAGGCTGAATCAAACGGAGCCAATCGTATGTGGGCACGCCAGGTTCACGCTCATAATGTAATGGGGAACATGCTCAACGCTCATAATGTAATGGGGAGCGGCGCCCTATGAAATTGCATGTACTGAAAATAATAAATTGAATCTAACAATAACAACACAAACAGTTGAAACAAGCTGAATACACAAGTTCATGATATGATGTATGCACAATGATTTAAATATAATATATAACAAGACACATGATACACCCCAAAACGTGATTAAAACGGGGAATTTGTAAAGATTCACTCACATTGGGTGCGTTTGATTGGAGATGATGAGATGCGCACGAATTGGAAGAGCGGAACAACGAGAAATAACTAACCTAAATAATAACGGAAAATATAGTAAATGAGTGGATTTTATTAAGGATTTTAATGGAATTTTTAGATATATATTTTTGTGAGTTTAAGGCTATTTTCTATCTTTAAAAAATATTATTTTTAAGTATTTTTAATTGATTTTTAAATTAAATTAAATAAATAAAAATATAAAAAAATTTGTTTATTTTTGCGTTGACCGTTGACCGTTGACTTGTTGACCGGTTCGGTCAGTGTGCATGTATGCGCTGGGTGAGACTCGAACCCGAGACCTCCCGTACGCGTGCACGCAGCTCTACCAACTGAGCTACGTGTCTAACCCGAAATAATCTTGTTTTTATTTATATTTATATACTAATTCGATTTATTCAAAATTCATTTGTTTTAAAAAGATTTTAAATCATCGAACAGGTGCCGTTAACCAGACTCGAACGCGTGACGTGCGAGTTAGTGTTGCACACAGTCCACCGCTGGACTGTGTGTCTAACCTGGTTAATATTTTGGTTTTTATTATACTTAACATCTAACGGAGTTAACCCGATTCAGTTTTAATCAAAAAGGCATTTTATTACATAGAGGATGCGTGAATCAGGGATCGAACTCGCGTCGCGTATGAAATTTGTTTGCACACAGTCCACCGCTGGACTGTGTGTCTAACCCGTTTAAAATACCAATTTTAATTATACTTCTTGTTAATTCGATTGTTAAACATTACACAGACTAATATGAGATAGTAGAGATGATAATTAGAGGTAAACATACCGGTGAACGATTTATTACAGAGTTCCGGCAAAGCGTCGGTCTCTGTTTTTAAGAACTTCAACTGAGCAAATCAATTAATCGTTTTGATTAGCTAATCATGAAATTGAAGTGCTAAACAAACGTTAAAAGTGTGTTTGAAGGTCCTTACCGTTTCACAGACGAAGATAAGATTTCCAGAAATTTTCCGGCGAACTGGAATTATATGATAACAGTGTCTGAAATCGATTTCAATTGAAAGGTTTGAGTTAGAAATCGCTTAACATTTGTTAAACTACGACGGTATTGAAAGACTTACTGTTTTGATGAAGAATACGGTTTTCCGGCGATCTTGCAGAATTTTTCGGCGAGTTGATTTAAGCTTTCTGATGGACTGTAAAGTGTGCGGAAAAGTAATTGAGGGTCTTGCAGAGTATTTTGAGTCGCAGGAGAGGTCTAAGATTGAAGTAATCCGAGAATTGAAAGTTTTCGGTTATTAAACCGATTCACTTCCGAATTCAAGTTTCATTCACGGCAGAATTGATTGGAATCATCAGTTTATCGGTTATACTCATTGAATCGCGAGTATCCAGATCGTCTTTGAGTGTTTGATAACCGATTTCAGTTACAATTGGTGTAATCGATTGATTTACCTTTGTCTATAAAATCTATTTGTTTCCTAAAGATGACAGAAAACAAACAAGTGGCGGAGTGGTTATGAGTATGAGTGTTAAGTTATAATTCGGCTGACCCGGGTTCGAGTCCCGGCAGCAACATTTTATTTTTATTTATTTTGTTTTCACTTTTTATCAAAAATAATTTTTATAGTTTAGTTTGTTTATTAATTATGTATCATTAAAAATCAAAATAACCATAAATACACAACGTGACATTTATAACTTGATATTCGATTACAAAACGGAGCGGGTTTTGGAAACCCGTTTTTGACAAATGTTACAGTATCCCCAACTTTTAGGAATTTCGTCCCGAAATTTAAGTAGTAGAAGTAGTAGGAAAAAGATGCGGGTATTTTTCACGCATTGAGTCTTCACGTTCCCAAGTAAACACAGGTCCCCGTTTCGACTCCCAGCGTACCCTAAGAATTGGAATGCGACTTCGTCGTAAACGTTTTTCTCCGAAGTCCATGATCTCTACGGGTCTTTCAATAAAATGCATAGATTCATCAATCTGAATATCTTCCAGAGGAATGTGGAGGTTTTCATCAGCGAGGCACTTCTTCAAGTTTGATACGTAGAATGTGGGATGAATCTTGTTGAGTTTTTCTGGTAGGTCAAGCTTGTATGCTACAGGTCCTACTCTTTCGAGTATCTTGAAGGGTCCTACGTAGCGTAGTGCAAGCTTGCCTTTTTGACCAAAACGAACTACTCCCTTCCACGGTGATACTTTTAGAAGTACATGATCACCAATGTTAAACTCTAAAGGCTTCCGTCGTTTATCTGCATAACTCTTTTGACGACTTTGGCCGCTAGAAGATTGTTTCGGATTTGATGGATCTTGTCTGTGGTTTCTTGGATCAATTCTGGACCAGTGATTTGAGCTTCCCCAATTTCGTGCCAACATACAGGAGATCGGCACTTACGACCATATAAGGCTTCAAAAGGTGCCATGCCGATACTTGAATGATAGCTGTTGTTGTACGAAAATTCAACTAATGCTAGATGCGCGTCCCAATTTCCCTTGAAGTCTATGACACATGCTCGAAGCATATCTTCAAGAGTTTGAATGGTGCGTTCAGATTGTCCATCAGTTTGAGGGTGATAGGCGGTACTGAGATCTAATCGCGTACCCATAGCGGCTTGTACTGCTTGCCATGTTCGTGAAGTGAAACGACCATCACGATCAGAAATAATGCTTAACGGTACACCATGTCGGCTTACGATTTCGCTGATATAAATACGAGCTAGCTTTTCGTTCTTGAAATCTTCGCGAATAGGAATAAAGTGAGCTGATTTTGTAAGTCGGTCAATTATTACCCATATAGTGTCATACCCACCAGAAGTGCGAGGTAACCCGGTAATGAAGTCCATGGTTATATTTTCCCACTTCCATACAGGTATTTCAGGTTGGACCAGAAGTCCTGAGGGTCTTTGGTGTTCAGCTTTCACCTTGGAACATGTAAGGCACTTAGAAACAAAAACTGCAATATGCTTCTTCATTCCAGGCCACCAATAGGTATATCGTAGGTCTTAATACATCTTATCGGCTCCTGGGTGTATAGAGTATCGCGTTTTGTGAGCTTCATTCATAAGAATTTCACGAAGATTGTTGTGGTCAGGAATCCAGATACGATCTAGGTAGTACAGAATACCGTCAGATTTAGTTTCAATTTTAAGTTCAGCTCCACAGGACATCTCTTTTCGTACATCATCTTCCGTTACTGAAACGTGTTGGGCTTCTCGAATTTGATCTTTAATGTCAGTTATAATTTGCGAACATAGAAGCCGAATGGAGTTCGCATAACCCTTTCGACTAAGTGCATCAGCCACCACATTTGCTTTGCCAGGGTGGTATCGAATTTCACAGTCGTAGTCGTTTAGGAGTTCGACCCATCTTCGTTGCTCCATGTTTAACTCCTTTTGATTGTAGATATGTTGAAGAATCTTGTGGTCTGTGTATATTTCACACTTAGTACCATAGAGATAATGTCTCCATATCTTAAGAGCGAACACAACGGCTCCAAGTTCTAGGTCATGGGTGGTGTAGTTCTTCTCATGCGTCTTGAGTTGTCTCAAAGCATAAGCTATAACTTTTCCTCTTTGCATTAGAACACAGCCTAATCCTTGCCCTGACGCGTCGCAATAGACCACGAAATCATCACAACCTTCAGGAACAGTGAGGATTGGTGCATCAAAAAGTTTTTGTTTAAGGGTTTGGAAGGATTCTTCTTGCTTGGGTCCCCATATAAAAGGTTTTCCTTTATGAGTTAAAGCCGTGAGTGGTACAGCAATGCGAGAGAAGTTTGAAATGAAACGACGATAATAACCAGCCAAACCAAGAAAAGATCTTACTTCAGTTGGTGTACGTGGAGCTTGCCATTCTTGTACCACTTTGATCTTTGAGGGGTCGACATGTATTCCCTTGTCATTGACTACATGTCCGAGGAATTGCACCTCTTTTAACCAGAATTCGCATTTGGAGAATTTGGCGTAAAGCTTTTCATTCTCTAGAAGTGTAAGGATAAGTCGAAGATGACGCTCATGATCAGACTTAGACTTTGAATAAATAAGAATGTCGTCGATGAAAACTATAACAAATCGATCAAGATAAGGTTTGCAGACTCTGTTCATTAGGTCCATGAAGACTGCTGGAGCGTTGGTTAAACCAAATGGCATGACCATGAATTCATAATGACCATAACGAGTTCGGAATGCGGTCTTTGGGACGTCTTCTTCATGTACTCTAAGTTGATGATAACCGGATCGGAGATCGATTTTTGAAAAGTAACTGGCACCTTGAAGTTGGTCAAGAAGATCATCAATGCGAGGTAAAGGATAGCGATTCTTGATTGTTAATTTGTTGAGCTCTCTGTAGTCGATGCACATACGAAACGCTCCATCTTTCTTCTTTACAAAAAGGACAGGTGTACCCCAAGGCGATGAACTAGGACGTATGAATCCCTTGTCAGTCAACTCTTGTAATTGACTGGCTAGCTCTTGCATTTAAGAGGGGGCTAACCTATAAGGAGACTTTGCAACTGGTGTAGCACCAGGTATAAGATCAATACGGAATTCGACTTCTCTAACTGGAGGAAGTCCTGAAATGTCGTCAGGAAAAACTCGCGGGAAATCTTTTACTACTGGGATGTCTTCAAGTTTCTTCTCCATGGTTCCCTTGTTGATGATATGAGCTAAAAACGCGACATAATTTTTGCGAAGATATTTTTGAGCTTGAAGACAAGACATTAAGCTGAGCCCTTTCGACGAGGTTTCCCCAAAGATTCAAAGAGTCTGACCGTTTGAAAGAGGGATACGTATAAATTTTTCGCGACATACGACTTCTGCCTGATGTTGACTGAGCCAGTCCATACCAATTATGATATCAAAACTTCCTAGCTTCATAGGAATAAGGTCGACTGAGAAATTATGGTCGTTTAGAGTAAGAGTGCAATTACGTATAATAGAGTTCAATGAGACCGGTTTCCCGTCAGCAACTTCTACTGTTATGGATTCCATGAGCTTATCACGATTTTGGTTTAGGATAGGTTCAAACTCTAAGGACACAAAACTTTTATCCGCGGAAGTATCAAACAACATGGATGCATATCGACCATTAATAAGGAACGTACCGTTAACCACATTGCCGTCAGCCCTAGCCTGATTAGCGTTGATACTGAAAGCTCTTCCTCTTGCAGGTGGAGGAGCTTGGTTCGCTTGATTCACCGGGTTGGCTTGGGCCTGAGCATGAATAATGTTTACCAACCTTGGACAAGTGTTTCTGAAATGGCTTGGGTCTCCGCAATTGTAGCAAGCCCGCATAGGTTGACCCATAGGATAATTGGGTTGGTAATATGTTTGGGCTAAATGAAGGGGTTGTTGGGCTTGACCCATTATTTGTTGGTGGGTTTGGGTTGAAGGCTGGTGGCGGTTCATTCGCTGAGGCATGCGGCAGGTTTGAACAGTATGACCTGCGCGACCACAGCCGGTGCAATATTGGCAAGGATGATCAGGAGAATGGTGGTATTGGCAACGGTTGCATTTTGGTAACGGGCCAGTGTATGGTCTTTTGTATGGTGCAGGTGAAGGGACAACTTGGGTAATGGGTGCAGCAGGAATAGGGGAGTTGGTTTGAGTAACGGCGAAATTTCTGTTGTTGCATTTCCTCTTGTTAGCAAACTTAGAGGAGGAGGTGGAATGGTTTGAAGTTTGACCCTCAACAGGGGCTTTCTTTTTCTCTTCTTTAAACTTCCCGTTACGAATTCGATTCTCGGTCAGTTCAGTTGCTAGCTCCATAGCAGCTTCAAGTGTTACCGGTGAAATGCTGAGGACTGAATCCTGAATTTTCGAGGGAAGTCCTCGAATATAATGCTCGATCAGATGATAAGTTGGGGTGAACAAATTTGGAACCATTTGGTTCAACTCTAAGAACCTCTTGTTATAGGTGGTGTGATCGCCCTCCTTCTGCTTTAAAGAATGAAATTCGTCCTCCAACTTTTTAATTTCACTCCTAGGACAGAAACGCCTAGTCATGATTTCCCTTAATTCCTCCCAACTTAAGGCCATTGCATCATCAATTCCCCTCTTCCCTTTTTCAGTATTCCACCAGGTAAGAGCTACCCCAAATAGTCTTCCGGTGGCGTATTGAACCTTGCGATCCTCAGGACAATCGCAGTTGAGAAAAGTGTTTTCCATCTCCTCAAACCAGTGGAGGAGAGCAGTGACACCTTCGGTCCCTTCAAATTTAGGAGGATCACAAGACTTGAAATGTTTATATGAGCACTTGCTGGTAGGAGGGTCGTCGATGTTCTGGTCATGTTGTTGGGGAGGATTAGCGGGATTTCTGGCGAGAGCTTGTTGTACTTGGACCACAATGTCAGGCAGTATCGTGGCCATTTGTTTTGTCACACCCTCAATTTCCACTTGCGGGGTTTTATCGCGAGGCGTGTGAACAAACCAGAATCTGAAACACTAGTACGTCGAACGACTCTATATGATTTAATTATACGTTTTCCAAAATCATTTGTCGTAGATTTTATATCGTCTTAATTAGTTACCAATATTTAGCTGAAGCATTAGTTTTTAAAGTTGAGCGGAAGCATAAAATAAATAGTGAAGCGGGCGCCAACACAAACGCCAAACCAAATGAAAAACCCCAAAACAATATTTATAATTAAGACTCGATAAAAGATGTCTTGTTCAATGCATGTGAGTGCACCTAGAGCTCCTAGCATCCTGAGAAACATGTAAAGAAACAAGTGTCAACATTAAAGATGAGTGAGTTCACAGGTTTTCATAAATTCGTTTGTTCGGTTATGAGTTTGTTTTCCCCCGTTATCCCTAACCCGGGATAACGATTTAGTACCATTATTCCCATCCTGGAATAATAATGATGTTGGTTCCATTATTCCAAACCCGGAATAATAAGTTATTGTTTCCATTATTCCAAACCCGGAATAATAAGTTGCTGTTTCCATTATCCCCAACCCGGGATAATATAGTTGTTTCGTAATTAAGTTCAATGTTAACATATATAGGTAGCTAGCCTAAAGTCATGTCACGTAAGAGTTCGCGATCGAAGCTGACTGTTGTGCCTCCGTGTTGCCAGGACTATCACTGACCATGGCGAAGTTAGGCCAAATTATTCACCCGTTGACCATACCCGGTCGGCTAGCGCGACTAGCTCGGATGGGGCTTGTCGGGCCCAGTAGTACTACTTATAATTCCCCCGCTATTAAACCCAATACTAACGATCCGAGAGATTGACGAGGACTTAAGTGATAAAGCTGCTTAGTGACCATAACATTACATTAACATCAACTTAGTTACCGAATAGTTATGTGACGTTAATTTCGTATAACGTAAAGAGATTGAGTTTGAAGAGTGTATATATGTTTCTCCCCCTGTTGTTTACAAATCGGATAAAGTTAGGGGCCGTGAACTCACCTTTTGTTGCTCGGTTAGTGTAGCAAGGAAGTTGTAAAGGATGGGACCGCTAATTGCGTCCTAACAAACCAATTGATTTCACGTCAGTGTGTGAACACACCAATACAAATTCTACACTTAATTTACGCACAAAGTGATACACAAACAACATATCTAACACTCAAACATGCATGCAAGTATCCTCATGTGAACCTAGTGATCAAAACAACTTATCATAAATATAAACCAATCCATGCCACAATTTGGTTACTGAACTTATTTGGCCCTTTAAAATATCAAACGACTTCAGAAAAATATGAATCCAGCGCCATTAGATTCGTTATTCAAATCTCTACGTTCTAGACATCAGAAAATCCGTTTTTAGACAACTAATGACCGAGTTACAGCCAGATGAAGTCGGCTGTAACTATTACTCAGCAACCTGTTTCAGCATATTATTATCATAAACCGTCCCTATTATTAACCTAGGCGATCATGAACCGGTTTCCTAGTCATAGATCAATACTAATAACATATCCATGCAAACCCTAATCAACATCTTTAGTTTTTATAAGCAAACACAGCCTAAAACTTTCAGATTTAGAACAACATCCAATCTTTAAATCTAGTTTTAACAATCCGAAACAACACACTCACTTCATTAAATCATAAAATCCGAAAACAACAAAATCAAAACACATGTATCCGACTATGATCTTGTAACATATGATAAATTCTAATCTTTTAATGATAAGGTAAACGAACCGTGAGCAAGATAAGGAACCGATAATCAACTAGAATCGCGACCGAGGATTAAGATGGCGAGGGCTGCTGCGACCGGGAGGAAAGAAAGGGCTGATCTCGCGACCAAGGAATGAAGCTAAGCTGTTTGCGATCGAGATGGGGTGTATCAAGACTGAACTGGCGATCGAGGGAACAAGTAGAGGGCTGCCGTCGGCTGATTTCTTCAACTAGGGTTTTGTGTGTGTTGCGAAGGAAGGCATGCATGTGTGTGTGTATATATAGCGCAAGATGATCAATAAATAGGGGACGGGTTTACGGTTTGGACTAGTTCTCGCGGCAAGGACTTGGGTTGGTTCAGTATGGGTTTGAACACAATAAGTTTGCGGTTTGGGCTTGATCTTGCGGCCGAGATATGTTTGGGTTGCTCGCGGATGTGGTCTTGGGTTTTGGATAGAAAGCATGGCCGAAGAGACTTGGGTTTAAAGTTTAAAACTTGATTAATTCCTAGAGTCACAAGAAATCAAAGTTGGTTCGTGTCGCGGTTCGGTTCGGTTCGTGTACATTTTACCATAATTAATTTATAACTAAAACAATCACGTAATCGTACATCACGTATTCACTAACTCGTACACGTTTAATACGTAGCATACCATTTATTCGACAAGTATTGCGTTTAAGTTATCCGAAAAACCGGGATGTCACATTATCCCCATGTTGAAAGAATTTTCGTCCC
This sequence comes from Scalesia atractyloides, assembly GCA_947069175.1. Lineage (NCBI taxonomy): Eukaryota > Viridiplantae > Streptophyta > Magnoliopsida > Asterales > Asteraceae > Scalesia > Scalesia atractyloides. The sequence continues at coordinate 18,961,154 of CAMTDV010000116.1, read as the reverse complement.
AAAAATTGAGTAAACGCGGTTTAGAATGTAGCGTACATGTTTAGAGTGCCACGCACAAAGAGTTAGTTCGTTTATGATGGTACGCGAAGTTACAAGAAGTTCCCAAGTGCCATGCACAAGAATTTAGTTAACAATGGTACGCGAAAGTATGAGAAATTTCCAGGTTGTCACATCATCCCCATGTTGAAAGAATTTTCGTCCCGAAAATTTAGTTGTTGGTATTGTTAGTTTGCTGCTCAGTTTCGAAGAGGTGTGGGTATTTGCTTTTCATTTGGTCCTCTCTTTCCCACGTGAACTCCGGTCCACGCTTAGAGTCCCAACGAACCTTAACGATCTGAATTTTGCTGTGCCTTCGAGTCTTGATCTCACGATCCATGATCTCGATAGGCTGTTCCACAAAGTGCAGTTGTTCATCCACTTGGATCTCAGCCAATGGAATGACTAGAGTTTCATCTGATAGACACTTCTTTAGATTTGACACGTGAAATACGTTGTGAACTCCACTGAGTTCGGCAGGAAGGTCTAATTGATAAGCTACGGGTCCAATACGTTTCAAGATTACAAACGGACCTACGTATCGTGGGTTTAGTTTGCCCCGTTTTCCAAAACGGATTACACCCTTCCAGGGTGACACCTTTAGTAGGACGCGGTCGCCTACTTGAAATTCGAGCGGTTTGCGTCGTTGATCAGCGTAGCTTTTCTGTCGATCTCGTGCCGCCGCCATGCGGTTTCTGATTTGTACAATCTTTTCAGTAGCCTCAAGTATTAACTCAGGGCCTGTGAGTTGACTGTCACCGACTTCTGCCCAACAGACCGGTGATCTACATTTACGACCGTATAATGCCTCAAACGGTGCTGCCGAAATACTCGTATGGTAACTGTTGTTATACGAGAATTCCACTAAAGGCAGGTGGATTTCCCAACTATTTCCAAAGTCTATGACGCATGCCCTAAGCATGTCTTCCAAGGTTTGTATGGTCCTTTCACTTTGACCGTCAGTCTGAGGGTGATAAGCTGTGCTCATATCTAAGCGGGTTCCCAACGCTTTCTGAAGTGACCGCCAGAAGTTGGACGTGAAGCGAGCATCTCTGTCTGAGATGATAGATGTTGGCACTCCGTGCCGAGAAACTACTTCCTTAATGTAGATGCGAGTCAACTTCTCCATCTTATCTGTTTCTTTAATAGCTAGGAAGTGTGGAGACTTAGTTAAACGATCCACAATTACCCAGATGGTATCGCAACCACCCAAAGTTCGCGGGAGTTTAGTGATGAAATCCATTGAGATCTGATCCCATTTCCACACTGGGATCTCAGGTTGTTGGAGTAGCCCCGATGGCTTTTGATACTACACCTTGACTTTGCACAAGTCAAACATTTACTCACGTAGGTGGCTATATCGGCTTTCATGTTGGGCCACCAATACGCAGCTTTAAGGTCTTGATACATCTTATCCGAACCCGGATGGACAGAGTATCGGGATTTGTGAGCTTCATCCATGACTAGCTCTCTGAGGTTTCCGTAGAGAGGTACCCATATGCGATTCATGAAATACCAGGCTCCATTGGGTTTTACTTCCCAATCACGTTCCATTTTTCCCACCGATTCGGGCTTGATGTTTTCCTCCTTAACTGCCTCTAACTGGGTGTCGCGTATTTGTTCGGGTAGCCCCGAATGAATAGAGTTGTAATGCTCGTACGCGACGAGGTTTCAAGTGTTCCTTCCTACTGAGGGCATCAGCTACCACTTTAGCTTTCCCCGGGTGATATCGAATGGCACACTCATAATCGTTCAATAGTTCGACCCAGCGACGCTGTCGCATGTTCAACTCCTTCTGATCAACGATGTGTTGGAGGCTCTTGTGGTCTGTGAAGATTGTGCACTTCGTTCCATAGAGGTAGTGTCTCCAAATCTTAAGTGCAAACACTACTGCTCCCAATTCCCGGTCATGCGTCGTGTAGTAACCTTCAGTTGTCGCGACGCATACGCGATGACCTTATCGCGTTGCATGAGTACGCATCCCAATCCCTGGATGGAAGCATCACCATATACTACAAAGTCATTTGTCCCTTCCGGCAAGGACAGAATGGGTGCACTGCAAAGTTTCTGTTTCAGCAATTGAAATGCTGCTTCTTGCTTGTCACCCCAAGCATACTTGATGCCTTTCTGGGTGAGGGTAGTAAGCGGTTGTGCGATCTTTGAAAATCCCTCGATGAAACGTCTGTAGTAACCAGCCAATCCCAAAAATTGGCGGATCTCCGTTGGTGTCTTGGGTGCTTCCAAGTTTTTGATGGCTTCAATCTTGGCAGGGTCCACGTGGATACCCCTTTCATTCACGATATGCCCGAGAAACTGAACTTCCCGAATCCAGTAATCACACTTTGAAAGCTTGGCATATAGCTTTTCCTGTTGGAGTAATCCTAGCAGTAATCGTAGATGTTCAGCATGTTCTTCTTCACTTTTGGAGTAGTTGAGTATGTCATCGATGAACACAATGACAAATTTGTCGAGGTATGGTTTACACACGCGGTTCATGAGGTCCATGAATACCGCAGGTGCGTTGGTGAGACCGAAGGGCATGACCAAGAACTCATAATGGCCATACCGAGTACGAAATGCCGTCTTAGCGATGTCCTCCTCCCTGACGCGTAGCTGGTGGTAACCGGACCGTAAATCAATCATAGAGTAGTAACTTGACCCTTGAAGTTGGTCGAAGAGATCGTCGATGCGAGGTAACAGGTATCGGTTCTTGACAGTAACCTTGTTGAGTTCCCTGTAATCGATGCACATGCGGAAAGTCCCGTCCTTCTTCTTGACAAAAAGGACTGGAGCTCCCCATGGCGAAACGCTTGGTCGGATAAACCCTTTTTCTAATAGTTCCTGAAGTTGGGTAGACAGCTCCTGCAGCTCGGCTGGAGCTAGGCGGTATGGAGCCTTGGCGATAGGAGTTGCATTGTTCGCCAATTCAATTTCAAACTCCAATTGTCGATGGGGTGGAAGACCAGGTAGTTCCTCTGGGAATACATCGGAAAAATCACGGACGACAGGGATGTCTTCTATACGTTTCTCGTCCTTAGGCTGTTCGGTAATCAGTGCGAGTAAAGCGAAGGAGTTCTTTCTCCGAAGATACTTCTGCGCTTGCATGTATGAGATGATGTTGGTGACGGCGCTTGTCTTATCGCTTTGTACCGTCAGGATTTCGTCGTTCGAGAGCGGAATACGGATAGATTTTTCAAAGCAGAGAACTTCAGCACGGACGTCGGATAACCAGTCCATTCCGACTACCACGTCAAAACTACCCAGGGTAGTTGTCATCAGATCAATGGTAAAGGTGTGGCCCGCGAGTTTGAGTTGACAGCCGGATACTATATGGGTTACATCTACAGAATTTCCATCGGCTAATTCTATAACATAAGGGGTCTCTAATGGTTTAGGCGTGAGATTTAGGTTCCTCCTAAAAGACTCAGATATAAAACTCCTATCCGCACCCGTATCAAAAAGCACAGTAGCAAAATGTTCATTAAGGGGAAACTTACCAGTGACCATGTTCGAGTCGTTTCGGGCCTCTCCGCGGCCCAATGTAAATGCGCGACCTTTGGCACCTCCTGTGCCACCGTTCCCATTATTGTTGTTGTTATTATTGTTGTTGTGGTTATTGTGGTTGTGGTTGTTTCCACCATTATTGTTGTTGTTACGCAGCTGTGGGCAGTCTCTTCTGAAGTGAGCAGTACTACCACACTGATAGCATCCCCGGTTAACACCCTGCTGTTGACCCTGGGGTTGATTTTGATTCTGTCGGGACATGATTTCCCCACGACAATCCTTTGCCGCATGTCCCATCTTGCCACATCGTTGGCAGCGATTTCCGGCACAAGGGCCGTTATGATGGAGATTACAGCGGTTGCACTGCGGCTTTCGACCTGCATAGCTGCTTGCGTTCTGGTTGTTGTTGTTGTTGGCGGGCTGATTTTGGTGACCCCGGTGGCTGTTGAAATGATTGAACCGTTTCTGGTTCCCCTGTTGTGGCTGGGATGACGAAGACTGACGAGCAGACGAGTCTTCAAACTTTCTTTTGTTATCAGGGGCAACTTCAGTTGTACCCCGTGCTGGCAACTTCTTTTGCTCCACCGCCTTATCGGTGAGTTTGTGCGCCAATCGGATTGCTTGATGTTCAGTTACAGGGTTACTAGCCATTACCATACCCTGAATCTCCGGAACCAGACCCCCAAGATAGAACTCGAGTCTTTTCTCCACAGTGTTGGCCAAATCGGGACACAGAAATGCCAGGTCATGATGTTTTGCGGTGTAAGCTTCGATTTCAGATCCTACCATCTTGTGGTTCCATCAGGCTTGCTCCAACTGCTGCACTCTGTCTCGTGGACAGTACTCCTCTTTGATTAGGGCCTTGAACTCAGCCCAGGCCATTGCATTGGCAGCAATAAGTCCACGCGTTTGGACTTGTGCATTCCACCATGTCAGTGCCCCATCTTCCAGTGTTGAGGCTGCGTACTTGACCTTGTTGGCCTCTAGACAGTTGCACATTTCAAATACGGATTCAGCTTTTTCGATCCAGCGGACCAGTCCAATGGGTCCTTCCGCCCCCGAGAATTTGCTTGGTTTCGCGTCGAGGAACATCTTGTAGGGGTTAAGACCCCTCCTGCTGCTGGTGGGTTTTGAACACCTGCCAGAGCAGCACTCACGTGTTCTTGGATCATTGCGGCTAATTCTTAAGGCGTCATGTTGAGATTTCCACGACGTCCAGTTGCCATTTTAGATCTAAGTAGAAAATAAATAGACTGAAGGAAAGTAAATAAAATAAGCTAGACGTGTCAGTCGTATACGTCTCCATCCCCCAAGTCACTGTCGTTGCCGTCATCCTGCGCGGCATTTCCAGCTTCTACAGCTGGGTCCTCCTCCGGATCCTCTTCTGGATCCTGCTCAGGGTCCTCCTCTGGATCCTCTTCCGGATCCTCCTCTACCGGCACTAGAGGGGCCGGTGCTGGTGCAGGTGCTTGATTTTGCTGTAGCTCCTGAATGTTCCAACTATTTTCCAGGACTCTGTCCTCGAGCCAGTCGGCTCTTATCTGCTCAGCACGCAGATCTCTGGCTAAGGTGTTACGAGCTATCTTACTCGTATGATGCTCTTCCTCGAGCGAGTCGGTCTTACCTGTCAGTTGTCGGATCATCCATCCTTGTGCTAGGATGGTTTCCTGCATTCTTTCTAACTGTGCTTGTTGTTTGTGTATCATGATTCTAAGTAGGTCAATTCCTACTTCTACAGGGTTAACCGGTTCAACCGGCACAGCAATGGTTTGGCGTGATGACGACTCCTCCCCCATAGCGAGCCTTTTCCTCGCAGCTGAGCGTGTCTTCACGCCATAAGATGGTAAGGGTTCCACCATAGGTGCCTTTCCTGGCGCTCTTGGTGGCGTAAGTTTGTCGGATGATGATGACGATGAGGATGATGACATTGCCTGCTAGGTCGTGTAGTTAGTTACGTGTAGTTTTCATTTCTTATTATGAAGGCATAATCTACATAACACAGTTGTGGTATATTGCATAACAAGATATAACAGTTTGGTGCCAAACTACGTCTAGTGTCGTGTATTCAGCTATAGTTTAGGTCTACTTCTAATGCAAACCTGGTTCTCTAGAGCTAGTGGCTCTGATACCAATCTGTTACACCCTCAATTTCCACTTGCGGGGTTTTACCGCGAGGCGTGTGAACAAACCAGAATCTGAAACACTAGTACGTCGAACGACTCTATATGATTTAATAATACGTTTTCCAAAATCATTTGTCATAGATTTTATATCGTCTTAATTAGTTACCAATATTTAGCGGAAGCATTAGTTTTTAAAGTTGAGCGGAAGCATAAAATAAATAGTGAAGCGGGCGCCAACACAAACGCCAAACCAAATGAAAAACCCCAAAACAATATTTATAATTGAGACTCGATAAAAGATGTCTTGTTCAATGCATGTGAGTGCACCTAGAGCTCCTAGCGTACTGAGAAACATGTAAAGAAACAAGTGTCAACATTAAAGATGAGTGAGTTCACAGGTTTTCATAAATTCGTTTGTTCGGTTATGAGTTTGTTTTCCCCCGTTATCCCTAACCCGGGATAACGATTTAGTTCCATTATTCCCATCCTGGAATAATAATGATGTTGGTTCCATTATTCCAAACCCGGAATAATAAGTTGTTGTTTCCATTATTCCAAACCCGGAATAATAAGTTGCTGTTTCCATTATCCCCAACCCGGGATAATATAGTTGTTTCGTAATTAAGTTCAATGTTAACATATATAGGTAGCTAGCCTAAAGTCATGTCACGTAAGAGTTCGCGATCGAAGCTGACTGTTGTGCCTCCGTGTTGCCAGGCCTATCACTGACCATGGCGAAGTTAGGCCAAATTATTCACCCGTTGACCATACCCGGTCGGCTAGCGCGACTAGCTCGGATGGGGCTTGTCGGTCCCAGTAGTACTACTTATAATTCCCCGCTATTAAACCCAATACTAACGATCCGAGAGATTGACGAGGACTTAAGTGATAAAGCTGCTTAGTGACCATAACATTACATTAACATCAACTTAGTTACCGAATAGTTATGTGACGTTAATTTCGTATAACGTAAAGAGATTGAGTTTGAAGAGTGTATACATGTTTCTCCCCCTGTTGTTTAAAAACCGGATAAAGTTAGGGGCCGTGAACTCACCTTTTGTTGCTCGGTTAGTGTAGCAAGGAAGTTGTAAAGGATGGGACCGCTAATTGCGTCCTAACAAACCAATTGATTTCACGTCAGTGTGTGAACACACCAATACAAATTCTACACTTAATTTACGCACAAAGTGATACACACAAACAACATATCTAACACTCAAACATGCATGCAAGTATCCTCATGTGAACCTAGTGATCAAAACAACTTATCATAAATATAAACCAATCCATGCCACAATTTGGTGCACCCAATCACAAGTTATCATATTTCAGCTTAACACTCATAATTCAGCTGTTTTCTAGGATTTTTATAAAATAGTTCTAACGTTCCAAAAATTCCAATATTTTTACAGCAGGTGCCATTTATACTGTAGAAATTTATATAAATTTTCCAAGTCCTCAATCTTTACCATTTAACCATAAATATTAATATACTAGGCTGCAGTCAGATTTATCACTTTCTGACTGCAGTCCACGGAAGAATTTATTTAAAAATCACCGATTGTCCAATTAACAAAATTCCAGTTGGAGTTGCCCGGAAATTTCCATACCTAGTTGCTGTACAAAATTCATGACTCAACTCCCTACTGATTATAAAATCCAACTCGAAAAACAACTAACAAAATTTCAGGATTTTCACAGCTTTAGTTACTGAACTTATTTGGCCCTTTAAAAATATCAAACGACTTCAGAAAAATATGAATCCAGCGCCATTAGATTCGTTATTCAAATCTCTACGTTCTAGACATCAGAAAATCCGTTTTTCGACAACTAATGACCGAGTTTCAGCCAGATGAAGTCGGCTGTAACTATTACTCAGCAACCTGTTTCAGCATATTATTATCATAAACCATCCCTATTATTAACCTAGGCGATCATGAACCGGTTTCCTAGTCATAGATCAATACTAATAACATATCCATGCAAACCCTAATCAACATCTATAGTTTTTATAAGCAAACACAGCCTAAAACTTTCAGATTTCAAACAACATCCAGTCTTTAAATCTAGTATTAACAATCCGAAACAACACACTCACTTCATTAAATCATAAAATCCGAAAACAACAAAATCAAAACACATGTATCCGACTATGATCTTGTAACATATGATAAATTCTAATCTTTTAATGATAAGGTAAACGAACCGTGAGCAAGATAAGGAACCGATGATCAACTAGAATCGCGACCGAGGATTAAGATGGCGAGGGCTGCTGCGACCGGGAGGAAGGAAAGGGCTGATCTCGCGACCGAGGAATGAAGCTAAGCTGTTTGCGATCGAGATGGGGTGTATCAAGACTGAACTGGCGATCGAGGGAACAAGTAGAGGGCTGCCGTCGGCTGATTTCTTCAACTAGGGTTTTGTGTGTGTTGCGAAGGAAGGCATGCATGTGTGTGTGTATATATAGCGCAAGATGATCAATAAATAGGGGATGGGTTTACGGTTTGGACTAGTTCTTGCGGCCAAGGACTTGGGTTGGTTCAGTTTGGGTTTGAACACAATAAGTTTGCGGTTTTGGCTTGATCTTGCGGTCGATATATGTTTGGGTTGCTCGCGGATATGGTCTTGGGTTTTGGATAGAAAGCATGGCCGAAGAGACTTGGGTTTAAAGTTTAAAACTTGATTAAACAATCACGTAATCGTACATCACGTATTCACTAACTCGTACACGTTTAATACGTAGCATACCATTTATTCGACAAGTATTGCGTTTAAGTTATCCGAAAAACCGGGATGTCACATGTTTCGCGATTTGTGTAGCCAAGCGTTCCTGAGACCTTCCTGATCTTTTACCCCCTAGTTGTTGTCTGGACGACATCTACAGGAACATACATAAAAAGATTGTGAGTTTATGAAGTCTTTTTAGGTGTCATGTGTCTTTAAGAAAAATGAAAATAACATAAATATCAATAATGCAAGTACATCCATAGGATGTCTTGGGTTTGCTCATGTTGGGCCTCAAATGTCGCCCATACCTTCACCTATATAGTCATGTGGGCCCCCATGGCTATGGCTTGGTAGGATTCACATTAGTATTGGCAATTTAACACTCGCATCACCCGAATGCAAACCACAAAATATGCTTACGAGATGTATGGTCGGAATGTGTCCAGGTGTAGACACAATGACAACTCAAAGTGGGGTTAGCTCACACGACGTTTGGTATAGCATGCTTTGGCCTAATAGGTACTTCGTACTCTCATCGTTAGTCCCCAGGTAGGCAAACTGGTCCTTTATTTTGGATTTATACGAATGCCAGCCTAGACAGGACATTCCGACTACCGGTACTGGTACCCTTCCAGTTACTACATGCCCGTCATGAGAACTCACTTTGATGAGATTTTAAAACACAAAAATCATTGTAAAAGCAATCATGAGGTGGTGTGTGCTTTCATGGATGTAATATGTTATGAGAATATGATTCATGATAGGCATTATATGATAATATATACTTATGAACATGCTTGCATAACATTGAATGTAACATTTAACATAAAACATATAAACATCATGAAATTTGGCATGTAACACACAAAAATCTTATAAGTTTCTAATCAACTATAGTATAGGCTCAAAGGGTCTAATAACCTATCCTATATCCCTATAGTCACTGCTCTGATACCAATCTGTCACACCCCGACCCGCAGCGGAATAAGAGTCGTGGCATAATTGGGTTATCACCAAAGCTCATGACATTTACTAAATGTTTCATATTTATTAAAGTCAAAGTTACATTCCAAATAATCCAAACTTGTCCATACAATACAAAGAAATAACCAAACAAAATAGTTCCAAGCTCTAAATCATTTTATTCTTCTAGTCCAATCCTATGTGTTTCTGGCTGCAGCTGGTTCACCTGTATCATGTGTAAAAATGGGGGGTTTTGGGTCAACATAAGTTGGCGAGTGAACCTTGTTAGATAAACATTTATTATTGTTTTACTTGTTAGTTTATCAATGAAAAATTGTGCATAATCATAAATGAGCAAATGTAATTAATCAAGCAGTAGCAATAGCAATCACAACTAGAACATACAATAACATATGATAGCATACATTAACATACCAACATCATACGATAAATAACATGAATGAAAACTGTGCGATCAAGGCTCAATCAAACGGAGCCGATCGTATTGCATGTACTGAAAATGATAAATGTCTGTGCGATCAAGGCTCAATCAAACGGAGCCAATCGTATGTGGGCACGCCAGGTTCACGCTCATAATGTAATGGGGAACATGCTCAACGCTCATAATGTAATGGGGAGCGGCGGCCTATGAAATTGCATGTACTGAAAATAATAAATTGAATCTAACAATAACCACACAAACAGTTGAAACAAGCTGAATACACAAGTTCATGATATGATGTATGCACAATGATTTAAATATAATATATAACAAGACACATGATACACCCCAAAACGTGATTAAAACGGGGAATTTGTAAAGATTCACTCACATTGGGTGCGTTTGATTGGAGATGATGAGATGCGCAAGAATTGGAAGAGCGGAACAACGAGAAATAACTAACCTAAATAATAACGGAAAATATAGTAAATGAGTGGATTTTATTAAGGATTTTAATGGAATTTTTAGATATATATTTTTGTGAGTTTAAGGCTATTTTCTATCTTTAAAAAATATTATTTTTAAGTATTTTTAATTGATTTTTAAATTAAATTAAATAAATAAAAAATAAAAAAATTGTTTATTTTTGCGTTAACCGTTGACAGTTGACTTGTTGACCTGTTGACCGGTTCGGTCAGTGTGCATGTATGCGCTGGGTGAGACTCGAACCCGAGACCTCCCGTACGCGTGCACGCAGCTCTACCAACTGAGCTACGTGTCTAACCCGAAATAATCTTGTTTTTATTTATATTTATTTACTAATTCGATTTATTCAAAATTCATTTGTTTTAAAAAGATTTTAAATCATCGAACCGGTGCCGTTAACCAGACTCGAACGCGTGACGTGCGAGTTAGTGTTGCACACTGTCCACCGCTGGACTGTGTCTAACCTGGTTAATATTTCGGTTTTTATTATACTTAACATCTAACGGAGTTAACCCGGTTCAGTTTTAATCAAAAAGGCATTTTATTACATAGAGGATGCGTGTATCAGGGATCGAACTCGCGTCGCGTATGAAATTTGTTTGCACACAGTCCACCGCTGGACTGTGTGTCTAACCCGTTTAAAATACCAATTTTAATTATACTTATAATGTTATTACAGTTCATCTTCTTCGTTGGATTTTACCGACAGCAGATTACACCATTAAATCTTGTTAATTCGATTGTTAAACATTACACAGACTAATATGAGATAGCAGAGATTATAATTAGAGGTAAACATACCGGTGAACGATTTATTACAGAGTTCCGGCAAAGCGTCGGTCTCTGTTTTTAAGAACTTCAACTGAGCAAATCAATTAATCGTTTTGATTAGCTAATCACGAAATTGAAGTGCTAAACAAACGTTAAAAGTGTGTTTGAAGGTCTTTACCGTTTCACAGACGAAGATAAGATTTCCAGAAATTTTCCGGCGAACTGGAATTATCTGATAACAATGTCTGAAATCGATTTCAATTGAAAGGTTTGAGTTAGAAATAGCTTAACATTTGTTAAACTACGACGGTATTGAAAGACTTACCGTTTTGATGAAGAATACAGTTTTCCGGCGATCTTGCAGAATTTTCCGGCGAGTTGATTTAAGCTTTCTGATGGACTGTAAAGTGTGCGGAAAAGTAATTGAGGGTCTTGCAGAGTATTTTGAGTCGCAGGAGAGGTCTAAGATTGAAGTAATCCGAGAATTGAAAGTTTTCGGTTATTAAACCGATTCACTTCCGAATTCAAGTTTTATTCACGGTAGAATTGATTGGAATCATCAGTTTATCGGTTATACTCATTGAATCGCGAGTATCCAGATCATCTTTGAGTGTTTGATAACCGATTTCAGTTACAATTGGTGTAATCGATTGATTTACCTTTGTCTATAAAATCTATTTGTTTCCTAAAGATGACAGAAAACAAACAAGTGGCGGAGTGGTTATGAGTGTGAGTGTTAAGTTATAATTCGGCTGACCCGGGTTCGAGTCCCGGCAGCAACATTTTATTTTTATTTATTTTGTTTTCACTTTTTATCAAAAATAATTTTTATAGTTTAGTTTGTTTATTAATTATGTATCATTAAAAATCAAAATAACCATAAATAAACAACGTGACATTTATAACTTGATATTCGATTACAAAACGGAGCGGGTTTTGGAAACCCGTTTTTGACAAATGTTACAAGGGGAACTATGTACTCATTTTGAAAATCATTTTTGTATACAAAAACCATATATATTGTTTTGAAATTTTGAAAATAATTATAGGCACATATGAATCACCCCAAAACATTTGACAACGTAAAAGATGCGGGCTATGTACTCACTTTAAAAATCATTTTGTATATATAAACCATGTATATTGTTTAGAAATCTTGAAGGTAATTATAGGCACATATGAATCACCCTAAAACATTTAGAAAATGTAAAAGAGGGGGCTATGTACTCACTTGGGATTGCGAAAGTGTTCTTGATCAACGAAATAAACAAAGCTCAAACGTGTCCTAATGTGTCAGATAAATATGTTAGCGTGTCGGGAGTACACACGGGAGATCAGATAGAATGAAGTCTTATAAACCAAACGAGTGTTGGAACTCATGTGATATGGTTTAACAAACTTAACATTCTGATTTGGAAATGATCCTAAGTGCTTTTGACCCATTATGACTCGTTAAGGTAGTTTACGCTACGTTAACGGGTCATTAGCGTAAACGTGTGGTCGGATGGTTAAACATGTCCTATGATAAGTCTTAAATGCCCAAGCGTTTGAAAATGTTAAAATATCAGTTTATATGTCAAAAATTTGGTTAAATGTGTTTAAAATGGATTTATTCACAAAATGGCATTTTGGTCATCATTTTTTTAAAGAACATAGAAGTAACTTATGATAATACTAACCAAACGATGTGACCATAAGGTATACCTCAGTAGGTTATTCCCTATATAACTATGGTCACAAATATGTGTTTGGTAGGATCCTAAGATCGACCAAACGGGTCGGATTCGAATGTCAAAGCGGTGGTCAAGACCGCTTGACTTACGACCCTAAATAAGCACTAACCTATATTTGACGAGTTAGACATGTAAAAATATGTCTAACTAAGTTTATAAAACTGATTTGGTATCAAAACTTGGTGTTTTAATACCTGAAAATAGTTTGGTCGTAAAATGCACATCATGCGGATTTTTGACCAAAACTTTGACTCGTCACTTCGACTAGTAAACATGGTAATCAGAAGATGAAATCGTTAGGGACTGTAACCTTCGTGATTACGATCACGTTTCAAAGTTCAATTTAACTTTGAGTTGACCAAATATGGTCAGAACCAAAAGTCAATCAGGTTGCCAAACTGTTCGACTTTTAGCTCAAAATAGCTAAAAAAATTAAAGAACTAGGAAGAGTACATACTCATGTTGAAGAACACTTTGAAACTCAAGATAGGAGGCTTCCAAAGGTTGGAAACAAGCTCCAAGAAGGATAGAAAAGAGAACTTCATTCTTTGCTTTGAAGTGTTTTGAAGTGGTGTAAAAAAATGGAATAATTATGGAGTATTTATATTATTTTAGGATTAAGGAGGTGATGACAAGTGTCCTCAAGTGTGGATTAGTGTCCTAACATGTTCAACACCATATTAAGTGTGGCAAAGTGAGTGCTAGGTGTCAAAAATTGGAGATAGGTGGCAAACTTGGTGAAGAAGAAAAAATATTTATTATTTTTTTCACATTTTTGGCCCTTGGACTTGTATTTTCACTTGTTTGCCATTTTTAACCACCTTAACCTAATATTAAGGTTATATAAAGGTGTTAAGACATGTTTAACTTGGATTATGCCCGGAAATGTCGTGTATGTCGGTTTGTTCGGTTGTACGGTTATGCGTTTCGCAAAAATGCGTAAAACGCTTTAACGAACACGAAAATGATCGAAATTGTGCAACGATTGACATTTTTGCATTCTCATCAATAAATACAAGAGTTTATTGAATACAAAAATATTTGGAAATAAAACACATGGTTTCATTGAAGACGAATTGTTTGTAATTGTGCAATGATTGAAAAGGCACAAATGTCATATTAACAGGGATATAGAATTTATGTTTGATGATCAATAGTTTCTGATTGAAATAATAGATTATGATTTCTTTGCAGATCCTGATGATAAGAGATTAGAAGTGTAGAGAATGATATAAAAAATATGACCGCATCGATCGAAAGTCTGATTACTGAAATGAACGATTATTGAAGGTGACGAGGGATTGGAAATGAATAAGAAGTTGAAAGATAGAAAGCCGGAAATGTTATATAAAGTGTTAGCGAGGAGAATGGGTATAGACGTTGAAAATGAATTCGATAAGATTAAGATTGAGGAAACTGAAGCTAGAGCTGCTGAACGAGCAAGAAAAGCTGTGTTAGAACCAAAGGTGGTTATTGTTGTTAGGGGCAAGAATCCGATTGATGTTATTCCTGAAATACGCCCAGAGCCTAAAAAAGAAAAGACGCCTAAAAGAGTAAGCTAGAAAGAGCCTAAACTGATAGATTTAACAAAGTTCATCCTTATACCCAGTGTTGAACAAGCAGAATAGGGAGAAGAGAAAGAGGATGATGAGGAGATAGATCATGATGACGATGAAAAGGGTGATGATGATCACAATGATCAAGGTGGAACACGGTTTGTAATTTATGAGAATAAAACTTTAGAATCAGATGCCCAAAATGAATTCATGAATGATGATGAGAATCCGTAAGAAGCTGATGGGGAGGGGGAAAATGATGATGAGAATCCGTAAGAAGCTGATGGGGAGGGGAATATGACGATGTGATGGAGGAAGATGTGTAAATGCACTTGTGTGATAAGTGTTGGATTTCCATTGTTAAGGGTCTTAAATGAAACTTGTAATAAAATAATATGATAGTCCGAATTTATATAGTTATGTCCGAATTTAGAGTAGTTCGGATTAGAGTTTGTTCCCTAATCCGAGTTTATGATTATCCTTTATATTCTGGACTTATGGTATGTAGTTCCCTAGTCCGAGTTTAGCATACATGTGTGTCCGGACTTGAATCTTATACTTAATCCGAGTTTGCTTTGGGTGTTCTTTTGTTTATCCGAACATGTGTGTCCGGATGTGTGTTGTATAAATACCTTTATGGATTAATGACAAAACAATGTTTCTTTTATGTAAAGTTTCTTTGGCAAGAAAACCCTAATCATTGTGTGTGCATTGGCGGTTGCTATTGTGTGACGTCATACTTCTGATAATACTCTGGGTGTTCTCAAATCATCTTCTTCTACTCTTTCTTGTCCAAATCTCTACAGTGGTTGTCACAAGGTGGATTCCGCACACCTTGTGTTCGTGTTTGAGGATATCCTGGATCGAGAGTTGTTTAGAAGACCTTACAAGTGGTCTCAGAGCGGCTCTGTATATAGAGTGCTCATACTACAGTAGGGTTTTAGTTTTTGAAGGTTTAGAGTGAGAAAATCTCATTTTGATTGGGTTTTAGTTTTTGTTTGCTAAGTTTTTGTCATACTTCATCATTTGTTATTGGTCTTATTGATTATCGATGATGGATTTTGACTAGATTAGAGTTTTTAGGTTTAGTAATCATCTGGTTTTACAGAGGTTTTTGTAGATATCGATGGGTTTCCAAAGGTTGGTGAAATATTTTGTGTTTTATCTTTAAATGTTTCCTCCGAGTTTGTATTACTGTTTGTGTTTCTGGATTATTGGTGATCCTGTGTGAAGTCACACTTGGGAGATATCCGGAAGCATGTTACCCTCGTACCTTGTCCGGATTATTAACTTCATAGTGATCCTGATTTTTATTGATTTCTGAGTTTCATTGGGTGTTGTAACTCCGAATTTATGTTTTTTCGAACATTAGTGCTTTTAAACATTCTGGATTTATTCAAGTTTCTGGTTTTTCAAAATTTAATATTTCTGGATTACTATTGTTTTTGTTTCAAAGTTGTTCCGAATTGATAAAGATTACAGATTTATGTTTGAGTTGGTTATTGTTCAGGGTTTAAGGGTTTGCTTGTTTGGATTCCGAGTTTATGTGTTTCTGAAATTAAGATAAGCGTGTTGGTCCGAGTTAGTGTTTTAAATCAGGTTGTGATCCGGGTTTTACTACTTTGATATTCTCTAGACTTTTCACTGCATATTTCCAAATTAACCTTTTGTCTTCGAACTTTCTAGACTTATGAACATTTTAAAAAAAACCACTGTTTAAACCTACTGTGAACCTTTGTCCATTCATCTTTGTCAAAATGGCAAACAATATGACAACCATGGTCCAAAATATCAAGCACAATGCTGAAGTGGGGAGTAACGATAAACCTCCTC
The DNA here is from genome assembly GCA_947069175.1 of Scalesia atractyloides. Lineage (NCBI taxonomy): Eukaryota > Viridiplantae > Streptophyta > Magnoliopsida > Asterales > Asteraceae > Scalesia > Scalesia atractyloides. Next base: position 18,944,980 of record CAMTDV010000116.1, on the reverse strand, counting down.
TTTTAATAAACGAACTTGAAAGATATGTGAGAGCTAAGGATATTAAAGTTTGGTTATACATTGTAAAGGGTTGTGGAGCTACCCGATTAGGAGTTTAAGTATCGACACTTACTTGGCTCTTACTGACGAATAGAAAAAGTTCTACGGAAGTGAAGAGAAAGCCATGTCTATGATAACAATAGCTCTGATGCAATGCATATTCATACCTTGCAAAAGAAATAATTGAAGGAGTCATGGGATAGCATTAGGGCTGTAAACGAACAAAACAAACACATATATGTGTTCGTGAAGCATTCACGAACGCTTACCGAACAAGATTTTATGTTTGTATTTGTTTGTTAAGGAAATGAACTTGTTCGTATTCATTTGTGTTTGCTTGTTAATTTTAGGCAACGGACAAAAACGAACGTTGACGAACACAAATGAGCACAAACTAATGTTCATGAACACAAATGGAAATAAACGAACACAAACAATCGTTCATGAACATAATATATAATACACTAACACTTATTAGATGTTTAATTTGTCGGAATTTTAATGTATTTAAATACATATAAAAACTTAAAACACTAATCAGCTATCGAACACAAAAGAACACATTACTGAACGTTTACGAATATAAATGAATGAACATGACCCTTGTTCATGTTTGTTCATTCAACTAAACGAACAAAACTTCTTGTTTGTATTCGTTTGTTTAATAAATGAACGAACACAAATGAACTTCCTGCCAAACGGTTCACGAACTGTTCGCCAAACGTTTGATTCGTTTGCAGCCCTAGTTAGCATGATTGAACGTTACGAAGGAAATGCCAGATATAAGAAGCGACGTTTAGAACGATTGAAGACTCAATTTGTTGTGTTCAAAGCCTTGAATAATGAATGTTTTGATGACACCGTTAACAGGTTTTATCATCTCATGTGTGAGCTTGATCGTAGTCAAGAAGAACTTTACACTGAGTTTGAGAAAGTCTAGAAGCTCTTAAACTTTCTTCCTAGAGAATGGAACATGTATACGGCCCTGATTAGAGAAGGCGTTCTCTATGAAGAGCTTTCTTTAGGAGAAGCTGTGCAAAAGCTAAAGGGATATGCTTGGAACATGGAAGACCAAGCATCTGATTTTGGAAGATTCGGGATCCTCAGTTGTATAATGCTACAAAACCGGTAGATAAGGGTAGTAATGGTAGAGTTGGTGTTGCTTTATATTCAGAAAATGAAGACCATGCAAGTCAGCATGCCTTTATAAGAAGTAGTGTTAGTGGTTCGAGTGGCACTACGAATTCAAGTCAAGGAATGTATCCATCTAGTGGAAGTTAGAAATTTCAAGCAATAAGCTTTAACATTCGGAAGTTGGATCTAAACTCTTTAAAACTGATAGAAGATAACACGAGTCTCTTAGCATCCTTCATGACGGCTTACGAAAATTCTTTCCTTGGAAAGCTTGTAGAACAATTGAGTATCGATGAAGATTTTGACCAAATAGACCAAGATGAAATGGAAGAGTTTGACCTTCAACTTAATATAGCGTTATTGGTTCGAAGAGTGAAGAAAATTCTTTTGAAAACAGGAAAAAAGTTCATAGGTGGTCAAACTAAGACTCAAATGGGTGTTGATATGTCAAAGGTAAAGTGCTACAATTGTGGCATCTATGAGCATTATGCACGAGATTGTCATAAGCCCAAGATGGAGAGGTCCAACAGAGAAAGCAACTCTTAACAAGGAAACAACTCAAGGCCTCACACAAGTACAGAAAGTGCTTCAACCTCAAATTCCCGCTCAAATGCTTCAGAAAATCTTACTCCTTCAGAAACAATGCTTTGGTGGTTCAACCTTTATAGGAAGTGACTGAGCCTTATTACTGGGTTGTGCTTTGGAAAATATTTTGGGAGCTATAGTTTCGCAAGCCTTTATGGCTGAAATTATCGAAGAAGGTTGTGCAGAGGTTATGGAAGAAGCAGATATGGAAGAACTTGCTATTGTAGCCAAGGTTATGGGTGAAGAAATTCAAGTGGGTATAGCTGCCGAGAATGAAGAAAACTTGAATGATGAAGCTGCAGGAAGGTTGAAAAGAACAGAAAATGGAGAAAACACTACAAAAAAATTGCCATATGGGACTGAAAAATCAGTCTCTGACACATCCAAATCAGTACCTAATAGTTATCAGGGACTGTTTGCCAGTCCCTAGCCAGTGGCAGATACCTAGTCCTAAATAGTGGCTTTAGTAATTTAAATCAGTCTCCAATGCACGGCAGCAACTGGAACTCAGTCTCCTATGCATAAAAATTCAGTCCTAAGTTTGTACACTGGTAACACATCATTTCAGTCCCCGATACACTTTTTCTGTACTTAAAAATCAGTCTCCAATATGTTTCACTAGGTCCATGATTCTATTGCAATTCAGTCCTAATAAGAAGTTTGAGAGACTAAGAATTAGTTTCTGATACCACTTCGTTTCAGTCCTTTATATGTTTCTTTTAAGGACTGAAATATATTCTCAAATGCTAAGTCATTCTAGTCCCAGATATGGTTATTAAAAATTGATAATCAGTCTCTAAAGTCTTAAAATCAATCTCCGATAGTACATTTCAATTCCAACGTGTTCCTTTTAAAGATTGAAAATTAGTACTTGATGTTGTTTTTATCTAGTACGCAATATATACTAGTAGTCCCCAATATATACTTTTAACAAACTGAAACAGTTTATGATACAATGTCATTTCATTCTAAGTGTAAAATAAATAGACAATTTGAAAATATGAACCAAGAATACTTGGTGTATGAAATGTAAGGGGTAATACAATGTTGGATAAATCAAAAAATAATATAAATACTATAAGTTTTAGCTAACATCCTAGATCAGGTTGTCCCAGAGTTGTACGTTAGAAGCATTTGTTGCGTCACTTGCAGGTACAGATACTACACTCTCAATTTCCAGAAACTTTAAACACGTGAACATTAACATTCTGTCATATTGTTTATTGCTTTGTATTAGCGTCTCCTAATTTTGTTTGAGTTCTCCTAATTTTGTTTGAGTTTTTCATCGAGTGAAGCAGCTTCTTTTCAAGGATCTTCAATCTCACTTGAAGGTGGTGTAGACGATTCAACTTCCTTTAATATCATACAAAGATCTATTTTTTTTCTCAAAACAGGTCCAACACCTGCCTCACATGCAAATTTAGCAAATTTCATGATATGAAGAACAAAAAAAAATATGAAAGTCACGTCTCACACAAATTAAGCAACCATGATTAGCTTGGCCCTAAAATACTACTAGAAACGAACATGTTTCCGGCCATTATGCGACTGACTACTTTTTACATATATAAGGAAATAACATAACATATATAAAGCCCAAGAGAAGACTTAATCTTGAACATTAAAGTTGAACTTTTGGAAGTCAACAACAACAAGCCAAATGTGCCGAATTGGGTCACCTTGAGTTGTGTTTAATCTAGAACAGGTGAGTCACAAGATATTATCTTAAAACAAGAACAAACTAAACAGTTGTAGAACCGAGACCTTTTGTCAGTGGGGGCAAAAAACAGACTGGTAAAACAAACACAAAAGGTTATATATATTAAATCATAGAAAAAACGAAAACGATGAAACAACTTCAAAATTCGTTGGAAATAATCACATGTACGCCGTTTTCTACTAGACAAATTACAAAAACCTTCAAACCATCATAAAATTAATCAACTCTAACATATAACTTATAATTGATTTCTTAAACAATTGAATGAACTGTTCTAAACAAATATGAACTAATGACAATGTTCACTCAAATATAAATTGTACATGAATAATGGAAGATGTTAAATAGAAGAAAATCTTACCTTTTTCATGTTCATATTCGACTAGTGGTTTCACGAATTAAGCTCATTCTTTGACAGAGTGATTGAAATCATGAACACATGGTGGGTTGTCTCAATACTACATTCAAATAAAACGCCAGTAAGAATTGTTATTCAATATTAAAACGAGAGCAATATACTTGATGTCACATGTATTTAATTCGTTTACATCCTTGTACTTGCTTAGTTCTTAGCACAAATCTTCTTAAAAGTAGGCACAAAACCGGTGAGCTGTGCATATTTGATGAGAAATGTAGACATATAAAAAATAATGTTAACGCGGTAGGGAAAACACAAAAAGAATTTAAAACTAGTTAAATAAAAACAAATAAGAGTTTTAAAAAACAAAAGTAAAAAATATTGAAAACCTGTGACGATCCGGTGCATGTAGCAAGTGTTTTTGGTCATGAAAGATACATAAAGCCAAACATGTTGCAGTATTTGAAATTGAATTAAAGTCTTATAATTGAATTTCAATTTTTTTTGAATCCGATAAGGATATTAAACACCTCTAGTATGAATGACCCTAACTGATTATCAATAGTTCTAATTAATCATCATTATCCCTAACGTAGACCATTATGATGCCAAAATTGATCCTACTAAACTTTCAAAAATATTATTTAACTATGATTAACCCTAAATGGTCATCAATAACTATAATTGACCCTGATTAACTAACAATGACCTAACTTATCATAAATAATCCTAATTGGCCATCAACAACACTATTTTGCTACTAGTGACACTAATCATAATTATATGTTAAATGGTCATTATTGATAATAATTAGCTATCATCATCCCTAATTGAGTATCAATGATCATAATTGATTTTACTTGAGCATTGGTCTCCGATATATATCCTTGAAATGGTAGGATGTGTGTTAGTTATTAGAGACGAAACACTATAGAGAATGAATACCAGTCCTTTACACAACCTGTTTTGCGGAAATTGAATATTGGTTTTTAGTTAATGGTATGTTCGCTCTTTATCAAAGACTAAAATTAGTCACCAACATACCCGTATTATCAACTACAAATAAAATAGTCTTGAACACTATATATTCAATACTAATAAATCAATCCATGATACTTTATTTAATGTTGAATAGACAATGACTTATGGAAGACTGAAAATCAGTCTCTAAAAATTTCCTATACAAAAGGCATTCGAGACTAACTATCAGTCCCTAATATGGTCTCTTACAATAAAAGTTAGGACTGAGTTCAGTCTATCATTGATAAAAATGGTAGCCTAAAAATCAGGTACTGGAGGTTGAATATCAATTCCTAATTATCACATCTACAAAACTCATGGAAGTCTGAATTTTATTTTCGAATAAGATCACTTACAATATGAATAAGACTAACTTTCGGTCTCCAACACATACATCAAAATGGTAGAACTTGGTTACTAAAAATCAGTTCTTAATCCCTTCATATATAAAAGGTATTCAAGGCTAATTATCAGTCTTTAAGTCGCTCTATTTTTTGGACTATTAAGAACTAATTTTCAATCTTTGCTACAATCCCTTCATATTAGAGACTAAAAATCAGTTCCCAAACATTTGTGCCATTTTTTACAACATATTTGGGACTGAAGTTCAGTCACGAAAAAGTTTCCCTCCAACACCTTATATTACTAAGACATATTCGTAACTGAAATCTAGTCTCGAATAAGGTGACAAAATATTAGCGACTGATTATTAGTCACTAACATAAGTCCAATAAAATCAGTCCCCAATATTATTAGTAACTTATAGATCAGTCCGAGATATTGTGTATTCCAGACTGGCATATCAGTCCCCAAAGTTTAATCTCTGATGGTCACTTTTTGTAGTGAAAGAATGAATGTTTTGAGTTCAAGATCTCCACTGCTGAAATGCAGGAATTTGTCCATGCAGAAGCTCAAAAGTTGGAAGAAAATTCCGTGGAGAAGGAAGATTGTGCATTCATGGCTGGAGATGAGGTAAAATCGACTTCCGTAGATAAGCGTTGCGCTAGATGCGTAGAATTTGTAGCTAAATTGATAGATACTCACTTCATAATACAAATTTAATTATTGATCAAGAAAAATCCAAGGAACTGATTTTAGAGTTGCAAAGAAAAATCGAAAAGTTTGGAATTCATCTAAGGTGATGAATTTCTGCATTAACAGCCAACGTCTCAAAGAAACAGAGGATGAAATCTTTGGCATCGATTATAATAAAGTGCTCCCACTGACTCACATCAATGGCAAGCACTGATCCCGAATTAGCTTATTGTGTGCCGCTAAGTTAGTTGGAATCTGAGCTCGAATCTGCATCCGACTCTAGAAAATCGAAGATGAGTGAAGCTACAAAAAAAGTGAGATGAATTTTGAAAACATTGAGAATTTGATAAAGAATAAAATTTTAGAAATTTTTAATCAAGTTCAAAATGCTAATGTGAAACCAAAACCCGATGGGAAATCTAAAAGATATTTGAAGAATGTCCCAAAAACTGAATTTTTTAAAGGGGAATATTTTAAATAAGAGGTCGAGAAATTTACTAAAATTTTGAAAAATCCCACTAAAGCTTCATTATCTTCGAAAAGTCAAGAGCAACGTACAAATAATATTGCAAAAGTTCACAAATGCTATAAGTCTGGCGAGAAGGGACACATGGCTGCAAGCTATCCAAATGACAAGGGTAAATCTCTCGTTGATCCTGATCAAAGTAAACCATTTGTTGATAAACCTCAAAGCGAAACAATAAAAGTTTAAAAGAAAAACGATAAAAAAAAGGTTGAAAAAGATAAAGTGATTAGGCAAGAAACAGAACCCGCTCTTAAATGAAAAGTTAAATCACAACAACGCTAGGATCATAGGGAGGAACCATCTGATATTTGTGCTGGTCGTGGAACAGAAAGTTCGTCAGAAAAAAATGATGCTCGTGCCAAACTCATGTTACTTTCCAAACACAAGAGAATGTTCACGTTCTAGAGGATCTAATAACCATTATGTTAGGGTGATATCGTTTTGTATAGCAAATGTCCTAATTTGATTGCCTAGTCAATATGCGTGCAATTCATATTTAATAGTGACAATTATCATGATTACTTATCAAAGTTACTAATTTTAATGATTGTTTACAATTACTGATCACCGTGAAATCCGACAGGGCTTCGCCGTATTAGTCACCAAAAGTTACAGACTCAAACCTCAACAGTCCTATTTATAGACATGGGAGTTACCTTCGTGTGAGGACAAGTCTATCGTCGTACGAAGGTACTTTACCTTGGTAGAAAGGTAAGCTACCTTCGCGCGAAGTTAAATACAAACACGAAAAAATCATATATAATAGTTTAGCTCTATTATAGACACAGACACAACCCTAAGATGTCGGCAATAGACATAATGCACTAACAAACTCCCCCATGGATGTTGGTCTGTCTTCAAAACTTCAATCATTTAACTTTAACATCCAAAGAAATTCTTTCGCGGCTTCCAATGTTCTACAGGTGGAATCGGTATTTGATTGGTCGATGGAACTTTCGTCAAATACATAAATCTTCTAAGACTTGCCTCCTATGAATTTTCTTCAATCTTTTCAATCCTTCTCCGTTCTTTCAAAAACTCTTTCTTTTCCAACTCTCTCCACGACGAACTCCACATCTTTCCTGAATTATTACCTGGTGCATAACATACGCTTATCACACCCTATTACGTCTTGTCTTTGGTATCGCAACAAATCTTGTTATAGAATAAACACTTCACATCATTCTCAGAGCAGTTCACTAGGCACATCGGGTTTAATATTCTGATTGTTCTCCATAATCCCCATATCATCTTTCATTCAATCATCTCTAAGTTTAGATATTCGGTGACATTCCATGTATCATCGGCTTTCAACACTATTACCGCTTTACCTGTTTCTAAATCTAGTTGCCACCAATTGAAGAACTCATGGAAATCTTGTTCTATTTTCAGTAATGACATATTCTTCATCACACACGGCCTTTTCATCACTAAAGTAACATCCTTTTCTTTTGTTACAGGATCTATCTTGATTCTCTTCTTTGGTATGAATGGCTTCCATTGATTAAAACCATGTGCTGCTTCATATTTGATCAGCTTCCATAACCGTTGATCGTGGAACTTCATCTGAATATTTAACATCTTGGTTTGAACAAGCTCTTCCACATCCCAGTACGGTAACATCTTTAAATCACACGAATCCTTAAAATATTGCACACTAAACTCCCTCTTGATGGCATATACATTCAATTGCTCAATCTAACCCCAACTTAGGATATCACCAAGTGATTTGTCTTGATCAAGCATAAAGAAAGCCAATGGCCGTCTGAATTTGCGTTCTTTAGGAAGCTCTTTGAACCATGACTTCTTCTCTTTAGCAATTTCCTCTCTTGTTAAACGTCTAGGCACACTTCCCTCTTTCACAGTCTCTTCAACCCTACGTTTCAGTAAATCATCTGTCCTTTCATTAAACAAGTCTTCAAATGTAGGAAAATCATAAGTGCCTTTCTCGGAATACTTAACAACTTCATCATCATCTGATGCGTCTTCGATATACTTTGTCATAATTATCAGCATCTGGAACATATTTGTATGTGTAAACATTAGGCTCAGAAGCACTAATGTTGTTAAATCTCCTTCAAAATTGAATTTGAAGGATTCTTCATCAATCCCTAACACGATAGCAATCTCTTACTTTGTTTAATTATGCACAAATTCTCGTTCCTCAACTCCATGTTCTAACAAGAAAACTCGGGGCGGTTAACAATCATGAACAGCTGCCAAAGGACTAGCTATGAAGATTCATGATTGTTCTGCATCGTTAACTTGATCTTTCTGCTCTCCTGTCTTTGAACTTCATTTTCTTCATTAACATTATCAATAAAAAAAGTTATCATAATCAAAAGATTTGTTTATCTTTAGTTTCAATTATCAACCCTGTTCCACCTTGTGTATTAGCATCGTCATCGCCTTTGTCATCATCTTTCCTTCTATCATCTTCATCATCATCTTTATCATTATCCTCCTCCTTATCATCAAAACCATCAATCTCCGCATCAACTTCAGCGTACAACCCTTTCGATCCAAAATCTTTTGCCTCAGAGATGTATCAGACACATCAACTGGCCCACCTATGAGCACAAATTCACTGGCTCAGATTCAGCTTCAGTTTTAACTTCTATCACATTCTCAACTATTTAAGCAATAATTTTTGGCGCAGATTCAGCTTCTAGCTCAGGTTGAACAATCATAGGAACCTCCTCAACTTTTTTTCCCTTTAGCCGATGCTGCAGCCTCAGCTTCTGCTTTCTAGCTTGTTCAACAATTCTTTATCTGGCTTCTTCTCTTTCAATTAAATCACATTCAGCCTCAAAATCAATACCAAACTTTCTGGTTAGAATCTTCTGGAATAAATCTATCTTCCTGTTGTTACGGAGGCGCTCAGCATCATATTCCATGATCAACCTTCTTAATCTTTCATTCTCTGACAGAAAACTTGATAATACTGCTTCTAGATGCTTTTGATCATCTATTAAAAATTTAATTTTACATTCCAATTCAGCAATCTTTGTATCATTAAACATGTCTGCATAAACCCCTCAAAGAATTGAATATCACCAAAGTGATTAGGAAATTTATCATTCAAAGAACATCTTGGACCAGATCATGGTGTAGAGCATTGTTGAACAGGAGGTGTTTGATGTTTTTGTGGTGACGGTTATGGAGGTGTGAGATGTTGTAGTGATGGAGGATGTGATGGTGATTGTGGTGGTGAAATATGAATGGGTGAAATAGGTGGTTGTTCAACATTTTCAACTTCTGGTGTCTTCCTTCTTCTGTACTTTCTTCTACCTTTCTTGATAGCAGGAGACTCAATTGTCTTTTTTCTTGGTATCAGGCTTGTTCTTAACTCTTCAAACCTTCTTAGCAGGCCTTTCAGCATCATCTTCTGACTCTGGATTAGACGGAACATAAACATCATCGTCTTCACCTAACACCTTTCTTTTTCCTTGAGCCACCTTTTCTTGTTGTTCTGTAGCGTTTATCGCAATATCAAAACTATCATCCAAAGCTTCTTCACTATCATCAACAGCTTCTTCTTTCTCTATCACTGTGGCATTAGAACCAATATTCACATCACGTTGTTGATCTGAGGTAGCTGAAAACACTTCATCCTCATCGTTAACCTATGTTTCAACATTCAGGCCTATATTCTGCTCAGTCTCCACCTCTTCATCAGTAGCTTCATCCCTAAGTACAGTTTCAATCTTTCATTTTTGAGCTTTCGCTTTGGGAGTTCCCTTTTTCTTTGAATCTTCTTTCTCATACCATACACCCCTCTTAGGTTCATAATATTCCATTTGCATATCTTCATTATCAAAATCACTACCATCATTTCTCCATTTGTCTTTCGGAGGTGTTTTGTATGTTTTATCCTTGAATCTTCCAAAGAATTTCTTTGCAACTGGTTCTGTTTTCTGTTTCAAGTACTGATTCAATCTAACCAGCAATAAGCCTGTCATAGGATAAAGCGGTAGTAACATCTTTCTTATGTATTGCCAAGTTTGGAACTGGTCATCTAGCATCATCTACACAAACCTGGGATACTGCAGAAATTTCTCTTTATCAATATTTAACTTCATCTGCTCAAAGATCATCATAGTGAAGTTATATGGCTTATTCAGCACAAGTGCAGCAATGATACACATCTTATAATCAACAATCGCATCACCTCCCCCTTTCCTATGACTTAGTGCAGAAATCACTAGGTAAACTCTGTGTTCACATGACCCTAATATCCGATCCGGTAAAAACATCCTTTGCACATACGCTTTATGTACATCATGGGATCGTCGTCTTTATCTTTAAGATCTTACACACATCAAATCAATGCTTCCATTATTAACACCTCTTTGTCTTCATTCTTGACTCGTACAAAAGATCGTATAGCTTTAAGTTCTGGTACATACTTTGCATGCTCCCAAAATCTTTCAACGTGTGAGCGATAGGCTTTATGCGGGCTTGTAAGTGCTATGGCACTCGATAACTGACTCATAAACTTCATAATAGACTTGAATGGAGCAATCTCTAGAATTTTCTCATCAAGGACACAATAGATGTTGTATTTGTTGTTAAAATTAGACTTTTTTTCCTATAAAAACACAAACACGAACACTTAGAAAAATTTCAAACATTTATCACTTAACTTCGTGCGAAGTGAAACTTGAGCGAAGTGGTATTTTTTACTTCGTGCGAAGTTAAATAACCTTCTTAGCAATTTTACATTTTATCTTCGTGCGAACATAAATTATCTTCGTGTGAAGATAATTTACCTTTGTGCGAAGGTAACCTCAAGATCAGTTAGAAATGTTTCTTCATTCTCATGAAATTGATGCTTCTAAAACAACCGAAAAGTGCCGATTTACAGAAAGATATGTTCAATTTAATTTTGGCCCATTAAATTGTCCCAGATCTAATTTTTTTAGGTGTGGTTTACCGAAAACTTCATTTTAACATTCAATTCAAGTTTAATCTAGTCCAATCTACCTTAGGCATTGTTCGTGGGGGTGCTATTCAACCGCTACAAGCTTTGATTTGGACAACACTTTGTCGTTTTCTTTACAAAAAGTTTATCTTCGCCCAGAGAATGTCAAAAGTGAAATGATTTTGCTTGGTGCGAATTGCCTAATATAGGCTGTTATCTTCGTACCAAGATAAATGCAATTTTTCTAATTTTTAACATTTCGTTCAATTTTACCGGTTTTAACAACCCATTCAATTGACAAAGTCCAAGTTAATGACCCTGATTAACTGATTTGTCAACCAAGTCCAGGTTAATGACCTTGATTGAACACTTCGTGAACAAACTGATGTTTTTCAGGCAATGCTAAGATTCAAATTAATGAACTTTTGATCTTTCTAAAACATTTTCTTTATTCATATAAGCTCCCAACCCGCTATCCTCCGGTATTTTCAGCAAACAACATCTCGGGACTTTGAAGATCCGCTTTCCATCATCGGTAGTCGAAACTAATATAGAAATAGAATCTTTATGATTTTCCAAAGTTTATGCTAAGACACACTGAAAATCTTTTTGGGTATTTTCTGAAATCAAACATAAACCACTATGTACAAACATATTTATAGGCATATTTTTGTGAGTTTGTGTTAGAGGATCATATCAGTTTTTGAGACACAACGTTAGTACCTTTGACCTTAATATGTCTTTAAGTAAACAAATTCACTTGGATTGTCAGTAAACTAATCCATTTAAACCTTTACACAATTCTCAGTTGTTCTGAGATACGTTATGTATTTTTTAGGAAGTTGACTTAATTGTGTTTCCCACCTCAGAATTAATCTCGTATTAAGATTCCCTGGATTACATCATACAGGTGAATATATCTAACTGATACTGTATCTGGATAGTGTGAGACCTTGAGAGGTTAGGTTAGTAGCACCGTACCGACAAAGAGATGAAGGCTCGACTTAAAAATAATGTTCCAATTTTGAATCTTTTGACTACTTATTATAATATCTTTCGATACTTTCATTTTTGTACAGTTTTCGGGTTTAAAAGCAAAAGTATTCTACAAGTTCTAGTCCATTGCCGACACAAAATCATAATACCCCAGGTATCAATTATCTATAAAGACCTAGCATCTCAGAATCCAACAACCTCTCAAAGGAAATTTCGTACTAAGACCATATATTCCAGAGAAGTTAATCTACTAATCAAGAAGTTACATTTTTATGTTTATATCATAGAAACAATCTACTGAATGTGTGAAGCCTACTGGCACATCCTGAGTGAAATCCGTTTAGACTTTTTTAACACTTCAGATCTTTATCATACTGTGATAGTCCACTAATGTACTATCATTTCCACTTTTCACAAAAAAACTCGTTTTGTCTTTTTCATGGTTTTGTACATTTTTTAATGTTTTTGTATTTTTTACAACATTTCTCCCCCTAAAATCAAAAATATATTTTTGGATTTTTTTTCTTTTAAAGAAAGAATGTGACTAACCGATGAGGATCACGAAAAGCTCGTCATCCGATCATTATTCAACCTCAATTTCCCCATCTGATGCCAAATTCTTCATACGTTAAGTCTTAGAAGATATTTAAATCTGGTTAGATCAAATGGTTTGGTATAAAATCCGCCTTTTGTTCATCAGTGTGTATCTTTTCTATTCGAATCAACTTTTTCTCGTGGCAATCACCGATAAAGTGATGTTAAATTCCTATATATTTAGTTTTTTAGTGTTGAACCGGTTTCTTTGTTATATCAATGGCAGCCTCATTATCTACGTAGGTGGGCCTATCAAGAAATTGCAATCCAAAGTCTCGCATCTATTGTTCTATCCACAAAATATGGTAACAAGAACTGGTAGCTGAAACGTACTCAGCCTTGCAAGTAGAGAGAGTGATTGTGGTTTGTTTCTTGTATTGCCACGTAACTAATCATGTTTCGAAGAACCGGCAACCGACCATTGTAGATTTGGTGTTAAGTTTGAAGCATCCGAAATCTGAGTTAGAATATCCAGCAAGGTCGAAGTTGTTGTTTTGCAGGTACCACAAGCCGGTGCTTGGGCAACCCTTCATATATATGAAATTCCGCTTGACTATCATCAGGTGATACACTTGAGGACTCAATCGATATCATGCGCAAAGGCATGTGGGATACATAATATCCAACCTAGATGCTGTGAGGTACATAAGCGATCCTATCATCGATCTGTATAAGGTCTCATCAATCTCCACTCCGGGTTCATCTGGGCAGTTGCGATGATTAACTGCAAATGGAGTAGACCATGTTGATGTTCCCGACATATCAAATTTCTCCAATATATCGTGCACATACTTCGTTTGATGGTTATACCATCAAGTAGCTGAGTGACCTGAAGTCCCAGAAGAACTTCATTTCTCCCATTGAACTCATTTCAAAATTCTTTTCCATGACCTCTATGAAATCTTTGCATAAAGTGTCGCTTGTTGACCCAAAGATGATGTCATCCACATAAATTTTTACAATCAGCAAGTGTCTGTTTACTTCCTTCGTGAATAGTGTGCTATCGACAGTGGCTCTTATAAATCCATTGCTTAGTAGGTGCTGAGAAAGTGTCTCATACCAGGATCTCGGGGCCTCATGCAACCCGTAAAACGCTTTAACCGGTACGTAAACCTTGTCTTTGTGCACTAGATCGACAAACCCCTGTGGTTGGCTGACATACACTAACTCTTTCATTGTTCCGTAAAGCTGGTACACCTTTAAACCTTTCCATGACACAAAAGCCAAGAATATGCAAATAGCTTCGAGTTACTGGAGCATAGAACTCTGTATAATCAATACCATCCTACTGATGAAAACCTTTGACAACCAGTCGAGCTTTATTGCATACAATTACCCCTCGGTCATCTCTTTTACACTTGAAGACCCACTTTGTGGCGATAGCTTTATGATTATTTGTAGGTCGACAAGCTGCCAAACTCCAAGCTTTTCAAATTGTTGTAGCTCTTCCTGCATTGCATTTACTTAACTTTGTTTAGTAAGCACTTCTTTGCACAATTTTGGCTTAACCTGTGAAATGAAACAACTATATAAGCATTTTTCTTGAATACATGCAATTTTAGTTTAGAAACAACTTAGATCCTTATTGATCTGATTCTTGTTTTTACTCCAACTTGCAACTCTCCAATTGTGTTTTCCAATGGGTGGTAAGATAACATACTCGACATTACTTCATTAGGAACATTCACTTCATGCTCCAGATGTTCAGCAACCTTAATACTTGTAGATACCTCATTCTGATTGCTAGGACCCATAGATTAATTTAGTAAACTTGTGATCTACTCAGAACCTTCATCGGAACTGGATCCTCCATCATCATAGTTGATCAAAATTGGGCGTCGTATTATTCACAACTGGTTCGACGACGGCTTCTTGTTGAATATTGCTCGGACCTGCTCCAGAATCATTTTTGCCAACTTGTGGTTGAGTAACCACTATTGGTCTTGGAACTTGCTCCTGATTAGACGCATGTTGTTGGTGATGTAACAATACAAGTTCCACTTCGTTTGGCTCTTCTAGCAAATCAAATGAATTCCATAAATTATCGTAGTTAAATATCCAGGGATCACCAGGCTTTTGAGTAGGAATTGTGTATTTCTGACAGTCGACATGTTGAGCAAGAATAACTCGGTTTAAACTAGGCAGTTATACTCTTCTCAAAGGACTAGCGTAACCCATGAAAAATCCCTCCAAAGATTTGGCACCAAATTTACGATAAGGGTCGATGACCGTACACGGAGATCCAAATGGCTCCAAAAATTCTAAATTTGGTTTTGCTGGTTAACCAACTAAAAGCATGTCTTCTTATGGCCTTGATAGTTAAAACCCTGCTCAACATGTTGCAATCAGAGCATCGTGCGTGTTGTTTCTATGATAGTACGATTCTTATGTTCAACTACTCCATTTTGATGCGGAGTATAAGGGGCGCTGAATTCGTGAAGAATACCTTTATCATTACAGAATTCGAGCATTTGATCATTTTTGAACTCAATACCATTGTCATTGCGTATCCTTCTGATTGGTAGATGGTACAAGTTCTCTATGTTTCTGAAGAGATTCATAAAATTTTCAAATGTCTCATCTTTACTCTCTTGAAATATAACCCACGAGAATCTCGAGTAGTCGTCTGTCACACTAATGCAATATAGATCACTAGATATACTTTTGACGTTTACTGGCCCGAAAAGATCCATATGAAGCATTTCCGGTGGTAATTTGTGAGAATTCATAAGCTTTCTCAGGTGTGCTCGTGGAGCGCGCATGAGAACCACTCCTAAGGAATTTTGAATCCCGGTTTCAGAATTAGGCATTCTTTCTCATTGAAGTAAGTTGTACACTTCTTATCACAGATCTCTAAGAAGCTCAGTAAGTTGTTCTCTAACTCAGCAATATAGTTGACATTGTCAAATGAGACCACACGATTCGAAAGTTTTCCTTCTCCGACTATCCTTCCACCTTTATTACCCGCAAACCGTATATAGCCTCCACGAATAGATTTAGAATGTAAAGTAAGGCCAGCTTTCATGTCATGTGATGAGAAGCTCCACTGTTCCTTATCCACTTTGAAATGATTGACCTCGGGAGCCCCTCCACATGTAAATTAGTAATTACTTAAATAGTGAAGCCCAAGCCTTCTCGGTCTTGGGTGGGTTTTGAATAACAAACTTTGGAACTTGGACTATAACATCCTGTCCAATCTCAGATTTAAGGGGAACAAATGTTTTGATTTCGATAGAAGATGATTTAGTTTTAACCACCCAAGTTTGTGTTTTCAGAATCGCCTTTTTGGGATAAAATTTTGAATCCTTTTGTTCATTTTGGTTGATGTTTCACTAATTTCAAATTTTGAACCATTTGGAATTATTGGTTTCAGAATTTTGTTGGATTCGTTATTTCTTTTTAAAATCTATGTTGGTACAAACTCAGGTATCTTTCGTTTCACATATTTTGTAGATTTCTTCATGTTGTAAATAGAATTTTGGTTGTTTTGAGTACATTTTCGTGCAATGCGCCCGACTTTGTTACATTTCCAACATGTCCTGCTGTTACTTCCAACAGAGGAACCAAAAGTCTGTTCACGACGTTTCTTTTCTGCATGGAACTCATTGTTTGATTGTTCCTTTCCCAATCTTTCTGTTTCACTTACCGAGCTTGATCCGAAAACAAAATTTACCTTCTTTGAACATTTGGTTTTTTTAAACTTATCATTTTTCCTTTTTATATACCCAACCCTTTTCTTTGGTTCTCAGGATAACTTTTACCTTTGTAATTATTTTTGAAAGAACTTTTGGGTTTAGAGTAGTAAGACTCGTTCAAATTCTCAAGCTCTGAAAGATTTACTTATGTCAATTTAAACACTTGTTCAACGTTTTCAAGATTCACATTTTGAATTAGAAACTCTTGATTAGAATATAGTTTTTCCGATCCTTTCATTGTATAAGCAATCAATGTAGAATCATCCGAACTAGAGTCTGATTTATCAAGATAATTTTTATGAAAACTCTCCTCATTTTCAGAAAGTGAACTTGAACTAGTTTTCTCCAAGTTCGACTCAAAGCTCTTATATTATGTGCTAGCAATTTCACTTCCTAAAAAATTTCAACAACAATTTTAACCATATAGTGTATGTTACATCAATGTTCTCGGGCAGCTCATTACTCTTTTCAGTTTTCAACTTTAAATTGAGCGCCTTTTCCACCCCTAATGGTTTCTTTCATGCATACGTTTCCGACATGGATGGTGGAACACGGTTGTAACTGACACTTATGTTCTTACCATTCTTATCATCTTCTTCCTTTTCAATTTTCGAAAGAATATTACCAATGACATATGAACTTGTGGAATAACTGATTAACAATTTGTTAATCCTTTTAGTTTCAATTTTCATTTTCTCAAGTTCATTTTTAAGTTCAGCGATTGTGTTCAGATGAGTGTTAATTACCATTTGTTTGTCCATAAGAGTTTCTTTAAGCATCGACAAAGTTTCACTATCTTCTTTGTTAACTTGTTCATATTGTTTAATCACTTTAGATAATTTGTCATAAGCTTGTTTTGTTTCGTTATAATCACTTGACTAATTATCTCAAGTTTTTTTAGTTGAGAATATTTATTATCTTTTTCGGCACACTCCTTGCAAGGATCTTCGCACTTCTTGCAAGGTTTTTCACCCTCAACAACCCGAACATTTACAATCTCCTTTGCCGACTCTTTGATACATTCAGTCACTAACTCTTCGTAGACTTCGTCAGAAATTACCTCTTTAAGATTTGCCATCCTGGTTTTTTTGTGATCTCCGTCAAGTTCTCGGCATTCATTTCTTTATCCACATCTATCAATTCCACATATTTAGACTTTGATTCCTCTTCTGATTTTTCTTGATAGCTTGAATCGAAATATCCTGCAAAAGTTGGAAACATATTAGGTGGAATCAAATGTTTAAAAGCACTATGCAACAAATTTTCTTCCTTAGAACGTTGCTCATGATAATATCCTTCAAGTACAGCTTCCTCAATAGCTTCATCAAAGATTGCTTCAGAACATTCTTCTGCTTCAGATTCGGGTTCTACAATTATCGCTCCAGTAGTGCGAGACTTTCATTCTTCGAAATATACATGTCCAATTAAACCCTTCATCCTCTTGAGCAACCATTAAAGCTTTGTGTTTTACATTTTATGGACCGTCTTCTATTTGAACCATCCTTGAACTTGATTGTGGTGGTGACTATAGCTTTCTTATAGTAGTCGTCTCCAAAAGGATTTTGATTGTTGTCGACTTCTCGATTAGTACATTCTCGTTTAAAATGTCGTTTCTCTCGGCATCTAAAACAAGTAACCTTTGACTTATCAAATCCAAGCTTCCCATCTAAACCTCCCAAGCTAGTTCTGCCTGTAATCTCCATGAATCTCTTGGCTTTATGAACTATAGCAGCCATGCACCAAATTATATCGAGCTCTAATTCTTCCAAATATATCTAATCATAATCTTTTTTGGTCATATCTAGCTTTCCTATCTTCCCAGCAACCAGGTTTTCATAAGATTCAAGAACAGAAGCAAGCAACGCCATGTGCTGATTGACAGTGTGTTCATTGAAATCTTGTGCATTTTGTAGAATAACAAGAATGTTGTACTGTAGAATCCTCCGGTTTGAATTGGCATTTGTGTTTTGACCGCTCTAAAAGTTGTCTGATCCTTGCGAAGATTGCGGTGTTTGTGGAGAATTTGGTTCAAAAGTCGAAAATGACTGAATAACCACCCGATTGGTTTGAAGATGAACTTGTAGAGTTATTTGCGCTAAAGGTTGTCTGTATTTTTGGACTCAGTGTACTTGCTACAGAACTACGTTTAAAGTACAATTTCACATCTTGTTGTATATTAGCACCTTTAGTCTTAGCCATCTTCTCCATTTCCAGTTCATGACCTTCTAGTTTTTATATGAACTTTGATAAGGTAAAGCCACTATAATTTGCACCCTTATTTAGAATTTTCAAATACGTAGACCACTCTCCCTCTGGCAAAGCATCTGCCAGCTTGTCAACTAAGTCCTTGTTAGTTTTCTAAATTCCCAACCTCTTCATTTGAACAACAAGGTGACAGTAACGTTCGATCAACTACTTCTTATTTTCGCCTTTCAAAAGATCGAATATATCGAAGTCTTTTCTAAGCAGTGCCTTTTTACTTTTCCTTATTTGCGAGCTTCCTTGGAACTTCAATCTTAATGCATTCGCTAATGATTATGCATTGTCATCATCTTGCAACAGGGCTAAGATCTCTTCTTTAATTGATTGTTGCAATATATTCATCATTTTTTTTTCACATTGACGAATTTTTCTTTTTCAGCTATTGTGAACTGACTCAACATTTTTTCCAAACCATTTTCACCTTCTGGTGCAATATATTTTTTCTTCCTTTGTAAACCAACAAGTAAAATGATTCGCTTGAACCCAATTAACCAAACGTTCACTCCAACTATTATTGTCTTCTAAATTCATCAACTTCGGGGTTTCACCATCGCCTCCATTTCGTTTTCTAAATTCAAATTTTGTGCAGCTGCGGCGGATGCATTAACAGTTGATGTAGCAAATACATTGTAGAATTCGTTTTCCATCTTGTCAGACAAATTGCCTGGAACAAAGTTAAACGCTAAAACGATTAAGATTTCTGTTTGAATGAAGTAAAAATTTTTAAAGCTTGATTTATCTTCGTGCGAAGATCGGATTATCTTCGTGCGAAGATAGGATTATCTTCGTGCGAAGGTAAATATTTGTTTACACCTTAACACTTTTATCTTCGTGCAAAGATAAAATTATCATCATGCGAAGTTAATTTTTATGTTCGTGTGAAGCTAGGTTCACAATTTTACACCTTTTTTGCAATTTTTGACATGAATTCGGTTGTTTTTAACTCTAGTTTCTCAAGAGTTTATCTAAACAAGTTTTTACGTGTTATATTTGAAAATCAATTAATTTTGTCTATGGATTCGTTTTAAAAAATGAAAAAAAAGAAGAATGAGTAGAATAAGAAGTCTTCTAGGTTGAATCTTGAACAACTGTCTTCAAATCAGGCAACCTGAGCTCTGATACCACTTGTAGGATCGTTTTGTCCAATAGCAAAGGTCCTAAGTTGATTTCCTAATCAATATGCGGAATTCATATTTAATAGTGACAAATATCAAGATTACTTATCAAATTTACTGATTTCATTGATTGTTTAACAGTTATAGATCACCGTGAAATCTGACAGGGCTTCACCGTATCAGTAACTAAAAGTTACAGACTCAAACCTCAAAACTTCTATTTATAGACATGGGAGTTACCTTCGTGCAAGGATAAGTCTATCTTCGTACGAAGGTAAATTTACCTTCGTACGTAGGTAAGCTACCTTCGTGAAGTTATATAAAAACACGACAAAATCATATCTAACAGGTCAGCCCTATTATAGACACAACCACAACCCTAAGATGTAGGCAATAGATATAATGCACCAACATTAGGACTCATGCTGACAAACGATTTATGAATGACCGAAATGCGCCACCCCGCAATTTCAAAATCGAAGACCGCATTCAGATAATTAAACACGAACATTCTTGAAAAACAGTGATGCTCGTAGGTTTGGTAAAAATTTTGAGACTTCGAGAAGTCAAAATTACAGATACCAAAACTATAGAAGCTGAGGTTTTGGAAACTCTGGATATAACAACCGATTGGCAACTCGGTATACTCCCCGATTTGAGGGAAACCACTCCAACAACTTCTGAAGTGGAAATGTAAGGCACTATGGTGATGACGGTTATCTTAAAGAGTTTTCTTATATAAATGAATCGGGATGACCCAAGACCATGATGGCTTAGGTCAACATTCTAACTAAATTCCTTGGTGAGTGTAGAAGTAGCTAAAGAGAGCTATTTATATTTGCTATATCGATAGTGGCTGTTCTAGACACAGACATGGAATAAGGAGTTACTGAATAATTTAACACAAATTCATGGTGATTTTGTTAATTTTGCTAGTGAGAAAGGTGGTTATATTACCGGAGAAGGATCAGTGACAAATGGAAAAATAACGCTGCTCAAAGTGAATTACGTTGAACAACTGAAGCATAACTTAATGTCAGTATCTCAGATCTTTGATAACAAGTACGTGGTGCTGTTTATTGAAAAGGGTTGCTTCGTATTGCATCTGGGATTTGTCATTCCTGAGGATTGGATTGTAATGCGGGCTCTACGTGTGACAACCGGCTGTTTTCGGTTATCATTGTGCTTATAACAAACAATAATACCATTATAATTAGCGTAATTAGATGTAAATGAACTCGATCAGGCCTTGGAAAGCCTAGGAACGTCTACTTGATTCACGTTACGCGATATGGCGACAATCGAAGACTCTAAACGCGAAATCGAATGATAAGCGAACTGATGGCAAACAAATACTGACAACGTCTAAAAATACGAATTTTGTACTTATATTTATCATACATTCATAATTATGCGATAAATTTGGATCGTTAAACGTCGCAAAGCACAACGCGGAAGTAACGCGGAAAATCGGAATGCACCGACAACGAAACGGAAGCAACGGACTTGAGTTCTGCCTCGATATTAATATATTATGATATATTTAGCTTCATAGTCAAATTTTATTATTCGTAGTCGAAAACGGATCGAAAAACGGATCAGAAACGACAAACGGAGCAAAATACGCAACTTTAACGCAACCGACGGATTTACGTGTCGTAACCGACTTCTTATATAATTTTAAACGTTTTCGAGATGGAATAAGTAAATTTCAACATTAAACAATGTTCGAGTTTCAAAAACGGGCCATGGATAGGTGTTAGGGCCTGAATACGTTAACGGGCATTGGGCCCGACCCATTTAAAAACCCTAACTATTTAAACAAAGCAAAACCGTTCATCACGTTCATTTGACGAAACCCTAGCCCTCATGTTAAATCCCCTGCTTCTTTCTCCCTTCCCTGCTTCCGATCGCCGGAGTCCGGTGAAGCCGGCGGCTCCGGTGGTCTTCTCCGATCATCTCGGTCACACACACACCCACCTCTTATCCCTCGTCTCTTATACACACAACATGACCGCATACATACATAGATGTAGAGGGAGAGACTGTAGAGAGAGAGAGAGCGACGGAGAGAGATGAGGACGGCGGCGACGGTCGCCGTATCTTAACGACGACCCACCACTCTCGGTTTCTCCGACTGCCGAAAGCAGCAGACGCCGGCGACGGCTCCGTGCCAGTCAGTCAGCGATGATGACGATGGCGGTGGTGTTTGACTGTTCTGTTGGTGACACGCCTCCAAAAACCTCCGAGTTGGGTTCAGATCTGGATTGGTTGGTGGGGATTAGGTCGAGGCTGCAAACAAGCCGGCGACAGCCGGCGACGCTCCTGTTCTCCAGTGATGTTTCAACGGCGGCGGTAACGGTAGGGTTGTTTGGTTCAGCTTCTCGGCTCGGTTCGGTTCACTCGAGGTTCAACTCAGGTTAAGTCGCGGTTCGGGTTCGGTTCAAACCAGTTATGGTTCAGTTCAAACCCGGTTCAGTTCGGATCTCTGTTCAGTTTTAATATTACAGATTTTATTCGATTTGGGTTATCTTGGGTTTAGTTCAAAAATCTAATGTTTGTTTTAGGTTCAGTCTCGGTTCGGTTCGGATTGGTCAGTCAACAGAAGTAAACGGGTCAAACCCGGTCAACACGAGTCAATCCTGGTTAAATCTGGTCAACTGTCGGTCAATGAGTCAACGCGAGACTCGGTAAAATTTAATTACAACGCGCAAATATAATTATATAAGTTTATAATTATTATTAATATATAATTATCGCGAAACCGAGCTCGACCCGACCGTTAACAATTCGACATCGCCAAAGAGTTAAAAGTAACAACTAAGTCGACGTACGCTATCTTCGAATAGTCATTAAGTTAAAACCGAGTCATCGTTAATTACATAAATCGGAAATAAAAATCGGCGAAAATTAGATTTAAAACCCAACGAAAAATTATATATATATTGTTTGTTTGCGAGATTGCAGGTTGTGTTTTGATAAATAAATCGACAAATAATATTGCCGGGATCGTCCAAAAACAGAGGAAACTCTGCCCGAATTTCGTAAAGTCCGTAAAACGAAAACGCGACATATTTCAAAGTTTAACGTCCGATTTCAAGCGATCGTTATATAATAAATATTAACATATGTATTTATTTTAACGACGCGTACAAATTGATCCGATAGCTTTTCTACACGCGCGACTACAAAGCAACAAGTTTTGGCGATTCGTTACAATTGAAAAAAATTATTTATGTTTAATTCAAACGCCGAATTTGGAAACTATATTTCAAATGTGGATAAATTATTGGAAAGATGTATAAAAATAAGTATATTGATTATATTTATTTCAAAACACCAAATTTCCAAACGCTTTTACAAAACGAATACAAAGTGCGTAGTATTTCAAACGACGAAATTCGGAAATCGTATATAAAAGACATCTCGAATTCTGCAATCGTATAACACGAATATAATTATATATATTCGAACGTCGAGATTTTTAATACTTTTTATAACATAAATATAGTTATATTTATTTCTAAAGTTGATGACGCGAACACATACGAATACTTTCGAATGATATTATAACAATAGTATATTGTTACAGTCGATTCAAACGTCTAAACAAGTGCAACACGACATGCTAGAGTTTTGTGCGAAAACGAAACGTATTATCTATTCGGATATATAGACAAGTATATAGACAACATGTCTTACGAAAATATCATTTTCATGAAATATACTTAAGTTTAGATATACTTATGTTTAGATATAAACATATATCATTTTCATGATATACGTCAACGTACATAACGACTGAATATCATTTTCATGAAATATACTTATGTTTAGATATAATATTTCAAGTTATTCAAAGACTAAGACAATTCTAAGTAAACCATAGGTTGGTTAACCGAGTTAAGTCAATAATAATTTCATAGAATCGTAGGAGTGATGATTCGGTAGAGCTCGGTATCAAGTAGTATAGCTACGTCATTCTTAGAAACTTACAAGTTATTCCACTTTAGGAATACACTAGATTGCATGCTAGCAAGTCAAGTTGTGGAGATAACACTACGGAAATCACAATAAGCTAGCTTTGCACTGGATTATTCAGGTGAGTTCATAACCCCCACTTTTTATGGTTTTACATTTTTATAAATGTTTTCGGGGGTGGAAAGACATGCAAGTTTTGCAAAAGAACACAATGTTTCGATAAACAAAAATAATATATTTTTAAACCATGTTACAAACAGATTTCAATAAACACAAATGGTTTACGAAAGGTTTATACTAAACTTACTGATTTTCACAACTATACAAAGCTTTTCGAAACGTGCATGAGTTTTATGACTAGTGACGGGATTGTCATAGTCACAACTAGGGGCGGGGCCCCAAGTTTTACAAAGAAAACATGGGCTCGACCCAAAGACAAAAGAACATGGGCTAGGCCCAAAATCACAAAAGAACATGGGCTAGGCCTAAAATCACAAAAGAATATGGGCTAGGCCCAATAACACAGATTTATAACAATTGGTATGTAGCTATGGGATTAGATTATAACAAGATCACTGTGTGTAAGTAGGGAAATCACAATAGTAACCATTAATCACGTAGTGACGAAGGTGCAAAAGGTGTAGATCTATCGAGTTTGAGACACGCTCCACTCCTGGTATGATAACCGGTTAGGAGTGCTTTTATGATCCCAAAATGTCAAAGAAGTCTGGATTTGGTTACTTACTTATGGCACATAGGTCGGTGTATTAGCTACACACTGACAGATCCTTAGATTCCATAGGAAAACTACATACTACAATTTAAATGCCGATTTACAAAGATAATAGAAAACATTTTATCACCGGTTTATAAACATAATAGTTATATGCATGGATTTACAGACAACATGGAAAACATTTCAATACTATTTTACAGTTATGACATTTCAAATGCTTTGGGATACTATGATCCCACAAACCAGTTTTCGAAGGCAAAATGCTCAAATGTTTTATGACTTATTTGAAAATAAAAACAGACAAACTATGAACTCCCCAACTTTGTGTTGATTTTTCGCATGTTCTTTCTCAGGTTATGATATCAAGTATGGCCCGGTTGGAATAGTGGAACACATGGGGATTCGAGTAATTAGCGGGCGTTCAGTTACTAGAAACCTTAGCCATCACGTCTGCTTCCGCTGTGCGATGAAGATGCCATTCGGTTCACGCCCCGCTCTGATGTTAAAAGGACAACGTGGGGGCGTGACACCACAGGTGAATAATGCATATGTCATGGACTTGCACCCGTTGGTTAACTTATCTGCTCCAGTGAGATGTTTACTCTCGAAGGCGATGAAAGATCAATCGTATTTGTTGGCATTGAAGAATGGGCCATGTTCATCTACGAAACATGAACCATTTAGCAAAAAAACAACTCAGTGTTGGGGGAATCTTTACATAGTTTCAATACGCACAAAAGTGTGAATTATGTGAAAAAGGAAAAATTAAACGAAAGCCTCACAAACTGAAAACTAGTACCTCGATTCAAAAACCACTTGAATTGCTTTAAATGGATCTTTTCGGTCCGATCCATGTTGCCAGCATTGGTGGGATGTCTTTTTTCTTAGTTGTTACTGACGTTTTCTCGCAATATTCGTGTGTATTTTTCTTAAAAACAAAGGACCAAACTTTTGGGATTTTAAAGGATTTATTCATTAACTTGATAAAAATTATTCACGTCCTATTAAGAGAATCCGAACTGACAACGACACTGAATTTACAAATCAAAACATGGACCAGTTATGTCGAAAAATGGGAATCATTCATCAGCTCAGCGCTCCTTATGTTGCTCAATAGAACAGAGTTATAGAACGGAAGAACCGTACCCTAACCAAGGTAACCAAAAACTAGGCTATCTGAGTCTAAGTTACCAATTTTCTTCTTGGTCGAGACGGTAAACACAACATGCTATGTGCTTAACCATGTGCTTACCCCAAAAGAGAAGATAAAGCTTGTTATGAATTACTTGTAAACAAGAAACCGAATTTATCCTGTTTTTAGCCTTTTGGAAGCAAGTGTGTTATTCAACATACCAAAGATACTCCTAAGCTGGGCGAAATTAGAGAGATAGGGTTCTTTCAGGATTACGCTAATGGAGTTCCAAACAAACGCATTTATAACATCAAAAAGCGAATAGTGGAGGCCATGTATGATATAACTCCTTTGAGTTATGATCCTCCACCGTCTAAATTTGGTCCTAAAAGCGGGTATGATTATGAATAATTATTTGATTCTTTTAAACTTTCGGATGTTTCAGAAGAATATTCGAGAATGGTCTACGCGATCTTGTAAAAAAAGATGAAGTGGATGCTAGTTGGAGAGCAAGTATTTTGACAAACGTGACCCCGAATATCACATCAAGAGGTTTAGTAACCGAGACTTTGATAGTAAACCATGTTGTTGATGTGTAGCTCCCTAATGAAGCTGGTTTCTAGCAATTCTGAGGTAACAAATGTTGTGAACACAGGTAATGCAAAAGCAGTCAAATTTGGGAGACAATCTTCAAGCTCCGGCAATCCTAATCACAAGAACAAATATTTATAATCTTGTTGATAAAATTATTGGGAACCTAAATGCTGGAGTGTTTACGTGAATGAGCATTTCAGAGATGCAGTGCTTGTTTTCAGATATCAAGTAGCAAGAGATATACAATCTTAGCTTACACGAATGCTTTATCTCTTAGATAGAGCTAGAAAATTATCAGATGGCTTTGAAAGATAATTCTTGGTGTGAAGCGACGCAAGAGGAGTGACCTCAGTTCGACAAGTTAAAGGTGTGGATTTTGGTCGATCTTCCAAAGGGCCAACATGCAATCAACACGAAGGGATAGATTGTACAGAAGTTTATACACCAGTGGCAAGACTGGAAGCCATTCATTTGTTTCTAGTTTTGTTGCACATATGCTTTTCAGAGTCTATCAATTAAATGTAAAAAGCACACTCTTTTTTGGAAAACTACATGAAATTGTGTATGTGTCCCAACCACCAGGGTTCGCGGTTCTAGAATCTGAGAATAAAGTTTATTTATTAGACAAAGCTCTTTATGGTCTCAATCAAGCTCCTCGTGCCAGGTACGGGACTCTATCGAAGAATATCTTGGAGCATGGTTTCTCGTGTGGTGTCGACTCCACATTGTTCATTTTGAAGAAAGTGGGAGACTTTCTGATTGTGTAGATTTACGTTAATGACATTATTTTCAGTTCTTCAAATGTAGAATTGTGTCGCCAGTTTGAGGTTGTGATGAAGTCTAAGTTTGAAATGAGTACGATGGGAGAGTTGTCGTTCTTCCTAGGTCTTCAGGTGAGTTAAGAAAAAGAAGGGACGTACGTTCATCAAACAATGTATGCTTACGAGATTATTAAGAGATTTGGGTTGGAAGATAGCTTACCATATGACACGCCATTACCAACGAATCACAAGCTGATGACCGATAAAGAGAAAGATCTAGAAGTGGATCCAACTCTGTATCGAGCCATGATAGGTTCTCTTATGTATCTTACAACTTCGCGTCCCGATATTATGTTTTTTGTTTGTTTATGCGAGGTACCAATCTAATCGGAATGAGTTACACATGAAGGTTGTCAAACATATCTTCAGATACCTAAAAGGGAAGTCTAAGCTTAGATTGTGGTATCCGGCTGACGGAAGTCTAGATTTAATATCGTATGCCGACGCAGATTTCGAAGGGTGCCCAATCAATAGAAAGTCAACCTCTGGCACACAACTACTTGGAAAACGTCTTATGCCCTAGCAATGCAAGAAGCAAATTGCCATGTCTCTATCCACGTGTGAGGCTGAGTACATTTCAGCTTCGAGCTATTGTGCTCAGGTCTTGTGGATTCAGCAACAAATGAGGGACTACGGTTTGAATTTTACTCAAACTCCAATTCTTGTCGATAATTGTTAGGTCCTAGAAGTGTGAGACTGACGCATCAAATATATGCAACGGTTTATGTTAGCTAAGTGGTTTTAACTGGGTGGGTTAGTTTGTATTAGGTTTGGACCTTTATAGGTCACTTAGGTATGCCACAGGCCACGTGGGCCAGACAGCCCAAGGGAAGCCCATGAGGGGCATGGGTAAACCCTAGGTATATAAGGAACATTATGTCATAATTAGGTTTAAGCTTTTAGAGAGAACTTGGGTAGCCTCCACCATTATAGAGAGAGATCGGGAGGTCTGAAGAACATGTATCAGACGATTTTGCAATTCGTAGTAATAGAACCATATGCAAGTTTGAAAGTGATTCGCGTGTTATTCTCGTTCATCTCGTTTGTCTTATTTTCGGTTTTCTTGAATATCCTCAAGTTTGGATTCCACCCATCCTTGGTGATTGTTTAATATCGATGTTGGATTAGGATTATCCGTTACTTACAATTGGTATCAGAGCATCAGAACCTGACTGGCTTAGAGTGCTTTTTTTCGCTTTATTAAAATTATTAACCGTTCTTGAAGATTTGACTGATAATCAAAAGATGAAAGAAATTTGAATTTTGATCCGAGTACAAGTACTTGGATGTACCAAGTGTTCATGTGTTACTCTCCATGTTGCATAAGAACGTTTGCTTATATATTTCTTAGAATTGTGTAGATCTTGATTTAGATCAAGAAGCAGGGGTTGCTGAAAATTGAGGTACTGTTAGTTGTCGACAAAGCATGAAGCATCACAACCGCAAAGTGTACCTAAGTTAGAAGAACCGGATACCAGTCATTGTCTGACATTGATAGTACATTTGAAGAAGTACCTGTGAACTTGCTTGCTTGAAAAAGATAGATTGAAGAAGAAAGAACTGCTGAGATTCTTCCTCTCGCATTCTTTTGACATAGATGTTCCAAGCAAAGCTGATCAATATCCTGATAGGAAGCTAACCACAAGAGTAGAAGAAAGAGACGGTGTTGAGAGTTTGTTGAAGTGTGAGGTCCTAGAAGTGTGAGACTGACTTCCACAATACCTACAGTATAGCGACAACTATAGACTCCGTTAAGATGTTGCTGAATTTATGATATGAAGATAATTAGATGCATCAGTCTATGGGGAAATTGTTAGATCCTAGAAGTGTGAGACTGATGTATCAAATATACGCAACGGTCTTGGTAGCTAACTTGTTTTAACTGGGTTAGTTTGTATTAGGGTTGGACCTTTATAGGTAACTTAGGCATGCTACAGGCCATGTGGGCCAGACAAGCCCAAGGGAAGCCCATGAGGGGCATGGGCAAACCCTAGGTATATAAGGAACATTATTTCATAATTAGGGTTAAGCTTTTAGAGAGAACTTGGGTAGCCTCCACCATTCTAGAGAGAGATATCAAGAGGTATGAATAAGTTGTATGAGAGGGTTTTGCTCTTCGTATTAATAGAAACCTTTGAAAGTTTGATAGTGATTCGCATGTTATTCTCGTTCATCTCATTTCTCTAATTTTTGGTTTTCTTGAATATCATCAAGTTTGGATTCCGCCCATCCTTGGTGATTGTTTGATATCGCTGTTAAGATCCGGATTATTCGGGACTTGCAATAATAACTCTCGTCATTTCCATTACTAATAATCTGGTTAACCACTCACACTAAGCACATAAATGTTAAGCATCATTTCAATCGCGACTGTGTAGAGAAGGGTCTAATTTAAGTGGTTAGGGTAGACACCTTGGATAATCTTGCCAACCAAGACATTCAAACAGGCTAGATTCGAAGATCTGGTCCGAATGATTGGTATGATCAACCCTGAATTAAAAGCTTCTAGAAACTCGCATAGAAACTTTGTTTTATTTTCAAATGTACAGTTTTTACTGCTTTACAAAAATTAAAAATCTCCAAAAATATTTTACTTAGTTGTAGGTTTATTTTTATGAAAATAAAAATCTCCAAAAATATTTTACTTAGTTGTAGGTTTATTTTTATGAAAATTACAAAAACATTAGAAAATTATAAAAATGAGATCCGTTGATGCATATGTCTATTGCCTACGTCATCGACTCATATCAAGTCTGCAATAGGAATCTACATGTTATAATATTTGATTATGTATAATATGCTTATCTTGTACAAAGGTAACCCTCGTACAAAGGTAACATCCTGGTACAAAGGTAACCCTCGTACAAAGGTAACTCCCTCATACAAAGGTAACACCCTTGTGAGAAGTAGCACCTACCTTTGAACTAAGCTAACTTTGCAGGATGCTATCTTTGCACCAAGCTAGTCAAGTCTATAAATAGGAGTGTGTGGTTATTGTATCTCTAAGTATTTGCTGATTGATTAGGTGAAGGCCTGTCAGATTTTTCAGATTGTACATGTTTGAATATGAATGAAACATTGAAAATGAAAAGTAATCTTGATATCTTGTGACTAATCTGAAATGGATTCCGCACATTTAAGACTATGATAAACAAATTAGGACCTGAGCTTATGGATGAAAGCGGATTCTCACAAGATCATGTTGAGAAAAGGGTAAATGATAGTACGTAGGTAGTCATATCCGATACAGGATAATCGTAATGCCTAAAATTTAAATGTTAATTGTAACAGCCTCATTAAACGTTGCTTCGGTAGGTTTTACGCGTAAATAAGAACCAGTTTTTTGTATATACACATAATGAACTGCGTAACTTGTGTGTAACATCTCTCGGATATATGATATTGTAATTTAGTTTCATAGGTTGCCAACTTCTGAGATACTAGGTCTTTATGTTTGTTAAATCTCTGGGTATTATACCTAGTGTTCTGATTTTGCGTAAACAATGTCCTAGGCCTCATATAATACTTTGCTAAGTGCTTCCTTTGGGTGCAAACCCCTTTGGTGGATTTCTTTTCGACCACAACAATCACCACTGGATGATCTGTTTAAAATTGTCATCACCGGATGTACAAATTGCCAATCTATGTTACCACCAGGTACATACCGTAAAACTGTCTAATTTTGCAAAAAAAAAAACAAAAAGATACCAAAACATCGGTACACCACCTTTTTAAGTCGAGCCTTCATCTATTTCTCTATGCGGTGGCACTAACCTGAGTTCTCAAGGCCTCGCATTTAGCCGGATCTAGAGATTTCTCAGGTATTCTCACCTGTAAGATGTAATGTTTGGTAGTCTTGATAGGAGAGTATATTCTAAGGTGGGTAAACACAGTTACAATAAGTTATTAATACACTTAATCGCGTATCTCGAAAAAAGTGTTCGGAAGCGTGCTGAAACTTAAGTGGATCACAATGCTGTTAAACGTCTTGAACTGTTAATATCATTCTAAATGCTTAACCTGAAAACTATATCTTTGTGTTGGATATTGATAGAAAAACTGATACGATCCCTTTGCACCAATTTCACAAAAAGAAGGCTCATGTAAATATGTTGCTAGTTTTAGTTCATTTATTTGGTCTAAATTGTAAAACAACAAAAAGATTTGACATTCTTGTTTCTATGTGCGAGCTTATCCTTCTAAGGATACTCTAAGGGGTTGTGAACATTCTTTTAATAACAGAATAATACATCCGGTGAGGTGAATCTAAAATAACTCTTTTTCAATATAATTCAGTCGTGCTACATCTATCCGTGTGTGTGGGAAATTTTGATAGTTAATATGTTTGGTAAGTTTGATCTATGTAATGGGGTTGTGAAATTTTTCCTAGTTATAAGTTACTAAGGAAACATATGTTCTGAAAGTTAGTAAATTTCTCCGAGTTAAGATAAGAGTTTTCGGAGTTTTTGTCTAGATTTTATAGGCTCTGGGATTGGGCTTATTTTCTGCGGATTTAGGTTTAACCCATATTTTTATTCTTAAAGGTTTTAGACTATAGGTTTTGGGCCTTTTTTGGGGTTATATTTCTCCGAGTTAAGATAAGATGTTTTCGGAGTTTTTGTCTAGATTTTATAGGCTCTGGGATTGGGCTTATTTTCTGCGGATTTAGGTTTAACCCATTTTTTAACTGTTAGAATATGTTAGGGGTGTTTTGAGGTTTGTTCAGTATATAGGGTTTGGTTCAGGGTTACATCTAAGTTCATTGTTCCGAAAAACTTAATCTGGTG
This sequence comes from Scalesia atractyloides, assembly GCA_947069175.1. NCBI lineage: Eukaryota > Viridiplantae > Streptophyta > Magnoliopsida > Asterales > Asteraceae > Scalesia > Scalesia atractyloides. The sequence goes on along the minus strand of CAMTDV010000116.1, from coordinate 18,912,926 downwards.
TTACAAAGAATTTCTCCGGTTTTAAGATCACCTTGTCCGCGTTTGTTCTCTTCCGAAACTTTGTTACAACTTAGTCTCCTAAAACTTACCTAGGGTTTCTCTGTGTTTACACTTTATAAAACCCACAAACCGTTCACCTTTTTCATTTACATACTTCCCTCTCAACTCTTCTCTAATAACCAAGATAAAACCCCTTGTCTCAGCATCTAAGGAACTGATCCTAGAGTGATTTTTGAAGTCTTTGTGATTTCATTATAGTGTAACAAGATCACACGAATGTTTTCTTGAACCTTTAATCATCAAAATCACTAGAGGTTGATCAGTGAGTTTATTTTTTTGGGGTTTTTGAAGGGTTTAACCATGGGTGTTGGGGTTTAAAAAGCTGATGAAGATTGCTTATCTAAAAATCTTTAAGTTGTAAATTTTGGATCCATTGTGTTGTGATAAAAGCAGTTTAGATTCTATATGTTGGTTTGGTTGTTGTTTTGATGCTTGTTAAATGTTCATGAAAATTGATAATTGGTGATGTTCTAAGAAAGATTTGTGAAGAACAAAGTAATTTTTTTTAAAAGTTACCTTTTTGATCCATTGGATGTGTTTTAACTTGGTTGTTTGTGTTTGAAATTCGGAGAACCTAGGTTTCCTTTCTGTAAGTTCGGAATGTTCTTAACTTAGGTTTGATGAAGAATTTCAAACTGGTTTCCAGATTAAGATTGATCCGGGTTATTAACTTGATTCCGGTGTAAATATAGTTCCGGATTAAAGATGTCTTCAGGGTACTGTTGCTCCGGAGAATTTTAGTTGCCGAGTTTAAGTCTTATCTGGAATGGTGGTTTCTTTTCTTCCATATTTATTCCTAAATTAAATAAGTTTCAGGTTTATTCGAGTTGGCTCTCCGGGTTTAAACTTTTCAAATTTTCATTATTTCTTCGGGTTTCCTTGATAATGTTGATATTGTTGATAAATATGTCTGCTACCTACGTCTACGAGTTATGTCGAGTCTCTAACAGAACTAAGTGTTAGATTATGTTTTGATTGTAACTGTATTACCTTTGTATGAAGGTATTACTTCGTGCAGAGGTAACAAGTCCGCACAGAGGTAAAACTTAGTTCGTACGGAGGTAACATCCTTAGTCCGCACAGAGGTAGAAGTAGTATAAATAGGTGCGTGGACATTGGGTTAGATAGTTGTTTTGTCGATTAGACGGCGAAGCTCTGTCCGTGTGTTTTCTTGAACTTGGAACCGTTGATTCAATTAATGAAAACAAATAATTGAGTAATCTTGTTATTGTCGCCTAACTAAAATTGGATTCTACACAATATAAGGACTTGGTTAACAGATATTGACCTGAGCTATCTATGGATAAACGGTCCTCACAAGTGGTATCAGAGCTTGGAGGCTAATATCTGAAGATAATTCAACAAGATTCAACAATCGAAGACTTCTCTTCTACTCATTTCTTATCATTTTTATCATTTCTCACAGATTTGACCTTCAAAATGGAGTGATTTTTCCGAGGATTATATAAAATATGTTATTCACAAACCCTCAGAAAAATTGGACCAAAATTTAATCAGAATCATGATCACATTGACAAAAAAAATGAGAAAACTTGAGTTTTTACATTCGCATGAAGGAAGTACGTTTATACGAACAAAGTACCTTCGCACGAACGTAAAATTTGTTTTTTTTGAAAAGCCTACCTTCGTATGAAGATAAACTTCAAAGTGTTTCTCGTTGTTACCTTCTCACAGACGTAACTAAGAATTATTTGTTTTCTTGTCTTAGTTCGCTCGAGGGTACCTCAGTACAAGTTTACCTCCGCACAAAAATTTCTTGGTACCACAGTTTTACCTCCGCATTTAATCATATCTTCGCACGAAACTTCTGTCAAATTGGAGAACGAGTTTTATAATGCTTTCGCTACAAGCCCATGTTAGTTGCTCAAAATTTAAACCTAAATAATGAAATGGGGACAATGACGAAGCCGCCAAAACTCATGAACATGGAAGATTTCAAAGGTTGGCACGAGAGGTTCGAAAATTGGGTTAGTGCCAATTATCAAGACCGCTTGTATTCAATTGAAAAAAAATATACCACTCCCATTAGAGAGAATGGACTAGAGACAAATCTAATTCAGTTCACTCCAGCCGAAGAAGAAAAAATTATAAGAGAGAAAAAGATGTTAAACATTCTTCAAGAAGCGATAAAAGAAGACAATTTCACGCTGCTCCAACACCAAGGAGACACACAATCTATTTGGAATTCTTGGAAAGTAAAATTACAAGGTAGTTTGTCAATGATCAAAAGTAAGAAGGCGTTAATCACGAAAGAATTTGACATATTCACGGCCTTGAAAGGAGAATCAATTAAATAGCTTGTTGAATGGTACTGTCGTTTGGTTGAGTATATGAAACGGTTGAATATACTGGACGACGAAGAATGGGTGGACAAGCTAGTTGAAGCATTGCCACATGGTGATTGGTCGACTTACTTATTGATTCTGAAGAATATCCAAGAATACAGTAGTTTGAATCTAGGGAAGTTTATCGAAAAGCTTGAAGGGCAAGAGCTAGAACTACAAAAATGGCTAAAATGAAGAGTGCAAAAATCCAACAAGATGTGGATCTTTACTTCAAAGGTAGCAGCGTGGCTAATACTCAAAGCCCAAAGATCCAAAATGCTTTCAATGCAGATATTTCATCTGGATCTTCTTCAAACAATTTAAACAGTGGAAGGGGATTCCCATCATATCCAAGTTTCATGCCAAATACCCCGACATAGAGTCCTCAATCATCACAACGCTCGAACAACTATGATAGCTAGAACAATAAAATCAACTCCAATTAATACATCCTGTAGTGCAACATTTTAGTAAACCTTTAAAACGCTCACGAATTCACCGAAACGACAACCAAAGAACACATGGGGTTACTTTCTTCTGTCTTGGAGTCTTATGAGAGTTTAGTAGGAGGAAGAATCGGAAATCCCTACATGACAAAAAGGATTATGATCAAATTGATTTGGAGGAGTTAGAGCTAATTGATATAAAATGGTGTATGGCGAGAATAGTTCGAAGAGCTCAAATATTCATGGAAATTACTAGGAGAAACATTCTCGGAGGTCTTAACTCAAAATTAGGATTCGACAAATTCAAAGTAACCTGTTTCAAGTGCAAAGAAAAGGGACATTTCAAGAGAGAGTGTCTGAACAGAGAGGTTAAAAATCCTTTTGGTGATGATTATTACAAGTGTTGGTGCATATTTGTGACAACAGCTTAGATTTGGTCTTTGGATATCTTGTAATTAGTAAAATGATAAACGGTTAGCGGTTTAGTTTTAACGGTTACGGGTTTAGTTTTGAAATAGTGAATTAGAAGTAATTGGGCTGAACTAAACCTAGAATAGTGCATGGTAGGCGAATTGGGCTTTAAACCCATTAGCAGTCCATGTAGGGAAACCCTAGCCCATGAGCATAACTAATATCTATATAAAGGGAGGTTGTGTTTAGGGTTAAGGTTGTTGGTTCTATTGCTCAGTTAGGTGTTCAGTTGCAGAGAGAATTGCTTCAGAGAGTTTTAGAGAGAGAGAGTCTTGAATTGATTGTAAACACTTTGTGTTAGATAATCAATAGAAGATAGTTTGAAGAAATTCTTTTTATTCATGTTGGTGTTCTTGTTATTTCTGTGAAATCTGATCTAGGGGATTCTACATTCTAGATTAGATAGACGATTATGTCAAGATCCAGAAGGACTAGGGGACCTACAATTGGTATCAGGGCATTCGGCTCTTGATTATTGCTCAGTTCGGAATCGTAACAGCAGAAAAGTTGGGTTTCTGGGCGTTTTGGAGGTGTTCTTGAAGTTTGTGACGACTGAATTAGGGTTTTGAGGGCTATTTTAGGGTTTTTGCAGGTATTTCAGACTTTCTGCAGCTATTTCGGATTAACAGCAGGAATTCGGATTGAAGACTTGCATTCCGGATTAAAAGGCATAGTATTTCGGATTGAAGACATAGATTTCAGATCAGAATCTACAATTTTGGATCATCAGACTTGCAATTCGGATCTTGAAAGGTACAATTCGACTAAATTTCGGATCAGAAGCCATTTCGAATTCCATTTCGAATTGGATTTCGGATTGAATTTCAGATCAGTAGCTTTTCCGGATTCCTTCTCGGATTAGAACTATTCCAGATTCCATCTCGGATCTTTGTAGTCTTTTCAGGATTTCCATTTCGGATTAGAGCAGTGCATTCCAGATTTCATCTTGGATCCCTATTCAAGATCATCATTTCAGTTTGTCAACTCGGATTACTGTTCTGGATTTTTATCTCGGATTGTCAATCAGAGTTTCCATTTCGGATTTTACACTGTTTCGAGTTACACAGAAAAAGGTGGAAAGTTAACCAGCTGACGTAACCGGAGTTAAACATTTTCGGAAATAGAAATTGATCCATAGACAATTTTGACGAACCAATTGGACAGTTAGACCCGTGTGATTTTTAGGACCAAAAAATAAACCTCCAAAGATGCTGAAGGTAGAGAACTATCTCACTTGGAAGGATAGGTTTCAATCCTTTATTGAATGTCAGGACACACGAATGTGGATCTGTATTCAAGATGGGTATGCTAACCCAACGCATGATTTTGAGGACAGAAAACGGGTTACTGCTTATGTGAATATGTCTGAAGCTGAGAAGAGAATGTATGAGTCTGAGAAGAAAGCCTTAGCTGCTATCAAGATGTCATTACCTGATGGCATAAAACACACATTCAAGCGTTATACTACATCGAAAGAGATGTGGGATGCCCTAGAGAAGAGGTATGAGGGCAATCCCGATGTGAAGAAGAACAAGGTTGATCTCCTGAAGAAACAGTTTTCTGTGTTTAAAGGCATGAGGAGTGAGTCCCTTGAAGATATTATCACAAGATATTATCATCTGATGTTAGAAATCGATAATTATGACATAGAGGGATACACAGATGTGGAGATAAACAACAAGTTGCTGGATGCTTTACCTACTAAGTGGGATATTTACACGTTGATGATAAAGGGTGAAGATGATTATGAAAAGAAAGACTTGGAAGAGGTTTGTTGGGAAGTTAGGAGCTTATGAGCTCAATATGAAGAAGAAGGAAATGGGTTATGATCAGGTTCAAGATCCGAGGATTTATAAAGGTCTAACACCTTCATCTTCCAACAATGCTTCTAGTGACACTGCAACTGCGTTTCTCTCATGTGAGAATGAACAGATCATGACCAATTCTAAGGGTGAAGTATGTTTTGTTGCTGCTTCAGGAGGCTTGTCAGGGGCTAAAAGACAACAATCAAGTAACAACAGTTCTATGTCGATGCATCTGAGTGTCAAAAGTGCTAAAGATCACCTGGTATTGCTTGTTTCTTTCATTGCTTCCTACGAGAACTATATTCAGGGAAAAATATATGAATTTTCCTCTGAGTGTCAAAAGTGCTAAAGATTATGATCTGATCGACCCTGATGACTTAGAGGAGATGGATTTGCAATGGCAGATGGCCATGATGTCTTGAAGGGTGAAGAGGTTCATGAACAGAATGGGCAGGAAGTTCGTTGGCAAGAGTGTGGGCTTTGACAAGTCGAATGTGAAGTGCTACAACTGTTACAACTACGAACATTTCACTAGAGAGTGTCAAAGAGCTAAGTCTGAATCTCGTTCTAGTTCATCCTTTCAAGATTCTCCTGGTTATGGTTCAAGCAGCAGGAATGCGTCAAACAACACTGGATCAAAGGCCCTGATTTCTACTGCCAGAGAGGGTTCTTATGATTGGAGTGTTCATCTGGAGAGTGATAACAACGCCTCACAGGCATTCATGGCTGAGATAGCTACAGTTGCTGAAGAAGAAGTGAAAGCTGATGCTGAGGGAGAGCAAGAGAATGTAGCTGAAAAAGCTGATGGAGAACAGACAGAGAAGAAGATCGCTGTTGATTTTGATGCTTTCATGGCTAATCTAAGCAAATCAACTGGCGAGGTATGTTCTAACTCTGGTAAGTCTGTTTGTTTGAAATGTCGTGAACTGCAAAGTGAGGTTGACACATTAACACAACAAAACCAAAGTCTGGCTAATGAGCTCTCAAACATAAAAGAATCAAACTTTTTCGTAAAACGAAATGAGTCACTATACTTGAAGAAAATTAAAGGTTATGAAGAAGAAGTCAATATTCTAACCTGTAAGCTTAATGAAAAACTTCAATTTATTAACTTAGCTCATGATATGATGAGTGAGAAAACAAAAGAAATTTCTGAAAAATGCAAAGAGTTGTCTGATGCACAACTTAAAATTTGTGAGCTTGAAAAGAAATTAAATCAATTCAGAGATTCTTCTTTTGTCATGAAACACATGATGAATGGCCTGAAGAAGAGTAATGTCAAGACATGTGTGGGCTTCAAAGTTTTAAATGAAGTTCCACCACCACTTGGTCATGACTATTCTTTCTTGCCAGATGACGTAGAGCTTACAGACTTTGTGTCACCTACACCTGGTCGTTCCATGTCAGGAAGTGTTGATGGTTCTAAGAATGCCAAGAAAGATACTAACATGGGACCAGTTTTGAAAACAAAAATTACACACTCTAAGAATCAAAACAAATTTTTGTTGAAAAGGTTGAATTTGTTAAAGGGAGTGATATGAACAAAGAGGTCCATGTTATTACTAAAGAGTCAAGTATGCAATTTGCTAAAAATAAAAACAAAGAAAAATCAGAAGGTAAGCAAACTAAACAAGATCCTTCGAAGGCATCGTCATCATCATCGCCTGATGAATCTAAGCAAGAGGCTTCGATTAAGAAGTCTTCGGCTAGAAAATAGTGCTTCAAATATCATGAAAAGGGACATGTAGCTAGCTGCTGTCCTAACAAAAAGAGTGAAGCACAGGTAAGTGAGAAACAGAGAGAAAAATCACCAGAAAAATGTGGTGATGGTGAGAAGAAGGGTAACTCACCAAGGATATCTCCTACCAAGCAACAACGTGTTGTTGTGGGTGTAGATAAGGCTGAAAAAGAAACTCACCAGGTTCCTCGTTTTGAAAGAAATCAACAAAGACTTCAGCATGCATCTACATCAGGAAAATATGAAAGACCTAGAAGTAGTTCACCAAGAATGAATAACTTTCATGGTCAATCCAATAATTTCAGAAGTCAAGGTCAATATCAAAATCGATACAGAATGTTGGTAGTAGAAAATTTTATAACGATGGCTTTAGATATTATCATCATCAAGATTCTTGGAACTAAAATCATAATTTCCAAAGGTCGCAAAGTCCAAACATGTTAGGAAACCTCAGGACCACAGACCTAGTGGAAATCAAAAACCATTTCCATCAACAGGTCTAAGATCCAAGACTCTTGTTAGGAGTGATGGATATTGGATGGATGTTCCCGTTGTTGATGAATCTGGAAGACCCAAGACCATTAAGGCTTGGGTCCCCCAATCTAACTAATTTTGTTGGTTTGTGTAGGAGCTGCTAAGGAGGATTATCAACTTGTGGTATGTTGATAGTGGCTTCTCCAGGCACATGACGGGGGATGCGAGATTGCTGACTGAGTTTGAGAATATAAATGGTGGTTATGTGAATTTTGCAGGTGCTAAAGGAGGGCACATTATCGGTCGAGGAAAAGTGACTAACGGAAAGATAACACTGGACAAATTGAACTATATTGAGCAGCTGAAGCACAATCTGATGAGCGTGTCTCAAGTCTGCGACAAGGGTCACTGGGTCCACTTTACAAAATCTAAAGCTTTGGCGTTGAAACCTGGGTTGGTGATACCAGATGACTGGATTGTGATGAGAGCGCCAAGCAGAAATGACACTTATGTCATGGACATGGGTGCTAAGGATTCTTCCACTGTGGTGGCGTGTTTACTATCAAAAGCATCTGAGGCTGAGTCATTGTTGTGGCAGAGACGCATGGCCCACATCCACTACCGGAAAATGTACTATATTATTAAAAATGGTTTAGTGGAAGGGGTGCCAGTGCAGAGGTTTCACGTGGAAGATAAATGTCTTCCATGTCAAAAGGGAAAATAACATAAGAAACCTCATAAGTCTAAAACAGTACATAGATGCCCCTTATGAATTACTTCATATGGATCTATTCGGTCCAGTAAATGTAAGGAGCATAGGTGGAAAGTACTATTGTTTAGTTGTCACTGATGATTATTCCCGATATTCATGGGTTTTCTTTTTTGGTACAAAAGAAGAGACATCAGAGATCATTTTACAAAATTGGAAAATGTCCATGATGCACGGATCAAGAGGTTAAGGAGTGATAATGGCATGGAGTTCAAGAATCAAGTTTTGGATCTCTATTGTCTTCGCAAGGGAATTGAACATCAATATTCTGCTCCTTATACACCTCAACATAATGGAGTCGCTGAGAGGAAGAATAGGATGTTGATTGAATCCGCAAGGACTATGCTTTCTGATTCATAGCTTCCAGTTCTCTTTTAGGGAGAAGCTGTGAACACAGCTTGTTTTGTCCTGAACAAAGTTTTGATGGTTAAACGGTTTAACAAAACATGTCACGAACTATTTTTTAACCAAAAACCAAACTTAAAAGGCTTTGAACCATTTGGATTACCCTGCACCATTGTGCGAAACAAAGATAAGCAAAAATTCGATGAGGTAGCTGATGAAGGTTACTTTCTAGGCTATATGCCTGGAAACACCGAATAAAAGGGTTTTTAATCTAAAAACTTGTAAAATTGAGGTTGTGTTTAACATGGAAATCACTAGTTATTCACCTCAACAATCAACGAGTGGTCCTCATATATTATATGATTATGACAATGTCTTTAAATCATTTAATATTCCTGATTCTTCCAATGCAGATGAGTCTCAGGTGATCCATACTGTGATCGGTGAAGATGGTGAGTGTGACTTCATGCCTAGATCGAGTATATCGATAACAGATGCTCTAGAAACTTCTTCCAGTGCAGCTCCAGAGGACTCCAGTGATAGTGAGTCTGAACCTATTCAAGGGGAGGATTTCCCTAATCCGTTTGGTAATGCTAATATTCAGGGTGAGGTTGGATCTAATCTGGGAGATAATCTGGTTGTTGACACTATTGCTACTACACGAGTACATAGAGATCATCCAGTTGAAAACATCATTGGTGATCATGCTGCTGGTGTTTAGAAGAGAAGAGGTGTGCTCGAAGGTTCCTCTTTGTTTACTTCGATTCAGAAGACTGGGTTGATTCATGAGTGTTTTTATAGTTGTTTTATTGCCCAAGAGGAGCTGAAGAATGTTCATATGGCTCTAAAAGACAACTGTTGGGTTGAAGCGATGCAAGAGGAACTAGCTCAGTTTTAGAAGTTGAAAGTTTGGGAGCTAGTTGACTTGCCTGAATGAGAGAAGGAAATAGGCACCGGTAGCAAAGTTCTGTTCAATCAGCAAGAAGGGATTGATTATAATGAAGTGTTTGCACCGGTAGCAAGGTTGGAGGTAATTCGTTTGTTCCTAGCTTTTGCTGCATTTAAGGGCTTCAAAGTTACCAACTTGACGTGAAGAATGCGTTTCTTTACGGGAAAGTCCAAGAAGTGGTGTATGTCTCACAGCAAGACGGGTTTACTGATCCAGACTATCCTGATCGAGTCTATCGACTTGATAAGGCATTGTATGGGTTGCATCAAGCACCTAGGGCGTAGCATGAGACACTGTCAGCATATTTGCTAAAACATGGTTTTGAAAGAGGTCAGATTGACAGTACACTTTTCATTTAAAGAAAGAAGGAAGACTTTCTGCTGGTACAAGTATACGTAGATGACATCATCTTTGGGTCATCTGATGAGAACATGTGTCATGATTTCGAAGAGGCAATGAAGAGCAAGTTTGAGATGAGTGCGATGGGTGAATTATCCTACTTTTTGGGTTTACAAGTTGAACAGAAGAAGGATGGGATGTTTATTCATCAGACAAAGTATGTGTATGACATTTTGTCTTGTTTCAAAATGGAGGATTGCGCTACTTTAATACACCTATCTGTGAGAATCACACTCTTGTCCAGAGAGTGTGGAGGATGTTGATCCACTTCAATACAGGGCAATGATTGGTTCTCTGATGTACTTGACTGCTTGAAGACCCGACATCATGTTCAAAGTATGTCTTTGTGCTAGATATCAAGCGAATCCAAAAGAGTCCCACATGAAAGCGGTGAAGCGGATTCTTCGTTACTTGAAGGGGAAACCAAAAATTAGGTTATGGTATCCAGTTGCTAGTGATTTAAAGTTTGTTGCTTTCACTAATTCGGACTTTGGAGGATGCAAATCTACAAGGAAGTCTACCACAGGTGGTTGTCAGTTCTTAGGAGGGAGGCTCGTTTCATGGCAATGCAAGAAGTAGTCTTGCGTGTCTACCTCGATGTGTGAAGCTGAATATATTGTTGCGGGTAGTTGTTGCTCTCAGGTTCTCTGGATCCAACAGCAGATGCCGATTACGGTTTGAATTTCACTCGTACTCCTATTATGATAGACAATAATGCCACTATATAAATGACCAACAATCCTGTAAAACACAGTCGCACAAAACATATCGACATTTATCATCATTTTATATGGGATTGTGCTGAAAAGAAATTAATTGAACTGCATCGATTCGACACACTAGATAACCTGGCAGATCTTTACGCAAAAGCATTTGACAGGGCTCGCTTTGAACATTTGGTCGAACTCAACGGGATGAGGAATCCTGAATAATCATTTTTCCATAAAAATAGTTTGTAAATAATTTACTGCTTTTCAAAAATCAAAAACATAAAAAAATAGAAAACCAAAAATGAGTTTTTCACTGTATGAAAAAGAAGAAATGATAGTACATCAGCAAGTTAGACTGTCACACTAAACTTAAAAGAAAATTGCTTAAGTGTGATAGCAGCTTCATCATATGATGTACCAGTAGGCAAAAGGCATGAAATAATCAACTTAACTTTGTGATACACATAAAATAGATTGTGTATGAGTGGGTAACATATCAGTGGCGTATGGTTTTATAACCTTAAATCTTGCGCTGATAGATTCCCAAAATCTAAGGTTTTAGGTCTTTATATCGTTGTTTCATCTGGGGTATCAAGGTTGTCCTTCTACTTCATCCAGATATATGCTGACCTAGGCACAACCAAGATATCTTAAAAGAGCTAAAATGCCAAATCCCAAATATTAAAGAAGCTCTCCTAGAGAGTCATTCAAATGTGCAAATTGCATTATTCATACCAGAGTATATTCTGAGGTGGGAAACACTGTTATGTAAAGTTAAAAAACATCTAATTAACGTATCTCGAAGCAATTGAGATATATGTAGAGGTTTAAGTGGACCAGTATACTGAGAATCTAAGTGAATATGTATAAAACATAAAGTTTTCAAGATCAATTGTACTTGTGATTATATGATCCTCTAACACTAACTCACAAAAATATGTCTGTAAATATGTTTGTACATAGTTATTGCATTTCATTTTAGAAAAACCTAAAAATATTTTCAGTGCTTTTTAGCATAAACTTTGAAAAATTCAAAAAGCTTTTATTTCTATCTTAGTTTCGACTACCGATGATGGAAAGCAGATCTTTAATGTCCAAAAGATGCTGGTTGCTGAGAAAATCTGGAGGACCATGGGTTGGGAGCTTATATAAAATGAGAAAATGTTTTAAAAAGATCAAAAGTTCATTAATTTGAAACTTAACATTGCCTAAAAACATCAGTTTGTTCAGAAAGTGTTCAACCAAGGTCATTAACTTGGACTTGTAGAAAAATCAGTTAACTAGGGTCATTAACTTAGACTTGGTCAACTGAGTGGGTCACTAAAACTAATAGAATGCTTGAAAAAGTTGAAATGATGAAAATTTGCACATCACTTCACACGAAGTAAAGCACTCCGCACGAAGTGGTTATACTTCGCACCAAGTGAAACAACGAAGTGGTCATTCAACAGTTAGTACGACCTGGAGACTTCGTGCGATTTGAGATTTTCAAACAATCTAAGACAAAGTGCTGCCAAAATTAATATCGGGGTGGTTAATTAGCACATCTCATACAATGGTGAAGGTAATAGGACTCGATTTGGACTTTAATTGGACGTTTTCGGTAAACCGTACCTATAAACTTAGATCTAGGAGAATCTAGCAGGCCAAAATTATAATTGAACATATATTCATGTAAATCGGCGTTTTTAGGATCTATTGGAACCTTTAATTTCATAAAATTATCAAGTTTTAAAACTATATTCATGACAGCTTCTTGGAACGTAGTGAGGACACTTTGTACGAAGTGGAATGCCCACTTCGTACAAAGTGAAATTGTTGAATTATTTTATAACCACTCCGAACGAAGTGATTTTGGTCAAACGTTTGTTTTTATACCACTTGGTATGAAGTGGAAATTACCACTCCGCAACAATGCCACTTCGCATGAAAATTTGGTAAGTTTTGTTTAATTCGCGTAAGTGTTGAAATTCTAAGCGCTATTGTTATGTTTTCTAGGAAAAGCAAACATTGTTTGAGCCTATACAGATACATGCTGTGTACTTGACAATACTATACCAGAAATGGCTGAGTTCAAAGATATCTTAGAGTTTATGGGATGATTGCCGGTAACAAAAGTATTAACTCATCAACATAAAGTCTACCGGTCACATAGCGAACGTTTTTGGAATGCTGCAAGGGTTGTTCCTGATCCAAAAGTTATACATTCAGTGGTAAAGATCAAAAACGAAGAGTTCAAGGTCAAGATTACCGAAGAATTGATTCGAAAGGTATTGGGTTTAAAAGATAAAGATGGTGATCCCATGGGCTACCTGGAAAGAATGGTGAATGGGTGTTTTTACAGAATGGGATATAAAGGACATGTGAATGCTCTGAACTTAAAAAAGCTAATCTTGGAAGGCCATATAAATTTTGTACATTCAGTAATACATGTGCTTAGTCACTAACAGGTAGGTTTTGATGATATACTTGAGTATCAAATGTGCATGTTCACAACACTGACGCTAAATCTGCAATACAACTTCACCAAAGTTATTTTTATCAGATGTTGTCAAACATTACAAGAAAAAAGTTTCTTAAGTATCCAAGATTCTTATAGATGATGTTGGATGATTTGTTTCCAAACTTAGAGAAGAAAGATGATGATGAGCTGGTACTTAATGATATAGATAAAGAGACATTGATCTGATTGAGTCTATATCTAAAGCAAGAATATGAGCCTAATGCAAAGAAATTCTTTGGAGCTATTCATGACAAGAAATATGTTGCACCTCCAAAGAACAAGCGTAGGAAAGATACAAGCAGCTCAGAGAAGGATGAGGAGGAACGATTGGATGGTTTTATTCCAAGGAGGAGTAGTTGGTTTGAGAAAGAGGAAAAGGAAAAGAAATGCTCAACTCCTAATAAGAAGCCTACTCAAGCAAGAAAACGTGCAACTATTCAAATAATGCTTGTAGATGAACAATTTGAGGAAGAGATATTAGTGAACGTAACTGTAAATGAAGTAGCTAGTGAAAACGTAAACATACATGATGATGTTTTCTGTGCTACATCAGATCAAGATCATGATGACGTGAATGTGACAAAGATTGTTACTGATGTTGAGAAAGAGACAATTGAAGGTGATAATGAAGATAGCTCAGATGATAGTCTTGATCCAGAGAAAGTTGCAGTGAAAGAAAGAGTAGAACAGCGAAAGCAACAACGAAAAAGAAAGGAGGTTGAAGATGATGATGATACATATGTTCCTACAGATCCCGAGGATACATTCGAAAGGCCGAGAAAGAAAACAAAGCGTGTCAAAAGTAAGCCTTCAGATATACAAAAAAAGACAATAGGGTCTCCTGCATCAAAGAAAGCTCGTCGAAAGTTTTTGAAGGTCAGGAAGACACCTGAAGTGGAAGCTACTACTATAAATGTTGAATCTATTATTCCACCATCATCATCGGAACAACCACCTCCATCACCACAACATGTTACACCACCATGACCATCTTTAACACCAAAGCAGCCAACTCCTCTAGTACAACAATGAACTCCACAATCTGCTCAAATATGTCAATCCTTTCCAACAGATGATGTTGGTGAGATTCCTTTTTAATCAGTTTGAAAGAGGATTTGATGGTGATTTCTTGAATGACACAAAGATGGAAGAGTTAGAAAGCAGAATCAAGTATCTTGAAGATGATCGAAAGAACTTAGAAGCTGTGTTAGCAAGCTTTCTATAAGAGAATGAGAGATTAAGAAGGTTGGGTGAAAAGTATGAAGCCAAGAGATTGAGGAATAATAAAAAGTTTGATCTATTTCAAAAAACTGTTATCAAAGAAGCTAGGAATTGACTTTGATGCAGAATTTGATTTGTTAGAAATTGAAGAAGCAAAGGCTAAAGTTGTTGAACGTGCGCGTAAAGTAGAAGCTGAAGCAGAAACAGATTCTGACGAAATTGATGAAATTCATGTTATTATCCCTACTGAACCAGAAATAGATTCTGAAGTGTTAATTAACTATGTGCTGGTTGGAGGACCTGTTGATGTGTCTGGAGTTTCAGAGAAAGAAAAATACTTGGAGAAGAAAAAGTCGGATGCTAAGATTGATGAAGAGGTTGATTGTTATGATGAGGATGATGATGAAGATGTTGGTGGAATGATAAAAAAGATGATGATGATGACAACACCCAGGAGGCAGGGGTGAAAGTTGTATATGTTAAGCTGAATGAGTCGTCTGATTATGATACATACTTGAATGATAATGAGAATTGAGAAGATGGTTCTGAGAGACAGGGGAGCAGAAGCATTTGGTAAACGACATAGAGCAATCAGGACTCCTCACAGCTTCACCTATATCAGCTATTCCTAAGTTACCAAAGCCCAGAGTTTTCTATTTAGAGCATAGAGTCGAAGAAGGTGAATTCATTCACAATTACAACAAGGAGGAAATTGCAGAAATATTAAGTGTTGATGAGAATTCATTTGATTTCGATTTCAAGGAAGAGTTGAATAACATCAGTGCTTTTGAGCCTAAAGATTATGTGTACAAATATGTTGCTAATGCTGATAGTTATAATGAGGTTGTCGTGGAGGATGATTCCGACGATGAAACACTTAAATATTCTAAGGAGAATAGGGATGACTTACCAACCTTTCAGGAGCTGTTTGATGAAGCTTCTGATGATTTATTGAGGCATAGAGTCTAGGAGGAGACTATGAATGGAGGAAATGTTCCTAAACGTATAACAAAAGAAGAAATAGCTGAGGCGAAGAACTCATGGTTCAAAGAGCTACCAAAAGAACGTAAATTTAGAAGACCATTGGGTGATATTTTTAGCTGGGGTTGGATTAAAGAGTTGATTATTTATGCAATCAAGAGGGAGTTTGGAGTACAATACTTTAGATTTCTCTGTGATATTCAAACTTTGCCCTGGTGGGATGTGGAAGAGTTGGTTTAGACAAAGATGATCGATCAATTATGAGATGAAGTTTCAGGACCAACGATTGTGGAAGCTGATAAAGTACAAAGCTCATCATGGTTTCAATCACTGGAAACCACATATAATGATGAAGCAAAAGGATGTGACTTTGTTTGTTAAATGTCCATGCACTATGAAGAATATGCCTCTAATGAACATAGAATAAGATTTCCATGAATTCTTCAAGTGGTGGCAATGCGATGTTAAAACTGGTGAAAGTTATTGTTTTGAAGAGTTAATGATTATGGAGAATGATACGTATACTAGACCCGATGTGGCTAGTAAATTGTTATTCTTTAACAAGATATGCTACGAAACACGAGAAAAGACTCAAGCGATGCAATACCAAGGTGTTATTAATGTGACATTTGTTCCATTTCAATCATTGCACAACAATTTCGTATTCAATGAAACCCTGTGTTTTATTTCCAAATATTTTTGTATTCAATAAAATCTTGTATTTTATTGATGAGAATACAAAAATGTCAAGCGTTGCACAATTTCGATCATTTTCGTGTTTGTTAAAGCGTTTTACGCATTTTTGCGAAACATGTAACCGTACAACCGAATGAACTGACATCCATGATATTTTCGGGCATAATCCAAGTTACACATGTCTTAACACTTTTATATAACCTAAATATTAGGTTAAAGGGGTTAAAAATGGCAAACAAGTGAAACTACAAGTCCGAGGGCCAAAAATGTCAAAAAATAATAAATATATTTGCTTCTTCACCAAGTTTGCCACCTATCGCCAATTTTTGTCACCTAGCATTCACTTTACCACACTTAATTTGGTGTTGACACATGTTAGGACACTAATCCACACTTGAGGACACTTGTCATCACCTCCTTAATCCTAAAATACTATAAATACCCCATGATTATTCCCTTATTTTCACACCACTTCAAAGCAAAGTGTGAAGTTCTTCTTTCTATCCTTCTTGGAGCTTGTTTCCAGCCTTTGGAAGCCTCCTATCTAGAGTTACGAAAGTGTTCTTCAACACAAGTAAGTACTCTTCCTACTTCTTTCATTATTTTGGATATTTTGAACTAAAAGTCGAACAATTTGGCTTCCTGATTGACTTTTGGTTCTAACCATATTTATTCAAGTCAAAGTTCAATTGAACTTTGCAACGTGATCTTAATCACAAAGTTTATAATCCCTAATAATTTCACCTTCTGATTACCATGTTTACTAGTCGAAGTGACGAGTTAAAGTTTCGGTAAAAGATGCGCATGATGTGCATTTTACTAAGAAACTATTTTTGGGTATCAAAACACCAAGTTTTGATACCAAATCATTTTTATAAACTTAGTTAGACATATTTTGACATGTCTAACTTATCACTTCTAGTTTAGTGCTTATTTAGGGTCGTAAATCGAGCGGTCTTGACCACCGCTTTGACTTTCGAATCCAACCCATTTGGTCGATCTTAGGATCCGACCAAACACATATCTTTGACCATAGTTGTATAGGGAATAACCTACTAAGGTTATACCTTATGGTCACGTCGTTTGGTTAATGTTATGATAAGTTACTTCTACTTTCTTAAAAAAATATGACCAAAATGCCCTTTATTCACAAAAATCCATTTTAAACACATGTAACCAAATTTTTGACATATAAATTGATGTTATAACATTTTCAAACATGTTTGGGCATTTAAGACTTATCATAGGATATCTTTAACCATCCGATCACGCGTTTACGCTAATGACCCGTTGAAGTAGCATAAACTACCTTAGCGAGTCATATTGGGTCAAAAGCACTTACGATCCTTTTCAAATCAGAATGTTAAGTTTGTTAAACCATATCACATGAGTTCCAACATTCGTTTGGTTTATAAGATTTCATTCTGTGTGATCTCCTGTTTGTAGTCCCGACACGCTAACATATTTATCTAACACATTAGGACACGTTTGAGCTTTGTTTATTCCGTTGATCAAGAACACTTTCGCAATCCCAAGTGAGTACGTAGTTCCCCTCTTTTACGTTTTAAATGTTTTGGGGTGATTCATATGTGCTAAACTATCTTTTCACATCTACATATTTACTACGCAAGGCTTATGTGAGTACATAGTTCCCCCCTTTTACATTTTCTAAATGTTTTTGGGTGATTCATATGAGCCTATAATTATTTTCAAGATTTCAAAACAATATACATGGTTTATATATACAAAATGATTTTCAAAGTGTTATGTTTTGCAAATGTTTTGGGGTGACTCATATGTGCTAAATCATTTTCAAGTTTTCAAAAACAATGTATATGGTTTAGATATAAAACAAAAAGATTTAAATAATGTGAACAACTTGTTGATGCGTTATCCATAACACGAATGAGATTCATTAGCTTTGGCCGAGCCGACCAATAGTATGCTATGGTACCATAGGACTAACAATCTGATTATCGGACTGTTCACTGGATTTGGTGGAAGTTTGGGTAATGACAGAAACTATTTTTTATTAACAAATAATTTGTTGATTTGTTAGTCTAGTTAAAGAGACCCTTTGGTGGTCTATTAAAGATACCCTTTGGTGGTATAGTCAACAAAGGTTTAAATGTGTTCATTAAAGAACAATCAAAAGTTTTCACAATTAAAAAAACGAACAATTTGTTTATGACATGGACAATTGGTTTATGACACGAACGATTGATTTATAACACGGACGAATGGTTTATAACACCGACAAATGGTTTGAACAATGTCACATAATCATTTTCACTTAAAGACATATGAAGTTTTCTTTTGAATCAATCTATTACAAGGTATTTACAAAAGGAACGTTTTAGTCAAGATTCATGGCTATAAGGTTTTCACAACTCTAACCAACTTGTTTTAGTTGGTTAATTGTATTGCAATATCAAACACTTTTGATATGAGGTTTTCACTTAATGACTCTTGTAGTCGGACGAGGTGTTGCAATATGTATACAAAGCCACGAATTTGACACACTCAAAAAACCTATGTACTCGCCAGCATTTTAATGCTGACTCTCTTTTCACATATGTTTCAGGAGTCAATGCTTGATAATATGATGCATGCTTCACGTAGGATTGGACGCGGGCCTTAGTGACTTAAAACATGAAAGACAATTTATTTATGTGTTGTTTCCATTTATCCCAAGACAATGTAAACATTTAACTTAATAAAACAAAATTTTAAATTCTATGAGTTGTGAAATAATAGTTCTGTGACATGACTCCCCGACGTTTCCGTCGCGATTCGTTGTTTTTTGCGGTCGGGATGTTACAATTAACGTTTGCTATGACCATGGTATTAATTCAGGGAAATGTGGAAGTCTAAATGGAGAGATCTGGAACGTAAAGAGTTTATGAAACAAATACTAAACGAAGAAAAAATTGATGATGTTACATAGAAAGCTGCTTTCAGAAGATTTCAATTTTTGAAATGTGCGCCTCCGACTGATCAAACGCCTATCAATCAGAGGGGAGAAGAAAACCAAGGAAGAAAATATTTGGACGTTAAAGTTTAAAGTTATGAAGATTTTGTAGACTGACCAAGACAACGACAATATCCAAGGGGGAGTTTGTTGATGAAGAATGTGTATAGCCTACGTCTTAGGGTCATGTTGAGTCATTGTAATTGGGTTTTACATGTTAGAATTATATTTTGGATGTTTTTTGTAAGTCACTTCCCACGAAGTGATGTTAACTTCATACGAAGGTGAGTCCACTTCGCACGAAGTGGTAAACCCAACTCGTGCAAAGCAGTCATGTCTACACATAGCTGAGTTGTGGTCTTGGGTCTATAACAGTTTTGTAGAGTATACGGCGAAGCCTACATAGTTTGTTTTATAATTGTACACGTTTACCACATTAATGAAACAATAAACTTTAAATAGTAATCTTGATACGCACATGGTATAACTAGTTTATCAGATTAGGTCATGTGCTTATTGGATAAGAAGATCCTACAATTCATCATCAAGAAGCTGTCTTATTCCTAGAAATCCTAGAGCGTTCATCTAAGGTAATCCATCTCTTAAATCTCCAAGTTAAGTGATTTTAGTTTCTTTAAAAGTAATGTTATTCACCAATATAAAGGTTTTTCTTAATGAATAAATGAAATCAGTAAATCTAGGGTTTAAACAAGAAATTTTGAAGGTTATAATGTGTGTGTATGATCCATGATTAATAAGTGTGTGTGTGGTAGCTTTTATTGTTAAAATGATTACAAGATGTTGAAAGTGACATGAAATGATATGTTGGAGGTTTTGTGTAATCTTATTTTGAGGTTATATTTGAAGTGTTTTATGGTCTAAAAATGTTTGATGATGAGTTTGGATGAAAAACCACAAGTTAGGATGGGGTATGATGCATGATTAATGTGAAAAATACAAGATAAATATAAGATTATGACATGTATGTAGAGATTTTTGATGAACTTCAAATATAGTGATATTATGTTAGTATTTTGAATATAATAATCAGGTCATACCTAATTTTATGATAATCGTGAGTTGGAAGCTTACAATTTAGTAAATCATGCTTAAAATGGTGTAAAAAGTGATTATAACCATGGAAAGAAGATGATCTATGTGGAACCAAAACTGTGATGATAAAAGCATGTTATTTTATCAATAAAAGTCAGATTATATGTATGGGATATGATCAAGATGATTTGTCTTGCTTATGTGGTTATTATAGGCGTAAAAAGTGTAAAAATGGAATTTTGAGTATGATCAAAGCATGCAATATAAAATTGAGTTAAAACACAAAATTTAGGCATATAATATGACATTATAAAGTTCTTAAAGTGTATGTTATGATATTTCCATGTTTGGCTTGTTCTATGCGAAGACATGAATAAAAAATGCTAATTTTATGCTTGAAAATGGACATAACTATGCATGTGTGATCTAGGTATCATGAACTTATGTTGAATGATAAGATAAGATATAACATTATTTCTATGATGATATAAGGTGTATTTTGGTCTTGTATGATGAATATGGAATGATTGATGCAAGAAAAGTGACTAATATAAACGCATGATGCATGTTGTGACTACTATGAAGAAAACAATGTGATTTCGTTGAAATATGATTATGTGATGTTGATAGTATATAAAATGATTATTTGGATGAATGTGGCTTATGTGATTAGATGAAGTGTTGTGTGATATATAACATTAGAATGCCTAAGTATGGATTTGAGTTATGTTAAATGGTAATAATAAAACTTGGTGTAAATAAATATATGTTGGCGTGCGTCGTTGAGCAGGTATTTTAGAGGGAAAGGATATTTCATTTTGTGATGATTAAACACTAAGAAAGTAGGAAAATATAACCATAAGGGTCGTAGTCACCAACGGGTGGTCTAAGTAACGCGTTAAATGCACAAAACTATTTTATAAGTCTAAAGGGTTGAGTGAACAACTTTGTTAGTAGACTTGAAATTAATTTCAAAGTGCTCCTTGTATATAGGGCACTAATAGGTGAATACCTATTTGATTTGGGCTTTTGGTAGCAAATTTATAACGCACCCAAAGGTGAGTTCACCATCCCTTTTTAAATTATGTTTTTACATTTCGTGGGAGAAACATGTAAAGTATTTTGAGTTAGTATGATCAAAAGACCACAAAGGAAATGTAACCTATGTTGGCCTTAAGTAAGGGCCTTAAGTTACCCTAACGAGGGTTTATCCATGGACATTTTCCCGCCGTTGTAATCATTAACATCTTGGAGGGAGGGCACATGGTATATTGGTAGATCTATGAGGTTTTGACAAACCCCAAGCTTGTTGATCCGTCACTCCGATCATAAAAGACAAAGAATATATGTTGAAAACCAGAATAAGGAAAACAATTAAGGTTTGGTTTTGATTATGGGCTCTTGGTTGCGAACACTAATTGTATTCCTAGCTAGTTTACAATATTACATGTCGATCTAACATTATAATGTTTTTCAAAACTCTGTGAATTTGAAAACTTTGTGTTGATATTTTAAAACGTGTTTTCAGGTACATAAGTGGCTTCGGAGTTGATGTGGGTTTAGGGCAACTCTTAAAATGGACAATAACAAAGCTTGTGTCATGGTTCACCAGATGTAACTTTTTGAACATGAACACTTTTAACTATATACATTTCGGGATGATTGTAATAACTTTTAAACTATTTTGTCCGTTTTTATAATCATCTATGTTTGCCTTATAATTGTTGGTTGCCAACCTACGTCACCATCATGCTTGTCTTCCGCTGTGAATTTTGGGGTGTGACACCACTGTTGTAGCAGAGAGTAGGACATCCTTTCGTTGCAATCAAGTTGGGCATATCGCTAGTTAGTTTCCACAAAAGACCTCTAAACCTGTTTATGATTTCATGAAAACTTCAGAAGATGTAAAACAAAAATCCCCAATTGTTCCGACTCAGATCTTAAAACAAAATAATGAATCTAAAAACAAAGTGAAATCAACAAACATTAAAGTTTCAACTGAAAGCACTGGTGAATCTTCAAACAAAGTGGAACAAAAAGATTCAAAATGTTACACCAAAAATGCAATTCTAAAAAAATAAAACTTGGGTGATTAAACAAAAAGAATATTCTAAAGAAATTAAAAGATCTATTTCAATAGTGATCAATGAAAAGGTTGAATAGAAAGTTGAGCAAAAGAGTGACAATGTATGTGAACCTTACTTTATAAACCAACAAAAGCATGTAAGGCTTGGGTCTAGTTATTCAAGTAATTGTTTAAGTCAATGTGCATGGGCTCCCAAGATCTGTCATTTCAAAGTGGATCATGGATAGCGGAGCATCCCGACACATGACGGGGATATTGGCTCTCCTATATGACGTTAATCTATCCGAGGAGGCTAGAATGGTAGAATCGTAGGTGAAGGGATTTTAAATAATGGTGTGGTGTCATTTGACAAGGTTAACTACATAGCAGAGTTGGAGAACAACTTACTTAGTATCTCTCAGATCTGTGATAAGAAATTCACAACGCATTTCACTAATAAAGAGTGTCTAATTCTGAAGCCAACGTTCAAGATACCGGACGAGTGGATCTTAATGCGCACTTCCCGTGAAAACATTTTATATGTCTTAGCCATGAGTGTTGCAACCACAACGAAAAAAACCGCGTAGCATTTTATGTCAAAAGCGATACAAAAGGAGTCAATTTGTGGCATAGGAAAATGGGACACATTCTTCACTGAAAGATGAACTTCTTGGTACACAACTAACTATTGGATGGTGTTAACTTAAAGAGCTTTCACATGAATGATGACTGCCTTAGCTGCAATAAGGGCAAGCAACATAAAAAGTCGCATCCAAGGAAGCTTCAGAACTCGACAAAGCTCCCACTAGAAAGATTACACACGGATCTCTTTGCACCAGTGAGTGTTTGAAGTATTTGAGGAGATTTATACCGTCTAGTTGTTATCGATGATTACTCAAGGTTTTCATGGGTGATATTCTTGGTAAGTAAGGATGAAACATTTGTATCATTTGTCGATTAGACGCATTTGAAGCGACAACGGAACAAAATTCAAAAATAGCGGATTGTTAGAGTTTTGTAATGAAAAAGGAATTCAACATTAATTCAATGCACCATACACCCCACAACAAAACGGTGTAGCTGAGATATAGAATAGAACATTGATAGAGACTGCACGCACCATGCTCGCCGAGTCAAAACTGCTAGTTATTTTCTTGAGCGAAGTCGTGGCCTCTACGTGTTACACACTGAAAAGAGTATTGACGGTCAAGGTACACAAGAAGACGAGTTTCGAGTTGCTTGACCCAAGCCAAATTTTAAATGGTTGAACCTTTTGGGTCACGGTGTACGGTTATTGATTGGGATGGAAAATTTGGGGCTAAATCTTTAGAAGGGTTCTTTGTGGGGTATGCTAATCCACTAAAGAGAGTTTATCTTCCTAACATAACTGGGTTATCTAGGCTCAATAGGTAGATTGTCAAAGATACACATCTTCGACACAGAAACCAGGAGATCCTTGGTTGTTCAATTACGAAAGTCTCTAAATTCCTTGGAGCTGCCAACTGAACTAACTGAATAGGAACTTGTTGTACTTTATCAACAACAACAATCTTTTTCACAAGATCAAGTTTTGAGACCAATTATTGTAACTCGGACACACGTTGGTTCACATGATGCTGAAGCAGGTTAAAGTTCTCAACATGCTGAATCATAGATTGCTGGAACAAGTGAACCTACAGCCGAAACAGAGAAGAATGATACAACACCCACATTCGATCAATCTGATGACTCTGAATCTGAAGCTGAACCAACATATGATGATGATGGAACTACCTTAATGATAGTGAAGTTCAGATTGAAGGTTTACTCAACAATCAAGCTAAAGGAACAAGTTCTCAGAATGAAACATCAACTGTTAATTAGAATGTTGAACAAAATATTACAAAAATCTAGAAGACAACGTGAGTGTATCTAATGAAGTTATGTTGAGGACACTATTGTACCACCCGCCAGAGTTTATTATCGGGGAGTTGCAGAGTTGTGTTAAACCCAACATCAAGTCAATCAGGATTTTAGTTATTTTTACTCGAAAGTGGCACCTTTGCAAAATAGGTTCTCATACAAATGTTTTATTTCTTAGGTAGAACCTAAAATGTATAAGGAAGCACTCAAAGAGAAAATTTGGGTTAATGCCATGTAGGAGGAGCTCTCTCAATTCGAAAAACTTGGTGTGTGGAAACCTGTTGACCTGCCAGAAGACCACAAGAAGATAAATACAAAATAGATCTTCAAGTGCAAAAAGGATGACAGAGGGGTAATTTTGGGTGACAAAGTTCAACTCGTTGTTCAGGGATTTCATCAATAAGAGGGAATAGACTTCACTGAAGTTTATTCTCCGTAGCCAGACTAGAAGCAACCCGCATCTTCGTCGCATTCGCTTCTTGGAAGGGATTCAAAGTGTAAATTTGAATGTCAAATACGCATTCTTGTAAAGTAAGGTGAAAAAGGAGGTTTATGTCGGCCAACCACCAGGGTTCGTCGATCCGATTCATAAAGATAAAGTTTACTTGCTCGATAAAGTGTTGTGCGGCTTACATTAAGCCCCGAGAGCGAGGCATGGGACGCTTTCACAACATCTCCTGGACAATGGCTTCATCAGAGGAGTAGTAGACATCACCCTCTTCACGCGAGAAGTGGACCGACACATCTTAATTGTACATAGTCTATGTGGATGAAATCATATTCGGTTCGACAAACGATGCATTGTGAAAAGACTTTGAAAGAGTCATGAAGAAGAAGTTCGAGATGAGTTCCATGGGGGAGATGAAGTTCTTTATACATTAGACGAAGTATGTGAATGATGTTTTGGAGAAATTCAAGATGTCTGACTCATCACGACATCGGACCATATCCAACCAGAGATAAGATAGATCCAACTCTCTATCGTTAAATGATCGGCTCTTTAATGTATCTGATAGCATCGTGACCAAATATCATGCATCCATCATGTCTCTACGCACACTACCAGTCAAGTCCCAGAGTGTCGGACTTGATGATCATTATAAGGATTCTTCCATACCTTAAAGATTGTCCAAGCACAGGCTTGTGGTACCCTTGTACCGACGACTTCAACCTTGCTGGATACTCCGACTCTAACTTTAGGTGTTGCAAAATTAACGCTAAATCTACAACTGCTGGTTGCCAATTCTTTGGCACACGTTTAGTAACGTGGCAATGCAAGAAGCAAACCACAGTCGCTCTCTCGACTTGTGAAGCGGAATTTGTTTCAGCTTCCGGTTGTTGTTCGCAAATCATGTGGATACGACAACAGATGAGAGACTATGGATTGTAGTTTCTTGACATGCCTATACGTAGTTAACGAGGTTGCAATTAACATAACTAAAAATCCGATCCAATACTCTAACGCAAAGCATATTGAGATACAACATCTCTTTATCCTTGACTGCTACGAGAAAAACTTGATTCGTATTGAAAAATCCACACTAATGAACAAAACGCAGACTTTAATACAAAACCGTTTGGCATAACAAAATTCAAATATCTTTTGAAATTAAACGAGATGAAATATCCCGTTATTAGGGGGGACAAAGATTGCGAAGCCAAGATGGATGGCGATTTGAAGTAATCCTCATCGGTTTTTCAAAGTTTGTCAAGTTCTTTCTTTAAATCCGAAAATCCAAATATATGTTTTTGATTTTAGAGGAGAAATATGTTGTGAAAAATATAAAAACATATAAAATTTGAAAAAGTACAAAAACATAGAAAAAGACAAAAGAGTTTTCGTGTATAAAAGAGCAATTGATAGTACATCAGTGGACTGTTATAGTACGCTAAAGAAATGTAGTGTCAAAAAGTGTTTAAACAGGTTTCACTGATGATGTTCTAGTAGACTTCGCACATTCAGTAAATTTTTGTAGAGTTATAAACATAAAGAAAAACTTTTTAATTAATGGCTTAACATGTCAGATATATGGTCATAGTACACCGAAATTTCGTTTGAGAGATTGCCGGATTCTAAGATACTAGGTCTTTATAGATAATTTATATTTGGGGTATTTTACAAGTTCTTCTAATTTTGCATAAGCAATAGTCTAGATTTGTAGAATACTTTTGCTTTAAAACCCTAGACATCATTAAAATTGAAATTATCGAAAGATTTGACAATTACAGTCAAGATTCCCAAATATAGATCACCACTTTTAAGTCGAGTCCTCATCTCTTTGTCTGTATGGTGGTACTAACCTGAGCTCTCAAGGCCTCGCACAACCTAGATAAAAATATTAGTTAGATATATTCATCTGTAACATGAAATCCAGGGAATCTTGATATGGGAGTATATTCTAAGGTGGGAAACACTATTAAGTCAAGTCCTAAGACATCTAATTACCGTATCTTGAATCAATTAAGAAATGTGTAGAGGTTTAAGTGGACAAATAATGGTGCTAGTGACAAGTCTCAAAAACTGATATGATCCTCTTACACAAACTCACAAAAATGACTGTAAATATGTTTGTACATAGCTATTTCATTTCAGAAAACACAGAAAGATTTTTCAGTGTGTTTTAGCACAAACTTTGAAAATTCAAAAAGATTTTATATGATCTTATTTTCAACTTCTGATGATGGAATGTTGATCCTTAAAATCCGAAGTTAGTGGACAAAATATAGAGAACAACCGGTTGGGAGCTTATTTAAAATGAGAAAACGTTTTGAAATTGTCACACCCCCATGTAACCCCTGCACATCAAAGCGGGGCATGAACGAAACTGGTATCTTCATTGCACAGCGGAAGCAAACGTGAGTGCTAAGGTTTCTAGAAAATGAACGCCTGCTAACTACTAGAATCCCCATGGTTTCCACTATTCCAACCGTGCCATACTTGTAATCATAACCTGAGAAAGAATATGCGAAAAATCAACATAAAGTTGGCGAGTTCATAGTTTGTTTGTTTTTGTTTAAATGAATCGTAAAACATTTGAAAGTCTTGCATTCGAAAAACCGGTTTGTGGGATCAGAGTATGCCACATCATTTGAACTGTCATGTCTGTATAACATTATTGAAATGTTTTCCATGTTGTTTGCAAATCCAAGCATATAACTGTTATGTTTATAAACCGGTGATAAAATGATTTCAATCATATCTGTAAATAAACCGGTATTGAAATGTTTTCTGTTATCTTTGTAAACCGACAATGAAATCGTAGTATGCAGTTTTCCTATGGAATCTAAGGATCTGTCAGTGTGTAGCTAATACACTGACCTATGTGCCATAAGTAAGTAACCAACCCGAGACTTCTTTGACATCATTGGGATCACAAAAGCACTCCTAACCGGTAACATACCAGGAGTGAAGCGTGTCTCAAACTCGATATATCTATACCTTTTGCACCTTGGTCACTACGTGATTAATGGTTACTATTGTCATCATCCTACTTACGCACAATGATCTACTATAATCTAATCCCATAGCTACATAACAATTGTTATAAAGCTATGTTATTGGGCCTAGCCCATGTTTTCTTGTTATTGGGCCTAGCCCATGTTTTTTTGTCATTGGGCCTAGCCCATGTTATAAATAAAATTGGGGCCTCACCCCTAGTTGTGACCATGACAATCCCGTCACTATTCATAAAACAAATGCATATTTCGTAAAGCTTTGTATAGCTGTGAAAACCGGTAAGTTTAGCATAAACTTTCGTCAACAATTTGAGTTTATCGAAATCTGTTTGTAACATGGTTTAGAAATATATGATTTTCATTCATCGAAACATTTTATGCTTTCACAAAACTTGCATGTCTTTCCACCCCGAAAACATTTATAAAAATGTAAAACGGTAAAAAGTGGGGGTTATGAACTCGCCTTGATATCCTTGTGCAAAGCTAGTTTAATGTGATTCCATAGTGTTGTCTCCACAACTTGGCTTTCTAGCATGCAATCTAGAATATTCCTAAAATGGAATAACTTGTAAGTTTCTAGATATAACGTAGCTAAACTACGTGTCATCGAGCACTACCGAATCGTTAATCATACGATTCTATGAAAGTGTTATTGACTTAACTCAGTTAACCGACCTATGGTTTTATTAGAAACGATTATGTTTTCGAGAGACCTGAAATATATGTTTACATATAAACATAACTATATTTGCTGAAATCATATTTAGTCGTTGTGTACCTCCACGGATAATAGTACAACTCTTCGTAGTTTTCGTAAGATATGATGTATATATACTCGAAGTATATCCGTATAGGTAACACATTTCGTATCCGAGCAAGAGTTTGGCGTATGGTTTATAATAAATAAATACCGACGTAATCGTACGCTTGTTATAGTCTTGCAGTTCCGTGTCGTACTTCGTTAGGTATTTGAATCGAATATAACATATAGCATTTGAAGTTCCTGAATCGTCGACATTTGAAATAAATATAGCTATATTTATTTTATAAAAGTATTCAACGTCTCGACAGTCGAATATATATAATTATATTTGTGTTATACGATTTCCGAATTCTAGACGCCTTTAGTATATGATTTCCGAATTCAGTCGTTTGAAATAATCATACCCTTTATAATTGCCTCGTAAAAGGGTTCGAAAAAGCTTGACGTGTCGAAATAAATATAAACAATATATTTATTTTCTAAAGATATTCGGATGAGTTATTGATATTTCAAAACTAATTTACGAGTTTCGACTTTGAATTAAAGATAAATAAACATTATTTAGTTTATAATCGATTACCGAATGTTGTTATCTTGTAATCACTTTTGTTGAAAAGTTATCGGATCGATTCGTAAGTGTTGTCAAAATAAATATATATATTAATATTTATTTTATAACAATCGTTTGAATCGGATGTGTTCTCCTTGAAATGTAACGTGTTTCGTGTTAGGTATTTTTATGAAAATTCGGCAGAGTTCCCTCTGTTTTCGGACGATCCTGACAATACTAGTTGTCGATTTATTTATCAAAATGCAATATTCAATATACCAATAATATATAACTTCTTCTCTTGATCAAATATAATGCTTCGCCACTTATAATATCCGATTTCACATATAATTTTCGCCACTTATAATATCCGATTTATATTATATTAACATTGGCTTGATTTTAACTAATAGATTTCACGCGAATATTGCACGTTGGTTCGACCGTATAGTTTTAAGTTTTTGGCGATAAGTAATCGTTAACGAGTCGGTTTTGAGCTCGGTTTCGCGATATATAAATGTTTTACCACTGTTGAACACAGTTGACCATGTTGACTGAGTTGACTGCGTTGACCAGTTGACCGATAGTTGACTACGGTTGACCGGCAGTTGACCGGGTTTGACCGAACCCAAAACTGAACCGAGGCACCAAAAATGACCAAAACTGTCCCTTGACCCGTGTTTGACCTGTTGACCGAGTTGCCCGAAATTGATTTTTCACCTGAGACGAAAGTATTTCGTATGGACTCTATAGGTTACTAGGAGCCCAAAAATATATTTTTCGTTGAAACGGATGCCCGGAACCTCGCTAGAACGATGTCAAAAGTCGGAATTTCGCCGGAGAATAAAATTTCACAAAAACTTGCAGAAAGGTGTCCAACCACCCGATCTAAACATGCACGAAGTGGGAAGTCCAAAATAGATTCATCGGAGGTTGGCCGGATATCGCCAGAGTTGCTCCCGAGCCCAAACGGCTTTGAAACGTCGAAGATAGTTGAAAAAGTGTACTCTTGGCCGGAAAACGGTCGCCGAAAAGTTCACCGGAAAACCTCCATCGGCTATGTCGGCGGTGGTGCCGCCGTGGTCGGCCGCCGCTAGTCGCCGGACTTCGGTGCCGGAAATTTTTTTCTACATAGAGAGTAGAGAGAGTTTTAGAGTTAGAGAGAGAAAGTGATTGGTAATTATGAGAGAAAAATGGGGTAAAAAGGGTTTATATAGGTGAGTTTTTGTGGGTTTGGGCCCAAGGCCCAAAAGCCCGTTTTATAGTGTTTTGAGCGGCCCAATCACGTCTACATGGCTCGTTTTCGGACCCGAACTTAATAAAAAAGTATAATATCATTTTAGGTTCAAAGACATGTAAAAGGTGTCGGTATTCGATATTAATAGCGTGCGTTCGACAGTTTCGTTAAAATGCGTAAAATGCTCCGGTTGCCGTTTCTTGTCCGTTTTTCGATCCGCTTTCGACCACGAACAATAAAATTTGTTATGAAGCTAAGTATATCATAACATATTAGTATCAAGGCATAATTTGAGTCCATTGCTTCCGTTTCGTTGTCGATGCTTTCCTGTCGACGCGTTTTTCGTTCACGTGAGCGTTTTGTGATGTTCGAAAGCATGATAATTTATCAAAACCAATTCTTATGTATAAATTATAATTGTAAAATTCATATTTGTCGGTGTTGTTAGTATTTTGTCCGGTGTCAGTTCGTTGCCGCTTATCGTTCAGCAGTCTTCCCGCAAATCAACATTCGCGTTAGAGTTCTCGATTATCGCCAGATCGCGTAATGTGAATCTAGTAGACATTTTTAGGCTCTCCAGAGGCCTGATTGAGTTAATTTACGTCTAATTACGCTAATTATAATGGTATTATTGTTCGTTATGCGCTTAATTACAACCGGAAAATGTCGGTTGTCACATTCTCCTCTTGTTATAAAATTTCGTCCTCGAAATTTAAACTATGTTATCCCTTTAGATTCTTGTCATGCGTATGTAGGTATAAATAATACTCAGGTAAATGACTATGTAGTTGCATCGAGACTTGTCTGAATTATATGAACGCAATGACTTACTACAACAATATGAAACCACCGGTTCAACTGAATCTGTTTTCAGAATCGATGCCAAGTGAATGAAACGTAATGACATAATCACTAATGTGACTGAGTTTACGTGGGTCATCAAATGATAATCTCCACAATAAATTTCCAAGACGTTCACAATCTGTAAACAAGCTCAACTGAATTTCTATTAACGGAAATTAGCGTTGGTTGTTGGATCGGTGAGACTTAGAATTCAACAAGCTCAACTGAATTAGAAACATGAAGGTGATTTGTTAACTCTTCAAACCATAAGTTAACACTATTGAATTTCAAGGATACACCGAATTACAACCATAGTTAGTGGATCATTGTATTAATACATAGTTGCATTAAGACCACTTTCAATGATTAGCCCAAGCTACAAATTTATACCGATGCCACAAGGCGTCATAACCATCAAAATAATTCAATAACAGTGGTGATCGAACAAATTCACCGTGTTTACAATGACAGGTTAATTCAAGTAAGTCTGGATATTGGTTCCAAATAAATCTCATAGGATTTTCAACTAAAAATGAAAGAACAAATAAATATGATTTCTAGTCGATCGTTGAAGAACAATAAGTATCCCAAAATTTTCGACTGATAATGAAAGAACCGTTACGAGGTACACTGAAATAGATCATAAATTTTTGTACCCTTTTCTTAATACACGATTGTATTAAGAATATTTTAAGAAATGGCTCCAACAAGGGTATTTAAAAATGAATAAATAATTAAGTAATTAAATCCGTACGTGAGTTGTGAAAGCGATGTCAGCGCAAGCTTCAACTAGCGAAACGCCACCATAAGGTGTCGTAACCAATAAATGACTTAATAAGGGTGCAGACTGAACCAGTCTACTATGGTTCGAAACAAATGAATTGCTTGTTGATATTACTTTGAATATGACGGCGTCAATCCTTCATATGAAATCCTTGAATTGAATTTTGTATACAGTGAGCAAGTTCAAGCAATTAAACTTGGTTTGACACAATCCAACAATAAATACATGATTCGACCAAGAAGTGTTGATATGGTTACTATGAAAACCCATGTATGCAACTTGGAAAGATAATGAAATTTCAAGGAATTCCTTGACTCGATATCAAGGAGTCAATACTCACAACAGAGCAGCTCATCTAGATCACAAAGCAAAAATTGTGAGTATAGCGAACCAACCTTTGAACGACTGATGAAATTACCCTTTGAAGTGAAGACCCTGATGTCCTCCACGTATCAAGTTAACCATATGTGCAGCAACAAAGCATGCGTATCATGTAAATATGTTAAGAAATGGTGCAATAGGTGTTCGCTAATCAAGAAAGAAATTCCTGTGACACAATGACCATTATGAGGAGTAGAGGTGTGCAAACCTACTCAGTATATGCAAAGTTGAAATTTCAACAAAAGCAATTCGAGAACATTACCTGGTATTTCCTGTGATGACTTATTGTTTTGTAACATTACCACAAATGTCGTATATGGCGTAGTTGCCATTAATGAAGTAGGGGGAATGAAGACATGTGACTTTTTTGTACGCCAATTGTTGTGATTACCATAGTAATAAGTACCGACTGTTGTGAAATCTCTTTTGGACGTACATCAGCGTATTTCGTGTCGCTTACAGGACCATGTGACAAATTGCTGCATTCTGGTCGGTAGTTCTCCCGCCGATGGGATTAGCATTGTTGTTGTAATATCGTGTTTTCTCAAGGCCGCGCCTTGAAAGTCATAAGTGATGTACTTCAACATCCATTGTTGTATCGTTTGAGTCTCATGTATATTTGCGCACTAGTGTTTCGTCTTACGTAGGGTACCTGCTCGGTAATTAAAATAACATCGACAATATATGTAATGTGTTTGCCCGAGTTAATAATCGTGGTTCCTACGTAATGATCTTTAATGAATACTAACATAAGTTTTCCAAAGGTCTTAAATGCATGT
The DNA here is from genome assembly GCA_947069175.1 of Scalesia atractyloides. NCBI lineage: Eukaryota > Viridiplantae > Streptophyta > Magnoliopsida > Asterales > Asteraceae > Scalesia > Scalesia atractyloides. Next base: position 18,880,230 of record CAMTDV010000116.1, on the reverse strand, counting down.
TGTCAAAACTCTCAAAGTTTTGCTTACGATATGTAATGGTCTGCTGTACTCTGTATCAAACACAACACTAGTGTATGATTAAAATCATATTGTTGACTTAATGTTTTCGGTCACGGTTGGAACCCATACTCTAGTGCTAGGCGTTTTGTATGTTTTCAAGCCTTATTGATCTAATGTCCCCAAAGGAACGTGAGGTTAAAGCCTAGGTATCTCCATAGAAACCTATTCGTTATAAGAGTCAGGTTTGTTACCTAATTCGCCAAAGCCTATAGATTTGTTACCACTCTGTCCCACTCCCATGTAATCCCTTCACATCAGAGTGGGGCGTGAACGAAATTGGTATCTTCATTGCACAGCGGAAGCAAACGTGAGTGCTAAGGTTTCTAGAAAATGAATGCCCGCTAACTACTCGAATCCCCATGGGTTCCACTATTCCAACCATGCCATACTTGTAATCATAACCTGAGAAAGAACATGCGAAAAATCATCATAAAGTTGGCGACTTCATAGTTTGTTTATTTTTATTTCAAATGAATCATAAAACATTTAAATGTCTTGCATTCAAAAAACCGGTTTATGTGACCAAAGTATCTCACAACATTTGAAATGTCATGTCTGTATAATAGTATTGAAATGTTTTCCATGTTGTTTGCAAATTCATGCATATAACTGTTATGTTTATAAACCGGGGATAAAATGATTTCAATCATATCTGTAAATAAACCGGCATTGAATGTTTTCTGTTATCTTTGTAAACCGGTATTGAAATCGTAGTATGTAGTTTTCCTATGGAACCTAAGGATCTGTCAGTTTGTAGCTAATACACTGACCTATATACCATAAGTAAGTAACCAACCCGAGACTTCTTTGACATCATTGGGATCACAAAAGCACTCCTAACCGGTTAACATACCAGGAGTGGAGCGTGTCTCAAACTCGATAGATCTATACCTTTTGCACCTTGGTCACTACGTGATTAATGGTTACTGTTGTCATCATCCTACTTACGCACAGTGATCTGTCATAATCTAATCCCATAGCTACATACCAATTGTTATAAATCTGTGTTTTCTTGTTATTGGGCCTAGCCCATGTATACTTGTCATTGAGCCTAGCCCATGTTTTCTTGTCATTGGGCCTAGCCCATGTTTTCTTGTCATTGGGCCTCATCCATGTTATAAATAAAATTGGGGCCTCGCCCCTAGTTGTGACCATGATAATCCCGTCACTAGTCATAAAACTCATGCATGTTTCGAAAAGCTTTGTATAGCTGTGAAAACCGGTAAGTTTAGCATAAACCTTTCGTAACTGTTTGTAACATGGTTTAGGAATATATGATTTTCGTTCATCGAAACATTTTATGCTTTCGCAAAACTTGCATGTCTTTCCACCACGAAAACATTTATAAAAATTTAAAACGGTAAAAAGTGCGGGTTATGAACTCACCTTGATATCCTTGTGCAAAGCTAGCTTAATGTGATTCCATAGTGTTGTCACCACAACTTGGCTTGCTAGCATGCAATCTAGTGTATTCCTAAAACGGAATAACTTGTAAGTTTCTAGATATAGCATAGCTAAACTACATGTCACCAAGCTCAACCAAATCGTTAATCATACGAATCTATGAGAGTGTTATTGACTTAACTCGGTTACCAACTATGGTTTTATTAGAAACGATTATGTTTTCGAGACACTTGAAATATATGTTTACATATAAACATAACTATATTTCACGAAATCATATTTAGTCGTCATGTACGTCGACGGATAATAGTACGACTCTTCGTAGTTTCCGTAAGATATGATGTATATATACTCGAAAGTATATCTGTATAGGTAACACATTTTGTATTCGAGCAAGAGTCTGGCGTATCGTTTATAATAAGTAAATAACGTTGTAATGGTACGCTTGTTATAGCCTTGCGGTATCGTGTCGTACTTCGTTAGGCGTTTGAATCGAATATAACATATAGCATTTGAAGTTCCCAAATCGTCGACTTTTGAAAGAAATATAACTATATTTATTTTATAAAAGTATTCAACGTCTCGACATTCGAATATATATAATTATATTTGTGTTATACGATTTCCGAATTCTAGACGCCTTTAATATATGATTTCCGAATTCCGTCGTTTGAAATAATTATACCCTTTATAATTGCCTCGTAAAAGGGTTCAAAAAGTTATCGATTACCGAATGTTGTTATCTTGTAATCACTTTCATTGAAAAGTTATCGGATCGATTCGTAAGTGTTGTCAAAATAAATATACATATTAATATTTATTTTATAAGAATCGTTTTAATCGGATGTGTTGTCCTTGAAATGTAACGCGTTTCGTGTTCGGTATTTTTACGAAAATTGGGCAGAGTTTCCTATGTTTTCGGATGATCCCGACAATACTAATTGTCGATTTATTTATCAAAATGCAATATTCAATATACCAATAATATATAACCTCTTTTCGCGATCAAATATTATGTTTCGCTGATTATAACTCATCGTCGCATTTCAAATATAATTTTCGCCACTTATAATATCTGATTTATATTTTACTAACGTCGGTTTGATTTTAACTAATAGACTTCACGCGAATATTGTACGTTGGTTCGACCGTATAGTTTTAAGTTTTTGGGGATAAGTAATCGTTAACGAGTCGGTTTTGAGCTCGGTTTCGCGATATATAATATTAACGTTTATAAACTAATATAAATAAATTTTCGCTTCGTAAATGTTTTACCAAAACTCGTGTCGAGCCGCATACCGAGTTTGACCACAGTTGACCATGTTGACTGGGTTAACTGCATTGACCAGTAGTTGACCAGTTGACTGATAGTTGACCAGTTGACTACGATTGACCGGCAGTTGACCGGGTTTGACGGAACCCAAACCTGAACCAAGGCACCAAAAATGACCCAAAACTGTCCCTTGACCCGTGTTTGACCGGTTGACCAAGTTGACCCGAGCCCGTGAGTGTCCCGAAATTGATTTTTCACTAGAGACGAAAGTATTTCGTATGGACTCTATAGGTTACTAGGAGCCAAAAAATATATTTTTCGTTGAAAACAGATGCCCGAAACCTCGCTAGAACCATGCCAGAAGTCGGAATTTCGCCGGAGAATAAAATTTCACAAAACCTTGCAGAAAGGTCTCTAACCATCCGATCTAAACATGCACGAAGTGAAAAATCCAAAACAGATTCGCCGGAGGTTGGCCGGAATATCACCAGAGTTGCTCCCGAGCCCAAACGGCTTCAAATCTGCTAAAACCAAAATCACCACGCGATCCGGAACGTCGAAGATAGTCGAAAAAGTGTACTCTTGGCCGGAAAACGGTTGCCGAAAAGTTCACCGGAAAACCTCCATCGCCGGCGTCGGCGGTGGCACCGCCGCTAGTCGCCGGACTTCGGTGTCGGAAATTTTTTTCTACAGAGAGAGTAGAGATAATTTTAGAGTTAGAGAGAGAAAGTGATTGGTAAAAATGGGGGAAAAGTGTTTATATGTGAGTTTTTGTGGGTTTGGGCCTAAGGCCCAAAAGCCCGTTTATAGTGTTTTGAGCAGCCCAATCACGTCTACGAGGCTCGTTTTCTGACCCGAACTTAATAAACCTTAGTATAATATCACTTTAGGTTCAAAAATGTAAAAGGTGTCAGCATTCGATATTAATCGTGTGCGTTCGACGGTTTCGTTAGAATGCGTAAAATGCTCCAGTTGTCGTTTCTTGTCCGTTTTTCGATCCGATTTGGACCACGAATAATAAAATTCAATTACGAAGCTAAGTATATCATAACATATTAGTATCAAGGCGTAACTCGAGTCCGTTGCTTCCGTTTCGTTGTCGGTGCGTTCCTGTCGACGAGTTTTTCGTTCACGTGAGCGTTTTGTGATGTTCGAAAGCATGATAATTTATCAAAACCAATTATTATGTATAAATATACATGTAAAATTCGTGTTTGTCGGTGTTGTCAGTATTTTTTCCGGTGTCAGTTCGTTGCCTCTTATCGTTCAGCAGTCTTCCCACAAATCAACATTCGCGTTAGAGTTCTCGATAATCTCCAGATCGCGTAACGTGAATCAAGTAGACGTTTCTAGGCTCTCCAGAGGCCTGATCGAGTTAATTTACGTCTAATTATGCTAATTATAATGGTATTATTTTTAGTTATGCGCTTAATTACAACCAGAAAATGCTGGTTGTCACAAAAATTATCGAAAGTTCATTAATTTGAAACTTAAAATTGACAAAAAACATCTGTTTGTTCACAAAGTGTTCAACAAAGGTCATGAACTTAGACTTGGTAGATAAATCAGATATTCAGGGTCATTAACTTGGACTAGGTTAATTGAGTGGGTTGTTAAAAGTGGTAAAATGTTTGAAAATTGAAAATTTTGAGAAAAAAACTAGTTACCCTCTCACGAAAGTATTGCTTCGCACGAAGTAGTTACCTTCGTATGACGGTAGATTACAATCGTACGAAGGAAAAAACAGTGTTACTATATAAGGTTCCTTCGCATGAAGTAATCACATTCGCATATAGATTTTTTCCTCTGCACGAACTGACTTTGAGAGAAAAAGCATTTCTAGTAACAATGTGCTGCCCAAATCAAACATTGATGTGTTTATTAGCACAACACTTTCAATGGGGAAGGTAGATTTGAGATCAATCAGAATTATATTTGAATGAATAAGCCTAAATAGACTTAAACTCAGATCTAGACAAACTGGAAAGTCAAAAGTTAAAATTGAACATATATTCATGTAAATCGGCACTTTCAGATGTTAATACAACGTTCAATTTGAACAAAACATGCAAAACTCAATCATTTGATCTTAACAGTTTCATACAGAGATAAACACCTTCGTACAAAAGTAATTGAACACCTTTTCACGAAGGTAAATATGTTAAATTGGAACACCTTCATACGAAAGTAAATGTGTTAAGTTGGAACACCTTCGCACGAAGGTAAATGGCGATTCATAAATCTTTTACACCTTCGTACGAAGATACTTATGGTAACTCCGCATGTACCCTTCGCACCCAAGTTGTAATTTTTGAAAATTTTGTCTACGTGTTGATTTATCGTGTTTGTGCATGCAAAAGTTTCGAATTTTGACCCAAAGCACAATATTTGTTGTGGGTCAAAAGGAATTGACAAAAATGAAGTCGTTCGAACGAATACTGGAGTTATGAATCAGATCAGGATCATGAAGGCATTAACGAATCAACATAAGGCTTATAGATCTCATGTTCAAAGATTTTGGGATAATGCAAAGTTTATTCCAAATTTGCCGGCTCTTCGGTCAGTTGTTAAAGTTTGAAACAAAGATAGAGAAGTGTTTATAACATAGGTGTTGATCAGGAGTGCTTTGGATTTCAAAGACTGTTGGTGCATAATTTCTATCGCCTATGCCTAGCATATGTCAGTTGTGTATATGGCTCGTACGAGTCAACTTATGTGGCTCGTACGAGTGACATCTTGTCACTCGTATGAGCAACCACTCGCACTAGCCAAAAACTGTAACACCCCGACCCGCAGCGGAAATAAGAGTCGGGGCATAATTGGGTTATCACCAAAGCACATGACATTTACTATTATGTTTCATAATTAAATGAAGTCAAAGTTACATTTCTCAAACATCCAAACATGTTCATTCATTACAAAGGAAAATAACCAAACATAATAATCCAAATACTAAATCGTTTTATTTCTTCTAATCCAGGTCCTATGTGTTCCTAGCTGCTGCTGGTTCACCTGTATCATGTGTAAAATGGGAGGTTTTTGGGTCAACATAAGTTGGCGAGTGAACCTTATAGATAAACATTTGATAATGATTTTCTAGTTAGTTTATCAATAAAATATTGTGCATAATCATAAAAGAGCACAGGTATGAAATCAAACATTGGCAAACATCAGTTACAATTATAACATACATCAACAATCGATAGCATACATGAACATACCAACATCATATAATAACTAACATAAATGAACTGTGCGATCAAGGCTCAATCAAACGGAGCCGATCGTATTGCATGAACTGGAAATGTAATTTGAACTGTGCGCTCAAGGCTCAATCAAACGGAGCCGAACATATTGCATGAACTGGAAATGTAAATTGAACTGTGCACTCAAGGCTCAATCAAACGGAGCCGAGCGTATTGCATGTATTGAAATGTAAAATGAAATGACCGATCAAGGCTCAATCAAACGGAGCCGATCGTGCGGGCACGCCCTGATCAACCGCATAATAAAATGGGGATCAAACTCAACCTCGATGGATGGGGAGCTACGGCCTCGGCAATTGCATGTACTGAAATAATAATTTGCAAACAATAATAACTACTTAACAGCAACAAACTAATACACATGTCATGATATGATATATGCACAATAACTTGGTTATAATATGTAAATGAACAAGACACATGATACACCCCAAAAACGTGATTAAAACGGGGAATTTGAAGGGTTCACTCACATTGGGTGCGTTGGATTTGAGATGGTGAGATGCGCACGATTTAGACGAGCGAGTCGACGAGGAATATTAACCTAAATAATAATGGAAAGATATAATAAATGGATAGATTTTATTAAGGATTTTAATGGGATTTTTAGATATATTTTTGTGAGTTTATGGCTATTTTCTATCTTTAAAAATGTTATTTTTAAGTATTTTTAATTGATTTTTAAATTAAAATAAACAAATAAATATTTAAAAAAAATAAAAAATATTAATTTTTTACTGTTTGACCGTTGACCGTTGACCGGTTCGGTCAGCGGTAAATACTTGCGCCAAGCGGGATTCGAACCGGTGTCCTTCCGTTCACGCGCACGTAGCTCTACCAACTGAGCTACGTGACTAACCCGTTAGAAACCCAGTTTTAATTATATTTATATACTTATTCGAATTTACCGAAAATTCCTTTATTTTGCAAAACGTTTTAATCTCATGGACCGGTGCTTGTGACGGGACTCGAACGCGCGACGTGAAGTTTATTTTGCACACAGTCCACCGCTGGACTGTGTGTCTAACCCGGTTATATTCTTGATTTATATTATACTTAACAACTACCCGCCCTAACCCGGTTAGTTCATGAATAAAAAGAAATGTTATTACGTAGAGCGTGTGTGTAGTAAGGATCGAACTCGCGACGTGATTATTAAATGTGCACACAGTCCACCGCTAGATTGTGTGTCTAACCCGTTTATAAACCGAACTTTAATTACTCTTATATTCTGACATTAGATTCATCTTCTTCGTCGGCTTTCAACTGTCAGCGTAAATCAACTGGTTAAGGTTGATTTTGCGGTTTACTAAGATCTTAAACACTAACGGTAATTCAATAGAAGAAATAGAAAGAGTTTAAAGAGCAGGATTTACCGATTGGAGATAAACACAAGAAATCCGGCGAAGGTTTTGTCGGTACAGGAATTGAACTCCGACTGTTGAAACAATTAACAGTGTGGTTCGATTATTTATAGAATTAAATCACCTAAACAAAGTTTAAGTGAAATGCAGGGTCTCTTACCAGTTCACAGTGGGATTCCGGCAATTTCAGAAGTTTTCCGGCGAAAGTGAGATTTCCGATAAACGTTGACTAAGGTTGATTCTGATGATGGAATTGTGTTAGAGATTGACTAATCACATGTTTTAAACAAAAAGAGTCGAAGGAATTACCGTGAGAATGCGAGTCCCGGTTTTCCGGTGAGTTGCAGAAAAATTCCGGCGATCGAATTCAGAGGATCTTACAGTTCAGAATCTTGACGAAAATGAAATTGAGTGTTGTTGTGATAGTTATGAATCGCGCAATTGATCAGGACTTGGATTAAATCAGAGTTTGGTACGTTTTCGGTTTCAAATACCGGAAATGATGAAGTCTTTAAGTTCATTTAATTCGGACTTAATTAGAAACCGATATTCATCGGTTATAAGCTAGCCAAAAGAAGTCGAAATGATTTAGCGTTCGGTTTGCCGGTTTCCGTTATTCAGATGGCACCAATTGTTAATTCGAGTTCGCGTATAAGATCCATTTGGTTGCCAATTGTTAACAGAAAACACATTGTGGCGGAGTGGTTTGGGAAGTGTATGTTAAGTCATTGGAGACAGCTGACCCGGGTTCGAGTCCCGGCAGCTACAATTTATTTTTATTTATTTTATTTTAACTTTTTATCCAATTTAATTTTTATAGTTTAGTTTATTTATTAATTATGTAACGTTTAAACTCAAAATAACCATAAATAATTAATGTATTTTCATAACTTGGTATTTGATTACAAAACGGAGCGGGTTTTGGAGACCCGATTTTTACAAATGTTACAGTATCCCCTACTTTTAGGAATTTCGTCCCGAAATTTAAACAGTTGAAGTAGTAGGGAAAAGATGAGGGTATTTTTCACGCATTGAGTCTTCACGTTCCCAAGTAAACTCAGGTCCCCGTTTCGACTCCCAGCGTACCCTAACAATAGGAATGCGACTTCGTCGTAGACGCTTTTCTCCATAGTCCATAATCTCCACTGGTCTTTCAATAAAATGCATGGATTCATCAATCTGAATATCCGCCAGTGGAATATGAAGATTCCCATCAGCGAGGCACTTCTTCAAGTTCGACACGTGGAATGTGGGATGAATCCTGTCGAGTTCTTCCGGTAGGTCAAGCTTGTATGCTACAGGACCTACTCTTTCGAGTATTTTGAAAGGTCCTACGTAACGTGGTGCTAGCTTTCCCTTTTGACCAAAACGAACTACTCCCTTCCACGGTGATACTTTTAAAAGCACATGATCACCAACGCTAAACTCCTAGGGCTTCCGTCGTTTATATGCGTAACTCTTTTGACGACTTTGAGCCGCTAGAAGATTGTTTCGGATTTGATGAATCTTATCTGTGGTTTCTTGGATCAATTCTGGACCAGTAATTTGTGCTTCCCCAATTTCGTGCCAACAAACAGGAGATCGACACTTTCGACCATATAAAGCTTCAAAAGGTGCCATGCCGATGCCAGAATGATAACTGTTGTTGTACAAAAATTCGACTAACGGTAGGTGGGCGTCCCAATTTCCCTTGAAGTCTATGACACATACTCTAAGCATGTCCTCAAGGGTTTGAATGGTGCGCTCAGACTGTCCATCAGTTTGAGGATGATAGGCGGTACTGAGATCTAGTCGAGTGCCCATAGCGGATTGTACTGCTTGCCATGTTCGTGAGGTGAAACGGCCATCACGATCAGAAATAATACTTAATGGAACTCCATGTCGGCTGACGATTTCGTTGATATAAATACGAGCAAGCTTTTCGTTCTTGAAATCTTCTCGAATAGGGATAAAGTGAGCTGATTTTGTAAGTCGGTCTATAATCACCCATATAGTGTGATACCCACTAGAAGTGCGAGGTAACCCGTAATGAAATCCATGGTTATATTTTCCCACTTCCAAACAGGTATTTCTGGTTGGACTAGAAGTCCTGAGGGTCTTTGGTGTTCAACCTTTACTTTAGAACAAGTGAGACACTTGGAAACAAAAACGGCAATATCTTTCTTCATTCCAGGCCACCAATAGGTGTACCGTAGGTCTTGATACATCTTATCGGCTCCTGGGTGTATAGAATATCGCGTCTTATGGGCTTCATGCATGAGTGTTTCACGAAGATTGATGTGGTTAGGAATCCATATACGATCTAGGTAATACAAAATACCATCAGATTTAGTTTCAAGTTTTAGCTCGGCTCCACAGGACATCTCTTTTTGTACATCTTCCTCTGTTATGGAAACGTGTTGAGCTTTTCGAATTTGATCCTTGATATTGGTTATAATTTGCGAACATAGGAGATGAATGGAGTTCGCATAACCCTTTCGACTAAGTGCATCAGCCACCACATTTGCTTTACCAGGGTGGTATCTGATTTCACAGTCGTAATCATTTAGGAGTTCGACCCATCTTCGTTGCCTCATATTTAACTCTTTCTGATTGAAGATATGTTGAAGACTCTTGTGGTCAGTGTATATTTCACACTTCGTACCATAAAGATAGTGTCTCCATATCTTAAGAGCGAATACAACGGCTCCAAGTTCAAGGTCATGAGTGGTGTAGTTCTTTTCGTGTGTCTTGAGTTGCCTTGAGGCATAAGCTATGACTTTTCCTCTTTGCATGAGAACGCAACCTAATCCTTGCCCTGACGCGTCGCAATAGACTACAAAATCATCACAACCTTCAGGAAGTGTGAGGATTGGTGCATCACAAAGTTTTTGCTTGAGAGTTTGAAAAGCTTCTTCTTGCTTGGGTCCCCATACAAATGGTTTCCCTTTATGGGTTAAAGCCGTGAGTGGCACAGCAATGCGAGAGAAGTTTGAAATGAATCGACGATAGTAGCCAGCAAGTCCAAGAAAAGACCTTACTTCAGTTGGCGTACGTGGAGCTTGCCATTCTTGAACTGCTTTGATCTTTGATGGGTCCACATGTATTCCTTTGTCATTGACTACATGCCCGAGAAATTGCACCTCTTTTAACCAGAATTCACATTTAGAGAACTTGGCTTAAAGCTTTTCCTTTTCTAGAAGTGCAAGAACAAGTCGCAGATGACGTTCATGATCAGCTTTAGATGTTGAATAGATAAGAATATCGTCGATGAATACAATAACAAATCGATCAAGGTAAGGTTTGCAGACTCTATTCATTAGGTCCATGAAAACAGCTGGTGCGTTGGTTAATCCAAACGGCATAACCATGAATTCATAGTGACCATATCGAGTTCGAAAAGCAGTTTTAGGGACTTCTTCTTCATGCACTCTAAGCTGATGATAGCCAGATCGAAGGTCGATTTTCGAAAAACAACTGGCACCTTGTAGTTGGTCAAGAAGGTCATCTATGCGAGGTAAAGGATATCGATTTTTGATAGTTAACTTTTTGAGCTCTCTGTAGTCGATGCACATGCGAAAAGATCCATCCTTCTTCTTTACAAAGAGTACAGGTGCACCCCAAGGCGATGAGCTGGGGCGTATAAATCCCTTGTCAGTCAACTCTTGCAATTGACTGGCTAGCTCTTGCATTTCAGAGGGGGCTAACCTATATGGAGATTTTGCCACTGGTGTAGCACCAGGTATAAGATCGATACGAAATTCGACATCTCTGATTGGAGGAAGTCCTGAAATGTCGTCAGGAAAAACTTGTGGAAAATCTTTTACAACAGGGATATCTTCAAGTTTCTTTTCTGAGGTCCCCTTCTTGATGATATGGGCTAAAAACGCGACATAATTCTTGCGAAGGTATTTTTGAGCTTGAAGACAAGACATTAATTTAAGCCCTTTCGCCGAGGTTTCTCCAATAATTCGTAGAGTCTGACCGTTTGAAAGAGGAATACGAATAAATTTCTCACGACATACAACTTCCGCATGATGCTGACTGAGCCAATCCATTCCGATTATGATGTCGAAACTTCCCAGCTTCATAGGAATGAGATCGACTGAGAAATCGTGGTCGTTTAGGGTGAGCGTACAGTTGCGTAAAATAGAGTCTAATGAAACTGGTTTTCCGTCCGCAACTTCCACCGTTATGGATTCCGCGAGCTTATCCCGATTTTTACTTAAAATAGGTTCAAATTCTAATGACACGAAACTTCTATCCGCACCAGTATCAAATAACATAGAGGCATATCTACCATTTATAAGAAACGTACCATTGACCACATTGCCGTCAGCTCTGGCCTGGTTTGCGTTAATATTGAAAGCCCTTCCTCTAACAGGGTTGGCTTGGGCCTGAGCATGAATAATATTGACCAGCCTTGGACATGTGTTCCTGAAATGACTTGGATCACCGCAATTGAAACAAGCCCGCATAGGTTGGCCCATAGGATAGTTGGGTTGATAGTATGTTTGGGCTAAATGTTGAGTGGGTGGAAATGGTGGTTGTTGTTGGGCTTGACCCATTAATTGTTGGTGGGTTTGGGTTATAGGTTGGTGGCGGTTTGTTCGTTGAAGCGTGCGGCAGTTTTGAACAGTGTGTCTAGCGCGACCGCAGCCGGTACAGTATTGGCAAGGATAGTCATGGGAGTGGTGATACTGACAACGGTTACATTTTGGTAGTGGCCCTGTGTATGGTCTTTTGTATGGCGTGGGTGGAGGAGTGGCTTGAGTGATGGGTGCAGCAGGAACAGGGGTGTTGGTTTGGGTGACTGCAAAGTTCCTGGTGTTACGCTTCCTCTTGTTAGCAAATTTAGAGGAAGGAGTGTGGTGGTTTGAGGTTTGTCCCTCAGCAGGGGTTTTCTTGTTTTCCTCCTTGAACTTCCCATTGCGAATTCGGTTTTCGGTCAGTTCTGTTGCCAACTCCATGGCAGCTTCGAGGGTTACCAGTGAGACGCTGAGGACCGAATCTTGGATTTTCGAGGGAAGTCCTCGAATGTAATGTTCGATCAGACGGTAGGTTGGAGTGAATAAGTTTGGTACCATTTGGTTCAACTCCAAGAACCTTTTGTTGTAAGTAGAGTGATCACCATCTTTTTGCTTCAAGGCATGAAATTCATCTTCCAATTTCTTAATTTCACTTCTAGGACAGAATCGCCTAGTCATGATTTCCCTTAACTCCTCCCAAGTTAAGGCCATCGCATCTTCCGTTCCCCTCTTTCCTTTCTCGGTATTCCACCAAGTGAGAGCTACCCCAAGTAGTCTCTCGGTGGCATAACGAACTTTGCGATCCTCAGGACAATCGCAGTTTAAGAAAACGTTTTCCATCTCCTCGAACCAATGTAGGAGAGCAGTGACTCCCTCAGTCCCTTCGAATTTTGGGGGATCGCAGGACTTAAAATGTTTGTATGAGCATTTGATGGTAGGAGGGTTGTTGATGATCTGGTCCTGTTGTTGAGGAGGGTTAGTAGGATTTGCAGCAAGGGCTTGTTGTACTTGTACTACGATGTCAGGCAATATCGTGGCCATTTGATTCGCGATATGAGTGGCCAAACGTTCCCGAGACTTTTCCGATTTCCTACTTCTTCGATGCGGTCTAGACGACATCTACAGGATCATAAAATGAGAAGATTGTGAGTTTATGGTATCTTTTTAGGTGTCATGTGTCTTTAAGAAAATGAAAATAACATAAATATCAATAATGCAACTACATCCAAAGGATGTCTTGGGTTCGCTCATGTTGGGCCTCAAATGTCCCCCATACCTTCACCTATATAGTCATGTGGGCCCCCATGGCTATTGGCTTGGTAGGATTCACATTAGTATTGGCAATTTAACACTCGCATCCCCCGAATGCTAACCACAAAATATGTTCATGAGATGTTTGGTCGGAACGTGTCCAGGTGTAGACACAATGACAACTTAAAGTGGGATTAGCTCTCACGACGTTTGGTATAGCATGCTTTGGCCTAATAAGTATTTCGTACTCTCATCGTTAGTCCCCAGGTAGGCAAACTGGTCCTTTATTTTGGATTTATACGAATGCCAGCCTAGACAGGACGTTCCGACTACCGGTACTAGTACCCTTCCAGTTACTACATGCCCGTCATGAAAACTCACTTTGATGAGATTTGAAAACACGAAAATCGTTGTAAAATCAATCATGATGTGGTGTGTGCTTGCATGGATGTGATATATTATGATCATACGATTTCATGATAGGCATTATTTGATAATACATACTTATGAACATGCTTGAACAATATCAAATGTAACATTTAACATAAACATATAAACATCATGAAATTTGGCATATAACACACAAAATTCTTATAAGTTTCTAATCGACTATAGTATAGGCTCTAAGGGTCTAATAACCTATCCTATATCCCTATAGTCATGGCTCTGATACCAATCTGTAACACCCCGACCCGCAGCGGAAATAAGAGTCGGGGCATAATTGGGTTATCACCAAAGCACATGACATTTACTATTATGTTTCATAATTAAATGAAGTCAAAGTTACATTTCTCAAACATCCAAACATGTTCATTCATTACAAAGGAAAATAACCAAACATAATAATCCAAATACTAAATCGTTTTATTTCTTCTAATCCAGGTCCTATGTGTTCCTAGCTGCTGCTGGTTCACCTGTATCATGTGTAAAATGGGAGGTTTTTGGGTCAACATAAGTTGGCGAGTGAACCTTATAGATAAACATTTTATAATGATTTTCTGGTTAGTTTATCAATAAAATATTGTGCATAATCATAAAAGAGCACAGGTATGAAATCAACCATTGGCAAACATCAGTTACAATTATAACATACATCAACAATCGATAGCATACATGAACATACCAACATCATATAATAACTAACATAAATGAACTGTGCGATCAAGGCTCAATCAAACGGAGCCGATCGTATTGCATGAACTGGAAATGTAATTTGAACTGTGCGCTCAAGGCTCAATCAAACGGAGCCGAACGTATTGCATGAACTGGAAATGTAAATTGAACTGTGCACTCAAGGCTCAATCAAACGGAGCCGAGCGTATTGCATGTATTGAAATGTAAAATGAAATGACCGATCAAGGCTCAATCAAACGGAGCCGATCGTGCGGGCACGCCCTGATCAACCGCATAATAAAATGGGGATCAAACTCAACCTCGATGGATGGGGAGCTACGGCCTCGGCAATTGCATGTACTGAAATTATAATTTGCAAACAATAATAACTACTTAACAGCAACAAACTAATACACATGTCATGATATGATATATGCACAATAACTTGGTTATAATATGTAAATGAACAAGACACATGATACACCCCAAAAACGTGATTAAAACGGGGAATTTGAAGGGTTCACTCACATTGGGTGCGTTGGATTTGAGATGGTGAGATGCGCACGATTTAGACGAGCGAGTCGACGAGGAATATTAACCTAAATAATAATGGAAAGATATAATAAATGGATAGATTTTATTAAGGATTTTAATGGGATTTTTAGATATATTTTTGTGAGTTTATGGCTATTTTCTATCTTTAAAAATGTTATTTTTAAGTATTTTTAATTGATTTCTAAATTAAAATAAACAAATAAATATTTAAAAAAAAATATTATTTTTTTACTGTTTGACCGTTGACCGTTGACCGTTGACCGGTTCGGTCAGCGGTAAATACTTGCGCCAAGCGGGATTCGAACCGGTGACCTTCCGTTAACGCGCACGTAGCTCTACCAACTGAGCTACGTGACTAACCCGTTAGAAACCCAGTTTTAATTATATTTATATACTTATTCTAATTTACCGAAAATTCCTTTATTTTGCAAAACGTTTTAATCTCATGGACCGGTGCTTGTGACGGGACTCGAATGCGCGACGTGAAATTTATTTTGCACACAGTCCACCGCTGGACTGTGTGTCTAACCCGGTTATATTCTTGATTTATATTATACTTAACAACTACCCGCCCTAACCCGGTTAGTTCATGAATAAAAAGAAATGTTATTACGTAGAGCGTGTGTGTAGTAAGGATCGAACTCGCGACGTGATTATTAAATGTGCACACAGTCCACCGCTGGACTGTGTGTCTAACCCGTTTATAAACCGAATTTTAATTACTCTTATATTCTGAAATAGATTCATCTTCTTCGTCGGCTTTCAACTGTCAGCGTAAATCAACTGGTTAAGGTTGATTTTGCGGTTTACTAAGATCTTAAACACTAACAGTAATTCAATAGAAGAAATAGAAAGAGTTTAAAGAGCAGGATTTACCGATTGGAGATAAACACAGAAATCCGGCGAAGGTTTTGTCGGTACAGGAATTGAACTCCGACTGTTGAAACAATTAACAGTGTGGTTCGATTATTTATAGAATTAAATCACCTAAACAAAGTTTAAGTGAAATGCAGGGTCTCTTACCAGTTCACAGTGGGATTCCGGCAATTTCAGAAGTTTTCCGGCGAAAGTGAGATTTCCGATAAACGTTGACTAAGGTTGATTCTGATGATGGAATTGTGTTAGAGATTGACTAATCACATGTTTTAAACAAAAAGAGTCGAAGGAATTACCGTGAGAATGCGAGTCCCGGTTTTCCGGTGAGTTGCAGAAAAATTCCGGCGATCGAATTCAGAGGATCTTACAGTTCAGAATCTTGACGAAAATGAAATTGAGTGTTGTTGTGATAGTTATGAATCGCGCAATTGATCAGGACTTGGATTAAATCAGAGTTTGGTACGTTTTCGGTTTCAAATACCGGAAATGATGAAGTCTTTAAGTTCATTTAATTCGGACTTAATTAGAAACCGATATTCATCTGTTATAAGCTAGCCAAAAGAAGTCGAAATGATTTAGCGTTCGGTTTGCCGGTTTCCGTTATTCAGATGGCACCAATGGTTAATTCGAGTTCGCGTATAAGATCCATTTGGTTGCCAATTGTTAACAGAAAACACATTGTGGCGGAGTGGTTTGGGAAGTGTATGTTAAGTCATTGGAGACAGCTGACCCGGGTTCGAGTCCCGGCAGCTACAATATATTTTTATTTATTTTATTTTAACTTTTTATCCAATTTAATTTTTATAGTTTAGTTTATTTATTAATTATGTAACGTTTAAAATCAAAATAACCATAAATAATTAATGTATTTTCATAACTTGGTATTTGATTACAAAACGGAGCGGGTTTTGGAGACCCGATTTTTACAAATGTTATAAAAACCTCACTCCTTGTGCGAGCCATGTTGGCCTATTAATAGTGGAGCTTGAGTGTTGTGTTGCAATCTGTTGGTGCGTGACTACGGCGAAGCCCTGTCCAGTTGTTTACTCATTTGTAACTTTCACATTTATTAATATACAAAGCAAAGGTGTTTAAGCAACATACTTGATTGATTTTTCTGTGTACTCGAATGATTCAGCCAACCAAGTTGACGATGACCAAGGTCAAGGAAAGTCGTATGATGGCTCAAAGGATTCTAAGCAGGCAGGAATCCTCACAGTGACTGATATGTCAACTGTTCCTGCCATGCCTAAACCGAAGATTTTGTATTTGGAGCATGATATGGGAAAGGGTGAAATTATCCACAATTACACTACAAAAGAGGTTGCGAGAATGTTAGGTGTGGATGAAGAAGCGTTTGAATTTGACTTCAAAGACGAGTTGAACGGCATCAGTGCTTTCCATCCTGAAGATTATATCTTCGAACACTTTTCTGAAGCACATGATAACGATAAGGTTGTCATGGAGGATGATTCCGATTACGACAATACTACAAATATTGCCGGTGAGGGTACGGATGATTTCCTAACCTTTAGTGAGATGTTTACAGCCGAAAGCGATGATTTGTTGAAGCGTAAAGTAGAAGAGGCTGTGAAACAGGGTACGGTGACTAAACGATTATCCAAAGAAGAGATAGCTGAGATGAGGAAACTGCCGTTCTAGGATATTAAAGAACTGATACAGACTAAGATGATTAATGTTAAGATGAAACTTCAAGACCAGCAGCTATGGAAACTGATAAAGCTGGAAGCTACTCATGGTTTTAGACGGTGGAAACCACATATCCCCAAAAGAGTCACGAAGATTGATCCAGTTACAAAAAAGGAGGATGTGACGTTGATTGTAAAGAGGCCAAGAGTGATGAAAAACATGCCTCTGATTAAAATGGAGCAAGATTTGTGAAAGGGGACCGGCTCTCCTCTTATGAGCATCGGACTAATCTGACTCAGGTAACAGAGGCGGAATTCATTGTTAGCGAGTTGGACAAACAAACAAGAAAGATATACTGCTTAAACGCCTTGATTCATATTGATAAACATGAACCGTTACAGAACGAGTAAACGGTTTAACAGGGCTTCGCTGTAGTCACACACCAACAGATGCGTAACACAACACTCAAGCTCCTCTATTTATAGGTCAACATGACTCGCACAGGAGGAGTGTGTGTTTGACTCGTGCGAGGGGTGTCGCATATGAGTTACAAGGTGTTACTTGTATGAGCCACTTAGGTCACTCGTACGAGCCATTTTACAAACATATAAATCATATAATAACAAACAATATCTTATTCTAAGCCCTATATACATAACCAACATATCCTAGACGTAGGCAATAGACATTATGCACCAACAAACTCCCCCTTGGATGTTGCCGTAGTCTTGGATAGTTTTTAAAAACATCTTCAAAGATCTGGCAATTAACGACCAAAGAAACATTTCGGTGGCCTGCGACGCTCTTCAGAAGATATCGGCGTTTGGTTTGTAGGAGGAGGCCGATTACATGAATTTCCAAACCGAAAGCTCCTTAGCGAAGCAATTCTTCCATCATTATTCTCTTTCTTCTATTTCTTTGTCTCTTCCCGCTTCCTCCAAGAAGTGTTCCATGCTATTCCTGAGTGTATATCATTAGCAAAATAGACATTAACAATCTTTTGGAACAGGAGAGCTTGCTCTTTGTCTTTCTCTTCGAAACTAATCTTGCTATAAACAAGCATTCAATATCCTTCTTAGAACAATTTACTAGCCACATCGGGTCTTGTAGTCAAATGCCACGCCATAGACCATGTATGCGTTTGTGTGCTATGACGGCTTTGGATAATTCCTCTATAATCTTCCAAGAATCAACATCTCGATGGACACAAATTACGGCTTCACCAGTACTTGAATCATAGTGCCACCATTTGAAGATCTTGAAGAAATCTTTTTCCATCTTGATTAGAGGCATATTCATAACTTTCGGCCATTTCACTGTCAATGTAACATCCTTTTCTTTCGTTTCTGGATCAATCTTCGTGATTCTTTTAGGGATATGTCGCTTCCAGTGAATAAAACCATGTGTAGCCTCAAGTTTTATCAATTTCCACAGCCGTTAGTCATGAAATTTTGTCTTCAAATTAATCAACTTAGTTTGAACAAGCTCTTTGATATCCCAGAACAGAAGGGTCTATATGTCACTTAAGTATCGAAAGTACTGGATTCCATACTCCCTTTTAATTGCATAAACATTCAGCTCTTCGATCCATCCCAGCTTATGATGTCCCCTAGAGAAATATTAGCATCATGTATTAAGAATGCTAGGGGATGTTTGAATTTACGCTGAGCTGGTACTTCTTTAAACCAACGCTTCCTCATTTCAAACAATTGTTGAGGAACCGTTCCTTGTTTGACAGCCTCTTCAACTTTGCGCTTCAGAAGATCATCATTCTCGGCTGCAAACAATTCACTGAAAGTTGGGAGTCATCTGTACCCTCTCATTGGCAATATTTGCATCATCGTCATCAGAATCATCCTCCATGACAACTTTATCATAATCATGAGCATCAGAAACATGTTCGAAGACATAATCCACGAGCTCGAAAACACTGATGTGGTTAAGCTCCTCTTCGAAATCAAACTCAAATGTTTCTTCGTCCACGCCCAACATGTTTGCTACTTCTTATTTTGTGTAACTGTGGACAAACTCTCCCTCTTTAACATCATGCTCCAAATATAATATCTTTGGTTTGGGTACAACAGGAACAAATGACATATCAGTCCTTGTGAGGATTCCTGCCTGCTTAGAATCCTTAGAGCTCTCATACTTTCCTTGATCTTTACCTTCTCAACTTGATTTGTAGAATCATCCAAGTACACTGAAAAAATCGATATCATCATTCAAATTAGATTCTGTTACAAGGATACCTGAACCACCCAAATTGTTATCATCACTACCATCACTATCATCATCAGAGTTATCAAAAAATACATCATCAATATCATCCAAGTCTTCCTTTTCCTTCTCAGGATTCTCATCAAATTCATCTACCTCAGTTTCAAGATACGTCACGTCAATGTCAACATCCTTTGGCTTTCCAATCAAAACAAACTTCTTTTTATTTGCACACACCACCACTTTGGAAGATATTGGCACAAATTCATCTTTTGGCTCAGTTATATCAACCATAGGTTCTTCACCAACCATCGATTTATCTTTTCCCTGAGCGTCTGATAATTCTTTTGCAATACGTTCCCGCTCAACAACCCTTTCTCTAGCCTATGCTCTTTCAATCTCATCTATTTCTTCAGCTAAGTTAATTCCTAGTTTCTTCGTAAGAATGTTCTCGAATAAGCTCATTCTTCGTTGATTGCTGAGGCGTTCCTCATTGTATTTTTCCATTCAGTTCCTCAGTCTTGCGTTCTCTAACATGATGCTGGCCAAGATAGCCTCAAGATACTAGTTTTCTTCTTTCAACCCTTTAATTTGTTCTTGGAGTTCAACAATCTTTACACTATTTAGCATAACTTGGTTTTGCAACTCTTCAATACGTGTGTCATTGAACATATCTGCAGAAATTCTCCCCATTGTATATCACCAAAATCGAAGTCAAATTGATCTTTAAGTTTGCTTCCTGTGAAGAACTGGGGTTGAGATTGAGAAGGTTGAGCTTGATGTACAGGTTGTGGTGGTTGTGGAGTTGGTTGAGGAGGTGGTGATGGTGATGGTTGAGAAGTCGGTGCAACATTCACTGCTTCATCAACCTTTTTCTTCACCTTTCTCTTAGATTTGTCTTTCGGAGAATCTGTTCTTCTAACAGCTGGCCTCTTGAGACGTTTAGAAGATCTCGTTGAAGATTTTCGAACATGAGTGTCACTATCGGAACCCGAAGGTACATAAGTTGTATCATCTCCCTTGTTGCTTTTCGTTTCTTCTCTGCTGCTTTACGTTGAAGTTTAGCCAAACGTTCAAGTTCTCTTTCTTTAGCTCTTTCTCTCTCTTCAGCAATCCTATCCTTTTGATCAGTGCTCGAGGAGGATGCCTTTTCAACTATTCCTTCCTAAACCCTAAACGTTTCCCTTTCGATATCAGCAGCCAAAGTTTTAACATTTTCTTACGGCTTTGACTCGTCTACCAACCTCGTGCTGTCAGATGCACGCTACTTCTTCTGAGGGGCATTGGAGGTAGATGTGGATGTTTGCTTTCGCTTCGACCCCTTACCCCCTTCTTATCTTCTTTAGAGAACCACACGCTTCTCATCGCAATAAAACCGTCTAACGCTTCTAACTCCTCATCTTCATCTCCACTATCATCTTTCCTCCACTTCCCCTTTGGCGGCGCCACATAATCTTTGTCAAGAATAGCCCCGAAGACAGGCTTGGCATTTAGGAAGTTTTAAGATGAAGATTCATCTTTTTTAGTGTTGACACATCCATATGTTCAAGCTTTAAAAATCATCTTTTTTCTTCTTTAAATTTTTATTTAAGTGATCGAGCAACATTTGAACAAAACACGGATACTTCAGAAACTTCTCGCATTGTATATTTTGGACCATCTGTGAGAAGATCAGTCTTGAGAAATTGTAGGGCAAGTTCAAAATAAGTGTTGTAATCATGCACATCTGATAATCAATCAAATTATCAAAGTCGCCCTTTCTGTGACTGAGGGCATGAATAACAAAGTGTGCAATATAACGAAATAGAGCATTGAGATTTGCCTTCTTAAAAGGAGCTGCATTAACGAATCCTTCATAACCCATACCATAGAAGCACACATTAACTATGTATTCTGAGTAACCAGTTGGGTCTGCTTTGTGATCTTTAAACTCTAACACTTTTCGGATCAAGTCTTCAGTGATTTTTATTTTAATATCCTCATTATTAATCCTTATTGCAGACAAAATTGCGTTTTCTTCCTTATTAAATTCAGCGGCATTCCAAAAGTATTCGACATGAGAACGATAAGCCGTGTGTTTATCAGTGAGCGCCTTGGTGATAGGAAGTCGACTTAAAAAATCTAGAACTTCTTTATATGCTGCAATTTCAAGAATGGTCTCATCAAGAAGACAACAGATGTTGTGAAATAGTGAAAACGAAGACTTCTTGATCTACAAGCATAAACATTTCAAACACTTAGAAAAATTTTCCAAACATTTCAAATTTTACACACTCGTACAAGTCATCTTTCGTACGAGTCATGTACTTAGACAAGAAAATATAAGTCTGAGTTAAAACCCCACTCGTACGAGCCACTTCTATGTACGACTTAATAACATACCTAACAAATTTTAAGGGTTTTGAGCAAAACTTCCTCGTACGAGTGATGCTTCATACGAGTCATCAAGGTATAAACGTTTAAGGACGTACTCATACGAACGATCACTCGTACGATTGAATATGATAAACAGACATTTGAAATCCTTGCTCGTACGAGTAATGATTCGTACGAGTTACAAATCGCACCAAAATAACACCTTATCAAACCGAACTTAAAATATGTAGATTTTATCAAATTGAATGTTGATTTATAAGTAAAAAGGGCCGATTTTAACAATTTTGAGTTCAATTTTATATGTTACCGTCCGATTATCCTAAATATATGTTTTACGTCCTTGTGGTCCAATTTCGGCATTATAACGACTCAAAACAAGCATTAGTACCTTGCCCATCGAAAGAGGTGTACAAATCAACCTCCCCGAAGTATAGATACATAACGTAGATCAAGAAAAATTAGTGATAAGAACTGAATCGCACAAAGTAAGGTCTCCGTCGCACAGAGTCAATAGTGTGACTCGTGCGAATGAGCATCCCTTTTATACTCATTCAAGGTTCACTCGTACGATTAATGCTTCGCACGAATGAAGCTTTTTGTCACTCATACGAGTCAGTTCTATGCACTTTGTTTATCGTTTTTATTTTTTATGTAATTTTATCTGTTTTAATAACCCACTCAGTTAACCAAGTCCAAGTTAATGACCCTGGTTATCCGATTTACCTACCAAGTCCAAGTTAATGACACTGGTTAACCATTTTTTTGACCAAAACAGATTATTCTAAAATTTATAGTTTCAAATTAATGAAGTTTGTTGACGTTTTAGGATATTTTCTTTTCTTATTAGCTCCCAGCCCGGGCTCTTCAGCTTTCCTCCAGCAACTATGGCTTTGATTGGACTAACGGTATTTTCATCATCGGGAGACTAAAATCTAAGATGGAATGCTAAAGATAAACTGAAAATCTTTTTGGGGTTTTTCTTAAAAGAAAGAATAAGTAAATAAAGATATATTTACATACATATTTTTGTGAGTTTTGTGTTTAGAAAATCATATCAGATATATAGACAAATCACAAGTACCGTTGATCTTCATAGTAACTTTAAGTTCTTAAACAGATTTACCTAGATTGCCAATATACTTATCCACTTAAACATGTTCACATTTCTCAATTGTTTCAAGATATGTTAGGTAACATTAAGCAACATGAAGTAACTGTGTTTCCCATCTTAGAATATACTCCCGCATCGAGATTCCCAGAATATCATTTCATAGGTGAATATATCTAACTGATATCTGTAAATGGGGTGAATTGCGAGATCTTGAGAGTCAGGTTAGTGTTTCCATACCTAGAAAGAGATGAAGGCTTGAATTTAGGTGGTGTTCCATAAAGGAATCTTTGGAATTGCGGATGTCATAAATTTTTATAACCTACTTATTTTTTGTGTTGCTTTGTAGGCGAATAATGCGTAAAGTATTGTGCAAGTTCTAGGTCACTGCCGACACAAAATAAGAAGAACTCAGATAATACCCCAGATATCGATTAAATATAAGGACCTAGTATGGTAAAATCTGGCATTCTCTCAAACGAAATTTTGGAGTACTAAGTCCGTATATCCGAGAGATGTCGTCCCACAAGTTACTCAATTTTTTCTTTTAGGTTTATATCTTGAAAAACAATTTACTAAACGATTGAAGCCTATTGGCATATCCTCAGTAAGACTTGTTAAATACTTGTTTAAACATTCCATATCTTTAGCATACTGTGATTGTCAACTAATGTAATATGATTACCCCTTTTTCACAAAAAAAACTCTTTTTGTCTTTTTAATGTTTTCTATTTTTTCACAACTTTTCTCCCCCTAAAATCAAAAACATATTTTTGGTTTTTAGTTTTTAAAGGCAAAATATTTACAGAAAAACATGTCAGACCGATGAGAATTACAAGTCCTTGTCATCCTTAAATTCAACCTCAAGTGTATCCCCTGATGTCAGATTTTTTAAACCATTTAATTTCAAAAGAATTTTAAATCTTGATCTATGAATAGCTTTGTTGTAAAAGTCAGCTTTTTGGTTAACAGTGTGGATTTTTTCAATTCTAACAAACTTTTTCTCGTAGCAATCACGGATAAAGTGGTGTCGAATTTCAATATCTTCTGCGTGAGTGTTGAACAAGATATTTGGTGATATCAATAGCTGTCTTGTTTTCTACATAAATTGGCGTATCAAGAAATTGTAGTCCGTAGTATCTCATCTTCTGTTGTATCTAGAGTATTAGGGAACAACAACTGGATGCTAAAACGTATCAGCCTCACAAGTAGAGAGAGCGACCGCGGTCTGTTTCTTGCATTGCCATGTTACCAAACGGGTTCCGAAGAACTGGCAACCAGCCGTAATAGATTTGGCATTAAGCTTGCAGCAGCCGAAATCAGAATCCGAGTAACCCGCAAGGTTGAAGTCGTCATATCTAGGATACCACAAGCCGGTGCTTGGACATCCTTTCAAGTATCGCATGATTCGTTTGACGGCTAGCAAGTGCGAATCTCTTGGATTTGGGCGCATATGCATGTAGGATACATGATATCAGGTCTCGAAGCTTTTAGATACATCAAGGATCTGATCATGGAGCGATATAATGTTTCATCGACTTTGACTCCATGAGCGTCTGGACTTGTGCAATGATTTAGAGCTAATGGAGTTGATGCTGGTGCAGTTCCTAATATGTCAAATTTCTCTAAAACGTCATGAACATACTTCGTCTGATGAAGATACCTTCAGGCAATTGCTCAACTTGAATTCCTAAAAAGAACTTCATCTCCCCCATAGCACTCATTTCGAATTTCTTCTTCATGACTTCTTCGAAGTCTTTGCACAGCTTATCATTTATCGATCCAAAGATCATATCATCCACATATATTTGTACCAAAATCAGATGACCATCAACTTCTTTTATGAAGAGGGTACAGTCTATAGTTCCTCTGAGTAAACCGTTGTCTACAAGATTTCTTGAAAGTGTTTCATACCAAGCTCTCGGGGCTTGATGTAGAACATATAACTCCTAGTTCAGATGGTAGACTTTATTCTTGTGTATCGGATCGACAAACCCTGGTGGTTGGCCAACATACACCTCCTCTTTGACTTTGCCGTAAAGGAAAGCAGATTCAACATCCAATTGATACACCTTGAAACCTCTCCAAGAAACAAAGACAAAGAATATGTGAATAGCTTCAAGACGAGCGACTAAAGCGTAGATTTCAGTGTAGTCTATCCGTTCTAGCTGGTGAAAACACTAGACCACGAGCCGAGCTGTGTTTCGGACCACAATACCTCTGTCATATCGCTTACACTTTAAGACCCATCGAGTATTGATCTTTTTATGATGATCCGGTAGGTCAAGAAGCTTCCAGACACCAAGTTTTTGGAATTGAAGCAACTCTTCCTGCATTGCATCCACACAACTTTCTTCTTTCAACGCGTCTCTCCAGTTTCCTGGTTCAACCTGCGAAACAAACAAATTTAAGAAAAGTCTGGTTTGTAGTGGAGCGATACTGGTATAAAAGCAACTTAGATCCTTGTTGATCTGATTGTGAGTTTTCACTCCGGTTTGTATGCTGCCATGATATTTTCCGATGGATGATAAGATAGTGTCCTTAGCATTACTTCACTCAGAACATCTACTTGACTCTGCGGATTCGTAACAACTTCATCAGCAACTTGAATAGAAGATGTAGCTTTATTCTTGACATTGGATTGATCAGCCTGGGAATTAAGAAAGCTTTCAATATGCTCAGGTCCTTCATCGGAACTGGATCCTCCGTTATGAAAAGTTGGTTCATGATCAGAGTCGGCATTAATCGGTTGATGTACAGATGATTTAGCAGTGTTCAAGATAGGTACAGAGACTGATTCCTATAGTGTATTGGTCGGACCTACATCAGAAGTGTTAGAGATAGGACGTGATGGGGAAATCACCAACGGTCTAGAAACTTGCTCTTGATTGGAGATTTGATGCTGTTGAAAGAGCATAACAAGTTCTGGTTCTGATGGTACTTTAGGCAGGTCAAATAAATTCCACAAAACTTCGTAGTTGAACAGCCATGGATCCCCAAGTTTCAGCGTTGGCGAAGTATATCGTTGATAATCAACATGTTGTGCAAGAATAACCTGGTTTAGACTCAGCAAGAAGACTCGCTTTTGTGGACTATATAAGCAACGAAAAACCTTCCCAGGATTTGGCTCCACATTTACCGTTTGGGTCTAGAATAGTACTCGATGATCCAAAAGGCTCCAAAAACGCGAGGTTAGGCTTCCGATGGTTTAGCAGCTCAAAACAGGCCTTATTATGAGGCTTGACTATCAACACACGATTGAGAGTATAACACGCAGATCCAACTACTTCTCTCCTGAAACTAATTGACGAGCATGGTTTTGGCAGTCTCGATCACTGTGCGATTCTTAGGTTCAGCTACTCCATTATGTTGAGGAGTATAGGGAGCACTGAATTCGTGATTTCTTATGTTGTTTCCCCTTCTTACAACTCAGAGAATCATCAGATAAATGAAAATTCTTCAGATTAAAATCCTCTAATAGGTCGTTGTGCACCAAATAATTCATCTTTCTCAGGTGAATGTGCCCCATCTTCCGATGCCATAAGATTGACTCCTTCTCGGTTTCTTTCGAAATGAAACACTGAACTTTCTTTGATGTAGTGGATGCGAAGCTCATGTCTAAGACATAAAGATCATTCTCTCTTGGAGCGTGCATGAGGATCCACTCCTTAGGAATTTTGAATCCCGTCTTGAGAATTAAGCATTCTTTGTCATTGAAGTGTGTTGTGAACCTTTTGTCACAAATTTGCGAAATACTCAGTAGATTGTTCTCCAACTCTGCAATGTACTTCACCTTGTCAAAGGAAACCACTCCATTCATAATAATATCTTGTCCCGTAATTCTTCCACCCTGAGTTCTAGCAAAACCAACGTAACCTCCCCGGATAGCTTTGACTTCATGTAACAACGCAAGCATCCCAGTCATGTATCAGGAAGCTCCACTATCCATAATCCATTTGACATGATCGACCTTTGGAGCCCCTTCACACAAGAGGAAGAAAGTATTTAAACTGAGCAACCCAAGCCTGCTTGGTCTTGGGTGGGATTGGAATATCAAATTTCTGACCAACTTTGATTTTGACATTTTGTTTGATCTTTGTTTTGGTAGGAACAGGTGGTTTCAGTTCTACTTTTGCAAGCCAAGTTTGTGTTTTCAAATTTACCCTTTTTTAATAGAACTTTGAATCCTTTTGACAATTCTTGGTGGAAGTTTCACCAATTTCAAATTTATAATTTAGTTGAATCGTTGATTTCACATTTTTATTGGATTCATTGTTTCTTTTCAGAATTCATTTTGTCAAACATGGGTGCCTTTTGTTTCACATCTTTGGTAGATTTGTTGGAGTTGGAAACAGGTTTTGGATTTCTTTGCAAACATTGTCGTGCAATAAGCCTAACATTTTAACATTTGTAGCACGTCCAACTGTCTTTTTTAACAGAGGAATCCAAATCCTGTTTTCTACTCTCTTTTTCTTTCTTGATTCATCGTTGGATTGTTTACCAATGATCACTTTTTCTTTTTCTACAGTTTTCCCATAGACAAAATTGATTTTCTTTGTAAAATTTAACTTTTGAGACTTGTTATACGTTCTTTGCTTTTGAAAACCCAACCCAGCTCTCCTGTTTTCAGGATAGTCTCTGTTCTTTTGATGGTAGGGTTTGTTAACACATTTTGATTTAGAATAAAATGATGCATCTTGTTTGTCTAAATCAGAATGGCACACCTCAACAAGCTGGAACAACTTATCAACATGATTCAGGTTGACGTTCTGAATCGGAAAATCCTCTTCGGAATATAGTTTATCAGATCCATGCATTTTGTATACGATGATGTTTGGATCATTGTTTAAACTATTTTCTGATTCATTCTTCGAAACACTTTCAACCACAATTTTAACCACATCAGAATGACATTCACTTTTAGGATTGGTGTAAGTTATATCAATGTTCGTAGGCAGCTCGTTTGTCTTTTTAGTTTTTAGTTTTAAATTGAGCGCCTTTTCCACCCCAGATGGTTTTTTACTAGCATAGCTATTCCACATAGGTGGTGGAACACTATCATAACTTGCACCTTTATTTCATTAATTTGATTTTCTTCCTTGTTTTAGCTCGGCAATTGTATTTAAATGAATATTAATAGCCATTAGTTTGTCCTTACAGTTGCCTTGTGCATTGAAAGTGTTCTGTCATTTTCTCTGATCATCTTTTCAAATTGTTTAACAGATTTGCTTAATTTTTCGTAAGCTTCTTTTGTTGAATTATAATCAAATGATAAATTATCTATATAACATTTCAGCTCATTGTATCGTGTTTCTTTTTTAACACACTCACTGCATGGCTCTTAGGACTTCATGCAAGGTGTTTCTTTCACCGACTCATTTACAGACACGTTTACCTCTTTCAAATTTGCCATAAAAGCTTTGTTGGTCTTGTTTGTCAGATTTTCCAACGTTACTTCAACCCTCTCTTCTTCTTCAGGCTTCTTCTTTTCCTCACAAGATGATCGATGGCTGGAATCAAAATAACCTTAATAGTTTTAAGAATATCATTAGGCAAGAGATGTTTAAATGCACTATTTGACAATTCGTCTTCTTCTTACGATGTGTTGTAATATTCTTCAGGAGCTTCGTCAAAAAATGCCTCTGAATATTCTTCAGTAACTTCAGGCTCTTCAATGATTTCTGCGACCAATGCCAAACTTTCGTTTTTCATGATGCACTTGTTCCAGTTGAAACCTTCGTCCTCTTGAGTGACGACAAGAGCTTTGTCTTTGGAGTTTGACGGTCCATCTTCAATTTGCACCATTCTTGTTTTGGATTGAGGACGATGATAAATGGCTTTCTTGTAATAATCGTTAGCAAAAGGGTTCTGATTGCCCCGGACCTCTCTATTTGGATATTCTCGATTGAAATGCCCATTCTCACGACATTTGAAGCATGTAACCTTGGACTTGTCGAAGCAAAGTTTCCCATCAAGTCCTCCAAAATTGTCTTTTCCGGTAATCTCCATGAAACGTCGCGCTCTTCTAATGATGGAAGCCATACACCATTTAATATCAATCAATTCCACCTCGACCATATCAATCTGATCATAATCCTCTCTCATCATCTCTGAATTTCCAATTTTTCCTGCTACTAAACTTTGTACTATTCAAGTACCGAGGAAAGTAATGACATGTGTTGCTTTGCGGTGTTCTCGTCAAAGTTTTGAGCATTTTGGAAATCAACAGCAATATCGCATTGAAGAACCCGTTGATTGGGATCAGTTTAATTGTTCTAGTGATTCTGTGAATTGCTTGAACTATGGGATGATTGTGGTCCTGGAGGCGTATTTGGGTTGACAGACGCAAAAGATTGAAATCCACTTGTTTGACTTGACTGCGGACTTTGTGTGTTGAAGGCGCTGAAGGCAGTTTGAATTTTGGCAGACTGTATCTGCGCGGCAGGACTACCCTTGAAATATAGATTTACATCTTGTGAGAGGGGATCGGCTCTCCTCTTATGAGCACCGAACTGATCTGACTCAGCTAACAGAGGCGGAATTCATTGTTAGCGAGTTGGACAAACAAACAAGAAAGATATACTGCTTAAACACCTTGATTTGTATTGATAAACGTGAACGGTTACAGAACGAGTAAGCAGTTTGACAGGGTTTTGCCATAGTCACACACCAACAGATGTCTAACACAACACTCAAGCTCCTCTATTTATAGGTCAACATGACTCGCACAGGAGGAGTGTGTGTTTGACTCGTGCGAGTGTTGCCTCGTACGAGTGACAAGGTGTCACTCGTACGAGACACTTAGATCACTCGTACGAGCCACTTTACAAACATGTAAATCATATAATAATAAACAATATCTGACATTCTAAGCCCTATATACATAACTAATATGGTAATAGACATTATGCACCAACAAGATTTCTTGAAGATTTTCAAATGGTGGTACTATGATTCAAGCACAAGTGAAGCTGTTATTTGTGTCCAACCGGATGAAGATTCTTGGAAGATTATTGAAGAACTATCCGAATCCATCATCGCGCACACACATATATATGGCCTGTGGCGCAGTATTCGAATACTATACCTAACGTGGCTAGTCAACTGCTTTCAAAAGGATATAAAATGTTTATTCTATAGCAAGATCAGTTATGAGGAGAGAGATAAAGAACATGCACTGCAATTCCAGAAGATAGTTATTGTTTGTTTTGCTGACGATATACATTCAGGATCAACATGGAACACTTCATGGAGAAAGCTGGAAGAGAAGGAGCAGTGGAAGAAGGAGAAGAATGATGAAAAGAATTGATGAGAGAGCTAGGATTGCATCTCTGAGAAGCTTTCGGTTTTGCAACACGTACAATCGGCCTCCTCCTACTAACCAAACGTCGATATATTTTGAGGAGCGTCGCAGGCCACCGAAACATTTCATTAGACGTTAAATGTGAAAAGTTTGAAGAATTTTAAAGAAATTTTTGAAGACTATCCAAGACTACAACAACATCGAAGGAGGAGTCTGTTGGTGCATAATGTCTACCGCCTACGTCTAGGATATGCCAATTGTGTAAATAGGGCTTAGAATATCATTTTTATATGTATTGTATATGGCTCGTACAAGTGAGCTTATGTGGCTCGTACGAGTGACATCTTGTCACTCGTACGAGCAACCACTCGCACGAGCCAACAACCTCACTCCTTTTACGAGCCATGTTGGATTATAAATAGTGGAGCTTGAGTGTTGTGTTGAAATTTGTTGGTGTGTGACTACGGTGAAGTCCTGTCCAGTTGTTTACTTGTCTATAACTTTCACGTTTATTAATATACGAAGCAAAGGCGTTTAAGCAACATACATGATTGTTTGTTTGTTCACTCGCTTGCAATGAATTCCGTCTCTGTTAGCTGAGTCGAATCGGTCCGGTGCTCACAAGAGGATAGCTGATCCCCTCTCACAAATACAAAGATAGTGATCCTACAGGATACCCGGAGAGAATGGTAAAAGGTTGTTTCTATAGGATGGGTTATATTGGTCACGTGAATAAAATGAATTTTTCGAAAGCAAATTTCTCAAGGCCTTACAAGTTCTTCATTCATTCAGTGATTCACTCAATGGGGCACACGAAGGGTGGCTTTGATGTGTTGATTGATTCTCAAATATGTATGATAGCTACCTTAACATTGAACCTGCCTTACAACTTTACAAGACCTAATCTTCAAGAAAATAAAGGCATTGTGAAAGAAGAATCTGATGAGCTGCCTTTAGAGCATGACGAATCTGTCATTGGATCAATTAATCTATATTTGCCAACAACTATTCCTCAAATTAAGAAGTTTTTCAGATGTATAAAAGAATAAAATTATGTTGTGCCACCCAAAGGAAAGTGGAGAAAGGATGAAAGTAATTTCGAGACTGATGAGGAAGAAAGACTTGGAGGGTTGATTGCATGAAGAAGTAAGTGGTACGAAAAAGAAGATGAAAAGAAGCAGAAAAGGTAAGAAGCTAAAAAGAAAAGTCAACAAAGAAAAGCTGCTCGTACCTTGCTACGTGATGAAAGTAGTGAAGAAGAAGAAGAAGAACATGTGAACATAAATGCTGAAGATGTAGTATTCTCCTGCTACTTCTGATCATGAAAGAGCTGAGAAAAACACTGAAGATACAACTGAAATTGCGGGTGATATTGAGAAACAAGCGTTTGAAGGTGGAAATGATGATGATTCGGAGGAGACTGAAAGTGATAATGATCTTCCGGTCTCCAAAAGAGCTTTGAGTGATCTTAGAGAGATAGTTGAACAGAAAGCTGCTAAACGGAAGAAAAAGACAACTGAAGATGATCTTGAGCCATATGTGCCTCCGAAGAGAGTCAAGAGAAAAGTTGTTGATTTGACAAAGAAAAAGATAGGTCTCCACAGGCAAAAAGATCAAGAAGGAAATATTTGAAAACTTTAAAGAAAATAACTACTAGAGCTGAACCAGTAGTTACTGAGAAAGAGACACCAACAGAAGAAGCATAGATTGAAGTTGAGCATGTGATTTTGATCCAAACCACAACAACAACTCCACAGCAACCACCATCACCACCAAGACAACCACAATCAAATCAAAAATCTCAATCATCAAAACAACACCAACCTCATCCAACCGGTCCTACATTCAAAGACAGTTTTATATATGAAGAGGGTCTATTATTCCTAAAAGGTGTAAACTTGGAATTATTGAATGATCCACTTGATAAAAGAGTTAAGCTGAGGGAAGAAAGAGTCAAGATTTTGGAAAATGATTGTGTACATATCGAGAAGGTGTTAGCAAGTTTGGTTTCCGAGAATGATAGACTGAGAAAAAGATTGAGTGATTTAGAAGCTGACAAGATAGTGATAGATCAAAAGTTGGAACTTTTGTATAAAGTGCTTGGGAAGAGAATGGGAATAGACTTTGAAGCATAATTTAACCAGATAGATATAGATGAAGCAAAAGAAAGGGCTGCTGAAAGGGCTAAAAAATCTATTGCTGAAGCTGAGGTTACAAGTATTGATAGAGGAAAGGGAAAGATTGATGAAGTTCCTATCATTACCCTTGAGCTTGAAAAAGAGACAGAGCTAGAAATTGACATTTCAAAGTTAGTTCTTACTGGACCTCTAAAAGATGTTCCTTACTTTTAAGAGAAATAGAGAAAACTAGAGAAAGAGAAAGAGGCAGATGAGAAAGAAGATAATGAAGATTTGGATGTTGATGGTCCTGATCGTGATGATAATGATGATAAAGGTGATGATGATGACGATAACAATCAAGGTGGTACTAGTTTGGTTGCATATTGATATGCGCCAAATGCAACCTATCAATTGTATCAAATACATAAATCAACCCTTATTATTACTAATGTTGGAAAAAGTGCGTTTCTTTGTATACTTTTTATTTTCAGGATTAAAAGAGCTTAAATATACAAAAGGAACAATTTAACGACAAAAACCAGCATAAGTATAGTAGAAGGATAGATGACACACTATACTAACCGTCCGAGCTTTACCCCAAGACCAAAAACAACAAATCAGAAGTCAAGCATGGGGCCGTGCCTGCTCGGCATGGTGTGGTGCCCATTCAAGATTGTAGAACAGAAAAGATAAACAAAAGTAGGTAAGAGATACGGGGTCGTATCCCTTGGACACGGGCCATGGTCAACTTCCGGATATGCAAATCGTAGATAGTACAACAAGTATAATGGCAAGTGGTCCATGTCGTTGACACATGGTGCCGTGTAGCATCTTATCTGAAAAGCTCATTAAATGAAGACAAAGAAGAAGGAAGACACGGGGTCGTGTCCACAGGGCACAGGGCTGTGTGAAGACACTGTTTCCAGCTATAAATAAGGGTGCTTAGTTTCATTCCAACTCATCCCTTGGCAAACCACTTCTCTCACACTTACCACCATTCCACCACTACAATACAACCATCATCAACCACATTCATCCATCATCCATCCTTAAAGTGTGTGTAGTATTCTCGGGATCCAAGATTGATCGTAAGAATTTTTGTCAAACAAAGGCCATGCTTTGTTAATCTCTTACATCACTTGGTGAAGACAAGTTATTTATGTATTACTTTTGATTTCCAAACTTTGGTTAACATTTTAATTGGATATGTATTAATGACTTTAATAACTAGCTTTTATATTGAAAGTGAACTTTATTCTATCATCTCAACATGTTTTGTTGATTCACTCATTCGTTTTTGTACGGTATATATAAAGCGCATTAATGGCCTAGAAGGGGGTTACAAGGGTGGTATGGGTAAAGTTCTTGCCTCACGTAGTGTATAGATCCGGAGAGGACTTGGTTCAAGCTTATTAAAACATCCTTTGAGGCAGATAACAACAAATCAGGGAAGTAAGAATGACTTGAATCCCTTGTAAATTAACTACTATTAAAACTTTAAACTAGCCTTGCGGGACTGTATCCCTACTGACTCATACCAATATGGTCGAGGGTAGCGTTGCATGCAAAAGAAGGACATGCCACATTTTGCATTAGTAAGTTACTTAATTATTTTTCAATATTCCGGCATTGCGGAATTGTATCCTTGTTGACTCACACCAATATGGCTAACAGTAGTGTTGCCTCCAAAAGAGGGACATGCCACTTAACTAAGATAATTTCTTAAAAAAACTCAAGGTGCGGAAATCATCAAAGGATACATAAATAACGAGTCGGAAGTAAGTGATTCTATCTTTTCTATTTGTTCTTTCATTACTTAGTTTATTTATTTATCTTTACTTATTAAAAATCTTTTATAAAATTTTAATTAGAATAGACGTCGATTATATTCAGGTATTAACTGATCTTATGTGCTTGGACGGCCTAGGTAGCTTACCATCACTATATTACGTCTACGATGGGTGCAGTTGCCCTAGCGTGTTGTAGAGAGTGATAGTTGTATATCGTGTTCTTATAAATTTAAAGCTTGAATAAATGAGTGAAAAGTACTTAAAATATGTCTAAAAATACATACACACTCCACTCACGTCAAGTTTTGGCACCATTGCTGGGGACACAAGGATTTTAAGAAAATTTAAAATGAGAGGCCTAATCATTTTTATGCTTTTCTAATTTTTCTTTTTAAGTTTTTCTCTTTTTCTCCATTTTTCCTACTCTTTAGAGAAACAACACGGGGCCGTGTTTGATCAATATAGGGCAGTGTCAGTTTCTCAGTAACCCAAAACTGTTTCTGCTAGATAGGAACTGTAGAACGGGGCCGTGTGACAGTTGCACGGGGCCATGCTTAATCATGGATGGTAATAATAATATTTTATCCCTGCCACTCCTACGGTGAATGGTGTCAATTATGTGGAGGAATTCATAAAGATTTAGAATGTCCCATTCTAAAACTCAATCCCCATTATTTAGACATATCGTTTTCCTGTGACGATCACCTTAAGATGGGCGGGAGTAAAAACGATAACTACCATCCTCCTGAATTCCAGCAAACTACTTCCATAGGAAACATAAGCTTGGAAGAACAATGTCAAATAGAGAAGAGGATTCTCTAAAAACTCAAAGAAATCGAATCCATGATGAAGGCACAATATTCATCAAGGGACAAAAGAAACGGAGATTTGATGGGGCCACATTCAAGAATTAACGATACCGAGGCCAACAAATCAGCCCTAGCCCTGTGCGAAAACAAAGACAATAGTTGTCCCTGTATCGACCTCGCAATGAAGGACTCCTTAACAGTGTGTGAACTTCACACCAACGGTTTAGACCATAGTGAGTTGACCTACACCTTGTTTAACAAGAGCTCGAAAAAGGTAAAGAAAGGATGGTTTCGCCCTGCTACTTTTATATTAGAATTCCACCTTTCCAACAACCTCTTGCGTTTTCTTATCTCTCGCCAGAACCTAAGGTATATTAAACACTTTGGTGTTGTGCCAACTAGTAAGGAACCACCTTATAAAACATGGATCCTTAAAAAACTCCAGCAAAACTTCATAAAACCCTAGACACGGGGCCGTGCGACATGCCTATACGGCCATGCCCCATCTATCCTCTAAACATTAAGGTGTGTTAAGAAGGCACGGGGTCATACCACCGATACTTTTTAACACAAGGTCATGTCTACCTTAACATGGCCCGTGTTTCACTAACAAACAATATTCTCTGACTCATGCAAGCGACACGGGTCCATGCCTCCCGGACATGGGGTGCAAATCTTACTTCAAGATGATTGGAACATCACAAACGAGGTGATTAATCCCACCAGATGGGACAAAATACCCTTGGAACCTCCCATTAATGACTACTTTGAGGTTCCCATACACCTCACTCCTTTCCTACAAGAGAAGGTCAATGACCAGCCCTTCATCTTCCTTCCAAGGGAGATTGAGGAAATGCTCAACGACCCTTCTTTTCCGAAAACTTGTTTTGGTTTTTGCTAATATTTCAGATATTATCTAAGGGAGAGCTATCTGGATTTAATAATCTCATAGGGTATCCAGCAACTATTGATCTATCTTAGGAATGTAATCTTCTTGTAACTGTTTTTCTTTTCTAGTTGTAATGATGAATGAATGGAATGAAATGTGGTGTTTTGAAAACAAGAGTGTGCGAAAGTATCAAAAATGGACAAAGGGACGTTGAAACAGCACCTCATTCATGTAAACAGACACTTCTGGAAGAAAAATATTCAAACCAATAAATGCAGCACGTGGTGGTGTAATGTAAGCACGCCCCCATGCTTCATGTCTGAACATAACAATTTTGATTCTTGAACATTAACAAGGGGTCGTGTCCTATAGACACGCCCCCGTGCCTGGCGTCTGGAAAATTTTTGTTACTGGCACTTTTGACACGGGATCGTGTCTCCAAAACAAGCCCCGTGTCCACTGCCTGGCTTCTAGAAAACTTGTTGTTTTTAACCCACGTTTACACATTTAATCAATTTTAACCAATTTTGGACACATTGAGGACAATGCGTAATTTAAGTGTGGGGAGAAAACTTAACTTGAATTTGTTTGTCCTAAACAAAGCCTTATACAAAACTCTACTGGAACCGCAAAAACACACCAAATCTTTTTCAAAAATATATATTTAGTCTGTTGTGTCTTGTTTATAGTTTAAGTGAGAAACCAAGATCTACAGAGTTTAAGTTTTTATAAATTTACAACCGATAGCGCCGTGATAGAAAGAACCATATAAGAAAATTTTATAAAATGGTATGACAATTCTTTTTAAAATTTGATTGTATATATAATTTCACACTTTTACCCCTTTTTCCCAGAAAATGTGAGTTTTGAGCCTTTACCGAGAATTGAAATTCAGATCTTACTAAATGCTCACTTTTCATTTCTTGTGTGAATAGCCATATGGTTCTTATAAATCTAGAACTTGACAAGACAATGCATTCCTGGTCCCTACCAACTAATCCAAGTAAGTATATGATTGAGGCATTAGGATTTTAAATCCCTTGCTAGGATCTGAGTTCGATTGTTGTGAAAGTTAAGATGAAAATAATGAAAGAAGATAAAACAAAGATGAAATATATAGCAGAATAATTAGCTTTTCAATCACAACAATGAAGATATTGCTTTCATCAACATGCTTTTATAAATAGAATGATTCACGTATGCATGAAGAATTACAACTCTCCCTCAGCTGATCACTTGTTGTTTGTTCGTACAAGAGATGTCAAGATGGAAAGTGATTACTAGAACAGTACAGACACTGTTATATATATAGTACAAACAAAACATCTGAAGAGTCTAAGTTGATATCACCTAGAAAACGACATCTAATAGCCTAACAAATTCCTAACAGTACAGACACTGTTACTATAACCAACAATCTCCCCCTAGAACAGTTGATTCCAAAATACTTCTTTATTTCTGATCTTTTTCCTCATCATTTTTCCCTGATTTGTCCTTTGAATTGTAACTCAAAGTCCATGGAAATCATGTCTTCAAAATCCCCTTCAAGTTCAATGTTGAACAGATCTTGGAGGTCATCTGCATCTAGACTATATGCATCCTCCATTCTTAGCTTTTGAACTTCACCATCTAATCTAAGCAATGTCAATTTGTGGGTGTATGAGGATGACATCCACTTTAGAATTTTTGAATCAGATGGTTTACATGGGTGAAGAGTTACTTTATAATGAGTTTGGAGACTGAGGCTTGCTTACCAGATGAGCAAGTGTTTCATGCAATTGGGAGCTGGCAGGATCTGTGTGATATAACAGCTGGTTTTACAATCCCTCTTTTTAGTATTCTTCAAACATATGTTCATCAGCCTTATAGACATCTTCTTCTGCCTTTTTGCTTGTTTCAAAGCAGTTATGGATAAGTGAAATGCTAAGGACTGGTTTTTAGTTGTTGGGGTTTGTTGAGGGACAACCACTGTTGGATATTCTAACTTCCTAGGAACTGTAGGATCCTTCTCTCTCAGCTGTTCTAGTCTTTGTAAGTTTCAACAGTTCTTGACTCAAACCATCTAGCAACAGATCTAGCGGTACCATACTTAACAGCAACAAGTTCTTTTCTCATTCTTTTTAGCTTTGATGCCTTGTGTTGATCAACCCTTTTGTATTTCTTCCTATCTGGTGAAGTTGGCTTATGAAAAGGATCATTGAGCATCTTTTGAATTCTTTCTATTTCTTCTTTGAGATCATCTGTTGACCAGTCTTTGAACTGTGCCTTGTTTGCTTTTGTTAGGATTTGAGTTTGATTTGTTGAGAAAGTTAAGATGAAATAATGAAAGAAGATAAACAAAGATGAAATAGTGCAGCGGAATGATAATCTGTTAAATCATAACAAATAAGATATTGTTTTCATCAACATGCTTTTGTAATTATAATTCACTTATGCATGAAGATTACTACTCCCCCTCAGCCTGATCACTTCTAATTTGTTCGTAAAAGAATGTCAAGAAGGAAAGTGAAAAGAACAATACATGCACTCTTCTATTTATAGTACGAAGCAAACATCTGAAGCATCTAAGACGTCACCTTGACAGTCACATTTAACAACCAAACAAACTCTAACATCTGCTAGACCTAAACACTGTTACGTTGAATTACAAATAAAACTCTGTTGTTATCATCTGTTGAGCTTTAGCCCATGTGGGTCTTCAGCAGAGCTTTGCGTCACCAATCTTTAATCTTCATCAGAGGTTCTCTTTAGCAGACCTTTGGCTTCAATCAGAGTTTATCTTCAATAGTTCTTTGTAAACAGACTTTGGCTTGAGTAGAGTTTAGTGTAGCAGATCTTCAAAGTACTGTTTATTTATGATCAGAAGTTATAGACTATATTGGTTTTCCAATCATCTGTTCTTTTGTGGGGTCCACTAGATTTAACAATCTCCCCCTAGAACAGATGATGTAAATCTCTTCTTTATTTTTGATCTTTATTTCTCATCAGCATTTCCCTGATTTGGCCTTTAAATTGTAGTTCAAAGTGGTAGGAAATCATATCTTCAAAATTCCTTTCAAGTTCAAGTTTCAACAGACATTGGAGGTCACCTAAATTCAGACCATATGCATCATTGTTAGGCCCAAATAACGTTTATGCATTAGTTATATTAGTGATGTGAACTATCTTGTGTATGGGCTTAGGGAAAGGCTTTTGGGCTTAGGGTTTAGGGTAATGGAGCACTAACCACTAGCTATAAATAGTAAATGATGTATTAGGGTTAGGGCTCCTTAGTTGTTTTTGCTCTAATACTTGTATTAGATAAATATTACATTTGTATGTAATTTAATCTTTGTACTTCATCTTATTTTCTTTTATCTTGATTCTTAGCTTGTTTGTGTGATTCTTCCACCATTCATGCTACATGTGATATTGTGAGATCCTTACAATTGGTATCTGAGCCTATTTGAACCTATTTACAGGCTAAGATATATTTTCATAGTGTTTCGAATTACACATGTTATTGTTTTGGAGAGTTTCTATGTTTCAGATTGGATTTCAGACTGTTTTAGATCATCTGCATGAAGACTCGAACCCATCTCGGATTGATTTCTTGCATCTCGAACCCATCTCAAGTCCTCTTCAAAGCATCTCGGATAATTTCTTGAAGACTCAAACCCATCTCAGATAATATCGTTGAAGACTCGAACCCATCTCAGATCACTCTTGTTGATGTGTTGTCTATATCTCGGATAAAGTGCATAGTATCTCAGATCATCATCAAGGCATCTTGGATCATATACTTGCATCTCGAGCCCATCTCAGATTATCTTCACAACATCTCGGATCAATTACTGTTCTGAATCGAGTTACTGTTCCGAATCGTGTCTCTTTTTGGTAATACTAAAATGATGAACCTGAATGGTGTTTTGAGTGCTGCAGATCTCGCTAATGCTACCGTAGCAACTATCAAGTCACAGATTTTGGCATTGCATCAGGAACTGGAGCAGATTATTGAAACTCTACCAAAACTCCAAGGTTGTTGTATGGAGAACGATTATTTTGAGTGGACCTGGCGTTTTGAGCAGTAATGTAAGGCTAAGGAGCCTAAAGTCTGCAGGTGTATTCGTGATGGTCCTCGCACCATTATGTACGCAACAGAAGATGATCCTTTTACCAATATTCCGAATCCTGAGAATCT
Organism: Scalesia atractyloides; assembly: GCA_947069175.1. Lineage (NCBI taxonomy): Eukaryota > Viridiplantae > Streptophyta > Magnoliopsida > Asterales > Asteraceae > Scalesia > Scalesia atractyloides. Next base: position 18,840,118 of record CAMTDV010000116.1, on the reverse strand, counting down.
GTGGATGGACGATGATAAAAGAATCAATGACGAAGACCATAAGGCAATGGCAAATCTTACTATGGCTCTTGGTCAGGATATCTCCATTGTTGTTCGAAATTGTACAAATGCAAAAGAGGTATGGGATGTGCTAAAGAATCTGTATGAAGGAAACACCAACATGAAGGCTAGAAGGGTTAACATGTTGAACCATAAATTCATCTCTTCAATCACATTTATGCGAAGACTGTGGAAAACCAAATCAGGAGATTCGCAAGCTAGTCTCACAGATGATTAGTGTTGGCATCACTATTACCAACAGTCGGATGAATAACAAACTTTTAAACTCGCTGCCGAAAAGCTGGGATGCTGATGTCTCGATGATTAAACTTACTATAAACCAGAATGAAGTCACATTCACCAAACTGATTGCTACTATCAAATCATGTGAAATAGACAACCAACATAGAGAGCTAAATCACAAGAACTCCATGATTGTTGTAGGGATGACCAGTTCTAACACTTCCTTGATGTCTCAAAGTCATCCTAACCTCGTCTTTAGCTAAGTGACGAATAGTAATCCAAACATGGTCTTCAGTCCCATAACTCAAGCACAAATTCAACTCACAAGACAAACTATGTTTACGACATGTCTCTTCCAAACAACTCAGCCGGACCAGCTACTACTCATCAATTTCCTAAGCACGCAAATGTGGTTTACAGTCCCATGAACCATCAGCTTCTTAGAATGTTCCATCCACACCCTTTGCTGAAAACCTTGCTTTCCTAACCAAGCAAAATGAAGAAAAGTTGGCTCTTGCAACATCCATGCTCAATAATCTGAATGCTTTTCTTGTAGGTGATCTCTTGTTGTAGGTCCCGAAAACTAGATCTAATCGATGTCACACTAACAAGCTTTAGAAATAACATGAAGATGGAAAAATTCAACTTGCATACAAATTAGGAATTTGTCTAATACAAGTGAAGAACAATCAAAGAGCCCCCAAACCCTAATACGTCATCAACTATATATACTAAAGGGTTAGTGCTCCAAAACCTTGATCTCTTAGGCCCAAGGCGTTTCCGCAAGCCCATAACAATTATAATAACCCAATCTCTAATCAATACTAATGCATTGTTTATTGCATTAGAAATAGCCTTACGCTTCAGGATTTTCAATCATGTGCAACTAATTTGTTTTGAATCATTGTGGCCACTTCACTCATCCAAGATTTCACACATTCTTCATATTTATCACTTGCTTGAATTTGATGTGCACCCAGCATTAGAATATCCTCCTCGTGAAAGCTAATTAAATCCAAAGTATCAGCCAACCTGAATGCCTTTTCTTTTGTAACAATAACAGCTTCAATCATTCTCTGATCATAAGCCTAATAGCAGAGATTTTGTAGCACACCTTTTGGAAACTTTGGAGTAGCTGTAATGACCTTGTCTTTGTCAGTCGGTGGCCAGATAACGTTTTGAAACCGTTTATGAGTATTAGGATCTCGAATGCCTGGGCTTTTCTTCAGATATGATTCAACAGCTTTCATTGTTGGGAAGTTATGAGATACTTCATATTCAAGCTTTGAATGAAATGCCCATCCAGGACCTTGTTAATTTGGATCTGAGATAGAGTAGCGAGCTCTCAATAGACTTTTCAGATCAATTGATTCAAATTATGTCTACTTCGAATAGTATTCTCTGTGGCCGCTCTCCTTGTGAATATCCATACCTGTCATGATCATATCTCCAACATTTCACCTTTGACTTGTTTCCAACTTTATCATGGTGGCTTGATCCTATCTCCATTACATATCGGTCTGATACTTTGGGTGGATCCTTTGGTTGAAAGTTTTCATTGAGGGGATTGACATATTGGTTCTTCATTATGAACATTTTCTTGCTGCTAGTGTTCCTTTTCTGTGGCTGCTTTCGTTTCTTTGATTTTTCAAAGGGAAGGTATGCATTCAAACCTGCTTCATGCTCTGCATCAGCTGCAGGCTTTTCCGCTTTTGTACGTTCATGATGTGCAACATTAATAGGATCATCATCCTTATCCGCAAATTAACCTACAAACTTCTTCTGCAACTTAGCCTTCATCTCGTAAATCTCTATCACTAGCAGGCTCACATCACCCTGAAGTTGCTCAATATCTTTGTCTTTGATAGATATCTAATTTTTAAGGATGCTATCTGAGCGTTTTTCAATTCGTTTTCCTATTCTAGCATCACTACTCTTCACTATAGCTTGCCAACATCCACAGTTTCATCCGCATCACTATTAGACTTCTCTATAAATTTCATCTTTTCAGCTGCGATTCTCATTGCGGCCTCTTCATACTCAGATAAACCACCATAGAACTGCTTGCCTCACCACGAACTCCTCTAGAACTTTCTGGCTGTGATATTGGATCAGGAATAATGCTTGATTTTGAGGGCTTGGGCATTAGATGCAAAGACGTTCTATGTTTCATCATCTTCAAACTGTATTTCATTGGAAGGAATGATACCAGGAGAAGGGACCCAATAATCCCCCTTAAGAGATGCAAGTAAAGCTTCAAGGTTCTCAGCAGATATCAAATTCATTTCTCTAACAATCTCCTCAGCTATCTTTATTTCAGTCTGTGCCGTTGCTTCTTCTTTTTCTTCTTTTGAAACAAGATCTTCAACAACTAGTTCTTGTTGTCTTGGTCCGCCGACAATCCGAATATCATGCTCTTCAGCTACAAACGTTGTTACTGGTTTAGGAGCAGATACAATTTCCTTGAACTTCCCATGTTTAATCAGCTCATATCGACCAACAAACTTGACTTTAGCAGAATCTCGCTGTTTGCATGCCGCTTCAAAACAACTTGGTCCTAGTAGCTTTAAGTTTAAGTGGGTTGTGCCTTTTATCAGCTCAGGATACTTCTTGTCAACGATCATCTGCACAAATCTCAGATGTAGCAGGAACACCATCTTCTTTGTACTTTCCAACATCCTCTTCATGTTGTCCAAAATGAAAACTAAAAAATTGTAGTCCCAGTCGTTCACTAATGCAACAAGTGTTGTCATCTGTGTCTGATTCAGTTGGCCCTGACCGCCTTTATTCTCTTAAATACACTGTATGAATATGTAAGCAAGGCACCTTCAGTATGGTGGGAATAGTTTCTTCAACACTATTGGATATGCTCCTTCATAACTCCTTCGACGTAGAGCTTTCATCACGCTATCTTTGTCGAATGTAGTAGGATGACGTTCACTGTCTCCAAACTGTAGTGCGTCTCGTACGTCTACATCTGAAACCTTATTTTATCATTCTCCAATCTTTGTTTCAATGTAAGCACCTCCACCCTTGACTTTAGCATTGGTCCAAAAATCTTGGATCATGTCTTCATCAATTACTGGGTTTGTCTTTAGAGCATGAGTAAGTCGGCAGTTGCTCAGTCCAGTAATCAAATATTTTTCGATACTCTAGCGGAGGATCAGACAAATAGATGGCTTGATTATGAAAGGCCTCGACTTCCTTGCATTTATCCATCATTTTCTGCGCCATTTTCTACACTTGAAACAGAAATGTCAACATTTATTGCAAGGATTAATTTCCTCTAAACTATTTGACAAATCAGCTTAGTTGAAACGTTAACAGTTCAGAGGGTCAAAGGAGAACTAAAGTTCAAAGGTTCACACCGATTTGAACAGGTCATATGAACTCGAATAACAAGGGTTCAAGTCAATGACCCCTTGTCATTCGAGAAGGTTCATATAAGAGCATCCGGGATGCATCTGAGATGCATCTGAGATGAAGAAGAACTACCTCTGAGTCTAAGATGAGAGAGATTTGGATAAACAAGAGTTTGAAATGACTCGAAATAACTCGAGATGGGCTTTATAAAGAGTCAAAACAGGGCTAGGCCCATCTCTGAATAGTTAGTTCGAGATAATTTGGCCAGGTCCATCTCGAAACAGTGATAAAAAATAGGTGGGTGTATTCGAGATTAGTGGGCCCATTCTAAATAGAAATATTTTAATCTTTTTTGGGCCCCTATCAGTTTTAACCAGTCCTAAACAGTAACACCTTACATCAAAAATTGCGATCCAACCGACAAAGCAACCAGTTTTACAGGAAGAGAAAATAACAATAAAAATAAAAATAAAATCATTAAGGGATAAGGGGAGAGTTGCATTGAGATCAAACCAATTCTGAACTGATTAAGGAACATTTTCGGCATGAGCTTGGTCTAACGGAACCATGCAAATGCTGATATATTGTCCTTTTAAACTCATCGCATCAATCTTCAATTTTCAACCTTGTGACTTCATCATTAGAGTTTGCGATAACATTTGTGCGTCCCACATCAAGGCATACCCTTGTAATCAAGGTAAGCACAACGGTTCATGGTAACAAGTGAATATACCAAGGTCATCCTTTCTTCTTACAATATCCGATTTGTTGGTGAACATGTCAGTACAATGTACTACAAAGAGACAATAAAATACCAAACAAGGGTTACAAGAACAATATCTTATACGGTATGTTTTGACTTTTGCAAGCACATGAGATTTTCTGGTGAGTTTTCCCCCTTTTTTAAGGTTTTGGCCCTTCCATTTAGGTTCTTTTAAGGATATCTTGACTGTGCCTAGGTCTGCATGTATCTGGATGCAACAGAAGGGCAGTCCTGATATCCCTGATGACTTATCGGCATAATGACCTGAAACTTCAGACGTTGGCTATCTATCAACACCAGATTTAGGACCATGAAATCATATGCCGATGATATGTTACCCGCAGATGCATAGCTTGTCAGAGTTAGTCACTTGGTATCTTTTTTACTTTTACAGCATCGATACCTTATATGTGTTAACCATGTTCATTAGATTTGAGCAACAAAGCAAATATTTCTCCCCCTAAATTTGTGCCAATACTTTATGCACATATTTAGTTATTTTGCTGAAAAAGATAAGGTTTTTTTTAATAAAGGTGCTTAGTCGGTAAGACGCATCATTTTTAAAAGGTCCACAAGCACTTTGAATCTTGAATTGCTGACAGGTTTTGCAAAAAGATGCATTGTATTAGCATCAGTGTGGATCTGTTCAAGTTTAATTAAACCTCTGTTGAAACAATCTCGAATAAAATGAACTTTGATATCAATATGCTTGGTTTTGTAATGAAAAACAGGTTTTTTGACAATCTAGATAGCGGCATCATTATCACAATAGATAGTGGTGTTAAGATAAGTCTAACCGTAATCCTCGAGCTAATGTTGCATCCAAATAACCTGGGAACAACATGCAGAAGCTGCAACATATTCTCCTTCTACAGTGGATAAAAACACTGTTTGTTGCTTCTTGCACTACCATGAAATAAGCCTTTCTCCAAAGTATTGGCATCCAGCTAATGTGGACTTCATATCCCTGTCTGTCCCTCCAAAGTTACTGTCAGACAAAGCAAACAGATCAAAATTTGAATCTCTAGGATACTAGAGGCCCAATTTTGGAGCTCCCTTGAGGTATCTAAAGATTTGTTTAACGGCTGAAAGATGAGAAAGTTTAGGATTAGCATGATATCTAGCACATAGGCATACCGCAAACATAGTGTCCGGTTGGCTCTCAGTTAAGTACATCAATGAACCAATCATAGATCGGTACATTGTTGGATTGATTGGATCACCTTCAGCATCCTCATTTAGCAATGGCCGTTCAGCAATGGGCGAGTCGATGAGCTTTGAGTTTGACATGTCGAATTTTGCAAGAACCTCCTGAACATATCTCCTTTATGGATCAAGAATCCTTGATTTCTCTTACGAACTTGCACGCCTAGAAACATAGTCAGCTCACATAGAGAGCTCATTTCCAACTTCTTCTTCATCACATGCTCAAATTTTTTGCATAGCTCTTCATTGGTAGACCCGAAAATGATGTCGTCGACATCGATCCGAACAAGGATAAGATCCTTGCCGACATGTTTAATGGACAACATTTGATCTATCATGCCCCGTTCATAACCATGAGCAAGCAAATGCTCTGTTAGAGTTGCATACCATGCACGAAGTGCTTGATACAAACCATACAAATTTTTATCAAACTTACATGCATATCCTTGCTTCTTTGGATCAGTAAAACCAGGGGGTTGAGCGACATGAATTTCCTCCTTGACCTTCCCATACAAAAGCGCCATCTTGACATCCATTTGATAAACTACAAAACCCATATAGGATACATATGCGAAGAAGATGCGTTAGCTTCTATACGAGCTATGGGTGCATATACCTCATCATAGTCAAGGCCTTCGATCTGTCTGAATCCCTACACCACTAGCCGAGCTTTGTTCCATACGATCACTTTAGTGTCGTGTTGTTTATTTCTATACATCCAACGAGTACCGAGAGCTCGTTTTCCCTCTGGCAACTTCACCAATTTCCACACTCCCAGATTTTCAAAATGATTGAGCTCTTCATGCATTGCATCGACCAATCTAGGTTCCTGCAAAGCCACATCAATATTCTTAGGCTCAATCTGTGATATGAAACATGAATACAAACTGTGTTAATGGTTCCTGATCTACTACGTGTTTGAACATCAACAGATACAGGACCAATAACATTTGCAATTGGATGATCTTTCTGAACGCGCTAGGGAATTGCCACATCCGGTGCCTGCAAATTAGATTCTAGGTTAGAAGCACTTTCTGATGCTCTCCCAGAATGCTCCCCCTCATTTGATTCGGTAGCAGTATGGATTACAAGAGGATCAACTATGCAATCTAACGAAATCGGCTCCAAAAACGTTGAAGCTCTTTGAACTGAGGATTCAATGTTGCTGACAACAATAGGTTCGAGAACCTGTTCTCGCATTTGTGAAGAAGGATGCATGTCTATAGGAACTTCATGAAATCCCAGAGAATCCACTGTGAGTTTCTTGAAAGAATCTTGAAGCGGGACAACATTAAAAGACTGAAACAATCAAATCAGGCAGAATATTAAAAGACTAAAACAAGGAAGAATAGCCATATAACCAATCGGGTCCACGTCGTGCATCTTTCGGATTTTCTTCCAACAAATCCACATAATACGTCTCCATGATCTGCTTCTTGATTTTGTTGTAGACACGATATCAAGTGTTCTTTGCATAACCAACAAAATAGCATGGATATCCTCTTGCGTCAAATTTCGCTTAGCATCCATGATAAGGAGAACACAAGGACAACAAAAGTGCGAAAATGTTGTACTGAGGGTTTCTATCGTTCAACTATTTCATAAGGTGTCTTCATGTGACGTTTGTTGATGAGAGCATGATTTTGTACATAGCAGGCCATGTTTACTACTTCTACCAAAAATATCAGTAGAAGACCGGAATCAATCAGCATAGTGCAGGCTGCTTCAATGAGAGTTCTATTTCGTTTTCTACAACTCCTTTTTGTTGAGAAGTTCGAGCTGCACTATATTGACGATCAATCCCTTTTGAAGCACAAAAATTGTTCAGCTCGACGTTCTTAAACTATGTTCCCTTGTCGCAACGCATAATCTTCACTCGCTCGTTTGCTTTGTTCTCCATGAGAGTGACAAATTTGTTTATCAAACTTGCAGTTTCACTCTTTAGTTCCAAGAAAAATACCCAAGTGAATTGAGAGTAGTCATCAGTGATGACTAGGCAATAAGCTTTTCTTCCAAGACTTAGCACATTGACAGGACCAAAAAGATCCATGTGAAGCAGTTCCAGAACTTTGGATGTTGTGTGCACGAGCTTCGGCTCATGAAGCTTACAGTGTTGTTTCCCATGAGCACAGGACTCACATGTCTAACATTTGAAGAACTTGATGCATCCTAGAATCTGGTTGTCGAAGAAGACATTGAAGAACTCGATGCATCCTAGAATCTGGCTATGGCAGCATTCCGTGCTGAAAAATTCCAGAAGAGATGCGCTCATCATCCCATGTCAAACATTTGTACTGTATCTGTGAAAGAAAAGTTGAGGTGCTACAAAAGTAATGAACTGGGGCACTTTGCTAAAAGATTGCAAGCAGACACTAGTGAAGTAACTTAAGCTGTTGCTGCTAGGAACTCAGAGAGATCCATGGTTCTGGTCACTCCAGCTCATACATCAACATCAACCTCAACTTCAACTTCATCTAGCCAAGGAGGCTATAGAGCAGGAAAAGCATTGATGGTGCAAGAGCAGCATGGATTCAGCTAGGTAGATGCTGCAGCTCAAGTGGAATCCCTGACGATATCGGAAGTTGCGGAAAATCATCTCCAATGTTTAATACTGCAAACTGAGGAACCCAAAACTCCCTCCAAAACAGTAAACTCTCTTTTGTGTTCCAAACACTATAGAAATAAGATTGTACAGATGATAGTGCATAATTTCTCTCCAATCAAAGAAGACAACAGTGCCATGTCTAAATGCGGGTGGTCTTCTGGAGAAATGTGAATCATGTGCTCGTAGGAAGCAGCATTGTAAGCCTCACAAACCCAAGCTTGTGCACACGAAATATAAAGTTCTGGAATTGCTTCACATAGATCTTTTGACCCTGTAAATGTGCTAACTGTGGGGGAAATGCTTGCCGCTTGGTCATCACTGATGATTTTTCTCGCTTCACTTGGGTATTTTCTTAGAACAATAGAGTGAAACTACAGGTCTGATAAAGAAATTTGTCACTCTGATGGAGAGCCAAGCATACAAACGAGTGAAATTCATTCGTTGTGACAATGGGATGAAGTTCAAGAATGTTGAGCTGAATAACTTCTACACTTTAAAAGGTATTGATCGTCAATATAGTGAAGCTCAAATTCCACAACAAAATGGAGTTGCTGAAAGGCGCAATTGTACTCTCAATGAAGCTGCTCGTACCATGTTGATAAATTCTAGCCGTCCACTAATATTTTGGGCAGAAGCAGTGAACACCGCCTGCTATGTTAAAAATCATGCACTAATCAATAAACGTCACATGAAGACGACATATGAGATAGTTGAAGGACAGAAACCCTCCATACAACATTTTCGTACTTTTGGTTGTCCTTGTGTTCTTCTAACCATGGATGCCAAAGGTAAATTTGAAGTAAGAGGTGATCCATGTTATTTCATCGGCTATGCTAAAAACACCACATATCGAGTATACAACAAAATCAAAAAGCAAATCATGGGGATGTACTATCTGGATTGGCTGGAAGAAAATCCCAAAGACGCACGAATTGGAACTGTTTAGTTATATGATTATTCCTCCTTGTTTAAGTCATTTAATCTTCTATCTGATGTGATTGTTACTACAAATGTCTCAAGTATAGTAATACCTATTCCCCATCATAGCTAAAGATGATGATGTACCTATTCTAGATACTATCAAGAAGCATATTTTGGATCCACCGGGATTTCATGAAGCCACTACTGCACCACATCCTTCTTCACCAGTTCTAGAGCCGGTTCATGAACCAACAACAACGGCTACTCTTGATAATGCAGTTCACAACAATGAACCCTCCACACAACAAACTGGTGCTAGTCCTTCAAATACAAGCTTTCAAGGAGCTTCGTTATTTCCGTAGCCGATTCCATCAGATTGCACTGTAGATCCACCGGTTATCAACACTTCTTCTGCATCAAATGATGGGAGCAATCTGGGAAAGTGTCAGGAGCTTTTTTAATTTGTAATCAAACTTGTAGGCCCTTGCTGTAGCAATCTCACAGCATTTTCAGAGAAGCCATCCGATTACAAACGTTATCGGTCCTGTAACTACTTGTGTTCAGACTCGTAGTCGATCAAGATCAATTAACACATGTTTATATTCATGCTTTAGTTTATAGATTGAGCCTAAGATCATTGATGTTGCTTTACACGAACCAGGATGGGTTGATGCAATGCATGAAGAGCTCAATAAAAATTTGAGAAGTTGGGAGTATGGAAATTAGTGAAACTGCCGGAAGGAAAGCGCTTTTGGCACTTACTAGGTGTATAGAAACAAACAAGATGATACTAGTGTGATTGTAAGAAACAAAGCCAGGCTGGTGGTCTAGGGATTCAAGCAGATTGAAGGACTTGATTATGATGAGGTGTACGCACCAGTAGCTCGTCTGGAAGCCATACGCATCTTCTTAGCATATGCATCGTACATGTGCTTTACTATTTATCAGATGGATGTCAAGACATCGTTTCTGTACGGAAAGATCAATGAGGAAATCTTTATCACTCAACCCCCTGGGTTTGTTGATTCAAAGAAGCAACGCTATGCCTACAGGTTAGACAAAGCTTTGTATGAACTGCACCAAGCACCTCGTGTGTGGTATGCAACCTTAACAAAGCATCTACTTGCACATGGATATCCCCAGGGGATGATAGATCAAATGCTATTCATTAAACGCGTTGGTAAGATCTCATCCTTATGAAGATCTATGCAAGGAGTTCGAGGAAATCATGAAGAAAAAGTTTGAAAGGAGCTCACTGGGAGAAATGACTATGTTCCTAGGTTTGCTAGTTCATCAGAGCTGTCAAGACTTTCTTGTAAAATTTGACATGAGAGACACTAGGCCCATGGAGTCCCCTATTCCTGAACGACCACTACTAAATGAAGATGCTAAAGGTAACCCGTTTCATCCAACACTGTACCGATCTATGATTGGTTCACTGCTATATTTGTCTGCAAGTCGTCCAGACATCATGTTTACCGTCTGTTAATGTGCTCATTTCCATGCCAATCCTAAACTTTCTCATCTTACTGTCGTTAAACGAAACTTTAGATACCTGAAGGGAGCTGCAAAACTTGGACTTTGGTATCCTAAAGATTCGAACTTTGATTTGTTTTCTTTTCTGAAAGTAATCTTGGAGGGACGAATAGGGATATGAAGTCTACATTGGCTGGGTGTCAATACCTGGGAGACAAACTAATCTCGTGGCAATGCAAAAAAGCAACAAACAGTCTCACTCTCCACTGCTGAAGTAGAATACGTTGCAGCATCCGCTTGCTACTCTCAGTTATTTGGATCCAACATCAGCTCAAGGATTATAGTTTGACTTATCTAAACACTACTATCTATTGTCATAATGAAGACGTTATTCAAATCATCAAAAACCATGTTTTTCACTCCAAAACCAAGCACATTGATATCAAGGTTCATTTCATTTAAGATTGCTATGACAGAGGTTTGATTAAACTTGAACAGATGATGCTAATACAGCGGATCTTTTTATGAAACCTGTCAGCAACTCGAGATTCTAGGTACTTGTGCACTTTTTGGATATGATGCGTTACTCCGACTGAGCAATTTAAAAAAAAGAGATGGCGTGAAAAGGAGAAGATAAAATGAAGGAGCCCCAAAACTGATTTGGTTTTGTACGACCTTCAAACCCTAGATTTAACCTTTCGTTGGCTCTGGATGAAGCAATCAGTTTTGTGGCCGATAAAGCAAAAGGTCACACTAAATAAATAAATTTATGCATAAAGTATTGTTACTTTGCACAGATTTAGGGGGAGAAATATTCGGTTGAGGGGGAGAAACACATGTAAGGTATCGAAGTTGAAAAGGCGAGGATCCATTGTGATGTGCTGATAGGCTTATCGCTCAAAGGGCAAAAAGATACCAAGTGCTAAAATCTACAAGCTATAAATCTTGTGGGTAACATATCATCGGCATATGATTTTATGATCTTAAATCCTGCGTTGATAGATAGCCAACGTCTAAAGTTTCGGATCTTTATGCTGGAGAATCATCCTAGGATATCAGGACTGCCCTTCTATTGCATCTGGACATATGCAGACCTAGGCACAGTCAGGATATCCTTAAAAAAGCCAAAATTGAAGGCCAAAATCATAAAGGAAGGGAAATCTCATCACGAGAAAATTCCACGAGCTTAAAAAGTAAAAAAATACCATATAAGGTATTAAGCTTAACCCTCGTCTGATGTTGTTTGGTCACTTTGCCGTACGATGTACTAACCTGCTCACCAACAAGTCGGATGTTGTAAAATGAAAGGATGTCCTCAATATACTCACTCGTTACGATGAACGGTTGTGCTTAACTTGATCGCGGGGGTATGCCATGATATGGGACACATGGATGTTATGGCAAACATATCTAATTAAGTCACAAGGTTGAAAATTGAAGGCTGATGTGATAAGTTTGAGTGGACACCAGTCTAACAAAGCTTGTGCGGAAAAATGTTCCTTAATCGATTTAAAAATGGTTTGATTCCATGACATCTATCCCCTTTTATTATTTTATTAGTATTATTATTTTATTATAAAAGGTTGCTCGGTTGGTTGGATCACGGATTTTGATAAAAAGGGGGTTATTGTTCAGAAAAAGAGTGGGGCCCACAATGTTGAACATTATTTGGATGGGCCCACCAAATTCGAATGAGCAAATCTATCTCGGGCAACTATTCCAAGATGGGCCAGGCCTACTTAACTTGGATAACTGTTTCAAGATGGGCCAAGCCCAATTCGAGTTCATATAAATAAGTCATCTTGATTCATTTCGAGTCAATTCAAACCTTGACTTATCTCGGAACTCTCTTGGACACATTGTCTCGAACTCATAGGTTAGACATTTCCCATGCATCTCGGATGGATCTCGGATGCTATCTCGGATGAATCTTGCATGAATTCAAGTATCTCGAATGAATCTCTTTAATAGTCGGTCTGAATTCCTACCGACTCACTCATGCTTTGAAGACAAATCCAGTGATTGACGAGGAGATGATGCCAGATCTCGGATGGTGGAGCAACAATCGAATCGATGATTCAGGGAAAGGATATCATCATTTCAAAGGCAGTTGTACCAATGGTGTTAAAGTTTGGAGATCAAGAACGTTATCCAACCGATTAAAGCGTTGCATCGAATAAGCTATGAGGGCGTTTATCCAACCGTGTTGAAGAAATTGTTTCCGTCATACTGGAGACGTCTTACTCACATCTTCATAAAATGTATCCCGAAAAGACTTTAGAGTTGGAGATGTTAAGTCTTTGCCTTTGGGAGGAGCAGATCTTCAAAGCATTTTGTTATATTAGTAATCAATATTGTAGACTATTTTCTTTCCAATCATCTGTTCTTTTGTGGGGTACACTAGATCCAACACCCCTTTTTCATTTTCAACTTTATTTTCTATTTATCTCCCCACCAAAAACCAATCTTTATTTTTACACCCGTTTATTTTAGTAAAATACGGTTCTTTTGAAATTTATATAAAAAGTGATTTAGTTGTCTCTAGTTGCTTGAAAATAAAATAAGCCAAATTTTTGCTTATAATTTGTACGTAAGTCACAAATAAATAAATTTTCAAAAAGAAAACCGCCATTTTACGCTTTTAGCCACTTTCCAATAAAACTACCCTACCTCTAGCCAAAACCTACCCTTATTAAAGTCCTCTTGATATATACAAAGATTTTGTTAAAAAGGAGGAAGTTTGATCACTTGTCAAGCATATGGTAGGAGTAAGTTCCATACCGGTATCCATATGTTCACAATACATATTCGGCTGAGTGTTGACTTATCGTTTGTGAGGTGTGTGAATTTTTATACAGCTAAATGAAATTTTATAAAAGCATGTCCTACCCAAAAAAATTATTTTTCTTAGAAAGTGTTTGAAATAAATGATATCCAATAGGATTGTAAACAAAATAAAAACAAGAATAAAAAAACTTGGATTCCCGCCACTCTATAAGCAAGACGTAAAAAAGTTCTTCTCTACCAATTCCGTTTGGGTGGTAAGTAACATTAAAGAATTTTGCTTGAGAACAAGCAAAGATTCAAGTGTTGGGGTATTTGATATGCGCCAAATGCAACATATAAATTATATCAAATACGGTATAAAATCAACCATGTTTATTACTAATGTTGGAAAAAGTGTGTTTCTTTGTATACTTTTGATATTCAGCATTAAAAGAGCTTAAATATATATGACACACTATACCAACCCTGCGAGCTTCACCGCAAGACCAAAAACAATGAATCAGAACTCAAGCACGAGGTCGTGCCTGCTCGGCATGGAGTCATGCCCCTTCAAGATTCTAGAACAAAAAAGAAAAACAGAAGCAGACAAGAGACACGGGGCCATTTCCCTTGGACACGGGCCGTGGTCAACTTCCATATATACAAATCTTGGATAGTACAACAAGTCAATGGCCACGGGGCCATGTAGCATCTGATCTGACAAGCTCGTTAAATGAAGACAGAGAAGAAGGAAGGCACGGGGCCGTCTCCACAGTGCACGAGGCCGTGTGAAGCCACTGTTTCCAGCTATAAATAGGGGTGCTTGGTTTCATTCCAACTCATCCCTTGGCAAACCACTTCTCTCACACCTGCCACCATTCCTCATCCATCCTCAGAGTGTGTGTAGTAGTATCGAGATCCAAGATTGATCGTAAGAGTTTTGTCAAACAAAGGTCATGCATAGCTAATCTCTTACATCACTTGGTGAAGATAAGTTATTTATGTATTACTTTTGGTTTCCAAGCTTTGGTTAACTTTTCAATTGGGTATGTATTAATGACTTTAATAACTAGTTTTTTATGTTGAAAGTGAACTTTATTCTATCATCTCTTCGTTTTTTGTCGATTCACCCATTCATGTTTTTACGGTTTATATAAAGCGTATTAACTGCCTGGAAGGGGGTTAGAAGGGTCGTATGGTAAAGTTCTTGCCTCGTTCAGTGTATAGATCCTGCTAGGACTTGGTTCAAGCTTATTAGGACTTTCTTTGAGGTAGATAGAATCAAATCGGGGGAAGTAAGAACGGCTTGAATCCTTTATAAATTAACCACGTGATTCTATCTTGTCTATTTGTTTCTTTCATTACTTAGTTTATTTCTTAATGTTTACTTATTAAAAATCTTTTATAAAATCATTTCTAAAAATTTGATTAGATTAGACATAGACGATATTCCGGTACTAAAAGCTCTTGTGTCCTTGAACGACCACGGTATCTTACCATCATTATACTACGCTCGCATATATCAAGCTAAATTTGTTGAAGCTAGTAGTTATAATGATTTTTTGAATGATGCTGCTAATCAAGAAGATGAATCATAAAGAGAGGGGGAGCATGATGAACCAATACATGATGTAGAGAATTCAGGAATCTTCACAGATGTTACTCATATAACGGTTGTTCCTGTAATCCAACACAGAACAATTTATCTTGAGCATGATGTTGAAGAAGGAGAGTATGTTCATAACTATACTAAAGTGAAATAGCTCAGATGATGGGAGTTGATGAGAATGCGTTTGAATTTGATTTCAAAGAAGAATTGAATAACAAGCCTGAAGACTATGTTTTAAAGTACGTTGAAAAGGCTGATAACTACAACAATGTTGTCGTGGAGGATGATTCAGAGGATGAACGGGTTAAATATTTTGGTGATGGAACTGATGACTTCCCATCATTTGAAGATGTTTGATCAAGATACAAATGAAATGCTAAAGCGCAAAATTGAAGAAACGATCAAAGATGGTGAATCTCCAATGGTTGATAGGGATGCGATTAGAAATGCTAGGAAAGCTTGGTTCAAAGCTATTCCAAAAGAAAGAAAATTTAGGTGACCATTGATGTTTTTCTCTCATCATCCTGATGTGGGATGGATTCCGGAATTGAATGTTTGGGGAATTAAGAAAGAGTATGGTGTGTTATATTTCAAATACTTGCAAGATATTCAAACTAAATTAGTTATTGTGGTGGGATGTGCATGAATTATGCCAAACAAAATTAATTAATTTTCCAATGAAGCCAGGAGATCAAAAGTTATGGAAGCTGATTAGATATGAAGCACGTCATGATTTTCTAAACTGAAATCCACGTTATCCGAAGAAAATTACAAAGATTCATCTTGTATCTAAACTGCTAGATGTGACGTTGATTATAAAGAGACCACGAGCAATGAAACATATGTCATTAATGAAGATAGAACAATTTTTTTTGGTGATTTCAGATGGTGGGAATACGGTACTGAAACTGATGGAGCTATTATTGTATTAAAGAGTGAAAATCTATAGAGAGCTATAAGGATTCTTGATCCTATGTGGCTTGTGAAGTTATCAGAAAAAAGATGTGGAGAAATTGTATTGTAACAAGATTGTTCATCAATTACAAGACAAAGTTCAAGCCATGCAATATCACAATGTGAACAGAGTTTGTTTTGCAAACGAGATCAACTCAGGGAAGATATGGAATACAAAGTGGCGATAGATAGAAAGAGTAGAGTTTTTGAGAGAGATTAAAAATGAGGAGAGGATAAAAATAGTGAAAATGGTTTCGATTTCAAGATATCAATTTATTAAGTCGCCTCCTACACATCAGACTCCTATCTCAGCATTTGAGCTTAAACGTCAAATGGTGAGAAAGTATTCTTTGGCTACTAAAGATTCAAAATAATAAATTTTTGAAGATCGATCGAGACCGCGGTAACATCCAAGGGGGAGTTTGTTGATACAAATGCCTTCTGCCTACGTCTACGAGTTGTGTCGAGTATGTAACATGATTAAATGTTAGATTATGTTTTGATTGTAATTGGATTATGTCACACCCCGGCTTTTCCACAGCCAATAAAAACACTGGTGGGCTCTGGTGGGAATATCGTGACGTAGGTTGTTAACATCATAGATAATTAAACACAGCACAGTGGAAGTCTTGGATTTAAATTACTATTACAAACCAAATGTTATAAATACAAAATAATATACATGCTCGTAATAGAAGATCCACAGGTGGATCGTAAATTGTACAAAAGAAAGAATGTAAAACAGACTTTGGGCAGATCTAGGATTTGCAAGATCCTCTTATCACTACTGAGCACTTCTAGCCTATTTTCTTATTGTATCTGCAAGCTTAGTCTTTTGAAAATACGTCAGCTTTCGCTGGTAAATACACCAAACTGACTCATTTTGAAAACATTTAAATAAAATGTTTTAAGTGCGTATCAACACAAAATCTTTTATAACTTGGGAAACTTGACGTTGTAACCTTCTTAACATATTCACATGTTTGTCCATACATACAGGGCCCAGTTCGAAAACCGAGACATGATTAACTAGACACCACTTACGAACTAACGAAGGAGTTATCCCCAATGTCATGGGTAGTTGCATTTGAGCGTCTGTCGGGTGTATGCCTACACCCCGTGCTAAGGTCGTGGCCATTATCTAGCCGAGGATATCAAGGACACGGTAGTTAACCCCTGATGTTTAAGTTATCAAAGAAAACTGATTAAAACAGAATATGCAGATTTACTAGTCACAATCTGGCATTCGATTGATCCCATTTCCGACCAAGCGGTAATAGTTTACCGTAACCCAAGCCCGTATAGGGGAAATAAGTCGAGAGTATTTTCCTGAGCTAGTCTTCGTTTAAACGTGAGATTTATTAACTCATCCATACACAAAAGCACTAAGTGCAGATAGCATTTACTGGAATATCTCTAGTCTGGATTGTGGCATAAGCTAGCCAATTAAATACTAACGGTCTTTCTTAAGTCATAGACTTAGACCGACTAGCGTACATGATTAAAACATATAACACTAGATTAAACACTGATTGGATAGAATGTAGTTTAATCCCAACAAGTACTTTGACTTGTGTAATATGGATAAACTATAAACATTCTGGATTTTGAGACTTAAATGACAAGGTTAGACCCGTTTCGGTTAATTTTCGTAAACTAGTTACATATACTTAACCGTACGCATATCAACGATATCGTGTAACCGGATAAGTCATGGACAAGTTCTATATTCCATTATATTTTAAATAAGTCATGATATCAGTAGGATATCAACTTATATGCCCGTTAGGGTTCTAAAATGAAACTATGCCTCATATGGGCATTTTGGTAATTTCATACCTTATAAAAGTAACTTGAATATAATTTAATATTATAACCATAAGTATTCTAGAAAAATAACTTATTTATGATATAATATCAGTAGGATATTAATTATATGTGTAATTTATCTTTTATGACCAAACTATGCACCAAAGGGGCATTTTGGTCATTTTACACATAGTTTATAAATTATTTGGATTTTGAGTTTGTATTATTTACCTACTGTAAAAATATTTAAAATAAGTTATATTATTAGTAGGTAACAAGTCTTGGTTAGTAAAATATGGTTTAAAACCATACCATGCGCCGTAACGACGCTTATGTCTAAAATGACGATTTGTGTGATGTTTAAAGAAAACTGATGCTAAGGTCAGGTTAAGATGTCTTAGATATGTTATTTTATATAACATATCAGTAGGTAAAATATTTACCTTAAAAGATGTGATTAAAACCATTTTATAAGCCACAAGGGCCTTATGGTCATTTATGGACATAATACAAGGACTTGTTGATAAACTCAGCTTATAATCTGGGTTGACCTCCCAAATAATCCTACTTATAATATTACATCTGTAGGAAACTCATTTTCAAGTTCATTATCATTAAAACCTCTTTTTAAGCAAAAAGGCCATTTTAGTCAAAATGGCATAATTACGGAACTTGTGCATAAACTCATATTCTTATTATGATCATGTAATATAACGTCAGAGGGTTATGCTACATTATATTACGATCATAATGCAACTTTAGATCAGTAGCTAACTAATCTAAATCGGGTCAGAATCGAAAGTCAAAGTAGACGTCAAACTTTGCAACTTTCGGTTGCAAACCGACCCTAGAACTTAAATTGACGAGCCGAACATGTTCTTACATGTTCTAATAATTATTATCAACTCGTTTAAGTGTCAAAACAGGTTTCATTAAATATATAAGATCAAATTATAACATTTCCGAAAAATGGCAAGTTTGACTTTTTAATATAATAACTTTGACCCGTCAATTGGTCTAGCAAACGTGATCCTCAGGAGGTGCCTTTTATAGGGACTAACACCTACCTCTTTACGACCACTTAGCCATGTTCGTTACGAACAATTGCTGGACCATAATGGTCTTAGCCGAAAGTCAAAGCGTAATCTGTAAAACGCTTGACTTTTGGCTATAAAAGCCTATAAACGAAAATGCAAGAGGAAGGAACACTTACAAGTTGTTTCTAGAATGCAACAGAACTAAGCTCGATGCTCCTTATAGTTAGGAACTTCCGGTGGAAGGAGATAGATTTGTGAATGAGAAAGGTGCATGTTCAAAGGATGAACCATTGCACATATTTATAGTTGGAGTGCTTGAAGGAGGTGATGCCAGGTGTTAAGGGGTGTAAGAGGGAGCTTACAAGTGTCCTAAAACGTGGCATAGCAGTTTGGAAAGCCATGGTTTCGAATCAAATGGTTTTTGGCAATTTGTGTGGAGGCCAAGCAAATTTTCTGCAGACACAGACCTCTCGCGCCTCACGAGAGGCCAAGGCCTTGCCTCTCGCGCCCCGTAGTCAGTTTTAAAGTTTGACTCTTTTAGCTCCTTAGCTTATAAAACCTTCTAAAACACCTTTTAAGCATATTTAGCCCTCCGTAACCAATATTTGGCATACCTAGGAGTATGCCCGGACATCATCGAGCTCTCTGTTCGTTAAAAGGTCACTCGAAGGTATAAATTAACATGTTGACACCTTTAACCTCTCCACAATCCAACTTTCACATATTTACGGATTTAGTTCCTCTCGTCCAACAAACGGAACATATGAGAGTTAGGACTTTGTAAGGGATCACTTAGAGGCCCTACTATAAGCATGTTGACACTGATGTCACTCAGAGACCAGGCATGTTGACATATCAGTCACTCAGATGTCAAGTTTAAGCATGTTAACATATCAGTCACTCAGAGGCTAATGATTAAGCATGTTGACATATCAGTCACTCAGAGGCTATTGAATAAGCATGTTGACATATCAGTCACTCATAGGCTTATGTTTATGAATGTTGACATCAGACAGTCACTCAGAGGCTCAGTTTGAGCAGGTTGACACCTTCAGTCCCTATTAGTCTTTAATAGACTTAAATAAAAATACAACACATGTCACTGTACTATTGGACACGATTTTACGAGGTGTTACATCCTCACCAATTTAAAAGAAATCTCGTTCTCGAGATTTTATTCAAAAAGATGGGGGTACTTTTGTCGCATAGTGGACTCAACCTCCCATGTATACTCGGGACCTCTAAAGGCGTCCCACTTATCCTTCACTATAGGTATTAATTTCTTTAGGAGCTTCTTAACCTGTCGATCCTCGATCAACATTGGTTTCTCAACGAACCTCAGGTTTTCATCTATTCGCATATATTTGTACGACATAGCTAGCGACTCATTGGCTAGACATTTCTTAAGGTTAGATATGTGGAACACATCATGAATTCCACTAAGCTCCTCTGGCAGATTAAGCTTATAAGCTACAGTACCGATACATTCGACTATCTCGAATGGTCCTATATATCGTGGGCTCAACTTGCGCTTCTTTCTAAATCTCATTACACCTTTCCAAGGTGATACTTTCAGCATGACTTTGTCCCCTACTTGGAACTTAAGAGGTTACACCTCTTGTCAACATAGCTCTTCTACCTATCACGGGCAGCTTTAAGATGATCACGGATTTGGACAATCTTATCCGTCATCTCTAGGACAATCTCAGGTCCTCATAGTTGGGCTTCCCCAACTTCTACCCAACGCAAGGGCGTTCGACACTTTCTCCCATACAAGGCCTCATAAGGAGCAACCTTGATGCTCATATGATAACTATTATTGTAGAAGAATTCTGTTAGGGGTAAGTGGTCATCCCGACTTCCTCCTAAATCAATGACATATGCTCTAAGCATGTCTTCCAAAGTTTGAATAGTACGCTAACTCTGTGCCCAAAGATTGTTGGAAACTTTTCCAGATATGAGATGTATATCTAGTGTCTTTTTCAGATACAATAGATACTGGCACACCGTGTAAGGACACAATCTTGTCAACATACAACTTAGCCAATTTGTCTGAATTAAACGTTTCATAATTGGCAAGAAATGCGTTGAATTAGTCAGCCTATCTACAATGACCCAAATCGTGTCATTACCACGTTTGGTCTTAGGTAACTTGGTAATCAAGTCCATAGTTACCATTTTCCATTTCCATGTGGGAAGTTCCAATTATTGTCGAAGTCCCGACGGCTTCTATTGTTTGGCCTTAACTTGCGAACACGTCAGACACTTAGCTACATAAGTGGCTATGGATTTCTCTAAACCCATCCACCAATAATTATTTTTTAGATCCTGATACATTTTTTCATCTCCAGGGTGAACTGAGTATCTCGTATTATGTGCTTCCTGGAGGATTTGATCTCCAAGTCCTCCAAAGATTGGAACCCAAATTCTTCCATTAAATCTAACGATTCCTTCCTTTCCAAGCAATAATTGATCAACAGCTCCGCCTAATCCCTCATTAGGAACGTTAGCCTCTAATAAGGCTTGCTTGTTCGCATCTAATAGCTTCTCATTCAAGTTATTTATGAGCTCAATGCTCTTGGCGTTAATCCTAATGGGTTTAACCTTTTCCTTGCGACTCAAGGCATCAGCAACCACATTTGCCTTGCCGGGATGATAGTGAATTTCGCCGTCATAATCATTAAGTTTCCATCCAACGGCGTTGTCGCATGTTCAATTCCTTCTGATTGAACATATGCTAGAGACTTTTATGGTCAGTGTATATAATACACTTTTTGCTATATAAGAAACGTCTCCACAACTTTAGTGCAAATACAACATCACCCAATTCCAATTTTGGGTGGTGTAATTTCTTTCGTGCACCTTTAACTGTCATGATGCATAAGCAATCACTTTGCCTTTTTGCATTAGTACACAACCTATGAAGTGTGCGAAGTATCACAATATTCTATAAATCCTCAATACCCTCAGGTAGAGATAACACAGGAGCATTGCTTAACTTGTGTTTTTAGAATCTCAAAGGATTCTTGTTGTTTTGGACCCCAAACAAATTTGACATTCTTACGGGTTAAGGTAGTTAAAGGAGTGGCTATCCTTCAAAAGTTCTCAATTAACCTCCTATAATAACCAGCCAATCCTAAGAAGCTACGAATCTCCGATGGAGTGTTGGGCGCTTCCCATTTCATTATGGCTTCTATTTTGGCGGGATCCACTTGGATACCACACTCACTTACAACATGCCAAGAAATTGGGCTTCTCTAAGCCAAAATTACCATTTAGGAAATTTACCATAAAGCTTTTCCTGCCTTAGTAGTTCTAGGATGCACCGAACGTGTTTCTCGTGATCAACATGATTATGAGAATAGAGAAGTATGTCGTCTTTGAGGACAATGACAAAGTTATCCAAATATGGTTTGCAGTCTCTATTCATGAGATCCATGAATGCTGCAGGTGCATTTGTGAGCCCAAAAGGTATCACCAGAAATTTAAAATGACCATATCGAGTCCTGAAGGAAGTTTTAGGAACATCCACATTCTTAACTTTTAGCTGATGATACCCCGATCTTAAATCGATCTTAGAGAAATAACTAGCCCCTTGAAGTTGGTCGAATAAATCATTGATCCTGGGCAAAGGATATCGATTCTTAATCGTTTGCTTGTTCAATTCTCGGTAATCAATGCACATCTGCATTGAACCATCTTTCTTTTTAACAAAAAGAATAGGAGCTCCCCAAGGTGAGGAACTAGGCTTGGTAAAGCCTTTCTCTAAAAGTTCATCTAATTGAACTCTTATCTCCTTCATTTCCGTTGGTGCTAACCGATATGGAGCTCTGGCAAAAGGTGCTGATCCAGGCAGGATATCAATTCTAAACTCCACTTGCCTGTTCGGAGGTAGGCCTGGTAATTCTTCGGGGAAAACATCGGAATACTCTGAGATAATGGGAAGGTCTTCAATACCTGGCTTAGGCTCATTGATAGTTACTTGCGTCAGGTAAATGACACAACCTTTCCCCAAACACTTGGATGCCTTAAATAACAACAGCTTGTCTGGCAACCCGTAGTGTGAATCTCCAGGGATGGCGATCGTTTCACCAGATGGGGTTTTAATTTCGATGAGTTTCTTATCGCAGGCAATACTGTAACGCTTCAAATTTGTAATTTTTTGTTTTTGGCAAGATCGATTCATATTTCTATTTTTGGAAGTCTCAACCTTGTAATCATATTCCTAATTCTGGTTTATTGTAATCTAAGGCTTTGATTGTAATCAAGATTGATCAATTATGCGAAATTCACAAACTTTATTCGTGTTTAAACTTATAATCGTACGTTATTTTGTGGCTTAATAAAATCAATTCTAAACGACTCGTAAAAGCTTTTTGAACATTTATAAGTCTTAATACCAAAGTCAAGCAAGACAATTAGTGGTTTCAATACAAATATTCAAGCTTTTGGCATTATACGAATTGGTTAATTATTAGTGTGACACTTATGCATAAACAACTCTTTTTTTTTAATCATGTAAGGTCCCTAACTTAGATTTAAACCTTCTAAACAACCCACCTTAGTACATGTCTAAAATATATCAAATGTACATCAAGTAACAAGCAAATAAATTAAATAACAACAAAAAAAAGAAGAAAGAAAGCATGGCCGCAACCTCACTTCTCTCCTTCTTCTAGACTTGGTTTTTCTTTCTAACACTCTTGGATAACCTCTAGGAAGGTTCTCACAAGTTTGCTTGGGCAAACTAAGGTGAAACCCCACCATTTTGAGGTCCAAAAGTGCGCGAACTTTTTGCCCAAATTTTATCTTTTTAAACTTCAAGTTTTTCAATGTTTTCTTCCTCAACATTGTTTGCTAAGCCCTATGGATGTTACCATAGGTTTTCCATGGAACAACACCATTTTTGGGGCCAAACTTTCTGTTTTGGAAGATAACTTATAAAACCTTTTTGAACTTGTTTTTAAATGTAACAACTCTTTGCTACCTATGCCTCTAACCAAGTTTATGGTTACTGTGTTAGCTAAACTTCTTCATACACAATCAAGACGCATAACATGTCTCCAAACTTGTGGTTTTTAGTAGGGTTTCAAACCCACAAGTGTTGACCCATCCAAACTTACGAGCTTGTGTTGGTGTAGGTGTGATTACATGAAGGCCTTGGCCAATTAACTTTTCAGTCCACCCCTCACTTGATGATATCTATAATTCTTGATCATCCGGATTGTCCTTGTGACAATCTTGTGTATTGGTGAATCTTACGAAAGAGGTTTAGGACGGTTATCCTCCTACCTCCATGCATGACTTATATGACTTACATGATATCTTTGAATTACATGAACTCTATGATAAATTAGTAATATTATATTTAAACTGTATATCTAAATACTTACTATAACCGAACCTTTGACAATAACCATATGGTTATTTATCCTAATATTAGGATATTTTATCTTAGACTTAACCATCGTTACGATTCTATTGGGCATGACCCATAAAAACACAAACACCCGAAAGGCTTATAGTGTCAAAAACGAGCGTTAACGTCTAGATATATACTTTTGTCTATACATACTTTGTGCATACTTTAAATTCCTAAAATTGACAAACTCCATAGTAAATCTAAAACTCACACACCTACGTTTCCTTGTGTAGGATAACTTGGTGTTCATCCCCCTAAATCAACCTAACGCTTTCACGGAATTTATTTTGCAAAACCATGAGTACACTCGAACCCTTTTTATGTTTTACACTTCTTGGGTGCAATATGTTAACTTAACAAACTACACTAAATCATACTTTTATTCTTTGAAATCACACAAACAATCCATCAAACATGCTTTAGTTATGTGCTACTTGACTTGTTACTTGGTATATTCTTATGTGATCTAAACGTCATTAACTTCGATCAAGCCTCCCTTAACATGTATAGCGCTATAGGAGTAACGCACCACCCGTGTTCTTGTGGTCAATGTTAAGTTTTAATCTATTATGTGGTACATTAGAGGATTGACTTGTAGTTCACAACCCTTGTTTACATTTATCTCGTATGCTAGCTATTCATGTAGATTTGTTTAAATAGTTTTAATACTTATGCTATTATATCAAACTTGTGTACTCGCCAATACTTTGTTATTGAACTATACTTTTTAACATGTTGCAGGTTGATGAAGTGGTACGATGAAACTTAGTGGATCGGCTTAGAAACACACGTAGAATGCTAAGTTGATTATTATGTTTTGTTGAAGTTATTTTGTTATTGTTACTTTGTATTTCGATTATGTTGTAATTTAACAATTTGATGCTTTGAAATGAAATGAGTTGATTAATTAAATATTGTCAAAAATAGGGTTATGATGTCTCGAGTAATCCAGTTCGTCTCACTCTGATATTTCCGCAATCGGTTGGGGTGTGACAGATTGGTATCAGAGCCATAACTATAGGAAATTAGGTAGAATTGCCATGTTCGACCTAGTCTATAGTTTAAGTGACCAACTTGACCATTCTTGCTTCATGATTAAAATGTTAATTCTTCCTATTTCTTTTGTCTTAATATATGTGCAATGTGTTTTCCTAAGACACTTACACAATTTACACACTTGAAGACTTGAAGACACTCAACCTATAAACGAGACGATCTCACCAAAATAGGGGTGGAACCTGCACTTTGGTGATCACTCTCAATCCGCGAAATTCGATTTTGCACGAAATTACACCATCAAGTAATGAGTGAAATCCACATCTTGATGGGAATTTCCATTTGTACTCTAATGGACCCTTACCAATGAGTCAGAATTCGCTCCTCGTTTAGTAAGTACCAACCACACTTAGGGTACGACGTTGCCAAGTTAGGGGTGAAACCCGCATCTTGTCAACTAGTCCCACTCCTCGATTTTCAATCTCGCCAAAGTTTTGGTTTTTCGATCGGTTAGAGACATGTAGTAGTAACTGGAAGGGTAAAGTGTCGTTAATCGCTTCTCGACGAGAGCACTTCACCTATAGGCCAAAGCACATTTCTCAAATTGGAAAGGATCTCGATTCACTTTGGAATAGTCAACATTTCTCAACCCGAAACACGCCAATGGTTTATTAAGCCTATCTTTTATGCTATCTCAATTTCTATGTGTCTTAACACTTGCTACCTCGTTCATTTCAAACACCATGCACGATTTGCACGCCTTTCGCAACCAAAAACAATAATAATAATTCTCATGAACCACTAAATTTCTACTCCTCTACGCAAATCATACGTGTTTATGCTTTTAGATGCTTATATGCTTATGCTATCTATGTGAAATCATACGTGTTACATGATACTTATATGCTCAAAACAAATTCTTTTCTTTATAAAAACGCATTACGATAAAAGCCTAAATCTATCTTCTATTGTCGAATCCTTTATATGTCTTTCTCTCAAAGTGTTATGGGTAAGAGGAAGTCTAAGTCCAAGTCGAGGTCCCAATCCAATTCCATGTCAAAGAAGGATTGCATGAAGTTCATGGCCGAACAAATGGCCGAGCATATGGCCAAGGTCATACCCGAAATCATCAGCAAGATCCAACCTCCACCCAATGCCCAATCACCTCACACCTCTGTCGACTCCAAGGCCGAACCACCTAAAACCACCTTCACCCACAAGCCATTTTGTTCTTGCAATCCCTTACCTTTCACCGGCGAAGGGGACACCACCAAGTTACTACAATGGTTCGACGCCATTGAGGTCACCTTCATCCAAAGTTGTTGTCCCGACCACCTGCGTACCATGAATGCTATGGGAGTATTCCGATCAAGGGCTCTTGATTGGTGGACTTCCGAGCGTAACGCTCGTGGTAACGAAGTCGCTCATGCCTTCCCTTGGACCGAGTTTAAGAAGCTAACGGAAAGCGAATTCTGTCCTCCCCACGAACGCCAACGACTTGAAAATGAGTTTTGCAACCTCAAGCAGGTGGGGAATGACAACGCTGGCTTCACGACCCATTTTAAGCAGCTGGGTGTGATTTTCCCAAGCCATGTCCGAAAAGGCCATTGCTAAATACATATGTTGCCTCCCTCCTCACCTCGCGGACCTGGTCAATACCACCTCACCCAAGACCCTTAGGAAGCTTTTCGTTTGGCTGCTCGATTGAAGAATAGCCAGGTCCTTCGTGAAGCCGCCAAGGCTCCACAAAGGAAAGCCCAACAAGCCACCACCGAAGGCCTCACCGAGCCTACCTCACCCAAACCACCAAAGGCAAGAAGCGGAAGTCTTTGAGACCAAACTGCGCGGTAATCACTCCGCGAAACCCCCAACAGCTAGCCTTAGCCGCACCCGAACCCATCAAGAAAACATACACCAGGCTCCATCCTAAGTGCAACACCTGTCCCTTCCACCATCTGGTTACTGACCCATGCCACCTATGCCCAATCTACAATAGGTATGGGCATTTCGCCCAGCAATGCCGAAATGCCCCGCCAGCCCCCATCAACCAAGCTCGAGCCATAACCGTACTTCAAAACCCTTCCGCCAACCAAAACCGACCCCTTGCACCTGCCGCTCATGCCGGCTTCAGAGGCGGAGACCCAAATCACTTTGCCAACAATTGCCCTAGACGCAACAACAACAACAACAATTAGCAACAGCAGAAGCAAGCTCCCGGCAGAGCCTTCGTCATCACAGCCACACAAGCTCAAAGTTCAAATGATGACATATCGGATATGTTCCTTTTTAACAATGTTTACGCTATGTGTTTATTTGATACTGGTCCGGATAAAAGTTTTGAATCCGTTGAATTCGAACCTTTGCTTGTGTATTGTCGTTCTAAGTTGCCTAAATCATTCAAAGTCGAAGTCGCTGATGGAAAATCCGTCACCGTTTATTCTGTTCTTTTTAATTGTTCATTAAATTT
This sequence comes from Scalesia atractyloides, assembly GCA_947069175.1. Lineage (NCBI taxonomy): Eukaryota > Viridiplantae > Streptophyta > Magnoliopsida > Asterales > Asteraceae > Scalesia > Scalesia atractyloides. The sequence goes on along the minus strand of CAMTDV010000116.1, from coordinate 18,812,442 downwards.
CAACGATCATACGTTTTCTATTGACCTCATACCCATGCAAATGGGTAGCTTCGATATCATAGTAGGCATGCATTGGCTTAGGCAAGTCTGTGCCGAAGTTCTTTATTCAGAAAAATACATTCGCCTTCCCCTTCCCAATAATGACTCCTTACACGTCTATGGTGAGAAACCTTCCAAAGGTGTCAAGCTTATGTTGTGTATTCAAGCGAACAAGTACTTGCGTAAGGAATATTTTGCCTTTCTTGCCCACAATGTGGAAAAGAGTTATAAGGGTCCAAGCATGAGTGAAGTTCCCATTGTGCGCGATTTCCCTGACGTTTTCCCTGAGGATCTTCCTGGTCCTCCTCCTGCTTATTCTGTTCACTTTTGCATCGACCTCATCCCTGGTGCAACTCCGGTCGCAAAATCCCCCTATCATCAAGCTCCCTCGGAGATGCAAGAGCTGTCTAGCCAACTTCATGAGCTTATTAATAAAGGCTTCATATGCCCTAGCACATCTCCTTGGGGCGCTCCCATCCTATTCGTCAAAAAGAAAGACGGATCCTTTCATATGTGCATCAACTATCGTAAGCTCAACAAGCTTACGATCAAGAATCGATACCCTCTTCCTCGTATCGACGACCTTTTGGACAAACTTTGAGGCGCGACTTGTTTCATGAAAATCGACCATCACTTCGGTTATCATCAACTTCAAGTTCTAGAAGAACATATACTTAAAACTGTGACAACTGGCAAATAACTGGAAATTCCGTACAATGTAATCACTAATTCTATATTATAATCACATGCATGATTATCGTAATTTAAAATTCAAAACTGAGTCGTACGTTATTAGGGCTAGTAAATCTGATCATACCATATACTGGTTTCCGTTACGATGAGAAACAGACCAAAACAATGCCCTAAAAGTGTTGGTAGAAAGTGCTGAATGCACTAAATGCGGTGACACTAACCGTGTCGGAAAACCCGCTGAAACGAATCCGAACAAGAAATGACGGCATGTTAATGCCATAACTGTGTCAATATACAAATGAAAACACATATTTGAGAACAACTATTACAATAATACATAACTTTCCGGTATAACACCTAAATTGCAAAATTGTCCGTTTCGACCAAAAAGGCGACAAATGGCGATATATCCGCAAGACTAATTCGGAGGATTCCGGATGCCAAGATAAGAATAAAACAATGCTAAACATCCTAAAATAATGTGAGAATAGCAAAAATGTACATAACACGTCGTTTCCGGTCATTCGGCAAACAGTGCACAATTCGACCGGAAAGCGGCGGATCGTCGAAACGACGAATATTTTAGTGGCCGATAGCCTCATCCGAGCATCTAGTGAACTAGTTAAGCATTATTTTGAACTCGGAATGCATTCAACTAACATGAGGTAACGGAAACACAACTTTCAGAAAAGTTCGACGGCGGATCATAAAAGTGCCGATATCGATCGAACGGTCGAACGGAAGACATATCGGCAACCCTAATTCATCGTGTATTCATCTAACGAACTAGTCGTGAATATTTTTGGTCTAGAAACGCACTAATTTGACACCATATTAGTTGTGGTAATCAAAATCAAACGCTTCCGGTAATAAACATATAGTTCTGTTTATTAGCGAATACTTCGACCATGAACGATCTAGCGACATATCCGTCATCCGAAACTTATTTTGGAGGATCATATGGATTAAATGCCATATAATTAGACCCTAAACACAAGTCTTATGCTTAAGATGCTAGAAGATTAACCCTAATCACCATAATCACCTAAATATATATTCTTTTTAACATGTGGTGAAAAATAATATACACTTACCCCCCCCCCCCAACAAGTTCACGGCTACAAAATGGGTCCCACCCACTTGATTTTGTTGAAATTTTGTGATTTTAAGTATGGTATGTTTAGATCTTGATGAGATAGGAAATGATGTGCATGATATATAAGATAAATCCTCATATTATCCTTATCATTTTTCCTTCAAAATTTGCATCTTTCTCCTTCCTTTTCCCCCTACACCCACAGCTACACCATCCCACCATACACCACCATTAAGCCACCTTAGAACACCACATTCCACACCATTAAAGCTTAATCAAGACCCTCAAGGAAGCTTGCATGGATGGAGCTCATTAGGGCCTTCTAAGGAGGTTACTTTTCTTCTAAATCTTCAAGAATCTTGTCCACCCATTGTGAGCTAATATCCTCCGTAATCTAACTTATTTTTATGCTTAGATTATTTGTGTACAAGTTGATCATCTTGAAAATCAAGAAAAGATACATCAAAAACCCTAAAATACAACATAATATTAACAATAAATATTGATTATTTTTTGTTGATTACATGCTTATATGATTGTTAGAATGTATATTGAAGTTGTTTATGTTGATATTATGAGATAAAATTAAGATGATCTTGTGTGATTTAGTATAAAAATAAGGATTGAAACATGATAAGGTTTAAATCTAACCAATATCATCACTTACATCATCCATGTAAAATATTACAACTTAAACATAATTTTTATACATAAGAATGATTTTTATAAGAAATAAACATATGTATTTAAGTGTAATCACATTAAAAATGTTTAGTAATCTGCATGAACTTGTTTAAATAACATACTAAAGTATTGTTTTGAAAAGAATAATAAACACTAAAAACCCTCCTGATTTACTAGGACTTTTAGCAACAAAATTCATGGATGATGATATGTAGATTATGTTAAAGAAATAGTAGATGGTTTGTTGATGATGGTTATGAGCTTAAACAGGTTTTAAATACGTTTTTAAAACGTGGAAAACGCCATAGTTTAGGGGAAACTATGGTGAAATTTTCTAAAAACCTAATCGCGATTAAAGCATGATTAGTGGGTTGATTAGTGGGACTAAACGTGATTAATAACGTAAAACATCATTAAGTGGACTTTAATGACGAAGGTTATTCCTAAATAACCAAGTGTTTAAAATAAAGTCACACATATATACTTACAAAAAAAAAAATACTTTTACAAATATATATATTATTGTAAGGAAAATAATACAAAGCGAACAATAGGCGGACATTCAAGATTACACTTTCACGTCGACGACAACCAACGATTCTCGACGAAAACAAACATGCAATAAACAACGCCGACAACGAGTCTAAATATATATTTAGACGTTTAACTTGTTTATATATTATCGAAATGAAAAATCCGGAAAGTTAAGTACATAAAAAGTTAGAAAAATTATAAGTAAACACTTATAATAAAAATGGGCTTACATATATACATCTGGGCTAGGCACAAAATTGTGAAAATAATGTGTTAGGCCCAAATTCCATATGGTTATGGAGGTGGCCCAAAAACCAATAAAAGCCCAAAACTATATAAAAATACATGGGCTAGGCCCAAGATATAAAAATGCATGGGCTAGGCCCAAGAATACAAAAATACATGGGCTATGCCCGAGGATACAAAAATACATGGGCTAGGCCCGAGGATACAAAAATACATGGGCTAGGCCCAAGGATATAAAAAGACATGGGCTAGGCCCAAGGACAAAAGACATGGGCTAGGCCCAAAGACAAAAAGACATGGGCTAGGCCCAAAGTCAAAAATTACATGGGCTAGGCACGGTGACAAGAAAACATGGGCTAGGCACAATGACATGTGAAGGGCAAGGCCCAGTTCACACATTGTTTGAAAACAATAATATGTGTATATATATAATATATATATATATATATATATATATATATATATATATATATATATATATTTCTCTAAGAAATATATATAACATTATTCATGAAACAAACAAAATACCAACACTATAATAACATTCTAAGTTGTTCAATCGTAACAAGTAAATAAATAACAAGGATTCAAGATGAACAACGTGTACAAGGTCCATTGAGACCTAGGTGTCTAATGAAACCAATACGCATGTAGGTTACATACGTTGCGGACACCGAAAGTTAGATTGTACGACTTAAAAGGTACGTAAAAACTGTGAGTTCATATCCCTCTTTTCATTTATTTTAAGTTTTGTTTTAAACTATCGAGGGAAATACATGTAATGTCAAACCAGTATGTTAGCTATGAGTCAGTAGATAACAGATCACTGTGCGTAAGTAGGAAATAACAGTAGTAACCATTAATCACTTAGTGACCAAGGTGCAAAAGAGGTAGATCTATTGAGTTTAAGACCCGCTCCACTCCTAGTTGGTATACCCATTGGAGTGCTTTTGTGATCCCAACATGTCAAAGAAGTCTCGGATTGGTTACTTACTTATGGCACTAGTATGTCAGGGTGCTCGCGACACACTGATAGATCCTAAATTAACTCATTGATGCTAATAACATACTTGGATTTCAATATAGGTTTTCAAAGATGACATTTGGATACCAAAACATTAAACTACATGAACTCGCCAACTTTATGTTGAGTTTTTTTTAATTACTTGTGCTTCAGGACGCAGGACTTGAGCTGGTGATGGGATCCAGGTGTGGGATTTTCAAGACAACGATGTATTACTTTTGGAGGGTTTGCTCTTTATATCCCAACCTCGTTTGGGTATATAGGGGTCAAAGCCTCAACATTAAACTGTGATGAAAACACTATCTTATTTTGGAACAATGTCTTTTAAACTATGTTTGTGATGGAAATCTAATACTGATAACAATGTGGTTTCACTTTTGAAGGTGGAAATGTGTAATGAAACTTAGTAATGGCATGACATCGTTGTTGTTAATATTGTTTACTAAATTGGATGCAATGATTACCTAATAGTCACACACTTGCGCTTCCGCTACGACCAGGGTGTGAGAGGCTGGTATCAGAGCTCCGATTGTAGTGAACCGGGGAAAAGTTTTATTAAAAGTTTTGTCTACAATCACCAGGTGCTCAAAATAACCAAAAGGTTTTCATTGTGTCACTATAACACAAGGATCTGTCACACGAGCTCAACTATAAGTAATGAGCAGAGTCAATACATGACTAGTCAATAATGGATAGACACAAAACAGTAAGATTGCATGGAATACAAAAAAGAACAAGCTTTGCATGAGAAATGGTGATTAATTTAAAATATATCATAAATTACTAACATGTATTATATGTATTGTAGGGATTATTTGCCAGGACTATGTCCTCAGCATCGAGTTATGAGGAAGACCCAGAGGACTATATATCCGATGATGGATATGATCCTGCTTCCGAGGCCCAACCTTTAGGGGATGGAGCCGAAGATGGAGACGATGGGGATTTCCAACCACTAGCACTGATCTATCCTATGGAGGTAGATGCACCTCCAGCAGACGACGTATTGGCCGTCCCTCAGCCACCGCATGACATCATAGTGTATGGTCACCCAGAGGGTGAACACGCTATTGTACATCTGGCTGTGCCCCTTGCTGTGGTCCCTCCCGTGATTTATTTGGATGATGACGACGACGAGATACTAGTGTTCCACGTGGAGCACATAGAGGACGACCTGGGATATGGCGAGGTCTTCGACGAGAATGCTATACTCGAGATCTCACCCCAGATATTCCAGTCGTGGAGATCTCGTCATCTACTGATGCTGCTCCAAGTGAGCATGAGGCGTACGATGCTTCATCCGCCGTCCCAGGCACCCCTGCATCCATGTATTCACCCCCTGTGGCCTCACCGGCTCGCGTCAGTCCGTTCACTGTCAGAGTCCCAACCCCCTGGACCCATTCATTATACAGGACCTACCCGTCACTACTCTCTGAGCGGCACTCCACATGCCCCCTAGCAGCCACCACCCTACTTTTCTATGAGATCCACGTACCACCCAATCTTCAACCCATCTGCAGCTGGACCTTCTCATATGCCAGGACCTTCATTCTCTGATAGAGTGCCCGCCATGTATGACCCACGACCCTCACCACCTCCAGCAGGTATGTTTACCCTGACAGCTCCACCAGGCATGAGCCCTTCAAACCCTTATCATCCATCACACTTTCCTTCGATTCCTGTGGATGAAAGGGTGACTTCGCATGACCTACAGCTCTCTCTGATCTCTCGTAGGATTTGGGAGATAGAGTCGCAGCGTACTGCTCACGCTACTACCAGAGTGACACCCCCACCACTGTCATCACCGATACCACCCCCACCATCATACCCACCTCTACCACCACCACCACTACCCCTGTCACCACCACCGACTCCACCTTTCTACTGCCCATTCCATCACTCGTCATGCCTGTCCGAGGCACGAGTTCAGGAGCTATAGCAGTTTCAGATAGATGCTACTAGGTGCATTTCTAGCCTAGAGGAGGATATGGCCTAATACCACAGCATGTTCCCACGATCGCCATTTCCACCACCCCCTCCACCTCAGTAGCATGTTTGTAGATATCTTTTGGGGATCATCTGTACTTTTGTTGTTTTGGCTCATGAAGACTCAACCCTGAAGATCCCAGCTTTTGGAAGACAACTTATTGGCATGAAGAAGCAATGTAGTAGAAAATTGTACTTTTGTAATGTAAAAACTTGTATTGACTAGGGTTGTGTACCCCTAAGTCCTTTTTGGCTCTTCGCGAACAAATTGTAATAAGTTGTCATTGTATAAAAGTGTATTTTATTTATGTTACGTTGTATTTCTTTTATGTTATGGTTGATTATGTCATGATGTGGTGATTTTATGATTGATGCATTGCACTGTGGTGATATTATGATTTATACTTTATGATGTGGCAAGCTATGTGTATGATGACGCTGGGTGTGCGTATGGCATTTGTATATATTCATTTATTTATTTATCATGTACCGATGTGCTGTTGCATATATAAAAAATAAATAAATAAATAAACAAATAGTAATAATAACATGAAAGTATTATTCGACTAATTGTGAGCGACATATTGTATTAGAAGACGATGCCGCCCCGCAGGATCAGTTCAAACAATAATACCCTACCCACCACACAAGAGGAGCTGAACGAACGTATCTCCCAAGCCATTGCACAGTACAAGGCAAACCGCTCTGAGCATAGCGGCGGTACATGAGGTTCAATAGGAGCAAATCCTCCCACTGGTAATACAAGGTTTCTCATAACCACATCACACTCTCATCCATCTTATTCGTGCTACTTACTCATGCTTAAATGGTGTATCCAATGATTTCAGGTTGCACATATAAGCAGTTTCTTGACTGTAAACATCTGAACTTCGATGGTACCAGAGGCGTTGTAGCCTTCGTGCGCTGGACTTAGAAGACAGACTCAGTTATCCGAATGAGTAAGTGCCCGACTGAATTAAAAGTCACCTATGTTACCGGACTCTTTGTGGATGGAGCTCTATCATGGTGGAACCTCCAAGTCCAAACCAAGGGCGATGATTCTGCATATGCCCTGACCTGGGAGGAACTAAAGGAGATGATGAAGAAGAAATATTGTTCCAGATCGGAAATTGAAAAGTTGGAGACAGAATTCTGGAATCTGAAAATGGTCGGTTCAGACGTTTCTGGGTGTACACAGCGATTCCATGATTTATCCCGAGTGGTGCCATATCTAGTGGAACCTGAATTTAAACGTATTGAGAGGTACATTTGGGAACTTGCCCTCGAAATTCTGAGTTTGGTTACCTCTTCGAAACCCACAGAGATTGGTGAAGCTATTGAGCTAGCTGTAAGTCTGACCGAAGAGGCTGTGCGTCAGGTAAGGTTGCCTAAGAATGGTGGAAACAAGAAAGAACATACTGAGGAGACCACTTATTCCAACAAACGGAAATTTTCTCATTTCAAGAAAGGTTCTCGTGGTAACCACAACAACAACAAGAGACAAGCCGCGAGGGAAGTTAAGGAAATCAAAGCATATGTTACCACAACCACGGACACTACGGTTAAGAAAACTTATACTGGGGACGCACCGAAATGTCCCAAATGTCCTTTCCACCACCATGGGGGTCGAGGCCCCAAGTGTGGAAAATGTGCAAAAATTGGACATCGTACCGACGTGTGCCGAGCCGTAGATCAAGTTTGCTACGGTTGCAGAGACAAAGGACATTTCAAGAAAGACTATGCTAAAGAGAATCAAGCACGGGGAAGAGCATTTGTAATTGGAGCTAAGGATGCTCGTCAGGATCCAAACGTGGTCACCGGTACGTTCCCTATCAATGATCACTTTGCATCTATTCTTTTTGATACCGGGGTAGATTTCAGTTTTATCTCTAAAGAGTTTAGAGATATACTTGGGGTTAAGTCGAGTAAACTAGATGTTCCCTACTCGATTGAGCTAGCTAACGGAATATTAGTAGATCGAAAGAGATAATAAGGAAATGTACGTTAGAATTGGATGATCGGAAGATTGATATAGTTCAATTACCAATCCAACTAGGTAGTTTTGATGTTGTCATTGGGATGGATTGGCTATCCAATAATCGAGCTGAGGTTATATGTCATGAGAAAATCATTCGCATCCCCTTACCCAACGGAGAACACTTGATGATTCACGTTGAGAAGCATGACACCCCTCTGCGAATCATAAACTGCATGAAGGCGCAAAAATGATTAAGGAAAGGATGCATCGCCTTTCTTGCCCACATGGTGGATAAGAAGGCCGAGGAGCGCACGATTGAAGAAATACCTGTAGTGAGGGAATATCCCAAGGTCTTTCTAGAAGACTTGCCAGGACTACCTCCTCAGAGACAAGTCGAGTTCCGTGTTGATCTAGTGCCAGGAGCTGCACCTGTGGCAAAAGGTCCATACCATCTAGCGCCCTCGGAAATGCAAGAGTTATCTACGCAGTTGCAAGAGCTGCTTGACAAAGGTTTCATACGACCAAGTTTCTCGCCTTGGGAACTCCAGTGCTGTTCGTAAAGAAGAAAGACGGAACCTTTCGTATGTGTATCGACTACCGGGAGTTCAACAAGCTAACTATCAAGAACCGGTACCCATTACCACGGATCGATGATCTGTTCGATCAGTTACAGGGATCGAGCTTTTATTCGAAGAATGATTTAAGATCCGGATATCATCAGTTGAGAATCCAGGAGGAAAGTATTCCTAAGATGGTGTTTAGGACTCGTTACGGTCATTACGAGTTCCTCGTATGCCTTTTGGCCTTACCAACGCCCCTGCAGTATTCATGGATTTGATGAACCGAGTATGTAAGCCATACCTTGATAAATTCATGATCAGATGATATACTGATATACTCACGCACCGAGAAAGAGCACAAACAAAACCTAAGAACCATTTTGGAATTACCGAAGAAAGAACAGTTATACGCCAAGTTCTCAAAATGCAAATTTTGTATTCGCGAGGTGTAATTTCTTGGCCATGTGGTGAACGAGAACGGAATACATGTTGACCCTTCAAAGATCGAGGCAATAAAGAATTCGACCACGCCAAGAACCCCCATGGAAATATGACAATTCCTAGGCATAGCGGGATATTACAGGAGATTTATTGAGAAAAGGTTGCCCAGCCGCTAACCTCGCTTACCCAGAAGGATAGAAAGTTTGATTGGGGAGAAAAGCAAGAATCGGCGTTCCAAGTGTTGAAAGAAAAGCTATGCGAGGCACCAATACTATCCCTCCCGGACGGTACCGATGACTTTGTGGTGTACTGTGATGCATCACATCAAGGTTTAGATTGTGTGTTAATGCAACGAGAAAAAGACATCGCGTACGCGTCACAACAGTTGAAAGTTCATGAAAGGACTTAAACCACGAATGACCTTGAGCTAGGTGCGGTTGTATTTTCCTTAAAGATCTGGCGTCATTATATATATGGCACTAAGTGTACCATATTCACTGACCATAAAAGTCTTCAGCATATATTCAACCAAAAAAACTAGATATGCGCCAACGACGTTGGGTGGAACTGTTGAATGATTATGACTGTGAGATTAAGTATCACCCGGGCAAAGCAAATGTTGTAGCAGATGCTTTGAGTAGAAAGGAAGGAGTCAAAACATTACGGGTGTGAGCTTTGGAGATGACAATCCAGACGAACTTCACAATCGAGTGCGTGAAGCACAACAAGAAGCATTGAAACCGAAAACCATTCCAGCTGAATCATTAAAGGGAATGGAAAACCAATTGGAACCAAACAAGGATGGAACTCTATATTTCATGGGAAGGATCTGGATTTCCTATTATGGTGAGTTGCGAGACTTGGTGCTGGACGAAGCACACAAGTCCAAATATTCGATACACCCAACCAGGATCTGAGAGAATAGTATTAGTGGCCGAATCTCAAGAGAGATGTTGTGACCTATGTTGGGAAATGCCTAACTTGTGCAAAGGTCAAGGCCGAATACCAAAAGCCATCTGGGTTATTACAAAAACCAGAGATCCTGATCTGGAAATGGGAACAAATATCAATGGATTTCATTACAAAGTTACCACGGACCTCTCGAGGTCATCACATGATATGGGTTATCATCGACCGGCTAACCAAGTAAGCTCACTTCGTACCAATCCGTGAGAAAGACAGTATAGAGAAACTAGCGAAACTGTATCTGAAGGAGATTCTGGCACGTCATGGTGTGCCAATCTCGATAATCTCTGATAGAGATGGTCGCTTCGTGTGACGTATCTGGCAATCATTTCAAAATTCATTTGGTTCTCGCTTGGATTTAAGCACAGCCTTTCACCCGTAGACCGATGGTCAGAGCAAGCGAACCATTCAAACATTAGAAGACATGCTTCGGGTCTGTGTGATGGATTTAGGCGGAAACTGGGATACTCATTTATTGTTGGTAGAGTTTTCCTACAATAACAGTTATCACACCAGTATCAAGGCCGTGCCATTCAAAGCACTATATGGACGAAAGTGCCGATCACCACTATGTTGGGCGAAAGTCGGTGACAGACAACTTATTGGTCCCGAACTAGTACAAGAGACCACAGACACGATATTTAAGATATGTGAGCGTATTAAAGCAACCCGAGATAGACAAAAGAGCTACGCGGATCGAAGACGCAAACCATTATCCTTCGAGGTGGGAGACAAAGTATTGTTAAAGGTCTCACCTTGGAAAGGCGTAGCTAGGTTCGGGAAGCGCGGAAAGCTCAACCAGAGATATATTGGACCTTTCGAAATTCTGGCAAAGATTGGTACTGTAGCCTACAAGTTAAAACTGCAAGAGGAACTCAATAATGTACATGACACCTTTCATGTGTCTAATGTAAAGAAAAGTCTAACAAATGACACCGTTATGATTCCAGCGGATGAACTTCATGTTGATGACAGATTACAATTCACCGAAGAACCAGTTGAAGTCTTGGATGGGAAGGTCCAAAAGACAAGAAGAAGCCAAATCAAACTGGTGAAGGTACGCTGGAACTTGCGTCACGGTCCCGAGTATACGTGGGAGCGTGAAGATCAAATCAAGTCAAAATACCCCCACCTGTTTGAGAAGACTCCTTTAGTGGAGGCCTCAAGCTGAATTTCGGGACGAAATTCTTTTTAACAGGGGGAGTATGTGACAACTGGCAAATAACTGGAAATTACGTACAATGTAATCACTAATTCTATATTATAATCTCATGCATGATTATCGTAATTTAAAATTCAAAACTGATTCGTACGTTATTAGGGCAAGTAAATCTGATCATAACATATACTGGTTTCAGTTACAACGAGAAACAGACTAAAACAACGCCCTAAAAGTGTGGGTAGAAAGTACTGAATGCACTAAATGCGGTGACTCTAACCGTGTCGGAAAACCCGCTGAAACGAATCCGAACAAGAAATGACGGCATGTTAATGCCATACCTGTGTCCATACACAAATGAAAACACATATTTGAGAACAACTATTACAATAATACATAACTTCCGGTATAACGCCTAAACTGCAAAATTGTCCGTTTCGACCAAAAAGGCGACCAATGGCGATTTGTCCGCAAATCTAATTCGGAAGATTTGCCAAGATAAGAATAAAACAATGCTACACATCGACCGGAAAGCGGCCGATCGTCGAAACGACGAATATTTTAGTGGCCGATAGCCTCATCCGAGCGTCTAGTGAACTAGTTAAGCATTATTTTGAACTCAGAATCCATTCAACTAACATGAGGTCACGGAAACACAACTTTCGGAAAAGTTCGACGATGGATCATAAAAGTGCCGATATCGATCGATCGGTCGAATGAAGACATATCGGCAACCCTAATTCATCTTATATTCATCTAGCGAACTAGTCGTGAATATTTCTGACCGGAAATACACTAATGTGACACCATATTAGTTGTGGTAATCGAAATCAAACGCTTCCGGTAATAAATATATAGTTTCGTTTATTAGCGAATACTTCGACGATGAACGATCTAGCGACATATCCCTCATCCAAAACTTATTTTGGAGGATCATACGGATTACATGCCATATAATTACACCCTAAATACAAGTCTTATGCTTAGGATGCTAGAAGATAACCCTAATCACCATAATTAATTTAATCACCTAAATATCTATTCTTTTTAACATGTGGTGAAAAATAACTTACACTTACCCCCCCCCCATCAAGTTTACGGCTACAAAGTGGGTCCCACCCACTTGATGTTGTTGAAATTTTGTGATTTTAAGTATGGTATGTTTTGATCATGATGAGATAGGAAATGATGTGCATGATATATAAGATAAATCCTCACATTATCCTTATCATTTTTCCTTCAAAATTTGCATCTTTCTCCTTCCTTCTCCCCCCTACACCCACGGCTACACCATCCCCACCACACACCACCATTAAGCCACCTTAGAACACCACATTCCACACCATTTGAAGCTTAATCAAGACCCTCAAGGAAGTTTGCATGGATGGAGCTCATTAGGCCTTCTAGGGAGCTTACTTTTCTTCTAAATCTTCAAGAATCTTGTGCACCCATTGTGAGCTAATCTCCTCCATAATCTAACTTATTTTTATGCTTAGATTATTTGTGTACAAGTTGATCATCTTGAAAATCAAGAAAAGATACATCAAAAACCCTAAAATACAACATAATATTAACAATAAATATTGATTATTTTGTGTTGATTACATGCTTATATGATTGTTAGAATGTATATTGAAGTTGTTTATGTTGATATTATGAGATAAAAGTAAGATGATATTGTGTGATTTAGTATACAAATAAGGATTTAAACATGATAAGGTTTAAATCTAACCAAGATCATCACTTACATCATCCATGTAAAATATTACAACTTAAACATATTTTTATACATAAGAATGGTTTTTATAAGAAACAAACATATGTATTAAGTGTAATCACATAAAAAATGTGTAGTAATCAAAGATTTACATGCATGAACTTGTTTAAATAACATACTAAAGTATTGTTTTGAAAAGAATAATACACACTAAAAACCCTCTTGATTTACTAGGGTTTTTAACAACAAAATTCATGGATGATGATATGTAGATTATGTTAAAGAAATAGTAGATGGTTTGTTGATGATGATTATGAGCTTAAACAAGTTTTAAATACGTTTTTAAAACGTGGAAAACGCCATAGTTTAGGGGAAACTATGGCGAAATTTTCTAAAAATCTAATGGCGATTAAAGAATGATTAATGCGGTGATTAGTGGGACTAAACGTGATTAGTAACGTGAAACGTCACTAACTGGACTTTAATGACAAAGGTTATTCCTAAATAACCAAGTGTTTAAAATAAATTCACGCATATATATTTACAAGAAAAATAAATACTTTTATAAATATATATTCTTGTAAGGAAAATAATACAAAGTGTTGTATGCATATTTGTGTTAATAAATAATATGTATACATGTGTGTATTGTATATGTATGTATTAGAAACTTAAGGTATTCAAAATAAAATACCCAATCTTATACAAAATACAAACACTTAAACAATATACTAAGCATTGGTGTCATAATATACATCCTCATTAAGCGGCAAAACAATAAATCGGACAATTAAGACAAGGTGAACAACAGGCGGACATTCAAGATTACACTTTCACGTCGACGACAATGAACGATTCTCGATGAAAACAAACATGTAATAAACAACGCCGACAACGAGTCTAAATATATATTTAGACGTTTAACTTGTTTATATATTATCGAAATGAAAAATCCGGAAAGTTAAGTATATAAAAAGTTAGAAAAATTATAAGTAAACACGTATAATAAAAATGGGATTAAATATATATACATTTAGGCTAGGCCCAAAATTGTGAAAATAATGTGTTAGGCCCAAATTCCATAAGGTTATGGAGTGGCCCAAAAACTAATAAAAGCCCAAAACTATATAAAAATACATGGGCTAGGCCCAAGAGTATAAAAATACATGGGCTAGGCCCGAGGATACAAAAATATATGGGCTAGGACCGAGGATACATAAATACATGGGCTAGGCCCAAGGATATAAAAAGACATGGGCTAGGCCCAAAGACAAAAAAAACATGAGTCAGGCCCAAGGACAAAAAGACATGGGCTAGGCCCAAAGACAAAAAGGACATGGGCCAGGCCCAATGGCAAAAATACATGGGCTAGGCCCAAAGTCAAAAATTACATGGGCTAGTCCTTGTGACAAGAAAACATAGGCTAAGCCCAATGACATGTGAAGGGCAAGGCCAGTTCACACATAGTTTGTAAACAATAATATATATATATATTTTATATATATATATATATATATATATATATATATATATATATATAACATTATTCATCGAACAAACAAACTATCAACACTATAATAACATTCTAAGTTGTTCAATCATAACAAGGAAATATATAACAAGGATTCAAGATGAACAACGTGTACAAGGTCCATTGAGACCTAGGTGTCTAATGAAACCAATACGCATGTAGGTTACATACGTTGCGAACACCAAAAGTTAGACTGTATGACTTAAAAGGAACGCAAAAACTATGAGTTCATGTCCCTCTTTTCATTTATTTTAAGTTTTGTTTTAAACTATCGTGGGGAAATACGTGTCATGTCAAAACAGTATGTTAGCTATGAGTTAGCAGATAACAGATCACTGTGCGTAAGTAGGAAATAACAGTAGTAACCATTAATCACTTAGTGACCAAGGTGCAAAAGAGGTAGATCTATTGAGTTTGAGACCCGCTCCACTCCTGGTTAGGATACCTATTGGAGTGCTTTTGTGATCCCAACATGTCAAAGAAGTCTCGGTTTGGTTACTTACTTATGGCACTAGTATGTAAGGGTGCTCGCGACACACTGATAGATCCTAAATTAACTCATTAATGCTAATAACATACTTGGATTTCAACACAGGTTTTCAAAGATGACATTTGGATACGAAAACATTAAACTACATGAACTAGCCAACTTTATGTTGACTTTTTTTTTAAATTACATGTGTTTCAGGACGCAGGACTTAAGCTGGTGATGGGATCCGGGTGTGGGATTTCAAGACAACGATGTATTACTTTTGGAGGGTTTGCTCTTTATATCCCAACCTCGTTTGGGTATATAGGGGTGAAAGCCTCAACATGAAACTGTGATGAAAACACTATCTTATTTTGGAACAATGTGTTTAAACTATGTTTGTAATGGAAATCTGATACTGATAACAATGTGGTTTCACTTTTGAATGATGTAAATGTGTAATGAAACTTAGTAATGGCATGACATCGTTGTTGTTAATATTGTTTAATAAATTGGATGCAATGATTACCTAATAGTCACACACTTGCGCTTCCGCTACGACCAGGGTGTGACAAAAACCGTGTTTCGCACACGTTATGGGCACTATTAGTTCGTGATCATGCCATTTGGTCTGACCAACGCACCCGCCGTGTTTATGGATTTAATGAATCGCGTGTGTAAGGCCTATATCGATCGATTCGTGATCATCTTCATTGACGATAACCTAATCTATTCCAAAACGCGAGAAGAGCATGAGCGACACTTGCATATTATCCTTCAGCTATTGCGTACTGAATGTCTTTATGCCAAATTCTCCAAGTGTAGCTAAAGGAAGTTCAATTCCTTGGTCATGTCATCAACGAACTTGGTATTCACGTTGACCACGCAAAAATCAGGGCGGTGAAAAATTAGATTGCTCCTAAGACACCGTCTGAGGTTTTGTTCGTTTCTCGGCTTAGCTGGTTAGTACCGTTGGTTTATTTCAAACTTCTAAAAAATTGTCGTACCTCTCACTTCCTTGACCCATAAGGATAAGCCTTTTGTTTGGAATTTCGAACAAGAGGAATCTTTTCAATCGCTCAAGGACATGCTTTGCAACGCTCCTATCCTAACCCTTCCTGATGGTACTGATGTCGTGTATTGCGATGCCTCAAGACAAGGTCTTGGTTGCGCTCTTATGCAACGAGACAAGGTTATCGCTTACACGTCACGACAACTCAAGATTCAAGAGAAAAATTATACTACGCACGACCTTGAACTTGGTGCAGTTGTTTTTGCATTAAAGATTTGGCGACACTACCTTAATGGTACAAAGTGTACGGTCTTCACCGCCATAAGAGCCTCCAGCACATCTTTAACCAAAAAGAACTCAACATGCGTCAGCGTCGTTGGCTAGAATTATTAAACGACTACGTCTGCGATATCTGCAACCACCCTTGTAAAGCGAATGTTGTGGCCGAAGCACTCAGTCAGAAAACTCATGTTAAGAGTGTACGTTGTTATCAAACTTTGGGAAAGCTTCAAGAGATAATTCGTGAGGCACATTACTCGACCATTAATGAGGGTAACCTCGATAATGAGTTGAAGTGTGGTGTTGAAAACCAACTCGTGACCAAATCTAATGGCATAATGTGCTATCTTGACTGTATTTGGATTCCAAACCGTGATAATATTCGTGACCTCTTGATGAGTGAAGCTCATAAGTCTCAGTATTCTATTCATCCCGGCGCCGATAAGATGTATCACTACCTCCGAGCATCGTACTAGTGGCCTGGTATGCAGAAAGATATCGCCTATTACGTTTCGAAGTGCCTTACTTGCTCCAAGGTAAAGGTAAACATCAACAACCCACTAGCTTACTAGAACAACCTGAAATTCCTTTTTGGAAATGGGAGAGCATTGCCATGGATTTCATAACCAAACTCCCTCATACATCATCTGGTCACGATAGTATTTGGGTAATCATCGAGCGTCTGACTAGATCTACTCATTTCCTCCCAATACGTGAAGACTACCGAGTCGAGAAATTGGCTCGTATCTACACGTATGAAGTCATCTGTCGTTACGTGTCCCCGTTGACATTATCTGGGACCGTGATGGTCGTTTCACTTCTCGTCTTTGGTAAACATTTCAAAAGGCATTTGGTACTCAACACAATCTTAGTACGACTTTCAATCCTCAGTCAGATGGTCAAACCGAGCGTACTATCAAAACCCTAGAGGACATGCTTCGTTCCTACGTAATTGATTTTAGTGGCAACTGGGACATGCACTTGCCTTTGGTCGAATTCTCGTACAGCAACAATTACCACGCGAGTATTCAAATGGCACCATTTGAGGCATTCTATCGACGCAAAGGCCGGTCGCCTATTTGTTGGCACGAGATCAGGGAAGCTCAAATTACCTATCACGAGCTTATACAACAGACAACGAACAAGATTTTGCAGATTCGTGACAACTTGCTGAAAACTAAAAGCCGAAAAAGAGCTACGCAGATAAAGACGCAAGCCTTTGGAATTCAACGTTAGTGACTTTGAAATTCTCAAGGTATCCCCTTGGGGTGTGGTGTAACACCTTGTAAAATCGTGTCTAGTAATATAGTGACACGTGTTGTATTATTTTTATATAGTCTATTAAAGACTAATATGGACTAAAAGTCACAACATGCTCAAACTGAGCCTCTGAATGACTTTCTGATGTCAACATGCATAAATCTAGCCTCTGAACGACCATTAGTGTCGTCATGCATAAAAACGTAGCTTCTGAACGACCATTAGTGTCGTTATGCATAAAACGTAGCCTCTGAACGACCATTAATTTCGTTATGCTTAGACTTGGATTCTGAGTGACCGTTGTGTCAACATGCCTAGCCTCTGAGTGACATTGGAGTCAACATGCTTATACTGAGCCTCTGAGTGATCCATTACATAGTCCTAACTCTCGTATGTCTTGTTTGTTGGACGAGAGTAATTAAATCCAATAATATACAAAAGTTGGATAATGGAGGGATTAAAAGTTGGATAATGGAGGGATCAACATGTTAATTCATAACTCTGAGTGACCTTTGAACCATCCGACAGCTCGACAATGTCCGGGCATAATCCAGGGTGTGCCAAGTATTGGCTACGGAGGGCTAAAAGTGCCAAAAAGGTGTTTTAGAAGGCTTTTATAAGCTTTTATAAGTTAAGGGGGCTAAAGTGTCAAAGCTTTAAAGTGGCTGTGGGGCGGTCGCGGGCCGCGAGAGACATGGCATGTGTCTCTGGTAGGGAGCGAGAAGCCCTCTGCTGCAGAAAGTTTGCTTGGCTTCCAAACAAAAATACCAAAAACCATTAAATCGAAACCATGGCTTCCCAAACTTCTATGCCATGTTTTAGGACACTTGTAAGCTTCTCCTTACACCCGTAAACACCTGGCTTCACCTCCTTTGAGCTCTCCAACTATAAATAGGTGCTTAAGTTCACCATTCCAACTTGCACCTTTCTCATTCATACACTCTTCTCCTTCTTCTGGAAGTTCCTAGATAAAAGGAGCATCCAACATAGTTCTTTTGCACCCAAGGAATCACTTGTAAGTGTTCCTTCATTGTGCATTTTCGTTTATAGGCTTTTATAGCCAAAAGTCAAGCGCTTTTTAGAAAACGCTTTGACTTTTGGTTAAGACCATTATGGTCCAGTCATTGTTCGAAATGAACATGGCTAAGTGATCGTAATAAGGTAGGTGTTAATCCCTATAAAGGGCACCTCCTGAAGATCAGGTTTGCTAGACTAATTGACGGGTCAAAGTTATGTTATTAAAAAGGCAAATAGGCCATTTTTCGGAAAAATCATAAATTGATCTTATATATGCTATTTAACATGTTTTGACACTTAAACAAGTTGGTAATAATTATTAGAACACGTATGAACATGTTCGGCTCATCAATTTCAGTTCTAGGATCGGTTCGCAACCGAAAGTCACGAAGTTTGACTTCTGCTTTGACTTTTGATTCTGACCCTATTTAGATTAGTTGCCTACTGATCTAAAGTTTCATTATGATTATAAAATAATGTAGCATAACCCTCTGAGGTTATATTACATGATCATAATCATAATCTAAGTTTATGCGCAAGTTCCATAATTATGCCATATTTGACCAAATGCCCTTTTTACATAAAACAAGGTTTTAAATGGTAATGAACTTGAAAATAAGTTTCCTACTGATGTAATATTATAAGTAGGATTATTTGGGATGTTAAACCAAGTTATAAACTGAGTTTTCAAACATGTCCTTAAATTATGTCGATAAATGACGGTTTTAGCCCTTGTGGCTCATAAAATGATTTTAATCAATCTTTTCAAGATAAATCATTTACCTACTGATATGTTATATTAAATAAAGTATTTTAAACATTTAAATCTGAGCCTACTGTCAGTTTTCGTAAACATCGCTTAAAGACGTCATTTTACGACACAAGCGCCGTTTCGGCGGATAGTATGGTTTTAAACCATATTATTGACCAAGACTCTACTGGTTTTAAAACTTATTTTAAACATATTTACAGTAGGTACTGTTAGAAACTCAGAATCCCAAATAATTTATAAACTATGTGTCACACCCTCAATTTCCACTTGCGGAGTTTTACCGCGAGGCGTGTGAACAAACCAGAATCTGAAACACTAGTACGTCGAACGACTCCATATGATTTGATAATACATTTTCCAAAATCACTTGTTGTAGATTTTATATTACCAATATTTAGCAGAAGCATCAGTTTTTAAGGTTTGAGCGGAAGCATAAATAAGTAGTGAAGCGGGCGCCAACACAAACGCCAAAACAAATGAAAAATCCCAAAACAATATTTAGAAATAAGACTCGATAAAAGATGTCTTGTTCAATGCATGTGCGTGCACCTAGAGCTCCTAGCGTCCTGAGAAACATGTAAAGAAACAAGTGTCAACATTAAAGATGAGTGAGTTCACAGGTTTTCATAAATTCGTTTGTTCGGTTATAGTTTGTTTTCCCCGTTATCCCTAACCCGGGATAACGTATTGGTTCCATTATTCCAACCCGGAATAATAATTTGTTGCTTCCAATATTCCAAACCCGGAATATTAAGTTGTTGTTTCCAATATTCCAAACCCGGAATATTAAGTTGTTGTTTCCAATGTTCCAAACCCGGAATATTAAGTTGTTGTTTCCATTATCCCCAACCCGGGATAATACGGTTGATTCATAATTAAGTTCAATGTTAATATATATAGGTAGCTAGCCTAAAGTCATGTCACGTAAGTGTTCGCGATCGAAGCTGACTGTTGTGCCTCCGTTTTGCCAGGCCTATCACATGACCATGGCGATGTTAGGCCAATTATTCACCCGTTGACCATACCAAGTCGGCTAGCGCGACTAGCTCGGATGGGGCTCGTCGGGCCCAGTAGTACTACTTATAATTCCCCCGCTATTAAACCCAAATACTAACGATCCGAGAGATTGTCGAGGACTTAAGTGATAAAGCTGCTTAGTGACCATAACATTACATTAACATTAACTTAGTTATCGATTAGTTATGTGACGTTAAATTCGTATAACGTAAAGAGATTGAGAGTGTATACATGTTTCTCCCCCTGTTGTTTAAAACCGGATAAAGTTAGGGGCCGTGAACTCACCTTTATTTGCTCGGTTAGTGTAGCAAAGAAGTTATAAGAGATGGGACTGCTAGTTGCGTCCTAACAAACCAATTAATTCCAAGTTAGTGTGTGAACACACCAATACAAATTCCACACGTAATTTACACACAAAGTGATACACACAAACAACATATCTAACACTCAAACATGCATGCAGGTATCCTCATGTGCTCCTAGTGATTAAAACAACTTATCATAACCATAAACCAATTCATGCCACAATTTGGTGCACACAATCACAAGTTCTCAAATTCCAGTTTAGCACTCATAATTCACCTGTTTTCTAGGATTTTTTTAAAATAGTTCTAACATTCCAAAAATTCCAATATTTTTACAGTAGGTGACATCTATACCATAGAAATTTATATAATTTTCCCAAGTCCTAAACCTTTACCAATTAACCATAAATATTAATATACTAGGCTGCAGTCAGATTTACCGTTTTCTGACTGCAGTCCACGGAAGAATTTATTTAAAAATCACTGATCGTCCAATTAACAAAATTCCAGTTGGAGTTGCCCGGAAATTTCCATACGTAGTTGCTGTACAAAAATTATGACTCAACTCCCTACTGATTTTAAAATCTAACTTGATAAACAACTAACAAAATTTCAGGATTTTTCACAGTTTTAGTTACTGAACTTATTTGGCCCTTTAAAAATATCAAACGACTTCAGAAAATTATGAATCCAGCGCCATTAGATTCCTTATTCAAATCTCTACGTTCTAGACATCAGAAAGTCCATTTTTCGACTACTAATGACCGAGTCACAGCCAGATGAAGTCGGCTGTAACTATTACTCAGCATCCTGTTTCAGCATTATTGTTACCATTAATTCGCACAACTCGTTCATATGGTTAACCTAGGTGATCAAAAACCGATTTCTAATCCTAGATCAATACCAATGTCTCATCCATGCAAACCCTAGTTCTTACTTCTAGTTATTACAAACAAAACACAGCCTATATATATATTCAGCTTTCAAACTCATTCCAACTTTCAATCTAGTATTAATAATCCGAAACTATACAATCATGCGAATCTGAGAACAGCAACAATCAAGACACATATACTCGAATATGATCTAGCAACATATGATAAATTCTAGATTTTTAATGATAAGGTACACGAACCGTGAGTACTATAAGAGATCGGTGTTCAAGGGTGCTTGCGGCCGAGAGATTGATGATGAAGGAGACTGTTTGTGATCGATGAACTGATCAACTGCTGATGCCGCGACCGAATGGAATAACAAGGGCTGACCAGATCAAGGTGATGAAGAACGAGGTTGCCAGCGATCGAGGAGATGATGATGGCGATGATTGCTGCTGCTGCGACCGAGAAGAAGAAGAGAACCCGGAAAGAATCTGTCTGCGATCGCAAGGCTGCCACGGCTGTTGAAACTCTAGGGTTTTGTGTGTTTTGTTTTTGTGAAATCAAAGCCCCATGCATGTGTGTATATATAGGCGCAAAGGTTAAAAGGGAAGGGTTGCGGTTTGGGTTTGCACGCGGCCGAGGGACTAGGGTGGATTGGTTTGGGTTTGCACGCGGCCGAGGGACTTGGGTTGCATGCAATGAGTTTCAGTTTGGGTTGTTCTTGGCCGAGTAGTTAGAATTTTAGTTCTAGGTTTGATCTCGGTTTGTGTTTGCGATTTCGGGTTTGATCCTTGTTTCCTTTTGGCCGAAACTTGGGTTCAAAGTTTAAACTTTGTGAACTCCTAGAGTCACAATGAATCAAGGTTGGTTCGGTTCAGTTCGTGTACATATCTACCACACTTCTTTATAACTAAAACAATCACACAACACACATCACGTATTCGTTTAACTCGTACACGTTTAATACTTAGCATATACATTATTCGACAAGTGTCGCGTTTAAGTTATCCGAAAAACCCGGGATATCAAATTATCCCCATGTTGAAAGAATTTTCGTCCCGAAAATTGAGTAAACGCGGTTCAGCATGTAGCGTACATGTTTAGAGTGCCACGCACAAAGAGTTAGTTCGTTTACAAGAAGTTCCCAAGTGCCATACACAAAGATTTCCAAGTGCCATGCATAAGAATTTAGTCAACAATAGTACACGAAAGTATGAGAAATTTCCAGGTTGTCACATCATCCCCATGTTGAAAGAATTTTCGTCCAGAAAATTTAGTTACTGGTATCGTTAGTTTGCTGCTCAGATGCGAAGAGATGTGGGTATTTGCTTTTCATTTGGTCCTCTCTTTCCCACGTGAACTCCGGTCCACGCTTAGAGTCCCAACGAACCTTAACGATCGGAATTTTGCTGTGCCTTCGAGTCTTGATCTCACGATCCATGATCTCGATAGGCTGTTCCACAAAGTGCAGTTGTTCATCCACTTGGATCTCATCCAATGGAATAACTAGAGTTTCATCTGATAGACACTTCTTCAGATTTGACACGTGAAATACGTTGTGAACTCCACTGAGTTCGGCAGGAAGGTCTAATTGGTAAGCTACGGGTCCGATACGTTTCAAGATTACAAACGGGCCTACGTACCGTGGGTTAAGTTTGCCCCGTTTTCCAAAGCGGATTACACCCTTCCAGGGTGACACCTTTAGTAGGACGCGGTCGCCTACTTGAAATTCGAGCGGTTTGCGTCGTTGATCAGCGTAGCTTTTCTGTCGATCTCGTGCCGCCGCCATGCGGTTTCTGATTTGTACGATCTTTTCAGTGGCCTCAAGTATTAATTCAGGGCCTGTGAGTTGACTGTCAACGACTTCTGCCCAGCAGACCGGTGATCTACATTTACGACCGTATAATGCCTCAAACGGTGCTGCCGAAATACTCGTATGATAACTGTTGTTATATGAGAATTCTACTAAAGGCAGGTGGATTTCCCAACTATTTCCGAAGTCCACTACGCATGCCCTAAGCATGTCTTCCAAGGTCTGTATGGTCCTTTCACTTTGACCATCAGTCTGGGGGTGATAGGCTGTGCTCATATCTAAGCGTGTTCCCAACGCTTTCTGGAGTGACTGCCAGAAGTTTGACGTGAAGCGAGCATCTCTGTCTGAGATGATGGACGTTGGCACTCCGTGCCGAGAAACTACTTCCTTAATGTAGACACGAGTCAACTTCTCCATCTTATCTGTTTCTTTAATAGCTAGGAAGTGTGCGGACTTAGTTAAACGATCCACGATCACCCAGATGGTATCGCAACCACCCAAGGTTCGCGGGAGTTTAGTGATGAAATCCATTGAGATCTGATCCCATTTCCACACTGGGATCTCAGGTTGTTGGAGTAGCCCGATGGCTTTTGGTACTCCACCTTGACTTTTGCACAAGTCAAACATTTACTCACGTAGGTGGCTATATCGGCTTTCATGTTGGGCCACCAATACGCAGCTTTAAGGTCTTGATACATCTTATCCGAACCCGGATGGACAGAGTATCGGGATTTGTGAGCTTCGTCCATGACTAGCTCTCGGAGATTTCCGTAGAGAGGTACCCAAATGCGATTCATAAAATACCGGGCTCCATTGGGCTTTACTTCCCAATCACGTTCCATTTTTCCCACTGATTCGGCTTTGATGTTTTCCTCCTTAACTGCTTCTAACTGGGCGTCGCGTATTTGTTCAGGTAGTCCCGAATGAATAGTGAGTTGTAGTGCTCGTACGCGACGAGGTTTCAAGTGTTCCTTCCTACTGAGGGCATCAGCTACCACGTTAGCTTTACCCGGGTGGTACCGAATGGCACACTCATAATCGTTCAAGAGTTCGACCCAGCGACGCTGTCGCATGTTCAACTCCTTCTGATCAAAGATGTGTTGGAGGCTTTTGTGGTCAGTAAAGATTGTGCACTTCGTTCCATAGAGGTAGTGTCTCCAAATCTTAAGTGCAAACACTACTGCTCCCAATTCCAGGTCATGCGTCGTGTAGTTTTTCTCGTGAACCTTCAGTTGTCGCGACGCATACGCGATGACCTTATCGCGTTGCATCAGTACGCATCCCAATCCCTGAATGGAAGCATCACAATACACTACAAAATCATCTGTCCCTTCCGGCAAGGACAGAATGGGTGCACTGCAAAGTTTCTGTTTCAGCAGTTGAAATGCTGCTTCTTGCTTGTCACCCCAAGCATACTTGATGCCTTTCTGGGTGAGGGTAGTAAGCGGTTGTGCGATCTTCGTGCGATCTTCGAAAACCCCTCGATGAAACGTCTGTAGTAGCCAGCCAATCCCAAAAATTGGCGGATCTCCGTCGGTGTCTTAGGTGCTTCCCAGTTTTTGATGGCTTCAATCTTGGCAGGGTCTACGTGGATACCCTTTTCATTCACGATATGCCTGAGAAACTGAACTTCCCGAATCCAGAAATCACACTTCGAAAGCTTGGCATATAGTTTTTCTTGTTGAAGCAGCCCTAGCAGTAATCGTAGGTGTTCCGCATGTTCTTCTTCACTTTTGGAGTAGATGAGTATGTCATCGATGAACACAATGACAAACTTGTCGAGGTATGGTTTACACACGCGGTTCATGAGGTCCATGAATACTGCGGGTGCGTTGGTGAGACCGAAGGGCATGACCAAGAACTCGTAATGGCCATACCGAGTGCGAAATGCCGTCTTGGCGATATCCTCCTCCCTGACGCGTAGCTGGTGGTAACCGGACCGTAAATCAATCTTAGAGTAGTAGCTTGACCCTTGAAGTTGGTCGAAGAGATCGTCGATGTGAGGTAACGGGTATCGGTTCTTGACGGTAACCTTGTTGAGTTCCCTATAGTCGATGCACATGCGGAAAGTCCCGTCCTTTTTCTTGACAAAAAGGACTGGAGCTCCCCATGGCGAAACGCTTGGTCGGATAAATCCTTTCTCTAAAAGTTCCTGAAGTTGGGTGGACAGCTCCTGCAGCTCGGCTGGAGCTAAGCGATATGGAGCCTTGGCGATAGGAGTTGCATTGCTTGCCAATTCGATTTCAAACTCCAATTGTCGATGTGGTGGAAGACCAGGTAGTTCCTCTGGGAATACATCAGAAAAATCACGGACGACAGGGATGTCTTCTATACGTTTCTCGTCCTTAGGTTGTTCGGTAATCAGTGCGAGTAAAGCGAAGGAATTCTTTCTCCGAAGATACTTCTGCGCTTGCATGTATGAGATGATGTTGGTGACAGTGCTTGTCTTGTCGCCTTGTACCGTCAGGATTTCGTCGTTAGAGAGCGGAATACGGATAGATTTTTCGAAGCAGAGAACATCAGCCTGGACGTCGGATAGCCAGTCCATTCCGACTACCACGTCAAAACTACCCAGGGTAGTTGTCATCAGATTAATGGTAAAGGTGTGGCCCGCGAGTTTGAGTTGACAGCCGGATACGATTTGGGTCACATCTACAGATTTACCATCGGCTAATTCTATAACATAAGGGGTTTCTAATGGTTTAAGCGTGAGATTTAGGTTTCTCCTAAAAGACTCAGATATAAAGCTCCTATCCGCACCCGTATCAAAAAGCACAGAAGCAAAATGTTCATTAAGGGGAAACTTACCGGTGACCACGTTCGAGTCGTTTCTGGCCTCTCCACGGCCCAATGTAAATGCGCGACCTTTGGCACCTCCTGTGCCACCGTTCCCATTGTTGTTGTTGTGGTTGTTTCCACCATTATTGTTGTTATTATGCAGCTGTGGGCAGTCTCTTCTGAAGTGAGCAGTGCTACCACACTGATAGCATCCCCGGTTTATACCCTGCTGGTGGCCCTGGGGCTGATTTTGATTTTGTCGGGACATGATTTCCCCGCGACAATCCTTTGCCGCATGTCCCACCTTGCCACATCGTGGGCAGCGGTTTCCGGCACAAGGGCCGCTATGGTGGAGATTACAGCGGTTGCACTGCGGCTTTCGACCCGCATAGCCGCTGGCATTCGGGTTGTTGTTGTTGTTGTTGGCGGGCTGATTTTGATGACCCCGGTGGCTGTTGTAGTGATTGAACCGTTTCTGCTTCCCTTGCTGCGGATGAGATGACGAAGACTGTCGAATAGTTGAGTCTTCAAACTTTCTTTTGTTATCCGGGGCAACTTCAGTTGTACCCCGTGCTGGCAGCTTCTTCTGTTCCACCGCCTTATCGGTGAGTTTGTGAGCCAATCGGATTGCTTGATGTTCAGTTACAGGGTTACTAGCCATTACCATACCCTGAATTTCCGGAACCAAACCCCCGAGATAGAACTCGAGTCTCTTCTCCACCGTGTTGGCCAATTCGGGACACAGAAATGCTAGGTCATGGTGTTTCGCGGTGTAAGCTTCAATTTCCGATCCCACCATCTTGTGGTTCCATAAGGCTTGCTCCAACTGTTGCACTCTGTCTCGTGGACAGTACTCCTCTTTAATTAGGGCCTTGAACTCAGCCCATGCCATTGCATTCGCAGCTATAAGTCCACGTGTTTGGACTTGTGCATTCCACCATGTCAATGCCCCATCTTCCAGTGTTGAGGCTGCGTATTTGACCTTGTTGGCCTCGAGGCAGTTGCACATTTCAAAAACGGATTCAGACTTTTCGATCCAGCGGACCAGTCCAATGGGTCCTTCCGCCCCCGAGAATTTGCTTGGCTTTGCGTCAAGGAACATCTTGTAGGGGTTAAAGCCCCCTCCTGCTGACAGAGAACAGGAAGTCAGCAAGGAATTTTACTAGCCTCACTATTAGATTTTCACGCGAAAATTTAATAAGGGTTACCTGCCGGCTGGTTCTGAACACCCGCTAAAGCTGCGTTCACGTGCTCTTGAATCATGGCAGCTAGCTCTTCGGGCGTCAAGTTAAGGTTTCCACGTCTTCCAGTTGCCATTTAGATCTTCGAAACACAACACAAAACACCCCGATAAGTCTATATATCCAATATAGTTATCCTACTTCGTGCTTTAATAATTAGTAAGTTATGTCAACTCAATATGTTAAATGGTCAAAAGAAATACTTGATTAACTAAAATTTCAACGTCTTACAAAAGTGCAAATCAAACATACGAATTTACTATAAAGTCTCAAGTTTAAACACAAGTGGAAAATAAACTGAAGGAAAACAAATAAAATAAACGAGACGTGTCAATCGTCTACGTCTCCATCCCCCAAGTCACTGTCGTTGCCGTCATCCTGTGCGGCATTTCCAGCTTCTTCAGCTGGGTCCTCCTCTGGATCCTCCTCAGGGTCCTCCTCTGGATCCTCTTCTGGATCCTCCTCTACCGGCTCTGGAGGGGCCGGTGCTGGTGCGAGTGCTTGGTTTTGCAGTTCCTGAATGCTCCAACTATTTTCCAGGACTCTGTCCTCAAGCCAGTCGGCTCTTATCTGCTCAGCACGCAGATCTCTGGCTATGGTGTTACGAGCTATCTTGCTCGTACGATGCTCTTCCTCGAGCGAGTCGGTCTTACCTGTAAGGTGTCGAATCATCCATCCTTGTGCTAGGATGGTTTCCTGCATTCTTTCTAACTGTTTTTGTTGTGTATGTACCAGGATTCTAAGCATGTCAATTCCTATTTCTACAGGATTAACCGGTTCAACCGGTACAGCAATGGTTGGGCGTAACGACGACTCCTCCCCAGAGCGAGCCTTTTCCTCGCCGCTGAGCGTGTCTCCACGCCATAAGGTGGTATGGGTTCCACCATTGGTGCCTTTCCTGGTGCCCTTGGTGGCGTAAGTCTGTCGGATGATGATGACAATGAGGATGGTGACATTCCCTGTTAGGTCGTGTAGTTAGTTACGAGTTGTTTTCATTTCTTATTATGAAGGTATAATCTACCAAACACAGTTGTGGTATATTGCATAACAAGATATAATAGTTCGGTGCCAAACTAAGTCTAGTGTCGTGATATCAGCTATAGTTTAGGTCTACTTCTAATGCAAACCTGGTTCTCTATAGCTAGTGGCTCTGATACCAATCTGTCACACCCTCAATTTCCACTTGCGAAGTTTTACCGCGAGGCGTGTGAACAAACCAGAATCTGAAACACTAGTACGTCGAACGACTCTATATGATTTGATAATACGTTTTCCAAAATCACTTGTTGTAGATTTTATATTACCAATATTTAGCAGAAGCATCAGTTTTTAAGGTTTGAGCGGAAGCATAAATAAGTAGTGAAGCGGGAGCCAACACAAACGCCAAAACAATATTTAGAAATAAGACTCGATAAAAGATGTCTTGTTCAATGCATGTGCGTGCACCTAGAGCTCCTAGCATCCTGAGAAACATGTAAAGAAACAAGTGTCAACATTAAAGATGAGTGAGTTCACAGGTTTTCATAAATTCGTTTGTTCGGTTATAGTTTGTTTTCCCCGTTATCCCTAACCCGGGATAACGTATTGGTTCCATTATTCCAACCCGGAATAATAAGTTGTTGCTTCCAATATTCCAAACCCGTTATATTAAGTTGTTGTTTCCAATATTCCAAACCCGGAATATTAAGTTGTTGTTTCCATTATCCCCAACCCGGGATAATACAGTTGATTCGTAATTAAGTTCAATGTTAATATATATAGGTAGCTAGCCTAAAGTCATGTCACGTAAGTGTTCGCGATCGAAGCTGACTGTTGTGCCTCCGTTTTGCCAGGCCTATCACATGACCATGGCGATGTTAGGCCAATTATTCACCCGTTGACCATACCAGGTCGGCTAGCGCGACTAGCTCGGATGGGCCTCGTCGGGCCCAGTAGTACTACTTATAATTCCCCCGCTATTAAACCCAAATACTAACGATCCGAGAGATTGTCGAGGACTTAAGTGATAAAGATGCTTAGTGACCATAACATTACATTAACATTAACTTAGTTATCGATTAGTTATGTGACGTTAAATTCGTATAACGTAAAGAGATTGAGATTGCGAGTGTATACATGTTTCTCCCCCTGTTGTTTAAAACCGGATAAAGTTAGGGGCCGTGAACTCACCTTTATTTGCTCGGTTAGTGTAGCAAAGAAGTTATAAGAAATGGGACTGCTAGTTGCGTCCTAACAAACCAATTAATTCCAAGTTAGTGTGTGAACACACCAATACAAATTCAACACGTAATTTACACACAAAGTGATACACACAAACAACAAACATGCATGCAGGTATCCTCATGTGCTCCTAGTGATTAAAACAACTTATCATAACCATAAACCAATTCATGCCACAATTTGGTGCACACAATCACAAGTTCTCAAATTCCAGTTTAGCACTCATAATTCAGCTGTTTTCTAGGATTTTTTTAAAATAGTTCTAACATTCCAAAAATTCCAATATTTTTACAGTAGGTGACATCTATACCATAGAAATTTATATAATTTTCCCAAGTCCTAAACCTTTACCAATTAACCATAAATATTAATATACTAGGCTGCAGTCAGATTTACCGTTTTCTGACTGCAGTCCACGGAAGAATTTATTTAAAAATCACTGATCGTCCAATTAACAAAATTCCAGTTGGAGTTGCCCGGAAATTTCCATACCTAGTTGCTGTACAAAAATTATGACTCAACTCCCTACTGATTTTAAAATCTAACTTTATAAACAACTAACAAAATTTCAGGATTTTTCACAGTTTTAGTTACTGAACTTATTTGGCCCTTTAAAAATATCAAACGACTTCAGAAAATTATGAATCCAGCGCCATTAGATTCCTTATTCAAATATCTACGTTCTAGACATCAGAAAGTCCATTTTTCGACTACTAATGACCGAGTCACAGCCAGATGAAGTCGGCTGTAACTATTACTCAGCATCCTGTTTCAGCATTATTGTTACCATTAATTCGCACAACTCGTTCATATGGTTAACCTAGGTGATCAAAAACCGATTTCTAATCCTAGATCAATACCAATGTCTCATCCATGCAAACCCTAGTTCTTACTTCTAGTTATTACAAACAAAACACAGCCTATATATAGATTCAGCTTTCAAACTCATTCCAACTTTCAATCTAGTATTAATAATCCGAAACTATACAATCATGCGAATCTGAGAACAGCAACAATCAAGACACATATACTCGAATATGATCTAGCAACATATGATAAATTCTAGATTTTTAATGATAAGGTACACGAACCGTGAGTACTATAAGAGATCGGTGTTCAAGGGTGCTTGCGGCCGATAGATTGATGATGAAGGAGACTGTTTGTGATCGATGAACTGATCAACTGCTGATCCCGCGACCGAATGGAATAACAAGGGCTGACCAGATCAAGGTGATGAAGAACGAGGTTGCTAGCGATCGAGGAGATGATGATGGCGATGATTGCTGCTGCTGCGACCGAGAAGAAGAAGCGAACCCGGAAAGAATCTGTCTGCGATCGCAAGGCTGCCGACGGCTGTTGAAACTCTAGGGTTTTGTGTGTTTTGTTTTTGTGAAATCAAAGCCCCATGCATGTGTGTATATATAGGCGCAAAGGTTAAAAGGGAAGGGTTGCGGTTTGGGTTTGCACGCGGCCGAGGGACTAGGGTGGATTGGTTTGGGTTTGCACGCGGCCGAGGGACTTGGGTTGCATGCAATGAGTTTCGGTTTGGGCTGTTCTTGGCCGAGTAGTTAGAATTTTTGTTCTAGGTTTGATCTCGGTTTGTGTTTGCGATTTCGGGTTTGATCCTTGTTTCCTTTTGGCCGAAAACTTGGGTTCAAAGTTTAAACTTTGTGAACTCCTAGAGTCACAATGAATCAAGGTTGGTTCGGTTCAGTTCGTGTACATATCTACCACACTTCTTTATAACTAAAACAATCACACAACACACATCACGTATTCGTTTAACTCGTACACGTTTAATACTTAGCATATACATTATTCGACAAGTGTCGCGTTTAAGTTATCCGAAAAACCCGGGATATCACACTATGTGTAAAATGACCAAAATGCCCCTTCGGAGCATAGTTTGGTCATAAAAGATAAAATACACATATAATTGACATCCTACTGATATTATATCATAAATAAAGTATTTTTCTAGAATACTTATAATTATAACATTAAATTATATTCAAGTTCCTTTTATACGGTATATAATTACCGAAATGCCCTTATGAGGCATGATTTCATTTTAAAACCATAACGGGCATACAAGTTGATATCCTAATGATATCTTAACTTATTGAAAATATAATGGCATATAGATCTTGTCCATGACTTATCCGGTTACCCGATATCACTAATATGCACTCGGTTAAGTATATGTAACTATTTTACGAAAATTAACCAAAACGGGTTTAACCTTGTCATTTAAGTCTCAAAATCCAGAATGTGTATAGTTTACCCATATTATACAAGTCAAGGTACTTGTCGGGACTAAACTACATTCTATCCGATCATCGTTTAATCAAGCGTTATACGTAATGATCATGTACACTATTCGGTTTATAAGACCGTTAGTATTTAATTGGCTGGCTTATGCCATAATCCAGACTAGAGCCTTGCCGGTAAATGCTATCTGCACTTGTTACTTTTGTATATGGCTGAGTTATTTAAAAATAAAAGAAGAAGACTAGCTCAGGTAAATACTCTCGACTTATTTTCCCTATATGGGCTTGGGATACGGTAAATTATTTCCGCTTGGTCTGAAATGGGGTCAATCGAATACCCGTTTGTGGCTAGTAAACCCGCATATTCCGTTTTAATCAGTTTTGTTTGATAACTTTAACATCAGGGGTTAAGTTACCGTGTCCTAGATATCCTCGAATCAATACATTAGTTATTTGCCACGACCTTAGCGCGGGGTGTAGGCATACACCTGAGAGACACTCATATGCAAATTACCCAAGATGTTGGGGATAACTCATTCATGAGTTCTCAGTGGTGTGTATTTAATCATGTCGCGGTTTCTGTACTTGGCCCTGTATGGATTAACAAACATGTGAATTTGATACAAGGTTGCAAGGTCAACTTTCTCAAGTTAATAAAATATTTTGTGCCGTTTTGCACTTAAAAAATTCATTTTAAAGCTTTCAAAATGAGTCAGTTAGGTGTATTTACCAGCGTAAGCTGACGTATCGTCCAAAGACTAAACTGCAGGTACAATACAAAATAGGTCGGAAGCTGCTCGGTAGTGAATTAGAGGATCTTGCAAATCCTTAGATCTGCCCTAAAGTCTGTTTTATATTCTTTCTTGTACATTTTAATGATCCGCATTTGGATCTTCTATTACGAGCCTGTATATTATTTTATTTTTGAACATTCGGTTTGTAATAGTAATTTTATTCTAAGACTTCCGCTGTGCTATGTTAATTGATAATGATGTTATCACCTTACTTCACGATACTCCCCACCCGGGCCCACCGGTGTATGGATTTCGGGTTGGAAATCCGGGGTGTTATAGGTGGTTCATTTTGGAAAAACGGAAAACTCGCTCCTCGCTACGTGGGTCCTTTCAAGATCCTCGAAAGGATTAGCAAGGTAGCCTACCGACTGGACCTACCACAAGAGCTTAACAATGTTCATCCTACCTTCCACGTCTCAAACTTGAAAAGATGTCTCGCCGAAGAAGGACTCCAAGTTCCACTTGAAGATCTTCAAATCAATGAGACTTTAAACTTCGTGGAAAAACCAGTCGAAATCATGGAATGAGGCACTAAGCAACTAAGGCGCAATAGAATTGCTATCGTGAAGGTTTGGTGGGAACGAAAACGTGGCGTTGAGTTTACTTGGGAACTTGAAAGCGACATGAAGACTAAGTATCCACATTTGTTTGTTGCGTCTTCCTAAATTTCGGGACGAAATTCCCTAAAGTAGGGGAGACTTAACGCTTCGCATTTGTAACTTTCCGTTTTTGGCAAGATCGCTTCATGTTTCTAGTTTGGAAGCCCCAACCTTGTAATCATATTCCTAATTCCGGTTTATTGGAATCTAATGTGACAACTGGCAAATAACTGGTAATTCCGTACAATTTAGTCACTAAATATATATTATAATCCCATGCATAGTTATCGTAATTTAATTTCAAAACTGAGTCGTACGTCATATGGGCAAGTAAATCTGATCATAACATATGCTGGTTTCCGTTACGACGTGAAACAAACCGAAACAATGCCCTAAAAGTGTTGGTGGAAAGTGTTGAACGCACTAAATGCAGTGACACTAACCGTGTCGGTAAATCCACAAACACGAATCAGAACAAGGAACAACGGCATGTTAACTCCATACCTGAGTCCATATACAAATGAAAACACATATTTGAGAACACCATTACAATAATACGTAACTTCCTAGTATAACGCATAAATTGCAAAATTGTCCGCAAGACTAAGTCGGAGGATTCCGGATATCAAGATAAGAATAAGACAATGTTAAACATCATCAAATAATGTGAGAATATTAGGAATGCACAAAAGGCATCGTTTCCGTTCATTCGGCAAACAGTGCACAACTTGACCGGAAAGCGGCCGATCGTCAAAACGACGAATATTTTAGTAGCCGATAACCTCATCCGGGCATCTAGTGAACTAGTTAAGCATTATTTGGGACTCGGAATCCATTCAACTAACATTAGGTCACGGAAACACAACTTTCGGAAAAGTTCGACGGCGGAACATAAAAGTGCCGATATCGATCGAACGGTAAAACGAAAGATATATCGGCCATCTTAACTCATCGTATATTCGTCTAGCGAACTAGTCATACATATTTTTGGATCGGAAATGCACTAATTAGATACTGTATTAATCATGGTAGTCGAAAACAAAGGCAACAGGTACTAAATAAATAGTTCCGTTTATTAGCGATTATTACGACGATGAGCGATCTAGCGACGTATCCGTCATCCGAAACTTATATTGGAGAATCATGTGGATTAGATCCATGTAAACACACCCTACACTCAAGTCTTATGCTTAAGATGCTAGAAGATTAACCCTAATCACTATAGTTACCATAATTACCTAAATATCTTACATTTTAACATGTGGTAAAAATTAAAGTTACACCTCACCCCCCCTCATAGTTCACGGCTCAAGTGGGTCCCACCCCACTTGATTTTGTTGAAAAATTGAGATCTTAAGTATGGTGCTTAGATAGATTTGGTGGAACTTGAAATCATGAAGGAAATATATATCTTATCATAACCAAAATCCTTATCATTCCTTAAAAAAACAATTGCAACATTTTCTTTCCTTTCTCCTATTCACCTCACGGCTCCACTACCACCTCCACATACCACCATTTAGCCACCACAATCCACTACCTTTTACACCTTTTGAAGTTTAATCACTCATGGATAACCTCTAGGAAGGTTCTCACAAGTTTGCTTGGGCAAACTAAGGTGAAACCCCACCATTTTGAAGTCCAAAAGTGTGCAAACTTTCTTCCAAAATTTTATCTTTTTAAACTTCAAGTTTTTCAATGTTTTCTTCTTGTTTTCTTCCTCAACATTGTTTGCTAAGCCCTATGGATGTTACTATAGGTTTTCCATGGAAAACCAAGGTGGAACAACACAATTTTTGGGGCCAAACTTTCTGTTTTGGAAGATAACCTATAAAACCTTTTTGAACTTGTTTTTAAATATAACAACTCTATGCTACTTATGCCTCTAACCAAGTTTATGGTTAGTGTTTTAGCTAGACTTGTTGATATAAAATAAAGAGGCATAACATGTCTCTAAACTTGTGGTTTTCAATAGGGTTTCAAACCCACAAGTGTTGAGCCATCTAAACTTACGAGCTTGTTTTGGTGTAGGTGTGAATACATGAAGGCCTTGGCCATTCAACTTTTCAATCCACCCCTCACTTGATGATTTATATAATTCTTGACCATCTGGATTGTCCTTGTGACAATCTTGTGTATTGGTGAATCTTATGAAAGAGGTTTAGGACGGTTATCCTCCTACCTCCATGCATGACTTTATGACTTACATGATATAAGAGTCAGAAAATATGTTTCTAATTTCTCCACCTCATGAGGTGGGCATTATGTTTCCTTAACTAAATCGACAAACTTAGGCCATCCTTAGTTGTACAGGTGTACTTTACCTGTAGATTGGATCATGGCCTTCCACCAAATCAGGATATCGCCCTTAAAGGACTGTGATACATATTTAACCGCATCCTTATCAGCACAACCGCTGATATCTACAATCCTTTCCATCTCATCAAGCCATTTCAAAGCTTCTACTACTCCTTTTCCCCATTAAAATACCGGGGCTTGCAGGAGACGAAATATTTGTAGGTACATCCGTCTTTTGAAAAACGGGACCTATCGGCAAATTCTATTTTCTTTGGTTCACTCTATGCATTCGAAGAGTGAATTGAGCTCTCCTTATGAGCTGAGGATGGTGGAATTGAAATTGGTCTAGAGCGAATAGCACTCGACTCCCTAAGTTTTTCTATAGCTTTTTCCATGGCTTTTCCCTCAGCTGCATCTATGCGAGCTTGGAAGTCATCGTTATTGACTTTCAGCCTTGTTAGAGCTAATCTCTCGGTGGCTACTTTGCGCCTCGTCTGAGTTAGCCATTGTTTGGAGCTTTGGTTCTAAATACCAAACAAAATATCTCCTAGCCATGGTTTAACAACCATATTGGCTTAAACATTAGATATAACAATCCATCGCCTATTAAGC
Organism: Scalesia atractyloides; assembly: GCA_947069175.1. Lineage (NCBI taxonomy): Eukaryota > Viridiplantae > Streptophyta > Magnoliopsida > Asterales > Asteraceae > Scalesia > Scalesia atractyloides. Next base: position 18,776,154 of record CAMTDV010000116.1, on the reverse strand, counting down.
TAGTGGGAATAACATCACAACTCTTAGGCTTGTCATATCTATATTTGGCCTAGGTCTTAATAAGACCATCAAAGGAAAATTACAATCTTGATATAGTCCATATATTATTAGACAGTGGACCTTTAATGTCACAACTGCCATTGTTATTTGACAAGTATATATAGCTCATAGGCTTGTCACTAATGCACATAATAATATGGCACATTGGCCTGTCACGTTGGACATGTCATATGGCACGTTGGCCTACATCACTAACAGATGTAATTCATGGCACGTTGGCCTACATCACAAAAGATGTAATTTATATCATAAAAGATGTAATTTATGGCACGTTGGCCTACATCATAACATATGTAATTTATGGCACGTTGGCCTACATCACAACAGATGTAATTTATGCTGGCCTACATCATAACGGATGTAATTTATGGCTCGTTGGCCTACATCATAACATATGTAATTTATCGCACGTTGGCTAACATCATAACAGATGTAATTTATGGCATGTTGGCCTACAATTGTCATCACATTGATGACTTTAGCCGGGATCACATTGATCACATAGGCTATATAATAGTTCTTAGGACGTAGTCCTTTTTCCTTGACGGCTAGTGTGGATCCTCAAGTCACACTACTAGGACTATGAACATTCCTTAATGTTATAATAAGAGTTACTTAATGATTGATTGATGGTCCCGGTCATGTTGGAGCTTAACGACCTTGGAGGCTTGAACCTAGTCCACCACCTCTGGATAGAAGGATAATTTCCATTAACTATCCTGATAGAAGACCTTTTATTCTTAACTATCATTTCTTGGCCAATGTGCGGTCTGTGCCACTTGGCATAATCAAATCCATTAAGGTCTTTTGGAATTATATAGCAGAGAGAAATTTTGAGTAAAATCGAGACGCTCACTAGAAGAGGATGAATACATATATATAATTCCAAAAATACTTCATTAAATTCCAATAGAAATTACAATACTAGAAACAATGAAACAAACTGTCTATGCAAGGACTAAAGAAATAAAAATGTCGTAGGGACTTACATATATTAGAAGAGACTTCACTCGTCCTTCTTTCCCTTAACCAACTTGGAGAGTTTCTTGAAGAACTTATTCGTCTTCTTCTCCGTTTTCTCCGCTTGTTGCTGCATCTCTTTCATTCGTTCTAAGGCCTCATTGATGGCCTCAAGTGGCGGCAGAGGTTGTGGTTGTGGTTGTGGTTGTGGCATAATAGGATACTGGTATACATAACTTTGATATCTAGTAGGTGGATAAGTAGGTGGGCAAGGAGACGGGTAAAGTGCATTATGCATGACCGCTTGCATGTAAGGGTCATGCAACAATGCTTGGTAATCAACAGGTGTAGTTGTGTTAAAGGGATCATATCCAGACGTATCCGGATATGTTGGGATAGGGTTGTTATAACCCGATGGTAGTGGTTGAACCACTGGTGGTGGTGTTGGTTCCACCAAAAGTGACACATTAAAGGGTCAACCCATTTGTGGTCCTCGTGAATAGTAGGGTAAGGTTTGGGCAAAGGTGGCAGCGATCCCGACCGTTGGCCCACACGTAGCGATATACATGCTCCTCTTTTCCTCCTTGGCGGTTCAAGTGGCGATTGGGGTTGTTCCACCGGTTCCATGTGCACATCTTCTTACATGGGAGGTAGGTGGGAATGATGGGAAGGAGTGTTAGCGAAAGTAATTTTTTTCCAATATTGGTCCCACTCATTAGGGCCTTGGTATGACGATCCGGCGTAAGTGTTCGAATCGTTAGAGATTTGAATAGGACGCATGTGTGATCCCAATGGCGGCATTTCTGGATGAGAGTCCTCGTCCATGGGATTGGGTTGAGCTAATTGGTTTTGGTCGGCTAGGGGTGTATTTGTCACACCCCAATCGATGGCGGAAACATCAGAGTTAGACGAACTAGATTGCTAGAGACATCATAACAATGTTTCCGATAATATTTAATTTAATCAACCATTTCATTTCATAGCATCAAAATTGTCAACTTACATCAAATATCCGAATACAAGTAACAACAACAAAATAAACTCAACAGTAACATAATGATTAACTTAGTATTCTACACATGTTTCTATTCCTACTAAGTTCCATCATAACAACTTCATCAACCTGCAACATGTTAAAAAGTATAGTTCAATAACAAAGTATTGGCGAGTACACAAGTTTAATATCATAGCATAATTATTAAAACCGTTTATAAACAAATCCACATGAATATCTAGCATACAAGATAAATGTAAACAAAGCATGTGAATCTACAAGTCAATCCTCTAGTGTACCGCAAAATATATTTAAAACTTAACATTGACCACAAGAATACGGGCAGTGCGTTACTCCTATAACGCTATACATGTTAAGGTAGGCTTGATCGAAGTTAATTACATTTAGATCACATTAGAATATACCAAGTAACAATTCAAGTAGCATAAGACTAAAGCATGTTGGATGTATTGTTTGTGTGTAATCATAGAATAGAGGTGTGATTTAGTGTAGTTTGGTAATTTAACATATTGGACCCAAATAGTGTAAAGGATAAAAAGGGTGTCGAGTGTACTAACGGTTTTGCAAAGTAATTTCCATGAAAGCGTTAGGTTATTTTAGGGGAATGAACACCAAGTTATCCTAACACAAAAAAACCTAGGTGTGTGAGTATTAGATTGACGATGGAGTTTGATGAGTTTAGGAATTAAAGTATGCAAAAAGTATGTATAAACAAAAGTATTTATCTAGACGTTAACGCTCATTTTTGACACTATAAGCCCCGAAGGGTGTTTGTGTTTTTATGGGTCATGCCCAATAGAATCGTAACGATGGTTAGGTCTAAGATAAAATAACCTATTTCTAGGAATAGTAACCATATGCTCATTGTCAAAGGTTTGACTATATTAAGTATTTACACATATAGTTATAATATTACAAATTTATCATAGAGTTCATGTATTTCATAGATATCATGTAGGTCATATAAGTCATGCATGGAGACAGGAGGATAACCGTCCTAAACCTCTTTCGTAAGATTCACCAATACACAAGATTGTCACAAGGATAATCCGGATGGTCACGAATTTTAGAAATCATCATGTGAGGGGTGGATTGAAAAGTTGGATAGCCAAGGCCTCCATGTAATCACACCTACACCAACACAAGCTTGTAAACTTGGATGGCTCAACAGTTTTGGGTTTGAAACCCTAGTAAAAACCACAAGTTTAGAGGCATTTATCCCTCTTGATTTTGTACGAACAAGTCTAGCTAGCTCACTAACCATAAACTTGGTTAGAGGCATAAGTAGCATAAAGTTGTTATGTTTTAAAAAAACAAGTTCAAAAAAAGTTTATAAGTTTAACTTCCGAAAAAGAAAGTTCGGCCCCAAAAATGGTATTGTTCCACCTTGGTTTTCCATGGAAAACCTATGGTAACATCCCATAGGGCTTAGCAAACAATGTTGAGGAAGAAAACATAATGAAAACTTCGAAAATCTTAAAGTTTAAAAAGATTAAAATGGGCAGAAAATTTATGGCACTTTGGACCTAAAAATGGTGAGGTTTCACCTTAGTTTGCCCAATCAAACTTGTGAAAACCTTCCTAGAGGTTATCCAAGTGTTTTAGAAGAAGAAATAAGAAAGAATTAGTTGAAGAATTGAGTTGAAACTCACAAAAAACTCAAATATGGCTGCTGTGTTTTTTGAATATGTTAGGGACTTTGAGAGTGTATTTGAAGCGTCTAGAGGCTTATAAAAGTGGGAAATGGATGGGGGAAAGGTGTTTTATTTAGGGAAGGTATTAGGGTTTCAATGGGTTGGGCTTTGGACAAGATTAGTGGGTGTTTAAACTTGAAAATAGCCCAAAACATCAACATATGGCAGGCCTCTTTTTTTGTTATTTAATTTATATCAATGGTTTTAATTGTTATTTAAATAATGTATTTTATATGTAAAATAAGTGTGAAGTGTTTTGGAAGATTAAAACATGATTAAAGGTGTTACATAACCCTAAACATGTCTTGCAAATAATTAACATAAGTGTGACAAGAATCATGGTGCCAAAAGTCTATGCATTTTGCAATTAACTTGTTGATTGGTTGCTTGATTTGAAACGTTTAACTTTCATGAATATATGATAAGAATATGCATGTTGATTCGAAGCTATAAATTGTGTAACGAATGCATGTATGATCATAGATATAAATGCGTATAAAGATTGTGAATTGCGTATAATCGATCAATTTGATTACAATCAAAGCCTTAGATTTACAATGATTTGGAAATGAAACACAATTACAAGGTTTGGACTTTCCAAAAATAGAAACACGAAGCAGACTTGCTAAAAACGAAAGTTATAAATGCGAAGCGTTACAGTCTCCCCTCCTTTAAGGAATTTCGTCCCGAAATTTAGGTAGATGCAACGAACAAATGGGGATACTTAGTCTTCACATCGCTTCCAAGTTCCCAAGTAAACTCAGCGCCACATTTTCCTTCCCATCGAACCTTCACGATAGGGATATGTACCCAAGGTCCTCCCCTCATTGGTCCTTTTCTCTTCCTATTACTCTTGGATGCATTTTCCTTTTAAAAATCAATTCAAAAACAATACTAATAATGAAATAAGTAATCTTAGGTCAATGCCTAGACTCGGAAGTCTAAGGAATGTGCTTGTGTAAGTTTTAGATTAAACAGAAAATGCTAGTGTTTAATTCTCTCAAACGTTGGCTCTGATACCAACCTGTCATACCCCGGCTTTCCATAGCCAATCCAAACACCGGTAGGCCGGGGTGGGGAATATCGTAAAGTAAGTTGATAACATCATAGACAATTAAACACAGCACAGCGGAAGTCTTGGATTTAAATTATTATTACAAACCAAATGTTCGAAATACAAAATAATATACATGCTCGTAATAGAAGATCCACAGGCGGATCGTAACTTGTACAAACGAAAGAATGTAAAACAGACTTTGGGCAGATCTAGGATATGCAATATCCTCTTATCACTACCGAGCACTTTCAGCCTATTTTCATATTATACCTGCAAGCGTAGTCTTTCGAAAATACGTCAGCTTTCGCTGGTAAATACACCCGACTGCCTCATTTCGAGAACATTTAAATAAAATGTTTTAAGTGCGTATCAGCACAAAATCTTTTATAACTTTGGAAACTTGACGTTACAACCTTGTTAACAGATTCACATGTTTGTCCATACATACAGGGCCCGGTGTGAAAACCGAGACATGATTAACTACACACCACTTACGAACTCACGAAGGAGTTATCCCCAATGACATGGGTAGTTGCATTTGAGCATCTGTCGGGGGTATGCCTACACCCCGCGCTAAGGTCGTGGCCATTATCATATGTAATGAGCCAAGGATATCCAGGACACGGTAGTTAACCCCCGATGTTTAAGTTATCAAACAAAACTCATTAAAACAGAATATGCGGATTTACTAGCCACAATCTTGCATTCGATTGATCCCATTTCCGACCAAGCGGTAATAGTTTACCGTAATCCAAGCCCGTATAGGGGAAATAAGTCGAGAGTATTTACCTAAGCTAGTCTTCGTTTAAACGCAAGATTTATTAACTCAACCGTACACAAAAGCACTAAGTGTAGATAGCATTTATCAGAATGTCTCTAGTCTGGATTATGGCATAAGCTAACCAATTAAATACTAACGGTCTTTCTTAAGTCATAGACTTAGACCGACTAGCGTACATGATCAAAATGTATAACACTAGATTAAACGATGATCGGATAGAATGTAGTTTAATCCCAACAATTACGTTGACTTGTGTAATATGGATAACTATAAACATTCTGGATTTTGAGACTTAAATGACAATGTTAGACTCGTTTCGGCTAATCTTCGTAAACTAGTTACATATACTTAACCGTATGCATATCAGCAATATCGGGTAACCGTATAAGTCATGGACAATTTATGTATGCCATTATATTTTAAATAAGTCGTGATATCAGTAGGATATCAACTTATATGTCCGTTAAGGTTTTAAAATGAAACTATGCCTCATATGGGCATTTTGGTAATTTCATACCTTATAAAAGTAACTTGAATATAATTTAATGTTATAACCATAAGTATTCTGGAAAAAGAACTTATTTATGATATAATATTAGTATGATATTTATTATATGTTTAATTTATCTTTTATGACCAAACTATGCACCGAAGGGGCATTTTGGTCATTTTACACATAGTTTATAAATTATTTAGGATTCTGAGTTTGTAATATGGACCTACTATAAAAATATTTAAAATAAGTTTTAGTATCAGTACGTAAGAAGTCTTAGTTAGTAAATATGGTTTAAAACCATACCATGCGCCGAAACGACGCTTATGTCGTAAAATGACGATTTGTGTGATGTTTAAAGAAAACTGATGTTAAGGTTACATGTCTTAGATATGTTATTTTATATAATATATTAGTAGGTGAAAGATTTACCTCAAAAGATGTGATTAAAACCATTTTATAAGCCACAAGGGCCTTATGGTCATTTATCGACATAATACAAGGACTTGTTCATAAACTCAGTATATAATCTGGTTTGAGATCCCAAATAATCCTACTTATAATATTACATCAGTAAGAAACTCATTTTCAAGTGAATTATCACTAAACCTCTTTTTATGCAAAAAGGGCATTTTAGTCAAAATGGCATAATTGCTGAACTTGTGCATAAACTCAGATTCTGATTATGATGATGTAATATAACCTCAGAGGGTTATCCTACATTATATTATGATCATAATGAAAATTTAGATCAGTAGCTAACTAATCTATATTGGGTCAGAATCAAGAGTCAAAGTAGAAGTCAAACTTTGCGTCTTTCGGTTGCGAACCGACCCTAGAACTAAAATTGATGAGCTGAACATACATGTTCAAATTATACCATTTCCGAAAAATGGCATGTTTGACTTTTAAAATAATAACTTTGTCCCGTCAATTTGTCTAGAAAACGTGATCTTCAGGAGGTGCCCTTTATAGCGACTAACACCTACCTTATTACGATCACTCAGCCATGTTCGTTATGAACAATGGCTGGACCATAGTGGTCTTAACCAAAAGTCAAGGCGTTTTTCGTAAAACACTTGACTACATGAAAATGCAAGAAAAAGGAACACTTATAAGTGGTTCCTAGAATGCAATAGAACTAAGTTGGATGCTCCTTTCAATTAGGAACTTCCAGAGGAGGGAGATAGAGTTGTGAATGAGAAAGGTGCAAGTTCAAAGGATGAAACTTTGCACCTATTTATAATTGGAGAGCTTGAAGGAGGTGATGGCAGGTGTTAATGGGTGTCAGAGGGAGCTTAAAAGTGTCCTAAAACGTGGCATAGCAGTTTGGAAAGCTGTGGTTTTGAATCAAATGGTTTTTGGCAATTTGTGTGGAGGCCTCTCGCGCCCCGCGAGAGGCCAAGGCCTTGCCTCTCGTGCCCCACGAGCACCCCGTAGTCAGTTTTAAAGTTTGACACTTTTATCCCCTTAACTTATAAAACCTTCTAAAACACCTTTTTAGCATATTTAGCCCTCCGTAACCAATATTTGGCATACCCGGGAGTATGCCCAGACATTGTCGAGCTCTCGTTTCGTTAAAAGGTCACTCAGAGGTATAAATTAACATGTTGGCACTTTTAAGCCCTCCACAATCCAACTTTCACATATTTACGGATTTAATTCCTCTCGTCCAACAAACGGAACATATGAGAGTTAGGACTTTGTAAACGATCACTCAGTGGCCCTACCAAAGCATGTTGATTCCAATGTCACTCAGAGGCTAGGCATGTTGACATATCAGTCACTCAGAGGTCAAGTTTAAGCATGTTGACATATCAGTCACTCAGAGGCTAATGATTACTCACTCAAAGGCTATTATTTAAGCATGTTGACATATAAATCACTCAGAGGCTTATGTTTATGCATGTTGACATCAGACAGTCACTCAGAGGCTCAGTTTGAGCATGTTAACATTTTTAGTCCCTAATAGTCTTTAATAAACTTAAATAAAAATACAACACGTGTCAATATATTATTGGACACGATTTTACAAGGTGTTACATATTACCTCCGTACGAAGGTATTACTCCGTGCGGAGGTAACAAGTCCGCACGGAGGTAAAACTTAATCCATACGGAGGTAACATCCTTAGTCCGCATGGAGGTAGAAGTAGTATAAATACGTGTGTGGACTTTGGGTTAGTTAGTTGGTTTGCGGATTAGACGGCGAAGTTCTGTCCGTGTGTTTTCTGGAACTTGTAACCGTTGAATCAATTAATGAAAACAGATAATTGAGTAATCTTGTTATCGTCGCCTAACTAAAATTTGATTCCGCACAATATATGGACTAGGTTAATAGATATTGACCTGAGCTATCTATGTATAAACGGTTCTCACAGATATTTCAGGGTTTATTCATATGATACTTGTTTTTCTCCGGATTAATTGGTCTTCCAGGTTTAACTATTTTATCTGTGCGTTGATGCACATTATGGCCGTCACTGTGCGAACATGCTAGAAAGAATGCGTATTGAATATTGTGTATATTAGATACGAACACACGGCCCAAGTGCGAACAAGTACTGGCTCGTACGGGTGACAATGTGCCTCGTACGAGTGACAATGTGCCTCGTACGAGTGACAATGTGGTTCGTACGAGTGACTTTGTTACTCGTAAAAGTGATAACATCTCACTCGTACGAAGGACCCTTCGTACGAGTGACAACCTACTCGCTTCGCACAAGTTGTCATGTCTATAAATAGGTGTTATGTGTTCATTGTTTGGAAGTTTTGGAAGTTCCCTAAGGGGAAATACTGGCGTATTTTCTCCAGGAACTCTGCCAGCCAAGACAAGATGTATACTCTTTTTGTATGAATGAAATGAAAAGCTTCCACGGATTCTGTTCTTACTCCCTGTTGATATCGTTCTGCCGAATATGTACTATCCCCAAAGCTTCCGTCTAGAACCGCCGCTGCCCACGGGACCACAACTGGTATCAGAGCTATGGTACCGATTCATTCAATATAACAGTTGATGAATCACCTACGCTCATGTATTTTGGATGTATGAGGGGTTTTAGACGTAAAACATCAAATAATCGGACAATCCACGGATATAATATAAAATTGACACCATAGGATTGTTAGAGACTGATTTTCGACTAGATCTATGCAAAAATCATGTTGAAATTTGAAGAAATGAAGATTTTTGATCGAAAAGACGTAATCAGTTTCGTTCATACGAGCGAGCTTCTATGGCTCGTACGAGTGATACTCTGTCACTCAAAGCTCCACTCGTACGAAGCAAAATATTGAAGCGAAACTCGTACGAAGCAAAAATTTGGTCGTCTAATACGAAGCGCAGCTCGTACGAAGGAATTTTTTTATTGTATTGACGATATGAGTGTCCAGAAAAAAGTTGGTGATTACAAATTTTTTTAAGATTTTAACATCTAATTCAGGCTGATCAGAGATACCGTCTAGACCTTCAGAGTTTAGATTTGATCGAAAAAGGATGAAGATTTGGGGTAGTCACTGATACCAGTGCAAAACGTTGATCATCTGGTGTAGTGACTATTAATGAGCCTTAACATTTAGCCAGTTGTTAGGACTTTTTGAGACCGTTGGTACTTAAGTATTAATAGTTTGAGCTGATTTGTAATAGTTGTTAAACTAGAAAGGTCAAAAAGTGCAATTATGTGGAAGTTGTATGTTGGCGGCGTAATTATATTCCCATCGTATTTAATAAATACGTTGGGTAGCCATACCAGTATATATATGTTGTTCAATGAATGTTTTGTTCAAGCTTCTTGGATCGATTTTGGTGATTACTCTTGTGTTTTGATTCTTGTTATTGTGCTTAATCCGAATATCTAGGTGCTATTATTGATTACATCTTTTTTGGATTTCATATAAAATACTAGTTGTTTGATCCATTCAAGAATCTTCATCTTCATGGTTTGGTTTTTCTTAACTTTACACAATTATACAACTAATCTATAGTTGTTTGAGTAATACCAATCAACCACTGTGATCCGAATCTGTTTTGGGACTCACAATTTGGTATCAGAGCCTTTGTGCTCTTGATTGTTTGAGTTTTTGTTAAGATTCTTCAAGTTTTGAAGGTTTTTCAAAAGGTTTTCAATGTTTTAAGGTTTTTCAAATTTTTGGGCTTAAAATGTCTTGATCTGGTGTGTTTAATCATTGGGTTGTTGTTAATCTGGGGTTTGGTAAACATTTTAGTCATTTTGCTGCAGAGAAACATGAATTTTGAGTCATTTTTGGGTGATTAGAGGGTTTTTGTTTGTACTAAAACCCTTCTGGGCGTATTTGTTTTTTAAGTTGGCGTAGATAATTTTGAAGACAACGTGTATAACTTTGAATATCGCATATTTAACAAATACGCTGGGTTTAAACCAGCGAATTTGTTGAGTTTCAGCATAATAGTGCCAGTGAAATTAATCGAAGGCGACTTCGAAGTCAGTGATACAAATCCTCAGCGATTTTATCACCGTGATCAGCAAAATTAACCCAACTTTTGTTAGTTTTTCAAATATCCAGCGGATTTAGCTTTTTCGCAGGATAAAGTCGCTATACTTCATCACCGTATTTGATCTCAAGTGCAGCGTATTTGTCTCATCTGCAGCGTATTTGGCTCCTTTGCAGTGTAATTGTCTCCTGATTTAATACTCTCCAGCATATTTAATCATTGATCAATCATAATGTCTCTCAATCAACTCAATCCAATTGCCCAAGCCGAGTTAGAAACTGGAACTGCTACAAGGCCACTGAAGTTGAAAGGATCAGAAGATTTCAGCGGTTGGAAAAACAGGATCAAAGCCTTCTTTGAGTATACCGACTATACTCAATGGATGTCAATCACAGTGGGTCCGCATGTTCCAATGATAATTCGTGACGACATTCGTACAATCAACAAAGATCAATCAACGTTCATATAAGAAGATAGAACTCTCATTTAACGTGACCGGAGGGCTCATGCTGCTCTTACTATGGCTCTGTCCAAGGACGATAATAACTTGTTCAAAGAGTAACCTCCGCTCATGAACTGTGGTTGGCACTAATCGACCACTATGAAGGAAAAGAGGAGCTCATGGACAAAAAAAGAGACATGGTTCAGAAAGAGTATGACATGTTTCGAAGTGTTCGTGGCGAAAGCTTATCCGACCACATCAGTCGATTTCTAGGAGGGCTGGCTAAGATGAAGAAAGAGGAAACCCTGTTGCAAATTATGCATCAATCAAGAAGCTGCTAGATTCTCTCCGTAAAGAATGGAGCCTTCAATGCATGATGATTAAGAGAACTTTCTTGACCAGCACAACTCCTATCACACTCTCGGAACTGATCAACACTCTAAAAGCCTTTGAAATGGACATTGTTAAGAGAGAAATGAACCAAACCGGGTATTCTCAGAAGATTACTCAGCAAGCTGCTACAACCTCGGCCCCCAAGAATATGGCATTTCTTGCTCCTATCACCTTATGTGGATTGAATTCTCATAGTGCTGTCGAATCTTATCCGAATGCTTCCGCAAGCTCTGTGAAGGCCTCGTGATCCTCCGAGAAGACTACCGTGGTAGCGACGCTCAAGCACTTAAAATATCCATAGAACATGTCGCTCTGTTTAATACCTTCTTAAGCAGCTATGAGACTCTCAGGTCAGGAGAGTTGAAGAGAGACATGTATCAAGTGGATCCTGACGACATGGAGGAGATAGATTTGAAGTGGCAGATGGCAATGATCACTCTTCGATTGAAGACCATCCAAGATAAAACGGGAAAAAGGGTAGCTCTCGAAAAAGCTGGATTTGACAAGTCCAAGCTAAGATGTTACAATTGCAAAAATCTGGGCCATTTCAAAAGGGAGTGTCCGTTGCTGAAGAACGAGAATGCCGAACTCAATAACCAAAAGGCTTTAGTTGTGGAAGATTATGACTGGTCAGAGAAAATAGCTGAGGCTAAAGGTGAAGTTAACAAGGCCCTCATGGCAAACATCTCCACTGTTTCTGTCACGCCTGCTTCAAATTGTGAAGAGAAGCAAACCGCCAAGATTCCAAAAGATGACACTGGTCTGAAGAGCATTATCAATCCTGCTGAACAAACCTCAGAGAAGGGAAAACAGAAAGCTGAAAAAAATGAGTCAAAGCCTACAGTCCAAGAAGCCATCAGTATCAGCATGCATGAAGCGGTTGGAACTTCTACCACCGCCATGAAGTCAGAAACTTAAGATAAGGATTTCGTAAATAGCATACCATATAAATTTAAAGCGAAGCTGTGCTCCAAACCATGTTTGAACGTCGTGGCACACAACAAATCTCTCAATGTGATATAATTAAAGAAAACGAAAAGATTTTGAAATTAATCAAGAACTAAAGAAAATGAAGCTGCATATCATCGAAAGCTGATTTCAACCATAGCTGAAATGCAGACTTTAAAAGAATTTGTTTTCAGAAGAGATTTTATCATAAATGATTTGACCGAAAAACTAGAAAAATCTCAAAACGAAAATAACACATTGCAAATCATTATTGATAAATGTAAAATTAGTCAAAAAGCACTGGTTGATATTGTAAACTGCCAATGACTGACATTCATAAAGGATGGAATTGGATATAAGGATAAATTCGGAAATGAAAGAAAATTATTTCCTCCCCCGCACAAAAAAAATTACGTCCCTATGCCATCTCCTCATCCTAAAAATGATTTAATCGATAAAAATGATCTTTTGGATCAAAATGTTTTTTACAAACCACAAAACAATACTAACATGTCTGAAAGCAATGCAGATCTCTGTTAGGGTCAAGAAGATGTGTACGATGAGAAAGATGATTGTGGAGGTTCAAAAATCGGAATCGGTTACTCAGGCGACAGTTATTCAACAGTTAACTGGTTCGCCTGGGATTGTAATAAGACAAACATTATTTCTATTCAGGATAACTGTAATAGTTTATCTAGGGTGGATGACTGTAACGGCTTTGAGCCAAAACTGAATATTCGGGATGACTGTAATGGCCTTGCACCTACACTTAGGACTCACAACCAAGTGCATGCTAAGGTTGAGTCATGACTTAAACTCTGTTTTTAGTGATGAAAATGTTATGCTTGAATCTCCTGTCTTTGTGTCAGATTTGAAGAAAAATAGATTTGGAAAGTTCCTCACAGAGGAAATTCTCGAGTTGTTCCATCAGTTGCAGGTACTTCAGAGACTGATAAAGACTTTACTGAAGAAAGTAATAGAGATGATTCAAGCACAACAACTTCAGAGAGTGATGGAGAAATGTCAAATGAAAGTCAAGAATCAACCTCGTCATCAGACAGTGAGCACAAAGAGGACGACATTGAAGATAAACATCATCCTGACAAGAAGTTGAAGAAAATCAAAGATTCAAGCCATGTTACGTCATCAGATTCCTCAAGAAGCCCCAGATTCTCATGACATGTCTTATTTCAAAAGCATTTGAATCGGAATCACTGCTGTGGCACAGGCGTTTGGGGCATGTGAACTTTAAAAACATAAATAAGCTTTCTAAATTAAATCTAGTAAGAGGTTTACCTATGAAAGATTTTCCTTCTTCTGAGAAATATATCGCATGTGCCCAAGGAAAGCAACATAAGAAACCTCATAAGTCCAAAGAAGTGAATACGATTTCCGCCCAATTGCAATTACCTCACATGGATCTTTTCGGCCCTATAAGCGTTAAAAGTTTAGCTAAAAGATCTTATTGTTTGGTAATTACAGATGATTTTTCAAGGTTCTCATGGGTGTATTTCCTCGAAGCTAAGAGTGAGACAGCTTCCGTTCAGAAAAGCTTCATCCCTATGATTGAAAACGTAATCAAGCTAAAGGTGAAATCCGTAAGAAGTGACAATGGTACAGATTCAAGAATCATACGTTTATCTCCTTCTGTGAAGAAAAAGGAATTCGTCTTCAATACAGTGCTGCCAGAACTCCTCTGCAAAATGGTGTAGCGGAACGCAAGAACAGAACTCTCATCTAAGCTGCTAGAACTATTCTTGTCTACTCCAAGCATCCCATAATCTTCTAGGCTGAAGCAGTCAACACAGCATGCTACGTTTTTGAATCATGTTCTCATTGTCAAATCTCACGGAAAGACAACTTATGAACTACTTTTCAAAAGGAAGACTCTGATAGATTTCTTCAGACCGTTCAGATGCTCATGCACACTTCTGGACACCGAAGATAATCTCATCAAGTTTGAAGCAGTAGGTGACATATGTTACTTCATGGGCTACTCATCTTCTCAAAAGGCATATCGAGTCTACAACAAACAGACAAAGATGGTGATTGAATCATATTACGTCGATTTTCAAGAAGGAAACTCCACTAACACTGGAAGCGCTCTAAATTTGTTTTATGACGTAGACATTGTATTCAACACTTTCGACATTGCTGAACCTGTCACTGAATCCGAACCTGCAGAATCCACCCCATTCGAGCCATTGTTTGATCCTTCAGACATTGGTTTCACTCCTTTTACAACCTGTTTCACCTCAGCCTATGCCTCTTCTACTCTTCCTGTTATCGATGTAGATGGTGACACACCTGCTGAGAATGCATCCGCACATGATGATTCTTCTTCACAGCAGGTTGTGGATGAACCTCCTAAAGAAGATGAAACTCCAATTACCTACATCGATGAACATTTCCCTAATCTGTCTCAACAAGTGGAAACTCACACCAACCCAGGGTACAAGACCAATCGAAACCATCCAATTGAAAAAGTCATCGGTTCTGTTGAAGATGGAGTTCGAACACGCAGATACACACATACCATCAACACAGAACTGTATGCAACTTTTCTCTCGAAGTCTGTCCCAAGAGATATCAAAGAAGCAATTCAAGACTCCAGCTGGGTACAAGCAATGCAAGAAGAATTAGCCCAATTTCGGAAACTTAAAGTCTGGGAACTCGTTGACTTACCAGATGGAAAGTATCCAATTGGTACCAAGTGGGTGTTTCAAAACAAGATGTACGACCATGCTGTAGTTATCAAAAATAAGGCAAGATTGGTAGTTCAAGGTTTTCGGTAGGAGGAGGGAATTGACTATGAGGAAGTTTTTGCACCAGTTGCACTCTTAGAAGCTATCAGAATCTTCTTAGCCTACGCTTCGTTCAAAAACTTCAAGGTGTTTCAGATGGATGTAAAGAGTGCATTTTTGTATGGGAAAGTGAAAGAAGAGGTCTATGTCTGTCAACCTCCAGGTTTTGAAGATACTCACTTCCCCGCGAAGTACTATAAGATTGACAAAGCTCTCTATGATCTTCATCAAGCTCCTCGAGCATGGTACGAGACTTTGTCAACATTTTCTGGAATATGGGTACTCAAGAGGGAAAATTGATATGACTCTTTTCACAAAGCGGATCAGAGACGATGTGATGCTGGTGCAGATCTACATAGACGATATCATCTTTGGGTCAACTGATGAAGCTCTTTGCAGGGAGTTCAAGCAAGTTATGAAGGAAAAATTCCAGATGAGCATGATGGGAGAACTTACGTTTTTCTTGGGATTAGAAGTGAAATAGAGAGAATACGGTATACTCATTCATCAGGCTAAGTATATCAGAGACATTCTTTCTAAGTACAACATGAATGATTGCAAATCTTCCAGTACTCCCTTCGCTGCTCAGACGGAACTTAGTTCGAATCTTCAAGGAAAACCCGTGAATAAATCTTTCTATTGTTCTATGATAGGCTCGTTAATGTATCTGACCACAAGTAGGCCTTACATTATGTGGGTTGTCTGTCTCTATGCGCGATTTCAGACGGATCCAAAAGAATCTCATGAAGCTGCTGTCAAAAGAATCTTTCGCTATTTGAAAGGAACTCCCAAGCTTGGTTTGTGGTATCCTAAAAATAGTAATTTTGATTTAATTTCTTACTCTGACAGTGATCATGTAGGTTGTAAAGTTGACAGAAAGTCTGTCTCAGGAGGCTATCGATTTTTAGGAAATCGTCTCATTTCGTGTCAAAGCAAAAAAGCAGACAACAGTCTCCACATCAACCGCTCAAGCTGAATACATGGAAACTTACAGTTGCGGTTTTCAAGTTCTCTGGATACAAAACCAGTTGTTAGATTATGGAATCAACGTTATGAAGACTTCTATATTCATAGACATCGAAGCGTGTCTTGGAATTGTGAAGAACCCTATCCACCACTCTAGAACTAAACACATCGAAATTCGCATTCATGCGATCAGAGATGCGTATGAGAAAGGATATATTCAAGTGGTGCCGATGGATACGATGCAACAGAAAGCTGATATAGTCATGAAAGCCTTCAAAAAACTCGCTTCAACCAGTTGGTAACTTGGTTGGAGATGGTTAACTTCGTTGAGTGGAAGTGATTAAAAAAATTATATATTAAAATATTTTTAATCTCATAAAATGTGCACACCAAAAAGATTTTCTGCAAATTTAAAATTTCTTTTCAAGCAATGAATTCTCGAAAATAAAATTTCAAGGGGGGGGGGGAAGTAATTCCAGAAAATATTGTTAAAACAAGAATCCTTGTTTGACTCCTACATGAGAAATGATAGAAAAACTGCTAACACTTTGTTTGATCTTAAAACAAAAATAGATTGAGGCCTCAAGCAACGACGTGTCAGTAGCTCAGTAATACCTTGAAGTAAATTGCGAAAAGGAGGCAAAATCTAATGAACACACAAGAATTCTGGATACCCACAATGTTGTGCAAGTTGCGGGTAACATGTTGCAGCATATTGCTTAATTATCTTAAATCTTGCGTTGATAGATTGCCAAAGTCCGAGATTTTGGGTCTTTATATTGACTAATCATTCGGGGATATCATAGTTGCTCTTCTACTGTATCCAGATATATGCTGACCTAGACACAAAAAGAGCCAATGCTGCCAAAACCCTACACAAATAAAGCTCTCATTGAGAATCGTTCAAGTGCTTAAATCGTACCGTATTTGGTATCTGTCATAGCCCTCGTTAGACTTTGGTCTCTTTGCTGTACGGAAGTACTTACCTGAACACCAATTGTCTAATGTTGAAATTTCAAATACGAATGAGGTCAATATACTCACCTGCTATGAGGAATCTTTGCGCATACCTTGATCGCGGGGGTATGTCCTGATGTGGGACTCACGGGCACAACATTCTGACAGTTCAGCATGAGTGGGGGAACATCGAATTTCTTGTCAATATTACCACAACATGATAAAAGGCTCTCCGATCGCATGTTGAAATATAGGTGCATGGATTTAAAAGGACAAACATACTGACAGTTTTTCTTGTGCCTTGATTATTCAAAATATCCAATATTTTATCTCAAACTAATGAAGTGTTACCAGTATGATCTTCTGCAGGAAAGTCACAGGATAAGACTCAGTAAGCATAAGACTCATGTGAAAAAGGATGCTTCGTGGCCCTAAAAATAATTCAGAATTCAAATTACAAATCTTCACCTTTCATAAACTTATTCTTAAATTTTTGCATCATTATTAACGAAAAAGGGCACGTTTTTCCAGATAATTTAAAATTTTCAAGCGTATTTTTTTCTAAAAGATTCTTAACTTTGAAGATACCTCTAAACAACCCTACGCGACATAACTACTAATCCAACATATTTATTAAATATGCTGGAAAGTAATTTTGTATATAAATTGCAGTTTCTCTTTTATACAAATATTTTAAAAAATGTTTCAACATCATCTTCTTCATCTCTTTCAAGAACCCATATTCATATTCAATCTTCTCTAAGTAATCTGATAAGATATTGTAAGATCGATATCGGTATGATTTTGGCTTTCAAATTTTGACCGTTTGTTGATTGAGTGTGCGTATACATTGATTTCATATACTGTTGTGTTATATATAAACACTTGGATCTGGTTCTCATCCGGTTTCAAGGGTTTATCAAGAAAAACTTGAAGCCAGCGTATTTATTATGAACATAGCGTAGATAATTTGAATTTGGCATAGTTATCACAAACCTTAGTGTCAGCGACGTAATTTAAGTCTTGAACGCAAGTTCAAGCAACCGGCGTAATTGATAATTACGCCGGTAAACCAGCGTAGATAAGCATCTACGTTGTATGGTTTCTTACGTCAAAAACTAAATCCGCGACATCACAGCAGCGTATATAATCCTATTTTGGCGTAATTATCACTAAGTCTCATGTGTACAGTTGTGTGTGTCTGGCGTAATTGGTTTCATGTCCAGCATAAATAACAGAGGACTTATAAATTTCATTTTAGATTTATTTTCTGTTTTTTATTTATTATCCAAATATATTCTATGTATAAATTAATATGTATATGTTTTTTAATTATATATATATATATATATACACACTTATGTACATAAGTTTAACTTGACTCGTTTTCGATTTCAGAAATGGTGAAGGAAATCATTTGGGATAAAACACGAAAGCACAATCAGCTTTGCTGTTCAAGCCGATCCGATCATCTACAACATCCACATTGAAGAGTTTTGGAAAACAACCAAGGTGTCAACAGTCAACGAAGTTAAAAGAATCACGACTACAGTGAGGAACAAGAAGATCATAGTAACAGAGGAAAATGTACGTAGAGTCCTCAGTCTTGGAGACAACCATAGTGATCCGCTCAGAGTAAAGAAGTTTGACATTCTCGATGGCTTTAAAGGAATGAGGTATGTTGGAGACTTCAGAGAGAAAAACGAGATCAAAGGAAAAGGGCTTACAAAGACTAGAGATTCATTTTTCATGTATTTGCTATGAGCTTGGCACACAGAAAGGCGAATATGATGGCTTGAACCTAGAATGGTCGGCTACTATGCTCAACCTTTGAACAAAACAGCCATTCGATATCTCGGGTCTCATTTTTTACTACATGGTTGACAACGTAAATTCCTCCACATGGGCCATGTACCCACGTTTTGTTAAGCTCCTCATCAACGACCAGCATCCGAATCTCCCACATGATAGCGACCTATACAAGTTTCAGTTGCCGACAGGACGCTAGATTACAGAACGAAAAACTGAAGAGTGGGTGTTGTTGCATCAGTGGATATATAGGGAAGAAAGATTTCCTGTTGTGAAAGGCACCTATAAGAAATACAGTGAACGTGTGAAAAGAAAGAGACAAGGAGATGTTGAGAAGGAAGTAGATGAGGAAGAAGAGGAAACTGAACAGCTAATACGAAAGAATAAAGGAAAGCAACTTATGAAACAAGGGGATTCATCAAAGAAACAAAAAGATACCCCTTCTCAAGAACGTTTGATGGAAAGCAGCTTTAGGGCCGGAGGCACAAGAGAACATGGTGAACATATTGAAAATCTCCATGCAATTCACGAGGCAGAAGAAAGAGAGAAAAGAGAAGCAAGAAGAAATCAGAGACAGATGGCAGAATCTGAAACGCAAGTGACGGTCACTACCGAGCAGGAACAGTTAGATGAGTTTGTTGATCAATTGATTGTCGATCCAGAGGCTTCCATATTATCTCCCCCTCGGAGGCATAAGAAAACAGGGGAAGGACCATCGACACAAGCACAACCAAAGCAGATGCCCCAACAAGCTCCTCGCAGACCGCGTCCATTTCAGGATCTGTACGATAAGCTGGCAAAAGATATCGGGAAAGACCCAGCTCAAGAGATCTGTCTTTTGAAATATCAGGTGAGCAACATAAACGTAATTCGCGAAAAGCTAAGGGTGCAAAGAAAGAAAAACAAAGAGCTCCACGCTTATGTCAAAGAACAAACAAGATTCGTGCGATTTCAGAAGGATGGAATGGAAAAGATGTACCTTATGATCAGAGAGCTTTGCACCAAGGCAGACATACGATCGATGTTCTCATCCACAGATATCTTTGATTATGAGAAGTTCAAGGTTGAAGAAGAAAGATAAAAGGCTGAGGATGCGGAAAAGAAGAAAAAGCGTTTCGAGTCGGCGGTAAACGTCATTAAGATGACGAAAGTGAAGAAGAGGAGGTGGACAGAGATGAGATGCCAACTTGCTTTGTTGAATGGGGTTTGGAAGAAGATATTGTTTATGAGACTGAGGATGGTGACTCAGTAACCCCAATGCATCCAGAGTGGTTCAGGAAAGAAAGAGAAAAACTTCCAGACTTGTATCAGGTGGTCATTGTTGAAAAATCCGAAGTTACTGACAGATTAATAAGCTGGAAGTACTATATTCTCAAAGGGATGTTCATTGTGAAGAGACGAGGTGGAGTCATTCAGCACTTCAAGACCTGAGCTGATATAAAAAGCCTTCCAAGATGGGATATTCGGGAACTGGGCAGGCTAGACTTGATAAACCCAACAAATAGTAGCATCGGAGCTGACTTTGAAAGGCTTATTTTGAGAGAATGCAATTGGGGTTTTACAGTATTCAAGCCACAACGACCCCGAAGAAGAGTGTCAAAGACCACAAAAGATCCCATCACCGGAAAAGGAATGGTCACATGGGTCATCGATCCTACTAAGGTTGAAACAAGAGTCAAAATCCCACCAGAACAGTCTGTCATGCTTACAAATTTCAAGAAATGGTTCTACAACGGGAAGACGGGAGAAGCAGTGATCAGATTGGTATCTAACAAAGATATTCGCATTTTACACCCGATGGATGTCTTCATGTTCTGTCTTGCCGATCTTAACATTCTCTATGGCCACAAAATCCACGTTGGAGCCGGAAATGAGTACATAAAAGAAGGAATGTTATTTCAAAGGGCCGTGGAGCGGGCTAGAGAAAGAAAGATAGAAATGATGGACATTGTAATCAGAATCGAAAAGCAGAAAGAAAAAGAGGGGGCAAGAAAATGGAAAAGAAAGCACAAGCGATCATCCCAACACAAAGCTCCCTCACCATCTCAAACTGCATCTCAATCTCAAACTCCGGTTTCATCCACATATGAAGCCATTACGGAGATCCCACAAACATCAAGTGAAGCTTTTGTTTATCCAACTTTTGAAGCAACAACTGAAACCACAACCGACCAACCTACCGATCAAGCTGCGCATGAAAAGGATCAAGGATCAGCCGCAGACCCTGAAGCTCCGGAACAAGACTGAAAAAGCTCAACTACGCAACAGTCTAGGGGGATATTGTTAGGACATTTTGAGACCGTTGGTACTTAAGTATTAATAGTTTGAGCTGATTTGTAATAGTTGTTAAACTAGAAGGGTCAAAAAGTGAAATTATGTGAAAGTTGTATGATGGCGGCGTAATTATATTCCCAGCATATTTAATAAATACGCTGGGTAACCAGACCAGTATATATATGTTGTTCAATGAATGTTTTGTCCAAGCTTCTTAGATAGATTTTGGTGATTACTCTTGTGTTGTGATTCTTGTTATTGTGATTAATCCGAATATCCAGGTGCTGTTATTAATTACTTCTTTTTGGGATTTTATATACAACACTAGTTTTTTGATCCATTCAAGAATCTTCATCTTCATGGTTTTGTTTTTCTTAACTTTTACACATTCAAACAACTAATCTATAGTTGTTTGAGTAATAACAATCATCCACTGTGATCCGAATCTGTTTTGGGACTCCACCAGCATTTGATCAAAACTGCAATTTGGGAAATTTTCCGTAAAATTTGAGTACCATATGCTGCAGCCATGCCATAATCTTCATTCCCATATGAACTCAAGACGTTAGAATATGCAAAAATGAGGGGGAATAAAAATTTTCACGTATATTTAAAAAATTCCAGCATTTTTGAAATTCGTGACACTGCAACAGTATCCGGGTGGTTCTGACTGTAGATTATCTAGGATTCACAGAGGATCGAATATACATTTGGAATGTCGTGATCAAAAGAATGTTCAAAATATTCAGATCATGTTACAGTTTGATGCTCAAGGGCTAAATATATGATCCTCGATGTGGAATTGGAAGCACATACGACTGCGTATCTTTAACTCTGCAAGCCAAATAAACTGTTTTTCGAACTAACCGCCAGAAAACAAGGATGTCTTGTAGTTTCAGATACCCCATTCCAACGGAGATAGCTATATATATGTTATTGTGACTAAAAAGGAAGAATGTGATTCTGATTGCCGAAGAATGTTTCTCAAATTCGATGTCTTAGCAGATAGTATGTTTCCGATGTTGATTTGCTGATTGAGAAGATTACCAATTTGCTGATCAATCGCGATTACGGAAATCGGAATTTCAGATTTTTGCGGATGTTTACTGATTTGAAGTTTTTCGTTGTGGTAGTTCGCAGTTTCTATCAATTGCCGGTTCGGTTTTTAAGATCAGAGGATCGAGCGTTAGAGCAGTGCGCTAAACCGAACGCGGATATGGCTAACGTCGAAATGGAAAAGCTGCATTGTTTAATTTCAAGTTGGTGATTATTCGAGAAAATTTGTAGATCAAGTAAACTAGAGGAGGTCTTGAACAGTGCAAACAACAACCTAAATATTAATTTCTAGAGAAAATTATTTTTGGGGGAATGTTGCATAACGTAGATAATGCAAACCTGGATCTTCAATCAAGGGGGAATTACGACGTCAACGGATACCCAATTGAAGTTGTAGAATATTCAAACACAGCTCTCAGATTTCAAGTTCAAGTTCAAGCTTCGACAGTGACGTCCAAGGGGAAAATCGTTGATGCACTTTATGGTCATCACTGTGCGAATAGGCTAGAAAGAGTGTGTATTGAATATTCATAGGACCCAAATGCGAACAAATACTGGCTCGTACGAGTGACATGTGCCTCGTACGAGTGACAATGTTCTTAGTACAAGTGACTTCATTACTCGTACGAGTGATAACATCTCACTCGTATGAAAGACCCTTCGTACGAGTGACAACCTGCTTGCTTCGCACGAGCTGTCATGTCTATTAATAGGTGTTGTATGTTAATTCTTTGTAAGGTTTGGAAGTTCCCTGAGGGGAAACGCTGGCGGATTCTCTCCATGAACTCCGCCAGCAAGACAAGATGTATACTCCTTCGGTATGAGGGAAATGAAAAGCTTCCACTGATTCTGTTCCTACTCCTAGTTTATATCGTTCTGGCGAATAAGTACTATCCCCAAAGCTTCCGTCTAGACCTGCCGTCGTCCACGGGACCACACTGTGTGAACTATTTCTCCGAATTATTCATTAATGTTTTCAATTGATTATTTTTCGTAGTTGTATGTTACATCAAGAGTGCCTATTACAAAATTTCCCAAGTTACAGTTACAGCTTTCTGTGGGATTGTTGTACACTGTCTGTTCAGATGCATAAATATTTCTAATGCACTTGTTTGTTGATATGTATTATGATTGCAGATATGGCTGAACAACCTATTGAAAAAAAAAGTGAACAACAAGGAGCACAACTTATTGGTGCAGCTGTTCTAGCGGTTCAAGTGAGGCATTTTGTGCCGAAACACAATCAAATTGCATTACTTGAGGAAATAGTTTGTGGTGCTAAGGATTATGTGCAGATTATGCAATTTTTAAGGCACTCAAGGATCGCTTATGCTATTTATGAAAATGTGCAACAAGTCACCTTGTATATTCATGATTTTTGGCGAACGGCTCGAACAGTGAACAATGCTATTTAAGCTACTATAAACGGAACCCCAATCATGATCACTCAAGATGTTATTCATGCGACATTACATTTTGGAGATCGAGATAATGGAGAAACGTGTTACTCAAAACCTATTCGTGAAAGGGTTGCTATAGCTTTCAGTTATGTCGGTCGCTTTCCTTTGAAACAGTTGTACAAGGGAATCGTTATCGATCAATGGAGGTACTTTTATCTTGTGTTAATGTAGTGCTTAGCTCCCTGTAAGTCTGGGATAGATGGAATGGGGTACAACCGCTTGTCGGCTATGATCGATTTAATTTTCAATCAGCCATACAACTTATCTTTAATGATACTTAAAGCTTTTCAAACACATGTTGTGTTTCGAACCAGTGATAAAACTTGATGCTTCTTTATCCACGGTTTCTTTGCTGATATTTCGTCACTTAATTCCAAATCTTCCCTTTGGTATTCATTTGCAAGCATATGCACAGGATCCTATGCATAAGTGTATTTTAAAATATTTTAAAGTTGCAAACGAGTCAATTCATGCTGATGCTCTCCTTGTACCTCATCCTTTTCTTGGTGCAAATGTTTAGGAGAATAACTATAATCCCGATACCGATCCAACTTGGATTAGAATAAAAAATGGTGTTGCAAAGTTATTTAGAGCTCGGGACGATGATGGTGCTCCTCCGCTAGTACAGGAATTGGTGGTTGTTAAAGCCACACCTTGATCTTCAACAACTACCGCCCAATAAACTTGTCGTTGAGGCTGTTGCAGTTGAGAAACCGATTGTGGAAGAGCCTGTAATTAATACGCTGATTGTAGATAACATTGCTATTAGTCAACCGTTGATGATGTTACAGTTGTAAGGAATCCGTTGATATGATGATGGTTAAAGAAAATATTATGAGAGTAGAGCAACCTGCTATTAGTGTTGCAACTTCTGCTCCAAGTGTTAGTGTAGAGATTTATTCTTTTATTATAGAACTTGTTGCTGCTCTCGAATCAGGACCGTCTTCAAGAGTTGTGGACAAGGGAAAAAGCATTTGAAGATATCGAAGCTGGTATGTTAACGGAAAAAGAGTATTATCTGTTTGTAAGAAAGGATATGCTTAATAAATATTCAGTGATGACAAAGAGAAAGTTGATATGTTCTGTAGCAGAGTAGCCTCCTTCAATACCTCTTCTGATGGGGTCTACGTCTAGTGATGTGGAACAATAAGTTGAACAATGTTACATCTACTACTGTTGACTCATCCTCCTCTGATGATACAATGATCGTCGTCCTCCTAATGTTGCTGCAGTTGTTCATCAATTGCATCTAGTTAGGACTTATAAATGACGAGAGTCGCAGGGAGTTGAGTTCTTCTCATCAAGTTTCAAGTACGGAAACTTCATCGGTTGTAGTTTCACTTGCTGTAGTAGTTACTTCTATTTCTAGTGGTCTTTCCATCTTGGGAAAATCAGTTCCGCTTCCTGTGTTCACCGCACCATTTCTAGTTGTTTCCTCTGTGGAGTCCATCAGATTACCACGCCTGTGGCTATATCAACTCCCATATCATCGTATGCCATTCCCACTGCACCACTATTCAGCTTGCTTCCTACTTCTTTGAGTTCAAGTAATTTGTTTGTCATATTGGAAAGTACCAGCTTGCCTCCTTTGCCATCTATCTTCCTTGGTTTGCCGCCTGGTGCTACTCAAAGTTTCATACTACCTAGTTCACCCATCGTTCAATGTCCTTCTGGACAAAGAATGATTCGACCAACATCTACAAAGACTAGGGCAACATCGTCTCGAGGTGGTCGTCCGAAGGTTACTTTCAAGACCGTTTACTGCAAGACCCTCTGGTTTAAGACCTTCGGCACCAACTTTTGTTCCGAGACCACGAGGCGCATCGAGCAGTGTTGAAATGCAATACTTCCTGACTTGTAGGCACTCAATTTATGGATGTTCATATAGTGGTGCAAAATCATCAAGAACAAATCAAGAAGCAGCAGTTAGAGATTGTTGAACTCCGGAAGAAAGAAGCTGCTAAGGATCAACAGATCACACACTTGTTCAATCAGTCAAAGCATCAAGCTATACAGTTGGGCATTCTCATCAATCGGGATGTTACTACTACTGCTAGACATTAGACACTTGTTGCGGCAACTGAGTAGATTCATCGCATTATCACAGAACTTGTAAAGCTCCTCACTGTTTAGGGAGAGTAGACCTTTGTAAGTTCAATCCATATACAAGTTGGTTGAACCAAAGAAAATCAACGAGGATTTAGATAAGGACAAAGATCCTAAAGCCGCTAAGCAATGGGAGTAGCAAAAGAGCTCACAAGGTTTTGAAGCTGCAGCCCGTGCTCAGGCTGAGGGGGAGTTCTCAAGTGGAGCTAGAGCGGATAAAGGCATGGGTCAGGTTGATCCCGAATCTAGCTCTGCCTCTGATTTTGATGATGGAGGTACTACTGATGACCACTTCTTCAAGAAGGATGATCTTGATAAGGACGATGCAGTGGAGGGGATTGTTGAAGACAGGCAATCAGATGATGAGGTTTCTAAAAAGCTTGATTTTGTCAAAACTGGGTGATAGTATTGTATACATGCTGGAGACTATTCCAAGTGTAGAATCTGTTGATGTGAATATCGATGATCAAAGAAATTATATTTTTGGGAATGCTCCTCCGGAGGAAGTTCCTAATCCTAAAAAGTTCCCGAACAGGTTCTTTTGGCGCCGCAAAAATGGCTCAAGCCTCTTCCTTTCTATACAACTCAAAAGAAGGCTTATGTGAATACAAGAGGGGAGTAGTCTGGTCAAATTAGTTTTTAGGACTTTGGTGAACAACATAATATGGATATGGTCAAGCGTACAGATGGATTACAATACTTCAGACCAAGGGTTAAGTACCTACGGACCCTACCAGCTCGCGATCTTCATCACCTAGTGTAGTTAAACTTGAACAACAACAACACCAATGTTGGCAGCATTAGCGGCTTAATTCCTCTTTTAGAAGCCGAAAGCCACAACAGTAAGTGAAGAGATTCAAGCCTGCTATTGGTCGGCCTGTGAAGACCAAAGACAAATTTACGGGAAAAAAATTTTTGAATATGGTTTATAGACCGGCCTGATATCTGCGGAAGATTCCGATGTACAAGTGTGATTTGATAAAATTCAGGGAATCAGTTACTGGTATGTTGATAGGAAAATTAGCGAAGCTGTTATCACTAGAAGGAAAGTGACTTAAGAGATAATTCGGATTCTAAATCCACTCTGGTTAGTTAACTTCAAGATGGAAGACTTGAAGAAACTGAGACATCTGCCTTTGTACTACCTTGTAGAAGATCGTTCGTTGGCTCAACAATACATCAAGGTTGTGCAATTCTATCACACCCGGCCGTAGCGGAAGCGCGAGGTGTGATCAGAGCGGTAATCATTGCATTCAATCAAGCAAACAACTGATATAAAAGTAAGATGTTTATCCATATAATCAAGTTAAAACATGTTCGCAAACTACATATCGTCTCAAAGGAAATGCAAACTACAACTATAGTTACATTGTTTGAAATTTAAAACACAAGTTTATAAAACATAATTTTTTTAAAACAACTAAGACTTTACATTCCATGTTTTGCACGAGGGTGCGACATATGAATCAAGGTCCACCAAAAGTGGATGACATCTTATCACTTGACTTCTTAACATCATGGACTCGTTTTTTCCAAAGTTGTCCACTAGTTACCTGAAATACATGTTAAGTTTGAAAACGTCAACAAAAGTTGGTGAATTCATTTGTGTAGTTTTAAATCAAATGAATCTTTAAACATTTGAAATAATGATTTGAAAACCCGGTATGTAAAGCCTTAATGAAATCGTTGATCATTAATGTTTTGCGAGGACACTAATATGTGTGTCGACATAGGAGGCAACCAAACCTTAGACGATAATTTGTATTTGTGACACTTGTTTTAGAGCAAAAAAAGCACTCTAACGAACTCTATTGTGCCAATAAAAGTGGTTCTCGTCAAAACCTAATAGATCTATCCCTTTCATTCCTCGGTACTTCGATATACATTACCCTTGATACAATCCTATCGCACATGATCTTATGTTTCTATCATTAAAAAGCTTAACCATACTAATTGTAATATGTATCCTTTCCCGAGAGTTTAAAACTATAAAACGTTTAAATACAAGGGTAAACATGAACTCACTGATTTGCGTCTTGTGCAAATCTCTAAATAATATATGGTAGCGTTCGCAACATAACCTGCAAGTGTTCTAAACTTGTTAGACACTTAGCCTTTCATTTTGTTTTTGTACAAGTCTTTCATCTTGACTTTTAGTTAGACTTGTATTCGTTTGTATCTTTGTTTGTTAATATATATTTCATATATATTTTGCATTCTTTTTTGTTTAAATAGGCCTAGACCAAAAGTTAAGTGCAATGGCCTAATCCATTTGATTTGTATGTGTGGGCATAGCCCAATTGAATTATAAAAGTGGGCCTAGCCCATTTGTATTTTGTAAGTGGTGCTAGCCCAATTAGTTTAATAAAAGTAGGCCTAGCCCAATTAAATTATAAAAGTGGGCCTAACCTAATTGATTATATAAATGGTCTTAGCCTACTTGGTTATGTAAAAATTACTTATACTTTTATATAAAAGATAAGTTTATAAAACTGTTTAATTATTATAAAAAACTTATTTATATAAAAGATAAGTAATCTTATATTGTTCAAAAATCATGTTTTAAAGTGTGTTCATATTTACTGTTCTTATATGTTCATGTAAACTTTTTAGTTTATACAAAAGCTTATCTAAATATTTTCAAGACTTTATTTTTGTAACATGATTTTTATGTAAATCCATATATTACATGTTTCATGAAAACATTTTTAAGGAAGATTACAACTTGATAATATTCATTTTAATAGATCTTGCTAGATCTAAACATGCATGTGTTTAGATCATACTTTTAAATATGAAGATGCAAGATCAAGTTTACTACATCAACTACAACTTCAAAGATTATCAAAAATCATTAAAAATAACATATAATCATTTTAGTTTGTTTAGTTTTTGTTGGTGTTTCATGTAATATTTAGATGAACTTTCAAGATGATTTACTTGTACATTGGTATTTATACATAAATCACAAAAGTGTAAGTACAAGATTTAGATCTTACTACTAGCTCTTGAATAAGATGATGAAAAAGATGAAAATGATGAAAATATGAAGATCCTAAAGCTCCAAGACTTGAAACATGTTTCAAATAACTTCCAACAGCTTTCGAATGCCTTTCATCATCAATAAGGAGCCATCCTTATATTAAAATTGGATGTTTATGAAGATATAGAAGGTGGGTTTTTCGGGTGTGTTCTTAGCCAAAATTATGAAGGAGAAGGAAGGAGAAGTGTTGTTGAATTTTGTTGCAAATATGGAAGTGTAGGTGAGTTGTGATACGGTTATAACCTTTCATACACCAAGCCATACACTAAGCAGTCTTGTAAAAGCTCGAACACGACATACATTGTTTAGTGGGAAGCCCACTAAAAAGGTTGCTTTTTATATATTTTTTATGAAAGTTTGTTATATTTTATAACCTTTTATAAACTTTGATGTTTCGGGTATTGCGTTTTTATAATTCAAATGTTTAAATGCTAAAACATGTTAACTAGTTAACTAAACTAGTCGTTTTCTTGTTTGGATAACGAATTCGGCTCGTGTTTTGTTACGGGGTCATTTACCGGCAAATTATA
Source organism: Scalesia atractyloides (assembly GCA_947069175.1). Lineage (NCBI taxonomy): Eukaryota > Viridiplantae > Streptophyta > Magnoliopsida > Asterales > Asteraceae > Scalesia > Scalesia atractyloides. The sequence continues at coordinate 18,746,836 of CAMTDV010000116.1, read as the reverse complement.
GCACTTAAAAATGTTTGCATATCCATTTTAAAGGTATTTTTGATGTCCAAAACTTATTAACTAGTTCACTAGACTAGTAAATTTGTTATTTTGGTCATAACTTTTTTACCGATTTTGTTATCGGGTAGTTACCGAACGAGTTGTGTAGCTTTAAACAATAAAGTTTATATAGGAATTTTTGTGTTGTTTTCAATACCCTATATATGGTTTATGATAAATAACAATTATGTCTGTATTTCGTACGTTTGATGAATTGTTCTGCGGAGTGCTGTACATTTCTACAAAATTGTTGAATTTGTTTACGGACAAGACAACTTATTGTTTATATAATTTTTCTGGAAAGTACTAATTGTAAGTTTTTTCGAACTAATGTTTTTATGTAACATGTTTTCATGTATCATGTTTACCAATCTAGACTTTACCGCGACTAGTCCTAGCATGAGTAGTGTGTTCGCATTTTTACCGCAGTCTAGGACATAGTTTTGTATTGTTTCGAATTGTGGCGAATTTGTTATGATTATACATTATGATATTATTCCTAGACTTTTTAAGACTTAATTAATAAAATCAAGTCAATTATCCAAAAATAAATAATATAATAATTATTTACGTTGTACGAAATTACATGTATTTTACCAAATGTCACATTCTCCACCTGTTAAAGAAAATTTTGTCCCGAAATTTAAGTTGCGCTATCTGTTGTCATGACTTCTTAAACAGGTGAGGGTATTTCCTTTTCTTTTCGTCTTCTCGTTCCCAAGTGAACTTGGGACCGTGCTTGGATTTCCAACGGATCTTGACTAGATTAGTATGACATCTCGTTTTCTGAGTTTTTGAATCCAGAACCTCCACAGGTTCTTCGATAAAATGGAGTTCGTGGTTTATGCAGATTTCATTCATAGAAATAATAAGTGATTTGTCTGAAAGACACTTTTTCAGATTTGATACGTGAAAAGTGTCGTGGACGCTACTAAGTGTTTCTAGCAATTTCAACTTATATGCGACAGTTCCAATCTTTGCTAGAGCCTCATAAGGTCCGATGTATCTCGGATTTAGATTTCCTCGCTTCCCGAATCTGGCTACACCTTTCTAGGGCCAGACTCTTAGTATGATTTTGTCTCCTACTTCGAAAGATAAAGGTTTTCGGCATTTATTCGCGTAGTTCTTTTGTCAGTCACGATCCGCCTTGATATGGTCTCGGATTTGGAATATCTTATTAGTAGTCTCCTAGACTAACTCTTGACCTATAAGATGTTTGTCACCAATTTCTGCCCAACATAACAGAAATCGGCACTTTCGACCATATAAGGTTTCAAATGGGGCGAGTTGTATGCTTGTGTGATAACTATTATTATATGAGAACTCCACTAAAGGTAAGTGAGTATCCCAATTCCCGCCTAAATCTATTACGCAATCTCGGAGCATATCTTCGAGTGTTTGGATGGTTCTTTCCCTTTGGCCATCCGTCTGTCGATGAAAGGCTGTACTTAGATCTAAGCGGGATCCACGCACTCCTTGCCTTACCACAGTCACTTTGAGATAGAGTTTAGCTGACTTTTCAGCCTTGCCTTTCATGCGTATCGGCAAGAAGTGAGCTGATATCGATCAACAATTACCCATATCATGTCGTGACTACGAGAGGTCCGGGGTAATTTTGTTATGAAGTCCATTGAAATCTGTTCTCATTTCCAAGTGGGAATCGTAGGTTGTGGTAATAAACCTGAAGGCTTTTGGCATTCGGCCTTGTTGGTGCATTATGTCTATTGCCTACGTCTAGGATATGTCGTTATTGTATATAGGGCTTAAACGTCAAATGTATAAATGTTATTGTTTATTTTATATGTTTTGTAACAGACTCGTATGAGTGAAGTACATGAGTTGTACGAGTGACACTTTGTCATTCGTACGAAGCAGCTACTAGCACGAGTCACAGTCTCTGTATCACACACTCCAGTGCGAGTCATGTCGACCTATAAATAGAGGAGTGTTGTGTCAAAGCTAGTGAGTGTTAGTTCAGTTGGTACGACGAAGCCCTGCTAATTTGTTTACTTGCCTTGTACTTTGCACATCAGTCAATACAATTCAGAGCAGTTAAACAGTAGATCTCACTGGTTCGTTTATCATCCTCTCTAGCAATGAATTCCGCCTCTTCTAGCTGAGTTAGATCAGACCGGTTGCTCATTGGAGCAGCCGATCCCCCATTCACAAGTGGTATCAGAGCCTTGAGGTCTGATCCGCTGACAAACATCAAGTTTCTGCTGGCTACCAACTGTTTCAGATTCAAATTCACTATTGCAGCTTTCTACTTTTACACTTTCCCAAATTGATCTTAGATTGGGACGAAATTATGGACAAATTGGACTAGGATTCTAGGATATCACGTTAAAATTAATTCTAAACAATCCTTAATAATTTCACATCTAAAATCAAGCTTAATCATGTAAAAATTGATAAAATTCATCGTTTTGTGACATAAGTTGTTTCATACGGGTAGAAAGACCACTAGCACGAACGACTGTCTGGACAAGTTAATTCATTCGTACCAACGAGTAATCAAATGTTCTTAAACTTTCCAAGTTGAAAACTTAAATCTGTGATTTACACGAGTTATACACTCGTACAAACAACTCATTCGTACAAGTTACTTCCTTGTCTGCATGAGTCTCTAAATCGTACGAACGGATCTTGGTCACACAAACTGTTTTTGTCATTCGCACGGAAAAGGTTTTACTGTTCTAATCAGTTTTTCGATAGTGTTTGTCTAAACTTTTTGCAGAAAAAAATGTCAGAAGAGTTTTATAACGCATTCGCTACATTAGTAGTCATGATTACTGCAGCACAAAACATGGACTTCGAGAACGAAATGAGTACTATGACGAAACCGCCAAAGTTAATGAACCGCGAAGACTTCGATAGTTGGAGCGAACGTTTCATGAATTGGGTTCACGCAAATCATTTTACCTGTTGGTTTGCTATCGAGGAAAAGTACCAATCACCTATTGGAGAAAACGGTCTCGAGAAGACATTGGCTCAACTTTCAGAGTTTGAAAAAGAAAAGTTTATCAATGAGAAGAAAATGATAAATATTCTTCAAAAATCCATCAAGGAAGACTATCTGGCGTTGTTACAACATGATGATGACGCATAATCCTTATGGAACGCTCTTCGATTGAAATTCTAGGGAAGTGCCCAATTGCGTAAAGGGAAGAGATCGTTGTTGAGTAAAGAATTTGACATCTTTACTTTGATCAAAGGAGAAACTATTAAACAATTGATTGAAAGATACTGTCATCTGGTGGAGCAAAAGGACAGAATAGGAATCGTCAAGACGACCGAAGAACTTGTTGATAAAATCGTTGATTCCTTGCCACAAGGCGAATGGTCTACCTATTTGACCATTTTGAAGAATGGATCTGAATATGGTAATCTCTCACTACCACGTTTTATTGAAAGATTGGAGGGACAGGAGCTTGAATTGCAAAAGATGGCGAAGAACAAGAACGTTCAAGTGCAACAAGATGTTAGTCTTTACTTCAAGAATAGTTTTGCTGCACAAATACTATCTTCGAAGATCCAGACTACGTTTAATGCTCACAGCACACCGAGTCCATCGTCAAATCAAAACAATAGTTTTCAATCATTTGCAACGGTAAATCCAAACACATCTCAAAGCCCACAGTCATCATATGGATCGAGCAATCTCCACCTCAACCAGACCAGTCAATCAAATCCTACTCAGAGGGTGCTACAGTGTAATATCGCTGTCGATTTCCAGAATGCACAGTCATCATATGTCACTATTAGCGTCGGTTCTTGAATCTTTTGACAGTCTTGTAGCAGGAAGGATTGGAAATTCTGAAATGAACAGATAGGACTATGATCAGATTGATCCAGTAGAGATGGAGTTGATCAACATAAAGTGGTGTATCGCATCTATTGTTCGACGCGCACAATGCTTTATGGAAATTACAGGAAAAGAGAACTTGGGAGGTTTGGATGGAAAACTTAGATTTTATAAATTCAAAGTTACTTTTTTCAAGTGTTGGAAAATGGGTCATTTTAAACGTGAATGCCTAAACAGAGAAGATCAAGGTTACCAGAACCTATTTCCCGATGACTACTACAAGAAGGCTATTTACCACCGTCCCCAACGAAGAACTCATATGGTGCAGATCGAAGATAGACAGCCAGAGACCAAAGACAAAGCGCTAGTGGTAACTTAAGAAGATGAAGTCCTTAATTGGAACAAATACATTTCCAAGAATGAGAGTTTGGCTTTGGTTGCTGAGATAATCAAAGAACCTGAAGAAAAATCGGAGACGCTTTTGATGAGGCACCAGGAAATGATTATTACTATCGCACATCATTAGAAGAGGAGGAACTTTTAAACAGTGCGTTTAAACAACTCTTGTCTAACGATATGTTGAAAACTTTTGCAGGTTACTTTGGACCAAGTCATAAATCATCTTATGAAGAACAGAAGACGTCTGGTGCTGAACAGAGAGTTGATAAACAGATGGAGAAGTTGGCTGTTGAGACTGACAAAGCATGCATGGCAAACTTAACAAGGTAAATGAATCTAAATGTGAGTCTGTAGTAGACAAACCATGTTGAAAATATGTTGAGCCATGAAATGAATGTGTTGTAAAAGTTTAAAAGACAATTGTCAAGTGATTTTAAATCAACTAAAGAAGCGTACGACAAATTGAGCAGAACTATTAAACAAAATGAAAAAGCAATCAGAGAAAATGATGGGACTCTTTCTATGCTCAAAGCGACAGTAATGGACAAGCAAATAGCCATTAATATTCACTTAAATACTATTGCTGAGCTAAAGAGTGACCTTGAGAATGTAAGAATAGAAACTGAACGGGTTAACAAGTTGTTAATCAGTTATTCAACAAGCTCTTACGTCATTGATCACATTTTACTAAAGATTGAAAATAAAAAAGAATCAGAAAAGGTTGAAACCAAGACTGCGAGTTACGATCGTGTTCCACCCCATGTAGAATAGCTATGCATGTAAAAAGCCATCAGGGGTGGAAAAGATGCTCAATCTAAAACTAAAAACTGAACCTTCAAATGAGCTGCCTACGAAAATCGACGTAACATACACAACAACTGAAACATGAATGTGACTCTGAGGTGGTTAAAACAGTGGTCGAAAATGTTTTAAAAAGTGAATCTGACAAGTCTGAATCTAATGTTAAACATCGGAAGATATTTTAAACAATAATCTAAACGTCATAGTTTATAAAATGCATGGATCTGATAAACTATTTTCTGATGAGGACTTTCCCATCCAGAACGCGAATCTGGATCGTGTTGATATATTGTTCAAGCTTGTGGAGGTAAGCCATTCTGATTTAGATAAACATAATGCATCATATTACTCTAAATCAAAATGTGTCACTAGACCATACCATCATAGAAACAAAGATTATCCTGGGAATAGAAGGGCGGGTTTGGGTTTCCAAAAGCGAAGAATGAACAACAAGTCCCAAAAACTAAACTTTATAAGAAAATCAATTTTGTTTTTGGGACAACAACAGAAAAGGAAAAAGAAATCATCGGGACACAATCAAATGATGATTTCAAGAAAGAGTAAGAGAATAGGAAACAAGTTTTGGTATCTTCTGTTCGAAAGGTTAGTAGGACGTGTTACAAATTTCAAAATGTTGGGCACATTGCAAGATATTGCTCTCAAGAATCTCTAAAACTTGTTCCGCATTCTAAAAAGTTAACCTAGGACGAGAAACAGAAGGTACCTATTATTGCGCCACAGCAAATTTTTAAAAGAACACATGAATCCTACAAAAATGTTAAACCAATTCTTCAACGTCCTTCTAAATTTGAAATTGGTGAAACATCAACTAAATATCGTCAAATGGATTCAAAATTTTATGCTAAAAAGACAAATCTAAAAACCCAAACATGGGTGTTAAAAGTCAAACCGTCCAAGGTAGAACTGAAACCTTCTGTTCCAAACAAAACCGAGCCTAAAAAGAACGTCAAAAACAAAGTAGGTCCGAAATTTGACATTCCGAAACCACCCAAGACCAAGCAGGCTTGGGTTTCTTTGTTTAAATGGTTTCTTCCGCATGTGTGTAGGGACTCCCGCGATCAATCATGTCTAAATGGATAATGGATAGTGGAGCTTCCAGGCATATGACAGGGATGCTTGCGTTGTTACACGACGTAGGTTTTGCCGGAACGCAATGAGGAAGGATTGTCAGTGCAGGAATTCTCACGAATGGAGTTGTATCGTTTGATAAAGTGAACTTCATCGCAGAACTTGAGAATTGTCTACTCAGCATTTCGCAAATTTGTGACAAGAAATTCACAACGCACTTCAATGATAAAGAATGCTTAATCTTAAAACCGGATTTCTAGATTCTGGAGGAATGGATTCTCATGCGAGCTCCGAGAGAAAATGATTTGTATGTTCTTGATATGAGTGTCGCTTCTATAACATCGAAGAAAGTTCAATGCTTTGTTTCCAAAGCTACTAAGAAAGAGTCTATTCTATGGCATAGGAAGATGGGGCACATTCATATAAGAAAGATGAAATATCTTGTGCATAACGACCTAGTGGAGGGTGTTAATCTGAAAAGTTTTCATTTATCCGATGATTGTCTAAGCTGTAAAAAGGGGAAACAGCACAAGAAATCACACCCCAAAAGCTGTTGAATTCTATCAAGCTACCACTAGAGAGGCTACATATGGATCTTTTCGGGCCAATAAACGTCAAAAGCATTTCTGGTGATCTATATTGCCTAGTCGTTTACAGATGATTATTCAATATTCTCATGGGTTTTCTTTCTGAAGAGCAAAGATGAAACATTTGAAAATCTAATGATTCTCTTCAGAAAAATCGAATCCACAGTGACAACGGTAGAGAGTTCACGAACAAACGGATGCTCGAATTCTGCAATGAAAAGCGGATTCTTCACGAATTCAGCACTCCTTACACTCCACAACAAAACGGAGTTGCTGAATGTAAGAATCACGCACTGATCGAGACTGCCAGAACTATGCTAGTTGATTCGAAATTGCCAATTAGTTTCTGGAGTGAAGTAGTCGCGTCAGCGTGTTATACCTTGAATAGTGTGTTATCAGTTAGCCTCACAACAAGACGTGTTTCAAGTTACTTAATTAGCGGAAGCCTAACCTTGCATTTCTGGAACCTTTTGGATCACCGTGTACTGTATTGGACCCGGCTGGTAAATTTGGTGCCAAATCCTTGGAAGGATTCTTCGTGGGTTATGCTACTCCTCAGAAACGTGTCTTCTTGCCAAGTATGAATCAGGTTATTCTTGTGCAGCATGTTGATTGTCAAAGATATACTTCTCCAACGCAGAAATCTGGGGATCCATGGCTGTTTAACTACGATGGTTTGTGGAATTCTTTCGACCTGCCATATGTGCCATCAGAAGAAGAACTTGTTATGCTTTTTCACCAGCATAGAATATCTAATAAAGAACAAGTTACCAGACCATTGGTGATTTCCCCGTCACTTTCGGTCAACACGTCTGATGTAGGTCCGAGCTCTACTCGTCAAGAATCTGTAACTGTACCCATTGTCTACACTGCCGAATCATTTGCCCAGCAACAGCCAAATGCTGACTCTAATCGGGAACTGACTTTCGATGATGGAGGATCCAGTTCTGATGAAGGATCTAAGTATATTGAAAACTTCCTAAATACTCAAGTTGATCAATCAATCGTCAGGAATGAAGCTTCATCGTCTGTATCGGTTGTGGATGAAGTCATCACAAATTTGCAAACACAAGTAGATGTTCCAAGTGAAGTGATGTCGAGGACGCTTTCATATCATCATTTGAAGAACATTATTGGCAGCTTACAAACGGGAGTGCAAACTCGCAATCAGATCAACAAGGATCTAAGTTATTTTAGTACTCGTATTGCTCCACTTCAAACTAGACTTTCTAATAGTTGTTTTGTTTCTAAGGTAGAACCAGGGAACTGGAAAGACGCCTTGAAAGAAGAAAGCTACGTGGACGCAATGCAAGAGGAATTGCTTCAATTCCAGAAGCTGGGAGTCTGGAAGCTTGTTGACCTACCTGATCATCACAAAAAGATAAACACTAGATGGGTCTTCCATTGCAAGTGTGATGATAGAGGTATTGTCGTTCGAAACAAAGCTCGACTCGTGGTACAAGGTTTTCATCAGCAAGAAGGAATAGATTACACAGAAGTCTATGCCCCGGTCGCCCGTCTTGAAGCAATCCGCATATTCTTGGCCTTTGCTTCTTAGAAAGGTTTCAAGGTGTACCAATTGGATGTTAAATCTGCTTTCTTATACCGAAAAGTCAAAGAGGAGGTGTATGTCGGCCAACCACTGGGGTTCGTTGATCAAATGCACAAAGACAAAGTCTACCTTCCGAACAAAGCCTTATATGGTCTACACCAAGCCTCGAGAGCTTGGTATGAAAAGTTGTCATGACATCTTACATACAACGGCTTTATCAGAGGCACTGTAGATTCTAACCTCTTTAAGAAGGAAATGGATGGGCATTTGATTATAGTGCAGATATATATGGATGAGATTATCTTTGGATTGACAAATGACAAGTTGTGTTAAGACTTCGAAGAAGTCATGAAGCGCAAATTTGAAATGAGCGCGATGGGGGAGATAAAGGTCTTTTTAGGACTTCAGGTATCCATCAGACGAAGTATGTTCATGAAATATTGGAGAAATTCGATATGGCAGGAGCTAAACCAGCATCAACCCCATTAGCTCCTAATCACGACATTTATCCAGATCTTAATGGAGTAAAAGTTGACAAGATATTATACCGCTCCATGATCGGATCCTTGATGTATCTCACTGCTTCTCGACTAGTATCATGTATCCAACATGCCTGTGCGCCGGTTATCAGTCCAATCCAAGAGATTCGCACTTGCTTGCCGTCAAACGTATCATGAGATATTTGAAGCGTTTCCAAGCACCGACTTATGGAACCCTAGACATGAAGACTTCAATCTTGCAGGTTACTTGGACTTTGATTTTGGTTGCCGCAAACTTAACACCAAATCTACTACTGCTGGTTGGGGGTTTTCAGAACTCGTTTGGTAACGTGGCAATGCAAGAAACAGAGCTCGATCACTCTCTCTACCTGTGAGCCTGAATACGTTTCAGCATCAAGCTGTTGTTCCCAGATTCTCTGGATTCAACAGCAGATGAGAGACTTCAGACTACAATTTCTTGATAAGCCTATATATGTAAATACTCAGGCTACGATCGATATCACTAAAACCTCGTGTCAACACACTCGAACTCAACATATTGAGATTCAACAACACTTTATCCATGATTGCTATGAGAAAAAGTTGGTTAGAATTGAAAAAATCCACACTGATGACAAAAAAAGTAGATTTTTACACCAAATCCTTTGATCGTACAAGATTTACGAAATCTGACATCAGGGGATATACGTGAGGTTGAGTTTGAGGATAAAGATGACTTGACATGATTCTCACTGGTTTGACGAATTTTTCTTTTCATTCTTTCTTAAAAAATCAAAAAATATGTTTCTGCTTTTAGGGGGAGAAATTTGGGAAAAATTTTAAAACATTATAAAAGTAAAAATGAGTTTTTTTTGTGAAAAAGAGAGATCAAAATATATCAATATGACAGTCACATTATGCTAAAGATATGGAATGATTAAACAAGAAATTAAACATGTCTTACTGAGGATGTGCTAATAGGCTTCACTCATTCAGTAAATTGCTTTCAAGATATAAACATAAAAAAACTGAATAACTTGTGGGTTAACATCTCTTGGATATATAGACTTAGTACTCTGACATTTCGTTTGAGAGAATGCCAGATTCTGCAATACTAGGTCTTTATATTTAATCGATATCTGGGGTACTATCCGAGTTCTTCTGATTTTGCGTCTGCAATGGCCTAGAACTTGTATAATACTCTACGCAATTTTCGCCTACAAAATCTGCATAAAAATGATTATGTCATAAACTTTGTGACATCTGCATTTCAAAAGTCTCCATTAAGGAACACCACCAAAAGACGAGCCTTCATCTCTTTGTCTGTATGGTAGTACTAACCTGAGCTCTCAAGGTCTCGCAATTCACCCTTTACAGATATCAATCAGATATATTCACCTGTGAAATGAAATTCTGGGAATCTCGATACGCGAGTATATTCTGAGATGGGACACACAACTATTTCATGTTCATAAAATTACCTAACATATCTTGAAACAGTTGAGAAACGAGAAGAGGTCTAAGTGGATAAGAATATTGTCAATCTAGGTAAATCTGGTTAAAAGCTTAATGAGTATACCAAGATCAACAGTACTGGTGATTTGCTAAATACTTGATATGATTCTCCAAAACACAAAACTAACAAAAATATGTATCCTTACTTGTTATTTCTTGTTGGAAAAATCCTAAAACCTAAAAGGATTTTCAGTTTCCTTAGCTTTTTAGTTTTGTTTTAGTCTACCGATGATTTAAACACTGAAAGTTGAAGTCATGGTCACATCTTGCTGAAGAAAATCTGAAGACCATGGGTTGGGAGCTAATCTAGAAACGAAAAATTTATATGAACGTCAATAAACTTCATTAATTTGAAACTTTACAATTTACAATAAATATGTTTTGGTCAAACATGGTAAACCAAGTTTATTAACTTGGACTTGGTAGGCAAATCAGGTAACCATGGTAATTACCTTGGACTTGGTTAACTGGGTGGGTTTTAATCAGATAAAATTGAATAAAAATTCAAAAAGTTTAAAAGTTTCATAACTGATTCGTATGAGTATCACTAACTCGTACAAATTACTTTTGGTGTTCATTCGCACAAGCCTTCGGTTTGTACGAGCGACACTATACTAGTATAAAAGGTTTTCTTCCTTCGCACAAGCCTTTGGTTTGTATTATGCGACTGAGAGAGCATTTTGTGCGAACCAGTTCTAAAATTTTGATTTTTCTTGACATATACCAGGTATCATTACATTGGGGAGGTTGATACGCACACCTCTTTCGATGGGAAAGGTACTATTTCCTGTTCTTAGCCGTTATAATGCCGGATTTGGACTAAACAAACATAAAACATAGATTTAGGGAGATTGGACCGGTAAAACTTAAAATTGAACTTAAAAATGTTAATATCGGCCCCAATAGCCTATAAATCGACTATCAATTTGTCAAAAACAACATGTTTTGAGTTCGGTTTAAACTTGGTATTATTTGGTACGGTTTATGATTCGTAGAAGGACCACTCGTACAAACTGAGTTTTAAAATTTGTTAAGTATTGACTCGTACGAAGCATTGTTCGTACGAAGCAAGTTTGGTAAAATCTCTTGAAAAATGTCTAAGTCTTTTGTCACACGTACGAAGTAGTGACTCGTACATGTGATGATTTGATCCAAACATGAAAAATTTCTAAGTATTAACTCGTATGGATGTATGATTCGTACAAATGATTTTGTTAGTTGAAAATTTGAAAATATTTCTAACGGTTTGAATTCTCTTTGTACGAGCGACACTGTACTAGTATAAAAGGTTTTCTTCCTTCGCACAAGCCTTTGGTTTGTATTGTGCGACTGAGAGAGCATTTTGTGCGAACCAGTTCTAAACTTTGATTTTTCTTGACATATACCAGGTATCATTACATTGGGGAGGTTGATACGCACACCTCTTTCGATGGGAAAGGTACTATTTCCTGTTCTTAGCCGTTATAATGCTGGATTTGGACCAAACAAACATAAAACATAGATTTAGGGAGATTGGACCGGTAAAACTTAAAATTGAACTTAAAAATGTTAATATCGGCCCCAATTGCCTATAAATCGACTATCAATTTGTCAAAAAACAACATGTTTTGAGTTCGGTTTAAACTTGGTATTATTTGGCACGGTTTATGATTCGTACAAAGGACCACTCGTACAAACTGAGTTTTAAAATTTGTTAAGTATTGACTCGTACGAAGCATTGTTCGTACGAAGCAAGTTTGGTAAAATCTCTTGAAAAATGTCTAAGTCTTTTGTCACACGTACGAAGTAGTGACTCGTACATGTGATGATTTGATCCAAACATGAAAAATTTCTAAGTATTAACTCGTATGGATGTATGATTCGTACAAATGATTTTGTTAGTTGAAAATTTGAAAATATTTCTAACGGTTTGAATTCTCTTTGTACGAGCGACATTGTACTAGTATAAAAGGTTTTCTTCCTTCGCACAAGCCTTTGGTTTGTATTGTGCGACTGAGAGAGCATTTTGTGCGAACCAGTTCTAAACTTTGATTTTTCTTGACATATACCAGTATCATTACATTGGGGAGGTTGATACGCACACCTCTTTCGATGGGAAAGGTACTATTTCCTGTTCTTAGCCGTTATAATGCCGGATTTGGACCAAACAAACATAAAACATAGATTTAGGGAGATTGGACTGGTAAAACTTAAAATTGAACTTAAAAATGTTAATATCGGCCCCAATAGCCCATAAATCGACTATCAATTTGTCAAAAACAACATGTTTTGAGTTCGGTTTAAACTTGGTATTATTTGGTACGTTTTATGATTCGTTCGAAGGACCACTCGTACAAACTGAGTTTTAAAATTTGTTAAGTATTGACTCATACGAAGCATTGTTCGTACGAAGCAAGTTTGGTAAAATCTCTTGAAAAATGTCTAAGTCTTTTGTCACACGTACGAAGTAGTGACTCGTACATGTGATGATTTGATCCAAACATGAAAAATTTCTAAGTATTAACTCGTATGGATGTATGATTCGTACAAATGATTTTGTTAGTTGAAAATTTGAAAATATTTCTAACGGTTTGAATTCTCTTTGTACGAGCGACACTGTACTGGTATAAAAGGTTTTCTTCCTTCGCACAAGCCTTTGGTTTGTATTGTGCGACTGAGAGAGCATTTTGTGCGAACCAGTTCTAAACTTTGATTTTTCTTGACATATACAAGGTATCATTACATTGGGGAGGTTGATACGCACACCTCTTTCGATGGGAAAGGTACTATTTCCTGTTCTTAGCCGTTATAATGCCGGATTTGGACCAAACAAACATAAAACATAGATTTAGGGAGATTGGACCTGTAAAACTTAAAATTGAACTTAAAAATGTTAATATCGGCCCCAATAGCCTATAAATCGACTATCAATTTGTCAAAAACAACATGTTTTGAGTTTGGTTTAAACTTGGTATTATTTGGTACGGTTTATGATTCGTACGAAGGACCACTCGTACAAACTGAGTTTTAAATTTGTTAAGTATTGACTCGTACGAAGCATTGTTTGTACGAAGCAAGTTTGGTAAAATCTCTTGAAAAATGTCTAAGTCTTTTGTCACACGTACGAAGTAGTGACTCGTACATGTGATGATTTGATCCAAACATGAAAATTTTCTAAGTAATAACTCGTATGGATGTATGATTCGTACAAATGATTTTGTTAGTTGAAAATTTGAAAATATTTCTAACGGTTTGAATTCTCTTTGTGTGCAAGTCAAGAAATGTCCTTCTCTCCATTCCACAATATCTGTTGTTTGCTTGACGAATCTCTTCCGGAGATTGCTGCTTATCAAGATGTGTTAGATTTTTTGAGCAGAATCCCGATTACCAAAGCGCTTACTGATCGTCATACACCATATAGATCTCATGTCGAATATTTTTGGAACGCGGAAGAGTTTAATGCTGAAGAGAATGCAATAGTTTCAGTTGTGAATAGAGACGATGAGGATATACAGGTTAAGATTACGGAAGATTTGGTCAAGAAGGTTTTGGATTTTAAGGATAATGAAGACGATCCTACAGGATTTTCCGAGTATATGGTGAAGGGTTGTTTTCACCGTATGGGTTACGCAGGTTTTGTAAACGCCGTGCCTTTCAAGAAGGGAAACCTCAGTGCGCCATTTCGTTATATAGCTCACGTTGTTGTTCATGCGTAGAGTCATCTCAAAGGAGGGTTTGATGACTTGGTCGATTACAAAATCTGTATGATTACTTCATTGGTTCTGAATCTGCCATATAACTTTTCAAAGGTTATATTTACACAGATGGTGTAGAATATACAGAGGGAAAAGTTCCTGTAGTATCCACGATTTATACAGATGCTACTAGATCACTTGCACCCAAATTTGAAGAAAAAGGATGATGTGTTAAAGCTTGAACACATGGATGTCTCGACTCTCAAGAAGATGAATTTGCATTTAAAGACATTCCCAAATGCCAAGCCAGTTTTTGGTGCTACTATTGAGAAAGATTACATTGCTCCGGCTTTGGAAAATGGAGGAAGGAAGACAGTGGGGATGAGAGTGATGAGTTGACTGTGCTAGACGGTTTTGTTGCTAAGCGTAGTTCTTGGTTTGTGAAAGATGGAGAAAAGAGTTCAAATAGAAAAGTGACAACTACATCTTCTACTTCTGCACCTCAAAAGAAAAGCAAGCAGCTGAAGTTTCTGGGTTAAGAGATAAACAAGAAATTGAAGAAAATATTGAAGAAATTGTTGCAGACATTGAAAGGCAAGCTTTTGGTGGAGATAAAGTGGCTGAGGACGCATTGTCTTCGAGCATTAATTCAGAAGCTTGAAGAGCATGTGAAAGAAAGAGAGCCAAAAAATAGAAGCAAAGCGTTTGGCAGAGAAAAAGAGGAAAGCTGAAGAGAAAAACAGCAAAGTGGCAGGTGAGGATGATACTACATATATACCTTCAGGTTCAGACTATGACACTCCTGTACGCACACCAGGAAAGAAAAAGACACGACGTTTCAAGCGCCAAGCAGCTAGAAGCTCTGAGTCTCCTACTGTTTGATCTAAAGAGACAGTGCAAGAGCAGTCAATTGAAGAAGAGGTTGTTGTTGAACCAACTCCGCAAATTCCACCATCTCCACCAAGACAATCCGCACCACAATCACCACCTTAACAGGCTACTACTCAGCTGCCACCACAACCAACACCACAACAGGCTACACCGCAGCCACCACCGCATACTTCGTAGCCCTAGTCTCACTTTGATTTCGACTTTGATTTTGGAGGCATTCCACGGGGTGAAGACTTTACTACATACATGTTTAACGACCCGTGCGTTGAAGAACTATAGAAACAAGTCTTGTTGAACACTTCGGAGTTACAGGAGCAGCTTAATGTGCTTAATGAAGATAAACAGCAACTAGAAGCCATGCTTGCCAGTATAGTGTTAGATAATGAACGTTTACGACTCAGTATGGCTGAATATGAGGAGGAATGTCTCAGAAGTGATAGAAGAATGGATATGTTTGAGAAAATTATGACGAAAAAGCTGGGAGTTAACATAGCTGCAGAGATGGATGATACTGAACGTGTAGAGGCTAGAGAGCATGTTGCTGAAAGAGAACGTCTTACTAAAGAACTATCATATGCGCAAGGCAAAGGAAAATCGAAACTGGTAGAGGATCCCGTGAATGTCGAAACTATGCTAGAAGCTGAATCTGTGCCAGTTACCACAGATATTGTTTTGTATACAGTTTCGAATAAGTTTGTGCTGATAGGAAAACCTAGGGATGTGGATATTGACATGTCAGATCTATCTACGAGACATCGCGAATGGCTACTGAAGAAAAAGTTAGAAAAAGAGATTGAGGAAGCGGTTAATGAATTTGATGAAGATGCTGAGAAAGAGGATGAAGATTTAGATGATGTGCTATCTAATGATTCTGATTCTGATAGCGGTGATAAGGATGATGATAATGTAGGTGGTGCGGGTATTTGTGTAGCAGAGTCTGGTGTAAAGGAAGAGATTGATTATTCTTGTATCTAGACGACTCTTCAAATCAAACGACTGAGGAAGGTGATAAGCACAGAACTGAAGGTCCTTCTGATGCTCAGCAGGCAGTAATCTTCTCGGTAATTGATACATCTACCGTTTCTGTCGTGCCGAAACCAAAGATTTTTTATCTTGAGCATGATGTTGAGGAGGGAGAATTTATCCACAACTATTCTAAGGAAGAGATTGCTGAAATGTTAGGCGTGGATGAAGAAAAAATTGAGTTTGATTTCGAAGATGAGCTGAACGAGATTAGCGCTTTCAAGCCAAACGATTATGTATTTGAACATGTTGAAGAAGCTAACAATTATGATCGAGTTGTCGTGCAGGATGATTCTGATGACGATGTTTCTAATCTAGCCGATCAGGGTACAGATGACTCCCCAACTTTCATTGAACTATTTGCAGCAGAATGCCGATGTGCTGAAACGAAAAGTCGAAGAAGCTGCTAAACAGGAAAAAAATCTTCAACAGTTGAGTAGAGCTGAAATTGCTGAAATGAGGAAGAAGTGGTTCAAGAGTTCACCAGCCGAGCGAAAGTTCAAACGTCCTCTAGCGTTCTTTACACGCGATGCAGATATATCTCTGGGGGACATTATAAGTTGGTGTTGGATTGAGAAACTGAAGGTTTACGCGATCAAAAGAGAGTTTGGAATCCAGTACATTAGATATTTGAGCGACATCAAATCCTTGCCTTATTGGGACATCAAAGAGCTGGTGCAAACAAAGACGATAAATCTGAAAATGAAATTTCACGACCAAAGGCTATTGAAGTTTATTAAGCTTGAAGCTACACATGAATTTGTTCACTGGAAACCTCACTTTCCCAGACGCGTTACAAAGATAGATCCAGTTACTAAAGAGAAGGATGTTACGCTCATTAGGAAGAGGCCGAAAGTAATGAAGAATATGCCTATGATACAGATGGAGCAAGATTTCCACAAAATCTTCAAGTGGTGGCACTATGATTCTAATACAGGAGAAGCTATAATTTGCGTGCACCCTGATGATGACTCGTGGAAGATAACGGAGGAGCTAACCGAAGCCGTCATAGCACACAAATGAATATATGGGCTGTGGCGTGGCATTCGAGTACTAGACCCGGTGTGGCTAGTAAATTGTATGAAGAAAGATTTAGATTGCTTGTTCTATAGCAAAATCAGCTACGAAGAGAAAGATAAAGAGCAAGCACTCCAGTTTCAGAAGATTGTTAATGTCTGTTTTGCAAATGACATATATTTTGGATTGGCATGGAGCACTTCTTGTAGGAAGCTGGAGGAGACCGAGCAAAAGAACAAGGAAAAGAAGGAAGCTGGTGAGAAGTTTTAGGTTTGGCAATACAGTGAACCGACCTCCTGCAACAGATCAAACGCCAATTGCATTGAGGAGCGTCGCAAGCCACCGAAGCAGTTTTTTAGTCGTTAAATGTCAAATCATATGAAGATTTTTTGAAGACTACCCAGACTGCGGCAACATCCAAGGGGAGTTTGTTGGTGCATTATGTCTATTGCCTACGTCTAGGATATGTCGTTATTCTATATAGGGCTTAAACGTAAAATGCATAAATGTTATTGTTTATTTTATATGTTTTGTAAGAGACTCGTACGAGTGACACTTTGTCACTCGTACGAGGCAGCTACTCGCAAGAGTCACAGTCTCTGTTTCACACACTCCAGTGCGAGTCATGTCGACCTATATATAGTGGATTGTTGTGTCAAAGCTGGTGAGTGTTAATTCAGCTGGTACAGTGAAGCCCTGGTGATTTTTTTACTTGCCTTGTACTTTGCACGTCAATCAATACAATTCAGAGCAGTTAAATAGTAGACCTCACTTGTTTGTTTGTCATCCTCTCTAGCAATGAATTATGCCTCTGCTAGCTGAGTTAGATCAGATCGGTTGCTCATCGGAGGAGCCAATCCCCCATTCACAGGCCTTAACCTTAGCGCATGTCAGGCATTTCCCAACATAGGTTGCAATATCAACTTTGATATTTGGCCACCAATATAAATACTCTTTTAGATCATGATACATCTTATCTGCTCCAGGATGTATTGAATATTCTGACTTATGAGCTTCGTTAAAAACTAACTATCGTAGGCCGCCAAAGAGAGGAACCCAAATTCTACCCATGAAGTATAATTTTCCATTATCTTTCGAATCCATTTGTTTTTCCATACCTCTAAGTGCTTCAGCTTTAATGTTTTCCTCTTTAAGAGCTTCTAGCTGAGCGTTATGAATCTGAGAGGTGAGGCTGGTATCAATCATAAAGTCTTAATTCTTTCTTTTCAGCTCAATGCGTCCGCGATGACATTCGCCTTGCCTGGATGATATTTGATCACACAATCATAGTCAGTCAACAATTTAACCCAATGTCTTTGGTGTATATTTAACTCTTTCTTGTTACATATATGTTGAAGACTCTTGTGATTAGTGAATATTATGCATTTGGTACCGTAAAGCTAATGATGCCAAATCTTTAATGCAAATACCACCGCACCTAACTCTAGGTCATGTGTGGTATCGTTCTTCTCATAAACTTTTAATTGGTGTGATGCATATGCAATTACTTTCTCTCGTTGCATCAAAACAAATCCTAACCCTTGATGTGATGCATCGTAGTAAACAACAAAATCATCCATGCCGTCCAGGAGTTACAGAATTGGTGCATCACAAAGTTTGTTTTTTTAGTAGTTGAAAGCTACTTCTTGTTTTTCGTCCCAATCAAATTTCATATCCTTTTGAGTGAGGGAAGTTAGGGGTTGAGCAACTTTTGAAAAATTCTCAAGAAATCTCTGATAATAACCCTCTAATCCCAAAAAATTGGCATATTTCGATTAGGGTCTTTGGTGCGTTTCAATTCTTGATTGCTTCATTCTTGGATGGATCGACATGTATGCCTTTCTCATTGACTACATGTCAAAAAATTGAACTTCGCGAATCCAAAATTCGCATTTAGAGAACTTTGTGTAAAGTTTCTCTTTCTTTAATAGTTCAAGAATAGTTCTGAAGTGTTGTTCGTGTTCTTCCTTGTTTCGTGAATATATCAATATGTTATTGATAAACACAATCATGACTTTATCAAGGTACGGTTTGCAAACAC
The DNA here is from genome assembly GCA_947069175.1 of Scalesia atractyloides. NCBI lineage: Eukaryota > Viridiplantae > Streptophyta > Magnoliopsida > Asterales > Asteraceae > Scalesia > Scalesia atractyloides. The sequence continues at coordinate 18,727,924 of CAMTDV010000116.1, read as the reverse complement.
GGTTCATTAAGTCCATGAACACTACTAGTGTGTTAGTTAAGCCAAAAGGCTTAACAACGAACTTGTAGTGACCATAACGAGTTTGAAATGTCGTTTTAAGAATGGACTGTTCTTGTATTGTAAGTTGATGATATCCTGACCTTAAGTCAATCTTGGAATAAAACTCGATCCTTGTAGTTGATCAAATAAGTCGTTGATTCTTGCTAGTTGATACCATTTTTTATAGTGAGCTTATTCAGTTCCTTGTAGTCTATACACATTTTAAAGGTTCTTTCCTTCTTTTTCACAAATGGAATCCGAGCTCCCCAAGGTGAGAAACTCGGTCTAATGAAACCTTTGTCCAATAACTCTTGAAGTTGTGTGGACAACTCTTGCATCTCTGAAGGAACTAGTCGGTAGGGAGATTTCGCCACATGTCATTGTGGAACTAAGTCTATACGGAATTCGACTTGTCGTTGTGGTGGTATTCCTGGAAAGTCTTCTCGGATAACTTCGGGGAATTCTTTCACAACAGGGATCTACTCAAGTTTCGGTTCTTTGGCTTTCTTGTTAACTATGTGTGCTAAGAATACTATACATCCTTTCCGTAGGCACTTCTGAGCTTTCATACAAGTGACAACTCGTAGTGGCATTTCGTTCTTCTCGCCATGAATAAGAAGCGTTTCGTTGTTAGGAATGGGAATACGAATGATTTTGTCGTAATACAGGACCTCGGCTTGGTTATTGGATAGCCAATCCATAACGACTACAACATCAAAACTTCCTAACTTAACAGGTAGGAGATTGATGTTGAACTTTCGTTCGCTAAGCTCTAATGAACGTCCTGTGATGATTTATCCAGATTCGACTACTTTTCCATTTGCTAGTTCGATAATGAAAGGAAAATCTAATTTATTAGAATCTAATCTAAGTATATCTTTGAACTCTAAAGAAATAAAACTATACTTTTCCTCAATATCGAATAAAATAAATGCAAAGTCATTTTTGATAGGAACTGTGATCACATTAGGATCTTGGCGCACTTCTCAGGCTCCTATCACAATTGCTCGGCCACGACCTTGATTTTCTTTGGGGCAATCTTTCTTGAAGTAGCTCATATGTCTACACCTATAACCACCTTGGTTCTTTCATTTTCCATCGCCATTACCGTTTATGCCTTCTTTCTTGTCTCCATTCTTTCCTCCCTTAGTGTTTTCCCAAAAGTTCTTTGTGAGGTGGCCCAACTTAACACACTTATTACACTTGGTGGTTTGACATTCACCGTGATGATGATAACCACACTTATTGTACTTCGGCAATTTCCTGGTGTATCCTTTTGGTCCTGTCTGAGTGGTGGCCACAAATGCCTTGGCTTCTTTTGCTGCGACGGTTTCCTTGCTTTTGTTGCTCGATCTACAACCTTTCTTGAAATGAGAAAACTTCCTCTTGTTATCATGTGAAGAAGATTCCACATGCGTCTCCTTTGTTTTCTCGGTACCTTTCCTTGTGAGCTTTTCATTTTTACCGCCTCTTCAATAAAGACTCACAACAAGAGTCACAGCTTCAGTGATCGTAGCTGGATGTGATGATGTGACCATACTCCTGATCCCAGGGGCTAATCCCTAGTTGTAGCATTCAACTCTTTTGAACTCGGGAGTCACCATGTATGGGATGATTCACTGGTACAGCAAGAGGCACTTTGCCTACATAACCGTTTGTTTGTGATTACTCTTTCTAATAGGACTAATCAATTCCAGTTCTGAAGGTCTTATAACTACAACCCTATGTGATCGCATTGTCGGGTGTGGCACCGCTACTTATTCCTGATCTATTAGGACTTGAACTGCCGATACCACCAATACCGCCACTAGTGTTAACTCGATTAATCTCATGTTGTGCAATTTTTGCAACCCTATGTTGTTTCATAAGAACTCTAGTTCGGCTTTCACAATAGGGCCTGATTAACTAACCCTTTTACGTGTAGGCCTTCTTTGTGGTGCCATGTTCTTTTTAATACACAATATCAAAAGAGCCTAGACATATATTTGAATAAATGTAGTCTACCATGCGCCTAACAATTAGGAACACAATTGGTCGTTGAAACCTCAATATCACTTTGTTTACACATGTCGGGAACATTGATAACATCGTAGAACTTCTTACTTATGTTGTCCACATGCCTAAATGGAACAACAATCCGTTGAGGAGGGGAAACCAAGCGGTCATTCCCATCTTATTGTATGTATTCCATACTCCATGGACCATGATTGTCCAAAGTAGGGAAAATCCTTTGTTGTACTAATCTATATGACGAACATGTTGATATTGCTTGAGCTCCATAAGCTTCAATGAGATTGTTATGATTTCCATAAATGTCCAATAGAATGTTGTAAAAGGGTTACACCAGGGCGCGCGCCATACTACCCTTTATGATAAAACAGAGTCAAATGATGGAGTTTATCGTAGCAACTCCAATGAATAAGATAAGGTGTTATAGGCACTGTGAGATTAATCCAAATCTTGGAATTCTAGATTGTTTAAGGAAAACCATCCTTGATGGTTATACCTAGTTTGTTTACTTAGATGACCAATTTCATTTGACTTGTGATATAGATCGAATGCTAGGCACGAAACAAATACGTGCGGTTTTCATGTATTGTAGGGAGTTATATTAACCACCTAAGTTAGGGTTCTTAAAAAGGAAAAATTCAATCTCGAGTAATGATTTAAGAATTTCAAATAGATAGTGATCATTAGCTTAACCCGTAGAGTCCATGAGGATTCCCATCCACTGCAAGTTATTGTTATGTGGGCCCCCATAATAATAAATTGCCTTGCATGGTCACCCTAGCGTTCCGTCGTTCATAACAGACGATCAGTCAGAGAGGGGACACGACTATATATTTACCTTTAACATAAAAGGGACCTTCGTGATGGTCGACGCGCTAATACTTGTTGCTATTACTCGTAGAATGGAACGACGTTAAAAGAAATAGAAGTAGAGAGGATTTATAAAAATGATAACTGGAGGGCACCTTCAAGATGAGTACTTCATCTTCCTTGTCTTGACGAATCATGATTAATATGAACCATAGGGACCTCATTCGCACTAATAGTGTGTTCGTCCAAGGCTACCACCTCTGCCTCATTGTCATGATGGAAGTCAGAAATCTCCACATTCGAGGAAAACAACCATCTTATACGAAATGTAAAGCTTAGGGTTTCACTTACGAACTCCGTCCACCATAAGCTCATCAGTAGACATGAGGTGAATACGTGTTATGCGAATCAAGAATCATAACAAAATCTGAATACAATGATATTATGTTTTTAGCAAAATAATCCGTACAACGTTTGTGTGTATATATATATATATATATTAATAAATAAATATTACTTATTATACATTTTTGGTAAATCACTTCAATTTCATTGTAAGTTATCCTACTTGTCTCGGGTTGATCAACTTATTATTATTGTGTTTGTCCCTCATAGACTAACTCGTGTAATGTCCTTGCATTATTATTTTTTGAAATGAATTTTCTACTAGTGGACTTTGTGTAGAGTAATGAATTGAAAACACCTGTTGTATTTTTGTGAATCTTTTCAAAAACAAAAGATATTCATGAATGGATCCTTGTATTTGTAGACTAGACTCAAAGAACGAATCCTGGTTCACTACAATTGAAGCTCTAATACAAGGTCTGTCACACTCGGTCGTAGCAGAAGCGTGAGGTGTGATCAGAGTTGTCACACCCGTAGTGCGAACTTGATTAGTTTTCATTGCATACGATATGAGTAAACAACTATATGAAATAAAAGTCTACACGATGTTCATCCATTCACCACAAACAAATATTACAAGCCACGTGTTATTTGGAAATAAAAGACGTCATATATATTTAAAAGTTTACAAAAAGCTTATTCAAAATAACTTTTAAAACATTAAGGCTTTGCATCCTATATTCGGCTCGAAGATGGAATATATAGACCAAACTCTCCAAAATACGGTAGACATCGACTACTAGTAACCTTGAAAACTTGGCAAATGACTACGCCAAGATCCACTTCAATTTCCTGAAATACATGTAAGTTTAAAAACATCAACAAAAGTTGGTGAGTTCAAGCGTTTTTGTGAGCGCTCCAATTGAATCTTTAAAAACGTTTGAGATTTCATATGTGAAAATATGTGGTATGTAAAGCGTCAATGAACTTAATGATCATTAACATATGTGACGACATCGGAAGTACTCAACCCATAGACGATTTCTGCCGATCCACCCGGCTGGGACAACAAAAGCACTACATGCGGCCACACAAAGACCCATGAGTAGGGCTCGCTACACCCGATAGATCTACCACTCTTGTTCCTCAGTCTTATAAAGATTATTGGCACTTAAGAGATACCCTATTCGCGCATGATCTAATATTTCATTCCATAGCTAAACCATACCATCGAAAACATGTATTCCCCCCCCCCAAGAGTTATAAACCGAAAATATTTAAGAGAAAAGGGAGACATGAACTCACTAATTTGCGTCCGTAAATATGCTAGAAATTCGGGTATCCTGAAACGTGTATCAACCTACAAGTGCTCTAATTCATTATACACTTGAGTTAAATGTGTATACATTGTTCATCTTGAACGTTATTGTTTAAGTTAAGTCTTTGGATCCCTTTGCGTATTTTAAATATGTTGGCATTTGTTTCGTATTTTTGTTTTAGTATATATATACACTTCTTATATGTATATATGTATATACATATATATATAAAGATGTATACATATGTATATACATATATATATATATTTGTATATATCTATATATACATATATATAGATGTACAATATAATATATATGTATATATATATATGTATATACATATATATATATATATATATCGTATCCATCAAGTGTACGAACGGGCCTTACCCTTCGTGAGTCTTCGTGCCTCGCCCGAGTATAAGTGGGCCTAGCCCATAAGTGTCTTTGTGCCTCGCACAAGTGATTATGAGCCTAGCCCATTTGAGTCTTCGTGATCGATAAGGTATGATTGGGCCTAGCCCACGAGAGTCTCCGTGATCCATACGGTATGAGTGGCCTAGCCCATGAGAGTCTCCGTGCCGCGCACGGTATAAGTTCGTTATGTGTTTTATATATTCTTCCAATACATATTTTAAGCATAGCGAACCTGATTCACATGTATAAGTATATGTTCCTTTGTATATGCAAATTGATCTTTTGTACGTCCTCGTTTCATGGTATATGCAAATATTTCATGGTATATGCAAATTGTTTTATTGTATGCATTTGCATCATTATATATGCAATTGTTACTTTGTATATGCAAATATATTTTGTTTTATGAATTTGTTCCATGGTATAGGCAAATATTGCATTGTATATGCAAATTTTTCGTTGTATGCATTTGCACATATATGTTATGCATGTACACTACTTGTAATTCTTGTGTGTCACTAAGGGTTTTGGTATAAGTATTTATGCGTATTTTTATACCGTATTATTTTTTATTTATACGTATTTGTATAATGTATTATTTTGTAATTATACTGTATTTATACGTATTGGTATGCCGTATTATTTGGTATTTATACTGTATTTATACGTATTGGTATACCGTATTTGGAGATTGTTTGTGTAGTGTATTTGTATTTTAGTTAGTATTCTTCCTAACTTCTAATACATACAGATAATTGTGCAAGTATTTATACACATAAGTTGGTATATTTTAAACATGTATATATTTTTATTTAAGAATATATTAATACTTAAAATTTCCATTTCACCTTTTTATAACTCCTTTTACCTTATAATTATGTATAAGTGTTTATAAAAGTTCTTGTAAGATTAGGGCTTAACCCTTTTTATTAAACTTTCTTAATTACCAATTAAGGTCACTAATCGCGTTTAGTCTCATTATTCACCCCGTTATATGTATACATATATATACATATATATATACATATATATATATCGTATCGATCAAGTGTACGAACGGGCCTTGCCCTTCGTGAGTCTTCGTGCCTCGCCCGAGTATAAGTGGGCCTAGCCCATAAGTGTCTTTGTGCCTCGCACAAGTGATAATGAGCCTAGCCCACTTGAGTCTCCGTGATCGATAAGGTATGATTGGGCCTAGCCCACGAGAGTCTCCATGATCCATACGTAATGAGTGGCCTAGCCCATGAGAGTCTCCGTATCGCGCATGGTATAAGTTCGTTACATGTTTTATATATTCTTCCAATACATATTTTAAGCATAGCGAACCCGATTCACATGTATAAGTATATGTTCCTTTGTATATGCAAATTGATCTTTTGTACGTCCTCGTTTCATGGTATATGCAAATATTGCATGGTATATGCAAATTGTTTTATTGTATGCATTTGCATCATTATATATGCAATTGTTACTTTGTATATGCAAATATATTTTGTTTTATGCATTTGTTCAATGGTATAGGCAAATATTGCATTGTATATGCAAATTTTTCGTTGTATGCATTTGCACATATATGTTATGCATGTACACTACTTGTAATTCTTGTGTGTCACTTAGGGTTTTGGTATAAGTATTTATGCGTATTTTTATACCGTATTATTTTGTATTTATACGTATTTGTATAATGTATTATTTTGTATTTATACTGTATTTATACGTATTGGTATGCCGTATTATTCGGTATTTATACTGTATTTATACGTATTGGTATATCGTATTTGGAGATTGTTTGTGTAGTGTATTTGTATTTTAGTTAGTATGCTTCCTAACTTCTAATACATACAGATAATTGTGCAAGTATTTATACACATAAGTTGGCATATTTTAAATATGTATATATTTTTATTTAAGAATATATTAATACTTAAAATTTCCATTTCACCTTTTTATAACTCCTTTTACCTTATAATTATGTATAAGTGTTTATAAAAGTTCTTGTAAGATTAGGGCTTAACCCTTTTTATTAAACTTTCTTAATTACCAATTAAGGTCACTAATCGCGTTTAGTCCCATTATTCACCCTGTTATTCGTACTTTAATCTGGATTAGATTTTAGAAATTTTGCCATAGTTTCCCCTAAACTATGGTGTTTTCCATGTTTTTAGAACGTATTTTAAGCATGTTTAAATTCCTTAATCTCAATCAATCTCCAATCAAGTTTCAAACTATCAACTTTGCATGTATAACTTGCATATGAATATCCTCATGCTCCATGAACTTTATGTATTTTTCTAAACACACTTTTTAGATATATAAGATGACACTTTCATATCATTTATCAAGATCATTTAAACCATCATATTTTTCACACGAATCTTCTTCTTATATTTAAACAACTTTGAATAACACACTTTAAGACCATCTTATTGTAAGTCATGATTTTTAGTTTGCATGAAAGTTATAAAATGTTAGAAATCCCTTTTATTTTTGTAGTAAAGTTCATGTATTATGTGGATGTTGATCTTGTTAAGATTTAACCATTTTTAATCAAGTTCCATACAAGATCATCAAGTTAAACAACTTACTTTAACATAATCATCAAGAATATATAAGCTAACTAGCACTAAGCAACATGATCAACACAAAATACATCACATTAGTAGACTTTTTATGTTATGATAAGGGTTTTAAACTTTGGTTTTCTTAGAGTTCAAGCTGATCATGTTGTACTTTGGTATTCTACATAACATATGAAGCTTGAAAAAAAGGTGAGAAATGATCTTACAACTTTGCTATGGTTACGATGAAGATTAAGAAGAAATTAAGCTCCAATGAAGCTCTAAAATTCCTCCACGCTTGCACCTTCCTTAGGGGTCTTATGGTGGGTTTTATAAGCTTAATTTGGTGGGTTTTGTGGATCAAAAAGGAAGGGTTATGGGTGTTTTGGGGCTACCGAAAATGGAAGGGGAAAAGGGAATATGGTTCTTGAATTTTTTTGGAGTTTGATTGTGATAAAAATATGATGATGAAGTTAGGTTTTATAGAGGTGAGTTCATCCATAATCCAAATCTTGCAACCATGTTATGTCTTACATTTTCAACAATGAAACAAGTGGGTGGGGCCCAATTGTTGACCGATTCCTTGAGGGGGGGTAATGTGTAATTTTTTTATTCAACATGTGGTAAAATGGTATATATTTATGTAATTTAGTTAAGTATAATGATTAGTGATTGGTCTTTCATCATTAGGGAGTAATTTGGGATTTTAGATGTTAATTAGTATAATTCAATTCCCTTGACTAGTTGGTGTTAGTTTCGGATGGAAAAAATATTATTAGATCGGTCTTCGGGTCACTTTCGGACAATACACGGAAAGTGTGCTTTAGTAACAGAAATGTCATCTCGTCTTATTATATGGCACCACCAATGTTGTTTCGGACATGAAGTACTCTTAACTAGTTCACTGAGTTATCCGTTAGGTGTTAGAACGGTAAGGATGCTTCTTACTAGTTTGTCGGATCCGTTAGGTGTTGTATCCACTATGGCTTAACGTCGGAAGCTTATGTTTAGGATATTTCATTAATATCCCAAAGCTTATTTAGGGTGTATAGCATTATATACGAGCCCTATGTCCCTTAAAGTGTTGAGTCTTGGCGTTTCAGACAAATTTTCTTTGTTATATTTTAACGCGATTCGGATGAATTTAATGACACTTTGTTCCAGAAAGTTAAAGTGTTTTTGTATTTAATGTCCCTAATTAGGGATTTGTATTTGTATTTCAACCCTAAAATGCTTTCATGCCATTCATTGCTCGTTCAGACAGTTTTCAGAACTTGTTGGCATGAATAGTGTGTTCAGGTGAATAGTGTTTTCAGTATTTTGCCAACATATTTGGACATAGTTTGTTGTTTTCTCACAACGTGAAGAATATAACGATGTTGTTTGACATATTTAACCATGTCCCATGATTGCTAGACTTTACATGACCTAATCATGCATTAGTTAAGTCATAACGACTTCAATAAATTGTATAATCAAGTTGTTAAGTGGTACAGAATTTACCATTATTTTGCAGATTGTCACATTCTCTCCCCGTTAAAAGAATTTCGTCCCAAATCTCAAGCCGTGTTATTATTGGCAGGGGAGCCTTGGAACAAATGCGTGTACTTGGATCTGATTTGATCCTCACGTTCCCACATATACTCGGGGTCGTGACGTGAGTTCCAACGAACTTTAATTAGTTTAATACGACTTCTCTGTGTCTTGTGGACCTTCCAGTCCGTAACCTCAACGGGTTCTTCAGTAAAATGGATTTTGTTGTCGATGTGAATCTCATCCACTGGAATGATAATCGTTTCTTACGTAGGACTCTTCTTGAGATTAGACACATGGAATGTGTCATGTATTCTACTGAGATCGTCCAGTAACTTTAACTTATAAGCTACGGTTCCAATATTTTCCAAGATTTCTAAGGGTCCAATGTATCGTGGGTTCAGCTTTCTACATTTACCAAATCTTGCTACGCCTTTCCAATGCAATGCTTTAAATAATACCTTTTCTCCGACTTCAAAAGTTAGTGGTTTTCGTCGCTTGTCGGCATAGCTCTTTTGTGGGTCACGAGTGAAAGATTTTGTCCGTAGTCTCCTGGACTAATTCAAGACCAATGAGTTGCTTGTCTCCTATCTCTACCGAACAAAGTGGTGAATGCCATTTTCCTCCATATAAATCTTCAAACGGGGCGGCCTATTTGCTAGTGTGATAGTTGTTATTATACGAGAACTCTACTAAGGGCAGGTGAGTATCCCAATTTCCACCCAAATCCATCACATAAGCAAGTAACATATCTTCCAATGTTTATATCGTCTGTTCAATTTGGTCGTCCGTTTGCGGGTGACAAGCCGTACTAAGATCCAGTCGCGATCCAAAGGCCTTTTGGAATGATCTCCAATTCCTTGACATGAATCGACTGTCTTGATCCGATATGATAGAAATAGGCACTCCATGTCGTGCCACGATTTCTTTGAGGTATAATTATTCTAGTTTCTCCATGCTATCCTTCTCACGGATAGGTAAGAAGTGTGCATAGTTTGTCTGTCGATCAACGATAACCCAAATCATGTCGTGACCTCTCGAGGTCCTGGGTAACTTAGTAATGAAATCCATTGGAATATGTTCCCATTTCCATACGGGAATTTCAGGTTGTTGCAGTAATCCGAAAGGCTTTTGATATTCCGCCTTAACCTTGGTGCAAGTAAGGCATTTTCCGACATAATTAGCAATGTCGCCCTTAAGGTTATGCCACCAATAGAATTCCTTTAAATCCCGATACATCTTATCTTATCCGGGATGTATAGAGTACTTCAACTTGTGTGCTTCATCTAGAATAATTACCCATAATCGCCAAAGTATGGAACCTAAATTCGTTCATAAAGTATAATGTTCCATCCTCCTTTGGTATCAACTACTTCTCCATTCCATGCAATGATTCGGCTGGTATGTTCTCCGGTTTGAGTGCTTCTTGCTGTGCATCGCCAATCTGAGAAGTAAGGTTATTATGTATGGTCATTTCTAAGGCTCGAAGCCTTAAAGGTTTTACTCATTCTTTGCGACTGAAGGTGTCCACCACTACGTTCGCCTTGCCCAGGTGATATCTAATTTCATAGTCGTAATTGTTCAATAACTCCACCCATTGTCTTTGCCGTATAGTTAATTCCTTCTGATCAAATATATGTTGCAGACTCTTGTGATCCGTAAAAATTGTACAACGAGTACGATATAAGTATGGGCGCCAGATTTTTAACGCGAATACCACCTCACCTAGTTCGAGGTCGTGCGTGGTATAGTTTTTCTCGTGCACTTTAAGTTGTCGAGACGCGTATGCGATGACTTTGTCTTGTTGGATCAACCGCAATCGAGACCTTGATGCGACGCATCGCAATATACGACAAAGTCGTCAGTACCGTTTGGTAGAGATAAGATTGGCGCATCACAGAGTTTGTCCTTTAATAGTTGGAATGCAGCTTCTTGTTTGTTGCCCGAATCAAACTTTTTATCCTTTTGAGTCAGGGATGTTAGCGGTTGGGCAATCTTTAAAAAATTCTCTATAAATCGTCTGTAATAACCCACTAATCCCAAAATTGTCGCACTTTCATCGGCGTCTTAGGTGCTTCCCAATTCTTTATTGCCTCAATCTTGGAAGGATCGCCATGAATCCCTTTCTCGTTCACCACATGTCCGAGAAATTGTACCTCGCGGAAGTTCCAAGATAGTTCGTAAATGTCGCTCATGTTCGTCCTTCGATCGCGAATATATTACTATGTCATGAATAATACTGTTGGTACATATTGGTGACAACAGCTTAATAGTTTAATAGTTTGCTAGTTTAGTCTTTGGATATTTTGTATGGGGCTTAGTATTTGTGTTTAGCTTGTTTAGAGTTGTAATGGGCTTGGAGAATGGCCTAGCCCAGTATAAAGCCTAGTATGCAAACATGTAGTATATATACATGTTGCACTTTAGGGTTTTCGTAATTAGAAAGTTAGAATGAGAGGTGTGTAAGAAATCTACAGAGTGTTGCTGAGAGATTTCTTGTGCATCTTGAATTGATTGTAAACACATTATGTTAGATAATCAATAGAAGACTGTTTGAAGGAAATTGTTTGTGTTCGTGTTTGTGTTCTTGTTTCTGGAAATCTGATCTAGGGGATTCCGCACTCTAGATTAGATAGACGATTCAGTGAAGATCCATACGGACTAGGGGACCTACAATTGGTATCAGACTGTCACACTGAAATTAAAAGAGTTTTAGTTAGTGCTTGAGTTTAGGGGGAGTAAGTTGAAAAGTTTAAAGTTTTTTTTTTAAAATGAAAAATGAGTTTCACTGTGTGGAAAAGAAGAAATGATAGTACATCTGCAGGTTAGACTGTCACATTGAAATTAAAACTAAATTGTTTAAGTGTGAGAGTAGCTTCATCATATGATGTACCAGTAGGCAAAAAGCATGAAATAATCAACTTACCTTTGTGATACAAATATAATAAACTATGTATGAGTGGGTAACATATCAGTGGCGTATGGTTTTATAACCTTAAATCTTGCGTTGATAGATTGCCAAAATCGGAGGTTTTAGGTCTTTATATCGTTATTTCATCCGGGGTAACAAGGTTGTCCTTCTGCTGCATCCAGATATATGCTGACCTAGGCACAACCAGGATATCTTAAAAGAGCAAAAATGCCAAATCCCAAAAATTGAACAAGCTCTCCTAGAGAGTCATTCAAATGTGCAAATTGCATTATTCGTATCAAAATTTTGTATTTGCCCTAACCCTCGTTGGATTTTGGCCTCTTTGCTGTACGGAAGTACTGACCTGATCACCAAATTATCTGACGTTGTAATCCAAGAGGATGAATTTTGGTATACTCACCTACTATGATGAATTTTTGTGCATACCTTGATCGCGGGGGTATGTCCTGAAGTGGGACACACTAGTATATCAATATAAATTGACTAACATATCACTAGGTAATGGTACTTGAAATGTTCATGTATTTTGTTTAAGTGGATAAACAATACTGGAAATTATCTTGCACTGTTTTCATGAATATTGTATATACAATTATCAGGTAGTGTGAAAACAGTTTGATGGTGTTGATATGATCTTCTTACCGGTGATTCTCACAAAAATAGAGTGTTTATTTTCTTGTTAGTTATTTGTTTTCAGAAAATAGAAAAATACAAAAAGATATGTTTTTAAAGTCTCCCAGTTTTGATCAGATAAGTTGTTTGTTTTTGCATGATAAGACAAAATATTGGTTTATCCTTAATGTAGAAAAGGACTAATGGTTTTTCGAGTTACTAGCTTGTGTTTCTAAACAGATTGATGCGGTTATCAAAATGAAGTGCAGAATTCAAGCACAGTGCATTTTAAGAGTGTAGTGAAGAGTGTTTGAAGATGCATGGTAGGATCCTTCTACTACATTGCAAAGGGAGATATTGATAAATTAGGTGATATGAGCTTAACCAGAGAATGCTAGTTCGCTAATCTACAACGAATGGAAGTTTTGGAGATTAGAAGCATCAGCTAGGGGGGGTCTGTTATTTTTAGAATCTGTGTGTAGCTGAAGCTTTCCAAAGACCAAAAGATCACAAGATGTTTGAAGACAAAATTACACTATGAAGCTATTGTCTAGGGGGAGTCTGTTGGTGCATATTTGTGACAACTACTTAATAGTTTAATTGTTTAGTCTTTGGATATTTTGTATTGGGCTTAGCATTTGTATTTAGCTTGTTTAGAGTTGTAATGGGCTTGGAGAATGGCCTAGCCCAGTCTAAAGCCTAGTATGCAGATATGCAGTATATATACATGTTATGCATTAGGGTTTTGGCGGTTGAAGGAGAAGTGTGTAAGAAATCTACAGAGAGTGGCTGAGAGATTTCTAAAGAGTCTTGAATTGATTGTAAAACTTTACGTTAGATAATCAATAGAAGACTGTTTGAAAGTGATTGTGTTCGTGTTCGTGTTCTTGTTTCTGTGAAATCTGATCTAGGGGACCTACAATTGGTATCAGAGCCTTCGGCTCTTGATTTTGCTCGGTTCAGAATCATAACAGCAGAAAAAAGTTGAGGTTTTGGACGTTTTGGAGGCTGTTTTGGAGTTTGTGACGGCTGAATTAGAGTTTCTATTACTGTTCCGAATTAACAGCAGCAATTTCGGATTAAAGAAAGGCATTTCGTATCAAAAGTGAAGCAATTCGAATTGAAGACTTGAATTTCGGATCAGAAATCTGCATTTAGGATTATCAGTCTTGCAATTCGGATCTGGAAAACTTGCATTTCAGATCAAAAAAGTGCAATTCGGATCAGAAAAGCCCATCTCGAATTCCATTTCGGATTGAATTTAGGATCAGAAGTGTATTCCGGGTTCCATCTCGGATCAGAATAGTCTATTCTAGATTCCATCTCGGATCAGAATAGTCTATTCCGGATTCCATTTCGGATCAGAACAGTGCATTCCGGATTTCATCTCGGATCACTATTCCGAATCACCATTTCGGATAAGCAATTCGGATTACTATTCTGGATTTTTATATAGGATTGTCTATCCGAGTTACTGTTTCGGATTTAGTACTGTTCAGAGTTCTATACAAAAAGGTGGAAAGCTAATCAGCTAACATAACCAGAGTTAAACGTTTTCGGACATAGAATTTGATCCGTAAACAATCTTAACAAACCGACTGCACGGTTAGACTCGGGTATTTTTAGGGCAAAAAAATTCACTATCGGACAATATACATCATTGGATTCGTATCGTCGAGACGAGTTTAACGGTATAATTTGGTAACCACAATTTTCGGACAAATTTTTGAACGTTTAGTAATGGTACGGTTACGGTAATACACGAAGAAGGACCAGAAGAGATGTTAGATTTGGGTTTTGACACAGGTACACCAAAATCCATTTAAGCTGATACTCTGCATGGTGAAGATGGTAAGAATGAACAATAGCAGTGAGTGTCTTAATAACTGCCCAAAGTTGATGAATGCTGAACAATATGTAGACTGGAAAGAGAAGTTTGAGGCATTTGTTCAATGTGAAGATTCTAAGATGTGGAGTTGTATGATTGATGGGTATATTGCTCCCAGACGTCGAGTTAACGGGAGGATTCTGGTACTTTCATATGAGAAGATGGAAGACTCTGAGAAACGTATGTATGAGGATGAGAAGAAAGCTTTAGCAGCGATAATGATGTCCTTACCAGTTGATCTGAAACACATTTGTAATAGGTATGGATCGTCTAGAGAGTTGTGGGAAGCTGTAGGAAAACGTTATCAGAGTTCTTCAAGACGAAGTACATGTGAACAAGCATGTTTAGCTGAGACTGGTGCTATGAAGACTGAAGAAGTAGTTGTTAAGAAAGAAGAAAAGCAGGAAGCTGAGAAGGAGAGAATGGAAGTCAAGGATGCAAAAGCTGCAGTGTGCATGGATGATACAGATGAGCTTACAACAAAGGTACAGGTACAATTTCAATCTGTAAGTCATACTTGTCATAATTGCACTGCGCTACAAGGTAAGGTTGACAAACTATCCGAGCAAAACAAAATTCTATCAGCTGAATTAGAAAATCAGAAAGAGTCAAATGTTTTTTGAGTAAAAGTGAGTCAAATAGTTTAAATAAACTCAAATGAAATGAACAAGAAATCAACAGTTGACAAGCAAAGTCAATGAACTGTTACAGATTATTGAGTTGGCTCGTAAAACTCTGAAAGATAAGACTAACAAGCTTTCAAAGTGCACAGAATTGGCTGGTGCACAGGCCAAAATTGTTGAACTTTGTGCAAAGTTAGACAAATTTGAAAATCCTCGTTAGTAAGTACTCAAATTCAGAAAGGTTTGAAAAGGAGTAGCGATAAAATGGGAGTGGGGTTTAGTAAAGCTCCATCTTCTAAGGATCAGGATTACTCCTTTTTACCAAATGAAAATGAGCTAGCAGATTTTGTGCCTACTACACCAGATGTAGTGGTTTCGGTAACAGTTCACATACCTAATTGTCTAGGTTCTTTGAAAGAATCGGTTAGGTCTAACAGTACACCTCATAAAGTGGATGAGGATACTGAAGACAAAACAGTTAAACATTTAAAAATGGATCTAATAGAAAGAAAATTTTTAAAAAGAGATCTTGTTTTAAATGTCACAACAAAGGATATGTGGCTAGTTGTTATCCTTTTAAGAAGGATAAGAAAGTGGAGACTGAGGTTGAGGTTAAGGATGAAAATCAGGTTAGATCAAATAAGAATGTTAAACCAAGTTCTCAGACAAATCAACCGAGATTTCAACCTAAATCATCAACATCAAGAATATTTAATAGTCCAAGAAAATTTTCTTCTAAATCAAGTCATGTTAATGGACAATACAAGGAAAAATTTTGGATGTCAAAATCAATACCAGACTTATGGTAATCGAAATTTTCAAAGAAGAAACGAATATAGGGTTTTAGTAACTCAAATGTTCAAAACAATCCAAAAATTTTGAAAAGTTCAGATCATGATAATGGGAGAAGAAGATTTCTAGATAATAATTTTCAAAGGTTGAAAATTCCAAGAGTTTATTGGAACTCTAACAATCAAAGATCTCATGGGAATTAAAAATCTTGTTCAGCAACTTCGAAGACATCCAAGACACCAGTAGGGTGTGATGGATATTGAACAGAATTAAATTATATTGATATTCATTGTCAACCCAAAACCGGTAGGGTTTGGGTTCTCAAGTCTAACTAAGTTGTTGAGTGAGTGCAGGATGGCCAAGAAGGACTGTTGATGTGTGCAATAGTGGTTATTCCTGTAAAGCATCTGAAGTGAATAGTTGGTTACCCATGGTAACGAATTATTTACTTCTACGATAGAAAATGGTTACTAACAGCGAAAAACCTTTTGTCAGGTTGAAGTGGGAGTCTGTTTGTATTTAAATTTCTGTTTTTAAATGCTTATTCCATAAAGACAAAAATTTAGGGGGAGAAATTTCCCTAAGCCAAAGAGTTTTAGTTAGTGCGTGACTTTAGGGGGAGTAAGTTGAAACGTTTGAAGTTTTTTAAAAATCAAAAATGAGTTTCACTGTGTGGAAAAGAAGAAATGATAGTACATCAGCAAGTTAGACTGTCACACTAATATTTAAAGTTAAATTGCTTAAGTGTGGTACTAGCTTCATCATATGATGTACCAGTAGGCAAAAAAGCATGAAATAATCAACTTACCATGGTGATACACATATAATAAACTGTGTATGAGTGGGTAACATATCAGTGGCATATGGTTTTATAACCTTAAATCTTGCGTTGATAGATTGCCAAAATCTGAGGTTTTAGGTCTTTATATCGTTATTTCATCTGGGGTATCAAGGTTGTCCTTCTGCTGCATCCAGATATATGCTGACCTTGGCACAACGAGGATATCTTAAAAGAGCAAAAATACCAAATCCCAAAAATTGAAGAAGCTCTCTTAGAGAGTCTTTCGAATGTGCAAATTGCGTTATTCGTACCAAAATTTGGTATTTTCCCTAACCCTCGTTGGATTTTGGTCTCTTTGTTGTACGGAAGTACTGACCTGATCACCAATTATCTAACATTGTAACCTAAAAGGATGAATTTTGGTATACTCACCTACTACGATGAATTTTTGTGCATACCTTGATCGCGGGGGTATGTCCTGAAGTGGGACACACTAGTATATCAGTATAAATTGACTAAATATATCACTAGGGAATGGTACTTTAAATGTTCATGTATTTTGTTTAAGTGGATAAACAATACTGGTAATCATCTTGAACTGCTTTTCATGGATATTGCATATAGAATTATAAAATGGTGTGAAAACAGTTTGATGTTGCTGATATGATCTTCTTAACGGTGATTCTCACAAAAATAGAGTGTTTATTTTGTTGTTAGTTATTTGTTTTCAGAAAATATAAAAATACAAAAAGATTTGTTTTTATGGTCTCCTAGTTTGAACTGATAAGTTGTTTATTTTTGCATGATAAGATAAAATATTGGTTTACCTTTAATGTGGAAAAGAACTAACGGTTTTTCGAGTTACTTGCTTATGTTTCTAAACAGATTGATGCAGTTATCAAAATGAAGTGTAGAATTCAAGTAAAGTACATTTTAAGAATGGATGTGTAAAGATGCATGGTAGGATCCTTCTACTACATTGCAAAGGGATATATAGATGAATTTGGATATAAGAGCTTAACCAAAGAATGCTAGCTCGCTAATCTACAACGAATAAAAGTCTGTTGATGTCAGAATCTGTGTATAGCTGAAGCTATCAAAAGATCAAAAGACCAAATGTCACACCCTCAACTTCCACTTGCGGAGTTTTACCGCGAGGCGTGTGATCAAACCAGAATCTGAGACACTAGTAATATCGAACGACTCTATATGATTTATTTAAACGTTTTCCAAAAAAATATTTGTTTAACCGTTCATAGTTATTTTCAAATTGTCTTAGTTTCAAAGTTTAGCGGAAGCATTAGTTTCAAAGTTGAGCGGAAGCATTAGAGTAAAGTAAAGTAACGGGCGCCAACATAAACGCCAAAACCAAAAATCCCTAACAATATTCGTAAATAAGACTCGATAAAAATGTCTTGATCAAATGCAAGTGAGTGCACCTAGCGCTCCTAGCGTCCTGAGAAACATGTAAAGAAACAAGTGTCAACATTAAATAAGAGTGAGTTCACAGGTTTTTATAAGTTCACAAGTACGGTTAAACGTTTGCTTTCCCCGTTATCCCTAACCCGGGATAACGATATAGTTCCATTATTCCTAACCCGGAATAATAATGTTGGTTCGTAATTAAGTTCAATGTTAACATGTAGGTAGCGAGCCTAAAGTTACATCACATAAGAGTTCGCGATCGAAGCTTACTGTTGTGCCTCAGTGTTGCCAGGCCTATCACTGACCATGGCGAAAGTTAGGCCAAATTAATCCCCCGTTGACCATTCCCGGTCGGCTAGCGAGACTAGCTCGGGTGGGGCTTGTCGAGCCCAGTAGTACTACTTATAATTTCCCCGCTATCTAACCCAATACTAACGATCCGAGAGTTTGTTGAGGACTTCCGTGATATAGCTACTTAGTGACCATAACGTACATTAACATTAACTTAGTTACCGAGTAGTTTAACGACGTTAATTTCGCATAACGTAAAAGATAGAGTTATAGAGTGTATACATGTTTCTCCCCCTGTTGTTTAAAACCGGATAAAATAGGGGCCATGAACTCACCTTAAATTGCTCGGTTAGAGTAACACAAAAGTAGCAAATGATGGGACCGCTAATCGCATCCTAACATGTCAACCGATTTAGAGTTAGTGTGTGAACACACTGATACAAAACCCTACGCATAACTAACACACAGTGCGGCACACGTAATAACCTATTCGAAAACACAATCATGCATGCAAAGTATCATCATACCAAAATAATGATCAAACCAACTTTTCATAAACACGGATTAACTCATACAACACTTTGGTACACACAAAAGCAAATTATCATGTTTCAGCTTGTATGCTCATAACTGGGCTGTTTTCGAGGATTTTTATAAAATAGTTCTAACGTTCTAAAAATTCCAATTTTTTTACAGGAGGTGTCAAGTAAACTGTAGAATTTTATGTAAACTTTTCAGGTCCTAACGCTTTACCAATTATTTATAAATATTTATATACTTGGCTGCAGTCAGATTCGTTGCTTTCTGACTGCAGTCCACGGGAAAAATTATTTAAAAATCATCGTTCATTCAATTAACAAAATTCCAATGGGAGTTATTCAGGAATTCCTGTCTCCTATTACTGTACAAATTTCGTGACCCAACCCTCTACAGACTATGAGATCCGACACGATAAACAACTAGCAAATTTTGCAAAATTTACGCAGCTTCAGCTGCTGCACTAAATGACCACTTAAAAATAGCAAACAACCTCAGAAAAATATGAATCCGGCGCCATTAGAAGCGGTTTTCAAAAGTACACGTTTTAGGCTTCAGAAAATCCACTTTTTGATAAATTATGATCAGGTTACAGCCAACTTCAGTTGGCTGTAAATGCCATTCAACAACCTCTTTTCGACTTTTATCGCATTAGAACATGCTTAAACGATCAAGACGCTTAATAATAATGATCGAGAACATGTTTATTTGTTAAATATCATCATATGCAAACCCTAATCATATAACACGATCTTTATCGCTAAAACGCAGCCTATGATTTTAGTATTCATCATAACATCACAATCGCAAAAACTCGCACAATTATCCAAACTAATCATAAATCACAACACTTTTCATACCATGATCCTACCATTACCCATAATCATGATCAAGATTACACAAACCCTAATGTGATTTGCAAAACAATTAAAGCCTAACCTTGAAACGATGATGATTAGCAAACCGGGACAAGATTGGAATCAATCCGGGGTTGGAGCTTGTGCGACCGTGAGGGGGGGCTGCCGTCGGCTCTCTTAGGGACTAGGGTTTTTGTGTGTGTTTTTTTTTTTTTTGAAACTATAACATGCATGCCCACATTTATATAAAACAAGGAAAAAGAAAGGGGAAAGGGGGTGGGGGGCACGCGACCGCAAAGGGGGGGCAGTTTGGGTAAGTAGCTTGGGCTTCAAGTTTAGGTTAGTTCCTTGAGCCGCAAGGAGGTGAGGTGGACAAGTTTCGCGCCTCGGTTCGGTTCGCCTATTTATTTATTATTTTTTTTATATAACTAATAATCGCGATTCAAGGCGTGATACAATAATCTACAAAATATACAAACGTCTAATCACACATAGCACGTAATTCACCCAATAAATTTACAAAGTTAGCGTAGTTATTGCAAGCGTGTAATTTAATTCTTCGAATTAAATTAGCGTAGGAATGAATAACTGTGAAGTAGCGCGTTTAAGATACCTGAAAAGCCGGGATGTCACATTATCCCCATGTTGAAAGAAATTTCGTCCCGAAAATTGAGTAAACGCGGTTTAGAATGCAACGCACAAAGATTCAGTTTGTTAGCAATGGTGAGTAAACGCAGTTTAGAATGCAACGCACAAAGATTCAGTTCTAGGCTGTCACATCATCCCCATGTTGAAAGAATTTCGACCCGAAATTTAGTTTGTGGTAACGTTAAATTGCTGCTCAGCTTCAAAAAGGTGTGGGTATTTGCTTTTCATTTGGTCCTCTCTTTCCCACGTGAGCTCCGGTCCACGCTTAGAGTCCCAACGAACCTTGACAATAGGTATCTTGCTGTTCCTTCGAGTCTTAATCTCACGATCCATGATCTCGATAGGTTGTTCCACAAAATACAGTTGCTCATCCACTTGAATCTCATCCAATGGAATGACTAGGGTCTCATCTGATAGACACTTCTTCAGATTGGACATGTGAAAAACGTTGTGAACTCCACTGAGTTCGGCAGGAAGGTCTAATTGATAAGCTACGGGCCCGATACGCTTCGAGATCACAAATTGGCCTACGTACCGTGGGTTTAGTTTACCTCGTTTCCCAAAACGGATTACACCCTTCCAGGGTGACACCTTCAGTAGGACGCGGTCGCCTACTTTAAATTCGAGCGGTTTGCGTCGTTGATCAGCGTAGCTTTTCTGTCGATCTCGTGCCGCTGCCATGCGGTTTCTGATTTGCACAATCTTTTCAGTAGCCTCAAGTATCAACTCAGGACCTGTGAGTTGACTGTCACCGACTTCTGCCCAACAGACCGGTGATCTACATTTGCGACCGTATAATGCTTCAAACGGTGCTGCCTGAATACTCGAATGGTAACTGTTGTTATACGAGAATTCCACTAAAGGCAGATGGTATCGTAACCACACGGAGTTCACGGGAGTTTAGTGATAAAGTCCATCGAGATCTGATCCCATTTCCACACTGGGATCTCAGGTTGTTGAAGTAGCCCTGATGGCTTCTGGTATTCCACCTTGACTTTCGCACAAGTCAAACACTTGCTCACATAGGTGGCTATATCCGCTTTCATGTTGGGCCACCAGTACGCAGCTTTAAGGTCTTGATACATCTTATCCGAACAAGGATGGACCGAGTATCGGGATTTGTGAGCTTCGTCCATAACTAGATTCCTGAGGTCTCCGTAGAGAGGTACCCATATACGATTCATGAAATACCGGGCACCATTGGGTTTCACTTCCCAATCGCGTTCTATCTTTCCCACAGATTCGGCCTTGATGTTTTCTTCCTTAACTGCTTCTAGCTGCGCATCGCGTATCTGTTCGGGTAACCCCAAATGAATGGTGAACTGTAGTGCTCGTACCCGACGAGGTTTCAAGTGCTCATTCCTACTGAGGGCATCAGCTACCACGTTAGCTTTACCCGGGTTGATACCGAATGGCACATTCATAATCGTTCAGGAGTTCGACCCAGCGACGCTGTCGCATGTTTAACTCCTTCTGGTCAAAGATATGTTGGAGGTTCTTGTGATCCGTGTAGATTGTACACTTTTTTCCATATAGATAGTGTCTCCAAATCTTAAGTGCAAATACAACTGCTCCCAATTCCAGGTCATGTGTTGTGTAGTTTTTCTCGTGAACCTTCAACTGTCAGGATGCATACGCGATGACCTTATCACGTTGCATGAGTACGCATCCCAATCCCTGAATGGAGGCATCACAATATACCACAAAATCATCTGTCCCTTCTGGCAAGGACAAAATGGGTGCACTGCAAAGTTTCTTCTTCAGCAATTGAAATGCTGCTTCCTGCTTGTCACCCCAAGCATACTTGGTGCCCTTTTGTGTGAGAGTGGTAAGCGGTTGTGCGATCTTGGAAAATCCCTCGATGAAATGTCTGCAGTAACCAGCCAAACAAAAAATTGGCGGATCTCTGTCGGTGTCCTAGGTGCTTCCCAGTTCTTGATAGCATCGATCTTGGCGGGATCAACGTGCATACCCTTTTCATTCACAATATGCCCGAGGAACTGAACTTCCCGAATCCAGAATTCACACTTCGAAAATTTGGCATATAGTTTCTCCTGTTGAAGTAGTTCCAGCAATAATCGTAGATGCTCAGCATGTTCTTCTTCACCCTTAGAGTAGACGAGTATATCATCGATGAACACGATGACAAACTTGTCGAGATACGGTTTACACACGCGGTTCATGAGGTCCATGAACACCGCGGGTGCGTTGGTGAGACCGAAGGGCATGACCAAGAACTCATAATGGCCATACCGAGTGCGAAATGCCGTCTTGGAGATATCCTCCACCCTGACGCGTAACTGGTGATAACCGGACCGTAGATCAATCTTGGAGTAGTAGCTTGACCCTTAAAGCTGGTCGAAAAGATCGTCAATGCGAGGTAATGGGTATCGGTTCTTGACGGTAACCTTATTGAGTTCCCTGTAGTCGATGCACATGTGGAAGGTCCCGTCCTTTTTCTTGACAAAGAGGAACGGAGCTCCCCATGACGAAGTACTGGGTCGGATAAATCCTTTTTCCAACAATTCCTGAAGTTGGGTAGACAGCTCTTGCAGCTCTGCTGGAGCTAGGTGGTACGGGGCCTTGGCGATAGGAGCCGCATGGTTCACCAATTCGATTTCAAACTCCACTTGTCGATGTGGTGGAAGACCAGGTAATTCCTCTGGAAACACATCAGAAAAGTCACGGACGACGGGGATATCTTCAATCCGCTTCTTGTCCTTAGGCTGCTCGGTGACCAGTGCGAGCAAAGCGAAGGAGTTCTTTCTCCGAAGATACTTCTGAGCTTGCATGTAAGAGATGATGTTTGTGACGGCGCCTGCCTTCTCGCCTTGCACCATCAAGACTTCGTCGTTAGAGAGCGGAATACGGATAGCTTTCTCGAAACAGAGAACTTCAGCTCGGACGTCGGATAGCCAGTCCATTCCGGCTACCACGTCAAAACTACCCAGGGTAGTTGTCATCAGATCAATGGTAAAGGTGTGACCCGCGAGTTTAAGTTGACAGCCGGTTACTAAATGGGTCACATCTACAGATTTACCATCGACAGGTTCTATGACGTAAGGGGTCTCTAGGGGTTTAGGCGAGAGATTTAGGTTCTTCCTAAAAGACTCGGATATAAAATTCTTATCCGCACTTGTATCAACAAGTACAGTAGCAAAATGATCGTTAAGAGGAAACCTACCGGTGACCACATTCGAGTCGTTTCTGGCCTCTCCGCGGCCCAGCGTGAATGCACGACCTTTGGCACCTCCTGTGCCACCATTTCCATTGTTGCCATTGTTGTTATTGTTGTTGTTGTTGTTGTTCCCACCATTGTTGTTGTTGCGAAGCTGCGGGCAGTCTCGCTTGAAATGGGCAGTGCTACCGCACTGATAGCATCCCCAGTTATTACCTTGATGTTGACCCTGGTACTGATTCTGATTTTGTCGAGACATGATTTCCCCGCGACAATCCTTTGCTGCGTATCCCGCTTTGCCACATCGTTGGCAGCGATTTCTGGTGCAAGGGCCATGATGATGGAGGTTACAACGATTACATTGCGGCTTTCGACCCGCATAGCCGCTTGAGTTCTGGGTGTTGTTGGCAGACTGATTATTGTGACCCCGATTGTTGTTGAAATTGTTGGACCGCTTCTGGTTTCCTTGTTGTGGCTGGGCTGACGAAGACTGTCGAGCAGGTGAGTCTTCAAATTTTCTTTTGTTATCAGGGACGACTTCGGTTGCACCACGAGGTGGCAATTTCCTTTGCTCCACCACCTTATCGGTGAGTTTATGCGCCAGCCTAATCGCTTGATGCCCCGTCGTAGGGTTGCTAGACATTACCATGCCCTGGATCTCAGGGACCAGATCCCCAGGATAAAACTCAAGTCATTTTTCGACGGTGTTAGCCAGATCGGGACATAGGAACACCAGATCATGATGTTTGGCCGTGTACGCTTCAATTTCAGACCCTACCATCTTGTGGTTCCATAACGCTTGCTCCAACTGCTAAACTCTGTCCCGCGGACAGTATTCCTCCTTGATTAGGGCCTTAAACTCGGTCCAGGCCATTTCGTTTGCCGCAACAAGTCCACGCCTTTGGACTTGTGCGTTCCACCAGATTAATGCCCCATCTTCCAACGTTGAGGCAGCATACTTGACCTTCTTGGCTTCACGGCAATTGCACATCTCGAACACCTATTCAGACTTTTCAATCCAACGGACCAGTCCTATGGGTCCTTCAACACCCGTGAACTTGCTCGGTTTCGCATCGAGGAACATCTTATAGTGGTTAAGGCCCCCTCCTGAAGACAGAGGATAGGTAGTCAGCGAGAAAGTCTACTAGCCCAACTATTAGATTTTCCCATGAAAATTTAATAATGGTTACCTGCTGGTGGGTTTTGAACACATGCCAGAGCAGCATTCACGTGTTCTTGGATCATTGCGGCTAATTCTTCAGGTGACATGTTGAGGTTTCCGTGACGTCCAGTTGCCATTTCAGATCTTTGCAACACAACACAAACACACACCGATAAGTATATATATCCAATATAGTTATCATATTCCACACTTCAATCATCACACAAGTTATGTCAACCCAACAAATTAAACAATCAAAAGGAACATTCGATTAAATAAATTGCAACGTCTCACAAAATACCAACCAAACATCTCAGTTTAATTATAAAATTTCAGGTTCAAACATAAGTGGAAAACAAACAGACTAAAGAAAACAAAGTGGGGATTGGCGAGACGAGTCAGTCTTCTACGTCTCCATCTCCCAAGTTGCTATCGTTGCCGTCATCTTCTGCGGCGTTTTCAGCTTCAACAGCCGGGTCCTGTTCCGGCTCCTCTTCCTCCAGGTCTTCCTCTGGATCCTCTTCTGGGTCTTCCTCTGGATCCTCCTCTTCTTGCTCTACGAGGCGCTGGAGGGGCCGGCGCTGGTGCGGGTAGTAGGACAGGTGCTTGATTCTGCTCCAGCTCTTGAATCCTCCAACTGGACTCAAGAACTCTGTCTTCGAGCCAGTCAGCCCTCAGCTGCTCAGCACGAAGATCCTTAGCTAAAATGTTTCGAACTTTCCTATTCTCATGTTGCTCTTCCTCGAGCCTTCCAGTTTTACCAGTTAGTTGACGTATCATCCATCCCTGTGCTTCGATAGTCTCCTGCATTCTCTCTAGTTGTTCCTGTTGTTTTCTTAACATATCCCTAAGTAGATCGTCCCCTACTTCTAACGAGTTGACCGGTTCGACCGGTATAGCGGTGGTCGGATGGGAGGATGACTCCCCTCCTAGAGCGAGTCTTTTCCTAGCAGCTGAGTGTGTCTCCACGCCATGAGGTGGTGAGGTTCGACCATGGGTGCCTTCCCCGGCGCCCTTGGTTGCCGAGATTTGTCGAATGATGATGATGACATTGCCTGTTGGGTTGTGTGGTTAGTTACGAGTTGCGTGCATCACAATATACACATATATCTTACATAAAACAGTTGTAGTATAACACATAACAAGATATCACAGTTCGGTGCCAACTAAGTCTAGTGTCGTGTAACAGCTATTGTTTAGGTCTACTTTTAATGCAAACCTGGTTCTCTATAGCTAGAGGCTCTGATACCAATCTGTCACACCCTCAACTTCCACTTGCGGAGTTTTACCGCGAGGCGTGTGATCAAACCAGAATCTGAGACATTAGTAATATCGAACGACTCTATATGATTTATTTAAACGTTTTCCAAAAAAACATTTGTTTAACCGTTCATAGTTATTTTCAAATTGTCTTAGTTTCAAAGTTTAGCGGAAGCATTAGTTTCAAAGTTGAGCGGAAGCATTAGAGTAAAGTAAAGTAACGGGCGCCAACATAAACGCCAAAACCAAAAATCCCTAACAATATTCGTAAATAAGACTCGATAAAAATGTCTTGATCAAATGCAAGTGAGTGCACCTAGCGCTCCTAGCGTCCTGAGAAACATGTAAAGAAACAAGTGTCAACATTAAATAAGAGTGAGTTCACAGGTTTTTATAAGTTCACAAGTTCGGTTAAACGTTTGCTTTCCCCGTTATCCCTAACCCGGGATAACGATATAGTTCCATTATTCCTAACCCGGAATAATAATGTTGGTTCGTAATTAAGTTCAATGTTAACATGTAGGTAGCGAGCCTAAAGTTACGTCACATAAGAGTTCGCGATCGAAGCTTACTGTTGTGCCTCAGTGTTGCCAGGCCTATCACTGACCATGAGCGAAAGTTAGGCCAAATTAATCCCCCGTTGACCATTCCCGGTCGGCTAGCGAGACTAGCTCGGGTGGGGCTTGTCGGGCCCAGTAGTACTACTTATAATTTCCCCGCTATCTAACCCAATACTAACGATCCGAGAGTTTGTTGAGGACTTCCGTGATATAGCTACTTAGTGACCATAACGTACATTAACATTAACTTAGTTACCGAGTAGTTTAACGACGTTAATTTCGCATAACGTAAAAGATAGAGTTATAGAGTGTATACATGTTTCTCCCCCTGTTGTTTAAAACCGGATAAAATAGGGGCCATGAACTCACCTTAAATTGCTCGGTTAGAGTAACACAAAAGTAGCAAATGATGGGACCGCTAATCGCATCCTAACATGTCAACCGATTTAGAGTTAGTGTGTGAACACACTGATACAAAACCCTACGCATAACTAACACACAGTGCGGCACACGTAATAACCTATTCGAAAACACAATCATGCATGCAAAGTATCATCATACCAAAATAATGATCAAACCAACTTTTCATAAACACGGATTAACTCATACAACACTTTGGTACACACAAACGCAAATTAACATGTTTCAGCTTGTATGCTCATAACTGGGCTGTTTTCGAGGATTTTTATAAAATAGTTCTAACGTTCTAAAAATTCCAATTTTTTTACAGGAGGTGTCAAGTAAACTGTAGAATTTTATGTAAACTTTTCAGGTCCTAACGCTTTACCAATTATTTATAAATATTTATATACTTGGCTGCAGTCAGATTCGTTGCTTTCTGACTGCAGTCCACGGAAAAAATTATTTAAAAATCATCGTTGATCCAATTAACAAAATTCATGTGGGAGTTTTCCGGAAATTCCCGTCTCCAGTTACTGTACAAATTTCGTAACCCAACCCTCTACAGACTATGAGATCCGACTCGATAAACAACTAGCAAATTTTGCAGAATTTATGCAGCTTCAGCTGCTGCACTAAATGACCACTTAAAATAGCAAAAAACCTCAGAAAAATATGAATCCAGCGCCATTAGAAGCGTTTTTCAAAAATACACGTTTTAGGCTTCAGAAACTCCACTTTTCGATAAATAATGATCAGGTTACAGCCAACTGAAGTTGGCTGTAAATGCCATTCAGCAACCTGTTTTCGACTTTTATCGCATTAGAACATGCTTAAACGATCAAGACGCTTAATAATAATGATCAAGAACAGGTTTATTTGTCAAATATCATCATGTATATCAATATTCATGCAAACCCTAATCATATAACATGATCTTTATCGCTTAAACCCTAACCTTGAAACGATGATGATTAGCGAACCGGGACAAGATTGGAATCAATCCGGGGTTAGAGCTTGTGCGACCGTGAGGGGGGGGGCTGCCGTCGGCTCTCTTAGGGACTAGGGTTTTATGTGTTTTTTTTTTGAAACTATAACATGCATGCCCGCATTTATATAAAACAAGGAAAAAGAAAGGGGAAAGGGAGTGGGGGCGCGCGACCGCAAAAGGGGGATGGGTGGTTTGGGTAAGTAGCTTGGGCCTCAAGTTTAGGTTAGTTCCTTGGGCCGCAAGGAGGTGAGGTCGACACGTTTTGCGGCTCAGTTCGGTTCGGCTATTTATTTATTATTTTTTTTATATAACTAATAATCGCGATTCAAGGCGTGATACAATAATCTACAAAATATACAAACGTCTAATCACACATAGCACGTAATTCACCCAATAAATTCACAAAGTTAGCGTAGTTATTGCGAGCGTGTGCGTAGGAATGAATAACCGTGAAGTAGCGCGTTTAAGATACCTGAAAAGCTGGGATGTCACACCAAAAGATCACAAGATGTTTGAAGAGAAAATTACACTATGAAGCTATTGTCAAGGGGAGTCTGTCAGTACATATTGGTGACAACAGCTTAATAGTTCAATAGTTTGCTAGTTTAGTCTTTGGATATTTGTATTGGGCTTAGTATTTGTGTTTAGCTTGTTTAGAGTTGTAATGGGCTTTGAGAATGGCCTAGCCCAGTATAAAGCCTAGTATGCAGACATGTAGTATATATACATGTTGTGTATTAGGGTTTTGGTAGGTAGAAATGTCACACCCGGATTTCCGACCCGTAATCCATACACCGGTGGGCCCGGGTGGGGAATACCGTGACGTTAGTTAATAACATCATTGTCAATTAAACACGGCACAGCGGAAGTCTTGGAGTAAAATTACTATTACAAACCAAATGTTCGAAAATACAAAATAATATACAAGCTTGTAATAGAAGATCCACATGCGGATCATAAAATGTACATGGAAAGAACACAAAACAGACTTTAGCCAGATTTAGGATTTGCAAGATCCTCTATTACTACAGAGCAGCTTCCGGCCTATTTCGTATTGTAACTGCAGTTTGGCCTTTGGACGATACGTCAGCTTACACCCGGAAATACACCAAACTGACTCATTTTAAAAACTTTAAAATGGTTTTAAGTGCAAAACGGCACAAAATCTTTTATTAACTTGGGAAAGTTGACCTTGCAACCTTGTATTAGATTCACATGTTTGTCAATACATACAGGGCCCGGTACAAAAACCGAGACATGATTAAATACACACCACTCAGGACTCACGAAGGAGATATCCCCAACGTCTTGGGAACATTGCATATGAGCATCAAAAGGTGTATGCCTACACCCCGTGCTAAGGTCGAGGCCAATAACTAATGTATTGAGCCCAGGATATCCCGGACACGGTAGTTTAACCCCCGATGTTTAAGTTATCAAACAAAACAGATTAAAACAAAATATGCGGGTTTACTAGCCACAAGCGGGCATTTGATTGACCCCATTTTGGACCAAGCGGTATTAATTTAACGTATCCCAAGCCCGTAGGAAAATAAGTCGATAGCATTTACCTGAGCTAGTCTTCTTCTTTTATTTTTAAATAACTCAGCCGTATACAAAAGTACCAAGTGCAAATAGCATTTACCGGCAAGGCTATAGTCTGGATTATGGCATAAGCTAGTCAATTAAATACTAACGGTCTTATAAACCGAATAGTGTACATGATCATTACGTATAACGCTTGATTAAACGATGATCGGAGAGAATGTAGTTTAAACCCGACAAGTACTTGACTTGTATAATATGGGTAAACTATAAACATTTGGATTTTGAAACTAAAATGACAAGGTTAAACCCGCTACGGTTAAATTTCGTAAAATAGTTACATATACGTAACTGTGCGCATAATAGCGATATCGGGTAACTGGATAAGTCATGGACAAGTTCTATATGCCATTATACTTTAAATAAGTTAAGATATCAGTAGGATATCAACTTGTATGCACGTTAAGGTTTTAAAACGAAATTGTGCCTCATAAGGGTATTTTGGTAATTTTATACCATAATAAAGGAACTTGAATATAATTTAATGTTATAGTCATAAGTATTCTGTAAAAATACTTTATTTATGATATCATATCAGTAGGATACCAATTGTATGTGTAAATTATCTTTTATGACCAAACTATGCACCGAAGGGGCATTTTGGTCATTTTACACATAGTTTATAAATTATTTGGGATTCTGAGTTTATAACATGTACCTACTGTAAATATGTTTAAAATAACTTTTTTAATAATCAGTAGGTAACAATTCTTGGCCCATTAATATGGTTTAAAACCATGTTATGCACCGAAACGGCGCTTATGTCGTAAAGTGGCGTTTTATGCGATGTTTAATGAAAACTGACCTTAGGGTCAGATTAAAATGTTTAAAATATGTTATTTAAAATAACATATCAGTAGATAAAGGATTTACCTTGAAAAGATTTGATTAAAACTATTTTAGAAGCCATAGGGGCTAAAACCGTCATTTATCGACATAGTTTATGGACTTGTTTGAAAACTCAGTTTATAACTTGGTTTAACATCCCAAATAATCCTACTTATAATATTACATTAGTAGGGAACTCATTTTCAAGTTTATTATCATTAAAACCTTGATTTGTGTAAAAAGGACATTTTGGTCAAAGATGGCATAATTATGGAACTTGCGCATAAACTTGGATTCTGATTATGATCATGGAATATAACCTCAGAGGGTTATGCTATATTATATTATGATTATAATGCAACTTTAGATCAGTAGGTAACTAATCTAAATCGGGTCAGAATCGAAAGTCAAAGCAGAAGTCAAACTTCACGACTTTCGGTTGTGAACCGACCCTACAACTAAAATTGACGAGCCGAACATGTTCTTACATGTTCTAATAATTAATACCAACTTGTTTTAGTGTGAAAACACGTTTCATAACATGTATAAGATCAACTTATAATTTTTCCCGAAAAATGGCCTGTTTGACTTTTTAATATCATAACTTTAACCCGACAATTGGTCTAGCAAATGTGATCTTCAGGAGATTCTCTTTATAAGGATTAACACCTACCTTATTACGATCACTTAGCCATGTTCATTTTGAACAATGGCTGGACCATAATGGTCTTAACCGAAAGTCAAAGTGTTTTCCGTAAAACGCTTGACTTTTGGCTATAAAAGCCTATAAACGAAAATGCAAGAGCAGGGAACACTTACAAGAGGTTCCTACAATGCAAGAGAACTAAGTTGAATGCTCCTTTCAGTTAGGACCTTCCAGAGGAGGGAGAAGAGTGATTTAATGAGAAAGGTGCAAGTTGAAATGTTGAACATAAGCACCTATTTATAGTTGGAGAGCTCCAAGGAGGTGAAGCCAGGTGTTTAGGGGTGTAAGAGGAAGCTTACAAGTGTCCCAAAACGTGGCTTATTACAAGTCCATGGTTTCAATTTAATGGTTTTTGGAGCTTTGCTTGGCTGCCAAACAAATTTTCTGCAGCAGAGGCCTTCTCGCGCCCCGCGAGAGACCTGGCCTAGTCTCTCGCGGCCCGCGACCGCCCCACGGCCAGTTTCAATGTTTGATACTTTAGCCCCTAAACTTTAAAAAGCTTCTAAAAACCTTTTTAAACACCTTTTGGCACTTTTAGTCCTCCGTAGCCAATACTTGGCATACCCGGGATTATCCCGGACATTGTCGAGCTCTCGGTTCGTTGAAAGGTCACTCAGAGGTATAAATTAACATGTTGACACTTTTAATCCCTCCATTATCCAACTTTCACATATTTACAAAATTTAACTCTCTCGTCCAACAAATTGTACGTATGAGAGTTTAGGACTTCACAAAGGATCACTCAGAGGCCTATGATAAGCATGTTGATCCCGATGTCACTCAAAGGCTGGGCATGTTGACATATCATTCACTCAGAGGCTAAATTTCAAGCATGTTGACATATCAGTCACTCAGAGGCTAATGATTTAAGCATATTGACATATCAGCCACTCAGAGGCTGTTATTTATGCATGTTGACGTCGGACCGTCACTCAGAGGGTCGGTTTGAGCATGTTGACGCCTTTAGTCCTTACTAGTCTTTAATAGACTATATTTAAAATACAACACGTGTCACTATACTATTGGACATGATTTTATAGGGTGTTACCAGAAAGTTAGACAGAGAGGAGTGTATGAAATCTACAGAGTGTGGCTGAGATATTTCTTGTGAGTCTTGAATTTATTGTAAACACATTATGTTAGATAATCAATAGAAGGTTGTTTGAAGGAAATTGTTCGTGATCGTGTTTGTGTTCTTGTTTCTATGAAATCTGATCTAGGGTATTCCGCACTCTAGATTAGATAGATGATTCTGTGAAGATCCATACGGACTAGGGGACCTACAAACACGATCATGAACTTATCCAAATACGGCTTGCACACGTGGTTCATGAGATCCATGAACACTGCTGGCGCATTTGTCAAGCCGAACGACATCACACGCAACTCGTAGTGACCGTAACGAGTTCGAAAAGACGTTTTGGATATGCTTTCTTCTTGAATCTTCAACTGATGGTAGCCCGATTGCAGATCGATCTTTGAATAGAAACTTGAGCCTTTTACTGATCAAACAAGTCGTCAATTCTAGGTAAGGGGTATTGGTTCTTGATAGTGAGTTTGTTCAACTCTCGATAGTCTGTGCACATACGTAAGCTCCCGTCCTTCTTTTTAGCAAATAATACCGGAGCTCCCTAAGGTGAGAAACTCAGTCTAATAAATCCTTTATCAAACAAATCCTGAAGTTGAGTGGATAACTCCTGCATCTCGGACGGAGCTAGTCAGTAAGGAGACTTCGCCACTGGTGCCGCTCCCGGCACCAAATCGATGTGGAACTCCACTTGGCATTGTCGAGGCAGTCCCGACAAGTCTTCTTGAAAGACTTCTAGAAACTCCTTCACGACCGAAATGTCTTCTAACTTTGGCTCCTTAGTTTCATTGTCTACCACATGAGCGAGGAAGGCTATACAACCTTTTCATAGACACTTTTGCGCCTTCATGCAATTAATAATTCGTAAGGAAGTCTCGCGTTTTTCTCCATGTACGATGAGTGTTTCTTCATCTAGTAAAGGAATATGGATGGTTTTCTCATGGCAAACCACTTCCGCCCGGTTGTCGAACAACCAATCCATTCCGACAACTACGTCAAAACTACCCAAGTCGACGGGTAAAAGATCGATAGAGAATTTCCGCGCTCCAAATTCAAGTGTGCAACCTCTAATAATTTCTCCCATTTCGACACGTTTTTCGTTCACAAATGCTGTAGAATATGGAATGTCTAGTTTACTCGACCATAGGCCAAGTATATTTTTAAACTCTATTGATATAAAACTAAAGTTGGCGCCTATATCAAATAGAACGGATGCAAAGTGTTGGTTTATAGGAAACGTACCCGTAACCACGTTCGGGTCTTGGCGTGTAGCCTTCGCTCAAAGCTCTTCCTCGAGCCTAGTTTTCTTTCGGGCAATCCTTCCGATAATGCCCTTTTTCTCCACACCCATAGCATACTTGACCTTTGCCATTCCCGTTTCCACCCTGATTGTTAATTCTGTTACCACCTTGGTTTTTATTTCCATATCCAGCACCTACCCAACATGTCTCTTTGCTGTGCCCGGTCTTACCGCATTTGTCACACTAGGTATTTCTCAAGGGCTCCAATGCTGATACTTACACTTATCACATTTTGGTAAGAAACCCGTGTATCCTCTACCACCACTTGCATTAGTTACTATAAAGGACTTAGCTTCCCTAGGTGTGTTCATTCCCCTTCGCTTGTTGGTTGGTTGTTGTTGTTTTCTCGGGTGCCTTTCTTAAAATTGGCGAACTTTCTTTTTCCCTCATTCGTGGACTCCACATGAGTTTCCTTTTTGTTAGATCAGTCCTTGACAACTTTCCTAAACGAACAGCCTCCTCAATGAGACGAACAGCTAATTCGATTGCCTTACTGATATTAGCATGCTTAGAAGAAGTAACCATGCTTAAGATCTCAGGAGCAAGTCCCCAAATGTATCACTCGATTCTCTTGAACTCTAGTTCCACCAGATATGGAACAACCCTTGACAAGTCATGGAAACGTTGAGTATATCCAGCAACATCAGCTCTGATCATCTTTAAATGCAAAAACTCGGTCTCTAGTTTTTGAATTTCAGCCCTTGAACAATATTTCTTTCTCATCAACTCTTTGAGTTCTTCCCACGTCATTGCATAAGCAGCTTCTTCCCCTTTTGTCTAGACTTGGACGTTCATGACAGTGTTCCGTCTACGAATAACCCAAAAACATATGTGACCCTTAGGTCAGGAGGACACTTGCTCATTCTTATGACCGAGTCGATCTTTTCTGTCTAGCGCACAAATGTTATGGCACCTCCGGTGCCATTGAAATTCAGAGGCTTGTAGCCTAAAAACTATTTGTATGAACAACCTGAAACATTGTACGAACAGATTATGAATGAGCATTGTCAAAGGCACGAAGGGAATAAACTAGAGTATTGTATGGTGTCATAGACAACCAAATATTACCGATATTGGGGTTGCCTCCAGATGAACCTCTAGTTCCACCGCTGTGCTTAGAGCGGTTGGCCTCATACTGCGCTATTGCTTGTGAGATGCGCTTATTTAGCTCAACCTTAGTTGTTGGTAGTGCGTTCGCGTTGGTCCTACGTCTCGGTGGCGTCGTCTTCTGGTAATAGATATCGAAGGGTGTTAGACAAGAGGAGCCGGTATGTCAGTGGCATGAGGAGGGGCAGAGATATCAGGACTGTGTCATGATGTAGGAGTAGTTAGTGGCGTAGTAGTGGAAGTAGGAATCAGTGTAGGAACAGGTGTGGCAATGGGAATGGTATCAAAGCTACTATTCGTCGCATTCGTCCACAGTCCCGCACGGCGTATAGCAGAGGAGGATACGCTATCGTGCACATCAGATGAAGAAATGGCTACAATAGAAACAACGGGTGAGAGACCTCGAGGATAGCAATGTCAATGACCTCGCCATCGCCGATATCATCGTCTAGGTTGTCTACATGAAAGACAGGGACCTCGTCCTCGTCGTCGGAGAAAATAAAAAGAGGTGGAATGGCAGCAATAGGTACGATATCTAGTGGAATGTAGTCGACGATATATGCACCGTCGGGATGTCCAGCAATCACAATGTCATTTAGCTGTGGCCCCACAGCTAACACGTCGTCCACTACCGGAGTGTCCTCCATCATAGCATCGTCGGAGGCGTATTCGGCGTCCAACTCATCTGAAGAAGATATCATCTCAATAACAGGTGGGTAATCATCGTCTGATGCGTCATCATAGATGCCGCTACTGGCCAAAGATGCCATCGTACTCTGGCAAAATTAGCCGTACAACATGTGTGTGTGTATATATATAAAATATATACATATATATCTCAACAGATAATATCATTACTCATTATATATTTATTAATGTGGGCATATCAGTCATAATCATGTTGGTTTCTGTGAATCAATCCAACTTGCAAGTCTATCCCATATAGACTTTGTCCCAAATAATATCCTTGCATTAGTTGTTTAAAAAGAGTTTTATTAGTGGATCTTGCGTTTCTGTATATGCAATGAAAACCGTTTTCAAAATCAAAATGTTTTCAAGAGAGGATCCTAATGGTTGTAGACTAGACTCGAGAAGGAATCCGGTCTACTACAATCGCAGCTCTGATACCAATCTGTCACACCTGTACATAGGCGGAAGTGCGCGGTGTGAACTTGATTAGTTTTCATTGCATACGATATGAGTAAACCACTATATGAAATAAAATTCTGTATGATGTTCATCCATTCACCACAAATAAATATTACAAGCCAAAAGTTATTTGGAAATAAAAGACGCCATAAATAATTTAAAGTTTACAAAAAGCTTGTTCAAAATAACTTTTAAAACATTAAGGCTTTGCATCCTATATTCGACTCGAAGATGGAATAGATAGACCAAACCCTCGAAAATACGGATGCATCGACTACTAGTAACCTTGAAAACTTCGCAAACGACTGCGCCAAGATCCACTTCAATTTCCTGAAATACATGTAAGTTTAAAAACATCAACAAAAGTTGGCGAGTTCAAGCGTTTTTGTGAGCGCTCCAATTAAATCTTTAAAAACGTTTGAGAGTTCATATGTGAAAATATGTGGTATGTAAAGCGTCAAGGAACTTGATGATCATTAATGTTTTGCAAGGACGTTAACATGTGTGACGACATAGGAAGTACTCAACCCTAGACGATTTCTTCTGGTCCACCTGGCTGGGACAACAAAAGCACTACATGCGGCCACACAAGGACCCATGAGTGGGGCTCGCTACACCCGATAGAACTACCACTCTTGTTCTTCAGTCTTATAAATGATTAATGGAACTTAAGAGATACCTTATTCGCACATAATCTAATATTTCATTCCATAGCTAAACCATACCATCGAAAACATGTATCCCCCCCTGAGAGTTATAAACCGAAAACATCTAAGAGAAAAGGGGCATATGAACTCACTGATTTACGTTCGTAGTTATATGCTAGAAATTCAGGTATCCCAAAGCGTGTATCAACCTACAAGTGCTCTAATTCATTAGACACTTGAGTTAATGTTAAATGTGTACATGTTGTTCATCTTGAACGTTTTTGTTTAAGTTAAGTCTTTGGATCCCTTTGCGTATTTTAAATATGTTGGCATTTGTTTCGTATTTTTGTTTTAATATATATATGTATACACTTCTTTTATTATATATATATATATATATATATATATATATATATATTTCGTATCCATCAAGTGTACAAACGGGCCTAGCCCTTCGTGAGTCTTCGTGCCTCGCACGAGTATAGGTGGGACTAGCCCATAGTGTCTTTGTGCCTCACACAAGTGCGAAAGGGCCTAGCCCATGAGAATCTCCATGATCGAAATGGTGTGAGTGGCCTAGCCTATGAGAGTCTCCGTGCTGCACATGGTATAAGTTCGTTACGTGTTCTGTATATTCTTCCAATACATATTTTAAGCATAGCAAACCCCGTTCACATGTATAAGTATATGTTCCTTTGTATATGCAAATTGATCTTTTGTACGTCCTTGTTTCATGGTATATGCAAATTGTTTTATTGTATGCATCTGCACCATTATATATGCAAATTATTTTGTTATATGCGTTTGTTCCATCGTATTTGCAAATATTGCATTGTATATGCAAATTTTTCGTTGTATGCATTTGCACGTATATATTGTGAATTTACACTCTTGTAATTCTTGTGTGTCACTAAGGGTTTTGGTATAAGTATTTATGCGTATTTTTATACCGTATTATTTGGTATTTATATTGTCTTCATACGTATTTGTATATTGTATAATTTGGTATTAATACATATTCGTATACGTATTATTTGGTATTTGTACTATATTTATACGTATTCATATACCATATTATTTGGTATTTATACTGTATTTATACGTATCAGTATACCGTATTTGGAGATTGTTTGTGTAGTCTATTTGTATTTTAGTTAGTATCCTTCCTAACTTCTAATACATACACATAATTGTACAAGTATTTATACACATAAGTTGGTATATTTTAAACATGTATATATTTTTATTTAAGAATATATTTATACATATAATTTCCATTTCACTTTTTTATAACTCTTTTTACCTTATAATTATGTATAAGTGTTTATAAAAGTTCTTGTAAGATTAGGGCTTAACCCTTTTATTAGACTTTCTTAATTACCGATTAAGGTCACTAATCGCGTTTAGTCCCATTAATCACCCCGTTATTCGTACTTTAATCGTGATTAGATTTTAGAAAAATTTCGCCATAGTTTCCCCTAAACTATGGCGTTTTCCACGTTTTTAAAACATAATTATGCATATTTAAATTCTTTAATCTCAATCAATCTC
This sequence comes from Scalesia atractyloides, assembly GCA_947069175.1. Taxonomy (NCBI): domain Eukaryota; kingdom Viridiplantae; phylum Streptophyta; class Magnoliopsida; order Asterales; family Asteraceae; genus Scalesia; species Scalesia atractyloides. The sequence goes on along the minus strand of CAMTDV010000116.1, from coordinate 18,689,976 downwards.
CAATCAAGTTTCAAACTATCAACTTTGCATGTATAACTTGCAAATGAATATCCTCATGCTGCATGAACTTTATGTATTTTTCTAGTCACACTTTTGAGATATATATGATGACACTTTCATATCATTTATCAAGATCATTTAAACTATCATATTTAGCACACGAATCTTGTTCTTATATTTAAACAACTTTGAATAACACACTTTTAAGACCATCTTATTGTAAGTCATGATTTTTAATTAGCATGAAAGTTATAAAATGTTCGAAATCCCTTTTATTTTTGTAGTAAAGTTCATGTATTATGTGGATGATGATCTCGTTAAGATTTAAATAGCAAGTTGTTTAAATCACAATTTTTAATCAATTTCCATAGAAGATCATCAAGCTAAACAACTTACTTTAACATAATCATCAAGAATATATAAGCTAACTAGCACTAAGCAACATGATCAACACAAAATACATCAAATTAGTAGACTTTTTATGTTATGATTAGGGTTTTAAGCTTTGGTTTTCTTAGAGTTCTAGATGATCAAGTTGTACTTTGGTATTCTACATAACATATGAAGTTTGAAAAAAAGGTGAGAAATGATCTTACAACTTTGCTATGGTTATGATGAAGATTAAGAAGCGATTAAGCTCCAAGGAAGCTCTAAAAGTCCTCCACGCTTGCACCTTCCTTGAGGGGTCTTATGGTGGGTTTTATAAGCTTAATTTGGTGGGTTTTGTGGATCAAAAAGGAAGGGTTACGGGTGTTTTGGGGCTGCCAAAAATGGAAGGGGAAAAGGGAATATGGTTCTTGAATTTTTTGGAGTTTGAATGTGATAGAAATATGATAATGAAGTTAGGTTTTATAGAGGTGAGTTCATCCATTCCAAATCTTGCAACCACGCTATGTATCTTACATTTTTAACAATGAAACAAGTGGGTGGGGCCCACTTGTTGACCGATTTCTTGTAGGGGGTGGTAATGTGTAAATTTTGTATTCAACATGTGGTAAAATGGTAGATATTTATGTAACTTAGTTAAGTATAATGATTAGTGACTGGTCTTGCATCATTAGGGAGTAATTATGAATTTTAGATGTTCATTAGTATAATTTAATTCCCTTGACTAGTTGATGTTAGTTTCGGGTGGTAAAAATATTTTTAGATCGGTCGTCGGGTCACTTTCGGACAATATACGGAAAGTGTGCTTTAGTACCGGAAACGTCATCTCGTCTTATTATATGGCACCACCAATGTTGTTTCGGACATGGAATACTCTTAACTAGTTCACTGGGTGATCCGTTTAGGTGTTAGGATGGTAAGGATGCTTCTTACTAGTTCGTCAGATCGGTTTCGGACAAGTTGTATCCGTTATGGCGTAACGTCGGAAGCTTATGTTTATGATATTCCATTGATATCCCCAAGCTTATTTGAGGTGTATAGCATTATATACGAGCCCTATGTCCCTTAAAGTGTTAGAGTCTTGGCGTTTCGGACAAATTTTCTTTGTTATATTTTAACGTGATTCAGACGAATTTTAATGACACGTGTTTTCCAGAAAGTTAAAGTGTTTTGTATTTAATGTCCCTAATTAGGGATTTATATTTTATTTCAACCCTAAAATGCTTTCATGCCATTCCTTGCTCGTTCCGACAGATTTCAGAACTTGCTGGCATTAATAGTGTGTTCAGGTGAATAGTTTTTTCAGCATTTTGCCAACATATTTGGACATAATTTGTTGTTTTCTCGCAACGTGAAGAATGTAACGATGTTGTTTGACATATTTAACCATGTACTATGATTGCTAGACTTTACACGACATAATCATGCATTAATTAAGTCGTAACGAACGCAATAAATTGTATAATAAAGTTGTTAAGTTGTACGGAATTTACCATTAATTTGCTGATTGTTACAAGAGCGCTAATCATTGCATTCAATCAAGCAAACAACTAATATAAAGTAAGATTTCATCCATACAATTAATTTAACACATGTTCGCAATCTACATATTGTTTCAATGGAAATACAAACTACAACTTTTGTTACATTGTTTAAAATTTAAAACACAATTTTACAAAACATAATTTTTTAAACAACTAAGACTTTACATTCCATGTTTTACACGAGTGCATTACATGTAAATCAAAGTCTACCAAAAGTGGATGAAATCTTATTGCTTGACTTCTTAACATCACGGACTCGTTTTTCAAATGTTGTCCACTAGTTACCTGAAATACATGTTATGTTTGAAAATGTCAACAAAATTTGGTAAATTCATGTGTTTAGTTTTAAATGGAATGAATCTTTAAAACATTTGAAATATTGTTTTGAAAACCCGGTATGTAAACCCTTAATAAAATCGTTGATTATTAATGTTTTGCAAGGATGCTAATATGTGTGCCCACATAGGACGCAACCAAACCTTGGATGATAAATTGTGTCTATGATACTCGTTTTGGACACAAAAGCACTCTAACAAATTCTTTTGTGCTGATAAGAGTGGGACTCGCCAAAACCCAATAGATCTATCCCTTTCGTTACTTGGTACTTGGATATACAATAATGGCCCCTTGATACAATCCTATCACACATGATCTTATGTTTGTTTCATTAACAAGCTTAACCATGCTAATTGTAAAAATTATCCTTCCCCGAGAATTTAAAACTATAAAACGTTTCAATAAAAGGGGAAACATGATCTCAATGATTTGTGTCTTGTGCAAATCTGTAAATAATATTTGGTTATGCGTTCGCGACCTAACCTACAAGTGTTCAAATCTCGTTAGACACTTAGGCTTTGGTTTTGTTTTGTTTTTGTACAAGTATTTATCTAAAATTTTAGGTAAACTTGTATTCGTTTGTATCTTTGGTTGTTAATATATATTTCATATATGTTTTGTATCCTTTTTTTTAAATGGGCCTAGATCAACAGTTAAGTGCAATGGCCTAATCCATTTGATTTGTAAGAGTGGGCCTAGCCCAATTGAATTATATGTGTGGGCCTAGCCCATTTGAATTATATAAGTGGGCCTAGCGCAATTGAATTTTGTATATGTGGGCTTAGCCCCATTAAAATATAAAAGTGGGCCTAGCCCATTTGTGTTTTGTTAGTGGGCCTAGCCCAATTGGTTTCTATAAAAGTGGCCTAGCCCAATTGAATTTTAACAGTGGGCCTAGCCCAATTGATTATATAAATGGGCTAGCCTATTTGCTTACGTAAATTGGCTTAGCCTATTTGCTTATGTAAATGGGCCAATCCCAAATTTTAAATATTACTTATATGTTTATATAAAAGATAAGTTTATAAAAACTATTTAATAATTTTATATAACTTATTTATACAAACTCTAGTGTGTGTGTATATATATATTTTTCGTTCATATCGTCTGTTTGGTTTTCATTTCGTTGAGTTTGTTCGATTTGTCCGATATGTTTGGACATATACATTTTTATTAATCGTCAAGTTTCAAGCATTTTTTATGTTTTGTATGTTTGTGTAAATCTGTATGTTTTAGCATTTATTACTACATTAACTAAGTACATAATATTTATCCACAAAATATATACATACAAGTTTGGTGATATATTTTTATTCTAAAATATATATGTTTAACCATTTTTAGTTTAAGAAAATCTATCAATTTTTAACTTAAACTTTTTCACCTAAAAACTTGTATAATCATGATTATAGTTTCTAATCAATTTTAATCAAAATAATCATTAGTTAAATACATTTTAATCATGATTAAATTTTATAAAAGTTTGCCATTCCCCTGAACTATTGACTTTTCCTATGTTTCATAAACATGATTTGTATACTTTTCAACTAAACAATTTTCCAATCTTCTATAAGAACAATATAAACTTAAAATCTTAACAAGAACTATTATGAACTTGTATGTAATCTTTATAGTTCAAAAATCATGTATTAATGTGTGTTCATCTTTACTTTTCTTATCAAGTTCATGTAAACTTTTTAGTTTATACGAAAGCTTATGTAAATATTTTCAAGACTTTATTTTTAACATGATTTTTATGTAAATCCATATATTACATGTTTCATGAAAACATTTTTAAGCAATATTACAAGTTGATAATATTCATGTTAATAGATCTTGCTAGATCTAAACATGCATGTGTTTAAATCATACTTTTGAATATGAAGATGCAAGATCAAGTTTACTATATCAACTACAACTTCAAAGATTATCAAGAATCATTAAAAATAACATATAACCATATTAGTTTGTTTATTTTTTGTTAGTATTTCATGTAATATTTAGATGAACTTTCAACATGATTTACTTGTACATTTGTGTTTAAACAAAAATCACAAAAGTATAAGTACAAGATTTAGATCTTACTACTAGCTCTTAAATAAGATGACGAAAAAGATGAAAATGATGATTTGATGAAGATCCTAAAGCTCCAAGACTTGATGAATGCTTCAAATAACTTCGAACAACTTGCAAATGCCTTTCAACATCATGAAAGAGCCATGCTAGTAGTAAATTGGATGTTTATGAAGATTAAAAAGATGGGTTTTTGGGTGTGTTCTTGGCCAAAATTATAAAGGAGGAAGGAGAAGTGTTGTTGAATTTTGTTGCAAATATGGAGGTGTTGATGAGTTGTAATATGGTTATAATTTTTCATACACCTAACATACACTTAGCAATATTGTAAAAGCTCAAACACAGCATACTTTGGTTAGTCGGAAGCCCACTAAAAAGGTTGGTTTTTATATATTTTTTTATGAAACTTTGTATATTTTATAAACTTTTATAATCTTTGATGTTTCGGGTATTGCGTTTTTATAATTCAAATGTACAAATGGTAAGTTATATAATGTTCGGTATGCTAACTAGTTCACTAGACTAGTCGTTTTCTTGTTTGGATAACGAATTCGGCTCGTATTTCGTTATTTTGGTCATAGTTTTTGCACCGGTTTTATTATGGGGTAGTTACTGAACGGGTTATGTAGCTTTAAACAATAAAGTTTATGTAGGGATTTGTGTGTTGTTTTCAATACCCTATATATGGTTTATGATAAATAACGATTAATTTTGGATTTCGGACGTTTGCTAAATTGTTCTACGGAGTGCTATACATTTCTACAAAATTGTTGAATTTGTATGTGGACAAGACAATTTAGTGTTTATATAATTTCCGAAAAGTACTAATTGTAAGTTGTTTCCAACTAATGTTTTTATGTATTATTTGCGCCGACATGTTTTCATGTCTCGTGTTTACCATATAGGACGGTACCGCGACTAGTCTGGACATGAGTAGTGTGTTCGCATTTATACCGCCAGTCTAGGACATAATTTTGTACTTTTTTGAATTGTGGCGAATTTGTTATGATACTACACTATGATATTGTATATTCCTAGACTTTTTAAGACTTATTAAATAAAATCAAGTCAACTATACGAAAAAAATAATATAATAAGTGTTTAAGTATTTTGCTAAATGTCACAAATTCTATTTGAAGACCCAGGTCTGTGCAGGCATCAAGTACTCGAAGCTTAGCTGAAGAAAAGATTACAAGTTAGCATTGAAGATCCCGCACTCATCAATGGAGAGTCTGTAAATGAACTTGTATGATAAGTGTTGGATTTCCATTGCAAGGGTCTTAAATGAAACTTGTAATAAACAAATATGTCAGTCCGAATTTATACAGTGATGTCTGAATTTAGAGTAGTTCGGATAAGGGTTTGTTCCTTAATCCGAGTTTATGGTTATCCTTTGTATTTCAAACTTAGTGTGACACACCGAATTTCCAACCAAATCTCGGCGAGCCCGAGTGGAGAATATCGTGACGTAAGTTGATATCATCATAGTCAATTAACATAGCACAGTGGAAGTCTTGGAGTTTAAAATACTATTACAAATCAAAATATCCATAGTTCGAAAATAATATACAGACGGTTTGTATATTATTTTCCACAGGCGGATCGTAAAATATACAAAAGATGAACATCAGACTTTAGGCAGATATAAGGATTTGTAAGATCCTCTTATATCAATTCCAAGCAGCTTCTAGTCTACTTTGTATTGTACCTGCAACTTAGTCTTTTGAAAATACGATAGCTTTCGCTGGTAAATACAATTAACTGACTCGTCTTGAAAACATTTCAAAAATTGATTAAAGTGCACAGGGCATATGAAAATCTTTTATAACTTGGGAAAGTTAAGCTTTTAACCTTGTATAAAGATTTACATGTTTGTCAAGACATATGGGCCCCAGTATAGAAACCGAGATATGATAACTGACACACCACTTATGAACCCATGAAGGAGTTATCCCCAACTTGTGGGTAAAAAAATTTTAGCATTCGCATCTGTCGGTCTAAGTGGTGTGTCAAACCGACTAGCTTAAAGGATCAAAACAGTATGACATGCTAGATTAAGCGATGACCAGATAGAATGTAGTTTAAACACAGTACAAGACTTTTATGACATGGGTAAACAATTAACATTTAGGAATTTGAGATTCAAATGATAAGGTTACACCCGTTTCGGTTAATTTTCGTAAACTAGTTACATATACTTAACCGTACGCATATAAGTGATATCGGTTAACCGGATGAGTTATGAACAAGCTCTATACGTCATTATACTTTAAATAAGTTGTAATATTAGTAGGATATCAACTTATATGCCCGTTGAGGTTTTAAAACGAAACTACTCCTTATAAGTTGTTTTGACCATTATATGTCGTATAAAAGGAACCTGCATATATTCTGATGTTATGATCAAAAACATTTTGGAAATATACTTAATTTGTGATATATTATCAGTAAGATGTCACACATAAGTGTGCTTTATGGTTTAGGACCAAACTACGCACCGAAAGGGCATTTTGGTCTTTTAAAAATATAATTTACGATATCATAATAAAACATAGTATATGATTAGAATAATAATACCATAGTATGTTAATTATATTAACATATCAGTAGGTATTCCATTTGCAAGTTCATTTGTTGATTAAAACCTTGTTTATGTAAAAAGGCCATTTTAGTCAAAGATTAACATTTTAGCAGAATTTATGCATAAACTCATATTATGATTATGATCAAGTAATATAACCTTAGAGGGTTATGCTACATTGCATGACAATCATAATGTGACCATAAGTCAGTAGTAAGCTAATCTAAGTCGGGTCAGAATCGAATGTCAAAGTAGAAGTCTAACTTTGTGACTTTCGGTTGTGAACCGACCCTAGGACTGGAATTGACGGGCCGAACATGTTCCCACATGTTCTAATAATTATTATCAACTTTTTTAAGTGTCAAAAACATATTTATAACATATATAAACTCATATTACGACATTTATAAAATCTAACCCGTTTGACTTTTTTTTTAAACATAAATTTTGACCCGTCAATTGACCTAGTAAACATGATTCTTATGAGGTGCCCTTTTAAGGGATTAATACCTTCCTAATTAAAATCACTTATCCATGTTCATCTTGAACAATCGCTAGACCATAATGGTCTTAACTGAAAGTCAAAGCATTTGTCGAAAATGCTTGACTTTTGGCTATTAAAGCCTACAAAAAGAAAAGAGCAAAGATGAATCACTTACAAGTGATCCAAAAAAGCTTAGAACTCAAAGGGATACTCCTAGATGACCAGGAAATTCCAAGAGTTTAATAAGATAGGAGAAGAGCAGATGAGCAAAGAATGAGTGAACTTAGTGGGCTATTTATAGTGCAAGAGGGTGTGTGTGGATGAAGCTAGGTGTTAGAGGTGTTGTAGGATCAATACAAGTGCCTGAAAGATGTCAAGAGCTGCAAGAGTGTGGCAATTTGTAGGCTAGGTGGCATCTTGATAGAATTTTAGAGTTTTGACACATTTAGTCCCTCAAAATAGTTTTATGAATTGTCATAAATTGTCCCTTGACTTATATTCAATGACATAATGACACATTTTAATTCTTTTCGTTCAACACATGATGTATCAAAGAAGAGTGTGAATAACCGAATGTTAACAAGTGTCACACTAGGTGCTTTTGTGACTTATACGTAGTTACTAGCTTAGAATACGATAAATACTAGTTGTTATCATTATATGGGTTAAATTACCGAATTTTTAAAGTTAAAGGTTCGGTGATGATGCTAAATACTTAAAAATGGCAAATCAAAGTATATCACCTCAACCGAGAGTTGTTTGGATCTAAAGGTGGCTTGACTATGAAAGAATTACGAAAATAATGAAGTCTAGGGGCCTTAGGGTCACTTATTGAAAGTTAAAATATTGAAAAATTAAGGTTTCAGGGTCTCGCTGTAGGCTACGGTCGCCAGACCATAGCTTACGGTTAGTAAGATTTTGGTTCAGCAAGCCTGGACCGTAGCTTACGGTCCTTGAACGTAGCCTACGGTCCAGTTTATGAAAAGTTTGTGAATTTGGTCATGTTTGGGCTAGTTGAGTGGCTAACTCATTTGAGGCATCATTCGAAGTTACGTACATGTGTATGTACATTACCGAACATGAATTTTTACGAGGTGTTACCTGAGTTTTATACGCAGTCCAAGTTTAAGTGGTTTTGGGCTTTGTTCCTTGTTTTGTTTATCCGGACATGTGAGTCCGGAGGTGTCTTGTATAAATACCTTTATGGTTTAATGACAAGACAACGTTTCTTTTGTGGATAGTTTCTCTGGCAAGAAAACCCTAATCATTGTGTGTGTATTGGTGGATGTTGGTGTGTGTGTCGTCATACCTCTTAGAATACTCTGTGCATTCTCAGATCATCTTCTTGTACTCTTTCTTGACCAAATCTCTACCGTGGTTGTCACAAGGTGGATTCCGCACACCTTGTGTTCGTGTTTGAGCGACATCCTTGATCGAGAGTGGTTTAGGAGACCGTATAAGATGATACTTTAGGAATCTTAACATCCGTTGAACCTATAATGGTTGTTCCTACAAGCCGAAAAGTTATTTACTTATGTTATGATGTTGAAGAAGGGGAGTTTGTGCAAAATTATACAAAAGAAGAAATTGCAAAGATGTGTGGTATAGACAAAGAAAGCTTTGAATTTGATTTTGAAGAGGAGTTGATGAACATAGATAATTAAAAGCCTGAAGATTATGTGTTCAATATGATGAGGTTATCGTTGAAAATGTTATCGTTGAAGATGATTCTAACAATGAATTGCAACTGGTGAACACACGGACGATTTCCAACGATTACAGAGATGTTTGCTCACCAGGCTAAAAAAAATTATCTCTCATAGACTCCGTTTTCCTTTAAAAGGACTTGAGAAAATGGCACAAAATGATTCCCACAACATAAGTTTCAGCAGTAAATCACCTATGCTTGTCAGATATGAATACAATATCTTGCCATGTAGGATGGGCATATGCTATCTCAACAAAATACAGGGTGTTGGAGATCTGTGGCTTTCGGACCACATGTCCCAATGGTACCTAGTACCAAAAACGCAAATGTACAGGAGCCAAATAAACTTGAAAATTACTTTGAGTAAGACTATTAAAAATTCGAGTTAGATGCTAAAACCTTTAGTATTGTGGCAATGGCTCTTCCGAATGATATCTATGATGGTCTGTTGCTTTGTAACAGCGCCAAAGAATTGTCGGATGCACTCAAAAAACAACTCGGTGGGACGGAGGAAGTTATTGAGAACACTCGAGAAATCCTAAACCAACAATATAAAATTTTCACACATGTCAAAGGAGAGACCCTGTCACAACAGTTTGAACATTTTCTTTCTTAATTATTGAAATAAAGTTGGTCAATAAATAATTTTTAAAAGCCACTTTAAATCAACGATTTCTAAGATCTTTACGTAAAATATGGGACACTATAGCTATAGTGATAAGGACATCCCCAGATTTCATAGACATGAGTCTTACCTAGCTACAAGGAAAGCTCCTAACCTTTGAGAGGAATCTTGTCCAAAAGTAAAAGCTTTAGGAAACTAGAAAAGTGTCTAATAGTTACACTTTTCGTAACACAACACTTTTGGGTCAGGAAAATTCATCTGGAATGAGAAATGATCAGAGTTATGATGACTTTATTGATATATCAATTGGTATCAACTCAAATCAACATTCCACTAGTTATGCTTTTGCAGCATTTTATGAGACTCATGTCATTGATAATATGTCCTTTGTCCTCGATGACCTAAAGCATATAGATCCAACTAACTTAGAGGAGATGGACGTACTACAACAGGTAGCACTACTCAGTCTTAGAATAAGCAATTTTTATAAACAGACTAGGAAGACTTATCGAGGATTGAATGGTAGGTCAAAGTGGGGTTGGATAAAACAAAGATTAAGTGCTTTTAGTGTAAGAGGTTGGGACACTTTGCTAGGGAGTGCAAATTTCAATCTGCATAATTGGTAACATACCTTAGTCAAAGATCTCAACCTAGTACACAACAACATAATTATTCCCAAATAGCCATTGACCAAATGTGCAAAATACAACTTATCTAGCACAAACCATGAATCCTGTACCTGTACACTATGTTCACACATCACAAACTCCTCAAGTTTAGTATGTCAAAATACCAATGGCACATGTTCAGTCAGCTACTCCTACTCCTACTACCATAGAGCCTAGTCAATAAAGCCTATTTACAAAGGTCTATGTTGACTTGAATAGCATGCCATAAAATTTAACTGATGTTGCTTTAATAGCAAATATGAATGAAGAACATGAGAACTATTGTTTTATGGCCATTGAGCATATTTCAAGAATTGTGGATAACTGTTGGTGGATAAGAGTTTGTTAGTAAACCTACTGAAAGTTCATGTCAAACAGTAGTGATTGACTAGGAGCATGCATGAAGGTTGGATAATATCGATCCCAAACTTCCACTAATGTCCATAGTGCTGATCAAGTTGCATTGGCTGCCTCAAAGGTATCTCCTCAAACTCTAAATGAGTTGTGTTCAGAAAAGTGCATTGTAGCCTTTGCTATCATAAATAAGGCAAATGAAAACTTGAGAGAAAAGGTACAAATCTATGAAAGGATTTTAAAACAAGAATAACTAAAAAAAGACCTTGAACTAAGAAGCCTCAAACACCACATCTGTAACCAAGAACCAACTCCAATCAACAATAGAAAAGTATCAAAAATGTAAAAAGGAATTGGAATCCACACAGATCATCTGTGAAATAAGGGTAGAATCTTGTCATGGTTATGAGATGCTTCAAGATAAACATATCAAGAGCAATGTGAAGTAAGGGGTTGGTTTTAGAAAACATGACCAAGAACAAGAAACCCAAGCTTCCATTGATTCTGAAATGGTTGAGTTTATACCAACTACATCAACTAGGGAAGAACTAAAAATCACTAAACCTAGTGGGAAGAAAATAATTCTTGAAAAACCACTGAGTTCCATTCAAGCTGAAACACTTAGGTATGAACTAAAACCTACTTTGACAGATGAATGTGATATTAAGAAAAATTTCAAACGCATTGACTTTACAAACCAAGGATACAGGTCATTCCTCTTGTCAACTCTCAAATGGATAATGAAACATGTGTTCATCAAAAGAGATATAAGGGTAAGAAGACACGGATCTAGCGGTGAAATGTGATTTCTGTGGAACGACATATCACATGACAAAAGATTACTATAATTAAAAGCATATAATATTAATAGAACAAATAGTGTCTGGATATCCACTCCTGGGTGTATTGTTTGTGGAAAACTCAACCATTTAACTTAGCAATGTTCTTTTCTCGAGCCATTTAATGTAAAATTGAATGATTCTAAAAAGAAAATGAACCTCAAAAAGGAAGATGGGCCCAGTAACCGAAATGCCCAATGTATCACTAAAAGAGCTGAGCCTAACCAAACTGTTTATCATCAAAAGTCAAACTTATCTTTTGCACAAAGAGAAGGCCAAATCTCTGTTGCATCACAAAATGCTTTACCCAAAGGTTATGGACAATCAACCTACACTAGATTACCTTATAGGTATACAGAACCTATACCACAGCCTAAAAACAAAGCGTAAATGCACATTCTTATGGGTTTCAACATCTGGTTGGGAATGGTCAACCTTCAATTACCTAAGTGGGCATGTACTTGCAGAGAGTCAAAACAATTGTTGGAGATTGTACAAAAATTCCTAGTGACCAAAGCAATCCCAGCAAGAAATTGCAGTGGTTCATGACACCAAATCCAAGGTAGACAATGCTTTGGATCATCTGCAGGATTTACTCATTCACCACTATTCGTAGAAAACCACTAATGGCAATTTTAAACTGCCAATAGAGGCTACCTAAATTATATATATTTTCTGTCAAAAAATCAGAAAAACCTAAAATCTTTTTTTAAAAATCCAGAAAAGATTGACAAAATTAATAAAAACAAAAATTGTGTTCAAAGAAGTTAAAACATCTGTTGGAGTGGTTCAAAAGTTTGTTCAATTGTACTAACCACTGTTCAAGGCAAAAAACCACTATTTTCATCAAAACTCTGTTCAACCCAATAAATGTTTTAAGCAAAGGTTTTACAAAACTCTATTGACCAAAAGTCAAACAGAGGTTTCAAAACACTGATTAAGATATTTTAAAAAACCTGATAAGCACAACAGTGGTTTCATCAAATATTTTTGAAAAACAAATCTTTGATATCTTCATCAGAGGGCTATCTATGAACAAATGGCAATTAACCACATGGACAAAAAGGTAATTGTTGTACATGTAGGCATCCCTGTTCCATTAACAATATAAAAACCCATGCGAATACAGAGTTTACCTCTATCCTTCATTCTTGAAAATTTCAAAAGCATTCCAAAAGAGAAAAACTCCGAACTTGATTCCATCAAACTATGTTTGATCAAAAGATTTTATGGATAAAATATTGTCAAAATATTTGAACATAAGTTCATCATGGATCTCAAAATCAAAACCCCACATAACGACCTACCGTATCTTGTGAAACACAGCATGAATACAAATTTCCACCCCGTTATAGACGTATCAATTCATCCAAATACCGCAAATGCAAAATTATCCCTTCAAAACAAAAAGCCCTTTCACGTCCTCTACAATCAATAAAGAGCATGTGGAAATCAATGCACAGTCCATCCCACTATGTTCCAACTAGAGGATGCGAAAAGTATGAAAACTCTCCCCAAAAATGAATTACAAGCTATTCATAGAAATGGGCTATGAAGGACAATTGGTGGGAGCAACACCTTTTAAAACAAAGTTCCCACCTCAACTCAAATTCTTTTTCCATACTATTTAGGTCTGTCTCTCTGTTAAAACCACCACTTTTAATGAAATCCCTCTGAAAACTCAATATTTAGGATATGCTATTTTAGAAAATTTAAACCACAAGCTATCCCAGACTCCATTTTCAGATTTGGTAGCAAATTTTAGGACAATCAAGAGAGGTAACGGCAATCCTTTCTTAGCCTACCAAGGACTATTGAGCTTTTACCTACAAAATGTTTTTCGAAAAGAATGTTTTGAAAATGGTGAAGCATTACAAAGCAAAAATCTATCTAATGAAATATTTACTCGCGTGATGGCAAAAGCCATGAAAATGTCTTAAAAAATCAAGCAACATATGTTACAACATCTGTTGCTGAGCCCACTGCACTTGGTGACCATAGTGCAAATCCCACCACTATCAAACCCACCCCAGACATTTCCAAACAAACCTCATCCATTCTCATCAACAAATCTAAAAGTAAAACCACAAAAAGAGTATCTTTGGGGTTGAGAGGCTAGAGATACCTGTTGTAGGAGAAAAGCAACAAACACAAACATTTGTTGTTACTTCCTCACGACGGATGCAAGCATCTCCACCAAGCCAAACTCCTCACTTTTCCTCATAAAAGGAAGGTGTTGTAAGCACAGGGGATATAAGTTAAGTGGGAGATACATCAATTGATTATCTTTTCTAAAGCCCCTGTCCCTGCTACTGTTTGATTACCTATACCTACATCAATCGTCCATTCACCCTTACAAAAAATTGATTGAGTCATTTGATACATCTGACTTGCACATACATAGTTCCTCTCAATTCCAAATCAAAAAGAGTTCACTCCAACAAGTGACTAGGGTAAGTCTAGAGGTCATTGTTATCCCACAAGTAGAGGAGGCTACACCTCCTGTAACTCTAGAGATACATGCTGATATCTCATGTGGGCAGCTACTACAACTGTTGAGACAAGGATATATACAACGATCAAACATAAATAGTTCGTGACTTTGTGAGTAGAAATGTATAAACTGACTAGTAGAAAACTTATTATATGTGAAATTCCGAAACTTAGGATATATGAAAATTCGGAATGTGGCATCTCATTAAACAAACATAACCAACCAAGTTCAATTAAAACAACATGAAACACGAAAATAAAAAAAAATCTTATGATAAGTTGATATTTCAAAATGAATATTGGAACTTGCTGGATTTGGTGTGTAGTAGAGTTTATAATGTTTTCCATGCGTTACTTTTGTAATCACGTGGGCCCCCGCAATTACTAAGGTTCTTCATGGTCTACATATGTCCACCCATTGACATACACTGAACCCAAAAACTAATCATGAAAATGATATGTGATCCAAGTTTGGGGTGATATGAAATGATGTTGGTCTTTAATTCCGGGCTACTATATGTGGGTTACATAAACTCACTTTGACGAGAGAGAAAACTCAGATGAAATTCGGAATTCAAAAACAAAATAAATAATATTCACGAATAGGCGAAAAGAAAATAAATCAAATTAAAACTTTAGGTAAGTATATATAAGAACAAAATATTATTATACAATGTGTACGATGAGACAAATATAGAGAATAGAATAGTATTAACTTTAGATAAATAATATAGCACATGACAACATGTAGCACATAATACAAAGCATATCATAATTAAAAGTGATCATGTGAATATGTATACTTTAAAATTTTAAAAGCTAAGACAATTAATCAAATAAGCACACAAGGTACCAATGGTACCTACTAAACTATAGTCAAGTCTAAGGGCCTAACAATTTAAACCTAATTCCCTATAGTTATTGGCTCTGACACCAGTTCATCATACCCCAACCCGAAAAAGAACCATACGGGGCATGATTGATTGTTCAAAGCTTAAAACCCCTATTATAAAATTATAATATTTAAAGCATCATATTAAAATTGTCACATACAATCATATAATTCCAAATATTTCATACAAGAAACTAAATTCATAAAACAGAACAAAATCTAGTTTATTAACCAAGGCGGTCCTAAGTGTCTTTGTCTCGAATTCGACTCACATTTGTGTAACATTATCATGCGTAAGAGAAAAGGTTTTTGGGTTAACAAAATGTATGTGAATAGATCCAATTTTTAATAATATGTTGTTTAGTTACTTGCAAAATATAAATTAACATTCAATCTCAAATGTGATGTTACATCCATGATACATCAATAATGAACACATTCACCATAACTATAACTAATATGACAACATAATAATAATAGTAACAATAGACACAATGAGATCAATCAAGCCCTAAGGAGCGAGTCTAATGACGTCGGCGATATCAAAATCAACCGATGGTCATGTGGAACCGGTCAGCCAGTGGACCCACAATAGAAACCTGTGACACAGAGCGAGTAACACATAGATACGCACATATGAAACAATAGATATTAGAAACATGTAAAACGTAGTGAAACACCGATTTTTTATTTTATGAATTTAAATAAAATTGTGGAAACAAAAATGGGATAAAGGAATGGAACTACTCACGGTTGGCGTTCTGTTTAATCATGATTCAACCGCACAAAATTTTGAGGAAGTTCTTGGAAATACAAGGTCACCATAATATAATAAATAGTGGAAATATACTAAATACCAAATAACAATAATAAATCTATCAAATATATAATGTAATTTGTTGCTCTTATATAATCTAATAAATATGTATATTAATTCTAAGCTAAACACTAACTAAATAATGTGGCACATTTATACAATAACGTGGCACATATTGTAATGTATACTATGTGTTTGGATGAGTTTTTCCATTTCTACTTATTGATTTTTTAATCTTCGTATCTCTTTTTTTTAAAGTCAAAACCAAGTGATTTTTATATTTCTCTTTTTCAATGCCTAAAAAGTTTCCTTTCACCTTGTTTTACAAACACCATTTCACAATAACTTCTTTTCGAAGAAGTCAATAAGTCATAGGCAGGTAATATACTCATCCAAACATCGCCTATGTCTAATTTAATCCGTTATCCAAGTTAACAATAAAATCTATAACTTAGACAATTTGTGCGTTTATATCAAACAAGTCCAAGGTTTAACGAAATGTTTTCATACATTTAGATATTAAACCTTTTATTAAAAAGTTTTTTTTAAACATTTTATTAGTTCCCTACTACAAAATAAATCATTAGATCATGAAATCTATAAAATATAATTACCAAGTCTTGTATGTTTTATAAATAATAATATTCATGATATTTTATTTAGAATGTTTCTGTAGTTCATATAATTTTCTTTATTATATATTGTGATTAAAATTCCATAACAATTCCAATTGATGTAAAAAATTCTACAAACTAAAACAATCATAACATGATGAGAACAATATCCTACTATCAATTTTATCAAAACCTAAGCCTAGAATCAAAAGCCAAAATTTTTACACCCTAAGAACCCTAGAAATGGAGAAAGAAAATTCGTATAGATTGCCTTCTATTATAGAAATTGATAGATGGGTTTTGTAGAGCTCGACAAATTAAGTAGAATGAACTTGGAATTACCTGATTTGACGTCCGAACAAAGAAGATATGGATGCTTGAAGTTAAAAGCCCTAGTTTGATCATGCTTGGAATTCACGAACGAAAATGAAGATTCACTTTTTTTGAGTGTTTGTAAAGTTTGGTAAAGGTGCTTTGGACTCGTTTAAGACTGATTTGGTGGATAAAGTTGACCAATTGAAGTTAGTTGGTTTTATATGCTTAAGTTCATTAATGGTGAATTTAATCCACTTTAAAACTCCAGTTATGAAGAGTTATAGATCGATTAAATGATGGGGAGCAGAGTTTCTTATGAAACCTAAACGAAATGCACCATTCGAAGTTAAATTGACGAGTATAACCCATGCTATACCCGAATGGCTTGGGAGTTGATATTGGGTGGCGCTGGCTTGATTCCAGTGAAGAAGATGATCAGCAGTTAGCGCGAGTTTGTGTTTATGAGCATAATGAATCGGGTATTCTTGCAAATGATGGCCATCAGTTAGCGTTAGTTTGTGTTTAAGAGCATAACGAACCGGGTACTCTTGCAAATGAAGGTCATCTATTTGTAGAGATGATTGGTGATCGTTTTCTCAGACAAACTTCACAACCAAGTTCTAGCAACTCTCATCTTGTTGAAGCATCTCGAAATGCAAATATTTATGAACTCAATAGGCAACTCACCTATGTGCTTACTCAACTGGAGCTCGAGAAGAACAAAAGTGAGGAACTTACAAATATTAACAAACTTGAGAAAATATGAATAACAGAAGGCATAGGTAATCAATGGTGGAAGGCTCCAATAGTTGAAGCTGGCTATGGAATGGCTGAAAAACGAAACTGAGGAACAGAAGAAGATTATTGTGGCCAATGAGGTGGTGGTTGAGTAGTAAGAGAGAGATTGGTGTTCTAAGGACCCAGGTTCGATTCCTGCCCTCCCCATTATTTTCTGCGGCACCTGGTGATGATGGAAGGCTAGGCGAATAGGTGGAGATCGCTAGTTCGATCCTTGAAGTGAGCGGGTTTTACCTCACCGCACTGTCGTGCCTTGGGCCAGTGTTCACGGGCATTGGCCCTAGGTGAGGGTTTTCCCGGTTCGGAGGCAAGCGTATCCCGATGTGGTGAATTTCGTCAGTAGCCCATTTGGAAGATTCGTCGTCCGTTAAAAAAATGAAGAAGAAGAAGATGATTGTGGCAGCTAACCAATTGCCAATAGTCCCCGTTTCTGGTGCTAATGGTATTGGAGGTGGCTACCCTCAATTATTGGATTCAGTAATAACAATGACTCATGGATTCAATTTGGGAAACGGACACGTTAGTCATTAAGACAGGTTAGTTGCTTTAAATTTCAAGGTCCGTTAAACTATACAAATTTCACCAAATTAAGTGAATAATAGGGTATTTTATTCTCCAATAAATGGAATATGAAGTAAACTCCTTAAAAAGTTCTTTCATCTTTAGTTCATCAGTTTTAAGTTCTAAACCCCAAATGTACTATGTGGACTCCTCTGGCTGCTGTGATTGCAACAGATTAAATCTTCCTTATGTTTTAAAAGTTATTTTTATTCAAAATCTCTAGAACAAGTAGTATCTTGGATATGTTTTTGTGTTTCATCTACTAATGCGTAGTTTCTTTAGAATTTTAGAAGTCTAAACCAATTATTTGTGGTTTTAACAGGTATTAAACCTCACATTTTTAATAACTTACAATTCTTTTCGGTTCTGTGTTATATAGTCTATCAATGGTATGTAAATATCTGAACATGATCTGTAAATCTAAGCTAGGGATTGTTAATAAAAAAACCCTGCTGCAAAAGAAAACCCCCCACAAACACTAGAAAACAAAAGCAAAAAACATGGATATAACATCTCTTTGAACTTGTTTATAAACCATTTTTTAAAAAGATTTTGAAAGTAAAAGTGAGTATTATAAAGCTTTAGCGCTATCATGGGATATGGTGTTTATACATAGCATTGTTTTACCAGGTCATGATTTTTCATGTTAATAACTAAATCTAGACTTATTTCTGAACATCTCCTGAGTATTATATAGCATATATACTTCAAATTCAATCAATTTTCAAGCCATCAACGCTACAAATTTTCACCAAATAAGATGCGGATTTAATCTTATTTCCTCCTTTGAGTTTAGCTTGAATCATCACCCCAAACACCGTAGTTCCCTCCAGTTCATCGCGGAATCATCCATATCCATCTTATCCCAGAGCTATTTTATTTGTATGATTTCCGTCCAGGGGGGGGGGGGGTCCCTCGCTAACCACATTCAGCAAGTACTCCACCTCCTTCTTTGTCTTCAATACGGCTTTCATGCAGCTCTGAACCAACAACGGCACTTGTCTAATGTTCTACACCATCTCTTTTGCTGAATCTTTCATCCATTCATCAGTCTTATCGTATCGGAAATACCAAGATTGTCTTATCTTATCGATGCTGTTCTTTGTCGTCAACAAACGCAGAAGAGCCATGAGGAAATAGGAAGATCGATAGCACCAACGGCTATTGAAATCATCGCTGCTGAATCTTTCATCCATTCATCCGTCTTATCTTATCGGAAATACCAAGATTGTCTTATCTTATCGATGCTGTTCTTTGTCATCAACAAGCGCAGAAGAGCCCATGAAGAAATAGGAAGATCGATAGCACCATCGGCTATCGAAATCATCGCTGCCATACAGATTCTCGTTTTAGGCGATTTACCAGTGAGTTTTTTTATGGGGAGAGAATGAAGGTTGTTAAACCTAGAAACTACATCGTCAAGGAAATCAGTTGCGGACGGGCGAAGTGTTAGTGCACTTTTAGTGTGTTTGTCCATAGTTAGAAATCTACATATAAATAATGTTAAGTATCTTGTGTCTGTAATTATACCGGACAACGCTTTCATTAGAATTAGTTATATTGAGTTAGGATCACTGGCGAACTACAAAAAAATCAGGGGTATCCCAATTTTTTTTACCTAAGGTCGTCCCAAAGAATTGGAAGGCACTTAGGGGCCTGTGCGGGATTCACTGCAAATGTAACTTCTGAAATTGTGTTCATTCACCCGTGAGATTCCCTGGTGCTTCCCAGTGGGAATTCCTTCGGTACAGTTCATTTCGTTATGAAACCAAAATTTGTTGTAGCAATCGAAAGAGAAAACTCAATTGCCCAAAAAATATAGACAAACATTTTATATGGATTGAAACCAAGCTATAGGTCATGATATTAAAAGATATTAGTTTTAATACAACTTGGTTTTTCAACCATAATCTTGAAATAAAAAAATAAATACATATACGTATTCAATTTTTTTTTAAAAGTTAACAAACATGAATTATTAAAGAACCATTAAATTGAATGAGTAGAAACGTATATTATTTAAAGCGTAGATATAAAAATAGAAATTAAAGAAAACAAGACAACCTTTATATATAATAAAAGATTCAAGCGATTTATATATAATAACTACGTATTCGTATATGTCTAACTTTTAAAGGTGCAGATATTTGATCAACAAAAAAATAATGCTATAAGAGCATTCATATTAAAACCTTTATATTGGAAAATTTAAATAATATAAAGGAAGAAATAGAGAAAACAATAAAAAAAACCACTACATTGTAATCTCTATTATAGAGAAAGTTTCATCGATATAAAAGCAAACTTTTATAATTAGAGGCTCATATCCATATTGCTATATTTTTATTCTGAGTGTTTAGAAAAGAAAAATAAATAATAAAATAAGTGATAGTAAGTATGATAGAGAAATAAATAGAAAGTTAAATGTTAAAGGTTTTTAAAATGTAAACTTTATTTAAAGAACAACGTATTTTTTATTAAATTTTATAGATGAAAATAAAAGTTGCAATATGAACGCATATTAAATATGAAAAGATAGAAAACACTCAATTATTAATACATTAATACTACTGGTAAAGCTAAGAATGTTAACATTGACCAAAGACTTTTTATTAAAATTGGAAGATATTTATTTAATATAATACTCACAACTACCCACGTGTCTAAGTACTGTTGGGTTGTTAGGCATGGAGCTTTTAAAAGTTTTTAAAAGCTTCAATCTTTAAGTTTTTAAGAAAAATCTTCAACTTAATAAAAAGCCTTTTTGGTTGAAGGAGCTAGAAGATTTTAGGTTAGGAGCTTGAAGCTATTGGTTAAACGCTCCTACTAGTAGCGTTTAGAAGGAGCTACAAGCTCTTAGGAAAAAAATTACTATTTTAACCTCTAAAAATAATGAACTTTCTAATGTACCTACTTTTTAATGTCCATTTTATACATTTTATTAAAAGCTCCAGCCACTCTGCCAAACACCTAAATATATCTAAAAAGCTGCAACTACAGCTACCAGCTTCTAGCCTCCAGCCACCAGCTTTCAGCTACCAACAACAGCTACTTTTGCCAAACATACCCAATATCTCAACCTATAACTTATTGTTATTCTAGCTTCATTTTCTTCAAGTTGCCCCAACTCCAAGTTTGTCCACCGGAATTTTTGTTTCCATTCAACTAGAAAATTTGGTTTTATCTCATCTTCACCTACACTTAGTGGTATCCTAATTTTTGTTAGAGGTATCATTCATAAATAAAATAAAACAGAGATGAAAAAAAAAATTGTACTTCATCAAAAAAGTTGAGGGGTATCCCGGGCTAAATCTCGCTCCCACGTAGATCCATCCTTGGTTAGGATTCGGTACCATACAGTTAGAAACGAAGTATGATGTCATTACACTATGTGATTACATCATAAGAACCATAATATATATGATGATGCGCGCATGGTGATGAACATTTAAAGCCAAAAGATGGACATGAGTAGGATAAAATGCATGGGTTCTCTCATATGTACAACAAAAAGCAAACCGCACGGATGAGTAGGAGTCCTCCGTTGATGCAAAGTCACATGCAGTTCAACTTGTCTTCTATAAATAGTTAACATCTCATCCGTTCAAGATGAGCTCCACACAACTTGAAGAACATCATCAAGATCAATTCCTTAGGAGAGTATCAAATTGTTTGTCGAGAGTCGAAACTCTGTCCGGTTTGTATTCCAAATAAAGAAAACATTTAGATTTATGTTTCGAATCATAGGATTACAGTTTCGTTTGCATATTCGGCACGTAAAAGAAACAAAACGCAGATTTTGTGTTCTTCGGTGAACCGTTCCTGCTCTTTCACGAAGAAAACAATCTATAGTTGTGGTAGCTCACTAAGTTTGTCATTCCATTAGTATAATTTTATGATGTCAATATATATAATATACAAGTTTTGTTTTTTAAAAGGAATGTTATACCTACCTTAGTTTATAATAATTTAAAAAACATGTTAACAGATTTTAATGGGCCATATTAATAGAAAGTGATGAGTTTTAAAATGACAATAATGCCCTCAGATATTGCATATGAGGGATATTAACCATTGAAGCATAAAGGTAAAGAATGAATTTTGCAACATTTAAACATAAGGATGTATCCTGCATTTTTTTATGCAAACATAAAGGCTGGTTTCTATACTTTTCTCTTTTCTTGGTTGACAAATATGTTCTCATTATAAAGGATGGGAGTTGTCCATTTTTCCTACAAAGTGTACAAAGTCATAAAACACACTCAAAACCCACATATAACAAAGTGAAGAATACTAGACGTCATATTTGTGGGTTTTGTGTTGTGCTTTGTATGGTAATGTTTTGATTTTCGAATGATTAACATTAGTGTGTTTTATACTCATTATCATGTTGTGTTTTATATTCATAGTTTTACGATGGTGTGTTTGAAGTTTTTATGAACTGTTAGAGTTTGGATATTGTGTTTTAGTATTCTTCACTTTGTTATTTGTGGGTCTTGAGTGTGTTTCATGGTTGAAATTGTGATGTTTTATAACTTTGTATGCTTTATAGGAAAAAAATTACTTTGTAGTCGAACCCCACCCCTCATTCAATATAAATCCTATTTTGTTACCCATTTGTAGTGAAGAAATAATGATTTTATATCCTTACTCTAATGTTCACAAGGGATTCAGTATTTTGTTTGTTTCATGAAGCATTTGATAAGATATAATTTAAACATTTCAATATATACTTTATGTTTTCAAGAGATTGTTTACTATACTGACATGTTAGTACAAGGACAACGTTTGAGTATCTCACACTTAAATAAAACTCCCATAAGCAGCCATAGAAATACAATCAACAAAGAACTTCCTCATTTTGGGAAATAGGAACAGATTCTCAATAGACAACCTAGCAAGAACATCCTAAGCGTAGTATAAAATCTCAGCATAAACATATATCATTCTATTTTCTTGTTAATAAAAATTTTAGGAAATTCAAGTGACTCGCAAGCAAGAACATAAACACATGCCATAGACTAAAGGCAATTCTTCTTATCATATTGGTTCCAAGTTTGTGTCTAATGGACTTATTCAAATGTACCACACCATTATTATAGGTTTAAAGGACATCTTCTAGAAGAATATTGGTTTCTCAAAGACAACATGCACATATGTGCCACAAAGAAACTAAACGAGCTATATTTTCTTTACTCCTACTTAATTCCTAACAATATAATCATTTTACACCTTTACCTGGTTGCTAGTAAACACTAGGTTCCACCACAACTAGCATCTCCTAGGTTATGTCTAACCAAAGCGGCCTACACTACTAAACCCTAGCACCCTATAAAATCTACAGCCACAATAGTCGATTGTAATTCTAGCATAGCCCCATTAAAATGAACATGACCATTAAAAGTTGCCACAAGAAAAACCTAGTAGTCACCTTTGGTCATAGTGTATCAATTTTTGCAACCACAATGCAATGTTGTTTAGCAACTCCACCATCAATGATGTGTATTACTTTCATGATATACATTTAATTTGTGGCCATATATAGTTACACATGTTTCATTTTGTTTCCATCAAAATAGCTTGTCACCTCCCTAACGGAATAGCACACCTTCATATAATTTCTCAAGTATCTAACTGCATAGCATACACATTAAATTGCATAACATTTGGTAAGAATTTAACAAAAGGTTTGTCTCTCCTTTAATTCCATACAAATGAATTTTGATTTAACATCTGTTTGACTTTTTCTCTTAACACCTACGTTTGGAAGAACAGTAACAGTACAACTTCCACCGCTCGCCCGGTAACGTCGCCACCACCTCCACCGCCGGCCGGCCGGTCGTCGCCCCACGAGTACCGTACAGATGGTAAGGTCTCTAATATCTCTCATATCCTCTCTTTCTTCTCTCTCTCCATCCATTCATCTCACATTGAACCACCACTGTTGTACCACCAACAAAACCGCATTGTTGGTCGTGTACGTCTGTGGTCTACAAAACTCCTATGTGTTAATACACCTGGAATCCATATCAACACATACGTCAGTAATCCAAGAATCTACATAAATGTTCCAGCTCAATTTCATCAATCAAATCATATTTACAAACTATTTGGATCTAACACACACTATAAGAGTATCTGACTCAGAGAATCAGGAAAAGTTCTAATTTTTTTATGTGGGTATGTGTACATAGAGACTCCTAGCGATTCAGTCTTACCATAGCTAACATATAAACGAAGATTTACATAACTAACATCAACATGTTACATAAGTAACACCCATACATACATACCTATTCTAGAGATCATACCACATCTAAACACCTATGATCCGTCTACCTTCCGGCTATAGACATAAAAATGTATATACAAACTACCCCTTGGATTGAGCTGGTAGTCCTAGTCTTTGGTCTTCACTTCTAGCAGATCTTCGAGTTGCTTCTGGCGTGTATTTTTAAAGCAAAACATACAAGAACGAATGAGACACTTAACTTTAATGCTTTAATGCTTCATCCATGTCTTAGAGGGTCGAGGTATTATCAACATCCTTTATGATCTCTCAATGTCATTCTCCAATAAATGTACCAACCACATAGGATAGAAAATCCTAGTCCGGTTTCCCTCTTCAAACACAATCACAACTTCACCCATTCTGAATCATAATGCCACCAAATTAGTGATTCACAAAAGTCTTGTTAAATCTTCTTGAACGGTAACTTCTTAATGTCATTTGGATTTAGAACCACCAGCAACTTCTTGGTTATCAGGTGAACTTTCAACTTTAAGATAAATCTCTCTGGACCCACGCTCGACAATGATAAACATCTTTCGGTACTCGTATTTCCTTTAAAGCACCAAGTATATACCATTCCATATTTCCCTATGCTAATATTCTTCTTCCACAATGCACACACATCCCATTGCGATAGACTTTTGAAATCGTGAGACCATTTTGAATTAGTGGATTCCGTCAACTCTCTTCATTGCATAACACTAATATACTAGATGATAAATGCAATTCCACGTATTTACCCGGACCTTGCTAGACTTTATGGACCCAATTAATAAATAATGATTAGATTGTACAGATTAACCTAACCTACAAAATTGTTGATTGCCACATTATTATATTATTTCTGTGGTCAGGAAAAAAGAAAGCATAACTGAGCTTACAAAAAGTCTTTCACCCTAACTATTTTATTTGTGTTGCACCGGATAACGTGTTATACAAGATGAAGATACCATAATCTATCTTAGATACGCAAATACAAACTTAGCTAACATATCAATGTGTAATGTATTATATCATCACATCATAAAACAACGTAACATCAATAGAGAATGTATATAAAAGAAGCAGGTATTAAAGGTTGTAGTGAATATATAACATACTTACATTTACATTTTAGAACCTTTATATTGAAAATTGATATTTTCATAGTCATTGAGTTCAATTATAGTTGAACTTAGAATGGGAAAATATCTGAATATGTTACAAGAAAATCAACTTAGAAGATAACTCAAGCTCGAAAACAAGTCTATATGCTTAGTCTAGACGCTATATGATATGACTACATAGGGCATGTGAAGATCAATGCTAGATCGTAGACTATCATGTCAACAAAATTAGTGAGGAGTAATCTAAAACATGTTTATATCTTGGCCTCACCACAAATGGTAGTACATACCATAATAGTGTTGTGGATGACTGACACATAGAAAATTCGCCACCGGCAGTATTGCAATTTGGTCATCTGCTGGTGGCGACGGTGGAATGTGAGAATTCGGAGAGTATGATTGCTGATGTTTGTTAATACACAGAGTTTAGATGGCCTTTGTATGGTTTAATTGTTGTGCCTTGTGTGTACTGAAGGAATTTCGGCTTATATCAAATTTCTTATTAATTAAATAAGATCCTACTACTTATACCAAAAATGTTATTAATTGTATAAAAAAATTTGTATTAATTATAAAAAAAATCGTATTAGATGTACAAAAATCCTCATTCTTCAAATTCACTGTCGACATAATTAATACTCGGGTTTGGATTTGTTGGGTGCTTCATTATCGACGTATACCATTCTAGACGGGGCGTGTACATGTCAAGCCATTGTTCTGCAGCGGCGCTTCGGAAGGTCAACCACAAACCGTTTACCGTAGGCATTGGAAACTGGCCTTCCAGCTTAATATGTATGAAGTGGTTGTTGTTAACATGTGCAATCGTTATCGTTCGTGGTTCTCGATCCGTCAGAGGGTTGATTATCGGGAAGAAGGTTGAACAACCATCGATGCTTAACAGGTGAACCACGATACCGTAGCTTTGTGCGATAAGAAGCCCTGCGTGGGGGAAGTCTATCCAGTGAGTGGGGGGACAATGCTCCACTGAATCCTAGATTAGGCTTTGACGATGCGTGTAAAAGTATCATTCCTCCCATGCTTCAAATACTGGCGCCCAGATCGATGCGTTCTGATCCATCTCTTGTTGATGGTCTTTTCGAATATGGCTCCATGCACGTTCTCCCATACCCAAGCCCACAGCCACGGACCGAAACCCACAATGACCGTCTGGCCTCACATCTTGTATGCACGAGATATACAGATGAAACAACGTGGGAAGGAGAGGCTTAAACCGTTTAATTGTTGACACATACTCGTTGCCCACTATCAACAGAAAACCGTTATCATCTCGAACATCTCTTTGTTTAGAACTCGTTGAACGGCTTAGCCCTGCTTTGGGTTTTTGCGACTTGATGACCGACTGTTGAGTGGCCTTCGACGGAACGTACGAGCTATGGCGAGGGGCATCGTGTGTACTTTGTTGAGAACCCTGGGACAGAACGTACGAGCTTTGGCGGGGGGCATCGTCAAACCGAAGTTGTGCTTGCTTTGTTGTTGGTCGTCCACGAGTCGAATGTGGGACAACCGGTTGTTTCTTGGTGGATTTGGTTGGGTCAACACCGCTTTAATCTTTCCCAGCAAGCTTTTTTCTGAGCAGGGGGGTGACTCTAACTGTTGTCGAACAATCTTCAGCTCTTCTACCACGTCAACGTCATCCAATGTCAATTTACATGGGTGGAAGTTAAGCTTCTGCCAGAAGATGTCTACGTCTTCGAGTTTAATCGGACGCTCTGCACGTACGCACTTTTCTAGCCTGCAATTACACGACAACCCACAGCTGTACCGCATCTGACATCCACAAGAAGAATGCAAGCGTTGCAACACGTCTAGTTTCCTAAGTAGCTCTCCACTCAACAAGTCAAGCGCTGTATGGGAAACTTTTCCACGTAGGTGGTAAAATAACGGGTTTTTGTTGTGGTTCATTATTTTTTCGATGCTTTCTCGAAAGCTCCTCCTTGTTTCCACGTATTGTGTTTCAACTATATCCTTAACACAACCTACTATACGGTCCAGCGAGCTCCTATCTTGGACGTATATCTTTAAATTCGCGTGTTGACTCTCAACTCTGTTTGTGGTACGCTGCCCGAAGTTGCGACTCTGATCAGTCCACGCAAAGACAAACATTTGCTTGTAGTCTTTTAGCCAGTTATCTTACACGTACGCAAACACCCCTTGAAGGTGTCAATAATTAGTTAAATGTACATACGTAGGTCATATTTTATTACAAAAACTTACTTGAACGTTTGCACTCCACAAATCGCTTTTGCAGGTGGCGTAAGTTGTACTCGTATATGGGTATTTATGGAGACTCACACAATCTCCCCCAGTATGACAAAAATTTTTGCCATTCTTCTTCTGTGAATGCGCTCTTACAGTGCTTACAAATATTCTGTTGAATGTGAAACCTGCAGAGATATCGAGAGGCGTTCGGAAAAACTTTAGCACACGTGTTAATTAGGGCCAGGTCTCTATCCGTTACAATAACACGTGGCTTCATACATTCGTCCAGCATTAACCTTATCCTCTCAAGCACCCATACAAAGTTATCACTACGTTCTTAGAAGATAACAGCATGCGCGATACAAAACGAATAGTTGGTGGGCGTCATACCAACTATCTTGACAAATGGCATGTTGTATACGTTCATCTTGTACGTGGAATCGATCAGCAAAACGTGCGGGAACGCACGCCACAATTCACTCGAGTAGGGATGAACAAAGAAGATCTTTGTAACGACCTCTGTTTCGGGTTCCTCCCGTGTCTTGTAAATAAATTCGTTTGTAATAAGGATGTTTTCCAGCGACTGCATGGGATTCAATCCGTATCTTTTTTCGGCCCTAATCTTCTGAACTGCGTTCTGAACGTCTTTCTGAACATGGAAACTGTTGGGGAACTGCTTTCTTATCGTTTGAAAAATTCTGCGCGGCTCCACCTTTTGTGCTGTCAACTGCTCGATCAATCTGTATTCATCAGGAGCAAACCTTCGCACAAACGCATGGCCCGACAGGTCCTGATAGACTTCGTGGTTATGTTCAGTCTTCCCCCTTTTATCCCCCATGTTTCATACGGATGGTCTCGCACAATCACCAGGTAAAACGGGCAACCGGTTTTCTTGCTTTCAGCTTTTCTCACCATTGATGTAGTATGGTGCTCACCACCATAGTCATATTCAAGCCATACCTTCCCGGTCCTTCCACCAATTTTATTTGATCGTCGAGTCACAATAACGAAACCAGCCGCCTTTGTCGTTTCCTGTGCCCAGTTTTTTAGCTTATCTGGAGAGTTGAAAACCTGTAAAATCGATAACGACATGTTAGATTTTATGTTTACTCAACTGCACAGCATAAATAAATAGGTTTTGATACCGTCTCTGTGAGGTACGGATTGCCTCCACATGGGGGTGTCTCACCACCATATCCTCCATCGTCAAGAGAGACTTGTTGACCGTACAAAGAATGTGTTGCATTGTAACTTTCGTAACAGTCTCCTCCGTATCCATCTGGACCGTGTTGTTGCACGTACGAGTATTCACACCCGTATCCATAATCTGGAACCCATGTTGCGCAGGATAACATGGTGCATCAACTTGGTACGAGTCATCCACATGGGATGTTTCATCAACGGGAGGAAGCTCGTTCAAATCTATAAACGGTCTGTTTTGATTTCCTTGTACACTTGACACAACCTCCTCTTGCTCGTTAGAATTGGGAACGACGGTCTCCCCTAACAACGGTATCATCATTAGTAAATAATAAAAACAACAACTAGTTTAACCTAATAACTGTTATCGGACTGTGCGTATCACTTTACTGTTTTACTGACATGCATGCAGACCACCAACCTTCAAGACCCGTCTTGGGCAGGTTGTCTTCGGGGTCCGTCTAGGGCTAGACGCTCCGTCTAATGTGACTGATTTGACATTGTACGGGGGCAGAAATGTGGTCGGAGAGAAGGAACCCTAGACGTCCCGTCTAGGTATAGACGACCCGTCTAGAAGGTATCTAAATAGGCGAATGGGTGTATGAATATGTAGACCCATAAATAATCATTCCTTTTAGAGTATTACAAGTCTTTTTTTTCTAAAGAGTAATAATTGTGGACTTTTGACCAAAAGAATTTTTATATTGTATTGCTGTCCCTTTAGTTATTTCTTGTACTTTGTCCTATATCTTTTTTGCAATCATCCGAATTAGATCAATAATGAAAAGATTATAATATGCAATTAGTGACAATCATAATTATTCCATTGAGGTGATTTTGAATATCATTTTCTGCAATAATTACTTTGTTGTAGTTTGCTTACGGTTGTTTAGTTGTGATACGAAAGACCTTTGGGACCTACAACGATTCCGGGAAATATGATTAATATAGTTGTGTTTAGTAGTACACATAAGATTCATATCGTCGGGCAACTTTGAAATCATGTGCTACAATACTCCCGATCATAGGGAATCCGTAAGAAAATACATCATTAAGAATGCCTAAGGAGCCATTCTTTGGTAGGAATTGATTTATTTTTTATAGGTTTTGTTCTTATTTCTTTGTTGAATAAACGGCCATAGTGATTTACATGGTCTCCATGCGGTAAACCTTCTAATAAATATGCATACACATAAATTTATGCAGCTAATTAACGTTCTGTAACATTAAATTCATCTTTAACTCATATCATATTATGACATTGCATGGTTTGGAGTCAAGATTTGGCTCACGAGATCATTTTAGGTTGGAAAGTTCATCTTAACTCATTTAATACTCACAATTGTGATTTTATTCTAGTGCAATAATGTCGTTTTATGTGAGCAATTCTGAGTTGAAGTAGTTTATTAGTCTAATTTGTTAAAATAATAAACACTCTAGCTCATATAAATGCGTTAACCAAATTTTAAAAGTTGACAATCATGAATGTACCTATAATGCATCTACCAGAGATTAAAAATAAAAAATAAATAAGTACAAATTGTATGTTCAATATATCAAACCATTTTTATGCACATTCAAACGTATATATCTATGTGTACTTGGTTATAGCTCTTTTTACGTTATTAACCGTATAAACTCTAACTAAATTTGTGTATATTACTTAATGTTGCGAAAGTCCAAATTGTAATTAAATATTATTGTTGGATATTACGTTGGGATAAAACAATTTTATTTACTGACTATTCTAGCCGTTGTTTAGACAACATATTAAAACCTAGCTAATACTTTACAAACATGTTCATGAACCATATCTGTGTTCATATAGAAAATCATTATCTATATTAAATTAAATTTACATTTGAAATATTAGAGAAACCTAAATGGGAATACATTTACTCGTATCATTACTGTGTCCAGCTCATGGTCCAATTTCTATGGCAAGATGATGCCTTTAAATATCCTAGAAGTTTGTACATTTTCATCATAGATCCAAATAAAATTCTAATACTACTTTCGTTGCTTCATCCTACAATGACACCCAAAAAGGGCAATGGCCGTCGAAAGATCAAAATGGAAAAAATGGAGAATGAAAGCAACTTAAATGTTACGTTCGCCAAACGCCGACCGACCTTGTTTAGAAAGCGAGTGAGCTTTGCATTTTGTGTGGAGCAGAAATCGCAATCATCGTTTTCTCTCCAAGCAGAAAGCTATACTCCTTTGGTCATCCGTCTGTAGAGATGATTGGTGATCGTTGCCTCACACAAACTTCACAACCAAGTTCTAGCAACTCCCAACTTGTTGAAGCATATCGAAATGCAAATATTTATGAACTCAATAGGCCTCACCTATGTGCTTACTCAACTGGAGGTTGAGAAGAACAAAAGTGAGGAACTTACAAATATTAGCAAACAAGGCATAGGTAATCATCCGTGGGAGGCTCCAATAGAGAACCTAGGATTACAAGAACTGGAGCAGTTGAAGCTGGCTATGGAGTGGCTGAAAAATGAAACTGAGGAACAGAAGAAGCGGATTGTGGCAGCTAACCAATTGCCTATAGTCCCCGTTTCTGGTGCTAATGGTATTGAAGGAGGCTACACTCAATTATTGGATTCAGTAATAACAATGACTCATGGATTCAATATGGGAAATGGAAATGTTAGCCGTTGAGACAGGTTAGTTGCCTTAAATTTCAACGTCCATTAAACTAAACAACTTTCACCAAATTACGTGAATAACAGGGTATTTTATTCTCCAATAAATAGAATATGAAATACCTCTAAACTCCTTAAACAGTTTTTTCATCTTTAGCTCATCAGTTTTAAGTTGTAAACCCCAAATGTTCATCTCTTCAGGTTCCATTTCAGGACAACTATGTGGACTCCTCTGGTTGCTGTGATTGCAACAGATTAAATTTTCCTTATGTTTTAAAAGTTATCATAATTTATTTTATTCAAAATCTTTAGAAGAAGTAGTATCTTGGATATGTTTTCGTGTTTTAGCTACCAATTGTTTCTTTTGAATTTTAATAGTCTCACCTATTATCTGTGGTTCAAAAAGTAATAACCTCCCAGTTTTAGTAACTTACAATTCATTAAATGCAAGTGGATTAAACAATATATTTGTAATCACAGCTCTATAACAATGAGAAAAATTTAACCAAAAACCCATTATGTTATTTTTTTATGATGGAAATTACATAGCTTGTTTGTAGTTCAAAAGACTAACAAAATTTGGTATGAATAGGATCAAACACCATCAACAAGTTCACCGAATTTCCTCCAAAAATATATAATTGGCATACAAGCCTAAATAGGGTTACCAAAAGAGAGAAAATAAACAACCAACAATCACTTAAAACCCAAAAACTCTAAAAGTTTCCTAACTAGCTCCCCGGGGAGCTCCACTGTCCTCTAGTGCATCTGATCCATGGCACTTCCATCTAAATCCTGAATCTCATCATACCAATCCATCTGGCCTTCAAGATCCTTCACCTTGCTCTTGGTCCTCTCTAGGTCTCCGCGTAAGGCAGCGATATAACAATCACAATGAGAACATCGGTCAACCCAGACTCTTTTTTGCTTCTTCAAAGCAGACTCAGTAATGGCTCTAGACGTTGATGCAATGTCTCAACTGGGTCGAGTTCTCTTTCTACGAAGAGTGTACACTAATAATGGAGTAGTAGAAACTCATGACTCAGAATGCGAAACATACAACTCTGAGATGACTGGCGGAGGAATCTCAGATATAGGCTCAACAGTAGCGTTGGGACTACTAATGGCTTTTTTGGTTGAGCCGTGACAACAGTGGCATCCACCATAGGTGCTACTCCAGATGATTGTCCTATCTCAAAGACTAAGGAAGGAACAATCGAATCATCATCGTCAATCCAAACGTTACTTGTATGAGCGTAACGTGGGTCGACCTGACTAGCAAAAGCAGTGGGGCCGACATAAGATGACGAGGTAAAACCGGCCATGTTAACAAACTGTGAGGTAGTGTGTGGTAACTCTTGTAGACTGAGGTCGGAGAGGTCTCGAATTGATGCTCGCTCTCAAAGTCGTGAGTGGGGCCGAAATAAAATGACAAGGTAAAACTGGCCATGTCAACAAAATGTGAGGTAGTGTGTGGTAACTCAGGTAAGACTGAGGTCGGAGAGGTCTCGAATTCATGCTCGCTCTGAGAGTCGTGAATCTCGATAATCTCATGGGAGTGCGACATCTGTGACACAATATAACCGTACTAAGTAAGTGTGTGCTCAAATGAAAAATAACACATAAGGCATAAATAAACAAATTAACACGTATGCACATAAACTCTTTATAGTTTTCATACATGATCAAAAGCCATGTTCATATTAAAGTATTGGCTTCGTGGATTTAATCTCAAAACTCTTTGGTTGAAGTCTAGAGTTTTCCTAGAAAACATCTAGTGCACTAACAACAATTGGCTCTAATACCAACTTCTGTCACACCCCAATAAGGGTATAATCAACGCTAGATAATAACAGAATATAAATTCGTTGTTTGACTTGACACGGAACTAACAGTCATGACGGGGTGGTCAAACCAACAGATCTATCAACAATTCTATGATACTTGTATTAATGATTAAACAGCTAAATTCGTGCAATGTACCACACAATGAGTCACTTATAGTGCCTGCCTTATGAACTATATATATATATATATATATATATATATATATATAAAATCTAAAATTGATAATTTAATATCTTGTGTAGTATGAATTCCCCGAAGTCCCCACTGAGACGTTAGCCTATTCCGATACTGTCTTAAGATCAAACAAATTTGCCACAACTTTAGATTTAAATATTTTTAGATTTATACCGACATTTTACCCCAAACACCGTAATCCTCCCCGAAACAAATATATATTCAATCAATCCTGTTTCTTTTCGAAACATATTTAAATTCCCATTTCTCCCTGAAAAAAATTTATATCCTTTAAAATCCCGTTTCTTCCCTAAACAAATATATATTCAATCAATCCCGTTTCTCCCCCATTCAAATCCGTTTTCTCCCAGAAACATATTTTATATCATTCACATTTCCAAAACAATGTTTTTCCTAAAAACGTAACATATTATTTCCAAACCATATTTCCACAAAAAAAATATTGATAATATTTTCAAATGCATGTTTATACAAAAACGTATAATTATCCTTTTTCAGGCGTGTTCTTCCCCCAAAATGAATATAAATTTATAATTTATTCAAATGCATGTTTATACAAAAAGGTATAATTATCCTTTTTTTGGTGCATTTTTATATTAGCGCGATCCCACAATTTGGTATACACATTCTAATTTAAGTAGAAACGATTTAATAACCAATTATTATATAAATATCCAAGTTTCTCCAATACTTAGAATTTCTCAAAAAGTCCTTATTTTTTATTATGTTGGTGTGTTTATATGTATATATGTATGTATATATACATATATATATATATATAGGGTAGGGTTCTAGAGTGAAAACCAAGCCAAGAGTGAACTGTGCGAATTAATATAGACCATTGATTTTCATAATCTTGATGTTTTGATTAGTGGCACGATTGTAATTAATGGGTTTTTTTTTCTATTTAATTTAATTAATAAGGGTAATACTGTAATTGTCACACCCTGACCCACCGCAGATATGGTAGTCGGGGCATGATTGGTTTTTCATCAAAGCTCATGATATTTACTAAAGTAAAAGTTTGATATTTATTATTTCAGATTTAAATAATGCATTCTAATCAACACATAATTCATACAAACATAATAATGTTCCAAACAAAACTTGTAAATAAAAATTTATTTCCTCTAAGGCCCATGTCCTATGTGATCCGCACTTCAAGCCTGTTCACATGTATCATGTGTAAAAATAGAGTTTTGGGCCAACATAAGTTGGCGAGTGAATCCCATTTAATCATTAAGAAAAATGACATGTTTATTATTTTAATAAAATGTGCATTAACCAAATAGGAGAAACGTATATGTAACCTATATCACAAACCACACAATCAACTAGTAATGTACATGTGAGCACGATAACCGATGTGCTGTTGAGATCAAGGCTCAATCAAACGGAGCCGATCTAATATATTAGGCAACGCAACGCTCCACCCATAAGTAACGGGGAACATATGGGCCTAATGTGAGAGCTTGACTGTAATGAGAAATATAAACACAAATAACAATGAACACAATATCACATAGCACGTTAGATCACATAATGGTAATGGCACGAGATTTGAAATACTGAGATAAACAAAAGCGACACATGATACACCTAAAAAACGTGAATAAAAAGGGGAGTTTTAAGAATTCACTCACAGTGGCTGCGATTACGATTCAATGAAGATTGCGCACGATTGAGTGGTTGAAAGACCAAACGATGGAAATGGTTAACCTAAATATTCACATAATAATTTAGATAAAAATATATATTCTCTTGGGTTGAATTTAATATTTTTACTTAACTTATTATTTATAAAATTTATTAGGTAATTTAGATAAATTTTTATTGTGTTTGATACTATATTTTCATCCGCTTAAACTTATTTGCCACTAATATTATTTGGTTATATAAAAACAATATAATTTTTGGAAAAATAATTAAAATTTTAGTTTAATTAAAAAATGTGTTTTTCCTGAATAAAATCAGACTAAATCGCATTTACCTGTCGGATACGCAGAGTGCGGGGATCGAATTCGTGACCTCTCGTTTGCGTGCACGCAGCTCGACCAACTGAGCTATTTGTCTAGCCCGAAGTATATAGGATTTTTATTACATTTATACACTTACTGGATCAAACCATATTCTGATTAATTACAAAGGTTTTGTATATTATAGGGACAGTGCATGCAACCGGTATCGGACCCGCGACCTTTGCTTCGTGTGTGCACACAGCCCGACCAATTGGGTTGTGTGTCTAACCCTTTGGATAAAGGATTTTTATTTCTTTTATACACTCACTGCTGAGCTTCATGAGTAGGTTTTATTAAAAGATTTCATTAATGCAGTGAATCGGAACATGAACACGGTTCGAACCCGGGACCTTGGACTTCATATGCACACAGTTCAACCAACTGGACTGTGTGTCTAACCCGGTTTAAACACTATTTTTAGTTCTTTTAAACAAGAACTCCAGTTCATCTTCTTCTTTAATTTTAATAGAAATATGAAATCGCGATTAGTTTGATTTGCTTAATAATTAGCTTATAAATTTCTATTGATTATAAATGATGATAATAAAATGAAATAGAATGGATGAAATGTATACCGAACCGAAATTTCCCTGATTTTTCTGGCGAAGTTCCGGCGATGGTAGATTATTCTGGCGTGGGTTCTGATGAACAGAGATTTGCAAGAAAATTTGGGAGTGTGTGTGCATTCTAATGGCTCCATAACTCCCTATTTATAGATGAGAAGGGTCGCATGATTTAGGCTTCGGTTTCGAGAGTTTCGGTCAATTTCGGTTACGGCGGATTGTTAGCAATCACAATTGAATGTGGTTGACTTTTTTTTGCGTCTATAAACATGATTGAGAACGGTATCTGCATTTAAATTAATAGAAATGGCATATGTTGAAGATTGCCAGATTGTAAGTAGCCGTTGCTGGGCGGCATGTTGAACCAGTTCAAAGGGAACGAAAATATATATGAATATTCGATTAGATTATTTCAGAAGTGAAGTGGGTGCTGAAGTGGTGTGTTGTGTGTGTGTGTGTATCTATGCGTCCCGGGTTCAAGTCCCGTGGTCAGCATATATATTTTATTTTTTATTTACTAACCTTTTATAATTATTAATATATATATTATTTAAGTTTATTTTTTTTATTATCTTTATTATTATTTATATTATTAATATACGAAAATCCATTAAACGATTAACATAAATTCTAAACAAAGGATCATATACTTGATTACAAAAAGGAGCGGATTTTAGGACCCGTGTTACGACAGATGTTACAGTATTCCCTACCTTTAGAAATTTCGTCCCGAAATTTAAGTGGTAGTAGGTTTGTCTTGGAAGAGATGGGGGTATTTTTCGCGAATTGAGTCTTTACGTTCCCAAGTAAACTCGGGTCCTTGTTTCGATTCCCAACGAACCCTGACTATCGGAATTCGACTTCTCTTAAGCGCTTCTCCCCGAAGTCCATGATTTCTACAGGACGCTCTACAAAATGCATCAACAAATCAATCTGAATATCTTCTAACGGTATATGAAGGTTTTCGTCGGCAAGGTACTTTTTTTCTTTTTAGCTAGAATCATGGAACGTTGGATGGATCTTGCTGAGTTCTTCAGGTAAGTCAAGCTTGTAGGCTACAGGACCAACTCTCTCGAGTATTTTAAATGGTCCAACATAGCGAGGTGCTAGCTTGCCTTTTTTGTCAAAATCGAAAAACTCCATTCCATGGTGACACTTTCAAAGTACTTGATTGCCAACACAAAACTCGAACTGTTTGCGTCGTTTGTCTGCGTAACTCTTTTGACGACTCTGAGCTGCTAGAAGATTGTTGCGAATTTGAAGAATCTTATCGTTTGTTTCTTGGATTAATTCCGGTCCGGTGATCTGTGCTTCACCGATTTCGTGCCAACATACAGGTGATCGGCACTTACAACCGTAGAGTACTTCAAAAGGATCCATTCAGATGATAGAGTGATAGTTGTTATTGTGTAAAAATTCGACCAATGGTAGATGAGCATACCAATTGCCTTTGAAGTTGATAATGCATGATCGTAACATGTCTTCAAGAGTCGGAATTGTGCGCTCAGATTGACCATCAGTTTGGGATGAAAAACGGTACTAAGGTCTAGTCGAGCGCCTAACGCTAATTGCACGGCTGGCCATGTGCGTGAAGTAAAACGCCCATCTCGATCTGAGATGATGCTATGGATATACATAACCAAGTGAGTGTGAAGTTTGGATTTGTTTCAGGCGGTAATGTTCCTAGTAAGGGTTGAATACCCTGCTATGTGAATCGCTTTTTGATATCTGAGGTGAAAAAGCGTTGAAACACGGGGATGACTAACTGTATATGGTCTCATGATAAACGGTTTTGAGAAAATTGAAGCGTCAAAATGATAAAGTTACATCACAAAACAAAGTCATCAACCACACGATATCCGAATTGAGATTGACACTACTTACACGGAACTTCCCATAACCGTCTAACAATGCTTTTGATCACTTGACAAGAACACTTATATATAGGAAGTACCTGCGGCGTATCCACCATATCCTTGTCAAATTTTCATCGGCCTTGTTATTAAGTCATGATTAGCTCTATGTGATTCGTTCTAAAATCTAACAAACATAAACAAACACAAGTGCTAAATGCTTCAGTCTCGAATCCGAGGAAAGCGAGACTAAATGACGGCGGTACCTCCCTCGTGTGTTATGAGAAAGTGGTAAGTCTATGAAAAAGTGAGACACGATCCAACTTCCCTAAATGATGAGACGGGATTCGTTGTGATGTATGATAACATGAAATTTAATTGATGAATAGAGATATGTATGAAACAAATTGGCATAGCGTGATATAAATTGCGTTAATGGCATTAATATGAAAAAATAAAATCTTGAAACATTATTACCGATGGGGCAAAGTCTTGAATAGTCAAAACAAGAAATGGAATTTATTTAAGCTTGGATTGGGAATAAAATAAACAGATGGGGAAAAGTCTTGAGTCTTCATGATGGGAGAAAGGCTAGTTAGGTTATTCGTTCGCACCATCGTTGACCTCAACTGGGTTTGCGTTTATGTTGTAGGCTCTCCCTCTTGCTGGTGGGGGTGCTGGGTTTGCCTGGTTCACTTGGTTAACTGGGTTTGCTTGGGCTTGAGCGTTAATGATGTTAACCAGCCTAGGGCACGTGTTTTTGAAGTGGGTAGGATCTCCACAATTAAAACAAGCTCTAACATAAGGTACCATGGGATAGTTCGGCCGTTGGTAGGATTGGGTCATGTTTGGGCAAGAGGTGGAGTATGGTTTTGAGGAGTGCGACAAGTGTTACTCAAATGATCATAACGCCCACAATTGGCACACAGACGGCAAGGTAAGGTGGGTTGGTGGTGATAATGACAGGCATTGCATTGAGGGTGGGGACTAGTGTAGGGTTTCTTGTTTCGGTATGCTGGGTTGGGTGCCACTTAGGTGATTGGAATAGCTTGGAGGAGTACGACTTGTTAAGTTGGCTGACTGGTTTAGGTGACAGCAAAATTTTTCCCGTTTCTTTTTCTTTTGGCAGTGAATCGAGAAGAGGATTCAACTTGAGTTGGGTTGGGGGTTTCAGTCGGTGTTTTGCTACTTGCATCCTTCTTCTCATCCTTGAAATCCTCATTCCTGATGTAGTTTTCAGTGAGCTCAGTAGCTAGCTCCATTGCTGCTTCCAGAGTTACGTGCACGGTACTCATCACAGAATCCTGAATCTTCGAAGGAAGACCCAAAATGTAATGCTCTATCAGACGCTAGAGAGGAGTGAACAAATTTGGAACCATTTGGTTTAACTCGAGAAACCGCTTGTTGTAGGTTATATGATCTCCCTCTTTTTGCATCAGGAAATAGAACTCATCTTCCGGCTTCTTAATTTTGCTTCTTAGGCAGAAACGTCTTGTCATAAGTTCTCTCAGTTGTTCCCAAGTTAGGGCTACTACGGCTTCGGCGCTTCTTCTACCCTTTTTGGCATTCCACCAAGTGAGTGCTACCCCAAATAGACGATCAGTAGCATAACGAACCTTACGGTCGTTGGGAGAGTCACGGTTGAGAAAGGTACTCTCCATTTCTTCAAACTACTGAAGGAGAGCAGTGACCCCTTCGGTTCCCTCATATTTTGGAGGGTCACATGAGTTGAAGTGCTTGTAAGTGCACTTGGTGGTGTTTTGCAGAAGGGTTAGTAGCATTTTGTTCACCTTGATTGTTGAGATTAACAGGGTTAGCAGCGAGAGCTTGCTGAACTTTAATTGCGATATCGGGAATCACGGGTTCATTTGTTGGGCTATTTGAGCAGTCATTCATTCGCCGGATTTTCCTGATCTCCTACCTCCACGAGAGTGCCTAGAAGACATCTACAAGAACTATGCAACGAGATTATGAGTTTGACGTATAGGTGTCATGTGTGTCGCATAAAGTTTAGAAATAAAATTAAATATCCACAAAATAAGTGAGAAAAATAAATCCATTACATCCATAGGATGTCTTGGGCTTTGCTCATGTTTGGGTCCCCATATGTCCACCATAGTTGGCCTAGGTAGTCATGTGGCCCCCCATGACTACTAGGCTTTATAGGGTTCACATTGGTTTTGGTCTGCTAACACTCGCACCACCCGAATGAAAATCGTTAAACATGATTGCGAGGTGTAAGGTCGGAAGGTGTCCTGGTGTAGACATAGTGACAACTCAAAGTGAGTTTAGTTCATACGATGTTTGGTGTGGCATGCTTTGGCCTAATAGGTCCTTGGTACTCTCATCGTTAGTCCCCAGGAAGGCAAACTGGTCCTTTTCTTTGGATTTATATGAATGCCAATCCTAGACATGACGTTTCAACTACCGGTACTTGTACCCTTTCGGTTACTACATGCCCGTCGTAGAACTCACTTTGATGAGTGAAAAATGAAAACATATATACATACATACATACATACATACATACATACATACATATATATATGTATGTATACATATATATATACTATATATATATATGTATGTATGTATGTATATATATATATGCATGTTATATTGTCAAAATTTATAACACGTTGGATGTCACACAAAATCAAATAACAATTAAAGTGCTTGCATGTAATTGTGTGTGAGAGAAGTGTAAAACAAGTAAATGTCTTAAGTTTGCATGTAACTAGCTTAACACGTAAGCATTTAAATTCTAATTGACTATAGTATAGGCTCCAAGGGTATAATAAGCTATCCTATATCCCTATAGTCACTCGCTCTGGTACCAATCTGTCATACCTGACCCGCAACGGATAAGGTAGTCGGGGCATGATTGGGTTATCATCAAAGCTCAGGATAATCACTATTGTAAAAGTTTCATATTTAGTATTTCAAATTTAAACAATGCATTCAAATCAACATATAATTCATACAAAAACAATAATGTTCCAAAAAAAACTTGCAAATAACAGTTTATTTCCTCTAAGACCCATGTCCTACGTGATCCGCACTTCAAACCTGTTCACATGTATCATGTGTAAAAATAGAGTTTTGGGTCAGCATAAGTTGGCGAGGGAATCCCATTTAATCATTAAGAAAAATGATATGTTTATTATATTAATAATATGTGCATTAACCAAATATGAGAAATGTATATGTAATTGCGTATACATTTATAGCTTGATACCATCATATTCGCTCTCTTCCAATTGCGTATCAGTTCTGATTAAGTGCCTTCCTCGTACTCGTGTGATTCGGCATCATCTTCCTCACCATCTTCTTCTATTGACGAATCCTCCTTTGTTATATTGCCTTTTTTTCAGCGGTCAATTCCTTTTATCATGCTTTCTCACCATCTTGCCACAAAATTGCATTTCCTTCAATGTTTTTTGGCTCTCTTTAACGCTTTTTCCTTTAGGCCAATTGGTCTTTTATGCTTGCCACATCCTTTGTTACGTATTTTCTTCGGTGCTGTACACGAGACCTCCTTAGGTTCAGCGTGAGCGAGCATTTCCTGGTATACGAAAACCTCTTTTAAGTTCCGACTCATGTGGAACCTCACTAAATAGCTTATCTTTCCATGATTGTACTTGTTCTTCTAGTACCTCTAATTTGTCAAGCCTACCACGCACTCTTTCTCTATACATGTCCATATTGTCAAGAATTTACGCCATATTCTTCCACTACGAGTCTAATCAACGGATAACCTGTTTTCTATACTATGTACGCTACTAGGAAGAGCATCTCTCCTCCATCTTGGGTGAATATACTGAGTTGGAATCTTATGTACATTATGGTGCCCAAATACGTAGAAAACATGCCGGCATAGATATCCGTTTCTAATAAACCCCATGCATTTGCATGAAATAGATAGATCTTGTTTGTTAAATGTGACATGTATTGTAATGATTTAGAGGGGATCTGATAGCTGATGTATTGCAAGTGACCTTTATACATACGTATGAAAGAACATAAAATAATGTAAATTAATTTACTAACCGTGAACTCATTTATAACTTCTTTCGTGTGGTCTTGGTGAGCAATCACAAAACAATTTACGCCATCCGATACTAAGCGTTCCGCGATATAGTTATTTTCCTTGTCGTTCAAAATTTCCTTTTGGACATTGAAAAATATTCTCCTTGTGTAAATATCATTTTCATGACGTTCGATTGGCCAAGTAGTTACGAATTCCGGGTTAGTGGTGTCTGTTTTATGTGTGAGTTCCCGTTGGTCATTTTGTATCCCATCAACTGATGTATCGTAACACAACATGAACTGCACCAATGTATTATGAGAACTAGAGTTTGATTTGAACAAATGGTTAGCGCTTTCACACCTGGATGTGGTCTTCATTAAGGTACACATGGGTATTTCGCGAAAATAGGCCGAAATCCAATGTTCACGTATTTAACATCTCAGACAACCTCGAATTCTAACCCATATTCAGCAATTAGATTATGCCATCTATACTCAAACGTTTCTGGTTTAATGTAAACATTCCATACGATCTGCATTTCTCTTGTCGTTCCCCTTGATCTACGTGTACAACAAAAATTAATTTTATATAAAAATGTATTGGACATGTATTGGACATGTGTATCCTATTGACGTTACACCAATTGTGCACATGTGTATCATAAACATGATTTTGGTTCATAATTCGTACCTTTTTAGGCAGTTTTTGAATAATGTGCCACATACACAATCTGTGAATTGACATATAAAACACATTGCCGACAACATGTTTCATGGCACAATCTTGATAATTTAATACCCAAAGGGGTTGTATCATGTTGTGCGCCTCATGGAATTTTTTAAGAAGCCATGTGTAAGACTCAATTATCTCATTATCTAGCAACCCAGCCCCAAAAATAGTGCATTTTTTGTGATGATCTACTCCTGTAAAGGGAATAAAAATCATATCGTACCTGTTTGGATAAATAGGTTATTATATTAAGAAATATAAAATAATTGATTAATAGTTTATATCCATCTTACATATTTGTATGATACGTCACATCGAACGTCAGAACATCACCAAATGAGTCTTAGTTTGATTTA
Source organism: Scalesia atractyloides (assembly GCA_947069175.1). Taxonomy (NCBI): domain Eukaryota; kingdom Viridiplantae; phylum Streptophyta; class Magnoliopsida; order Asterales; family Asteraceae; genus Scalesia; species Scalesia atractyloides. The sequence goes on along the minus strand of CAMTDV010000116.1, from coordinate 18,646,823 downwards.
GAAACCCCATCACTCCAAAATATTTACTTAAGTTCCGTATCAACAATATGGGTGTTAAATGTCTAGTTTTCTTTGTTTTTGCTGCGTTTCTTGAATTTGTCGAGTATCATCTAGGCGTCTCTATCACCTATAAAATCCCGAATATCACGCCCGTAGTTTTTGTAGTCGATGACCGTGCCATGCATGTTATGATGGCCACCATTTAAAACAACTGTACCTTGTGAGACTTAGTAGGCCCAAGATTAGCGTTCCGGTATTTTGCTATGAACTCTTGGGTAGAAAAGTCAAGCTTTCTTCTCTTTAGTGATAGATCAAGATTCTCGGGTGTGGTAAACCCATGGTTATGCTGTTCTACGAAGTTATAAAGTTCATACTCCGATGAATTTTTTATACAAACAAACTTAACACATGCTTTGCAATCCGTAACTTTAACATTGGATTGACGTGGTGGTAAACTTGAATTAATAACATCAGCCATATTATCCTTACGTTTAGGTTTGTTGGCTCTAGAGCATAAGACATATCGCTGATTCGTAACCATTATGTAGCCTACTTTTTCCTTCTGCGAAGTACCTAGACGGGTTCCAAATCCTTCAAGTTGTGCATACTCTTCTTGCATTGCAATAGCTTGTTCTATGGTAATAAATCTAGCTTTAACAAATGGTTTGAAGCCGGGAGGGAAGACCTAGTTCTGTTAGGAGTTTCGTATATGTTGCTCGCAACAAATTCTGCAATAGTTAATAAAAAAAAATAATAAATAAGGTTTTATGATCTTTAAAAAAATACGAATCATACAGATTGGGAATAAAAATGTATTAAGGGAAGACAAATTCAGATGTGCAGTCTTATAAAACATTGAAGATGGCGTATATATGCAAACAACGTTGGACAAATACACACATTTATGAAAATAACATACCTGAAAATGTAATAATGCAGACACTTAACATTATTCACATGTGACATTTGTGCCTTTTAAGTCATTGCCTACTTACAAAAAATTTCATATTCAATGAAACGCTGTGTTTTATTTCTGAATTATCTAAGACATTTGCACAATTTCAATTTCTTGCACAATTTCGAACCCTCAAAAATTTTTGTGGAAGTAATTCGTTAACTGACACTCAAACGCAATCAGTTTAACACGACGTACAATCCGAAAAAAGGACATAAGCTACACATACCCTAAATACCGTTTACATAACTTAGATATAAGTTTTGAAGGGTTAGATATGACAAAAACACGATTATACAAGTCCAGGGACTATTTTCATCCAACTGCACAAGTCTGTTGGTCCGTATCCAAGCTAAACATGTGTATCAATCCAAATATTTTTGTATTCAATAAAATCTTGTATTTTATTGATGAGAATGCAAAAATGTTGATCGTTGCACAAGTTCGATCATTTTCGTGTTCATTAAAGCGTTTTACGCATTTTTGCGAAACGTGAAACCATACAACCGAACAAACCGATATCCACCACATTTTCAGGCATAATCCAAGTTACACATGTCTTAACACCTTTATACAACTTAAATATTAGGTTAAAGGGGTTAAAAAGGGCAAACAAGTGAAAATACAAGTCCAAGGGCCAAAAATGTCAAAAAATAATAAAGATTTTTGCTTCTTCACCAAGTTTGCCACCTATCTCCAATTTTTGACACCTAGCACTCATTTTCCACACTTAATTTGGTGTTGACAGATATTGGGACACTAATCCACACTTGAGAACAGTTGTCAGCACCTCATTGATCCTAAAATACTATAAATACCCAATGATTCTTCCATTTTTTTCACACTACTTCAAAACACTTCAAAGCAAAGTGTGAAGTTCTTCTTTCTATCCTTATTGGAGCTTGTTTCCAGCGTTTGGAAGCCTCCTATCTTGAGTTTCAAAAGCGTTCTTCAACACGAGTAAGTACTCTTCCTAGTTCTTCCAATATTTTAGCGACTTTGAGCTAAAAGTCGAACAATTTAGCTTCCTGGTTGACTTTTGGTTCTGACCATATTTGGTCAAGTAAAAAGTTCAATTGAACTTTGCAACATGATCGTAATCATGAAGGTTATAATCCCTAAGGATTTCACCTTCTGATTACCACGTTTACTAGTCGAAGTGACGAGTCAAAGTTTGGGTAAAAAATGCGCATGATGTGCATTTTACGACGAAACTATTTTCGGGTATCAAAACACCAAGTTTTGATACCAAATTAGTTTTATAAACTTAGTTAGACATATTTTTGACATGTCTAACTCGTCACTTCTAGTTTAGTGCTTTTAGGGTCGTAAGTCGAGTGGTCTTGACCATCGCTTTGACTTTCGAATCCGACCCGTTTGGTCAATCTTAGGATTAGACCAAACACATATTTGTAACCATAGTTGTATAGGAAATAACCTACTGAGGTTATTCCTTGATAAGTTATTTTTATGTTCTTAAAAAATGACCAAAATGCCCTTTTGCGCATAAATCCATGTTAAACACATGTAACCAAATTTTTGACATATAAACTGATGTTATAACATTTTCAAACATGTTTGGGCATTTAAGACTTATCATAGGACATGTTTAACCATCAGATCACGCGTTTATGCTAATGACCCGTTAACGTAACATAAACTACCTTAACGAGTCATAATGGGTCAAAAGCACTTAGGATCCTTTTCAACTAAAAATGTTTAGTTTGTTAAACCATATCACATGAGTTCCAACACTCGTTTGGTTTATAAGACTTCATTCTTTCCGTTCTCCCGTTTGTAGTCCCGACATGCTAACATATTTATTGACACATTAGGACACGTTTGAGCTTTGTTTATTCCGTAGATCAAGAACACTTTCGCAATCCCAAATGAGTAAATCGCCCCCTCTTTTACATTTTCTAAATGTTTTGGGGTGATTCATATGTGCCTATATTTATTTTAAAGATTTCAAAACAATATACATGGTTTATATATACAAAATGATTTTCAAAGTTAGTACATAGTTACCCTCTTTTACGTTTTGCAAATACTTTTGGGGTGACTCATATGTGCTAAATCATTTCAAGTTTTCAAAAACAATGTCTATGGTTTATGTATAAAACAATACGATTTCAATAATGTGAACAACTTGGTAATGCGTTATCCATAACCCGAATGACATTCATTAGCTTTGGCCGAGCCGACCAGTAGTATGTTATGGTACCATAGGGGTGACAATCCCATTATCGGACTGTTCACTAGATTTGGTGGAAGTTTGGGTAATGACAGAAACTATTTCTGATTAACGAATCATATGTTGATTTGTTAGTCTAGTTAAAGAGACCCTTCGATGGTCTATTAAAGATACCCTTTGGTGGTGTAGTCAACACAGGTTTGAATGTGTTCATTAAAGAACGATCAAAAGTTTTCACAATTAAAAACATAGACGATTTGTTTATGACATGGATAATTGGTTTATGACATGGACGATTGATTTATTACACAGACATATAGTTTATAACACGGACAAATGGTTTTGAACAATGTCACGTAATGATTTTCATTTAAAGATATAAACCATACAAAGTTTTCTTTTGAATCAATCTATTACAAGGTTTCTACAAAAGAAAAATTTTGGTTAATATTCATGGCTACAAGGTTTTCACAACTCTAACCAACTTGTTTTAGTTGGTTAATTGTATTGCAATATCAAACACTTTTGATACGAGGTTTTCACTTAACGACTATTGTAATTGGACGTGGTGTTGCAATATGTATACCAAGCCATGAATTTGACACACTCACAAAACCTATGTACTCGCCGGCATTTTTATGCCGACTCTCTTTTCACATACATTTCTGGAGTAAATGCTTGATAATATGATGCATGCTTCAAGTAGGAATGAACGCGGGCCTTAGTGACTTAAAAATGAAAGACAATTTATTTATGTGTTGTTTCTGTTTATCCCAAGACAATGTAAACATTTAACTTAATAAAACAAAATTTTAAATTCTATGAGTTGTGAAACAATAGTTCTGTGACATGACTCCCCGATGTTTCCACCGCGATTCGTCAGTTTACGCTGTCGGGGTGTTACGACACATGTGTACTGTATGGTATCAACTGGAAGTTTAAAACAAAATTGAATCCTCGTATGTGTTAATGCATACACTTAATATTATACACATGCGTATTGTATGGTATCAATTGGAAGTTTACAACAAAGTTGCATCCTCATATGTAATAATGCAGACACTTAACATTATACACATGTGTACTGTATGATATCAACTAGAAGTTTAAAAAAAAACTGCATCCTCGTATGTAATAATGCAATCACTTAACATTATACACATATGTACTGTATGGTATCATCTAGAAGTTTACAACAAAACTGCATCCTCATAAATTAAAATCGCGAACTGCACGTATGTGTATAACGACCGAGAACATATGTCTGTGTATTAATGACTAAATGCATCATTGATCTCATCAATGTAAATCTTGAATGAACAAACACATGAAAACATTTTTAAACTTGAAAACGATACGCATATAATATGGATTAAACAAGAACATACGTATATTCATCTTAAAATATGAAACAAAGAACAGAAGAACAAACCTGGGCGATCCATTGTTGTAACGAATATGTTTTCATTACTCGGTTCGAAGTTATCATTTTCGTTTTCAAACAAATTACGATTATTACAACCTGAATCATCCATGTTTGAATGAACGTAAAAATACGAATGGTCAACACTAATCGATACAGTGGTGAAAAAACTAAACCCCGGTAAAGGTCTTTGAAAATAGTATATTAACAATTGAACTATGATTTGGGAAAATTGAAAATTACTGTTATCTACAAGAAATTTAAAAGATAGTAAAATCCCTATAATGTAGTGATTTGGTAACTGAAAATAATTATTAATAAAAAAATATTTAAATGTATATAAATATAAAAATACTATCCTACCCTAACCACTTAAAAAGGAAATCAATGGCTACGATGAGTTTACACAGTTCACTATGAAGATATTGTTCACAAATAATCCTGATCATACATATATATATATATATATATTAAGATTTTTACGACTTGAACCATTTTATTGGTCACCCTCATTATGTTATATCCATTCTCATACCTGTTTATAAGCAGTATATCTACGATTTGCGCTTCGTAATATATTTACATAAACGTGTAGATATTATCATATATCGTAATTCACATATCTTGTCAACTTATACATTTTATTATTTTTAAATCATTCATACATGAAATAACTATTCAAGTTAACCTTAGTATAAATTTCATGACAAATATGTTATATGTTTAACGTGATATTTAACGAAATTACCATTTTAACCGTACAAGCGTACATGCATAGTCTTAATTCCTACTTTGATGTTAACACTTAGCATAACACGTTACATATACTCATATCCACATATCATATTATAACACACAAAATTCACCCTTGAACAACTCATTTTCTCGTATGTTGAAATATGCGTATTTTAAGTTTTTAGTAACGTTTTCGGGTGTGGAACTCACGTATGACTAGCCAACCACCAAGGATACTTACTATAAGTTAAAATACCTATATTTATCACAAAAATATCAATTTACAACCTGATCTAAAAGAGTTTTGCAAAAATCAGTTTAAAAGCCGATTTTAACGCATAGTCTTGTACCGAACTTTACTATAACCATCCCAAATCATCACGACTTGATATTGTAACGTAACACATCTATTTACCAAATAAAATGGTACTTATATTAATGTTAGTGAAGATTTCATGTACAACATGCAAAGCTACCAAACTTAAGACATAATTTTATATCATAATAACACATCATATAACATCATTTTAAAATGCTTATATTCTGATTTTATCCACCTTTATTATTCAATAATAAATTAACCAACTTATGATCATGTAATCATCATATATACTAATCTACAAGTACTTAATGCATGATTATCATATCATCATCATCCATGATTTTAAATGCATCTACCATACATTCATTATATCTTTCAAACAAATACAAGACATCATCTTCATTTAATCATCATTAAATAATTTATAACATTAATGCATGTAACATTCTCATGCTTTTATGAACTAACCAACAAAATCCATATGCATGCATACATATATACATATATATATATACATGACACACACACATGTGCACAGATACTTCCAAGATTCAACTTTACATATATTCGCCTTTAATCATTCAAGAATCTCATCAATCAAAAATCAAGCAAATCAAAACACAACCTCTAACATATATATATATATCACATACACACACACACTCATAGTCACACACACATATGTATACACTTCCATTTTATTTTGTTAAAAATTCATTTGTTACTAGTTTCCAAGTTTGTGAAGAACTCCAAGATTATGAGAAACCTTCCATCATCTTCATCACCAAGAATCAAGAACAACATATTTATATAAAGTAAGTTTATACCTTTAAGATTTTTGGTGGGTTTTGATAAAGTTTTGATGATATGGAGCTTGCACTTCCTTGGAATCACCTTGAAAGCTCCCTTTAGTCTTTAAAACAACTTGGAACTAGCTTGAAATGAACTTGAATCTTCAAGATAGAGTTTATGTGTGTGTACGGTCGAGAGCGAGAGAGAGAAAGAGTGGAAGAGTTGTGATTTTTGTTTCTTGAAAAATGATATAATATGGTGTGTTGGTGAAATTTTAATTATTACTTATCATTCTAAGATCCAACACATGGCCAAAAGGAGAAAAGGGGGCACCCCTTGGGCCGCCACCTACATGCATACCCACTCATCTCACATATGCATACACATATATATAATATATTAGCTAAAAACAGGTATTAAACTGGCTACCGTGTATTTTATCTCGCGTTTTATTTGCATTTTAAGGCGTTTAAAATTCTTTTTATGATTTTATAAAAATAAACTGACCATAATATTGCTGAACAATATTTTAGTTGGCTAGATTGGCTGTGTTGTCTGTATTTTGTAATATACGCGCGGTATTGCGAAGTATGCGCTTAAACTCGCAAAATAGAGTTTTTAATCGTTTTAATTAATTTTTCCTCGTGTCACAAAACTATTGTTTCACAACACATGGTACATAATGTTTTGTATTATTGAATTTAATTGTTTACATTGTCTTGGGAGAATGAAATAAGAAACATAACAATTGTCTTGCAAATTTTAAAGTCACTAAGGCCCAAGTCCGCCCTATGTGAAGCATGTTCAAAGTCAGCTCCTGAAACATATGTGAAAATCAAAAGTCAGCATAAAAATACTAGTGAGTAACATAGGTTTTGTGATGAAGATTTATGGCTTTGAATGTAAAAAGAAATGTTTAACTATTACAAAAGTAGCCATGATCCTTTACTAAAATGTTTCTTTCATGAAATCATGTGAAAATCAAATGACATAAAAGAAATGATGCATGGTTAACTTAATAACCAAAATAACTCATGCCTTGTATAAAATATGTCATGTCTTGTATTTTGTTTGAAGTAGTTTAGATAACACTACGTTATATAATATAATGAAAGCACTTATATATAGGAAGTACCAGCGGCGTATCCACCATGATTTTATCATATTACACACGTCTCGTCATCTAAGTCACTTACCATGAGCCAACAAATGAGATGTCTTGTTTAAACAACTGTCATGTATAAACCAATGCCATGTATAAACCAAATGTCTTTATAAAAAAATGTCTATATATAAACCAATATCTTGTATGGTAATCAAAAGTCTTGTTTAAATCATAAAATGAATGCCTTGTATAAATTAACGAAAATGTCTTGTCTCATCAAAATGTCTTGTATAAAATAGGTGTTTTGAATAAACAAAGGTCTTGTTTAAACAAAAACTCTTGTCTTATAAATCAATTGCTTTAATTGTGTGGACATATATATATATATATTGTTGGCGAATACATTCAACTCTTGTTGACTGTCGGATAAACCCTTATAAAGACAAAGGTTAATCTTCATCGGATTGTGTAATTCTCTAAAGTCAGTCCAAACAAACCTAGGAAGCGGGAACGGGAGTGTCAATCCTATCATACCATTACATACTACCGGTCGGTGTGATCAATGTTAATGAATGTATCATTGTATATTCAACGCACCAATAAGTCTTTAACAATGTAAGCATGTCATGAAAATGTTTTGAAATCATGTACTTGGCATACTAAGTCAATATACCAAGCAAAAATGTCTTTGAAATCATGTATTAGGTATGCTAAGTCAACATACGAAGTAAAAATGTCTTTGAAATCGTGTAGTAGATATGCTAAGTCAACATACAAAACAAAAATGTCTTTGAAATCATGTACTAGGTATGCTAAGTCAACATACGAAGGAAAAATGTCTTTGAAATCTTGTCCTAGGTATGCTAAGTCAACATAAAAAGAAAAAATGTCTTTGAAATCATGTACTAGGTATGCTAAGTCAACATATGAAGCAAAATGTCTTTGAAATCATGTACTATATGTACTAGATAAGTAAAACATGCATAATGTCATGAAAACAAGAAAGTATGATCTGCACATATGAATCACCCCAAAACATTACAAAATGTAAAAGAGGGGGCTATGTACTCACTTAGGATAGCCTAAATGTCTAGTTCAAATGATCAAACAAAGCTCAAGGATAGAAGAGTTCAAGTGTGTCCATATGTATCAGAATACTATGTTAGTTTGTCAAGACTTTAGTCGAAGGATTGGATAGAATGAGGTCTTATACATCAAACGAGTGTTGGGACACGTATGATATGGTTTATAATACCTTACATTCTGATTTGGAAGAGTTTCTAAGTGCTTTGACCCGTTACGACTTGTTAAAAGGGTTTACGCCACTTTAACGGGTCACAACCGTAACTATGGGTTTGGATGGTTAAATAAGTCCTATGATGAGTCTTATATGTCAAAACAAGTTTGATTATGTTATAAAATTAGTTTAGATGTCAAAACTATGGTCTTATATTGTCACACCTTGACCCGCAGCGGATAAGGTAGTCGGGGCATGATTGGGTTTTCATCAAATTTAATATATGTTATAAAATTAGTTTAGATGTCAAAACTATTGTGACATCCCGGGTTTTTCGGACAACTTAAACGTAATACTTGTCGAGTGAATTATATGCTATGTATTAAATGTGTACGAGTTAGTGAATACGTGATGTGCGATTATGTGATTGTGTTAGTTATAAAATAATCATGGCAAATATGTACACGAACCGAACCGCGACACGAACCAACCTTAAACTCCTTGTGACTCTAGGAGTGAACCGAGTTCTAACCCAAACCTTAAACTATTCGGCCGCAAGATCAAACCGAACCAACCCAAGTCCTTGGCCGCGAGAACAAGCCCAAACCGCAAACCCATTGCAAGAACAATTGTGAGAACAAAGATCAAACCCAAACCGACCCACCCAAGCCCTCGGCCGCAAGACACCAAACCGTGACCTTGTTGTCTCCTTGCGCTATATATACAAACACTCATGCATGCTCTTTCACAACTCCAAAACCCTAATACCTAAGAAGCCGACGACAGCCATTGTTCATCCTCTTCGACCGCAAACAGCTTTACTCTTGTTCCATCGATCGCTAGCAGCTTCTTCCTTCATCATATCGATCGTGATCAGCCTTGTTCACCTTCATTCGGTCGCGAGATCAGCCCACTTGTTCACTTCATCGATCACAAACAGCCTACATCATCTCCCGGTCGCTACAACAGATTCTTCATCTCATTCGGTCGTGATCTTGCTTGAACAACCGAATCCATTCTTGTCCAAGCCTCAGCTTATTCACCTAGTCATTAAAGGTTAGGGTTTATCTTTTGATTACAAGATCATATTTGGATACATGTGTTTTGACTTTGTTGTTTTCGGATTGAATGATTGAATGAAACGATTGTGTTGTTTTTGGATTGTTAAGGCTAGGTTGCAAGTAATGTTTGTTTGAAATCTGAAAAGTATAGGCTGTGTTTGTTTGTAAAAAAAAACTAGAGATGTTGGTTAGGGTTTGCATGGATATGTTATATGTATTGATCTATGATTAGGAAACCGGTTCTTGATCGCCTAGGTTAATCATATGAATGGTTTATGCGAGTTTATGGTAACAATATGCTGAAAACAGTTTGCTGAGTAATAGTTACAGCTGACTTCATCTGGCTGTAACTCGTTCATTAGTTGTCGAAAAACGGATTTTCTGATGTCTAGAACGTAGAGATTTGAATAACGAATATAATGGCGCTGGATTCATATTTTTCTGAAGTCGTTTGATATTTTTAAAGGGCCAAATAAGTTCAGTAACTAAAGCTGTGAAAATCCTGAAATTTTGTTAGTTGTTTTTCGAGTTGGATTTTATAATCAGTAGGGAGTTGAGTCATGAATTTTGTACAGAAACTAGGAATGGAAATTTCCGGGCAACTCCAACTGGAATTTTGTTAATTGGACGATCGGTGATTTTTAAATAAATTCTTCCGTGGACTGCAGTCAGAAAGTGATAAATCTGACTGCAGCCTAGTATATTAATATTTCTGGTTAAATGGTAAAGATTGAGGACTTGGAAAATTTATATAAATTTCTACAGTATAAATGGCACCTGCTGTAAAAATATTGGAATTTTTGGAACGTTGGAACTATTTTATAAAAATCCTAGAAAACAGCTGAATTATGAGTGTTAAGCTGAAATTTGATAACTTGTGATTGTGTGCACCAAATTGTGGCATGGATTGGTTTATGTTTATGATAAGTTGTTTTGATCACTAGGTTCACATGAGGATACTTTCATGCATGTTTGAGTGTTAGATATGTTGTTTGTGTGTATCACTTTATGCGTAAATTAAGTGTAGAATTTGTATTGGTGTGTTCACACACTGACGTGAAATCAATTGGTTTGTTAGGACGCAATTAGCGGTCCCATCCATTACAACTTCTTTGCTACACTAAGCTGTTTGCGATCGAGATGGGGTGTATCAAGACTGAACTGGCGATCGAGGGAACAAGTAGAGGGCTGCTGTCGGCTGATTTCTTCAACTAGGGTTTTGTGTGTGTTGCGAAGGAAGGCATGCATGTGTGTGTGTATATATAGCGCAAGATGATCAATAAATAGGGGATGGGTTTACGGTTTGGACTAGTTCTCGCGGCCAAGGACTTGGGTTGGTTCAGTTTGGGTTTGAACACAATAAGTTTGCGGTTTGGGCTTGATCTTGCGGCCGAGATATGTTTGGGTTGCTCGCGGATATGGTCTTGGGTTTTGGATAGAAAGCATGGCCGAAGAGACTTGGGTTTAAAGTTTAAAACTTGATTAATTCCTAGAGTCACAAGGAATCAAAGTTGGTTCGTGTCGCGGTTCGGTTCGGTTCGTGTACATTTTACCATAATTAATTTATAACTAAAACAATCACGTAATCGTACATCACGTATTCACTAACTCGTACACGTTTAATACGTAGCATAGCATTTATTCGACAAGTATTGCGTTTAAGTTATCCGAAAAACCGGGATGTCACATTATCCCCATGTTGAAAGAATTTTCGTCCCGAAAATTGAGTAAACGCGGTTTAGAATGTAGCGTACATGTTTAGAGTGCCACGCACAAAGAGTTAGTTCATTTATGATGGTACGCGAAGTTACAAGAAGTTCCCAAGTGCCATGCACAAGAATTTAGTTAACAATGGTACGCGAAAGTATGAGAAATTTCCAGGTTGTCACATCATCCCCATGTTGAAAGAATTTTCGTCCCGAAAATTTAGTTGTTGGTATTGTTAGTTTGCTGCTCAGTTGCGAAGAGGTGTGGGTATTTGCTTTTCATTTGGTCCTCTCTTTCCCACGTGAACTCCGGTCCACGCTTAGAGTCCCAACGAACCTTAACGATCGGAATTTTGCTGTGCCTTCGAGTCTTGATCTCACGATCCATGATCTCACGATCCATGATCTCACGATCCATGATCTCGATAGGCTGTTCCACAAAGTGCAGTTGTTCATCCACTTGGATCTCAGCCAATGGAATGACTAGAGTTTCATCTGATAGACACTTCTTCAGATTTGACACGTGAAATACGTTGTGAACTCCACTGAGTTCGGCAGGAAGGTCTAATTGATAAGCTACGGGTCCAATACGTTTCAAGATTACAAACGGACCTACGAATCGTGGGTTTAGTTTGCCCCGTTTTCCAAAACGGATTACACCCTTCCAGGGTGACACCTTTAGTAGGACGCGGTCGCCTACTTGAAATTCGAGCGGTTTGCTTCGTTGATCAGCGTAGCTTTTCTGTCGATCTCGTGCCGCCGCCATGCGGTTTCTGATTTATACAATCTTTTCAGTAGCCTCAAGTATTAACTCAGGGCCTGTGAGTTGACTGTCACCGACTTCTGCCCAACAGACCGGTGATCTACATTTACGACCGTATAATGCCTCAAACGGTGCTGCCGAAATACTCGTATGGTAACTGTTGTTATACGAGAATTCCATTAAAGGCAGGTGGATTTCCCAACTATTTCCAAAGTCTATGACGCATGCCCTAAGCATGTCTTCAAAGGTTTGTATGGTCCTTTCACTTTGACCATCAGTCTGAGGGTGATAAGCTGTGCTCATATCTAAGCGGGTTCCCAACGCTTTCTAAAGTGACCGCCAGAAGTTGGACGTGAAGCGAGCATCTCTGTCTGAGATGATAGATGTTGGCACTCCGTGCCGAGAAACTACTTCCTTAATGTAGATGCGAGTCAACTTCTCCATCTTATCTGTTTCTTTAATAGCTAGGAAGTGTGCGGACTTAGTTAAACGATCCACAATTACCCAGATGGTATCGCAACCACCCAAAGTTCGCGGGAGTTTAGTGATGAAATCCATTGAGATCTGATCCCATTTCCACACTGGGATCTCAGGTTGTTGGAGTAGCCCCGATGGCTTTTGATACTCCACCTTGACTTTGCACAAGTCAAACATTTACTCACGTAGGTGGCTATATCGGCTTTCATGTTGGGCCACCAATACGCAGCTGTAAGGTCTTGATACATCTTATCCGAACCCGGATGGACAGAGTATCGGGATTTGTGAGCTTCATCCATGACTAGCTCTCTGAGGTTTCCGTAGAGAGGTACCCATATGCGATTCATGAAATACCGGGCTCCATTGGGTTTTACTTCCCAATCGCGTTCCATTTTTCCCACCGATTCGGCCTTGATGTTTTCCTCCTTAACTGCCTCTAACTGGGTGTCGCGTATTTGTTCGGGTAGCCCCGAATGAATAGTGAGTTGTAATGCTCGTACGCGACGAGGTTTCAAGTGTTCCTTCCTACTGAGGGCATCAGCTACCACGTTAGCTTTCCCCGGGTGATATCGAATGGCACACTCATAATCGTTCAAGAGTTCGACCCAGCGACGCTGTCGCATGTTCAACTCCTTCTGATCAAAGATGTGTTGGAGGCTCTAGTGGTCTTGAAGATTGTGCACTTCGTTCCATAGAGGTAGTGTCTCCAAATCTTAAGTGCAAACACTACTGCTCCCAATTCCCGGTCATGCGTCATGTAGTTTTTCTCGTGAACCTTCAGTTGTCGCGACGCATATGCGATGACCTTATCGCGTTGCATGAGTACGCATCCCAATCCCTGGATGGAAGCATCACCATATACTACAAAGTCATCTGTCCCTTCTGGCAAGGACAGAATGGGTGCACTGCAAAGTTTCTGTTTCAGCAATTGAAATGCTGCTTCGTGCTTGTCACCCCAAGCATACTTGATGCCTTTCTGGGTGAGGGTAGTAAGCGGTTGTGCGATCTTTGAAAATCCTTCGATGAAACGTCTCTAGTAACCAGCCAATCCCAAAAATTGGCGGATCTCCGTCGGTGTCTTGGGTGCTTCCCAGTTTTTGATGGCTTCAATCTTTGCAGGGTCCACGTGGATACCCCTTTCATTCACGATATGCCCGAGAAACTGAACTTCCCGAATCCAGAAATCACACTTCGAAAGCTTGGCATATAGCTTTTCCTGTTGGAGTAATCCTAGCAGTAATCGTAGATGTTCAGCATGTTCTTCTTCACTTTTGGAGTAGATGAGTATGTCATCGATGAACACAATGACAAATTTGTCGAGGTATGGTTTACACACGCGGTTCATGAGGTCCATGAATACCGCAGGTGCGTTGGTGAGACCGAAGGGCATGACCAAGAACTCATAATGGCCATACCGAGTACGAAATGCCGTCTTAGCGATGTCCTCCTCCCTGACGCGTAGCTGGTGGTAACCGGACCGTAAATCAATCTTAGAGTAATAACTTGACCCTTGAAGTTGGTCGAAGAGATCGTCGATGCGAGGTAACGGGTATCGGTTCTTGACAGTAACATTGTTGAGTTCCCTGTAATCGATGCACATGCGGAAAGTCCCGTCCTTCTTCTTGACAAAAAGGACTGGAGCTCCCCATGGCGAAACGCTTGGTCGGATAAACCCTTTTTCTAATAGTTCCTGAAGTTGGGTAGACAGCTCCTGCAGCTCGGCTGGAGCTAGGCGGTATGGAGCCTTGGCGATAGGAGTTGCATTGTTCGCCAATTCAATTTCAAACTCCAATTGTCGATGGGGTGGAAGACCAGGTAGTTCCTCTGGGAATACATCGGAAAAATCACGGACGACAGGGATGTCTTCTATACGTTTCTCGTCCTTAGGCTGTTCGGTAATCAGTGCGAGTAAAGCGAAGGAGTTCTTTCTCCGAAGATACTTCTGCGCTTGCATGTATGAGATGATGTTGGTGACGGCGCTTGTCTTATCGCTTTGTACCGTCAGGATTTCGTCGTTCGAGAGCGGAATACGGATAGATTTTTCAAAGCAGAGAACTTCAGCCCGGACGTCGGATAACCAGTCCATTCCGACTACCACGTCAAAACTACCCAGGGTAGTTGTCATCAGATCAATGGTAAAGGTGTGGCCCGCGAGTTTGAGTTGACAGCCGGATACTATATGGGTCACATCTACAGAATTTCCATCGGCTAATTCTATAACATAAGGGGTCTCTAATGGTTTAGGCGTGAGATTTAGGTTCCTCCTAAAAGACTCAGATATAAAACTCCTATCTGCACCCGTATAAAAAAGCACAGTAGCAAAATGTTCATTAAGGGGAAACTTACCGGTGACCACGTTCGAGTCGTTTCTGGCCTCTCCGCGGCCCAATGTAAATGCGCGACCTTTGGCACCTCCTGTGCCACCGTTCCCATTATTGTTGTTGTTATTATTGTTGTTGTGGTTATTGTGGTTGTGGTTGTTTCCACCATTATTGTTGTTGTTACGCAGCTATGGGCAGTCTCTTCTGAAGTGAGCAGTACTAGCACACTGATAGCATCCCCGGTTAACACCCTGTTGCTGACCCTGGGGTTGATTTTGATTCTGTCGGGACATGATTTCCCCACGACAATCCTTTGCCGCATGTCCCATCTTGCCACATCGTTGGCAGCGATTTCCGGCACAAGGGCCGTTATGATGGAGATTACAGCGGTTGCACTGCGGCTTTCGACCTGCATAGCCGCTTGCGTTCTGGTTGTTGTTGTTGTTGGCGGGCTGATTTTGGTGACCCCGGTGGCTGTTGAAATGATTGAACCGTTTCTGGTTCCCCTGTTGTGGCTGGGATGACGAAGACTGTCGAGCAGACGAGTCTTCAAACTTTCTTTTGTTATCAGGGGCAACTTCAGTTGTACCCCGTGCTGGCAACTTCTTTTGCTCCACCGCCTTATCGGTGAGTTTGTGCGCCAATCGGATTGCTTGATGTTCAGTTACAGGGTTACTAGCCATTACCATACCCTGAATCTCCGGAACCAGACCCCCAAGATAGAACTCGAGTATTTTCTCCACAGTGTTGGCCAAATCGGGACACAGAAATGCCAGGTCATGATGTTTTGCGGTGTAAGCTTCGATTTCAGATCCCACCATCTTGTGGTTCCATAAGGCTTGCTCCAACTGTTGCACTCTATCTCGTGGACAGTAATCCTCTTTGATTAGGGCCTTGAACTCAGCCCAGGCCATTGCATTGGCAGCAATAAGTCCACGCGTTTGGACTTGTGCATTCCACCAAGTCAGTGCCCCATCTTCCAGTGTTGAGGCTGCGTACTTGACCTTGTTGGCCTCTAGACAGTTAAACATTTCAAATACGGATTCAGCTTTTTCGATCCAGCGGACCAGTCCAATGGGTCCTTCCGCCCCCGAGAATTTGCTTGGTTTCGCGTCGAGGAACATCTTGTAGGGGTTAAGACCCCTCCTGCTGCTGGTGGGTTTTGAACACCTGCCAGAGCAGCACTCACGTGTTCTTGGATCATTGCGGCTAATTCTTAAGGCGTCATGTTGAGATTTCCGCGACGTCCAGTTGCCATTTTAGATCTAAGTAGAAAATAAATAGACTGAAGGAAAGTAAATAAAATAAGCGAGACGTGTCAGTCGTCTACGTCTCCATCCCCCAAGTCACTATCGTTGCCGTCATCCTGCGCGGCATTTCCAGCTTCTACAGCTGGGTCCTCCTCCGGATCCTCCTCTGGATCCTCCTCAGGGTCCTCCTCTGGATCCTCTTCCGGATCCTCCTCTACCGGCACTGGAGGGGCCGGTGCTGGTGCAGGTGCTTGATTTTGCTGTAGCTCCTGAATGTTCCAACTATTTTCCAGGACTCTGTCCTCGAGCCAGTCGGCTCTTATCTGCTCAGCACGCAGATCTCTGGCTAAGGTGTTACGAGCTATCTTACTCGTATGATGCTCTTCCTCGAGCGAGTCGGTCTTACCTGTCAGTTGTCGGATCATCCATCCTTGTGCTAGGATGGTTTCCTGCATTCTTTCTAACTGTGCTTGTTGTTTATGTATCATGATTCTAAGTAGGTCAATTCCTACTTCTACAGGGTTAACCGGTTCAACCGGCACAGCAATGGTTGGGCGTGATGACGACTCCTCCCCCAGAGCGAGCCTTTTCCTCGCAGCTGAGCGTGTCTTCACGCCATAAGATGGTAAGGGTTCCACCATAGGTGCCTTTCCTGGCGCTCTTGGTGGCGTAAGTTTGTCGGATGATGATGACGATGAGGATGATGACATTGCCTGCTAGGTCGTGTAGTTAGTTACGTGTTGTTTTCATTTCTTATTATGAAGGCATAATCTACATAACACAGTTGTGGTATATTGCATAACAAGATATAACAGTTTGGTGCCAAACTACGTCTAGAGTCGTGTATTCAGCTATAGTTTAGGTCTACTTCTAATGCAAACCTGGTTCTCTATAGCTAGTGGCTCTGATACCAATCTGTCACACCCTCAATTTCCACTTGCGGGGTTTTACCGCGAGGCGTGTGAACAAACCAGAATCTGAAACACTAGTACGTCGAACGACTCTATATGATTTAATAATACGTTTTCCAAAATCATTTGTCGTAGATTTTATATCGTCTTAATTAGTTACCAATATTTAGCGGAAGCATTAGTTTTTAAAGTTGAGCGGAAGCATAAAATAAATAGTGAAGCGGCGCCAACACAAACGCCAAACCAAATGAAAAACCCCAAAACAATATTTATAATTGAGACTCGATAAAAGATGTCTTGTTCAATGCATGTGAGTGCACCTAGAGCTCCTAGCGTCCTGAGAAACATGTAAAGAAACAAGTGTCAACATTAAAGATGAGTGAGTTCACAGGTTTTCATAAATTCGTTGGTTCGGTTATGAGTTTGTTTTCCCCCGTTATCCCTAACCCGGGATAACGATTTAGTTCCATTATTCCCATCCTGGAATAATAATGATGTTGGTTCCATTATTCCAAACCCGGAATAATAAGTTGTTGTTTCCATTATTCCAAACCTGGAATAATAAGTTGCTGTTTCCATTATCCCCAACCCGGGATAATATAGTTGTTTCGTAATTAAGTTCAATGTTAACATATATAGTTAGCTAGCCTAAAGTCATGTCACGTAAGAGTTCGCGATCGAAGCTGACTGTTGTGCCTCCGTGTTGCCAGGCCTATCACTGACCATGGCGAAGTTAGGCCAAATTATTCACCCGTTGACCATACCCGGTCGGCTAGTGCGACTAGCTCGGATGGGGCTTGTCGGGCCCAGTAGTACTACTTATAATTCCCCCGCTATTAAACCCAATACTAACGATCCGAGAGATTGACGAGGACTTAAGTGATAAAGCTGCTTAGTGACCATAACATTACATTAACATCAACTTAGTTATCGAATAGTTATGGGACGTTAATTTCGTATAACGTAAAGAGATTGAGTTTGAAGAGTGTATACATGTTTCTCCCCCTGTTGTTTAAAAACCGGATAAAGTTAGGGGCCGTGAACTCACCTTTTGTTGCTCGGTTAGTGTAGCAAAGAAGTTGTAAAGGATGGGACCGCTAATTGCGTCCTAACAAACCAATTGATTTCACGTCAGTGTGTGAACACACCAATACAAATTCTACACTTAATTTACGCACAAAGTGATATACACAAACAACATATCTAACACTCAAACATGCATGCAAGTATCCTCATGTGAACCTAGTGATCAAAACAACTTATCATAAACATAAACCAATCCATGCCACAATTTGGTGCACACAATCACAAGTTATCAAATTTCAGCTTAACACTCATAATTCAGCTGTTTTCTAGGATTTTTATAAAATAGTTCCAACGTTCCAAAAATTCCAATATTTTTACAGCAGGTGCCATTTATACTGTAGAAATTTATATAAATTTTCCAAGTCCTCAATCTTTACCATTTAACCATAAATATTAATATACTAGGCTGCAGTCAGATTTATCATTTTCTGACTGCAGTCCACGGAACAATATTCCAGTTGGAGTTGCCCGGAAATTTCCATACCTAGTTTCTGTACAAAATTCATGACTCAACTCCCTACTGATTATAAAATCCAACTCGAAAAACAACTAACAAAATTTCAGGATTTTCACAGCTTTAGTTACTGAACTTATTTGGCCCTTTAAAAATAACAAACGACTTCAGAAAAATATGATTCTAGCGCCATTAGATTCGTTATTCAAATCTCTACGTTCTAGACATCAGAAAATCCGTTTTTCGACAACTAATGACCGAGTTACAGCCAGATGAAGTCGGCTGTAACTATTACTCAGCAACCTGTTTCAGCATATTATTATCATAAACCGTCCCTATTATTAACCTAGGCGATCATGAACCGGTTTCCTAGTAATAGATCAATACTAATAACATATCCATGCAAACCCTAATCAGCATCTTTAGTTTTTATAAGCAAACACAGCCTAAAACTTTCAGATTTCGAACAACATCCAATCTTTAAATCTAGTATTAACAATCCGAAACAACACACTCACTTCACTAAATCATAAAATCCGAAAACAACAAAATCAAAACACATGTATCCGACTATGATCTTGTAACATATGATAAATTCTAATCTTTTAATGATAAGGTAAATGAACCGTGAGCAAGATAAGGAACCGATGATCAACTAGAATCGCGACCGAGGATTAAGATGGCGAGGGCTGCTGCGACCGGGAGGAAACAAAGGGCTGATCTCGCGACCGAGGAATGAAGCTAAGCTGTTTGCGATCGAGATGGGGTGTATCAAGACTGAACTGGCGATCGAGGGAACAAGTAGAGGGCTGCCGTCGGCTGATTTCTTCAACTAGGGTTTTGTGTGTGTTGCGAAGGAAGGCATGCATGTGTGTGTGTATATATAGCGCAAGATGATCAATAAATAGGGGATGGGTTTACGGTTTGGACTAGTTCTCGCGGCCAAGGACTTGGGTTGGTTCAGTTTGGGTTTGAACACAATAAGTTTGCGGTTTGGGCTTGACCTTGCGGCCGAGATATGTTTGGGTTGCTCGCGGATATGGTCTTGGGTTTTGGATAGAAAGCATGGCCGAAGAGACTTGGGTTTAAAGTTTAAAACTTGATTAATTCCTAGAGTCATAAGGAATCAAAGTTGGTTCGTATCGCGGTTCGGTTCGGTTCGTGTACATTTTACCATAATTAATTTATAACTAAAACAATCACGTAATCGTACATCACGTATTCACTAACTCGTACACGTTTAATACGTAGCATACCATTTATTCGACAAGTATTGCATTTAAGTTATCCGAAAAACCGGGATGTCACAATCCTCCTTGGTTCACTCTTCGCATTTGATGAGTGAACAAACCTCTCTTTATGAGCTGAGGATGGGGTAATCGATAATGGTTTAGTGCGAGTAGCACTCGACTCTCTTAGCTTTTCTATGGCCTTACCCATGGCCCTTTCCACAGCCGCATCAATGCGAGCTTGGAAATCATTATTATCTATGGCTACATTTTCGGCATCCTTAAAGAGTTGATGTTTTAATGTCTACTTTGTGCCTCATTAGAATTAGCCATTCTTCAAAGCTTTGGTTCTATAATACCAATAAAACATCATTTGGCCATGGTATATAAACCATATCGGCTTTCAACATTGGATATAACAATCCATTGCCTATACTAGTGTGAATAACATCACAACTCTTAGGCTTAACATAATTATATTTAGCCTAGGTCTTAATAGGACCAGCAAAGGCAAATTACAATTTGGACATAGTCCATTTATTACTAGACAGGGGATCACAATGTCACAACTGTCATTGTCATATAGACAATTATATTTAGCACATAGGTTTGTCACAAAGGACATTAAATTATGGCACATAGGCCTGACACTAATGGACATAAAATTATGGCACACAGGCCTGTCACTAATGGACATAAAGTATCGCACATAGGCACTACATCACTAATGGATCTTTTATTTATCACCGCACTGGCGATATTAGCCAGGATCAAACTGATCACATAGACTATATAAAATATATCTCTAATGGATGTTTTATTTATCATCGCGTTGATGATATTAGCCGGGATCAAATAGATCACATGGGCTATATAAAATAAATCATAACCCGAAAGGGTAATACATCACTGATGGTTATTTTATTCATCACCGCACTAGTGATATTTAGCCGGGATCAAATAGATCACATGGGCTATATAAAATAAATCATAAGCTGAAAGGGAAATACATCACTAATGGATGTTTTATTCATCACCGCACTGGTGAGATTTAACCGGGATCAAACAGATCACATGGGCTATATAAGGTTAGGACATAGTCCATTACCTTGAAGGCTAGCATGATTCCTCAAGTCACACTACCAAGAGTATGAACATTACTTGAATGTTATCATAAGAGGAATATAATGGTTGATTAATAGTCCCGGTCGTATTGACCTTAATGACTTGGAGGCTTGAACTTAGTCCACCACCTCTAGATAGAAGGATAACTTCCCTTAACTATCATGATAGAAGACCCTTCCGTTCTAAACTATCATTTATATATTTGGCCAAATATGTGGTCTGTGCCACTCGGCAAATCAAAACCATTAAGATCTTTTTGGAATTATATCGCAGAGCATAAATTTCGAGTAAAATCGAGACGCTCGTTTGAAGAGCATGAATACATATATATATAATTCCAAAATACTTCATTAATTTTCCATAAGAAATTACAATACTAGAAAATGAAATAAACTGTCCATGCAAGGACTTTAAAGAAATAAAAATGTCCACGCAGGGACTAAAGAAACAACAATGTCCTCGCAAGGACTACATATAATTAGAAGAGACTTCACTCGTACTTCTTTCCTTTGACCAACTTGGAGAGTTTCTTGAAGAATTTATTTGTCTTCTTCTCCGTTTTCTCCGCTTGCTGCTGCATTTCTTTCATTCTTTCTAAGGCCTCATTTATGGCCTCAAGTGGTGGCGGAGGTTGTGGCATAATAGGATACTAGTACCCATAAGTTGGATATCCAGTCGGTGGATAAGTAGGTGGGAAAGGAGACGGGTAAAGTGCATTGTGCATAACAGCTTGCATATAGGGGTCTTGCGACCATGCTTGATAGTCTACCGGTGTAAACAGATTAAAAAGGATCATATCCAGACGTGTCTGGATATGTATGGATTGGGTTAGAATAACCCGATGGTGGTGGTTGAACTGTAGGTGTGGGTGTTGGTGTTGGTTCAACCACATGTGAGGTGTTAGAGGGCCCATCCATTTGTGGGTCTGCTTGAATCGTGGGGTAGGAGTTTGGCAAAGGTGGCAGCGATCCCAACCTTTGTCCTACATGTATCGACATACGTGCTCCATGCTTCCTCCTTGGTGGTTCAGGTGGCGTTTAGGTTGGTCCACCGGTTCCATGTGGACATCTTCTTGAACAATAGGCGGTTAAGAGTGATGGGAAGATGTGTGGGCAAAGGTGAACTGGTTCCAATATTGGTCCCACTTATTAGGACCTTGGTAGGGTGATCCGGCAAAAGAGTTTGAATCACTAGAAATTTCTATGGGATGCGCATTCGATCCCGACGGCGGCATCTCCGGGTCGGAGTCCTCGTCCATAGGGTTTGGTTGGTCCAACTGATTTTGATCGGCTGGAGGCATGTTGAAGTAATGGTTAGGGTTAAATTATTCATGGTAAGAGTGATGAGAATGAGAATGGTGAGAATGGTGTTAATGATAGGAGTGGTGAGAGTGGTAAGAATTTTGGGAATGTAGGGGCGAGTGTCTATTAGAGACAGAACGTATCGCTGGTTGCCAAGGAGATGAATCTCCTGATTCTTGGTAAGAGTCTGAATTGTGAGGTTGAGGGGGAATGCGCCCCGATGGTCCTCCCCTCATTGGACCTTTTCCTCTCCCACTTTGTCCTCGTACACGTGGCGGCATTTTCCTGTCAAAAATCAATTCAAAAACAATACTAATAACTTAATAATAAAATGAGTAATCCTAGGTCATTGCCTCGACTCGGAAGTCTAAGGAATGTGCTCGTGTAAGTTTGAGATTAAACACAAAAGGCTAGTGTTTAATTCTCTCAAACGTTGGCTCTGATACCAACCTGTCACACCCTGGATTTTCAACCCGAAATCCATACACCGGTGGGCTCAGGTGGGGAGTATCGTGACATAAGTTGATAATCTCCTACTATATGAACCGTTTATGGGTTCCAAGGCAAGACAATCTCCTACTACATGAACCGTTTATGGGTTCCAAGCCAAGACAATCTCCGCACCCTATTGATGAATGAGGCTCACAAATCTCGTTATTCAATTCATCTTGGTGCAGTACAAGGATCTTTGTACCCAATATTGGTGGTAGGGTATGAAGAAGGATATTGCCTTATACATATCCAAATGCCTAACTTGTCTTAAAGTAAAGGCAGAGCATCAATATCCATCTGGTTTACTTGAGCAACCAGAAATTCCTGTTTGGAAATGAGAAAACAATGCTATGGATCTCATCAACTATGTGGTAGTTTGGTGATGAGATCCGTAGCAATGTTTTCCAATTTGCAAACCGGAATTTCTGGTTGCTCAAGTAAACCAGATGGATGTTGTTGCTCTGCCTTAACTTTAAGACAAGTCAGGCATTTGGATACGTATAAGGCAATACCCTTCTTCATACCCTACCACCAATATTGTGTGCGAAGATCCTTGTACATTTTATCTGCACCAAGATGAATTGAATAACGAGATTAGTGAGCCTCATTCATCAATAAGGTGCGGAGATTGTCTTGGTTTGGAACCCATAAACGGTTCATGTAGTAGAGTAACCCATTGTCTTCTTTTCAATTTGAACTTTGACTCGACCAAAATGGTGAGAACTAAAAGTCAAACAGGAAACCAAACTATTTGACTTTTAGCTCAAAATAGCTAAAATAATGAATGAACTAGGAAGAGTACTTACTTTTGTTGAAGAACACTTTCAGAACTCAAGATAGGAGGCTTCCAAAGGCTGGAAACAAGCTCGAAGAAAGATAGAAAGAAGAACTTCACACTTTGTTTTGAAGTGTTTCGAAGTGGTGTGAAAAAAAATGGATCAATCAAAGGGTATTTATAGTGTTTTAGGATCAAGGAGGTGATGAAAAGTGTTACAAAGTGTGGACTAGTGTCCTAACATATGTCAACACCAAATTAACTGTTGCAAAATGAGTGCAAGGTATCAAAAATTGGAGATAGGTGGCAAACTTGGTGAAGAAGCAAACCTTTTTTTAACAAATTTGGCCCCTGGACTTGTATTGTCTCGTTTTGTCATTTTTAACCATTCTTAACCTAATATTTAGGTTATATAAAGGCGTTAAGGCATGTGAAACTTGGATATTTTCCAAGAATATCGTTGATGTTGTTCGTTAGATTGTACGGTTACACGTTTCGTAAATAAAGTATGAAACTTTATCAAATACGAAAATGACCGAATTTGTGTAATGATTGACATTTTTGCATTCTTACCAATAAAATGCAAGATTTTATTGAAAAAATGTCCAGGATTGTATAATGATTGATAAATATACATTCTCACAATAAAACACAAGATTTTATTAAATAAGAAAATGTTTCGGAATTGTTCAATGACTAAAAATGTACAAATGTCACAGTCTCCCCTACTTTAGGAAATTTCATCCCGAAATTTAAATAGAGGATACTTGTGAGAAAAGATATGGGTATTTCGCCTTCCTTTGATCCTCTCATTCCCAGGTAAACGCTGGGCCACGTTTGGACTCTCAGCGAACTTTAACAATCTGTATGCGTTTGTGTTTGAGTTTCTTGACTTCATGGTCCAATATTTCCACAGGTTTCTCGACAAAGTGCATTGTGTTATCAATACGAATTTCATCAATAGGGATGTGGAGGTTTCATCAGCCAAACACTTTTTCAAATTGGACACATGGAACGTTGGATGAACTTTCCCAAGCTTAGGAGGAAGCTTAAGTTTGTAGGCCACCTTTCTGATCCTCTCAACGATCCTAAATGGTCCCACATATCGAGGTGCAAGTTTTCCTTTCTTTCCATATCTAATCACACCTTTCCAAGGGGATACCTTGAGAAGGATTTGATCACCAATTTGTAATTCTAAGGGCTTGCGTTGTTGATCTGCATAACTCTTTTGACGGCTTCTAGCTGTCAAAAGGTTATCACTTATTTTCTTGACATTGTTTGTAGTCTCTAGAATGAGTTCTGGTCTGGTGAGCTGAGCTTCACCAACCTCATTCCAAGAGAGAGGTGAACGACATTTTTGACCGTATAGAGCTTCAAAAGGAGTCATGTTAATGTTGGATTGATAACGATTTTTGTAGGAGAATTCGATCAAAGGTAGATGCGAATCCCAACTACCACCAAAGTCGATCACACAAGCTCTAAGCATATCCTCCGATGTTTGGATCGTCCTTTTGGATTGTCCATCTATCTGAGGATGATAAGAAGTGCTCAAGTTAAGTTTGGTTCCCATAGCAGATTGCATGTTCTTTCAAAAGTGAGATGAGAATCGAGCATCCCGGTCCGATATGATGTTCAAAGGAACACCATGTTGAGATACTATCTCACGAATTGGCAAAAAGTGTGCTGACTTTGTTAAATGATCAATGACTACTCAAATGAACAAAAGACAATGGGTTACTCCACTACATGAACCATTTATGGGTTCCAAGCCAAGACAATCGCTGCACCCTATTTATGAATGAGGCTCACAAGTCTCGTTATTCAATTCATCTTTGTGCATACAAAATGTATAAGGATCTTCGTACCCAATATTGGTGGTAGGGTATGAAGAAGGATATTGCCTTATACGTATCCAAATGCCTAACTTGTCTTAAAGTTAAGGCAGAGCATCAACATCATCTGGTTTACTTGAGCAACCATAAATTCTGGTTTGGAAATTGGAAAACATTGCAATGGATCTCATCATCAAACTACCACATAGTTGATGAGATCCATAGCAATGTTTTCCCATTTCCAAACCAGAATTTCTGGTTGCTCAAGTAAACCAGATGATGTTGATGCTCTGCCTTAACTTTCAGACAAGTCAGGCATTTGGATACGTATAAGGCAATATCCTTATTCATAACCTACCACAAATATTGGGTACGAAGATCCTTGTACATTTTATCTGCACCAAGATGAATTGAATAGCGAGATTTGTGAGCCTCATTCATCAACAGGTTGCAGAGATTGTCTTGGATTGGAACCCATAAAGGGTTCATGTAGTAGAGTAACCCATTGTCTTTTATTCAACTTGAACTTTGACTAGACCAAAATGGTGAGAACTAAAAGTCAAACAGGAAGCCAAACTATTTGACTTTTAGCTCAAAATAGCTAAAATAATGAAAGGACTAGGAAGAGTACTTACTTGTGTTGAAGAACACTTTTAGAACTCAAGATAGGAGGACTCCAAAGGCTAGAAACAAGCTCCAAGAAGGATAGAAAGAAGAACTTCACACATTGCTTTGAAGTGTTTCGAAGTGGTGTGAAAAAAATGGATGAATCAAAGGGTATTTATAGTGTTTTAGGATCAAGGAGGTGATGACAAGTGTTACAAAGTGTGGATTAGTGTCCTAACATATGTCAACACTAAATTAACTGTGGCAAAATGAGTGCAAGGTATCAAAAATTGGAGATAGGTGAAAACTTGTTGAAGAAGCAAACTTTTTTTTGACAATTTTGGCCCCTAGACTTGTATTGTCGCATTTTCTCATTTTTAACCACTCTTAACTTAATATTTAGGTTATATAAAGGCGTTAAGGCATGTGAAACTTGGATTTTTTTGTAAAATATCGTGGATGTCGGTTCGTTAGATTGTATGGTTACATGTTTCGTAAATAAAGTATAAAACTTTATCAAACACGAAAATGTCCGAATTTGTGTAATAATTGAAATTTTTGCATTCTTACCAATAAAATGCAAGATTTTACTGAATAAAAATGTCCAGGATTGTATAATGATTGATAAATATACATTCTCACAATAAAACACAAGATTTTATTAAATACGAAAATGTTTTGGAATTGTTCAATGACTAAAAGTGTACAAATGTCATAGTCTCCCCTACTTTAGAAATTTCATCCCGAAATTTAATTAGAGGAAACTTGTGAGAAAAGATGTGGGTATTGCACCTTCCTTTAATCCTCTCATTCCCAGGTAAACGCTGGGCCACGTTTGGACTCTCAGCGAACTTTAACAATCGGTATGCGTTTGTGTTTGTGTTTCATGACTTCATGGTCACAGGTTTCTCGACAAAGTGCATTGTGTTATCAATACAAATTTCATGAAGAGGGTTGTTGAGGTTTTCATCAGCCAAACACTTTTTCAAATTGGACACGTCGAACGTTGGATGAACATTCCCAAGCTTAGGAGGAAGCTCAAGTTTGTAGGTGTTGCTGCATAATGTCTATTGCCTACGTCTAGGATATGTCTGTAATGTTTATAAAGTTTACACGTTAATGTTTATATGTTAAAAAGTAAGTTTTATATGTTTTGTCACTATGTTTCGTACGAAAGAATACATGTTTCGTACGAGTGTCTTACTCGTACGAAACACAGACTCCTACAAAATATAGTTGTTTGTTTAGCACACACTTCGGTACGAGTCATGTCGACCTATAAATAGGGAAGTGTTGTGTTAGAGCTAGTTAGTGATTTGTCAATTGGTATGACGAAGCTCTGCCAGTTTGTTTACTTGCATCTGTATTTGAACATCATTAATACATCGGGAGCAGTTAAACCGTAAGTACTATCTTGTTTGTCTTGTCTACCTCTCTAGCAATGAATTCCGCGTCAGCTAGTTGAGCGAGATCAGGTCGATAGCTCATTTCGGGAGCTCGATCCCCATTCAAAAGTGGTATCAGAGCCAGGAGATCTGATCTACAGATAGACAACAAGTAGTTACAAATTACTAAGTGTTCAGACTTGGATATATCTTCATCCTCACCATTTTTCTGACCTATGCTGGATTTTGGACGAATTTTGAACGAATTCATGGACAAAATGGACAAGGATTTTTGTAATTCAAGTTAATCTTCAATCTAATAAATCCATATCATAATTCGGACTTAAAATTGAACTAAATCATGTTGAAATCAATAAAATTTGTCAGTTTGAAGATTGAATAATTTCGTACGAGTTTTGCATGAAAAACTGATTTAATTTTTTCGTACGAACCGGTTCAGAAGTTCATACCAACGATTGCTAAAATTTCATAGAATCTTACAATTTTCAGATTTTCAAACAAATTCGTACCAACACTTTCAGATTTTCATACAAATTCGTACCAAAACTTCACCCGTACGAATATCTTACTCGTAGAAAATGGTTTGATTCGTATGAAATATTGTTTTTGTGAGAAAATTTAATTCGTGTAAAAACATGTTTCGTATGAAACAATTTGTCCGCACAAAAAAGAAAAACTTTATTAATCTGATCAGTTTGTTTTCGAGAAGTGTCTTAATTTTTCACAGGAAAAATGTCTGAGGAATTTTAAATGCGTTCGCCAGATCAATCGTTACCACTGCAGCAGCCCAAAATATCAATCTAGAGAATCAGATGGGAACAATGACAAAACTTCCAAAGCTTATGAATCTAGAAGACTTTGATAGTTGGAGTGAAAGGTTTATGATAGGGTTCAAGCTAACCACTTTACTTGCTGGTTTGTAATCGAGGCAAAATATATCGCACCAGTTGGTGAAAATGGGCTTGAAAAGATCCTTGCTCAATTCTCTGATGTTGAACGTGAAAGGTTTATCAGCGAAAAGAAAATGATGAATATTATTCAGCAATCGATTAAAGAAGACATCTTGGCTTTACTGGAACATGATGATGATGCGCAATCTTTATGGAATGCTCTTCGACTAAAATTTCAAGGTAGTGCTCAACTCCGCAAAAGCAAAAGGGCGTTATTAAGCAAAGATTTTGATGTATTCACACTGATTAAAGGAGAAACGGTAAAGTAGTTGATTGAGCGATACTGTCATCTGGTGGTTCATATGAAGAGAATGGGAATTGTAATGACAAATGAAGAGCTTGTTGACAAGCTAGCTGATTCTCTACCACAAGGTGAATGGTCGACTTACTTAACCATCTTAAAGAATGGAGTTGAATACAGCAATTTCTCGCTGCCTCGGTTTATCGAAAGGTTGGAGGGTCATGAATTAGAGATGCAAGAGATGGCAAAAAATAAGACTGTTCAAGTGCAACAAGATGTTAATCTTTATTTCAAAAACAGTTCTGCTGCTCAAATCCAAGCGCCAAAGATTCAAACTGCTTTCAATGCATATAGTTCACCAAGCACACTACAAATTCGTGGTTTCAATCATTTCCAACAGTTGATCCAAATACACCTTCAAGCCAACAATCTACTTTCGGATTAAATCAACCTCAAAACAATCAAACTACATCTTCCAATGCAAATCAAAGAGTTTTGCAATGCAATATTGCCGTTGATTTTCAGAACGCGTAAAATTTTGACGAAAAGACAGCGAAACAACATATGTCTTTACTTGCTTCAGTTCTTGAGTCATATGACAGTCTTGTTGCTGGAAAGGTCGGAAATTCTGAAATGACACGAGAATTTTATGATCGAATTGATCCAGTTGAAACGGAGTTGATAGATTAAAATGGTGTATGGCTTCAATCGTTCGACGTGCATAGAGATTTATGGAAATAACTGGTAAAGAAAATTTGGGAGGTTTGGATGGGAAACTTGGATTTGATAAATCCAAAGTTACTTGTTTCAAGTGTCGGGAGAAAGGTCATTTAAAAGAGAATGTCCAATCCGAGATGTTGAAGGAAATCATAATCCTTTCGCCGATGACTATTACAAAAGAGCGATCTACCACCGACCTCAACCAAGAACAAGAATCGTTCCGATTGAAGATAAGCAACCTAAAACTAAAGATAAGGAATTGGTTGTTACACAAGAAGACGGAGGGTTTAACTGGAACAAGTTTATTTCGAAAGGAGAAAGTTTGGCATTGATGGCTGAAATTATTGAGGAACCGGAAGAAGAATCGGGGGCATCGTTTGATGAACGACCTGATAATGATTATTATTACTATCATACTTCATCAGAGGAGAAAGAACTTTTGAATGGTCCATTCAAACATCTTTTGCCTTACGATGTTTTAAAAACTTTTGCAGGATATTTCATACCTAGCCAACTTTCAACAGAGGGAGAGCAAAAGAAACCGGTTGAAGATGTCAAAGCTGATGAGAAAATGGAAATGTTGAAAGAAGACATCATTAAAGCTTGCATGGCTAATGGCAATGAGGTAAACAAATCAACAACTGAGAGTGTAAATGAAAAATCTTGTTTAAAGTGTGTAGAGCCGTGTGGTGAGTGTCTTGTAAAAGACAAAAGATTTGCTGAATTGCAAAGTTTAACAGACAATTTGTCAAGCGATTACAAATCCACAAAGGAAGCTTATGACAAATTGAGTGCATCTGTTAAACAATATAATAAAGCACTCAGAGAAAATGACGCAACACTTATGATGCTATAAACAAATGGCTATTAATATTCATCTAAACACTATTGCTGAGCTCAGAAGTGAGCTTGAGAAAAAAAGAATTGAAACTGAACGAGTTAACAAATTGTTAATTAGTTATTCCACAAGCTCATACGTCATAGATCACATTTTACCGAAAATCAAAAATACTGAGGAATCTAAAAATGGTGAAACAAAAATTGGTAGTTATGATCGATGTCCACCACCCATGTGGAACAGTTATGCATGCAAAAATCCATCTGGGGTGGAGAAGGCTCTAAATCTTACATTGAAAACCGAACAGCTTGTTGATACAATCTTGTGTCTGTTCCTTGTTCTTAATTACAGTTGTAATTGCATGGCTCAAGTGTCTGTATAGGTTTGGTCGTGTCGAATAGATCGAGATATCCTTCAATCTTGATCTAGTATGACATCTTAGCTTGTAGTGTTAATCAGTTACATGTGTGCATACTGATGAATCTTGGAAACGTCATGTCTACACATGTTCTCCAAGAATGAGAATTCTGTGCGAGTCAAGCATTTCGTACGAAACACAGGGTTTCGTACAAAGCAGAGAGTTCGTATAAAACAAGCATTTCGTACGAAACACTGACTCATACAAAATTCTGGAGATGTGTCTCATGTGAATTAGTGTGTTCCGTATGTCTAGAGTCGTGTTTTGTTTGAAATTTAGACGGACACTATATAAGCAGACATGCACCTCTCAGTGTGTGTTAGCTGAAGAGTCCTTTTATCCAGAAGTTAAAAGAACGAGCAAGCAAACTGATCTTTTGGTGTGATCTCTAAGTTAGCATTTCTGGTGTAGACGAAGACACAAGAACACATCAAGTGTGTTTGAGTCATACGAGCATTGTGTGTATATGTTTGTACTTGTTCTCAATCATTAATCAAGATAGTGAATCTTTGGTTACCCCGTGTTCTTTACTTTGCTTTGGTTCCATGCACACTTGGATTCCGCACTTGTGTGTGTGTCATATGAACAAGGAACTGGTTAACACCATCCGCAGGTGGACCTACAAGTGGTACCAGAGCTTTGGCTCTTTCTTTGTTCAAAACCGGGCTTAGTTGTGTCTGAGCTAGTTTGAAGATTTCTGAAGTGTTCTTGAGCCTCTAGCAAAAAAAGTTAAGTTTTGGATAGATAACTAACTTAAAACTTGGTTAAAATCTGCTGCCTGCAGAAAATTTTATGGTAAAATTTTTCTGAAGAACACCCTTGAAGAAGAAATCTGCAAAAATTTGAATCAGATTAGTTTTGGTAGGGTTGACATTTTCCGACTTGGATCTGGACTTGGACTGTTGAATCTTAAAATATGTGTTTTAATTAAAAGTGTGTAAGACAACAGGTAATTTCGCATCTACACAAGAAAGGAAATTTCTCACCAAACCATTTCTGAAAAGATTCCTCTGAGAAACGCTGAACAAAACATTTTGTGCGACTGAAAGATTAATGCGATTCATCTAATCCGCACGAAACATCTGTTCCGCACGAATCATCTGATTCGCACGAAACATCTGATCAACACTTAAAAGTGTTTCGCACGAAACAGGTGTCACGCATGCAACATAATTTGTTTGTTTCTCGTGTTTTTTAAAGTTTTGTGATTTTAAGAATTTGTCATATTTTCAGATCTTTGACTTTTTAAAAGGTAATTATAATTTTGAAACTTTAAACCTTTAAATTTTCATAATACAAGAAAATATAATGAGTTCTAACCCGTGGGATTGGAGTTGTTCAAGCTCAAATTAGGAGTCTTCGCATAGCTCCGCAACATCATGGGTAAAATCTATGATGCCTCAACATACAACAATGATCTCTGCAAATCAAGGGGCGTGTGTTGCGAATCAGAATCAAAGCATCCAAACTCTGTTAATGAGCGAAAGTGAAACCGGGAGTAATAATCGACCGCCGAAGTTAAATCACATTAACGATTATCCTTCATGAAAAAGTCGTTTTCATACGTATGTTCTCGGTCAAAACATGGACTTGTGGACGTGTTTCACTACCACCTATAATGAAGAACTTGAAGAAGCTGGATCAAATCCAACCTCATTGGCCAATCTAGTCGAAAGTGACAAGAAAGCTTACGATCTAGAGAAAAAGGCATTTGCTATCCTCACACAAGCTCTGCATAAAGACATTTATCATCAGTTTGTGTATTGTACTACAACGAAAAATTTGTGGGACACTTTGGAAGCAAGAGGTGAAGGTACGCTGCTACCTGGAAGATTCGGCATGATGTGCTCAAGAAAGTGTTTGAAGGTTTCATGTTCATGTAGAACAAAACCTTGAATGATATGACCACTCGGTTTTATCATCTTCTCAGCAAGATGTAATCATATAAAGTGTTAGCAGCACCACAAGAAATTGTGATGCGATTTGCTGATGCTTTACCACTAAAATGGGGTCATTTTATTGATCTTTTAAAACATACAGGTGTTTTGGACTCAATTAGTACTTATGAATTTGTGCAGAAACTGGAGAAAAAGAATGAAGAAAAACTCCGGAAGGCACAACGAGTCTCTGCTCCATAAAACCCTGAAATGTATTTAGGAGGTATAAATGCAGGTACAAGCTCAAGTCAGCAACCAAAGCTGCAGACCACGATTGTGTCAAACGTGAACCTTTTTCTACCCTAACCAGTTCAATCAAGTCAGTCTACATGTTCGAGTAATCAAGCCTACGGACAAGCTTTTGATCCAAAAGCCTTCCTTCCACAGCCAAGGGATTTAGCGCATAAAACTCCACAGCAAGCTCCTCAACAAGCTTTCTATGGAAACAACAGTCAATCGGCAAATCCCAACACTATCAAACTTGACACGTCAAATCTCTCCAAAATCAACGTAGAAGTTGCACAGGAACATGCAGAACTTCTAAATACCATGGTCAATGTGTATTGTGGTTTAGTTGCAAGTCAAATAGGGAATATCAATTTGACAAACGAAGACTATGAACAAATTGACCGAGATGAAATGGAGCTGATGGACATCAAGTGGGCATTTGCAAGTGCTATGAGAATAGCGAAGGATTATATGAGAAGAACCAAGAACCAGTTTGGAAAGCAAGAAGGATACAAAATACGGCTTTGACAAATCGCCGTTACTTGCTTCAACTGTGGAGAAAGAGGTCACTTCAAGCGGGAATGCACAAGACCTAGCAAGGAAGGAAATCACAACCCCTTTTGCAATCAGTCTCAACCATCCAACACAGCACAGTACAACAATGAAAGAAGAATAGTAGCTGTTGGCAACTCTAACAACACCAATCAATCAGGACCTTCAAACACGCATAGAGCTTTGGTAGTTCAATCTGATGAAGGATGTGATTAGTTAGTATAGTTGGGAACAGAGAACAACGGAGGAACTGCTTGCTATATGAGGATCGTGGATTAAATCAAGCTGATCACAACATCAACACTCCAAATGATGATGATACATCTGGGGATGCTGGTAGTTCTGATGAACAATGTTCAAGTTCAGATGGTTATGGATCTGATTCTGATGAGAAGAAAGGAAGTGATGCTGAGGTTGAAGAGTTGCTGAGTGAAGCTGAGATGTTAAAAGGTAGGTATGACGAGGAATGCAGAAGGTGCGTTGAAAGAGACAGAGACACTCTCTACAGATGGTGCAACTTTTCATCATTACACTGCCTTTATGGCAAATGTTGAAGGTTCTTCAAAACAGGTAAATTCTGAACCTCCTACTGTTTGCAATGACTGTGTTGAATTGAAAATAAAATATGAAACTGTCAACAGTCATAATCAGAATTTAGTTGTTGAACTATCAAAATGCAAAGAGGCGAATTTGGCGCAAACTAGAAATGAAAAAGAATTCAAATCTGTAATAGAAACCCTTAAGAAAAGTGTTTCTGAATTGACAAAAACAATTTTGAATAAACAGAAAGGAATTAATAACTACATTAATCTCCTGGAAGAAACAAAGAAAGAGTTATCCATCGCCAAATGCGAATATGATTCGATCAAACGCAAATTGGAAAGTTATTCTAACTCTCAATATGTGCTTGATCATATTATTGAAGTTCAAAAACTAAAGGGAGATGCTCAATGCATAGGGTATAAGTCGTGTCCACCCCCAATGAAACACAACTATATCAAAATGCCTGATGAAGAGGAGATGCCTCGTTTTGAACCCTCCGTACCTTTGAATCCTGAGGAATTCGTAGCAGGGTTAGGGTTCAAACTAGGCAATTCCTCTCAAGAACCAAGAAAGCCAGAAAGTTCATCATCTGATGAAGAAGAGGATGATACATCAGATGATGAATCAACAAATGATGAGCAAGATCAGCCTCTTGATGAAAGGAAAAGAGTTGAATCTTCTGCTACTCCTAGTACTAAGTCTGTTGAGAATCAAGAGACTGTTCCTAAGAAATCTGTGAAGACAAGTGTGTCTACACAAGAAGTAGATAATGTATTGTATACTTTGGTTGGAGATAAGAAATCTATTAAAACAAAGATTTTCCAATTAAAAACGTAAATCCAATCTCTATAGATCAGGTGTTTGAAAAGTCCAATACCAAACCTTTAGAGAAGAAAAAGCCCACCAAAACACAACCATTATCCGCTTCAAAAGAAAAACAATGGAAGCAAGTTGAAAACCTATGTTTCTCAACTGAAGGTTGAAGAAAAAGGCTCTCGTTGCCATAAAAAGGGCAAAATTGTTAGATTTGTGATTTCTAAAGGTACCGATAAAGTCGAAACTTTTCAAGGAAAATCTAATGTTGATTTTGTAAAGAGCATTAAGATTTTGAAAAGAAATCGTCAAAACAATTACATCCAACACACTGATGGGTGTAATGAAAATGAACCCAGTACCTCAAGATCCACAAGTTCAACATCAAGCAGAGAAACACGATCTCCTAGTTTTGTTGAAAGGAGAACATGTTTCAAATGTGGAGAATTTGGCCACATTATAAAGGATTGTCAAAATCCAGCCAAATCATGATGTATAGAGAAACCCCTCATGAACCAACTTGCAAACGTAAATCTTTTCTCCGACACAAGATAAACGAGTTATTAAAGATCAAAAAGAGAAACAAAAACGTAAACAAGTAAAAGCAATTGAGAAAGCTTTAAAATTGGATTCTTCAAATAAGGATCAAAGATCTTCAAAGTCAACAAACCAGATACTGTTAAAACTGTAAATAATAGTAAATCTGGTAATAAACAAGGATCTTGGAAATAGAAGACTGGTAATGGTTCAAAAGGAGGTTCTCAATTTTTTAATCATCAAGAAATTGAGATTACATTTCTCGATCATAAGGGACGACCCAAGACCACTAAGGCATGGGTCCCCATCTCAAACTAATCTTGTTTGTATAATGTGCAGGGTGTTCCAGGAGGAACTATAAACAGTCATTGGATTGTTGACAATGGAGCATCAAGGCACATGACGGGCGACTTACGGCTCCTATATGATGTGAAAAGTATTAGGGGTGGTTATGTTGCTTTTGATGGTGACAAAGGTGGATAAATCACTGGAGAAGGAATGGTCTCTAATGGTGTTGTGAGCTTCGACAAGATCAATTATGTGTGGCAAATTGATCACAATCTTCTTAGCGTTTCTCAAATCTGCGATAAGAAGTTCACGGTATATTTTGATGACGCCGGATGTTATGTGCTGAAGCCTGGATTCAAGATCCCCAAGGAATGGATTCTCCTGTCGGCTCCAAGAATTAATGCTTTGTATATTCTTGATATGAACTGAGCTATTACAACATCTGCACAAGTCACATGTTTTGTCTCTAAAGCCACCGAGAAGGAATCAATCTCTTGGCATAGACGTATAGGAAACATTCACCTGAGAAAAATGAACTATCTGGTGAAGAACAATCTAGTGAGTGGTGTACCAGTGAAGAATTTTCATCCTCAAGACGTTTGTGTATCATGCCAGAAAGGGAAGCAAGCGAGAAAGTCCCATCCCGTGAAGAAGATCAACACAGTAAATATGCCATTGTAACGTTTTCATATGGACCTCTTTGGACCTACGACACACAAGACAACCTTTGGTGATTCTTATTGTCTGGTAGTTACTGATGACTATTCTAGATTCTCATGGGTAAACATGTTGGCACACAAGAGGGAAGTTCCTACTATCCTCAAGAATCTACTGACTCTGCTAGAAAAATTGTACAATCTGAAGGTAAGGAGAATCTGAAGTGAAAATGGCACGAAATTCAAGAATCAAGTTATGGACGAGTACTGTTCCTCAAAGGGTATTCTGCATGAGTACAGTTCTCGATACACTCTACAACAAAATGGTGTCGCTGAGAGGAAGAATAGAACTCTTATTGAAACTGCAAGAACCATGTTAGTAGAATTAGAACTTCCCGTTCAATTTAAGGGATAAGTTGTTGCTACTGCGTTCTACATGATGAATAGAGTTCTGATGGTGAAGAGACATGGGAAGACATGCTTTGAGTTGCTACATAAAAGGAAACCGGATATTTCTTTCTTAGAACCTTTTGGAGCTCCAAGCACTCTGATCGACCCACATGGAAAGTTTGGTCCCAAGGCTATCGAAGGTTTCTTTCTTGGAAATGCTACTCTGAATTTCCGGGTGTGGAATTTGTCTTCGAAGAAGATTGAAGAATGTGGTGAAGTCAAGGTTCAGAGATATACACAAGCGGTTAGAGCTCCGGGTGCTCCTTGGATGTTTAACTACGATGGGCTGTTTGACTCCTTTAATCTGCCAACTTTTGATGATGCAACAGCTGCTCAGATGTTATTAGAAATTGATATTGCAGTAGATTCATCATTAGTTCGACCAATTATTGTTAACACTCAAGTGTCGACTTCGGTTAACAATCTTGTTCAAAATGAGGAATTCGAAGACGCTACGGATTATAATGTTTCATCCTGGATTTTCAAATGATACGTTAAATATTCAACCTCAAGGAACGATTGAAGGTCAGGCATCTACAACATCATCAAATCCAGCTCTCGTTTTAACTGTTGATCTGAATATCAACAATTTGGATATCAACTCTCGAGTTCCTGATGTACCAGAAACTCGTATTCATAATATCCATCCTCAGCGAAATATTATTGGAGATGTCCAGAGTGGTGTGCAGACTCGTAATCAGCTTCGAAATAACCAGAATGTTGGATTGTATTAGAAAATCAGGGAATCTGGTGGTCTGAATGATTAGTCTTTTGGCTGCTATGTGTGCCAAGTTGAACCAAAATCTTGGAAGGAGGCAATGAAAGAAGACTCTTGGGTTAAAGCCATGCAGGAAGAACTTCAGCAGCTTCAGAAGTTAGGCATCTGGTGAAATTGGTTGACAGGCCTGACAAGCATAAGAAGATTGGTACACGATGGGTGTACAAGTGCAAGAAGAATGACCGAGGTGTTGTTGTGTTAAATAAAGCACGATTGGTTTGTCAAGGTTTTAATCAGGTAGAAGGGAACGATTACAATGAAGTTTATGCACCGGTTGCACGACATGAGGCCATAAGAATCTTTTTGGCTTATGCGTCGTTCAAGAAGTTCACTGTTTATCAGATGGATGTGAAGAGTGCATTTCTTCATGGTCTGGTAGAAGAGGAAGTATATGTTGAGAAACCGCCAGGTTTTGAAGATCCACTCCATCCTGACAAGATTTGGCTTCGCAACAAGGCGTTATATGGTCTTCATCAAGCTCCGAGGGCTTGGTATGAAACGTTGTCTACCTATATGTTGAAGAATGGTTTTTGACGAGGCCTGATCAACTATACTCTCTTCATCAAGGAACAGGACGAGGACTTGCTGCTAGTACAGGTTTATGTTGATGATAATATATTTGGGTCTACTAACACTCAAATGTGCAAAGAATTCGAACAGGTTATGCAGGAGAAGTTCAAGATGAGCGCTAAGGGATAAATGACTTTCTTTCTAGGTTTGCAGGTTCAACAATCAAAGGAAGGGATTTCTATCCATCAAACCAAGTACGTCGGAGATATTCTCAAGCGATTTCAGATGGTTGACACAAAGCCTTTGGGAACTCCATTAGCTCAAAATCATGGGATTACTCCAGATGGAATAGGTGAACATGTAGAACCATCTCTCTATCGTGCTATGATCGGATCTCTCATGTATCTTACTGCTTCAAGACCCGATATAATGTACCCAACATGCCTTATTGCGCGCTATCAGTCTAGTCCGAAAGTTTCTCACTTGATGGCTGTAAAAAGGATATTTCGTTATCTAAAGGGACGCCATGACACTGGTCAATGGTACCCTAAGGATGATAACTTTGATCTGACAGCATTCAGTGATTCTGATCATGGCGGCTGTAAAATCGATACAAAATCAACAAAAGCGGGATGTCAGTTCTTGGGAAATCGCCTAGTCACGTGGCAATGCAAAAAGCAGACTTGTGTAGCTACATCAACATGTGAGGCTGAGTATATTTCATCTTCTAGTTGCTGCTCTCAAGTTCTATAGATTCAACAGCAAATGCGCTACTACGTTTTCGAATTTCTTACTACTCCTATTTTTGTTGATAATGAAGCTTCTTTACAGATCACTTGAAATCCTGTACAGCATTCCAAAAAAAAAAAACACATTGAGATTAAGTATCATTTCATACGAGATTGTTATGAAAAGAGACTTATCGATGTTAAAATCCACACTGATCACCAACGTGCCGACCTTTTTACCAACGCCTTTGATAAATCACGTTTTGATTATCTACTTTTGGTCAATAGGATCAAGGTGAAGCTCGAGTAACTCAACCATGGCTAACTATTTTTGTATATACTTTTCTAAAAATCTAAAACTACAAACAGATTTTCAGTTTTATATTTTAGGGGGAGTAAATTTCAAGAAAATACAAAAATATGTCTTTTATTTACCTTCTTTGTTTAAGGGGGTGAAAAATTCAGAAAAATACAAAAACAATAGAATAATCAAAAATGAGTTTCTTGGATAAGTCGGTAAATCTGTCAGATATGGTTAAAAGCATAAAAAGAAGATGGATAAGTAGTTTTACTTATGATGTATCGGTAGGCTCACAATAAGACTAAAATGTGCAGGTTGATATAAACCTAACAGACAGAACCCCAGGTGGGAACCATTCATTGGCATATGGTCTTGGTACCGAAATTTCGTTTGATAAAGTGCCGAGTTTCTAAGATATACGGTCTTTATGCTGGCTTATCATCTGGGTATCATGGTTGAATCTTTTGCCGACAAATAACGGTGGCGCAAGTCTAGAACTTCCATGATATCATACATACGTGTACGTGCTGCATACGACCATCAAATAAGTGATAAAAATATCACATCCCCAAAATAAGTGATAAAATATCACAGCATTATGCGGGAGCTAAGTTCGTCTCTTTGTTGGTACGATGGTACTAACCTGTTCATGGACTTACTCCAGTGCCCTGCATGCATATGAAAATTAAGTTCCTCATCAATAAGTGATTAAATCACAAAGGGCTTGTTTTCAATAAAAAATAAGTGAGTATCTCACATCATTCATATACGTCAAAACAAATGATAAAGCAGCATACTCACCGGTAAGATTTTCTCTCGTGCATATCTTGATACGGGAATGTGTCATGATGTGGTTGAACACCGGCTAGTACGTATAAATCCATACCTTAATCATATCTCCTAATCATGATTACATCTGATAAGTCTGATCTTACGTGGACAACAATACCGATAATCATAGTTAAATACTTATTTGTTTACTTTTGAAAACCTAATACCGTCTTTGAAAAAGATTAAAATGCTGGTATGATTCCTTTACCTTGAAACTCGAAAAAGATTGTTCAATAGATATATAGTTTATCTGTATATTTTGATTTTATGTGTAGTTTACTTAGTTGCTTATGTAATTACTTTTTGAAAGTTAGCCAAAGTTGATACTCGAGAGTTTCTACCAAGATAAGCCAGAAAACCATTTGTTTGATATCGCAACTTCATAAAGTAATATCTTGCAACAACTAACTCATCAAAAGAAAACCAAAATCTGAAATTTGTTTGAGTGTGTGTATCTCATACGGATGAATCTGGTCATTTGATTGACTTTGTCACATGTTTTTCTCAAATCAGCTGTTGGAATCCAAACGGGTGTGTGTATCTCGTTCAGGGAATACAATCATACGAAGAATTTATGATAAGTTTTACGTGTGTATTCCCTCAGAAATTTGTGTTCTAATTATATTTGTCTATGAGTACAGATTGATACAAAAAGAACATAAACAAAGACCAGCAACGAAGAAATCTGACAAGTCAGATGAGGAAACAAGAAAGATTTGAAGTTTCTTAGAAGTTCAAAGACCTAATGCTCTAATCATTAGATAGCAGCTCTATCAATGGATAGCAGATCTTCAGGGGGAGTTTGTTGATACTCTAAACCATTCTATATGAAGACCAAAGTCTGAAGACCAAAGACCGAAGACCAAACAACAGCCAAGGGGGAGTTTGTTGATACAGTTTTCTGTTTGTCGCTTGTTCTTAATTACAGTTGTAATTGTATGGTCTTTGCTCAAGTGTCTGTATAGGTTTGGTCGTGTCAAATAGATCGAGATATCCTTCAATCTTGAACTAGTATGACATCATAGCTTGTCTGTGTTAATCAGTTGCATGTGTGCATCCTGATGAATCTTAGAAACATCAAGTCTACACAAGTTCCCCAAGAATGAGAATTCTGTGCGAGTCAAGCATTTCATACGAAACACAGGGTTTCGTACAAAACAAAGAGTATTTCATACGAAACAAGCATTTCGTACGAAACACTGACTCATACCAAATTCTGGAGACGTGTCTCGTGTGAATTAGTGTGTTCCGTATGTCTAGAGTTGTGTTTCATACGAAATCTAGACGGACACTATATAAGCAGACATGCACCTCTCAGTATGTGTTAGCTGAAGAGCCCTTTTGTCCAGAAGTTAAAAGAACGAGCTAGCAAACTCATCTTTTGGTGAGATCTCTAAGTTAGCATTTCTGGTGTAGACGAAGACACAAGAACACAGCAAGTGTGTTTGAGTCATACGAGTATTGTGTGTATATGTTTGTACTTGTTCTCAATCATTAATCAAGATAGTGAATCTTTGGTTACCCCATGTTCTTTACTTTGCTTTGGTTGCATGCACACTTGGATTCCACACTTGTGTGTGTGTTTATATGAACAAGGAACTGGTTTAATACCATCCCAAGGTGGACCTAGACAGCTTCCTGTGGATATTGATGTAACTTACACTAAAAATGATGGTGAATGTGACTCTGAGTGGTAAATAATGTGGTTGAAAAAGTGTTAAAAAATGAATCTGAGGTGTCTGAGCCTGAACAATCTGAGAAGTCAAAGACTGATGATATATAAGAAAATTGTTTAAATGTTGATCCCAATTTCATAGTTTACAAAATGAAAGGGTCTGATAAACTATTTCGGATGAGGACTTTCCAATCAAGAATGTGAAAAAGGATTGTGTAGATAAAATGTTGAAGCTTATGGAGGTAAGTCATGAAGATTTAGATAAACATGATGCATCTTTCTATTCTAAACAGCCTTGGGTTTCTTTGTTTAAATAAGTATTGTAAATCATGTGTGCAGGGGCTCCAACGTTCGATATTGTCAAAATGGATCATGGATAGTGGAGCGTCTCGCCACATGACTTGAATGCTTGCGTTGCTCAATGATGTTAAAGCTATTCGTGGAGGATATGTGGGATTTGCTAGAACGCAGGGAGGTAGAATTGTCGGAGAAGGGATTCTCTCGAACGGAGTTGTATCGTTTGATAAAGTGAACTATATCGCTGATCTTGAGAACAATGTGCTTAGTATCTCGCAAATTTGTGACACGACGTTCACGACACATTTCAATGATAAAGAATGTCTAATCTTAAAACCCGGTTTCCGGATTCCAAAAGAATGGATTTTGATGCGAGCTCCGAGAGAAAATGATTTATATGTTCTTGACATGAGCATCACTTCTACCACGTCAAAGAAAGTTCAATGCTTTGTTTCCAAAGCTACCGAGAATGAGGAAATTTTATGGCATCGAAAAATGGGGCACATTCATCTTTGAAAGATGAATTTTCTTGTGCATAACGACTTAGTGGAGGGTGTCAATTTGAAAAGTTTTCATCTATCAGATGATTGACTTAGCTGAAAAAAGGGGAAGCAGCATAAGAAATCACACCGGAGAAAA
This sequence comes from Scalesia atractyloides, assembly GCA_947069175.1. Lineage (NCBI taxonomy): Eukaryota > Viridiplantae > Streptophyta > Magnoliopsida > Asterales > Asteraceae > Scalesia > Scalesia atractyloides. The sequence continues at coordinate 18,604,335 of CAMTDV010000116.1, read as the reverse complement.
CTGTTGAATTCAATAAAGCTACCACTAGAAAGACTCCACATGGATCTCCATGGACCAGTCAATGTCAAAAGTATTTCTGGAGATCTATACTGTCTTGTCGTTACAGATGATTATTCTCGATTTTCATGGGTGTTCTTTCTGGAGTGTAAGGATGAAACGTTTGAAACTCTTATGATCCTCTTCAGAAAACTCGAAAATTTATATCATTTGCCCATTAAGAGAATTCGCAGTGATAATGGAACGGGGTTTAAGAACGAGAAGATGCAAGAGTTCTGTAATGAAAAGGGGATTCTTCATGAAGTCAGCGCCCCCTATACTCCACAACAAAATGGAGTAGCTGAATGAAATAATCACACGCTGATAGAAACTGCTAGAACAATGTTAGCTGATTCGAACTTACCGATCAGTTTTTGGAGTGAAGCAGTAGCTGGCCATTTAATCATTATACATATATATGTCGATGATATTACCTTTGAATCGACAAATGATAAGTTGTGTAAAAACTTTGAAGAAGTCATGAAGTGCAAATTTGAAAAGAGCGCAATGGGGGAGATGAAGTGGAGTTCAGGTTGATCAGTTGCCTGATGGTATTTTTTTTATCAGACGAAATATGTTCATGACATATTAGAGAAATTCAATATGACAGGAGCTAAACCAGCATCTACCCCGTTAGCTCCAAATCACGGCATATGTCCATATCTTATTGGAGAAAGAGTTGATGAAACTTTATATCGCTCCATGATCGGATCGTTGATGTATCTTACAGCTTCTCGACCAGATATCATGTATCCAACGTGCCTATGCTCCCGTTATCAGTCTAATCCAAAAGAGTCACACATGTTTGCTGTCAAACACATAATGACATATCTGAAGGTTTTCCAAGCACCGGCTTGTGGTACCCTAGGCATGATGATTTTAATCTTGCAGGATACTCGGATTCTGATTTCGGATGCTGCAAACTGTATACAAAGTCTACAACGGTCGGCTGCCAGTTCTTCGGAACTCGTTTGGTAACGTGGCAGTGCAAGAAACAAACCGCAGTCGCTCTCTCTACTTGTGAGGCTGAGTACGTTTCGGCATCCAGTTTTTGTGCTCAGATTCTGTAGATACAGCAACAGATGAGATTTTTCGATTTGCAATTTCTTGATACGCCTATTTATGTAGATAATCAGGCCGCGATCGATATCACTAAAAACTCATGCCAACACTCACGCACTAAACATATTTAGATTCGACATCACTTTATTCGTGATTGCTACGAGAAAAAGTAGGTGCGAATTGAGAAAATCCCCACTGATGACCAAAAAGCAGATTTTTATACCAAAGCTTTTGATAAAACAAAGTTTAGTAATTTGTTAAAGCTAAATTGTTTAAAAAATATGATCTCAGGGGATGTGTTTGAGGTTGAGTTTGAGGATAATGACGACTTAATGTGAATTTGTCATCGGTTAAACGTTTTTCTGTACATTCTTTCTTATAAGTACTTAAAAAATTTGAAAATATGTTTTTAATTTTAGGGGGAGAATGTTTGAGGAAAATACAAAAACAATCAAAAGGGAAAAAGAGTTTTGTGTAAAAAGAGTGATCATAGTAAACCAAAAATGATAGTCATAGTATGCTAAAGAAATGTATTGTGTAAAAGTAATTAAGCAAGTCTTACTATAGGTATGCCAATAGACTTCACTCGTTCAGTAAATTAAATTCAAGATATAAACGTAAAAAGCAAAACTGATTAACTTGTGGGTTAACGTCTCTCGGATATATGGACTTAGTACTCCGAAATTTCGTTTGAGAGAATGCCAGATTCTGCGATACTAGGTCTTTATATTTGATTGATATCTGGGGTATTATTCGAGTTCTTCTGATTTTGCGGAAGCAATGGCCTAGAACTCATATAATACTTTCGCATTATTTCCCCAAAAGCTGCATGAAAATATGGTTATGTCTTAAGCAATTATGACATTTGAAGTACAAAAGATTCCTTAATGGAACACCACCTAAAGACAAGCCTTCATCTCTCTATCTGTACGAAAGTACTAACTTGAGCTCTCAAGGTCTCGCATTCACCCTATATACGGATATTTCATGTTTCTAATATTACATTAACATATCTTGAAACAGTTGATAAACGAGAAGAGGTTTAAATGGACAAATAAATTGGCAATCTAGGTAAATTTGTTAAAAAGCTTAAAGGGTGTTTCTAGATCAATGGTACTAATGACTTATATATATATATATATATATATATATATATGCTTGCTTGAAATGATCCTCTAAAAACGCAAAATCACAAAAATATGTTATTATTTTTTTTTGAAAAAATATCTCAAAACTCAAAAAGATTTTCAGTTTTCTTAGCTTGATAGTCTTATTTTGTTTACCGATGATAAAAACACTGACGGTTGGATTCATAGAAACATCTCGCTAAAGGAAATCTGAAATCATGGGTTGGGAGCTAATTTTTAGCAAAAAGATTACATGAATGTCAAGAAAGTTCATTAATTTGAAACTTTACATGTTAAAATAAATATGTTTGGTCAAACATGGTCAACCAAGGTCATTAACTTGGAATTCGAAGGCAAATTGGATAACCAGGGTCATTAACTTGGACTTGGTTAGTCAAGTGGATTTGTAAAACAGATAAAATTACTTAAAAATGAAAAATATATAATAAATAAAATGAAAAGTTTAAAGACTTTTAGTATTGATCGCACGAAACAAAAAGTTCATACGGAGATCTGCATTTCAGTACGAAACAGAGTACATTTTGTGCGAATAAATTGATTCGTACAAAACAAGTCTAGTATAAATATTCTTGGTTTCGCACAGAAATAAGGTTACCACTTTCTCCATACTGTTGAGCGATTCGGGAGATTTTGTGCGAGTTGATTCTGAAATCTTCATTTCTTGGTTATTTGTGCTTACGATTTACATTGTTGAGGTTGATTAGCACACCTCTATCAATGGGAAAGGTAATTTTGACAAACTCATGCTGTTATAATGCCAAAATTTGTATGAATCGGTCTAAACCTTAGATCTAGGGAAATTGGACCGGTAAAACTTAAAATTGATCACAATGTTAAAATCGGCTCTAATAACCTGAAAATCAAGTATGTTAAAATCAACAAGTTTTGAGTTCGGATTATACTTAGACATTTGGGAAGACGATGAGTTTTTGTACGTGGGAATCGATTTGCAAGAAAATCTTGCTATGACAGTTAGAGTTTGTTTCGTACGAAACAAATATTTCATACGGAGAAATTTTAAAAGTTGTTGTTCAAAGTTGAATTGGGTGATTAATTCGTACGAAATAAGTGGATCATATGAAATAAAGTTTGAAAAACAAAAGGTTTAATATGCAAAGTAATTCGTATGAAGATAATGATTCGTATGAATAAAAGTCATTTCAAACTTTCAATTTTTGGATAAGTGTGTGTTTGGTATGAAACAGATGATTTGTATGAATATTTGAGGAAAATTTTTGAAGGTTTAATATTTTCTAACGGTTGGTTGTTACTTTTATGTACAGGCCAAGAAATCGGCGTTCTCTCCATTCCACAATATATGTTGTGTCACAGATGCTATATCGAGATATTATGGATTTTCTAACACGGATTCGAGTGACCAAAGCTTTAACAGACAGACACACAACATATCTTTCTCATGGAATGCCGCTGAATACAGTATTGAAGATAACGCTATTATGTCAGCTGTGAAGATTGATGATGTTGATATTCCGGTGAAAATTACTGAAGATCTAATTCGGAAGGTTTTAGATTTTAAGGATAAGAAAGATGATCCAACAGGGTTTTCTGAATACATGGTAAAGGGATGTATTTATCGAATGGGATATACGGCATTTGTTAAGGCTGCACCATTCAAGAAGGGAAACCTGAGCGCTCCATTTAGATATCTCGTACATGTCATAGCTCATGGATTAAGTCTTCGGAAGGGTGGTTTTGACGATTTAGTTGATTATCAAATGTGTATGATTACAGCGTTATTTTTGAATCTTCCATACAACTTCTCAAAAGTCATATTCACTCAGATGGTTCAAAACATTCAGAAAGAGAAGTTTCTGCAATATCTGAGATTCATTCAGATGTTGTTAGATTTTTTACATCCTGATCTGAAGAAATCTGGATGATGTCCTAAGGGTTGAACATATGGATGTCTCGACATTGCGAAAGATGAATGTGCATTTAAAGACAGCTCCAGTGGCAAAACCAATGTTTGGTGCGATTGTCGACAAAGATTACATATCGCTAGCACCAGGAAAGTGGAGAAAAGATGAAATCGTGGATGATGAATAAGAGGTTAAAGCATTACCTTTGTTTGTTGCAAAAAGGAGCACATGGTTTGTGAAGGATGGAGAAAAAGGTGTGAAATCTAAAGCTACATATTCATCGGTTCATAAAGAAAAAAAGAGAAAAACTACTTCTACAGCTGAAAGTTCAGGTTTAACAGATGAACCAGATGTTGAGGAAACGGTTGAAGAGATGGCTGAGGAGATTGAGCGTCAAGCTTTTGGAGCTGACAAAGTAGCTGAAGAAGTACTATCATCAAGTACCAATTCAAAAGATAGAAGAGCTAGTGAAAAGAAAAAAGCTGAAAAAATAGAGAAGAAACGACAAGCTGAATTAAAATGCAAAGTAGAGGAACACAAACAAAAAGCAATAGGCGAGGATGATACAACTTATGTTCCATCTGAGTCTGATACTGAATCTGCTCTTCGAACTCCAATCAAGAAAAAACAAAGAAGAATGAAGCGTCCTGCAGCTAGAGTATCTCTGAATGTCATTCTGAAGGAAACTGTTGCTAAACCTATTATTGAAGAAAATGTGGAGGATCCATCATAGAATATTCCGTTTCCACCACAACATGGCAACCAGAACCAGCTCAGCAAACCAGAGATAGCTCCTCAACAACAATCAGTCAATAGCCAGCAAAGCAACAACCTGAACTAGAGTCAGTTCGGCAACAATCGCAACAACCAGAGCCAGCTCGGCAACAACCACAACAACAGTCTGCTCAACAACAATCACAACCATCTCATGCACAACAATCTCATCCAACACATCAGCCATTTGAGTCACAATCATTTTTTGATGAGATTGGTTTAGATGATTTACCTGGAGCAGATGAATTTCGATTTGATGATCCAAGAGTTGACGACTTGCAAAAGCAGGTTACGATGAATGTTGTACGAATAGCTGAGTTACAAGAGAAAATAAATGAGCTAACTGCTAAGAAGCTAGAAATACTGGAAAGGATAGGAGGTTTGATTGTTGACAAACAACAGTTAGAAGCGATGTTAGCAAGTATTGTATCTGAAAACGAAAGATTGCGTTTACGAATGGCAGAATTCAAAGAAGAACGTTTGAGGAATGATAGAAGAATGGATGTGTTTGGAAAGATTTTGGAAAAGATATTAGGTTTGAATATTTCTGCTGCAATAGATGAGATAGGACGAGCATAAGCGAGAGAGAGGGTTGCGGAAAGAGAATGTTTATCTAAACAACAATTTGACGCACAAGGAAAAGGAAAAGGAAAGATAGTGGAGGAAGCTGTTATTGATGAAACTGTGCTAGAAACTGAGTCTGAGCCAGTAACATGTTGGGATATCGTGGTGTATGAAGAACCGAAAAAGTTTATCTTGATAGAAAGCCAACAGATATGGATATAGCATCGCTTGATATTACTCAAATACATCAAGATTGGTTGTTAAAGAAAAAGATGGCGAAAGAAAGAAAAGAAACTGCTGAAGAGACTAAAAAAGAAGCATAAGTAGAGGATGCTGATGTTGATGTTAAGGATTCTAGTAGTTCAAATGATGATAATGATGGTGGGTCTGGAATTCGTGTAATTGATTCAAATGTTAATGAACTAGTAGATCTTTCTGAGTACTTTGATGATTCTGTGAACCAAACTACTGAAGAAGATAAGACGAACAAAACTAATGAGTCAGTTGATGCCCAGCATGCAGGAATTTTCACAGAAAATGTTATATCTTTTGTTCCTATCGCGCCAAAGCCATTTGTGTTATATCTTGAGCATGATGTAGAAGAGGGAGAGTTTGTTCACAGCTATTCAAAGGAAGAAATAGCATAAATGCTTGGCACTAGTGAAGAGAAGTTTGATTTTGATTTTGAAGACGAACTGAATGAGATAGATGTTTTTGAACCAAACGCATATGTCTTCGAAGAAGTGGAAGATGCAAATAAGTATGATAACGTTGTCGTTGAAAGTGATTCTGATGACGATGCTAATAATGCCAATCAGGGTACAGATGAATTCCCAACGTTTACTGATCTATTTGCAGTAGAAAGTTCAGAGATGTTGCAAAGAAAAGTATCTGAAGCTGCAAAAGAAGGAACAATTCCTCAGAAAATGTCTAAAGCTGAAATTGTTGAACAAAAGAAGAAATGGTATCGTGTGAATTAGCTGAGCATAAATTTAAAAGACCCTTAGCATTTTTACCAGAGATGCTGATGTTTCTCTATGGGATATTCTGAGTTGGGGATGGATTGAAGAGCTGAATGTGTATGCGATAAAGAGGGAATTTGGTATCCAATACTTTCCATATTTGAGCGACATCAAAACATTGTCGTATTGGGATATAAAGGAGCTTGTTCAAACAAAGATGATAAATCTAAAGATGAAATTTCAAGACCAAAGGCTTTGGAGATTGATTAAATTTGAAGCTACACACGGTTTTATACATTAGAAACCACATTATCCTCGTCGCATTATTAAAGTTGATCCAGTAACGAATGTGAAAGATGTTACATTAATTGTGAAGAAACCGCGGGTGATGAAGAACATGCCTCTGATTAAAATGGAACAAGATTTCTTCAAGATATTTAAATGGTGGCACTATGATTCGAGTTCAGGAGAAGCTATTATTTGTGTGCATCCAGATGATGACTCATGGAAAATCACTAAGGAATTAACCGAAGCCGTCATAGCGCACAAACGAATATACGGTCTATGGCGAGGCATTCGAGTACTAGACCCGATGTGGCTAGTCACCTATTCAAAGAAAGATATAGAATGTTTATTCTACAGTAAGATAAGTTTTGAAGAGAAGGATCAAGAACAAGCGCTTCAATTTCAAAAGATCGTTAATGTGTGTTTTGCAAATGATATACATTCTGGTTCGGATTGGAAAACAACTTGGAGGAAGCTTGAGAAGAAAGAGTCAAAGAAAAAGGTAGAAAAAGAAGTTCGAATTGCAGATCATACAAGAATAGCCTCTTTAAGGAGCTTTCAGTTTATGAAACGACCTCCTCTGACTTATCAAACGCCAATTGCTTTTGAGGAGCATCGCAAGCCTGTAAAGAGATTTTTTGGACATTAGAGTCAAATATAATTGAAGATTTTTGAAGACTATCCAGACTGCAGCAACATCCAAGGGGGAGTTTGTTGGTGCATAATGTCTATTGCCTACGTCTAGGATATGTCTGTACTGTTTATAAAGTTTACACGTCAATGTTTATATGTTAAAAAGTAAGTTTTATATGTTTTTTCACGATGTTTCGTACGAGTTTCTTACTCGTACGAAGCACAGACTCGTACAAAATATAGTTGTTCGTTTAGCACGCACTTCGGTACGAGTCATGACGACCTATAAATAGGGAAGTGTTTTGTTAGAGCTAGTTAGTGATTTGTCAATTGGTACGGCGAAGCTCTGCCAGTTTGTTTACTTGCATCTGTATTTGAACGTCATTAATATATCGGAAGCAGTTAAACAGTAAGTACTATCTTGTTTGTCTTGTCTACCTCTCTAGCAATGAATTCCGCCTCTGCTAGTTGAGCGAGATCAGGTCGATAGCTCATTTCGGGAGCTCGATCCCCGTTCACAAGTGGTATCAGAGCCAGGAGATCTGATCTACAGATAGACAACAAGTAGTTACTAGTTACTAAGTGTTAAGACTTGGATATATCTTCATCCTCACCATTTTTATGACCTATGCTGGATTTTGGACGAATTTTGAACGAATTCATGGATAATTCAAGTTGATCTTCAATTTAATCAATCCATATCATAATTCGGACTTAAAATTGAACTAAATCATGTTGAAATCGATATAATTTGTCAGTTTGAAGATTGAATTATTTCGTATGAGTTTTGCATGAAAAACTGATTTCATTTTTTTGTACGAAAGTTTAGAAGTTCATACGATGAGTGCTAAAATTTCACAGAATCTTATAATTTTTCAGATTTTCAAACAAATCCGTACCAAAAACTTTCAGATTTTCAGAGAAATTCGTACCAAAATTTCACCCATGCGAATATCTTACTCGTACAAAATAGTTTGATTCGTATGAAATATTGTTTTTGTGAGAAAAATTTAATTGGTGTAAAAACTTGTTTCGTACAAAACAATTTGTCACCACAAAAAAGAAAAACTTTATTAATCTGATCAATTTGTTTTCGAGAAGTGTCTTAATTTTTCACAGGAAAAATGTCTGAGGAATTTTACAATGCGTTCACCACATCAGTCGTTACCACTGCAGCAGCCCAAAATACCAATCTAGAGAATGAGATGGGAAAAATGACAAAACCTCCAAAGCTTATGAATCTAGAAGACTTTGATAGTTGGAGTGAAAGGTTTATGAACTGGGTTCAAGCTAACCACTTTACTTGCTGGTTTGCAATCGAGGCAAAATATATCGCACAAGTTGGTGAAAATGGGCTTGAAAAGACCTTGCTCAGTTCTCTGATGTTGAACGTGAAAGGTTTATCAACGAAAAGAAAATGATGAATATTATTCAGCAATCGATTAAAGATGACATCTTGGCTATACTGCAACATGATGATGATGCGCAATCTTTATGGAATGCTCTTCGACTCAAATTTCAAGGTAGTGCCCAACTCCGCAAAAGCAAAAGGGCGTTATTAAGCAAAGAGTTCGATGTATTCACACTGATTAAAGGAGAAACGGTAAAGCAGCTGATTGAGTGATACTGTCATCTGGTGGTTCATATGAAGAGAATGGGAATTGTAAAGACAAATGAAGAGCTTGTTAACAAGCTAGCTGATTCTCTACCACAAGGGGAATGGTCGACTTACTTAACCATCTTAAAGAATGGAGTTAAATACAACAATTTCTCACTGCCTCGCTTTATCGGAAGGTTGGAGGGTCATGAATTAGATATGCAAAAGATGGCAAAAAATAAGACTGTTCAAGTGCAACAAGATGTTAACCTTTATTTCAAAAACAGTTCTGCTGTTCAAATCCAAGCTCCAAATATTCAAACTGCTTTCAGTGCATATAGTTCACCAAGCACACAACAAATTCAGACAAGTGGTTTCCAATCAATTCCAACAGTTGATCCAAATACACCTTCAAGCCAACAATCTTCTTTAGGATCAAATCAACCTCAAAACAATCAAACTACTTCATCATCCAATGCAAATCAAAGAGTTTTGCAATGCAATATTGCCGTTGATTTTCACAACGCGCAAAATTTGACGAAAAGACAGCAAAACAACATATATCTCTACTTGCTTCAGTTCTTGAGTCATATGATAGTCTTGTTGCTGGAAAGATCGGAAATTCTAAAATGACACGAGAAGATTATGATCAAATTGATCCAGTTGAATGGAGTTGATAGATATAAAATGGTGTATGGCTTCAATGGTTCGACGTGCACAGAGTTTTATGGAAATCACTAGTAAAGAAAATTTAGGAGGTTTGGATGGGAAACTAGGATTTGATAAATCCAAAGTTACTTGTTTCAAGTGTGGGGAGAAAGGTCATTTTAAAAGAGAATGTCCAAACTGAGAGGTTCAAGGAAATCATAATCCTTTCGCTGATGACTATTACAAAAGAGCGATCTACCACCGACCTCAACCAAGAACAAGAATCGTGCTGATAGAAGATAAGCAACCTGAAACTAAAGATAAGGCATTGGTTGTTACACAAGAAGACGAAGGGTTTAATTGGACCAAGTTTATTTTGAAAGGAGAAAGTTTGGCATTGGTGGCTGAAATTATTGAGGAACCGGAAGTAGAATCGGGGGCATTGTTTGATGAAGGACCTGATGATGATGATTATTACTATCTTACTTCATCAGAGGAGGAAGACCTTTTGAATGGTCCATTCAAACATCTTTTTCATAACGATGTTTTAAAAACTTTTGCAGGATATATCGTACCTAGCCAACATTCAACAGAGGAAGAGCAAAAGAAACCGGTTGAAGATGTCAAAGCTGATAAGAAAATGGAAATGTTGAAAGAAGACATCTTTAAAGCTTGCATGGCCAGTGGCAATGAGGTAAACAAAATCAACATCTGAGAGTGTGAGTGAAAAATCTTGTTTAAAGTGTGTAGAGCCGTGTAGTGAGTGTCTTGTAAAAGACAAAAGATTTGCTGAATTGCAAAGTGTTACAAAGTGTGGATTAGTGTCCTAACATATGTCAACACCGAACTAACTGTGGTAAAATGAGTGCAAGGTATCAAAAATTGGAGATAGGTGGAAAACTTGGTGAAGAAGCAAACTTTTTTTTGACAATTTTTGCCCCTAGACTTGTATTGTCTGATTTGATCATTTTTAACCACTCTTAACCTAATATTTAGGTTATATAAAGGCGTTAAGGCATGTGAAACTTGGATTGTTTCTAAAAATATCATGGATATCGGTTCGTTAGATTGTACGGTTACACGTTTCGTAAATAAAGTATAAAACTTTATCAAACAAGAAAATGACCGAATTTGTGTAATGATTGACATTTTTGCATTCTTACCAATAAAATGCAAGATTTTATTGAACAAAAATTTCCAGGATTGTATAATGATTGATAAATATACATTCTCACAATAAAACACAAGATTTTATTAAATACGAAAATGTTTCGAAATTGTTCAATGACTAAAAATGTACAAATCTCACAGTCTCCCCTACTTTAGGAAAATTCATCCCGAAATTTAATTAGAGGAAACTTGGGAGAAAATATGTGGGTATTTTGCCTTCCTTTGATCCTCTCATTCCCAGGTAAACTTTAGGCCACGTTTGGACCCTCAACGAACTTTAACAATCGGTATGCGTTTGTGTTTGAGTTTCCTGACTTCATGGTCAAATATTTCCACAGGTTTCTCGACAAAGTGCATTGTGTTATCAATACGAATTTCATCAAGAGGGATGTGGAGGTTTTCATCAGCCAAACACTATTTTCAAATTGGACACGTGGAACGTTGGATTAACATTCCCAAACTTATGAGGAAGCTCAAGTTTATAGGCCACCTTTCTAATCCTTCCAACGATCTTAAATGGTCATACATATCGAGGTACAAGTTTTCCTTTCTTTCCAAATCTAATCACACCTTTCCTAGGGGATACCTTGAGAAGGATGTGAACACCAATTTGGAATTCTAAGGGCTTACGTTGCTGATCCGCATAACTCTTTTGATGGCTTCTAGCTATCAAAAGGTTATCGCGTATTTTCTTGACTTTTTCTGTAGTCTCTAGAATGAGTTCTGGTTCGGTGAGCTGAGCTTCACCAACCTCATTCCAAGAGACAGGTGAACGACATTTTTGACTGTATAGAGCTTCAAAAGGAGTCATGTTAATGTTGGAGTGATAACTATTGTTGTAGGAGAATTCGATCAAAGGTAGATGCGAACCCAACTACCACCAAAGTCGATCACACAAGCTCTAAGCATATCCTCCAATGTTTAGATCGTCCTTTTGGATTATCCATCTATATGAGGATGATAAGCAGTGCTCAAGTTAAGTTTGGTTCCCATGGAAGATCGCATGGTCTTTCAAAAGTGAGATGAGAATTGAGCATCCCGGTCCGATATAATGTTTAAAGGAACACCATGTCGAGATACTATCTCATCAACGTAGATCTTCACAAGTTTGTCAGTAGATAGATACTCACGAATTGGCAAAAAGTGTGCTGACTTTGTTAAATGATCAATGACTACCCAAATGAAAAAAAGACAATGGGTTACTCTACTACATGAACCGTTTATAGGTTCCAAGCCAAGACAATCTCCGCACCCTATTGATGAATGAGGCTCACAAATCTCGTTATTCAATTAATCTTGGTGCAGACAAAATGTACAAGGATCTTTGTACCCAATATTGGTGGTAGGGTATGAGGAAGGATATTGCCTTATACGTATCTAAATGCCTAACTTGTCTTAAAGGTTAAGGCAAAGCATCAACATCCATCTGGTTACTTGCGCAACCAGAAATTCTGGTTTGGAAATGGGAAAAAATTGCTATGGATCTCATCAACTTTGTGGTAGTTTGGTGATGAGATCCATAGCAATGTTTTTCCTTTACCAAACCGAAATTTCTGGTTGCCTAAGTAAACTAGATGGATGTTGATGCTCTGCATTAACTTTAAGACAACTTAGGCATTTGGATACATATAAGGCAATATCCTTCTTCATACCCTACCACAAATATTTGGTATGAAGATCCTTGTAAATTTTGTTTGCACCAAGATGAATTTAATAACGAGATTGGAGACCCTCATTCATCAATAGGGTGCGGAGATTGTTTTGGCTTGGAACCCATAAATGGTTCATGTAGTAGAGTAACCCATTGTCTTTTGTTCAAGCTGAATCTCGAGATGATGGGGTAGTTCGTTTTTCAACAAACCTTGGGTTACACTAGTGCGTTGGGCTTCTAAACTATGTGTTTGGATATCAGATCGAACTTGAACACAATGTAGCTTGACACATTGATTACGACAAAGAGCATCAGCTACGACAATCGCCTTACCAGGATGGTAGCAAATCTCGCAGCCATAGTCTTTTAGAAGTTCAACCCAGCGTCGTTGTCTCATGTTCCATTCTTTCTGATATATAATGTATTGGAGACTTTTGTGGTAAGTGAAAACCACACATTTTGTACCATAGAGGTAATGTCTCTAAATTTTGAGAGCGAAAACAAAGGCACCTAATTCAAGATCATGAGTTGTGTAGTTCTTTTCGTGGATTTTCAATTATCTTGATGCATAGACTATGATTTGTCTCTTTACATGAGAACACAGCCAAGACCTAGATTCGAAGCAATACAATATACGACAAAGTCGTCATTGCCATTTGTTAAGGATAAAATAGGAGCATCACAAAGCTTTTGTTTCAAGGTCTAAAAAGCTTCTTCTTGTTTGGGTCCCCACTAAAAAGGTTTATTCTTTTGAGTCAAAGCAGTGAGGGGACCGCAATCTTGGAGAAGTTTGCTATAAAGAGGCGATAATAGCAAGCTAGACCGAGAAATGAACGAACTTCAGTAGGAGTAGTAGATGTACTCCAATCCCTAATCGCACTGATTTTGGCGAGATCTACATGTATACCATGTTCGTTCACAATGTGTCCAAAAAAATGAACTTCCATTAGCCAAAATTCACACTTGGAGAATTTAGCATAAAGTTTTTCTTTATGTAGGAGTTCCATCGTTAGACGAAGATAACGTTCGTGATTCACTCGGGTTTTCGAATAAATAAAAATGTCGTCGATTAAAAAAATGATGAACTTGTCTAAATAAGGTTTACAAACCCTATTCATTAAGTCAATGAAGACGGCAGGAGCATTCGTCAAACCAAAACGCATGACTGTGAACTCGTAATGGCCGTATCGAGTGCGAAAAGCAGTCTTGGGAATATCTTCTTCGAGTACACGAAGTTGATGATACCCAGAACGCAGATCAATCTTTCAAAAGCAGGTCGCACTTTGTAGCTGATCAAAGAGATCTTTAGTGCGAGGTAGGGGATATCAATTTTTGATTGTGAGTTTGTTGAGCTCGCGATAATCGATACACATACGGAAGGATCCATCTTTCTTTTTCACGAATAGGATTGGAGAGCCACAAGGTGAAAAGCTCGGATGAATGAATCCTTTGTCTGAAAGTTCTTGGAGTTGCTTTGACAACTCTTGCATTTTAGACAGTACAAGACGGTAAGAGGATTTGGCAATTGGGTTGACACCAGGTACATGGTCTATACAGAATTTGACTTAATGTGCTGGGGGTAAACTAGGTAGCTCTTTAGGAAACACCTCAGGAAATCTCAAACAACGGGGATGTCTTGAATACTCTTACCCTTGCTTTTCTCCTCTACGACATGTGCCAAAAGGCTACATAATTCTTTCGTAGGTATTTTGGGGCTTGGGTACATGTCATGAGTTTAAGGCTATGAGAGCGTTTCTCTCCACGAACTTCTAATATTTCACCAAACAAAAGAGGGATGCGAACAATCTTTTAAAAATAGATCACTTCAGCAAGGTGGTTGGTTAAACCGTCCATACCTACTATGACGTCAAAACTCCCAAGTTGCATTTGCATGAGTTTATGGAAAAAAGATGGTTATTGAGGTTCAGTTGGCAGTTACGAATAATAGAATCAAGTAAAAGAGGTTCGCCACTAGCTATCGCCATTGTTAAGGGTTTTCCTAGTTTGGTTTGTGGTGTTGAAAGATAAGGCTCAAAATCTAAGGATACAAAACTCCGATAGGCACCCGAATAAAAAAGAATAGAAGCAAGCTGATTATTGACAAGGAACGTATAGTTAACCACGTCATTATCAGCACGAGCCTCATTAGCATTTATGTTAAATGCTCGTCCGCGGGCTTGATTTGCATTAACTAGCTTCGGGCAGTTGTTTCGGTAGTGAGTAAGATCACCACATTTGTAGCAGGATTCGGGTGGGTAGTGGGGTCGTGCAGAAGTGGCTTGTGGTTGAACAGGATTTTGAACCACTTGATTCGGGGCAGGAGCAAAACGACAAGTGTTGGCCAGATGGCCAGATCGTCCACACTCGGTACAATGACCACACGGTAGATGGAGTTGGTGATGACTATCACACTTGTTGCACCGAGGTGCAGTACCGACATATTTTCTCTTGGTGGGAGGCTGTGCTGGTTGATTGGGAGTAGCTTGGTTGGGTTGTATAACAATAGTGAAATTCTTGGAACCTTTACGCTTCCTAGACTTCTTGGAGGTTTCAGCCTTGTTTTCCTTTTGTTTCCCTTGTGTAGTCTTGGTAGATTGCTTTTTGTCGCCTTTGCGAAAACGTTTACCCTTCTTGACTTGTGAGTCTATCAGGGTTGATAGCCTGTCTGACTGTAGCTGGGTTGCTACCAGTGACTATGTATTTCTAATGTATCACGATGTCACACCCTGTATTTCCAACCAAACACCGGTGGGCCCTGGTGGGGACTATCGTGACATAAGTTGATATCATTATAGTCAATTAAACACAGCACAACGGAAGTCTTGGAGTTTAAATTACTTTACAAACCAAATGTTCAAAGTACGAAAAATAATATATAGACGGCTTGTAATGAGAGATCCACAGGCAGATCGTAAAATGTACAAAAATGTATAACAGACTTTGGGTAGATCTAAGGATTTGCAAGAACCTCTTATATCACTACCAACCAGCTTCCAGCCTATTTCATATTGTACCTGGAACTTAGTCTTTTGAAAATACATCAGCTTTCGCTGGTAAATACACCTAACAGACTCGTCTTGAAAACATTTCAAAAGTGGATTTAAGTGCACTGGGCACGAAAAATCTTTTATAACTTGGGAAAATCAGCCTCGTAACCTTGTTAACAGCTTTACATGTTTGTCCATATATATGGGGCCGGTACAGATAACGAGACATGATTAACGTACACACCACTTATGAACCCACGAAGGAGTTATCCCCAACTAGTGGATAAAAATAATTTAGCATTCGCATCTGTCAGGTGTATGCCTACACCCCGTGCTTTGGTCGTGGCCATTATCTAATGTAATGAGCCGAGGATATCCAGGACCCGGTCGTTAACCCCCAATGTTTAAGTTATCAAACAAAACTGATCAAAATGGAATATGCAGATTTACTAGCCATAATCCAGCATTCGACTGATCCCATTTCCGATCAAGCGGTAATAATTTACCGTAACGCAAGCCGGTATAAGGGAATTAGGTCAAGAATATTTACCTAAGCTAGTCTTGATTTAAAATGCAAGATTTAATATCTAATCCTTATTCAAAATGAAATAACTGTAGATAGCATATACTGGAAGGCTTTAGTCTGGATTATTGCATAAGCTAACCATTAAAAATGCTAACGGTTTTAATTTAAGTCATAGATTTAGACCGACTAGCGTAAAGGATTAAAACGGTATAATTCGCTAGATTAAGCGATGACCGGATAGAATGTAGTTTAAATCTAACAAGTACTATGACTTGTATAATATGGGTAAAGCATAAGCATTCTGGATTTTGAGAATGATAAGGTTAAACCGGTTTTGGTTAATTTCCATAAACTAGTTACATATGCTTAACCGTACGCATATAAGCAATATCAGGTAACCGGATAAGTCATGAACATGTTCTATATGCCATTACACTTTAAATAAGTTGTAATATCAGTAGGATATAAACTTACATGCCTGTTAAGGTTTTAAAATGAGATTATGCCTCATAAGGGCGTTTTGATAAGTATATACCATATAAAAGAAACTGAATATATTTTGATGTTATGATCATAAGTATTTTGGAAAATAGTTAATTTGTGGTATAATATCAGTAAGATATTGATCATATGTGTAATTTATCATTTATGACCAAACTATGCACCGTAGGGGCATTTTGGTTATATTACACATAGTTTTATAATTTATTTCGGATTCTGATTTTATATCATGTACCTACTGTAAAAATACTTTATATAAGTTTTAAAATCAGTATGTAACAAGTATTGGTTGATAAATATGGTTTAAAACCATATTATGTGCTGAAACGGCGTTTATGTCGAAAAATGACGATTTGTGTGAAGTTTATGAAAACTGATGCTAAGACAAGGTTTATATGTTTTAGATATGTTATTTAGTATAACACATCAGTAGATAAAAAGGTTTGGTATAAAAGTATGATTAAAACCATTTTATGCGCCATAAGGGCTTTATCGTCATTTGTCGACACAATGCAAGGACTTGTATGTAAATTCAGTACATAAACTGACTTTCCATCCCAAAAATCTTACTTATGATATTACTTCAGTAGGAAATTAATTTTTCAAGTTCGTTATCGATTAAAACCTCATTTTTTGTAAAAAAGGCATTTTAGTCAAAATTTGCATAATAACGGAACTCGTGCAAAAACTCAGATTCTGATTATGATCATGTAATATAACCTCTGGGGGTTATGCTACATAATATTATGATCATGATTCAACCTTAGATCAATATCTACCTAATCTAAATCAGGTCAGAATCAAAAGTCAAAGTAGAAGTCAAACTTTGCGACTTTCGGTTGCGAACCGACCCTAGAACTGAAATTAACGAGTTGAACATGTTGTCACATGTTCTCATAATTATTACCAACTTGTTTAAGTTTAAAAACATGTTTTATAACATATATAAGCTCAGATTATAATATTTTCGAAAACTGGACTATTTGACTTTTTAATATTAAAACTTTGACCCATCAATTGGTCTAGCAAACGTGATCTTTAGAAGGTGACCTTAATAGGGAGTAACACCTACCTTATTACGATCACTTAGCAATGTTCGTATGAACAATGGTTGGACCATGATGGTCTTAACTGAAAGTCGAAGCATGTTCTGTAAACACTTGACTTTTGGCTATAAAAAGCCTATAAACGAAAATGCAAGAGAAAGGAACACTTACAAGTGATCCTTGGATGAAATAGAACTAATTCGGATGCTCCTTTCAGTTAGGAACTTCTAGAGGAGGAAGATAGAATGTTAATGAGAAAGGTGCAAGTTTAAGTGATGAACCATTGCACCTATTTATAGTTGGAGAGCTTGCAGGAGGTGATGGCAGGTGTTAGCAAGTGTTAGAGGAAGCCTACAAGTGTCCTAAAATGTGGCATAGCAGTTTGAAAGTCCATGGTTTCGAATCAAATGGTTTTTGGCAACATGTATGGGTGCTAAGCAAAATTTTCTGCAGATACAGCCCTCTGGCGGTGTCACACCCCGGTCGTAGCGGAAGCGCAAGTGTGTGACTATGAGGTAATCATTGCGTCCAATTTAGTAAACAGTATTAAATAACAATGATGTCATGGCATTACTAAGTTTCATTACACATTTACAACATTCAAAAATGAAATCACATTGTTATCTGCCTCAGATTTACCACTTACAAATATAGTTAAAAAACACATTGTCCAAAATAGACATTGTTTTCATCACATATTTACATTAAGGCTTTGACCTCTATATACCCATACGAAGTTGGGACATAAAAGGCAAACCCTCCAAAAGGTGGTACATCGTTGTCTTGACTAATTCCCATACCTAGGTCCTATCACCAGCTCATGCCTTGCGTCCTGAAATACATGTACTTTTAAAAAGTCAACATAAAGTTGGTGAGTTCATGTAGTTTAATGTTTTCGTATCAAAATGTCATCTTTGCAATCCTGCATTGAAATCCAAGTATGTGATTAGCATCAATGAGTTATTTAAGGATCTATCAGTGTGTCACGAACACCCTGACATACTTGTGCCATAAGTAAGTAACCAAACCGAGACTACTTTGACATCATTGGGATCACAAAAGCACTCCGAAGGGTATACCAACCAGGAGTGGAGCGGGTCTCAAACTCAATAGATCTACTTCTTTTGCACCTTGGTCACTAAGTGATTAATGGTTACTATTGTCATCATCCTACTTACGCACAATGGTCTGTTATCTGCAAACCCATAGCTAACATACTATTTTGACATGACATGTATTTCCCCTAGATAGTTTAAAATAAAACTTTAAATAATTGAAAGGAGGGACATGAACTCACAGTGTTTACATTCTGTTAAGTCGTACTATTTATCAATCGGTGTCCGCAATGTATGTAACCTACATGCGTATTGGTTCATTAGACACCTAGGTCTCAATGGACCTTATACTCGTTGTTCGTCTTGAATTCTTGTTATGTACCTTTTCGTTATGATAGAACAGCTTATAATGTTATCATAGTGTTGGTAATCTGTTTGTTCGATTAATATTGTTATATATATATATATATAGTGTTTTTAAATCATGTGTGCACTGGGCCTTGCCCTTCACA
Source organism: Scalesia atractyloides (assembly GCA_947069175.1). Taxonomy (NCBI): domain Eukaryota; kingdom Viridiplantae; phylum Streptophyta; class Magnoliopsida; order Asterales; family Asteraceae; genus Scalesia; species Scalesia atractyloides. The sequence goes on along the minus strand of CAMTDV010000116.1, from coordinate 18,585,298 downwards.
TGTCATTGGGCCTAGCCCATGTCATCTATGTCTTTGGGCCTAGCCCATGTTTTCTTGTCATTAGGCCTAGCCCATGTATTTTATGTCTTTGGGCCTAGCCCATGTTTTCTTGTCATTGGGCCTAGCCCATGTATTTTATGTCTTTGGGCTTTTATTAGTTTTGGGCATTGTCCATAAATATTATGGGATTGGGCCTTGTCCAAGACTTTTACAATTTGGGCCTAGCCCACATTTATTTATTAAAAGCCCATTTTTCTTGTCATTAGGCCTAGCCCATGTCATATATGTCTTTGGGCCTAGCCCTTGTTTTCTTGTCATTGGGCCTACCCATGTCATCTATGTCTTTGGGCCTAGCCTATGTTTTCTTGTCATTGGGCCTAGCCTATGTATTTTATGTCTTTGGGCCTAGTCCATGTTTTCTTGTCATTGGACCTAGCCCATGTATTTTATGTCTTTGGGCCTAGCCCATGTAATTTATATCTTTTTGGGCTTCTATTAGTTTTGGGCCTTGTTCATAAATATTATGGAATTAGGCCTTGTCCAAGACTTTTACAATTTGGGCCTAGCCCACATTTATTTATTAAAAACTCATTTTTCTTATAAGTATTTACTTATAATTTTCTAGCTTTTTATGTTTTTAACTTTTCGAATTTTGATTTCGATAACCTATATATATATATATGTTGAGCGTCTAAATATATATATTTAGACTCGGCGTCGTTTATTACATGTTTGTTTTTATCAAGAATCGCCCGTTGTCGTAATGACCTTACGTGCAGGCGATTCACTCGTTACTCGTTGACACGACGGTCTAATCTTTAATGTTCACCTATAGTTCGCATCGTCTCGTTTGTCCGATTATTGTTTCGACACATTTCAAGAATACATTTGTTATGTTACCAACACTTCGTGTATTGCTCAAGCGTTTGTATTTTGTATATGGTGGGGTATTTTTATTGTGAATACCCTAAGTTTCTAATACATACACATACAATACGCACACGTATGCATACAAGTTATTGGCAACAATTGTATAAATATATATACTTGTATTATTTTCCAAGTAGAAATATATATTTGTAAATAGTATTTATTTTTACTTATAAATATATATTTATAACTTTCTTAAGCACTTGGTTATTTAGGGATAACCCTTGTCATTAGAGCCTACTTAATGACGATTTAAGTTACTAATCGCGTTTAGTCCCACTAATCATGTCTTAATCGCGATTATATTTTTAGAAAATTTCGCATTTTAAAAACGTATTTAAAACCTGTTTAAGCTCATAATTATCATCAACTATCCATCAATATTTATTTTACATAATCAAACTATCATCATCCATGACTCTTTATGGTTTAAAATCCTAGTAAATTAAGTGGGTTTTTAATATTTATTAACCATTTCAAAACACTACTTTTATCATGTTATTTAACCAAGTCCATGCATTTAAGCCTTTGATTACTACACATTTTTAGGTGATTACAACTTAAATATAAATGTTTACTTCTGATAAAAATCATTCATGTGCATAAAAATTATCTTTAAGTTGTAGTATTTTTCATGGATGATGTAGTTGATGATCTTGTTTAGATTTAAACCTTATCATGTTTAAATCTTCATTTTTTATACTAAACCACACAAGATCGTCCAACTTTTATATCCTACTTTTAACATAAACAACTTCAACATCCTAACTAACTATCATATAACATATAATCAACACAAAATAAACAATATTTAGTGTTATTATTATGTTGTGAGTTAGAGTTTTTTGTTTATCGTTTCTTGATTTTCAAGAAGATCAACTTGTACACTAATAATCTAAGCATAAAAATAAGCTAGATTATGGAGGAGTTTAGCTTACAAAGGGTGCATAAGTGTCTTGATGATTATGGAAGAAAATGAAGCTCTTTATGAAGCCCTAATGATATCCATCCTTGCTAGCTTCTTTAGGGGACTTGATTAGGCTTCAAAGTGTATAAAAAGTGGTGGTTTGTGGTGGCTAAGTGGTGGTGTAAGGTGGTGGTGGTGGAGCCGTGAGGTGAAGGGAGGAAGAGGGGGAAATGTGTTGCAATTTTTGGTTGTGAAAATGATAAGATCATTAGGAATTATTATATATAATCATATCCATCTTTCAAGTCCATCAAACATCCAATGCACCATACTTAAGATCTTTAATTTTCAACAAAATCAAGTGGGCATGGGCCCACTTGAAACCGTCAACCAAGGGGGGGGAAGTGTAACTTCCAATTTCTACACATGTTAAAATTGTTGATATTTTGGTCATTTGGCTAAGTATGGTGATTAGGGATAATGATCTAGCATCTTAAGCATAAGACTTGAGTTTATTTACATGGTATTTAATCCACAGGATCCACCAATATAAGTTTCGGATGACGGATACATCGCTAGATCGCTCAATTGCGTAATAATTGTTAATAAACGAAATTATCTATTTAGTACCGGACGCTTTTGTTTTCGACTACCACAATTAATATGGCATATAATTAGTGCATTTCCGATCTAAAAATATGCATGACTAGTTCGCTAGACGAATATACAATGAGTTATGTTGGCCGACATGTCTTTTGTTCGATCGATATCGCCACTTTTATGTTCCGCCGTCGAACTTTTCTGAAAGTTGTGTTTCCGTGACCTCATGTTAGTTGAATGGATTCCGAGTTCCAAATGAGGCTTAACTAGTTCACTAGATGCCCAGATGAGGCTATCCGCCACTAAATATTCGTCGTTTCGACAATCGGCCACTTTCCGGTCGAATTGTTTATTGTCTGACGAATGACCTGAAACTATGTCTTTTGTGCATTCTTATTATTCTTACATTGTTTTAGGATGTTTAACATTGTTTTATTCTTATCCTTACATTCGGAATCCTCGGAATTAGTCTTGCGGACGAATCGGCATTTGTCGCCTTTTTGGTCGAAACGGACAATTTTGAAATTTAGGCGTTATACCCGAAAGTTATGTATTATTGTAATAGTTGTTCTCAAATATATGTTTTCATTTGCATATGGACTCAGGCATGGCATCAACATGCCGTTATTTCTTGTTCTGATTCGTTTTAGCGGGTTTACCGACACAGTTAGTGTCAGCGCATTTAGTGCGTCTAGCACTTTCTACCAACACTTTTAGGGCATTGTTTTCTGTTTGTTTCGCGTCGTAACGAAACTAGTATATGCTATGATCAGATTTACTTGCCCTATTGATGGACGACTCAGTTATGCAATTAAATTACGATAACTATGCATGAGATTATAATATAAAATTAGTGATTAAATTATATGGAATTACCGGTTATTTGCCATTTATCATAGGCGGCCCGTGAGAGACCAGGCCCATGTCTCTTGCGGCCCACGAGCGCCTCATGGGAACTTTCACACTTTGTCACATTTAGCCCCTCAACTTATTAAACCTCTAAAACACTTTTATAAGCATAATTAGCCCTTCGTAGCCAATATTTGGCGTACTCGGGAGTATGCCCGGACATTGCTAAGCCCTCGGTTCGTTAAAAGGTTACTCAGAGGTATAAATTAACATGTTGACACTTTTAACCCCTCCATGTCCAACTTTTACATATTTACATAATTAATCCCTCTCGTCTAACAAGTGGCTAATACGAGAGTTAGGACTTTGTAAAGGGTCCCTCAGAGGCTCAGTGTAAGCATGCTGACAATAATGGTCACTCAGATGCTCTTTAAGCATGTTGAAACTAATGGTCACTCGGAGTCTCAATTTAAGCTTGTTGACACTAATGGTCACTCAGAGGCTCAGTTTTAAGCATGTTGACACTAATGGTCACTTAGAGGCTCAGTTTTAAGGATGTTGACACTAATGGTCACTCAGAGGCTCAGTTTTAAGAATGTTGACACCTTTAGTCCTTATCAGTCCTTATTAGACTTAATACAAAAATAATGACACGTGTCACTATATTATTGGACACGATTTTACGAGGTGTTACACCCGAAGACATGCTTTAGCTTATAAGTGGACACTCACCCCAAGAGTTCCCAGGGTAAGAGTGACAGGTCCGATAATGCGGATTTGTTCGAACACTCTAGCCTTAAACAAAAAACCCAGGGTAGAGCCATCCACCCTACCAGATTGCACGTGTTCATATTATTAAAATCCAAACTTTGACTAGATTTTGAAAACTCTGAAGGCATGAAGCCTAAAAACAAATCATCTAAGGATAGATGATTGTTGTTTAAAACAAATTTGTAACTTGTGAATTTGTTTTGGTAATCACCTAAGGAGTTTTAAGATCTAAACACAAGAAAACTTGTGTTAGGGACATAGGAAGGTTATAGTCTAGGTCAAAGTATTACTAATAACCTAATTCCCTAAAACCATGAGCTCTCATACCAATCTTTCTGTAACACCCCGACCGTGTAAAACAACAAACTGCGGCGGAAACGTTGTTTGTCATGTCACATAACTATTGTTTCACAACACATGCTATATAAAGTTTTGTATTATTGAATTTCATTGTGTACATTGTCTTGGGAGAATGAAATAAAAAACGTAACAATTGTTTTGCAAATTTTAAAGTCACTAAGGCCCAAGTCCGCCCTATGTGAAGCATGCTCAAAGTCAAACATTAGCTCCTGAAACATATGTTAAAATAAAACGTCAGCATAAAAATGCTAGTGAGTAACATAGGTTTTGTGATGAAGATTCATGGCTTTGAAAGTTAAAAGAAATGTTCAACTATTATAAAAGTAGCCATGATCCTTACAAAAATGATTCTTTTATGAAATCATATGAAAAATCAATGATATAAAAGAAATGGTGCATGGTTAACTTAATAACCAAAATAACTCATGCCTTGTATAAAAATATGCATGTCTTGTATTTTGCTTAAAGTTGTTTAGATAATGCTTAGTTATGTAATATAATGAAAGCACTTATATATAGGAAGTACCAACGGCGTATCCACCATGCTTTTATCATATTACACACGTCTCGTCATTTAAATCACTTACCATAAGACAACAAATGAGATGTCTTGTATAAACCAAATGTCTTTATAAACAAATGTCTATATATAAACCAATATCTTGTATGGCAATCAAAAGTCTTGTTTAACCATAAAATAAATGTCTTGTATAAAATAACATAAATGTCTTGTCTCGTCAAAATGTCTTGTATAAAATAGGTGTTCTGAATAAACAAAGGTCTTGTTTAAACAAAAAATCTTGTCTTATAAATCAATTGCGTTTATTGTGTAGACACATATATATGGATTGTTGGCGAATACATTCAAGCCTTGCTGACTGTTGGATAAATCCTTATAAAGACAAAGGTTTATCAAATGTTCATCGGATTCTGTCATTCCCTAAAGTCACTTCCAAACAAACCTAGGAAGCGGAAATGGACTTGACAATCCTCTGGTACCATTACATACTACCGGTCGGCATGATCAACGTTAATGAAAGTATCATTGTATATTCAACGCACCATTATATCTTGAACAATGTAAGCATGTCATGAAAATGTTTTTGAAATCATGTACTTGGCATACTAAGTAAATATACCAAACAAAAATATCTTTGAGATCATGTACTAGGTATGCTAAGTTAACATACGAAGTAAAAATGTCTATGCTAAGTGAACATACGAAGCAAAATGTCTTTGAAATCATGTACTAGGTATACTAAGTCAACATACGAAGCAAAAATGTCTTTGAAATCATGTATGCTAAGTCAACATATGAAGCAAAAATGTCTTTGAAATCATGGACTAGGTATGCAAAGTCAACATACGAAGCAAGAATTTTCAAATCATGTACTAGGTATGCTAAGTCAATATATGAACCAAAATGTCTTTGAAATCATGTACTATATGTACTAGATAAGCAAATATGAATATTGTCATGAAAACAAGAATATAGTAATAGGAACATCTGAATCACCCCAAAAGATTCGAAACATAAAAGAGGGGGCTATGTACTCACCTGGGATTGCGCAAATGTCTTGTTCTAATGATCAAACAAAGCTCAAGGATTAAAGAGTTTAAGTATGTCCTAATGTATCAGAATACTATGTTAGTGTGTCGAGGCTTTAGTCGGAGGATTGGATAGAACGAGGTCTTATACACCAAACGAGTGTTGGGACTCGTATGATATGGTTTATAATACATTACATTCTGATTTGGAAGAGTTTCTATGTGCTTTGACCCGTTACGACTTGTTAAAATGGTTTACGCCACTTTAACGGGTCGCAAGCATAACTAAGGGTTTGGATGGTTAAATAAGTCCTATGATGAGTCTTATATGTCAAAACAAGTTTGATTATGTTATAATATCAGTTTAGATGTCAAAACTACGGTCTTATATGTTTAAAACCATTTGATGCGCCAAATGGTGTTTTCGGCATTTTAAAAGTATATAAAATCGACTCATCATATAACTAACCAAACTATATGACTATAATCAGAAGGTTATTCCCTAAATTACTATGGTCATAAAAATGCGCTTGGTCAAATCCTAAGATTGACCAAACGGGTTCGAAAGTCAAAGTGGTAGTAAAACCGCTTGACTTACGACTATGAAATAAGCACTAGACTAGAAATTACGAGCTAGACATGTTTGAACAAGTCTAATTGTTATAAAACTGATTTGTTGCCAAAACCTTAAGTTTTAATACCCAAAAACGTTTTCGTTGTGAAATGCATTTTTAATACTTTTTTTTTACTTTTAACTCGTAAAACTTTGACTCGTCATCTCGACTACTAAACGTGGTAATCAGAATGTGCAATCGCAGGGGATTCATACCCTGGTGATTACGATCATGTTATAAAGTTCAATTTGAACTTTGACTCAACCAAAATGGTCAGAACCAAAAGTCAAACAGAAAGCCAAACTCTTTGACTTTTTACTCAAAATAGCTAAAATAATGAAAGAACTAGGAAGAGTACTTTCTTGTGTTGAAGAACATTTTCAGAACTCAAGATAGGAGGCTTCCAAAGCTGGAAACAAGCTCCAAGAATGATAGAAATAAGAATTTCACACTTTGCTTTGAATTGTTTTGAAGTGGTGTGAAAAAAATGGATGAATTAAAGGGTATTTATAGTGTTTTAGGATTAAGGAGGTGATGACAAGTGTTACCAAGTGTGGATTAGTGTCCAAACATGTGTCAACACCAAAATGAGTGCAAGGGGTCAAAAATTTGAGATAGGTGGCAAACTTGGTGAAGAAGCAAATCTCTTTTGACAATTTTGGCCCATGAACTTGTATTGTCGTGTTTTGTCATTTTTAACCCCTCTTAACCTAATATTTAGGTTATATAGAGACGTTGCGGCATGTGTAACTTGGATTTTGTCCGGAAATGTCGTGGATGTCGGTTCGTTAGATTGCACGGTTACATGTTTCGTAAAGAAAGTATAAAACTTCATCGAACATGAAAACGACCGAATTTGTGTAATGATTGACATTTTTTCGTTCTTACCAATAAAATGCAAGATTTTATTGAATAAAAATGTCAGGGATTGTATAATGATTGATAAATATACATTCTCGCAAATAAGACACAAGATTTTATTAAATACGAAAATGTTTCGGAATTGTTCAATGACTAAAAATGTACAAACGTCACATAACATTAATCGGGCGGTCATCGACGTTCGTTTCGCATTTTGTTCATTATGTGATAAGCGTTTATCTTATTATTGCCAACATAATTTCTAACAGGGTTCGAATTTACCAACACATCAAATACTATATTTTAACACCATATTTCCTAAAAGGTTGCCTTTATTTATTCATAAGACGTGTCACACTTGTATGGTATAGTCTTAAAATAGTGGGCTGTCAGAGTTGCTTCTTGTAGATGATTCCATGCTCTAGAGAGCCTTTGATATAACATAATAACTATTTCACTGCTTTCAAGTGATGCTCCTTTAGTTCTTGCAAGAATCTACCAAACAGACTGACTAGGTAACATAGATCTGGCCTTGTATGAAGTAAGTACCAGAGAGAACCTATCAAGCTTCTGTAATCCTTCTTCAGTCTTTGTTAGTTGTGTTCTTGGATTCATTGGAATCTTTGTGTCATTACAGGTTAACATATCAACGTCTTATAGTATCTTGTTATTATAGCTTGTCTTCTTTGTGGCTATCTCACCCCTTGCTTGAATAACTTCGATTCACAGATAAATGCTAGCAATCCTAGATCGCCCATTTCAAACTTCTTCTCCATCCGAGACTCCAAAATATCTATCTCCTTCCTTGAACTTCCAGTGACTATTAAATCATCAACGTAGACTCTGACTATTAGTGTTGAAGTCTTACTTGTCCTTCTATAGATTGCTTTCTCTAAAGTGCACTTCTTGAAATTAAGTGATTCTAGGGATTGATCTAACTTCGTGTTCCAAGCACGTGTTGCTTGTCTTAATCCATACAAAGCTTTTGATAGTTTCTAAACTTTTCCTTCATTTCATTGCTTTACAAATCCTTCCTGTGGTGAGACATAGTCTTCCTCCTTGAGATCTTCGTGTCAGAATGTAGACTTCACGTCTAAGTTATGCACCTCCCAACCTTGATATGTTGCTAAAGCCAACACTAGTCCCGCTATCTCTATGCATGCTATTGGTGCAAATACTTCATCAAATTCTATCTCCTGTTGATGAACATAACCTTTTGCTACCAGCCATGCTTTGTATCTTACTTAGTCTTTACTACCCACTTTAAACCTATTGCCTTGTGATCTCTTGGCAACTCTGGCAATGTCCAAGTGTTATTCTTGTTTATTGAGTCTAACTCAGCCTTCATTGCTTCAATCCATTTATTATCACTAGATGCTTCCTTGTAATTCCTTGGTTCTTCTTCAACAAGGTTTGCTTGAATTTCCTATGTCTCTTCTTGTGACATCCCGGGTTTTTCGGATAACTTAAACGTAATACTTGTCAAACTAATTACGTGCTATGTGTATGAACGTGTACGAGTTAATGAATACGTGATGAGTGTTTGTGTGATTGTTTTAGTTATAAAATAATTATGGTAGATATGTACACGAACCGAGCCGAACCGCGACACGAACCAACTTTGATTCCTTGTAACTCTAGGAATTAACCAAGTTTAGGACTCAAACATGTCTCGGCCGCAAAGATCAAACCTAAACCTTAAACTCTAACTACTTGGCCGCGAGATCAAGACCTAAAACTCTAACTACTCGGCCGAGAACAACCCAAACCGAAAACCCATTACATGCAACCCAAGTCCTCGGCCACAAGATCAAAACCCAACCGACCGCCCTAGTCTCTCGGCCACGAGCTCCAACTAAAACCGTAACCCTTATCATCTTGTTGTGCCTATATATACAAACTCACATGTTTCATTCACATACACAAAACCCTAAAAAGAAACTGCCGTCGGCAGCCTTGTGATCGCAAACAGCTTCCTTCCTTGTTCGTTCTTTTCCTCTCGGTCGCAGCAGCAGCAGTCATCGCCATCATCATCTCCCGGTCGCAAGCAGCCGATTGTTCACCTCTATTCGATCAACATAACAGCCTACTACTTTCCTCAGCCGCGAATAACCTCTTTTCTCGGTCACGGATCTTCTCGGTTGCAAGCAATCTTTGATCACCGATCTCTTATGGTACTCATGGTTCGTTTACCTTATCGTTAAAAGATTTGAATTGGTCATATCATATTCGGAATACATGTGCTTTAACTTTGTTGTTCTCGGATTTGCATGATCGAATGAGATGAATGATTGTTGCGGATTTGTTAATACTAGATTGCAAGTAATGTTGTTTGAAAGCTGAATATATAGGCTGTGTTTTGTTTATAAAAACTAGAAGTATGAACTAGGGTTTGCATTGATATGTTATAGGTATTGAATTATGATTAGAAAAACCGATTCTTGATTGCTTAGGTTAATGATATTAACGGATTGTGCGAATTAATGGTAATAATATGCTGAAACAGGATGCTGAGTAATAGTTACAGCCGACTTCAACTCGCTGTAACTCGGTCATTAGTAGTCGAAAAACGGATTTCCTGATGTCTAGAACGTAGAGATTTGAATAACGAATCTAATGGCGCTGGATTCATAATTTTCTGAAGTCGTTTGATATTTTTAAAGGGCCAAATAAGTTCAGTAACTAAAGCTGTGAAAATTCTGAAATTTTGTTAGTTGTTTATCGAGTTGGATTTTAAAATCAGTAGGGAGTTGAGTCATGATTTTTGTACAGCAACTAGGTATGGAAATTTCCGGGCAACTCCAACTGGAATTTTGTTAATTGGACGATCAGTGATTTTTAAATAAATTCTTCCGTGGACTGCAGTCAGAAAACGGTAAATCTGACTGCAGCTTAGTGTATTAATATTTATGGTTAATTGGTAAAGATTTAGGACTTGGAAAATTTATATAAATTTCTACATTATAAATGTCACCCACTGTAAAAATATTGGAATTTTTGGAACGTTGGAACTATTTTATAAAAATCCTAGAAAACAGCTGAATAATGAGTGTTAAGCTGAAATTTGATAACTTGTGATTGTGTGCACCAAAGTGTTGCATGGATTGGATTATGTTCATGATAAGTTGTTTGATTACTATGATCACATGAGGATACTTGCATGCATGTTTGAGTGTTAGATATGTTGTTTGTGTGTATCACTTTGTGCGTAAATTACGTGTAGAATTTGTATTGATGTGTTCACACACTGACTTGGAATTAATTGGTTTGTTAGGACGCAACTAGCGGTCCCATCTCTTATAACTTCTTTGCTACACTAACCGAGCAAATAAAGGTGAGTTCACGGCCCCTAACTTTATCCGGTTTTTAAACAACAGGGGGAGAAACATGTATACACTCTCAAACTCAATCTCTTTACGTTATACGAATTTAACGTCACATAACTACTCGGTAACTAAGTTAATGTTAATGTAATGTTATGGTCACTAAGCAGCTTTATCACTTAAGTCCTCGTCAATCTCTCGGATCGTTAGTATTGGGTTTAATAGCGGGGGAGTTATAAGTAGTACTACTGGGCCCGACAAGCCCCATCCGAGCTAGTCGCGCTTGCCGACCGGGTATGGTCAACGGGTGAATAATTCGGCCTAACCTCGCCATGGTCAGTGATAGGCCTGGCAAAACGGAGGCACAACAGTCAGCTTCGATCGCGAACTCTTACGTGACATAACTTTAGGCTAGCTACCTATATATGTTAACATTGAACTTAATTACGAATCAACTGTATTATTCCGGGTGTGGAATGGAAACAACAACTTAATATTCCGGGTTTGGAATATTGGAAGCAACAACTTAATATTCCGGGTTTGGAATATTGGAAGCAACAACTTATTATTCCGGGTTGGAATAATGGAACCAATACGTTATCCGGGTTAGGGATAACGGAGAAAACAAACTATAACCGAACAAACGAATTTATGAAAACCTGTGAACTCACTCATCTTTAATGTTGACACTTGTTTCTTTACATGTTTCTCAGGACGCTAGGAGCTCTAGGTGCACGCACATGCATTGAACAAGACATCTTTTATCGAGTCTTATTTATCAATATTGTTTTGGGATTTTTCATTTGTTTTGGCGTTTGTGTTGGCGCCCGCTTCACTACTTATTTATGTTTACGCTCAAACTTTAAAACTGATGCTTCTGCTAAATATTGGTAAATAATTTAGACAATATAAAATCTACAACTAATGATTTTGGAAAACGTATTATCAAATCATATAGAGTCGTTCGACGTACTAGTGTTTCAGATTCTGGTTTGTTCACACGCCTCGCGGTAAAACTCCGTAAGTGGAAATTGAGGGTGTGACACTTCTTACAGTTCTTCGAGACTTCTTAGTCTTACTACAGTGTCGCTAACGCTTCTGGTTGTACTTTTGAATGTAGATGGACCTCTACTTGACAACCTGCTTGAACATCCCGATAAGTTCCGATTGAACGAATGTGCTGCGGAGATTTTCTGATTCCTGAATCTTCATGATGTGGCCCACCATGATGTGGACTACTTTGTACCTCTTCTTCTAACTCTGGTGGGTAGCCATCTTCTTGAATGACAAAGTTTGTCCATTCAGGATTCCCTGAATCTGCCATTTCAATGTAGTTATTCTAGTTTCATGGTTGACCTTCCATGAACTTCACACCTCTACTAACACATATCTTGTTCTTTGCCAGATCATATAATCTGAACACCTTTTATCCTTCTTCTATTCCAAGATACATCATAGGTGCACTTCTATCATCTAATTTCTTTTGTTGAAGTGGTAGTACCTTAGTGTATGTAGTGCAGCCAAAAACCTTTAAGGGTTCCAAATTTGGCATTCTTCCTTTCAATGCTTCATATAGTGTCTTGTTCAACAAAGTTGTCGTTAGAACCCTGTTTAGTATGTATATCGTATGTTGTATAGGTTCACCCCGAATGTTCTATGGCATGTTCAATACCTTAAGCATACTGGGAGTACTTGATAACAGCATCTTGTTCCTTCTTTCCGCTACTCCATTTTGCTATGAGGAATATGGCGTTGTAAGCGGTCTTGCTTTCCCGTTGTCTTTGCAACACTTGTTGGATTTAGCCAATGTGAATTCTTGTCCTATGTCTGTCCTTAGCATCTTTAACTTGGTTCGTAATTTTTTCTCCATCGTTTCTTTGAACAGCTTGAAAGTTTTGAATGCTTGATCAATGGAAGTTAGTAGATATGCCCAAACGTAGCGAGTACGGTCCTCTACAAGTAGAAATACGTACTTCTTCCAAGCATGTGTTAGTGGGGATATAGGACCACACAAATCTATATAGTGTAAATTGAGAGGCCTTAAAGATTGCATTTCGGCTGATTTGAAAATGGTGTCCTACTATGTATCCCTAAAAAGCATGCGTCACAGATTTAACTAGCATGACTTATTTGAAGAATTCCGTGTACTAAGTTCTTTTTAGTCATTTCTTTAATAGCATCAAAGTTTAAATGGCCTAACCTCGCGAGCCATAACCATGCTAAATCTTATGTGTTCGAGAGAAGGCATATTGGCCTTCCAATCTTCAACTTGACTTTGTACAGCTTGTTCTTCATTCTCCTGACTCGCATCAATAACTGTCTATTTCTGTTGTGTAGTGTTAGTAAGTCTCCGTCCATAACTACTTTGCAACAGATCTCTGTAAGTTATCTAAGGCTCAATATGTCACATTTAGGACATGGAATGTAGTATACATGAGAAACAAGCTTCTGTTCTCGGTTTAGAGATTCTAATAGTATTGAACCTATGCCTTTAATCTCAACGTGCAACCCATCACCGAAACATACTTGAACTGTCTCCTTTTCATCTAATTCTTTAAAATGACTTCGCACACCTATCATTTGGTTGCTTGCCCCATTGTTTAACTACCATATACTTTCATCTTATATGGCATACCTAGTTGGTTTTATGCGTTCTACGTTTAGTAGAACCCTTTCTTGAACAACTTTTTCTTCTTGTGTTGCCATTAGTAATACTGGTGCTTCAACTTCCTCTACAAGATTTGAGTGCTCTTGTACGACTTCTTTCCCGGGACAGTCTTTATTAAATTGTCCAAACTTTTAACACTTGATCAAGCTTCGGTCTGTTTGGGTCCTTCCAAACTTGCTCCAATTACTAGAATTTCCACCTCTAGGTCTTAATGAGGATCCTCTATTCCTTGTTTTTTGCATGTCTTTATTGTCTCACCAATTTCCATGCGGTTGGTTGTACTTGCCACGTCCACTGTTTCCAAAATGTCTTCCTCTACCAGAATTGTTGTATTGATGCGGAAACATCAATATGTCTTGACTATCACTTTGGCTTCCTTTCTTTAACCTTAGCCTTTCTTGGTACGTCTAATCTTCCGACTACTTCTTCTAGCGTAATCATATCTCGATTGAGGTATTAATCAATGGAGGCGACAATCTGAGTGAAATTATCTCGCAATGCGTTTAGGAGTTTATGTACCGGAGTCCACAATGTCATCTTCCTTCATTTGTAACAACTCTAACTCTAACATGAGTGTATGCAAATGTTCTTTTTGTACCCGATCAACACCAACGTGTCTTGTTTTGGAATTGTCCCAAATGTCCTTTGTAGTTTTACAACTTACAACTTGCAATGCAACATCTTCCAGTATTGCTTGGAACAAATAAGCAATTTCTGACTTATCTTTCTTAACATCCGGTTGTGTATTTTCTGCCAGTTCAGTCGTTTCTCAACGTCGATTAGCTTCTAAAATTATTTGGATGCAGATTGACCAAATCGTGTAATTTATTGGTTTTAAAATTGGGCATTGAAGTTGGGAAAAAGAACTTCCTTCGTTTTGGATAACAATTTTTGGTGTTGGTCCGGTTACTCCTGATATGATTTCTGACCGAACGATTTTGACTTTCACAAAACTTGCAAACAAACAACCTTATTTTCTATTCCTGAAGTTCCTGAGCAGCAATACGAACTCCTGTACCAGTAACTTTGACCTTCTTGGATTCAATAGACCTTTGAATCCTTAACTCATGTATAATCCAAACGCGTAATCACAGAAAAATTATAACTAACTAATTTGCACAAAAACCCCGAATCAAAACGCAGGATTTTTAACCCTGGTTCGATAAACTTGAACCCGGAAGATGAAACTTGCGAATTGAAAATTAGAATGATAAAACCTAATATTGAATAAATCCTGCGATGCCTAGAGCATCCAGATCTAGGCATTCTTATGCTCTGATACCAATTGTTGCCTAGAACGTTATCTTTGATCTCTAGAACAATCGAATAAACAGAACTTAAATATAACTTGAATCTCTGAATACAATTAATTGAATACGGTTTTACAAATGAGAATTGATACCCTATTTATACTAAACTAAAAGGTGCGATTCAATAGACGTGTCTCTTCAAGAATAGGTATGTCTCTTGAATCTGTGGATGAGATTGTATGATGAAGAGGTATGTCTCCTACATCTCCCTTTGCTATCATCGATCAACAGGTGCGACTTCAAGAGGAGTGGTATCCTTTAATTGAGTTGGTTACAATCTTCCATCTTTCCATCTTTAACCCTTGTATTTTATAACTACCTTTAATTCTACTTAAACTATCTTTAGATTGTTTATATAATGAACCCTTGTATTCCGGATGTGAAGGGATTAACAGTTCCAATAACTTTTAAACATAAAGCATGTATCCTGCTGCTTTTTCTTTTTCTTTTCTTTTTTTTGCAAACATAATGAATGGTTTTTATAATTTTCTCTTTTCTTTGTTGACAAGTTTGTTTTGATTCAATCATATATTGTTACCCATTTGTAGTGAAAAAAAATTTATTTTTAATCCTTACTCTAATGTTCACATGGGATTCAATATTTTGTTTGTTTCATGAAGCATTTGATAAGATATAATTTAAACATTTAAATATTTACTTTATGTTTTCAAGAGATTGTTTACTATAGTGACGAGTTATTACAAGGACCATGTTTGAGTATCTCACATTTAAATTAAAATCCCTAAAGCAGCCAAAGAACAACAATCTAGAAAGCACTTCCTCATTCTGGGAAATAGAAACAGATTCTCCAAAGCCAGAACATAAACATAAACATAATAAAAACACAAACTAGCATGAACCTCCTAACCGTGGTATAAGATCTCAACATAAACATATCACATTCTATTTTCTTTTTAACAGGAATTTTAAGAAATACAAGTGACTCGCAAGCAAGAACATAAAAACATGACGACCACCAAAAGTAATTCTTCTTATCATATTGGGTACAACTTTGTGTCTATTGGACTTATTCAAATGATCCATGTTAATTATTATTGGTTTGAAGGACATCATCTAGCAGAATATGTGTTTCTTAAAGACAACATGCACACTTTGTACCACAAACAAACTGTATTTTTTATGCTCCTACTTAATTCCTAATAATATAATCTCTTTACACCTTTACATGGTTGCTAGTAAACACTAGTTTCCACCACAACTAGCATCTCATAGGTTACGTCTGAAATGTTGTTAGTAAACACTAGTTTCCACCACAACTAGCATCTCCTAGGTTACGTCTCACCCAAGCGGCCTGCACTACAAAACCCTAGCACCCTATAAAACCTTCAGCCACAATAGTCACTTGTAACTCTATCCTAGACCCATTAAATGCACGTGACCACTAAAAGTTGCTAAAAAACCTACTAGTCACCTTTGGTCGTAGTGTCTCAATTTTTAAAACCACTACTGTTGTTTATCAACTCCACCATCAACAGTGTGAGTTACTTTCACCATGCACGTTTAATTTGTGGTCATATATAGTTTTCACATGTTTTATTATGTTTCCATCATAATAACCTGTCACGTCTCTAACGGCTTAGCAAACCTTCATGTAACTTCTCAAATCTGGAATTGCATAGCATACACATTAAATTGCATCACATTTGGTAAGGATTTATCAAAAAGATTTGTCTCACCTTTATTTCCATATATATGAATTTTCATTTAACATCAGTTTGACTTTTTCTCTGCCCGCCCACGTGTAGTAGAGTAGTAACAATACAACTTCCACCATCAATCGGGTAACGTCACCACCACCTCCACCGCCGGCCAGTCGCCGCCCCACCAGTACCGTACAGACGATAAGGTCACTAATATCTCTCGTATCCTCTCTTTCTTCTCTCTCTCGTTCATTCATCTCACCTTGAACCACCACCGTCGTACCACCAACTAAACCCCATTGTTGGCCGTGTAATCAGGTGTACACAATTGCTATGTGTAAATACACTGGAAACCGTATCAACACGTATGTCTGTCATTCAAGAATCTACCTAACTTTTCAGCTCAATTCCATTAATAAAAACATGATCACAAACTATTTGGATCTAACACACTCTATAATAGAATCTGACTCAGAGGATTAGAAAAAATTCTTATGTGATTGTCTGGGTATGTGTATATATAGATGTATGTCTCAATCGCTAAGGACTCTACAAAGCAATTAAGCCAATCGCTAAACCCACTTGTTCTCAACCACTAGACACTCCTAGTAATTGAGTCTTACCATGTCTAACATCTTAACTAGGGTTTACATAAGTAACATCAACATGTTACATAAGTAACATCCATACATAAATACGTATTCTAGACATCTTACGACATCTAAAAACCAACGACTCGTTGGCCTGCCAGCCATAGACATAAAAATGTATCTACAAACTACCCCTTGGATAGAGCTGGTAGTCTTAGTCTTCGGTCTTCACTTCTTGCTGATCTCCCAGTTGCTTCGGGCATGTATTTTAAAGGAGAAACAACGTGTATTTTAAAAACAAAACATACACGAACGACACAATGTAACTTTAATGCTTCATCCATGTCACAGAAGGTCGTGGGTCTGATAGAATATAGACATCTTGTATGATCTGTCAATGTCATTCTCCTCCATTGAATTTACCAACCACATAGGATCGAAAATCTTAGTCGGCTTTCACTCTTCCAACACAATCACAACTTCACCCATTCTGAATCATAATACAACCACTTTAATGGTTCGCAACAATCTTGTTAAATCATCTTGAATCGTAACTTCTTAATGTCATTTGGACGTCATAACCACAAGCATCTTCTTGGTTATTAGGTGAACTATCAACTTTGAGATAAATCTCTTTGGACATTGACGCTTGACATTGATAAACATCTTCCAGTACTCGTATTTCAATTAAAGCTCCAAGTATTCTACCATTCTATATTTCCCTATGTTGATAATATTCTTCTTGGACAGTGCACACATGTCCCATTGAGGTAGATTTTTGAAAGCGTTAGACCATTTGAAATAATGGATTCCGTCAACTCTCATAATTGCATATACTGCTACATGATAATATATATATTTAATGGTTATCAAATGCAATTCGATGCATTTACTCGGACCTTGCTAGAATTTATTGAGCCAATTAATAAATAGTGATCAGGTTGTATAAATTAACCTAACCGGGAAAATTTTCAATTGTCACATTACTACTGTGGGCAGGAAGAAAGAAAGCATAATTCAGCTTAGAAAAAGTCTTTCGCCCTAATTAATTTATTTGTGTTGCGCTGGATAACGTGTTATACAAAAGAAAGATAGCATAACCAATCTGATACGCAAATACAAACTTAACTAACATAGCAATGTATAATGTATTACATCATCACGTCCTAAAACAAATAGAGAATTTATATAAAACAATTTAAAATCTTTATAATGGAAATTGATATTTCCATAGTCGTTAAGTTCAAGATAGTTGAACTTAGAATAGAAAAATATTTGAATGCGTTACAAGAAAATCAACTTAGAAGATAACTCAAGATCAATTATAGTTGACCTTAGAATAGAAAAATATTTGAATGCGTTACAAGAAAATCAACTTAGAAGATAATTCAAGATCCAAAACAAGTCTAAACACTTTAGCTGTTATATATACGATAAGCAAATATTAAAAGATGACAATCATGAATGTAACTATAATGCATCTGTCAGAGATTAAAAAACTAAATAAATAAATAAATACAAATGTTATGTTTAATATATCAAACAATTTTTATGCACATTCAAACGTATATTATGTGTACTTGGTTATAGCATTTTTTACATTTTTGACCATATAAACTATAACTATATATGTGTGTATTACTTAATGTTGCGGAAATCCAAATTGTAATTAAATATTATTGTTGGATATTACATTGGGATAAAACAATTTTTTTATACTAATTATTCTAGTTGTTGTTAAAACCTAGCTAATATTTACAAACATGTTCATGAACCATATCAGTATTCATAAGGAAAATCATTATCTATATTGAAATAAATTTAGATTAGTATCAGAGAAACCTAAATGGGAAATCATTTACTCGTAGCATTACTGTGTCCAGCTCATGGTCCAATTTATATGGCAAGTGATGCCTTTAAATATCCTAGAAGTTTGTATATTTTCATCATAAAAACCAAATAAAATTGTGATATTACTTTCGTTGCTTCATCCTACAATGACACCCAAAACGGACAATGGTCGTCGAAAGATCAAAATGGAAAAAATGGAAAATGAAAGAAACTTAAATGTTACATTCGCCAAACGCCAACCTACCTTGTTTCAGAAAGCGAGTGAGCTTTGCATTTTGTGTGGAGCAGAAATCGCAATCATCGTTTTCTCTCCAAGCGGAAAGCTATACTCCTTTGGTCATCTGTCTGTAGAGATATTTGGTGATTGTTTCCTCACACAAACTTCACAACCAAGTTCTAGCAACTCCCAACTTGTTGAAGCATATCGAAATGCAAATATTTATGAACTCTATAGGCAACTCACCTAGGTGCTTACTCAACTTGAGGTTGAGAAAAACAAAAGTGAGGAACTGGCGTAGGTAATCATCAGTGGGAGGCTCCAATAGAGAGCATATGATTACAAGAGCTGGAGCAGTTGAAGCTGGCTATGGAGTGGCTGAAAAATGAACTGAGGAACAGAAGAAGAGGATTGTTGCAGCTATGCCTATAGTCCCCGTTTCTGGTGCTAATGGTATTGAAGGAGGCTACACTCAATTATTGGATTCAGTAATAACAATGACTTACGGATTCAATATGGGAAATGGATATGTTAGTCGTTGAGACAGGTTAGTTTCTTTAAATTATTAAAATATAACAATTGCACCAATTTAAGAGAATAATAGGGTATATTATTCTCCAATAAATGAAATATGAAGTACCTGTAAACTCCTTAAAAAGTTCTTTCAACTTTAGCTCTTCAGTTTTAACCTACTAAACCGCAAATATTCATCTCTTCAGGTTCTATTTCAAGACAACTATGTGGACTCCTCTGGCTGCTGTGATTGTAACAGATTAAATCGTCCTTATGTTTTAAAAGTTGTTTTTGTTTTGTTATTCAAAATCTTTACAACAAGAAGTATCTTGGATATGTTTTTGTGATTTAGCTACCAATGTGTAGTTTCTTTCGAATTCTAACGGTACTAAGCCTCACATATTTAATAACATACAATTCTTTTCAGGTATGTATTACATAGTCCATCAATGGTATGTAATTAATTATCTGAACATGATCAGTAAATCTAAGCTAGCGATTGTTAATAAAATAACCATGCTGAAAAAGAAAAACCTCCCCAAAGACCAGAATACTAAAGCCAAAAACATAGATAAACGACCTAGCTTCAAACATAACATTTTGAAAGTTAAAGTTGTATTATAAAGCCTTAGCCCTACCATCATATAGTGTTTAATCAAAGCATTGTTTTACCATGTTATGATTTTTCATGTTAGAAATTAATTCTGGTTTTATTTCTGAACATCACCTGAGTATTTATATAGCATATACTTCAATTCAATTGATTTTCAAGGAACTAATGCTACAAATTTTCAGCAAATAAGTTGCGGATTTAATCTTATTTCCTCCTTTAATTTAGCTTGAATAACCACTTCATCGCGCAATCATCCATATGGATCTTATCCTGGAGCTATTTCCTTCTTTGTCTTCACTACACCTTCGCGTATCTCTAAACCAACAACGACGCTTGTCTAATGTTCTTCACCATCTCCTTTGCTTAATCTTTCATCCATTCATCAGTCTTATCTGATATACCAATATTATCAAAAGTACCATGGTGTTATTTGTCGTCAACAAACCCTTAAAATCCGAACTAAATTGATGCTAGCTTTAAATGCAGAAAAGCCCATATGGGAATAGGAAGATTGGTAACTCCAACGGCTATCCCAAACGTTCTCCGCCATAGAGATTCTCGTTTTAGGCCGTTTTCTAATGAGTATTTTATGGGGAGAGAATGAAGGTTGTTAAACCTAGAAACTCGATCGTCAAGGAAACCAGTTGCCGATGAAGGTTGTTAAACCCAGAAACTCTATCCTCTGCAAATTCTGTTCTTCAAATACACATCACCGGAAACGTACGCTTGTCGCCGGAACCTTACGGGAGAAATCAAAGGCCATCTATGCTCGGTACAAACTCATTTACATCCTTTTTCATTCTTTTACTCTTATCAGTAGTAGTTCTAGATAATAAACCAAATGAGTTCTATCGGGTTAACAATCTGATAATTGAAATGAAGAAGATGAAGTGGAGGCTGTGTTTAAGAGAAATTAGAATCGGTATATAAACCGGGTTAGACACACAGACAAGTGGTGGAGTGTGTGCATATGAACCATACGGTCACCGGTTCGAGTCTTATGCACGTTCTCGATTTCCTTATATATTACAAACCTTTTTATAACTTATAAATGAAACGACCTAGTATGTGTATAAGATTAATATAAATCTTATAATCTTCGGGTTAGACACAAAGCCTAATTGGTCGGGTTGTGTGCAACGCGAAGCCGAGGTCTCGAGTTCGAATCCGGTCAGTTACACCGTCCCTGAAATTATCCAAACCCATTTTAAATTAAATAAAAATATGTTAACCGTAGTATGTGTATATGTATAATTAAAATCGGATATATTCGGGGTTAGACACGTAGCTCAGTCGGTAGAGCTGTGTGCACGTAAACGAGAAGTCTCAAGTTTGATCCCCACACGATGCGTATAACTGGACGGTTTGATAAAAAAAAAAAGAAATATTTTTTTAATTAAACTTTTGATTATTTTTCTCATAAAAATGATAATCAAATAATATCTTTTTAAGTAAATAAAAGTAGTAATAAAAATAATAAAATTATCTAAATTATCTAATAAAAAAATGTGTAATCAGTTAATCAATCAAAAATACTAATTTTTAACCCAAAAAGAAGTATATACTTATCTAATTTATTACGTGAATATTTACGTTAGTCTTTCTCGTCGTTTGGTATCTCAAACGTTAAATCGTGCGCAGTCTTCATCAAATCTTAATCGCACCCACTGTGAGTGAATTCCTACAACTCCCTTTTTTATTCATGCTTTTGGGGTGTATCGTGTGAAGTTTTTGTTTATTTCATTATCTCAAATCTCGTGCTATTATCTTTATGTGTTCTAACGTGCTACGTGATGATGTTGATTATTATTATTTGTGTTAATATTTCTCAATACAGTCAAGCTCTCACATTAGGCTCATTTGTTCCCTGTTACTTACGGGTAGAGCATCGTGTTGCCTAATATATAAGATCGGCTCTTTTTGATTGAGCCTTGAACTCACAGCACATCGCTTATGGTGCTCGCATGTTCATTGCTAGATGATTGTGTGGTTTGTTGTTTAAATTACATTTACGTTAATCATATATGGATAATGCACACTTTATCAAAATAATAAACATGCCATTTTTCCTAATGATTAAACGGGATTCACTCGCCAACTTATGTTGACCCAAATCTCTATTTTTACACATAATACAGGTGACCAGGTTGAAGCAAGTAACACATAGGACATGGGCCTTAGAAGAAAATAAAACGTTACTTGAAAGTTTTGTTTAGAACATTTGTGTTTGTATGGATTATGTGTTGATTGAATATTTCATTTTTATTTGAAATAATAAATATAGAACTTTTATAATAGTAAATGTCATGAGCTTTAATGAAAACACAATCATGCCCCGACTACCATATCCGCTGCGGGTCAGGGTGTGACACCTACAACATCCAAAACTTATATGCAGTGCTGTATAATGACCAAAATACCCCTCAAGCGCCCAAAACATATATACAATGTTGTATAATGATCCCTAGACCCCTACATCACCGAAAACACATATGCAATGATGTTTAATGACAAAAATACCCCTACAACACCTAACACTCATATGCAATTTTGTGTAACACCAAAATACCACTAAATTAACCAAGACATAGGTTTTCTAAGTTATAACATTAAGTGATAACATAACATAGAGTCAGTACATAACGTTATGCCTACATGCGTCTTGTCCAAAACGGGCAATACAAAACATTAAATTGTCCAAACATATGTCAAACTTGACCAACTAGATGCAACCTTCTCTATCGCCCTTCCCTCTTGGCCTTCCTCTTTTAGTTGGCTTTTTTACTTCCAATTTGGGCCTCATTTTGTGTGGTGTGTTTGGTTGACTGCTGAGTTGACTGTTCGGTTGACTACTAAGTTGACTTTTTCTTCTTGTGGTTCCCCTTTTGTCTTTTTGGTCTAGGTTCAGCTGCATCTAATAATAATACACTAGTTAGCATAATTTGTCAAATAAAACAACTTAAATAAAACAGTAAACCTCATAAATGTCCACCTACATTAATGTTTCCTTTTTCACTACATTTTCTCTTGTTATGACCTTTGCTCGACAAATGCTACAAGTCATTATAACCCGACGGTTAGTTAGTTTGCCTGGCTTTTTTGGATCCTCGTGAAGGTCCCGCTTTCTGCTATTCTTAGGCCTACCAGGAGTAGCATTTATTGGAGGTGGATCTATTGGATACTCAATCTTGAGCCAATAGTTTTCACTAGGCAATGGAGGGATTGTGAAGTCATAAATCTTCATTTATGTTTTTTGTGGTAACAATGGTTGACAAAGTCTTTTGCATTCTTATGTTAAAACCCAGCCACAGCACAGACATGCTTACATGGATATCCACTTCTTTGGTACATGTGCAAGTTTTATTATCCAAATCATTAGATACATCATCAAAATCTCTCTTTTTCCTGATAAGATGAGTGGTAAACTTCACACCTATAGGTGGCACCTTTTGAAAACTCTAGCTTTTCCTAGATATTAGGGCATATGATAACATCTTTAGCAGCCATTTCTATGATATATATAAAATGCCTACTCATGATCTGAATTCTAATATCCTCAAACATGTGTATAATATGCTTTGACATTGCATTGATGATGTAACCCATAAGTGTTTCTGCCATGTTGTTTGCTACTACATCACATTTAGTGTGAATTTTCAAGTAGCACACGTTAAAGCATTTTAGATCCTGTTTCAATAATGTCTCTACTACATCAGGGTGATCTCATCTCATCAATGGCTTGAATGTATTCAGGTTCACAATAAGCCAGTTAGCATAGATGTGCCTTGCACAGTTTCTATGCTCTGCTCTTGGCCAAACTAGTGCAACAACATTCAACAGACCCTGCATGATCATAAGTATTACTATTAAGCAATATGGTAGAATAAACATAAGTGTTACTAGTAAGCAACATGACAGAATACTACCTTTTGTTGATCTAATATTAATGTCCATGATTCCCCATCACCACGTACTCCAAAACATTTCCTGCGCTCTTTCATGAACCAATCCCAACTATCATTATGTTCCCCTTCAACCACCACCCATGCCAAGGGATACATCTGATCATTAGCATCCCTTCCAATAGCAGATACTAACATTCCACAAGGAAACTTTTAAGAAAACAACCATAACAAGACCTTCCTCCATCCTGCTAAAACCCCTCTTTTGACTTGACACCATGAAAGCATACAAATAATCTGTAGAATGCTTCACATGTGGTTGTTGGATCTAGATTGATGAAACCTGGTGGTGTAGTTACAAGAACAAATGATGACGTTGGATTTGTTTTCTTCAAAACTTCTTATGAGCATAGGCTTTAGTCTTGTAAGCCAGCCACTTGGTAATTATGACCTTACAATTCTATTTTACAGCCAATGTGATCTCCTTAGCAGACTAGTTAGGCTTGGATCTAAACAATGGTAGAAACTCATTAGCTATAAACCCTTTATTTAGCTGTCTATTCTTTATCATGGTTCTTTGGCAGATATGTTTATGTGATTTCCCATACTTTTAGGTTAACGTCGTTAACCAGTTTCTCTTAATTACAGTTTATAAACGCACAAGTTGGTAGCACACAAACAAACATATGAAGTTAATTTGATTAACTTTATAACTAGAAGGACTTGAGAGTCATTACACAAAGTTATGTTGGTAACTTTCTACCCAAGTTGGGGGAACATTTATGCATTTATCGAAAGTTGGTTTAAAAAAATAAAATAAATAAAACCCAAACCCTAGGTTGTCCGTCCCATTCATGTACTCTGTCTGTCTCTCTCTCACTCTACGCGACTTCAAGAACACCAAGAACCCTAATTTTGCTTGTTTGATTTTATTCTCATCTCTAGGTTCTTTGCTTGCTTTCGGTAATCATCTCTTGGTTGTTATATAACGTTTACATGTGTGCAACTTGACGTCTTGGTCTTGCTTTGATTCTTGATGCATGAAAACATGATCTTATACGTGTTAGGGTTTGATAAAAACATGTATTTTGATGTTTATGTAATGATTCTTGATAGTATAGTAACTCGAAGATCATGTATGCATGTTAGGGTATTGATTATGTTTGATGTTGATGATGAAACTTGATGTTAAATTCGTGTATGTGGTGTTGTTGTGGTTTTGATTGTTGAAAATCGGGTTTATAGTGTCATAAACATGTTTTAATTGAAAGCTGGATCAAAACAGCATCTGATCAGAATTTATAGCCGACTTGTATCAGCTATAACGTAGGTAAGGTAAAACTGAACGAAAACATGTGTTTCTTCAGATAAAATGTAATTCCAAGAAATAGCTTTCAAATCCACTGGAATCATAATTTTTCAACAGGTTTTGATATTATAAAGGAATTTTTTCGTGTCGAAGGTGCAGGATGTGTTTTTCGGCAGAAATTGCAGCCTATTACAAATATCATAACTCAGTCCGTGTCTGGAGTTACAATGTCACATTAATACAGTAGGTAATGCTTGGAGGGTTTAAACTTCTCCAACTGGAATATCATTAAAAGAGTTAACGAGGATTTTAAATAATTTTTACAGTAAACTATTGCCAGAAAGTGAGGAATCAGAGTTATATGCACTATTTGATTTTTCATGCAATTTATGTAAACAACTAAGCTTTGAAAATGTTATACAACGACAAGTGGACCATTTTCCACGTCACATAAATTTATCATAATTTATTAAGATCTTTTATTATTTTAATAAAATCCCCGAAAACATCTAAGTTTTGGAGTTTTAAACTGGTAGTGTAGTGAATTGAATTATGTGTATCTATGTGTTACTTGTGTTATAATAGGATATGAATACATGTTTAGCACCTACATGAATGTTGTTTAACATGCTGTACGTTGTGCTACAATCAGTACACAAATTCACTCGAATGAACACCTAATTGTTAATGAGATGCATGTTATGTGTTAGATACGTGTAGACTTATGTGTTTGCCTACACACACACCAACCAACCTATGGTAACCATAATAGGATGTGGTTGACCACTTCAGCTCATAAACACTTAAGCCTTACCGAGCAAAACAAAGGTGAGTTCACAACTCTCTACTAAAAGCATGTGTCTCTTGTTTAGGACAACACACTCACTTCCCTTGTTTGGGAAATACATAGAGTACCCCTGGTTTGGGGCTATACGCGCGTTCCTAGATTGGAACCACTAAAACAAACTATCCACCGGAGGTGGACCACTACTATGTAACACCCCAAATTTTTATATGTTCTATTATGATATATATATGATGTCGTAATGGGTAGATGGTGATTTTATACTAATTCAATAATAATAGTCGGTTAATTATGCTAGTAAGTTTAATTAATTAGAATAAATAAAGCTAATCAGGAGTTAAGTAATCTAGATAATAGTTAGGTGATTAAGTGACATGTTCTAAAACATGAGGGCCTAATGTCACACTTTGGAAAGTGAGAGTTTAAGAAAGAAAAAAATGCAGAAATTGTGGTTATGTATGTATGTGTCGGCCAGAGAGAGAGAGAGAGGGAAAGAATGTCACATCCTTACCTGCAACGGAATAGGTGATCGGGGCATGATTGGGTTAACTCGAGAGCTTATGACTTGTTATTACTTGTTTTAAATAATCATTTATTCATATGAAGTATCTCACAATATAAATAATTCACATAAACAAGAATAAACATAAGACGTTGTTTATAACATATAAACTTAACTAATCCGTTTCTTGTTAACTAAGGCCCATCCTATGTCCAATCCTCTCTTCAAACCTATTCACATGTATCATGTTTAAAAATAGATTTTGGGTCAATAAAGGTTGGGGAGTGAACCTTATTGTTATTAGAAAATAATACGTTTAAACTCGGTTTATTTAAAAAGGACGTGCGTTAACCATTGTAAGTAAATATGTTTGTATGTCATGTAACCATACTTATAACACAACCACAAACAATAACCAAGCCAACTCAAACAATTCAAATGTTTTTAATACGTGTTGCACGGTATTATAGTGTGCCAATGAATGTATGCATGTTGCACGATATTATGTTGTGCTGCACGGTCAAAGCTCAATCAACGGAGCTGGCCTCGTAGTATGTGTCCAACGTGAATGAAAATACACCAAATGATAAACAACCAAACACACATAACATAAATACTTCACATAATGGTAATTGCAGAGAATTAAACTTGTAAACTACAAATAGAATATGCGACACATGATACACACCAAAATGTATAATAAAATAAAAGAGGAAGTTGTAAGATTCACTCACAGTGGTTGCATTTGCGATTCCTTGTAAAATAACACACGAGTAAAAGGTTAGAAACCGAACAAACCAAAGGAACGGTTATACTAGATATTCAAATATCACATAATATTTATAAGTTAAATAATATTCCTATTATTTATGGTTGCAAATTAATTATTTAGATGTAATAATTTAATTATTTATTTATGTTAGTATTAATGAGTTATTACTAAAAAAGGATTTATAATGAATTATTTATTTTTTAAGTTAATTTTAAATGGTATAATTAAGAAAAATAAGATAATAAAAAGAACATAAAAAAATTATTTATATATATATTATTTAAAGGTCGAAAAAAACAAAATGAACTGTAAAATTTAGCATAAAAAATCGTCCAAAACCGGCCCCTACCCGGTTCGAACTCAAGACCTTCCGTTTACGTGCACCCGTCCCTTCCACTAGGACAAGTGTCTAACCCACTGCATATGTTGACTGTTAATTCTCTAATATACAAACTGAGTTGATTCCTTTACTAGTTTTGATAAAAAAAGAATAAGCGTAGCGCAACAACATGAAGCCGGGTTTCGAACCCGTGACCTTTACATCTTAACAGCATCACCAACACCACTGGACTGCACTATGTTATGTGTTATTTCATGTTCAAGAATTACATTTAAATAGAAGTTAGGATTTGCATATATGATTTATTAAAAGAAAAACGAAAACAGTTGCAGGGAAAAAGTCGGGGTCGGGTTTCGAACCCACGACCTATAGTTTGATTCAACATCCTTACCTACTAAGCCATATCAAGAGATCTGAGATATTTTTATTTTTTATATTTAAATATTTCTTAATTGTATCATCTTGTTCATTTAATAAATCCCAAGCCGAACACTGTATATGATTTCCTAAGATTTTCAGTTTGATTGATATTAGATGCTTATTAACGTCGAAATGTTAAGGTTTATCGAAAAGATAATTTAATTAGAGAAAAGGTATGCCGAAACAAGATGGAACGATCCCCATCGTGGTCTCTGTATGTCTCCGGCGGATTCGGATTGTGCTTTAAGATCTCTGGTATGCCAAACAGTTCCGGCGCTACCCTCAAGGTTCCGGCAGCAGGTTTGTAGCGACCGAGGGAAGGTTGCTTTGTTATTTCTCGAAAACAGAGAGGGAGAGATCGAGTGAGCAAAAACATATGCGGAGGATCAAGGTTTCGATTATATAGGGATTTAGATAAGGGTTTCAGTTCTAAGGTGAAGGGTTGTCAGCATAGCTGTGACCGCGTGAACAAGAAAGGAAACTCCCAAATTTCTCGGTGATTGAACACAGACTGTCATTTGGCGACAGGTTCATATTCGAAATATATGTTTGCTATTTGTTTTATAAGTAAACAGGTTAGCCAATATCAATA
Organism: Scalesia atractyloides; assembly: GCA_947069175.1. Classification (NCBI taxonomy): domain Eukaryota; kingdom Viridiplantae; phylum Streptophyta; class Magnoliopsida; order Asterales; family Asteraceae; genus Scalesia; species Scalesia atractyloides. The sequence goes on along the minus strand of CAMTDV010000116.1, from coordinate 18,556,470 downwards.
AATGAAACTGTGTTAGAATGGCTAGTGTTATGTGTTCGGAGGGAACAGAACCAGGTTCGATCCTTGATCATTATTTTAAATACGCAAAAGTTTCCGGTTTACAATGGTTCCGATTCATTTTCAAAAAGTGTCGGATTTTGGGAGTCTATTTTTTACGGATGTTAAAGTCTCCCCTACTCTTAGGAATTTCGTCCCGAAGTTAAGGGAAAACCATAACTGATAATTGTTTTAGCATTTTTTCCTAGGAATTTACATAGAATCAAAGAAGAGTTTAGATTCGATTGTGGCGGTGACATTCCTGGTAGAGAAATCGCTCTTTGTTGCAAGAGGGGTAGAAGTGAAAAGCGTCATAACACGGGATGGTTCATATCACGACAAGGTTTTACTACTGAGTTACGTTCATGATGTCTAATTGGAATTTGCATCATGATAAGGGATAATGAGAAAATCAAAGCATCATGAGGATATTGTTACATATGATCTCACAAAACAAAATCATCACCCACATCGCTATCCAAATTGAGATTGACACTACTTATATAGAACTTGACATATTAGTCTAACTATGCTTTTGATCACCTGACAAGAACACTTATATATAGAAAGTCCAGCGGCGTATCCACCATGCCATTGTCAAATTCCCATTTGTTTTGTTATCAAATCATGATTAGCTCTATTAGCTCTATCTACCAAACATAACCAACACAATAACCAATGCTTGAGTCTCGAATCCGAAAAAAACAAGACTGAATGATGGCGGGACCTCTATCTTGTTTTATAAGGAAGTCCTCAGTCTATGAAAAAGTGAGACATGACCCAACTTCCCTAAATGATGAGACGAGATTCACCGTGATGTATGATTACATGAATGACATGATATGAAAGTAATGAAAAACAGTGGTGTAACAAAATATTTATTGCAATGGTGGGAAAATAGTATGAACCAATGTTAACTTGAAACGTTAAATTCAAATTGGAAACAATTGCAACATGAATAGTCAAAACATGAAAATTAATTGATAAAAGCTTGGAATGGAATTGAAATGAAAATTTGGTGCTGGACTTGAGTCTTCATGGTAGAATAACACTAGTTGGGTTGCTCGTTCACACCATTGTGGTTGAGCTCAGCTGGGTCCACATCGATGTTGTAGGCTCTACCTCTTGCGGGTGGGGTGCTGGGTTTGCTTGGTTTGCGTGGTTAACTGGGTTTGCTTGAGCTTGAGCGTTGATGATGTTAATCAGTCTAGGGCATGTGTATCTGAAGTGGGTAGGATCTCCACAATTGAAACAAGCTCTAACATAAGGTATCATGGGGTAGTTCGGCTGTTGGTAGGGTTGGGTGGAGCTTGGTTTTGAGGAGAGTGACAAGTGTTACTCAAATTACCATAACGCCCATAATTGGCACCCAAATGACAGGTTACGGTGAGTTGGTGGTGATAGTGGTAGTTGTTGCATTGAGGATGAGGACCAATATAGGGTTTCTTATTTGGGTAAGTTGGGTTGGGTGCCACTTGGGTGACTAGGATCGCTTAGAGAGGTACAGCTTGTGAATTTGGGTTAGTCGAGGCAACAACGTAGTTTTTACTTTCACACTTTTGTTTGGTATCGAAACGGGAGAATGATTCGGTCCTGATTGTCTTTGTCTCTTCCACTTAAGCCTTGTCAGTTGTGCCCTTCTTTTTAAAGTCTCCATTTCGAATACGGTTTTTGGTGAGTTCAATGGCTAATTCCATAGTAGCTTCCAATGTTGCGGGTACAGTGTTCATCACGGAATCTTTGATACCAGTAGGAAGACCCCTAATGTAATGTTCAATGGGACGTTAAGGAGGAGTGAAGATATTTGGGACCATCTGGTTCAGCTCGAGGAAACGCTTGTTAGAGGCCATGTCGTCTCTATCATTTTGCTTTAAGAGGTAGAATTCATCCTCCAACTTCTTCATCTCACTCCTAGGACAGAACCGTTTAGTCATTAGTTCCTTGAGTTGTTCCCAAGTTAGGGCCATAGTAGCTTCAGCCCCTCTTCGACCCTTTTCGGCGTTCAACCAGGTTAAGGTTGCCCCAATAAGACGGCCGGTAGCATAACGAACCTTACGATCATTAGTGTCACACCCTCAATTTCCACTTGCGGAGTTTTACCGCGAGGCGTGTGAACAAACCAGAATCTGAAACACTAATACGTCGAACGACTCTATATGATTTGATAATACGTTTTCCAAAAATCATTTGTTTAACCATTCATCGTAGATTTTATATTGTCTTAGTTAGTTACCAATGTTTAGCAGAAGCATTAGTTTTTAAAGTTGAGCGGAAGCATAAAGTAAAGTAAAGGAACGGGCGCCAACATAAACGCCAAAACTTAAAGAAAAACCCAAAACAATGTTTGTAAATGAGACTCGATAAAAGATGTCTTAATCAATGCAAGTGAGTGCACCTAGAGCTCCTAGCGTCCTGAGAAACATGTAAAGAAACAAGTGTCAACGTTAAAGATGAGTGAGTTCACAGGTTTTCATAAATTCGTTTGTTCGGTTATAAATTTGTTTCCCCCCCCCGTTATCCCTAACCCGGGATAACGGTTTAGTTCCATTATTCCCAACCCGGAATAATACTGATAGTTCCATTATTCCTTACCCGGAATAATAATGATGGTTCCATTATTCCTTACCCGGAATAATAATGATGTCCCATTATTCCTAACCTGGAATAATAACGTTGTTGGTTCCATTATCCATAACCCGGGATAATATCGTTGATTCGTAATTAAGTTCAATGTTAATATATAGGTAGCTAGCCTAAAGTTATGTCACGTAAGTGTTCGCGATCGAAGCTGACTGTTGTGCCTCCGTGTTGCCCGGCCTATCACTGACCATGGCGAAGTTAGGCCAAATTATTCACCCGTTGACCATACCCGGTCGGCTAGCGCGACTAGCTCGGATGGGGCTTGTCGGGCCCAGTAGTACTACTTATAATTTCCCCGCTATTTAAACCCAATACTAACGATCCGAGAGATTGTCGAGGACTTGTGTGATATAGCTGCTTAGTGACCATAACGTACATTAACATTAACTTAGTTACCGAATAGTTAAGTGACGTTAATTTCGTATAACGTAAAGAGATAGAGTTGTAGAGTGTATACATGTTTCTCCCCCTGTTGTTTAAAACCGGATAAAGTTAGGGCCGTGAACTCACCTTTAGTTGCTCGGTTAGTGTAAGACAGAAGTTGAAATGATGGGACCGCTAATTGCGTCCTAACAAGTCAATTGATTTCAAGTTAGTGTGTGAACATACCAATACAAATCCTACACATAATTTACGCACAAAGCGGTAAACACAATCACAAATCCTAACACTCAAACATGCATGCAAGTATCCTCATATGAACATAGTGATCAAAACAATTTATCATGAACACAATCCAATCCATGCAACACTTTGGTACACACATTTGCAAGATATCAAGTTTCAGCTTACATACTCATAATTCGGCTGTTTTCAAGGATTTTTATAAAATAGTTCCAACGTTCCAAAAATTCCAATTATTTTACAGAGGGTGACAACTATACGGTAGAATTTTATATAAATATTTCAAGTCCTAACACTCTACCAATTATTCGTAAATATTAATGTGCTAGGCTGCAGTCAGATTCGTCGCTTTCTGACTGCAGTCCACGGAAGAATTCATTTAAAAATCACCGTTCGTCCAATTAACAAAATTCCAGTGGGAGTTGCCCGGAAATTTCCATATATAGTTGCTGTACAAATTTCATGATTCGACTCCCTACAGATTATTAAATCAAACTCGATAAACAACTAACAAATTTTCAGGATTTTCACAGCTTTAATTACTGAACTTAATTGGCCGCTTAAAAATATCAAACGACTTCAGAAAAATATGAATCCAGTGCCATTAGAATCGTTTTTCAAAACTCTACGTTTTAGACTTCAGAAAATCCGTTTTTCGATAATTAATAACCAAGTTACAGCCAGTTGAAGTTGGCTGTAACCACCATTCAGCATTCTGATTCAGCACTTTATCACAATCTAACTCGCTTAAACCCTCGATACATTGAACATAGGCGATCAAAAACAGAATTACAAATCATATATCATCATATATATCATACCCATGCAAACCCTAATCATAACCTATAGTTTTTATCAACAAAACACAGCCTATGTTTCCAGATTTCGAACAAACATCAAACTTGCAAACATCATAAATAAATCGGCTAACATAACACTACATTCAAACATATAAATCCGAATATGATCTTGAAAATAATGATAATCCTAACCTTTAATAACAAGATCAATGAGCCGAGACTTGGACAAGAGCCGAGAACTAGATGGGACAGATTCGGATGTTGGCGAGAACTTGCGACCGAGAAGAAGAAGAATGGTGAGGGGAGGGCTGCCGTGATTAAGGAGGAGTTGTAACAAGCTGTTTGCGATCGAGAAGATGAAGGATCGGCTGCCGTCGGCTGTTTTCTCAACTAGGGTTTTGTGTTTTGTTTTGTGAAGCAAGCTCATGCATGTGTGTGTATATATAGCGCAAGAGTAAGGAGAAGAGGGAGGGGTTTACGGTTTGGGTAGCTCGCGACCGCAAAGGGGTTCGGGTGGGTTGGTTTGGGTCTAGCACTTGGTCCTCAAGTTTAGATTAACTACTTGAGTCGCAAGGAAGTGAAGTTGGCTCGTGTCGCGGCTCGATTCGATTCATTTATTTATTTACTACGTCTATACTTTATAACTAAAATAAAACACGAAATCGGATATCGCATAATAACGCACCAACTTATAAACGTTTAATACATAGCACATAATTTATTTGACAAGTACACGAAATTATTGTAATTCTTTCGAGCGTGCAATTTAAGTCTCCGAATCAAATTAACGTAGGAACAAAAAAAATCGTGAAGTAGTGCGTTTAAGATATCTGAAAAACCGGGATGTCACATTATCCCCATGTTGAAAGAATTTTCGTCCCGAAAATTGAGTAAACGCGGTTTAGAATGCAGCGTACATGTTTAGAGTGCCACGCACCAAGATTTAGTTCGTTAACAATAGTACGCAAAATTACAAGAGATTCCCAAGTGCCATGCACAAGGATTTAGTTAACAATGGTACGCGAAATTATAAGAAATTCCCAGGTTGTCACATCATCCCCATGTTGAAAGAATTTTCGTCCCGAAAATTTAGTTGCTGGTATCGTTAGTTTGCTGTTTAGCTGCGAAGAGGTGTGGGTATTTGCTTTTCATTTGGTCCTCTCTTTCCCACGTGAACTCCGGTCCACGCTTAGAGTCCCAACGAACCTTAACGATCGGAATCTTGCTGTGCCTTCGAGTCTTGATCTCACGATCCATGATCTCGATAGGTTGTTCCACAAAGTGCAGTTGTTCATCCACTTGAATCTCATCCAATGGAATGACTAGAGTTTCATCTGATAGACACTTCTTCAGATTTGACACGTGAAAAACATTGTGAACTCCACTGAGTTCGGTAGGAAGGTCTAATTGATAAGCTACGGGTCCAATACGTTTCAAGATCACAAACGGACCTACGTACCGTGGGTTTAGTTTGCCCCGTTTTCCGAAGCGGATTACACCCTTCCAGGGTGACACCTTCAGTAGGACGCGTTCGCCTACTTGAAATTCGAGCGGTTTGCGTCGTTGATCAGCGTAGCTTTTCTGTCGGTCTCGTGCCGCCGCCATGCGGTTTCTGATTTGTACAACCTTTTCAGTAGCTTCAAGTATCAACTCAGGGCCTGTGAGTTGACTGTCACCGACTTCTGCCCAACAGACCGGTGATCTACATTTACGACCGTATAATGCCTCAAACGGTGCTGCCGAAATACTCGTATGGTAACTGTTGTTATACGAGAATTCCACTAAAGGAAGGTGGATTTCCCAAGTATTTCCAAAGTCTACTACGCATGCCCTAAGCATGTCTTCCAAGGTCTGTATGGTCCTTTCGCTTTGACCATCAGTCTGAGGGTGATAAGCAGTGCTCATATCTAAGCGTGTGCCCAACGCTTTCTGAAGTGACTGCCAAAAGTTGGACGTAAAGCGAGCATCTCTGTCTGAGATGATGGACATTGGCACTCCGTGCCGAGAAACTACTTCCTTAATGTAGATGCGAGTCAACTTCTCCATCTTATCTGTTTATTTAATAGCTAGGAAGTGTGCGGACTTAGTTAAACGATCCACTATTACCCAGATGGTATCGCAACCACCCAAAGTTCGCGGAAGTTTAGTGATGAAATCCATCGAGATCTGATCCCATTTCCACACTGGGATCTCTGGTTGTTGGAGTGGCCCCAATGGCTTTTGATACTCTACCTTGACTTTTGCACAAGTCAAACACTTACTTACGTAGGTGGCTATATCAGCTTTCATGTTGGGCCACCAATACGCAGCTTTAAGGTCTTGATACATCTTATCCGAACCAGGATGGACAGAGTATCGGGATTTGTGAGCTTCGTCCATGACTAGCTCTCTGAGGTTTCCGTAGAGAGGTACCCATATGCGATTCATGAAGTACCGGGCTCCATTGGGTTTTACTTCCCAATCGCGTTCCATTTTTCCCACCGATTCGGACTTGATATTTTCTTCCTTAACTGCTTCTAACTGCGCGTCGCGTATCTGTTCGGGTAGCCCCGAATGAATAGTGAGCTGTAATGCTCGTACCCGACGAGGTTTCAAGTGTTCCTTCCTACTGAGGGCATCAGCTACCACGTTAGCTTTACCCGAGTGATACCGAATGGCACACTCATAATCGTTCACGAGTTCGACCCAGCGACGCTGTAGCATGTTCAACTCCTTCTGATCAAAGATGTGTTGGAGGCTCTGGTGGTCTGTAAAGATTGTGCACTTCGTTCCATAGAGGTAGTGTCTCCAAATCTTAAGTGCAAACACTACTGCTCCCAATTCCAGGTCATGCGTTGTGTAGTTTTTCTCGTGAACCTTCAATTGTCGGGACGCATACGCGATGACCTTATCGCGTTGCATGAGTACGCATCCCAACCCCTGAATGGTAGCATCACAATATACTACAAAGTCATCTGTCCCTTCCGGCAAGGACAGAATGGGTGCACTGCAAAGTTTCTGTTTCAGCAATTGAAATGCCACTTCCTGCTTGTCACCCCAAGCATACTTGATGCCTTTCTAGGTGAGGGTAGTAAGCGGTTGCGCGATCTTTGAAAATCCCTCGATGAAACGTCTGTAGTAACCAGCCAAGCCCAAAAATTGGCGGATCTCCGTCGGTGTCCTGGGTGCTTCCCAGTTTTTGATAGCTTCAATCTTTGCAGGGTCGACGTGGATACCCTTTTCATTTACGATATGCCCGAGGAACTGAACTTCCCGAATCCAGAAATCACACTTTGAAAGCTTGGCATATAGTTTCTCCTGTTGAAGTAATCCCAGCAGTAATCGTAGATGTTCAGCATGTTCTTCTTCATCTTTAGAGTAGATGAGTATGTCATCGATGAACACAATGACAAACTTGTCGAGATATGGCTTACACACACGGTTCATGAGGTCCATGAACACCGCGGGTGCGTTGGTGAGACCGAAGGGCATGACCAAGAACTCATAATGGCCATACCGAGTACGAAATGCCGTCTTAGCAATATCCTCCTCCCTGACGCGTAGCTGGTGGTAACCGGACCGTAGATCAATCTTGGAGTAGTAGCTTGACCCTTGAAGTTGATCGAAGAGATCGTCGATGCGAGGTAACGGGTATCGGTTCTTGACAGTAACCTTATTGAGTTCCCTGTAGTCGATGCACATGCAGAAGCTACCGTCCTTCTTCTTGACAAAAAGGACTGGAGCTCCCCATGGCGAAGCGCTTGGTCGGATAAATCCTTTTTCTAACAGCTCCTGAAGTTGGGTAGACAGCTCTTGCAGCTCGGCTGGGGCTAGGCGGTATGGGGCCTTGGCGATAGGAGTTGCATGGTTCGCCAATTCGATTTCAAACTCCAATTGTCGATGGGGTGGGAGACCAGGTAACTCCTCTGGGAATACATCAGAAAAATCACGGACGACGGGGATGTCTTCTATACGTTTCTCGTCCTTAGGCTGTTCGGTAACCAGTGCGAGTAAAGCGAAAGAGTTCTTCCTCCGAAGATACTTCTGCGCTTGCATGTAAGAGATGATGTTTGTGACGGCGCCTGCCTTCTCGCCTTGCACCATCAAGATTTCGTCGTTAGCGAGCGGAATACGGATAGATTTTTCGAAACAGAGAACTTCAGCTCGGGCGTCGGATAGCCAGTCCATTCCGACTACCACGTCAAAACTACCCAGGGTAGTTGTCATCAGATCAATGGTAAAGGTGTGACCCGAGAGTTTGAGTTGACAGCAGGATACTATATGGGTCACGTCTACAGATTTACCATCGGCTAGTTCTATGATATAAGGGTCTCTAAGGGTTTAGGCGTGAGATTTAGGTTCTTCCTAAAAGACTCAGATATAAAACTCCTATCCGCACCCGTATCAAAAAGCACAGTAGCAAAATGTTCATTAAGGGGAAACTTACCGGTGACCACGTTCGAGTCGTTTCTGGCCTCTCCGCGGCCCAACGTAAATGCGCGCTCTTTGGCACCTCCTGTGCCACCATTTCCAATATTGTTATTGTTATTGTTGTTGTTGTGGTTGTTCCCACCATTGTTGTTGTTGTTACGCAGCTGTGGGCAGTCTCTTTTGAAGTGGGAAGTGCTACCACACTGATAGCATCCCCGGTTAACACCCTGTTGCTGGCCCTGGGGTTGATTTTGGTTTTGTCGAGACATGATTTCCCCGCGACAATCCTTTGCCGCATGTCCCACCTTGCCACATCGTTGACACGATTCCCGGCATAAGGGCCGTGATGATGAAGATTACAGCGATTGCACTGCGGCTTTCGACCTACATAGCCGCTTGCGTTCTGGTTGTTGTTGTTGTTGCTGGCGGGCTGATTTTGGTGACCCCGGTGGCTGTTAAAATTATTGAACCGTTTCTGGTTCCCCTGTTGTGGCTGGGATGACGAAAACTGTCGAACAGACAAGTCTTCAAACTTTCTTTTATTATCAGGGGCAACTTCAGTTGTACCCCGAGCTGGCAACTTCTTTTGTTCCACCGCCTTATCGGTGCGTTTGTGCGCCAATCGGATTGCTTGATGCTCAGTTGCAGGGTTACTAGCCATTACCATACCCTGAATCTCCGGAACCAGACCCCCCAGGTAGAACTCGAGTCGTTTCTCCACAGTGTTGGCCAGATCGGGACATAGAAATACCAAGTCGTGATGTTTCGCTGTGTACGCTTCGATTTCAGATCCCACCATCTTGTGGTTCCATAATGTCTGCTCCAATTGTTGAACTCTGTCTCGCGGACAGTACTCTTCTTTGATTAGGGCCTTAAACTCGGCCCAGGCCATTGCATTTGCAGCAATAAGTCCACGCGTTTGGACTTGTGCATTCCACCAAGTTAGTGCCCCATCTTCCAATGTTGAGGCTGCATACTTGACCTTGTTGGCCTCCAGACAGTTGCACATTTCAAATACTGATTCAGATTTTTCGATCCAGCGCACCAATCCTATGGGTCCTTCTGCCCCCGTGAATTTGCTTGGCTTCGCGTCGAGGAACATCTTGTAGGGGTTAAGACCCCCTCCTGCTGACAAAGGACAGGTAGTCAACGAGGAATTCTACTAGCCCAACTATTAGATTTTCCCATGAAAATTTAATAATGGTTACCTGCCGGTTGGTTCTGAACAACCGCTAGAGCTACATTCACGTGCTCTTGAATCATTGCAGCTAATTCTTCGGGCATCATGTTAAGGTTCCCGCGACGTCCAGTTGCCATTTGGATCTTAGTAAGACAACATAAACACACACCGATAAGTCTATATATCCAATATAGTTATCCTATTCCGTACTTAAATAATTATCAAGTTATGTCAGCTCAAATATATTAAATAGTCAAAAGAAATACTTGATTTAATAAAGTTTGAACGTCTTACAAAGTGCCAACCAAACGTATCAGTTTACTATAAAGTCTCAAGTTTGAACATAAGTGGGAAAATAAATAGACTGAAGGAAAGTAAATAAAATAAGCGAGACGTGTCAGTCTTCTACATCTCCATCCCCCAAATCACTATCGTTGCCGTCATCCTGCGCGGCATTCCCGGCTTCTACAGCTGGGTCCTCCTCCGGATCCTCCTCTGGATCCTCCTCTGGATCCTCTTCTGGATCCTCTTCCGGATCCTCTTCCGGATCCTCCTCTGGATCCTCTTCCGGATCCTCCTCTACCGGCACTGGAGGGTCCGGTGTTGGTGCAGGTACTGGTGCAGGTGCTTGATTTTGTTCTAGCCCCTGAATTCTCCAACTAGATTCCAGGACTCTGTCTTCGAGCCAGTCGGCCCTTATCTGCTCAGCACGCAGATCTCTCGCTAAAGTGTTACGAGCTATCTTACTCGTATGTTGCTCTTCCTCGAGCGAGCCAGTTTTACCTGTCAGTTGTCGTATCATCCATCCCTGTGCTAGGATGGTTTCATGCATTCTTTCTATTTGTTCTTGTTGTTTCCGTATCATATCTCTAAGTAGGTCATTTCCTACTTCTACAGAGTTAACCGGTTTGACCGGCACAGCGATGATTGGGCGTGATGACTCCTCCTCCCCTAGAGCGAGCCTTTTCCTCGCAGCTGAGCGTGTCTCCACGCCATAAGATGGTAAGGGTTCCACCATAGGTGCCTTTCCTGGCGCCCTTGGTGGCGTAAGTTTGTCGGATGATGATGATGATGATGACATTGCCTGTTAGGTTGTGTAGTTAGTTACGAGTTGCATTCATTTCTTACTATGCATTCATATTCTTCATAACACAGTTGTGGTACATCACATAACAAGATATAACAGTTCGGTGCCAAACTACGTCTAGTGTCGTGTATTCAGCTATAGTTTAGGTCTACTTTTAATGCAAACCTGGTTCTCTATAGCTAGTGGCTCTGAAACCAATCTGTCACACCCTCAATTTCCACTTGCGGAGTTTTACCACGAGGCGTGTGAACAAACCAGAATCTGAAACACAAGTACGTCGAACGACTCTATATGATTTGATAATACGTTTTCCAAAAATCATTTGTTTAACCATTCATCGTAGATTTTATATTGTCTTAGTTAGTTACCAATGTTTAGCAGAAGCATTAGTTTTTAAAGTTGAGCGGAAGCATAAAGTAAAGTAAAGGAACGGGCGCCAACATAAACGCCAAAACTTAAAGAAAAACCCAAAACAATGTTTGTAAATGAAACTCGATAAAAGATGTCTTGATCAATGCAAGTGAGTGCACCTAGAGCTCCTAGCGTCCTGAGAAACATGTAAAGAAACAAGTGTCAACATTAAAGAAGAGTGGGTTCACAGGTTTTCATAAATTTGTTTGTTCGGTTATAAATTTGTTTCCCCCCCCCCCCCCCCGTTATCCCTAACCCGGGATAACGGTTTAGTTCCATTATTCCCAACCCGGAATAATACTGATAGTTCCATTATTCCTTACCCGGAATAATAATGATGGTTCCATTATTCCTTACCCGGAATAATAATGATGTCCTATTATTCCTAACCTGGAATAATAACGTTGTTGGTTCCATTATCCCTAACCCGGGATAATATCGTTGATTCGTAATTAAGTTCAATGTTAATATATAGGTAGCTAGCCTAAAGTTATGTCATGTAAGTGTTCGCGATCGAAGCTGACTGTTGTGCCTCCGTATTGCCAGGCCTATCACTGACCATGGCGAAGTTAGGCCAAATTATTCACCCGTTGAGCATACCCGGTCGGCTAGCGCGACTAGCTCGGATGGGGCTTGTCGGGCCCAGTAGTACTACTTATAATTTCCCCGCTATTTAAACCCAATACTAACGATCCGAGAGATTGTTGAGGACTTGTGTGATATAGCTGCTTAGTGACCATAAGGTACATTAACATTAACTTAGTTACCGAATAGTTAAGTGACATTAATTTCGTATAACGTAAAGAGATAGAGCTGTAGAGTGTATACATGTTTCTCCCCCTGTTGTTTAAAACCGGATAAAGTTAGGGGCCGTGAACTCACCTTTAGTTGCTCGGTTAGTGTAAGACAGAAGTTGAAATGATGGGACCGCTAATTGCGTCCTAACAAGTCAATTGATTTCAAGTTAGTGTGTGAACACACCAATACAAATCCTACACATAATTTACGCACAAAGCGGTACACACAATCACAAATCCTAACACTCAAACATGCATGCAAGTATCCTCATATGAACATAGTGATCAAAACAATTTATCATGACACAATCCAATCCATGCAACACTTTGGTACACACATTTGCAAGATATCAAGTTTCAGCTTACATACTCATAATTCGGCTGTTTTCGAGGATTTTTATAAAATAGTTCGAACGTTCCAAAAATTCCAATTATTTTACAGAAGGTGACAACTATACTGTAGAATTTTATATAAAATTTTCAAGTCCTAACACTCTACCAATTATTCGTAAATATTAATGTGCTAGGCTGCAGTCAGATTCGCCGCTTTCTGACTGCAGTCCACGGAAGAATTCATTTAAAAATCACCGTTCGTCCAATTAACAAAATTCCAGTGGGAGTTGCCCGGAAATTTCCATATCTAGTTTTTGTACAAATTTCATGATTCGAACCCCTACAGATTATTAAATCCAACTCGATAAACAACTAACAAATTTTCAGGATTTTCACAGCTTTAATTACTGAACTTAATTGGCCGCTTTAAAATATCAAACGACTTCAGAAAAATATGAATCCAGCGCCATTAGAATCTATTTTCAAAACTCTACGTTGTAGACTTCAGAAAATCCGTTTTTCGATAATTAATAACCAAGTTACAGCCAGTTGAAGTTGGCTGTAACCACCATTCAGCATTCTGATTCAGCACTTTATCACAATCTAACTCGCTTAAACCCTCGATACATTGAACATAGGCGATCCAAAACAGAATTACAAATCATATATATCATACCCATGCAAACCCTAATCATAACCTATAGCTTTTATCAACAAAACACAGCCTATGTTTCCAGATTTCGAACAAACATCAAACTTGCAAACATCATAAATAAATCGGCTAACATAACACTACATTCAAACATATAAATCCGAATATGATCTTGCAAATAATGATAATCCTAACCTTTAATAACAAGATCAATGAGCCGAGACTTGGACAAGAGCCGAGAACTAGATGGGACAGATTCGGATGTTGGCGAGAACTTGCGACCGAGAAGAAGAAGAATGGTGAGGGGAGGGCTGCCGTGATTCAAGAGGAGTTGTAACAAGCTGTTTGCGATCGAGAAGATGAAGGATCGGCTGCCGTCGGCTGTTTTCTCAACTAGGGTTTTGTGTTTTGTTTTTGTGAAGCAAGCTCATGCATGTGTGTGTATATATAGCGCAAGAGTAAGGAGAAGAGGGAGGGGTTTACGGTTTGGGTAGCTCGCGACCGCAAAGGGGTTCGGGTGGGTTGGTTTGGGTCTAGCACTTGGTCCTCAAGTTTAGATTAACTACTTGAGTCGCAAGGAAGTGAAGTTGGCTCGTGTCGCGGCTCGATTCGATTCATTTATTTATTTACTACGTCTATACTTTATAACTAAAATAAAACACGAAATTGGATATCGCATAATAACGCACCAACTTATAAACGTTTAATACGTAGAACATAATTTATTTGACAAGTACACGAAATTATCGTAATTCTTTCGAGCGTGTAATTTAAGTCTCCGAACCAAATTAACGTAGGAACAAAAAAATCGTGAAGTAGTGCGTTTAAGATATCTGAAAAACCGGGATGTCACAATTAGGGCAGTCATAATTTAGGAAGGTGCTTTCCGTTTCCTCGAACCATCGAAGGAGTGCGGTGACCCCTTCTGTTCCTTCATACTTTGGGGGGTCACAAGACTTGAAGTGGTTATAGGAGCACTTCGATGTATTTGCGGAGCATTGAAAACATTTGATTGACTTGGTTAACTTGGTTATCAGTGAGGGCTTGTTGAACTTGGATCACAATGTTAGGGATCACGGCAGGCATCTGCTTGGCGATTTGGGCAGCTATGCGTCTACCAGAGTTTCCAGTTCTTTTCCCTCCGTGAAGGTGCCTAGAGAACATCTACAGGAATTTACACAAACGAAATTGTGAGATTTTTGATGGATATGCTAGCAGAGATGTGAATAATATAAACATATGACAAAATATAAACTTTTGGGGTGTATTTGAAAACAATAACTTATAATAATATAACACTTTTAAAGTGTTCTTGGGCTTTGCTCATAATCGGACCTTGCATGCCGCCATACTTCACCTTTGTAATCCTGTGGGCCCCCATGATTACCGGACTTTCGTATGGTTCGCATGTGTTAGCCTGGTAACGTACACTAAAATCCGGAGAAAATAGAGAAATATGAATGTATTGTACGAATATCGGAATGCATCTATGTGGGGACACGGTGACAACTCAAAGTAAGGTTAGTTCAAACGACGTTTGGTGTGGCATGCTTTGGCCTAATAGGTCCTTCGTACTCTCTTTGTTAGTCCCGAGGTAGACAAACTGGTATGTTAATTCGGATGTATATGAATGCCAATCCTAGACAAGACGTCCCGACTATCGTTACTCAAACCCTTCCAGTTACTACATGCCCGTCACATGAACTCACTTTGATAAGATTTGAAAACAAAAACGCCACAAAAGTCTTAATTGTGAAAAGTAAATATTTTGAAATTGAAAGAATAAGCATTTTCGAAAAACTTTGGAGGGAAAAAGGACTTATATTTGAGTATTATAAGTACTAGGTAGTATATTGTGAGTGAGATATAAATAATTCACATAAAACAATTACAAACATAAGACATTGTTTATAACATATAAACTGCACTAATCCGTTTCTTGTTAACTAAGGCCCATCCTATGTCCAATCCTCTCTTCAAACCTGTTCACTTATATTATGTGTAAAAATAGATTTTGGGTCAACAAAGTTTGGTCAGTGAACCTTATTGTTATTAGAAAATAATACGTTTAAACTTAGTTTATTTAAAAAGGACGTGCGTTAACCATTGTAAGTAAATGTGTTTGTATGTCATGTAACAAAACTCATAACACAACCTCAAACAATAATCAAGACAACTCAAATAATTCAAATGTATGTAATGCGTGTTGCCCTGTATTATAGTGTGCTAATGAATGTATGCATGTTGCACAGTATTATGGTGTGCTGCAAGGTCAAAGCTCAACCAACGGAGCTGACCTTGTATGTTGGCAACGTCATGTTCCGCTCATAGGTAATGAGGAACAAACAAGCCTATAATGATATGATGTCCAACGTGAATGAAAATGCACTAAATGATAAACAACCAAACACACATAACATAAATACTTCAGATAATGGTAATTGCACAAAATTGAACTTGCAAAATACGAATAGAATATGCGACACATGATACACTCCAATAATGTATAAATAAAATAAAAGGGGGAGTTGTAAGATTCACTCACAGCGGTTGCGTTTGCAATTTTTTGTAAAATAACGCACGGGTAAAAGTTGAGAAACTGTACGAACGAAAAAAACAGTTATCCTAGATATTCATACCACATAACGACCTCGTTAAAAAAATTATAAGTTAAATAATATTTCTATTATTTATGGTTGCAAATTAATTATTTAGATGTAATAATTTAATTATTTATATACGTTAGTATTAATGAGTTATTACTTAAAAAAGGAATTATAATGAATTATTTATTTTTTTAAGTTCATTTTAAATGGTTTAATTAAGAAAAATAAGATAATAAAAATAACTAAAAAAAACTATAAATTTAAAGGTCTAAAAAAACAAAATGAATTATAAAATTTTGCCTAAAAAATCGACCAAAACCGGCCCCTACCCGGTTCGAACTCAAGACCTTCCGTTTACGTGCACCCGTCCCTTCCACTAGGACAAGTGTCTTACCCACTGAATATGTTAACTATTAATTCTCTTATATACAAACTGAGTAGATTCCTTTACTAGTTTTTATCAAAAGGAATAATCGTAGCGCAACAACATGAGTTCGAGTTTCGAACCCATGACCTCTGCATCTTAACAACATCACCAACACCACTCGACTTCACTATGTTATGTGTTATTTCATGTTCTTGCATTTAAACAGAAGTTAGGATTTGTATATATGATTTACTAAAACAAAAACGAAAATAGTTGCAGGGAAAAAGTCGGGGCTGGGTTTCGAACCCACGACCCATAGTTTGATTCAACACCTTTACCCACTAAGCCATATCAACAGATCTGAGATATCTTGATTTTTATTTTATTTAAACATTTCTTAACTGTGTCATCTTCTTCATTTAATAAAACCCAAACCGAACACTGTATATGATTTCCTAAGATTTTCAGTTTCATTGATATTAGATGCTTATTAACGTGAAAATGTAAATGTTTATCGAAAAGATAATTTAATTAGAAAAAAGGTATACCGAAACGAGATGGAATGATCCCCGTCGTGGTCTCCGTACGTCTCCGGTGGATTCTGATTGTACTTTAAGATCTCCGGTATGCTAAACAGTTCTAGAGCTACCCTCAAGGTTCCGGCAGCTGGTTTGAACCGACCGAGGGAAGGTGGCTTTGTTATTTCTTGACAACATAGAGGGAGAGATCGAGTGAGCAAAAACATCCGCTGAGGATCAAGGTTTCGATTATATAGGGATTTAGATTAGGGTTTCAGTTCTAAAGTGAAGGGTTGTTGGCATATTTGTGACCGCGTGAACAAGAAAGGAAACTCGCAAATTTCTCGGTGATTGAACACAGGCTGTCATTTGGGCGGCAAGTTCATATTTGAAACATATGTTTGCTATTTGTTTAACAAGTAAACAGGTTGGCCAATATCAATAAATGAAACTGTGTTAGAATGGCTAGTGTTGTGTGTTCGGAGGGAACAGAACCAGGTTTGATCCTTGGTGTCTGCCCCTTTTAATTTTTTTCCCTTTTTATACAAGTTCCATTATATTACATAAAGGTCCCCCAACTTCGATACGTTATCTCAACTCATACCAATCTGGTTAATTATATTTCTAGCCTACTTTAACAGAGCTTTATAAAAAAAGTATAAAATAAAAACATCATTATTATTTAATTTTCTTTAAAATATATGCAGCTTCAGTATGAAAAGATAATGTAACACCTCGTAAAATCATGTCCAATAGGGTAATGGCAAGTGTCGTAGTTTTTTAAGTCTATTAAGACTGATAGGGACTAAAGGTGTCAACATGCTCAAACTGGCCTCTGAATGACCTTCTGATGTCAACATGCACAAACTGAGCCTCTGAGTGACCGTTGTGTCAACATGCTTAAACATTAGCCTCTGAGTGACCGTTGTGTCAACATGCTTAAACATTAGCCTCTGAGCGACCGTTGTGTCAGCATGCTTAAACTTGGCCTTTGAGTGACCATTGTGTCAACATGCGCAACCTCTGAGTGACATCGGAGTCAACATGCTTATAATGAACCTCTGAGTGATCCTTTACGAAGTCCTAACTCTCATACGTGCCACTTGTTGCACTATAGAGGTTAATTATGTAAATATATAAAAGTTGGATAATGGAGGGGTTAAAAGTGTCAACATGTTAATTTATACCTCTGAGTGACCTTTTAACGAACCGAGAGCTCGACAATGTCCGAGCATGCTCCTGGGTATGCCAAATATTGGTTACGGAGGGCTAAATATGCTATAAAGATGTTTTAGGAGAAACTTTAAAACTGGCCATGGGGCGCTCGAGTGGCGCAAGAGGCATGGGCCTGGGGTGCGAGAGGCCTGTGTCTACAGAAATTTTGCTTGGCCTCCACACATTTTGCCAAAAACCATTTGTTTCAAAACTATGGACTTCCAAACTGCTATGCCACATTTTAGGACACTTGTAAGCTCCCTCTAACACGCCTTAACACCTTGCATCACCTCCTTCAAGCTCTCCAACTATAAATAGGTGCAATACTTCATCATTTGAACTTGAACCCTTCTCATTTCAAATTCTATCTCCCTCCTCTAGAAGTTCCTAACTGAAAGGAACATCCAACTTAGTTCTATGGCATCCTAGGAATCACTTTTAAGTGTTCCTTTCTCTTGCGTTTTCATTTATAGGCTTTTATAGCCAAAAGTCAAGCGTATTACAGAAAACGCCTTGACTTTCGATTAAGACCATTATGGTCCAGCCGTTGTTCATAACGAACATGACTAAGTTATCGTAATATGGTAGGTGTTAATCCCTACTAAGGGCACCTCTTAAAGATCACGTTTGCTAGACCAATTGACCGGTCAAAGTATTATTATTAAAAAGTGAAACAGAACATTTTTGGAAAATGTTATAATCTGAGCTTATATATGTTATGAAACATGTTTTGACACTTAAACAAGTTGATAATAATTATTAGAACATGTAAGAACATGTTCGGCTCGTCTATTTCAGTTCCAGGGTCGGTTCGCCACAGAAAGTCATGAATTTTGACTTCTGCTTTGACTTTCGGTTCTGACCGGATTTAGATTAGTTAGCTACTGATCTAAGGTTGCATTATGAGTAATATAATGTAGCATAACCCTCTGAGGTTATATTAAAAGATCATAATCAGAATATGAGTTTATGCACAAGTTCCATAATTATGCCATTTTGAAAAAAAAAATACCCTTTTTGCATAAAACAATGTTTAATCGATAACGAACTTGAAAAGAGTTTCTACTGATGTAATATTATAAGTAGGATTATTTGGGATGTCAAATCAGATTATAAACTAAGTTTTTGAACAAGTCCTTGTATTATGTCGACAAATGACGATAAAGCCCTTGTGGCGCGTAAAATGATTTTAATAATACTTTTTCATATCCAATCTTTACCTACTTAACATATCTAAAACATAAAAACCTAATTTTAGTATCAGCTTTCATTAAACATCGCACAAATGGTCATTTTACGGCATGAGCGTCGTTTCGGCGCATAATATGGTTTTAAACCATATTAACCAACCAAGACTTGTTACCTACGGATTTTAAAACTTATTTTAAAGATTTCTACAGTAGGTATATGATATGAACTCATAATTCCAAATAATTTATAAAACTATGTATAAAATTACCAAAATACCCCTTACGTGCATAGTTTGGTCATAAATGATAAATTACACATATTATCATATCCCTCCTGATATTATGTTATAAATAAATTATTTTTCGAGAATCCTTATGGTCATAACACTAAATTATATTCAAGTTCCTTTTGTACGGTATGAAATTACCAAAATGCCCTTATGAGGCATAGTTTCGTTTTAAAACCTTAACGGTCATATAAGTTGATATCCTACTCATATTCCAACTTATTTAAAGTATAATGGCATATAGAACTTGTTCATGACTTATCTGTTACCCGATATCGCTGATATGCGTACGGTTAAGTATATGTAACTAGTTTACGGAACTTAACCAAAACTGGTTTAACTTTGTCATTTAAGTCTCAAAATCCACAATGTTTATGGTTTACCCATATTATAAAAGTCAAAGTACTTGTTGAGTTGAAACTACATTCTATCCGATCATCGCTTAATCAAGCGTATTTTACAGTTATTGATCATGTAAGCTAGTCGGTCTAAGTCTATGCCTCATATAAGACCGTTAGCAAATTTAATTGGTTAGCTTATGCCATAATTCAAACTAGAGCCTTCAGGTAACCACTATCTACACTTCGTTCATTTTGTGTACGGCTGAGTTATTAAATCTTGTGTTTAAGCGAAGACTAGCTCAGGCAAAGACTCTCGACTTATTTCCCCTATACGGGCTTGGATTGCGGTAAACTATTACCGCTTGGTCGAAAATGGGATCAATCGAATGCCGGATTGTGGCTAGTAAATCTGCATATTCTGTTTCAATCAGTTTTGTTTGATAACTTAACATCGGGGGTTAACTACCGTGTCCTGGATATCATCGGCTCATTACATTAGATAATGGTCACGACCTAAGTGCGGGGTGTAGGCATACACCTGACAGACGCTCATGCTAAAAACTTACGCACAAATTGGGGATAACTCCTTCGTGAGTTCTTAAGTGGTGTGTACGTTAATCATGTCTCGGTTTTCGCACTGGCACTGTATGAATGGACAAACATGTGAATCTGTTAACAAGGTTACAGCGTAACTTTCCCAAGTTATAAAGGTTTTGTGCCAATGTGCACTTAAAACATTTTTAATTTTTTTTCAAAATGCGTCAGTTGGGTGAATTTACCAACGAAAGCTGACGTATTTTCAAAAGACTAAGCTTGCAAGTACAATACAAAATAGGCTGAAGCTACTCGGTAGTGATAAGAGGATCTTGCAAATCCTAGATCTGCCCTAAACTCTGTTATACACTTTTGTATATTTTACGTTACGCCTGTGAATCTTCTATTACGAGCCGTCTGTATATTATTTTGTATTTTGAACATTCGGTTTGTAATAGTAATTTAACTCCAAGACTTCTGTTGTGCTGTGTTTAATTGATTATGATGAAATCAATTTACGTCATGATATTCCCCACCCGGGCCCATCCGTATTCGGATTGGCTGTGGAAAGCGCGGGGTGTGACACGTTGGTATCTAACTGATTTTGGTCGGCTGAGGGTGTGTTAAAGTAATGGTTTGGATTAAACTCATCATTATATGAATGATGAGAATGATGAGAGTGGTGTGATTGGTGTGAATGATATGAGTGGTATGAACTTTGGGTGTGGGTAGGTGAATGTCGTGATAGGGGCCAGGAATCCCCCGAATCCTCATAGGGGTTCGAGTGCTGGGGTTCAGAAGGAATGTGTCCTTATGGTCCTCTACCTCCCCTCATTGGTCCTTTACCTCTTCCTCGTACTCTTGGCGGTATTTTCCTTATAAAAATCAAATCAAAAACAATACTAATAACATAATAATGAGATGTAATCCTAGGTCAAGGCCTAGACTCGTAAGTCTAAGGAATGTGCTTGTGTAAGTTTGAGATTAAATACAAAAAGGCTAGAGTTCAATTCTCTCAAACGTTAGCTCCAACACCAACCTAACGCAATGGACGAGGACTCCGACTTGGAGATGCCGCCGTCAGTATCACACACACATCCCATCGAAATATCAAGCGATTCAAAATCTTATGCCAGATCGCGATATCAAGGTCCTAATGAATGGGACCAATATTGGAACCAATTTACATTCACTAACACTCCTTCCCATCACTCCCCAACACCTCTTGTACCAGAAGATCTTCACATGGAACCGGTAGAACAACCTCAGTTGCCACCTGAGCCACCAAGGAGGAAAAGAGGAGCGCGTATGTCGGTACGTGCATGTCAACGGTCGGGTTCGCTGCCACCGTAACACAAAACTTACGCATCCATCCACTAGGACCAACAAATGGGTGGACCCTCCAATGTTTCACCTGTGGTGGAACCAACGCCATCACCAGTGGTTCAACCACGACCATCGGGTTATTATAACCCTATCCCAACATATCAGGATATGATCCTTTTAACCCATCTACGCCAGTAGATTACCAAGGATTCTCGAATTAAACTTACATGAAAGTGGTCATGCATAACGCACGTTACCCATCTCCTTTCCGACCTGTTTATGCACCTACTGGATATCCACGTTATGGGTACCACTATCCTGTTAAACCACAACCACAACCTCCGCTGCCACTTGAGGCCATCAATAAGGCCTTAGAACGAATGAAAGAAATGCAACAACAAGTGGAGAAAACGGAGAATAAGAAAAACAAGTTCTTTAATAAACTCTCCAAGTTGTTTAAAGGAAAGAAGGACGAGTGAAGTCTCTTCTATAATTATATCTTTTCCCTGCGAGGACATTGTTATTTCTTTAGTTCCTGTGTGGACATTTTAATTCTTTTTCATTCCTTGCATGGACAGTTTGTTTCATGTATTATTTCTATGTATTGTACTTCCTTATTGGCATCTAATAAATTATTTTGGAATTATATATATATTCATCCTCTTTAAGTGAACATCTCGATTTTACTCAAAATTTATGCTTTACTATATAATTTCAAAAAGATCTTAATGGTTTTGATTTCCCAAGTGGCACAGACCACATATTTGGCCAGCTTATAAATGATAGTTAAGGATAAAAGGGCCTTCTATCATGATGGTTAAGGGGAGTTATCCTTCTATCCAGAGTTGGTGGACTAGGTTCAAGCCTCCAAGTCGTTAAGGTGAATGCGACTGGGACTATTAATAAACCATTAAGATCCTGTTATGTTGACATTAGGAATGTTCATACTCCTGGTAGTGTGACTTGAGGAACCACACTATCCGTCTAGGTAAAAGGACTACGTCCTGACCTATTATATAGTCTATGTGATAATGTGATACTGGCTAATGTTATCAATGTGTTGACATGCCAACGTGCCATAATTTACATCCATTAGTGATGTAGGCCAAAGTGCCATAATTTGTCCATTAGTGACAGGCAACGTGCCATAATTTACATCCATTAGTGATGTAGGCCAAAGTGCCATATTTTGTCCACTAGTGACAGGCCAAATTGCCATAGGCCAACGTGCCATATTTTTATGTCCATCAGTGACAGGCCAACGTGCCATATTATACATCCATTAGTGATGTAGGCCAACGTGCCATATTATATGTCCATTAGTGACAAGCCAACGTGCCGTATTATTATGTCCATTAGTGATAAGCGTGTGAGCTACATATAATTGTCAAATGACAATGACAGTTTTGACATTACTATCCACTGTCTAATAATAATATGGACTACGTCCAAATTGTAATTTTCCTTGGATGGTCCTTTTCGAGACCTAGGCCAAATATAGATATGATAAGCCTAAGAGTTGTTATTTTATTCACATAACTTGATTAGGTGATGGATTTGTACATCCAATGTTTAAAGCCAATATGGTTATTAACACCATGGATAAGAGAAGATTTATTTGGTAATTCGAACCAAAGATTCAAGAATGGCAAACTCGGACGAGGCACAAAGTAGCCACCAAAAGATTAACCCTAACAACGCCGAAAACATAGCCATTGATAATGATAACTTCCAAGATCGCATTGATGCAGCTATGAGAAAAGCCATGGAAAAAGCCATGGAGAATTTATTGAATTGAGCGCTACTCGCTCCAAACCCTTATCAATCCTACCATCCTCAGCTCATAAGGAAATCTCAGTTCACTCTTCAAATGTAAAGAGTGAACCAAAGAAACTAGAAATTATTGATAGGTCCCGTTCTTCTAAAGACGGATGTACCTATAAATACTTCGTCTCCTATAACCCAGGAGATTTTAATGGGGAAAAGGGTGTAGTAGAAGCCTTTAAATGGCTAGATGAAATGGATACAATAGTAGATATCAGCGGTAATGCTGATAAAGATGTGGTTAAGTATGTATCACTGTCCTTCAAGGGTGATGCCCTAATTTGGTGGAAGGCTATGATCCAATCTACACGTAAGGTACACCTGTATAACTTAGGATGGTCTTAGTTTGTTGAATTAGTCAAGGAGACTTATTGCCCACCTCATGAGGTGGAGAAGATAGAGTCAGACTTTCTGAATCTTACCGTGAAAAACCTAGACTACTGGAAGTATGAATCTGACTTTAATTCCCTGTCTAGGTTAGTTTCTTATTTAGTTACCCCAGAACCCAAACGCATTGCGCGTTTGATTCATGGGTTAGCGCCTAATAAAGGGCATTGTGAAGGATGCTCAGCCTAGTTCCTATAGGTCTGCTGTTGGCCTATCTCTCTCTCACCCTAGATTTGGTGAGGCAAAAGTCAGTTAAAGCTAAGACCAACGGGAAAAGAAAGAGAGATGATGATAACTCCCAAAGATTTAATAAGAAGAATAAGGGGAGATTTAGATTCAGAAAGAACCAAGAAAAGTCGGCCTTAACGCTGACATGTAAAAATTGCAACTGCAGGCACTGGGGACAGTGCAGTATTAATCCACAAGCAAGACCCTATGGTATTTGTAAGAAAATGGGGGCATAAGACCCTGGAGTGCAAGGATCTTAAATGTCGTCTATTACGGCTGTAATGAAAGTGGCATATTAAGTTTAACTGCCCTAAGAACCCCATAAATAATGATGCAAAGCCTGGAGAGGCTAAGAAAGGGAATGCTCGTGCCTTCCAGATGAATGCAAGGGAGTCCGTTAATGACAATAACGTCATAACAGGTACATTCCTCATCAATGAGGTTTATGCTAGAGTTCTTTTTGATTCGGGTGCAGATAAATCTTTTATAGACCATAAGTTTAGTAAACTATTAAACGTGCCCATAAGAACTCTAGACATAACCTATGAGGTAGAACTTGCTGATGGAACATTTGAAACAACATCTTCTATTCTTGATGGATGTTCTATATCCATTAAGAATCATTTTATTCCTATCTATCTTTTACCAATGAAATTGCCAGGGTTCGATGTAGTTTTTAGCATGGATTGGTTATCCCATAACCAAGCCCGCATTGCCTACAATAAGAAACTCATCGAGATTAAAACCCCAGCTAGTGAAACGATCACCATACCTGGAGATTCACACTACGGATTGCTAGAAAAGGTGTCGTTATTTAAGGCATCCAAGTGTTTGGGGAGAGGTGTGTTTATTTACATGGCACAAGTAACTATCCACGAGCCTAAGACAAATATTGAAGACCTTCTAGTTATCTCGGAGCATTCCGATATTTTCCCTGAAGAATTACCAGGTCTACCTCTAGATAGGCAAGTGGAGTTTCGAATTAATATCCTACCTGGATGAGCACCTGTAGCTAAGGCTCCATATCGATTGGCACCAACAGAAATGAAGGAACTGAGAATTCAATTAGATGAGCTTTTAGAGAAAGGTTTCATACAACCTAGTTCCTCACCTTGGGAAGCTCCAATTGTTTTCGTAAAGAAAAAGGACGGCTCAATGCGGATGTTCATGGATTACCGTGAGCTAAATAACTTAACGATCAAGAATCATTATCCTTTGCCCAGGATTGACGACTTGTTCGATCCACTTCAAAGTTCTAGCTACTTATTTAAGATCGATTTGAAATCAGGATATCATCAGCTGAAGGTTAGGAACAACAATGTTCCTAAGACTGCCTTCAGGACCCGATATGGTCATTATGAATTCTTGGTAATGCCTTTTGCGCTCACAAATGCACTTACAGCATTCATGGATCTCATGAATAAAGTCTACAAGCCGTATTTAGATAAGTTTGTTATTGTCTACATAGACGACATACTTATCTACTCTCGTAATCAAGTTGATCAAGAGAAACATCTACGGTGCATCCTAGAACTATTAAGACAAGAGAAACTTTATGCTTAATTTTCTAAGTGTGAATTTTGGCTTAGAGAAGTCCAATTCCTTAGACACGTTGTAAGTGAGCGTGGTATCCAAGTGGATCCCGCCAAGATAGAAGCCATAATGAATTGGAAAGTACCCAAAACCCCATCGGAGATTCGTAGTTTCTTAGGATTGGTTAGTTATTATAGGAGGTTCATTGAGAAATTTTCGAGGATAGCCACTCCTTTAACTACCTTGACCCGTAAGAATGTCAAGTTTGACTACGGTCCAAAACAACAAGAATCTTTTGAGATTCTAAAACACATGTTGGCAATGCTCCTGTGTTATCTCTACCTGAGGGTATTGAGGACTTTGTAGTTTATCGTGATGCCTTGCACACTAGCATGGGCTATGTGCTAACGCATAAAGGCATGGTAATTGCTTATACATCACGACAATCAAAGGTGCACGGAAGGAATTACACCACCCATGATTTAGAATTGGGTGCTATTGTATTTGCACTTAAGTTGTGGAGACATTACTTATATGGTATGAAGTGTATTATACACACTGACCATAAGAGTCTCCAACATTTGTTCAATCAAAAAGATTTGAACATGTCACAACGCCGCTGGATGGAAACACTTAACGATTATGATTGCGAAATTCGTTATCATCCTGGCAAGGCAAATGTCGTTGCTGACGCCTTAAGTCACAAGGAAAAGGTTAAGCCCATTTGGATTAACGCCAAGAGCATTGAGCTTAGAAATAGCTTGAATGAGAAGCTATTAGATGCACAAAAGCAAGCCCTGTTAGAGACTAATATTCCTAATGAGGGATTAGGCGGAACTGTTGATCAGTTAACACCTGGAAAAGATAGAATCCTTAAATTTAATGGAAGAATCTGGGTTCCAATCTTTGGAGGACTTAGAGATCTAATCCTCTAGGAAACGCATAATACGAGATACTCAGTTCACCTAGGTGGTGAGAAAATGTATCAGGATTTGAAAAAGAATTATTGGTGGATGAGTTTGAAGAAATTCATAGCCACTTATGTAGCTAAGTGTCTGATATGTTCGCAGGTTAAAGTCGAACATCAGAAACCGTCAGGACTTCTACAACAACTTGACATTCCCACTTGGAAATGGGAAATGGTAACTATGGACTTGATTACCAAGTTACCTAAGAACAAACGTGGTAACAACACTATTTGGGTCATTGTAGATAGACTGACTAAGTCAGCGCATTTCTTGCCAATTAAAGAAAAATATAACTCTGACAAATTGGCTAAGTTGTATGTGGACAAGATTGTGTCCCTACATGGTGTGCTGATATCTATTGTATCCGATAGAGATATTAGATATACATCTCTTTTTTGGAAAAGCTTCCAACAATCCGTAGGCACAAGATTAAACTTTAGTACAGCTTACCACCCGCAGACGGATGGATAAAGTGAGCGTACTATTCAAACCTTGGAAGACATGCTTATAGCATGTGTGATTGATTTAAGTGGAAGTTGGGATAACCACTTACCCCTAATAGAATTCTCCTATAATGATAAGTATTACACGAACGTCAAAGCTACTCCTTTTGAGGCCTTAAATGGGCGAAAATGTCGAACGCCCATGTGCTGGGCAGAAGTTGGGGAAGCCCAACTATCAGGAACAGAGATTGTCCTGGAGACCACGGATAAGATTGTGCATATCCATGATAGACTCAAAGCTGCCCGAGATAGGCAGAAGAGCTATGCTGACAAGAGGCGTAAACCTCTTAAGTTCCAAGTAGGGGACAAGGTCATGCTAAAAGTATCACCTTAGAAAGGTGTAATGAGACTTGGAACGAAAGGCAAGCTAAGCCCAAGATCTATAGGACCATTCGAGATAATTGAATGTGTCGACGATGTAGCTTGTAAGCTTAAGCTGCCAGAGGAGCTTAGGGAATTCATGATGTGTTCCATATTAGTAACCTTAAGAAATTTCTAGCCGATGAGTCACTAGCAATGTTACATCATGATGTGCAGATAGATGAAAACCTGAGGTTCGTTGTGAAACTGATTTCGATCGAGGATCGACAAGTAAAGAAGCTCCGAAGGAAATTGATACCTATGCTAAATGTCAAATGGGATATCCTTCGAGGTCCCGAGTATACATGGGAGGCTGAGTCAACTATGCGACTAAAGTACCCCCCATCTTTTTGAATAAAATCTCAAGGTCGAGATATCTTTTAAGGGGGTGAGGATGTAACACCTCGTAAAATCGTGTCCAATAGGGTAATGACATGTGTCGTATTTTTTTAAAGTCTATTAAAGACTGATAGGGACTAAAGGTGTCAACATGCTCAAACTGGCCTCTGAGTGACTTTCTGATGTCAACATGCATAAATCGAGCCTCTGAGTGACCGTTGTGTCAACATGCATAAACATTAGCCTCTGAGTGACCATTGTGTCAACATGCTTAAACATTAGCCTCTGAGCGACCGTTGTGTCAACATGCTTAAACTTGGCCTTTGAGTGACTGTTGTGTCAACATGCGCAGCCTCTGAGTGATCCTTTACGAAGTCCTAACTCTCATACGTACCACTTGTTGCACTAGAGAGGTTAATTATGTAAATATATAAAAGTTGGATAACGGAGGGGTTAAAAGTGTCAACATGTTAACTTATGCCTCTGAGTGACCTTTTAACGAACCGAGAGTTCGACAACGTCCGGGCTTGCTTTCGGGTATGCCAAATATTGGTTACGGAGGGTTAAATATTCTATAAAGGTGTTTTAGGAAGTCTTATAAGTTGAGGGCCTAAATGTGAGAAAATTTATTACTGGCCATGTGTCGCTCGCGTCGCGCAAGAGGCATGGGTTTGGGGCGCGAGAGGCTTGTGTCTGCAGAAAATTTGCTTGGACTCCACACATTTTGCGGAAAACCATTTGTTCGAAACTATGGATTTCCAAACTGCTATGCCACGTTTTAGGACACTTGTAAGCTCCTCTAACACCCCTTAAAGGTGTTAATCACCTCCTTTAAGCTCTCCAACTATAAATAGGTGCAATACTTCACCATTTGAACTTGAACCTTTCTCATTTCACATTCTATCTCCCTCCTCTAGAAGTTCCTAACTGAAAGGAGCATCCAACTTAGTTTTATTGCATCCTAGGAATCACTTGTAAGTGTTTCTTTCTCTTGCATTTTCGTTTATAGGCTTTTATAGCTAAAGTCAAGCGTTTTACGAAAAATGTCATGACTTTCGCTTAAAACTATTATGGTCCAGTCATTGTTCATACCGAACATGGCTAAGTGATCGTAATAAGGTAGGTGTTAATCCCTATTAAGGGACCTCCTAAAGATCACGTTTTCTAGACCAAATTACGGGTCAAAGTACTATTATTAAAAAGTCAAACATGCAATTCTTTCGGAAATGTTATAATCTGAGCTTATATATATTATAAAATAATTTTTGACACTTAAACACGTTGGTAATAAATATTAGAACATGTAAGAACATCTTCGGCTCGTCTATTTCAGTTCTAGGTCGGTTCGCAACAGAAAGTCGCGAATTTTGACTTCGGCTTTGACTTTCGATTCTGACCCGATTTAGATTAGTTAGCTACTGATCTAAGGTTGCATTATGATCGTAGTATAATGTAGCATAACCCTCTGAGGTTATATTACAAGATCATAATCAGAATCTGAGTTTATGCACAAGTTCCAAAATTATGCCATTTTGACAAAAATACCCTTTTTGCATAAAACCAGGTTTAATGGATAACGAACTTGAAAATGAGTTTCCTACTAATTTAATATTTTATGTAGGATTAATTCGGATGTCAAATCAGATTATAAACTGAGTTTATGAACAAGTCCTTGTATTATGTCGATCAATGACGATAAAGCCCTTGTGGCACGTAAAATGATTTTAATAATACTTTTTCATGTCAAATCGTTTACCTACTTAACATATCTAAAACCTAAAAACCTGATTTTAGTATCAGCTTTCATTAAACATCGCACAAATCGTCATTTTACGGCATGAGCATCGTTTCAGCGCATAATATGGTTTTAAACCATATTAACCAACCAAAACTTATTACCTACTGATTTTAAAACTTATTTTAAATATTTCTACAGTAGGCATATGACATGAACTCAGAATCCTAAATAATTTATAAAACTATGTATAAAATTACCAAAATGCCCCTTCGGTACATAGTTTGGTCATAAATAATAAATTACACATATTATCATGTCCCTACTGATAGTATGTCACAAATAAATTATTTTTCTAGAATCCTTATGGTCAAAACATTAAATTATATTCAAGTTCCTTTTATACGGTATGAAATTACCAAAATGCCCTTATGAGGCATAGTTTCGTTTTAAAACCTTAATGGGCATATAAGTTGATATCCTGCTCATATTACAACTTATTTAAAGTATAATGGCATATAGAACTTGTTCATGACTTATCCGTTACCCGATATCGCCGATATGCGTACGGTTAAGTATATGTAACTAGTTTACAGAAATTAACCAAAACGGGTTTAACCTTGTCATTTAAGTCTCAAAATCTAGAATGTTTATGGTTTACCCATATTATTCAAGTAAAAGTACATGTTGGATTGAGACTACATTCTATCCGATCATCGCTTAATCTAGCGTATTTTATCGTTATTGATCATGTAAGCTAGTCGGTCTAAGTCTATGCCTCATATAAGACCGTTAGCAAATTTAATTGGTTAGCTTATGCCATAATTCAGACTAGAGCCTTCCGGTAACTACTATCTACACTTAGTTCATTTTGTGTATTGCTGAGTTATTAAATCTTGTGTTTAAGCGAAGACTATCTTCGGTAAAGACTCTCGACTTATTTCCCCTATACGGGCTTGGGTTGCGGTAAACTATTACCGCTTGGTCGGAAATGGGATCAATCGAATGCCGGATTGTGGCTAGTAAATCTGCATATTCCGTTTTAATCAGTTTTGTTTGATAACTTAACATCGGGGGTTAACTACCGTGTCCTGGATATCCTCGGCTCATTACATTAGATAATGGTCACGACCTAAGCGCGGGGTGTAGGCATACACCTGACAGACGCTCATGCTAGAAAGTTACCCACTAATTTGGGGATAACTCCTTCGTGAGTTCTTAAGTGGTGTGTACGTTAATCATGTCTTGGTTTTCGCAGTGGCACAGTATGAATGGACAAACATGTGAATCTCTTAACAAGGTTACAAAGTAACTTTCCCAAGTTATAAAGGATTTTGTGCCAATGTGCACTTAAAAAAATTTTTAAAATGTTTTCAAAATGCGTTAGTTGGGTGAATTTACCAGCCGAAGCTGACGTATTTTCAAAAGACTAAGATTGCAGGTACAATACGAAATAGGCTGAAGCTACTCGGTAGTGATAAGAGGATCTTGCAAATCCTAGATCTGCCCTAAAGTCTGTTATACACTTTTGTACATTTTACGATCTGCCTGTGGAACTTCTATTACCAGCCGTTTGTATATATTATTTTGTATTTTGAACATTTGGTTTGTAATAGTAATTTAACTCCAAGACTTACGTTTTGCTGTATTTAATTGACTATGATGATATCAACTTACGTCATGATATTCCTCACCCGGGCCCACCGGTATTTGGATTGGCTGTGGAAAGCGCGAGGTGTGACAGGTTGGTATCTAACTGATTTTGGTGGACCGGGGCTGTGTTAAAGTAATGGTTTGGGTTAAACTCATCATGATATGAATGATGAGAATGTTGAGAGTGGTGTGGTTGCTGCGAATGATATGATTGGTATGAACTTTGGGTGTGGGTAGGTGAATGTCGTGATAGGTTCAAGGAATCCCCTGAATCCTCATAGGGGTTCAAGTGCTGGGTTTGAGAAGGGATGTGTCCTTATCGTCCTCCCCTCATTGGTCCTTTACCTCTTCCTCGTACTCTTGGCCGCATTTTCCTGTTAAAAATCAAATAAAAACAATACTAATAACTTAATAATGAGATGAGTAATCCTAGGTCAAGGCCTAAACTCAGAAGTCTAAGGAATGTGCTTCTATAAGTTTGAGATTAAACACAAGAAGCCTAGTGTTCAATTCTCTCAAACGTTAGCTCTGACACCAACCAAACCCAATGGACGAGGACTCCGACTCGGAGATGCCGCCGTCAGGATCACACACACATCCCATCGAAATATCAAGCGATTCAAATCTTATGCCGGATCGCCATAAAAAGGTCCTAATGAATGGGACCAATATTGGAACCAATTTACTTTCGCTAACACTCCTTCCAATCACTCCCCAATACCTCCTGTACAAGAAGATCTTCATATGGAACCGGTGGAACAACCTCAACCGCCACTTGAGCCACCACGGAGGAAAAGACGAGCGCGTATGTCAGTACGTGCAGGTCAACTGTCGGGTTCGCTGCCACCGTAACCCAAAACTTACCCAACCATCCACGAGGACACACAAATGGGTGGACTCTCTAATGTTTCACCTGTGGTGGAACCAACGCCATCACCAGTGGTTCAACGACCACCATGGGGTTATAATAACCCTATCCCAACATATATGGATACATCTGGATATGATCCTTTTAACCCATCTACGCCAGTAAATTACCAAGCATTGTCGCATGACCCTAACATGCAAGCGATCATTCATAACGCACGTTGCCCATCTCCTTTCCCACCTGTTTATCAACCTACTGGATATCCAAGTTATGGGTACCAGTATCCTGTTATACCACAACCACAACCACAACCTCCGCCGCCACTTGAGGCCATCAATGAGGCCTTAGATCGAATGAAAGAAATGCAACAACAAGTGGAGAAAACAGAGAAGAAGACAATCAAGTTCTTTAAGAAACACTCCAAGTTGGTTAAAGGAAAGAAGGACGAGTGAAGTCCCTTCTATTATTATATCTATTCCCTGCGAGGACATTATAATTTCTTTAGTCCCTGTGTGGACATTTTTATTTCTTTTTCAATCCTTGCATGGGCAGTTTGTTTCATGTATTATTTCTAAGTATTGAACTTCCTTATTGGCATTTAATGAATTATTTTGGAATTATATATATGTATTCATCCTCTTTAAGCGAACGTCTAGATTTTACTCAAAATTTATGCTCTGTATATAATTCCAAAAATATCTTAATGGTTTTGATTTGTCAAGTGGCACAGACCACATATTTGGCCAGCTTATAAATGATAGTTAAGGATAAAAGGGCCTTCTATCATGATAGTTAAGGGGAGTTATGTGACAACTGGCAAATAACTGGAAATTTCGTACAATGTAATCACTAATTCTATATTATAATCTCATGCATGATTATCGTAATTTAAAATTCAAAACTGAGTGGTACGTTATTAGGGCAAGTAAATCTGATCATAACATATACTGGTTTCCGGTACGACGAGAAACAGACCAAAACAATGCCCTAAAAGTGTTGGTAGAAAGTGCTGAATGCACTAAATCCAATGACACTAACCGTGTCGGAAAACCCGCTAAAACGAATCCGAACAAGAAATGACGGCATGTTAATGCCATACCTGTGTCCATATACAAATGAAAACACATATTTGAGAACAACTATTACAATTATACATAACTTTCCTGTATAAAGACTAATTGTAAAATTGTCCGTTTCGACCAAAAAGGCCACAAATGGCGATTTGTCCTCCAGACTAATTCAGAGGATTCCGGATGCCAAGATAAGAATAAAACAACGCTAAACATCCTAAAATAATGTGAGAATAGCAAAAATGCACATAACACGTCGTTTCCGGTCAGTCAGCAAACAATGCACAATTCGACCAGAAAGTGGCCGATCGTCAAAACGACGAATATTTTAGTGGCCGATAGCCTCATCCGAGCGTCTAGTGAACTAGTTAAGCATTATTTGGAACTCGGAATCCATTCAACTAACATGAGGTCACGGAAAAACAACTTTCGGAAAAGTTCGACGGCGGATCATAAAAGTGTCGATATCGATCGAACGGAAGACATATCGGCAACCCTAATTCATCGTGTATTCATCAAGCGAACTAGTCATGAATATTTTTGGTCCAGAAATGCACTAATTTGTCACCATATTAGTTGTCGTAATCGAAATCAAACACTTCCAGTAATAAATATATAGTTCCGTTTATTATCGAATACTTCGACGATGAACCATCTAGCGACATATCCGTCATCCGAAACTTATTTTGGAGGATCATATGGATTAAATGCCATATAATTACACCCTAAAAACAAGTCTTATACTTAAGATGCTAGAAGATTAACCCTAATCACCATAATTAATTTAATCACCTAAATATCTATTCTTTTTAACATGTGGTGAAAAGTACTTTACACTTACCCTCCCCCATCAAGTTCACGGCTACAAAGTGTGTCCCACCCACTTGATTTTGTTGAAATTTTGTGATTTTAAGTATGGTATGTTTAGAACTTGATGAGATAGGAAATGATGTGCATGATTATATAAGATAAATCCCGACGTTATCCTTATCATTTTTCCTTCAAAAATTGCATCTTTCTCCTTCCTTTTCCCCCTTACACCCACGACTACACCATCCCCACCACACCACCAGAACAAATTTGGGTCAACAAAAGTTGGCGAGTGAACCTTGATAAAACATTTAAATAAATGAATTTTATTGATGTTTAAATAAGATTGTGCATAAATCACATGTGAACAAATGTATATGTGTAACAAATCACAAACCACATTGTATGAACATATGACATAATGGATGATGCATGTGAGATCAAGGCTCAATCAAACAGAGCCGATCTAATGAAGCACCTGATGCTCAACCCGTATCCAACGAGGAACTGATGGGCCTAATGAAATGATTGCACTGAAATGATAAAATGTATCCACATATAAACCACATAACAAACAATACACATTTGGTCACGAAAGTATGTAAGCACAAGCGTTATATAAAATAAAGTAATGGTACGACACATGATACACCCCAAAACGGGATTAAAACGGGGAATTTATAGAGATTCACTCACCGTGGGTGCGTATTCTTGAGTGGTAATGAGAGCGCACAAGTTGTGGATTTAACCGACCAAGAAATACTAACCTAAAAATAATAACGCGATAGTTCGTAAATAAATAAGCTATTATATAGGTTAAAATCTTTTGTTTAAATTTTTAGATTATTTTTGTGAGTTTTATTTATATATTAAAAGCTTTATAATTATGTGTTTTTAAAATATAAACCCTTTTTAATAAAACCTTGAAATGATAAAAGAAAAGTAAAAACAAAATAGGATAAAATAGAAATAAACTAAAATAATAACAAAACAACGACAGTCTGACACGTGTCAGACCGGTTCAGTGGTGTGGTAAGCATGCGTGTGTACGGATTCGAACTCGAGACCTCACGGTTGCGTGCACGCAGCTCTTCCAACTGAGCTACGTGTCTAACCCGAAAGAATCTAGATTTTTTATTATACTTATACACTTATTAGATTTATTAAATTTTAATTAAATTAAAAAACGATTATATTGGGTCGAACCGGTGATAACCAAGGGACTCGAACCCGAGCCTTGGCGGTGTGATGCACCTAGCCCGACCAACTGGGCTGGGTGTCTAACTTGGCTATTCATGCATTTTTAATATTCTTAATACTAGTTAAGTTTATACAGAAAGATTGAATTTAAAAAGAGATTAAAAGAGTCCGGCCGGTGTGTGAGGAAGGTTTCGAACCGACGGTGATAGGTTTAGTTTGCACCCGGCCCACCCAGTTGGGCTGGGTGCTAAACCCGACCGTATTCTTATCTATAATATACTTATAATGACACCGCACTTCATCTTCTTCACTGTGATTTTGAACCAAACGTATACCCGCCCTACATTAACCCGATTCTCCCTAGTTTAATTACAATGTATGATTTTTTAATTGAACAATACACAAGAAAAAGGATAGAGGTCTACCGTAAAACTCAAAAATGAAGAACTCCACAAATTCTGGCGGTTTGATTCCGGTGACAGCCGATGCTTCTGGTGAGTGGGGGGGTGTCGAATGATGGTGCGTAAAGTAATTCGCAATTAGCGATTTCTGAAGGGGTTTGTATGCGGTATTTATAGAGATGAATTGAGGTTCAGTTTAGGAAACCGATTCTGATGATTACCAATTTATTCTTAAGGTGACAGCCCACTGGTTTGGAGGTTCCCAACAATAGACGCCTGAGCCAATTTTCGGGAATTTTGAAAGAAAAGGAAAGGCGTGGGTTGCGGTGATGACGGTTGCAGGTTTTCTGCCCAGTGAGTGCATATATGAAATAAAAAACGGAAACGGTCATGACTTAGGCGTGTGGTGTAGTGGTGTTGGTGATGTTTGTTAACCCGAGGAACCCGGGTTGGATCCCGGTTCGCCCTCTTTTTTATTTATTTTAATTATTTTAAGATAAATCATTTACTAATTATATATATATATATATATATATATATTTAATATTTAATTGATTATTTATTTTGTTAAGATTATTCTAAACCTTTGTTATTTTTTTATTTAACTGATTAATTAATAAAAAGTTATTTTAAACTTATTACCTTTTATTTTTGATGCGCTATAATCAATACATAAAAACTATATATATGCATGAACGACGTAATTAAATATTCTTTATTGAAACAAAAAGGAGCGGGTTTTCGAAACCCGATTTACACGGATGTTACAGTATCCCCTACTTTTAGAAATTTCGTCCCGAAATTTAAGTAGTGGTTGCAACTGAAAAGAGACGCGGGTATTTCTCGCGCATTGAGTCTTCACGTTCTCACGTAAACTCAGGCCCTCGTTTTGACTCCCAACGCACCCTAACGATTGGAATACAACTTCGCCTTAAACGCTTCTCACCGAAATCCATGGTTTCTACTGGTCTTTCAACAAAGTGCATTGATTCATCAACTTGAATGTCTTCTTGAGGGATATGGAGGTTTTCCTCAGCGAGGCACTTTTTCAAGTTTGATACGTGGAACGAGGGGTGAATTCTGTTAAGTTCTTCTAGTAGGTCAAGCTTGTATGCTACAGGACCTACTCTTTCGAATATCTTGAAAGGTCCTACGTAGCGTAGTGCTAGCTTGCCCTTCTGGCCAAAATGAACCACTCCCTTCCACGGTGATACTTTCAAAAGTACTTGATCACCAATGCCAAACTCCAAGGGCTTTCGTCATTTTTTCAGCATATCTCTTTTGACGACTTTGAGCCGCTAGAAGATTGTTTCGAATTTGAATGATTTTATCGGTTGTTTCTTGAATCAATTCAGGTCCGGTGATTTGCTCTTCACCAATTTCAGGCCAACATACTGGAGATTGGCATTTACGACCATATAAAGCTTCGAAAGGAGCCATGCTGATACTTGAATGATAGCTATTGTTGTACGAAAACGCTACTAACGGTAGATGAGCGTCCCAATTCCCTTTGAAGTCAATGACACATGCTCGAAGCAGGTCTTCGAGGGTTTGGATGGTGCGCTCAGATTGACCATCAATCTGAGGGTGAAAGGCGGTACTGAGGTCTAATCGTGTACCCAAAGCAGTTTGTATGGCTCGCCATGTGCGTGAAGTGAAACGACCATCACGATTTGAAATGATGCTTAATGGTACACCATGATGGCTTACGATTTCGCTAATGTAGATACGAGCTAACTTCTCGTTCTTGAAGTCCTCGCGAATCGGAATGAAGTGAGCTGATTTTGTGAGACGATCAATGATTACCCATATGGTGTCATACCCACTAGAGGTGCGAGGTAACCTCGTAATGAAGTCCATGGTTATGTTTTTCCACTTCCATACAGGTATTTCGGGTTGGACTAGGAGTCCTGAAGGTCTTTGATGTTCGGCTTTCACTTTGGAACATGTAAGGCACTTGGAAAGAAAAATAGCGATATCCTTCTTCATGCCAGGCCACCAGTAGGTGTATCGTAGGTCTTGATACATCTTATCGGCTCCTGGAAGTACAAAGTATCATGTTTTGTGTGCCTCCTTCATGAGGAAATCATGAAGGTTGTCGCAATTGGGAATCCAAATACGGTTTAAATAGTATAGAATACCATCGGATTTGGTTTCGATATTGAGTTCAGCTCCACATAACAGCTCATCACGTACGTCATTTTTCGTTACAGAGATATGTTGAGCTGGCCGAATTCGATCTTTGATATCGGTACGTTTGCCTTGCCAGGATGATACCGAATCTCACAGTCGTAATCGTTGAGAAGTCTGACCCATCTTCGTTGCCTCATGTTCAACTCTTTTTGATTGAAGATATGTTGGAGACCATTGTGGTCAGTGTATATTTCACACTTGGTACCGTAGAGATAATGTCTCCATATCTTGAGGGCGAACACGACGGCTTCAAGTTCCAGGTCGTGGGTGGTGTAGTTCTTCTCATGTACTTCGAGTTGTCTGGAGGCATAGGCTATCACCTTTCCTCTTTGTATCAAAACACAGCCTACACCTTGCCCTGACGCATCGCAATAGACCACAAAGTCTTCGCAACCCTCAGGGAGTGTAAGGATAGGTGCGTCACAAAGCTTTTGCTTCAAAGTTTGGAAGGCCTCCTCTTGCTTGGGTCCCAAAAGGAATGGTTTTCCCTTGTGAGTCAAGGCCGTGAGCGGAACGGCGATACGAGAGAAATTGGCAATGAAGCATCCATAATAACCAGCCAAGCTAAGAAATGACGTAACTTCGGTAGGGGTACGTGGCGCTTGCCATTCTTGTACTGCCTTGATTTTTGAAGGATCGACAAGAATCCCTTTGTCATTAATGACGTGACCAAGAAATTTTACCTCTCTTAATAAGAATTCGCATTTTGAGAACTTAGCGTAAAGCTTTTCAGTCCTTAAGAGTGTAAGAATGAGTCGAAGATGTCGTTCATGATCAGATTTTGACTTGGAGTAGATAAGGATATCGTCGATGAAGACTTTGACAAAATGGTCGGGATAGGGTTTGCATACCCTATCCATTAAATCCATGAAGACAGCGGGGGCGTTGGTTAAACCGAAGGGCATAACCATGAACTCGTAATGGCCATAATGAGTTCGGAAGGCAGTTTTTGGGATTTCTTCTTCGCGCACCCTAAGCTGATGATAACCAGAGCGAAGGTCGATTTTGGGAAAAATAGGTGGCACCTTGAAGTTGATCTAGAAGGTCATCAATACGAGGCAATGGGTAGGGATTCTTAGCAGTCCTCTTGTTGAGTTCTCTATAGTCAATGCACATGCGAAATGTTCCATCTTTCTTCTTCACAAATAGGACAGGTGCACCCCAAGGCGACGAGCTAGGACGTATGAATCCTTTGTCAGCCAGCTCTTGCAGTTGACTGGCCATCTCTTGCATTTCCGATGGGGCTAACCTATAAGGAGATTTTGCGACTGGTGTAGCACCAGGCACAAGATCGATAGAAATTCGACTTCTCAAACAGGAGGAAGTCCTGAAACATCATCGGGAAATACTTGAGGAAATTCTTTCATGATCGGAATATCTTCGAGCTTCCTTTCTTTGCCTTCCTTCTTGACGATGTGAGCTAGAAACACAACGTAATCTTTGCGAAGGTATCTTCGAGCTTGAAGGCATGACATCAATTTGAGCCCTTTCGAAGGAGTCTCTCCAAAGATACGTAGGGTCTAACCATTGGCTAGAGGAATACGAATAAACATTTCATGGCACACCACTTCGGCGTGATGCTGGCTGAGCCAGTCCATACCGATGATAACATCGAAACTTCCCAATTTCATAGGAATGAGATCAATTGAGAAATCATGATGATTTAGGGTAAGAGTGCAATCACGTATGATAGAATTTAACGAAATGGGTTCTCCGTCAGCAACTTCCACCATGAGAGATTCAGCGAGACTAACACAAGGTAGGTCAAGAATAGATTCGCATTCTAAGGATACAAAGCTCTTATACGCACCAGTCTCGAATAATATGGATGCATAACTACCATTTACGAGAAACGTACCTTTGACCACATTGTTGTCTGCCCTTGCTTGGTTTGCGTTGATATTGAATGCCCTTCCTCTAGCAAGTGGAGGAGCTTGGTTAGCTTGGTTCACCGGGTTTGCTTGGGCTTGGGCTTGGGCATTGATGATGTTTACCAGGAGTGGGCAAGTGTTCCTGAAGTGGTTTGGGTCGCCACAATTAAAACAAGCTCTTATGGGTTGCATCATGGGGTAGTTTGGTTGGTAGTAATGTTGGGATATGGGTTGTGCAGGTGGTACAAGTAAGGGTTGTTAGGCTTGGACCACCATTTGGTTTTGGGTTGTAAGCTGATTGCGGTTTGATCGTTGGAATGTATGGCAAGTTTGGATAGTGTGACCTGCACGGCCACAACTTGTGCAATGTTGACAAGGGTTCTCGGGAGGGTGATGGTAGTGGCAATGGTTACACTTTGGGTGTGGGCGAGTGTATGGCCTTTTGAATGGTACGACTGGAGGGGCAACTTGGGTGATTGGAGCAGTAGTGATGGGAGAGTTGGTTTGGGTGACGGCGAAGTTCTTGCCATTACGCTTACCAGCAAACTTTGAGGATGAGCCAGATTGGGTTGGAGTTGGAGCTTCAACGGTTGTTTTCTTCTTCTCATCTTTAAAATCGCCATTTCGAATGCGATTTTCAGTTAGCTCCGTTGCTAATTCCATCACGGCTTCGAGTGTTGCGCAAGAGGTGCTTAAAACTGAATCTTGGATTTTGAGGGAAGGCCTCGAATATAGTGCTCGATTAAGCGGTATAATGGGGTGAACTGATTGGGAATCATTTGGTTCAATTCAAGAAACATCTTGTTGTAGGAGGTCTGATCCCCTTCCTTTTGCTTTAGAGAATAGAATTCATCTTCAAGCTTTTTGATCTCGATCCTAGGGCAGACACGCCTTGTCATTATTTCTCTCAATTCCTCCCATGATAAGGCCATGGCATCTTCCACACCTCGCTTGCCCTTTTCTGTGTTCCACCAGGTAAGGGCCACCCCAAACAAACGTCCAGTAGCGTAAAGTACCTCGCGATCCTTAGGACAGTCGAAATTGAGAAAGGTGTTTTCCATCTCCTCAAACCAATGGAGGAGAGCGGTGACACCTTTAGTCCCTTCATATTTGGGGGATCGCAGGACTTGAAGTGTTTGTAGGTGCATTTAGTGGTTTTGGGAGGAGGGTTGGCGACATTTTGGTCTTCTTAGTTCAGAGGGTTGATGGGATTTGCGGTGAGAGCTTGTTGAACTTGTAGCACGATGTCAGGGAGTACTGCGGCCATTTGTTGAGCAATTTGCGTGGCCAAGCGTTCGCTCAACTTTCCTGACCTTCTACCTCCTTGTAAGTGTCTAGCAAACATCTACAGGAATATATGCAGGGAGATTGTGAGTTTGAGGATTTTCTAGGTGTCATGTGTTGTAAAAAGAATGAAACAACATTTATAAATAATAACTTAACTACATCCATTGGATGTCTTGGGCTTGCACATGTTTGGGCCTCCAAATGTCACCCATACCATAGCCTGTATAGTCATGTGGGCCCCCAAGACTATTGGGCATGGTAGGGTTCACATTGGTGTTGGCTGGTTAACACTCGCATCACCTGAATGAAAATCGTAAAACATGAATGCGAGATGTGAGGTCGGAGGGTGTCCAGGTGTAGACACAATGACAACTCAAAGTGAGGTTAGTTCACATGACGTTTGGTATAGCATGCTTTGGCCTAATAGGTCCTTCGTACTCTCATCGTTAGTCCCCAGGTAGGCAAACTGGTCCTTTATTTTGGATTCATACGAATGCCAAGCCTAGATAGGACGTTTTGAGTACCGGTACTCGTACCCTTCAAGTTACTACATGCCCGTCGTGAAAACTCACTTTGATGTAATATGAAAAAAACAATATATGAAAATCATTGTAAAAAAATCTTTGAAAAGAAAACATGGAAATTGTGAAATCATGAGGTGTGTGCTTTCATAGATATGATATGTTATGAGGATATGAATTATGATGAGCATAGCATATTAACATGTACTTGTGAGGGTGCTTGCATAATATTGTGTGTGAAAATAAGCATGAAACATATAAACATCATGAATTTTGCATGTAACACATAAACAATTAAGACCTAATCAACTATAGTATAGGCTCTAAGGGTCTAATAACAATTAAGCTCTAATACCATTCTGTCACACCCCGACCCGTAGCGGAATAAAAGTCAGGCATGATTGGATTATCACCAAAGCTCATGATATTTACTAACAAGTTTCATATTTATTAAATTCAAATTGAATTCAAATATCCAACACAAAATTTCATACAAGCACAAACAATAAAAAAAATGATTGTTCCAACGAAATAACTTGATTATTCTTCTAAGGCCATCCTAGGTGTTTCTTTCCTCAACTTGATCACCTGTATCATGCGTAAAACAGAATAAATTTGGGACAACAAAAGTTGGCGAGTGAACCTTGATAAACATTTAATTAAATGAATTTTATTGTTGTTTAAATAAGATTGTGCATAAATCACATGTGAACAAATGTATATGTGTAACAAATCACAAACCACATTGTATCAACATATGACATAATGGATGATGCATGTGAGATCAAGGCTCAATCAAACGGAGCCGATCTAATGAGGCACCTGATGCTCAACCCGTATCCCATGAGGAACTGATGGGCCTAATGAAATGATTGCACTGAAATGATAAAATGTATCCACGTATAAACAACATAACAAACAACACACATTTGGTCACGAAATGATGTAAGCACAAGCGTTAAATAAAATAAAGAAATGGTACGACACATGATACACCCCAAAACGTGATTAAAACCGGGAATTTGTAGAGATTCACTCACCTTGGGTACGTATTCTTGAATGGTAATGAGAGCGCACGAGTTATGGATTAACCGACAAAGAAATACTAACCTTAAAATAATAACGCCATAGTTCGAAAATAAATAAGCTATTATATAGGTTAAAATCTTTTGTTTAAGTTTTTAGATTATTTTTGTGAGTTTTATTTATATATTAAAAGCTTTATAATTATGTGTTTTTAAAATATAAACACTTTTTAATAAAACCTTGAAATGATAAAAGAAAAGTAAAAACAAAATAGGATAAAATAGAAATTAACTAAAATAATAACAAAAC
Source organism: Scalesia atractyloides (assembly GCA_947069175.1). Classification (NCBI taxonomy): domain Eukaryota; kingdom Viridiplantae; phylum Streptophyta; class Magnoliopsida; order Asterales; family Asteraceae; genus Scalesia; species Scalesia atractyloides. The sequence continues at coordinate 18,514,030 of CAMTDV010000116.1, read as the reverse complement.
AACGACAGTCTGACACGTGTCAGACCGGTTCAATGGGTGTGGTAAGCATACGTGTTTACGCATTCGAACTCGAGACCTCACGGTTTCGTGCACGCAGCTCTTCCAACTGAGCTACGTGTCTAACCCGAAAGAATCTAGATTTTTATTATACTTATACACTTCTTAGATTTATTAAATTTTAATTAGATTAAAAAACGATTATATTGGGTCGAACTGGTGATAACCAAGGGACTCGAACCCGAGCCTTGGCGGTGTGATGCACCTAGCCCGACCAACTGGGCTGGGTGTCTAACTCGGCTATTCATGCATTTTTAATATACTTAATATAGTTAAGTTTATACAGAAAGAGTGAATTTAAAAAGAGACTAAAAGTGTCCGGCCGGTGTGTGAGGAAGGTTTCGAACCGACGGTGATAGGTTTAGTTTGCACCCGGCCTAACCAGTTGGGCTGGGTGCTTAACCCGACCGTATTCTTATTTATAATATACTTATAATGACACCGCACTTCATCTTCTTAACTGTGATTTTGAACCAAACGTATACCCGCCCTACATTAACCCGATTCTCCCTTGTTTAATTACAATGTATGATGTGTTAATTGAACAATACACAAGAAAAAGGATAGAGGTCTACCGTAAAACTCAGAAATGAAGACCTCCGAAAATTCTGGTGGTTTGATTCCGGCGACAGCCGATGCTTCTGGTGAGTAGGGGGTGTCGAATGATTGTGCGTAAAGTAATTCACAGTGAGCGATTTCTGAAGGGGTTTGTTTGCGGTATTTATAGAGATGAATTGAGGTTCGGTTTAGGAAACCGATTCTGATGATTGCCAATTTGCTCTTAAGGTGACAGCCCACTGATTTGGAGGTTGCCAACAATAGACGCCTGAGCCAATTTTCGGGAATTTTGAAAAAAAAGGAAAGGCGTGGGTTGCGGTGATGACGGTTGTAGGTTTTCCGCCTAGTAAGTGTATATATGAAATAAAAAACGGAAACGGTCATGACTTAGGCATGTGGTGTAGTGGTGTTGGTGATGTTTGTTAACCCGAGGAACCCGGGTTCGATCCCGGTTCGCCCTCTTTTTTATTTATTTTAATTATTTTAAGATAAATCATTTAGTAATTATATATATATATATATATATTTAATTGATTATTTATTTTGGTAAGATTATTCTAAACCTTTGTTATTTTTTATTCAATTGATTAATTATTACAAAGTTCTTTTAAACTTATTACTTTTTATTTTAGATGCACCATAGTCAATACATAAAAAAAATATATGCATGAAGGACGTAATTAAATATTCTTTTATTGAACAAAAAGGAGCGGGTTTTCGAAACCCAATTTACACGGATGTTACAGAAAATGTGGAGAAATTAGACATCGCACTGACGTGTGCCGAGCCAATACTAGAGATCAAGTTTGCTACGGATGCGGAGACAAAGGACATTTCAAGAAAGACTGTCCTAAAGCGAATCAAGCACGGGGAAGAGCATTTGTAATTGGAGCTAAGGATGCTCGTCAGGATTCAAACGTGGTCACCGGTACGTTCCCTATTAATGATCACTTTGCACCTATTCTTTTTTATGCCGGGGCAGATTTAAGTTTTATTTCTAAAGAGTTTAGATATATACTTGGGGTTAAGTCGAGTAAACTAGATGTTCCCTACTTGGTTGAGCTAGCTAACGGAATATTAGTAGAGTCGAAAGAGATAATAAGGAAATGTACGTTAGAATTAGGTGAACGGAAGTTTGATATAGATCCATTACCAGTCCAACTGGGTAGTTTTGATGTTGTCATTGGGTTAGATTGGCTATCCAATAATCGAGCCGAGGTTATATGACATGAGAAAATTATTCGCATCCCCTTAACAAACGGAGAACACTTGATGATTCACGGTGAGAAGCGTGACACCCCTCTGCGAATCATAAACTGCATGACGGCGCAGAAATGTTTTAGGAAAGGATGCATCGCCTTTCCTGCCCACGTGGTGGATAAGAAGGCCGAGGAGCGCACGATTGAAGAAATACCTGTAGTGAGGGAATATCTCGAGGTATTTCCAGAAGACTTGCCAGGACTACCTCCTCAGAGACAAGTCCAGTTCCGTATTGATCTAGTGCCAGGAGCTGCTCCTGTGGCAAAAGCTACATACCGTCTAGTCCTTCGGAAATGCAAGAATTATCTACGCAGTAGCAAGAGCTACTCGACAGTTTTCATACGACCAAGTTTCTCGCCTTAGGGAGCTCCAGTGTTGTTCGTAAAGAAAAAAGACGGAAACTTTTGTATGTGTATTGACTACCGGGAGTTAAACAAGTTAACTATCAAGAACCGGTACCCATTACCACGGATCGATGATTTGTTCGATCAGTTACAGGGATCGAGCTTTTATTCAAAGATTGATTTAAGATCCGGATATCATCAGTTGAGAATCCAGGAGGAAAGTATTCCTAAGACGGCGTTTAGGACTCGTTACGGTCATTACGAGTTCCTCGTTATGCCTTTTGGCCTTACGAACGCCCCTGCAGTATTCATGGATTTGATGAACCGAGTATGTAAGCCATACCTTGACAAATTCGTGATCGTCTTTATAGATGATATACTGATATACTCACGCACCGAGAAAGAGCACGAACAACACCTAAGAACCATTTTGAATTACTGAAGACAGAACAGTTATACGCCAAGTTCTTGAAATGCGAACTTTGGATTCGCGAGGTGCAATTTCTTGGCCATGTGGTGAACGAGAACGGAATACATGTTGACCCTTCAAAGATCGAGGGAATAAAGAATTGGACCACGCCAAGAACACCCAAGGAAATACGACAATTCCTAGGCTTAGAGGGATATTACAGGAGATTTATTGAGAACTTCTCCAAGTTTGCTCAGCTGCTAACCTCGCTTACCAAGAAGGATAGAAAGTTCGATTGGGGAGAAAAGCAAGAACCGGCGTTCCAAGTGTTGAAAGAAAAGCTATGCGAGGCACCAATACTATCCCTCCCGGACTGTACCGATGACTTTGTGGTGTACTGTGATGCATCACATCAAGGTTTAGGTTTTATGTTAATGCAACGAGAAAAAGTCATCGCATACACGTCACAACAGTTGAAAGTTCATGAAAGGAATTATACCATGCATGACCTGGAGCTAGGTGCCGTGGTATTTGCCTTGAAGATCTGGCGTGATTACCTATATGGCACTAAGTGTACCATATTCACTTACCATAAAAGTCTTCAACATATATTTAATCAAAAGGAACTGAATATGCGCCAAAGACGTTGGGTGGAACTGTTGAATGATTATGACTGTGAGATTAAGTATCACCCATGCAAAGCAAATGTTGTAGCAGATGCTTTGAGTAGAAAGGAACGAGTCAAAACATTACGGGTGCGAGCTTTGGAGATGACAATCCATACGAACTTTACAAATCGTGTGCGTGAAGCACTGCAAGAAGCATTGAAACCGGAAAACATTCCAGCTGAATCATTAAAGGGAATGGAAAACCAATTGGAACCAAACAAGGATGGAACTCTATATTTCATGGGAAGGATCTGGATTCCCAATTATGGTGAGTTGCGAGACTTGGTGTTGGACGAAGCACACAAGTCCAAATATTCGATAAACCCAGGATCGGACAAAATATACAAGGATCTGAGAGAATATTATTGGTGGCCGAATCTCAAGAGAGATGTTGCGGCCTATTTTGGAAAATGCCTAACTTGTGCAAAGGTCAAGGCCGAATACCAAAAGACATCTGGGTTATTACAACAACCAGAGATCCCGGTCTTGAAATGGGAACAAATATCAATGGATTTCATTAAAAAGTTACCACGGACCTCTCGAGGTCATGACATGATCTGGGTTATCATCGACCGGCTATCCAAATCAGCTCACTTCCTACCCATCCGTGAGAAAGACAGTACAGAGAAACTAGCGGAATTGTATCTGAAGGAGATTGTGGCACGTCATGGTGTGCCAATCTCTATAATCTCTGATAGAGTTGGTCGCTTTGTGTCACGTATCTAGCAATCATTTCAAAAATCATTTGGTTCTCGCTTGGATTTAAGCACAGCCTTTCACCCGCAGACCGATGGTCAGAGCTAGCGAACCATTCAAACATTAGAAGACATGCTTCGGGCCTATGTGATGGATTGAGGCGGAAACTGGGATACTCATTTACCGTTGGTAGAGTTTTCCTACAATAACAGTTATCACACCAGTATCAAGGCCGCGCCATTCGAAGCACTATATGGACGAAAGTGCCGATCACCGCTATGTTGGGCGGAAGTCGGTGACAGATAACTTATTGGTCCCGAACTAGTATAAGAGACCACAGACAAGATATTTAAGATACGTGAGCGTACTAAAGCAGCCCGAGATAGACAAAAGAGCTACGCGGATCGAAGACGCAAACCATTATCCTTCGAGGTGGGAGACAAAGTATTGTTAAAGGTCTCACCTTGGAAAGGCGTAGCTAGGTTCGGGAAGTGCGGAAAGCTCAATCCGAGATATATTGGACCTTTCAAAATTCTGGCAAAGATTGGTACTGTAGCCTACAAGCTAAAACTGCCAGAGGAACTCAATAATGTACATGACACCTTTCATGTGTCTAATCTAAAGAAAAGTCCAACAAATGACCTCGTTATCATTCCAGCAGATGAAATTCATGTTGATGACAAATTACAATTCACCGAAGAACCAGTTGAAGTCTTGGACTGGAAGGTCCAAAAGATAAGAAGAAGCCAAATCAAAATGGTGAAGGTACGCTGGAACTCGCGTCACGATCCCGAGTATACGTGGGAGCGTGAAGATCAAATCAAGTCAAAATACCCCCACCGGTTCGAGAAGACTCCTTAGGTGGATGCCTCAAGATGAATTTCGGGATGAAATTCTTTTTAATAGGGGGAGTATGTGACTATTGGCAAATAACTGGAAATTCCATACAATGTAATCACTAATTCTATATTATAATCTCATGCATGATTATCGTAATTTAAAATTCCAAAGTGAGTCGTACGTTATTAGGGCAAGTAAATCTGATCATAACATATACTGGTTTCCGTTACGACGAGAAACAGACCAAAACAATGCCCTAAAAGTGTTGGTACAAAGTGTTGAATGCACTAAATGCGTTGACACTAACCGTGCCGAAAAACCCGTAGAAACGTATCCAAACAAGAAATGACAGCATGTTAATGCCATACCTGTGTCCATTTACAAATGAAAACACATATTTGAGAACAACTATTACAATAATTCATAACTTTCCGGTATATAACGCCTAAATTGCAAAATTGTCCATTTCGACCAAAAAGGCGACAAATGGCGATTTGTCTGCAAGACTAATTCGGAGGATTCCGGATGCCAAGATAAGAATAAAACACCGCTAAACATCCTAAAATAATATGAGAATAGCAAAAATGCACATAACACGTCGTTTCCGGTCATTCGGCAAACAGTGCACAATTCGACCAGAAAGCGGCCAATCGTCAAAAACGACGATTATTTTATTGGCTGATAGCCTCATCCGAGCGTCTAGTGAACTAGTTAAGCATTATTTGAAACTCGGAATCCATTCAACTAACATGAGGTCACGGAAACACAACTTTCGGAGAAGTTCGACGGTGGATCATAAAAGTGCCGATATCGATCGAACGGTCGAATGGAAGACATATCGGCAACCCTAATTCATCGTGTATTCATCTAGCAAACTAGTCATTAATATTTTTGGTCCGGAAATGCACTAATTTGACACCATATTAGTTTTGGTAATCGAAATCAAACGCTTCCAGTAATAAATATATAGTTCCGTTTATTAGCGAATACTTTGACGATGAACGATCTAGCGACATATCCGTCATCCGAAACTTATTTTGGAGGATCATATGGATTAAATGCCATAAAATTGCACCCTAAAAACAAGTCTTATGCTTAAGATGCTAGAAGATTAACCCTAATCACCATAATTAATTTAATCACCTAAATATCTATTCTTTTTAACATGTGGTGAAAAATAATTTACACTTACCCCCCCCCATCAAGTTCACGGCTACAAAGTGGGTCCCACCCACATGATTTTGTTGAAACTTTTTGATTTTAAGTATGGTATGTTTAGATCTTGATGAGATAGGAAATGATGTGCATGATTATATAAGATAAATCTTCACATTATCCTTATCATTTGTCCTTCAAAATTTGCATCGTTCTCCTTCCTTTCCCCCCTACGCCCACAGCTACACCATCCCCACCACACACCACCATTAAGCCACCATAGAACACCATATTCCACACCATTTGAAGCTTAATCAGGACCCTCAAGGAAGCTTGCATGGATGGAGCTCATTAGGGCCTTCTAAGGAGCTTACTTTTCTTCTAAATCTTCAAGAATCTTGTGCATCCATTGTGAGCTAATCTCCTCCATAATCTAACTTATTTTTATGATTAGATTATTTGTTTACATGTTGATCATCTTGAAAATCAAGAAAAGATACATCAAAAACCCTAAAATACAACATAATGTTAACAATAAATATTGATTATTTTGTGTTGATTACATGCTTATATGATTGTTAGAATGTATATTGAAGTTGTTATGTTGATATTATGAGATAAAAGTAAGATGATCTTGTGTGATTTAGTATAAAAATAAGGATTTAAACATGATAAGGTTTAAATCTAACCAAGATCTCACTTACATCATCCATTTAAAATATTACAACTTAAACATAATTTTTATGCATAAGAATGATTTTTATAAGAAATAAACATATGAATTTAAGTGTAATCACATTAAAAATGTGTAGTAATCAAAGAGTTACATGCTTGAACTTGTTTAAATAACATACTAAAGTATTGTTTTTACAAGAATAATATATCCTAAAAACCCTCTTGATTTACTAGTGTTTTTAACAACAAAATTCATGGATGATGATATGTAGATTATGTTAAATAAATAGTAGATGGTTTGTTGATGATGATTATGAGCTTAAACAGGTTTTAAATACGTTTTTAAAACGTGGAAAACGTCATAGTTTAGGGGAAACTATGGAGAAATTTTCAAAAAATATAATCGTGATTAAAGCATGATTAGTGGGGTGATTATTGGGTCTAAACGTGATTAGTAACGTAAAACGTTATTAAGTGGACTTAATGACAAAGGTTATTCCTAAATAACCAAGTGTTTAAAATAAAGTCACTCATATATATTTACAAGAAAAATAAATACTTTTACAAATATATATTTTTGTAAGGAAAATAATACAAAGTGTTGTATGCATATTTGTGCTAATAAATAATATGTATACATGTGTGTATTGTATATGTATGTATTAGAAACTTAGGGTATTCACAATAAAATACCCAATCTTATACAAAATACAAACACTTAAACAATATACTAAGCATTGGTGTCATAATAAATACATCCTCGTAAAGCGTTGAAACAATAAATCGGACAATTAAGACAAGGCAACAATAGGCGGACATTCAAGATTACACTTTCACGTCGACGACAACGAACGATTCTCGACGAAAACAAACATGTAATAAACAACGCCGACAACGAGTCTAAATATATATTTAGACGTTTAACTTGTTTATATATTATCGAAGGTTAGAAAAATTATAAGTAAACACTTATAACAAAAATGGGCTTACATATATATACATTTGGGCTAGGCCCAAAATTGTGAAAATAATGTGTTAGGCCTAAATTCCATAAGGTTATGGAGGTGGCCCAAAAACTAATAAAAGCCCCAAACTATATGAAAATACATGAGCTAGGCCGAAGGATATAAAAATACATGGGCTAGGCCGAAGAATATAAAAATACATGGGCTAGGCCCAAGCATACAAAAATACATGGGCTAGGCCCAAGGATACATAAATACATGGGCTAGGCCCAAGGATATAAAAAGACATGGGCTAGGCCCAAAGACAAAAAGACATGGGCTAGGCCCAAGGACAAAAAGACATGGGCTAGGCCCAAAGTCAAAGAGGACATAGGCTAGGCCCAATGACAAAAAGACATGGGCTAGGCCCAAAGTCAAAAATTACATGGGCTAGGCCCGATGACAAGAAAACATGGGCGAGGCCCAGTGATATGAGAAGGGCATGGCCTAGTTCACACATTGTTTGATAATATATATATATATATATATATATATATATATATATATATATATATATTTTTAAGAAATATATATAACATTATTCATCGAACAAACAAACTACCAACAATATAATAACATTCTATGTTGTTCAATCATAACAAGTAAATAAATAACAAGGATTCAAGATGAACAACGTGTACAAGGTCCATTGAGACCTAGGTATCTAATGAAACCAATACGCATGTAGGATACATACGTTGCGGACACCGAAAGTTAGACTGTACGACTTAAAAGGAATGCAAAAATTGTGAGTTCATGTCCCTCTTTTCATTTATTTTAAGTTTTGTTTTAAACTATCGAGGGGAAATACATATCATGTCAAAACAGTATGTTAGCTATGAGTTAGCAGATAACAGATCACTGTGCGTAAATAGGAACTAACAGTAGTAACCATTAATCACTTAGTGACCAAGGTGCAAAAAAGGTAGATCTATTGAGTTTGAGACCCGATCCACTCCTGGTTGGTATACCCGTTGGAGTGCTTTTGTGATCCCAACATGTCAAAGAAGTCTCGGTTTGGTTACTTACTTATGGCACTAAAATGTCAGGGTGCTCGCGACACACTGATAGATCCTAAATTAACTCATTGATGCTAATAACATACTTGGATTTCAATACAGGTTTTCAAAGACGACATTTGGATACAAAAACATTAAACTACATGAACTCGCCAACTTTATGTTGACTTTTTAAAATTACATTTGTTTCAGGACGCAAGACTTGAGCTAGTGATGGGACTGGGTGTGGGATTTTCAAGACAACGATGTATTACTTTTGGAGGGTTTGCTCTTTATATCCCAACCTCGTTTGGGTATATAGGGGTCAAAGCCTCAACATGAAACTATGATGAAAACACTATCTTATTTTGGAACAATGTCTTTTACACTATGTTTGTAATGGAAATTTGATACTGATAACAATGTGGTTTCATTTTTGAAGGATGTAAATGTGTAATGAAACTTAGTAATGGCATGACATCGTTGTTGTTAATACTGTTTACTAAATTGGATGCAATGATTACCTAATAGTCACACACTTGCGCTTTCGCAACGACCAGGGTGTGACAAGTTATCCTTCTATCCAGAGGTAGTGGACTAGGTTCAAGCCTCCAACTCGTTAAGGTGAATGCGACCGGGACTATTAATCAACCATTAAGGTCCTCTTATGTTGACATTAGGAATGTTCATACTCCTGGTAGTGTGACTTGAGGAACCACACTATTCGTCTAGGTAAAAGGACTACGTCCTGACCTATTACATAGCCTATGTGATCTATGTGATCCCAGCTAATGTCATCAATGTGATGACAGGCCAACGTTCCATAATTTACATCCATTAGTGATGTAGGCCAAAGTGCCACAGGACAAAGTGCCACTGGCCAAAGTGCCATATTTTGTCGGCCAACATGCCATAATTTACATCCATTAGTGATGTAAGCCAAAGTGCCATAATTTGTCCATTACTGACAGGCTAAATTGCCATAGGCCAACGTGCCATATTTTTACCTCCATCAGTGACAGGCCAAATTGCCATAGGCCAACGTGCCATATTTTTACCTCTATCAGTGACAGGCCAACGTGCCATATTATACATCCATTAGTGATGTAGGCCAACGTGCCAGATTATATGTCCATTAGTGACAGGCCAACGTGCCGTATTATTATGTCCATTATAGACAAGCGTATGAGCTACATATAACTATCAGATGACAATGATAGGTGTTACATTACGATCCGTTGTCTCTTAATAATATGGACTACGTCGAAATTGTAATTTGCCTTTGATGGTCCTTTTTGAGACCTAGGCCAAATATAGATATGATAAGCCTAAGAGTTGTGATTTTATTCACACTAACTTGATTAGGCGATGAATTTGTATATCCAATGTTTAAAGCCAATACGGTTATTAACACCATGGCTAAGAGAAGTTTTATTTGGTGATTGGAACCAAAGATTCAAAAATGGCAAACTCGGACGAGGCACAAAGTAACCACCGAAATATTAACTCTAACAACGCCGAAAACATAGCCATTAATAACGATAACTTCCAAGATCGCATTGATGCAGCTGTGAGAAAAGCCTTGGAAAAAACATGGAGAATTTAATGAATTGAGCGCTACTCGCTCCAAACCATATCAAATCCCACCATCTCGGCTCATAAGGAAATCTCAGTTCACTCTTCAAATGGAAAGAGTGAACCAAAGAAACTAGAAATTACTGATAGGTCCCGTTCTTCTAAAGGCAGATGTACCTATAAATACTTCGTCTCCTGTAAGCCTCGAGATTATAATAGGGAAAAGGGAGTTGTAGAAGCCTTGAAATGGCTGGGTGAAATGGAGACAATAGTAGATATCAGCGGTTGTGCTGATAAAGATGTGGTTAAGTATGTATCATCCCTGATTTGGTGGAAGGCTATGATCCAATCTATAGATAAGGTACACCTGTATAACTTAGGATGGTCTTAGTTTGTTGAATTAGTCAAGGAGACTTATTGCCCACCTCATGAGGTAGAGAAGATAGAGTCAGACTTTCTGACTCTTACCATGAAAAACCTAGTCTGTTGGAAGTATGTTTCTGACTTTAATTCCCTGTCTAGGTTAGTTTCCTATTTAATTACCCCAGAACCCCAAGGAATTGTGCGTTTGATTCATGGGTTAGCGCCTAATAAAGGGCATGGTGAAGGCTGCTCAGCCTAGTTCCTACAGGTCTGCTATTGACCTATCTCTCTCTCACCCTAGATTTGGTGAGGCAAAAGTCAGTTAAAGCTGAGACCGACGGGAAAAGAAAGAGAGAGGATGATAACTCCCAAAGATTTAATAAGAAGAATAAGGGGAGATTTAGATTCAGAAAGAACCAAGAAAAGTCGACCGTAACGTCGACATGTAAAAATTGCAACCGCAGGCATTGGGGACAGTGTAGTATTAATCCACAAGCTAGACCCTATGGTATTTGTAAGAAAAAAGGGGCATAAGACCCTGGAATGCAAGGATCTTAAATGTCGTTCGTTACGTCTGTAATGAAAAGGGGCATATTAAGTTTAACTGCCCTAAGAACCCCGGAAACAATGATGTAAAGCCTGGAGAGGCTAAGAAAGGGAATGCTCGTGCCTTCCAGATGAATGCCAGGGAGGCCGCTAATGACAATAACGTCATAACAGGTACATTCCTCATCAATGATGTTTATGCTAGAGTTCTTTTTTATTCGGGTGCAGATAAATCTTTTGTAGACCATAAGTTTAGTAAACTATTAAAGTTGCCCATAAGAACTCTAGACATAACCTATGAGGTAGAACTTGCTGATGGAATTTTAGAAACAACATCTCCTATTCTTGATGGATGTTCTATATCCATTAAGAATCATTTTATTCCTATCAATCTTTTGCTAAAGAAATGCCAGGATTCGATGTAGTTTTAGGCATGGATTAGTTATCACATAACCAAGCCCGCATTGCCTGCAATAAGAAACTCATCGAGATTAAAACCCCAACTGGTGAAACGATCACCATCCCTGGAGATTCACACTACGGATTGCCAGACAAGGTGTCGTTATTTAAGGCATCCAAGTGTTTGGGGAGAGGTTGTGTTATTTACATGGCACAAGTAACTATCCACGAGCCTAAGCCAAATATTGAAGACCATCCAGTTATCTCGGAGTATTCTGATATTTTCCCTAAAGAATTACCAGGTCTACCTCCAGATAGGCAAGTGGAGTTTAGAATTGATATCCTACCTGGATGAGCACCTGTAGCTAGGGATCCATATCGATTGGCACCAACAGAAATGAAGGAACTGAGAATTCAATTAGATGAGCTTTTAGAGAAAGGATTAATACAACCTAGTTCCTCACCTTGGGGAGCTCCAATTCTTTTCATAAAGAAAAAGGACCGCTCAATGCGGACGTTCATTGATTACCGTGAGCTAAATAAGTTAACGATCAAGAATCATTATCCTTTGCCCAGGATTGACGACTTGTTCGATCAACTTCAAAGTGATAGCTATTTCTCTAAGATCGATTTGAGACCAGGATATCATCGGCTGAAGGTTAGGAACGACGATGTTCCTAAGACTGCCTTCAGGACCCGATATTGTCATTATAAATTCTTGGTAACGCCTTTGGGCTCACAAATGCACCTGCAGCCTTCATGGATCTCATGAATAGAGTCTGCAAGCTGTATTTAGATAACTTTGTCATTTTCTTCATAGACGACATACTTATCTACTCTCGTAATCAAGTTGATCACGAGAAACATCTACGGTGCATTCTAGAAGTACTAAGACAAGAGAAACTTTTTGCTAAATTTTCTAAGTGTGAATTTTGGCTTAGAGAAGTCCAATTCCTTGGACACGTTGTAAGTGAGCGTGGTATCAAACTGGATCCCGCCAAGATAGAAGCCATAATGAATTGGGAAGTACCCAAAACCCCATTGAAGATTCGTAGTTTCTTAGGATTGGCTGGTTATTATAGGAGGTTCATTGAGAACTTTTCTAGGATAGCCACTCCTTTAACTACCTTGACCCGTAAGAATTTCAAGTTTGACTGGGGTCCAAAACAACAAGAATCTTTTGTGATTCTAAAACACATGTTGAGCAATGCTCTTGTGTTATCTCTACCTGAGTGTATTGAAGACTTTGTAGTTTATTGTGATGCCTTGCACGCTGGCATGGGCTGTGTGCTAATGCATAAAGGCAAGGTAATTGCTTATGCATCACGACAATTAAAGGTGCATGAAAGGAATTACACGACCCATGATTTAGAATTGGGTGCTATTGTATTTGCACTTAAGTTGTGGAGACAATACTTATATGACACGAAGTGTATTATATACACTGACCATAAGAGTCTCCAACATTTGTTCAATCAAAAGGATTTGAACATGTGACAACGCCGCTGGATGGAAACACTTAACGATTATGATTGCCAAATTCACTATCATCCTGGCAAGGCAAATGTCGTTGCTGACGCCTTAAGTCGCAAGGAAAAGGTTAAGCCCATTAGGATTAACGCCAAGAGCATTGAGCTCATAAATAACTTGAATGAGAAGCTATTAGATGCACAAAAGCAAGCCCTACTAGAGACTAATATTCCTAATGAGGGATTAGGTGGAACTGTTGATCAGTTAACGCCTGGAAAAGATAGAATCCTTAGATTTAATGAAAGAATCTGGGTTCCAATCTTTGGAGGAGTTAGAGATCTAATCCTCCAGGAAGCGCATAATACGAGATACTCTATTCACCCAGGTTGTGAAAAAATGTATCAGGATTTGAAAAAGAATTATTGGTGGATGGCTTTGAAGAAATCCATAGCCACTTATCTAGCTAAGTGTCTGACGTGTTCGCAAGTTAAAGCCGAACATCAGAAACCGTCAGGACTTCTACAACAACTTAAGATTCCCACATGGAAATGGGAAATGGTAATTATGGACTTGATTACCTAAGACCAAACGTTGTAACAACACGATTTAGGTCATTGTAGATAGACTGACTAAGTCAGCGCATTTCATGCCAATTAAAGAAACATATAACTCTGACAAATTGGCTAAGTTATATGTGGACAAGATTGTGTCCCTACATGGTGTGCCGATATCTGTTGTATCTGATAGAGATACTAGATATACATCTCATTTTTGGAAAAGCTTCCAACAATCCTTAGGCACAACATTAAACTTTAATACGGCTTACCACCCGCAGACGGATGGACAAAGTGAGCGTACTATTCAAACCTTGGAAGACATGCTTAGAGCATGTGTGATTGATTTAGGTGGAACTTGGGATGACCACTTACCCCTAATAGAATTCCACTATAATAATAGTTATTACACAAGAGTCAAGGCTACTCCTTTTGAGGCCTTATATGGGAGAAAATGCCGAACGCCCGTGTGTTGGGCAGAAGTTGGGGAAGCCCAACTATCAGGACTAGATATTGTCTTGGAGACCACGGATAAGATTGTGCAAATCCGTGATAGACTCAAAGCTGCCCGAGATAGGCAGAAGAGCTATGCTGACAAGAGGCGTAAACCTCTTAAGTTCCAAGTAGGGGACATGGTCATGCTAAAAGTATCACCTTGGAAAGGTGTAATGAGATTCGGAAGGAAAGGAAAGCTAAGCCCAAGATATATAGGACCATTCGAGATAAATGGATGTGTCGACGTTGTAGCTTATAAGCTTAAGCTGCCAGAGGAGCTTAGGGGAATTTATGATGTGTTCCATATCAGTAATCTTAAGATATGTCTAGCCGATGAGTCACTAGCAATGTTACATAATGATGTGCAGATAGATGAAAACCTGAGGTTCGTTGAGAAACCGATTTCGATCGAGGATTGACAGGTTAAGAAGCTCCAAAGAAAACTGATACCTATACTAAAGGTCAAATGGGATGCCCTTCGAGGTCTCGAGTATACATGGGAGGTTGAGTCAACTATGCGACTAAAGTAGCCCAATCTTATTGAATAAAATCTCGAGGTCGAGATTTCTTTTAAGGGGTGCGGATGTAACACCTCATAAAATTGTGTCCAATAGTGTAGTGACACGTGTCGTATTTTTTGAAGTCTATTAAAGACTAATAGGAGTCAACATGCTTATAATGAGCCTTTGAGTGATCCTTTACGAAGTCCTAACTCTCATACGTGCCACTTGTTGGAATAGAGAGGTTAATTCTGTAACTATATAAAAGTTGGATAATGGAGGGGTTAAAAGTGCCAACATGTTAATTTATACCTCTGAGTGACCTTTTAAGGAACCGAGAGCTCGACAATGACCGGGCATGCTCCCGGGTATGCCAAATATTGGTTACGGAGGGCTAATATGCTATAAAGGTGTTTTAGGAAGTTTTATAAATTGAGGGGCTAAATGTGAAAAACTTTAAAACTGGCCATGGGCGCTCGGGGGCGGGGGAGGTATGGGCCTAACCTCTCGCGGGGCACGAGAGGCCTGTGTCTCCAGAAAATTTTCTTGGCCTCCACACATGTTGCCAAAAACCATTTTTTTCGAAACTATGGACTTCCAAATTGTTATGCCACGTTTTAGGACACTTGTAAGCTCCCTCTAACACCCCTTAACACCTTGCATCACCTCCTTCAAGGTCTTCAACTATAAATAGGTGCAATACTTCACCATTTGAACTTGAACCTTTCTCATTTAACATTCTATATCCCTCCTCTGGAAGTTCCTAACTGAAAGGAGCATCCAACTCAGTTCTATTACATCCTAGGAATCACTTGTAAGTGTTTCTCTCTCTTGCATTTTCCTTTATAGGCTTTTATAGCAAAAGTCAAGCGTTTTACGGAAAACGCCATTACTTTCGGTTAAGACCATTATGGTCCAGCCATTGTTTGTAACGAACATGGCTAAGTGAGCGTAATAAGGTAGGTGTTAATCCCTATTAAGGGCACCTCCTAAAGATCACGTTTGCTAGACCATTTGACGGGTCAAAGTATTATTATTAAAAAGTCAAACAGGCCTTTTTTCGGAAATGTTATAATCTGAGCTTATATATGTTATGAAACATGTTTTGACACTTAAACAAGTTGGTAATAATTATTAAAACATGTAAGAACATGTTCGGCTCGTCTATTTCAGTTCTAGGGTCGGTTCGCAACAGAAAGTCATGAATTTTGACTTCTGCTTTGACTTTCGATTCTGACCCGATTTAGATTAGTTAGCTACTAATGTAAGGTTGCATTATGATCGTAGTATAATGTAGCATAACCCTCTGAGGTTATATTACAAGATCATAATTAGAATCTGAGTTTATGCACAAGTTCCATAATTATGCCATTTTGACAAAAATACCCTTTTTGCATAAAACAAGGTTTAATCGATAACGAACATGAAAATGATTTTCCTACTAATGTAATATTATAAGTAGGATTATTTGTGATGTCAAATCAGATTATAAACTGAGTTTATAAACAAGTCCTTGCATTATGTCGACAAAGGACAATAATGCCCTTGTGGCACGTAAAATAATTTTAATAATACTTTTTCATATCAAATCTTTTACCTACTTAAAATATGTAAAGCATAAAAACCTAATTCTAATATCAGTTTTCATTAAACATCGCACAAATCGTCATTTTACGGCATGAGCGTCGTTTTGGCGAATAATATGGTTTTAAACCATATTAACCAACCAAGACTTGTTACCTACTGATATTAAAACTTATTTTAATTATTTCTATAGTAGGTATATGATATGAACTCAGAATCTAAAATAATTTATAAAACTATGTATAAAATTACCAAAATACCCCTTCGGTGCATAGTTTGGTCATAAATTATTATATCCCTATTGATATTATGTTATAAATAAATTATTTTCCAGAATCCTTATGGTCATAACATTAAATTATATTCAAGTTCCTTTTATACGGTATAAAATTATCAAAATGCCCTTATGAGACATAGTTTCGTTTTAAAACCTTAATGGGCATATAAGTTGATATGCTACTGATATTACAACTTATTTAAAGTATAATGGCATATAGGACTTGTTCATGACCTATCTGTTACCCGATATCGCTGATATGCGTACGGTTAAGTATGTGTAACTAGTTTAAAGAAATTAACCAAAACGGGTTTAACCTTGTCATTTAAGTCTTAAAATCCAAAATGTTTATGGTTTACCCATATTATACAAGTCAAAGTAATTGTTGGGTTGACACTACATTCTATCCGAGCATCGCTAAATCTAGCGTATTTTACCATTATTGATCATGTACGCTATTCGGTCTAAGTCTATGACTCATATAAGATCGTTAGAATATTTAATTGGTTAGCTTATGCCATAATCAAGACTAGAGCCTTCCGGTAAATGCTATGCACTTAGTTCATTTTGTGTACGGTTGAGTTATTAAATCTTGCTTTTAAGCGAAAACTAGCTCAGGCAAAGACTCTCGACTTATTCCCCTATACGGGTTTGGGTTACGGTAAACTATTACCGCTTGGTCGGAAATAGGATCAATCGAATGCCGGATTATGGCTAGTAAATCCGCATTTTCCGTTTTAATCAGTTTTGTTTGATAACTTAAACATCAGGGGTTAACTACCGTGTCCTGGATATCCTCGGCTTATTACATTAGATAATGGTCACGACCTAAGCGCGAGGTGTAGGCATACACCTGACAGACGCTCATGCTAAAAACTTACCCATAAAGTTGGGGATAACTCCTTCGTGAGTTCTTAAGTGGTGTGTACGTTAATCATGTCTCGGTTTTCGCGTTGGGCCCTGTATGTATGGACAAACATGTGAATCTGTTAACAAGGTTACAAAGTAACTTTCCCAAGTTATAAAAGATTTTGTGCCAATGTGTACTTAAAAATTATTAAAATGTTTTCAAAATTCGTCAGTTGGGTGTATTTACCATCGAAAGCTGACATATTTTCAAAAGACTAAGCTTGCAAGTGCAATACGAAATAGGTTTGCTCGGTAATGATAAGAGGATCTTGCAAATCCTAGATCTGCCCTAACGTCTGTTATACATTTTTTTTACATTTTACGATCCGCCTGTGGATCTTCTATTTCGAGCCGTCTGTATATTATTTTGTATTTTGAACATTTGGTTTGTAATAGTAATTTAACTCCAATACTTCTGTTGTCATGTATTTAATTGACTATGATGATATCAACTTACGTTACGATGTACATTTTACGATCCGCCTGTGGATCTTCTATTACGAGCCGTCTGTATATTATTTTGTATTTTGAACATTTGGTTTGTAATAGTAATTTAACTCCAAGACTTCTGTTGTCATGTGTTTAATTGACTATGATGATATCAACGTACGTACGATATTCCCACCTGGGCCCACCGGTATTTGGATTGGCTGTGCAAAGCGCGGGGTGGTTAATAACTAATTTAATAAATGATTTGATCATTATTTTAAATACACAAAAGTTTCCGGTTTACAATGGTTTCCATTAAATTTTCAAAACGGGTCTGATTTTGGGAGCCCATTTTTTACGGATGTTACAAAGAAGAACAAGACTAAGATCTAAGATTCTAACAAATTGAAGGACGAAATTGATCCCAATTCTATGCATGTGCCCTAATAAGTGATCCTCTATGCTTGTCTAACAAGTGGTAAGTCGAATTTCTTGATTTGATGATTTGTAGAAAGTCGGTCTCAACCCATCATGAGTTCATATGAAAATTTATGCAATTGTGAGTGAGGATCATATAATAGAACATGAATCATGCTTGAATTAGATAAATAGATGATTTAATGTGGATACCACTTGAAATGGGGATGTTGTGAATTGTAGTGAGGAATTATGTACAAATTAATGTAATGATTATGTAGGAAGTTACTTAAAATGGGTATTTGCTAGATGAAATTTGATTATGAATGAATGTTAAATGAAATTAGTTGAATTTGATGATCTTGATATGAATATGTGAGGAAATGCATAAGATACTTGTACTTTATGCTTTGTTAGTGGTATGCACTCCAGGTGTTTGATGAGATGCTTGGGTATTGGTTTTAAGTAATAAAGATGATTTCATATGCATATGATGGTAACTGATTAGCATTGATGAAATTATGAGTTGTTAGATCAGAATGTTAACGTACATGTGAGATGAAAGCATGAGATTGAAAGAATGTTGAATATGAAATTGTAGGCGTCAAGGAAGAAAGTACAAGTCAATTTGGTTTGCAAGGTAAGTTCATACGAACTTCGTCGTATACTATTACTAGTTCGTTAGTTATTCTTTAAGGTATGGAAATATGAAATGATGGATAAAAGGAAATTGTTAGATAATGGTATTGTAAAGTATGTACATTACCCCATTTCAAACTGGTCAAAATGAATGGTTAGTAAGGTGATAAAATTACGAATATGATGACTCGTTATAAACGTGTCAATAAGGATGAAAATGTTTGTTGTATGGACCCGTATGGTCGGGTCGGATGAATTGTTGTTTGATGTTATAAGAATGAAAACTATGATTTCGTTGTAGCCGAAATTCTTACAAGTAAAGTTTGTAAGTAGGAAGGATGTTATAACACCATAACCGTGTTTATGGGTCAATTAAGGGAGTAAAGGAAGGATAAGATATTCTTTTATGTTAAAGCGTTATACTAACAAATGCATTTGGGTGGTGTATAATAGGAATATCACAATCTTGATAATGGCGTGCTTGGAACGAACACACTGCATCACCCTTTACGCGCTTTCGTCTCAAGTTTTGATGCAAATGGGTCAAACAAATATTCTTGGGATGTAAATGTTGTTTTAAAATACTTTTGTCTTTGTGTGTAACTTAAAATTTGAATTTGATACGGTTGTTTAGGCAAATGTAACCTTAAGCGTTAAAATGTTGTGTTTGCTTCGTAAAAATGGAAGGGGCATTTTGGTTGAAGTTTCACATTACATTATGAAAGTTGAAGTTATATGTCTTTTTGACCTTCCGACGAATGGGTGTTACATACTATCCCTGGATTGGGACCACCTTATATTCCTTGTTTGGAGTACTACTAAATAAATACCACAGTTTATATTCATGTCTTTAGCATTAAACGAACTCTATCTGAAAGTTCTCACACATTATACTGATTAGTTGCCGGGTTTAGCGAACATGATATTAGTTGATAGTGCTATTATGTTTGACAAACCTAACACCGTGGTGGGAAGGACGGGCGTGAACTTTGCCTTGGCAACTGGTCACGATGATAGACATTGACACAGGGCACAAACAACTACAACAGTTAAGTTTCGGTACCACACAGTTTAGTAGCTTAATGATTTGGGTAGCTCCCCATGACATGTCTGATAAAACTAAATTATTTAAACGAACTTATTTTTGTAACAACACTGAAAACTATGAACTCGCCAACCTTATGTTGACACACTACTCCATGCTTTGTAGGTCGTTAGGTACAGCTATGGATGGATTTTGCATTCGGCTGGAGTGTGTGGTTCGTTAAGCCTTATGTTTCATACATTTATTAAGCTTGTGGTTTTGAGTTTATGATGGGTTTACTTTATTTTTCTGCTGCTAAATAAAATTGTGTTTTTGGACTTTTAAACATTGATCACTAACTATGTTGATTGTGATGATTTTACAACTTAATTAATTGCTTCAACATGATTAGTGGCTAGATTCTAGTCAGTCGCACGCCTCGGAATAAAACTCCGCATGTGGAGTTCGAGGGTGTGACATTAACTCTTTTTATCATATAACACTCTTTCCTTTATGTAGTGAGCACAATTTAAAAAAGGATACCTTTCTAAATACTTAGCAGCAATACGACCACATTTGGCTTTCTCACTCTTAGCAAGGTACAAATTCCTACCATTAGTCATGAATACCTCTCACTGCCTCATTAAAGGCATCCCTTGATGAAACCTTGTTCCTACCTGCAAATAAATTTCTTTCCGGTTAGTGTGTTCACCGACAGATAGAGCAGCTTCCTTGTACTTCTTACCCCTCTATCATCATCCTCACTATCACCAAGCGTGATAATGTCACCATCAGATTCCTCATAACTACTATACCCTCTATTGTGAACACCTTGCATCATTACTTTCATACAACTTTCCCTTTGTTTCTTTTTCTTGTAAGCAGTCATCAAACAACTTTTTTTTGGCTTCAAAATCAAATTTACTACCTTTCTAACTTCACCTTGTGACTGTCTCCATTCAAAATCCTCCATATTTGACACTAAACCAATTACCTCCTCATCATCGCTGTCATTAAACTCTCCTGACCCAACTACTTCAACTTTATAGCACTATCATCACTAACTTCAGCATGTTTTGTGTCTATATGCACTGCAGCCTTCTTACCTGATGACTTAGATCTACTTATAAGGAAACCTTATCAGTTGACCTAGCAGGCTTTTTGGATTGAGCTTTTTGTTCATTGGGCTAAGAAGGGGGGTAGAAAGCTAATTTAGTGGACCTGGAATGGAGTGGGCTTCAGGTGCCATTGATGGACCATGTTGGATAAGTAATTCCATAAATGGTTCAGTCTAGCTGAAAACCTTCATAACCAAGTCCAACAAATCTTTGTGTTTATGAAAGTGCCTAAGTTTCCCGTCTTCAGCATCCAACCCATACATATGAATGTCCCTAGATTTGTAAATACCCGATTCCATTGCCTACTCTACTAGTTCAAAGTATGAAACATGGTCTACATTTATTCTAACTAACCTTAATTCACCCCAACATACTGTGGTTGACCAAATCCTACTTCAATATGACCACCATACCAAAGTATGATATCTATTGTTTCCACCATCTCAAAACAATGCGTAAAAATAAAAATTCTACAAAATCGTACCTTGAATGCCAAAGACTAGGGCTTGATTCTTGTATCTTTTTCATTGATAATCCTCTGTATGTCAACGAATAGGTTTAGCTCTATTAAGAGAGGATCTAGGGTTTCATATGGACTAAATTGCCATGTAATATATTCCAAGTAGGATAGTGCCTAACACGTAAGATCAAAGCTAACAGAGTTAGTAATCTGTTAACAAAGTAGTTTCAGCACCACAGACTGAAAGTCAATTTGGAGGTGCCGGGCATCAAAGTGTTAGTTAAGGTGGCATTAGTCAAATGTCGATAGTTGGGAGGGATAAGATTCAATAACCTATAATTTTATGATGTCAATATATATAATATAACATGTTTTGTTTTCATAAAATGAATTTTATACCTACCTTTGTTTATAATAATAATAGTTTAAAAAACATCTTAACAGATTTTAAACATTGATCACTAAGCATGTTGATTGTGATGATTTTATAACTTAAATAATTAGTTCAACATAATTAGTGGCTAGATTCTGGTCAGTCGCACGCCTTGGAATAAAACCCCGCATGTGGAGTTCGAGGGTGTGACATTAACTCTTTTTATCATATAACACTATTTCCCTTTATGTAGTGAGCACAATATAAAAAAGGATACTTTTCTAAACACTTAGCAGCAATACGACCACATTTGGCTTTCTCACTCTTAGCAAAGTACAAATTCCTACCATTAGTCATTGAATACCTCTAATTGCCTCTTTAAAGGCATCCCTTGATGGAAACCTTGTTCCTACCTGCAAATAAATTTCTTTGGGTTAGTGTGTTCACCGACAGATAGAGCATCTTCCTTGTACTTCTTACCCCTCTTATCATCATCCTCACTATCACCAAGCGTGATAATGTCACCATCAGATTCCTCATAACTACTATACCAATCTATGTGTGAACACCTTGCATCATTACGTTCATACAACTTTCCCTTTGTTTCTTTTTCTTGTAAGCAGTCATCAAACAACTTTTTTTTGGCTTCAAAATCAAATTTACTAGCCTTTCTAACTGCATCTTGTGACTGTCTCCATTCAAAATACTCCATATTTGACACTAAACCAATTACCTCATCCTGAACCTCCTCATCATCCCTGTCATTAAACTCTCCTGACCCAACTACTTCAACATTATACTTACTATCATCACTAACTTCAGCATGTTTTGTGTCTATATCCACTGCAGCCTTCTTAACTGATGACTTAGATCTACTTGTAGAGGAAACCTTATCGGTTGACCTAGAAGGCTTTTTGGATTGGGCTTTTTGTTCATTGGGCTAGGAAGTGGGCTAGAAAGCTAATTTAGTGGACCTGTAATTGGAGTGGGCTTCAGGTGCCATTGATGGACCTTGTTGGATAAGTAATTCCATAAATGGTTCAGTCTAGCTGAAAGCCTTCATAACCAAGTCCAACAAATCTTTGTGTTTATGAAAGTGCCTAAGTTTCCTGTCTTCAGCAGCCAACCCATACATATGAATGTCCCTGGATTTGTAAATACCCGATTCCATTGCCTACTCTACAAGTTCAAAGTATGAAACATGGTCTACATTTATTCTAACTAACCTTAATTCACCTCCAACATACTGTGGTTGACCAAATCCTACTTCAATATAACCACCATACCAAAGCAAGATATCTATTGTTTCCACCATCTCAAAACAATGCGTAAAAATAAAAATTCTACAAAATCGTACCTTGAATGCCAAAGACTAGGGCTTGATTCTTGTATCTTTGTCATTGATAATCCTCTGTATGTCATCGAATACGTTTATCTCTATTAAGAGAGGATCTAGGGTTTCATATGGAATAAATTGCCATGTAATATATTCCAAGGAGGATAGTGCCTAACACGTAAGATCAAAGCTAACAGAGTTAGTAATCTGTTAACAAAGTAGTGTCAGCACCACAGACTGAAAGTCAATTTGGAGGTGCCGGGCGTCCAAGTGTTAGTTAAAGTGGCATTAGTCAAAGGTCGATAGGTGGGAGTGATAAGATTCAATAACCTATAATTTTATGATGTCAATTATAATATAACATGTTTTGTTTTCTTAAAATGAATTTTATACCTACCTTAGTTTATAATAATAATAGTTTAAAAAACATGTTAACAGATTTTAAACATTGATCACTAACCATGTTGATTGTGATGATTTTACAACTTAAATAATTGGTTCAACATAATTAGTGGCTAGATTCTGGTCGCTCGCACGCCTCGGGATAAAACCCCGTAGGAGTTCGAGGGTGTGACATTAACTCTTTTTATCATATAACACTCTTTCCCTTTATGTAGTGAGCACAATATAAAAAAGGATACCTTTCTAAACACTTAGCAGCAATACGACCACATTTGGCTTTCTCACTCTTAGCAAAGTACAAATGCCTACCATTAGTCATTGAATACCTCTCCCTGCCTCTTTAAAGGCATCCCTTGATGGAAACCTTGTTCCTACCTGCAAATAAATTTCTTCCGGTTAGTGTGTTCACCGATTGATAGAGCAGCTTCCTTGTACTTCTTACCCCTCATATCATCATCCTCACTATCACCAAGCGTGATAATGTCACCATCAGATTCCTCATAAATACTATACCCACTATATGTGAACACCTTGCATCATTACTTTCATACAACTTTCCCTTTGTTTCTTTTTCTTGTAAGAAGTCATCAAACAACTTTTTTTGGCTTCAAAATCAAATTTACTAGCCTTTCTAACTGCATCTTGTGACTGTCTCCATTCAAAATCCTCCATATTTGACACTAAACCAATTACCTCATCCTGAACCTCCTCATCATCACTGTCATTAAACTCTCCTGACCCAACTACTTCAACATTATAGTCACTATCATCACTAACTTCAACATGTTTTGTGTCTATATCCGCTGCAGCCTTCTTACCTGATGACTTAGATCTACTTGTAGAGGAAACCTTATCGGTTGACCTAGCAGGCTTTTTGGATTGGGCTTTTTGTTCATTGGGCTAGGAAGTGGGCTAGAAAGCTAATTTAGTGGACCTGGAATTGGAGTGGGCTTCAGGTGCTATTGATGGACCTTGTTGGATAAGTAATTCCATAAATTGTTCAGACCAGCTGAAAACCTTCATAACCAAGTCCAACAAATCTTTGTGTTTATGAAAGTGCCTAAGTTTCCTGTTTTCATCATCCAACCCATACATATGAATGTCCCTGGATTTGTAAATACCCGATTCCATTGCCTACTCTACTAGTTCAAAGTATGAAACATGATCTACATTTATTCTAACTAACCTTAATTCACCTCCAACATATTATGGTTGACCAAATCCTACTTCAATATAACCACCATACCAAAGCATGACATCTATTATTTCCACCATCTCAAAACAATGCGTAAAAATCAAAATTCTACACAATCGTACCTTGAATGCCAAAGAGTAGGGCCTTATTCTTGTATCTTTGTCATTGATAATCCTATGTATGTCATCGAATAGGTTTAGCTTTAGCTCTATTTAGAGAGGATCTAGGGCTTCATATGGACTAAATTGCCATGTAATATATTCCAAGTAGGATAGTGCCTAACACGTAAGATCAAAGCTAACAGAGTTAGTAATCTGTTAACAAAGTAGTGTCAGCATCACAGACTGAAAGTCAATTTGGAGGTGTCGGCGTCAAAGTGTCAGTTAAGGTGGCATAAGCCAAACGTCGATAGATGGGAGTGATAAGATTCAATAACCTATAATTTTATGATGTCAATGTATATAATATAACATGTTTTGTTTTAATAAAATGAGTTTTTATACCTACCTTAGTTTATAATAATAACAATAATTTAAAAAACATGTTAACAGATTTTAAACATTGATCATTAACCATGTTGATTGTGATGATATTACAACTTAAATAATTGCTTCAACATGATTAGTGGCTAGATTCTGGTCAGTCGCACGCCTCGGGATAAAACCCCGCATGTTGAGTTCGAGGGTGTGACATTAACTCTTTTTATCATATAACACTCTTTCCCTTTATGTAGTGTGCACTATATAAAAAAGATACCTTTCTAAACACTTAGCAGCAATACGACCACATTTGGCTTTCTCACTCTTAGCAAGGTACAAATGCCTACCATTAGTCATAGAATACCTCTCACTGCCTCATTAAAGGCATCCCTTGATGGAAACCTTGATCCTACCTGCAAATAAATTTCTTCCGGTTAGTGTGTTCACCGATTGATAGAGCAGCTTCCTTGTACTTCTTACCCCTCATATCATCATCCTCACTATCACCAAGCGTGATAATGTCACCATCAGATTCCTCATAAATACTATACCCCACTATATGTGAACACCTTGCATCATTACTTTCATACAACTTTCCCTTTGTTTCTTTTTCTTGTAAGAAGTCATCAAACAACTTTTTTTGGCTTCAAAATCAAATTTACTAGCCTTTCTAACTGCATCTTGTGACTGTCTCCATTCAAAATCCTCCATATTTGACACTAAACCAATTACCTCATCCTGAACCTCCTCATCATCACTGTCATTAAACTCTCCTGACCCAACTACTTCAACATTATAGTCACTATCATCACTAACTTCAACATGTTTTGTGTCTATATCCGCTGCAGCCTTCTTACCTGATGACTTAGATCTACTTGTAGAGGAAACCTTATCGGTTGACCTAGCAGGCTTTTTGGATTGGGCTTTTTGTTCATTGAGCTAGGAAGTGGGCTAGAAAGCTAATTTAGTGGACCTGGAATTGGAGTGGGCTTAGGTGCCATTGATGGACCTTGTGGGATAAGTAATTCAATAAATGGTTCAGACTAGCTGAAAACCTTCATAACCAAGTCCAACAAATCTTTGTGTTTATGAAAGTGCCTAAGTTTTCTTTCTTCAGCATCCAACCCATACATATGAATGTCCCTGGATTTGTAAATACCCGATTCCATTGCCTACTCTACTAGTTCAAAGTATGAAACATGGTCTACATTTATTCTAACTAACCTTAATTCACCTCCAACATACTGTGGTTGACCAAATCCTACTTCAATATAACCACCATACCAAAGCATGATATCTATTGTTTCCACCATCTCAAAATAATGCGTAAAAATAAAAATTCTACAAAATCGTACCTTGAATGCCAAAGACTAGGGCTTGATTCTTGTATCTTTGTCATTGATAATCCTCTGTATGTCATCGAATAGGTTTAGCTTTAGCTCTATTAAGAGAGGATCTAGGGCTTCATATGGACTAAATTGCCATGTAATATATTCCAAGTAGGATAGTGCCTAACACGTAAGATCAAAGCTAACAGAGTTAGTAATCTGTTAACAAAGTAGTGTGAGCACCACAGACTGAAAGTCAATTTGGAGGTGCCGAGCGTCAAAGTGTTAGTTAAGGTGGCATTTGCCAAAGGTCGATAGTTGGGAGTGATAAGATTCAATAACCTATAATTTTATGATGTCAATATATATAATATAACATGTTTTGTTTTCATAAAATGAATTTTATACCTACCTTAGTTTATAATAATAATAATTTAAAAAACATGTTAATAGATTTTAATGGCTAGGTTAATAGAAAGTGATGAATTTTAAAATGAAAATAATACCCTCACATTTTGGCATTTGAGGGAACTTAATCATTAAAGCACAAAGGTAGGGAATGAATTTCACAACTTTTAAACTTAAGAAGGATGTATCCTGCATTTTTTATCGAACTTAAAAGATGGTTTCTTAATTTTTTTTTCATTGTTGACAAGTTTTTCTGAATCAATAAAAATCATATTTTGTTGTTAGTGCACTATTTGTGGTAACAGATAAAAATCTAATTGTACTAGTAACGTCAAATGTCTTGAGTCTGTAAAATACTAGATAGAGGTTTCGTTAGGTATGGTTAGGATTAGTTAAATCGGGTCAGGATTCGATATAGTACGATACATCAGGTTTAGTCTTTCTACATGATGACAGCATGTCATTTACATCATCGTTACACAAGTATGAAGTCAACATCCAAACGTATGCATGCATGGAGATATTATACATTGGTACGACGTAAGACTTCAAGTTCGTACGAACGTAAATCAATACCTTCGTACGTACCTACTTCATCTTCTATAATAAATATCGGAACTCAACTTCGTACATGCAACAACTTCAAGAACAAGTTTGCACAAGATACACGGTTCCAATCTAGAAATGGGTGATTTGTAACGTAGACGTCGAAACTCTGTCTGGTCGTCGTTAGATCGTAATAAACGTGATTATTTACGATTTGGTGTCTGGATTACGACTCGGTTTCACGGATTCCGTAAGTAAGGCGTAAAACCGTTTAAACGCAAAACTTATATTTGGTATAGAACCGATCGTGCTCTCTCAAGTGGTATCAGAGCTACGGAAGATCTGTGTGTAATCGTTGATCGATTTGGACGAGTTTCGGTGTATTCGGATCGATTTTGGTTGATTTTCGGTGAATTTCAGACATTTTCGGTGTGTCGTGTGTATTTTACAAACTGTTTTGGTGTATTTTGGAACAATTTTTGTTCATTTCAATCTGTTTCGATAAACTTCGTTGAGTTTCTGTTTGATTCAATGATTTTCCGTGTGTCGTTTGTGCATTTCGGATAAGTTTTCATCATATCGCATATCTCTAAAGTCATCAATACCTCAAGATCTGAATCTGACTTCAATGGATTTTGAATCGTGTATCTTCTTCGAGTTTCAGATCTAGATCTGGAGTTGTGGTTGTTTATGGAGAAGAAAGATAGAAACAGATTGTTGTACTGTTGTTGATATTCAACGAAGAAAAAAAAGGAGACGAGATCTGAATTGTTATTGCAACGATATCATTTAGAGATTCCAATAACGCAGATTTGAATACTTGCTGACCGAGATCTGAACTGGTTCTCGGATCAGAGTGATCAATTTTATGAAGCAGAGACTGATGGTTCTGTTCAGATCTGTTTGTAATTGTGGTTATTTGATTGTTCAGTGTACATTACAGCGATTTGCAGGTATCGGTTGGATGTTGTGTTAAGATGTTAGGGTAAAAGAAGAAGACAGGAGACATTGGTATGTGCAGCCAATTAGAAAGCTGTTCTTTTAAAACAAATTAGGTTTTTGGTGACATTTATTTGCGACAGTTGCAGTTTCTGTTGAGAAACTTATTGGAGTGTTAAAGTGTAGGTGGTGTCGACATGTTTGTTAAAAAATTGATTTGGAGACATTTCATAGGTTTCTTGAAAATTAAAAAAAGGCAGTTGATAATAGTACTGGTGAAAAAGTATTGAGAATTGGTTTTGATTTAAGTGAGAGATGAAAAAAAGTCAAATATGAAAATGACGTTTCATTTTTAGAAGAATGAGTTTGAAATTTGAGTTGTAATATTTTACTACAGATGAGAATTAAAAGAGTATTGGACTGGTCATTGCTAAACAATACAATCAATTTATAATTAGACCGTAAAACTTTTGGATCGTGATATATGACCAAGTGTAATGGGTTGCAAAAGTTGAAATCAAGTGGGCTACAGTATTGTTATCACATTGGGCCGAGATTGTGATTTTTGGATTGTGTTTTGAGTGGTGCATTTTTGAGCCGGGTTTTTTAATATATAAATTTTTTTAGTTTGACTATTCGAATGAAAGGCGGATGTTTAAAAATAAATTTGAAAATTTCACGATTCCGCAAAATAGATCAATTATAAAGATGTTATAAAGATGACCAAACAGTACCAAGATTTAGTATATGACATGAAAGAGTTTGGTGTCCAGATTTCAGATAATGAGATGATTTTATAGTTTGCAGATTTGTTACCATAAGAGTGGGATGATTTTGTGTTCATATTAAAGAAATATTTTGATTTGTCTAAAGTTAGTGTATATGAGTTTCTTAAAAGCGTAAAACAACATGAACCGATAGCAAAAGGGAAGAAGAGGATGGAGAGAGTAAAAATAATGGTTAAGAATATTTGAAGTCAAAGAATCAATCAGATCTACAACTAAGGTTTCATGTTCTAAATAAGTATGCCCATATTGTTTCAAAAAATAAAAAGGTTATCGGGCAGAAAATGCCAACTCCCGAGTAATTTGGATAGTTTGACATTAGGAAATAAAAATTTAGAAAAAAAAAAGAAAAAGATTTTAAAAATCAAATAAAAATTTTAGTAAATGAAAAGTTAGTTTTAAATATAAGTATTTTCGAAAAACAAAAATAATAAATTCACATCTTGAAAAACTAACTAAACTTGAAAAGGATGTTGGAAATGCTAATAAAAAAGTTGAGATTTTGGAAAATAAATCGAAAGATTTTGTTGCCTCGTCTTTAATGCTAGATCATATGTTTCCAAAACCAATCAACAAATGTAAGTCCCGAAAAACCAGATCTACAATATCACACGAGACTTGTTTGGTGGCGGAATCACACAAACAAGCTATGAATCAATGACAAAAGAAATTAGATGAAATAGATAAAGATCAACTTGCATACAAATCTTGCAGTTTGTCTAATACAAGTTATGTGAAACCACCAAAAAGCTAATAACTCTAATACATCATTATCTATTTATACTAGAGTGTTAGTGCACCGTTAACCTAAGCCCTAGGCCCAAAAGCCTTTCCCAAGCCCAAAACTACAAGCTAGCCCCAAATCACTATAATGACTAATGCATAAACCTAACAGGGCCTAACAATCTCCCTCTAGGTTTACTGCATTAGTGTTGCGTTCATCTTCAAGATCCGCCTTCTCCGTTGCTTCCAAATAGGATTCACGTAAAGTTTGTTGTGGATAATGTTTGCCACTACACCGGTCCACGACTTCGCACAAGATTCATACTTGTCAATTGTGTGGATTTGATGTTGACCCGAGACTTTATATCTTCTTCATGAAAGCAGATCAACTCCAGTGTGTCTGATAATCGGAATGCCTGTTCTTGTGTTACAACTACAACTTTGCCCGTTCTCGGATCACATGCCTAGTATTTGAAGTTCTTTAGCACACCCTTTCTAAATTTAGGAGCAGCAGGAATGATTTTGTCTTTATTTGTTGGTGGCCATATCACATTCTGAAGTGTTCGATTGGTATGGGGATCGCGAATACCTGGACTTTTCTTCAGATAGGATTTTGAAGTCTTCAATGTTGGGAAATGGTGTTTCACTTCATAGTCGAGCTTTGCGTGAAAGTGCCATCCTTTACCACGCTGATTTGGATCAGAATTAGAATATTGAGCTCGTAGTAAATTCTACAGGTCGATTTTTTTCCACGATTCGAACTGAGACTCCTTAGAGTAGTATTCCCTGTGTCTACTCTCTCTTGTTACCAGCCATAAACTCCTGTCATTATCATACTTCCAACACTTGACGCCTGATTTGTTTCCAACCTTGTCATACTGACTTGATCCTATTTCCATCACATATCGATATGATACTTTTGTTGGATCTTTTTGATTGAAAATTTTCATCAAGAGGATTCAGATCTT
This sequence comes from Scalesia atractyloides, assembly GCA_947069175.1. Classification (NCBI taxonomy): domain Eukaryota; kingdom Viridiplantae; phylum Streptophyta; class Magnoliopsida; order Asterales; family Asteraceae; genus Scalesia; species Scalesia atractyloides. The sequence goes on along the minus strand of CAMTDV010000116.1, from coordinate 18,483,125 downwards.
GGTTCTTCATGACGAACATTTGGTTGTTACTTGATTTCTTCTAAGGCCGCTTTCTTTTCTTCATTTGCTCAGCAATTAAATAATCATTCAAACCAGCTTCATGTTCTTCGTCAACTGCAACCTTTTCTTCAACAATTCTCTCGTGATGTGATACGTTTTGAGAATCATCGTCCTTATCTGCGAATTCACTGCCAAACTTCTTTTGCAACTTAGCCTTCATCTCATAAATCTCTGCCATTAATAAGATCACGTCACCCTGAAGTTATTCAATAGCTTGATCTCTGATTGTCACTAGATTTTATAGAGATGCTATTTGAGTGTTTTTCAACTCATTATCTTGTTCTAACAATACCAATCTTCATTGCAGTTTCCCAACATCCAATTCTTCATCATCATCACTGTCAAACTGTTCGATAAACTTTCTCTTTTCTGCAGCTATTCTCATCGCAGCTTTATCTTGTTTAATAAACCAACCACTGGAACTGCCTTCTTCGAATGGAGCTCCAATAGAGCGTTCTATTTATGATCCAGTGGTGAAGAAGTCATGCTTGTTCGTTTCTTTATCAACAACTGTAAATTCGGGGCATCTTGTGTAATTGGTTTCGGAATGGTACTTGAGCTTGTGAGCTTAGGATCAATGGGGTTTTCTAGTTCAGTTATCTGTCTTTTCCATGATTCTTGCTCTTGAACATCATCATCTTTTGCTTGTACTTCTTTAGTAGAGACAATTTAGGAGGAGGGATCTAAGAATCAGCCCTGTAGTGATGCGAAAGTGTTGCACGATTTTAGTCGATATCAAATTCAGATCTCTAACGGTTTCCTCAGCTTTCTAAGAATCAACATGTTCCAATTCATTATCTTCTTCGTCAGTTACTAAATCTTCAACATCAGAACTTACTTCTGTTTTGCACCAATGATTTGTCTGTCGTGTTCTTCAGCAATGATAATATTCACTGGTTAGGTGCCATCACAACTTCTTTAAACTTTCCATTCTTCACTAGATCATACTTTCTAGTAAACTTTATCTTGGTTGTATCACGCTGCATGCAGGCCGCTTCGAAGCAACTAGGAACCATAGGTTTCAGATTCAGATAGTTTGTGCTCTTTACTAGCTCCGGATACTTCTCATCGAGAATCATTTGCATAAATCTTGGGTATAACAGAAAAACCTTCTTCTTGGTGTTCTCCAGCATGTTCTTCATGTTGTCGAAAACTAATGCCGAGAAGTTGTAATCCCAATCGTTGAGCAGAGCAACTTATGCAGTAGTTCGTGTCTAGTTAAGCTGATCTTGGCCCCCTTTATTTTCTAAAATACATTGCAGGAAGATGTGAGCTAGACATCTCCAATATGACAGAAACATTTTCTTCAGTATGGTTGGATAAGCGTCCTCATAGCTCATGCGATGAAAAGCTTTGACAAAATTATCTTTATCAAATGCGGTTGGATGACGTTCCGTTTCTTCATACTCTAACATCTCTCGTACAACCGCCACCGAAATAAAAATATCCTTCCCTTGGATCTTTGATTCAAGAGTTGCTTCGCCCTTCTTAACTTTAGCGTTTATCCAGAAATCCTGAATCATCTCCTCGTCAATAACTAGATTTATCTTCAAAGCATGAGTGAGTCGGCAGGAGTTCAGACCGACTATCAATTAGTGAAATATCTTGTAGTACTCAGCTGGAGGACAGATAAGTAGCAGGCTTGATTATGAAAGGCCTTGACATCAAGCTTTCATCTTTCCATCATCTTTTGCACCATTTTCTGCACTTTGAACAAAAACGTCAAGTTTTTATAGTAAAACAACTTAGTTGACCTCTTTTTACCGTTCAATCCTAAATCAAACAGTTCAAAGAGCCAACAAGTCACAAAGTTCAAATAAAGGGGGTCATGGGGTCAATCAGTTCAAAGGTTTAAAAACAGTGATGAACCAGTCAAACAATGAAAAAGGTTCAAAAATAGTTATGAACCAGTCAAACAATGAAAACGGTTCAAAAACAAATTGAACCAGGTCAGTAGTATCTCAGATTGACCGGGACAATAGGGTTCAAGGGCATCTCGAATGAATTCTTGTTACTCATCCGAGATGCACTAACATCTCGGATAAAGATGTTAGATCTCAGATGATATTCGAGATTCATTCGAGACACATATAGTCACCTAAGATCCATCCGAGATGCTATGAGTTCCATCCGAGATGCAAAGGATATGTATGACCTAAGAATTTGAGTTAGTGAGTCCGAGAGAGATCCGGGATGAGCAAAAATGTTCGAAATGACTCGAAATGAGTCAAGATTACTTATGAAATAGACTCGAATTGGGTCGGGCCCATCTCGCAACAGTTGTCCGAGATGAGAGGACATGTCCGAGACAGGTGGGCCAATTCGAAATTGGTGGGCCCATCCGAAATGTTGTTCAACAATGTGGGCGCCACTCTTTTCTGAACAGTAACCCCTTTTGTCAAAATCCGCGATCCAACCAACTGAGCAACCTTTTATAATAATAAAATAAAATAATAACATAATAATAATAATAATAATAATAATAATAATAATAATAAAGAGGAGAATTACCGTGGAATCAAACCATTTTTAGATTGAGTAAGGAAGGTTTTTCAGCACGAGCTTTGCTAGACTGGTCCATGCGATTGCCGATATATGTGTCCCCTTAAACTTATCACGTCAGCTTTCCCTTTTCAACCTTGTGACTTAATTAGACTATAACATACGTATGTCCCATATCAAGGCATACCCACGCGATCAAGGTATGTTCAACATTTCGTCATAACACGTTTGTATACTTAGATCATCCTTTCATTTTACAACGTCAGACTTGTTGGTGGACAGGTCAGTATATCATAACGCAAAGTAACGGGTTAGGATTTTATACCTTATATGGTAATCTTGACTTTTCAAGCACATGGAATGTTCTCATGATTAAATTTCCTTTCTTTTAAAGTTTTGGCCTTCAATTTTGGCTCCTTGAGGATATACTGATTGTGCCTAGGTCTTCATATATCTAGATGCAACAGAAGGGTAGCCCTGATATCCCAGATGACTCATCAGTATACCAACCTAGAACTTCAGATGTCGGCTATCTATCAATGCAGGATTTAAGACCATGAAATCATACATCGATGATATGTTACCCACGTGATGTATAACTTGTAGAATTTTGTCACTTGGTATGTATTTGCCCTTTGAGCGATAAGCCTATCAACACATCGCAGTGGATCCTCGCCTTTTCAGCATCGATACCTTACATATGTTAATCAAATTCGTTACCGTGAACATTTTTATTTTTCCAAAACAACAAATATTTATCACCCTAAATTTGTGCAAAAGTAAAATACCTTATGCACAAATTTAGTTATTTAGTGTGGCATTTTGCATCCGCATCTCCAAAACTTATAGGATCGGTTTACAATAGCAAAGGTCCTAATTTGTTGACCTAGTATACACGTGCGGAATCCGTGTATAGGTAGGCTACATTGTAAACAGGTTGTATTCACTTTAATCACTGTTTCATTAACTTATTGTATGTTACAGATCCTAGAAATAGTCGAACAGAGCTCTGCCGTCCAAATCACAAAACGTTACAAAGGAACTAGCTTGCACATCTATTTATAGATAAACATTACCTTCGCACGAAGCTAGATTCTATTTTCGTGCAAACATAAATCTCCTTCGTACAAAGATAGTTCACTTCGTACGAAGTGTATATCCACTTCTTGCGAAGTGACCAACATACATTCTAACATTATGCAACTATATACAGACTTGATACTATTCGATGATGTAGGCGACAGACATATGCATCAACATTTTCCCGCTTGGCGGTTGCCGCAATCCTCGAATCTTCATTTAAGATCTAGAGTCTTTAATATTCTTTAAGTTTCTTCAAAACTTTAATAGCTTTAACTTTCTTGATATTCAGACATTATTAATAGTCTTCTATTTTCTTTGATCTTGAATAGTAAACATTGCATATAAGCAGACTCCCCCTTTCTTTGAGCATTCTTTATCATCATTCAACATTTCTATCCTGCTCTTCCTTACATTTAACTTCATGTTCATTCTTTCATACATTCAAATAAACATTTCAGATTCAAACTTTGAAATTTCTAAATATAAACATTTCAAATTTTAATTTTTTTCTCATTTATAAACACTCTTAGTTAACCAAGTCCAAATTAATGACCTTGATTATCTGATTTATCTATTAAGTTCAAATTAATGACCTTGATTGATCTTATTAAGAACTGACTTACGTTTTGACTCAAATTTAAGTTTCAACTTAATGAACTTTAATCATTTTCGAAAAGTTTCAAATTTCTGATTTTTGTTTAGCAGCTCTCGATTTTCAAAATCAGCTTTTCATCATCGGTAGTCGAAAGTAATCATGAACTATATTAACAGAACTATGTACAAAAATATTTACTGACATATTTTAGTTGAGTTTGTATTAGAGGATCTATCAGTTTTGAGATATATAACTAGTACCGTTGACCTTTATAAGACTTTTAAACATATTCACTTATATTGTTGGTATACCAATCCACTTAAACCTCTACAGATTTCTCAATTGTTCCGAGATACGTTAGGTAATTTTAAGCACTTGACTTAACAGTGTTTCCCACCTTATAATATACTCCCGTATCAAGATTCCCTTGATTTCCTTTTAAAGGTGAATATACCTAATTGATATCTTTATCTGGGTAATGCGAGACCTTGAGACTTAGGTTAGTACCACCATACCGGCAAATAGATGAAGACTCGTCTTGAAAGTAGTGTTCCAATTTGGAATCTTTTACTGCAATTGTGGGATCTTTTGATACTTACAATTTGCTTAGTTTTTGGGTTTTAAAAGAAAAAGTATTCTACAAGTTCTAGTCCATTGCCGGCGGAAAATCATAAGAACATGTATAATACCTTAGATTTCAATTATTTATAGACCTAGTATCTCAGAATTCGGCAATCTCTCAAACGAAATTTCGGTGTACTAAGACCATATATCCGAGAGTTATTAAGCCACTAATTAAGAATTTTTTTCTTTTTAGTTTATATCTCAGAAACAATCTACTAAATGTGTGAAGACTACTGGCACATCCCAGTGAGACCCGTTTAAACTTTATAACACTTCAAAGCTTTAGCATACCGTGATAAACAACTGATATACTATCATTTCCTCTTTTCACATTAAAACTCTGTTTGTCTTTTTCATGTTTTGGTATATTTTTTTATTTTTTAATGTTTTTGTATTTTCTACAACATTTCTTCCCTTAAAATTAAAAACATATTTTTGGATTTTGTTTTTAAATAATGAAATTCTAAAAAACTGTATAAAATGTGACAAACCGATGAGAATTACTTCAATTCGCCACTATACTGCTTCACATTTTTTCTTTTCTTCATTTCTATTTCTTCCCCCTCATGATAACAAAATCTTAGACCCTTGTAATTTTAAAATAATAAAAAAGTATTTTACTCAACAATCTTTTCAATCAGTATTGTTTAATCAACAGTGAGGGTTCTGTGAAATGTTCAAATTTTCTTAAAAAATTTGTCAACTTGAAAAGTAAACGTTATTGAAAATTCCGTCATCGCCGTTATGTAGACCAAGTTATCATGGCCCAAAAATCCTTATTATGTGCTAGGAACCTTAGTCTTCATGTTACTTTATCTTCCAAAAGATCCTTCACACAAATGCAAACAATCAATTGAATAGTTTAACCCAATATTTTTCAATCTTAGGTTTATTCTTAGTTTTGATTTTCTTTTCACAATCAGGTTTATTGGTGACTTCCTCAAGTTTAGAAAATCTCCTAAATTTTTAATTTTCACTGATTGTTCAGTCTTTTCAACAGATTTTTCTTTTATTGCCCATTTTGTTCAACCCTTTCTGACTTCCCGGTTGACACAAATTTTTCAACTTTTACATGAAATATTCCCTTTTTCATCACCCATGTTTGATTTTTAGACATTGCTTTCTTGAAATAGAATATAGAATCTTTTCGTTCAGCACTTTTTGAAGTTTCACCAGCTTTGAAATTTGAAAATTTAGTGTTAACTGGTTTCACTTTGTTTGTAGATTCTTTGACTTGTTTCCAAATTTGTGCTGGTACAAACATTGGTGAGTTTCGCTTTAAATCTCCGGAATTTTTCTGAACATCGGAAACAGTTTTAGGCTTTGACTTTGGACATTGTCTAACAATGTGTCCAACTTTGTTACATCGAAAACATTCCTTAACCTGTTCTTGTTGTTGTTTTCTAGCATCAAACTTATCGTTTTATTGCTTTTTTCCCAAACTTTCTTTTTCCTTTTCTGAAATTGTTCCTAAAACAAAGTTTATTTTCATTGAATAATCCGGTTTTTTGAACCTGTGATTGGTTTTCTTCTTCATAGCATATCCCAAACCTTTCTTTTGTCTTCAGGATATTTTTTTACTATTATGATTATAAAAACGTTTAGGTTTGGAACTGTAAAACGTTTTTAACTTTCTAAGCTCCGGCAATCTCATTTCAACTAATTTAAACACTTTTTCTATTTTTTTAACATCCACGTTCTGAATCGGAAATTCTTCATAAGAAAATAGTTTGTCAGATCCTTTCACTTTGTATGCTACCATCTTAGGATCATCTTTAAAACTTGGTTCTAATTTTGAAATATAATTCTTATGAAAACTTTCTTCATTTTCAGAACCAGAATGTGAATTACTCTTTTCAGCATCTATGTTTTCGAAAACATTTTCAACCACTTTTGTAACCACATCAGAATCACATTCATAGGTCACACCAATGTTCTCAGGCAACTCGACTTTTTGTTCCATTTTTAGGTTTAGATTGAGTACCTTCTCCTCTCCTTCATGATTTCTTCTAGAATAATAGTTCTAGATTGGAGGAAGAACACGATGATAACCCGAGTTAGTGTTCTAAACTCCACTTTTATTCTCTTCCTTGTATTTTTTATAAGAATACGATCAAATACGCATGAAGTTGTGGGGTAACTGATTAACAATTTGTTGACCCTTTCGGCTTCGATTATGACTTTCTCCAATTCTTGTTTTAGATCGGCAATATTGTTCAGATGAATATTGATTGCCATCTGTTTATCCATTACCGTAGATTTCAACATGTCGATTGTAGCACCATCTTTTAGATTAGCATCACAGTGAATTTTGATGGTATAGCTTAGCTTGTCATAAGCTTATTCCATTTGATTGTAATCTCGTGACATATTATCTGTATGACATTTCAGCTCTTTATATCTCTCATCTTTAACAATACACGATTCACACGGGTTTGAGCACTTTGCTTTATATATTTCATCTTTTTTAGCACAAGATTTGCATTGCTCTATACATTTTGTGCATTGTTGTTCTATCTTGATTTTCTCATTCTTTTCAACTTCCTTCTCTTCCTAGTCTCTCTCAACTTTTATCTTCTGAGAAATTTTCATCTTCTCCTTGAGAATGATCTGGTTTTTCTGGAAGTTTATCATATTTTACACTTTGTTTTTGTTCACCGAAGAGTCATGCAAAAGCATTAAACACGTGAGAAGGCATAGATTAATTAAACATATTAGGAATAACATCTTCTCTATCTTTCTCTTTTAACTGTTTCTCTTCTTCTTCACTCTTTGTGCTTTGACTTTGTTCATCAGATTAACCTACACATGTAACAAAATTATTAGATTGAGATGACATGAACATTTGTAAAGCCTCAACATCTTCAGAACACGATCATTCATAAAAATACTCAGTTGGAAACTCATAGTCAATTCCTTTATCAAACACCATCTCATTATTATGCATTTTTATTGAAAATTTTGATCACTAAAAATTTGGTGTGAAATTCTCTCGATGTGTCCCGGAACAACCCGTATTTATTGTCAAACTCTCGAAAAAGTTTTCAATCACCAATTTTTTTCTAAACACTCGTCTCGTCGCTACGATCAAAAAAATGCCTTTCTTAGGTTACCTTCGTACGAAGATAAAATTTTCACTTCGTGTGAAGAGGGTTTCACAATTTTACGTTTTTTCCAGTTCTATCAAGAATTCGGTTGATTTTAGGTTTGATTCATTCAAGGGTTTGTTATTAGTCCATTTAAATGGTCTTGTGAAAAAACCAGTCCAATTTGTCCGGGAAATGTCTACAATAAGAAAGAATGAGTAGGAGAAAGATGTATTTGTCCAATGTCTTCAAATCAGCCCAACCTGCTCTGATGCCACTTATAAGATCGTTTTTTCCAATTGGAAAAATCCTAATTTGTTGACCTAGTATACACGTGCGGAATCCATGTATAGTTAGGCGACATTGTAAACAGGCTGTATTCACTTTAATCATTAACTTGTTGTTCGTTACAGATCCTAGAAACAGTCAGACAGAGCTCCGCCGTCCAAATCACAAAACGTTACAAATGAACTAGCTTGGACATATATTTATAGATAACACATTACCTTCGTACGAAGTTAGATTTTATCTTCATGCGAAGGTAAATCTCCTACGTACATAGATAGTTTCACTTCTTACGAAGATAGATTACCTTAGTATGAAGTGCATATCCACTTCGTGCCAAGAGACTAACATACATTCTAACATTATGCAACTATATACAGACTCGATACTATTCGATGACGTAGGTGATGTCACACCCCGACCCGCAGCGGAAAAAGGTGATCGGGGCATGATTGGGTTATCATCAAAGCTCATGACATTTATTATGCGTTTCATATTCATTTAATACAATTTAATGGAAACTTACAATAAATATTACAACATGTTCTAACTATCAATCTAAGCTTCTTTATTCTCTTCTAAGACATTTCCTATGTTTTCTTTGCTTCAACCTGTTCACCTGTATCATGTGTAAAAAGGTTTTGGATCAACATAAAGTTGGCGAGTGAATCCTATGGAAAAACATTTGAACAAGTTTATTAAATTGATTATGAAATATGTGCACAACCACTCATGAGTAAAAATAGATGTAAACTTATTCAACAATCATAAGATATTAAATAAAGCACACATGAACAATAATGGAACATTTAGAGGCACGCGTTGCTCAACTCGTCTCTCACGAGGAACTGAGGGGCCTAATGAATGAATTGCATAAACATGATAATATGAATGACACAACTACAAACAATATAAACTCAATGATACACACATGAACAATAATGAATTTGATTTGAGGCACGCGTTGTTCAACTCGTCTCCCACGAGGAACTGATGGGCTTAATGAATGAATTTCATATAATTTGACAAAATGAAATAAGTAATCACAACAATATAAACAATCTAAATTTAGATCACGATATGGTATGGCACAAGTTTAAATAAACTAGTTAATTATTTTGTGACACATGACACACCCCAAAACGTGTAATAAAAAGGGGGGGAGTTGTAAGATTCACTCACAGTGGGTGCGTTCGGTTGATGATGTTGAATGCACGCGAAGTGGTTTTAACCACGAGTGAAATTAACCTAGATAAATATCATTATGGTTCGGTAAGTAAACGGATTTTATTAATCTATTTTAGTAGGATTTGTTGGGTGTATTTTTGCGAGTTTAAGGCTATTTTCTAACCTTAAAAATGTTATTTTTAAGTATTTTTAATTGATTTTTAATTAAAATAAATAAATAAAAATAATAAAAAAATTTGATTTTTTGCTACAGTTGACTTTGACTTTGACCGTTGACTTGACCGTTGACCGGTTCGAATCGTGTATAAGTGCGCTGAGTGAGGCTCGAACCCGAGACCTCCCGTACGCGTGCACGCAGCTCTACCAACTGAGCTACGTGTCTAACCCGTCATATATCTGTTTTTAATTATATTTATATATTAACCAGTTTAAACAGAAAATCCTTTTATTTTAAAAATGATTTAATTTGATTCGGACGGTGCGCTCCACAGGTCTCGAACCCGGGACCTGTGGGTTGCGTAACACACAGTCCACCGCTGGACTGTGTGTTTAACATGTTATATAATCCAATTTTTATTATACTTAAATACAAACTACTTGTTTTCATTTCTGACTTATTTAAAAAGGTAAAAATAATTGTCCGGGTCGATGCAGAAGACCGGACTCGAACTCGTGCGCTGTGATTAAACATACACACAGTCCACCACTGGACTGTGTGTCTAACTTGGTTATTATTCCAATTATTATTATACTTAACATATACCGCTGTGACTCCGGTTCGGTTAACAACAACAACAAAAAAAACGTTTTTATTAAGGCAGCGTGTGTGGAACAAGATTCGAACTCGAGACCTTTGTGTGTTTAATGTGCACACAGTCCACCTCTGGACTGTGTGTCTAACCCGAGTAATTTCTTGATTTAAATTATACTTATATGTTTACCGAACTTCATCTTCTTCGTTGTGTTATAACCAGAAGTGATGACTGACTGGTTCGAAATGTTGATTCAGGTTTCTTTAGCGTTTTATGATTAATTACAGATGAGGTATAAGTAAAAAGAAAGGAAAACAAGCGTGAGGTATACCGACTAGCTTTCCTCTGTTTTCCGGCTGAACTCCGGCTACAGCAATCCCTTCCGGCGACGAGTGTCTTGCAGCAGAGAATCTTCAGAAAGCTTACAAAGGGTGTGGGTGACTTCGGTATAAGCTCAGAGGGTTTAGTAAGGTTTAGAAGTGGAAGGTTCGGTTTTCCGGCGACGAGCAGAAATATTCCGGCGAGTGAGTTTTCGCCGAGAAAGGGTGCGGTTATGAGCGAAAAGGTTTGCAGAAGTTCGAGGTGGTTTTTATAGGGCAAATCGTCGATGTATTTGGCCCGATTTCCAACTGGATTCATTGGTTTGAATTTCTCCGGCGGTTATAACTTTGGTCGCGGACTCAGACGTCGGTTATAACCGATGTAGCGTTTATGTTTTACTTTATAACTGAAAGAAACGTTAAGTTCCGCGAGATTACCGGGATTTCCGACGACTGAACTTTTGGGCGCCGGTTTTGAATTCGGAAAGACACTTTATGAATTAAATGATCTTAATAATTAACAGACAATACAAGTGGCGCAGTGGTTTGTGTGTTGTGTGTTAAGTTGTTGCCGGACCGGTTACTGACCCGGGTTCGAAACCCGGCAGAACCAAAATATTTTTATTTTGCGATTTTTAACAGTTTTTCAAAAACAACTTATATAATCCCGTATAATAATTGATTATGTATCGTTTAAAATTTTTTTTGGGCATTTAATTCGCAACGAAAATTTTAACTGACTGTTCGGTTGATAAACGGAGCGGGTTTGGTAAATCCGTTTTTTACGGATGTTACAGTATCCCCTGCTTTTTAGAAATTTCGTCCCGAAATTTAAATAGTGATATATTTGACTAAAAGAATGATGGTGTTTAGTTTGTCAGTTACTTGCTTAGAAAAAGTAAGGGTTTAAGTTTTTGTTTGAGGCGGTAACGTTCCATGTAAAGGTTAAGTACCCTATTACAGGAATCGCTTTTTGTTGCCTACTGTTATAAGTATTGATAAGCAGAAATGATTCGCTAAAAATGATATCATGCATAAGAATTTCGATACGTTTGGAAAAGTATGGTTATATCCTAAGGCAAAACTTCTAACACTACAACCTACATGGAACATAAATAAACACAACAACTGATATTTGAACATAAGTAAACACAACAGCTAATATTTGAACCCACATTCTGATAGCATATATGTTTGAATGGTGGAAATTCCTCTCTCGCTTGTTATGATGGAGAGGTTAGTTTATGTAGAAATGGAACACAATCCAATCTCTCTAAATAGCAAGATGATATATATGTAACACAAATTCCAACCAAGGCAATACTAAATCCTACATCGAACTTCTCATAGTCGCCTGATAATGCCTCTGATCCTTTGGCAAGAATACTTATATATAGAAAGTACCAGCGGCGTATCCACCATATTCTTGCCAAATTTTCATTGGTTTTATCCACAAGTTATGATTAGTTACCAAGAAACTAATAAATCCTACATAGAACTTCTCATAACCGTCCGACAATGCCTCTGATCCTTTGACAAGAATACTTATATATAGGAAGTACCAGCGGCGTATCCACCATATTCTTGTCAAATTCTCATTGACTTTATCCGCAAGTTATGATTAGTTCTATGCGACTCTACAACAAACACAACAACCATAAGATACTGATAATGAAATTGTCTGTGCGCTCAAGGCTCAATCAAACGGAGCCGAACGTATTGCATGTACTGAAAATGAAATTGTATGTGCGCTCAAGGCTCAATCAAACGGAGCCAAACGTATTGCATGTACTGAAAATGAAATTGTATGTGTGCTCAAGGCTCAATCAAACGGAGCCGAACGTATTGCATGTACTGAAAATGAATAACTTAATCTAAACAACAATCACACAAACAGCCTATGCATGGAACCTCTCATAACCGCCTGATAATGCCTCCGATCATTTGACAAGAATACTTATATATAGGAAGTACCAGCGGCGTATCCACCATATTCTTGTCAAATTTTCATTGACTTTATCCCCAAGTTATGGTTAGTTCTATGCGACTCTAATACAAACACCACAACCACAAGATACTGATAATGAAAATGTCTGTGCGCTCAAGGCTCAATCAAATGGAGCCGAGCGTATTGCATGTACTGGAAATGTAAAAAGAACTGTGCACTCAAGGCTCAATCAAACGGAGCCGAGCGTATTGCATGTAATGAAAATGTAAAATGAACTGTGCGCTCAAGGCTCAATCAAACGGAGCCGAGCGTATTGCATGTAATGAAAATGTAAAATGAACTGATCGATCAAGGCTCAATCAAACGGAGCCGATCGTGCGGGTACGCCACAGTTCAACCGCATAATAAAATGGGGAACAAGCTCAAAACCTCATAAATAGGGAGCTGCTGCCTCGGCAAATGCATATACTGAAAACAATAAATAATAATTACTCTAACAGTCTACACATGGAACCTCTCATAACCGCCAGATAATGCTTCTGATCCTTTGACAAGAATACTTACATATAGGAAGTACCAGCGGCGTATCCACCGTATTCTCGTCAAAGTTTCATTGGCTTTATCCTTAAGTTATGTTTGGTTCTATGTGATAAAGAAAAACATAAAACTAAACGATAGGAGTTGAATCTGGATCTTCGGCGAAGAGGACTAGTTGGGTATCTTCGTTTGGGCCGTCATTATCTTCGACAGGATTGGCGTTGATATTGAAGACTCTTCCTCTTGCTGGTGGCATAGTGGTTGGGTTTTCTTGGTTTACTTGGTTAACTGGGTTTGAATGGGCTTGAGTGTTGATGACGTTAACCAATTGAGGGCATGTGTTTCTAAAGTGGGTAGGGTCGCCACAATTGAAACAAGCTCGAGCATATGGGAACACGGGGTATTGGGGTTGATGATAAGTTTGGGCCATGTTTTGAGTAGGGGAAGAGGTTTGGTTTTGAAAGGTGCGGCAAACCTTGCTCAAATGACCATAGCGTCCACAAGTTGTACATAGTCGACAATGTAAGGTAAGGGGATGGTGATAAAAACAGTTGTTGCATCGAGGGTGAGGTCCAAGATATGGCTTCTTATTTGGGTAAGTTGAGTTGGGTGCCACTTGGGTGATTGGGATAGCTTGGATGGGTATGGCGTGTGAAATTGGTTGATTTCGTTGGATAGCAGCGAAAAGTTGCCCGTCTCTTTTTCTCTTAGGATTGGGTTGAGAAGGGGATTCGGTTTGGGTGGAGTCGGAGGTTTCAGTGGATTCTTTATCCTTCTTCTTCTTCTCCTCCTTGAAGTCTTTGTTTCGGATTCGGTTCTCGGTAAGCTCTGTTGCTAACTCCATTGCCGCTTCCAAAGTTGCAGGCTTGGTACTTATTACAGGGTATTGAATCTTTGACGGAAGACCACGAATGTAGTGCTCGATCAAACGGTAGAGGGGAGTGAACATGTTGGGAACCATTTGATGTAACTCGAGGAATCTTTTGTTGTATGTGGTGTGGTCTCCTTCCTTTTGCTTCAACGAATAAAATTCATCTTCTAATTTCTTGATTTCGCTCCTTGGGCAAAATCGTCTGGTCATGATTTCCTTCAATTCGTTCCAAGTTAAAGTCATAGCATCGTCGACGGCTCGTTGGCTTTCTCTGTATTCCACCAAGTAAGTGCTATCCCATATAATCGACCGGTAGCATATCGCACTTTGCGATCGTCAGGGCAATCGCAATTTAGAAAAGTGTTCTCCATCTCTTCAAACCAATGGAGGAGAGCGGTGACGCCTTCAGTCCCTTTGTATTTTGGAGAGTCGCATGATTTGAAAAGCTTGTAGGTGTATTTAGTAGTATTTGAGGGAGAGTTGATAATGTTTTGGTTTTCTTGATTGACAGGATTAACGGTGAGTGCTTGTTGTACTTGGATTACAATGTTGGGTATTACGGCAGCCATTTGTTGAGCGATTTGGGTTCATTGGTCGCATTAGGAATGAACATTCATAAAATAATTATAGAAAAATAAATCTACTACACCCATAGGATGTCTTGGGCTTTGCTCGCCATTAGGCCCTACATGCCGCCATACTTTACCTGTGTAATCATGTGGGCCCCCATGAATACCGGTTTTTCATATGGTTCGCACGGGTTTGCCAGGTTGCGTACACAAAAACCCGGAGAAAATCGAGAAATATGTATACAACGTGTGATATTCGGAATGTGTCCAGGTGTAGACACGGTGACACCTCAAAGTAGGTTAGTTCGAACGACGTTTGGTGTGCCATGCTTTGGCCTAATAGGTCTTTCGTACTCTCATCGTTGTCCCCAGGTAGGCAAACTGGTCCGTTATATTGGATTTATACGAATGCCAACCTAGACAGGACGTTCCGACTACCGGTACTTGTACCCTTCCAGTTACTACATGCCCGTCGCAGAACTTACTTTGATGAGATTTGAAAATTGCAACAAAGTCTTTGAATAATGAGAGTATGAAAATAAATTGAATACATGAACATCGATGTAACATCCGTCAAAAACGGATTTACCAAACCCGCTCCGTTTATCAACCGAACAGTCAGTTAAAATTTTCGTTGCGAATTAAATGCCCAAAATAATTTTAAACGATACATAATCAATTATTATGCGGGGATATATAATTAGTTTTTGAAAAACAGATAAAAATCGCAAAATAAAAATGATTTGCTTTTGCCGGGTTTCGAACTAGGGTCTGTACCGGCTCAACAAAGACTTATCACCCAGCCAGTCAACCGCTCCGCCGCTTTGATTTTATGATAATAACGGAAACAATTAATTCAAATATTCAAGTTCGGAAGTTGAATTCAGTAATTGCGCCCAATTAGCAGTCGTCGGAAATCCCGACGACTTCGCCGTTAATTTACGTTTCCGCTCAAATTAACCGAAGACTTAACTCCCACAACGGTTATAACCGACGTCTGAACCCGCGACATCAGCCATAACCGCCGGAGAACGGCTGACTTCGAATTGAGACCAAATTCAGACCCCATACATCTCGATACTACCCTGTAAATTCACCCACAACTCGCCAGAAACCTTTCACACTCAAATCGCACCCTTTCTCGGCGAAAACTCACTCGCCGGAAATATTTTATACGTCACCGGAAAACCGAGCCCTTAATCTCTGAGTTTACTGAACCCCCTAAACTTATACCGAAGTCACCCACACCCTTTGTAAGCTTTCTGAAGATTCTCTGCTGCAAGACACTCGTCGCCGGAAGAGCTTGCTGTCGCCGGAGTTCTGCCGGAAAACAGAGGAAAACCAGTCGGTACTTTTCACGCCTAATTCCTTTCCTTTTTACTTTTATCTCGTCTGTAATTGATCATTAAACACTAAAGAAACCTGAATCAACATTTCGAACCAGTCAGTCGTCACTTCCGTTTAAAACCAGTGAAGAAGACGATGTTTCGGTAATGGTTAAGTATAATTATAATCAAGTTATTTACCGGGTTAGACACACAGTCCAGCGGTGGACTGTGTGCACATTGAACGCTAAGGTCTCGAGTTCGAGTATTGTTCCTCACACGCTGCCTTAATAAAAATTCCTTTTTTTCGCAAACTGAACCGGATTGATTTAGGTATATGTTAAGTATATTGATAACCGAGTTAATGACCAAGTGAGACACACAGTCCAGCGGTGGATTGTGTGTACGCTAACCCACAGGTCCCGGGTTCGAGACCTGTGGAGCGCACCGGTTCTCTGGATTTAAATCATTTTTAATATAAAGGATTTCTGTTTAAATCTAATTAATATATATATATATATATAATTAAAATCGGATATATGACGGGTTAGACACGTAGCTCAGTTGGTAGAGCTGCGTGCACGCGTACGAGAGGTCTCGGGTTCGAGCCTCACCCAGCGCACAACAATATGCACTCGAACCGGTCAACGGTCAGGTCAACGGTCAACGGGCAGTCAACGGTCAGAAAAAAAGTCAAATTTTTATTATTTTTATTTAATTATTTTAATTAAAAATCAATTAAAAATACTTAAAAATAACATTTTTAAGGTTAGAAAATAGCCTCAAACTCACAAAAATACACCCAACAATCCTACTAAAATAGATTAATAAAATCCGTTTACTTACCAAACCATAATGCGATTTATCTAGGTTAATCTCACTCGTGGTTAAAACCATTTCGCGTGCATTCAACATCATCAACCAAACGCACCCAATGTGAGTGAATTCTTACAAATTCCCCTTTTTATTCATGTTTTGGGGTGTATCATGTGTCGCTTAAACTAATTATCTTATGCAAACTCGTGCTATAACCATTATATGATCTAAACTAGAATGTAATTATTGATGGTTGTGATGCATTACATATTGTCAAAGTTGTATGCAAATTATTTAGGCCCATCAGTTCCTCGTGGGAGACGAGTTGAATAACGCGTGCCTTAAAACTCATTCATTAGGCCCATCAGTTCGTAGAACAACGCGTGCCTCAAAACTCATTCATTAGGCCCATCAGTTCGCAAGAACAACGCGTGCCTCAAAACTCATTCATTAGGCCCATCAGTTCGTAAGAACAACGCGTGCCTCAAAACTCATTCATTAGGCCCATCAGTTCGTGGAACAACGCGTGCCTCAAAACTCATTCATTAGGCCCATCAGTTCCTCGTGGGAGACGAGTCGAACAACGCGTGCCTCAAAACAATCATTTGGTGTATGTGTGTTCAACATTCAATATTATGTGTTGTGTGAATAAATTTACATCTACATTTACTCATATGTGGTATGCATATTATTTATAATCAATTGGATAAACTTGTTCAAATGTTTTCCATAGGATTCACTCGCCAACATTATGTTGATCCAAAAACCTTTTTACACATGATACAGGTGAACCGGTTGAAGCAAGGAAAACATAGGATATGCCTTAGAAGAGAACCAAGAAGCTTAGATTGATAGTTAGAACATGTTGTATCATTTATTGTAAATTTCCATTAAATTGTATTAATGAATATGAAACATATAATAAATGTCATGAGCTTTGATGATAACCCAATTATGCCCCGATCACCTTTTCCCTGCGAGTCGGGGTGTGACAGATTGGTATCAGAGCCATGACTATAGGGATATAGGATAGGTTATTAGACCCTTAGAGCCTATACTATAGTCTGCCTAAATTTTAATTGACTAGGTGGTTACATACAAACTTGTGATATTTATTTGTTTCATATTTGTTTATATTTACAGTCAAACATACATGCTTATATACATATTCGTCATACATATATCAATGTTCATATATTCACATCATTTTTCATACTCTCATTATTCAAGGATTTTGTTGCAATTTTCAAATCTCATCAAAGTAAGTTCTGCGACGGGCATGTAGTAACCGGACCGGTACAAGTACCGGTAGTCGGGACGTCCTGTCTAGGTTGGCATTCGTATAAATCCAAAATAACGGACCAGTTTGCCTACCTGGGGACTAACGATGAGAGTACGACGGACCTATTAGGCCAAAGCATGCCACACCAAACGTCGTTCGAACTAACCTCACTTTGAGATGTCACCGTGTCCATGCCTGGGCACATTCCGAATATCATACGTTACATATTTCTTGATTTTCTCCGGGTTTTAGTGTACGTAACCAGGCTAACACATGCGAACCATATGAAAAACCCGGTAATCATGGGGGCCCACATGATTACGAAGGTGAAGTATGGCGGCATGCAAGGCCCAAATTCGAGCAAAGCCCAAGACATCCTATGGATGTAGTAGATTTATTTTTCTATATTTATTTTATGAACGTTCATTCCCAAACACGACCCACGATCCCAAAGGCATCCAACTCATACTCTTGACATGTATTCCTTTTAGATGTCTTCTAACCTCGCCCGTAGGAAGATGAGAGCAGGAAAAGCCCGTGAACGCATGGCTGCCCAAATCGCTCAGCAAATGGCGACCGTAATACCCAACATCGTAGTTCAAGTTCAACAAGCCCTTACCACTAATTCCGTTAACCCAACCCAACAAGAGGATCAAAACACTGTCAACCTTTCAGTCACTAAACGCACCTACAAACATTTCAAATCCTGCGATCCTCCAAAATACGAAGGTACCGAAGGTGTCACCGCTCTCCTCCACTGGTTCGAAGAAATGGAGAACACTTTTCTATATTGCGATTGCCCCGATGATCGCAAAGTGCGTTATGCCACCGGTCGTTTACTTGGAACAGCACTCACATGGTGGAATACAGAAAAGACCAAACGAGGTGTTGAAGATACTATGACCTTGACTTGGGAAGAGTTGAAGGGAATCATGACAAGGCGGTTTTGCCCAAGAAGCGAAATCAAGAAATTGGAGGATGAGTTCCATGCTTTGAAACAAAAGGAAGGCGACCACACCACATACAACAAGAGATTCCTTGAGTTAAATCAAATGGTTCCCAATTTGTTCACTCCCCTCTACCGCTTGATCGAGCACTACATTCGTGGACTTCCATCAAAGATTCAAGACTCTGTAATAAGTACCTCGCCTGCAACTTTGGAAGCAGCAATGGAGCTAGCAACCGCGCTCACTGAGAACCGAATCCGAAACAAAGATTTCAAAGAGGAGAAGAAGAAGGATAAAGCATCAACCGAAACCTCAAACTCCACCCGAACCGAATCCTTTACACCACCTATTTCTAAGAGAAAACGAGATGGGCAAATTTTCGCCGTCACCCAACGCAACCAACCAGCTTCACAAGTTGTACCTCCTCAAACTATCCCAAACGCTCAAGTAGCACCCAACTCAACTTACCCAAATAAGAAACCTTACATTGGACCCCACCCTCAATGCAACACCTGTTTCTATCACCATCCATCTACTTTACCCTGTCGACTATGTGCGAATTGTGGACGCTACGGTCATTTGAGCAAAGTTTGCCGCACCTCACAAAACCAAACCTCAACCCTTACTCAACCCATGATCCAAACATATCAACAACCTCAATACCCCATGTACCCATATATTCGAGCTTGTTTCAATTGTGGCGACCCTACCCATTTTAGAAACACGTGCCCTCGTTTGGTTAACATCATAAACGCCCAAGCTCAAGCAAACCCAGTTAACCAAGCAAATCAAACAAACCCAGCTCCACCGCCAACAAGAGGAAGAGTTTATAACATCAACGCCAATCCTGTTGAAGATATTGACGGTCCAAACCAACCACTTAACTAGCCTTCTCTCACCAAGAATCAAGATTCAACTCCAACCACTTAGTTTTTATGATTTTCTTTATGTTATCTCAATTTTCACGTATCTCAATTGGAAATTTATCCAAGAATTTTAATGCAAATCACCAGTTCAGTTTGTTTTATACTCACTGTTTTAATATTCATATCATCATACTTCACGACGTATCTCAGTTTCATCATTTAAAGAAGTTGAGTTGTATCTCGCTTCTACATAGACTAACCTCT
Organism: Scalesia atractyloides; assembly: GCA_947069175.1. Lineage (NCBI taxonomy): Eukaryota > Viridiplantae > Streptophyta > Magnoliopsida > Asterales > Asteraceae > Scalesia > Scalesia atractyloides. The sequence goes on along the minus strand of CAMTDV010000116.1, from coordinate 18,463,205 downwards.
CCATCATAATAAACGAGAGAGGTATTGTCATCATTCAAACATGTATACTATCAGAATTAAGACTCAAGTGCTGGTTGTTGTGTTTGTTTATGTTGTAGAGTCACATAGAACTAATCATAACTTACTGATAAAACCAATGAAAATTTGACAAGAGTATGGTGGATACGCCGCTGGTACTTCCTATATATAAGTATTCTTGTCAAATGATCGGAGGCATTATCAGGCGGTTATGAAAGGTTCCATGTATAGGCTGTTTGTGTGATTGTTGTTTAGATTAAGTTTATCATTTTCAGTACATACAATACGATCGGCTCCATTTGATTGAGCCTTGATCACACAGACATTTTCATTCTCAGTACATACAATACGATCGGCTCGTTTGATTGAGCCTTGATCGCACAGACATTTTCATTTTCAGTACATGCAATAAGATCGGCTTCGTTTGATTGAGCCTTGATCGCACAGACATTATCATTTTCAGTATTTATGAGTTGTTGTATTGGTTGTAGAGTCACATAGGACTAATCATAATTCACTGATAAAACCAATGAAAATTTGGCAAGAATATGGTGGATACGCCGCTGGTACTTCCTATATATAAGTATTCTTGCCAAAGGATCAGAGGCGTTATCAGGCGGTTATGAGAAGTTCCATGTAGGATTTAGTATTGCCTTGGTTGAAATCTGTGTTACATTTATATCATCTCGCTACTTAAAGAAATTGGATTGTGTTCCATTTCTACATAAACTAACAAACGAGAGAGGAACTGTCACCATTCAAACATATATGCTATCAGATTTTTGGATTCGATTATTAGTTATTGTATTTGTGTAGATTGTAGTATTAGAATTTTTGCCTTAGGATATAACCCTAACCTTCTAAGCATACTCAAACTTTTATGCATGAAATCTAAGTTAGCAAATCAATTCTAGTTATCAATACTTTTACAGTAGGCAACAAAAAGCGATTCCTGTATTAGGGTACTTAACCCTTACAAGGAACGTTACCCGCCTCAAACAAAAACTTAAACCCTTATTTCCTCTAAACATGTAACTGTCAAACTAAACACCATCATTCTTTTAGTCAAGTATATCACTATTTAAATTTCGGGACGAAATTTCTAAAAAGCAGGGGATACTGTAACATCCGTAAAAAACGGATTTACCAAACCCGCTCCGTTTATCAACCGAACAGTCAGTTAAAATTTTCGTTGCGAATTAAATGCCCAAAATAATTTTAAACGATACATAATCAATTATTATGCGGGGATATATAATTAGTTTTTGAAAAACAGATAAAAATCGCAAATTAAAAATGATTTGCTTTTGCCGGGTTTCGAACTAGGGTCTGTACCGGCTCAACAAAGACTTATCACCCAGCCAGTCAACCGCTCCGCCGCTTTGATTTTATGATAATAACAGGAAACAATTAACTCAAATATTCAAGTTCGGAAGTTAAATTCAGTAATTGCGCCCAATTAGCAGTCGTCGGAAATCCCGACGACTTCGCCGTTAATTTACGTTTCCGCTCAAATTAACCGAAGACTTAACTCCCACAACGGTTATAACCGATGTCTGAACCCGCGACATCAGCCATAACCACCGGAGAACGGCTGACTTCGAATTGAGACCAAATTCAGACCCCATACATCTCGATACTACCCTATAAATTCACCCACAACTCGCCAGAAACCTTTCACACTCAAATCGCACCCTTTCTCGGCGAAAACTCACTCGCCGGAAATATTTTATACGTCGCCGGAAAACCGAGCCCTTAATCTCTGAGCTTTACTGAACCCCCTAAACTTATACCGAAGTCACCCACACCCTTTGTAAGCTTTCTGAAGATTCTCTGCTGCAAGACACTCGTCGCCGGAAGAGCTTGCTGTCGCCGGAGTTCTGCCGGAAAACAGAGGAAAACCAGTCGGTACTTTTCACGCCTAATTCCTTTCCTTTTTACTTTTATCTCGTCTGTAATTGATCATTAAACACTAAAGAAACCTGAATCAACATTTCGAACCAGTCAGTCGTCACTTCCGGTTAAAACCAGTGAAGAAGACGATGTTTGGGTAATGGTTAAGTATAATTATAATCAAGTTATTTACCGGGTTAGACACATAGTCCAGCGGTGGACTGTGTGCATATTGAACGCTAAGGTCTCGAGTTCGAGTATTGTTCCTCACACGCTGCCTTAATAAAAATTCCTTTTTTTCGCAAACTGAACCGGATTGATTTAGGTATATGTTAAGTATATTGATAACCGAGTTAATGACCAAGTGAGACACACAGTCCAGCGGTGGACTGTGTGTACACTAACCCACAGGTCCCGGGTTCGAGACCTGTGGTGCGCACCGGTTCTCTGGATTTAAATCATTTTTAATATAAAGGATTTCTGTTTAAATCTAATTAATATATATATAATTAAAATCGGATATATGACGGGTTAGACACGTAGCTCAGTTGGTAGAGCTGCGTGCACGCGTACGGGAGGTCTTGGGTTCGAGCCTCACCCAGCGCACAACAATATGCACTCGAACCGGTCAACGGTCAGGTCAACGGTCAATGGGCAGTCAACGGTCAGAAAAAAAGTCAAATTTTTATTATTTTTATTTAATTATTTTAATTAAAAATCAATTAAAAATACTTAAAAATAACATTTTTAAGGTTAGAAAATAGCCTCAAACTCACAAAAATACACCCAACAATCCTACTAAAATAGATTAATAAAATCCGTTTACTTACCAAACCATAATGCGATTTATCTAGGTTAATCTCACTCGTGGTTAAAACCATTTCGCGTGCATTCAACATCATCAACCGAACGCACCCAATGTGAGTGAATTCTTACAAATTCCCCTTTTTATTCATGTTTTGGGGTGTATCATGTGTCGCTTAAACTAATTCTCTTATGCAAACTCGTGCTATACCATTATATGATCTAAACTAGAATGTAATTATTGATGGTTGTGATGTATTACATATTGTCAAAGTTGTATGCAAATTATTTAGGCCCATCAGTTACTCGTGGGAGACGAGTTGAACAACGCGTGCCTTAAAACTCATTCATTAGGCCCATCAGTTCGTAGAACAACGCGTGCCTCAAAACTCATTCATTAGGCCCATCAGTTCGCAAGAACAACGCGTGCCTCAAAACTCATTCATTAGGCCCATCAGTTCCTCGTGGGAGACGAGTCGAACAACGCGTGCCTCAAAACAATCATTTGGTGTATGTGTGTTCAACATTCAATATTATGTGTTGTGTGAATAAATTTACATCTACATTTACTCATATGTGGTATGCACATTATTTATAATCAATTGGATAAACTTGTTCAAATGTTTTCCATAGGATTCACTCGCCAACATTATGTTGATCCAAAAACCTTTTTACACATGATACAGGTGAACAGGTTGAAGCAAGGAAAACATAGGATATGCCTTAGAAGAGAACCAAGAAGCTTAGATTGATAGTTAGAACATGTTGTATCATTTATTGTAAATTTCCATTAAATTGTATTAATGAATATGAAACATATAATAAATGTCATGAGCTTTGATGATAACCCAATTATGCCCCGATCACCTTTTCCGCTGCGGGTCGGGGTGTGACAATCGATATATGTATAATGTATATGTATATAAGCATGTATGTTTGACTGTAAATGTAAACAAATATGAAACAAATAAATATCACAAGTTTGTATGTAACCACCTAATCAATTAAAATTTAGGCAGACTATAGTATAGGCTCTAAGGGTCTAATAACCTATCCTATATCCCTATAGTCATGGCTCTGATACCAATCTGTCACACCCCGACCCGCAGCGGAAAAAGGTGATCGGGGCATGATTGGGTTATCATCAAAGCTCATGACATTTATTATGCGTTTCATATTCATTTAATACCATTTAATGGAAACTTACAATAAATATTACAACATGTTCTAACTATCAATCTAAGCTTCTTTATTCTCTTCTAAGACATTTCCTATGTTTTCTTTGCTTCAACCTATTCACCTGTATCATGTGTAAAAAGGTTTTGGATCAACATAAAGTTGGCGAGTGAATCCTATGGAAAAACATTTGAACAAGTTTATTAAATTGATTATGAAATATGTGCACAACCACTCATGAGTAAAAATAGATGTAAACTTATTCAACAATCATAAGATATTAAATAAAGCACACATGAATAATAATGGAACATTTAGAGGCACGCGTTGCTCAACTCGTCTCTCACGAGGAACTGAGGGGCCTAATGAATGAATTGCATAAACATGATAATATGAATGACACAACTACAAACAATATAAACTCAATGATACACGCATGAACAATAATGAATTTGATTTGAGGCACGCGTTGTTCAACTCGTCTCCCACGAGGAACTGATGGGCTTAATGAATGAATTTCAAATAATTTGACAAAATGAAATAAGTAATCACAACAATATAAACAATCTAAATTTAGATCACGATATGGTATGGCACAAGTTTAAATAAACTAGTTAATTATTTTGTGACACATGACACACCCCAAAACGTGTAATAGAAAGGGGGGAGTTGTAAGATTCACTCACAGTGGGTGCGTTCGGTTGATGATGTTGAATGCACGCGAAGTGGTTTTAACCACGAGTGAAATTAACCTAGATAAATATCATTATGGTTCGGTAAGTAAACGGATTTTATTAATCTATTTTAGTAGGATTTGTTGGGTGTATTTTTGCGAGTTTAAGGCTATTTTCTAACCTTAAAAATGTTATTTTTAAGTATTTTTAATTAAAATAAATAAATAAATAAAAATAATAAAAATTTTTGATTTTTTTTGCTACAGTTGACTTTGACTTTTACCGTTGACTTGACCGTTGAACGGTTCGAATCGTGTATAAGTGCGCTGAGTGAGGCTCGAACTCAAGACCTCCCGTACGCGTGCACGCAGCTCTACCAACTGAGCTACGTGTCTAACCCGTCATATATCTGTTTTTAATTATATTTATATATTAACCAGTTTAAACAGAAAATCCTTTTATTTTAAAATGATTTAATTTGATTCGGACGGTGCGCTCCACAGGTCTCGAACCCGGGACCTGTGGATTGCGTAACACACAGTCCACCGCTGGACTGTGTGTTTAACATGTTATATAATCCAATTTTTATTATACTTAAATACAAACTACTTGTTTTCATTTCTGACTTATTTAAAAAGGTAAAAATAATTGTCCGGGTCGATGCAGAAGACCGGACTCGAACTCGTGCGCTGTGATTAAACATACACACAGTCCACCACTGGACTGTGTGTCTAACTTGGTTATTATTCCGATTATTATTATACTTAACATATACCGCTGTGACTCCGGTTCGGTTAACAACAACAAAAAAAAAACGTTTTTATTAAGGCAGCGTGTGTGGAACAAGATTCGAACTCGAGACCTTTGTGTGTTTAATGTGCACACAGTCCACCGCTGGACTGTGTGTCTAACCCGAGTAATTTCTTGATTTAAATTATACTTATATGTTTACCGAACTTCATCTTCTTCGTTGTGTTATAACCAGAAGTGACGACTGACTAGTTCGAAATGTTGATTCAGGTTTCTTTAGCGTTTTATGATTAATTACAGATGAGGTATAAGTAAAAAGAAAGGAAAATAAGCGTGAGGTATTCCGACTAGCTTTCCTCTGTTTTCCGGCAGAACTCCGGCGACAGCAATCCCTTCCGGCGACGAGTGTCTTGCAGCAGAGAATCTTCAGAAAGCTTACAAAGGGTGTGGGTGACTTCGGTATAAGCTCAGAGGGTTTAGTAAGGTTTAGAAGTGGAAGGTTCGGTTTTCCGGCGACGAGCAGAAATATTCCGGCGAGTGAGTTTTCGCCGAGAAAGGGTGCGGTTTTGAGCGAAAAGGTTTGCAGAAGTTCGAGGTGGTTTTTATAGGGCAAATCGTCGATGTATTTGGCCCGATTTCCAACTGGATTCATTGGTTTGAATTTCTCCGGCGGTTATAACTTTGGTCGCGGACTCAGACGTCGGTTATAACCGATGTAGCGTTTATGTTTTACGTTATAACTGAAAGAAACGTTAAGTTCCGCGAGATTACCGGGATTTCCGACGACTGAACTTTTGGGCGCCGGTTTTGAATTTGGAAAGACACTTTATGAATTAAATGATCTTAATAATTAACAGACAATACAAGTGGCGTAGTGGTTTGTGTGTTGTGTGTTAAGTTGTTGCCGGACCGGTTACTGACCCGGGTTCGAAACCTGGCAGAACCAAAATATTTTTATTTTGCGATTTTTAACAGTTTTTCAAAAACAACTTATATAATCCCGTATAATAATTGATTATGTATCGTTTAAAATTATTTTGGGCATTTAATTCGCAACGAAAATTTTAACTGACTGTTCGGTTGATAAACGGAGCGGGTTTGGTAAATCCGTTTTTGACGGATGTTACAGTATCCCCTGCTTTTTAGAAATTTCGTCCCGAAATTTAAATAGTGATATATTTGACTAAAAGAATGATAGTGTTTAGTTTGTCGGTTACTTGCTTAGAAAAAGTAAGGGTTTAAGTTTTTGTTTGAGGCGGTAACGTTCCATATAAAGGTTAAGTACCCTATTACAGGAATCGCTTTTTGTTGCCTACTGTATAAGTATTGATAAGCAGAAATGATTCACTAAAAATGATATCATGCATAAGAATTTGGATACGTTTGGAAAAGTATGGTTATATCCTAAGGCAAAACTTCTAACACTACAACCTACATGGAACATAAATAAACACAACAGCTGATATTTGAACATAAGTAAACACAACAGCTAATATTTGAATCCATATTTTGATAGCATATATGTTTGAATGGTGGAAATTCCTCTCTCGCTTGTTATGATGGAGAGGTTAGTTTATGTAGAAATGGAACACAATCCAATCTCTCTAAATAGCAAGATGATATATATGTAACACAAATTCCAACCAAGGCAATACTAAATCCTACATGGAACTTCTCATAGTCGCCTGATAATGCCTCTGATCCTTTGGCAAGAATACTTATATATAGGAAGTACCAGCGGCGTATCCACCATATTCTTGCCAAATTTTCATTGGTTTTATCCACAAGTTATGATTAGTTACCAAGAAACTAATAAATCCTACATAGAACTTCTCATAACCGTCCGACAATACCTCTGATCCTTTGACAAGAATACTTATATATAGGAAGTACCAGCGGCGTATCCACCATATTCTTGTCAAATTTTCATTGGTTTTATCAGTGAATTATGATTAGTCCTATATAACTCTACAACCAATACAACAAACATAAAATACTGAAATGAAATATATCTGTGCGATCAAGGCTCAATCAAACGGAGCCGATCGTATTGCATGTACTGAAAATGAAATTGTCTGTGCGCTCAAGGCTCAATCAAACGGAGCCGAACGTATTGCATGTACTGAAAATGAAATTGTCTGTGCGCTCAAGGCTCAATCAAACGGAGCCGAACGTATTGCATGTACTGAAAATGAATAACTTGATCTAAACACATCAACACACGAACAACCTATGCATGGAACCTCTCATAACCGCCTGATAATGCCTCCGATCATTTGACAAGAATACTTATATATAGGAAGTACCTGCGGCGTATCCACCATATTCTTGTCAAATTCTCATTGACTTTATCCGCAAGTTATGATTAGTTCTATGCGACTCTACAACAAACACAACAACCATAAGATACTGATAATGAAATTGTCTGTGCGCTCAAGGCTCAATCAAACGGAGCCGAACGTATTGCATGTACTGAAAATGAAATTGTATGTGTGCTCAAGGCTCAATCAAACGGAGCCGAACGTATTGCATGTACTGAAAATGAAATTGAATGTGCGCTCAAGGCTCAATCAAACGGAGCCGAACGTATTGCATGTACTGAAAAAGAATAACTTAATCTAAACAACAATCACACAAACAGCCTATGCATGGAACCTCTCATAACTGCCTGATAATGCCTCCGATCATTTGACAAGAATACTTATATATAGGAAGTACCAGCGGCGTATCCACCATATTCTTGTCAAATTTTCATTGACTTTATCCGCAAGTTATGGTTAGTTCTATGCGACTCTACTACAAACACCACAACCACAAGATACTGATAATGAAAATGTCTGTGCGCTCAAGGCTCAATCAAACGGAGCCGAGCGTATTGCATGTACTGAAAATGTAAAATGAACTGTGCGCTCAAGGCTCAATCAAACGGAGCCGAGCGTATTGCATGTAATGAAAATGAAAAATGAACTGTGCGCTCAAGGCTCAATCAAACGGAGCCGAGCGTATTGCATGTAATGAAAATGTAAAATGAACTGATCGATCAAGGCTCAATCAAACGGAGCCGATCGTGCGGGCACGCCACAGTTCAACCGCATAATAAAATGGGGAACAAGCTCAAAACCTCATAAATAGGGAGCTGCGGCCTCGGCAAATGCATATACTGAAAACAATAAATAATAATTACTCTAACAGTCTACACATGGAACCTCTCATAACCGCCAGATAATGCTTCTGATCCTTTGACAAGAATACTTACATATAGGAAGTACCAGCGGCGTATCCACCGTATTCTCGTCAAAGTTTCATTGGCTTTATCCTTAAGTTATGTTTGGTTATATGTGATAAAGAAACACATAAAACTAAACGATAGGAGTTGAATCTGGATCTTCGGCGAAGAGGACTAGTTGGGTATCTTCGTTTGGGCCGTCATTATCTTCGACAGGATTGGCGTTGATATTGAAGACTCTGACTCTTGCTGGTGGCATAGTGGTTGGGTTTTCTTGGTTTACTTGGTTAACTCGGTTTGATTGGGCTTGAGTGTTGATGACGTTAACCAATTGAGGGCATGTGTTTCTAAAGTGGGTAGGGTCGCCACAATTGAAACAAGCTCGAGCATATGGGAACACGGGGTATTAGGGTTGATGATAAGTTTGGGCCATGTTTTGAGTAGGGGAAGAGGTTTGGTTTTGAAAGGTGTGGCAAACCTTGCTCAAATGACCATAGCGTCCACAAGTTGTACATAGTCGACAAGGTAAGGTAAGGGGATGGTGATAAAAACAGTTGTTGCATCGAGGGTGAGGTCCAAGATATGGCTTCTTATTTGGGTAAGTTGAGTTGGGTGCCACTTGGGTGATTGGGATAGCTTGGATGGGTATGGCGTGTGAAATTGGTTGATTTCGTTGGATAGCAGCGAAAAGTTGCCCGTTCTTTTTCTCTTAGGATTGGGTTGAGAAGGGGATTCGGTTTGGGTGGAGTCGGAGGTTTCAGTGGATTCTTTATCCTTCTTCTTCTTCTCCTCCTTGAAGTCTTTGTTTCGGATTCGGTTCTCGGTAAGCTCTGTTGCTAACTCCATTGCCGCTTCCAAAGTTGCAGGCTTGGTACTTATTACAGGGTATTGAATCTTTGACGGAAGACAACGAATGTAGTGCTCGATCAAACGGTAGAGGGGAGTGAACATGTTGGGAACCATTTGATGTAACTCGAGGAATCTTTTGTTGTATGTGGTGTGGTCTCCTTCCTTTTGCTTCAACGAATAAAATTCATCTTCTAATTTCTTGATTTCGCTCCTTGGGCAAAATCGTCTGGTCATGATTTCCTTCAATTCGTTCCAAGTTAAAGTCATAGCATCGTCGACGCCTCGTTTGGCTTTCTCTGTATTCCATCAAGTAAGTGCTATCCCATATAATCGACCGGTAGCATATCACACTTTGCGATCGTCAGGGCAATCGCAATTTAGAAAAGTGTTCTCCATCTCTTCAAACCAATGGAGGAGAGCGGTGACGCCTTCAGTCCCTTTGTATTTTGAAGAGTCGCATGATTTGAAAAGCTTGTAGGTGTATTTAGTAGTATTTGAGGGAGAGTTGATAATGTTTTGGTTTTCTTGATTGACAGGATTAACGGTGAGTGCTTGTTGTACTTGGATTACAATGTTGGGTATTACGGCAGCCATTTGTTGAGCGATTTGGGTTCATGGGTCGCATTAGGAATGAACATTCATAAAATAATTATAGAAAAATAAATCTACTACACCCATAGGATGTCTTGGGCTTTGCTCGCCATTAGGCCCTACATGCCGCCATACTTTACCCGTGTAATCATGTGGGCCCCCATGAATACCCGTTTTTCATATGGTTCGCACGGGTTTGCCAGGTTGCGTACACAAAAACCCGGAGAAAATCGAGAAATATGTATACAACGTGTGATATTCGGAATGTGTCCAGGTGTAGACACGGTGACACCTCAAAGTAGGTTAGTTCGAACGACGTTTGGTGTGGCATGCTTTGGCCTAATAGGTCCTTCGTACTCTCATCGTTGGTCCCTAGGTAGGCAAACTGGTCCGTTATATTGGATTTATATGAATGCCAACCTAGACAGGACGTTCCGACTACCGGTACTTGTACCCTTCCAGTTACTACATGCCCGTCGCAGAACTTACTTTGATGAGATTTGAAAATTGCAACAAAGTCTTTGAATAATGAGAGTATGAAAATAAATTGAATACATGAACATCGATATATGTATAATGAATATGTATATAAGCATGTATGTTTGACTGTAAATGTAAACAAATATGAAACAAAAAAATATCACAAGTTTGTATGTAACCACCTAATCAATTAAAATTTAGGCAGACTATAGTATAGGCTCTAAGGGTCTAATAACCTATCCTATATCCCTATAGTCATGGCTCTGATACCAATCTGTCACACCCCGACCCGCAGCGGAAAAAGGTGATCGGGGCATGATTGGGTTATCATCAAAGCTCATGACATTTATTATGCGTTTCATATTCATTTAATACAATTTAATGGAAACTTACAATAAATATTACAACATGTTCTAACTATCAATCTAAGCTTCTTTATTCTTTTCTATGACATTTCCTATGCTTTCTTTGCTTCAACCTATTCACCTGTATCATGTGTAAAAAGGTTTTGGATCAACATAAAGTTGGCGAGTGAATCCTATCGAAAAACATTTGAACAAGTTTATTAAATTGATTATGAAATATGTGCACAACCACTCATGAGTAAAAATAGATGTAAACTTATTCAACAATCATAAGATATTAAATAAAGCACACATGAACAATAATGGAACATTTAGAGGCATGCGTTGCTCAACTCGTCTCTCACGAGGAACTGAGGGGCCTAATGAATGAATTGCATAAACATGATAATATGAATGACACAACTACAAACAAGATAAACTCAATGATACACACATGAACAATAATGAATTTGATTTGAGGCACGCGTTGTTCAACTCGTCTCCCACGAGAAACTGATGGGCTTAATGAATGAATTTCATATAATTTGACAAAATGAAATAAGTAATCACAACAATATAAACAATCTAAATTTAGATCTCGATATGGTATGGCACAAGTTTAAATAAACTAGTTAATTATTTTGTGACACATGACACACCCCAAAACGTGTAATAAAAAGGGGGGAGTTGTAAGATTCACTCACAGTGGGTGCGTTCGGTTGATGATGTTGAATGCACGCGAAGTGGTTTTAACCACGAGTGAAATTAACCTACATAAATATCATTATGGTTCGGTAAGTAAACGGATTTTATTAATCTATTTTAGTAGGATTTGTTGGGTGTATTTTTGCGAGTTTAAGGCTATTTTCTAACCTTAAAAATGTTATTTTTAAGTATTTTTAATTAAAATAAATAAATAAATAAAAATAATAAAAAAATTTGATTTTTTTGCTACAGTTGACTTTGACTTTGACCGTTGACTTGACCGTTGACCGATTCGAATCGTGTATAAGTGCGCTGAGTGAGGCTCGAACCCGAGACCTCCCGTACGCGTGCACGCAGCTCTACCAACTGAGCTACGTGTCTAACCCGTCATATATCTGTTTTTAATTATATTTATATATTAACCAGTTTAAACAGAAAATCCTTTTATTTTAAAAATGATTTAATTTGATTCGGACAGTGCGCTCCACAGGTCTCGAACCCGGGACCTGTGGGTTGAGTAACACACAGTCCACCGCTGGACTGTGTGTTTAACATGTTATATAATCCAATTTTTATTATACTTAAATACAAACTACTTGTTTTCATTTCTGACTTATTTAAAAAGGTAAAAATAATTGTCCGGGTCGATGCAGAAGACCGGACTCGAACTCGTGCGCTATGATTAAACATACACACAGTCCACCACTGGACTGTGTGTCTAACTTGGTTATTATTCCGATTATTATTATACTTAACATATACCGCTGTGACTCCGGTTCGGTTAACAACAACAAAAAAAAAACGTTTTTATTAAGGCAGCGTGTGTGGAACAAGATTCGAACTCGAGACCTTTGTGTGTTTAATGTGCACACAGTCCACCGCTGGACTGTGTGTCTAACCCGAGTAATTTCTTGATTTAAATTATACTTATATGTTTACCGAACTTCATCTTCTTCGTTGTGTTATAACCAGAAGTGACGACTGACTGGTTCGAAATGTTGATTCAGGTTTCTTTAGCGTTTTATGATTAATTACAGATGAGGTATAAGTAAAAAGAAAGGAAAATAGCGTGAGGTATACCGACTAGCTTTCCTCTGTTTTCCGGCAGAACTCCGGCGACAGCAATCCCTTCCGGCGACGAGTGTCTTGCAGCAGAGAATCTTCAGAAAGCTTACAAAGGGTGTGGGTGACTTCGGTATAAGCTCAGAGGGTTTAGTAAGGTTTAGAAGTGGAAGGTTCGGTTTTCCGGCGACGAGCAGAAATATTCCGGCGAGTGAGTTTTCGCCGAGAAAGGGTGCGGTTTTGAGCGAAAAGGTTTGCAGAAGTTCGAGGTGGTTTTTATAGGGCAAATCGTCGATGTATTTGGCCCGATTTCCAACTGGATTCATTGGTTTGAATTTCTCCGGCGGTTATAACTTTGGTCGCGGACTTAGACGTCGGTTATAACCGATGTAGCGTTTATGTTTTACGTTATAACTGAAAGAAACGTTAAGTTCCGCGAGATTACCGGGATTTCCGACGACTGAACTTTTGGGCGCCGGTTTTGAATTCGGAAAGACACTTTATGAATTAAATGATCTTAATAATTAACAGACAATACAAGTGGCGCAGTGGTTTGTGTGTTGTGTGTTAAGTTGTTGCCGGACCGGTTACTGACCCGGGTTCGAAACCCGGCAGAACCAAAATATTTTTATTTTGCGATTTTTAACAGTTTTTCAAAAACAACTTATATAATCCCGTAAAATAATTGATTATGTATCGTTTAAAATTATTTTGGGCATTTAATTCGCAACGAAAATTTTAACTGACTGTTCGGTTGTTAAACGGAGCAGGTTTGGTAAATCCGTTTTTGACGGATGATACAGGTGATAGACAGATGCATCAACAAAACTAATTGCTTCGTTAAGAGCAAATGGAAGGATTAAACTAGGGTTTGCAGGACGTACAAAACCAAATTAGTTTTAGGACTCCTTTTTTCGTTCTTTGTTTATTCACGCTATTTCAATACAGATTTTATTTAAGAAAAAGATTTCTTAGTCGGTATACCGCATCATTTTCAAATGGTCCACAAGCACCTTGAATCTCGAGTTGCTGACATGTTTTATAAAAATATCCGATGTATTAGCATTATGATGCATCTGTTCAAGTTTTATCAATCCTCTATCATAGCAATCTCGAATGAAATGAACCTTGATATCAATGCGCTTGGTTTTGGAGTGAAAAACATGGTTTTTGAAGATTTGGATAACGGTATCACAGTAGATAGTAGTGTTAAGAAAAGTCAAACCGTAATCCTCGAGCTGATGTTGCATCCAAATAACCTGGGAGCAACAAGCAGATGTTGCAACGTATTCTGCTTCGGTAGTGGCGAGCAACACTGTTTGTTGCTTTTTGCATTGGCACGAGATGATTCTCTCTCCCATGTATTGGCATCCAGCCGATGTAGACTATCAGAAAAAGCAAACAAATCCAAGTTTGAATCTCCAGGATACTAGAGTCCAAGTTTTGGGGCTCCTTTTAGGTATCTAAAGATACATTTAACGGCTGTATGATGAGAAAGTTTAGGGTTTGCCTGAAATGGGCGCATTAATAAACATCAAACATAATGTATGGCCGGCTTGCAGTCAAATACATCAATGAACCGATCACAGATCGGTACATTGTTTGGTTGATTGGGCTTCCTTCAGCATCCTCATTCAAAAAGGGCCGTTCTGCAATGGGGGAGTCCATAGGCTTAGAATCTGTGATGTCGAATTTTGCAAGAATGTCTTGAACATATTTTCCTTGATGAATTTAGATTCCTTGACTGTACCAACGAACTTGCAAGCCTAGGAACATAGTCATTTCTCCCAGTGAGCTCATTTCGAACTTCTTCTTCATCACTTCCTTGAACTCCTTGCATAGATCTTCGTTGGATGACCCGAAAATGAAATTGTCAACATAGATCTGAACAAGGATGAGATCCTTGCCAACATGTTTAATGAATAATGTTTGATCTATCATCCCCTGGGTATATCCATGTGCAAGTAGATGCTCTGTTAAGGTTGCATACCAGGCACAAGGTCCTTGGGGAAGTCCATACAAAGCTTTATCTGACTTGTAGGCATAGCCTTGCTTCTTTGAATCAACAAACCCAGGGGGTTGAGGGGCATAAATCTCGTCCTTGATCTTCCCGTACTGAAACGCCATCTTGACATCCATTTGATAAAAAATAAACCCATATAGGATGCATATGCCAAGAAGATGCGTATGGCTTCCAGACGAGCTATTAGTCCGTATACCTAATCATAATAAAGGCCTTCAATTTGTTTGAATCCCTGGACCACCAACCGGGCTTTGTTTCTCACAATCACGCCGAAATCGTCTTGTTTGTTTTTATACACCCACCGAGTTCCAAAAGCGCTTTCCTTCTGGTAGTTTCACGAATTTCCATACTCCCAACTTCTCAAATTATTGAGCTCCTCATGCATTGCATCAACCAATCATGGTTCCTGTAAAGCAGCATCAATGCTCTTTAGCTCAATCTATGAAATGAAGCATGAATATAAACATTTGCTAATTGTTCCTGATCGACTACGGGTCTGAACACCAGCAGTTTTGTAATTGGATGGCTTCTCTGAACACGCTGTGGGATTGCTACAGCAGATGCCTGCAAGTTTGATCGCAGATAGAAAAGCTTCCTGACATATCCCAAATTGCTCCCCCTTATTTGATGTAACAATAATGTTGATCAACGATGGATCTACAGTGCAATCTGATGGAACCGACTCTTGAAACAATGAAGCTCCTTGAATGTTTGTATTTAAAGGACTAGCAGGAATTTGTTGTGTGGAGGGTTCATTGTTGTGAACTGCATCATCAGGTTGCTGTCGTAGTGGGTTCATGAACTGGCTCTTGGACTAGCGAAGAAGGATGCGTTGCGGAAGTAGCTTCATGAAATCACGATGGATCCATAGAAAGCTTCTTGAATGAATCTTGAAGAGGTACAACATCATCTTTAACTACGATAGGAATAGGTATCACTTTACTTGAGACATCTGCAGCAACAATCGCATCAGGAACAATATTAAACGACTTAAAAAGGGAAGAATAATCAAATAACCAATCAGATTAAATCCATGAATCTTTGGGATTTTCTTCCAGCCACATAGTACGCCTCCACGATCTGCTTCTTGATTTTGTTTTATACTCGATATGTGGTGTTCTTAGCATAGCCGATGAAATAGCATGGATCTCCTCTCGCTTCAAATTTACCTTTGGCATCCATGGTTAGGAGAACACAAGGACAGCCAAAAGTATGGAAATGTTGTACAGAGTGTTTTTGTCCTTCAACTATATCATATGGCATCTTCATGTGACGTTTGTTGATTAGCACATGATTTTGAACATTGCAGACGGTGTTCACTGCTTCTTCCCAAAAGATCAGTGGAAGGCCGGAATCTATCAGCATTGTACGAATAGATTCAATGAGAGTTCGATTATGTCTTTCAGCAAATCCTTTTTGTTGAGGAGTTCGAGTTGCACGGTATTAACAATGAGATCCTTTTAAATTGCATAAATTATTCAGCTCAGAATTGTTGAACCCTGTCCCATTGTCGCAACGTATAATTTTTACTCGCTCGTTCGCTTGGTTCTCCATGAGAGTGACAAATTTCTTTATCAGACCTGCAGTTTTACTCTTCTGTTCCAAGGAAAATACCCAAGTGAAGGGAGACAAATCATCAGTGATAATCAAGCAATAAGCCTTTCTTCCAATACTCAGCACATTGACCGGACCAAAAATATCCATGTGAAGTAGTTCCAGAACTTCAGATGTCGTGTGCACGAGCTTGGGCTTATGAGGTTTACGATGTTGCTTCCCACGAGCACATGATTCACATTTGTTGATCTGTATAAAATCTTTGATTGGTTTCGGACAAGACCTCCCTTTGCCAGTCGATTAAGATTCTTCATGTTCAGATGCCCAAGTCATCGATGCCACAGCATTGCGTCATTTCAGCAATTTCACAAAACAAACAGGTGACTTGATCAGTGGGGGCTTTGTTCATATCAATTACATAGGCATTTCCTTAGTGTTCAGCTTCAATCAAGTAACAATCCTCGGGTATGACAATCCCAGGCTTCCAAACTACGCTTCCACCTTTTGTGAAGAGAACTTCTAATCCGTTGACGCACATTTGGGATACGCTAAAAAGACTGTGTTTGAGTTCAGGAACATAATTCACATCAGGGAAGCTAAGGACCCTATTTTTTACTGTGCTTTCATAGTAAATCTTCTAGTTTCTCCTCCTACAAAGGTGATAAATTCGTTGTCGAAGATTTTGATGTCGTTCAACTAAGAGATGCCCCCTGTCATGTGTCTAGATCAACCACTGTTGATAAACCGAAGTCTAATGCAGCCCTCCATAGCCGTTTCTACACACCTAGCGGGATTAGTGAGCATTGGAACTCAGACCATATTCGGTCCGGGTTGACTATCACTTTTCCTTCGTGAAACCTCATGAAAGATTATATGGATTTTCGTAGTGTTTGAGGTTCGAGAGGAAAATCATGTAGAGTTCAAAGATTGAGAACACTAAGGCTGAGATCTAGCCAGGATTTTTGGTTTCCAGAGTTTTAAATCTTTGTTGGTTGGAACAAATTTTGTAGTGTTTCATTTAATATCTTGGATTGTTTTTGGAAACCCTTTGAGTTTGAAAAATTTTGAGTGATCCCCTTTGCTAGATTCCAATATCCATCAGAAGTCTTGGCTTGAGGGAATTGATGTCTGTGACATCGATAGTGCGAAGCCATCTGATGATAGGTGTTTCTAGAATGATAAGATTCGAGAGGACGATGAACACAATTTCTAGCTATGTGCCCCGAAATTCCACAGTTAAAACAAGTTTGTCTTTTTGAGAAAAAGACTCGTAATTCTGCTTATGTTATTCTAGGAAGCTGATTTGGTCTCCTTTTTCCACTAGGTGCTGATTTCTTGTGTGCATATGTACTCTTGTATGAAATATTCTCACAGTTATCAGCAGAAGAGTGAATATCGATAACTTTATCCTTTAACTTAGGTTCAGTTATCTTTTGAGATGGGTTTTTCTTTTGATTTTGGTTAACAACATCTGAGGAGATTTCCTCTTTAGTTTTCGTTTTGTGCTGTTTTTTGGTTTTTCGAGATCGCCTTTTCTTTGTAGGAGTAGATCCTGAAGGCTTAGTCTCATTTGAAACCTTTTCTATAAAAACTGAGCTTTTGGAGATGACTGTATCAGTTTCTTTGGAAACTATTTCTTTTGACACAAAGCTTTCAGAATAAACAGATTCTAAATTACCAGATGATGAGCAATATTCGTCAATAATTTGACCATCACAAACACTTTGCTCATTAACTGATGAGTGAAAATTTTCAGTCTGATCCATAGATTTATTAGACAACTCCTGTTCATCAACAAATTCATTCACAGAATCCAACACAATAATATTTTCATCTTCACAATTTTCAGAGAGATCTGAAGTATCAGTTGAGGTTTCAGGGGAACTAGAATAGTTTTCTGAATCACTCCAAACAGATGCCTCAGACTCCTCTTGCAAAACAGTTAAATCACAATCAGAATAAAAACCAAATCATTCAAAGTTTCAGTTTTAACATCTTTAGAAAACCCCCGAGTCTCAAAAACAAAAGACTAAACAAAGTTCCAAACATAATTATCATGTTTATCATACAAAGAAACATTTGAATCATCAATATCAACTAGATGTGGTTCATCATCCACTTCCGAGCACTCCTCTACTATCACTGACTCTACATATATACTAAAACAGTTAAGATTTTCTACATAATCAGATGTTGATGCCTTATCTTGTGGTTCCTCGGATTGAGTTTTTATCGACTCCTTTTCATGTTTTAAGTTTTCAACTAATTCATTTGAGCATTCTTGATTAATATCTTTAACAAAACTCATGTGCTTTTAAAACTCGGTGGGTCTAGAATTCTTTGTTTTAAAAGGTTCCCAAGGAATGTAATCGCTTTGTTTGCCATACGACATTTTATCATAATTTTCCAATTCTTGCTCAGTAACGGGCATTCTTGAGTAATTATGATTATATGGCGGAGGAACTTGTGTATAACCCAACCCTTTGCCCTTGTTTTCTTTTAATGCAAGCTATACATTACATAGATTACGAACAATGTCACTTGAAGTATAAAATTTCTTAATGTTTAACTCATTCTGTTGATACTTTCCAGTGAGAAGAGCTATGTCCTTCTTTAAAGTGTTAATCTTTTCATAGAGAATTTTATTGTTCTCTTAAAGACCGATGTACTTAGATATGGCACTGTTGTAATCACTGATTAGAGCGAAATTATGCGCTCTCATCTGTGCAATCTTATTTCTACAGTGTTCATAGCACAAAAGAAAGTTTGCCATTTCGGGGACAGTTTTGGGTTCCTCAATTTGCGCCATCAAGCATTGCAGATGATTTTCTACAACTTCCAAGAACTTGAAAGATTCCACTTGAGCTGCAACATCTACCCAGTTGAATCCATGCTGCTCTTATACCATTAGTGCTTTTCCAGCTCTAGATCCTCCTTGGCTAGATGAAGTTGACGTTGATGTTTGAGCTGGAGTATCAAGAACCATAGATCTCTCTAAGTTCCTAGCAGCAACAGCTTGAGTTGCTTCATAACCCACTGGTGTCTTCTTGCAGTCTCAGGCAAAGTGTCAAGGTTCATGGCATTTGTAGAACCTCAACTTGTCTTTTACAGGTCCAGTACAAATGATTAACATGGGACGACGACTCTCTTCTGAAATTTCTCTGCATGGAATGCTGCCACAGCCAGATTCTAGGATGCTTCCAATTCTTCAATGTCTTCTTCGACAACCTTATTTGTCGTTGTAGCAAGACCAGATGGAGGCAAGAGATCACCTACAAGAAAAGCATTTAGACTATTGAGCATGGATGATGCAAGAGCCAACTTTTCTTCATTCTACTTCGTTAGGAAAGTAAGGTTTTCAACAGAGGGTGTGGATGGAACATTCTGAGATGATGAAGGGTTCACTAGACTGTAAACCACATTTTCGTGCTGAGGAAATTGCTAAGCAGTAGTTGGTGCAGCTGAGTTGTTTGGAAGAGACATGCCGTAAATATAATTTGTCTTCTGAGCTTGAAGTTGTGCTTGAATTATGGGACTAAAGACCACATTTGGATTATTTTTCGTCACCGGACTGAAGACGAGGTTAGGATCCCTGTAGCAAACATGGAGTTCTTGTGATTCCGCTCTCTCTGCTGGTTGTCAATTTCACATGATTTGATGGTAGCAGTTAGTTCTTAGAGAATAACTTCATTGAGATTTGTGGTTTGCTTAATCATCGAGACATCAGCATCCCAACTTTTTGGCAACGAGTTCAAAAGTTGGTTATCTATCCCACTGTTAGTAATAGAGATACCAGAACTGATCATCTGTGAGACTAGCTTGTCGAACCTTCTGATTTGGTTTTCACAGTCCCCCGTAAATGTGATTGAACGAACTGAACTGCTGGTTCATCATGTTTACCCTGCTAGCCTTCATGTAAGTGTTTCCTTCGTACATATTTTTGAGCAAATTCTAGACTCTTTTGCATTTGTGCAGTCTCTAACAACACTCAAGATATCTGGACCGAGAACCATAGTAAGATTCGCCATTGCCTTATTGTCTTTGTATTTGATTCTTTGATCATCGTCCGTCCATAGATTCTCAGGCTTCGGAATCTAGGTAAGATGATCATCTTCAGTTGCGTCCATAATGGTGTGAGGACAATCACAAATATAACTCCAAACTCTGGGCTCTTTAGCCTTGAAGTACTGCTCAAAACGGCAGGTCCACTCAAAATAATCGTCTCCATACAACATCCTCGGAACTTTGGTAGACATTCTCATAATCTGATCGAGTTCCTGAGGCAATGCCAAATCTGAGACTGAATAGCAGCTAAAGTAGCGTTGTGGAGATCCACGGCATTCAAAACACCATTCAGGCACATCATTTTTAGTTTTACCGAATAGAAATTAATTAAAGTTTTAATCAAAAGTGACAAGTCTAATCCGAAATGATCGACAAAAAAATAAACTCTAAACAATGATTTCATACAGTAACTCGACTCGGAACAGTAACTCGATTCGAGATGGTTTGATAATGATCCGAGTTACTATGACGATGATCCGAGATGCCTGAAAGATGATCCGAGATGGGTTCGAAGTGCAAGTGTTCTTATCCGAGATGGTTCGAGTCTTCAGAATATGATCCGAGATATGATCCGAGATGGTTCGAGATGCAAGTAATCAATCTTAGATGGGTTCGAATCATCAAGGTAGATGATCCGAATTAGTCCGAGATGATCCAAGTCTTCAAACAAATGATCCGAAATGCAACCGAGACACCCTAAATTTTCTAAAACGGAAGCAGATGCAATACGAAACAATGTTATATCAAATCTGAGCCTGGTAACAGGTTCAAACAGGCTCTGATACCAATTGTAAGTCCTGAAAAACTAGATCTACAATATCACACGAGGCTTATTTGGTGGCAGAATCACACAAACAAGCTATAAATCAATGATATAAGAAATAAGGTGAAATGAATGAAGATCAAATTGCATACAAATCTTTTAATTTTTCAATATAAGTTATGAGAAACCACCAAAAAGCTATTAACCCTAACACATCATTATCTATTTATGCTAAAGGGTTAGTGCACCATTAACCTAAGCCCTTAGGCCAAAAAGCCTTTCCCAAGCCCAAAACTAGAAGGTAGCCCTAAATCACTATTATGACTAATGCAAAAACCTAACAGGGCCTAACCACAAAAATGAAGAAATTGAGGAGGACGAGTATGAATTTTGTAATTGTAGTATTGGGTTTAAATTGTCGAGAAATGGTAAATCAAAAACGGTTCTACCTAATAATACCAAAAATAAAACTTCTTCAGTTGCAATTCCAATAAGTGACAATGTCACAAATTATGACGATGTCATACTTGAGGATTGTGATGATGATACTGATGATAATGAAAATGATAAAAAAAAGAAATATTTTTAAAACTAAAAGAAAATTTTCAAGAAATTGTTCCACCATTTTCTTAAAAAGGTGAATGTTTGACACAAAAGCCTTCTAAGCAAAATGGGGAACAAAAACAAAAAAATATTTTCAAAACAAAAATAAAAATTTCATCGGTACGATCATCCAATCATTATCAAAACTGACAAAAATTCCAAAATAAGTGGTGCATGTTTGATCAATGTGCTTCAAAGACAAATCATTACTATGATAGAATACCGAGAAATGATGAGTACTACAAGTCAAATTAGTGTTACGATTTAAGTGTATGGTTTGAAAAGAATGAATGGTGGGATAACAGAATGTGTTATAACTGTGGATTAATCGGACGCATTGTTGTTTATCGCATGAAACCAAGAAGAGAACAAAGAAAGGTTAATGACATGCAAAGATGTTTCAAATGTCAAAGCAAATGCCATATCATCAGAGATTGTCCAATAAATTCAAGGAGAGGATCGTTGGAGAAATTTCAAGGAGAGTTAACGAAAACTGTAAAAGAGAAATATATAAAGAAGACAGTGACAAAAGAATAAAAGCCCAAAGAACAGAAAGTGAAATTATCACAAGGGTAGAAAAATAGATTGCGAAAGAAGAAAAGGAAAGCAAGAGAGTATTTTGAAAAGATTTTGTCTTCAGATAAGCCGATTGATTCTGATGCAAGTTTTGGAGAATCGTTTCATAACACTCAAAGTTGCAAAGGTTCTACGGAAACGTGTTCATCAGGTACAAATCTAAAGACAAAAGTGAATTCAAAAGAGCAAACAGTAGAAAGGAAAATTATATATAAAAAAAATGGACTAATGTTTCTTATGTTGATGAATCTGGTCAACCCAAATCTTATATGCGTTGGGTTCCAATTCAAAACTAATTGAGTTCATTTACGTGTGCAGGATGACCAAGCTTCAAGTAAACGCATTTTCAGAAGCAGCAGTTTTTTGTGTATTGGTAATGAGATGAAAGGTTTGGTGTTCCACACAGACAAAATGGTAATCTCGCGTTCACATTCGTAAAATTCGTTTAACCGTTGAAATGGGAGATATTTATTTTCGATTTCAAAAAAAATGTTTTCATTTTGAGGGGGAGAAAAATTTTATTCAAAAATTTTATAAAATTGAAAAACATCATTTCAAAATTATTTTAGATATATAAAAAATTTTCAAAAAGCAAAAAACAATAGAAAATCTCAAAAATGTCAAAAACGTTAAAAAATGAAAAATGAGATTACTTGTGTGAAAATAGGAAATAATAATAAATTAGTGGACTATCAGTGCATGCTAAATATATGTATTGTTTAAAATGGTTAAAACAATCTCACTAAAGATGTGTCGGTAGGCTCAGTTAGACTAGTAGTTTGTGAAAACGATACAAACTTAAATGAAAAAGCCTATTTCTAGTGGGAAACGCGGTTGAAAGCGTAGTACTTAGTTTTGTCCTTTGTGATTGTGTACCTACTCGGTAATTGCTGAATACTGAAAAGCATCAAAACCGGTCAGTTTGTGAACTTTCACAACTTACTGAAAAGGTCACTATGATTGTATATTTCATTTTGCAAAGATTTAAACTTGTTTTATTTCTTTATTTTGCTTAAGCATTTGACGTCCTCTCCGTATACGAAAGTATCGAACTGGATATTAGTGCCTGAACGTTTCTACTTTATTTTACTTTGTGTTTCATTTAAATCTTGGATCACCTCTACGTATATGAGAATATCGAACTCGTGGTTAAGATCTAAACAATTTCAACTTGTTTTTATTTCTCATTTTGTTTAAATATCGTACTTTCTCTCCGTATCAAAAGATAGACCTGATTATTAATTTTTAAACATTCTGCGTTGTTTTCACACATATCACACATGATGAAAGTTTAAAGGCATTACTTGAGTCAGTGTATTACATGATGAGGGGATATGCTAAGATCGTGAGGTGTATAAGAACTTAGTACAAATTAATGTACCTTAATCTATCGGTAAGCATTACGAATGTTTTTAGTTTGAGTTTAAGTGAACGACAATACCGACAATCCACGTGAATTGTTTAAACTGAGTGTTTCATCTAAATCAACGATGCAACTGATATGTCTCAGTAAAACAATATGATCCTCTAGCACGTTTTCTCACAAAAATACAAACTGTAAATATTACATTAAGTTTCGTTACATTTTTTGCCTCCAATATTAAAAATCTTAAAAGATTTCTTTCAAAATCTTTCGTTGAAACCTGATAATGTTGAATGTGAGCTGGACCAATGAGATTGTTGAGAAACTGTTTGTATGTAGATACGTGTGAGTGTGTGTTAACGTCAAATATTAGAGATATGGAGTATCATTCAAGGGGGAGACTATGGTTCCACTTGAATATGTTATCCAAGGCAGTTCAAGACTAAACCTCACAGATTTCTAGTTATGTCCAAGGGGGAAATTGTTACTGCACTATTTGTGTGACCATAGATAGAAATCTAATTGTACTAGTAACGTCAAAATGTCTTGAGTCTGTAAAATACCGGACATAGGTTTTGCTAGGTATTGTTAGGATTGGTTTGATCAGGTCAGGATTTGGTACGATACGATACGAAGGGAACGAATATAATCAGGTTTGATGACATCATTCTACATGATGACATCATGTCATTTACATCATCATTACACAAGTATGAAGTCAATAACATCCAAACATATGCATGCATGGAGATATTATACATTTGTACATACGTAGGACTTCAAGTTCGTACGAACGTAAATCAATACCTTCGTACATACCTACTTCATCTTCTACACAAGAACAAGTTCGCACAAGACACACGGTTCTGATCTAGAATACGGTGATTTTATAATGTAGACGTCGAAACTCTGTCCGGTTGACGTTAGAACGTAATAAACGTTGATTATTTATGATTTGGTGTCTTGATTACGACTCGGTTTTATGGATTCCGCACGTAAAACTGTTTAAAAGAAAACCTTTTTTTCAGTATCGAATCGATCATCCTATCTCATTTGTTACCCAATTGTAGAGAATAAAATTATTTTAACTCCTTACTCTAATGTTCACAAGGGAATCAATATTTTGATTGTTTAATGAAGCATTTGATAAGATAAAATTTAAACATTTCGATATATACTTTTTGTTTTCGATAGATTTTTTACTATACTGACGTGTTAGTACAAGGACCATTTTTTAGTATCTCACATGTAAATAAAAATCCCACAAGTGGCCAAAGAACTTCCTCATTATGGGAAATAGAAACATATTCTAGAAAGTAAGATGCAAGGACCGTTTCCATAGACGTTTAGCTTAGGTAATTTTTGTAACCTAGTCAAATTATGCGAAATCCAATTCAATTAGGCGACAATAAAAGAATAGTTATTTTTTCAATGTTTTCATCAATTTGTCAACAGTTACAATCGAGAAAACAATCTGATAGAGCTTCGCCATTAGTTCAACAAATCTACCAAACACTAAGTCCTCACGACTATTTATACCATAGGACGTTATGCTCGAGCGGACCTAGTTACCTCCGTACGGATGTGCTCATCCATGCGGACGTGACTACATTCGTACAAATGTACATTACAAACATAAATTCGACACAACTCGATGACGTAGGCAGCATACATTATGTATCAACAAACTCCCCCTTGGATGTTGCCGTAGTCTCGATCGATCTTCCAAATCTTCAGAACTTCAAAATCTTTAACGACCAAAGAAATACATCTTAACACATTAACATTTTAGTTCATAGAAAGTCATTGGTGTCTAATCAGTCGGTGGCACATTCTTCATAAATTGATATCTGCTAATAGACGCCTTCTTCATTCCTCTTTGATCCGTTCTTCCTTTCGAACTTCCTTCATAAACTCCTTTCTTTCAATCGCTCTCCACTTTATGTTCCGTATTTTCCGAGAATTAATCTCATAGGTGTAGCAGAATTTGATGACATTACTAAATAGCTTGTACTATATCTTGTACTTGATAGCAAATCTTGTTGTAGTACAAACATCTATATCTTTCTCGATAGATTTACCAGCCACATACAATCTAAAATCCTTATCGTTCTCCATAAACCATCAGACTATAACACAATCACAGCTTCACCAGTTACTCGATCATAATCCCACCGTCTGAGATATTTCTGAAAATCTTGTTTCATCTTCATCAGAGCCATATTTTTCATGGATCGAGGATGTTTAATGATTAAGGTCACATCAGTCAGTTATGTTATTGGATTAATCTGTGTTATTCTTTTAGGATAATGTGGTTTCCATGTAGCAAAATTATGACATGCCTCATATCTTATAACCTTCACTAGCATATGATCAGCCGGTTTCATCTGGAAGTTAATCAATTTTGTTTGGCACAACTCCTACATGCCCCACCACAGTAGAGTCCTTATATCTTGCAAGTATTGGAAGTACTGAACTCTGTATTCTCTTGTAATACCCCAAACATTTGACACCGGTATCCATCCCCCAACTAATAATATCCCCTAGTGATACATCCTGGTGTGTTGTAAAGAATGCTAGTGGTCTTCTAAACTTTCTTTCTCTAGGCATAGCTTTGAACAAAGCTTTCCTGGCTTCTCTAATCTGACTTTTATTCAGCCTTGGAGATTCACCATCTTTGATTGTTTCTTCTATCTTTCTCTTTAACAAATCATTCTTTCCTTCATCAAACATCTCTTGAAATATTGGGAAATGATCAGCTCCTTCACCAGAATATTATGTTATTTCATCATCAGAATCATCTTCCACGACAATAATATTATAATTATTAGCAACATCTGAATGTATTTGAGCACGTAGTCATCAGGCTTTGCAATATCAATATTGTTCAACTCTTCTTCAAAATCAAACTCAAATGAGTTTTCATCAATACCGAAAATTTGCCCAATCTTGTCACACCCTAACCGATGGCGGAATCATCAAGGCGGACGTAGATAGATTGCTCGAGACATTATAACACTATTTGCGAGAATATTAAATTCAAAACCCGTTTCATTTCATTGATCAAATAGTCAATTACAACATAAATCCAAATATAACAAGTTCAACAATATTATAACATAAAACCTAGCATTCTAGATACGTTTCTATGTCGTCCCTACTAAGTTTTTGTCATGTTCAACATCCTTAACCTGCAACATTTTAAAAGTATAGTTCAACACAAAAGCATTGGCGTGTACACAAGTTTAATTATAGCATAAGTAATAAATCATTTAAGTAAATCCACATGTTAAGCTAGCATCCTAGATTAATGTAAATATGGCATGCGATCTACAAGTCAATCCTCGCGTGTCATCGCAAAAATAGAGTCATCTTAACATAACCTCCAGAATACAGGCGGTGCGTTACTCCTATAACACTATACATGTTAAGGGGGAGGCTTTAAACAAAGTTAACAACAAATAGCATCATATAAGAATGTTCCAAATATATGAATCGTGTATCACATAACTATAGCATGTATGATGGATTGTTTGTGTGTTTGCATAAAAGTATAAGTGTGATTACGTGTATTTTTGATAGGTTAACATATTGTACCCAAATGTGTAAAGCGTAAAAAGGGTGTTCGAGTATACTCACGGTTTGCAAAGAAATTTTCACTTAGTGGGTTTGATGAGTCTTGAGTTGATGGAATAGCTAAGTTACCAATTTTGGTTCTTGAACTTTTTGCCCAAAGTTGAAAATCTTGGAGATTTGAGAGAGTTTGGAAGTGATTTTGAGGTGGTGCAAGTGTTTGGAAGGTGTTAGGGTTGGTATGTATAAGAGGGTTAAGCGGTTGGGGTTTAATTGAAGGTGGAAGGTGATTGGAGGATAAAGAGGTGGAAAAGGGTGAAATCTAATTGGCTAAATGTTGCTTAAAGTAGATAATGCAAACCCGGATCATTATTCAAGGGGGAATTTGTTGACGCGATTTATGACATGAACAGATACCTGATTGAAGTCGCAGAATACTCAAACACAGCTCTCAGATTCAAGATCAAGATTAAGCTTCAACAGTGACGTCCAAGGGGGAATTTGTTGATTCACTTTATGTCCGTCACTGTGCGAATAAGCTAGAAACATTTCAGTGTCCTGCGATGCTCCTCAGAAGATATCGGCGTTCGGTCTGTAAGAGGGGGCCGATTACATGTGTTGCCAAATCGAGAGCTCCTTAGCGATTCACGTTCACTCAGCAATTCTTCTATCACTCTTCTCTTTCTTTTGTTTCTCTATCTCTTCGAGCTTCCTCCAAGAAGTGTTCCATGCTGTTCCTGAGTGTATATCATTAGCAAAACAAACATTAACAATCTTCTAGAAATGGAGAGCCTGCTCTTTGTCTTTCTTTTCAAAACTAATCTTGCTATAAAACAAGCATTCAATACCCTTCTTCGAACAATTGACTAGCCACATCGCGTCTAGTACTAGAATGCCACGCCATAGACCATGTATGCGTTTATCTGCTATGACGGCTTCGGATAAATTATCTTCCAAGAATCATCATCTGGATGGACACAAATAACGACTTCACCAGTACTTGAATCATAGTGCCACCATTTGAAGATCTTGAAGAAATCTTGTTCCATCTTTATTAGAGACATATTATTCATAACTTTCGGCGTCTTCACTATCAACGTTACATCTATTTCTTTTGTAACCGGATCGATCTTTGTGATTCTTTTGGGCATGTGAGGCTTCCAGTGTCTAAAACCATGAGTAGCTTCGAGCTTTATCAGTTTCCACAGCCGCTGGTCATGAAATATCATCTTAAGATTTATCAACTTTGTCTGCACCAGCTCTTTAATATCCCAAAATGGAAGGGTCTTGATATCGCTTAAATATCTAAACTACTGGATCCCATACTCCCTTTTAATCGCATAAACATCGAGTTCTTCGATCCATCCCCAGCTAATAATGTCCCCTAGAGAAATATTGGCATCACGCGTGAAGAATGCTAGTGGGCATTTGAATTTACGCTCAGCTGGTAATTCTTTAAAACCAACCCTTCCTCATTTCTGCAATTTCTTCTATAGACAATTGTTGAGGAACCGTTCCTTGTTTGACAGCCTCTTCAACTTTGCGCTTCAGAATATCATCATTCTCGGCTGCAAACAATTCACCGAAAGTTGGGAGTCATCTATACCCTCTTCGGCAATATCTACATCATTGTCATCAGAATCATCCTCCAGGACAACTTTATCGTAATCATCAGCATTGGAAACATGTTTGAAGATATAATCCTCAGGCTCGAAAGCATGGATGTAAGCTCGTCTTCAAAATCAAACTCAAATGTTTCTTCGTCCACGCCCAACATATTTGAAATTTCTTCTTTTGTGTAACTGTGGACAAACTCTCCCTCTTCTACATCATGCTCCAAATATAATATCTTTGGTTTGGGCATGACAGGAACAGATGACATATTAGTCACTGTGAGGATTCCTGTCTGCTTAAAATCCTTAGAGCATTCAAACTCTTTTCCTTGTTCTTTTCCTTCTTCCACTTGGTTGGCAGTATCATCCAAGTACATAGATAATCAATATTTCATTCAAACCTAAATCTGTTACAACGATACATGAACCTCCCAAATCATCATCATCACCATCACTATCATCATCAGACTTATCCTTAAATACATCATCAGTATCGTCCAAGTCTTCATTTTCCTCATCAGGATTTTCATTATATTCATCTACCTCTGCTTCAATTTCTTTTTCCAACTTGCTCTTACATAGCCATTCTTGATGTTTAGCTGAAAGATTCTTCATGTCAATGTCAACATCCTTTGGATTTCCAATCAATACAAACTTCTTCGTGTTTGCACACACCACCACTTCAGAAGATACTGGCACAGATTCAGCTTCTGGCTCAGTTATACCAATCATAGGTTCCTTACCAACTTTCGCTTTACCTTTCCCCTGAGCGTCTGATAATTCTTTTGCAGCGCGTTCCCACTCAACAACCCTTTCTCTAGCCTCTGCTCTCTCAATCTCATCTATTTCTGCAACTAAGTTAATTATGAATTTCTTCGTAAGAATCTTCTCGAATAAGCTCATTTTTCGTTGATTGCTGAGGCGTTCTTCATTATATTCTTCCGTTCGATTCCTCAGTCTGTCGTTCTCTCACACGATACTGGCCAAAATAGCTTCAAGATGTTGTCTTTCTTCTTTCAGCCCTTTAATTTGCTCTTGTAGTTCAACAATCTTTACACTGTTCAGTATAACTTGGTTTTCCAACTCTTCAATACATGTGTCATTGAACATATTTGTAGAAAATTCTTCCCCCCTTGTATATCACCAAAATCAAAGTCAAATTGATCTTCAAGTCTAGTTCCTGTGAAGAACTGGTGTTGAGATTGAGGTATTGGTTGTGGTGTTGGTTGAGGTGGTGGAGATGGTGGTGGTGGTTGTGGAGTTCGTTGAGGAGGTGCTGATGGTGGTGATTGAGGAGTCGGTTCTTCACTGCTTCATCAACCTTTTTCTACACCTTCTTTATGATTTGTCTTTTGGAGAATCTGTGCTTCTAACAGCTGGCCTCTTTAGACGTTTAGAAGATCTCGTTAAAGATTTGCGAACAGGGGTGTCACTGTCAGAACCCGAAGGTACATAAGTTGTATCATCTTCCCATGTTGCTTTTCGTTTCTTCTCCTCTGCTCTTCGTTTCATTTCAGCCAATCGTTCAAATTGTCTTTCTTTAGCTCTTTGTCTTTCTCTAGCAATCCTATCCTCTTGATTAGTACTAGAGGAGGATGCCCCTTCAACTATTCCTTCTTGAACCCCAAATGTTTATCGTTCGATATGAGCAGCCAAAGTTTCAACATTTTCTTCTGGCTCTGACTCATCTATCACCCTCTTGCTGTCAGATGTACGTTGCTTCTTTTTAGGGGCATTGGAGGTAGAGGTGAACGTTTGCTTTCGCTTCGACCCCTTATTCCCCTTCTTATCTTCTTTAGAGAACCGCACGCTTCTCTTCGCAAAAAAACCGTCTAACGCTTCTAACTCCTCATCTTCGATTTGCATTCTTGTTTCGGGTTGTGGACGATGATAAATGGCTTTCTTGTAATAACGTTAGCAAAAAGGTTCTGATTGCCCTGGACCTCTCTATTTTTACATTATCGTTTGAAATGCCCCTTCTCTCGACATTTGAAGCATGTGACTTTGGACTTATCGAAGCCAAGTTTCCAATTAAGTCCTCCCAAATTATCTTTTCTGGTAATCTCCATTAAACGTTGCGCTCTTCTAACGATGGAACCTATACACCATTTAATGTCAATCAATTCCATCTCGACAAGATCAATCTAATCATAATCCCATATCGTCATCTCTGAATTCCCAATTTTTCCTGCTACTAAACTTTTGGTACGATTCAAGTACCGAGGCAAGTAATGACATGTGTTGCTTTGCGATGTTCTCGTCGAAGTTTTGAGCATTTTGGAAACCAACAGCAATATTGCATTGTAGAACCCGTTGATTGGGATTAGATTGATTGTTCTGGTGATTCTGTGAATTGCTTGAAATATGAGATGATTGTGGGCCTGGAGGCGTATTTGGGTTGACAGACGCAAAAGATTGAAATCCACTGGCTTGACTTGACTGTGGACTTGGTGTATTGAAAGCGCTGAAGACAGTTTGAATTTTTGGAGACTATATATGCATGGCAGGACTACCCTTATAATATAGATTTACATCTTGTTGCATTTGGGCGCCTTTGCTCTTTGCCATTTTTTGCATCTCGAGTTGTGCCCTTCCAATCTTTCAATAAATCTTGGTAATGAGAAATTACCATACTCTGTGCCATTCTTTAGAATAGTCAAGTAAGTAAACCATTCTCCATGAGGTAGAGAATCTGCCAGCTTATTGACCAATTCTTCATTGGTTTTCACAATCCCATGCGCTTCATTTAGACTACCAAGTGACAGTATCGTTCAATTAATTGTTTCACCGTCTCTCCCTTGATTATAGTAAAGATATCGAATTCTTTACTTAATAGCGCTCTCTTCCCCTTTCGTAGCTGAGTGCTTCCTTGTAATTGTAACCGTGAAGCATTCTATAAAGATTGGGCGTCATCATCATGCTGTAGGAGCACAAAGATATCTTCCTTGATGGCTTGCTGCAAGATGTTCATAATCTTCTTCTCGTTAATGAACTTTTCTCTTTCGAATTCCAAGAGTTGAGCTAATTCTTTTTCAAGACCATTCTCTCCAATCGGAGCTTGATATTTCGTTTAAATGGCAAACCAGCAGGTGAAATGATTCGCTTGAACCCAGTTCATAAATCTTTCAGTCTAGCTATCATAGTCTTCAAGATTCATCAGCTTTGGCAGCTTTGTCATTGTGCCAATCTCTTTATCAAGATTCATATTCTAAGCTGCAGTGGTCGTAACTGCTAAAGCAGCAAAAGCATTGTAAAATTCTTCTTCATTTTTCTGCAAAATTTTAGAAACACACTTTCGAAAAACACTGATTAATATGACAAGAGATACGAAATTTAAGAAAAATTTCTTAAAAATGTTCTTCGTGCAAATGACAGAGCTGCTCGTGCGATTCAGATATTCGTCTGAGTAATATACTCATGCGAATCAAAGATTCATGCGAACAAGATGCTCGTGCGAATTAAGAAATTACTCGTGCGAGTGATTACTTCGTGCGAATCACTGCTTCGTACGAATGACCATTTTGTAACTTGTAAATTTTAAGAAAAACTTGTTTACTTGTTCGTACGAGCGTCTAATTTGACGGATGGCCGTTCATATGAGTTGTCTCTCTACTCGTACGAGTCAGCTCAGGTCACCAAACGAATGGTTTTTATAATATTTGACATGATTTAGTTTGATTTTAGATCTGAAATTTTCAAGGATTTATTAGAATTGATTTCAACATGTAATACTAAAATCCTAATCTAATTCATCTATGAATTCGTCAAAATCTGAGATCTGTATGAGAAAGTGTAGATGTAGAAAACTTCAATGATTGAATTTGAGCTGAAACTGTTCGTAGTCTGTAGAAACTTTATGTTTGTCCTCAAATCAGTCATCAAGGCTCTGATACCACTTGTGAGAGGGGATTGGCTCTCCTCTTATGAGCACTAGACTGATCTAACTCAGCTAACAGAGGCGGAATTCATTGTCAGCGAGTTGGAAAAACAAACAAGAAAGATATACTTCTTAAACGCCTTGATTCGTATTGATAAACGTGAACGGTTACAGAACGAGTAAACAGTTTGACAGGGCTTTGCCGTAGTCACACACCAACAGATGTCTAACACAACACTCAAGCTCCTCTATTTATAGGTCAACATGACTCACACAAGAGAGAGGTGTGTTTGACTCATGCGTGTGGTGCCTTGTACGAGTGACAAGGTGTCACTCGTACGAGCCACTAATCTCACTCGTACGAGCCATGTACAAAACATATAAATCATATAATAACATACAATGTTTGACATTCTAAGCTTTATATACATAACCAACATATCCTAGACGTAGACAATAGACATTATGCACCAACACTAAAGAATGGTGAAAGGTGATTGGAGGAGAAAAGAGGTTGAAAAGGGCGAAATTTAATTGGCTAAAGAAATGTGAAAGGTGATTGGAGGAGAAAAGAGGTGGAAAAGGGTGAAATCTAATTGGCTAAAGAAGGGTGAGAGATGATTAGAGGAGAAATGACGTGGAAAAGGGTAAAATCTAGTTGGCTAAAGAATAGTGGAAGGTAATTGGAGGAGAAAAGAGGTGGAAAAGCTTTTCGTTTTGCTTACTCTTAGTCCCTGCACTTTGTAACTAGGTTACTTTATGCCGTTTCTTGTATTTTAACTTGTTTTTAGGTATCGAAATTGTATTCTAAGTCTCGGTTTTGCGTATAAACATACATTTAAAAGTTGATTGTGTACATAATACAAATATGAAAGGTAACACGTATACGTATAAAAATAAATTCCATTATGATTAACGCCTCAAATTGTGAGATTAAAATTGAAATATGATTGTAACGTCTCAATAAAATAGAATACGAATACGAACTTTCTAAAACTAAGAATACAGATATACGAGGCGTTACATTCTCCCATACTTTAGGAAATTTTGTCCCGAATTTTTTTTAAGAGGAAGACTTGGGATAACATAGTTTTTAATGGTTCGATACGAGTGATAATCGGTTAAAATGTTTGACTAAACATGAAATCTTTTATGCTTAGTGCCGTAGTAGCATTTTATGTATTAGCGTGTTTAAAAATGCATGTGTGTTTTGGATAAACTGATAGTCTATGGTTAATTGGCGTACGCATATAATTTTAGGTGATAAAAGATAGGTTTGTAAAAGCAACTCATTTGACTAAGCGGATTGGGACATCAGCCATAAGTATGGTGTGGATATTGACTGAAATACGAACACAAAAGTTAAGAGATGCTAGTGATAGTTGTAGTGGTTAAAGCTAACGATTTTGAGAATGAAGCTTTGTCATGGATAATCGAGTACCAAGCATTTCAAAGTTGTGTCACCAGAGTTTGTTATAAATCAAATGTATTTAACAAGGTCCAGGAAATCATCGAATTTCTCATGGCACGTTTTACGAAAGTTACGTAACATGGTAAGGACACTTATATATAGGAAGTACCAGAGGCGTCTCCACCATGTTCACACCATGTTACGTTCGTTTTGCAATTCGGTGTCATGTTACGTTCCGTGTTGGGATACACAGTAGACCTCACTATAGTTTTCATGCGCCTACCAATATAATCCCGTGTGCACTCACAATTATTTTGGTTTGTTCATGATCTGCATAGTTTGTACTAGTAGTGTACGAGTCAGGTTACATTTTAGTATTACAAGCAAAATATGTGTGTAAGATAGCGTATAAAAATTAAGTATGTGAGCATAATTGTATGTATGTATGAGTGTCAAACGTAGGCGAAACCACTTGGGTTATGCTTACTTATAGATTTCAAGTTTGACTACCAAGTAGTGCGAATGTATAAATTTTGAGTTTGATTGAAGACAAATACTTATAACATTAGCATGTAGTATGGAGCGTATAGGTGGAATAAAATGGGATTTAGCATATATAAGTTAACATGAAGTTGCAAGTATGTAAAATACGAACTGTAATGGTGATACGTGTAAGATTGCCATGTAATATTGACTGCATAAATGGCAACGTGTAAGGAGATATGCATGTGTATGGTCGCTTGAGTCAAAACATTGAGTTGGTTGAAATAAAATAAATCGGGTTTGTTGGGAATGAAGGACCAAAATTGTGAATGTCGAGTGAATATTGAGAAAAGTATTAACTTTTGATGTAAGATGTGGTTTGTAAAAAAAAGAAATGCTACTTTTGTTTTAAAATTTGTATTTGCATACATCGTAGGTTATCCGATCTTATGAAATTTTCTTGCCTATGTGTTCAGATTTAGATTTGCATATTAGCGGTTTTTGAAAAAGGTTGTAATAAAGTGAGCTTGCTTTATGTTATATTGATACAAGGAAAGTTGTGTTTTGAAAATTTTCAAGGAAAACTTGGGTTTTGAAAAGTATTTTAGCAAAGTGGACTTATACGTATGTGAGAGAAAAGTTTCGTTGGTTTCTTGTTGGAAATAAAATGTCTTTAGAATGGTAGTATAAAGTGAGTGTGTTTTTGTGATTGGACGAGTTATGAAAATCGAGGGCAAGAGGTTCGTGAGACTGACTAAGTTGATAGGTAGCATGTCATAAAGTTTTTGAAAATTGTGAAAGAAACGTCTAAAGTATCACTCGGAGTTTTGTGTATGTAATTTACGTAAATAAATTGTAGGGTGAGAAATCGTTTGGATAAAATAGTAAGGTTCGAGATTTATGCATAAATGAGAAATTGAAGCAATGATAAAAGGTTTGAGTATAAGTTTTGATCTAGTGATTGTTACGAAAGTAGTCGAGTTATGATTTATCTTCCATTGAGGTGTGGACATCACTCCTATCTAAAGGACAAGATTCCTTCGAGAAATGGGCAGAGTCAAATCGTAAAGGAAAGAGAATGACTCATATTTTGATGATATAACTTCCATTTTGGGAATGCGAGTAGTGTTTATCTTGTGGGTGACGTTTTTGAAATCATATTTATTAATAATGTGCAAGGTGGTACATTAAAAGTATAAGTATGATAAATGAGTAATCATTGTGAAAATAATTTGAATTTTGAAAGAAAGGGATATTTGAATTACGTTATGCATAAAATTGATATAATATAATGATGGTTTTGACTAAAACATGGATTATTCGAAACAAAACCTTGACTAACCAAAGTGATCGAAAGCTCTTTTGAGTTTAGGAAGCATGCTTTGGCCTAGGTAAAATACTCTCGCCAAAATTTCAGTTAACGGTATTCACCCTTCGGGTTACTACATGTCCTTAGTAAATTGAAAGTTCGAGGCTTTAGCGGGATTCGAAAATCGAGGATGGGACTAGTTACCAAGGTGCGGGTATCATCCCTAACTTGACAACGACATTCCGTAAGTGTGGTTGATACTTATCAAACAAGGTAAGGACTTAAATCCGACTTGTTGGTAAGGGTTCACTAGAATAAGCATGGCGAAATTTCATCAAGGTGAGGATGTTACTCCTAACTTGATGTATAATTTCATGGAAATCGAGAATGCGGATTGAGAGTCTTTCACCAAAGTGAGAATTTCACTCCTATTTTGATGAAATCGTCTCGTTTGTATAATGTGAGTGTGTTCACATCCTCATGTGTGTATGGTAAATCATTGTAGGAAAGACATACGTTATTTTTAAAACAAAAGATGACATAGAAGCAAATAGGGATAATTTGAGTATGTGAAGCATGAAATCAAGAATGGTCAAGTATGGGTACTTAGACTATAGACTAGGTCAAATCATGGCAACTTTTCCTAATTCCCTATAGTTATGGCTCTGATACCAATCTGTCACACCCCAACCGATAGCGGAATCATCAGGGCAGACGTAAATAGATTGCTCGAGACATCATAAGACTATTTGCGACAATATTATATTCAAAATGTCACACCCTGGTCGTAGCGGAAACGCAAGTGTGTGACTATTAGGTAATCATTGCATCCAATTTAGTAAACAATTAAAATTCAACAACTATGCATACTAATAATAAGTTCCATTCCCATAATTACAACCATACAAAAGTGATTTCATAGTTTAATTGTTTTCAACAGATCATGATAAACATAATTCAACATTTGCTACTTCCAAAATAAGATATTCTTTTCATTATAAATGCGTAATGAGGTTTTGACCCCTATATACCTAAACGAAGTTGGGATATAAAAGGCAAACCCTTCAAAAGATGGTACATCGTTTTCTTGACATTTTCCCATACCCGAATCATATCACCAGCTCATGCCTTATGTCCTGAAATACATGTAATTTTAAAATTCAACAAAAAGTTGACGAGTTCATGTAGTTAACGTTTTCGTATAAAAATGTCATTGATGAAATCCAGTAATGAAATCCGATTATGTTATTAGCATCAATGGCGTTTTAAGGATCTATCAGTGTGTCGCGAGCACCCTGACATATATGTGCCATAAGTATGTAACCAAAGTGAGACAACTTTTGAAATCATAGGGATCACAAAAGCACTCCGAAGGGTATACCAACCAGGAGTGGAGCGGGTCTCAAACTCAATAGATCTACTTCTTTGCACCTAGGTCACCATGTGATTAATGGTTACTATTGTTATCCTCCTACTTACACACAAATGATCGTGTTATCAACTAAACTCATAGCTAACATACTTTTTCTTATGACATGTAGTTCCCCTCGATAGTTTAAAACAAAACTTTGAAATAATTTGAAAGGAGGGACATGAACTCACAACGGTATCCGTACACGTGTGTAACCTACTTGTTTATTAAGTTTATTAGACACCTAGTCCTCAATGGACCTTGTACTCATTGTTCATGTTGAATTCTTGTTATGTATTTCCTTGTTATGATAGAACAACTTTTAGTGTTATTGTAGTGTTGGTAGTTTGCTTGTTCGATTTATATTCTTATATATATATATATATATTTATCATTCTTTGATCGTGTGTGAACTGGGCCTTGCCCTTCACATGTCCATGTGTCTTGCACACGTGTTATTGGGCCTAGCCCATGTTTTCTTGTCATTGGGCCTAGCCCATGTTTTCTATGTCTTTGGGCCTATCCCATGTTATTTATGTCTTTGGGCCTAGCCCATGTTTTTATGTTATTGGGCCTAGCCCATGAAATTTATGTCTTTAGGCCTAGCCCATGTTTTTATGTCATTGGGCCTAGCCCATGTAATTTATGTCTTTGGGCCTAGCCCATGTTTTTATGTTATTGGGGCTGGCCCATGTAATTTATGTCTTTGGGCCTAGCCCATGATTTTATGTTATTGGGCCTAGCCCATGTAACTTATGTCTTTGGGCGTAGCCGATGAAATTTATGTGTTTTTGGGCTTTGTCCATATATGTTATTTTTTATGAGGCCTTGTCCATGACTTTTATAATTTGGGCCTAGCCCAAATTTCTTTACAAAAGCCCATTTTTAATAAGTCTTACACTTATAATACTCTTAACTTTCCGGATTTTGATTTCGGTAACATATATATATGTTAAACGTCTAAATACATATGTTAGACTTGTCGTTGACGTCGTTTAATGCATGCTTTTTCTTATCGACAATCACCCGTTGTCGTAATGACTTTTCGTGTCGGCGATTCACCCGTTGGTCGTCGACGCGACGATGTATTCGTGAACGTTCGCCAATCGTCCGTATTGCTTCGTTTGTCCGATTATAGTTTCGTCGCTTTGTAAGGATATATTTGTTTATGTCACCAACACTTGGTATTGTTTTCAAGTGTTTGTATTTATGTATATGATTGGGTATTTTTATTGTGAATATCCTAAGCTTCTAAATATATACACATGCAATACACATATGTATTTATAAAAAATTCTTGATGAAAAACTATGTATACATATTTTTATTTTCCAAAGTAAGTATATATATATTTATAAGAGTTACTTATTTTTACGTGTAAAAATATATATATATATAAATGTGTAGAATACTTGGGTGTTTAGGGTTTAACCCTTGTCATTGGCACTTACTTAATGACGATTTAAGTTACTAATCGCGTTTAGTCCCGCTAATCACCCATTAGATTTTTAGAAAATTTCTCCATAGTTTCCCCTAAACTTTAGAGTTTTCCACGTTTTAAAAACGTATTTGAAACCTGTTTAAGCTTATAATCAAGATCAACAATCCATCACAAACCTTCCTATTATTTATTTAGAACATTTCATGTATCATCATCCTTGACTTTTTAGTGGCAAAATCTTATTAAATCATGATGAAATTTCCAACATTTATTAACACTTTTAAATCACCACTTTTGTCATATCCTTTGATCAAGTCCATCTCTTTTAACCTCTTGATTTCTATGCTTTTAAGATGGTTACATCTTAAATAATATTGTTTACTTCTTATTAAAATCATTCATGTGTAGTAAAATTATCTTTAAGTTGTAGAAATCTTCATGGATGATGTAGTTGATGATCTTGTTTATATTTAAACATTATCTTGTTTAAATCCTCATTTTACCCTTGTTCATACAAGATCGTCCTACTTTCATACTTTACTTAAAAATAAACAACACTATCATGCTAACTAATAATCATATAAACACATGAACAACCCTAAACAAATCATATTTAGTGTGTTTGTTATGATGAGAGTTAGGGTTTTTAGTTCATCTTTTATTTATTTTCAAGATGATTAACTTGTACATCATTAATCTAGACATAAAATAAGCTAGATTAGGAAAGAGTTTGCCTTACAATGGGTGCACAAGTTAGATGATGATTTAAGAAAAAAAAATGAAGCTCCAAAATGTCTCCAATAGTCCTCCACTCTTTCTAGCTCCTTGAATGTCCTTGATAGGGTTTTAAAGTGGATGTAGTGTGGTGTTTTATGGTGGTTAAATGTTGGTGCTAAGGTGGTGGTGGTAATCGTGAGTTTTAGTGAGAGAGAGGGAGAGAAAGTTGCAAATTTTTTTCAATGATAATGATCAAGACATGTTGTCAATTAGGAAGTATATCATGCCATTCTTTCAAATCTTTCTCACATCAAGCACCATATTTCTAATCCACCATTTTCAACAAAATCAAGTGGGTGTGGGACCCACTTGAAACAGTCAATGGGGGGTGGGGGTAAAGTGTAATATTTTTACAGATGTTAATTTAGAAGATATTTTGGCCATTTAGTTATGTTTTGTGATTAGAGGTTTGTTCTTGCATTGTTAGCATATAATAGGATTTAGGGTGCTATTACATGGTAATTAATCCACTTGATCCTCCAATATAAGTTTCGGATGACGGAAATGTCGTTAGATCGTTCATCGACGAAATAATCGATAATAAACGAACTTATTTAGTACCTAAAGCTTTTGTTTTCGACCACCACAATTGTCATGGTGTCTACTTAGTGCATTTTCGACCTAAAAATATGCATAACTAGTTCGCTAGATGAATATACGATGAGTTAGGATGGTCGAAATGCCTTTCCTTCGATCGTTCACTCGATATCGGCACTTTTATATGCTGTCGTCGAACTTTTTTGAAAGTTGTGTTTCCGTGACCTCATGTTAATTGAATGGATTCCGAGTTCTAAATGAGGTTGAACTAGTTCGCTGGTGCATGAAAGCGGCTATCGGGTACTAAAATATTCGTCGTTTCGACAAACGGTCGCTTTCCGATCGAACTGTGCACTATTTGTCGAATGACCGGGAACGATGTCTTTTGTGTATTCTTGCTATTCTCACATTGTTTTAGGATGCTTAGAATTGTTTTATTATTATTCTTACATCCATAATCCACCGAATTAGTGCTGCGGACAAACTGACATTTGTCGCCTTTTTGGTCGAAACGGACAATTTTGTAGTTTAGGCGTTGTACCGGAAATTTATGTGTTTTTTAAATGGTTGATCTCATATCAGTGTTTTCATTTATATATGGACTCAGGTATGGCATTAACATGCCGTTATTCCTTGTTCTGCTTCGTTTTAGAGGATTTACGAACACAGTTAGTGCCACCGCAATTAGTGCTCCCAGCACTTTTAGGGCATTGTTTTGCTTTGTTACGCGTCATAAGGGAAACAAGTATATGTTATGACCAGATTTACTTGCCATAATTCTTAGTATATGATGTACGACTCAGTTACGAAATTAAACTACGATAATATGCATGAGATTATAAAATAAAATAGTGATTAAATTGTACGGAATTACCGGCTATTTGCCATTTGTCACACAAAACCCGCTTCATTTCATTGATCAAATAGTTAATTACAACATAAGTCCAAATACAACAAGTTCAACAATATTATAACATAAACCTAGCATTCTAGATGCGTTTCTATGTCGCCCCTACTAAGTTTTCGTCATGTTCAACATCCTTAACCTGCAACATCTTAAAAGTATAGTTCAACACAAAAGCATTGGCGAGTACATAAGTTTAATTATAGCATAAGTAATAAATCGTTTAAACAAATCCACATGTTAAGCTAGCATATTAGATTAATGTAAACATGGCATGTGATCTACAAGTCAATCCTCGCGTGTCACCGCAAAAATGGAATAATCTTAACATGACCTCAAGAATACGGGCGGTGCGTTACTCCTATAGCGCTATACATGTTAACGGGGAGGCTTTAAACAAAGTTAATGATAAATAGCATCACATAAGAATGTTCCAAGTATACGAGTCGTGTATCACATAACTATAGCATGTAAATGGATTGTTTGTGTGTTTGCATAAAAGTATAAGTGTGATTGCGTGTATTTTTGATAGGTTAACTTATTGCACCCAAAAGTGTAAAACGTAAAAAGGGTGTTCGAGTGTACTCATGGTTTGCGAACAAATTTTCACTTAGTGGGTTTGATGAGTCTTGAGTTGATGGAATACCGAAGTTACCAATTTTGGTTCATGAACTTTTTACCCAAAGTTGAAAATCTTGTAGATTTGAGAGAGTTTGGAAGTGATTTTGAGGTGGTGCAAGTGTTTGGAAGGTGTTAAGGTTGGTATTTATAAGAGGGTTAAGTGGTTGGGGTTTAAATGAAAGTGGATGGTGATTGGAGGACAAAGGAGGTAGGACAGGGTGAAATCTAATTGGCTAATAATGGTGAAAGGTTATTGGAGGAGAAAAGAGGTGGAAAATGGTGAAATCTAATTGGCGAAAGAAAGGTGGAAGATGATTGGAGGAGAAAGGAGGTGAAAAAGCTTTTGGTTTTGCTTACTTTTAGTTCCTGCACTTTGTAACTAGGTTATTTTATTGTGTTTCTTGTATTTTAACTTGTTTTTAGGTATCAAAGTGGATTTTAAGTCTCGGTTTTGTGTACAAACACACTTTTAAAGATTGATTACCTACATAATACAAATATGAAAGGTAACACGTATATGTATAAAAATGAATTCCATTATGATTAACGCCTGGAATTGTGATATTGAAATTTAAATACGAATATAACGTCTCTAAAAAATAGAATGCGAATACGAACTTTCTAAAAATTAGAATACATAAATAC
This sequence comes from Scalesia atractyloides, assembly GCA_947069175.1. Classification (NCBI taxonomy): domain Eukaryota; kingdom Viridiplantae; phylum Streptophyta; class Magnoliopsida; order Asterales; family Asteraceae; genus Scalesia; species Scalesia atractyloides. The sequence continues at coordinate 18,421,084 of CAMTDV010000116.1, read as the reverse complement.
GAGGCGTTACAAATCTCTTCTTTAGAATAGTTATGCACATATTCACCTTCTTCAACTTCGTGACATAGATGTGACAACCACACATTTTCAGATTTAATTACGCCCATAACAAACATCAAACGATTATAAGCATGGTGTTAAGACGCAAAATAACTTAATTAGGCCTTTGGAATGCCTTGGAACATCTATTTAGTTTACAGTACGCGAATAGTGATTTGCGGGAAACCGGACGAGTGTTAAATGATAATGAACTAACACCGCATGATATACTGAAAACGACGTCAGATACGAGTTTTATACGTATATTCTAAACAGATGAATTGGTGTCGAAATTATCATGCTTTCGAGCGTCACAAAACACGTACGTGTATTACCTTAAAAACTAAAATATTATGATGTATTTAGCTTGGTAATCGAATTCTGATATTCGCAGTCGAAAACGGATCAAGCGCACTAGAAAAGACAACCGAAGCATTTTACGCAATTTTATCACAACCAACGAACGAACGTGTCAAACAACTACTTCCGACACTATTTTACATATTTTGAACGTAAAACCACATTCTACTACATTACATGAAGTTCGGGTTCGAAAATGAGCCTTGGAAATGCTTCTAGGCTGCACAAACGACTAGAAATAAGGGGCCTTGGGCCTAGCCTACGTAAAAGCCAAACCCACACCCTAAAACCTAGCTATAAATGGTAACCTACACGCACACTCACACCATTTCTTCACACGCTCACTCTTTCTCCTCATCCTCCGCCCTCCCTCGTTCTCTTTCTCTATATTTTTCCGGTGGTCGACTAACGAAGGAGTACGGTGGTCAGGTGGTGGCTTGACGACAGATTCCAGTCATGGTGGTGGATTTTTCTGGCAGACTAATGACATAACTCCCTAAAACATCTTCCAAACACGGTTCTGACGTTGGTTTTTCGATTAGAGCGATGGAGGTTACATTTTCGGGCTCCGACAGCCATGAGTCGACTCCCACTCCAGTAATCATCTATAGTCTCTTTTGTTCTCTTTTAGATCCTTGTAGATCCACGTTTTTCAAGCCTTTTTGGTGGTTGTTTCAGGTAATGGTGAGCCATGACAATGGTGGTTCCGGCACAATGGTGATTCTAAGACAGGGGTAGTGAAGACACGAAAACAGTGGTGGTGGTTATGTTTTGGTTCGGGTTTGGGTTTCGTTCGGGTTCACATCGGTTGGGTTCGGGTTATAAGACAACACGGGTGGTTGCCCGGGTCGTTGGTTGGACTTTTCTTTAGATTAGACACATGAAATGTGTCGTGTACATTATTGAGTTCCTCTAGAAGTTTTAACTTGTAAGCCCCTGTACCATTCTTTGCCAGAATTTCGAAAGGTCCAATATATCTCGGGTTGAGCTTTCCGCGCTTCCCGAATCTAGCTACGCCTTTCCAAGGTGAGACCTTTAACAATACATTGTCTCTGACCTTGATGGATAATGGTTTGCATCTCCGATCTGCGTAGCTCTTTTGTCTATCTTGGGTTTCTTTGATACGCTCACGGATCTTAAATATCTTGTCTATGGTCTCTTATACTAATTCGGGACAAATGGGTTGTCTGTCACCGACTTCTGTCCAACATAACGTCGATCGGCACTTTGGTCCATATAGTGCTTTGAATGGTGCGACCTTGATACTGGTGTGATAACTGGTAATGTAGGAAAACTATACCAATGGTAAATGAGTATCCCAGTTTCCTCCTAAATCCATCACATAGGCCCGAAGCATGTCTTCTAACGTTTGGATGGTTCGCTCGCTTTGACCATCGGTCTGTGGGTGAAAAGTTGTGCTTAAATCTAAGCAAGAACCAAATGAATTTTAAAATGATTGCCAGATCCACGACACAAAGCGACCATCTCTATCAGAGATTATCGACATTGGCACTCCATGACGTGCTACAATTTCCTTTTGGTACAATTCAACCAACTTCTCGGTACTGTCTTTCTCGCGGATAGGAAGGAAGTGAGCTGATTTGGCTAATCGATCAATGATAACCCAGATCATGTTATGACCTCGAGAGGTCCGTGGTAATTTTGTGATGAAATCCATTAATATTTGTTCCACTTCCAAACCGGGATCTCCGGTTGTTGTAATGAACCAAATGGTTTTTGGTATTCGGCATTGACCTTTGCACAAGTTAGGCATTTCCCAACATAGGTCGCAATATCTCCCTTGAGATTCGGCCACCAATAATATTCTTTCAGATCCTGGTACATATTATCAGATCCTGGGTGCATCGAGTACTTGGACTTGTGTGCTTATCTAACACCAGGTCTTTCAATTCACCATAATAGGGAATCCAGATCCTTCCCATGAAATATAAAGTTCCATCCTTGTTCGGTTCCAGTTGTTTCTCCATTCCCCATAATGATTCGGCTGGAATGTTTTCTAGTTTCAATGCTTCTTGTTGTTATTCGCGCACTCGAGTTGTGAAGTTCGTCTTGATCGTCATTTCTAAAGCTCATACTCGTAATGTTTTGACTCGTTCTTTCCTACTCAAGGCATCTTCCACAACATTTGCCTTGCCCGGGTGATACTTGATCTCACAGTCATAGTCATTCAACAGTTCTACCCAACGTCATTGGCCCATATTCAGTTCCTTTTGATTTAATATATGTTGAATACTTTTATGATATGTGAATATGGTACGCTTAGTGCCATATAGATAATGACACCATATCTTTAAGGCAAATACCACTGCACCCAATTCTAGGTCATGTGTAGTATAATTCCTTTCATGAACTTTTAACTGACGTGAGGCATACGCAATGACTTTTTCACGTTGCATTAACACGCAACCGAAGCGTTGATGCGGTACCGTCTTGGAGTGATAAAATTGGTGCTTTACATAATTTCTCCTTTAATACTTGAAACGTCGATTCTTGCTTTTCTCCCCAATCAAACTTTCTATCCTTCTGAGTAAGCGATGTTAGCAGCTGAGCAACTTTTGAGAAGTTCTCAATGAATCTTCTATAATTTCCTGCTGAACCTAGGAATTGCCGTATTTCTATGGGGGTTCTTGGCGTGGTGTAGTTCTTTATAACCACCACGACTGGCATTCAAGTATAGTTCTCAAGTGTTGCTCGTGTTCTTCCCCAGTTCGTGAGTATATCAATATGTCATCTATGAAGACGATCACGAACTTGCCAAGGTATGGCTTACATACCCGGTTCATCAAATCCATGAACACTGGTGGGGCGTTTGTTAGGCCAAATGGCGTAATAAGGAACTCGTAATGACCTTAGCGAGTCCTAAACACCGTCTTAGGAAAACTTTCCTCTTGGATCCTCAATTGATGATACCCAGATCTTAAATCAATATTTGAGTAGAAACTCGACCCTTGCAAATGATTGAATAAATCATCGATCCTTGGTAATGGGTACCAGTTCTTGATAGTTAGTTTGTTTAGTTCCCGGTAGTCAATGTACATCCGAAAGGTTCCATCCTTCTTTTTCACAAATAGCACCGGAGCTCCCCAAGGCGAGAAACTCAGTCTTATGAAACCTTTGTCAAGCAACTCTTGTAACTGAGTAGATAATTCCTGCATCTCCGAGGGCGCTAGTCGATAGGGGGCCTTCGCCACAGGTGCAACTCCTGGCACTAAATCAATACGGAATTCGACTTGTCGTTGTGGAGGTAGTCCTTGCAAGTCTTCCGGAAAGACTTCTTGATATTCCCTAACTACCGGTATATCCTCAATCTTGTGCTCCTCGGTCTTCTTATCCACCACATGGGCAAGAAAGGTGATACATCCTTTCCTTAAACATTTTTGAGCTTTCATGCAGTTTATGATTTGTAGTGGCGTGTCATGCTTCTCACCGTGAATCATCAAATGCTCTCCATCGGATAAGGGGATGCGAATGATTTTCTCATGACATATAACCTTGGCTCTATTATTGGATAGCCAATCCATCCCAATAACGACATCGAAACTACTTAGTTGAACTGGTAATAAATCTATATCAAACTTTCGTTTACCCAATTCTAACGTATATTTCTTTATTATCTCCCCTTCTTCTACTAATATCCTGTTAGCTAGTTCAATCGAGTACGAAACATCTAATTTACTCGACTCTACCCCAAGTATATCTCTAAACTCTTTAGAAATAAAACTCAAATTTGCCCCGATATCAAAAAGAGTAGATGCAAAGTGATCATTGATAGGGAACATACCGGTGACCATGTTCGGTCCTGGAGAGCATACTTAGCTCCAATCACTAATGCCCTTCCTCATGCTTGATTTTCTTTAGGGCAATCTTTCTTGAAATGCCCTTTGTCTCCGCATCCAAAACAACCTTGTTCTCTAATATTCGTTCCCCGGAACACATCGGTGCGATGTCCAAACCTATCACATTTACCACACTTGGGGCTTCTGCATTCCCCGTAGTGGTGGAAAGGGCATTTGGGGCATTTTGGTGCTCCCCCAGTATAAGATTTCTTAACAGTAGCGTTTGTGGTAGTGGTAACATATGCCTTGGTTTCTTTGACTTCTCTCACGACTTGTTTCTTGTTACTGTTATTATTGCCTCGAGAGCCTTTCTTGAAATGGGAGAATTTCCATTTATTGGAGTCCGTAGTGTCCTCAATGTTTTCCCTCTTGCTCAAACCACACTTGGGTAACCTTGCTTGACGTACAGCCTCCTTAGTAAGGTTGACAGCTAGATCAACCGCTTCTCCAATCTTGGTGGGCTTTGAAGAGGTTACCAGACTCAGAATCTGGGGGCAAGTCCCCAGATGTACCTCTCAATTCGTTTAAATTCAGGCTCCACTAAGTATGGCACCACTTGAGATAAGTCATGAATCGTTGCGCGTACCCAGCAATCTCTGAACCAATCATCTTTAAGTTCCAAAATTCCGTCTCCAACTTTTGAATTTCCGATCTTGAGCAATACTTCTTTCTCATCATTTCTTTATGTCCCTCCCATGTCAGGGCGTATGCAACATCGTCTCCCTTAGTTTGGACCTGGAGGTTCCACCAAGATAAAGCTCCATCCACGAAGAGGCCAGTAACATAAGTGACTCTTTGTTCAGCAGGGCATTTGCTTATCGGAATGACCGAGTCAATCTTCTCAATCCAATGTACGAAGGCTACAGCACCTCCGGTAACGTCGAAATTTAGAGGTTTGCAGTCTAGAAACTGCTTGTAAGTGCAACCTGAAATCATTGGATACACCATTTAAGCATGAGTAACCAAAAAACACGAATACAATAAATGAGAGTATCGTGTGGTTTTATGAATAACCGTGTATTACCATTTGGAGGATTTCCGGCGGTTGAACCTTGGTACCACCGGCTATGTTCAGAGCAATTAGCTTCGTACTGCGCAATTGCCTGATATATGTGTTCTTTCGTTCTTCTTGGGTTGTCGGTAGTGCATTATTGTTTGAACTCCTTCAGCGGGGCGACATAGTCGTCTGATATAATATGTCGCTCACAATTAGCCGAAATATAATAAATACGTATTTATTGTTATATTTCTTATTTACTCATTATTATTATTTTTTATGGATCATATATGTATCAGCACATCGGTACATAATAAATGAGAAAAAGAAATATATGTATACGCCATACGCACACCCATCGTCATCATAAACACATAGCTCATCGCATACATAGTCGCCACATCATAAGATATCAATCATAGTATCACCATGACACAATGCATTAACCATAATATCACCACATAATGACACTATCAACCATAACTTAAAGAAATACAATGTAAAATGAAGAAAATACACTTTTACACATGAGAACTTGTTATATTTTGTTCGTGAAGATCCAAAAAGGACTTAGGGATACACAACCCTAGTCAATACAAGTTTTTACATTACAAAAGTAAGTTTTTCTTCTACATTGCTTCTTCACATCATCAAGTTATCTTCAAAAAGTCGGAATCTTCAAAGCTATGTCTTCATGAGCTAAATCATCAAAAGTACATTTGACCCCCAAAAGATAATCACAAACATGCTACTGAGGTGAAGGGGGTGGTGGAGATGGTGTTCGGTGGAGCATACCGTGATGGTAAGCCACCTCCTCCTCTAGGTCCGAAATGTGCCTTGTAGCATCAGTCTGAAACTACTCTAACTCCTGCACTCGCACCTCAGATGGGCATGACGAGTGGTGAAATGGACAGTAGAAAGGTGGGGTCGGTGGTGGTGAGAGTGGTAGTGGTGGTGGTGATGGTGATGGGTATGATGGTGGAGGTGGTAGTGGCGATGATGGTGGTTGGGGCGTGGCTCTAGCAGCGGCATGAGTAGTGTGCTGGGTCTCTAATTCCTAGATCCTGCAAAAGATCAAGGGGAGCTGAAGATCATGCGAAGTCACTCTTTCCTCCACAGGAATCGGAGGAAAGTGTGAGGGGTGGTAGGGGTCAGGGGCTCATGCCCAGTGGGCGTATCAGGGTAGACATACCTGTTGTAGGTGGTATGGGTCATGGTGCATATATGGGAGGTGATCCAGTCGAGAAAGAAGGTCCTGCCATGTGGCAAGGTCCAACTGTAGATGGGTTGTAAACAGGGTGGTAAGTGGACCTCCTAGAGAAAAATGGGGGTGGCTGCTCAGGGGTACGTGGAGTACCGCTCAGTGAATAATATCGGGCATGTCCAACGTATGGAACAGGTCCATGGGTCAGGGTACTCGCTGGAAATGAGCTAACACGGGCCGGTGAGGCTGTAGGGGGTGAATACATCTTTACAGGCGTATCTGGGCGGCAGAAGAGGCATCGTCTGCCATATGCTTACTCTGGGCGGCATCTAAGGATGACGAGATGTCAACGACTGGTATGACAGAGGGTGTGATCTCAAGTATAGCCATGTCATCGAAGACCTTGCCGTCCCGGAGGTCATCCTCCATATGATCGACATGGAACACTGGTATGTCATCATCATCATCATCCAAATCAACAACTAGAGGAACCATGGCAAGAGGCACAGCCAAGTGTATAATCGCATGCTCGCCCTCCGGATGGCCATAAACAAAAACATCGTGCGGGGGCTGCAGCACGGCTAGCACATCGTCTATCGGTGGTGCATCATCCTCCATAGGATCAATAGGAGCAAACGACTGAAAGTCATCGAGGTCTTCATGGTCGGCTCCATCCTCAATGGGTAGGGCTTCAGCATTAGGGTCGTATCCATCGTTGGATACATACTCCATGGGATCCTCTTCGTAACTCGACGAAGAAGACATAGTCCTGGCAAATAATCCATACAATGCATATATACATGTTAGTAATTTATTATTACTTTTGATATATTTTATATTAACCACCACTTCTCATGCAAGACATGTTCTCTTTTGTTTTCACGTGTAATCTTAATATTTTGTGTCTATCCGTTATTGACTAATCATGTATTGATCCTTGCTCGTTACTTATTGTTGAGCTTGTGTGATAGATCCTCATGTTATCGTGGCACAATAAAGACCTTTTTGTTATTTTTTCATAATTCCGAAACATTTCTGTTATGTTTTACACTTTGTTTTCATGTGTGAGCCCTCGGTGATTGTAGACCAAACTTTAATAAAAAAAATTTCCCCGCTTCACTACAATCGGAGCTCTGATACCAACCTGTCACACCCTTGTCGTAGTAGAAGCGCAAGTGTGTGACTATTAGGTGATCATTGCATCCAATTAAGTAAACAATTAAAATTCAACAACGATACCTTACTAATAATAAGTTCCATTCCCATAATTACAACCATACAAAAGTGATTTCAGAGTTTAAATGTTTTCAACTGATCATCATAAACATAATTCAACATTTGCTACTTCCAAAATAAGATGTTGTTTTCATTATAAATGCATAATGAGGTTTTGACCCCCTATATACCCAAACGAAGTTGGGATATAAAAGGCAAACCTTCCAAAAGATGGTACATCGTTGTCTAGACATTTTCCCATACCCAAATCATATCACCAGCTTATGCCTTGCGTCCCGAAATACATGTAATTTTAAAAAGTCAACATAAAGTTGGCGTGTTCATGTAGTTAATGTTTCTGTTAAAAAATGTCATTCTTGAAATCCAGTAATGAAATCCGAGTATGCTATTAGCATCATTGGCGTTTTAAGGATTTACCGGTGTGTCGCGAGCACAATGACATATATGTGCCATAAGTAAGTAACCAAACCGAGACAACTTTGACATCATAGGGATCACAAAAGCACTACGAAGGGTATAACAACCAGGATTGGAGCGGGTCTCAAACTCAATAGATCTACTTCTTTTGCACCTTGGTCACTATGTGATTAACGGTTGCTCTTGTTATCCTCCTACTTACGCACAAATGATCATGTTATCAACTAAACCCATGGCTAACATACTGTTTGTTATGACATGTATTTCCCCTCGATAGTTTAACAGAAAACATTGAAATAATTTGAAAGGAGGGACATGAACTCACAGTTTTGCATTTCGTAAGTCGTACTAGTCATGGTCGGTGTCCGTACACGTGTGTAACCTACCTGTGTGTTAAGTTTATTAGAAACCTAGGCCTCAATGGACCTTGTACTCGTTGTTCATCTTGAATTCTTGTTATGTATTTCCTTGTTATGATAGAACCTTTTAGTATTATTGTAGTGTTGGTAGTTTGCTTGTTCGAATAATATTGTTATATATATTTCTCAAATATATATATATATATATATATATAATGTTATCATTCTTGGATCGTGTGTGAAATGAACCTTGCCCTACACATGTCCTCGTGTCTTGCACGTGTGTCATTGGGCCTAGCCCATGTTTTCTTGTCATTGGGCCTCGCCCATGTTATCTATGTCAGTGGACCTAGCCCATGTTTTTATGTCATTGGGCCTAGCCCATGTAATTTATGTCTTTGGGCCTAGCCTATGTTTTTATGTCATTGGGCCTAGCCCATGTAATTTATGTCTTTGGGCCTAGCCCATGTAATTTATGTGTTTTCGTGCTTTTTCCATATATATTATTTATTTTGGGCCTTGTCCATGACTTCTATAATTTGTGCCTAGCCCATATTTATTTACAAAAGCTCATTTTTAAAAAGTCTTACACTTATAATACTCTTAACTTTCCGGATTTTGATTTCGATAACATATATATATGTTAAAAGTCTAAATATATATTTCAGACTTGTCGTTGTGGTCGTTTAATACATGCTTTTTCTTGTCGACAATCGCCCGTCGTCGTAATGACATTTCATGTCAGCGATTCACCCGTTGGTCGTCGATGCGACGATGTATTCGTGAACGTTCCCCATCGTCCGTATTGCTTTGTTTGTCCGATTATTGTTTGGATGCTTTCTAAAAATATATTTGTTTATGTCACTAACAGTTGGTATTATTTTCAAGTATTTGCATTTTTGTATATGATTGGGTATTTTTACTGTGAATACCCTAAGCTTCTAAATACGTACACATACAATACACATATGTATTTATACAAAATTCTTAGTGACAAAATATGTATACATATTTTTATTTTCCCAAGTAAGTATATATATATTTATACGAGTTACTTATTTTTACTTGTGAAAATTATATATATATAAACTTGTTGAATACTTGGGTATTTAGGGTTTAACCCTTGTTATTAGCACTTCTTAATGACTATTTAAGTTACTAATCGCGTTTAGTCCCGCTAATGACCCGATTAATCATGCCTTAATCGCGATTAGATTTTTAAAAAATTTAGTTTCCCCAAACTATGGCGTTTTCCACGTTTTAAAAACGTACTTAAAACCTGTTTAAGCTTATAATCAAGATCAACAATCCATCACAAACCTTCCTATTATTTATTTACAATATTTCATGTATCATCATCCACTACGTTTTAGTGGCAAAATCTTATGAAATCATGATGAAATTTCCATCATTTATTAACACTTTAAGTCACCACTTTTGTCATATCCTTTGATCAAATCCATCTCTTTAAACCTCTTGATTTCTATGCTTTTAAGATTGTTACATCTTAAATAATAATGTTTACTTCTTATAAAAATCATTCATGTGTAGTAAAATTATCTTTAAGTTGTAGAAATCTTCAGGGATAATGTAGTTGATGATCTTGTTTAGATTTAAACATTATCATGTTTAAATCCTCATTTTTACCCTTGTTCATACAAGATCATCCAACTTCATACTTTACTTAAACTTAAACAACACTATCATGCTAACTAATAATCATATAAACATGAACAATACAAAACAAATCATATTTAATGTGTTTATTATGGTGTGAGTTATGGTTTTTAGTTTATCTTTTTCTTTATTTTCAAGATGGTCAACCTATTCATCATTAATCAAGACAAAAAAATTAAGCTAAATTATGAAAGAGTTTGCCTTACAATGGGTGCACAAGTTAGATGATGATTTAAGAAAAAAAATGAAGCTCCAAAATGTCTCCAATAGTCCTCCACTCTTTCTAGCTCCTTGAATGTCCTTGATAGGGTTTTAAAGTGGGTGTAGTGTGGTGTTTTATGGTGGTTAAATGGTGGTGCTAAGGTGGTGGTGGTAGCCGTGAGTTTTAGTGAGAGAGAGGGAGAGAAAGTTGCAAATTTTTTTGAATGAAAATGATGAAGACATATTGTGAATTAGAAAGTATATCATGCCATTATTTCAAATTTTTGTCACATCAAGCACCATAATTCTAATCCACTATTTTCAACAAAATCAAGTGGGTGTGGGACCAACTTGAAACCGTTAATGAGAGGGGGTAAAGTGTAATATTTTTTTGTACACATGTTAATTTAGAAGATATTTTGGCTATTAAGTTAAGTATGGTAATTAGAGGTTTGTTCTTGCACTCTTAGTATATAATTAGGATTTAGGGTGCTATTACATGGTAATTAATCCAATTGATCCTCCAATATAAGTTTCGGATGACAGAAATGTCGTTAGATCGTTGATCGACGCAATAATTGCTAATAAACGAACTTATTTATTTAGTACTGAAAGCTTTTGTTTTCGACCACCACAATTGTCATGGTGTCTACTTAGTGAATTTACGACCTAAAATATGCATAACTAGTTTGCTAGACGAATATACGATAAGTTATGATGGCCGAAATGCCTTTCTCCGATCGTTTGCTCGATATCGGCACTTTTATATGCCGCTGCCGAACTTTTCTGAAAGTTGTGTTTCTGTGACCTCATGTTAGTTGAATGGATTCCGAGTTCCAGATGAGGCTTAACTAGTTCGCTAGATGCACGAATGAGGCTATCGGCCACTAAGATGTTCGTCGTTTCGACAAACGGTCGCTTTCCGGTCGAATTGTGCACTATTTGTCGAATGACAGGAAACGATGTCTTTTGTGTATTCTTGCTATTCTCACATTGTTTTAGGATGATTAACATTTATTATTTTTATTCTTACATCCGGAATCCACTGAATTAGTGTTGCGGACAAACTTACATTTGTCGCCTTTTTGGTCGAAACGGACAATTTTGCAATTTAGCGTTGTACCCGAAAGTTATGTATTTTGGAATGGTTGACCTCATATCAGTGTTTTCATTTATATATGGACTCAGGTATGGCATTAACATGCCATTATTCCTTGTTCTGATTCGTTTTAGCGGATTTACCGACACAGTTAGTGCCAACGGAATTAGTGCGTCCAGCACTTTCTACCAACACTTTTAGGGCATTGTTTTAGGTTTGTTCCGCGTCATAACGGAAACCAGTATATGTTATAACCAGATTTACATGTCGTAATTCTTAGTATATGACGTACGCGCCAGTTATGAAATTAAACTACGATAATATGCATGAGATTATAAAATAAAATTAGTGACTAAATTGTACGGAACTACCGGTTATTTGACATTTGTCACACAAAACCTGTTTCATTTCATTGATCAAATAGTCTATTACAACATAAATCCAAATACAACAAGTTCAACAATATTATAACATAAAACCTAGGATTCTAGATGCGTTTCAATGTCGTCCCTACTAAGTTTTCATCATGTTCAACATCCTTAACCTGCAACATGTTAAAAGTATAGTTCAACACAAAAGCATTGGCGAGTACATAACTTTAATTATAGCATAAGTAACAAATCGTTTAAACAAATCCACATGAGCATACTAGATTAATATAAACATGGCATGCGATCTACAAGTCAATCCTCGCGTGTCTCCGCAAAAATAGAATAATCTTAACATGACCTCAAGAATACGGCGGTGCGTTACTCCTATACCGCTATACATGTTAAGCGGGAGGCTTTAAACAAAGTTAATGACAAATAGCATCACATAAGAATGTTCCAAGTATACGAGTCGTGTATCACATAACTATAGCATGTAAATGGATTGTTTGTGTGTTTGCATAAAAGTATAAGTGTGATTGCGTGTATTTTTGATAGGTTAACATATTGCACCCAAAAGTGTAAAGCGTAAAAAGGGTGTTCGAGTGTACTCACGGTTTGCAAACAAATTTTCACTTAGTGGGTTTGATGAGTCTTGAGTTGATGGAATACCGAAGTTACCAATTTTGGTTCATGAACTTTTTACCCAAAGTTGAAAATCTTAGAGATTTGAGAGAGTTTGGAAGTGATTTCGATGTGGTCCAAGTGTTTGGAAGGTGTTAAGGTTGGTATTTATTAGAGGGTTGAGTAGTTGGGGTTTAAATGAAAGTGGAAGGTGATTGGAGGACAAAGAGGTAGGAAAGGGTGAAATCTAATTGCTAAAGAATGGTGAAAGGTTATTGGAGGAGAAAAGAGGTGGAAAATGGTGAAATCTAATTGGCTAAAGAAGGGTGGAAGATGATGGAGGAGAAAAGAAGTGGAAAATGGTGAAACCTAATCGGCTAAAGAAGGGTGGAAGGTGATTGGAGGAGCAAGGCGGTGAAAAGCTTTTGGTTTTGCTCACTTTTAGTTCCTGCACTTTGTAACTAGGTTATTTTATGGCGTTTCTTGTATTTTAACTTGTTTTTAGGTATCAAAGTGGATTTTAAGTCTCGGTTTTGTGTACAAACACACATTTAAAGATTGATTACGTAAATAATACAAATATGAAAGGTAACACGTATATGTAGAAAAATGAATTCCATTATGATTAATGCCTCGAATTGTGAGATTGAAATTTAAATACGAATGTAACGTCTCTAAAAAATAGAATGCGAATATGAACTTTCTAAAAATCAGAATACAGAAATACGAGGCGTTACAAATCTCTTCTTTAGAATAGTTATGCACATAATCACCTTCTTCAACTTTGTGACATAGATGTGACAACCACACATTTTCAGATTTAGTTACACCCATAACAAACATCAAACGATTATAAGCATGGTGTTAAGACGCAAAATAACTTAATTAGGCCTTTGGAATGCCTTGGAACGTCTATTTAGTTTACAGTACGCGAATAGTGATTTGCGAAAAACTGGACGAGTGTTAAACGATAACGAACTAACACCGGATGAAATACTGAATATGACGACAAATACGAGTTTTATACGTGTATTCTATACAGATGAATTGGTTTCGAAATTATCATGCTTTTGAGCGTCAAAAAACACATACGTGTATTACCTTAAAAACTAAAATATTATGATGTATTTACCGTGATAATCGATTCTAATATTCGCAGTCAAGAACAGATCGGACGCACAAGAAAAGACAACCGAAGCATTTTACGCAATTTTATCACAACCGACGAACGAACGTGTCAAACAACTACTCCTCACACTATTTTACATATTCTGATCCTAAAACCACATTCTACGACATTACACGAAGTTCGGGTTCGAAAACGAGCCTTAGAAATGCTTCAAGGCCGCACAAATGACAAGAAATGCGTTAATGGGCCTTGGGCCCAACCTACCTAAAAGCCCAACCCACACCCCAAAACCTAGCTATAAAAGGTAACCTACACGCACACTCACACCATTTCTTCACACGCTCACTCTTTCTCCTCATCCTCCGCTCTCCCTCGTTCTCTTTCTCTATATTTTTCTAGCGGTCGACTAACAAAGGAGCACGGTGGTCAGGCGATGGCTTGACGACAGATTCTGGTTGCGGTGGTGGATTTTTCTGGCAGACTAACGACATACCCCCCTAAAGCATCTTTCAAACAAGGTTCTGACATCGGTTTTCTGATTTAAGCGACGAATGTTACATTTTCGGGTTCCGGCAGCCATGAGTCGAGTCCCACTCCAGTAATCATCTATAGTCTCTTTTATTTTCTTTTAGATCCTTGTAGATCCACGTTTTTCCAGCCATTTTGGTGGTTGTTTCTCGTAATGGTGAGCCACGACAGTGGTGGTTCCGGCATAATGGTGATTCTGAGACAGGGGGTAGCCGAACAACGATAGTGGCGCGGAGCTACGACGGTAGCTAGAGCCGTTGGAGACACCAAAACAGTGGCGGTGGTTACGTTTTGGTTCGGGTTTGGGTTTGGTTCGGGTTCACATTGGTTGGGTTCGGGTTACAAGACAACATAGGTGGTGGCTCGGGTCTCGGTTTGGGTCCGGTTGGGATAAACTTAGTCAGATATGTTTCGGGTGCGGGTGTTGTTTCGGGTTTGGTCAACTGTGGTCAAACTCGGTCAAAGAGAGTCAATATGGGTCAACTCCATTTCGGTGCTCGGGTCAACGTGGTCAAACCCTGTCAACGGATCAGATTTGGTTTGGGTCAACCGGTTTATTTGGATGCAGAATGACTATGGCCTACGTCTTAGCGTCATGTCAAGTTATATGTTTAGGGATTCAATGTTCGATTTGATATTTTTGTGTTATTTAATGTCCACTTCGCACGAAGTGATTATACACTTTGTACGTAGAGAGATAACCTCTTACGAAGGGTCATATATAGGTATGGTGAGGTCTTGAGTCGGTAATAGTTTTGCTGATCGGTACGGCGAAGCTCTTCCCAGTTTGTTTCAGGATTGTACACGTTTATGAAATTAATGGAACAGTAAACTTTAAACAGTAATCTTTATATTTTCGCTTGTTATAAAATGAATTCCAGGCACTTTATGACTAGATAATCAAATTAGGATCTGAGCTTATTGGATAAACAGATCCTACACGTGGTATCAGAGCTAGAAGGCGATTTGAAGACTTTGATCAAGATTCTACAGTTCTAATCTATTCATACTTCTCATTAATTTCATTTTTCAACGATTTCATGGACCAAATGGACTAATTTTCAGTATAATACGTAACATCCATTATAGTTAAACCCTTGAAAATATCAGAGCTAAAACCAACCGAAATCATGACAAAACTTGCAAAATACATGAAATTGTGAACACACTTCGCACGATTTGATACCCTCACTTAGCATAAAGAGAACATACACTTCGCACGAAGTGAAACTCTTTTAAAATTGAAATTTTCACTTTGCACAAAGTGAATTTTAATAATAGTTGTTTTTATTTGAGTTGTCTGTTCACACGAAGTGTCACTTCACACAAAATCACTTTGCTCCAAGCAAGTTTTTGATAAAAAAATCTCGACAACATGGATACCAAATTCTTCAACGCATTCGCAACGCCCGCAGTTTCAAACATAGCAGCCCAAAGTCTTAATCTTGACAACAAAATGGGACCATGACAAAGCCCCTGAAGCTGATATGTTTAGAAGATTATTTTTGTTGGAATGAAAGGTTCGTGAACTGGGTACAAGCAAATCATTTCCAATGCTGGTACGCCATCAAGGAGAAGTAAGCTGCACTAGTTAGAGAGAACGGTTTAGAGAAGACATTGACACAATTTACTCTACAAGAAAAAGAAGAGTTCGACCGAAAGAAGAAAATGATGAATATATTGCAGCAAGCTTTAAATGAAGATATTTTTGTTCTACTACAACACGACGGTGATGCACAATCTGTGTGGAATGCTCTGAGGGTGAAGTTTCAAGGAAGCACCCAAATGATAAAGAGCAAGAAAAGAATTTGATATTTTCAATCTTCTCAAAGGTGAATCTATGAAACAGCTAATTAAACGATACTGTCACCTGGTGGTGACGTTTGGGAATCCATAAAGAGAATGAGGAGTTGGTGGATAAACTTGCTGATTCACTACCCGAAGGAGAACGGTCTATCTCTTTTACTATCTTAGCACAGAATATGGCACTCTTACTTTGTCAAGATTCATTGAAAAGCTAGAAGTCACGAGCTAGAAATGCAGTAAATGACCAAAACCAGAAGTTCACATGTGCAGCAAGACGTAAATTTGTATTACAAAGGTAGTTTAGTGCAAATAGTCAAAGTCCAAAGATACACACTACTTTTAGTGCCGAAAATTCTTCAAGCACCAGTTCAAATTCTGGTGGTGGATTTCAATCATTTCCGACATATGAGCGTAATTCACCTCAAATACCAGCAATCTTCACAGAACTCGAACAATTACCAAAGTGGACTGGACAACCAAAACAACAACTCAAACAAAAGAATTCTACAATGCAATATCGCTGTGAAATTAGAGAATGCAAAAGACTTCAATGAAAACACTACTAAACAACATATGGCATTGCTCGCATTTGTGCTCGAATGTGATGGAAATCTGGTGGCCAAAAAAATTGGTAACCCGAACATGACAAAAGAAGACATGAACAAATAGAGTTGGAACTTGTTGACATCAAGTGGTCATGCCTTTGATTGTTCATAGAGCACAATGATTTATAGAGATCACGGGTAGAAACAGTTTGGGAGGTCTAGATGGAAAACTTGGATTCAATAAATCAAAAGTTACGTGCTTCAAATGTCGGGATGAAGGACACTTTAAGATGGAATGTCCAAACAGAGAAGTCAACAGTCACCAGAATCCATTCAGAGACGACTATTACCGAAAAGCAATTTATCACAAACCTTCAATGCCTCAATATACTTCAAGAATGGTGCAAATCGAAGATGGATCGTCCAGCTTAAAAGACAAAGCTTTAGTTGTCACTCAGGAGGACGAGGGCTTCAATTGGAACAAGTATATCTCGAAGACTAAGAGTCTGGCACTATTGGTAGAGATAATCGAAGAACCAGAACCAGTGGAAGAATATGTTGAGGCATCTTTCGATGAGGCTCCATATGAAGAATGCTATTATGATCCTTCAGCTGAGGAAGAAGATATTTTACACATTGCATTTAGACATTTAGTATCACCTGATATGTATAGATCTTTTGTAGGATATTTTGAACCAAGCAACAAAATGCATTGTGAAGAAGAGCTGAAGCCCGAGGTTGCAGAGTTGATTGATGTGAACAAGGAAATGAATGTATAGAATCTAACTGAGATAGCCAATAAAGCTATGATGGCTAATCTGAAAGAGGTAGTTCATGAATATGTCTAGAGTTAATGTTTAGTCAATGATCTAGTCAGTGTTGGTAAAGGAAGAAGTAAAAGTTCAGATCATCGAGGTTAAAAAACCTTGCAAGAAGTGCTCAGAGCCTTGCAAGTAATGTTTTGAAAAAGATGAAAAATTTAAACAACTGAAAAAAACTTTCTGATAAATTATCAAGTGACTATAATGACAATAAAGACGCTTATGACAAATTAAGTAAAACTATAAAACAGTTTCTAGAAACAAGTAAAGAAGATGAAGCAACACTTGCGATGATTAAAGTATGGTTTTGGACAAGCAAATGGCTATAATCAATCACCTTAACACGATTGCTAAGCTAAAAAGTGATTTAGAAATTATGAGAATTGAGACAGAAAGAGTCAATAAGTTGGTGATTAGTTATTTAACTTCTTCATATGTCATTGATCATATTCTTCCTAAACAACCAGAAAATCTCAAAAAGGAAGAAAATGAAAGGTTTCTCAAAACAAAGGTATGAGTTACAATCAAGTTCCACCACCCATACGGGAGAGTTATTCTAGGAAAAAACCATATGGGGTGGAAACGATGCTCAGTTTAAAAATAAAAAATGAAACGAAGAATGAGCTGCCTAAGAATATTGATGTAACTTACACCAAATCTGATGAAGAATGTAAGTCAGATGTTGTGAAAACTATGGTTGAAAATGTTTTGGAAAGTGAGAGTAATAGCACTGAGTTTGAGAGTGCTGACTCTAATTTGGAGAAGGCTAGTTCAAGTTCACCTTCTGAAAATGAAGAAAGTTTTAACAAGAATTATCTTAAGAAATCGGAATTTAGTTCGGATGATGATCCAAATTTGGTTGCATATAAAATGAAAGGATCTGACAAACTATATTCTGATCAACAATTTCTGATTAAGAATGTGAATCTTGAAAAGGTTGAACAAGTGTTTGTAAGTTCGTTGAAGTAAGCTTATCTGAACTTCAAGATTTGTACTCATCTTACTATTCTAAACCCACACGTCCTTACAATAACAACTACAAAGGAAAGACCTATCCGGAGAACAAAAGGAAAGGGTTGGGATATTTTAAGAAACATACTGATAGACTCCGAAAACAAATTTTTTCAAAGAAAGTAAACTTCATTTTTGGAACAAGTTCAAAAAGCGAGAAAGAGAGCTTGGCGAAAGAAAAGTCAAATGACGAGTTCTATGCTGAAAAGAAACGTCGTGAGTAGGTTCAGAGATCTATTGTTGGGAATGACAGTAGGACATGTTTCAAATGTAGTAAAGTCAAGCATATTGCACGACAATGTCCCAAGAACATCGATAAACCTATTTATAATGTCAAGAAATCGTCAAAAGATGAGAAACAAAACACCCCACAATTTGTTCATGTCACACCCGCTAAACTCAGAGTTGGGCATGATCTGAGTGGTAACTTCATTGCACAGCGGAAGTATTTAATGCTAAGACTTCTAAAAAGTGAATGCCCGCTAGGTACTCGAATCCCCATGAGTTCTCCTATTTCAACCGTGCCATAATTTGTAACTTGTGACCTGAGAAAGAACATGTGAAAAATCAACATAAAGTTGGCGAGTTCATAGTTTGTATGAAGAAGATTTTAAATAAATCTTTTAAGTAACTGGTTTAAATAATTGTTGAGAAAACGTAATAAAACCATTTTTCTTGGCATGTCAATTGAAAACTTTGTTATTGTAATATTTGAATAATCGTCGATGTCCCTGTATGACAAAGACAACATGCCCGCATGAGCCTATAACCCACCCCAAGCTAGTAAGTGCCTTGCCAAACCATTTACTCAAGACGGTAGACTAGTAGGCGGTTATAGTTCTGATATGTAGCGAGGACTTCACTATAGAATTTTAAGCGACCCTACGACCCTTATTGTTGAGTAGAGGACAATCTAGTCCTTGTGTTTATAAGTAGGACCAACCAGTCACCTTATTTGTATGTAGGACAAACCAGTCCTTGAGTCTGTAAGCAGGACCAACCAGTCCCCTTATTTGTATGTGGGACAAACCAGTCCTTGTGTTTGTAAGCAGGACCAACCAGTCCCCTTACTTGTATGCAGGACAAACAAGTCCCATTGTAACTAGGACCTTCCCGTCATTAGTCCTGAAACTCATGCACGCTTCAAAAATTAGCAAGTGTTTTGTAAAACCGGTATGTTTAGCGTAAACCTTTCGTAAACCATTTGAATTTATTGAAATTCATTTGCAACAGGGTTTAGAAATATGTTGTTTTCGTTCATCGAAATATTATGTACTTTTGCAAAACTTTCATGGCTTTCCACCCCCAAAAACATTTATAAGAATGTAAAACTGTAAAAAGTGGGGGTTATGAACTCACCTGATATCCTTGTGCAAAGCTAGCATAATATGACCAAAATGTCGTTTCCAAAACGTAAACTCACTAGCATGCAATCTATAACATCCTATCAAGGAATTAAGCTTATAAGTCTCGACTAAGAGCCTAGCTAAACTACATGTCACCAGGCTCTACCGAATCGTGAATCGATGATTCGATGGGAAGATGTTAACTTGGTGGAAACGATAATACTATACTGGTTTAATCCCATATATAGTCGGTGGTAAATAGTAAGTCTTGGAAGCACTTAGTGTTTGAGAGATTCAAAATGTATATATATTTATATAAAAATATAAATATATTTATAGAATCATGATAGTCGTCTTGAATAGAAGTACGTAGATGGATAATGGTACGACTAGTTGAAGCTCTAGAAAGATGTTTATATATATATATATATATATATATATATATATGTGTGTGTGTGTGTGTGTGTGTGTGTATGTGTGTGTAAAACGTTACGTATACGAAATAATAGTCTCACGTCTGGTTTATAATTAATAAAATAATTATATAATTGTATGCTTGTTATAATCTTTCGGTCATGTGTCGTGCTTCGTTTAGAAGTTTGAAATAAATATAAATATTTATATTTATTTTTATAAAATCTCCGAATTCAAGACGTTTGAAGTAAATGAAAACAATTATATTCATTTTATAAAAGTATACGAATTTAAGACGTTTGAAATAAATATAAACAATTATATTTATTTTATAAAAGTATTCGGATTCTTGATGTTTGAATATAAATAATTATATTCATTTTATATGAGATTCGAAAGTTAAATTTTTGAAATATAATTTCCAAATTCTGACGTTTGAAATAAATATAACTAATTATATTTATTTTATAAAAATTCCCGAGTTTGGTTAACTTGTAAACCTTGTTCGTTGAGATGTCGTAAACTTGTTTGGCAAGTTATAAGGAGTCGTCGAAAGCAAATATATATTTATATCTATTTTACAAAAAAATTTGATTCCCGATAGATTTAGTTTTGAGAATATAACACATTTCGTATTACGGATTTTTATGAAAAACGGGCAGAGTTTCGTCTATTTTTGGACGATCCCGATAGTACAAGTTGTCAATATATTTGTCAAAACTCAACAATTTAAGCGCTAATACATATATTTGTGTCACGTGTCGACTTGATCTATAAAGCATTTTCTACACACTTGATAATATATACAAGTCGAATATATTTATATACATTTTCTTTTACGATGATATGTCGGTTCGGTTTGAGCTCGGTTACGCGAAAAGAAAAAACTAACATTAATATTACTATAAATGCATTTAATGTGTCCGTTAAATTTTACCGCATCTCGTGTTGACCATGTTAACCGACAGTTGACCTGTTGACTTATGTTGACCAAAAGTTGACTAGTTGACCGGTAGTTGACATGTTGACCGAACTTTTACCATAGTTGACCGAACCCGAATTTGACCACGTTGACCACAGTTTGACCCGAACCGAAATCTGACCGCGTTGACTGAGTAGACCCGTTTTGACCGGGTTTGACCCGAACCCAAATTTGAACTGAAGCACCGAAAATTACTCAAAACTGTCCCTTGACCAGTTTTGACTCGTGTTTGACCTATTGACCACGTTTCGTATGGACTCTATGGGTTACTGGGAGCCCAAAAAATATATATTTTTCGTTGAAAACGAAGGCCCGGAAGCTCGCCAGAACCTCTCGAAGTCGGAATCTTGCCATAGAATAAAATTTCACAAAACTTGTAGAAACGTCTCTAACCACCCGATCTAAACATGCACGAAGTGAAAAGTTCAAAACAGCTTTGCCGAGTTTGGCCGAAATGTAGTTGGAGTTGCTCCTGTGCTCAAACAGCTTTCAATCTTCTAAAACTAACATCACCACGTGATCCGAAACGTCGAAGATAGTCGAAAAAGTGTACTCTTGGCCGAAAACGGTCGCCGGAAAGTTCGCCGAAAAACCTCCATTGCCACCGCCGGCGGTGGCGCCGCCGCTATTCGCCGGACTTTGGTGCCGGAAATGTTTTCTTGAGAGAAAGAGTAAAGAGAGTTTTGGAGTTAGAGAGAGAAAGTGATAGGTAAAAATGAGAGGATAAGGGGTAAAACAGTTTATATAGGTTGGTTTTTGTGGGTTTGGGCCCAAGGCCCAAAAGCCTGTTTCTAGTGTTTTGAGTGGTCCAATCACGTCTATGAGGCCGTTTTCGGACCTGAACTTCATAAATGTCATATAAAATTGTTTTAGGTTCAAACATGTAAAATGATGCTGGAAGTTTGCGTTTGATGCGCACGTTAGTCGGTTGCGTTAAAAATGCGTAAAATACTTCGGTTGTCGTTTCTTGTCCGTTTCTCTATCTGATTTTGACTGCGGATATTAAAATTTGATTACGAAGCTAAATTTTTCATAATAATTCAGTTTTTAAGGTAATCCACGAGTCTAATGCTTTTGTTTCTTTGTCGGTGAGTTCCTATAGTCGCGTTTTTCGTTCACGTATGCGTTTTGTGACGTTTAGAAGCAGGATAATTTATCAAAACAAAATCACATGTATAAAATATACGTATAAAACTTATATTTTTCAGCGTTGTCAGTAATTCTTTCGGTGTCAGTTCGTTACCGTTTATACGTTTTGTAGTTTTCCCACAAATCACCATTCGTGTAGTGTATAATTCAAATAGATATTCCTAGGCATTCCAATGGCCAAATTAAGTTAATTTACATCTAATTACGCTACGTATTATTGTCTTAATGTTTGTTATTCGCATAATTAAAACCCGTAATTTGCCGGTTCTCACAGTTCCAACACAGATTTTGAAAAGAAATAATGTATCTAACACTATGAAACCAACAAATTCTAATATTTCAAATAAAGAAGTTGGAGGATAATCAAGCAACAATGATCAAAAAGATTCGAAATTCTATACAAAACGAGCATTTTCAAAACAACAAACTTGGGTTGCTAAAAAAAATCATCTTCTGAGGAAAGCAAATTAATTTTTTCAACAACTATTGATAAAAAGGTTGAAGTTGAACAAGTTGTTGAAATAGGAAAAATGGTAAGAGTGTGTGTGAGCCAAAGTTTAATATCATGAATCCACCCAAGACCGACAAGGCTGGGGTCTCTCTATTCAAGTAATTGCATAATTTCATGTGGAGGGGCTCCCGAGATCAATCATTTCAAAGTGGATAATGATAGCGAAGCTTCTTGACACATGAGAGGAATGTTGGTCTTGTTACAGGATGTAAAATCTACCCGTGGAGGCTACGTTGGATTCGCGGGTAATCAAGTTGGAAGGATAGTCGGTGAGGGGATTCTTACTAACGGTGTGGTGTCTTTTGATAAAGTCAACTATATAGCCAAATTAGAGAACAACTTGTTGAGTATTTCAAGATATGTGATAAAAAGTTCACAACACACTTCACATATAAAGAATGCTTAATTTTAAAGCCGGGATTCAATATACCTGAGGAATGCATCCTGATGCGAGCCCCTCGAGAGAATGATTTATATGCCCTCGATATGAGTGTTGCTACAACTACGAAAAAAACTACGCAATGCTTCGTATCAAAAACAACAGAAAAGGAATCAATCATGTGGCACAGAAAAATGGGGCATATTCATCTCAGAAAAATGAATTGTCTCGTTCATAACAATCTAGTTGATGGAGTTAATCTGAAGACTTTTCATCTGAGTTGTAAGAAAGGAAAAAAAACATAAAAATTCTTACCCGAGAAAACTTCTTAACTCTATCAAGCTCCTACTAAAGAGGCCTCACATGGATCTCTTTGGACCTGTCAACGTTGAAAGCATTTCAAGAGATCTTTACTATCTTGTTGTAACAGACGACTACTCAAGATTGAAAATCTTATGATACAGTGTTCAAAAATAATCGTATGGCTGAGTTTTGTAACGACAAAGGAATTTTGCATGAATTTAGTGCACCATATACTCCACAACAGAATGGTGTAGCTGAACGCAAAAATTGAACCCTGATAGAGACAGCCTGAACCATGCTCGTTGATTCTAAACTTCCAATAAGTTTTTGGAGTGAGGCAGTGGCTTCTGCATGCTATACTTTGAGCGGAGTTTTAATGGTCAAGTCGCATAACAAGACGTGTTTCGAGCTGCTTAACCAGCAACAACCAAATCTAATGTATCTAGAACCTTTTGGGTCACCTTGCAAGGTTATCGATGTTGATGGCAAATTTGTGGCTAAATCTTTGGAGGGGTTCTTCGTGGGATATGCTAGTCCGCTTCGCGGAATATATCTTCCTAGCATAAACCGGTTATTATTGTTCAGAACGTTATTTTTATCATTTATTTACTTTTTTCCTTTTTAGCATTTATTTTTAATGGATTTTATTTGTTATTTAATTTGATTGTGTTCATTAATTTTTTAAAAAAATCTTACTCCGTAACTATGCTTCTTATTTTTTTCTAAATGCATTGCATCAACCCAGCCAGGTTCCTGCAAAGCAACATCAATACTCTTAGGCTCAATCTGTGAGAAAAAACATGAATATAAACATGTGTTAATTGTTCCTGATCTACTACGTGTCTGAACACCGGCAGTTACAGGACCAATAACGTTTGTAATCGGATTGTCAAGGATATACATCTCCAACACAAAAACAAGGAGATGCTTGGTTGTTCAACTATGATAGTCTCTAGAATTACTTTGAGCTTCCAACTGAACCAAAAGAGGAGGAAATGCTAGTTCCATATCAGCAACAGCAAGCGTTATTGCAAGAACAAGTTCCTAGACCAATTGTTAGTACTCAAACACCTATTAGCACTCACGATGCTGAAGCAAGTACAAGTATTTCCAGTATCTCAGATTACAGGAACAAATAATCCCATTGTAAATCAAGAGATGAGTGAACTAGCTCCCTTGTTAGATCAAAGTGATGATTCAATTTTGATGGTAAACTGACATATGATAATGATGGATCTACTTCCGATAATGCTGAACATATTCAAAGTTTACTAAATAGTCAAGGTGATCTAAGCGCTCAAAATGAAGTATCTACAAGTAGTCTTGTTGCTGATCAAAACGTTACTAATCTGGAGAACCTAGTGAGTGTCTCAAATGAAGTTATGTCGAGGACGTTGACGTATCACCCATTAGAAAACATAATTGGAGAGTTGCAGACATGAGTCAAAATGCGAAATCTATCAATAAGGATCTTAGTTGTTTTTATTGTAAAATTGCACTTGTTGAAGATACTATATCATATAGTTACTTTATTTCACAGGTAGAACCAAAAACATACAAATAAGCTCTTACTAAGGAAAGTTGGGTCAATGTGATGCAAGAAGAGCTACAAGAATTTGAGAAACTTGGAGTTTGGAAGCTTGTTGACCTATCGGATAACCAGAAGAAGATTAGTAAAAAATGGGTCTTGAAGTGTGAGCGTGACGATTGAGGAGTGATTGTACGCAATAAAGCTTGACTCGTTGTTTAGGGTTTTCATCACCAAGAGGGAATTGACTACATAGAGGTCTATGCTCCTGTCGCTAGATTAGAAGCTATCTGCATTTTCCTGGCGCTTGCCTCATGGAAAGGTTTCTAGGTGTACCAATTGGATGTATAGTCTGCATTCCTCTACGGAAAGGTGAAGGAGGAGGTGTATGTCGGTCAACCACCAGGCTTTGTCGATCGGATACACAAAGAAAAGTTTTCTCTACAGAATAAGGCGTTATACGGTTTACACCAGGCCCCAAGAGCCTGGTACGAGACGCTTTCTCAACACCTTTTAGAGAACGGTTTCACTAGAGAAGACTAGACAGCACCCTCTTCACACGGGAATCTAAATGACACGTCTTAATTGTGCAAATATATGTGGATGACATCATTTGGTTCGACTAACGATTTGCTATGTAAAGATTTTGAGAAGGTTATGCAAAAGGAATTCAAGATGAGTTCTATGGGGGAGATAAAGTCCTTCTTGGAACTTCAGGTTGATCAGTTGCCTGATGGTATCTTTATCCATCAGACGAAGTATGTGCACGACATTTTGCAGAACTTCGACATGTCAGAAACATAACCATTATCGTGCCTTGGCTCTCTATCACGTCATTAGACCAGATGAGAAAACAGTGAAGATTGATAAGACCTTATATCGTTCAATGATTGGATCATTAATGTACCTCACTACATCAAGATCGGATGTCATGTATCCGACATGACTTTGCGCCCGATATCAGTCAAATCCTCGAGCGTCACACATGCTGATCGACAAAAGGATATTCCGATATCTGAAGGGTTGCCCAAGCACCGGCTTGTGGTATCCCCGAGATGACAATTTCAACCTCCTTGGATATTCTAATTCTGATTTTGCGTGTTGCGAATTAAATGCTAAATATACAACTTTTGGTTGCAAGTTCTTTGGCACAAGATTAGTAATGTGGCAATGCAAGAAGCAAACCATGGTTGCTCTCTTTACTTGCATAGCATAATAGGTTTCGGCTTCCAGTTGTTGTTCCTTGTGGTCCCGCTTGTGGAGACGGCTCTAGACGGAAGCTTTGGGGATAGTACAGATCCGGCAGAACGATATAAACAAAAAGTAGGAATAGAATCAGCGGAAGCTTTTCATTTCATTCATTCAACCGAAAGAGTATACATCTTGACTGGCTGCCGGAATTCCTAGAGAGAATCCGCCATCGATTCCCCTAAGGAAACTTTCAAAACTTACAAACAATGAACCCACAACACTTATTTATAGACATGACAGCTCATGCGAAGCGAGCATGTTGTCACTCGTACGAAGGATCATTCGTACGAGTGAGATGTTATCACTCGTGCAAATAACAAAGTCACTCATACAAGGCACATGTCACTCGTACCAGCTACTACTCGTTCGGACTTGGGTCGTGTGTTCGTATCTACTCTATACAATATTCAATACACACTCTTTCTAGCCTATTCGCACAGTGATGGCCATAAAGTGCATCAACAATTTCCCCCTTGTAAGTCACTGTCGAAGCTTGAACTTGAACTTCAAATCTGAGAGCTGTGTTTAAATATTTTGCAACTTCAATCGGGTATCTGTTGACGTCGTAATTCCCCTTGATTGAAGATCCGGGTTTGCATTATATACGTTACGCAACATTCCCCCTGAAATAACTTTCTCCAAAAATTGATCTTCAGGTCGTTGTTTGCATGGTTCAAGACCTCCACTGATTTGCTTGATCTACAAATTTTCTCGAATAATCACCAACTTCAAATTAAACAATGCAGCGCCTCCATTTTGATGTTAACCATATCAGCTTTCGGTTTAGCGCACACACCTGATGCTCGATCCTCCAATCTTCAAAACCCAACCGGCAATTCATAGAATATTCGAAATACCACACCGAAAAACTTCAAACTAATAAATAACCGCAAAAATCTTCTCAATCAACAAATCATCATCGGAATCATACTATCTTGTATCACACCGAATCTGAGAAACATTCTTTAGCACTCAGAATCACATTCTTCCTTTTTAGTCACAGTAACAGATGTATAGCTATCTCCGCTGTAATAGGGCATTCGAAACTACAAGACATCCTTGTTTTTTTGGCGGTTAGTACGAAAAGTAGTTCATTTGCCTTGTAGAGTTAAAAATGGGCAGTCGTATGTGCTTCCTATTCCACACCGGGGATCAGGTAGGTAGCCATTGAGCATCAATCTGAATCATGATCTGAAAATTCTGAACATTCATGGATCACACATTCCAAATGTATAGTCTATTTCGTGAATAGACTTAAACGTTATCTCATCACTAATGAGTTTTGATCCTCTGTGTTTCCCAGATATCTGTAGTCTGAACCACCCGAATACGGTTGTAGCATCACGAATTTAAAAAATGCCAGAATTTTAAATATACGTGAAAATTTTTGTTCCCCTCATTTTTGAAAATTTTTACGTCTTGTGTTCTTATGGGAATGAAGATTATGGCGCGACTGCAGCATATGGTACCAAAATTGCAGTTTTGATCAAATGCTGATTTAACGTTAAGGCCCATTAATAATCACTACACCAGATGATCAACGTTTTGCGCAGGTATCAGTGACTACATTAAATCTTCAACCCTTTGTGACCATATCATCGAATCTACTCTAAAGCTCTAGACGGTGTCCCCGAACAGCCTGAATTAAACGTTAAAATCTCGAAAAAATTTGTAATCACCAAATTTTTTCTGGACACTCGTCTCATCAATTTGATCAAAAAAAGCCTTTTCTTTTTTTTTTTGTCACCACTTCGTATCAGGTGCGCTTCGTACGATTGGTTTGCTTCGTACTTGTCACTCGTACGAGCAACAGAGGTTCACTTGTACGGACGAAACTGATAACGTCTTTTCGATCAAGAATCTTCATTTCTACGAATTTCAACGTGATTTTTTCACAGATCTAGTAGAAAATCAGTTTCTAACAATCCTATGGTTTAAAATTTACATTATGTCCGTGGATTGTCCATTTATTTGATGTTTTACGTCTAAAACCCCTGATACATCAAAAATTCATGAGCGTAGGTTATTCCGGTGGCGGCGGCGGCTCTAGATGGAAGCTTTGGGGATAGTACAGATTCGGCAAAACGATATAAACAGGAAGTAGGAACAGAATCAACGGAAGCTTTTCATTTCATTCATTCAACCGAAAGAGTATACATCTTGACTGGCTGGCGGAATTCCTAGAGAGAATCCGCGAGCGATTCCCCTAAGGGAACTTCCAAAACTTATAAACATTGAACCCACAACAACTATTATAGACATGACAGATCGTGCAAAGCGAGCATGTTATCATTCGTACGAAGTGTCATTCGTATGAATGAGATGTTATCACTCGTATGAATAACAAAGTCACTCGTACGAGGCACACTGTCACTCGTACAAGGGACATGTCACCCGTACGAGCCAGTACTTGTTCACACTTGGGTCGTGTGCTCATATCTAATCTATACAATATTCAATACACACTCTTTCTAGCCTATTGTCACAGTAACGGCCATAAAGTGCATCAACATTCCCAAATCTTGTGGATACAACAACAGATGTGAGACTATGGATGCAGTTTCTTGACACGCCTATATATGTAGATAACGAGGTTACCATTAACATAAATAAAAACCCAGTTCAACGCTCTAAAACTAAGCATATTGAAATTCAACACCACTTTATCCATGATTGCTACGAGTAAAACTTGGTTAGAATTGAAAAAATTCACATTAATGAACAAACGGAAGATTTTTACACCAAAGCATTTGATCAAGCTATATTTAGATATCTTTTGAAACTTAACGGGATGAAAAATCTGACATCAGGGACGGATTTAGAGGTCGAAATCGAGGAGGATGACGAGTTGACATGATCCTCATCGGTTTATTAAAGTTTTTAGTCTTTAGAACTTATTTCTTTAAAAACAAAAATCCAAAAATATGTTTTTAATTCTAGGAGAAGAAATGTTGGCAAAAAATACAAAAATATATAAATATTTGAAAAAGTACATGAAGAAGACAAAAAGAGTTTTCGTGTAAAAAGAGAAAATGATAGTACATTAATAGACTATCATAGTATGCTAAGGAAATGTAGTGTTAAAAATGTTTAAACAAGTCTCACTGATGATGTGCAAGTAGGCTTCGCACATTTAGTAGATTGTTCCGTACATATAAACATAAAATAAAACTTCTTAACTAGTGGGTTAACATCACTGAGATATGTGGTCTTAGTACACCGACATTTAAGAGATTGCCGGATTTGTTATACAAGTTCTTCTGATTTTGCGTCAATAGTGGCTTAGAACTTGTAGAATACTTTTGCTTTAAAAACCCAAAACTCAAGCAAATTGAAAGTATCGAAAGATCTAATAATTGCAGTCAAAAGATTCCTAATTGCAACAACACTTTTAAGTCGAGCCTTCATCTCTTTGTCTGTACGATGATACTAACCTGAGCTCTCAAGGTCTTGCACAACCCAGATATAGATATCATTTAGATATATTCACCTGTAAGATGAAATCAAGGGAATCTTGATATGCGATTATATTATGAGGTGGGAAACACTACTAGGACAAGTTCTAAGACATCTAATTATGTATCTTGAAGCAATTGAGAAATGTGTAGAAGTTTTAGTGGATCAGTATAATGACAATCTAAGTGAATTTGTTAGAACATAAAGTTTTATCAAGATCAACAGTACTAGTGATTTGTCACTAAAACTGATTCTCTAACACAATATTATATTTCATTTCAGAAAAACCCAAAAAGATTTTAAGTGTGTTTTAGCATAAACCTTGGAAAAACCATAAATATTTTATTTTGGTTATAGTTTCCACTGCCGATGATGGAAAACGGATTTTCACAATACAAAAGATGCTTAATTCTAAGGATAATATGGAGGACAACAAGTTGGGAGCTTATCTGAAATGAGAAATTTTTTTTGAAAAGATCAAAAATTCATTAATTTGAAACTTAAAATTTCATAAAAATATTAGTTTGTTCATAAAATGTTCAACCAAGGTCATTAACTTGGACTTGGTAGACAAAACAGTTAACCAGGGCCATTAACTTGGACTTGGTCAACTGAGTGGGTTGTTAAAACTAATAAAATGTTCGAAGATTTTAAAATTTTGAATGATTGCATCTCACTTCGCACAAATGGATACACATCACACGAAGTGAATGAGTTCACACAAAGCAGATTCACTTGATACGAAGTGAAACACCTTTACTGTATAGGGATCCAGATTGCAGGAGTTGGTCATTTCACTATTACTATTTTCTCTGGTGCTATCTGAAACCTTTGAGCGATCTAAGATTTTTGGTGTGATATAAGTCGAAGTGTTGCTCAAATTTACATTAGAGAGGCTGATTTGCACACTTCTTACAATGGTGATGGTATATTAACTTGTTTTGGACCAAGATTTTGAACAAATCAGCGATCATGAACTTTAAACTTAGATTTAATAAAATTTAACCGGTCAAAAACAAAATTGAACATATATCTATGTGAATCGGCGAGGTTAGAATCGTTTAGGATCATCAATTTCATAAAAACGATCAAATTTGTGATTCTTGATAAAATAAGAATTCGAACGAAGTGGAAGTCACCTCATACCAAGTGAATTGTTCACTTTGCACAAAGTGATCTTGAATGTTTGTTTAATTAAGTTATTCCACTCTTACGAAGTCGATAATGTCCTCTTCGCACAAAAACACTTCGCACTAAAGAAGTTTTGGTCATTTTTGTTAAATCTGTCTAAGTGTTTTTTTTGCAGGAAAAGAAAACGATATCTGAGCCAATACACAATACGTGTTGTGTACTCGATGTTAAAATATTAGAAATGGCTCCTTTTAAAGATAATTTAGATTTTGTGGGACGTTTTTGGATGAAAAGACATTAACACACCAACCTAAAGCTTACAGGTCATATATTCAAAGATTTTTGAATCCTGCCAAGTGTGTTCCTTATCCACGTGAAATAGAATTTGTTGTTAGAATTGGCAATGAAGATATCGAGGTTAAAATCACTAAAGAATTAATTCGGAGTATATTGGACTTCGAAGATAAAGATGATGATTCTATGGGTTACCCTGAAAGGATGGTGAAGGGGTGTTTTTATAGAATGGGATACAAACGGCACGTTAATGAGGCGAATTTCAACAAAGCATATTTAGGCAGGCCTTATAAATTCTTCGCACATTCTGTGATTCTCGCGCTGAGTCAAAGAAAAAAGAGTTTTTTATGTGATACTTGACTACCAGATGTGTATGATCACAGCACTGACCTTAAATCTTCCATATAATTTCACCAAAATTATTTTTGATTAGATGGTGGGGAATATTTCAAAAGAAAAGTTTCTTAAATATCCAAGGTTCTTACAGATGATGTTAGATGACATGTTTCCAAACTTAGCGAAAGAAGATGACGATGAATTGAAGCTAAATCACATGGATAGTCAGACATTGGTCAGGTTGAATCAATATTTGATGTAAGATACTCAACTGGTAGCAAAGAAATTCTTTTGAGCTATTAAAGATAAAAATTATGTTACACCACCAAAGAATAAATGGAGGAAAGATACAAGCAACTTTGAGAACGATGAAGAAGAACTTTTATCTAGATATATTCCACCAAGGAGTAGTTGGTATGAGAAAAAGGAGAAGAAAAAGAAAACATAAACTCCTAAGAAGAAGCCTACTCAAACATGAAAACGTGTAACTAAACAAACTGCTAGGACTTTGCTTATTGGTGAAAATTCTGAAGAAGAGGAACCGGTAAATGATCGTATGAATGAGCCTGCTGATGATACTGTGAATGTACATGATGAATGTTTTTCTGCTACTCATACCAAGATCATGATGATGTGACTGTTGCAAAAATTGCTGCTGAAGTTGAAAAACAAGCTTTTAATGGTGATGATGAAGACAGTTCTGATGAAAGCAACGATCTTGAAGCAAGAGGTGCAGTTGGAAAACAAGGGTTAAAGAAAAGAAAGGCTTTGGGTGACGACGATGAAACTTATGTACATTCAGAGCCTGAAGAGATTATTGAAAGGCCAGTAAAGAAAGCCAAGAAGGTTAAAAGCAAGCCGACTGATGTTCAAAAGAAATCAACAAGCTCTCCTGCAATTAAGAAAGAAAGGAGAAAATATAGAAGAAGGAAAATGCCTGAGTTAGAAGCGGAACAACCACCACCATCACCACCACAACATGTTACACCACACATTCTACTTCACCACCAAAGGAATCAACACCTCCAAGACGTCAACAAACAAGACCCTGATTTCAGTAATATTCCATTCACAAGTGGATTTGATGTAGATCTATTCAGTGACAACACGGTAACTGATTCACAAGTGAACAGAATTCACCCCACGTTCCACGTATCAAACTTAAAGAAGTGTCTCGCCGATGAAAACCTCCATATTCCCCTATAAGATATTCAGATCGATGAATCTATGCACTTCATTGAAAGAACAGTAGAGATCATGGACTTCGGAGAAAAACGTTTAAGACGGAGTCGTATTCCAATTGTTAGGGTACGCTGGGAGTCGAAACGAGGACCTGAGTTTACTTGGGAACGTGAAGACTCAATGCGCGAAAAATACCCGCATCTTTTTACTGTTACCACACTACTTAAATTTCGGGACGAAATTTCTAAAAGTAGGGGATACTGTAACATCCATCGAAAAACGGGTTTTCAAAACCCGCTTCGTTTATTAATCGAATAGTCAGTTTCAAATTTTTGTTGCTTATTTAATGCTCATTTTAATTTTAAACAATACATAATTAATAAATATACTAGAATTTATAAACTATAATTAATAAACAATAAAAATGGTCGAAGAAAAAATAAAAGTCGCTGCCGGGTTTCAAACCCGGGTCAGCCGGCTCATTTAACACACAAACACTTAACCACTCCGCCACTTGGTTCTCATGTGTAATCAATGAAACAAATAAAACTTAACTTCTACCCGTGAACTCATCTGTTTGTGCCAAAACTGAAACCGCTCATCGGCTTTCATCTATCCAGACTTTTGAGTGATCGCTAATTACTGATTATAACCGATAAATCAATTACTGCCCACGTTCTTAATCAATTCGGTATTCATTTGCCTCGATTCATATGATTTTTGGGAGTTGAAAACCGAAATCATTTACTTCCTGATTTACACTGATAATATCATCGTCTCATAACTTGGAAACACTCACAGAACCTTCAATTTCATTTGCGCTCTAATTTCTGTTCATCGGAAACGTTATCTGATATCGCCGGACTTTCGCCGGAAAACCGGGACATACGTCAAATCGGTAAATTTCTCGATTCTTTCATTCTCAATCCATTGTTATACTTTCACTAACTTAAATCCTTCAACCAGAATCGGTCCCAGACGACGTTACGAATACTCTACGCTCGCCGGAAAATCTCTGGACATTTCTGAAAAACGTTGTGAATCGGTACAAACATCTAAACGCTTTGATAATCTTTGTTTAGTAACTCAATTTCACAATTAATTGATCAAAACTGTTAATTGATCCGATCAGACGGAATTCACAAAATAGAGCCGACAATCTTTGCCGGAGTTCTGAGAAAAACATCTGTTTCGGTACATTCATTTCCAAAACCCTCTTTATCCATTACATTTCAATCATTTATAAGTTTCGTTAATCGAATTAAACAAGAACAGTCGAATATCGTTGTCTGTGTCTTTGAACGAAGAAGATGAAGTCGACCCTTATGTATAAGTTTAATTAAAACAAGATATTAAACCGGGTTAGACACACAGTCCAGCGGTGGACTGTGTGCAAACACACAGCGCACGTCTCGAGTTCGATCCCTGACACGACCCTATCCTCTGAAATAAAAATGTTCTTTTTTAAACCGAACCGTATTAACTCGCTGTAAGATGTTAAGTTTAATAAAAACCAGTATTTTAACCAGGTTAGACACACAGTCCAGCAGTGGACTGTGTGCAACGTTAAACAACGGGTCCCGGGTTCGAGACCTGTTACGGTTCGACATAATTAAAATCCTTTTTAAAATAAATGAATTCTGAATAAATTAAATAGTATATAAATATAATTAAAAACAGAAATATTTCGGGTTAGACACGTAGCTCAGTTGGTAGAGCTGTGTGCACGCGTACGGGAGGTCATGAGTTCGAGCCTCACCCAGCGCATACATACACAAAGTCCGAACCGGTCAACAGTCAAAGTCAACAGTCAAGGTCAACGGTCAACGGTCAACCCAAAAAGTCAACATTTTTTTATATTTTTATTTATTTTTTAATTTAAAAATCAATTAAAAATACTTAAAATTAAAATATTTATAAAGTTAGAAAATGACCTTAAACTCACAAAAATAAATCTAAAAATACTATTAAAATTTGTTAATAAAATCCACTTATTTACCGTACCTTTTCGTTATTATTTAGGTTAGTTATTCCTCGTCGATCAACTCTCTAAACTCGTGCGCATTCAACATCATCAAACGAACGCACCCAATGTGAGTGAATCTCTACAAATTCCCCGTTTTAATCACATTTTGGGGTGTATCATGTTTCTTATTTTTATTACATTTTAACACTTGTGCATCCATCATATCCATGATCAAATGTGTATCCAATATGTATCAATTATTTGTGTGGTTAATGTTTAGATTAAATTTATTATTTTCAGTACATACATTATCACAGGCTCGTCTGTTCCCCATTACCTATGAGCGGAACCGTTCCCCATTACCTATGAGCGGAACGTGGGGTTGCCAACATATGATCGGCTCCGTTTGATTGAGCCTTGATCACACATACATCATCATAGGCCGTCCGTTCCCCATTACCTATGAGCGGAACGTGACGTTGCCAACATATACATTATCATTCATGTCATATACTCATGCAAGGTGGTTTGTTATTGTTTGTTTGATTATATACGTTTGCTCACATATGATTATTGCACAATTTTTCCATATCAAATACAATAAGAAATCAATATCAAATGTTTTTAACAAGGTTCACTCGCCAACTTTTGTTGACCCAAAATCCCCCATTTTTACACATGATATAGGTGATCCAGTTGCAGCAAGAATCATATAGGACGGCCTAGAAGAATAAATCAGTTTAGGCTTTGGATTATTTACTTAGTACTTTTTCCTTGTAATTGTATGAACTTGTTTGGAATATTGAAGTTGTAATTTTAATTTAATAAATATGAAACATTTTAGTAAAAATCATGAGCTTTGGTGATAACCGAATTATGCCCCAAGTCTTATTCCGCTGCGGGTCGGGGTGTGACAATTCGGAAGGTCATGAATGAAATAAAAGGAAAATACTTCACTAAACTGTGTATCGACCAAGTAAGCAAGCTAGGTGCATGCATCCCGAACATGGCAACGTTTGGGGACGTGTCATATCCTTGTTACTCAATCGAGGTTGAACATAGCTTAGTGGTCATACTTAGAAATCACCAAATGAGGTGGCGGATTGAAAGTAGGATAGCCAAGGCCTCCATGTAATCACACATTTACCAAAACACAAGCTTTGTTAAGCTTGGATGGTTCCAATAATTGTGAGTTAAAACCCTTTTTAAAACAGCAAGGTATTTTACAACTCTTAATTTGTATGAAACAACTCTAGCTAGCTCACTAATCATGGGCTTTATTAGAGGCACAAGTAGCATAAAGTTGTGTAGAGAAAACATGTGTAAGAAAAGTTTACATGCTTATCTTCCAAACCAAAATGTTTGGCCATAAAAATGGTATTGTTCCACCTTGGTTTTCCATGGAAAACCTATGGTGACATCCCTGGAGGCTTATCAAACATTATAGAGGAAGAGAACATAAAGAAAGCATGAAATTATTGAAGTTATAAGAAGATAAAAATGGGCAGAAAATTTATGGCACTTTGGACCTCAAAAATGGTGAGGTTTCACCTTAGTTTGCCCAAGCAAACTTATGAAAACCTTCCTAGAGGTTATCCAAGTGTTTTAGAAGAATAAATAATAAATAATTAGTTGAAGAAGTGAGTTAGAACTCACAAAAAAACTCAAATATGGCTGCTGCGTTTTGTGAATATGTTAGGGACTTTGAGAGTGTTTTTGAAGTTTTTGGAGGCTTGTAAATGTGGGAAATGGATGAGGGAAAGGTGGTTTATATAGGAAGGGGATTAGGGTTTCAATGGGTTAGGCTTTAGACAAGATTAGTGGGTGTTTAAACTTGAAACAAGCCCAAAACATCAACATATGGCAGCCCTCTTTTTTTGTTTTTTGTTTATTAATAAATTGATATTATAAGGTTAATTGATGTTTATTTTATATATACGTGACCTATATTAATGGGTGGCTTGATATCTTAAGCATACGGACATTACAATCTAACTTTTCCTACATAAAAAGAACACGTTTTTAAGAGTTTAAATGAAATGAAGTGTATAATAAGGGTGAATCGTTTAATGCGGTGCGAAATAATTATAAGTTTCGTATTTGAATCACCAAATATCTTTCTTGAATGAAGCGTTTAAGAATCATGAATACACAATACCGATTTGTGAGTTAACTTAAGTTTATAAATCATGCAACGAATATGTGTACAAGTATATGTATAAATGTGTATGAAGGATGCAAATTTCGTTTAAATGATCTACTCATATAAAATCAAAGCCTCGGATTTACAACAATTCGAAATCTGATACGATTACAAGGTAAACACTTTCCAAAAATAGAAGCACGATACATTCTTTCTAAAAATGGTAAGATGCGAAAAGTGAGGGGTTACAGTCTCCCCTCCTTTAGGAAATTTTGTCCCGAAATTTAGGAAGATGTAGCAAACAGATGCGGATACTTAGTCTTCATATGCTTTCGAGTTCCCAAGTAAACTCAGTGCCACGCTTTCCTTCCCACCGAACCTTCATGATAGGTATTCGACTACGCCTTAATTGCTTGGTACCTCGATCCATGATCTCGACTGGTTTCTCCACAAAGTGTAAGATCTTATTGATTCGAAGGTCTTCAAGTGGCACTTGGAGTCCTTCTTCGGCTAGACATCTCTTCAAGTTCGAGACGTGAAATGTAGGATGAACATTGTTCAGCTCTTGTGGTAGGTCTAGTCGGTAAGCTACCTAGGAAATCCTTTTGAGAATCTTGAAAGGACCCACATAGTGAGGAGCGACCGTTCCCTTCATTTCGAAACGAACCACAACCTTCCAAGGGGATACTTTGAGAAGTACAAAGTCACCAACGTTGAATTCCAAGGGCTTACGTCTTTTATCTGTGTAACTCTTTTGTGTGGCTTCTGGCTTTGATCAAGTTGTCTCGAATCTCCAAAATCTTTTCCGCCGTATCTTGTATAAGCTCGGGACCGGTGATTTGAGCTTCCCTGATCTCATGCCAACAAATAGGCGATCGGCACTTGCGACCATACAATGCCTCGAAAGGTGCCATTGAGTACTCGCGTTGTAACTGTTATCGTACGAGAACTCGACCAAAGGTAGGTGCATATCCTAGTTGCCACCAAAATCAATTACGTAAGAACGAAGCATATCCTAGAGTTTGGATAGTACGCTCGGTTTGACCATCAGACTGAGGATGGAAAGTAGTACTGAGATTGAGGTGAGTACCAAGAGCTTTTTGAAATGTTTGCCCAAGATGATAAGTGAAACGACCATCACGGTCTGAGATAATGTCAACAGGGACACCGTGACGACAGATGACTTCATCCGTGTAGATACGAGCCAATATCTCGACTCGGTAGTCTTCACGTATGGGAAGGAAGTGAGCATATTGGGTCAGACGTTTAATGATGACCCAAATACTATCGTGACCAGACGTTGTACGAGGGATTTTGGTAATGAAATCCATGTCTATGCTCTCCCACTTTAAGACAGGGATTTCTGGTTGTTCAAGTAAGCCAGAGGGACGTTGATGCTAGGCCTTTACCTTGGAACAAGTTAGGCATTTCGAAACGAAGTAGGCGATATCTTTCTTCATACCAGGCCACCAATAAGATGTACGAAGGTCATGGTACATCTTATCAGCGCCGGGATGAATAGACTACCAAGATTTATGAGCTTCACTCATCAAGAGGCCACGAAGATTATCACGGTTCGGAATCCAAATACGGTCAAGATATTACATAATGCTATTGGATTTGGTCGAGTTGGTTTTCGAAACCACACTTCAACTCATTATCGAGGTTACCCTCAATAACAGTTGAGTATTGTGCCTCATAAATCAGCTCTTGAAGCTTTCCCAAGGTTTGGTAGCAACGTATACTCTTAACATGAGTTTTCCGACTAAGTGTGTCGGCTACAACATTCGCCTTACCAGGGTGGTAGCGAATGTCGCAGTCCTAGTCGTTTAACAATTCCACCCAACGACGTTGACGCATGTGAGTTCCTTTTGATTGAAGATATGATGGAGGCTCTTATGCTCGATGAAGACCGTACACTTTGTACCATAAAGGTAGTGTTGCCATATCTTTAATGCAAAAACAGCTGCACCAAGTTCAAGGTCATGCGTAGTATAATTTTTCTCATGAATCTTGAGTTATCGTGACGCGTAAGTGATAACCTAATCTCGTTGCATAAGAGCGCAACCAAGACCTTGTTTTGAGGCATCGCAATACACGACAAAATCGTCGTTTCCATCAGGAAGGGCTAGGATAGGAGCATTGCAAACCATGTCCTTGAGCGTTTGAAAAGACTCCTCTTGCTTGGAACTCTAAACAAAAGGTTTATCCTTTTGAGTCAAGAAAGTGAGAGGTACGGCGATTTTGGAGAAATTCGAGATAAATCGACTGTAGTAACCAGATAAACTGAGAAAGGAACATATTTATGATGGAGACTTAGGAGCAACCCAACTCTTCACCGCTTTAATTTTTGTGGGGTCGATCTGAATACCGAGTTCCTTGATGACATGACTAAGGAATTGAACCTCCTTTAGCCAAAATTCACACTTGGGGAATTTGGCGTAAAGACGTTCAGTGCGCAAAAGCTGGAGGATGAGACACAAGTGTCCCTCGTGCTTTTCTTGCGTCTTGGAATAGATTAGAATATCGTCAATGAAGACGATCACGAATCGGTCGAGATAAGGCTTGCATACACGGTTCATCAAGTCCATGAAGACCGCAGGTGCGTTAGTCAAACCAAAAGGCATGACTACGAACTCATAGTACCCATAGCGTGTGCAAAACGCGGTTTTGGGTATATCTTCCTCGAGAGCTCCAAGTTGATGATAACCAGAGCGAAGATCAATTTTCGAGAAGCAAGTCGCTCCTTGAAGCTGATAAAAAAGATCATCGATGCGAGGAAGAGGTTATCGGTTCTTGACCGTAAGCTTGTTGAGCTCACGATAGTCAATGCACATTCGGAAGGATCCGTCTTTCTTTTTCATGAATAGAATCGGTGCGCCCCAAGGAGATATGCTAGGGCGTATGAAGCCTTTATCAAGGAGCCCCTGAAGTTGGCTAGATAGCTCTTGCATCTCCGAGGGTGCTAGGCGATAGGGGGATTTTGCAACATGAGTTGCGCTAGAATGAGATCGATCCGAAAGTCAACCGAACAAGGAAGAGGAGGACCAGGAACATCCTCTGGGAAGACGTCGGGGTAATCACGAACAACAGGAACTTCACTTATGCTCGGACCTTTATCCTTCTTTTCCACAATGTGGGCAAGAAAGGTGAAGTATTCCTTACGCAAGTTCTTGTTGGCTTGGATACATGACATAAGCTTGAGACCTTTGGAAGGTTTCTCGCCATAAAAGTGTAAGGAATCACCATTGGGAAGAGGAAGACGGATAAACTTTTCGGAACAAACAGCTTCAGCATGGACCTGCCTAAGCCAATCCATACCTTTGGGGAGAGGAAGACGGATACCTGTTGTGAAGGAATTCCCTAAAGTCTTCCCAGAGGACTTGCTAGGAATACCACAACCACATCGACAAGTCAACTCTACATAGACTTGATTCAACGAGTTGCACTTGTAGTGAAATCCCCTTACCGATTAGCTTCTTCGAAAATGCAAGAGTTGTCAACACAACTTCAAGAGTTGTTGGACAAATGTTTTATTAGACCAAGCCTCTCACCTTGGGGAGCTCCAGTTTTATTCATAAAGAAGAAAGATGGAAGCTTTAGAATGTTCATAGATTATCGAGAATTGAACAAACTCATTATCAAGAATCAGTATCCATTACCGAGGATCGATGATATGTTCGATCAATTCAAGGATCAAGTTTTTACTCAAACATTGACTTAAGGTCAGGATACCACCAGCTTAGAGTGAAGGAAGAAAGTATTCCAAAGAGAGCATTTCGAGGTCACTACGAGTTCCTTGTTATGCCATTTGGTCTAACAAATGCACCGGCGGTGTTCATGGACTTAATGAACCGTGTGTGCAAGCCTTACCTTGATAAATTTGTGATAGTTTTTATTGATAACATATTGATATATTCACGAAATAAGAAGGATCACGAACATCACCTTAGGAGCATTCTTGAGTTGTTAAAGAAGGAGAAATTGTATGACAAATTCTCTAAGTGTGAATTTTGGCTTCGTGAAGTCCAATTTCTCGGACATGTAGTCAACGAGAAAGGCATACATGTGGATCCATAAAAATAGAAGCCATTAAGTATTGGAATGCACTAAGACACCCGCCGAAGTACGCCTATTCTTGGGATTGGCGGGTTATTATCGGAGATTTATTGAAAACTTTTCAAAGATCGCTCAACCACTAACCTCCCTAACTCAGAAAGATAAGAAGTTTGATTGGGGAGAGAAACAAGACGCAGCTTTCCAATTGCTTAAGGATAAACTTTGTGATGCGCCGATTTTATTGCTTCCAAACGGCATAGATGACTTTATAGTTTATTGTGACGTTTCACATCAAGGTTTAGGATGCGTATTAATGCAACGAGGGAAAGTTATTACATACGCATCACGCTAATTAAAAGTTCTTGAAAAGAACTATACCACACATGACCTAGAGCTAGGTGCAGTGGTATTTCCGTTAAAAATTTGACGTCATTATCTTTACGGCACCAAGTGCATGATCTTTATCGCTCACAAAAGTCTTCAACATATATTTAACCAGAAAGAGTTAAATACGCGCCAAAGACATTGGCTTGAATTGTAGAATGACTATGATTGTGAAATTAAAAACATTTCGGGCAAGGCGAATGTTGTCGCGGATGCCCTAAGTCGAAAGGAACGAGTGATGCCCCTTCATGTACGATCAGTAAGACTCACCATTCATAATAACCTTACCTCTCGAATTCACGATGCTCAACAGGAAGTCCTGAATAGCGAAAATTTTAAAGCTGAGATGCTTAGATGTATGGAAAAACATTTAGAACCAAATGAGAACGGAGCTTGTACTTTGCAAACAGAATTTGGGTTCCTCTTTATTGTAATCTGGGAAACCTAATTCTAGATGAAGCCCATAAGTCCAAATATTCGATACATCCCGGAGCGGATAAATGTATCACGATCTTAAAGAATTCTATTGGTGTCCTAATCTCAAAAGAGATATTACAACTTTTGTTTGAAAATGTCTAACATGTGCAAAAATTAAGGCGGAATACAAAAAACCTTCAGGATTGTTACAACACCAGAAATTCCCACTTGGAAATGGGAACAAATTTCTATGGATTTCATAACAAAATTACCCAGGACCTCTCGCGGCCACGACATGATTTGGGTAATGGTCGACCGGCTAACCAAATCAGCTCACTTCTTGCAGGTACATGAGAAAGATAAAACCAAGAAGTTAGCCAAACTTTATCTTAAGGAGATTGTGGCAAGACAAGGAGTGCCTGTTTCCATAATCTCTGATCGAGATGGTCGTTTCATATCAAAAATTTGGCAATCATTTCAAAAGGCATTTGGATCTCTCTTAGATCTAAGTATAACCTTTCATCACCAAACAGATGGCCAAAGTGAACGCATCATTCAAACCTTAGAAGATATGCTACATGCTTGTTTTACTGACTTAGGCAGAAATTGGGATACTCACTTGCCTTTAGTGGAGTTCTCATATAACAACAGTTATCACACGAGTAATCAAGCCGCTCCATTTGAAGCGTTATACGGACGTAAGTGTCGATCTCTACTTTA
Organism: Scalesia atractyloides; assembly: GCA_947069175.1. Taxonomy (NCBI): domain Eukaryota; kingdom Viridiplantae; phylum Streptophyta; class Magnoliopsida; order Asterales; family Asteraceae; genus Scalesia; species Scalesia atractyloides. The sequence goes on along the minus strand of CAMTDV010000116.1, from coordinate 18,378,855 downwards.
TTGGTCGGAAATAGGCGACAAACAAATGATAGGTCCAGAATTAATTCAAGAAAGTACGGATAAAATATTTAAAATTCGAGACCGTATTAAAGCAGCTTAGGATAGACAGAAAAGTTATGCGGATAAACGTCGCAAACCGTTATCCTTTGAGATTGGAGACAAAGTGCTATTAAAGGCGTGGTTAGATTTGGGAAGCAAGGAAAACATAGCCCGAGGTACATAGGACCATATGAAATCTTGGAGAAGATTGGAACAGTCGCATATAAGTTGAAATTTCTTGAAACACTTAGTAACGTTCACGTCACTTTTCATATGTCCAATCTTAAAAAGTGTCTTTCAGACGAATCACTTATTATTCCCAAGGACAAAATTCATATAGACGACAAACTCCATTTCATCGAAGAACCTGTCGAAGTTTTAAATTCGATAGTTTAGAAAACAAGGAGGAGTCGTATCAAACTAGTCAAAGCTCATTGGAACTCAAAACGCGGACCTGAGTTCACTTGGGAACCGGAAGACGAAATCAAAAGGAAGTACCCCCACCTGTTCGAGAAATCCTACGCAAAGGATGATACGACTTAAATTTCGGGACGAAATTTTCTTGAACAAGGGGAGAATGTGACAATGGTAAAACTTCTGGTAATTTTGTACAACCTGAAAAACTAATACACTATCTATTTATCGCACAACATGACTTAATTTTTTATTTTAAGTGTTATAAGTCTAGGAATTCAATAAAATCATAGCTTGGTATGATAATAAATTCGTCACAATCACGAATATATAAAACTATATCCTAGACGAATGACAAAGACGCAAACACGCGATAAATATTAGTACCGGTTACGGTACAGTCTGATATTACAGAATTAAAACATAAGATATGTTTGTATTATTGTACCACAAAAATTTTATTTAAAATACCAAATTGTCAAAGTCTGCGACAAAATACAGCATTTTGCAGCAAAATACAACATTCCGCATAAAAAAACAGCAAATGTCCGAAAACCCGAAATAAATATTTTTAGCTAAAGAATAACAACGGGTGTTAGAAATAATATAAAGCCCATATATAAATCCTATTATTTAAAACTATACAGGTTGTTCAATAAAAACCTGACAACAAAGCCGGTTCCGGAACTGGACTGAAAATGACAAATTTATTAGTCTGGAAAGCTAGATTAATTAACTGGACATTAAAAATTGTACTAGAACTATTATGAAAATAAAATTTTATAAGTAACAAAATATATCAATATTTTACCCGATACAAGACCCCAACCAACTTTATCAACCGAACAACAAAGCAATAAAACTAGTAAGTTATTTTGGCATATTATAACATCACTTTAAAGTATTGGGGCATTATGTTTTATAAAATATTATATATAAAAATAATAAAGTTTATAAAAATTACAAAGTTTAAAAAAAAATAACCAAACCACCCCCCACCCACCCACACACACCTCACAGCTACATGGGTGTCTTTCCCCATGCCACTACTAACTTGAATAATGTGTTAGCTTAATGTGAGCTTAGTTTAGTCTAAGTGGTAAGTGGTGTAAGAACTTGATCATAACAAAAAACCATTACCCACATTCACTTCCATTCTTTCATTACACCAAAACTCAACAGCTTTCCTTCCAATTTTGCTCCTAAAATCGGCCAAGCATCATCATCTTCACCTTCAACTTTTTAAAATTCAAACACAAGAAATTCAAGCTTGCATGAAGATCAAAGGATGATCTAAAGTGTTTGTAAAGATTAGGAGGCTCACTTTAAAGCTTGGAACTCTTGATCAACACTTTTTCTTCATCTTTTCCCTAACCAAGTGTTAATAGTAAGATTCATAACCTAATCTTATACTTTATATTTCATAAAAATGCACAAGATCATCTTAAAAGATATTTAAAAACCCACTTGAAAAACACTAATAAAACTATATTCACTAACATAATTATGTGGTTTTCTTGATGATTATGGATGATCTTGAATTTGTCATAAACTCGTAAACTTGAATCTTGCATTTTTTTGTATAAAAAGATGATCTAAACACATGCATGTTTAGATTAGCAAGATTCATTAACAAAAATAGTCATGAACATGATTTTATATTTTAAGATGATCATACAAATTATAGATTATTAAATAAAAGTTAAAATTTTGAAATTTTGTTAAAAGTGATAATAAAATTTCCATATTAAAAAAGTTTTAAACTATAACAAGTTCATGACATTTTTGTTAATACATTTGTATAATATATGTGAGTTGATGATGATTTGAGTTAGAAAAATGATTTAAAACATGTTTACAAAAACATGGGAAAGCTTATATTTTAAAGGAAACTATGGCAAAATTTCTATAAAAATTAATCTGGATTAAGATGTGATTAAACTAAAGATTTTACGATTAAAAGTGATTACAAACTTTAATCTTGTTTAAACAAAAGTTTGGGTGAAGTTCAAGATATAATTATTAAAAGTTTCTTAAACTAAAAAGGAGGTAAAAAATAAATTTTGATAAAAATGTATACAATATGTATAATTATTCAACTTTTGACAAAATAATATATCGGACAATTCGGACAATTTGGACAATTCGGACAAAATAAAGTATATGGTATAAACGAAACAAACCAAAAAAACGAAAAGAATAAAATAGTCAACGCGAACATAATGGTCAAAACGAACAAATTAACCGTTACAATTTATATTTACTAGTATCTATAAAAATTTAACTTATCATAATAGTTTTTTTTACAAATAATTCCTTTTTATAAGTTATAACAATTACTAGTAAATATTTTAAAAAATTTGAATTAACCCAACTTAACTAATTGTTTGGACTAAGCCCATTTTTATAAAATTATATTGGGCTAAAATCATTTTTATAAAGTATATGGACTAGTCTATTTGTATAAAATTATTTGGCCTAAGCCCACTTTTATAAAATTTACATGGGCTAGGCCAACTTGTATAAAAATCAAACATGGGCTAAACCCACTTTTATAAAATTAACTTTGGTCTAAGCTCACTTTTATAAAAATAAATTGGATTAATAAATTCCTATAAAAATTAACTTTTGATAGCCCACTTTTATAAAACTAAACTTGGGCTAATCAAATTTATAAACTATTTAGGGCTTGGCCCACTCTTTTATTTTTAAATTGGGCTAGGCCCACTTTTACAATTCAATTGGGCTTGACCCACTTTAAATAAAAATAGATTGGGTTAGGCCCACATACATGAAATGAATTGGGCTAAGCCCACCCATATGAAACGAATTAGGCTAGGCCCAAACATAGTAAGCAAATTGGGCTAGACCCATATGTAATAAACTTTTAAGATTGAATTTTTACAGTTAAAAATCGGCCCATTTACATGTAATCAATCTAGAATATACATAGATATATATATATATATATATATATATATATATATATGTATGTATGTATGTATACCAACAAAGAAAAAACCAACAAATACAAATATGAAATTCAAGATAAAATACTTGTACGAAAAACGAACCAAAGCCTAAGTGTCTAATAGATTAGAATACTTGTAGGTCGAAAAACGAACGAAGTATCAAGAATCAAATAGAGATTTGCACGGAAGGTAAATCTGTGAGTTCATCTTTCCCCTTTCATTTAAACGTTTTTGTGGTTTTTAAACGTGCGGGGATGTATACATGTTATATTTAGTATAGCTTGGTAATGAAAATATTTAGATCATATGTGGATAAGGCTCAACTATTGGGACCATTAATAAATAACAAGTACCGTGGAAAAAAGGAATAGATCTATTGGGTTTGGGCGAGCCCCACTCTAATACGGCAATAATAACAGATCGTATTAGAGTGCTTTTGTGTCTAAAACGAGTGTCTCAGACATAATAAATCGTCAAGGTTTGGTTGCCACCTTATTCGGCATATAGATTAGTGTCCTTGTAACAACTAATGATCTTACAAGTTTCATTAAGCTATATTAAACGAATTTATTATTTCAAATGTTGTTTATGATTCATTTGACACAAAATTTATAACACGAATTCACCAGCTTTTTGTTGACGTCATTTTCAAAACTAAAATGTATTACAGGAAACTAGTGGACGGCCTTTGGGGAAAAACATGTCCGTATGTTGTGAAGTCAAGTATGTTTCATCCATACTTTTGTTATTATGTTTATAAACTCATGTTTGAATTTTAAATAATGTTGTTAAACTTGTGGTATGTTTTGAAAACAGATGTTTGTAAGTAAATTATGTGTTAAATAAAAATTATGGATGAACATTTTGTAACGTATAACAATTTTCGTTTACTTGGTTGAATGCAACGATTGCCGCTCTTGCCACACCTCGTGCATGCTTCCACTACATTTAAAATCGGGGTGTGACAATCCACCCATTCTTCATCTTCTTTTTCAATCTTCAATCGTTTTATTTCAGCTACAAGATGACAATATCTTTCAATGAGTTGCTTTAATGATTCTCCTTTCAAAGCTATAAAGATATCAAATTCTTTCTTTAACGAAGCTTTCTTGCTTTTCTACATAGTCACGCTCCCCTGATACTTCAATTTCAAAGCTATCCAAATGGATTGGGTACTTCCCTGATGTTGGAGTAATGTGAATATGTCTTCCTTGGTAGCTTGTTGAAGAAGATTCAACATCTTTTTCTCTCTTACGACTTTTCCTTTTCTGTTTGAGTGACCTAGGTTAGATTTTTCTTCTAACCATTCTCTCCGACAGGCATAAGGTATTCTTCTTCTATCGTCATCCAACAATCCAGATAATTCGTTTGAACCCAGTTTTCAAACCTCTCGTCCATCCTTTATAATCATTCATATTCACAAGCTTTGGTGGCTTGGTCATAAGCTTCGGTGGCTTGTCCAAATTGATGTTCTAAACCACCATCTTGGGGGTTGTGACAAACGCGTTGTTAAACTCGTTTTCCATTTTTACAATAGTTTGGTACGGATGTAAAGACCTTGGTGCGGAGTAGTTCGTGCGGATGTACTTGAAACTGATTGAAAAAGATCCCTTTGGTGAGGATGTATTGGTCCGTGCAAACTAACACAAAAACAACAAAATATTAGTTACGTTCGTGCGAAGGTAATTTTTTTCAAATCGGCAAAAATTAGTTCGTGTGGACGTAGTTCCTTGGTGCAAACGTGAAAAATCAAGTTTTTTCGTATTTTGACATTTTAAACATGATTCTGATTGAATTTTAAGCTGAATTTTCAGAGGCTTTGTTAAAAACGCATTTTTTATAACCCTCAAAAAAATCAGTCTATTTTAATGGTAAAATTTGTGAGAAATGAAGAATGAGTAGAAAAAAGTCTCCAATGTCTAGACCTTGTATCTCAGATATTAGCCTCCAAGCTCTTATACCACTTGTAAGGGTCGTTTTCCATAAACGTTTAGCTCAGGTAATATCTGTAACCTAGTCAAATTGTGCGGAATCCAATTTAATTAGGTGACAATACAAGATTAGCTAATTTTTCAATGTTTTCATTAATTTGTCAACGATTACAATCGAGAAAACAATCCGACAGAGCTTCACCGTCAGTTTAGCAAAATCTACCAAACACTAAGTCCTTACGACTATTTATACTACAAGATGTTACACTCGTGCAAACCAAGTTACCTCCGTACAGATGTAAATTACAAACATAAACTTGAATTGATGTACATTACAAACAAAAACTTGAATAATCTAACATTTTATCCTATTACATACTTGACACAACTCGATGACGTAGGCAGCAGACAATGTGTATGAACACAAGAACAGAAACATAATACAAAACACAACCTAACAAGAACCTCCTAAGCATGGTATTAGATCCCAACATAAACATATCACCTTCTATTTTCTTATTAATAGAAATTCTAGGAAATACAAGTGACTCGCAAGCAAGAACATAAAAACATGGCGAACACCAAAGGCAATTCTTCTTGTCATACTGGTTACAAGTTTGTGTCTAATGGACTTATATAAATGAATCAGGTCTATTATTATAGGTTTCAGGGACATCTTCTAGCAGAATATGTGTTTCTCAAAGTCAACATGCACACTATGTACCACAAACAAACTGTATTTTCTTTACTCCTATTTAACTCCTAATAATATAATCTCTTTACACCTTTACATGGCTACTAGTAAACACTAGTTTCCACCACAGGTAGCATCTCCTAGGTTACTTCTCACCATCGAAGCGGCATGCACTACTAAACCCTAGCACCCTATAAAATCTAGTCCCTTGTAACTTTACCCTAGCCCCATTAAAATGCACGTGATTGTTAAAAGTTGTCACTAAAAAACCTATTAGTCACCCTTGGTTTCAGTGTATCAATTTTTGCAACCACAATCAACTATTTTTTATCAACTCCACTGTCAACGATGTGTATTACTTTCGCCATGCACATTTAATTTTTGCCGTATATAGTTTTTACATGTTTCATTGCATAACATACACATTAAATTGCATCGAATTTGCCAAGGACTTATCAAAATATTTGTCTCTCATTTATTTCCATGCGTATTAATTTTGATTTAACATCTCTTTGACTTTTTCTTTGCCCACCTACGTTTGGCAGAACAGTAACAATACAACTTCCACAGCCCGCGGGGTAACGTCACCACAACCTCCACCGTCTGCCGTCGCCCCCCCCCCCAGCATAGTACGTATGGTAAGGTCTCTAATATCTCTCATATCCTCTATTTATTCTCTCTCTCTCTCTCTCCATCCATTCATCTCACCAAGAACAACACCATCGTACCACCAACAAAACCCAACTGTTGGCTGTGTACGTTTGTGAATAGGATTAGGTCTACAAAACTACTATGTGTAAATACACACGGAATCCATATTAACACATATGTTAGTAATCCAAGAATCTGCGTAAATGTTTCAGCTCAATTTCATTGATCAAAACATGTTAAAAACTACTTGGATCTAACACACTCTATAAGAGAATTTGATTCAGGGAATTAGAAAAAGTTCTTATCTGATTGTGTGGGCATGTGTGTATATAGATGTAGGTCTCAATCGCTAAGGAAGGACAATCCAAAGCAACTGAGCCAATCACTAAACCCACAAGTTCTCAACCACTACTAGGCACTCCTAGCAATTGAGTCTTACCAGAGCTAAGATACATACATATTCTAGACATCATACCACATCTAAACACATACTACCCGTCGACCAGGCAAAAGACATAAAAATGTATCTACAAACTACCCCTTGGATAGGGTCGGTAGTCTTAGTCTTCGGTCTTCACTTCTAGTAGATTTCCCTGTTGCTTCCGTCGTGTATTTTAAAAGCAAAACAACGTGTATTTTAAAAGCAAAACATACACAGGTGACACACTGTAACTTTAGTGCTTCACATAAGATTTGTCGATACCATTCTCCAATAAATTTAACAACCACATAGGATCAAAAATCCTAGTCCAGATTCCGTCTTCCAACACAATCACAACTTCATCCCTTCTGAATCATAATACCACCACCCTAGTGATTCATAAAAGTCTTGTTAAATTTTCTTGAACCTTAACTTCTTAATGTCATTTGGACATCACAAACACCATCGGCTTCTTCTTAATTTTGTTTATCAGGTGAACTTTCAAATTGAGATAAATCTCTTTGGACATTGACGCTTGACATTGATAAACATCTTCCAGTACTCGTATTTCAATGAAAGCTCGAAGTATTCTACCATTCCGTACTTCCCTATGTTGATAATGTTCTTCCTCGACAATGCACGCACATCCCATTCAGGTAGACTTTTGAAATCGTGAGACCATTTGAAACAATGGATTCCGTCAACTCTCTTCATTGCATCACTTTTAAAGCTACATGATAAAATATTAATTTATTGGTTATTACATGCAATTCCATGCATTTACCCGGATCATGCTATACTTAATGGACCCAATTAATAAATAGTGAGTAGGTTGTAACAATTAAAACCTTTATATTGGAAATTGGTATTTCCATAGTCATTGAATTCAATTATAGTTGAAGTTAGAATTGAAAAAATATTTGAATGTCTTACAAGAAAATCAACATAGAAGATAACTCAAGGTTGAAAACAAATCTAAATTTCTACTCTAGACACTATATGATACGACTGCCATAGGGCATGCGAAGATCAATGCTAGATGCATACACTATCATGTCAACGGGTTCCAAAAACCCGCACCATTTACTAACCAAGTATTCGGTCAAATGTTCGTTGTGTTTTTGTAAGTATGGTTTATCTTATTTAATGTTATAGAATTAAAATCTGAATAAATAAATAATAATGATGATAAGTAATTTGAAATAAATTCCAAAATAATAAGACAAAAGAAGATATATATATATATATATATATATATATATATATATATATATATTATATATATATATATATATATTAAGAAGAAGGAAAAAGGGGACAAACCGGAATCGAACCCGAGTTTCCTCCCCCCCTCATGCGCACACACCGGAACACCACTAGACTACACACATCTATTCTGTAATTCTGGAATCGAATAATAATTATAGTACAGCAGGCATGTCACCTGCAAGTCAAAGCAATCAGCATCAGTAACCGCTACTGATTTAGTGAGTAATCACTAATCATCAGTTTCAAATCAACAAATAAACGATTCTAACAGACAATTAATGACCAAACCTCAATCAAACCTTTTTAAGACCGACCGTTACACAAATCATCCATCCAAATTTCGGTTTCAATAATCCAAATCAAAGCATTTCTTTAAAGTCTATAAATACCCAAGGAAAGACTGATCCAAACTCGTTCATTCATCTAGAAATTTCACTCAAAATCCTCTGTTCAAGCATTCTGTTTTTATCCAAAAATCCAGTCGTCCTGTCGCCGGAATTGCCGCCGGAAAACCGAAAGTTTTTGGTAAAATCCTTTACTTCTTGTTTCTTTTCTTTATTTAATTTGTATATCCATGTATTAATCTTAAATCGTAAAACAGAATGATAGTTAAGCATGTTCAAGATTTCAAATCAGAATAATGTTATGGGGTATTATATAATGAAGATGGCTTTAATCAAATAGATAAATATAATAAAAACTGTGTTTTAAATCGGGTTAGACACATAGTCAAGTGGTGGATTGTGTACAAATATAAGTCACACATCGTGGGTTCGAGCTTCATACATAACCGGTTTTCAGAAATAAAAACTTTTATTTTTAAAACTACATGGTATTGTTGTGAAGAAAGATCATTAGATTAATAAAAAATATATATCAGACGGGTTAGACACCTAGCCTAGTTGGTTGGGCTGGGTGCAAAATAACACCGAGGTCACGGGTTCGAAACGTATCTTGCACACCGGTTTGATAGGTTTTAAAACCTTTTTAAATTAAGTAATTATGTAAATCCTAATGAGTATATAACAATAATTAAAATCAGATTCCTAACGGGTTCGACACATAGCTCAGTCGAAAGAGCTGCGTGCACGCAACCGAGAGGTCTCAAGTTCGAATCCTACACACGCTGCCTATTATCACGGTCGAACCGGTCAGGTCACCTATCAAACTTGACAGTTTTTTTTACTTTTATTTTATTTTTATTCTATTTATTTATATTACCTACATATACTTTTTAGTTAAAGATTAATTAAAAATACTTAATAATACAATTTCGAAGGTTTTAAAATATCAATAAAATCACAAAAATAACCTAAAAATCTAACGAAAAGTACTAAATTAAAATATTAATTGGTTTATTTATCGATCTATCGCGTTATTATTTTAGGTTAGTATTCGTTTGTCGATCAACTCCTCAATCCATGCGCATTCATTATCAAACAAGGAACGCACCCACTGTGAGTGAATTCTTACAAAATTCCCCTTTTTATTTATGTTTTGGGGTGTATCATATGTCATTTATACATTTCGTTTATTCAAACACTTGTGCTATTACCATCGTATGATCTAACGTGTGATAAAAATGTTATTTGTTGTATTGCGTGCTTACATTTTTGTCAAGTTACGTGCAAATCATTTATTAGGCCCATCAGTTCCTCGTTGGAGACGAGTTGAGCATCAGGTGCCTCATTAGATCGGCTCTGTTTGATTGAGCCTTGATCTCATTGTTCATCATTTGATGTGTGTGTGCATTAATTGATATTATGTGTTTCGTGATTAAATTTTACATATACGTATACTCATATGTGGTTATGCACATTTTTATAACCAATATAACAAATTCGTTCAAATGCTTTTATAAGATTCACTCGCCAACTTTTGTTGATTCAAAAACCATTCTTTCTTTTTACACATGATACAGGTGAACATGTTGAAACAAGGAACACATAGGAATTTGCCTTAGAAGAAAAATAAAGAGTTCATGAATGTGGGGTTTAGAACATGTTATGCTTATATGTTTGATGCATTTCCTCTTTTAAATTGGAAATAATAAATATGAAAGTTTATAGTAAATGTGATTAGCTTTCATGAAAAACCCAATCATGCCCCGACTACCATTTCCACTGCGGGTCAGGGTGTAACATCAAGAAAATTAGTGAGTAATAATCTAAAACATGTTTCTATATATTCACACATCTAAGTGCCTATTTTCACACCTTCAGGACTCGTCGTCTATGTCTATACGAGGCATCTCGGCACTGAAATTAAGAGGGCTCTAAGTGGGTTGTCGGACACATAATGTAAGGGGTCTAGACGCATATATGACTAAACTAGGAGTCTAAGAGGTTGGTATTTTTTTTAATAGCACATATATTAAAAACCGTCCCACACGAGGCTATACCACTCTAGACGCCTAGTCTAGCCATGTACGCAGTATATATATATATATATGTTTTCCCTTTTCAATATCAATGACACATATATTAAAACAATACGCCGCATAGAGTGTGAAAATGACTATTATACCACTGAGTTAGGACTACACTTGGGGCAAATCAGGGCTATATTGGTCTTTTTGGACCACTCTAGACGTCCAGTCTAGCCCTGTATGTGGCGTGTGTGTGTGTGTGTGTGTATATATATATATATGATTTCTCTTGTTAATATCAATAACATATACATTAAAAAAATACACTGCATACAGAGCTAGACTGGACGTCTAGGGTGTTTAAATGACTTTTATAACCCTGAATTAGGGCTAGACTAGGGGCAAAACAGGGCTTTAATGGTCTTTTGGACCACACCACACTAGACGTCCAGTCTAGCTCTGTATGTGGCGTATATATATATTTCTCTTTTTAATATCAATAACACAAAAAATACGCTCCATACAGGGCTAGACTGGGCGTCTAGGGTTGTTAAATGACTAATAATCCCATGAGTTAGGGCTAGACTAGGGGTTAAAACAGGGCTATAATGGTCTTTTGGACCATACTAGACGCCAGTCTAGCCCTGTATGCGGCGTATATTTATATTTTTTTGTGTTTTCTCTTTTTAATATCAATAATATTAATATTAATTATAAAAAAAACTCATATTAATATCAATAACACTAATATTAATTATAATAATACTAATATTAATTATACGATGCCTATACGAGAGTTATACTACACTATACGAGACCTATAGAAGACTTATACTACACTATACGAGAATTATATTACACTGTACCATACAATACGTACGATACGATAAGAGACTATAGCATAAGATACAACACTCGTATAGGCCTGTAGTATTTTAACACATATATTAAACGATATATTATTTTAATGGAAGAGTAATTTTTGAAAAAGTAAAATGTTAAAAAAATGTAATATTTAAACGATCCAATAATTTTAAAGGGCCGATCATGAAATGGTAAAATATTTTCTAAAAAAACAACTCAAATTACCCCACTAGAAAACCAATTTTTTCATTAAAAGATATTACCCTTCAAAAATAATTAAATTACCCTACCAAAACATCTATTTTTCAACTAAAAAAAACACCCATCTCCTAAACACCCAGTCTAGACCTAAACGGGGCGTCTAGGCTCTTAAATTCTGTGCCCGACAACCCCCCAGAGTCCGTTGATTTCAGTATCAAACGCCACAAACAAACCTAGACGAGATGCCTAAGACACCAAAGGTATTCAAATAAACATGATTGGTGTATGAATAGATCTAGCGTTAAATAACAGCCTCACCACTAATGGTAGTACATACCATTATAGAGTTGTGGATGACTTACACATGGAAAATTCTTGATTCGTAAAGCATAACCAATCATTCCTTTTAGAGTATTTGAAGAAAGATTTTTTTCCCAAAGACTAACAATGATGGAGTTTTGACAAAAGGAATTTTTTATATTGTACTGCTGTTTCTTTTGGTATTTCTTGTATTTTTGTCGTATATCTTTTTTGCAATAATCCGAATTAGATCAATAATGAATAATGAAAAGATTATATATAATATGCAATTAGTGACAATCATTATTATTCCATTGAGGTGATTTTAAATATCATTTTCTGCAATAATTACTTTGTCGTAGTTTGCTTAAGGTTGTTTAGTTGTGATATGAGAGACCTTTGGTACCTACAACGATGAGAAATATGATTTGTATAGTTGTGTTTAGTAGTACACATCAGACTCGTATAGTTGGGCAACTTTGAAATCATGTGCTACAATACTAATGACCAGAGGGACTAAGTAAGAACATACATCCTTAAAAACGCCTTATCCATTCTTTGGTAGGAATTGACTTATTTTTCTACAGGTTTTGTTCTTAGTTCTTTGTTGATTAAAGTGCCATAGATTTACATGGTCTCCATGCTATAAACGTTCCAAAATATATACGTAGGTGTTAGATTAAGAAAAAATTATTTTAATTGAGAAAAGTAAAAAACTATGAAAATCCTAATAAAGATACCAATTGTATTTTTTTAGTTCTTTTTTATTAAAAATTGCTACGTTATATATAAAAAAAATTTCTAAAAAAAATTGTATTGCACATGGGCAATTATACGGAAAAGCCTAAAACACTTAACCACACCCCACCGAACACCCCCAAAACCTAAACACCTCATCCTCAAAAACCTAAAACCACTGTCCCACTAAAAGCCTAACCCCCTCCCTAAAAAAACTAAAACTAAACCCTAAACATAAACCCAAAAAAAGCCAACCCCCGGGCCACACCCAAAAACCTAATCGTAATCCTAAACCTTCAAAAAACCTAACCGTGAAAGTTAAACTAAACTTAAAGCTAACTTTAAAGCATATAATACAAATGTGTTGTACAAGTTTGTTTTTTTTTTTTTTGAAAAATTTTATACATAAAAAGTAGCGAAATTTTATAAAAAAATTGACATGTTTTTTAGGCTTTTTTAGTTTTCTCATTTAGATATAACTTTTTATAATACTGTAACACACTGTAAAATCGTGTCCAATAATATAGTGACACGTGTTGTATTTTTTATATAGTCTACTAAAGACTAATATGGACTAGTGTGACAACATGCTCAAACTGAGCTTCTGAATGACTTTCTGATGTCAACATGCATAAATCTAGTCTCTGAACGACCATTAGTGTCGTCATGTATAATAACGTAGCCTCTGAACAACCATTAGTATCGTTATGCATAAAACGTAGTCTCTAAACGACCATTAGTGTCATTATGCTTAAACTCGGCCTTTGAGTGACCGTTGTGTCAACATGCCTAGCCTCTGAGTGACATCGGAGCCAACATGCTTATACTTATCCTCTGAGTGATCCTTTACGTAGTCCTAACTCTCATATGTCATGTTTGTTGGACGAGAGTGATTAAATCCAATAATATATAAAAGTTGGATAATTGAGGGATTAAAAGTGACAACATGTTAATTCATACCTCTGAGTGACCTTTTAACGAACCGAAAGCTCGATAATGTCCGGTCATAATCCCAGGTATGCCAAATATTGGCTACGGAGGGCTAAAAGTGCCAAAAATGTGTTTTAGAAGGCTTTTATAAGCTTTATTTAATTAAGGGGTTAAAAGTGTCAAAGATTGAAAATGGCCATATGGTGGTCGCGGGTCGCGAGAGACATGGCCTGTGTCTCTCGCGGGGCGTGAGAGAGCGTCTGCTGCAGAAGGTTTTGCTTGGCTGCCAAACAAAACTCCAAAAACCATTTGATCGAAACAACGGACTTGTAATCAGCTATGCAACGTTTTAGGACACTTGTAAGCTTCCTCTTACCCTATACAGGCTTCACCTCCTTTGAGTTCTCAAACTATAAATAGGTGTTCAAGTGCTTCATTCCAACTTGCACCTTTCTTATTCATACTCTTCTCCCTCCTCTGGAAGTTCCTAGCTAAAAGGAGCATCCAACATAGTTCTTTTGCACCCTAGGAATCACTGGTAAGTGTTCCTTCATTGTGCATTTTCGTTTATAGGCTTTCATAGCCAAAAGTCAAGCGTTTTTCAAAAAACGCTTTGACTTTCGGTTAAGACTATTATGGTCCAGCCATTATTCGAAATAAACATGGCTAAGTGATCGTAATAAGGTTGGAGTTAATCCCTATAAAGGGCACCTCCTGAAGATCACGTTTGCTAGACCAATTGACGGGTCAAAGTTATATTATTAAAAAATCAAACAGGCTATTTTTTGTAAAAAATCATAATTTAATCTTATATATGTTATGAAACCTATGTTCGGCTGGTCAATTTCAGTTCTAGGGTCAGTTCGCAACCGAAAGTTACGAAGTTTGACTTCTGCTTTGACTTTCGATTCTGACCCAATTTAGATTAGTTACCTACTGATCTAAAAGTACATTATGATCATAATATAATGTAGCATAACCCTCTGGGGTTATATTATATGATCATAATCAGAATCCAAGTTTATGCGCAAGTTCCATAATTATGACATATTTGATCAAAATGCCTTTTTTGTATAAAACAAGGTTTTAAATGGTATTGAACTTGAAAATGAGTTTCTACTAATGTCATATCATAAGTATGATTATTTGGGATATTAAACTAAGTTATAAACTAAGTTTTCAAACAAGTCCTTAAACTATGTCGATAAATGACGGTTTTAGCCCTTGTGGCTCATAAAATGATTTTAATCAATCTTTTAAGATAAATAATTTACCTACTAATATGTTATATTAAATAAAATATTTCAAACATTTTAATCCGACCCTAATGTCTATTTTCATTAAACATCGCATAAAGACGTCATTTTACGACATAAACGCCGTTTCAGCACATAGTATGGTTTCAAACCATATTATTGACCAAGACTTGATACCTACTCATTTTAAAACTTATTTTGAACATAATTAGTGTAGGTACATGTTATAAACTCATAATCCCAAATAAGTTATAAACTATGTGTAAAATGACCAAAATGCCTATTCGATGCATAGTTTGGTTATAAAAGGTAAAATGCAAATATAATTGATATCCTATTGATATTATATTATAAACAAAGTTTTTTTCCAGAATACTTAGAATTATAACATTAATTATATTTAAGTTCCTTTTATACGGTATATAATTACCGAAATACCCTTATGAGGTATGATTTTGTTTTAAAACCATAACGGCATACAAGTTGATATCCCACTGGTATCTTAACTTATTTAAAATATAATGGCATATAGAACTTGTCCATGACTTATCCGGTTATCCGATATCACTATTATGCGCACGGTTATGTATATGTAACTATTTTATGAAAATTTAACCGAAACAGGTTTAACAATATCATTTTAATCTCCAAATCCAAATGTTAATTGTTTACCCATATTATGCAAGTCAAAGTACTTGTCGGGTTTAAACTACATTCTATCCGATCATCGTTTAATCAAGCGTTACGCGTCTTGATCATGTACACTACTCGGTCTAAGTCTATGACTTAAATAACGACCGATAGTATTTAATTGGTTAGCTTATGCCATAATCCAGACTAGAGCCTTGCTGGTAAATGCTATCTGCCGTTGGTACTTTTGTATATGGCTGTGTTATTAAAATTAAAAGAAGACTAGCTCAGGTAAATACTCTCGACTTATTTTCCCTATATGGGCTTGGGATACCGTAAATTATTACCACTTGGTTCGAAATGGGGTCAATCTAATGCACGTTTGTGGCTAGTAAACCCGCATATTTCGTTTTAATCAGTTTTGTTTGATAACTTAAACATCAGGGGTTAAATTACCGTGTCCTGGATATCATTGGCTCAATACATTAGTTATTGGCTACGACCTTAGCGCAGGGTTTAAGCATACACCTGACAGACGCTCATATGCAAATTCCCCAAGACGTTGGGCATAACTCCTTCGTGAGTTCGTAAGTGGTGTGTATTTAATCATGTCACGGTTTCTGTACTGGGCCTTGTATGTATTGACAAACATGTGAATCTGATAACAGGTTGTAAATTCAACTTTCCCAAGTTAATAAAAGATTTTGTGCCGTTTTGCACTTAAAATTATTTTAAATTTTTCAAAATGAGTCAGTTGGGTGTATTTACCAGCGTAAGCTGACGTATCGTCCAAAGGCTAAGTTGTAGGTACAATACGAAATAGGCCGGAAGCTACTCGGTAAAGAGGATCTTGCAAATCCTTAGACCTACCCTAAAGTCTATTTTATATTCTTTCTTGTACATTTTATGATCTGCCTGTGGATCTTCTATTACGAGCCTGTATATTATTTTATTTTGAACATTCGGTTTGTAATAGTAATTTTACTCCAAGACTTTCGTTGTGCTATGTTTAATTGACAATGATATTATCAACTTACGTCACAATGCTCCCCACCCGGGCCCACCGGTGTATGGATTTCGGGTTGGAAATCTGGGTGTGACAGGGTTGGTATCAGAGCCAACGTTTGAGAGAATTAAACACTATCCTTCTTGTGTTTATCTCA
The DNA here is from genome assembly GCA_947069175.1 of Scalesia atractyloides. NCBI lineage: Eukaryota > Viridiplantae > Streptophyta > Magnoliopsida > Asterales > Asteraceae > Scalesia > Scalesia atractyloides. Next base: position 18,362,014 of record CAMTDV010000116.1, on the reverse strand, counting down.
AACTTACACGAGCGCATTCCTTAGACTTTCGAGTCTAGGCATTGACCTAGGATTACTCATTTCATTATTAAGTTATTAGTATGTTCTTCAATTGATTTTAAATAGGAAATGCCGCCAAGAGTTCAAGGACACGGAAAAGGACCCATGAGGGAAGGACCATCCGGCTATATCCCTTCACATCCACATCACCCGAACCCTTATGAAGATTCGGGAGATTCATGGCCATTTGCCCAACACTCACCTACACATACTCAAAGTTCTTATCTTTCTTACCATTCACACCACTCCCACCATTCCCATCATTCTTACCATGATGAGCTCAACCAAACCAATACCTAAATACCCCTCTAGCTGATCAGAATCAGTTGAAACAGCCTAACCCTATGGACGAGGACTCTGACCCGGAGATGCCGCCATCAGGATCGAACGCGCATCCTATCGAAATTTCTAGTGATTCAAACTCTTATGCTGGATCACCTTATCAAGGTCCTAATGAGTGGGACCAATACTGGGGTCAATTTACTTTTGCAAATACTCCTTCCCACCATTCACAACCACCTCCCGTGCAAGAAGATGTCCACATGGAACCTGTGGACCAACCCCAACATCCACCTGAGCCGCCAAGGAGGAAACGTGGAGCATGTATGTCGGTACGTGCGGGCCAACGGTCGGGTTCGCCACAAATTAAAAATCATGAGTTACACTAATATAGTTTTAAAAGTGTCTTATTCAAAGATGTTTAAATATAAGAACAAGATTAGTGTGCTAAACATGATGGTTTAAATGATTTTACTAAAGGATAATAAAAGTGTCATCATATATATCTTAAAAGTGTGACCAGAAAAATATGTAAAGTTCATGGAGCATGAGCATATTCATGTACAAATTATACATGCAAAGTTGATAATTAGAAACTTGATTGGAAGTTGATTGAGTTTAAGGGAGTTAAACATGCTTAAAATACGTTTTCAAAACGTGGAAAACGCCATAGTTTAGGGGAAACTATGGCGAAATTTTTCTAAAATCTAATCACGATTAAAGTAAGATTAACGGGGTGATTAATGGAACTAAACGCGATTAGTGATCTTAATCAGTAATTAAGAAGGTTTAATAAAAAGGGTTAAGCCCTAATCTTCCAAGAACATTTATAAACACTTATATATATTTATAAGTTAAAAAGAGTTGTAAAAAAAGAGAAATAGATATTTTATAAAAATATTGTTAAATAAAAATATATATGTTTAAAATACACCAACTTATGTGTATAAATACTTGTGTACAATTATGTGTATGTATTAGAAGTTAGGGAGAATACTAACTAAAATACAAATACACTACACAAACAATCTCCAAATATGCGTCGACGAACGAGTAAAAAAAACACTTAAGGAATTAAATACTTGAACAAAATTATATTACACTTGGGCACGAGATGCGGACGACGAACGACCGGACATCGGGCAAATCGTTACATAACCTCATATTAAGGATAATATATATATATATATATACATGATACCAAAAGCCGACATGAATTATTAGATAAAGACACAACGAAGTAAATGCGTAGCTAACCACAACGGTCGCCGCGTCATTACAACACGGAAAGGATACCTCTCAAAGGCGATGCGTGGGCGTTTCGACAAGAAAATATACAACAATAAGTTCCACGTCAAACTCTAAAAATAATATACTTTTGGTTCAAACTCTACATATATCCTAACACTTCAAATTTCAGGAAGTATAAAATGGAGACTCGCAAATTATACCATATAAAGGTATATATGGATAAAATACGCTCGAAATACGTATATGATAAATACAAATATACTTGGATTATGTAATGGGCTAGTAAAGCCCACTAATATATATATAAGTTGGGCTAGGCCTACTAATATATAAATGAGCTAAGGACCATTTTAAAATATAACATTGGGCTAGGCCCATTTACATGTCAAATGGGCTAAGCCCAACATAATATACTACATTGGGCTAGGCCCACTTACATAACTTTAATTGGGCTAGGCCCATTCATATGAACTCATTAGGGCTAGGCCCATATACGTATAAATACAATATAAATACCAAATAATACAGTATAATAATACGTATAAATACATTATAAAATACGTATAAATACAATATAAATACCAAATAATACGGGATAATAATACGTATAAATACGCTATAAAATACGTATAAATACGGTATAAAAAATTGAAGTACATAGCGATGTACTTACATACACTTGTTAAAGTATACTCACGCAAAGAATAGCGTACAAATACATCAACGTAATTACGATGTTAAAAATAAATATTGTTAACACTTTTAATTATAAAAGGCTAACAACATGAAGAACATATGCTCATACTTAAGCCGAACATGTCATTACGAATGAACGAGGTTCATTAAACTCAAAGTGTATATGTATACATATATTTAGAAAACATATATATATAACACACGTAATGAACGTAAGTCGTGCAAGGCATGGAGACTCTCATGGGCTAGGCCCACTTATACCGTGTGGATCACGGAGACTCAAATGGGTTAGGCCCATTCTCACTTGTGCTAGGCACAAAAACTCACAAAGTGCAAGGCCCGTTCGTACACTTGACGGATATGAAATATATACATAAAAGAAGTGTATATATATATTAAAACAAAAATACGAAACAAATGCCAACATATTTAAAATACGTAAAGGATCCAAATACTTAACTTATACAATAACATTAAAGATGAACAAGGCGTACGTATTAACAATAACTCAGTGTCTAATGAGTTAGAGCACTTGTAGGTTGATACGCTCTTTGGGATACCCGAATTACTAGCATACATATTCATGGACGCAAATCAGTGAGTTAATGTCCTCATTTTCTCTTAAATGTTTTTGGTTTATAAATCTCGGGGGAAATACATGTTTTCGATGGTATGGTTTAGCTACTGAATGGAATATTAGATCATGTGCGAATAGGGTCTCTCTTAAGTGCCATTAAACTTTTATAAAACCGAGGAACAAGAGTGGTAGATCTATCGGGTGTAGGGAGCCCCACTCATGGGTCCTTGTGTGGTCGCGTGTAGTGCTTTTGTTATCCCAGCCGGTTGGACCGGAAGAAATCGTCTAGGGTGGAGTACTTCCTATGTCGGCACACATATTAATGTCCTTGCAAAACATTAATGATCATCAAGTTCATTGAAAGTTTACATACCACATAGTTTTATATATGAACTCTCAAATGTTTTTAAGATTCAATTGGCGCGCACATAAAATTCATGAACTCGCCAACTTTTGTTGATGTTTTCAAACTTACATGTATTTCAGGAAATTGAAGTGGATCTTGGTGCAGTCGTTACGAAACTTTCAAGGTTAACAAGTAGTCGATGTCATCCATATTTTGAAGGGTTTGGTCTATATATTTCGTCTTCAAATGGAATATAGGATGCAAAGCCTTAACGTTTAAAAGTTATTTTGAACAAGTCTGTTGTACACTTTAAATTACTTATGACGTCTTTTATTTTCAAAACAACTTGTGACTTGTAATTCTTATATATGGTGAATGGATGAACATCGTGCATGCTTTTAAATTCATATAGTGGTTTACTTATGTCGTATGCGATGAAAACTAATCAAGTTCACACCGCGCGCTTCCGCCTCTAAACGGGTGTGACAGATTGGTATCAGAGCTTCGATTGTAGTGAACCAGGATTCCTTCTCGAGTCTAGTCTACAATCACTAGGATCTTCTCATGAAAACCGTTGACAAAAAAAATGTTTTCATTGCATTTATATAAAAACGCAAGATCCACTAATAAAACTCTTTTCAAACAAATAATGCAAGGATATTATTTGGGGCATAGTCTATATGGGATAGACTTGCAAAACTAGATTGACTCGCACAAACCAATGCGATTTCACTTTATATGATTGCATGCTTAAATACTTAATATGTGATAATATTATTTATTGATATATATATACACATGTTGTACGGAATATTTTGCCAGGTACGATGGCATCTTCGGCCAGTAGCGGCATCTATGATGATGCATCATATGACGATTAACCACCTGTTATTGAGATCATATCTTCTTCAGATGAGTCAGATCCGAGGAGGACCCCGACTATGCCTCCGACGATGCTATGATGGAGGACGCTCCGATAGTGGACGACGTGCTAGCTGTGGGGTCACAGTTAAAATGACATTGTGAATGTGGGACATCCCGACGGTGCAGATATTGTCCTCTACATTCCGCTAGATGTCATACCTATTGCTGCCGTTCCACCTCTCTTTGTTTTGTCCGACGACGAGGACGAGATCCCTGTCTTTCATGTAGACCACCTTGATGATGATATCGGCGATGGAGAGGTCATTGACATTGCTATTTTGGAGGTTTCTTCGCTCGTTTTATCCATTGTAGCCATGTCTTCATCAGACGCGCACGACAGTGTGTCCTCCTCTGCTACACATCACGCAGGACTGCAGGCGTATACGACGGATAGCAGCTTTGATACTATTCCCATTGCCACCCTTGTTCCTACACTGATCCCTACTTCCACTACTACCCTACCAGCTACTCCTACGTCACGACACACTCCAGATATCCCTGCCCCTCCTCATGCCATGAACATACCTACTCCTTTGGTCGACACCCTATTACCCAACAACCTTTATTCATTGAGACCCCTTCCTCATACCGGTGCATCATTCATTTTCACACATGAGATACCAGCACCGTGTCCTGGAGAGGGATCCTCACACCAGCCTTTTCAGTCACCTACTCGTATGTCCCCGTCAGATCCTTACCACCCTAGTCACCACCCTACTTACACTAGGGACGATCTGGTTCAGTCCTTACAGTTGCAGATTCAACTCCTGTCCTGTAAGGTCTGGGAGTTGGAGCGTTTCCGTGATACTTTGCCACCACCACCACCACCTACTTACCCACCACCAACTATTCCACCACCACCGTCATCACCACCACCCCCGTCTCCACCACACTCACATCCACCTGTTGGCTTTGAGGCTCATGTGCTGACTTTGGAGCAGCGAGCCAACCTCTCTGACACTCGTGTTAGCCGCATGGAGGATGAGATGGATCATCTCCATAGTTTGGTTGTTCCTACCCCACCCCTTCGTCTCCGGCATCGTAGTTTTATTTTATTGCAGGTACTAGTTACGGGATTAGAACCCGCTTTTGATGTATATATGAAGACTAGATGCAAGCTATCGACACTTGAAGACTTTTGAAGACCGATGGGGAAGAAAAGATTTTACCACTTTTATGTATTATAAACTTGTATGACCGGGATTATATATTCCTGTGTCCTTTTGTTTCTCTTTCCCGAAAACAATGTAACCACTTGTCGAATATATATGAAAGCTTGGCATTATGCTTTTCTTTATTGCATATTGTGATTTATCTTATGCATGTCTTGTTATTGTGGATGATGTTTATTGACGTGATGATTATTTATATATTATATATATTTTTATCTGACAATATTTATTGTTAAATACTGTCTAACGCCCTTTGATACCCATTACCAGAAGACGATGCCACTAAGACGTAGGACTAACGCGAACGCACTACCAACAACTGAGGTTGAGCTGGACGAGCGCATCTCCTAGGCGATAGCGCAATATGAGGCTAACCGCTCTGAGCACAGCGGTGGAACTAGAGGTTCATCCGGGGGCAACCCCAATACTGGTAATAATTGGTTGTCTTTAACACCATACAATACTCTTGTTTATTCCATTCGTGCCTTGACAATGCTCATTCGTAATCTGTTTGTAGACGGAGCACTATCATGGTGGAATCTTCAAGTCCAAACCAAAGGGGAAGAAGCTGCGTATTCTATGACGTGGGAAGAACTCAAGGAGTTGATGAGAAAGAAATATTGTTCAAGGGCTGAAATTCAAAAACTTCAGACCGAGTTCTGGAATTTGAAGATGATCGGAGCTGACATTGCTGGGTATACACAACGTTCTCATGACTTGTTAAGAGTTGTTCCATACTTGGTGGAGCCAGAGTTCAAGAGAATCGAGCAATACATTTGGGGACTTGCTCCTGAAATCTTGAGTATGGTTACTTCATCTAAGCCTGTTGATATCAGTGAGGTGATCGAATTGGTTGTTAGTCTCACCGAAGAGGCTGTTCGTTTAGGAAAGTTGGAAAGGACTGGGGCCAACAAAAAGGAAACTCATGTGGAGTCCACGAATGAAGTAAAATGAAAGTTTACCAACTTTAAGAAGTCACCCGAGCAAACAACTACAACCAACCCAACAAGCAAAGGGAAATGAACACACCTAGAGAAGCTAAGTCCTTTGCAGGCAAGCGGTGGTAGAGGATACACAGGTTTCTTACCAAAATGTGATAAGTGTAGGTATCATCACTTGGGCCCTTGCAAAAATACGAAGTGCGACAAATGTGGTAAGACCAGGCATAACAAAGAGACTTGTTGGGTAGGTGCTGGACGTGGAAATAGAAACCAAGGTGGTAACGGAAATAACAATCAGGGTAGAAACGGGAATGGCAAAGGTCATGCTATGGGTGTGGAGAAAAAGGGCATTATCGGAAGGATTGCCCGAAGGAAACCAGGCTCGAGGAAGAGCTTTTGTGATAGGAGCTAAGGCTGCACGCCAAGAACCGAATGTGGTTACGGGTACGTTTCCTATAAACCAACACTTTGCATCCGTTCTATTTGATACAGGTGCCAACTTTAGTTTTATATCTATGGAATTTAAAAATACACTTGGTCTGGAGTCGAGTAAATTAGACGTCCCATATTCTATAGAATTAGCGAACGGAAAATTAGTCGAAACGGGAGAAATTATTAGAGGTTGCACACTCTAACTTGGAGCGCGAAAATTCTCTATCGATCTTTTACCCGTCGACTTGGGTACTTTTGACGTAGTGGTCGGAATGCATTGGTTGTCCGACAACCGGGCGGAAGTGGTATGCCATGAGAAAACCATCCGTATTCCCTTACCAGATGAAGAAACACTCGTTGTACATGGAGAAAAATGTGATACATCCTTGCGGATTATCAATTGTATGAAGTCGCAAAAGTGTCTACGAAAAGGTTGTATAGCCTTCCTCGCTCATGTAGTAGACAAAGAAACTAAGAAGCCGAAATTAGAAGACATTCTGGTCGTGAAGGAGTTTCCAGAAGTCTTTCCGGAAGACTTGCCGGGGTTGCCTCCACAACGCCAAGTGGAATTTCGCATCGATTTGGTACCAGGAGCGGCACCAGTGGTAAAGCCTCCTTACCGATTAGCTCCGTCCGAGATGCAGAAGCTATCCACTCAACTTCAGGAACTGTTGGATAAATGATTTATTAGACCGAGTTTCTCACCTTGGGGAGCACCAGTATTATTTGTTAAAAAGAAGGACAGGAGCTTGCGTATGTGCATAGACTATCGGGAGTTGAAGAAACTCACCATCATGAACCGATACCCCTTACCGAGAATTGACGACTTGTTCGATCAGATACAAGGCTCAAGCTTCTATTCAAAGATCGACTTGCGATTGGGCTACCATCAATTGCGGATTCAAGAAGAAAGCATTCCCAAAATGGCTTTCCAAACTCGTTACGGTCACTACGAGTTCCTTGTGATGCCGTTCAGCTTAACAAATGCACCGACGGTGTTCATGGATCTCATGAACCGCGTGTGCAATCCGTATCTGGATAAGTTCGTTATCGTATTTATTGATGACATATTAATATATTCGCGATCAAGGAACGAACATGAGCGACATTTATGAACTATTTTGGAACTTTTGAAGAATGAGCAACTTTATGCAAAGTTTTCTAAATGCGAATTTTGGATTCGCGAGGTACAGTTTCTCGGACACGTGGTGAACGAGAAAGGAATTCATGTGGATCCTTCCAAGATTGAGGCAATAAAGAATTGGGAAGCGCCTAAGACGCGAACGGAAGTGCGACAATTTTTCGGATTAGCGGGTTATTACAGACGATCTATAGAAAATTTTTCAAAGATTGCCCAACCGCTAACATCACTGACTCAAAAGGATAAAAATTTTGATTGGGGTGACAAACAAGAAACTGCATTCCAACTGTTAAAGGACAAACTCTATGATGCGCCAATCTTATCTCTACCAGACGGTACTGACGAGTTTGTTGTATATTGTGATGCATCGCATCAAGGTCTCGGTTGCGTATTGATGCAACGAGACAAAGTCATCGCGTACGCATCTCGACAACTTAAGGTGCATGAGAAAAATTATACCATGCACGACCTCGAACTAGGTGCGGTGGTATTTGCATTAAAAATCTGGCGTCATTACTTATATGCTACACGTTGTACAATCTTTACCGATCACAAGAGTCTACAACACATATTTGATCAGAAGGAATTAAATATGCGGCCAAGAAGATGGGTTAAGTTATTGAACGATTACGACTGTGAAATTAAATATCACCCGGGCAAGGCGAACGTAGTGGCAGACGCTTTGAGTCGCATAGAACGAGTTAAACCTTTAAGGGTTCGAGCCTTAGAGATGACCATACAAAATGACTTTACTTCGCAGATTCGTGATGCGCAACAAGAAGCACTCAAACCTAAGAACATACCAGCCGAATCATTGCGTGCAATGGAAAAGCAGCTGGTGCGAAAGGAAGATGGAACATTATACTTTATGGGATGAATTTGGGTTCCCTATTTTGGCGATCTGCGGGTAATTATTCTGGATGAAGCACACAAGTCAAAGTACTCTATACATCCTGGATCAGATAAGATGTATCATGATTTAAAGGAATTCTATTGGTGGCCTAACCTTAAGGGCGACATTTCAAACAATGTCGGAAAATGCCTTACTTGTGCCAAGGTTAAGGCGGAATATCAAAAGCCTTCAGGACTACTGCAATAACCTGAAATTCCTATATGGAAATGGGAACAAATTTTGATGGATTTTATTACTAAGTTACCCAAGGCCTCGGGAGGACATGATATGATCTGGGTTATCGTTGATCGACTTACGAAGTCCGCACACTTCTTACCTATTCGTGAGAAGGATAGCACGGAGGAATTGGCGGAAATATACATCAAAGAAATCGTAGCACGGCATGGAGTTCCTATGTCTATCATATCGGATCGTGACGGTCGATTCGTGTCAAGGATTTGGCAATCATTCCAAAAGGCCTTTGGATCGCGACTAGATCTTAGTATGGCCTTTCACCCTCAACGGACGGCCAAAGTGAACCGATGATACAAACTTTGGAGGATATGTTACGTGCTTGTGTGATGGATTTGGGTGGAAACTGGGATATTCACTCACCCTTAGTGGAGTTCTCATATAATAACAGCTATCACACTAGTATACAGGCCGCCCCGTTTGAAGCTCTATATGGACGAAAATGTCGGTCACCGCTATGTTGGGCGGAGACCGGAGACAAACAGCTCATTGGTCCGGAATTAGTTCAAGAGACTACAGACAAAATATTTCAAATACGAGACCGTATCAAGGTGGCTCGTGACCGACAAAAGAGCTATGCCGACAAACGACGAAAACCACTATCCTTTGAAGTCGGAGACAAAGTATTATTGAAAGTCTCGCCTTGGGAAAGCGTGGCAAGATTTGGTAAACGTGGAAAGTTGAACCCACACTACATTGGACCCTTCGAAATCTTGGAAAAGATTGGAACCGTAGCTTATAAGTTGAAGTTACCGGACGAGCTCAGTAGCGTACACGACACATTCCATGTGTCGAATTTAAAGAAAAGTCCTACTCAACAAAAAAGATTATCATTCCAGCGGATGAGTTTCACCTCGACGACAACCTCCATTTTACGGAAGAACCCGTTGAGGTTACGGACTGGAAGGTCCACAAGACACGGAGAAGTCGTATTAAACTGATTAAAGTTCGTTGGAACTCACGTCACGGCCCTGAGTATACGTGGAAACGTGAGGACCAAATCAGATCCAAGTACCCGCATTTGTCCCAAGGCTCCCCTACATATAATAACATGGCTTGAATTTCGGGACGAAATTCTTTTAACGGGGGGAGAATGTGACAACCGGCAAAATAATAGTAAATTCCGTACAACTTAACGACTTGATTATATAACTTATTGCATTCGTTACGATTTAATTAATGCATGATTAGATCGCGTAAAGTCTAGCAATCATAGGACATGATTAATTATGCCAAACAACGTGGTTACATTCTTCACGTCGCAAGAAAACAACAAACTATGTCCAAATATGTTGGCAAAATGCTGAAAACACTATTCATGCCAGCAAGTTTCCGAAAACTGTTGGAACGAGCAACAAATGGCACGAAAGAATTTTATAGTTGAAATACAAATAAAAACCCCTAATTAGGGACACTAAATGCAAAGACACATTAACTTCCCGAAAAATACATATCGATAGAATTCATCCGAATCGCAAAAAATATAACCAAGTAAATTTTCCGAAATGCTAAAGTGCAACATTTTAAATTGTAGTAGGACTCGTAAATAATATTACGCATCCTAAATAAACTTGGGAATATCAACGCAATATCCTAAATATAAACTCCCGGTGTTACACCGCAACTTGTACACATTACTCAAATTCAAGCCGATAGGCGAACAAATTATATTTCTACCATTTAATTGCCGAACTAAAAAGCTAGCGAACTAGTTAGTCATATTTTGGAGTCGTAAACACCTTATATAAACTTCACAACAATGATGGTAAAATAAAACCATAGCTCCCGGTATTATACTACAACTTTTATATAACACCCGATATCGAACCGACGAGCGAACTAGTGGCATTTTTACCATCCAAAAACAACACCCATTAAACTTGTGACTAGTTAAACTTTATTTAAACCCTAACTATCATTGATACCCTAGTTAACCCCTAATTAACCTAATGGCTAAAATATCTATGAGATTAACATAATGTGCAAATGATCTTTATGTTAAAAAAAATTACACTTAGCCTCCCCCCATTACAAGAAAACGGTCAACAAGTGGGTCCCACAATGAAGATAGAAGGGCATGGTAGAAGATTTGGTATGATGTATGAACTGGACAATATTTAACCTAACATCATCTTCATTATCCATCACTTTACAACTTCAAAAAAATCAAAAACTACTCTCTCTTTCTCCTTCCATTTTCGGCAGCCAAGACCCCACAAACCCTTCCATTTTCATCTAATAAATCTACCTTTTAACCTCTAAAATCTCATTTCAAGACCACCTAAGAAAGGAGCAAACATGGAGGGCTTTTAGAGCTTCATTTGGAGCTTAATCTCTTCTTAATCTTCATCATAATCTTGCAAAATTGTAAGACTTTATTTCACTAATTTTTAAGCTTGTTATAATATGTAGATTAGCAAAGTACATGTTGATCATCTTGAATCTTAAAGAAAATAAAAGCTTAAACCCTAATCATAACATAAAAAGTCCACTAATGTGATATATTTTGTATTGATCATGTTGCTTAGTGCTAGTTAGTTTATATATTCTTGGTGATTATGTTAAAGTAGGTTGTTTAAGTATGTGATCTTGTATGATTAAGAACAAAAATGATGGCTCAAACATATTAATGTTTGAATCAAGACAAGATCATCCATCACATGATCCATGAACTTTACTACAAAAATAAAAGTAATTTCTAACATTTTATAACCTTCATACAAATTAAAAATCATGAGTTACACTAAGATAGTTTTAAAAGTGTGTTATTCAAAGTTGTTTAAATATAAGAACAAGATTAGTGTGCTAAACATGATGGTTTAAATGATTTTACTAAAGGATAAAAAAAAGTGTCATCATATATATCTTAAAAGTGGGGACTAGAAAAATATATAAAGTTTATGGAGCATGAGCATATTCATGTACAAATTATAAATGCAAAGTTGATAATTAGGAACTTGATTGGAAGTTGATTGAGTTTAAGGAAGTTAAACATGCTTAAAATACATTTTAAAAACGTGGAAAACGCCATAGTTTAGGGAAACTATGGCAAATTTTTTCTAAAATCTAATCGCGATTAAAGTAAGATTAACGGGGTGATTAATGAAACTAAATGCGATTAGTGACCTTAATCAGTAATTAAGAAGGTTTAATAAAAAGGGTTAAGCCCTAATCCTTCCAAGAACATTTATAAACACTTATATATTTATAAGTTAAAAAGAGTTTAAAAAAAAGAGAAATAGATATTTTATAAAAATATTCTTAAATAAAAATATATATGTTTAAAATACACCAACTTATATGTATAAATACTTGTGTACAATTATGTGTATGTATTAGAAGTTAGGGAGAATACTAACTAAAATACAAATACACTACACAAACAATATCCAAATATGCGTCGACGAACGAGAATAAAAACACTTAAGGAAGTAAATACTTGAACAAAATTATATTACACTGGGGCACGAGATGCGGACGACGAACGACCGGACATCGGGCAAATCGTTACATAACCTCATATTAAGGATAATATATATATATATATATATACATGATACCGAAAGCCGACATGAATTATTAGATAAAGACCCAACGAAGTAAATGCGTAGCTAACCACAACGGTCGCCGCATCATTACAACACGGAAAGGATACCTCTCAAAGGCGATACGTGGGTGTTTCGACAAGAAAATATACAACAATAAGTTCCACATCAAGCTCTAAAAATAATATACTTTTGGTTCAAACTTTACATATATCCTAACACTTCAAATTTCGGGAAGTATAAAATGGAGAGTCACAAATTATACCATATAAAGGTAATACGGATAAAATACGCTCGAAATACGTATATGATAAATACAAATATACTTGGATTATGTAATGGGCTAGTAAAGACCACTAATATATAAATATATAAGTTGGGCTAGGCCTACTAATATATAAATGGGCTAAGGACCATTTTAAAATATTACATCAGGCTAGGCCCATTAACATGTCAAATGGGCTAAGCCCAACATAATATACTACATTGGGCTAGGCGCACTTACATAACTTTAATTGGGCTAGGCCCATTCATATAAACTCATTAGGGCTGGGCCCATATACGTATAAATACAGTATAAATACCAAATAATAAAGTATAATAATACGTATAAATACAGTATAAAATACGTATAAATACAGTATTAATACCAAATAATACGGTAAAATAATACATATAAATACGGTATAAAATACGTACAAATACGGTATAAAAATACGTAAGTACATAGCGATGTACTCACATACACTTGTTAAAGTATACTCACGTAAAGAATAGCATACAAATGCATCAACGTAATTACGATGTTAAAAATAAATATTGTTAACACTTTTAATTATAAAAGGCTCACAACATGAAGAACATATGCTCATACTTAAGCCGAACATGTCATTACGAATGAACGAGGTTCATTAAACTCAAAGTGTATATGTATACATATATTTAGAAAACATATATATATATAACACATAACGAACGTAAGTCGTGCAAGGCATGGAGACTCTCATGGGCTAGGCCCACTTATACCGTGTGGATCACGGAGACTCAAATGAGTTAGGCCCATTCTCACTTGTGCTAGGCACAAAGACTCACGAAGGGCAAGGCCCGTTCGTACACTTGATGGATACGAAATATATACATAAAAGAAGTTTATATATATATTAATACAAAAATACGAAACAAATGCCAACATATTTAAAATACGTAAGGGACCCAAATACTTAACTTATACAATAACATTAAAGATGAACAAGGTGTACGTATTAACAATAACTCAGTGTCTAATGAGTTAGAGAACTTGTAGGTTGATACGCTCTTTGGGATACCCGAATTACTAGCATACATATTCACAGACGCAAATCAGTGAGTTCATGTCCTCATTTTCTCTTAAATGTTTTTGGTTTATAAATCTCGGGGGGGAATACATGTTTTTGATGGTATGGATTAGCTATGGAATGGAATATTAGATCATGTGCAAATAGGGTCTCTCTTAAGTGCCATTAATCTTTTATAAGACCAAGGAACAAGAGTGGTAGATCTATCGGGTGAAGCGAGCACCACTCATGGGTCCTTGTGTGGCCGCATGTAGTGATTTTGTTGTCCCAGCCGGGTGGACCAGAAGAAATCGTCTAGGGTTGAGTAGTCCCTATGTCGGCACACATATTAATGTCCTTGCAAAACATTAATGATCATCAAGTTCATTGACGCTTTACATACCACATATTTTTATATATGAACTCTCAAATGTTTTTAAGATTCAATTGGCGCGCACATAAAATGCATGAACTCGCCAACTTTTGTTGATGTTTTCAAACTTACGTGTATTTCAGGAAATTGAAGTGGATCTTGGTGCAGTCGTTACGAAACTTTCAAGGTTAACACGTAGTCGATGTCATCCATATTTTGAAGGGTTTGGTCTATATATTCCGTCTTCGAATGAAATATAGGATGCAAAGCCTTAACGTTTAAAAGTTATTTTGAACAAGTCTGTTGTACACTAAATTACTTATAACGTCTTTTATTTTCAAAACAACTTGTGACTTGTGATGTTTATATATGGTGAATGGATGAACATCGTGCATGCTTTTAAATTCATATAGTTGTTTACTTATGTCGTATGCGATGAAAACTAATCAAGTTCACACTGCGCGCTTCCGCCTCTGAACGGGTGTGACATCAAGCCTCCAGGCATTAAGGTCAATGTGACCGGGACTATTAATCATCTATTAAGTTCCTCTTATGTTAACATTCAAGTAATGTGCATACTCATGGTTGTGTAACTTGAGGAATCACACTAGCCTTCCAGGTAATGGAACTATGTCCTAACCTTAAATATAGCCCATGTGATCTGTTTGATCCCGGCTAATATCACCAGTGCGGTGATGAATAAAACATCCATTAGTGATGTATTACCCTTTCGGGTTATCGTTTATTTTATATAGCCCATGTGATCGGTTTGATCCCGACTAAATATCACAGTGCGGTGATTAATAAAACATCCATTAGTGATGTATTACACTTTCGGGTTATAATTTACTTTATATAGCCCATGTGATCTATTTGATCCCGGCTAAATATCACCTGTGCGGTGATGAATAAAACATCCATTAGTGATGTATTACCCTTTCGGGTTATGATTTATTTTATATAGCCCATGTGATCTATTTGATCCCGGCTAAATATCACCATTGCGTTAATGAATAAAACATCCATTAGTGATGTATTGCCCTTTCGGGTATTGATTTATTTTATATATAGCCTATGTGATCAATATGATCCCGGCTAAATATCACCAGTGCAGTGATAAAACATTCATTATTGATGTATGGCCTTATGGCTATGAATTATTTTATGAAGCCCATGTGATCTATTTGATCCCGGCTAATATCATCGGTGCGATGATAAATAAAACATCCATTAGTGATGTAGTGCCTATGTGCTCTATTTTATGTCCATTAGTGACAGGCCTATGTACCATAATCTTATATCCATTTGTGACAGGCCTATGTGCTGTGTTTTAAATGTCCTTTGTGACAAGCCTATGTGCTATACAATTGTCAAATATGACAATAACAGTTGTGACATTACGATCCACTGTCTAGTAATATATGGACTTTGTCTAGATCATAAATTGCCTATAATGGTCCTATTAAGACCTAGTTCAAATATCTATATATTAAGCCTAAGAGTTGTGATGTTATTCACACTAGCATATTTTTATATCCAATGTTTAAAGCCGATATGGTTGGTATACCATGGCTAAGGCAAATTTTATTTGGTATATAGAACCAAAGATTTGAAGAATGGCTAATTCAAATGAGGCACAAAATAGCCAGCTGGACGTTGAAGCCAACAATGCTGAAATAGAAATATGGATGATAATGATTTCCAAGCTCGCATTGATGCGGCTGTGGAAAGGGCCATGGGTAAGGCCATATAAAAGCTAAGAGAATCGAGTGCTACTCGCTCTAGATCACTATCGATTACCCCATCCTCAGCTCAAAAAGAGAGCTCTGTTCACTCATCAAATCGAAGAGTGAACCTAAGAAGGTAGACTATGCTGATAAGTCCCATTCTTCTAAAGACGGGTGCACCTACAAATACTTTATCTCCTGTAAACCCCGAGACTTTAATGGGGAAAAAGGAGCTGTAGAAGTCCTAAAGTGGCTGGATGAGATGGAGACCATCGTAGACATCAGCGGCTGTGCTGAAAAGGATGTGATCAAGTATGTATCACAATCCTTCAAGGGCAATGCCCTAACTTAGTGGAAAGCCATGATTCAATCTACAGGTAAAGTATACCTGTATAATCTGGGATGGTCCAAATTTATGGATCTCGTTAAGGAAACCTATTGCCCACCCCATGAGGTGGAGAAAATAGAGATAAATTTCTTGTCTCTTTCAATGAACAACCTAGATTGTCGGAAGTATGTTTCCGACTTCAACTCCCTATCTAGGTTAGTATCCTATCTACTCACCCCTGAATCTAAACACATTGCGCGTTTTATCAATGGATTAGCGCCCGAGATTAAGGTCATGGTAAAGGCTGCTCAGCCTAATACCTATAGTTCTGCTGTAGACCTATCTCTCTCTCTTACCCTTGATCTTGTAAGGCAAAAGTCGGTTAAGCCAGAAACTGACGGGAAAAGGAAGAGAGATGAAGACAACCCCAAAGATTTAATAAGAAAAATAAAGGGATATTCGGGTTCAAAGGGAACCAAGGCAAGTCGGTTGTGATGCCATTTTGCAAGACTTGCAACCGCATACACTCGGGACAGTGTAATTCTGATTCACAAGCTAGACCTTGTGGTATTTGTAAAAGGAGAGGGCATAAGACCCTAGATTGTAAAGATCTTAAGGATGCTGTATGTTATATCTGCAATGAAAAAGGGCATATTGCAACTAACTGCTATAAGAATTCAAAGAATAATAATCCGAAGTCTAGAGAGGCCAAAAAAAGGAATGCACGCGCTTTTCGACTGACTGCTAAGGAAGCTGTTAATGACAATAACGTCATAACAGGTACTTTCCCCATTAATGATATTTATGCTAGAGTTCTTTTTGATTCAGGTGTAGATAGATCTTTTGTTGATCATAAGTTTAGTAAACTATTAAACCTGCCCATAAGAACTCTAGATAAAACCTATGAGATAGAGCTTGCTGATGGAACGATAGAATCCACATCTTCCATTCTTGATGGATACTCTATATCCATTAAGAATCATTCCATCCCTATCTCTCTTCTGCTAATGAAATTGACAGGGTTCGATGTTGTCTTAGGCATGGATTGGTTATCTCATAACCAAGCCCGTATTGCATGCGATAAAAAGCTCATCGAAATTAAAACCCCATCTGGTGAAATGATCACCATCCCTAGAGACTCACACTATGGAATACCAGACAAGGTGTCGTGATTTAAGGCATCTAAGTGTTTGGGAAGAGGCTGTGTCATCTACATGGCACAAGTAACCATAAATAAGACTAAGCCAAACATGGAGTACCTACCAGTCATCTCAGAATATCCTGATGTATTCCCAGAGGAATTACCAGGCCTACCTCTAGACAGGCAAGTGGAGTTTAGAATAGATATCCTACCGGGATCAACACCAGTGGCTAGAGCTCCATATAGGCTAGCACCAACGAAATGAAGGAATTGAGGACGCAACTCGACGAACTTTTGGAGAAAGGCTTTGTTCAGCCTAGTTCCTCGCCTTGCGGAGCTCATATCCTCTTTGTAAAGAAGAAAGACGGTTTGATGTGAATGTGCATCGATTACCGAGAGTTAAACAAGTTAACAATCAAGAATAGATATCCTCTGCCCAGGATCGACGACTTATTCTACCAACTTCAAGGGGCTAGTTACTTTTCTAAGATCGATTTGAGATCTGGATACCATCAGCTGAAGGTTAAGAGTGAAGATGTTCATAAGACTGCCTTTAGGACCCGATCTGGTCACTTTGACTTCTTGGTGATGCCTTTTGGGCTCACAAATGCACCAACAGCATTCATGGATCTCATGAATAGAGTCTGCAAGCCACATCTGGATAAGTTTGTCATTGTCTTCATAGACGACATACTTATCTATTCTCGTAATCAAGCTGATCATGAGAAACATCTTCGGTGCATCTTAGAACTACTAAGACAAGAGAAGCTTTATGCCAAATTCTCTAAGTGTGAATTTTGGCTTAGAGAAGTCCAATTTCTTGGACATATGGTAAGTGAGCGTGGTATCTAAGTGGATCCCACTAAGATTGAAGCCATAATAAATTGGGAAGTTCCTAAGACTCCATCTGAAATTCGTAGTTTCTTGGGACTGGCTGGTTACTATAGGAGGTTCATTGAGAACTTTTCAAGAATAGCCACTCCTTTAACTACTTTGACCCGAAAGAATGTTAAGTATAATTGGGGTCCAAAGCAACAAGAATCTTTTGAGATTATAAAACACAAGTTGAGCAATGCTCTGTGTTATCTCTACCTGAGGGTATTGAGAATTTTTTTGTTTATTGTGATGCATCACACACCGGTATGGGTTGTGTGCTAATGCAAGATGGCAAGGTAATTGCCTATGCATCACGACAACTAAAGGTGCACGAAAGAAATTACACCACCCATGACTTGGAATTGGGTGCCGCTGTATTTGCACTAAAGTTGTGGAGGCACTACCTGTATGGTACGAAATGTGTTATATACACTAACCATAAAAGTCTCCAACACATGTTTAATCAGAAGGAATTGAACATGCGACAACACCGTTGGATGGAAACACTTAATGATTATGATTGCGAGATTCGCTACCATCCTAGCAAGGCGAATGTAGTTGCTGATGCCTTAAGTCGCAAAGAAAGGGTTAAACCTATTAGGATTAAGGCCAAGAGCATTGAGCTCAAAAGTAGCTTAAGTGAAAAGCTATTAAATGCACAAAAGCAAGCCCTGTTAAAGGCTAATATTCCTAATGAGGGATTAGGCGGATCTATTGATCAATCGCCTGGAAAGGATGGAATCCTAAGATTTAATGATAGAATTTGGGTCCCGATCTTTGGAGGACTTAGGAATCTAATCCTCCAGGAAGCGCATAATTCAAGATACTCTGTTCACCCGGGTGGTGACAAGATGTATCAAGATTTGAAGAAGAATTATTGGTGGATGGGTTTGAAGAAATCCATAGCCACTTATGTAGCTTAGTGTCTGACGTGTTCGCAAGTTAAGGCCAAACATCAGAAACCGTCAGGACTCCTACAACAGCTTGAAATTCCAGCATGGAAATGGAAATGGTAACTATGATTTGATTACCAAGTTACCTAAGACCAAATGTGGTAATGACACGATTTGGGTCATCGTTGATAGGCTAACTAAGTCATCACATTTCTTGCCAATTAAAGAAACTTATTATTCTGACAAGTTGGCTAAGTTGTACGTGGACAAGATTGTGTCCCTACACGGTGTGCCAGTATCTATAGTATCTGATAGAGATCCTAGATACATATCTCGCTTTTGGAAAAGTTTGCAACAATCATTAGGCACACGATTAAACTTTAGTTCGGCTTACCATCCTCAGACTGATGATCAAAGTGAGCTTACTATTCAAACCTTGGAAGACATGCTTCGGGCATGTGTGATTGATTTAGGTGGAAGCTGGGATGACCACTTGCCCTAATAGAATTCTCCTACAATAATAGCTATCATACAAGCATCAAGGCTACTCCTTTTGAGGCCTTGTATAGGAGAAAATGTAGAACGCCCGTGTGCTAGGCAGAAGTTGGGGAAGCCAAACTATCAGGACCAGAGATTGTCCTGGAGACCACGGAAAAGAATATGCAAATCCGTGATCGTCTCAAAGCTGCCAGAGATAGGCAGAAGAGCTATGCTGACAAGAGGCGTAAAACTCTTCAGTTCCAAGTAGGGGACAAAGTTATTCTGAAAGTATCACCCTGGAAAGGTGTGATGCGTTTTGGAGAGAAGGGCAAGTTGAGCCTAAGATATATAGGACCCTTCGAGATAATCGAACGTGTCAGCACTGTAGCTTATAAGCTCAGGTTGCCTGAGGATGTTAGTGGAATCCATGATGTATTTCACATATCTAACCTTAAGAAATGTCTAGCCGATGAGTCGCTAGCAATGTCCCACAAGGATGTGCTAATTGATGAAAACCTGAGGTTCATTGAGAAACTAATTTCGATCGAGGATCGACATGTTAAGAAGCTCCGAAGAAAAATGATACCTATAGTAAAGTTTAAGTGGGAAGCTTTTAGAGGTCCCGAATATACATGGGAGGTTGAGTCCACTATGCGACAAAAGTACCCCCATCTTTTTGAATAAAATCTCGAGGTCGAGATTTCTTTTAAGGGGGTGAGGATGTAACACCCTATAAAATCGTGTCCAATAATATAGTGACACGTGTTGTATTTTTTTATATAGTCTAGTAAAGACTAACATGGACTAAAAGTGACAACATGCTCAAACTGAGCCTCTGATTGACATTCTGATGTCAACATGCAATAATTTAGCCTCTGAACGACCATTAGTGTCGTCATGCATAAAAACGTAGCCTCTGAACGACCATTAGTTTCGTTATGCATAAAACGTAGCCTCTGAACGACCATTAGTGTCGTTATGCTTAAACTCGGCCTCTGAGTGACCATTGTGTCAACAAGCCTAGCCTCTGAGTGACATCGGAGTCAACATGCGTATATAGAGCCTCTGAGTGATCCTTTACATAGTCCTAACTCTCATATGTCCTGTTTGTTGGACGAGAGTGATTAAATCAAATAATATATAAAAGTTGGATAATGGAGGGATTAAAAGTGTCAACATGTTAATTCATATCTCTGAGTGACCTTTTAACGAACCGAGAGCTTGACAATGTCCGGGCATAATCCCGAGTATGCCAAATATTGGCTACGGAAGGCTAAAAGTGCCAAAAAGGTGTTTTAGAAGGCTTTTATAAGCTTTATTAGCTTAAGGGGTTAAAAGTGTCAAAGATTGAAACTGGCCATATGGCGGTCACGGGCCGCTAGGGATATGGCATGTGTCTCTCACGGGGCGCGAGAGAGCCTCTACTGCAGAAAGTTTTGCTTGGCTCCCAAACAAAACTCCAAAAAACCATTTGATCGAAACAATGGACTTGTAATCAGCTATGCCACGTTTTAGGATACTTGTAAGCTTCCTCTTACACCCCTAAACACCTTGCTTCACCTCCTTTGAGTTCTCCAACTATAAATAGGTGTTCAAGTGCTTCATTCCAACTTGCACCTTTCTTATTCATACTCTTCTCCCTCCTCTGGAAGTTCCTAGCTAAAAGGAGCATCCAACATAGTTCTTTTGCACCCTAGGAATCACTGGTAAGTGTTCCTTCATTGTGCATTTTCGTTTATAGGCTTTTATAGTCAAAAGTCAAGCGTTTTTCGGAAAACACTTTAACTTTCGGTTAAGACCATTATGGTCCAGCCATTATTCGAAATGAACATGGCTAAGTGATTGTAATAAGGTAGGAGTTAAACCCTATAAAGGGCACCTCGTGAAGATCACGTTTACTAGAACAATTGACGGGTCAAAGTTATGTTATTAAAAAGTCAAACAGGTCATTTTTCGGAAAAATCATAAATTGATCTTATATATGTTATGAAACATGTTTTGACACTTAAACAACTTGGTAATAATTATAAGAACATGTAAGAACATGTTCGGCTCGTCAATTTCAGTTCTAGGGTCGGTTCGCAACCGAAAGTCTCGAAGTTTGACTTCTACTTTACTTTCGATTCTGACCGATTTAGATTAGTTATCTACTGATCTAAAAGTGCATTATGATCATAATATAATGTAGCATAACCCTCTGCTTTATATTACATGATCATAATCAGAATCCAAGTTTATGCGCAAGTTCCATAATTATGCCATCTTTGACCAAAATGCTCTTTTTGTATAAAACAAGGTTTTAAATGTTATTGAACTTGAAAATGAGTTTCTACTAATGTAATATCATAAGTAGGATTATTTGGGATATTAAACTAAGTTATAAACTAAGTTTTCAAGCAAGTCCTTAAACTATGTCGATAAATGACGGTTTTAGCCCTTGTGGCTCATAAATTGATTTTAATCAATCTTTTCAAGATATATCATTTACCTAATGATATATTATAATAAATAACATATTTTATAAATTTTAATCTGACCCTAATGTCTATTTTCATTAAACATCGCATAAAGACGTCATTTTACGACATAAGCGCCGTTTCGGCACATAGTATGGTTTCAAACCATATTATTGACCAAGACTTGATACCTACTGATTTTAAAACTTATTTTGAACATAATTATAGTAGGTACATGTTATAAGCTCAGAATTCCAAATAATTTATAAACTATGTGTAAAATGACCAAAATGCCCCTTTGGTGCATAGTTTGGTCATAAAAGGTAAAATGCACGTATAGTTGATATCCTACTGATATTATATCATAAACAAAGTATTTTTCCAGAATACTTATAATTATAACCTTAAATTATATTCAAATTCCTTTTATACGATATATAATTACCGAAATGTCCTTATGAGGCATGATTTCGTTTTAAGACCATAACGGGCATACAAGTAGATATCCTACTGATATCTTGTCCATGACTTATCCAGTTAAGACCATAACGGGCATAAAAGTTTAAAATATAATGGCATATAAAACTTGTCCATGACTTATCCGGTTACCCGATATTGCTATTATGCGCTCAGTTAAGTATATGTAACTATTTTACGAAAATTTAACCGAAACGGGTTTAACCTTATCATTTTAATCTCAAAATACAGAATGTTAATTGTTTACCCATATTCTGCAAGTCAAAGTACTTGTCGGGTTTAAACTACATTCTATCCAATCAACGTTTAATCAAGCGTTACGCGTCTTGATTATGTACACTACTCGGTCTAAGTCTATGACTTAAATAAAGACCGACAGTATTTAATTGGTTAACTTATGCCATAATCCAGACTAGAGCCTTTCCGGTAATGCTATCTGCAGTTGGTACTTTTTTATACGGCTGAGTTATTAAAATTAAAAGAAGACTAGCTCAGGTAAACATTCTCGACTTATTTTCCCTATATGGGCTTGGGATATGGTTATTACCGCTTGGCCCGAAATAGGGTCAATCGAATGCCTGTTTGTGGCTAGTAAACCCGCATAACATCGGGGGTTAAATTACCGTGTCCTGGATATCCTCGGCTCAATACATTAGTTATTGGCCACGACCTTAGCGCGGGGTGTAGGCATACACCTCACAGACGCTCATATGCAATTACCCAAGACGTTGGGCATAACTCCTTCGTGAGTTCGTAAGTGGTGTGTATTTAATCATGTCTCGGTTTCTGTACTAGGCCATGTATGTATTGACAAACATGTGAATCTGATACAAGGTTGTAAATTCAACTTTCCCAAGTTAATAAAAGATTTTGTGCCCTTTTGCACTTAAAATTATTTTAAAATTTTCAAAATGAGTCAGTCGGATGTATTTACCAGCGTAAGCTGACGTATCGTCCAAATACTAAGTTGCAGGTACAATACGAAATAGGTCGGAAACTGCTCGGTAGTGATAAGAGGATCTTGCAAATCCTTAGATCTGCCATAAATTATGTTTTATATTCTTTCTTGTACATTTTATGATCCATCTGTGGATCTTCTATTATGAACATGTATATTATTTTATTTTGAACATTCGGTTTGTAATAGTAATTTTACTTCAAGACTTCCGCTGTGCTATGTTTAATTGTTTTCAACTTATGTTATAATACCCGCCCGGGCACACCGATGTATGGATTTTGGGTTGGAAATTTCGGGGTGTGACAAATACTCTCCACATATATATATATATATATATATATATATATATATATATATATATATATATTATAGCATTGCATTGTTTGAAGTTAATGTTTGACCCCTGATATTATTTTAGGTTGGAAAGTTCATATAAGGCACATGCAAGTTTCATATCCTTCAATTATCTCCCACTCTTACACGGAATATTGTCGGGATGACATCACATTTAATACACACAATTGTGATTTTATTCTAGTGCAATAGAGTCGTTGTATGTGAGCAATTCTGATTTGAAGTAGTTTAGTCTATTTTGTTAAAATAATAAACACTCTAGCTCTTATAAATGCGTTAACCAAATATTAAAAGTTGACAATCATGAATGTACCTATAAAGCATCTACCAGAGGTTAAAAATAAATAAATAAATACAAATTGTATGTTCAATATATCTATGTGTACTTGGTTATAGTTATTTTACATTTTTAACCGTAT
This sequence comes from Scalesia atractyloides, assembly GCA_947069175.1. NCBI lineage: Eukaryota > Viridiplantae > Streptophyta > Magnoliopsida > Asterales > Asteraceae > Scalesia > Scalesia atractyloides. Next base: position 18,337,732 of record CAMTDV010000116.1, on the reverse strand, counting down.
AAACTATAACTAAATATGTGTAAATTGTAATTTAATAAAATTGTTGGATATTACATTGGGATAAACAATTTTTATTTACTGATTATTCTAGCCGTTGTTAAGACAACAACACCTAGCTAATATTTACAAACATGTTCATGAAACATATCATATTCATAAGGAAAATTATTATCTATATTGAATTAAATTTACATTTGAAATCTCAGAGAAACCTAAATGGGAATACATTTACCAGTATCATTACTGTGTCCAGCTCATGGTCCAATATCTATGGCAAGATGATGCCTTTAATATCCTAGAAGTTTGTACATTTTCATCATAAAAACCAAATAATATTCTGATATTACTTTCTTTGCTTCATCCCACAATGACACCCAAAAACAGCAATGGTCGGACAAAAAAATGGAGAATGAAAGCAACTTAAATGTTACCTTCGCCAAACTTCGACCTACCTTGTTTCAGAAAGCGAGTGAGCTTTGCATTTTGTAGGAGCAGAAATCACAATCATCCTTTTCTCTCCAAGCAGAAAGCTATACTCCTTTGGTCATCCGTCTGTAGAGATGATTGGTGATCGTTTCCTCACACAAACTTAACAACCAAGTTCTAGTAACTTCCAACTTGTTGAAGCATATCGAAATGCAAATATTTATTAACTCAATAGGCAACTTACCTATGTGCTTACTCACCTGGAGGTTGAAAAGAACAAAAGTGAGGAACTTACAATATTAGCAAACAAGGCGTAGGTAATCATCGGTGGGAGGCTCCAATAGAGAGCATAGGATTACAAGAGCTGGAGCAGTTGAAGCTGGCTATGGAGTGGCTGAAATACGAATTGCCCTCCCCGTTTCTGGTGCTATGGTAATCGAGGTGGCTACACTCAATTATTGGATTCAGTAATAACAATGACTCATGAATTCAATATGGGAAATGGACATGTTAGTCGTTGAGACAGGTTAGTTTCTTTAAACTATACAAATTTTACCAAATTACGTGAATAAAAGGGTATTTTATTCTCCAATAAATGGAATATGAAGTACTTGTAAACTCTTTAAAAAGTTCTTTCACCTTTAGCTCACAAGTTTTAAAGTTCTAAACCCCATATGTTCATCTCTTCAGGTTCTATTTCAAGACAACTATGTGGAGTCCTCTGGCTGCTAAGATTGCAACAGATTTAATCTTCCTTATGTTTTAAAAGTTATTTTTATTTTGTCATTCAAAATCTTTAGAACAAGTAGTATCTTGGATATGTTTTTGTGTTTTAGCTACCAATGTTTAGTTTCTTTCATATTTTAATAGTCTAAACGTATTATTTGTGGTTTTAACAGTATAAAACCTCACAGTTTTAATAACTTACAATTCTCTTCAGGTATGTGTTATATAGTCCATCAATGGTATGCACATATCTGAACATGATTAGTAAATCTAAGCTAGCGATTGTCAACAAAAATAACCCTGCTGAAAAAGAAAATCCTCCACGAAGACCAGAAACAAAAGCAAAAAACATAGATAAATGACCTAGCTTCAAACATAACATCTCAAAAATATAACATTCTGAAAGTAAAAGTTAGTATTATAAAGCTTTAGCGCTACCATGACTTTTACGTTAAAAATTAATTCTGAAGCAAACAATCTACAGTGGTGGTAGTCCAAGAAGTGTGTTATTCCATTAGTATAATTTTATGTCAATACATATAATATAACATGTTTTGTTTTCATAAAATGGATGTTATACCTACCTTAGTTTATAATAATTTAAAAACATGTTAACAGATATTAATGGGCTAGGTTAATAGAAAGTGGTGAGTTTTTAATCACAATAATACCCGCACATATTGGCATCACGAGGGAACTTAACCATTAAAGCATAAAGGTAAAGAATGAATTTCACAATTTTTAGACTTAAAGATGTATCCTGCATTTTTTTTTTTGCAAACATAGAGGTGGTTTCTGTAATTTTCTCTTTAATTCAATATAAATCATATTTTGTTACCCATTTTTAGTGAAGAAAAAACGATTTTAAATACTTACTCTAATGTTCACAAGGGATTCAATATTCTGTTTGTTTCGTGAAGCATTTGATATGATATAATTAACATTTCAATATATATTTTATGTTTTCAAGAGATTGTTTACTATTCTAACGTGTTAGTACAAAGGCCATGTTTGAGTATCTCACATTTAAATAAAAATCCCACAATCAAGAAAGAACTTCCTCATTCTAGGAAATAGAAACGGATTTTCAAAAGCAAGAATATAAGCATAATACAAAACACAACCTAGCTAGAAACTCCTAAGCATGGTATAAGATCTCAACATAAACATATCACCTTCTAGTTTCATATTAATAGAAAATCTAGAAAATACAAGTGACTCACAAGCAAGAATATAAAAACATGCAGAACACCAAAGGCAATTCTTCTTGTCATACTGGGTACAAGTTTGTGTCTAATGGACTTATACAAATGAACCACGTCTATTATTATAGGTTTCAAGGACATCTTCTAGCAGAATATGCATTTCTCAAAGTCAACATACACACTATGTGCTACAAACAAACTGTATTTTCTTTACTCCTACTTAATTACTAATAATATAATCTCTTTACACCTGTACATGGTTGCTAGTAAACACTAGTTTCCACCACAACAAACATCTCCTAGGTTACGCCTCACCGAAGCGACCTTCACTACTAAATCCTAACACCTTATAAAATCTACAGCCACAGTAGTCACTTGTAACTTTAGACTAGCCCCATTATGATGCACGTGACCGTTAAAACTTTCCACAAAAAAAACCAACTAGTCACCTTTGGTCGTAGTGTGTTAGTTTTTGCAACCACAATCCACTATTGTTTATCAACTCCACCATCAACGACGTGTATTACTTTCGAAATGCACCTTTAATTTGTGGCCATATATACTTTTCACATTTTTCATTGTTTCCTTGAGAATAAGTTGTCACGTCTCTAACGTCAACGCATACCTTTATATAACTTCTAAAGTTACATACACATTAAATTGCATCGCATTTGGTAAAGATTTGTCAAAAGATTTGTCTATCCTTTATTCCCCTACATAAGAGTATTGATTTAATATCTCTTTGACTTTTTCTTTGCCCAGCAATGTTTGGCAGAACAGAACAATACAACTTCCACTGCCCGCAGGGTAACGTCACCACCACCTCCACCGCTGTCGGTCGCCGCCCTACCAGTCCAGTATAGACAAATGCTAAGGTCTCTAATATCTCTCTTATGCTATCTTTCTTCTCTCTCTCTATCTATCCATTCATCTCACCTTGAACCACCACCGCTGTAACACCAACAAAACCCCACTTTTGGTCGCGTACGTTTGTGAATCGGATCAGGTCTACAAATATGCTATGTGTACTATGTGTATATACACATGGAATCCATATCAACACATACATCAATAATCTAAGAATCAACACAAATTCTTCAGCTCAATTTCATTACTCAAAGCGTGTTCACAAACTATTCGTATCTAACATACTCTATAAGAGAATTTGACTCAGAGAATTATGTGATTGTGTGGGTATGTGTATATATAGATGTGGGTTTCAATTACTAAGGACTGTCCAAAGCAATTGAGCAAATCGCTAAACCCATGAGTTCTCAACCACTTCACACTCCGAGCGATTGACTCTTACCAAAACTACCATCTAAACTAGGGTTTACATAAGTAACATCAACATGTTACATAAGTAACTCCCGTGCATACATATCTATTCTAGACATCATACCACATCTAAACACCTACAACCCATCGACCAGCTAGCTATAGACATAAAAATATATCTACAAACTACCACTTGGATAGAGCCGGTATTATTAGTCTTTGGTCTTCACTTCTAGCAGCTTTCCCTGTTGGGGACTAGCAACAATTACGGTTTACCAGGATTTTTCACAGTTATCACAGCAACAATGTCGTGATGCTAGTAGACATTTCCATCCAAAATCGACCTTGAAGAGTTTAGGTTTTCGGATTAAACTAGAGGTAGAGGTAGAGGTAGAAGATGAGCTCATATTGAATCGAAGTTAAGATCCGTGTATTTAGTGTAATCGACGACTTCGGATGGAATTAGGGCTTCAAAAAACCGTTTCATTTTGCTCTGCAGATTGGAATATCTGCGTTTCTGTTGATATGTTATGATTTAGGGTTTATAACTTTAGAGGGGTTATAAGGGGTGAGTCCATGTAGGCAAGCCATGTTACATTATTATGACACGTAGAATTAAAAAACAAACAAAGTTAGTGATTATTTAAGAATAGGTGACACTGCAACCTAAATATTAAGTAGGGATGCTGGGAGCCAAAGTGAATGTTGGGTGTTGCGGCCAAAATTGATTAGTTGGGGGTGAAAATTCATTTCCCCTTAGAATTTTGCTACACATTTTTGTTGTTACAGAGTTTTCTCTCCATATATATATATATATATATATATATATACTACAGATTAATGCTTAATTTTTGTGTAAAGGATGTTCTAACTCATTAGTCAACAAAGTAATTTCAACTATCTGCCTTAAATTTAAAATTTAGTGTGTGTTTAAAACGTTGGTCCTACACTAATTATCCTAGGATAAACTTTTGAACATGTTACTAGGGGGGAATGAGTTAGTGTGATTCGCCTATACATTTATTCCTACTTGGATGTATTACCTAGTGATGTAGAGTGAAAGCAAGAAACAAAGGATAAATAGTAATTCTCAATTCACGCATCTTAATTAATAGGTGATTACAATAATGAGCTTATAAAGGGAATTTAAGTTTGGCAAGGTTGCAAAATTGTATAAATTGAAATGAAAGCAGTTAAGTTAAGTGAATATCGTCTAGTCCTATCTATCTACTAGTCGCAGGCCGTTTAACTTCAAACGTAGTGTAAATTTTGACCATTTTGAGTTTGGGTCTTTGCTGCCATGTTTTCCCTTGTCGAGATGGTCTAGATAAGAGTCCGCCAACTCTTAGTTTAGCTCGTCATCAGCCAACTACCTTGTGTCCCCCACATTCATTAGTTAAGCCCCATGGACTTCGGGTACCATCTAATGGCGCGTTGTGATTTACGATTCTCTGTTTTGTTTAATAATTTTTATTCTATATACACAAACTTTTTTTTATTTTACACCTAAAACCATTTATTATAAGATAACATATTTTGGTTCATTACCAATTTTGCCCAGCTCACCGTCAAAAATTGCTCAAAAATACTTGCGGCTTTTATACCTTAGGTTATTAAAGTTATTGGAAAAGACATAGAGTGCTCGAGTGTTAAAGAGACCATCACAACAACAAATATAATGAAATTAACTTTGTAGTTCATGTTAGGATTTAATTACTTATGTAATGACGTTTGTCATTTATGATAAATGGTAAGTGATAAGTATTCCCTAATCAAGGTCGCGTGTTACTAAACTACATTTAGTTTGCATGGCCAATAGTTGAGTTGCAAAGCTTTTTTGTCCTGCTGGAGCTTATATTTCACAATATCATTTCATAAATGATAAAAACAAAACTGGCTCGTTATTTCAAAACACTCGATGATATCATTCCATAATGCACATGCACTTTACATAAAAAAACCACAAACTTGTTGCAACTTTCGAATCATAACCCAAATCCCTTGCTATAATGACCCATACTTGTTTCTAGCTAATAACATCTTGTATGCTCCCTCTTATGTTGTTGTTCAATGACTCAAATCCAGTTGCGTATAATCTGTGTCACTCGACAAACCAATGCACACCTTACTAGATTTTGATTGTTGTTCTAGTCTTTTTGATAGAGTAAAAGCTTGGATCTTAAATGAGTACGTAACATAGGATGTTCAATGTTCCACTGGAACGTGTTAAAAATACAGTTTAATGCTTGCAACACTTGTAACAAAGAGTCAATTCAATAATAAGTCTCCTACACACAACTCTTAACTTGTCTTGTTTAGTTATCAACAATCGATAAAGATTCTTGTTTATGCGATTGGCATAATGTATCAAGCTAAGCCTGCTTAGTAAAGAGTTGTTGGAAGTAATATTCTTCAATTGCTAACCAAAGTTGCATTTATGGATCACAAAAAAGTCTCCGTTCCAAAAAGAAAAGTAACACGAGTAAAGAGTAGTTACTAGCTAGCTAAACACCTTCAACAAACCTATTATCATACTTGGATTGTGTATTAAGTTACATCAACAATACAAAGATAGCCATTTCAACGTAACTTTTACGATATAAGTTTACTATGATGCTGAAACATCCAATAACACAAATAAAGTTTCACCTCCAATAAAGGATGCACATTGATGATTATTTTGTGCTTTGGATAGGATTAAATAGCAATGCTGATATGTGAGATTGAATTATATCAGGACGACCATGCCCATCTCCTTCACTGTACATGAATTGTGCTGTCCTAGCCACGTTTGTTGCATATTCAGTAAACTCTCGTGAAAACTGACTATTAGCATGAGCCCGTTCTTTGTTAAGTTTCTTCCATGTCTCCAAAATCAACTCTTTAATGTGCATTCTAGCTTCTTCTTCCATAGCCCCAGTCTCATGCATATAACACTGGATTGATTTTGAAATGTCGCCTTTTACCATTTCATCCTTGTAAAATGTTTAAACTTGTTAATATTTTTATGTTTGCAATAATATACTGACAAAGAAATTATGAAAAATACCCAAATTATACAATAACTGATATTGATTAGTGAAATTGCATACCGCGGCTGTCCCCAAATCATCAGCTAGCCGTAAAATTAGTGAAGAGTAGTGGACTATTTTCTCAAGTCCTTCCATGCACTGGAACACTTCGTTTGTTGTACCAACCGATGTTAAAAATTTAGCATTCATGAGTATTAATGGACCCGATATTGATACCCAACCATTATCCAAGTATTCTTTGAGTGTTGGTTGATATCCACTGTAGTACCAACGCGCTTCCACTAGGTAAGCCTTGCATAAATCTGCCCACTACAATATTAAAATATAAATTTGAGTCAAACTACAATATATATGAAATAATAATATATCAAACATATCGTCTGTTGATTAAAGAAAGACTTAGTTACTATTTTAGTCCATTAGTATAAAAATTGTCAAAACAGTCCATATTGTTTCACTTTGATAACTATTATGTTCACACACACTAAGGCCATCCATTTATTCTGTTAGTTTATTGGAAATAACCATAATGCCCATGTTATTAAAATTTAACATAAGTAAAGAGTTATTTACGTTTTTAGTTCCTCTAGTTTGTTTAAAATAACTATTACAATATATTAGTTTAAAAATTACCAAACAACACCAGTATCCTTCACTTTATTTTTCACTCTACCCGTTTCTTCAGATCCTCCCAGAACATCACCTGCTCCAACTCCAGAGTTGTTCCGACGACTCAGTTTCACCACTGCTCCCCTCCGCCGTATCAACGTCAACCGATCTCCCCCGTCACCTCTACCAGCATTAGATCTGTCTCCGTTAACTGGTTACACCATAATCGTAATCGCCGACCACCTAACTTTCCCCATCATAATCGAAGTCGTTGGCCACCAAATTTGCCCTGTGTGGTGGTCGGAATTGGTAGACTTCATCCGCAGAAAAGAAGTTGGCCGATGATTTGTTTGAAGAGAATGGCCATGGGGAGTGGGGTGGGGTGGGCGGTAGTTTGATGACGGTGATGGACATAATGGGTGGTGGAGGTGGTCATCATTCAGGTAAATGTGTGTTGGGGGATGTTGAAGATGGATGAGGTGGAGAGCGTGTGGAGCCGGAGAAGGTGATCTTCTAGCTAGACTTGAAGAAAAAAAGAGAATAAAGAGTAGAGTAAAGGATAGTAGATATATAAGCTGTTAGCCGCCATTGTTGATGAGTTGAACGAGGAAGTTGGGAAAATATTGGTATTGTTTTGGCAATTTCTAACCTAATGGACCATAATAGTTGCTGCTAAAAAACTGCAGGGACGAAAAGCGCAATTAACTCTTTATTTTATGTTCATTTCAAATAAACTAACAGAAAACTGGATATGTTAGTGAGGTGAACTGTAACAGTTACCAAATTGAAAACACATGGACTGTTTTGGCAATTTTTAAACTAATTGATTGAAATAGTGATTTTTGAGATACCACATGGATGAAAAACGTAATTAACTCTTAAATAAATAAGATAGTCTAGTTATTGCTTTTTTGAGGTACGGAAGGATGAAGAACCCCGTGTCTGCCAATGTGTTATACGCGATCTCATTAACCGTGTTGTGGAATCCAAGAAAACATATCTTCATATAATCTGGGAGTTCTTTGGCCGCATTGATATCCCATCTATTAATTAGATTTTTTTGGGATTATCATAAATTTTATGAATGTATCTACTAGCTAATAGAATGAATTCTAACTGAAGTAAAAGGACATTATCATTTACCTTTCGATAGCTCTAGTAAATTGTTCAAGTTCATCCAAAGTGCCATACACATCATAAACGTCATCAATAGTGGTGATCATGGAGTTAACCTTTGCTAGTGTTCTCCTTCCATGGGTATACTGAGGTAGGTAACCGAAACCTATAGTCCAAAGAAAGTTCACCACCACTAGATCTCGAATAAAGCTAAGCTTTGAATCCCATCTTGTATTACTCCACCACCTATTCATAGTTATGATCACCTATCTTGGTTAGCTTATGAAATTGCACAAATGATTGGAACTACCTTATATATCTATGTTGCGTTGTTGATGGAATTGTAAAGCTAATGACTGAGCTCACTCATGAGAATTTAGTTAAAACGCATGGATGAAAATCTTTATTTATTATAAAATATAGTTTGGGCACACATGTGGTAGAAACGATACCTTGATGCGTGTTTTAGATCTTCGATATGAACAGCCTGAACCATATTAAAATCCAATTTTGAAAGCTCTAACAATATAGGATTCATGTCACTTCTTTTCTCATACACTTGGATAAACCACTTTGCCTCTATCCTTGGTACTCTCCAGTGCAGTGGAATCTCCAAAGCATGGCTTACTAATGATGATATACTCTCATCAAACCTATCTTGATTTTCTTTTAAAAACGTTGCTGAGAAGCCTCTTGCATCGTCCAATAGACTCTCCTCTTCGAATGAATGATATGAAGCTTCATACAAATTCAAAATTCAGATAGTATTCTCGAGTAGCTCTTGTGGCTTAAGATTCTGAATCTTGCCCTTGAAGTTGTGAAATATCTCTAAATTAAGAGCCAAGTTAATTAAACTTAATTTCCTACTATAATATTAGCCAAAAATCATGAACCGAATACTAATACATATCCTTACAATCACAAATTCTTTATAGTTTTGTACCTTGAGGAACCTGAAAACCATGTTGTCTAAAAAGTCTAAATCCAAGGGCTTTAAGATTCAAGTCTAAGTTGCCCCACTGGTCATGAGGTTTGTAGTAACCGCAGTAAATCCGCTCCAGAAGATTTTTTATTTCATCCTGAAAATGATAGGATATTCCGAGTCTCTGTAAATCATCAATCAGCTCTAAGGAACTCAATGGATCTCCCACCCTGGATACCGGCATCATCTTCACTGCATCTTTTAATGTATCTGCTCTTGCCATGTAATCTTCTCCCTAAATGGTTGAAGATCAGCGCAAACGTTAATCATACATACTACTAGAAATAAGTAGAACATGCTTAGGGAAATAAACATAGAATCATACTGTGTATTCACTAGAAAGTGATTGAATGTGATCAAACGTCCATAATGTCGGCGCGTAGTTTGCTGATCGTATAGCGAAGGGTTCGACCACAGCAGTGGCCTTTGCAGTGACAATGTTTGATGTCGATTTTGATGGATATATTGGCTTGTGAATGTCAAATTGTCTAGTTCTGTGATGATAATTTTTGTATTGAAGAACTGAACAAGAAAAGAAGCTCAATGATGCCATCTTCAAACAGAGATGCTAAAACGTAATGAATTTGTATATTTGGTATGTGTATGTTATTGTTATTATGAACTTATATATATAGAGGAAGATGTGGAAGTTACTTGGAAGACGGAAACAAACAGTACAGTTGATAGACCCTATGAAATTTTCCTTACCTCTGTTAATATAACAAATATAAAATATATTTTTCCTTATCAACACAATCTAGAGAAAACTTTAACTTGTCTTTAATAATTCAAGGAATGCTATTTTTCTATTTTTTTTTATTTTGATTTTATGACAAAAGACCTTCAATGAGAGTTGTATGATTACTAGAAAATGTCACACACATGAAACAACAGAAATTTCTACATCAGTTTTCCAATATCTTTGCTACAAACAATTGGTAAATAAACCTCTTTTTATAAACTAGGGGAATGACGGAAAGTGACTTATCAAATTAATGAGAATGATCATAATACGATCTAACCGGACGGTAGACAAATAATCAAGCATTTAATTAGGAAACATATCGAATCTTTAGTTTACTTAGTATTTCTCCCTACCATATTTGCATTCATGTCTCCTGTTCATTTCTTTCATTAGGGTTGTTCAAATCATTTGTTATTTGTTGGTCGTTTAAAAATGTTCTATATTTGTAGCCGAATGGCTTCAGTTTGTAATCAATCCAAGCACAAGCAAAGATCCGTTCGGCATGGTTCAACGTAAATTATTTTTTATTAATTTATTATATATATTTAATCTTACTTCTAATAAATAATTCCCCTAATGCCATGTGTAATTTTCTCATTTAATTTATTAATATTAATATATTAGATTAAAATACATAATAATAATAATAATTATTATTATTATTATTACTTTACTTTCTTACTATATATATTAAATAAAAGTTCACGTTTTGAAGTTTTCTTATCTTTATTTTATGTACTTCTTTCTCCTATAGAATAATAATATAAAATCACCATGCTCGTCTTATCACTTTCGAATGCTTTGTTTATTATTTATTATCATGTTTCTAACGTGATAATAAATAAATATATAAAAAGTAGAGTAAATAGCTGTTTTGGTCGTGTGTTTTATAGTACATTCCTATATTTTACAAATATGAAAAGTCTTGCAAATAACAAATCAATGTTTCAATTTTATTGCGGTTTTAGTCCACCATACTAACTTCATCCACATTGATGTTAAATACAAGTTGCAAGTGAAGCATGTGATGACCGTTTTCGTAATTAACAATCCCAATTCCAGAAAACAAAATTATTTAACTTCAGATTCTTTGTTCTTTCACATCCCAAATTCTAATTTATAAGATACCCTAATCATCTCACACTTATTATAACCACAATTATGGGAATTGTTGTTGATATTTCATTGTTGTTGCTTTTCCATCTGACACTCATGCCACCGCTCTTGTATACCAGATTAATGACTACTTGTAATTTTACCTTATTTTGTTTGTAAAATATGTGCTAATGTACGTTAAAGTGGGCTTTAGCGCACTAGTTGTTTAGAATTTTCCCTTATTTTGCAATTTGATGATGATATTGTAATAGTTTTCTCTACGTTTTTGATAGAATGATGTATTTACGAATTTCTTGATGACTTCTCATCTCCTCTCTTGAAATCAAACCTCACTGAGGTATTGTTGATTTCTCATTTTCTCGTGCCTTAGAAATTCGGGTTTAGGATGTGAAGTAGAAAGAATCATGATTTAACTAATGTTGTTTTCTTCAATTGAGATGGTTAATTATGAAAATGCTCATCACATGCTTCGCATGTGACCTGGATTTAATATTAACGTGGATGGAATTAGTCTGATGGACTGAAATCGTAATAAAATTGAAACATAGGTGTTTAATTCGTAAAACTTTTCATATTTGTAAAATATAGTAATTTGCTATAAACCAAAAGGACTAAAATAGCAATTCACTCTAAAAGGTAACTGGTATAACCCATATAATACACAAATTTCTAACTTAATAATAAACAAGAAACAAAGGAAAGTGTTGTAAGAAGAAAATAGTATATCAAAGTTCTTTTTCATTGTTGAAAAGCATATCTTGATAACTATATTTGTTAATCAATTACATTATACTCGTAGTATTACATGCGTTTATTCAACCTATATAGTAATTGAGTTTTTAAAAGATGTAAGAATTTTATTACTTAGTATATAAAATTACATTTATTTAACTTGTTTAATACACGGTGTTCTAACCTATTTATATATATACACAAAAATTACAATCGTATTTATCCTTTATATATTCTATTGGGTTTGGCCAAATGTACCATTATATTTACACTTGCTATGCCAATAAACCCAGTAAAAAAGTAATTAACACTAAGTTAAATTGTAAAACCCTAAGTCGTGAAGCGACTTTCTTGACTTGTTTCTCTCATGAGTCATTCGTCTTCTGCTATCACCTTACGCACAAATGCCACAATTGTTCTGTATTGTACGCCCATTTCCTCACCGGCCTCAACCAGCCTCATCCTTGGACAGTATGACCTTAGGCTTAGTGTTATCCTTGGACAGTCGGACCCATGTTCTAGTATACGATTTCCATGTTTTGTTTAATAACTTTAAATTTAAACCAAGGTAATGAAACATGGTAGAAAAGTTGTTTTAAAATTTATTGTCTTCTCTTTGTCTCTTTGTTAGGAGTCTAACCCTCTCTAATTCTTGAATCCCGAGTTTTACGTAAGGAAAGAAGAGACAAGAAAGACCCCATTCCTTTCATTTCCTTTCCCTTTAATTTCCTTTTTCTCCATTCTCTTCTCATTTTTCTAGTAAGAAACCCGCGTGATGCGGCGGCAAAGACAATTTAAAATGTCATGCTCGTTTTATATTTAGTTTATCAATCTTGTCCTGATATATATTGTATTATACTAATTGTTAGTTTTCTTATCCGTGTCAACTACTTGCATTGTGAGGAGATCAATGCGCATGCGGAAAACCACAGAAAGGCGTTGCGGCAAATCATGCTTTGAAACTCTATGACATAAATGTATATCTTCAGTTTTCTTGGGAGATGTTTCTTGGAAAGTTCTTTAAGATACTTTAATTTAGCATGAAACACTCTTGAAACAAGCTCTGGATAGTTTGCCTAGCTTTTAAATGTTCACTTAGGTTACCACGATTACACGTCATGGTAAGGAATAAATCAAACCAACGGTCATCTTAAACTAATGTCATCAGATCTAGAAACCGTTTTCACATGTCGCAAAGCCATCTTCTTTAGCATGAGGATGCAGGCAACACAATCCGTTAGAATGGAAGCTAGAAGAGAAACACAACTTCTTCCGTGTGTGTGTGTCGATTAGGGCGTGTATGCTCCGAAAGGGGCGATAGAAATTTGGTGTTGGTTCATAGTTGTACACTAGCATTCGGAAGTTGTACAAAAGTATTGAAGTTATAATGGTTGTACATTATGTTTTAAGAGTTGTAAAACTCACTCGTTGATGGTTTTCTTATACACTCGCTATAGCAAGCGAAAAAGAAACCCAAAAAACATAGCTACCATATGGTCAAAATGTGTTCCATTCATTGGTGTTTTATCTTAATTTTAGTTAAAATATAGAAAAAGTTATTTTGTAATATGTAAGTGAATATGCTATGTATAAACAAAATGTGTTTTTATATTTATATAATTCGTGCATGCGTTTGTTTTGCAAAGCCATTAATCTTTGTTGGGGTACGATAAAAAAATGTATATTTATAGCAGAATAAAACATGTGAACAATTATTCGCTAGTGACCACAAATGATGAGCATAAAAATGTTGACAAAAATAGTTTTAAACGCACCACAATCTAGAGATGTCTCTTTTGATCTATAATTGTTTAATCCGTACTTAAGAAAGTCTGAAAAGATATGCAAACAACATTTTGTTTATACATTCAAACTGTCTTTATAAGAAATAGAATAAAGACGAGGTTGGTTAGTTCCGTTACATTCATGCTTGATTAATTGATTATACTAAATTTAGAATTTAACCTTGGATTATATAAAATTATAACTCATGGCTTTGCTTTTCCCTTACAAATGTTAAGAAGCCAAAACAACTATAAGTTAAAGCCTATGATTTCCATTGAAGGTACGAATAAATATGCATGCCTTTTGCCTTCTTTTTGCCAGGTTCAACTTCTTTTATTTCTAGAAAAAATCAAAAACATATTATGACTATTTCTAATACAGATAGCAGATTGCACCTTTAAATGTACTTTTAAATATACGGTGAGAATAGGGCAGGTTTTAATAGAGTTGTAATGTTCAAAGCGATGATAGGCCCTTAACAATCTTGATTTGTAGTTTTTGCGACGTAACATATTATAAACTGATAGTTGATTAGAGACAATGAAAAATAACAAACCATGCTGAATGTTGTCCAAACAGATATGGAAAAAGCTTTTTAATCTCATCAACAAAAATTCAATCCACAAAAGTTAATAAAAAATCCTTGTGATCCTTTTCTAGCAAAAGTGAATACAGTCTTAACAAGTGCCTTTGTAAATTTATCTTTCAGAGGCTATTTGCCTATTTCCAGCGTGAAGTTTAAAAAAGTTAATTAACACTCAAAAAAAGAACAATCTCTGTGAGGAGACTTAATTGAAAAAATCTATTACACTTTATGTTATAATTGATTTACTAGTTAGAAGATTATGATTTTATAAATAAGGGTAAATTACATTTTTTCGTTTTTTATGTTTGTATCATATTGAAATAGATCACCTTTAACTTTAATAATTATAGTCACACTCTTTTATTTGTAAAACACATTACACTTTACGTCCTTTGGCATCAACATAAAATTATCACAAATGTTTGTGAAATAATATGAGCAATCTTGAACAAGATCATCAAAAGAGGGAATATAGCCCTGAATCCAAGAAGTCTTCCCATGACCATGAATACCATAAACAGCAGAACCTGCCTTCACAAGCCTTGATGCAACCCCGGTTTAACTTTCATTTAATTCAATTAATTTCACAGGATTTATTAGAAATAGGACGGCTTGACTGTATATAAAAAATAAAGTGAAACCTGAGTCTTTCATTTTGAAACTCACGTAAGGTGTGAAAGATTAAAGCTTCCGGCTCGGTATCAATGGGCAGCTATTGACACGTAAAAAGCTGCATTCCTTTCGAGTTCATAATAAATCCTGAAAAGTGTACCAAAAACTTACCCGTTTTTCCTCATTCCCCAACCCACCCAACCTGCTTGCTTTCCCACTCTACCAACAAGAAAAAAAAGAGTGAAAACACTAAATACACTTAAAAAATTTAAAATTTTCCAATTCCGCGAGATGAACCAGATTAAGAAGAATCACAGTCTGCTGACAAGCGATAGCAAAGCAAAACCACCAAAACATTTCAGTAAGAAGGAAAGAAAAATATCATATAAGAACCCTAACAATAGGAAAAAGGGAAAACACAACGTAACACCCCCCAGACTAGGGCTGACGTGTTAGACAATTCGGTAATCAAAGATAATTAATAACTTAATTAAAACATAAATTTCATAGGTTTAAAAACAAAAATCCCCAAAACGACACAACGGTCTCAACCAGAAGAAAAAAATAAGTGTCTAAATTTATTATATATAAAGTTTTATAAAACTCCTTGCTTCCAACTCTATCTTTTTATTATCACTCTTCACACATTTTCCTGAGTACTTGTTTAAGACATAATAAAAGAAAAACAACAAAAAGAAACGGCTGAGCCAAAAATTGCACAGTAGCGAAGAAACAATAACAATAATACTTTAATGATATAAACAATACAATAAACACTTTAACGATGGAAATAGTACATTACGTTGAATGATCACTAATGAACACCATGAAGGTGCATAGAAATACCCATGTGAGCCAATAAACAATAACACTTTGCACATTAGTTGCAGTTCTAATGCACCACTACGTAGAGGGGATGTGGGCACTCACACCTATCCCGCTACCACTAACACTTACACTTTCACTCCTAGGATCGATCCATACACCTCTCAATAATCAATAAGTGCAATCACTTAGCATACAATACAATATAGAGACGTTGTGGGTCTTTGGCACCGCCACGGATGGTGCACATCAATTGTGCCTATGATGACGCCCTATGTCCCCCATAGATGGATACGCTAGGGTATTGAGGTCAATAAAACGATTTATTCAAGTCAAGGAAAATAAACAAACAATACACAAAGGCTATATCACATCTAGCCAATAATAAATAATAAAACTCATGGGAGCATGCGAGAATGAATATATAAAAAAATATAATCCTATCGCATGCATACTGAAGGCAATAATTCAATATGACACGTGTAACGATATATCATAAAACGATGAAGATGGATGTCTCATGTAACAGTTTCAATACAACGAATTTCAATACCTACGATATTATGAGATGAGTAAACACTTTACGCTATGAGTGACGGACCGAATATCGGTACACTATGAGAATAGAAAACAATAGTATGCTAAAAGCAGAAACCACATGATCCGTACCTTAAGCAATTAGCAAAGACCATAATAAATCCTAAACTTGAATCAAACATCACAAACCCTACAACATTATTACATTTCAAATAATATAAATTATTGTACTTTGTTGCGTTGTTTAAATAGGTTATAATAATACCCGGTGTGCTTATAAATACTAGTATTAATTTTTTTCCCTAATCTTCTAGGTATGAATAACTCGCTGATGAATATATTTATTTAGTTACTTATGCATTGTTTAAATACATTTACCATAGCGTAAAAAAGAAATATATAGTTAATTCATTCAGTTTCCCAAAAACAAACAACACTAGTTTACATTTTGGGTCTGCATATTCACACACCCAATTGCCTATTCCACATCTTCAAGACGCGTTGTCTAGCTTTATACGGAGCGTCTAGGGTTTTTTTTCTCCGACCCCATTCCTGACCTTGTATGATATCAAATCAGTCACATCAGACGGGGCGTCTAGACCAGATGGGGGTTGTATACTACAGACCTAAGACGGGTGGTCTAGACCTAGACGGGGGCGTCTTCCAAGTTGATTTGACAGTTGCGGTCTATATGGATGTGAGTAAAGTAGGTAAAGTGATACGAGGCATCTAGGCCTAGACGAGGCATATTTTTCTTTGTTAAATAGGAACATACAAAGCATTTATTTATTCAGACCATTCTTCATCGAACTTCTCTACTTCTTCTTCTTTGCCTTCTATTGGATATCATTCAAAGGTGTTGAAATGTCTTCATACTAGGACAGCAACTATTTCCTTAGGCCGTATTCTAGCAAGTCATGGGTGCCCGAAGCCATTTTGATAACAGTTATTAGCTTAAACTACTTGTTGTTTTAATTATTTACTAATGATGATACCGTTTTTAAGCAGAGACTGGTTTCCCAATTCTAACGAGCAAGAGGAGGTTGTGTCTAGCGTACAAGGAAATCAAAATAGACTGTTTCTAGATTTGAACACGCATCCTCCTATTGATGAAACATCCCCAGTATATGACTCATACCATGTTATTCGGCAACAAGGGTTTCCGGATTATGGATACCGGTGTGAATATTCTTATGTGCAACAACACTATCCGGATTATACGTAGGAGATGATTATGAAAGTTACACTGCAACACAGTCTTTGTACGGTCAACAAAACTATCCTGACGGTAGAGGTTATTGTGGTGAGTCACCCTCACAGCACAGACAATCCGTACCTCAAAAAGATGGTATCAATCTTATTTATTTATGTTAGACAGGTGAATAAATATAAAATCTAACATAACGCTATCGATGTTCTGGTTTTCAACTCTCTAGTTGAACTAAAACACTGGGCACAGGAAACGGCAAAGGCGGATGGTTTCGTTATTGTGACCCGACGATCAAAGAAAATTTGGGGAAGGACCGGGAGGGTATGGCTTGAATGTGACCGTGGTGGTGAGCACCATACTGCAGCAACAATTAGAAAAGTTACAAAAAATAAAACAGGTTGCCCGTTTTACCTGGTGGTTGTGCGAGACCATCTGTATAAAATCTGGGGGATAAAAGGGAAATGACTGAACGTATCCACGAACTTTGTGAGGACCTATCAGCCCACGCGTTTGTGTGAATGTTTACTCCAATGAATATAGATTGATTGAGCAGCTGACAGCTCAAAACATGGAACCACGCAGAATTTTTCAAACGACAAGGAAGCAGTTTCCATGTTCAGAAAGACGTACAAAACACGGTTAGAAGATTAGGACCGAACAAAGATACGGACTAACTCCCATGCAGTCACTAGAAAACATCCTGATTACAAATGAATTTATTTACGACACACGGGAGGAACACGAAACAGAGTTCGTCACAGAGATCTTTGTTCATCCATACTCGAGTCAAATGTGGCCTACGTTCCTGCACGTTTTGCTGATCGATTACACGTACAAAACAAACGTAAATAACACGCCATTTGTCCAGATAGTTGGTATGACGTCCACCAACTATTCGTTTTGTATCGTGCATCCTGTTATCTGCAAAGAACGAAGTGATAACTTTTTATGGGTGCTTGAGAGGATCAGGTCAATGTCGGACGAATGTATGGAGCCACGTGTGATTGTAACGGATAGATACCTGGTGCATGTGCTAAAGTTTTTCCAAACGCCTCTCGGTATCTTTGTAGGTTTTACATACAACAAAATATTTGTAAGCACTGCAAGAGCGTCTTCACAAAAGATGACTGGCAAAAATTTTGTCATTGTGTGGGACATTGTGTGAGTCTCCATCAATACCCATATACAAGTACAACTTGCGCAACCTGCAAAAGCGATTTGTGGAGTGAAACGTTCAAATAAGTTTTTTTTAATAACATATGACTTACCTATGTACATTTAATAAATTATTTTTACTTTTTAGGGGTCTTTACGTACGTGTATGATAACTGGCTAAAAGATTACAAGGAAATGTTCATCTTTGCGTGGACTAATAAGAGTCGCAACTTCGGTCAGCATACCACAAACAGAGTTGACAGTCAACACGCCAATTTAAAGAGATATGTCCAAGATAGGAGCTCGCTGGACCGTATAGTTGGTTGTGTTAAGGATATAGTTGAAACACAATACGGTGAAATCAGGAGGAGCTTTCGAGAAAGTATGGAAAAAAGAATTAACCACTACAAAAACCCGTTATTTGACCACCTACGTATAAAAGTTTCTCATACAATGCTTGACTTGTTGTGTGGAGAGCTACTTAAGAAACTAGACGTGTTGCAATGCTTTCATTCATCATGTGGTTGTTAAATGCAGTACAGCTGTGGGTTACCGTGTGCTTGTAGGCTGGAAAAGTACATACGCGCAAGTAATACTTGTTAAACACGAAACAATGTGTGTTATATATGCCCGTTAATCATGTGACTTTAATAGGGCGTTGTTTTAACCGTGCATAGTATCTAATTCAACTCGAAGACGTAGACATCTTCTGGCATAAGCTTAACTTTCAACCTTGTAAGTTAATACAGGATAACGTTGACATGTTAGAAGAGATCAATATTGTTAGGCAACAGTTAGAGACACCCCCTACTCAGAAAAAAAATTGTTGGCAAAGATTAAAGTGGTGTTGACTCCAACCAAATCTACCAAGAAACCACTGGTTGTCCAAAAAAATACTCGTGGACGGCCAACAACAAAGCAACTACAACAACTGTTTGACGAAGCCGCCTATAGAGACGAAGGATTGAGGAGAAGCTCCTTTGGTGATGCAAACACGTGCTTTGAAGGTTCCCAACAAAGTGCATACGATGCCCCCCGCCACAGCTCGTACGTTCTGTCCCATGCCTCTCAACAGTCGGTCATAAAGTCTCAAAAACCCAAAGCGGGTTGAAGCCGTTCAACGAGTTCTAAAAAAGAGATTTGAGATGATAACGGTTTTCCATTGATAGTGAGCGACGAGAATGTGTCAATCATCAAATGGTTTAAGTCTCCCCTTCCGACATTGTTTCACCCGTACATCTCGTGCATACAAGATATGAGGCCAGATAGTCATTGTGGGTTTCTGTTTGTGGTTGTGGGCTTGGGTATGGGAGAACGTTTATAAGGGCACATTCAAAAAGACCTTGTATAGGAGATGGATCATAGCGCGTTAATCTGGTTGCCAATATTTGAAGTATGGGACGAAGGATGTTTTAACACGCATCGTAAGGGCCTAATTAGGGATTCAGTGGAAGGCTGTCCCCCTACTCACTGGATGGACTTCCCCCACGCAGGGCTTCTTATTGCACAAAGGTACAATATCATGGTGCACCTGTTAAGCATCGATGGGAGTTCGACCTTCTTCCCAATATTGAGTCCTCCAAGTCATCGAGAACCACGAATGATAACGCTTGCACATGTTAACGATAACCACTTCATACATATTAAGCTGGAAGGCCAATATCCAATGTCGATAATAAATGGGCTATGGTTGAAGCATCAAAGACCCGCTACAGAACAATAGCATTATATGTACATGCCCCGTTTAGAATAGTATACATTGATAATGAATCCCCCACCAAAACCAAACCTGAGTACTAATTTCATCGACAGTCAATTGGAAGAATTTTTTTTGTATATTTAATATGATATTTGTATAATTAATATGTTTTTTTGTATAACTAATATGATATATGTATAACTAATATGATTTTTTGTATAACTAATATGATTTTTGTATAATTAATATATTTTTGTTTAATTAATATGATTTTTTTTATAATTAATATGATTTTTTGTATAAAAGAAAAAAGATAAAAAAAACAATATAAATATACGTCTCGTACAGACCTAGACTGGACGTCTGTTATTGGCCAAAAAACCATTTTACCCCTGAATTGCACACGGTCTAGGCCTAACCCAAGGGTATAAAGGTAATATAGAAAAACTAGACTCCCCGTCTGGTGCTAGACACAGCATACACTTTGTGTGGCAAATTTAAAGTGTTTAAATTTTTTGAATTTAAAAGGAAAATGGTTAATTATCACTTTACCCTTGAGTTGCCCCCTGTCTAGGCCTAATTCAGGGGTAAAATAGTAATTAACCGTTACCTTAGACAGGCAGTCTAGTCCTACACGCTCCGTCTTGTTGAATTACTATTTTACCTCTAAGTTGCCCCAAGTCTAGGCCTAATTCAGGGGTAAAATGGTAATCAACCATTTGAGATATTTTCTTCACAAATGGTTAATTACCATTTTACCCCTGAATTAGGCCTAGATGGGGTAACTCAGGGGTAAAATAGTAATTCTTCATTTCCACTAGACGGGCCGTCTAAGTCTAGACGCCCCGTCCATGAATCGTATATGAGTGGATAAGCTAGACGACAAGCTTCATACGACTAAAACACAAAAACACACACATACGTATAAACAAGCTTAATCAGGTATTTTTGGACCGTATTTTTTCAAATTTAAGCATATCCGGTACATATTCTAACTTATACTTCATCATTCTTGAATGTATTATACATTTAGACCATAGGTTGTTTGTGATTTGATGATTTTTAGGGTTTTGGGTGTTATGTGTTGAAGATGGTGGGTTTTTGGTCGAACATAACGGGGCGTCTACCCCTAGACGACCTAGTTATTTTTTTTTTGTTAATTGTAATTTCTTTTAGTCAATTGTTAATTGTCTTAATTTTTGTTAATTGTTATTATTATTGTTAATTGTTATTATTTGTGTTATGGTGTTATTATTATTGTTAATTGTTAGTATTATTGTACGTATATGGTATTTTCTTGCAGATTCATCCGTATTGCCGCAGCGGGCTCCGCCAACGCCGGTGGATCCACTACACGGTCATCCATATCTGGAGTTTCCTCCCGACACCGAGGTCACCCGTTTTTGCGGGAAGCTTAGGAGGATGCACGTTGGATCGCATGTCGTGGTCGATTGGGATGCGATCGACGCGAATGGTGAGACGCCGAGACTGCTTTATTTCATTCTCATGGATTTGCCGTAGCATCGTCTATTTGACTTGGCTGGCACGCCAAGCTACAAGGAGCTGCTGATCGAGTTTTGTCAACGTTCACATTTCACCCTCCACGGGTCGACCAGCCGCCTCCACAGACACAGGCTCCTCCCCCTCCGCCAGAGGTTTCTTTTAGGCTTGCCAGTGTTTTGCGTTCGATGACGCTAGGAGTGTTTGCCGGTCATAGCGGTTTATACCTGCAGGAGGATATCGCTACAGATGTTTATACACAGGGGCTAGTAGTGTTGGATAGACCCACTCTTTTATGATTTTGGGAGGTGGTTGCGCGACAGGACACTTGGGAGTACTTGAGGGCGAAGGGGAGGACTTCACATGTTGATGACCCATTGTACGGGTACATACGTTTATTACAATA
Source organism: Scalesia atractyloides (assembly GCA_947069175.1). Classification (NCBI taxonomy): domain Eukaryota; kingdom Viridiplantae; phylum Streptophyta; class Magnoliopsida; order Asterales; family Asteraceae; genus Scalesia; species Scalesia atractyloides. The sequence goes on along the minus strand of CAMTDV010000116.1, from coordinate 18,315,450 downwards.
ATTATTTTGATCATTATCATTATAAATCAATTTCCGTATTTCTCTAACAATATCTACAGGTATTTACATAGGATGCTCGCTACTCTTATTACCGCTCGCGGCCACAGCCGTGAGTGGTGTACGAGCACCGACCTCTTTGTTCTACTACTTATTGTACAGGAGGCCCAGTACTTCGCCTCTGCCCCTCACCGGCAGGAGCGCGGATTATTGTAGGGCAGCGCGTACGTGACCGTTATTGCCCGCTCTTGTTGGGTCAATTACCAGAGATGTACCGGCACTTACGGTCGGCCATTCGATTGACGCGGATGGGTTTTCAGATGTTGCGGGGATGAAGCTTGTTAAGAGGTTCGACCTCCTCGGCGAGTGGTTTAAAACCCACGCAGGTGTGCTATGGATTCCGATTGCCCTACCAGAGCACTTCGATCCGGTCTATCCCCCGGCAGATGAGGCAACATGTTTTAGAGAGGCCGTCGCGACGCCCCCTGGGCCGTCAGCGACACCCGTCAGAAGTTCTGTCAGAGAAAAATTGCCGTATACAGTGGATTAAGGCGTTGGAGAAGAATCATACTTTCTAGGGGCCGCGGCAACGCCCCTCTGATAGTCTTGCCGCTGAATTTCAATTTTGAATGGTTTTTAATGATTTGTTTGACCCATTTGTGAGGAGTTACGAGTTTGTGAGCTTTTGAAACCCATCTTGGAGCCAAGAACACCGGACCTTTCATCCACAACCAATTCCAATCGATCCAATCAATCCAACCATCTAATTGATCATCTTTGATCATAACCCGAACCTATCATCATCATCTCCTTCATCTTCCATCCACCTTCACCTTTCATCTCAAACCCTAACCATCATCATCATTACCTTCGAAGCTTCAAGATGTTTGTGATCAAGCTCCAATAATCCGTTGATCAAGTTATGTTCGCCAGGAGCGGCTAATTCTCAAGGGTTTCACCCTGGTATAGGTTTTTGTAAGTTCTAGGGTTTGACATTGCTTTGAGTTTTGATTTGTGACAAATTGTAATTTGATTTGAAAACCTATGATAATTGTCTCGCATTGGTATTGTATTCGTGAATTGTTGAATGAGTTATGAAATTTGACTTTGTGAAATGTTTATGTGCGATTATGCCTTGTCTAGGTTAGGATTTACACGTTCTTGGTAATGAAATGCATTGTAGTCCGTTGTTTATAAAGTTGATAGCTTTGGCACCTAAACAATGCAACACTAAAATCGCTGATCATTGTTACAATTGAATTGAAACTAAAACGTGTAGAAACTCTAGGATTTGCATTACCGAACTGGGTATGAACCTTGTTCTCAAATAATTGTTGTTAATCAAGTAATTTTGTTTTCGTGCAATTGTCTGAGTTATTAGTTAAGTAGTCAAAACAAGTTCGTCGGATAAATCCGACATCCATTTCAAATAAACATTTATATAAATAATCAAAATAGCAAGCTTCATAATAGTGACACTTTTACTTAAAATCAACTACATCCATTCGCAAACCACAAACTCTTCGTGGTTCGACCCCTTACTACCACTAATGCATTGTTAAGCGTAATTAGGGCATATAAATATTATCTTTGACCGGGGCGTGACACCCCGATCAAATTTTGGCGCCGTTGCCGAGGAGTTCTTGCGCTTTGTGTGTGGGTTAAATTGATTTTAGTGATTAACTATTTAAAGTGCTTAATTCTTATTATCGTCTTTTCTTTTGTGTTACGCGAGTGTGTTACTTGTGCAGGATACAGGTATTGCATGCATACACGGAATTCTAGGAGGACATCGCCGCTAGTGTTCAAACCGGAAATCGAGCGGGTCGTTAGGAGGAATTTAGCCAACCGATTAGAGGCAACCCTTGCTTGTAATCCACCCAACACCAACTCACCACCTACACCATTTTTTGGGCCCATTCCAATGGATCCTCAAAATTCCAACCAACCTAACAACCAATATCACGACTACCCACCCCAAGCTCAAAAACAATCAAAATAGCAAGCTTCATAATAGTGACACTTTTACTTAAAATTAACTACATCCATTCGCAAACCACAAACTCTTCATGGTTCGACCCCTTACTACCACTAACGCATTGTTAAGGATAATTAGGGCATATAAATATTATCTTTGACCGGGGTGCGACAGCTCGATCAAATTTTGGCACCGTTGCCGGGGATTACTTTAACAAAGATTGTCAAAACGCTTTTAATGTGTTGAAACAAAAGTTGGTTGAGGCCCCAATCTTGCAATCACCGAATTGGTCTTTACCATTCGAAATCATGTGTGATGCAAGTGATTATGCGGTGGGGGCCGTGTTGGGTCAAAGAGTAGAAGGGAAACCTGTTGCAATATACTATGCGAGTAATACTCTTTCAGATGCTCAATTGATTTATACAACAACTGAGAAAGAGCTACTTGCGGTGGTATATGCTTTGGATAAATTCCGGGCTTATATTTGGGGTAACAAAGTAACCGTTTATTCTGACCATTCTGCTGTAAGGTACCTCATGGAGAAAAAGGATGCAAAGCCGTAGTTGATCCGATGGGTTCTCTTGTTACAAGAATTTGACCTAGAGATACGGGATAAGAAGGGAAACGAGAATGTGGTGGCGTACCACTTATCCCGGTTGTTGGTAGAGGAGGGTTCTTCTCGTGTAGAGATCAATGAGACATTCCCAGATGAGCATATTCTTAAAGTGTCAAAATTATCGTGGTTTGCTAATATTTTAAATTATTTGGTGACAGGTGAATTGCCGGTTCATTGGGATAGGTGAAGAAGGTTGCACTTCCTTTCTCATATTAAGTACTACACATTGGAAGAACCGGATTTGTTCAAGACATGTCCGGATCAGGTAGTGAGAAGATGTATTCCGGATGAGGAGATCCCGAGTGTCTTGATGCACTTGCATACCTTTGCTTGTGGGGGCCATTTTAGTGGTCATAAAAAGGGACATAAAGTGCTTAATAGCGGCTTTTATATGCCGACTATCTTTAAAGATGCTTTTAACTTTGCTAAAAACTGTGTTGAATGTCAAAAGTTAGGGAGCATTTCTAAGCGGGATGAGATGCCCATGCAACCGATTCTTATTGTAGATATTTTCGACGTGTGGGGAATCGATTTCGTGGGCCCATTCCCCAATTCTCATGGGAATTTATACATATTGGTGGCGGTAGATTATGTGTCAAAATGGGTCGAAGCAATCGCCACCAAAACGAATGACCATACTGTTGTCTGTAATTTTGTGCAAACAAATATTATTTCTAGATTTGGGATACCTCGGGTAATTATTAGTGATGGGGGTCTCATTTTAACAATTTAAATTTTGGGAAATTGCTTAAATGGTATGGTGTTGACCATAGAATTGCCACCCCTTATCACCCGCAAAAAAGTGGTCAAGTAGAGGTGTCAATTAGGCAAATTAAAGAAATTTTGCAAAAGACCGTTCGACTGGACCGTAAGGATTGGTCAACGAAGTTGAACGATGCCTTATGGGTCTATCGAATGGCACATAAGACACCTATTAGCACTACTCCTTACCGCTTAGTTTACGTTAAAAATTGTCATCTACCAGTTGAACTTGCACATTGTGCATTTTGGGCTATAAAAGAAGTTAACCTTAAATATGATGATGCAGGTAAAGAACGCAAGTTAAATCTTTGTGAGTTAGAAGAGTTTCGGGAGGAGGCATATGAGTGTGCTTCGAAATATAAGGTTGACATGAAAAGAGCACATGATGCCAAAGTGAAGCCGAAGGAATTTGTAGTGGGCCAAAAGGTTTGGCTATACAATTCACGGCTCAAGTTTTTCCCGGGAAAGCTTAAAAGAAAATGGATGGGCCCGTTTGTGATTACAAGGGTTGGCAAGCTTAGGGATGTTACCATCGAAGACCCAAAGGATGAGTCAAAACAAATAGTCAACGGTCATCGACTTAAACTGTTTCTTGATGGTAACGAGGACAACATTCGTGCGAACAAGAAATTGGTAAGCTTTTTGGTAAGCATACTGACTTATGAGGTCAATTAGAGGACCAAGAACATATGTTGTAGAATTTTGTATCTTTTTATTGTTTGCGCGCAATGTTTGCTTTTTTGTTTAGTTTGTTTCGTACAAATCTCGTTAAACGTGTGAAGTTGGATTTTGCAAATGGGTCATGAAGACATAAGGTATGTTTTTAGCTTGTTTTGTGTATTGAGGATAATCCACGGTTATTCGGGGGTGGTATGGTAAATGAATCGAACACGTCATGTTTCATATATTTATGTTGAAATAAAAAAAAGGAAAATGGAGGTGCGTCAGCGTTTGATCACCAGGTCGTCGCCGACGGCTTTGGGTTAGTACCGCCGGGTCTCTTGTTTCATATACAGTTGTTTAAGCCATCAGAGGTTTTGAGTAAATGTAAGAGGCGTCGGCGATGCACCAAGGAGCCGTCGCCGACGACCCTTGGTTAGTCAGCCGACGCTGATCTTGTTTTAGCGCACAAAGTCGGACACAAACTCATTTTTACCCACCGAAACTCAACCCAAATGTATTTTCAGCCACAATTTCGACCCGGTTTAACCCTATCCACACAACATCTCTTTAAAACCAACCATATCCCTTCACATTCATCTTCAAATCATTCATCTTCCCCAAACTTCCTTTAAGAACCCTAATCTTAAGCTTACATAACTTCTTCAATTCTCCACCAAATCACCTGATTCTTGAGCCTATTTTGTGTAGTTTTTCGAGTAGAACAAAACCCCTAACACGGTTTCCCTCAATTCTTGCTTGTTTGCAAGATTAGTTGGGTTCAAATTTCGGGTTTTTGAGAAAAAGTGTTCTTCAAGTTTGCACTATATCTTTTTCAAGTTCTATCATCTACACAATACCCAAGGTATAATTTTTACTTAAATTAGAGCATAGATTTCATATGGTATGTGATTTTCTTCCCAAATTCTGAACTTAGGTTTTAAAGTAGGTTGCTTATGATGCTATGACATTAGTTGTTGCTTGAATTTGAGTTTTTGGTTGATTTGGGTGGGATTGAACATGCCACAAAGCTATGTAATGAGTTTGTGATTATTTAAGTTGCATGTTTGAGTATGAATACAATGTTGAATCTTGTTTAAAATCTTATTTACTTAGGATTAAGAACATAAAAGCTTAAATTTAAAATGTTGACAAAAGTGCCAATTTTGAAGATTTAAACTAGCTAGTTTGTCTAACCATTTAAGTTCTGATTCAACATTATTGCAATATGTACAAGAAGTCCATGTGGTTTGAATTTGAAGTGAGGGTTTAAATGTTGAAGTTTAACCATGCTTAATTGTTTTTCTTTGTATTATGTCTTGTAGGTATCGCAAGCCGAAAGCGAAGTAAGATTTCGGGTCAAGGTTCGTCTTTGGGAGCCGGGTCATCCTCAGGTCATAGAGCAAGGAAATGGGAACAATTAAGTGGGTTGGAAGACAATGATGACAAATTGTTCAGACAAGACTGGGTGTGGGAAAGAATCAGAGATAGTATTGTAGGCGAGCCATGAGAGAACAACAAACGAACACCACTTTCAAGGTTTAACGACAAGCGGTTGGAAGTTAAAAGGACATGTTGCATACGCTAAATGCAACAATGATTCCTACGAAAGTGAGTTTAGGTTGTTGTTGTAAAATAGTTTTCCACAAAATCAAAGTTGAATAAATCATATGCCTTGGTAATTATTTTAATAAAATGTTAGAACTAAGTAACTAACAAATTTTTGTAGTTGTGAGAAGCTTGCTTCTACACAAAGATTGAAATTTGTAGGTGCATTGTGTTCGCGAGGCAACCATTTTTGTTGAAGTTGAAGAGCAGACGAAGAATGAGCGAAAAACCAGGTGCATACGTTTCCTTTAGCTTTGATTCTTTATTTGGTTTAATAAGTGGATTGTATTTTGTATTTTATTCTCCGGGGTGAAATTTTGGGAAGGTTAGTCGTGTCACATCCCTTGGGTGTTTTAAAAGCTCTATTCCTACACATTGAGGACAATGTTGACCTCAAGTATGGGGATGGAGAGAAAAAGTTTTCAATTTTGACCCGTTCATTTATACACTATACATTGAGGACAATGTTGACTTCAAGTGTGGGAATAGGGAAAATTTTAAAAAAAATTTCAAAGTGTCTTTGTTTAAAGCGGTCTAAAAAGCACTAGTAACTAAGTTAATAAGGGATGGCACAATCCATGTGGTCTTTTGTCAAGGTCAAGTTCAAATTAATAATATGATAGGTATTTAACGGGTGGTTATTTAGGAATAATCCGCCTAAGAAACTTGCACTTTATACATATCCCATACCATACCTTCTATACGTGAGATTTTGAGCCACTTTTATATATCATATATGCATATATTTTTTTAGTTGAGTGGACCATTAGTCATGTATTGTAGAACTTGCAACTTTTAATACGTTTGAGACCATAGACCGAATATGAGCACAAGAATGTAAGGCATTAGGTAAACCTTTTTATTTTACACCATTTATATACCTTTACCTGAAATCAATCCCTTAGTCGCCAATTCTCAGCCTAAACCTTTCATTTGACCAAACAATTTAACCATTGACCTTTGAACCTTATATTTTAACCCGTGTGATGAAAACTCGAAAGTAAAACAAAACAAAACATGTATGTAAGTCCCGTGGAACGGATCAAACAGGTATCGCTATCCTAATCAATTGCGGAAATTATGATCAGGATTAAGAACAACATGAATAACTTGAATAAAATAACTTTCATACACCAGAGGATGTCAGATACAAGTTTTTGTGATCAACTCTCTAACCCCTACCAAATAACCTAACCTCACTATTTATAAACATGACAAAGCCCAAAAGTACAACCCTAGGCCCACTAGGCACTAGGAAGCCCAAACTAACCAAAAAGCCCAAAAAAACAATATAAATGAATAATCCTTTCAGCTCCAAGCCCAACATTCTCCCCCTAGGTTTCTTCATTTATCCTTCGGTGCCGCATCCACTCCCAAACGTCCAGCAATAATTCCAGCAACTACAGCCGTCCAGTTCTTTGGCACATACCTCATATAACACAGCAGTACGTAATTGATGAGAAGCCAGAACTTGTAAATCTTCATCATGGAAACTAACCAGATCCACCACATCATTCACCCTGAAAGCCTTCTCTTTCGTCACAATTGCAACACTTCCAACCTTTGGATCGATATAACCAGAAGTTAAAGTTCTTCAAAATTCCCTTTGGAAAGGTAGGAGCAACAGAAATCACCAACTCTTTATCTGTAGGAGGCCACATCAAAGATTTGAACCGTTTTCCTGTGTGTGCATCACGAACTCCTTTGGCTGCTCTCAGATACGGTTCAGTGGTCTTCATACTCTTAAAACCAGTCCTAACCTCCCGTTCAAGTTTCTTAAAGAACCTCCAATTGGTCCACGCTCTAAGTTTTCGTCTGGAAGTTTTCGTCCAGAGGATTCATGTTCACATTCTTCATCAATACCATCTGTTTCTTCTTCCTCGGATCTGCAGCGCGTTTCTGACTAGCAGTGAACTTCTTGCCTGGATCATTCAAGTAATCATGGATACCAGCTTGACGTTCGGCTGCTAACTGCTCAGCCGCCAACTTCTGCTCTTCGGTTTCTTCTGCCATACGCTGTTTTGTTGCACGATGTCGGGTTTCAACATTCATAGGATCATCGGTCGGATCGCTAAACTCTCTTCCAAACTTGTTCTCTAACTTGCCCCTCAAATCAAAAACAATAGTCATTAGCATCGTCACATCCCCCTGCAGTTGTTCGATAGTTTGACCTCGAACATCCAAGCGATTCTGCAGGAAGGCAATCTGCGCATCCTTTAACATGGCCTCCTATTCCAGTACAACAACCCGTTTCTTTAACTCAACGACATCTACCTCAGTATCATCATCATCACTGTCTAAACCCCCAAACTCAAATGCCCACTTCTCATATTTGCGCATATAATCATCAGCAATATCATCTGAATGACCAGCTCCACTACCACCCGCTTCTGAACCACCTGCACCCGATGAACTACCTCCAAATTCCATCATTTGTAACACTGTGGCAGCAGGAATCGATACAACTATGGACTGTGAAATGATAGGAACATTTTGCTGTGTAGAAATAACAGACGTGTCAATCACCGATGTATAAGCAACAGAGTTAGCAATAATAACCTCAGCAGCAGTGATCTTGGCAGCAGTAGAAGTAATCAACTCAGAAGTAGCAATAGTAACAACAACAGGAACCTCAGATGTACTAGTTGTAATGCTCGGTCAAGTTCTGTGCCTCTTAATCAACGGTACTTCATCTTCTTCGTCGTCATCTTCTTCAGGCTGAACAGTTGGAGCAACGATAGACATAATGTCAAGCGGGGATCACCTTGTTTCTCTTGAATGTCCTTCAATTGAGCAATTTGGGCAGCTAGATTCTCAGATGATAATTCTGGTAGAACATGAGTTAACGTAGCATTGAACGCATCAAGATCATCCAGAAAGGCTTGTCCAACATCATCCTCATCATTTGTAACCAAATCCTCGACTTCTATCTCTCTTTCCTTTGCCTGTATATCATGCTCCTCGGCTACAATCGCATTTACTGGAGGAGGAGGAGGTGGTGGAGCATGCAGACCTATAACTTCAGAAAACTGGCCAAACTTCTTCAGAGGGCACCTACCTACAAATACCGTCTTCAAGGTAGAACTGTTCTTCTTCATAGTTGCAAAAATGGTAGGCCCCATTGGCTTCATATTCAGCAAATTCACGTCTGTAGCATCCTTTGCTAAATCCGGGTAACGAGCATCGAGAATCAGCTGGATAAACCGTGGATATAACAGAAACATCCGTTTCTTGGACAACTCTAATATTTTCCTCATATTTTTGAAGATATAACCAGAGTAGTTATATTTCCAGTCCATAACTAATGAAACGATCGCAGAAGTTTGTGCCTGCCTAGGCTTATCCAATCCACCTTTGTTCTCCGACACACATTACATAAACATGTGTATAAGTAGTCTCAAGTATGCCGGAAACATCTTCTTTGGCAATGGCGGATAAGAACCTTCATAGCCCATCTCCATGAGTACCGGCAACACCTTTTCCTTGACATATGTGGTTGGATCATTGTAGGTATCTGTCAGCTGCAACACCTCCCTCACACAAGCCTCATTAACCACAATCTCCTTCCCCTGAATCTGTGATCATATGAAAGGTCTTCCATCTTCACCTCTCGGCTGTATCTGCGCTCTTTTCCAAAAAGAGTGAACCAAATCTTTGTATATTACGGGATTTGCACGAAGGGCGTAGGCAATCTGACAAGTGTTAAGCACCACAATCATCGCCTGAAACTCCTGAAAATACTCAGCCGTTGGATCTGAAAGATATCCCGCCTGATTGTGAAACTGTTCTTCAACCAGCATCACGGCATCGAAAGCTTCTTCCACCATGTCTGTCAAAAATCAACAGAGTTAAAAACCAACTAACGGAAGTAAACTGATTTAACTGAGTTAACACTAACTGGACAGGTCAAAAGAAGTCAAGGTTCAAATTAAAGCCAGTTCAAATTAGTTAAGGGGTTCAACAATTGAAAAGGACCAAACTTAGAATGAATCCGAAACATTCTCATCAATCCGGATTATGCATCTCGAATAGATATGCACCCCGGATGAAGATTCAATCCAAAATGATATCCGAGTTCATCATTTCGAATGAATATCTATCCGGAATGAACACTCTTATCAATCCGAAATGCTGAGTCTTTGAAGATTAATCCGGAATGAACACTCTTATCAATCCGAAATGCTAAGTCTTTGAAGATCAATCCGGAATGCACGTGTACCTGATCCGGAAAGGGCATTCCGAAATGTTTAGTTGAGAGAGAATCAGAGAAGACAAATTGTAACTCGGATTTTGAATAATCCGAAATAAGAACAAAGATACCAATATAGATTTTCTAAAATGGGCTTGGGCCTGAAAATTTAATTCCGGGTTGGGCTTGTGACAGGCCCAATCCGGAACAGTAACACATTGGGTTTGTCCAGAAAGATTTAAATGGGCCTTTCCGGACAAGTCCAATCCAGAACAGTAATCCTTGGCCAAATTAAGCCCAATTCAGAACAGTAACCTTAATTTCAACCATTAGACTTAAAAACCAATTTCATCAGGCCAACCCAAATCTTAAAGCACACTTGGCAAGTCCAATATCTATTGACAGAAAAACCATCCCACCAAAATTCATCCAGTAAACTAACCAAGCATCCAACCATCACAAGGATAACTTATTCAAAACAGACATAAACAATTAACACAGCATTGCTAAGGGATCAAATCGTTTCAAACGATGACTAAAGAACATTTTTCGATATTAGCAGGTTCAGTTGGTCTAAGCGATTGTCAATATACTTGTCCACTTAAATCCAAAACTAAACCCTTGTAGATTAGACTTTATGATATGCTTAAGGTAATTCTATACTAAGATACTCGTGTGTCCCATACCATGACATACCCCCGCGATCAAGGTAAGCACAACTTTTTATCATAGCAGGTGAGTATACCGAGGTCATCCTTAGTTTTACAACATCAGGCTAATGGTGAACAGGTCAGTACTTCCGTACAACATAGAGACCAATAGTGACTGATGAGGGTTAGGCAAATACCTTAGGAGGTACGTAAGAACTTAGAAATAAACTTTTGTTCTCTTAGGTTTTGGCCTTTCCATTTTGGCTCTTTTATAAAGATATCCTGACTGTGCCTAGATCTACATATAATCTGGATGCAACAGAAGGGCAGTCAAGATATCCCTGGATGACTCAGCAGCATAAAGACCCAAAACCTCAGATGTTGGCTATCTTTCAACGCAAGATTTTAGACCATAAAATCATATGCCTATAGTAAGTGACCCACTGAGTACAAAGTTCGTTATGTTTATATCATTTGACTTTTCCCATCCGGTTGAGTTTTAGACCTACCGACACATCACTTTCGATCCAAATGTTTATATCATTTAAATATATATATATATATTTAAATGAACTTTTTCTCCCCCTAAATTTGTGCTTAGAGATATGAACAAATTTATGAAGCAATGAAAACAATTGAAAAAAATAGTAAATAAACATGAAGATAGTAGATGCCTAGGAAGAAAACCGAATCATTTTGAGAAAATCCATAAGCACTTGAAAATGTGCGTTGCTAACGGGTTTCGTAAACAAATCTGTGACATTTGCATCAGTGTGGATTTGCTCAAGCTTTATGAGACCCTTTTCATAGCAACCACGTATAAAATGAACTTTAATGTTAATGTGCTTGGTTTTGGAGTGGAAAACAAGGTTTTTAACTATTTGGATTGCAGCATTATTATCACAATAAATCGTGGTGTTTAGATAAGTCAAACCGTAATCCGCAAGCTGATGTTGCATCCATAAAACTTGGGAGCAGCAAGTAGATGCTGCAACATATTCTGCCTCTGCAGTGGAAAGCGAAACCGTCTGTTGCTTCTTGCATTGCCATGAAATTAGTCGATCTCCCAGAAATTGGCAACCACCCGACGTTGAGCGCATGTCCCTATTACGGTTAGAGAAAGCAAACAGTTCAAATTCAGAATTTTTAGGATACCAGAGGCCCATAGATGGAGCCCACTTGAGGTACCTAAAAATTCGTTTAACAGCATGTAAATGAGAAAGTTTAGGAGCAGCCTGATAACGAGCACCCTGGCAGACGGCAAACATGATATCTGGCCGAATAGCAGTGAGATACATGCTGATCCAATCATAGAGCGATACATGGTATGATTAACATGCGTTCCTTCAACATCTTCATTTAGTAGAGTTCGTTCAACAATAGGTGAAGCCATTGGCTTGGAATCTGTAAGCTTGAATTTGGCAAGAACGTCGTGTACGTATTTTCCTTGATGAATGAGTATACCCTGTGGGCTCAGACGAACTTGAAGTCCTAATAACATGGTCATCTCTCCCAATGAGCTCATCTCAAATTTCTTCTTCATGATTTCTTCGAACTCACGGCACAAACCATCATTGGTTGAACCAAAAATAATATAATCAACGTAGATTTGGACGAGAATAATGTCCTTATCAACGCGTTTGATAAACAGAGTTTGGTCAATAGTTCAATGTGTGTAGTCATGAACAAGCAGATGCTCCGTAAGAGTAGCGTACCATGCACGAGGTGCTTGATGCAACCCATACAAAGCTTTGTCTAATTTATAGGCATAATCTGGCTTGTCAGGATCAGTAAAGCCCGGTGGTTGTGCCATGTATATTTCCTCTTTCACCTTGCCGTAGAGAAACGCAGTCTTGACATCCATTTGATAGATAGTAAAGTCCATATAAGATGAGTATGCCAAGAAGAAACGTATAGCTTCCAAACGCGCGACAGGTGCATAGACCTCATCATAATCCAGTCCTTCAATATGTCGAAACCCTTGGACCACCAGTGTAGCTTTATTTCGAACAATAACTCTAGTGTCATCCTGCTTGTTGCGAAAAACCCAACGAGTTCCAAGAGAGCGCTTTCCCTGAGGTAGGTTCACCAATTGCCAAACGCCAAGTTTTTCAAATTGATTGAGTTCTTCGTGCATGGCATCTACCCAGCTTGGTTCCTGCAAGGCAACATCAATACTTTTAGGTTCAATTTGGGAAATAAAGCAAGAATAGAGACAAGTATTGATATCCCCAAATTGACTACGTGTGCGAACAGCAGCGTTTACAGGACCAATGATATTCTCAATGGGGTGATCGTGCTGTAAACGTTGTGGGATTGGTGTAGCGGGAGCCAAAACATCGGTTGGCAAGTTGGTGACACTAGCTGAAGCAACTCCAGATGCCTCCCCCTCAACCGAGGCACCTGTAGAGGTATGTGGTGAAGAATCCACCGCACAATCGAGGGGAATAGGCTCGGGAAACAAGGAGGAGCCCAAAACAGGGGGAGTCCTTCAGCTGCCATAGGTGGCTCTGCAGGAGAAACAAGATCCTTAGTAGGATTAGGCTAAACAGGCGACGAGATAGATGGGGCTTGAGATTGTGAAGCTGTGAGGATGGCGAGACAGTGTCATTGAATCCAGGAGGATCCACACTTAGCTGCTTTAGAGTCTCATTTAGCGTGGCAGCGTCAGCGTCATCGTCGGAAGGAATGGGCACCGTTGGAGGGAAAGGCGTCGAACTATTTCCTGTAGACATATTAGAAGACACATCAAAATGATTAAATAAGGTAGAGTAGGCATACAACCAGTCAGGACCAATGTGTTTGTCCTTGGGATTTTCCTCCAGCCAATCCACATTGTAGGTTTCAACCACCATCTTCTTGATCTTCTTATAAAGGCGATATGTCGTATTTTTAGAATAACCAACGAAAATGCAAGGATCTCCGCGTGCTTTGAACTTTCCTTTAGCATCCATGAGCAGGAGTACACAAGGACATCCAAATTTGTGGAAATGCTTGACCGAAGGTTTACGACCATCAACCACTTCGTATGGAGTCTTCATGTGGCGTTTGTTGATCAGGGCATGATTGTGAATATAGCATGCAGTGTTAATTGCTTCGGCCCAGAAGATGAGAGGTAGCTCGGATTCAACAAGCATAGTTCATGCCGCCTCGATTAGTATGCGATTTTTACGTTCTGCAACCCCGTTTTGCTGTGGGGTTCTGGTTGCACTGAACTGTCGGTCAATTCCCTTGGAGGAGCAGAAAGAGTTTAAGGTAAGATTCTTAAACTCTGTCCCATTGTCACACTGAATAGCCTTTACCTTCGAATCTGTTTGGTTTTCCATAAGCGTGACAAATTGTTTGACTATCTCAGCGGTTTAATTTTATGTGTAAGAAAGAAAACCCATGTGAATCGAGAGAAGTCATCAATAATAACCAGACAGTAAGCCTTCCTTCCAATGCTGCGAATGTCTGTTGGACTGAAGAGATCCATATGGAGCACTCCTAAGATCTGAGAAGTGGAGGGTATGGCTTTGGTTTTATGCAGCTGACGGTGTTGTTTCCCACGAGCACATGATTCACATTTTTTGATCTGCATGAAATCACGAACTGGTAGATCTCTGACTAAACCACCTTTAGCGGCACGATTTAAATTCTTCATGTTGATGTGACCCAGTCTGCAATGCCATAGCATGGCGTCATGTTCAGTTGTCGAAGAGAAAAGGCATGTGAGCTTGTCAGAAGGATCCTGGTTCATATCAATGACATAGGCGTTTCCTTTTCTTGCAGCTTTCAGAAGAATCCAATCATCTGGAATGATTAAACCTGGTTATAGCACATAGCATCCTTTCTTTGTGAAGAGAACATCCAGATGATTATCACAGAGTTGAGACACACTCAACTGACTGTGCTTCAATTCTGGTACATAGTTGACATTCTTAAAACTCAGGGCTCCATTGCAAACAGTTCCTCTCATCGTGATTTTCCATGTTTCTGCACCTGCGAAGGAAACAAACCCGCCATCGAATGTCATTCAACTGCGAGATGTCTCCTGTCATGTGCCTGGAACAGCCGCTATCAATATACAATAATCGAACAAGAGCGTGCCAGAGCTGTTCCTGCACATTTCAACAGGTTTAGTTAGAAATGGGAACCCAGGCCATGGAGGATCTGGGGTTGCCTTTTGCATCAACATAAGTAACCTCACGAAATATCAAATTAGTTGAATATGAGGTTGATGATGCTTTTGATTTACTAGACAAGGGGTTAGCAGACTGATTCTTGGCCACTAACTTAGGCCTCCAGGTTACCGAATCAGACCTCTACACATTCCTAAGAGTGCTAGAGGGATTCTGGGAAACCGAGGGTCTCAAGAGTTTAACCGTTTTGTTTCTTGGCCAAGTTCCAGTCTTGATCAGAAGACTTAGCCACAAACCGAGCATTATATTGGCGATTAGGCATAGTCTTCTGATGTGTGGAGTACAAAGTATGGAAAGAGGTAAAGGTCTTTTAACAGTTTCAAGCAATGTGCCCAGAAGATCCGTAGTTGAAACAGGTCTGCCTCTTCTGGAAGAAAATAGTTCGTTTAGCTTGGGAAATTATGGGCAATTTGTCAGTTAGTTTCTTGCTGGTATTTACTGACGGCTGTTGCACGGTCTTGGGATTGGAGGTGTCCTGCGCACAACCATCAGCACACTTGTTAGATTTGTGATTTGAATTGCAGGATTTTGAACATGAAGATTGTTTCAAAACAGATGAAACGGGCGACTGTTGAGTTAATTCCTTAGTTTGATGAGAGGACTTAGCAGTTGCCTTTACAGTGTTTGAAGACGCTTCTTTGGTTTTCTTCTTTTTAGATCGGCGTGTTCTTTTCTTTTTAGGCTTATTTCTCAAATCACACTTTGTGACAAATTCTATAGAGGACACGAGTGACTCTACAGAAACATCATGTTCAGAAATTTAGCAGATGATGATGCAACCTCGCAATTTAGAGAAGTTTGAGGTTCTGACTCACTATCACGTTTAAAGGTTTCATTTGAATCAAATTTAGATTTGTGTTCATCTGCTTTCATTTCCGAATCCGTCCCTTGTATTGAGTCGCCAAATCTTCTAGAATAATGTCACCATCAACATTGACAGAAACAGTGAGTTGGTCATCGTTAACACTGTCATTCCTAGGAGATGCATCAAAAGATGCGGCCTCTGAAGGTGAACATTCGATATCCTCTGCTGAAGATGAATTTCGGTATCCTCAGCTGAAGATGAACATTCGGTATCCTCAGCTGAAGATGAACATTCGGTATCCTCAACTGAAGCTGATGAGGCCAAGTCATCTGTTGATGCAGATCCTGCAGCTAAATTCATTTTCTCATCAGTATTACAGCTATTAATCATTCAAAACATCAGTATCAGAATTTAAACTGTCTAAATGTTCAACCCAACCAACACTGTTTGAGCATGTAAATTGTTCAGTAAGAAAATGATTTAAAATGTCAAGGCAGGTTTATAGAAAGCATAATCATCAGCTGAATTGTCTGAATGTATATTCAGACATTCTTCCTCATCATCCTGTGTGATGTCCTCAACTAAAATTTCTTCTGCACATGAATTAGACACATTAGTATCGTTCACAAATTTAGTTTGAGCATCAGAAGATTCCTTTTAATTAACTTTTGTAGAGGATGTGGATGGTTTTGCCTCAGGCACTTCTGTCTCCAATTCCACCGTACTCTCAGATGGACGATTACTAGTTTCACTAGGAAGTGATGTAGAAGCCACAAACACATCATCCTTCTTGAGTTCAGTGGGTTTGGAGAACTTAGGGTAATAGGGCACCCATGATTTAGATAAATAATCAGACGGTTTACCATACATCATTTTTTCAGAATTTTCGGTTTCTTCCTCAGTTTCAGGCATTCTAGTGTAGTTATGATCATATGGTGGAGGTTCCCTTTTGTACCCAAGACCCTTAGTGAAATTCTTTTGATAATTAAGTTGGAGGTCACATAAGTCCTTGAATAGTTAGCTAGAAGTTTCAAATTTCTTAATATTTATTTCATTTTCATGAAGCTTCCCTGTCAAGGAATTCAGCTTGGCTAAGGCTGCTTGAAGTTCTACGTCCTTTTCAGCTAATTTTAGCTTGTAGTCGTAGTCCCAACATTGCTGTTGGTTCAAGTCTAGGTAGCTGAGCCACATCTGTGTTTCTGCGCTTTGATCTTCTCCATAAGGAGCTTGTTCTTATGTTTAAGGGCGATGTTCTGTGACGCAGCTTGTTGATATTCAGCCACAAGAGTGGAATTGTGGCCGCATATTGAGATAATTTAAAACGACAACTATCAGAACAAAGTATTCGATTTAACGTTTCCGAAAGATCGGGTGTCTCAGTTGTGTGCGCCATCATGCAGTGGTTGCTGTTCTTGGATAGATTCAAGGTTTCCATTTGAGCTGCAGCATCTGCCCAGTTGAAGCCCTCATGCTGTTGGGCCACAAGTGCTGTGGACTTCCCGCTTGAGCTGCCAGATGGACTCGTAATTGACTTGGAAGGAGAGACGGGAACCAACTGTCTGTCACTGCTCTTTATATCAGCGACCCTGGATGATACATACCCTGATGGTGGCTTCTTGCATTCCCTAGCGAAATGGTCTGGTTCATGAAATTGGTAACACTTGAGTTTATCCTTTGTGAGACCAGTCTTCAGGTTGGACAAGGGTTGCCTTCCATACTTTTTCTGAAATTTGTTGACCTGAAAAGAAGCCATTGCTAAATTCCAGGAGACATCGATCTCATCTAGGTGTTCAAGCTCTTGATCATTGATGCCAGGAAGGATGGAGGGGTCAAATCGCCTGCCAAGAAGGCGTTCAAGCTCTTGATCATTGATGCAGCAATCGCCGGTTTCTCTTCATTCTCCTTAGTGAGAAACGCAGAGTTGGGTGCGGGTTGAGCAGAGCCAGGGACTGGTGCGACTGTCTGAGGAATAAGGCCTTGTTGCACGGTTTGAGGAGTTGCAGGACTGAACACCACGTTAGGATACTAAGCATGGTACTGTGTATGGACTTGAGCCGCAGAGACCGTTGTAGGATTTGGAGATTGAAAACCGTAAACATACTGAGTGTTTTGAGGCATGACAACAGGACTGTACACCACATTTGATCCACCTGGTTCTTGTGTAGTTCCCTGCAGAGGACTATAGACGAGATTCTGTGACATTAAAGCTGCGTCTGACCTGTCATCCATGCGGCCATCAGACTGCTCTGATGATTGATCTCCTTTTGTTTGTTATCAATTTCACATGATTTGATAGTAGCTATCATCTCAGTGAGAGTGACATCGTTTAGGTTCTTTGTCTTTTTTATCATGCCCATGTCTGCATCCTAACTTTTGGGCATTGAATTCAACAACTGTCGGTTCATGGCGTTGTTTGTGAGGGTGATCTCAGCTGAAATCATCTTGGAAACCAATTTCACATAAGGGCGTATCTGATTTTCGATGGTTTCCCCATATATGTGATTGAACAAGCTGAATTGTTGATTCAGCTGGTTCACCCTACTCACTTTCATGTCGGCATTTCCTTCGTAGAGATTCTGCAACTCACTCCAAACCTCTTAGCATTTTTACAGTTCCTGATTGCGATAGATATATCGGGTCCTAGAGCCATGGTTAGTGTTGCAGAAGCTTTCTCATCTTCCTCTATGATTTTGACGTCCTCTAGAGTCCATAAGTGCATGGGCTTGGGAATTTTCGTTTCGGGATCTTGCTATGTGCTATACACTATGGTTCTTGGACCATTCATGATGCATCTCCACACGCGGGGTTCCTTTGCCTTACAATATCGTTCAAAGCGGAACTTCCACTCGTAATATTCATCTCCGTATAATAAACGAGGCACTTGGTGGAAGTGCCAATCACCTGATCTAGCTCTTGGTGGAGGGCTAAAGTTTGTGATTGCAGGGCTGCCAGTGTGGCATTGGTCAGGTCCTGTGCGTTCATAAATCCAGCCATTGAAACTAAATTAATTAAATTTACCAAATTTGATTTAAAGTTTAATTAACTTAAGTGATTCTAATGAATAGTGCTCAATCCGAAACAGTCAACTCTGCAGTCACTATGGTCAACCCGGAAGATTTTTCCGAAATGGCAATCCGGAAGTCAAAGATGGTCAACCTAGATGAACTATCCGAAATAAGTAATCCGGAATGAAGAATCCGGATTTAATAATCCAATTTGAAGATCAGAAAAGAAAAATCCGAGAAGAAATCCGAAGCAAAGACCGAAATACAGATCCGAAATAAAAATCCGAAATGCAGATCCGAAATAAACAACTCTGAAATGAAATCCGAAATCGAGAATCCGAAACGAAAAATCTGAAATGCCTGACTTATTTTCGAAATATCCAGAACAGTGACCCAATCCGTAACAGTGTCTCTGCCTTTTATGCAACCGAATTCCGGAATTAAAGGAATTCAAAAACGGCAACAGTAACTCGGATCACAATCCGGAATAAAGCAACAGTTACGGATCAATCCGAAATGGACGATCTCCTTCGTGTTCTTCGGAATCCGGAACAGTATTAAATCGGAATTATGAGAAACTTCTTCGTGTTCTTCGGGATCTGGAACAATGTCAAATCTGAAATCTGCAGAGCTTATTCGAGTTCTTCGGAACAGTACCCTTTGTCGATGAACAACACTCCGGAATGTTAGAAATCGATCCAAACAGCAGCAATAAACTTCAAAAACTTCTTCAATCAGCAATACCCGGAGCTGTATTAGAACAGTAGGCTCTGATACCAATTGTAAGTCCCGTGGAACGGATCAAACAGGTGTCGCTATCCTAATCAATTGCGGAAATTATGATCAGGATGAAGAACAACTTGAATAACTTGAATAAAATAACTTGCATACACCAGAGGATGTTAGATACAAGTTTTTGTGATCAACTCTCTAACCCTTACCAAATAACCTAACCTCACTATTTATAAATATGACAAAGTCTAAAAGTACAACCCTAGGTCTACTAGGCACTAGGAAGCCCAAACTAACCCAAAAGCCGAAAAAAAAAACAATATAAATGAATAAACCTTTAAGCTCCAAGCCCAACAGTATCGATAGTTGTTGAATAGAATGCGAAAAACTTTTGCGTCTTGGTTATTGTTTTGTAGTTGATTATGCTAGTACAGTGTTTTGTAATAAAAATCGAGTTTTCATCATCTTAGCCACTTTCAAATCATCCCATTCCATACCCTTAGCCTAGCCCCAATACAACCCGTTCAAGACCTTTTGACATGTGTTTGATAATTATGTTCGGTGGTGGAGAATGATTGAGTTGCAAGCTTATGCGGGTATATGTTCTAACCGGGTTGTGTGTTTACATCAAAAGTGCTAATGTATTACTTATTAGCCAAATTATGAGCCTAGTGGAGAGAACATTGTGAGGGATATGTATGAATCATGAGTTTCAAAGGCGGGTTAGTCTTGGATAACCATCTATGTATGTGTTAATCATATTAACGTTAAATAGTTTGAAAATGATAAAAATTATGAGCCGAGTATAACATTAGACCTTAACTCATGTCTCGAGAATGGGAGATGTGTTCCTTATTCAACCCACGTGAAAGTGAAAGACAGATTTGCTTGAGGGCAAGCAAAAAACAAGTGTGGGGATGTGATATGTGGTCGAATAGCATACTTTTGATTAGATTTAAGTTTTGTAGGTTTACGAAGTTTTAAGGAGCTATTCGGGAGCGTTTTGGAGCATCAGGACGGAAAACTGGTCAACCGGGATCACGAAATGGGAAAACAGGAAAATATGTTTTAGAGAGGCCGTCGCCGACGCCCCCCTGGGCCGTCAGCGACGCCCCTCTGAAGTTCCATTGGAGAAAAATTGCCGTATACAGTGGGTTTACTTTCTAGGGACCGTCGGTGATGCCCTATTGGGCCGTCGGCGACGCCCCTCTGATAGTGTTGTCGCTGAATTTCAATTTTTAACGGTTTTTAATGATTTGTTTGACCCATTTGTGAGGAGTCACGAGTTTGTGAGCTTTTGAAACCCATCTTGGAGCCAAGAACACCAGACCTTTCATCCACAACCAATTCCAATCGATCCAATCATCTAATCATCCGATTGATCATCTTTGATCATAACCCGAACCTATCATCATCATCTCCTTCATCTACCATCCACCTTCACCCTTCATCCCAAACCCTAACCATCATCGTCACTACCTTCAAAGCTTCTTGATGTTTTTGATCAAGCTCCAATCATCCTGTGATCAAGTTCCGTTCACCATGAGCGGCTAATTCTCGAGGGTTTCACCCCGGTGTAGGTTTTTGTAAGTTCTAGGGTTTAACATTGCTTTGAGTTTTGATTTGTGACAAATTGTAATTTGATTTGAAAACCTATGATAATTGTCTTGCATTAGTATTGTATTCGTGAATTGTTGAATGAGTTATGAAATTTGATTATGCGAAATGTTTATGTGCGATTATGCCTTGTCTAGGTTAGAATTTACATGTTCTTGGTAATGATGTCACACCCTGGATTTCCAACCCGAAATTCATACACCGGTGAGTCCGGGTGGGGAATAGCGTGACGTCAGTAGATAATCATCATAATCAATTAAACACGGCACAGCGGAAGTCTTGGAATAAAATTGAATATTCGAAAATACAAAATAATATACAGGCTCGTAATAAAAGATCCATAGGCGGATCACAAATTGTACATGGAAAGAATATAAAACAGACTTTGGGCAGATTTAGGATTTGCAAGATCCTCTATCACTACCGAGCACTTCCAGCCTATTTTCGTATTGTACCTGCAGATTAGTCTTTTGAAAATACGTCAGCTTTTTCTGGTAAATACACCCAACCGACTCGTTTTGAAAACATTCCAAAAATGTTTTAAGTGCGTATCAGCACAAAATCTTTTTATAACTTGGTTAAATTGACCGTCCAACCTTGTTAACTGATTTACATGTTTGTCATACATACGGGGCTCGGTACAAGACCGAGTCACAATTAACGTATACACCACTTTGGACTCACGAAGGAGTCAATTCCTCCCAACCTTGTGGGAATGCATAACTGAGCGTCTATCGGGTATATGCCTACACCCGCGCTAAGGTCGTGGCACTTTCTATTTTAATGAGCCGAGAATATCCAGGACACAGTAGTTTACCCCCGATGTTTAAATTATTAAACAAAACTGATGAAAACATAATATTCGGATTTACTATCCCCGAACCGACATTCGATTTAATCACATTTCCGACCAAGCGGTAATAATTTACCGTAACCCAAGCCCGTATAGGGGAAATAGGTTGAGAGTATTTACCTGAGCTTTTCTTCTTTTATTTTAATAACTCAGCCGTATTCAAAATGAGGTAAGTGCAGATAGCATTTACCGGCAAGTCTCTAGTCTTGATTATGGCATAAACTAACCAATTAAATACTAACGGTCTTATTTAAGTCATTGACTTAGACCGACTAGCGTACTTGATCAAAACGTATGACGCTAGATTAAACGAAGATTGGATAGAATGTAGTTTAATCCCAACAAGTACATTGACTAGTATAATATTGGTAAACTATACACATTCTGGATTTTGAGACTTAAATGACAAGGTTAAACCCGTTTTTGTTAATTTCCGTAAACTAGTTACATATACTTAACCGAGCGCATAAAATCAATATCGGGTAACCGGATAAGTCATGGAAAAGTTCTATATGCCATTATACTTTAAATAAGTTAAAATATCAGTAGGATATCAACTTATATGCACGTTAGGTTTTAAAATGAAACTATGCCTCATGAGGGCATTTTAGTAATTATATACTGTATAAAAGAAATTTGAATACATTTTAAGTTATCATGAGTATTCAGGAAAAATATTTTATTTATGATATAATATCAGTAGGATATCAATTATATGTGTATTTTTTCTTTATGACCAAACTATGCACCGAAGGGGTATTTTGGTCATTTTACACATAGTTTATAAATTATTTGGGATTTTGAGTTTATAACATGTACCTACTGTAAATATGTTTAGTATAAGTTTCAAAGTCAGTAGGTATCAAGTCTTTGTCAATAATGTGGTTTAAAACCATACTATGCGCCGAAACGACGCTTATGTCGTAAAATGATGTCTTTATGCGATGTTCATGAAAACTGATGTTAAGTTTAGATTAAAAAGTCTTAGATATGTTATTTAATATAATATATCAGTATGTAAAAGATTTACCTTGAAAATATTTGATTAAAACTAGTTTATGAGCTACAAGGGCTAAAATCGCCATTTATTGACATAGTTTAAGGACTTGTTTGAAACTCAGTTTATAACTTGGTTTAACGTCCCAAACAATCCTACTTATAATATTACATAAGTAGAAAACTCATTTTCAAGTTCATTACTATTTAAAAACTTGTTTTACGTAAAAATGACATTTTGGTCAAAGATGCCATAATTTTGGAACTTGTGCATAAACTTAGATTCTGATTATGATCATGTAATATAACCTCAAAGGGTTATGCTACATTATATTAGGATCATAATGCAACTTTAGGTCAGTAGGTATCTAATCTAAATCGGGTCACTCGAAAGTCAAAGCAGAAGTCAAACTTCGCGACTTTCGGTTGCGAACCGTCCCTAGAACTGAAATTGACGAGCCGAATATGTTCACACATGTTCTAATAATATTACCAACTTGTTTAAGTGTCAAACTGCTTACATAACATATATAAGACCAATTTATAATTTTTCTGAAAAATGGCCTGTTTGACTTTTTAATAACTTAACTTTGACCCGTCAATTGGTCTAGCAAACGTGATCTTCTGGAGGTGCCCTTTGTAGGGATTAACACCTACCTTATTACGATCACTTAGCCATGTTCGTTTTGAAAAATGGCTGGACCATAATGGTCTTAACCGAAAGTCAAAGTGTTTTCAGTAAAACGCTTGACTTTTGGGTATAAAAGCCTATAAACGAAAATGCACAAGGAATGAACACTTACCAGTGATTCCTAGGGTGCAAAAGAACTATGTTGGATGCTCCTTTTAGCTAGGAATTTCCAGAGGAGGGATAAGAGTGAATAAATGAGAAAGGTGCAAGTTGGAATGGTGAACTTAAGCACCTATTTATAGTTGGAGAGCTCAAAGAAGGTGAAGCCAGGTGTTTAGGGGTGTAAGAGGGAGCTTACAAGTGTCCCAAAACGTGACATAACAGTTTGGGAAGCCATGGTTTTGAGTAAATGGTTTTTGGAGCTTTTCTTGGCTCCAAACAAACTTTCTGCAGCAGACCTGTTCTCGCGCCCCGCGAGAGACCCAAGCCTGGTCTCTAGCCGCCCGCGACCGCCCCTTGGCTTGTTTTAAAGTTTGACACTTTTAACCCCTTACTTATTAAAGCTTCTAAAAACCTTTTTAAACACCTTTTTGGCACTTTTGGCCCTCCGTATCAAATACTTGGCATACCCGGGATTATGCCCGGATATTGTCGAGCTCTCAGTTCGTTAAAAGGTCACCCGGAGGTAAGAATTAACATGTTGACACTTTTAATCCCTCCATTATCCAACTTTCAAATCTTATTGGATTTAATTACTCTCGTCCAACAAACAGGACATATATGAGAGTTAGGACTACCTAAAGGATTGCTTAGAGGCTTATTATAAGCATGTTGATTCTGATGTCACAGCGACATATCAGTCACTCAGAGGCCAAATTTCAAGCATGTTGACATATCAGTCACTCAGGTGCTAATGATTTAAGCATGTTGACAAATCAGTCACTCAGAGGCTGTTATTTATGCATGTTGACATCGGACCGTCACTCAGAGGCCCAGTTTGAGCATGTTGACGCCTTTAGTCCTTATTGGTCTTTAGCAGACTATATTTAAAATACAACACGTGTCACTATACTATTGGACACGATTTTTTGCAGGGTGTTACAAATGAAGTGCATTGTAGTCCGTTGTTTATAACGTCGATAGCTTTTGGCACCTAAACCACGCATCACTAAACTCGCTGATCATTGTCACAATTGAATTGAAACCAAAATGTGTTGAAACCCTAGGATTTGCATTACCGAACCGGGTGTGAACCTTTTTCTCAAATAATTGTTTCGTTATCGTGCAATTATCTATGTTATTAGTTATGTAGTCAAAACAAGTTCGTAAGATAAATCCGACATCCATTTCAAACAAACAATTATATAAACAATCAAAATAGCAAGCTTCATAATAGTGACACTTTTACTTAAAATCAACAACATCCTTTCTCAAACCACAAACTCTTTGTGGTTCGACCTCTTACTACCACTAACGCATTGTTAAGGGTAATTAAGGCATATAAAATTATCTTTGACCGGGACGCGATACTACAATCAGTTACCTGCCATACCGCTCCTACCACCTGGAGCACCACATCATCAGCAAGAGCCAGATCCAGATTCAGATTCCGACTCGTATGCATAGGCGTTTTGTATTTAGTATTAAGATGTATAAATATATATTGTTATGGATGTACAAAGTTATGTTATATATGTTATATTTAAGTTTGTTTTCAGTTATTCGATTACTTAATGATTGTTTATTTTGAATCGACATTGAAATATAATACGGAAACAATATAATATTCAAAATGTTAAATAATATTTACACAATACAATATTTGAATTCTTTTTAAAATGTTGAAAACAATATTAAATTTAAATAATATAATATTTTAATGGAAATGTAATATTTAAAAATAAAATGTAAAAACAATGAAATATTTAAACGATCGAAAACGGTAAAATAATTTTATACAAAAAATAAAACTTTTTAAAATTTAACATCTCGAAATACACCAACCAAACACCTATTTTCACTAAAAAAACATCACCCTCCAACAACAATGAATTTACCCCATCAAAACACTTTTTTTTCAACTCAAAAAAACATCAACGTCCTAGACGAGTCATCTAGATCTAGACGGGGCGTTTAGTCCCCTTAAATTCTATGCGAGACATTCCCTTGCTACCTTCTTGAAATCAGTACCTAGACGGGTCGTCTAGCTCTAGACAACCCATTTAGGGCACCAAAAGTATCCAAATAGGTAGCAGGGTTGTGTGAGTAGGTTTAGCTATATATATTACCTTGAATTCCCTTGTAATTGAGTTTGGTGGCCGGCTACAAACCAAAAACAGAAAAGAACTAAAATTTAATCAACCGCATATTGTCTTCTTCTCTAATACACGAACTAAGTTTCTCCCGACCCAAGTATAAAGCTTGCAAGTTGTGCTTAATTTGTATTCTTCGTTATAGTTCTTTTATTACATTGTTGGTTTCAATAACTATAACTCATGCGAGTAGGGTGGATTCTAAAAAAAACACAAATAGAACTAGAAGACCAAAATCAAACCGAACAGACAACTTTCATTTTTTTTCAAAATGTTGGTGTGCTATGTTCAGTTCAAACATAGTGATTGCCAAAAAAAATTACCTATAGACCAACTTAAGGATGGCGAAACAACTACAATCAGCGGAGGATTTAACATTGTTACCTTAGTCGCCAAGCGAGATGGATACGAGAGCAATGGGTGGCAGCTTTCTGAAAATTGGACACGAACGGAAACTGGTGTGTGATAGGGCTGTGCAGACTAACCGAACAAAACCGGGTTTGTAAATTAGAACATCACAACGCACGATTTATCCAATGACTTGGGTTACCTGGTTCAAACGAGTCAATGGCTGGTCGGCGAGAATCAGAAACCAGCTTCTTCTCCGACACTGCTGCGTTTTCCACGGTGGTCAACGACTGCAGAATCAACAATGGTGCGGTGCAACGGTGGCGAGCGGGTAGTCACGAAGGTAAGGTGAAGCTTTGACTAGGGTTGCGTTCGATTAATATCATGGTTGAATTCTTAAGTATGGAAAAGACCCCGATTGATTCGATGCTCAGGATGGAAACAGAACGGCCATGAATTTGGAAATGAATCAAATGTGATTGTAGTCGGTCAAATAGGCTAAAGAGAAATTCAAAACTAAATGGAAAAATTCTATATTTAAGTTTGAGGAGAAGATGAGCTGGTATCATTTAAAAATTTTAAATCCATTTTATTTTTTTCCTTTATATTCTTTTGTCAATTACCTGATTTGAAGAGCAAAATAGTAATTGTAAATTATGCAGTATTAAAATGTTTATAGCATTTCGTATAAGTTGAAATACATTAGCAATCCATATTCAAATAGTTTTGTGCTTATATTTTTTTTATGTAGTAACTTGAATTATTAGTTATCTGACATAATAACATGTCGTAGTACTTATAACATTCATTTAGTTAGGGTTTTGATGTTACACACAAGGTGCAACATAATTAAACTTATAGATTTCTCTCTCTTTTGATTCAACGGCAACTTTGTCTTACCCACATATCAAAACAATGGGCCCTGATATTTCTTGTCAAACATTTATTGAAATTATTCACAAACTCTTTGCGATTTGACTTGGAAACAGCGTGTGACAACCACAAAGATGAGTCTGGGTAATACACAATAAGAGGGTGCATAGAGCGTAGGATCTGCCATTGTTATAGAAATAATATCATATGAAATAGGTGTTCTTTATTTTTTTTTCATATCTTATAAACTGAATATAATAGGATATATAGCAGTTGTTTTTTAACCTCAGATAATGTCTCCGTTGCAATATTGTAAACCCTCGAGAAACAACTTTTGAAAGAATACTCTTGACATTCACAAATTGAATCCGGAGAACAGTAAATGCTATAAAAAATGAGCATATTGACGAATGTTGCAACAAAGATATCCCTAGTTGTGGCCATCGATAAATTTTCTTTCTGTTTTAGATAAATGAAACCAAAAACAATCAAATTTGACCCACCCTAGATCCTAAACAAACACAACTCAATTCCAAAAAAACCCTAATTTGCATACCAAAACAAAATTCATTATCAGCAAAAAACGCACGTGTACAATAACCAGTAAAAGTACACTCTGCTTTAGGCAGCCATTGGAAGAAAGGAAAGTGAGAATCCAGGTTAAAAATATAAGATGAGAGAAATCCAAATGGGATTACTTTGGAACCAAATGAAGACTTTCTGTTAAAATTAAAAACAATACAGATGATTAAAAGTTACCTATTTTTTTAGTTCCAGCTATGAGCTACTGAATAACTTTACATAATATTTCATCATACAGGTGAAGAAACATTGTATCAACTTTTAAAAATGCCCTTTAAACATATATAATGGTATATGAGAAGACAATACAACACACATGAAGAAGTATAAAAAGTGAATTATGCTACAAGGTATGTAACAACTCAAATTTTATGGCATACCTCTTGTGCAGATCACTGCCCCATCGTTGAACGCCTTGTAGGCTGATTTGTACTCCTATAAACAGTAGCATACTTGTTCAATCCAATACACATATAAGTAAATCATAATTTCACAAGTGGCATACCCATTTAGAGATCACATTTTCTCAAGTCTTTTGTTGAGGCCACTAGAAGAGTAACCCACCATCTCCATAGCTGATCTCATCATCTCACAATCACTCATCTAGGGTCTCATTGTTTATTTTTTAGGTGTTGGTAACAAAAAATACCTGCACACCAAACTCGAGTAGACAAAATACAAACATAAAACTAAACCTTAATTAGCTTTTAAGAAACATAAGTTGCACAAAACCAAACACTAAATAATAGATTAATGTAAAACCCCGACTGCATATAAAACAACCTGTGGTGGAAACGTCGGGGAGTCACGTTACAAATTGTTTCACAACACATGGTACTTAAAGTTTCATTGTTATTGATTAATTAAATCGCATTTTCTTGTGATCATAAACACAGCACAAACAATTGTTCTTTATTTTAAAGCAAAACTAAGGCCCGTGTCCGTGCTATGTGTAGCATGCTTTTGCAATCATCAAACATTCATACCTCAAAGATACGTGAAAATAACGTTAGTAATGAATGTTGGTGAGTAACATAGGTTTTATGGTCAAGTACATGGCTTCAAATTTGTATTGCAATACCTGGTCCGACTACCAGAGTCATGAATGAACAACCATGAAATCAACTTGTATTATATATGTTCGGTATGCAATATGTTTAACCAACTTTAATAGTTGGTATAAGTAAGAAAACCTGGTAGCCATGAATCTTGACAAAAGTGTGTCTTTTGTAAAACTGTGTAAGTAACCAATTTAAAAAAAAAACTTGGTACGGTTTATATATCATTAATTGAAAACCTTTTTGCGACTGTGTCTATACCAATTGTCTTGTTTTGAGTAAAAGCATTCGTCTTGGTTTTGTATAAAGCAATTGTCTTTGTTTTTTATAAATCAATCATCTTTGTTTTGTTCGTCGGATTTGTCCATAGATTCACGGGTTCTATCATTCCTTAGTGGATACTTCCTGATTTAATATCGGAACCGGGAATAGGTTGTTACACCTTTAGCATTAATGAATGTTCTCGTATCATAGATAATGCACCAACAAGTTTCACATATAATTGAATAGCATTAGGTTATATATATAGAAACCATATATTTAGTTTTGAAAACTCGGAAAAAGATTAGGAACATATGAGTTACCCCAAAACATTTAGAAAACGAAAAACATGGACTATGTACTCACAGGTTGCATAGATGTCTTGTTCAATCGTGTATGCAAAGCTAAGTGTTTCTTAATTATGTTGGATAATTTATATAGTTAGTGTGTATTGTGGTTTAAGTTGAAATCAGATAGAATGTGGTTTATTAACCAACCGAGCGAACGATCTCGTATAATATGGTTTATAATACCTTACATTCTAATTTGAATGTGTCTGAAGGTGTTTTGACTCGTTACGACTTGTTAAAGTGGTCTACGCCACTTTAGCGGGTCCCCGTATGCATAACTGCGGGTCCAGATGGTTGAATGAGTCCTATGACGAGTTTGATATGTCAAAACATGCTTACTAATGTTGTATGATTAGTTTATATGTCAAAAACATTGCCTATATAAGTTTACAACTCATTTTACGCAAAAGGGTATTTTTCACTATTTAAAAAGTATCCAAAGTTGACTCGCCATTTGACTAACCAAACGACATGACCACAAGGTATAACCTCAGAGGGTTATTTCCTATATTACAATGGTTATATAAATGGGCTTCATCGGATCATAAGGTTGACCAAATGGGTCAGATTCGAAAGTCAAAACAGAAGTCAAACCGCTCACTTTAAACTAAGGAATAAGCACTAAACTAGAAATGATGAGCTAGACATGTTAAAACATGTCTAAAAATGTTACAAACTGATATGGTGACAAAAATTTAAGTTTTAATACTTAGAAACTCATTTGTCGTAAAATGCATTTTTATTCATTTTTTACTTTTATTTCATAAAAATTTGACTGGTCATTTCGTCTACTAAACGTGATGATCAGCGGGTGTAATCGCGAGAGATTAACACCTTCATTATTACGTTCATGTAGCAAAATTCATTTTAAACATTGACTTGACCAAAATGGTCTAAACCGAAAGTCAAAGAAAAAGTCAATTTTCTTACCTTTTGGCTCATAATAGCCAAATAAATAAAATAGACTAGGAGAAACACTTACTTTTGTTTGGAAGATTGATTAGAACTATGGAATGGAAGCCTCAATACAGAAGTTAGCTCTAAGAGATTGATTTAGTAAGAAAGAAAAGAATAGTGTGCTTGAAACTCAAGAATTTAAGCCTTTATATAGTGATGGAGGATCAAGGAGGTGATGACAAGGGTTTGATGAGGTGTTAGGATGTTGATTATTGTCCTAACAAGTGTTCTAACCAGATGGAATGTGGCAAAATTTGTGCAAGGTGGCAAGGTTAAAAGATAGATGGCAATGCTTGGTGCTCAGGCAAATATTTTGCTTCTGGGCATCTCATACGGACCGTATGGAAATATGTCATACGGTCCGAAGGCCTTCTAACAAAAAAATTTCAGTTTTTGGCAGTTTTGGCCCCGGACTTTTATTATCGCTTGTTTGCCATATGTTGATGCACTTTATGGACGTCACTGTGCGAATAGGCTAGAAAGAGTGTGTATTGAATATTGTATAGATTAGATACGAACACACGACCCAAGTGCGAACGAGTATTGGCTCGTACGAGTGACATGTACCTCGTACGAGTGACAGTGTGCCTCGTACGAATGTCTTTGTTACTCGTACGAGTGATAACATCTCACTCGTACGAATGACCCTTCGTACGAGTGATAACATGCTCGCTTCGCACGAGCTGTTATGTCTATAAATAGGTGTTGAGTGTTCATTGTTTTGTAAGTTTTGGATGTTCCCTTAGGGGAAACGCTGGCAGATTCTCTCTAGGAACTCCGCCAGCCAGTCAAGATGTATACTCTTTCGGTATGAATGAATGAAATGAAAAGCTTTCGCTGATTCTATGCCTACATGTCTATTTCGTTCTGCTGAATTTGTACTATCCCTAAAACCTCCGTCTAGAACCGCCGCCGCCCCTGGGACTTCAAGTGGTATTAGAGCTTTGGCTCTCTTCCTTGTTTAAAACCAAGCTTAGTGTTGTGTCTGAGCTAGTTGTGAGGTTTCTAGAAGTGTTCTTGAACTTTCAAAAGGAAACTTAAGTTTTTAAAAGATAACTTGCTTAAAACTTCTTGTACCCAGATAATTTTCATAAAAACCTTAGAATACATGGAGACATGTTAGGATCTGGTTTTTCTTAAAATTTTCTATCAAAGTTCAGTTGGACATATTTTCAGGTGAAACATGTGCCGGAAAACTCAAAGGAATATTCTTGTAGGGTTGACCAAATCTCTGGACTTGACTGTTTGGGCTGAAAAGCTGATATTGGAATGCTTGTCCTCTTTACCAAAATTGTGTAGACGACTGACCACTTTCGAAGAAACTTAGAAACATGTCTCTGTTAGAAAAGGAAATTTTCACCAACCAACCATGCAAAAAGATTCCTCTCTGCAAAAATCCAAACTTCAGCGAAAAACATCCGTGCGAATAACCCATCCGCACGAAGAACAAGACTGTTCGTGCGAAAGACCAAGTCATCCGCAAGAAGGACCTTGTTCGCACGAAGCATCGGTTGCCCGCACGAAAAAACTATTGTTCGTATGAACAACCTGGTTCGTACGAAGAAGTGTGACTCGTACGAATCACTGATTCGTGCGAAGAATAAGCTTCTTTGATCTGTTTTTCGTGTTTCAGTTTTCCAAATATTTGTGGTTTCAAATATTGTGAACTTTAAAAGGAGACTGTTATTTTAAAAAATAATCTCTAAACCATTTAATTTTCATAAACAAGAACATATAATGGGTACTAATCTTTGGGATTGGGGGAGTGGTTCAAGCACAAATCAAGACTCATCACAAAGCTATGATTACCGCTAATCAATGGGCGTGTGTAGCAAATTAGAATCAGAGCATTCAGACTCTTCTTATACGCGAGAGTGAAACAGGAAATAATAAGCGTCGACCAAAACTGAACCATATGAACGATTATCCTTCGTGGAAAAGTCGTTTCAATACATGTTTTACTACACCGTACAAGGAATATCTCAAAGAAGCAGGATCTAATCCAACCTCCTTCGCCAACTTAGATAAAAGCGATAAAAAGGCCTATGATTTAGAGAAGAAGGCATTTGCTATCCTTACATAAGCACTTCATAAGGATATTTATCATCAGTTTGTGTACTGTACCACCACCAAAAATTTGTGGGATGCTTTGGAAGCAAGAGGAGAAGGAAATGCTGCAACAAGAAAGATAAGACATGATTTGCTGAAGAAGAGTTTGAAGGTTTCATGTTCATGGAGAATGAAACGCTAAGCAACATGACAACACGTTTCTACCATCTTCTTAGAGAAATGTATTCAAACAAAGTGTTAGCATCTCCACAAGAAATCGTGATGCGTTTTGCTGATGCCTTACCGCCAAAATGGAGTCAATTTATTGACTTACTAAGGCATACAGGTGTTCTGGATGTGATTAGTATATATGAATTTGTTCAGAAACTGGAGAACAAGAATGAAGAAGAAATCCGGAAAGCAAAAAGGGTTTCTGTTTCACAAAACCCTGAGATGTACTTTGGAGGTATTAACACAGGTGTTAGTAAAACTTAGCAACCAAAACTCCAAACCGCGTTTGTGTCAAATGTTAATCCCTTTCTACCACCACCAGTTCAAGCAGATCAATCTGCTGGCTCAACTACTCAAACCTATGGTCAAGTATTTGATCCTAAAGCCTTTCTACCACAACCTCACGTTGTTACACCTCAAGTCCCACAACAAGCTTCTCAACAAGCTTTTTAAGGTAACAACTTTCAACCTGCAAATCCTAATACCGTCAGACTTGACACATCACATCTTTCCAAGGTCAGTGTAGAAGTTGCTCGGGAACACATGGGACTTCTAAACACCATGGTTAGTGCTTATTGTGGACTAGTCGCTGGTTAAATTGGAAACATCAATTTGACTAATGAAGACTATCAACAAATAGACAGAGATGAGATTGAATTGATGGATATTAAATGGACGTTTGCAAGTGCGGTCAGAAGAGCTAAGGATTAAATGAGCAGAACTGGAGGAACAATTTTGGAAAGTAAGAAAGATACTAAATGTGGTTTTGATAAAGTTGTTGTTACTTACTTCAACTGTGGTGAAAAAGGTCACTTCAAGCGTGAGTGTACTCGACCAAGCAAACAAGGAAATCACAACCCTTTCCGAAATCAATCACAATCATCTAACACAACTCATGTTAACAATGACCAAAGAATAGTAGTTGTTAACAACCCAAACAACACCTACCAGTCTGGACCTTCAAACAACACAAACAGAGCTTTACTAGTACAAGAAGATGAAGGATGCGATTGGTCAGTTCAGTTGGGGAACGAGAATCAAGGAGGATCTGCGTGTTATGCCAAGATAATTAATAAGATTCAGTTCAATTGGGGAACGAGAATCAAGGAGGAACTGGTGTGTTATGCCAAGATAATCAATCAGATCAAACATGTTCATAATATTGACACTTCTGATGATGATGATAGGTCTGGGTATAATGGGAGTTCTGACGAGGAAAGTTCGAGTGTAGGTGGTTATGGATCTGATTCAGATGTCACGTTAAGGATTGATATTGGGGTCAATGAATTGCTGAACGAAGCAGAGAAGTTGAAAAGTCAAAAGGCTGGCTTGATAAGAAAAGCAGAAGTTGCATAAAAAAAATGGAGAAAATCTTTATAAACAGTGCATCCTTTTCTCATCATATTACCTTCATGGCTAATGTTGTTAGTTCGACAAGTTAGGTAAAATATGCAGTAACTGTGTTGAGTTGAAAACTAAATTTGAAACAATAAACAGTCACAACAAAAGCTTAGTAGTTGAACTATCAAAATGTAAAGAGGCTAATCTGGCTTTAATTCGAAACAAAAAAGAACTCAAATCTGTAATCGAGACTCTTAAGAAAGCATTTCTGACTTAAAGAAACAGTTTTGAACAAGCAAACAGGAATTAATAACTACATTGATATCCTTGAAGAAATGAAAAAGGAGTTAGCCATTGCCTAATGCGAACACGATGCAATTAAGCTAAAATTGGAGAGTTATTCTAACTCCCGATATGTGCTTGAGGACATCATTGACGTTCAAAAACTTAAGGGAGATGTCAAATGCATTGGGTATAAATCGTGTCCACCTCCATTGAAACACAATTATACCAAATTGCTTGATGAAGAGGAAATGCCATGCTTTGAACCGTCTGTACCTCTTAATCCTGAAGAGTTTGTAGCAGGATTAGGGTTTAAGCTGGACAATTCCTCAGAAGCACCAAGAAAAACAGAGAACTCATCATCTGTTGTTGATCAATATCCATCTATAATAAAGGAAAATGATTCATCAGATGATGAGTCAGACAAAAGTGATTAGGATCAATCTCTTGATAAAGAGAAAGGGGTAGAAATTCCTTCTACTCCTGATGTGAAAACTGTTGAAAATCAAGGGAATGATCCTATGAAATATGTCAAGACAAATGTGTCTACATTTGAAAATAATAATGTGTTGTATACCTTGATTAGGGATAAGAAAATTTACTCAAACAAGGACTTTCCGATCAAAAATGTAAACCCAACTTCAGTTGATCAAGTTTTTGAAAATTCAAGAACCAAATTTTTGGAAAAGAAGAATCCAATCAAGTCACAACCATTATTTATTTCAAAAGAAAAACAACAAGGAAAGTGAGCTGAAAAACCTAAGGTATCAGAACCAAAGGTTGAAGCTAAAGGCGCTCACTACAAGAATAAATTAAAGAATGTTAAATTTGTGAGTTCAACTGGTACTGATAAAATCGAGACTTTTGAAAGCATGTCTAATATTGCTATTGTAAATCAAGTCAAGATTTTAAAAAATAACAGTCAAAACAATTACACTCAAGATAAAAATGGGTGTGAAGATGAACCAAGTACCTCTAGACCCACAAGTTCAACATCAAGTTATAAAACAGGATCTCCTAAGTTCAAAGGAGAACATGTTTTAAGTGTGGAGAGTTTGGCCACATAATCAAAAATTATACCAACCCAGCAAAACCGAAGTTTGTTGAGAAAGATCCTTCTAAAACAACTTACCAACGTCGATCTGTGCCACCTAAACAAGACAAATGTATTGTTAAGAACAAGAAGAAAAACAGAGACGTAAACAAGTTTAAATATTGAGAATGCATTAAAACCAAATGTTTTTGATAGGAAACTAAGTTATCAAGTTTAATAAAACCAGAATTGTTTAAATCTATAAATAATAGTCAATCTGGTAAACATAAACAATCTTGGAAACCTAAAACCGGTAATGTTTCGGGGGGGGGGGGGGGCACAAAGTTTCCAAATCATCAAGAAATAGAAATCACATTTCCTGATGATAAGGATCAACCCAGGACCACTAAGGCTTGGGTCCCCATCTCAAACTAATCGGGTAATGTGATGTGTAGGGTGTTCCAAGAGGAACTGTGAATAGTCATTGGATTGTTGATAGAGGAGCATCAAGGCACATGATAGGCGACTTAAGGCTCCTTTATGATGTGAAAAGCATTAGAGGAGATTATGTTGCTATTGCTGGAGATAAGGGCGGATACATCACTTGAGAAGGAATGGTTTCCAATGGTGTTGTTAGTTTTGACGAGATCCACTATGTTCGTCAAATTGATCACAATCTTCTAAGTGTTTCTCAAATCTGCGACAAGAAGTTCACGGTTCATTTTGATGATGTCGGATGTTATGTGCTGAAACCCGGTTTCAAGATTCCCAAAGAATGGATTCTCTTGTCGACTCCAAGAATTAATGACTTGTATATTCTTGACATGA
Organism: Scalesia atractyloides; assembly: GCA_947069175.1. NCBI lineage: Eukaryota > Viridiplantae > Streptophyta > Magnoliopsida > Asterales > Asteraceae > Scalesia > Scalesia atractyloides. The sequence goes on along the minus strand of CAMTDV010000116.1, from coordinate 18,279,665 downwards.
GCCAAGCTATTACCATGTCTACACAAGTTACATGTTTTGTCTCAAAAGTCACCGAAAAGGAATCAATCTCTAGGCATAGACGTATGGGACAATTCACTTGAGAAAAATGAACTATTTAGTGAAGAATAATCTTGTGAGTGGTGTACCAGTCAAGAACTTTCATTTACAAGACGTCTGTATATCGTGCCAAAAGGGAAAGCAAGCTCGAAAGTCCCATCCTGCGAAAAAGATTAACATGGTAAATATGCCTCTGGAACGTCTTCATATGGACCTCTTTGGACCTATGAAACACTACCTTTGGTGATTCTTATTTTTTAGTAGTTACTGATGACTATTCAAGATTTCATGGGTTAATATGTTGACACACAAGAGTGAAGTTCCTGAAATCCTCAAGAATCTCCTGACACTACTTGAAAATTTGCACAATTTGAAGATAGGGAGAATCAGAAGCGACAATGGCACCGAATTCAGGAATTATGTTATGGATGAGTTCTGTTCTTCTAAAGGCATTTTACATAAGTGAAGTTCTGGTTACACTCCACAACAAAATGGTGTCGCTGAGAGGAAAAATAGAACTCTGATTGAAACAGCAAGAACTATGTTAGTTGAATCAGAACTTCCTGTTCGGTTTTGGGGAGAATCTATGGCTACTGCATGTTATACGATGAATAGAGTTCTTACGGTGAAGAGGCTTGGGAAAACATGTTTCGAGTTGTTAAATAAAAGGAATCTAGATGTGTCTTTCTTAGAACCTTTGGAGCTTCATGCACTATGATTGATCCACATGGTAAATTCGGTCCTAAGGCTACCGAAGTATTCTTCCTTGGATATGCTGCTCCTAATTTCAGAGTATGGAATTTATCATCAAAGAAGATTGAAGAATGTGGTGAAGTTAAGGTTCAAAGATACACTAAATCAGTAAGAGCTCTGGGTGCTCCTTGGATGTTTGACTACGATGGACTATTTGACTCCTTTAATCTGCCAACTTTTGATGATGCATCTGCAGCTGCTCAAATGCTACTAGAAAGTGATACTGCAGTGACTCATCATTAGTTCGACCAATTATTGTTAACCCTCTCAAGTGTCTACTTCGGTTACAATCTTGTTCAAAATGAGGAATTCGAAGGTGCTGCTAATTATAATGTTTCATTAGAAAATGATGAGTTCCATGATGCAAATGAAGTTACTTCTAGTCTTGTTCAGGGAATTTCTGATGTCACGTCAAATGTTCAAAATCAAGGGACGACTGAAGGTCATGCATCTACATCTTCATCAAATCCAGCAAACGAATTAGCTGTTGATCTAAATATCAACAATTTGGGTATAAATTCTCAAGTTTCCGATGTTCCTGAAACTCGAATCCATAATACTCATCCTCAGCAGTATATTATACGAGATGTCCAAAGTGGTGTGCAGATACGTTATCAGCTAAGGAACAACAAGAATGCTGGAACAAAATGATTGGTCTTTTGCCTGCTATGTTTGCCAAGTTGAGCTAAAATCTTGGAAGGAGGCAATGAAAGAAGACTCATGGGTTGAAGCAATGCAAGAAGAACTTCAGCAGTTTCAGAAGTTGGGCATGTGGAAATTAGTTGATAGGCCTAACAACTACAAGAAGATTGGTACAAGATGGGTTTACAAGTGTAAGAAGGATGACCGTGTTGTTATTGTGAGAAACAAAGCAAGATTGGTTGTCCAGGGCTTTAATCAGGTAGAAGGCATTGATTGCAATGAAGTTTATGCACCGGTAGCACGTCTTGAGGCCATAAGAATTTTCCTGGCTTATGCGTCCTACAAGAAGTTCACCGTTTATCAAATGGATGTGAAGAGTGCATTTCTTTATGGTGTGGTTGAAGAAGAGGTATATCTTGAGCAACCGCCTGGTTTTGAAGATCCAATCAATCCTAAGAAGGTTTGGCTTCTCAATAAGGTGTTATATGGTCTTCATCAAGCTCCTCAGGCTTGGTATGAAACGTTGTCTTCCTATCATCTGAAGAATGGTTTTCGACGTGGATTGATCGACTGTACTCTCATTATCAAGGAAGAGAATGAGGATTTATTGCTGGTACAAGTATATGTTGATGATATTATTTTTGGGTCAACAAATGAGAGAATGTGCAAAGAATTTGAACAGGTGATGCAAGAGAAGTTCGAGATGAGCATCATGGGAGAAATGAATTTCTTTTAGGTTTGTAAGTTCTTTAATCTACGAAAGAGATTTTCATTCATCAAACAAAGTGCGTTGGGGATATACTCAAACGATTTTAAATGGAAGACTCAAAGCCCTTGGGAACTCCATTAGCTCAAAATCATGGGATCACTCCCGATGGAATGGGTGAACATGTGGAACCGTCTCTTTATCGTGCTATGATCGAATCTCTTATGTATCTTACTGCTTCAAGACCCGATACAATGTACCCAACATGTCTTCTAGCTCGCTACCAGTCTAATCCAAAGGTTCCTCATTTGATGGCTGTGAAAAGAATCTTTTGTTATTTGGAGGGTCACCCGGACACTGGTCTCTGGTAACCTAAGAATGATAAGTTTGATTTGACAGCATTCAGTGATTCTGATCATGTTGGCTGTAAGATCGATGCAAAATCAACCTCAGCAGGATGTCAGTTCTTGGGAAATTGCCTAGTCACGCGGCAGTGCAAAAAGCAGACTTGTGTAGCTACGTCAACCTGTGAGACTGAGTATATTTCAGCTTCTAGTTGCTGCTCTCAGGCTCTATGGATCCAACAGCAACTGCACGACTGTGACTTTGAATTTCTAACTACTCCTATTTATGTTGATAACGAAGCTGCTTTACAGATCACTGGCAATCCTGTACAGCACTCAAAAACCAAACACATTGAGATTAAGTATCATTTCATACGAGATTGTTATGAAAAGAAACTTATCAATGTTGTTAAAATCCACACCGATCACCAATGTGCCGACTTGTTTACAAAAGCCTTTAATAAATGACGTTTTGATTATCTTCTTTTGGTCAATGGCAACAAGGTGAAACTCGAGTAGATCATCATTCGCTAATCATTTTTCATAAATATTTTCTTAAAAACTAAAAATTACAAAAAGATTTTCTATTTTTGTCACACCCCGACCCGCAGCGGAAAAGGTGATCGGGGCATAATTGGGTTATCATCAAAGCTCATGACATTTATTATATGTTTCATATTCATTAATACAATTTAATGGAAATAAATGATACACCATATTCTAACTATCTGTCTAAGCTTCTTGGTTCTCTTCTAAGGCATATCCTATGTTTTCCTTGCTTCAACCTGTTCACCTGTATCATGTGTAAAAAGGTTTTGGATCAACATAATGTTGGCGAGTGAATCCTATGGAAAAACATTTGAACAAGTTTATCCAATTGATTATAAATACTGTGCATACCACATATGAGTAAATGTAGATGTAAATTTATTCACACAACACATAATATTGAATATTAAACTCACATACACCAAATGATTGTTTTGAGGCACGCGATGTTCGACTCGTCTCCCACGAGGAACTGATGGGCCTAATGAATGAGTTTTGAGGCACGCGTTGTTCCACGAACTGATGGGCCTAATGAATGAGTTTTGAGGCACGCGTTGTTCTTACGAACTGATGGGCCTTAATGAATGAGTTTTGAGGCACGCGTTGTTCTCGTCTCCCACGAGGAACTGATGGGCCTAATGTATGAGTTTTGAGGCACGCGTTGTTCTCGTCTCTCACGAGGAACTGATGGGCCTAAATAATTTGCATACGACTTTGACAATATGTAACACATCACAACCAAACAATAGTTACATTCTAATTTAGTTCATATAATGGTATGGCACGAATTTGCATAAGAGAATTAATTTAAGCGACACATGATACACCCCAAAACATGAATAAAAATGGGAGTTTGTAAGAATTCACTCACATTGGGTGCGTTCGGTTGATGACGTTGATTGCACGCGAAGTGGTTTTAACCACAAGTGAGATTAAACCTAGATAAATCGCATTACGGTTTGGTAAGTAAACGGGTTTTATTAATCTATTTTAGTAGGTTTGTTGGGTGTATTCTTGTGAGTTTGAGGCTATTTTCTAACCTTAAAAATGTTATTTTTAAGTATTTATAATTGATTTTTAATTAAAATAATTGAATAAAAATAATAAAAAAATATTTTATTTTTGCTACAGTAACTTTGACCGTTGACTTTGACTATCGTTGACCGGTTCATAGGCATATTGTTGTGCGCCGGGTGAGGCTCGAACCCGAGACCTCCCGTACGCGTGCACGCAGCTCTACCAACTGAGCTACGTGTCTAACCCGTTATATATCCGATTTTAATTACATATATATTAATTAGAATTAACAGAAATCCTTTATTATTAAAAACGAATTAAATCTCAGAACCGGTGTGCTCCACAGGTCTCGAACCCGGGACCTGTGGGTTAGCGGACACACACTCCACCGCTGGACTGTGTGTCGCACTTGATTATAAACTCAGTTATCAATATACTTAACATATACTTCAATCAACCCGGTTTAGTTTGCTGAAAAAGAAGAATTTTTATCAAGGCGGCGTGTGAGGGACAATACTCGAACTCGTGACCTTAGCATTAAAAGTGCACACAGTCCACCGCTGGACTGTGTGTCTAACCCGGTAATTATCTTGATTTTAATTACACTTAACCATTACTGAAACTTCGTCATCTTCACCGGTTTTAACCGGAAGTGGTGACTGACTGGTTCAAAATATTGATTCATGTTTCTTTAGCGTTTAATGATCATTTACAAACGAGATAAAAGTAAAAAGGAAAGGAATTAGGCGTGAAAAGTACCGACTGATTTTACTCTGTTTTCCGGCAGAACTCCGGCGACAGAAGTCTTTTTCCGGCGACAAGTATCTTGCAGCAGAGAGTCTTCCGAAGGCTTGAAAAGGTTGTGGGTGACTTCGGTAAAAGTTTAGGGGGTTCAGTAAGCTCAGAGATTACTGATACGGTTTTCCGGCGAAGTAATAAAAATTTCCGGCTAGTGAGTTTTCGCCGAGAAAAGGTGCGATTTGAGTGTGAAAGACTTCTGGCGAGTTGTGGTTGAATTTATAGGATAGTATTGAGATGAATGGGGTCTGAATTCGGTCTTAATTCGGAGTCATTCGTTCTCCGGCGGTTACAGCTGATGTCGCGGGTTCAGACGTCGGTTATAACCGTCGTAATAGTTAATTCATCGGTTATATTGAGCGAAAATGTAATTAAACGGCGAAGTCGTCGGGATTTCCGACGACTGTTATTTTGGGCGCAATAATTTAATTTCTGAAATTGAATATTTGAATTAATTGTTTTCTGTTATTACCAGAAAATCGAGATGGCGGAGTGGTTTGTCGGCTGAGAGATAAGTCTTTGGTTGAACCGGATACAGACCCGAGTTCGAAACCCGGCATGGGTAAAACATTTTTATTTTGTTATTTTTATCAGTTTTTCAAAAACTAAATATATATCCCCGCATAATAATTGATTACGGATCGTTTAAAATTATTTTGGGCATTTAATTCGCAACGAAAAATTTGACTGACTGTTCGGTTGATAAACGGAGCGGGTTTGGTAAATCCGTTTTTGACGGATGTTACAATTTTCTCTTGATTTTATATTTTACGGGGAGAAAATTTCAAGAAAAATACAAAAACATGAGAAAATACAAAAGTACAAAAATATGTCTTTTATTTAGTTAAGTTTTTACTTATTTACCTTCTGTATTTAAGGGGGAGAAAAATTTAGAAAAGTACAAAAATAATAGAAAATCAAAAAATCAAAAAATGAGTTTCTTGGAAAGATAAGAGAAGACGATGATACACCGGTGATCTGTAAAAAATGGTCAAAAACATAAAACAAAAATTGATAAGTAGCTTTACTAATGAGGTATCGGTAGGCTCACAATCAGATTAAAATGTGCAAGTTGATATAACATAATGGACTGAAAGTCAGGTGGGAACCATTCAATGGCATATGGTCTTGGTACCGAAATTTCGTTTGATAGTATGCCGAGGTTCTGAGATATGCGGATGCTTGCTTATCATCTGGGTATCATGGTTGAATCTTTTACCAAAAATAATAGTGACGCAAGTCTAGAACTTCCATTATTCCATACATGCGTGTAAATACTGCATACAACCATCAATAAGTGATAAACATATCACATTCACCCAAAAATAAGTGATAATATATCACAGCTGTATGCGGGAGTTAAGTTCGCCTCTTTGTCGGTACGATAGTACTAACCCGTTCACAGATTTACCCTTGTGCCCTGCATGCATCTGAAAATCAAGTTCCTCATCAATAAGTGATTAATCACATAGGGCTTATTTTTAATCAAAATAAGTGAGTATCTCACATCATATACGTCAAAACAGATGATAAGCAGTATACTCACCGGTAAGATTCTCTCTCGTGCATATCTTGATACAGGAATGTGTCATGAAGTGGTTGAACACCGGCTACTAAGTATAATTCATACATTTATTCATATCTCCTAATCATCATTACATCTGATAAGCTGCGCTTACGTGGACAACAATACCGACAATCATAGTAGAATACTTATTTATTTATTTAATTTGATGTTTTAAACAAAACTCGTTTTTGGCAAGATTAAAAGCTAGTATGATTTTCTTACCTTGAAGCTCTGAAAAAGAATGCCTAGTAAATACACAGTTTGTTCTTATCTATTAATAATTATTTTTAGTTTACTCTGTTTAAGGATTTTTAATTTTGCCAATGATAGAAGCTCAAAAAGTTTTCTACCAAGATTCTCCCTAAAAATCATTTGTCTTGCTAATCATAACTTCATAAAGTACTTTCTTACAATGGGTAAACTCATCTCAAAGAACAAAATCTTTTTAACGAGCACGTCTCCTAACTTAACTTGTGAATCTGTGTGGATATGTACAATGATCTAAACATGTCAACAAAGAACCTAAGGTCCTCGAAGAACTGAAAGTCCAGTTTTGAAAAACTTGGACTCATACGAATCAGAGGTCACTCGTACGAGTGATTGTGCCTCGTATGAATGAACCACTGGTGTCTGGTGCGAATGGCAGTTCTTCGTACGAGCGGAGGTTCTTCGTACGAGTATCAAAAGTTGGTATAAAATGTGATGTAGTACTTTGGTACAACTTTCTCTTCACCCTTCTCACATCATTCTTTTACTCCTCTTTAAGTTGTTTATGATATTTTTATGGTATGATTGACAGTGTAGGCATACCTTGAAGATAAACATCTTAAACATTATTTGACTATATGACATTACCTGACACGAACAACAAACTTTAAGCGAAGAAACTTTTTAATGAAAAACAAGTTTTTCATGAATAATCTTATCTTGAACTTGTTTGTGCGAACAAGATGTTTTTGATCCGTACGAGTGAAATATCACTCGCACGAGTAACCAGCTGTTCGTATGAGCCAGTTACCCGTACAAGTATTTTACTTGTCTAACAAAATTTGTTGTTCGTACAAATCAGTTGTTCTTTGTACGAATAAATTGTTATTTGTATGTGTCAGTAGTTCTTCGTGTAGGGAATCCACACATATAGAAAGTTGGAATAAAACTTTTTATGTATATTCCCTAATGAATTTATGTTCTTATTTGTTATCTTTTATGCACAGAATGGAACAAAAAGAACATAAACGAAAGCCCGCAACGAAGAGAACTGACAAGTCAGAAGTGGAACTCATGTCATAACCAAGACATAACATGGTGGCCTACTTAGATCCGGAATATAAATTTGCTGAGTACAATGGTATAATGAAGTTTTTGCGCGACTCAAGGATACATTATGCTATCACGCACAGTACTATACAAGACGTTAATCAAGGAATTTTGGGATTCAGCTAAAGTTGTTGAAGTGAATGGGCAGGAACTTATCCACGGAAGAGTAAATGACTTAGACGTAGATACCTCTATTGAAACCATTAACTCAATATTACAACTTGGCGACGATCCTGAAGCTCCAATCTTAGTACCTTTGAAGTGTCAACATAGATGTTTGTTTCGAATGAAATGTGTTGGAGATTTTCTCATAGGATAACTAAGCAAAGCATGGTTGCCACTCAGATACAAGTTCTTTCTACATGTTTTAATTCAGTGTTTGAGCAATAGACGAAGTGGTTATGATATGGCAAATAACGACTTGGTTGGAATGATGATAGCTTTGACATTGAACAAACCGTTCAGTGTTTCAAACTATATTTTTGCAAACATGAAGGAAAACCTGAGAATAATCGGATATGGTGGAAACAAGTTTTGGATGTATCCTCGATTTCTCCAGATGATCTTGAATGAGCAACATCCGAATCTTCCGAAGAATGAAAATGATGTTCTGAAAGTTGAAGTTATGATGGAACATTCGTTGAAAATATTTAGAGGTGTCGCAGCAAAACGTTACAAGGAAAGCACACATCCCCGTAAATTGTTTTGTTTTCTTGCAAACGATGAATACGCTGCACCAGAAAATGATAAGTGGCGCCATGTTGACTGTGAGTCAGATAATGAAGAACCAATTTTGAAAAAGATGATCAAGATAAGTTTGGTCGTCAAAAGGGAAAAGGTAATGATGATGACGGTGATAATGCTGGTAATAATGGTAAAAGTGATGTAGGTACTACAAGTGGTGATGATGGTAGACAGAAACGAAGCACAAAGTCTATTGGACCATCGTCAGCACAACCTGAAATTACACAGCCTACCACCTCACATCAAGAAACTGTATAGGAACCAGTTGCAGAAGCCCAGTCTACCTTTACAACGGAGGAGACTGAACCTATAATGACAGAACCCACTACATTCTCTGAACCACAACCTTCAGATACCACAGCAGCTGAAACACTTTCGGCTGAAGCTACTCCAGTTCAATTACAACCTACCACTTCTTCAATTCAACAACCCAGTCCACAATTCATCAACAAAATACAAAACGAAGCAGTCGTTTATTCTCTAAAATGGAACCGGATGAGAAAGTGGATTTTCTGTTCTCAGTTGCAAGCTGTGGCAATCCAGATTAACAAGCATTCGGAGTTTATGTCTTCAAATCGGAACACAGTTGTCAAACAACAATTGGAGATAAATTCTTTGAACGAGACTGTTAGAAAATAGGATTCTGAAATTGCACAGTTGAGAAAAGAAAACGAGCGGCTAAAGGCTGCAGGCTGAAAGGGAAACTCAGCTACAACAGATGAGAGCAGCTGATAACTCTCGGGGGATTGAATTGAATAAGCTGAAAGAACGTAGGGCTTCTGTACAACGATTTGCCGAAACATTAACTGCTAAGCATAACGACTTAAGAGAATGGTATCATTCTCGTAATGCTACACTGGTTGAAGGCTTTAATGGTATTAAAGACGTGTTTCAAATGAGTAGAAAGAGGGTGAACATTCTATGGAATGAAAGATGCAAAGCACAGGAGATCAAACGTAAATGTGATCAAGATGGTGAAGACTCTGGTAATCCTCATGCTTCTGCCTCATCCTCGCAACCAAAAGTTTCTGCTTCAACTCCAATGATAGATTCTAATGTAGAGCAGATCGATCCAGTTACCTCCAGTGGTACTCAAGAGGAAACCGGAAAGGTTTGATGATTCTGGAAAATGTTGATGACCTGGATTCTTAATCAATTTTGGATTGAAAATCTTCAAGGGGAGTTTGTTGATACAACAGGCATTTCAAAATGAAGACCGAAGACCAAGCAATAGCCAAGGGGGAGTTTGTTGATACACTTTTGTGTCTGTTGCTTGTTCTTAGTTACGTCTGTAATTGTACGGTCTCTATTTATTGTGTCTGTATAGTTTGGTCGTGTAAACCAAATAAACATTCTTACGACCAACAACATTCTTCGTACTGTTGTTAGGTGTTAGGTGTTGGCACTATATAAATAGACATGCACTTCTCAGCTAGAAAAGATATACAACAGTGGACAAGAGAAAGAACACAGAGAGTATATCCTGAGTCTGTATGAACATTGTATGTATGTGTTTGTACCAGTTCTCTTCTGTTAATTAAGATATCGAATCTTTGGTTATTTTGCGTTTCTTACTTTGCTTTGGTTTGAATACTTACATGGATTCCGCACTCGTATTTGTGTTACACAACCAGGGAAGTATGTTATCTTGATCCTCCAATTGGACCTACACCATATTTAACACTTCTAACTTGTTATTTAAGTTATATGAAGTGTATTAAGGCATACGTAACTTGGATTTTGTCTTGGAAATGTTATGAATATCGTTTTGTTCGATCGTACGGTTGCATATTTATTAAATAAATATAGAATTTTATTAAATACGGACACAATTGAAAATTCATAATCTTTGAAACTGGCTATTGTTACAGTCTCCCCTACTTTCGGGCTTTTGGAAATTTCGCCCCGAAATTTATTAGTAGGAGACTTGTTTGGTTAAGGTTGGAATAATTGAAAGGTATGCGTAGCTTTAGATTCTAAAGATACGGAGCATCATTTGGTATTGTAATTAGAGATCAATGTGTTAGTGTTTACTAACAAAGTATGATAAGGTACTATAAACTCTCACTAGTTGTCGAGTAGGCATTTGACCTTTAGAGCTTATGAACATGGATTGTGTTTCCAAGTTCATGGCAAAAATGGTATTGTATGGCATTATGTCATACTTTAGCAGTTAGTGTTAATCATAAACAAACAATTGTTTTGCATGGAATCCAGGGTTCTAACCTGTAATATCTAACATGAAAGGACTGACGTGTCACAATAACATTGGTTTTGGAAACAAAAGTCATAATTACATTTATTTATTTGTCAAAGGTACAAGCTAAAAGATGAACAAAACTGAAGTAAATTAAAACTAACGTAGTTACTAAAGTAACTAACATTTTCTTGATTAATTTCCTAAGCTTTATTGCTCTCTCTTTATCCCGCCCAAATTAACTTGTGAACCTGGATATACAAAAAAGTTTACGGAATGAGCCGAATGCTCAGTACGGAATAATAGGCTCAAATAACAAATAATGCTCAACTGAAAATGTTATCTAAATAGAACTTACGGTTAAAATGATTCGATGGGAAGTAACATAGTTTCATAAATTAATTCGTATAGTCCGGATGTACCCATGAGTCAAACTTAAAACGTGACAATACACAGATAGCTACTCTTGTATATTTATCACATGAGATGGCGAGTTGGCATACCCGTTATCCACCTCCTTAACTTAAATCCTAGGATCGATCCATACATCTCTTAATAGCCATACGTACAACACTTGTACTTAAGAGACGTCGTGAATTGATCTTTCCATCACAGGAGGAGCACATATCAATGCCGCAACAACATACTCGTGGGACACTCCACGATAAGCGACACTCAGGGTATCAGAGTACAAATGATCTTATTCACATAACTTATAGCAAATATATTATCATAACAATACGTAACATATATCGGAACATGTGATAACGAGTACAACTAAAACATAATACTATCGCATGACATGAAAGCTAAATCCAATAAATTATAATAAAAATAGGAATCCAACAGACAGTCAAATGAATTGATAATCCAAAGACGTTAGGAGTTTTAAAAGATATATGAACTAAACCGGGTTTATAACTATCGAATATGAAGCAACAAGGAGTGGGGGTAAAGATCCGTACCTTAAATGTTCCAAAGCAATGCCAACTTATTCACGAGAGCGTTCAAAGTTATTTACATATGCGTATATTATTTTAGAATTATATTGTTGTTTTGTGAATCAAGCATTAATATAGGTTCTTAAAAATCATAATTCATGTTTATTTATATACCTTTACTATTTTAGAGTTAAAATACTTCTATAAAGAGTTCATGAAAACATGTCCCATTTTGTTTTGTATAATAAGGGCTATCTGTTTATAAACATATGATCTATGAAGTAAATTACTACTATTAAGATTCATGAAAGCTCGATTTGGATTTTTATAAGAAAATCATGTCTTGTATTTACTTAATGATATGATATATAGTAGTCATTAACTAGATAAATATATATACTTTTATTTATAAAACTCAATTTTAGTAATATTAATGTATTCACAATATTACGAAATCTTAACTTCGAAAATATTTTGAATAGGTTTAAGAAAATCATGAAACATGATTCTTAATAAAAGACATAATGTTTCCTGTATCACTTTTAAAGAAAATAGCTTATAAAATCAACGATGTATACTAAATATGATTACCACTTAAAATACATAATACCTATATAAAATTTTGAGTGTTAGCTAAAGAAAGAGACTTTGACTTACTACTTCTATAGTTCCACAATAAATTATAACATATTAATTCATTCATCTTCTTCGTATTAAAGATTGAGAAAAACGCAGGTTATTCATTTATGTTTATATACTTTACTGATTAAGTCATATAAGAATAATAAGAATGGTAAATAAAGACATGAGTTCATGTATATATACCTGAAGTTTAGGATGAACAATTGGTCGGAATAACAAAGGTTTGCTGGAAAACGAGTAGGTCGGCCGGATAATATTGGTTGCGTCGTGACGTTAATCACGGTGGAAGTTAACTATAGAGTGGAGAGTGGACATGGGTGACGGTTTCATTGGTCTTTGTCGGTTATATTTTTCGCCGGAATGATGAGGTTGACGTTAATGGTGGTTTTCGGTGCTTCTAATGGATAGAAGAAAGGGAACAGAAAGTAGAAAAACTGGTTCGAGAGTGCTTTGGACGGTTCGGTAGTGTTTTGATATTCTAACAAATGTGTGATTGAACATTAGAATATTACTTGTGTCTTTATTAAACATTAGAATATTACTTGTATCTTTATTAATCGTAATTATATTTAAATAAATATATGCTTATTAAAATACCTTGTTTTACTTTTTTGTTATTAAAATATTTTATGTTTGATTTAACTTAGTTTAGACGTATGTATGTTTATCAAAAGAATATGTAGAAATTCTCCAAAACCTTTGTTAATAGTTTTAATTAATCGTCAAAACTTGAAACAAATTTAATTATTTTGTATTATACTATTCGGTTGATACACAGAAGTATGGATCATAAGATAAATGTTAGTTTATTATTATTATTATTATTATTATTATTATTATTACATCTCTAGAAAAATGATTTTAAATTTATGGTTATTACATAACTATTTGTATAAAAAGACGCAATAAGGATTTTCATGTAAAGTATAACTATATAGTTACCAAGGGGATACTTTCTCAAATAATTCAGCAAGCAGGAATGAGTTGTTATACCTATGACGCTCATTCCCGAGTGTATACTTTCTCGAGCAACACTAGAAGCTGGAATGATGGATTGATAAATAGGAATCCAATAGGGTAAAACCAAAGGGTTTCCTAGAACAGATTGTTCAATTCCCGGTGGATACTTTTTCAAATAACACTACACTGGAAGCAGGAATGATGGATTGATACGAAGGAAAGCATGATGATAAATCCAAATCGTCTCCTAGAATAGATTGTTCATTCCCCAGTGGATATTTCCTCAAACAACACTAGAAGCGGGAATGATGTATTGATAAATAGGAAACCATGAGGGTAATGCCAAATGATTTCCTAGAATAGATTGTTCATTCCTAGTGGACACTTCCTTAAATCAACACCGAAAGGGGGAATGACGGATTGATAGATAGGAAACCATGAGGGTAAAACCCAATGGTTTCCTAGAATATATTGTTCATTCCCTAGTGGATACGACAAATTGAGCAGGATTTGCAACAACTTGGTTTGGTGTAGAAGTAGAACCACAAACGTTAGTTGTATAACCAAAATGTCCACAATTTGAACACTTTCAACAAAGGACATTGGCATGTTCATGAAGGTTACATTGATTGCACAGGGGTGCGCTTCCATTAAATGGTTTCCTAACGGGGGTTGAGCTGGTTGGTTAGAAACATCCTGATTGGTTGGAGCAACAATAGCAAAATTTTTGAAGTCTTACGCTTCTTTGATTTTATAGAGGGTTTAGCTTTTGTTTCTTTTTGTTGTTCTTGGGTAACCTTAACAGACTGCTATTTCCCAACCTTGAGGAAGAGTTTTCCTTTCCTTACTTGAGAATCAGTCAGGGTTGCGGCTATTTCGATAGCCTCCCTAATAGTAGCTGGTTTGCTGCCGCTGAAATATCTTGGACCGGATCATGTAGGCCATCATATTTCTCAATGTCCCGATCTAAGGATGTGACCATAGTGTGACAGAGTAGGCTTAACTCTTCGTACTTGTTTGAGATCGTGGAATTCGTTCTCAACAGCATTCATCTCATTGCGTGGCAGAATTCTTTCATCATAAGAGTTCTGAGTTCTTTCTAAGATAGTGCCATGGCTACCTCTGCACCTCATTCTCTCATAATTCCATTCCACCATGTGAGTGCTCTCTTTTGGAAAACACTCGAAGCAAACTCTACTTTACGGTCATTGGAACACTGACAATGGCAGAAGGCACTATCAATGCTTTCAAACCATTGTAGGAGCCCAGTAGCTCCCTAAGACCCATAAAACTTGTTTGGTTTAGCCGACTTGAACTGTTTGTAGTTACAAGGCATGGTAATATTGTTGTTGTTATTGTTATTATTAGCCTGCTTGAGTTGGGTCACAAGGTTTGGAAGTATCATCGCCATTTGCTGGGCGATTAGAGCCACCATTTTAGCATCTTGGGTAGTGTTGCGACGAGAAGGCATTCTAAGAGAGAAAGGAATCATGAGGGAAGATGAGTGAGATGGATATAGGATTTTTAAAAAAGAAACGTTAAAATATCAACAAAGCATAAGAGTGTAATCAGTTACTCATTTCTCAAAATGAATAATTCACACATTGACTAATCAAAGTAAATAGGCCTTCATAATGTATCATGAAGACATGGCTTAGCCTATAAGTGGATACTCACCCTAAGAGTTCCCAGGTAAGAGTGACTGGTCCGATATGTGGATTTGTACGAACACTCTAGCCTTAGACAAAAAACTAAGGTACAAGCATCCACCCTTCAAGATTGCACATGTTCCCATTATTAAAACCAAAACTTTGACGAGATTTTGAAAAATTTTAAGGCTTAAAAAGCCTAAAAGTAAATCATCTAAGGATCCATGATGATTTATTGTACAACTTTAGAGATTTGACTTCTATTAGTAGATTATGTGACACCCATTAATTTAAAAGGTTAATCCGTACACTTTAACTGACCCGTTTACATTAATTTACGCGTATTAGACTTAATCATGATTACATCTAGTCTATAAAAGTCTAGCGAATTCCAATTAAGTGAATAACTTCGCATACGGTAAATAAAACTAATTGTCAAATCGCGTAACGGTAACTTTGAACGAAATGAACGTTGGTGTTAACCCGGTAGATTTTTAATGACTGGAATTGTTCTAATATGCATGGAACATTATATTATTGGCATTATTATGTAGATTGGTGCAATTTTTGTGTGGAAGCCTATAAAAAATATGTAGATGCTTTATTGCCCGGTTTTCACGCTCACTGGTTTATTGCTTCAAAAATAGGCTTTTTCGCACCCGAATAAATTTTAGCATATGTGTTGATTTTTATTATATCGATATATTTGTACTATATATAATATGCATATTTGAGAAGCAACTTAGGCCGTTTGCCACTTTTTAAAGGGTAAAACCTTTAAAGCATCTTGTACACTCTTTAATGCACAAAACATTTTCATCCCAGTTTGGGCGGCAAATAGTTCATTCAAATTTCGAATCCCGCTCGTCCTATAATGAACTAGATTTGGATCTGGTCCTCTCTGTTGATTTACCCTTCAAAGGAGAAAAACGTCAATTCTTTGGCCTATGCTGATTCACAGGTATGGTTTTAGGGATTTTGATTTCCAATTTACTTTACCATTCTGATAGACTTAGGATTTTGTTTGTTTGTAATCTCTAATTGTTTTAGAATAGTTTCTTTATTTTCTTCATACCTAAATTATGAAAGTATAATATTTAATTGCAAGGTATATTATGCCGAGAATATGAAATGCTTACCCTAAGATAGCTTTTGGTTTATGGAAGTTTAAAATTGAGTTATCATGTATTTATATGTAGTGTTTATGAGTGGTTCCAACTGTAAGAAATTGGGATGGCTAAGAAATGTTGATGGTTTCATAGTTGGTGAAGCCTCTATCAAGGTAAATTATATCATTGTTTGATACTTTTTCTTGGTTTATAGTTTTTATTTTTTGGGTATTTTGTATATGAACCTGAATTCACTGTGACCCATCTATTTTTCTATTAGTCTAATTTTTTTGCTCGGTGATTTGTTTGTTGTAGCCAAAACTAACGGATATGCCTAGTGAGGTTATAGAAGAGGAGGGTCGGGCTCTTGTGTCTGACAAATCTGGAGAGACCGGGTACCAGGAATCTATGCAAAGCTAAATTGATACTATTAAGGTAAATATGCTTGGGTGAAAGAAAGTACAAGGTCTGTAAAATGGAAATACATGGTCTTATATAGGCTTTTTATGTGACAAAAGGGTCATAGTATGTTGGATCTAGTTGACCCCACAAAAGAACAGATGATTGCAAAGCCAAAATAGTCTACAACCTCTGATTACAAATAACACTGCTTTGAATATTTGCTCCTCCAAAGGCAATGACTTAACATCGGTTACTCTAAATTCTGCTAAGGCCAAGGTCTGGTTACAAGATCTGTTGAAGACAAACTATGCTTAAAGCCAAAGGTCTGCTAAAGAGAACCTCTGCTGATGAAGACTAAGGTCTGCTATGGATCAACAGATGATAAACACCAATAGAGGATAAAATTCGACAAAGTTTACTTGTATTATTAATGTACCACTGCTTAGGCTCTAGCAAATGTTAGGAGTTTGTTAGGCTGTTAGATGTCGCTGTCTAGGTGACGTCAGCTTAGATTCTTTAGATGATTCATTTGTACTATAAATAGAAAAGTGCCTGTACTGTTCTATTCTATTAATCACTTTCACCATGACATTTTTTTACGAACAACAAGGAGTGATCGGGCGGAGTGGGAGTTGTATTCTTCATGCATACTTAAATTTGTGATTACAAATTTATAAAAGCGTGTTGATGAAAGTAATATTTTCATTGTTGTGATTGAAAAGTTAATTATTCCGCTGCATACTTCATCTCTTTTTTATCTTCTTTCATTCTTTCCATCTTAACCTATCACGACAATCAAACTCATATCCTAACAATTGGTATCAGAGCTTGGTCAATCAAATTCGATCCAAACAATTAATTTGATATAAACAAATCAGCTCCTACTACTGATATCGCTTGTTCGTTCGATCGAAAAACAAAGTAAAAGTTTATTTACATTCAAAAGTATTTTAAAGAAAAACCTATTTATACACAATAAAAAATGTCTCAAAATTCACAAGATCCACACAACACTGGTACTCTGTACAAACCTTCGACGCTTGTTAGATTGGAATACAATATCTGGCAACGTCGGATGAGTCACATACTTGCTCAACAGAACACAGGTTGTTGGAAATCGATTATCTTCGGACCACATGTTCTGATGGTGCCGACTGCTGAAGACCCCAAGGTTCAAGTACCAAAGAGGCTGGAAATCTAGTCCAAGTAGGAATTTCAGAAAATCGAGCTAGATGCCAAAGCATTTAGTATCGTTGCTACAACTATGCCGAATGATATCTATGCAGGCCTGTTGCATTGCAATAGTGCTAAGGAGTTGTGGGATGCTTTAAAGGAGCCATTTGGTGGTACAGAGGAAGTTATCGAAAACAACCGAGAAGTTTAAACCAACAGTATGAAACATTCTGTCACGTTAAAGGAGAATCATTAACTTAACAATTCAAGAGGTTTAGTTGTCTAATACGTGAAATTAAACAGGTAAATGTTAATTTTCATAATTCAACCTTGATAGCCAATTTCTAAGATCATTGCCAGATAAATGGGGCACTATTGCTTTCATAACAAGAAACTCTGTTGGATTCAAAGAGATGAGTTTGACCTAGTTTCATGTAAGATTCCTAACTGATAAGAGAGAGAGCTTAACCAGAAAAAGAAGTTTCAAGAGTCAGGAAAAGTTGCTGATGACTATACCTTTGGTAGTACATCACTTTTACGTCAAGAGAAAACCTCCGGTGGAAGTAAGGATCTGGGTTATGATCATTTTATTGACATAACTTCTGCTGGAGGATTTATGTGACTCTTACTCAATCAATAATGCTTTTGCATCAAATGGGAAAAACCAAGTTTCTGATAACTTATCTTTTGAGTTAAATGATTTTCAACACTTTGACCCCACTCATTTGGAAGAAATGGACATCTTCCACCAACTTGCTTTGTTCATTGATAGCACTAGCAAATTTTACAAAGAACTGGTAGAAAATTGCTATGGCTGCATGGGGGTTGAAAGTTAGTTGGATAAATAAAAAGTAAGTATTACAAGTGTAACAGGCTAGGCCATTTTTCTAGAGAGTGTAGAAGCCAAACAAGTGGTCCTATTGTCACACATCCAAGTAGTAGACCTCAAAACACTCAAAACACTTTCCATTATACCTAATATACCCTGCTCCACACATGCAAAGCACTACTCACTTTGCACACCCTGCAACCACTATTCCAGTACAGTATGTCCAAACCACTGTTTCTCAGATACAATATGTTCAACACTCAGTCCCTCAGGTTCAAGTGCAACTAGCACCACAAGTTGCACAATTACTAGTTAGGCAGAAAATAGTCCATAGAGATTTTTCACAGAAGGCTTTTGTTAGCTCTTAGAAGTGTGAGACTGACGCATCAAATATACGCAACAGTCTATGGTAGCTAACTAGGATTAATTGGGTTAGTTTGTACTAGGATTGGACCTCTTTAGGTCACTTGGGCATGCCATAGGCCATTTGGGCCAGGCAAGCCCAAGGGAAGCCCATGAGGGGCATAGGCAAACCCTAGACGTACAAGCAACATTATGTAATAATAATTAGGGTTAAGCTTTTAGAGAGAACTTTGGTAGCCTCCACCATTCTTGAGAGAGAGACCGAGAGGTGTGAAGAACTTGTATCAAACGGTTTTGCTATTCATAGTAATAGAATCGTATGCAACTTTGAAAGTGATTCGGGTGTTATTCTCGTTCATCTCATTTCTCCTATTTTAGGTTTCATCGTATAGAATTGATATCAGAGCCTGTTTGAACCGGTTTCCAACTCAGATCTGATATCACACTGTTTCCGATTGCACCTGCTGCTGTTTTGGAGCTTCTGTTGTTTTTCTGTTGCATTTTGGATCATCTCGGATGAACTCGAGTCAGCGGCTTGAATATCTCGGATCGTTTGTTGAAGACTCGAATCATCTCGGATTCCATCTCGAATCCTTACTTGCATCTCGGATTCCATCTCAAAACAATATCAGCTTGCATTTCGAGCTATCTCGGATTGACTTCTTGAATCTCGAACTCATCTCGAATCTATCTCAGATCAACATCATAGTATCTCTAATAATATTCAAAAACATCTCAGATCATAGTTGTTGAAGATTGCTTCAATCTTGGACCATCATCAAGGCATCTCGGATTGTATCTTAAATCGAGTTACTGTTCCAAGTTCGAGATACTATTTGAATTCCAGTTAGTGTTTCGAATTGCTAAGGTGGAATTTTAACTAGCTGACATACTTGGTAGTAAACGTTTTCGTGCATAGAAAATTATTTGTAAAGTATCTTTGAAAACATGCTGCAAAAAAAGGGCACAAAAATTCTGGAAAAGGTCTTTGACATTATATATCATTGGATTCGTAATTTCGAGACGAGTCTAACGGCCTATTTTGGTAAAAAAACAGTTTTCGAACATTTTTAAAGTTTTTACCGATACAGTTTCGATTATCTGAAGATGTTTACAGCCCAAGCTCAGTACTCAAACATAGTTTTCAGCCCAGTATGTAATCCAAAACCAATTGCAAATCCTAACATTGTCAAGTGAAGGAAAAGCTGAATGAGTTTATTGGAAACTAATGCTGATCTTGTCGTGGAATAAGTGATGCGCTTCCTTGGACATAGGAGGAGAAAAGAGGAAGTAAGGAATGAGATGAATTCCTTTTTGGGTGATGAGAAAGACTCTTCTGTATCTTGGTTGTGGGAGCATTTACACTCAAAACAAGAGCTATATGCACAATCAAAGCAATCTCATTCTAAAAAAGTGGCCGAATAGAAACCTCAAGCCCATCAAGCAGCAATCAGCAGCCCAGCACCCCAAACTCCACCTCAAGCCCAAACCCAAGCTGACAAACCAAGATCGCTCATTGACACGGTCAACTAACTTTTGTGCACTAAACCTTGCAGGAATAAGGTTGCTCAACTTAAGGAACTTAATTCCAAAATGGCTATTGATTACAACAATGCAATGGCTCAGTGCATCGGCCTTTGACAAAGTGACAAGCTACTCACAGAAAAGGTTGATGTGTGGTCCCGTGGGCGGTGGCGGTTCTAGACAGAGGTTTTGGGGATAGTACAGATTCAGTAGAACGAAATAGACATGTAGGCAGAGAGTCAGTGGAAGCTTTTCATTTCATTCATTCATACCGAATGAGTATACATCTTGACTGGCTGGCGGAGTTACTAGAGAGAATCCGCCAGCGTTTCCCTTAAGGGAACTTCCAAAACTTACAAACAATGAACACACAACACCTATTTATAGACAAGACAGCTCATGCGAAGCGAGCCTGTTGTCACTCGTATGAAGGGTCATTCATACGAGTGAGATGTTAACACTCGTACGCGTAACAAAGTCACTCGTATGAGACACATACCACTCGTACGGCCCCAGATACTGTTGCAGCATTACGAATTTCAAAAATGCCGGAATTTTAAGATATATATGAAAATTTTTATTCCACCTCATTTTTGCAAATTCTGACATCGGGTTCTTATGGGAATGAAGATTACGGTGGGACTGCAGCATATGGTACTCAAATTTTGTGGAATATTTCCCAAAGTTGCAGTTTTGACCAAATGCTGACTTAACGTTAAGGCTCACTAATAGTCACTACACAGATGATCAACGTTTTGCGAAGATATCAGTGACTGCCCCAAAATCTACATCAGTTTGTGATCGTATCATCAAATCTATAGATTGACGCTCTAGACGGTGTCTCCAAACAGCTCGAATTAGACGTTAAAATCTTCATCCCTTTGTGATCGTATCACCAAATTTTTTCTGGACACTCGTCTCGTCAATACGATAAAAAAATGCTTTTTTTTGGTCACCACTTGGTACGAGGTGGGTTTCGTGCGAGTGATGCTTCGTACGAGTGACAAAGTGTCACTCGTACGAGCGAGAGTCTTACTCGTACGGACGGAACTGATTACGTTTTTCGATCCAGAATCTTCATTTTTTCGAACTTTAACATGATTTTTGCACAGATCTGGTCGAAAATCAGTTTCTAACAATCATATTGTTTCAATTTTACATTATGTCCGTGGATTGTCCGATTATTTGATGTTTTATGTCTAAAACCCCTCATACGTCCAAAATTCATGAGCGTAGGTGGTTCATCAACTGTTAGATTGAATGAATCGGTACCGTAGCTCTGATACCAGTTGTAGTCCCATGGGCGGCGGTGGTTCTAGACGGAGGTTTTGGGGATAGTACAGATTCGGCAGAACGAAATAGACATGTAGGCACAGAGTTAGCGGAAGCTTTTCATTTCATTCATTCATACCGATAGAGTATACATCTTGACTGGTTGGCAGAGATCCTGGAGAGAATCCACCGTGTTTCCCTTAAGGGAACTTCCAAAACCTACAAATAATGAACACACAACACCTATTTATAGACATGACAGCTCGTGTGAAGCGAGCCTGTTGTCACTCGTACGAAGGGTCATTCGTAACAGTGAGATGTTATCACTCGTACGAGTAACAAAGTCACTCGTACGAGGCACATTGTCACTCGTACGAGGCACATATCACTCGTACGAGCTAGTACTCATTCGCACTTGGGTCGTGTGTTCGTATCTAATCTATACAATATTCAATACACACTCTTTCTAGCCTATTCGCATAGTGACGGCCATAAAGTGCATCAACATGATGCACAAAAGAAAAACATAGCTCAGCTCCACCTGGACGTAAATCAACAGAAATGTTGGGTCCATGATTACAAAACCAGATTACATTAAAAAACCATGGAATGTGACTTGGTAAGAGTTGAGCTAGGACTTATTGCTGGAAAATATCGACAAAATAAAGTTAATATAAAGAAGTTTGATACATCCAGCAAGCTCGTTCAAGACATGTGCAATGTGCAGCTGGCATATAAGGAGAATAAGGGGAAGGGTTTGGGATTCAATTAGGTTGCCCCACCGTATAATCAAAACTACATGACAATGCCTGAAACCAACGAAGAAATTGAGAGAGCACAACATATGGTGTATGACAAACCCAATGATTATACGTCAGACACATGGGAACCATCTGGTGTTGTTGACTCTTCTTATAATTCAACTAGAGTGTCTGGTCTTTCATCTGATAAACCAGGAATCTCTGATTCTATCAAAGCTGATGAAGAGAGAACTGACGTGAACAAGGATCCAAGTGCGCAAACTGAACAATCTGAACCTTTTGTTTGTAATGAAAAGGTTCAGATCACGCAACAAGAGCCGAAACAAGCAGATCAAAGACAAGGAAAGAAATGGTCTAAGCGTCGAAGATAATCTCGCTCTCCGGGATCGTCAACGGACGGCAATTGTCCTAAAAAGGCTCGTGATGTAAAGAATGCCTTTGTTAAGCCAGTCAGTAATGGCAAATGTGAGAAATATACATTTGAGTGTGCTAACAAAGCTTTTGGAAAGTCTGGTGATTTCTGAACAAAACCTGCCATTGAAGTCACACAAGAAGAATCAAAAGAAATCTCCACCATAGAAGGCCCTTACAAATGACAAGTACAAACATCCAATTTTATTTTCAAGGAAGGGATTAGTTCATCCTTAAGGCCTGCAATAGCTACACATTCTGATCAGAATGCCTTATACGTGAAGAGACAAACATGCTTCAATTGCGGCATTCTAGGTCACATTGCTCGGAACACATAGTCCCCATGTTTCCGATCATGCTCAAAATCAGAGGGTTACACCAAAGAATAACAATCATTCCAAGCCGATGAAGGTATCATCACCTAAGGCAATGAAGAATATGAATCTCAAGGTTAAACCATCTGATGGGGATTGGAACATTGCCAAAAATAAACGCAAATAAACTTAAACCAGCCAAAGTTGCTTAATCGAAGGCAACAAACGCGTTTGTTAAATGAAACAGAATTGGAAACCCAAATCCAAAGCGGCAACAACATCACAATCCTCGAAACAAAAGGGAACTTATATCTTAAAGAAGTGTCTTATTTTGATGCTTCAGGGAAACCAAGGACCATGATGGCTTGGGTCCCACTGTCTTACTAATCTCCTTATTTTTCAGGAACAGCCAAGGGGAGCTGTTGACAATCTCTAGAATGTTGATAGTGGTTGTTCTAGGGACATATCGGATAACATCTCACTATTGCAAAAAGTTCAATTTTTTTACGAGTGCGATGTTTCCTCTGGAGGACATGAGGTAAGAAAAGATTATAAAAAAGGTACAAATTTAAATTTCGGGCTTTAAGTTTGAAATTGATTAGTCTTTAATCTAATGGCGGAACGGTTAAGCAAAAATTAAAAAATATTTTCCTTTTCTTTCATTTAAAACTTTATACATACGTTTTCTTTATTAGGAAATTTGTGCATAAAGTGTGATGCACAAATTTAGGGGGGAAGAGGGAGAGATATGTATATATGCATTGTTTGAGGGGGAGAAAATGAAAAAAACACAAAAAAAAATTGAAAAAGGGAATTATAGAAAAACATTAAAAAAATAGAAAATCCAAAAAGACTTTTTGCATCAAATGGGAAATGAAATGAATATTCGTGATAAAAGGCGTGAATGACACATGTAGGTGTCGTAGCTGAAAAGACTAGGATCTAATGTGATATGTCGGTAGGCTTAACGCTCAAAGTGATTAAAAGATACTAAGTGATATAAACATAACGAACTATGTGTCTTGTGGGTAACATACCATCAGCATATGATTTCATGGTTTTAAATCTTGCGTTGATAGATAGCCAACGTCTGAAGTGTCGGGTCTTTATGCTAATGAGTCATCCGGGATATTAGGGCTGCCCTTTTGTTGCATCTGGATATATGTAGAAATAGGCATAGTTAGGATATCCTTAAAAGAACCAAAATAGAAGGGCCAAAACTATATAAGGTATTTGCCTAACCCTCCTTAGATATTATTGGACACTCTGCTGTATGAATGTACTGACATATTCACGAATAGTCTGAGCTTGTAAAAGATAAAGGATGATCTCAGTATACTCACCTGCTACGATGAATCGTTGTGCTTACCTTAATCGCGGGGGTATGTCATGGTACGGGACATACATGTATTATAGTATAATACTACCTTAAGCATATCACGAAGTTGAAAAATGAAAGTTGAGCGTTAAAGTTTAAGTGGACAAACATATTGGCAATCACTTAGACCAGTCTGAATAAGTTTGCACTGAAAAGTGTTCCTTGTCCGCCTAAAAACGATCTTGATGCCATTGCAATTGTATAGTTGTAACTACTGAGTTAGTTTCTTTGTTTATTCTTATATTTAAAAATTAAAAAATAGAAAATTCAAAAATCTAAAAATAGTGTCTTGTTTTTTACTAAATCAAAAAATAATAATAATAATAAATAGAGTGCTTTTTCTTTGCTTTATTAAAAATTATTAACCATTCTTAAAATTTGACTAATCATCAAAAGATGAAAGAAATTTGAATTTTTATTTGAGTTGAAGTACTTGGATGTATCAAGTGTTCATGCGGTACTCTCCCTATTGCATAAGTATGTTTGCTTATAAATTTCTAAGAATTGTCCAGATCTTTATTTAGATCAAGAAACAGGGATTGCTGAAAATTGAGATGCTGTTAGTTGCCGACAAAGAATGAAGCATCACAACAGCAAAGTGTACCTGAGTCAGAAGAATCAGATACCAGTCATAGTCTGACAGTGAAAGTACATTTGAAGAAGTACCTGTGAACCTGCTTGCTTGAAAGAGAAATATTGAAGAAGAAAAGAGTGCTGAGATTCCTCCTCTCGCATTCTTTTTGACAAAGATGTTTCAAGTAAAGCTGATCAAGATCCTGATATAAAGCTAACCACAAGATCAGAAGATAGAGACCCGGTGCTGAGAGTTCGTTGAAGTGTGAGATTGACTTCCACATCACTTACAGCATATCGACAACCCCGTAGACTCCGTTGAAGACGTTGTTGAATTTATGCTATGAAGACAATTTGATGCATCAGTCTAGCGGGAGGTTGTTGTGTCCTAGAAGTGTGAGACTAACGCATCAAACATACGCAACGGTATATGTTAGCTAACTGGGATTAATTGGGTTAGTTTGTATTAGATTTGGACCTTTATAGGTCACTTGGGCATGCCATAGGCCATGTGGGCCAAGCAAGCCCAAGGGAAGCCCAAGAGAGGCATAGGCAAAC
Organism: Scalesia atractyloides; assembly: GCA_947069175.1. Taxonomy (NCBI): domain Eukaryota; kingdom Viridiplantae; phylum Streptophyta; class Magnoliopsida; order Asterales; family Asteraceae; genus Scalesia; species Scalesia atractyloides. Next base: position 18,254,115 of record CAMTDV010000116.1, on the reverse strand, counting down.
CCTAGTTATATAAGGAACAATATGTCTTAATTAGGGTTAAGCTTTTAGAGAGAACTTTGGTACCCCCCACCATTCTAGAGAGAGAGAGACCGAGAGGTGTGAATAGCTTGTATCAGATGGTTTTGCTATTCGTAGTAATAGAATCGTAGGCAAGTTTGAAAGTGATTAGCGTGTTATTCTCGTTCATCTCATTTCTCTTATTTTCGGTTTTCTTGAATATTGCCCATCCTTGGTGATTGTTTGATATCGTTGTTGGATCCGGATTATTCGGGACTTACAACTTTGTTGATTGGAGCAGCTTATCTGATGAACTTACAAATGAAAATTTTGCCCTAGTTGCCATGTTTGAAAAGAAACATGATGATTTTTGTTTATGGAACTAGAGACAATATTGGAAGGGGTAGAGTCTGATAAAGTGGTGTCCAATTTTGATGAGATTAGTGATAATGTTGAAACAGATGTTTCAGAAGAAAAGGTCGGTAAAGGAATGGTGAATCTTCTGTCAGACCCATAGGAGTCTAGTGTCTGTGAATGAAAGTGTGATTGTGCCATGATGGCTGTTGCCAAGGTATCACCTCAAGTCCTTACAGACTTATGTTCTGACAAATGTGTCATTACTTTTGCAAACATTAAAAAGGTGAATGAAAACCTTAGGAACAAGATCTTAGATGATGAAATTCAGTTTGAAAAACTTGTTAAAAAGTTAAAATCAAAACTGTTTGCAAAAGAAAGTTAAATCAACAGTCTCAAACATGAATCAAGCATAACCAAGGATCAACTCAAAATAATGATAGAAAAATATCATAGTTGTAAAAAGTAGCTTAAATCTACCTAGGTCACATGTGAAAAATGGGTAGAGTCCTACAAAGGTTATGAGTTGATGTTAGAAAAATAGATCAAAAGCAATTTAAAACTTGGCATAGGCTTTCCCAAAAAAGACCAAGTTTCTCAAAAGATTATTGTCAATGATTCTGGTTTGGTTGAAATCATTTATACCAACATGGCTAGTCAAGAAATTAAAGTCACAGAACCAAATGGAATGAAAATTGTTTGGAAAGACCTGAAGGGTCTTCAACTTTTAAGAAAATTGAAAAATACCAATTCAAACCAAGATGGTCAGATGAATATGACATTCTTGAGAACTTTAAGCCAATGGACTTCTCAACCAATGAGAGTGTGAAAGCAACTAAAGTGAAAATCATTCCCTTAAAAGACCTTCCAGCAGATATTACAATATCTATTAACAAAAAGGCTGAAAAGTGAAGAAGAAAGAGAACATATCAAACTTCTTTTGTGACTTTTGTGAAAAGAAAACCATGTTACTAAAAACTGTTTTCTCTTAAAAGCATATGACATAAACAAGACGAGTGTGATTATTATTGCACCTCGTTGCACTATCTGTGGCAAGAAAAATCACAAAACTCAAGAGTGTGTTTATCTCAAAAATTTTGATGTCAGGAAAAATGAGTATAAATCAAAAACACTTGAGAGTCCATGGGCTAGTACTGAAAAAGGAAAGTCCAAACAAACCTTCATCCTAGTCCAAACATTTGTTACCAAACCGCTTAATGCAACCCTTGTTCCTAGAGAGGTTCATGTAATAGATGCACCACCAGCAAACAAATTTCCAAGAGTATATGGCCAACCACCTTATCAAAGAGTACCACATGGTTATTATTTTGGTAAAAAATCTGACTAAGGATAATGTAACCATATCTGATTTGTGAGGTAGTATACTTAAATGATGAGCAAGTATGTGAACAATGAATGAAATGTAAATGGTAATGAACACAAGGATTTGCACGAGGAAAAAGTCCTTGATCTCTAGAGGATCTGCGGCATAAAAAACATCGGGTGATGGAATCTGTGGCATAAAAAACCTCAGGTGATGGAAACTACCAGTCACCAACTATATTGCGTAAAAAGATTACACCTTTGGATAATATTGAACTTGTTACAATTGAATTCTAGTGTATATTTGTTTGAGAGCAGTTTCGAGAGTAGCCAGTGTACGAGTTATGTGTGGATTGTGTTCTAATTCAACCTCAAAACCCTAGTTATAATTAGAAATATCCAACTAACTAACTATCCGCAAAATATGCAATTCTCCCACATTCACCCACAATGGCTATTGCTTCACTTGCACGTGCTTGAATCTAAGTATAAACTAAGTCCACTTCATAAAGTATCTGCGAATATAAGCTAAAAAATATAGGGAACAATTGTTATATGATCCACTATATTAAAATAAATGCCCTAACAATTGCCCCCAAATATGGCGGATACAACACATTAAATCTGCCATATTTCCATTAAAATAGTTGTTGGTGCAGAATGTCTTTAGCCTATGTGTTAGGTTCATGTCGAATATGTAACAGGGCTTAAATGTTAGATTTACATTATTTTGTATGTATATGGGCCACTTCGTACGAAGTGTTGCTCACCTTGTACGAACTGATGCAATGTAACTTCGTACGAAGTGGCAGATCCACCCTTGTGCGAAGCTGTCTTGTCTATAAATAGCTGAGCAGGGGTGTTGAGTCCTGAGCTATTTTTTTTGTTTGTAAGGCGATACCCTATCAGTTTTGTCTCTGATTTGTAAACGTTTATTCAAGATTAATGAAGTAGAGGCATTGAAACAGTATATCTATCATTGTCAACTTGTTAATGATGAATTCTGCCCACGTCAATTAACTTAAGTCAGAATCTGTACTTTCAGAGGAGAGCCGATCGTCCCACAAGTGGTATCAGAGCCTCGAGACCTGATTTGAAAACAAATGATCAAGTTTCAGCCATTGAAGACTTTTTATTCTACTCCTTCTTCATATTTTTATCAGAAAGAATTCATGGACAAATTGGACTAATTTTCAAATATAAGACATTAAAACAAATTTAAAAAAAACCCTTGAAAGTTCAGACCTAAAATTAACCAAATTCATGTCGAAAATTGTAGAAAACACAAAACTGTAAAACACCTCGTATGAATTGACAATATCACCTCGCACGAGATGACAAGCCACTTCGTACAAAGTGCCAACTCGCACTAATAATTATTTTAAACTTGTTTTCATCACTTCACACCAAGTGTGTAACACTTCGTACGAAGTGTGTAAGCAACTCGTACGAAGTGACCAAAAGTTGTGTTTTAGGAATACTATGCCCATTTCGTACGAAGTGTCACATCGTACAAACCCACTTCGCACCAAACCAGTGTTAAACAAATTTCTTTGAAAAAAATGGAAGAAGAATTTTATAACGCGATTGCTTCATCCGCAGTTACAACCGCAGCTGCCCAGAACTTAAACCTAAACAATGAAATGGGCACTATGGCCAAGCTGCCAAAGTTAATGTATCTTGAATATTATAACGGTTACAGAAACGGTTTACAAACTGGGTGCAGGAAAACTACCTTGAAAACTGGTACTCAATTGAGGAAGGTTATAAGGGTTTGGTGGGAGAAAATGGTCTCGAGAAAGTGTTAATGCAATACAATGATAAAGAGAAGGATTTATTCAAGAATGAGAAAAAGATGATGAACATATTGCAACTGGCCATTAAGAAAGATTATTCAGTTTTTTGCAACATGATAACACCACTCAAACCATCTGGAATGCGGTCAAAGTAAAATTTCATGGCAGACGCAGATGATAGAGCAAACAATGACTGCTTAAGAGTTCAATATCTTTCATCCGTTGAAAAGGGTACATTAAAGCAGCTCATAGAAAGGTACTCTCACCTCATTGTAGAAATGAAGCATTTGGGTGTTAACAAAGATGTTGAAGATTTGGTAGAGAAATTGGCAGACGCTATGCCAGAGGGGGAGACGTCAACGTATCATACAATTATCAAGATTACGGAAACAACACGATGACCTTGGCAAATTTCATTGAGAAGCTGGAGGCTCACGATCTGGAATTGCAAAAGATGGCAAAATCTAGAGGAGTGCATGCACAACAGGATATTAATTTGTACTACAAGGGAAGTACACCTGCCAACATTCAAAGCCCAAACATACAGACGACATTTAGTGCTAACAACTCAATGAATGTTCCAAATCAATCAAGCAGCAGTATTGACTCATTCCAAAGTTATGATCCAAATGCTCCAACTACCCCACAATCATTCCAAAGCTCTAACTTCAACAACAGCGAAAACAACCAGTCTAATCCCACTCAGAGAGTTCTTCAACGTAACATAGCTGTCAATTTGGAAAATGCATAGAGCTTCAATGAACAAATAGTTGTACAACACATGGCTCTACTTGCATCAGTGCTTGAATCATATGAGAGCCTGGTGGCCGGTATGATTGGGAATCCAAATATGACCAAAGAGGATTATGATCAAATCTACCCTGAAGAATTAGAACCGATAGACATCAAATGGTGCATGGCAAGTATAGTTAGAAGAGCACAGCGTTTCATGGAGATAACTGGGTGTAACAGTTTGGGAGGTTTGGATGGAAAGTTGGGTTTTTATAAGCCAAAGGTGACATGTTTTAGGTGCCAAGAGAAAGGACACTTTAAAAGAGAGTTCCCAAACCAAGAAGTGCAGGGTAATCATAATCCTTTCGGTGATGATTACTACAAGAAAGCAATATATCATACAACTTCTCCTCCTCAGACATCAACAAGGATGATTGCAATTGAGGATGGTTTAGCCAAATCAAAGACACTCATGGTGGCTCAAGATGATAAGGGTTTTAACTGGAATGACTATATTCCTAAGAAGGAAAGTTTGGCACTGCCTGCTGAAATAGTTGAAGAACCAGTGTTTGATGAAGCGGTCGAGGAGAGTTCGATGGAAGAAAGTGAGATAGTGTTTGATGAAACAACTAACCTTACTATTGAAGAATGTGCTGAGGCGATTTACTATGAACAGTGTGCAAGATTTACTTCAACATGCATTTAAAACTATGATTCCTTCTGATGTCTATAATTCTTTTGCAGGTTTCTTCGGTGGATCAAGGCAATATCAGTGTGTACCTATACCAGGAAAATCCGAGAAGCCAGTTGAAGAAATTATCAATGTTACCAAATATATGAATGAAGAAAATTTGTAGAAAATAGCCGACTAAGCAATGATGGCTAAGATGCAAGAGGTAGCTCCTGAACAGGGTAAAGGGGGAATGAAAGAGTCGGTTGTTGAGTCAGTCAAAGAGGTCAAGGTTGTGATTTAAGAAATTGAAAAACTTGCTTGAAATGCCTGAATGCTCAGAAAGGGAATTAAAACTTAAAGAACTTAAAAAATATACTGAAAATTTTTCAAGTGACATGAAAGATACAAAAGCTGCTTATGATAAGTTAGGTAGATCAATGAAAAAATTTCAAGAAGTGAGTAGAGAGGACATGGCAATAAAATCAATGTTAAAAGCTACAGTAATGGACTAACAAATGGTAATTAATATTCACATAGATACCATTGCTAAGCTAAAAACTGAACTTGAAGCCACAAAGATTGAGTCTGAACGAGTCAACAAATTTTTAATTAGTTACTCAATGTCCTTATACCTAATTGATCATATTCTTCCATAGCAACTTGAGAAAAATGAAAAGGAAGACAATGAATCTGAAAAACAAAACAAAAGTTTGGGTTATAATCAATGTTGACTCCCAATGTAGAATAAGTATGGTAAAAAGTATCCAAATGCGGTGGAAAGGCGCTTAATCTAAAGCTTAAAACTGAACATAAGAAGGATGAGCTGCTGGAAAACATTGATACAGCCTATGAATGTCAATCAGATGTTGTTAAAATTGTTTTCGAAAATGTGTTGGGAAATTAGTGTGATAGCATTTATTTTGAAAGTGCTGAGTTAAATCTTGAAAAGTCTGAATCAAGTTCACATTCGAAAAACCAAGAAACCTTTCATAAGAATTATGTTTCATAATCTAGAAAACAGCTTAAGTGATGATCCAAATGTGGTTGTGTACAAAATGAATGGATTGGATAAACTGTATTCTGATAAAAAATTCCCAATTCCGAATGTAAATTTCGGTTGTGTTAATAAATTTTGAAGCTGGTTGAAGTCAGTCATTCTGATCTTGAGAAACAAGAGGCTTCATTCTATTCCAAACCAAAAAGAGTTTTCAATAATTACTATTAGAAGGGTAGGGATGATCTTGAGAACAAGAGGAAAGGTTTGGCGTACGAAAAGAAGAAAAATGACAAAAGGTTTCAAAAACCAAATTATAAAAGGAAAGTTGATTTTGTTTTTGGAACAAGTACTGCGAAGGAAAAGGAACACTGTGAACAGGCCTTTGATTCCTTTGTTGGAAACGACAATAAGAAATGCTATAAATGCAACAATGTCGGGCATATTGCACGACAATGTTCTCAAAACAATCAAAAACCTATTTATGGTGTGAGAAAGTCTACAGAAGATGTGAAACAAAAAGGTCCAGAGTTTGTGCCAACACAGATTTTAAAAAGAAACAATGAATCCAACAAAAATATTAAGGCAACAATTGTAAATTTTCAAACTTTGAAGTTAGAGAATGATCAACCAAAAATGAACATAAGGATTCAAAATTTTATCCAAAATGGGCATATTCAAAGGCACAAACTTCGGTGGTTAAATCCAAACCATGTTCTACTGTTGTGAAGACAATCATTGTGCCAACCAAAACAAAAGCTAAAATTGAATCAAAGGTTGGACAGGATGTTGAAATCAAAGTTCCAAATTTGATATTCCAAACCCACCCAAAACCGAGAAGGCATGGGTTTCTCTGTTTAAGTAATTACTTATTTACATGTGCAGGTGCTCCCGAGGGCAATCATTTCAAAATGGACAATAGACAGTGGAGCATCTCAGCACACGAAAGCAATGCTAGCCTTATTATATGATGTAAAAGCTATTCGAGGAGGCTATGTAGGGTTTGCAGGTACATAAGGACGTCGAATAATTGGTGAAGGAATTCTTACAAACGGCTTGGTTTCTTTTGATAAAGTTAACTACATCACAGAATTAGAGAACAATTTGCTGAGCATTTCACAGATTTGCGATAAGAAATTCACAACTCACTTCAATGATAAAGAATGTCTCATTCTAAAGGCAGGATTCAAAATTCCCGAGGAGTGGATCCTCATGCGCGCTCCACGAGAATATGATCTCTATGTCCTTGACATGAGCAATGCATCCACTATGTCTAAAATCGGTCATTCTTTTGTAACAAAGGCAACAGAGAAGGAGTCGATTTTATGGCATAGAAAGATGGGGCATATCCATGTACGAAAGATGAACAATCTAGTAACTACAATCTAGTACACAACAATCCAGTGGAAGGTGTTAATCTTAAAAGTATCCATTTGAGTGAAGACTTTTTTGGCTACAAGAAGGGGAAGTAGCACAAGAAATCTCATCCAAGAAAACTTCTGAACTCTATTAAACTGCCATTGGAAAGGTTACGTATGGATCTGTTTGGGCTAGTTAATGTTTGAAGTATATCTAGTTATATATATTGCCTCTTTATGACTGACGACTACTCGAGATTCTCATGGGTTCTATTTCTTGAGAGAAAAGAAGAAACATTTGAAAATCTGAGATTCTCTTCAGAAAGTTGGAGAACTTATACCATTTGCCAATCAGAAGAATACATAGTGACAATGGTACGCAGTTCCAAAACAACAAGATGCTAAAATTTTGCAATGCTAAAGGTATTCTTCATGAATTCAATGCCTCCTATACTCCGCAACAAAATGGAGTAGCTGAATGGAAGAATCATACTCTCATCAAAACAGCATGCACGATGCTCACCAATTCAAATTACTTGTAAGTTTTTGGAGAGAAGTCGTTGCTTCTACTTGTTACACTTTGAACAGGGTTTCAACCGTCAAGGCTCATAAGAAAACATGCTTCGAGCTGCTTAACCAACGAAAACCTAATTTAGAGTTTTTGGAGCCGTTTAGATCGCCATGTACGGTTCTTGACCCAGATGGTAAATTTGGCGCTAAATCTCTGGAGGGATTTTTCATAGGATACGCTAGTCCTCAGAAAAGAGTTTATCTACCTAGCTTATACTGGGTTATTCTAGCTCAACATATTGATTGCTAGAAATACATGTCTCTAACACAGAATCCTGGTGATCCCTTGATGTTTAACTACGAAAGTCTGTGAAATTCGTTTGACCTGCCGGAAGAACCAATAGCTGAAGAACTTGTGTTGTTATATCAACAATATCAAGCGTCTAATCAAGAGCAAGTTCCTAGACCATTGGTGAGTTCACAACCTCAAAACAGTACAAATGAATCTGAAGCAGGTCCGAGCAATTCTCAACCAGAACCCATCGTCGAACTAGTTGTAAACAACACCGCATCGTCTTTTGATCAGTCAGATGATTCAGATTCTGATTGAGAGCCTACTTATGAGAATGCGGGATCCATTTCCGATGAAGGATCAGAACAGATTTAAAGTCTACTAAACAATCAAGTAGGTGAATTAGTGCTAGGAATGATGTTGCTTCTACAGAATAGGTTGCCGACCAAGATGTAACGAATCTGGAAAGTGAAGTGAATGTCTCTAATGAAGTGATGCCGAGAACTTATTCATACCATCCATCAGAGAATATCATCGGATATTTACAAACTAGAGTGAAAACACGAAATTAGATCAATAAGGATATAACTTACCTTTACACTAAAAAAGCACCACTTCAAGATACGATTTCTTACAGTTTTTTTTGTTTCACAGGTTGAACCCAAGACATACAAAGAAGCTCTTTAGGAGGAAAGTTGGGTTGAAGCAATGTAGGAAGAGTTGTTACAATTTGAAAAACTTGGAGTCTTGAAGCTTGTTGAACTACCCGATGACCACAAGAAAATCGGTACATGGTGGATTTTCAAGTGCAAACAAGATGATAGAGGGATTGTAGTCCGAAACAAAATTTGTCTCATAGTCCAAGGTTTTCATCAACAATAGGGGATAGACTACACTGAAGTCTATGCTCCTGTCGCACGCTTAGAAGCTATCCGCATATTCCTTGACTTTGCGTCATGTAAAGGGTTCACCTTTCTGTATCGAAAACTTAAAGAGGAAGTATATGTCGGACAACCACTGGGATTTGTCGATCCGATACAGAAAGATAAGGTTTACCTACTGGATAAGGCGCTCAACGGTTTGCACCAGGCCCCGAGAGCCTAGTACGAGACACTTTCTCAACACCTTCTGGAAACGATTTCACAAGAGGAACAATAGATAATACCCTCTTTACTAAAGAAGTGGATGGGCATCTGATTATTGTACAAATCTACGTGGACAATATAATCTTTGGTTCGACAAATGAATCCTTGTGTAAAGACTTTGAAGAAGTCATGAAAAAGAAATTCGAGATGAGTGCAATGGGGGAAATGGAGTTCTTCTTGGGACTTCAGGTCGATCAGTTGCCTGAGGGTATCTTTATCCATCAGACGAAGTATGTTCACTTATGTGTTGGAGAAATTCATCATGTCGGGAACATCACCAGATGAGAGACTTCGGACTACAATTTCTTGATATGCCTATATAAGTAGATAACAAGGCAGCCATTGATATCACAAAAAATCCAGTTCAATACTCAAAAGCTAAACATATTGAAATTCGACATCACTTTATCTGTGATTGCTACGAGAAAACACTGGTTCGATTGAAAAGATCCACACTGATAACCAAAAGGCAAATTTTTACACTAAAGCTTTTGATAGAGAAAAATTCAAAAGGCTTTTGAAACTAAACGGCTTAAAAATCTGACATCAGGGATCAAAATGAGGTTAAATTCGAGATGGACGATGACTTGACGTGATCCTTATCTGTGTCTCTTTATTAGTTTTAAATTTTTCTTTCTTTAAAAACAAAAAATCCAAAAAGTATGTTTTTGATTTTAGGAGGAGAAATAGTTATGGAAATAAAAAACATTTAAAACATTCAAAAAGTACAAAAACATGAAAAAAAGACAAAAAGAGTTTTGTTGTAAAAGAGGAAATGATAATATATTAGTGGACTATCATGGGGTGCTAAAGAAATGTAATGTTAAAAAAGTGGTTAAAAGGTCTTACTAATGATATGTCAAGTAGGCTTTGCACATTCAGTTATTTGTTTTCGAGATATAAACTTAAAAAATAACTGATTAATCTGTAGCTTAACATCTCTCAGATATATGGACTTGGAACTCTGAAATTTCGAATGAGAGAATGACAGATTCTAAGATACCAGATCTTTATATTTAATTGATATCTGAGGTTTTATTAAGTTCTTCTGATTTTGCGTCAGCAACGGCCTAGAACTTGTATAATACTTTTGCATTTAAAAGCCCTATAGCTGCATCAAAATTGAAAATATCGAAAAATATGACAATTGCAGTACATCTTAATTTGGAACACCACCTATAAGTAGAACCTTCATCTCTTTGTTTGTACAGTAGTACTAACCTGAGATCTCAAGGCCTCACATCACCCAGATACATATATCAGTTAGATATATTCACCTGTGAGATGAAATCTAAGGAATCTTGATACGGGAGTATATTCTGAGGTGGAAAAAAAAGTTAAGTCATGTACCTAAAATTACCTAACGTATCCTGAAACAATTGAGAAATGTGTAGAGGTTTAAGTGGATCAGTATATTAACAATCTACGTAAATATGTTTAGAAATTAAAGTTTTATAATGATCAGCGGTACTAGTGATATGTCTCAAAACCGATATAATCCTGTAGATGCATATGTCTGTCACCTACGCCATCGAATAGTATCGAGCATAATGTTGGAATGTATGTTGGTCACTTCGCACGAAGTGAAACTATCGTTGTACGAAGGAGTTTTACCTTCGCACGAAGATAGAATCTAGCTACGCACGAAGGTAATGTTGTCTATAAATAGACGTGCAAGCTAGTTCATTTGAAACGTTTTGTAATTTGGACGGCGGAGATCTCTACGATTGTTTCTAGGATCTATAACGTACAACAAGTTAACGAAACAGTGATTAAAGTGAATATATGATGTTTACAATGTCGCCTAACTATCCACGAATTCCGCATGTGTATACTAGGTGATCAAGTTAGTGCCTGAGCTATCGGATCCGTCACACGGACCTTCAAGTGATATCAGAGCAAGAAGGCCTGATTTGAAGACATTAGACAAGATTCAGCCACATTACATCTTTCTTCTACTTATTCTTTCTTATTTTTGACATTTCCCGGACATTGAACGGAAAAATTGGATTGACTTTTTTCACATGACTGTTTAAAATGGACTAATAACAACCCTTGAAAGAATCAGACCTAAAATCAACCAAATTCTTGATCGAAATGGCCGAAAACGTGAAATTGTAAAACCCTTTTGACACGAAGTGAAATTTTTATCTTCGTACAAAGTGAAGTTTACCTTCGTACAAAGGTAGATTACCCTCGTACGAAGGTAACCTAAAAAAAGAGGCATTTTTTGATCGTAGTGACGATCAAAAAGCCTTTTGAAAAAAATTGATGATTGAATTTTTTTTTGAGATTTTGACGATAAATACGGGCTGTTTCGGGACACCGTCGAGAGAATTTCACTCCAAATTTTTAGTGATCAAAATTTTCAATAGAACTAGATAACAATGAGATTGTTTTTGAAGAAGGAATTGACGAGGATTTTCTTCCTGAGTATGTTTATGAAAGGTCGTGTTCTAAAGAGTTGAGGCTTTACAAATGTTCATGTCATCTCAATCTAATAATTCTGTTACAAGTGCAGCTTTATCTGATGAACAAAGTCAAAGCACTAAGAGTGAAGAAGAAGAGAAACAGTTTAAAAAGGAAGATAGAGAAGATGTCATTCATAATATGTTAAAATCATGTATGTCTCCTCACGTGTTTAATGCTTTTGAAGGATTCTTCGACGAACAAAAAAAGCATAAAATACAAAGAAGTTCTAGAAAAACTAGATCTTTCTCAAGGAGAAGATGAAAATTTTGAAGTCATCAGAAGCTAAAAGATGAGAGAGTCAAGAAAGAGAAGGAAGTTGAAAAGAATGAGAAAATTAAGATAGAACGACAATGAACAAAATGTATAGAGCCATGCAAATCTTGTGCTGGAAAAGATGAAATATATAACACAAAGTGCTCAAAACCGTGTGAAGCATGTATTGTTAAAGATGAGAGACATAAAGAGCTGAAATGTCATACAGATCATCTGTCAAGAGATTACAATCAAATGAAAGAAGCTTATGACAAGCTAAGCTATACCATCAAAATTCACTGTGATGCTAATCTGAAAGATGGTGCTACAATTAACATGTTGAAAGCTACGGTAATGGATAAACAGATGGCAATCAATATTCATCAGAACAATATTGCCGATCTAAAACAAGAATTGGAGAAAGTTAGAGTCGAAGCCGAAAGGTTCAACAAATTGTTAATCAGTTACTCCACAAGTTTCATATGTAATTGATTATATTCTTCCCAAACAACAAGTAAAAACTGTCAAAGAAGAGAATAAAGTGGAGTTCAGAACAATGACTCGGGTTATCATCATGTTCCTCCACCAATCTGGAACATTTATTCTAGAAGAAATCATGAAGGAGAGGAGAAGCCGCTCAATTTGAACCTGCAAATGCAACAAAAAGTTGAGTTGCCTGAGAACATAGATGTGACCTATGAATGTGATTCTGATGTGGTTACAAAAGTGGTCGAAAATGTTTTCGAAAACACAGACGCTGAAAAGAGTAATTCAAATTCCCGTTTCCATAAGAATTATACTTCAAAATCAGAACGAAGTTTGAATGATGATCCTAAGATGGTAGCACACAAAGTGAAAGGATCTGACAGCTATTTTCTGATGAAGAATTTCAGATTCAGAACGTGGATGTTAAAAAAATTGAAAAAGTGTTTAAATTAGTTGAAATGAGTTTGTCGGAGCTTAGAAAGTTAAAAACGTCTTACAATTCCTAACCAAAATATTTTTAATCATAAAGGTAAAAAATTATCCTGAAGACAAAATAAAAGGTTTGGGATATGCTAAGAAGAAGAAAAACAATCACAAATTCCGAACACCAGATTATTCAAATAATATAAATTTTGTTTTCCGAACAACTTTAGAAAAGGAAAAAGAAAGTTTGGGAAAAAGCAATCCAATGATAAGTTTGATGCTAGAAAACAATAGCTAGAACAGGTTAATGAATGTTTTCGATGTAATAAAGTTGGACACATTGTTAGACAATGTCCACAGTCAAAGCCTAAACCTATTTCCCGGGTTAAGAAAAATCCAGATATTTAAAGCAAAACTCACCAATGTTTGTACCAACGCAAGTTTGGAAACAAGTCAAAGAATCTACAAACAAAGTGAAACCAGTTAACACTAAATCTTCAAAATTCGAAGCTGGTGAAACTTTAAAAAGTGCTGAACGAAAAGATTCTATATTGTATTTCAAGAAAGCAATGCCTATAAACCAAACATGGGTGATGAAAAGGGAATTTTTCCTGTAAAAGTTGAAAAATTTGTGCCAACCAAGAAGTTAGAAAGGGTTGAACAAAAATGGGTAATAAAAAAAAGGCAGTTGAAAAGACTGAAGAATCAGTGAAAATTGAAAGTTTAGAAGATTTTTCTAAACTTGAGAAAGCCACATGTAAACCAGATTGTGAAATGAAAATCAAAACTACGGTTGAACCTAAGATTGAAAAATCTTAGGTTAAACTATTCAATTAATTTTTTGCATTTGTGTGTTGAATCTTTCAGAAGATAAATTAACATCAAGACTGAGGTTTCTAGCACATAATAAGGATTTTTGGGCCTGGATAACTTGTTCTACATAAAAGCTATGATTGAATTTTCAATAACGTTTACTTTATAATTTTACAAATTTTTTAAGAAAATTTGAAATTTAAACTAAATCCTCACTGTTGATTAGACAAAACTGATTAAGAAGACTATTGAGTAGATTATTTTTAAATTAAAAGGGTCTAAGCTTTTGTCATCATGAGGGGGAAATAGATTAAAAAAAGGTGAAGAAGTAATGGATGGCGAATTGAAGTAATTCTCATCGGTTTGTCACATCTTATAGTTTTTAGGATTTCTTTCTTTAAAAACAAAAATCCAAAAATAGGTTTTTGATTTTAGGGGAAGAAATGTTGTAGAAAATACAAAGACATTAAAATATACAAAAATTGTACAAAAACATGAAAAAAACAAAAAGAGTTTTCGTGTGAAAAGAGGAAATGATAGTATATCGGTGGACTGTCATGGTATGCGAGTAGGCTTCACATATTTAGTAGATTATTTATGAGATATAAACTTAAAAGAAAAACTTCTTAATTAGTGGCATAACATCTCTCAGATATATGGCCTTACTACACTGAAATTCCGTTTGAGAGATTGTCGGTTTCTGAGATACTAAGTCTTTATTAATAATTGATATCTGGGATATTATACAAGTTCTTATGATTTTGCGTCTGCAATGGACTAGAACTTGTAGACTACTTTTGCTTTAATAACCCAAAACTGCAGCAAATTGTATGTATCGAAAAATCCAACAATTGTAGTAAAAGATTCCAAATTGGAACACTACTTTTAAAATCGAGCCTTCATCTCTTTGTCTGTACAGTGGTACTAACCTGAGCTCTCAAGGTCTTGCATTACCCAGAAACAGATATCAGTTAGATATATTCACTTGTAATATGAAATCCAGGGAATCTTGATACGGGAGTATATTTCGAGGTAGGAAACATGGTTAAGTCAAGTCCCTAAAATTACCTAACGTATCTCGGAACAATTGAGAAATGTGTACACGTTTAAGTGGACAAGTATACTAACAATCTAAGTGAATCTGTTTAGAACTTAAAGTCTTATAAAGGTCAACGGTACTTGTGATATGTCTAAAAAAACTGACATGATCCCCTAACACAAACTCACAAAAATATGTTTGTACATAATTAGTATTGTTGATCATTTCATAAAAATAAAAAGTGTAACACCTCGTAAAATCGTGTCCAATAGTATAGTGATAATGGAGGGATTAAAAGTGTCAATATGTCCGACGAGAGAGGTTAATTCTGTAAAGATTTGAAAGTTTGATAATGGAGGGATTAATAGTGTCACCATGTTAATTTATACCTTTTATTGACCTTTAAACGAATCGAGAGCTCGACAATGTCCGGGCTTACTCCCAGGTATGCCGGAGGGCTAAATATGCTATAAAAGTGTTTTAGGAGGTTTTATAAGTCAAGGGGCCAAAAGTGTTAAAATTTGAAAGTGGCCTACTGGCGCTCGCGGGGCCCGAGAGGCCAGGCCTGTGTCTCGCGGCCCGCCAGAGACCTGTATCTAAAGAATTTTTGCTTGGCCTCCACACATGTTGCGAAAAACCAATGTATTTGAAGCTATGGATTCCCAAACAGTTATGCCACGTTTTGGGACACTTGTAAGCTCCCTCTTACACCCCTTAGCACCTTGCATCACCTCTTTCAAGTTCTCCAACTATAAATAGGTGCCAAGGCTCACTATTTGAACTTGCACCTTGCTCATTCAACAGTCTATCTCCCTCCTCTGGAAGTTCCTAACTGAAAGGTGCATCCAACTTAATTCTATTGAATCCTAGGAACCACACATAAGTGTTCCTTCCTCTGTCATTTTCGTTTATAGGCTTTTATAGCCAAAAGTCAAGCGTTTTACGGAAAACGTCTTGACTTTCAGTTAAGACCATTATGGTCCAACCATTGTTCATAACGAACATGGCTAAGTGATCGTAATAAGTTAGGTGTTAGTCCCTATAAAGGGCACCTCCTGAAGATCACGTTTGCTAGACTAATTGACGGGTCAAAGTTATTATATTAAAAAGTCGAACAGGCCATTTTTCGGAAATTTTATAATTTGATTTTATATATGTTATGAAACATGTTTTGACACTTAAAAAAGTTGGTAATAATATTTAGAACATGTAAGAACATGTTCGGCTCGTCAATTTCAGTTCTAGAGTCGGTTCGCAACCGAAAGTCACGAAGTTTGACTTCTGCTTTGACTTTCGATTCTGACCCGAATTAGATTAGTTAACTACTAATCTAAAGTTGCATTATGATCGTAATATTATGTAAGCATAACCCTCTGAGGTTATACTACATGATCATAATCAGAATCTGAGTTTATGCACAAGTTCCGTAATTATGCCATTTTGACTAAAATGTCTTTTTTGCATAAAAAGAGGTTTAAATGATAATGAACTTGAAAATTAGTTTCCTACTGATGTAATATTTTAAGTAGGATTATATGGGATGTCAAACAAGATTATAAACTGATTTTATGAACAAGTCCTTGTATTATGTCGATAAATGACGATAAGGTCCTTGTGGCTTATCAAATAGTTTTAATCACATATTTCCGAAGTAAATATTTTACCTACTGATATGTTATGTTAAATAACCTATCTAAGAGATGTTAACCTGACCTTAACATCAGTTTTTATTAAACATCACACAAATCGTCATTTTTCGACATAAGCGTTGTTTTGGCGCATAGTATGGTTTTAAAACATAGTTACCAACCAAGACTTGTTACCTACTGATCTTAAAACTTATTTAAAACATTTTTACAGTAGGTACATGATATTAACTCAGAATCCCAAATAATTTATAAAACTATGTGTAAAATGACCAAAATGCCCCTTTCGTGCATAGTTTGGTCGTAAAAGATAACTTACACATATAATTAATATTCTACTGATATTATTTCAGAAATAAGTTATTTTTCTAGAATACTTTTAGTCATAACATTAAATTATATTCAAGTTCCTTTTATATGATATGAAATTACCAAAATGCCCTTATGAGGCACAGTTTCATTTTAAAACCTTAACGAGCATGAAAGTTGATATCTTAGCGATATTACGACTTATTTTGAGAATAATGGCATATAGAACTTGTCCATTACTTATCCGGTTACCCAATATCGCTGATATGCGTACGATTAAGCATATGTAACTAGTTTACGGAAATTAACCAAAGCGGGTCTAACCTTGTCATTTAAGTCTCAAAATCCAGAATGTTTATAGTTTATCCATATTACACAACTCAAAGTACTTGTTGGGATTAAACTACATTCTATCCGATCATCGTTTAATCAAGAATTATACGTTTTGATCCTGTACGCTACTCGGTCTATGTCTATGACTTAAATAAGACCGTTATTATTTAATTGGTTAGCTTATCCCATAATCTAAACTAGAGACTTGCCGGTAAATGGTATCTACACTTAGTACTTTTGTGTACGGCTGAGTTATTAAATCTTGCGTTTAAACGAAGACTAGCTCAGGTAAATATTCTCGACTTATTTCCCGTATACTGGCTTGGCTTACGGTAAACTATTACCGCTTGGCTGGAAATGGGATCAATCGAATGCCAGATTGTGGCTAGTAAATACGCATATTTCATTTTAATCAGTTTTGTTTGATAACTTAAACATCAGGGGTTAACTATCGTATCCTAGATATCCTCGGCTCATTATAATAGATAATGGCCACGACCTTAGCGCGGGTGTAGGCATACCGATAGACCTCAATATGCATTCCCACAAGGTTGGGAGAAATAACTCATTCGTGAGTTCAAAGTGGTGTGTAAGTTAATCATGTTACGGTCTCTGTACCGGGCCCTGTATGCATGGACAAACATGTAAATCTGTTAACAAGGTTGGACGGTCAACGTTCCCAAGTTATAAAAGATTTTGTGCTGATACGCACTTAAAACATATTTTAAATGTTTTCAAAATGAGTCACTTGGGTGTATTTACCAGCGAAAGCTGGCGTATTGTCAAAAGACTAAGCTTGCAGGTACAATACGAAAATAGGCTGGAAGTGCTCGGTAGTGATAAGAGGATCTTGCAAATCCTACATCTGCCCAAAGTCTGTTTTATATTCTTTCTTTTGTAAAATTTACGATCTGCCGGTGGATCTTCTATTACGAGCTATCTATATATTATTTTGTATTTGAACATTTGGTTTGTAATAGTAATTTTACTCCAAGACTACCGATGTGATGTGTTTAATTGTCTATGATGCTATCAACTTACGTCACGATATTCCCCACCCGGGCCCACGGTGTTCGGTTAGCTGTGGAAAGCCGGGGTGTGACAAGTTGGTATCAGAACCTAGGATTTGACCTAGGATTACTCATCTCATTATGAAGTTATTAGTATTGTTTTTGAATTTATTTTTAATAGGAAAATGCCGCCAAGAGTACGAGGAAGAGGTAAAGGACCAATGAGGGAGGACCATCAGGACACATCCCTTCGCAACCCCATCACTCGACCCCTATGAGGATTCAGGAAATTCATGGCCACTAGCACAACACTCACCTACCCATACTCAAAACTCTTATCAATCGTACCATTCACACCACTCCCACCACTCTCATCATTCCTATCATGATAAATTTAACCCTAATAAATACTTTAAAACACCCCCAGCCGGCCAAAACCAGTTAGACCAACCCAATCCCATGGACGAGGACTCTGATCCAGAAATGCCGCCATCGGGATCACACACACAACCCATCTAAATCTCGAGCGATTCAAACTCCTACACCGGATCGCCATATCAAGGTCCTAATGAATGGGACCAATATTGTAGCCAATTTACCTTTGCTAACACTCCTTCCCATCACTCCCAACCACCACCTGTGCAAGAAGATATCTAGGTCCTAATGAATGGAACCAGTGGAACAACCTCAGCTGCCACCTGAGCGCCAAGGAGGAAACGCGGAGCGCGTATGTCAGTACGTGTAGGTCAACGGTCGGGATCGCTGCCACCATTACCCAAAACCTATGCTACAATTCACGAGGACCCATAAATGGGTGGACCATCCAATATTTCACCGGTGGTAGAACCAACACCACGACCAGTGGTTTAACCACCACCATCGGGTTATAATAACCCCATCCCAACATATCTGGATACGTCTGGATATGATCCTTTTAACCCAACTACACCTGTTGATTACCAAGCATTGTCGTATGACCCTTAGATGCAAGCGGTCATGCATAACGCACTTTACTCGTCTCCTTTCCCACCTATTTATCCACCTTTCTGGGTATCCAAATTATGGGTACCAATATCCTATTATGCCACAACCACAACCACAACCTCCGCCACCACTTGAGGCCATAAATGAGGCCTTGGAACGAATGAAAGGAATGCAACAACAGGCGGAGAAAACGGAGAAGAAGACAAACAAGTTCTTCAAGAAACTCTCCAAGTTGGTTAAGGGAAAAAAGGACGAGTGAAACCTCTTCTATTTAAATATTTATTCCCTGTGAGGACATTGTCTTTCCTTTAAGTCCCTGCGTGGACATTTTTATTTTTTTAAGTCCTTGCATGGACAATTTGTTCATTTATTTCAAGTATTGTAATTTCTATTGGAATTTAATGAAGTATTTTGGAATTATATATATATGTCTTCAAGCGAGCGTCTCGATTTTGCGCGAAATTCGTGCTCTGCTATATAATTCCAAAAGACCTTAAGAGATTTGATTATGCCAAGTGGCACATACAACACATTGGCCAAGAAATGATAGTTAAGGACAAGGGGCCTTCTATCAAGATAAGGGAAGTTATCCTTCTATCCAGAGGTGGTGAACTAGGTTCAAGCCTCCAAGCTCGTTAAGGTCTAAGATGACCAGGACCATTAATCAACCATTAAGGTACTCTTATGATAACATTAAGGAATGTTCATACTCTTGTTAGTGTGACTTGAGGAACCACACTAGCCGTCTAGGTAAAAAAGACTAGGTCCTAAGACCTACTATATAGCCTATGTGATCAATGTGATCCCGGCTAATGTCATCAATGCGATGACAAACGACAGGCCAATGTGCCCAATTTTATGTCCAATGTGACATGCCAATGTATGTCCAATGTGACAGACCAATGTGCCCAATTTTATGTCCAATGTGACAGGCAAATGTGCCCAATTTTATGTTCAATGAGACAGGCCAATGTGCCAATTTAATGTCTAATGTGAAAGGCCAATGTGCCCAACTTTATGTCCAATGTGACAGGCCAATGTGCCAAAGTTTATGTCCAACGTGACAGGCCAATGTGCCAAATTTTATTTCCAATGTGACAGGCCAATGTGCTCAATTTTATGTCCAATTAGACCGGCCAATGTGCCCAATTATTATTATGTCCAATGTGACAGGCTAATGTGCCCAATTTTTATGTCCATTAGAGACAAGCCTAAAGAACTGTATATAATTGTCAATTATGATAAATGACAGTTGTGACATTACGATCCACTGTCTAATAATATATGGACTATGTCCAGATTGTAATTTGCCTTTGATGGTCCTAGTAAGACCTAGGCCAAAGATAGATATGATAAGCCTAAGAGTTGTGATGTTATTCACACTAGTTTAAGTGATGGATTGTTATGTCCAATGTTTAAGCCATTATGGTTGTTAATACCATGGCTAAGAAAAATTTAATTCGGTGTTTAGAACCAAAGCTCAAGAATGGCTAACTCGGACGAAGCACAAAGTAACAACCGAGAGATTAACTCTAACAACGCTGAAAATACAGTCATTAACAATGATGATTTCCAAGCTCGCATAGATGCAGTTGTGGGAAAGGCCATAGAAAAACTTAGGGAGTCGAGTGCTACTCGCTCCAGACCTTTATCAATTCTGTCATCCTCAGCTCATAAAGAGAGCTTAGTTCACTCTTCAAATGCAAAGAGGGAACCAAAGAAAATTGAATTTGCTGATAGGTCCCGTTCTTCCAAGGACGGATGTACCTACAAATATTTCATCTCCTGCAAGCCCCGAGAATTCAATGGGGAAAAAGAAGAAGTAGAAGCCTTGAAATGGCTTGATGAGATGGAGACAATAGTGGATATCAGCGGATGTGCTGATAAGGATGTGGTAAAATATGTCACATAATCCTTCAAGGGCGATGCCCTCATTTGGTGGATGTAATCTACAGGTAAGATAAACCTTTACAACTTAGGATGGTCTAAGTTTGTAGATCTAGTCAAGGAGACTTACTGTCCACCTCATGAGGTGGAAAAATTAGAGATAGATTTTCTAACTCTCACCATGAAAAACCTAGACTGTCGGAAGTATGTTTCTGACTTCAATTCCCTATCTAGGTTAGTTTCCTACTTAATCACTCCTGAACCCAAACGCATGCGCGTTTCATTAATGGGTTAGCGCTCGAGATAAAGGGCATGGTAAAGGCTACTCAGCCTAGTACCTATAGGTCCGTTGTGGATCTATCTCTCTCCCTCACCTTAGATTCAGTGAGACAAAAGTCAGTTAGGACTGAAACTGGCGGAAAAAGGAAATGGGAGGAGGATAACTCCCAAAGGTTCAAAAAGAAAGGAAATTTCGGGTTCAAGAAGAAGAACCAGCACACATCTAATGACAAACCTCTATTCAAGAACTGTAACTACAGACATTAGGGACAGTGTAGTGTTAATCCACAGACTAAACCCTATGGTATCTGTAAGAGAAAGGGTCATAAGACGGTAGAAGGTAAGGATCTTAAGAATGTCGTTTGCTACGGCTGTAATGAAAAAGGGCATATTACGTTCAATTGCTACAAGAACCCCAAAAATAATAATGCAAAGCCTTGAGAGGCTAAGAAGGGATTGCTCTTCCCTCCAGATGAATGCAGGGTGGCCGTTAATGACAACAACGTCATAACAGGTATGTTCCTCATCAATGAACTATATGATAGAGTTCTTTTCGATTCGGGCACAGATAAATCTTTTCTTGATCATAAGTTCTGTAAACTATTAAACTTGCCCATAAGAAGTCTAGACATAATTTATGAGGTTGAACTTGCTGACGGAACGTTAGAAAAAAACATCTTCCATTCTTGATGGATGTGTTATATCCATTAAGAATCATTCTATCCCTATCCCTCTGTTGCCAATGAATCTGGCATGATTCGATGTAGTCTTAGGCATGGATTGGTTATCCCATACCCAAGCCCGCATTGCCTACGATAAGAAACTCATCGAGATTAAAACCTCACCAGGTGAAACAATCACCATCCCTAGAGATTCACACTATGGATTGCCAGGCAATGTTATTTAAGGCATCCAAGTGTTTGGGGATAGGTTGTGTCATTTTCATGGCCTAAGTAACTATCAACGAGCCTAAGCCAAATATTAAAGACCTTCTAGTCATTTTGGAGTATTCCGACATTTTCCCTGAAGAATTACTAGGCCTGCCTCCAGATAGGTAAGTGGAGTTTAGAATTGATATCCTACCCGGATCAGCACTAGTAGCCAGAGCCCCATATCAGTTGGCACTAACAGAAATGAAGGAGTTAAGAGTTCAATTAGAAGAACTTTAAGAGAAAGGCTTTATTAAGTCTAGTTCGTCACCTTGGAGAGCTCCGATTCTTTTCGTTAAGAAAAAGGATGGCTCAATACGGATGTGCATTGATTACCGTGAGTTGAATAAATTAACAATCAAGAACCGATATCACTTGCCCAAGATCGACGATTTGTTCGATCAACTTCAAGGTGCTAGTTACTTCTCTAAGATTGATTTGAGATCAGGACATCATCCGCTAAAGGTTAGGAACGAGGATGTTCCTAAGACTGCTTTCAGGACCCGGTATGGTCATCATGAATTTTATGTGATGCCTTTTGGGCTCACAAATGCACCTGCAACATTCATGGATCTCATGAATAGGGTCTACAAACCATATTTGGATAAGTTTATCATTGTCTTCGTAGAAGACATACTTATCTATTCTCGTAATCAAGTTGATCACCAGAAACACCTTGGTGCATCCTAGAATTGCTAAGACAAGAGAAGCTTTATGATAAGTTCTCTAAATGCGAGTTTTGGCTTAGAAAAGTCCAGTTTCTTGGACATGTTATAAGTGAGCATGGTATCTAAGTGGATCCTGCTAAAATAGAAGCCATAATAAATTGGGAAATACCTAAAACTCCATCAGAGATTCTTAGCTTTTTAGCATTGGCTGGTTAGTATAGGTGGTTCATTGAGAACTTTTCGAGGATAGCCACTCCTTTGACTACTTTGACCCATAAGAATGTCAAGTTTAACTAGCGTCCAAAACAACAAGAATCTTTTGAGATTCTAAAGCACAAGTTGAGATGCTCCTGTGTTATCTCTACCTGAGGGTATTGAGGATTTGGTCGTTTATTGTGATGCCTTGCACACTTGCATGGGTTGTGTGCTAATGCAAAAAGGCATAATTATTGCTTATGCATTACGATAATTAAAGGTGCACGAAAGGAATTACACCACCCATGATTTGGAATTGGGTGCCGTTGTATTTGCACTTAAATTATGGAGACATTACTTGTATGGCACAAAGTGTATTATATACACTGACCATAAGAGTCTCCAACACCTTTTCAATCAAAAGGAATTGAACATGTGACAACGCCGTTGGATGGAACACTTAATGATTATGAATGCGAGATTCGGTATCACTCGGCAAGGAAAATGTAGTTGCTGACGCCTTAAGTCGCAAAGAAAAGCTTAAAACCATTAGGATTAATGCCAAGAGCATTGAGCTTAGAAATAGCTTGAATGAGAAGCTATTAGATGCGCATGAGAAGCTATTAGAGGCTAATATTCCTAAAGAGGGATTTGGCGGAAAAATTGATCAGTTACCGCCTGGAAAGGATGGAATCTTTAGATTTAATGCAAGATTTTGGGTTCCAATCTTAGGAGGACTTAGAGATCTAATCCTCCACGAAGCACAAAATACAAGATACTCAATTCACCTGGGTGGTGATAAGATGTATCAAGATCTGAAAAAGAATTATTGGTGGATGGGTTTGAAGAAATTCATAGCCACTTGTGTAGCTAAGTGTCTGATGTGTTCGCAAGTTCAGGCAAACATCAGAAGCCATCAGGACTTCTACAACAATTAGAAATTCCCACTTGGAAATGGAAATGGTGACAATGGACTTGATTACCAAGTTACCTTAGACCAAACGTGGTAATGACACAATTTGGGTCGTTGTGGACATGCTAACTAAGTCAGCGCATTTCTTGCCAATTAAGGGAACGTATAATTCAGACAAATTGGCTAAGTTGTATGTGGATAAGATTGTGTCCCTACATGGTGTGCCAATATCTATTGTATCTGATAGAGATACTAGATATACCTCTCAATTTTGGAAAAGTTTCAACAATCTTTAGGCACAAAATTAAACTTTAGTACGGCTTACCACCCGCAGACGGATGGACTAACTAAGCATACTATTCAAACTTTGGAAGACATGCTTAGAGCATGTGTGATGATTTAGGTAGAAGTTGGGATGACCACTTACCCCTAATAGAATTCTCCTACAATAATAGTTATCATACGAGCATCAAGGCCGCTCCTTATGAGGCGTTGTATGGGAAAAGGTGTCGAACGCCCGTGTGTTAGGCGGAAATTGGGGAAGCCCAACTATTAGGACCTGAGATTGTCCTGGAGACCACGGAAAAGATGTGCAAATCCATGATCGTCTTAAAGCTGCACATGATAGGCAGAAGAGCTATGCTGACAAAAGGCGTAAACCTCTTAAGTTCCAAGTAGGGAAAAAGTCATGCTGAAGGTATCACCTTGGAGAGGTGTAATGAGGTTTGGAAAGAAGGGCAAGCTAAGACCAAGATATATAGGACCATTTGAGATAGTTGAATGTGTCAGCACTGTAGCTTATAAACGTAAGCTACCCGAGGAGCTTAATGGAATTCATGATGTATTCCACAAATCTAACCTTAAGAAATGTCTAGCCGATGAGTCGCTAGCAATGTTACATAAAGATGTGCAAATAGATGAAAACCTAGGGTTTGTTGAGTAATCAATTTCGATCGAGGATCGACAGGTTAAAAAGCTCTAAAGGAAATTAATAGCTATAGTAAAGGTTAAGTGGGACGCCTTTAGAGGTCCTGAGTATACATGGGAGGTTGTGTCCACTATGCGACAAAAGTACCCCCACCTTTTCGAATAAAAATATCGAGGACGAGATTTCTTTTAAAGGGGTGAGGATATAAACCTTGTAAAATCGTGTCCAATAGTATAGTAACACGTGTTGTATTTTTAATTTAGTCTACTAAAGACTAATAGGGACTAAAGGTGTCAAGATGCTCAAACTGAGCCTCTGAGTGACTGTCGGATGTCAACATGCATAAAGGTAAGCCTCTGAGTTACTGATATGTCAACATGCTTAATCATTACCCTCTGAGTGACTGATATGTCAACATGCTTAAACTTGGCCTCTGAGTGACTTATATGACAATATACCCAGCCTCTGAGTGACATCGGAGTCAACATGCTTATAGTGGGCCTCTGAGTGATCCTTTACGAAGTCCTAACTCCCATATGTCCCATTCATTGGACGAGAGAGGTTAATTCTGTTATTATGTGAAAGTTGGATAATGGAGGGATTAAAAGTGTCAACATATTAATTTATACCTCAGAGTGACATTTTAACGAACAGAGAGCTCGACAATGTCTGGGCATATTCCCGGGTATGCCAAATATTGGTTATAGAGGGCTAAATATGCAATAAAAGTGTTTTAGGAGGTTTTATAAGTTAAGGGGCTAAAAGTGTCAAACTTTGAAAGTGGCCTAGGCCACTCGCTAGGCGCGAGAGGCCTGGCCTGTGCCTCTCGCGGTCCGCCAGAGACCTGTATATATAATGTTTTTGCATGGCCTCCACACATGTTGCCAAAAACCAATGTATTCGAAACTATGGATTCCCAAACAGCTATGCCACGTACCTCTTACACCCCTTAGCACCTGGCTTCACCTCCTTCAAGTTCTCCAACTATAAATAGGTGCCAAGGTTCACCATTTGAACTTGCACCTTTCTCATTAACAACTCTATCTCCCTCCTTTGGAAGTTCCTAACTGAAAGGAGCATCCAACTTAGTTCTATTGCATCCTAGGAACCACTTGTAAGTGTTCCTTCCCATTGCATTTTCGTTTATAGGCTTTTATAGCCAAAAGTCAAGCGTTTGCGGAAAACGTCTTGACTTTCAGTTAAGACCATTATGGTCTAACCATCGTTCATAACGAACATGGGTAAGTGATCGTAATAAGGTAGGTGTTAGTCCCTATAAAGGGCACCTCCTGAAGATCACGTTTGCCAAACCAATTAACGGGTCAAAGTTATTATATTAAAAAGTCGAAGAGGCCATTTTTCGGAAATTTTATAATTTGATTTTATATATGTTATGAAACATGTTTTTACACTTAAACAAGTTGGTAATAATATTTAGAACATGTAAGAACATGTTCCGCTCGTCAATTTCAGTTCTAGGGTCGGTTCGCAACCGAAAGTCGCGAAGTTTGACATCTGCTTTGACTTTCGGTTCTGACCCGAATTAGATTAGTTAACTACTGATCTAAAGTTGCATTATGATCGTAATATTATGTAAGCATAACCCTCTAAGGTTATACTACATGATCATAATCAGAATCTGAGTTTATGCACAAGTTCCGTAATTATGTCATTTTCACTAAAATGCCCTTTTTGCATAAAAAGAGGTTTAAATGATAATGAACTTGAAAATGAGTTTCCTACTGATATAATATTTTAAGTAGGATTATATGGGATATCAAACCAGATTATAAACTGAATTTATGAACAAGTCCTTGTATTATGTCCATAAATGACCATAAGGTCCTTGTGGCTTATCAAATGGTTTTAATCACAACTTTTCAGAGTAAATATTTACCAACTGATATGTTATGTTAAATAACATATCTAAGACATGTTAACCTGACTTAACATCAGTTTTCATTAAACATCACATAAATCGTCATTTTTCGACATAGGCGTCGTTCCGGCGCATAGTATGGTTTTAAACCATATTTACCAACCAAGACTTGTTACCTATTGATTTTAAAACTCATTTAAAATATTTTTAAGTAGGTACATGATATAAACTCAGAATCCCAAATAATTTATAAAACTATTTGTAAAATGACCAAAATGCCCCTTTGGTGCATAGTTTGGTCGTAAAAGAGAAATTACACATATAATTAATATCCTACTGATATTATAACATAAATAAGTTCTTTTTCCAGAATACTTTTAGTCATAACATTAAATTATATTCAAGTTCCTTTTATACGATAGGAAATTACCAAAATGCCCTTATGAGGCATGGTTTCATTTTAAAACCTTAACGGGCATGAAAGGTAATATCTTACCAATATTACAACTTATTTAAATTATAATAGCATATAGAACTTGTCCATGACTTATCCGCTTACCCGATATCGCTGATATGCGTACTGTTAAGCATATGTAACTAGTTTACGGAAATTAACCGAAACGGGTCTAACCTTCTCATTTAAGTCTCAAAATCCAGAATGTTTATAGTTTATCCATATTACACAAGTCAAAGTACTTGTTGGGATTAAACTACATTCTATTCGATCATCGTTTAATCAAGCGTTATACGTTTTGATCCTGTACGCTACTCGGTCTAAGTCTTTGACTTAAATAAGACCATTAGTATTTAATTGGTTAGATTATGCCATAATCCAGACTAGAGACTTGCTGGTAAATGCTATCTGCACTTAGTACTTTGCTGTATGGCTGAGTTATTAAATCTTGCGTTTAAACAAAGACTAGCTCAGGTAAATACTCTCGACTTATTTCCCCTATACGGGCTTGGGTTACGGTAAACTATTTCCGCTTGGTCGGAAATGGGATCAATCGAATTCCGGATGATGGCTAGTAAATCCACATATTCCATTTTAATCAGATTTGTTTGATAGCTTAAACGTCGGGGGTTAACTACCGTGTCCTTGATATCCTCGGCTCATTACAACAGATAATGGTCGCGACCTTAGCGCGGGTGTAGGCATACACCCGATAGACGCTCAATATGCATTACCCACAAGGTTGGGAGAAATAACTCCTTCGTGAGTTCAAAGTGATGTGTATGTTAATCATGTTTCGGTCTCCGTACTAGGCCTTGTATGTATGGACAAATAGGTGAATCTGTTAACAAGGTTGGACGGTAAGTTATAAAATATTTTGTGCTGATACGCACTTAAAACATATTTTAAATGTTTTCAAAATGAGTCAGTTGGGTGTATTTACCAGCGAAACTGACGTATTGTCAAAAGACTAAGCTTGCAGGTACAATATGAAAATAGGCTGAAAGTGCTCGGTAGTGATAAGAGGATCTTGCAAATCCTAGATCTGCCCAAAGTCTGTTTTATATTCTCTCTTTTGTACAATTTACGATCCGCCTGTGGATTTTCTATTACAAGCCGTTTGTATATTATTTTGTATTTGAACATTGGTTTGTAATAGTAATTTTACTTTATGACATCCACTGTGCTGTGTTTAATTGTCTATGATGCTATCAACTTACATCACGATATTCCCCACCCGGGCCCACCGGTGTTCGGATTGGCTGTGGAAAGCCGGAGTGTGACAAAAAGATTTTATGTTCATCTTAGTTTTGACTGTCGATGATGAAAAGCTGATTTTCAAAATCTAGAGCTGCTAAACAAAAATCAGAAATTTGAAACTATCTGAAAATGATTAAAGTTCATTAAGTTGAGACTTAAGTTTGAATCAAAACATAAGTTTGTTCTTAATAAGATCAATCAAGGTTATTAATTTGAACTTCATAGATAAATTAGATAATCAAAGTCATTAATTTGGACATAATTAACTAAGGGGGTTTATAAATGAGAAAAAAGATTACACTTTGAAATGTTTATATTTAGAAATTTCAAAGTTTAAGTCTGAAATGTTTATTTGAATGCATGAAAGAATGAACAGGAAGTTAAATGTAAGGGAGAGCAGGATAGAAATGTTGAATGATGATAAAGAATGCTCAAAGAAAGGTGGAGTGTGCTGATACGCAATGTTTACTATCCAAGATCAAAAAAATAGAAGACTGTTGATAATGTCTGAAGATCAAGAAAGTTAAAGCTATTAAAGTTTTGAAGAAACTTAAAGAATTTTAAAGACTCTGGATCTTAAATGAAGATTCGAGGACTGCGGCAACAGCCAAGGGGGAGACTGTTGATGCATATGTCTGTCACCTACGTCATCGAATAATATGGAGTCTTTATATAGTTTAATAATGTAAGAAAGTATGTTGGTCACTTCGCATGAAGTGGATATGCACTTCGTATGAAGGTAATCTATCTTTGTACGAAGTAAAACTATCTTCGTACGAAGGTAATGTGTTATCAATAAACAAATGTGCAAGCTAGTTCATTTGTAACATTTTGTGATTTAGACGGCAGAGCTGTGTCCGACTAGTTCTATGATCTGTAACGTACAACAAGTTAATGAAACAGTGATTAAAGGGAATACATCTTGTTTACAATGTCGCATAACTATACACGGATTCCACACGTGTATACTAGGTCAACAAATTAGGACCTTTGCTATTGGACAAAACGATCCTATAAGTTTTGGGGATGCGGATGCAAAACGCCACGCTAAAAACTAAATTTGCGCATAAATATTCTACTTTTGCACAAATTTAGGGGAGAAATATTTGTTGTTTTGGAAAAATAAAATGATCATGCTAACGAATTTGATTAACACATGTAAGGTATCGATGCTGCAGAGGCGAGGATCCACTGTCATGCGTTGATAGGCTTATCACTCAATGGGCAAATAGATACCAAGTGACAAAATTCTACAAGTTATACATCATATGGGTAACATATCATCGGCATATGAAGTTCTGGGTTGGTATACTGATGAGTCATCCGGGATATCAGGGCTGTCCTTCTGTTGCATCCAGATATATGCGGACCTAGCTACAGTCATGATATCCTCAAAAGAGACAAAATTGAAGGCCAAAACTTTAAAAAGAAAGGAAATTTAACCATGAGAAAATTCCATGCGCTTGAAAAGTCAAGAATACCATATAAGGTATAAAAGCCTAACCCTCGTCAAATGTTGATTGGTCAATTTGCGGTACGATGTATTGACCAGTCCACCAACAAGTCTGAGATTGTAAATTTGTTTGTACAGAGTTTACATTTCATTTCAGAAAAATCCAAAATATTTTCAATGTGTTTACCATAAACTTTGGAAAATACAAAAATATTTTATTTATATCTTAGTTTCAACTACCGATGATGGAAAGCTGATCTTTAAAGTCTGAAGCGATAGTTGTTGAAGGATTAAAGGTTGGGAGGTAACCTGGATAGAGAAAATGTTCTGAAATGATGAGAAGTTAATTAATTTGAAACTTAAAATTGATGAAAAAATATCAGTTCGGTCATAAAGTGGTCAACCAAGGTCATTAGTTGGGCTTGATAGTCAAATTGGTTAACCGGGGTCATTAACTTGGACTCGGTCAACTGGGCGGGTCATTAAAAATGATAAAATAATAAAAAGTCAAAAATTTGAAGTTTTTGGGCCACCTCGTACGAGTTGGAGTTCACTTCGTACGAGTTGGCCACATCGTACAAATCCGAAGCCACTTTGTATGAAGTGGACTAGGTCCTATATATAGGGGCCAACGTGTACAAAGCGTTCATTATCTGCTTGTGCGAGTTGAGAGTCCCTCTGTGCGATTGAACATTTTAAGCGATTTCTAACAAACTACGGCCTATACACACCTTGGGAGGTTGATCCACACACCTCTTGCAATGGTGAAGGTAGATAACTGTAATTTAATCGTTAATTCAAGACTTTCGACTTATCAGACCTATAAGTGTAGATCTAGACAAGACGAATCGGCAAAATCTAAATTTGAACATATAATCATGTTAATCGGCGCCTATACTACCTAATAGAACCATC
The DNA here is from genome assembly GCA_947069175.1 of Scalesia atractyloides. NCBI lineage: Eukaryota > Viridiplantae > Streptophyta > Magnoliopsida > Asterales > Asteraceae > Scalesia > Scalesia atractyloides. The sequence goes on along the minus strand of CAMTDV010000116.1, from coordinate 18,223,414 downwards.
AATTTCACGAAAATTACAAGTTTGAAATATTCAGTGCCATAACTGTTATCCTGGAACGAGGTGGCACCTCGTACGAAGTGGGATGTCCACTTCCTATGAAGTGAATGTTGCAACAATGTCAAAAACCACCTTGTAGGAAGTGTCCCTAGTCAAAAGTGTTTGTGTTTTCATTTTCCACCTCGTACGAAGTGTCAATGGTCAAAGTGTTAAAATTTAAGGCCACTTCATATGAAGTGCATATGCGCACTCCGCACCAAGTACAGCTTGCACCAATTGATGTGTATTTTTCATCAAAATTTTCTAAGTGTTGATGTCGTTGTGTGTGAAGGAAAAGAAGACGTCGTTCGAGCCTATACATAATTTTGATGTCTTCTTGATGATAAGATCCAAGAAATCACGCCTTTAAAAGATGTGTCAGAGTTTATGGGATGATAACTGATTAAAAAGGCATTAGCTGATCGACATAAAGCCTACCGATCACATGTTCAACGTTTTTGGGGAGCTGCTAGATCTGAAGAGAATCCGAAAGCTATTATCTATGTAGTAAAGATTGGTGATGATGAGTTTGAAGTCAAAATCATAGAAGAGTTGATATATAGAGTGTTGGGCTTCAATGACAAAGAAAATGATCCAACGGTCTACATAGAAAGAATGGTCAAATGACGTTTCTATCGCATGGGTTACAAGAGCCACGTAAATGCCTTAGCTTTCAAGAAAGCAAATCTTGGTAGGCCTTACAAGCTCTTCATGCACTCTGTTATACACGTGCTCAGTCACAGAAAAGGAGGGTTTGACGATATTGTCCATTATCAGATGTGTGTGATCATTACTCTCATGCTGAACTTACCCTACAACTTCACGAAGCTAATTTGTGATCAAATGGTGCTGAATATTACAAAGGAGAAGTTTATGTAGTATCCGAGATTTGTGCAGATGATCTACTCCCTAACTTGGCGAAAGAAGCAGATGATGAGCTTGTATTAAGTCATATGGATGTTGAGACGTTTATCCAACTGAATCTTTACTGGAAGCAAACAGATGAACCCATTGCTAACCCAGTGTTTGGAGCTATTATGGATATAGATTATGTGGCACAAGGGAAGTGGAGAAAGGATTCGAGTGGGGACGAAAAGATGAAGTTGCTTGTTTGGAAGTATTTGTCGCTAAAAGAAGCAGTTGGTATGAAAAGGAAGATACTAAGAAATGAAGACTAGGAAACCCAAAGAAACAAGTCGTTGGTACCTCATCAACAACAACACAACGAAGAAAGCGTGCAGTACTTAGAACTTTACTGGTGGATGAACCTGAGGAAACACCTGTAAATGAACCAGTGGCTGAACCTGTAGCTGAAATAGCACATGATGATGTATTCTCGGCTACTTCAAATAACAAACGTGAAGTGAATGTTGAGAAAGTTGCAACTAAAGTAGAGAAGGTAGTTGAAGGAGATAGTGGAGACGCTTCAGATGATAACTTGGTTTTACAAATAGTTGTTGCTAAGAAAGATGAAAGAGAACGAATGGAACAAAAGAAGAAGAAAGTGGTGGGAGACAATCATAAACCATATGTTCCTCTAATTCTAATGAAGAGATTGTGGTTACTAAGCCTGCAAGGAAACCAGCTAAACGCACGAAAAGTAAAGCTTCAGATGCTGCAAAATACTACTAGTTCTCCGGCTGCAAAAAAGGCAAGAAAGAAGTATGGAAGGAAGAAATCGCCTGAAGTTGAAGTGGTTGCTCCTACTATTAACATTGAGACTGTTGTTCCTCCATCACCACAACAACCACCATAATTGTGTGTTATTCCTCCTCTATCACCACCACATCCTCTATCACCGTCACATCCTCTATCACCACAACATATCACATCACCACAACCATTACCACCAAAGCAGCCGACACACCCTATTTAACAATGCTCTACACCTCAATCTAGTTCAAGACGTTCATTAGCTGATAAGTTTCAAAAATATTTTGGTGATATTCCATTTTCGGATGGGTTTGATATAGACATGTTCAACGATGACAAGATTAATGAGATAGAGTCAAAGATGAAAGAATATGAAGGCCGAATCAAGTTTCTAGAGGAAGATAAGAAAATATTGGAAGCATTGCTAGTAGTGTTGGTGGATTCAAATATCGGTGACCTGCAGAGCAAGATTGAAGAACATTATGCTACCATCAAACAACTTGAGACATAGAACACGCACTTACCATCAATGCTTATGAGTATCACTACTGAGAAAGAATGGTTACATCTAGTAGTTAAAGAGTTAGAGACAAAGAAAGCCGAGAACGCTAAGAAGTTTGACATGTTGTTTAAAGTGCTCCACAAAAGATATGATATCAACTTTGCAGCTGAACATGATGAAATTGAAGTTGAAGAAGCCAAAGCTAGAGCAGCTAAGCATGCACGTAAAGCTGAAGTTGAAGCTGTTGCTGTTGGTAAAGGAAAAGAAAAGATAGATGGTGTACTTGTGAATGTTCAAACTGCGCAAGAAGCTGAATTTTCGCCAGCTACAGAAACTCAAGTGGAAGAGAATATTGAGAAAGAAGATGAAAGAGTGAAGTTTATACTTGTTGGTGGACTAATTGATGTGTCTGACATCACATTGAGGCGGAAAATCTTGGATCGAAAAGATGTACGCAAAGATAGATGTAGACGTTGACGCATTCGACGGAGATGATGATGATGAGGGAGTTAGGATGATGAGAAAAAGGATGACGATAAAAGGATGATGATGAATAGGGCAACAATGATGAGGATCAGGGGGTACAGGGTTAATTGCCGAAATTGCGAAGAGTGATGAATCTCTTAATTATGATGCATTCTTAAACGATTCAGCAAATGAAGAAAATGATGTTCAAAGTCAGGGGGAGACAAAGGACCCTGTGAATGAAGTTGTGCAGTCAGGAATCCTCACATCTGTTCCTATATTGGTTGTTCTTGATGTGTAAACACCAAGGGTTTTCTATCTTGAGCACGATGTGTAAGAAGGTGAATTCGTTCATAACTACACTAAGGAAGAAATTGCCAAAATGTTAGGTGTAGACGAAGAATCCTTTGTATTTGACTTTGAAGATGAATTAAGCAACATTATTGCTTCACAACCTAATGATTATCTTTATAAGTATGTGTCGGAAGCTGATGATTATGACAGGGTTATCGTGGAGGATGCTTCTGATGATGATGCTAACGTTAAATATTCTAGTGAAGGAATAGATGAGTTCCCAACCTTTGAAAAATTGTTTCTAAAGCAAATGATGATTTTTAAGAAGAAAGGTCGAGGAAACAGTAAAAGAAGGAGATGTGCCTAAACGTCTATCTAAAGAAGGGATTGCTGCAGCTAAGAAGTATTGGTTCAAGGAGATGCCACAAGAAAGAAAGTTCAAACGTCCACTAGCCTTCTTTACTCGTAATCCAAACAAATCTTTGGGAGATATTCTGAGTTGGGGATGGATAGAAGAGTTGGATGTTTATGCGATAAAGCGAGAGTTCGGTGTTCAATACTTTAGGTACTTAAGTGACATTAACACGCTGCCATTTTGGGATATTGAAGAGTTAGTTTAGACGAAGAGTATCAATCTCAAGATGAAGTTTCATGATTAGTGTCTATGGAAACTGATAAAGTCTAAAGCTTTACATGGTTTTAGATACTGCAAGCCACATATTCCTCGAAGAGTTATCAAGTTTGATCTAGTAACAAAAAATAAAGATGTTACGCTCATAGTGAAGCGGCCGTGTGTTTTGAAGAAGATGCCGCTGATAAAGATTGAATAAGATTTCCATAAGCTATTCAAGTGGCGGCATTATGATTCTGAAACAGGAGAAGCAGTGATTTGCGTCCTACATGATGATGATTCCTGGAAAATCACTGAAGAACTGACTGAAGCCATGATTGTGTGACAAGAGAATATATGGTTTATGGTGAGGAATCCGAGTCTTAGACCCGATGTGGCTAGTAAACTACTCAAAGAAAGATATTGAATGTCTATTCTATAGCAAGATAAGCTTTGAAGAAAAATACAAAGGGCATGTGTTGTAGTTCCAGCAGGTTATAAATGTTTGTTATGCTAACGATATTAATTCAGGAAAAATATGGAATTCAGAATGGAGAAAGCTAGAAGGCAAAGAGCAACGGAAGGAAGAAAGAAAATAAGCAAGGATTGCTAAGGTTGTTAGACAAGCATCATTGAGAAGATTTCAGTTTGGTGATACCTACAACAGACCTCCTTCCACAGATCAAACGCATATTTCATCTAAGGAATGTCGAAGACCGAGAAAGCATTTCTTTGGGCGCTAATTGTTAAAGATTTTTAAGATTTTTGAAGACTGACAAAGACTGTGGCAATATCCAAGGGGGAGTTTGTTGGTGAAGAATGTCTATAGCCTACGTCTTAGGGTCATATCGAATATGTAACAATGCTTAAACATTAGATGTTGTTTTGTATGTATATGGGCCACTTCGTACGAAGTGGCAGATCCACCCTTCGTACGATTTTTAGGAGGAGAGCCGATCCTCCCACAAGAATTGGGTGTCCAGGATCCGTCGGTTCTAGACGGAAGTTTGAGTAGAGAAAGTACTAATCTGGTAGAATGTTATTAAAGAAAGGAGTAGAAGCAGAGTAAGTGGAAGCATTCATTCATTCATACAGAAAGAGTTTACATCTTGTTAAGCTGGCAAAAGCCTGGAGAGATTCCGCCAGCGTTTCCCCTCCGGAACTCCGAAACTTGCAAAACAATGAAGACACACCACCTATATAAAGACATTAACCAACTCATACGAAGTGAGCATGTGGCTTCGTACGAAGTGTCCACTTGGTACGAAGTGACATAAAATATTAAACACGCGCTCTTTCTAGCCTATTCGCACAGTGACGGACATAAGGTGCATTATCAATTTCCCCCTTGGACGTCACTGTCGAAGCTTTATCTTGATTTTGAAATCTGAGAGCTATGTTTGAATATTCTACAACTTCAATAAGGTATCTTCCGATGTCATAGAACGCGCCAACAAATTCCCCTTGATTGATGATTCAGGTTTGCATTATCAACATTAAAGAACAAATTCCCCCTGAAATAATTATCTCCAAGATTAATCTTCAGGTCTTTGTTTGCATGGTTCCTAACCTTCTATGATTTGCTTAATCGACAAATTTTCTTGAATAACAACCAATTTGAAATTAATCCATGCAGCATGTCCATTTCAACTTTAACCACATTCTTGTTCGGTTTTAGCGCACTCCTCCTGTGCTCGATCCTTTGATCATCAAAAACCAACCGACAAAGATTGAGTCTGAACGAGTTAACAAATTGTTGATTAGTTACTCAACATCCTTATACGTAATTGATCATATTCTTCCACATCAACTTGAGAAAAAAGAAAAGGAAGATAATGAATCTGAAAAACAAAACAAAAGTTTGGGTTATAATCAATGTCCACCCCCAATGTGGAATAAGTATGGTAAAAAAATATCCAAATGAGGTGGAAAAGGTGCTTAATCTAAAGCTTAAAACTGAAGATAAAAAGGATGAGCTGCCGGAAAACATTTATGCAACCCATGAATGTTAATCAGATGTTGTTAAAATTGTTGTGGAAAATGTGTTGGGAAATGAGTCTGATAGCACTGATTTTGAAAGTGAGTCCAATCTTGAAAAGTCTGAATCAAGTTCACATGCTGAATCAAGTTCAAATCTTGAGAAATATGGAAGGAAGAAATCGCCTGAAGTTGAAGTGGTTGCTCCTACTGTTAACATTGAGACTGTTGTGCCTACATCACCACAACAACCACCACAAATGCCTGTTATTCCTCCTCTACACCACCACAACCATCACCACCAAAGCAGCCGACACCCCCTATTCTACAACGCTCTACACCTCTGTCTGGTTCAAGATGTTCATTACCCTTCTGAAAATGGAATATCACCAAAATATTCTAGAAACTTATCAGCTAATGAACGTCTTGAACCAGATTGAGGTGTAGAGCGTTGTTGAATAGGGGGTGTCAGCTGCTTTGGTGGTGATGGTTGTGGTGGTGTGATATGTTGTGGTGATAGAGGATGTGATGGTAATTGAGGACGTGGTGGCGATAGAGGAGGAATAACAGACATTTGTGGTGATTGTTGTGTGATGGAGGAACAACAGTCTCAATGATAATAGTAAGAGCAACCACTTCAAGTTCAGGCTGACCTATACAACCTCCTCTCTTTGACTCTCCCTAACTACTCGGGGGGTTCATATGATCGACGACATCTATCACTTGAAGGTAAAATCCTTCAAAATATTTTGTTAGAGAATGTGATGGTTCAGTTAGGAGACCGGGGGAAGGTCCGTACATGGGATCTTCGCGTCCTCCACTCTTTGCTCTAAGGGGAGCCTAAATTGTCGTGGAGGCAGTTAGTTATGATGAACATATGGGACATGAGGGAGTCGTTTTCTAGAAAAATGATTCCACATGTGCAGTTAGTTAGTGTGATGATCGTTTAGTAGAACCGCCTTACAGAATAGTCACTTTGGATCACCAAACCTATAGATGACTTCGACTTTGCAAAGATGAGGAAGGAGTCACATATATAAGTGCAATCAACCAGTCATCATCACTAGTCTCCGATAGACATACAGGGTACACCCTCTCATTTACTAAAGAGGTTGAGGGTGAAGATGTGAAGATGGAGGAGGCTGATGAAGAGGATGGGGATGAGTAGGAGGGTGGAAAAGGCTCGAGGTGAAGGTTTGCCCCTTCATACCATGAAGTGTTGGGTAGTGTGGCACATTTTGTAGTGGGTCAGCATTGCTCGGCTTTTAGTAGGTATAACCGAGGATAACAAGATGTGTATGACAATGTGCTCGCGGTAATGGCCCAGGCGAGAGAGAGAGTGAGAGGAACAAAGAATCAAAGCTGAAGAAGAATGGAGAGCCCAAAGTCGTACTGGGAATATCAATAGTGTTTTTAGAATGAGTAGGAGGCTCAAAAGGTAGAGGAGTTGGCTTGTAGGAGGTCATGGGAAGGTGAACAAGATCGCCTCTGAATTGAGCATAACACTTTGGAAAATAGGCATTGGATGACTATAGGCACGACACACGAAATGGCAATAATATGCTCACCTTTTACATTTCCAAGAGAGGCACCAATGTGACCTTGAGGTGGGTCGCGATTATCAGCCATTTACCCGATAGATTGACTTTTCCACCATTTGGTAACAACCCCAATCTGTTAAAAGGGATGTCCATTGGCCTCAAGCTGTGGCCTCTAGTTTTATGTTGATTTCGATGTCGCCACCGGTCGAAGGGGGCCCGCTAGAAAACTTCAACAATATGATGCCATCCCTTACAAGATACTCATACCAACAGTACCCAGTGTGTGATACAAACGAGCGATATCCAAGATAGGCAGCAAGGTATGTTTTGTTAAAGTTGAATAACGAGTGACTTGTAGGTACATCTACCGTCATTTTGAATGGCCATTTGCGTTGAAGATATGGAGCACATGAAGAATTAGCAAACAAGGTGCATGCGTTTCTTGTACTTAACTTTGATTATTTAGTTAGTTGAGTAAGTGGATTGTAATTGTAATTTTTGTTCAGGTAAAATTTTTGGAGAAGAGTCGTGTCACATCCCTTGCATTTTGAAAAGCGCCCATCCAAAATACCACACACTGAGGACAATGTTGACCTCAAGTGAGGGGATGGGGAGAGAAAATTAAAGTTTTTAACACTTCAGTTAAACACTACACATTAAAGACAATGTTGACCTTAAGTGTGGGGATCGGGAAAAAAATTCAATTTTGTTAATAATGTCCTCTTTTGAGCATTCTAAAAGCATGATTAGCTAAGTCAACAAGGGATTACATGACCCATTTCATCGTTTGTCATGGTCAAGTTCTGAAATTAACATGATGGGTACTCACTGTGTGTTTTTAATAGAAAAATTACGGGTGGTTATTTGCGATTAGTCCACCTAAGAAATTAGTCATGTTATGCATATCACCTACCGTACCCTTTCCATGTGACAATTTGAGCCGCTTTTACATATTACATATATATGTTCCTTTGCTTGAGTGTGCCTTTAATTCATGTATTGAAGAACTTGAAACTTTTGATATGTTTAAAACCATAGACCATTTACTCTGATTTTCTTAATCGACAAATTTTCTTGAATAACCACCAATTCGAAATTAATCCATGCAGTATCTCCATTTCAACTTTAACCACATCTGTGTTCGGTTTTAGCGCACTCCTCCTATGCTCGATCCTCTGATCTTCAAAAACCCAACCGACCATTGATAGAAACTTTGAATTATCACAACGGTAAACTTTAAATCAATGGATACCCACGAAATTATGAAATCTCGATTTCCATAATCATGCTTAAGCATTCTTCTAAATGAATGATCACTAAATCGGTAATCTGTTCAATCAGGAAATCATTATCGGAATCAAATCATCTATCTGAGAAACATTCTTTCGCAATCAGAATTACATTCTTCCTCTTCATTCATAATAACAGATATATAGCTATCTCCGTTAGATTGGTTGCAACCTAATCAACAAGCATCGTCATTCAACGACGGTTAGTACAAGAAAAACAATTCATCTACTTGGAGAATGACACTAAAGACTATCCTCAATCATTCGTGGATATAACATATCTTGAATGACCTCAGATCTTCTTGGCAGTTTAGAAACCGCTAACCATGTTAACATCTATGACTATCATCGACCATTCATGTATGCAATATAACTTGAACAGGCTCAGGTCCTCGCTGGCATCAACAAAAACTGTTGAACCTGCTAACCTGGTCCCCATCAGAGATTAGGACTCTAACCATTAAGCATCAATCTATCTCACGATTTAAAAATTCTAAACCTCCTATAATTACGAACTAACAAATCTAGATCTTCAACATTCCCTAGATAATCTGGAGTCTGAACCACCCAAATACAGTTGCAGAGTCACGAATTTCAAAAATGCCAGAATCTTAACATGTACGTGAAAACTTTTTATTCCCCCTCATTTTTGCAAATTATGACCAAACCAAATTTTCCACTAAAATTCCCCCTCAAATCTGGAATCTTCAATTTTTTAAACAAATACGGATTTAATGTTAAGGACCATTAGTAATCACTATACCAAAAGATTATCATTCTTTATTTCTATCAATGACTACCCCGTTATCTTCAACCAACTGTGATCGTATCATCAAATTTGTACATTGAATCTCTAGACGGTGTCCCTACACAACCCGAATTAGATGTTAAAATCTCTAAAACATTGCAATCACTAAATTTTTCTAGACACTCGTCTCATCAATACGATCAACAAATGCCTTATTTTTTTGCTTATTTTCCCTTTTTAGGCACATCTCATTTCGTACGAGATGGATCTTCACTTCATGCGAAGTGGATTCTCACTTCTGCAAAGTGTCACCTCATACGAAGTGCCTCTTCGTATGAACATGCCTAGTTACATTTTTCACTCCAAAATCTTCATTTCTATGAATTTCATGATGAATTTGACACAAACTTGGTCGAAAATCAGTTTCTAACAATCCTAGGTTCAATTTTACTTTTTGTGCGTAGATTGTCCGTTTATTTGATGATTTATGTCTAGAACACCTCATTCGTTCATAAATCTCCAAAATTCATGAGCGTAGGTGATTTATCAACTGTTTAGATTCAATGAATCGGTACCGTAGCTCCGATACCAATTATGGGTCCGGATCCGGCGGTTCTACACGGAAGTTTGGGTAGGGAAAGTACCAATCCTGTAGAATGTTATTAAAGAAAGGAGTAGAAACAGAGTAAGTGGAAGCATTCATTCATTCATACCAAAAGAGTATATATCTTGTCAAGCTAATGAAATCCTGGAGAGATTCCGCTAGTTTTTCCCCTCTGGGAACTCCAAAACTTGCAAAACAATGAACACACACCACTTATATATAGACATTGACCAAGTCATACGAAGTGAGCATGTGGCTTTGTGCGAAGTGGGTTCACTTTGTACGAAGTGAGTTCTCTTCGTACGTAGTGTCCACTTTGTACGAAGTCACATAAATGCTCCTCTCACGTTCGTACTTCGGTTATGTGTTCGTATCTAATATATACAATATTCAACACATGCTCTATCTAGCTTATTCACATAGTGACAGACATAAAGTGCATCAACACAAAGCCAAATAAGAGCTAGGATGATGATAGTACACCACAAAGCTAAAACCTACTCCCTTCCTTAGAGTTATGCAGATTTACCAATCCGAAGGTTGATCGTCTATACCCATGTTTCCCTAAGGGAACGATCTTCCGTCCTTTTGACTCCTCAACGAAGAGTAACTCTATTCCACCCACTTGGGTGTACTTTCCTGCTATGCTCTTCCACACCGGTACAAAGGAAAGAATTGCTGCATTCTGGGCTCTGGATTCAAGCATTAGGACGTTCAAGACAAAGATCAAAGAGTTAGAAGAGACCACCTCTGCCTCCTACACCATGTCAAATAAGTATTTGCGTAGATTGATATAATGTAACTGTTTTATTAAAATTTATTTGAAAAGGAATAAGGATACTTATCTGATTGGTAAATGAAAAGGTGCTCCAAGATCTTGTTGCAAGTTAGCTTCTAAATTTGACCTAGGTGACATCAACAACATGATCTCCCCCCGCTCTGCAAAGAGAGAGCTCGCCAAGGGCCAAAGCCAACCAAAACCAAAGATGACGACTACTCGAGCTAAGGTAGGATCCAAGAGGAAGAAGCTGAGTAAGCCTGAGGAATGCAACCTCCAGATTGAACGACAATTTCATGAGTTTGTCATTATAGTAAGGATCCTTTATCCTCATAAATATTCTTGTCTGTTACGAAGGATCACCAATCTTGACTTTCCTGTCTTACTATTTGTAGAAGTTCATCCGCATCCAAGCAAACCAGGATAAGCGCCTAGCTAATGCTGAAGAGAACCTGGCCTATCTCTGTCTCATCGCCGTTGCCAAAGATAAGAAGAGCTCTTAGCTTAAGAAGGAGATAATAGGCTTGGAAGAGCAACTGCTATACGCCAAAGTTAGGATACACGATGCTGAAATGGAGGCTACTGAAAAGGTCATGGTCTGTGTCGCACGTGCTATCCTGCAGGCAAGGATCAAGATAGTCCAAGAGGCTATGGATCCTACTTTTGACCGGTCTGCCTGGGATGTTGTTGGCTGGAAGAAGACTCTTCTTGAGCTGGGCGGTGATGCTGAATCAGAACTGGAGCTGGCTCTAGAGGCTGGTCCAAGTGAAGTAAAGGAGGTGAAGGAAGGTGGAGTAGGAGGTGCTAATGCAGCTGAAGGTGTTGCTGCGGTGATGGGCAATGAAGGATAATGTAGACGAGGCCTGAGCTGACTTTTTTAGGATTTCTTGTTTCTATTTGATGGTATTTTGATTCTGAACAATTATGGTTTGTAACTCTAAACAATATCTTGCTTCTTTAAGTTAAGGATCACTGATCCTTCAGATAATAGGGGGTGCAAATGTGGATGGATCCTTCTTTTTGTGGAGGATGAAGCCCTTACACCCCTCGCTTTTATTTTCCTGCATTTTAATTTCTACAAAAAAACTATAATTGTTAGATAACCCTGTCTAGCCTGGGTGGATGGTACACGTTTTGCTGGTGAAGCCCAGCCTGGGCACTTTTGACACTTATTAATGGGTTTAAAAATATTAAACTTTTGGCTACAACTGGTGTTGTTCATTTATCTTCGAAATTTTTTTCACTTTTTATGCTTATGTTCTCACGTCCAAGTATGTTTTCATTAAGATTATCGTTTTTATCTCAAAAAATCTTAGGAAATATTAGGTTGGTAAAATCAGATAAAAACTAGTTTTATAGAAAACTTTGATTTTCTGTATGAATATGGATCATAAATCCATGGCTGAAAAGTATAAGATGTAATCATTGAAATACATATAACCAAGTCTAAAACATACAAGAGAATCCAAGTTAGGATTATATATCCTCATAAGTTACTATTGTACCAACAAGCCAATGAAATTTGTTAAGGTTTAAAGGTTCAGGATCTTTGTTGATAGACTTTGCAAACCTTTAAAGCTCTGAGAACCTGTAAAAGCGAACTTGGGACTAAGCCAAATAATCTGGGGACAAGCCCATCATAACTGGGGACAATCCCAAATAAACTAGGGACAAGCCCAAATATACTAGGGACAAGCCAAAAAATCTCAGGGTCTGGCCCAAACTAGGGACAAGCCGACGTAAGTGACATGAAAATGCCAAAACCTTAGCTAACATGAAAATGTTAGAAACCTTAAGGTAACGGATGTATTGTACGTCTACCATTATACTTGTGATCCTACATATGGCCAACAAAAATGAACTTCCCATTGCCTCGAACCATACATGAATAAACGTGCGCTACTGGCGGGGTGTCAAAACCTAATTCGTGTGAAAGGTGAAAACCTTTAAACCTTAGAAGGTGGTGGTCAACCCCTTAATCCTCTGTATAAGATGTTAAACATTTCAACAAAAACTTGAAAATTGGTGAAATTGGATGTTAAGTATCTAAAATCCTTTTCTTATGACAAATAATGTACAAAAAAGAGGTTAAAGTGAGATCTTACCGAAGTAAGGATCGCATATCCTCTGAGGATCCTTGATCCTTCTCACATAAAGTATTATTTCAGTTGGATAGCATTCCACGCTCTTGGTAAGAGATCACCTTTCATGGTTAATAGACGGTATGCCCCCTTTTCTACCTCTACTTCTATTAGATAGGGGCCTTCCCACTTGGGTGCCAACTTGCCATCAGATGGGTTTGTGGTATTCCGAAATGTTTTCCTTAACACTAAGTCTCCAACTTGAAATCGTCTGATCCTAACATTCTTATTGTATGCTCCAGCCATCCTTTATTGATAACTGGCCATCATCATTCTTGTTAAGTCTCTGAACTTATCCACAATATCCAGGTCTTGAGTTAGGTTCTCACTATTTGTTTGAGGATCACGGATGCTTGTTCTAGCTGTAGGAATAACCATCTCTGTTGGGATCACTGCCTTAGTTCCAAAGACTAGAAAGAAAGGAATCTAGCCTGTAGCGTTCTTTGTAGTTGTCCGATCTGCCTAAAGGACATATGGCAACTCCTTAGCCCACTTTCCTTTTCTTGGACCCAAGCTTCTTCTTCAAGTTGTTGATGATGATTTTGTTACTAGACTCTACTTGGCCATTAGCTTGTGGATGAACTTGTGTGGATGTTATAATCTTGATTCCCCAACTGCCACAAAAGTTAGTAGTTCTACTCCCAATAAATTGAGATCCATTATCACATATAAATTCAGAAGGAATTTCAAATCTAGTAATAGTGTTTCTCTTAATTAAGGATATAACTTCCTTTTCTGACTTCAACAAAAGCTTTTGCTTCAATCCATTTGGAGAACTAATCAGTCATGGTTAGCATAAACACTTTCCCTCCTGGTGCCTTTGGAAGTTTGCCGACTATATCCATTACCCATTTCATAAATGGGCAAGAGGAAACTATTTGATATAAAGGCTCTGTTGGTTCATGTAGGATGCTGCTATGTCTCTAGTAAGCATCATATTTCCTTGCATAATTTACTGCATCCTTTTTCATTGTGGCCCGGTAGTAACGTGTTCTGAGGATCCTTGAGAATAGTGCTCTGCCCCAAGTATGGTTCCCACATTCTCCTTCATGGAAGTCCTTTAAGACTTCTTGAATTTATGGATCCTTAATGCGTCGCAAGTAGGGACCTACAAGAGATCTTTAATACAAAGTGTTATTTAACATAATAAATTGAGATACCTTAATCCTGAAGGCTCTGGGATTCTCCCCTGTGGGAATTTTCCCATTCTGAATGTAGTTCATAATTAGGAGTATCCATGAACCTGGATTCGGCTGCACATACCGGGTACAATTGTAGTATCCTCAACTATTTCCAAAGCTTCATTTTCTTCAATAGTAGTAAAAAGAATGTGAATAATAGGTATCCTCATGTCTTCTGATAACTTTAAGGATGATCCTAGATTTGCCAACGCATCTGCCTGAGCATTTTCTTCTCCGGGTACCTGCATTTACTAAAAAACTCGAAAGCATTTGCTAGTTTTTTAACAATTTCTAAAATATTTGATTAATTTCTCACCCTTCACAATATATGAGCCATTTTAATGGTTAGTAATTATCAATAACTATATATATACTTGAAAATACATGATCCTCATTTGTTTAGCTAATTGCAAACCTGCTATTAGGGTCTCATACTCTGCTTCTTTGTTAGTTTCTGAAATTCACAGGCAATGGACTGGGGTATTATGTCCCCATGTGGCGATTTTAGTAGTATTCCTAGTCTGGTTGTCCAAGGATCCTTGGTCTCCTCAAGTTGTTGAACCTCTAATTCAGCTTCCCTTTGTAGATCACTATTGAAATCAGACAAAGTCTGCCAAAGCTTCAGACTTGATGGCAGTCCTTGGTTCATATTTTATATCATATGCACTAAGTTTGATTACCCATTTTGCCATTGTTCCGGACATTTTAGGTTTCCTAAGAACAATCTTCATAGGAAAATTAGTTTTCACAATAATAGTATGTGTTTCAAAAGGCTTTTACTTACATAATATACCGGATGTTGTTGCCCTAAATGATCCTTAACTAACACTTCACTTACTACTTTACCTGAAATAAATAAGTACAAGGATAATGGATCACCATCCTCTATTTTCATTAGGGCTAGTGCTGGGGATAGATAATCCTTAAGAGCCTTGAGTGTAGCTTCATGCTTCTTAGTCCTCTCAGATTTCTTATTCTTTCTTTGAATATCATAAAAATCCTTGCAAATCTCTTAGGACTTTGAAATGAACCTGTTTAGGGTCGCGATCCTTCCTGTCAGTCTTTGGACATCCTTGGGATTAGTAAGGGATTTTATATTCACAATTGCATTAATCCTCTCTAGGCTAGCTTCAATCCCTCCTTTGGTCACCTATATCCTAGGAACTTCCCAGCTGTAACACAAAAAAGACACTTTGAAGGATTCTTCTTCATGTTGTATTGGTCAGGGATGTTGAATGCCACTTCGAGATCCTTGAGATGATCATCTGCTCTCTTGGACTTGACAACCATGTCGTCTATATGCACTTCCGTAGTGTCTCCAATATGCTTTTTGAACATCATATTGACTAGTATTTGGTAGGTGGCACCTTCAAAAGTTTGTGTACCTCCTCTTGGATGATAAGATTCATGTCATATCCTTGTGTTTCCAAGAAAAGGTGGACTTTCTTCTTTTCAGGTGGGATACTAGATCCTTCTCTATACTGTTAAGGATCCCGGATCCTGTGAGGATCTTGATTTCAGGATCCTGAAGATCTAATATTACATCCTTTATGTCTTGCTCTACTGCCTCAAGGACACTCCTTGGAGGTTACTATGATTGCTATGCCGCCCTTGGTTTTGATGTTGGTTTCATTGAAGAGGTGTAGCAATTCTTGGCCTCTTGTTGATCGCTTTCTATCTTCACTACCCCCAAGGTGTTGGTAGTTTTACATATTGGTGGTAGGTTGATGGGATAACTTTCATTTCGTGAATCCACGGTTTGCCAAGGATTATATTGCAACAAGGCAAACGATTAATAACACAAAATTTTTGTACAGAGTTTACCCCCTCATTATAGATTGGGAGCTTGATGTCCCCTAGCGTGTTCTTCGTTTCACCGTTGAATCCCACAAGGATAGATGATCTAAGAATTATCTCTATGTTAGGGATATTCATCTATCAAAGGACATCAAGTTGTATTATGTTCATAGAGCTTCCACCGGCAGTGAGGATCCTATGAACAAAGTGATTAGCTATATATAAAGTAATAACTAGACCATCAAGATGAGGATCCTGAATATCAACACGATCATCCTCATCAAAGGATATAACTTTCTGCTAAGTTAGAGTGGAGGTCCTAATGGGCCTGTCTCCATTCTTCTACTTGGTTTCTTTAGCATGCCTCTTTGCCGCTGAGAATGAGGTTCCACAAATATGTGACCCTCCGGATATAAAGTTTATAGTTTGTGCATCGGCTGGAGGTGGAGCAGCTTTTTCTGGGATATAATCAGGTGACTTTTATCTGCCCAATAGTTCTTTCAAGTGCCCTTACTGAGGAGATATCCAATTTCTATCCTTAAAGCTATGCACTCATCCATCAAATGCCTAAAGTCTTCGTAGTATGCACACCACTTGGACTTATCTTTGAAAGAATTAGACTTCTCGTTCTTCTTCGGCATCCTAGCCTTTTCACCTAAGTTCTACAAAGCAAGCATTAGTTCATTGTTCTTAATAGAAAAGCAATATTAAGATATTCAAGGATATTCCTCCTTATTGTCGTCTTGTTTAGCTGTGTGAACGTTCTGATTATCAGGTCTGGAGTAAGGCTTGGATCTTTTGTTCTTGTAGAAGGATCCTTGCTTATTGTCGTTGTACTCCTGTTTGCTAGAACAAGTAAGTCTGTCTTATATTCTCTTATCATCCTCTAATCGGATGAATCTTATAGCCATGTTTCTTACTTCGTCCAAGTTCCTACAAGGGGTCATGACAAGGTCATTGAAAATGGAATCCTTTTGTAATCCTACTTTAAATCCCTCTACCGAAGTTGCAACATCTAGGTTTGGGATTTCTAAGGATTCTCTACCAAACTTGGCGGCATAATCCTTTATTCATCACGAACCTGGGTTATCCTATATAAGTCGCTAGTTAGCCTTTCAAAAGTTCTACTACATGAAAATTGGTTATTAAATAGGTTAACTAAGTGCGAGAATGAAGTAATGGAGTAACGAGGAAAACTTAGTAGCCATTTGAGTGCTGATCTAGTTAGTGTAGATCTGAAGCCCTTACATAATCAAGCTTCTTTCAACCTTTTGGGAATGGGGTCTATCTCCATTCTCTCCTAGCATTGTGCCACGTGTTCTTCTGGATGAGTTGTTTCATCATACAACTTCATGTTAGGTGTCTGGAAGCGTTTTGGGATCTCTAACTGGCATATGGGTGGTGCAAAGCGAGACACCTTGTGACTTCCATCTGGAATTTAAGGAATAGATTAACTATTCCTATAACGCTGGATATCATATCCTTGAGCTTTTGTAGCTCCCTAGCCATATCCTGACTAATCCCTGCATCCTACATGAAACCATAATTAGTGTCCATAAAGGTGTTGTTAAAATTGTTACCTCCCGTTTAGCTTAAAGGTGGTATCGCAGAAGTATGTTGGGGGTGAGAGATGTCTGTTGTCATAGTAGGGCTTGAGGAAGCGCTAGTTTGCATTGGTTCTGAAGACCTTAACAGATAATTCATGGATCCTTGAACCCGAGCTAAGGAGCCTTGATATTGAAAGTAGGATCTTTGTGACACCTGGAGGATCCTTGAAGCTGGACACTGGATCCCCTAGAATCTTGGACTATTGATGACAGAGTAGCAAAATCTAATGACCTAGGCATCAGTGGAGACTAATCTTCTGCTGGTCTCTTCTGCTTCTTGATTTCATCAATTTTGCGAAGGATCCTCTTGTTGCTTTTGTCTTGTTGCTCCATGTAGCCTTTCATCTGCAAAATCAAATCAGAAACATCGTTGTTAGTAGTTGCAGAGGAAGAAACAACAGAGGTTTTTGATTTTGTGTAGACGGATGATGTCTTCTTCTGAGCATTTTCAGAATTCTTCTGAAACGTGGGGGAATGGGAGGCAAAGGCATTGTGGTTTAAGATGAGGCAACTGCCGGCATTGCACTTGAAATAGTTTTCCCTAATTGAAATGAACGAAAATTCTTAGAATTGAAGCACCAATTGCCCCATGGTGGGTGCTAAATTGTTTTGGTCAAAAATCAGACTAAGGATAATGTAACCAAATCTAATTTGTGAGGAAGTGTGCTTAAATGATGAGCAAGTGTGTGAACAATGAATAAAAGGTAAATGGTAATGAACACAATGATTTGTACAAGAAAAAAGCCCTTGATCTCTAGAGGATCTCCGACATAAAAAACATTGGGTGATTGGAAACTACCAATTACCAACTATATTGCATAAAAAGATTACAACTTTGGATGATCTTGAGCTTGTTACAGTTGAACTCTAGTGTGTATGTGTTTGAGAGCAGTTTCGAGAGTAGCAGTGTACGAGTTGTGTGTGGATTGTGTTCTAATTCAATCTCAAAACCCCAGTTATAATTAGAAATATGCAACTAACTAACTATCTACAATATATGCAATTCTCCCACATTCACCCACAACGGCTCTTGCTTCACTTGCACATGTTTGAATCTAAGCATATTCTGCGATATTTCAGCATAAACTAAGTCCACTTCGTCAAGTTGCGAATATAAGCTAAAAAATATAGAGAACAATTGTTAGTCAACATAGGTTATAATAAGGATACTTGATCCTTAAACTTCCTGCACCATCCATCAATGATCATGATCCACTATATTACAACCACTTGACATGAAATGGTCCACAGCAGATGTTTCAAAAATATGCTCAAAACTCTGACCATTCTCCTGGACTTGAGGCTGGAATGTCTGTGACCCCATCCAAAGCCATCTTGGCTTTGGACACTCACCAAAACTAATCTGTTACTAATGTGCAAGGAGCTTATACTTGCTTTAATAGTTTATGGTATGTAGATAGTGGAGGTTTGAGGCACATGACAGGATGTAGAGTCCTTTTAAAAGATTTTCTAGCACATGGAGGGGGTGTTATACCTTTGGTAACAACTCAAAAGGAAAGGTGTTAGAGTTAGGGACAGTCTAAGAAGGAAACTCAAGTTTGAACATGTCAATCTTATCAACAATCTGAAATTTAACCTTCTTAGTGTATCTCAAATGAGTTGCAAAGGTTATGGGTCATTCTTCACTAAGAAAACTTGTAAGATTGTTGGGGCCAGATGTGGTGAAAAAGATTAAAGAAATCATAGCTAGAGCAAAACACAGCTTATTGCTCACATGAATGGCAATGTGTATGTCGTAGATATGTTGAAAGATAATCCAATGTTTAATGCTTGTCTGTTCTCAGCTACCTCTACCAAAAAGACAGAACTATGGCATCAAAAAATTGGTCACACAAATTTCAAAACTATCACCACACTCTCAAAACAAGGTCTTGTAAGAGGCAGTCTACCAAAATAATTCACATGTGATGAACATTGTGTTTCCTGTCTAAAAGGTAACAACATAAGAGTTCATTCAAATCCATTAATGAGTACAAAACTACTCAGTGTTTATAATTGGTACACATAGACTTGTTTGGCCCTGTTAAAATAATGAGTCTTAAAAAGAAGAGATATTGTCTTGTCATAATAGATGATTTTCCAATGTTTACATGGACTTACTTTTTGCAATCCAAAGATGAGACTACGGGTATTTTGCAGGACTTTAT
This sequence comes from Scalesia atractyloides, assembly GCA_947069175.1. Taxonomy (NCBI): domain Eukaryota; kingdom Viridiplantae; phylum Streptophyta; class Magnoliopsida; order Asterales; family Asteraceae; genus Scalesia; species Scalesia atractyloides. The sequence continues at coordinate 18,204,023 of CAMTDV010000116.1, read as the reverse complement.
AAGAAAAGTTGAAAGCAATTTGATCTGCTAGTGAAAATCTTTAGGAGTGACAATGGAATAGAGTTAAAAAATAAGGAGTTGGATGACTTATGTGTGTCAAAAGGGATTGTAAAGCAGTACAACATCCCAACGGCACCGGAACAAAATGGGGTAGTTGAAAGAAAGAATAGGACCTTAATTGAGGCTGCTAGAACAATGCTTGCAGATTCAGGTATTCATTGTCTTTTTGGGCAGAGGTGGTAAACACTGCCTGCTATGTGCAAAGCAGAGTTTTAATCAACCCCAGACATCAAAAGACTGGTTATGAAACTATGTTCAAAATCAAACCATTGATCTCTTATTTCAAAATCTTTGGCTGCCCATGCTTCATTTTAAACTGAAAAGATTCAATTTCAAAATTTGTAGCCAAAGTAGATTGTGGTTATTTTCTGGGATACTCAACTACTGCCAAATCCTACAAAGTGTTTAACACAAGGACTAGGTGTGTAGAAAGACTTTGAATGTAAAGTTCAATGAACTTTCTTCTTTAAAAATCACAGCAAATCCTGTTGAATTTTTTGATTTAGATAAATTTACATTTGAAGATGTGTCTGTCAAGACTAATAATGCAGGTACACCACAGTCTTCCCATCAAGATTATGGATTTGACATTGTGATCCACAATATAAAGTCACTTCCACCACTAGCGGAAAAGATGTTCAAAACTGTTGTCAAAAGTCTGCCACTGTTGCTTCAACAATTGTTGATCCTCAAACCACTACCGCCTCATCCAGTTAATCCACTGTTGACAAAAGTCCATCTTTTTTTCCACATATTCCACCCATACCTCAACCTCCATTCCAAACATTTATTGACTCTTCAAAATTACCAACATATGTTATCTAAGATGGTTCTCATCTATAGCCTTCACCTCTAAATTCCATCAATCCATACAAGGGAGATATAATCTATCTTAAAAATCATCCACCAAACCAAGTTATTGGCAGCATCAATGAATGGATACTCACAAAAAGTCAATCCCAAAACATTTAACTTTTTGTTGGTTTTCTATCACTCATACAACCTGTCAAGTACCAAGAGGCACTGAAAGACAATAGTTGGGTGGAGGCCATGCAGGTAGAGCTCCAACAGTTCAAGATACAACAAGTATGGGAACTTGTACCATTGCATAAGGATGTATGTCCAATTGGCATAAAACGGGTCTTTAAGAACAAAACAGATTAAAGGAGCATTGTTGTCAAGAACAAAGCTAGGTTTGTGATTCAAGGCTATATACAAGAAGAAAACATTGATTATGATGAAACATTTGCTCCTGTAGCAAGATTGGAGGCCATCAGATTGTTTTTAGCCTTTGTTGTCAACCACAACATCAAGGTGTATCAGATGGATATCAAATGTGCATTCTTTTATGGTAAGATCCAGGAAGAGGTGTATGTATGCCAACTCTTGGTTTTGAAGATGTCTTTTATCCTGATCATGTCTACAAGTTTAATAAAGCTTTGTATGGCTTGAAACAAGCACCACGGGCCTGGTATGAAACTCTACCCACTTTTCTCTTATCCATAGGCTTCACAAGATGTAAAATTGATAAAGCATTGTTTTCAAAATGGAGAGAAAAGGATTTGATGATTGTACAGATTTATGTGGATGACATCATTTTTGGATCCACATGCAATTCCATGTGTGAAGAGTTCAGGGAACTCATGACAGCAAGTTTGAGATGAGTGCCATGGGTGAACTTCAATGCTTTCTGGGTATCAAAGTTAAGAAATTGTAAAATGGTACATTCATTCATCAAAGTAAATATGTCAAAGAACTATTAACAAAATTTGATATGAATGATTGTAAACCATGTAGTACACCCATGGCCACCACAAAACTGGTCACTGTTGATGATAAAGATAACTTGGTTGATCAAACTCTTACAGAAGCATGATTGGGTCATTATTATACCTAACTGCATCAAGGCTAGACTTCATGTTTGCAACATGTGTCTGTGCAAGATCCCAGTCAGCACCTAGAAAGTCCAACCTTATAGATGTGAAAAGGATATTCATATACATAAAAGGTGCTCCCACACTTGGTATCTGATATCCTGCTAATGGGAATATTGAGCTTTCAGGGTACTCAGACAGTGACTTTACTGGTTCTCATTCTATAAAGAAGTCCACTTCAGGAAGATGTAAGTTTCTTGGCAAATGCTTGGTTTCTTGGCAACGCAAAAAGCAATCAGTTGTTTCAACATCAGCAAGCAGAGGCTTAATATATTGCTTTTGCAAGCTGTACAACCTAACTCCTGTGGCTTCAAAATCAGTTGTTGGATTTTGGTGCGACTGCTTTAAAGACTCTTCTCATGTTGGATAGTCATGCAATTGAAAACATCGTTAAAAATCCAGTTTCTCAATCAACAATCAAGCACATTGACATCAGACATCACTATATGAGGGATAGCTATGAAAAAGAGCTTACACTGCCGACTTGAATTCAAAATTCATAGAAAACCCTTTTCACTAGTCTTCATCTTTAATCTCCAATCATGGCTCTACAATAAAAACTCGTCATAACTACCTCCCTTATTTTGAGAAAATCGACAAAAAGCTTTCCACTCAATAATTGATGTTTTGACATCATCAAACTAAAAAACCATACTAACTGCTAATGCACCAATATACGTGGATACCCTCCTACAATTCTAGGCTAATGCTAAATCTAATCTCAAAATAAAAGCCCTTTGGTATAACGTCAAAGATCGGAGAAACCCTTGTTCAGATATCATCTTCCATATCCACAGTATTTGCTTTGAGTGACCAAGTAGATAATACTTCTTTTAAAAAACAACATTTTCATACAGAGTTCATAGAAAGAGGGTATGAGGGTCAATTGGCAGGAGTTACAATTTTTAAACCTATATTTCCTGCTAAAATGAGATATTCTTTCCATACCCTACTTATATCTCTCTCAACCAAGACCATCTCATTCAATGAGATTCCACAAAAAGTCCAATATTTGAGATATGCAAGTTTGACAAATTCAGATTATCATCTATCCAGGCATTGTTCTTGGACCTGGTGGAAAATATGACTGCTATTGAAAGGAAATCAAATAAAGCTTTCCTGATGTATCCTAGAATTTTAAGCTTTTACCTTCAAAAATAAGTGTGAAAAGAATTTTAACCAAGGTGCAGCTTTCCAAATAACAAGTCTTACAAATGAAACTTTTACTAAAATGCAAGATAAAGAGTCAAAAGTTTATAAAACACAAGCAAAGGGGGGTGAGCCTATTTTAGATAAGTCCACATCTTTTGCTCAAACCTCTGTTGCGGAGCCTACTACTCCTTGTGAACATGACACCACAACCGGTGTTGTGAAACCCACACAAGAAAAATCCAAACATAAACCACCCACATCCAAAAAGCCTACCAAGAAGAAACAAAATAAAAGGGCACCTATAGAAGATGAGATCCAAGATGGTAACCTTGTGACAACACAAAAGCCACTAGAAATCACTGTTGTTACTCCCTCACAACAGATAGAAAGATCTCCACCCATCCAAACTCCTCTTGAATTCTCACAAAAGGATCAAGTTGTAAGCACAGGGACACCTAATCAATTGAAAGTCTGTTTCTAAGCACCTCTCCCAGGGTTGTCTCTCTATCACTCCACAACCCTCCACTCCAATTCCATCAACATTTATACCTCTGTTTGATGCAATTGATAAAACTCAGACACAAACCAGTTCCTCCCAATCACAAATTCAAGAGAGTAAACTCCCACAAGTGACTGAGTCTGATAAAAATCAACTTGCTAGCCCACAATCAGCTGAGGAGGCTACACCCCTTGAGTTACATGTAACTCTTGGTGGTAGTTTAAGTACATCAACCACTACAACTAGTGAATCAATAGTTTTTCAGTTGGAAAGTGGTTTAATCTATAAGACTTCCTTGAAGGCAACAACTGTTGAGGATACAATTATAACCTCTGTTCCTGTTAGAGTCCCAAGTACCAAGAAAAAAGGGGATTTGGTTCTGATAATTTGGAGTCTTCTCCTATTATGGAACCAAATACGACTACTTATGGTAGGAATTCAGATGATCCTATTTAGTTAGGTGGTGAATTAAGATGCACGGAATTGACGAAAAGAATGACATCTATGGAATCTTCAATGGAAGAAATGAAAAACATGATGAAACCGATGTTGAAGAACTCTGAAAGTCAACCTCAACTCAGCAAATTGTCAATGAGCTATGGAAATCAGTGCAACCAATTATCCAAGCTCAAAGAAATTTTTGGCTAATATTAATCACAACACTCACATAGATTTGATAAGAAACATGGTTGAGGCTAGGTACAAGGTTACACAAGCTGATATCAAGGCCAATATGGAACATCTTTTAAAGACTACTGGCTCTGCCCCTACAATTGTACTTCAAGAAGAAGTGGAAGATGATGCCAAAAAGTGGGAGAATGAAAAGATGAGAAAGTTGCAGCCTTCATCACAAACAAAACCATCAAAGGTGCAACAACAAAAGCCAAGGTCTACTCCAACCAAAACTTCTACTAAGGCATCAGATGCTAGAAGTGGAAAATGGATTGATGAGACCCTGAACAAGATAGCAGAAGAGATTACCTCAAAAAGCAGAGAAGGGAAGATACACTGGAAAGAAAGCTTCTAGCCTAATTAAACACATACAAGCCATGCAGAGGAAAAAGGAAGACATTGGCACTTCGAAAAGGAGAAAGTCAACAAGAAATGTTAGACAACCAATCACCACCCATCCTAAAACCACTGCTAGGTCTACAAGAAGTGTATCCTCTTTTGCGGCCAACACCAAACCCTCACCAAAAAACCACCTCAAAAGAAACCAACACCACCAAATAAACCAATAGATGCTGGTACAACAGATGTATCAGCAAATGTTTTACAAACCACTGCCATGATAACCTTTCCCACTACAACACAACCACTACCCACACCACCAAGAATTCCAACACATCCACCTTCACCTAGAATCAAATTCACACGCAAAAGAAAAGCTTTCATTGTGCAAGAAGATGATGAGGAGGTTCCATCACCAATCCTCTTATAATCTGCCCCTATTAAAGCCACACCACTCTCATCATTTCCACCAAAATCCACTTCATTTCCATCCACTCAACCATCACCAAAAATCATCCCACTATCCTCTAGAGATTCTTGCAATCCAAGGTGAAATTGAATATTTTTATTCAACAGAGGATACATCACAACTGTCCTTCCCATCTCTCTTTGGTTATCGCAAGCCTAAAAAACTTAGATGAATATTTGAAGTTGAAAGCCGGACAGGCTTAGATTATTTAAAGGGAGATGTGCAAAGGGAAGGATGACAGGACTGCTCAGGGAATCTTGTCATTAGAACTTAGAAATGTGAGAAAGATAGAAGATTGTGCTAAGGACCTTAATAAGTCCATGTCTGAGAAGCCAATAAATGCTAAGCTTGATAAGGAATTAAGACAGGATTACCTTGATCACATCATGCAAAAGTAAAAAATATATATATTAAAAAATGGGGTTGTTAGAATCAGTTTTGCAGAGGTTTCTACTTTTTTTTTTGGCTCTTGTTGGGGCTTGTATGGTCATTGGTGATATTGTTCTAACTCCAGCCCTTTCAGGATGGAAATGGCGTCTCAGAGTGGTGTTCAAAGTGGTGTCTCATAGTGGTGTTCAACAAACTACCTGAGACATGTAATAAAAACAATTAAGGTTTTAAATTATTTGATTTAAGCTTTAAGGCCATCTTACCCAGTTACCCTGTTATTATGATAACATGGAAGTTGGTATGCGTTTAAATTTGACCATTTTGGGTTTTTTGATGTGGCATTAATGTGGTGTTGACGTTTCTCGCAAAAATCTGTTTATCTTAGGAATTTAAAACTATGGTTTCTTCGGTATTTTTATAGAAGACTTTAAATATGATAATGAAGTTTCTTTAGAGACTTGGTTCCAATTTTTGTGAGTGGCTAACTGGAGAGACTTTTTAGATATGTGATCTGAGCGGTCGTGTTGGGTCGATTCTAGTATGGGGCTTTATATTTCACTATGGAGAACGATTTAGAAGTTGATTTAAATTGACCGGTTTGATGTATATATATTTTATAGTTTTATGTTTAGGTAAGGGGTTATGAATTCCGAAACTAGAAGAACTGGTGTGGAAAATATGGTTGGAAGCCGTTCGTGGGGTCTTTTAAAATCCTGTGCTAAGAAACTTAGTTAATTTGTTGAGGGTGAAATATAAAGTCTCATGCCAGTTTTCCTTTCGCAGCATTTGATCCGGTCAGAGTGTTTACCTTCGACATCTGGTCAAGTGTTTACTTGAATCTTGAATCTATTTAAAACTAAAACGAGTACTTTGGTGTATTTTTATGATATATCAAAACCTGAATCATTGTCACTTGATTACATGATCAACGAATCAAGAAAACTAATAACATCATCTTTTTACATTCACAATTGGGTATGCATACCAGGTTAAGCTATGGGTTTTTTCTTCTGTTCCTAGAGGAATAAAATACCTTTTAAGTTTGATAACATATATAAAGAACTTCAACATGATTTGGGGTGTTTACTCCCATCTCAGAAGTTGGATTGTAATTGAAATGATATTTCTTCTGTAATTATAATCAACCTACGATAACGAGCTTTCAAACTACAAAAAATTGTTTCAGTGTTTGTGTTAACCCAGCTCAACTTCCCATTTAACGTGTGATAATAAAAAAACATGTTATCTAACGTGCTAGATCCAATCTTGCCACCTCAAGTTCCATCCATTGAAAAATACTCTTGCATAGGAGACAAGTTCTAATTTGCATGCCTACGTAATAGGTTAACCTACAAATAGTTTCTCTTTTTTTGCATTTTTTTTATATATGTGGATCCACCTCTTCACAGGTTTCTTTTGTTATAACCATTGCAAGAAATTGCACAACTACATATATTCTAGCCAAAATTGCTGATGTGGCTTGTATCATTACTCCTGGATCTTTTTCCAAAGGATGGTGGAATTCTAAATTCTTTTGTAATTACAATGATGTTTGGATGCGTAATGTAAATGTTATTACAAGTATGCCTAATTGGCACTAAATTGCTTTCAGGACTCAGATTAGATCGACATGAAAGTTTTTTCAAGGAGATTAGTTTCTTTATTCGATTTGGGCTCTAAGGTTTTTGTTGGCATTGTCATGGTACTAAATCATTTCATTATTATTTTGGGCTCTATGTTTTTTTGCCAGTGGTTGATATTTTCTACCGCGATGTATTTGTACTTATTTTTTTTCAGGTATTGTTGGCTATATTTAATTATATATTCTATACTTAGACCATTAAACATCTAATTAATCCCTAATTAAATTCCTACTTACCCTAAATTCACATACTAAAGGGCAAGGCACTTGATGAAGACCCCTTCATCTTGCTAATTTCAGTCGCTCACACTTCCTCTTCCCGTGTCCCCACATGATTTTGCTTGTAAGACCATATTGTATGGCTTAGGAACTTGCAATTTCATCATAACAAACATGCAAGGCCATCCTCTCTTACACTCTATAATGCACATCATTTGAAAGACCAAAACCTCCTATCTCTCTCTAAAAGCTACGGTTCCCACTCACTCTCATAATTCAGAATTAGAACAACAAAATGCAACAACAATTCAGCAACATGAAGGAGGTTTGAGTTTTGTAGAAGTCTCACACTATTACACCTTACACACTCAAAAATTCAGCAATAAACACCCATCAAACAGCCTTTAACTCATGGCTCTCTCACCTCTATCCTACACTTTCTTTTTGTTCTTTATAAACACATATTCTACAAGAATATTTTTGCAAGTTATGGAGGATTAAAGTGATATTTTGAAGGCTTGGAGCTGAATTACGAGCTACACATTACAAATCCGAAGCTCTCATCTTATTATACATCTTTTTTTCATCCCTAGCTTAGTGTTAGTAGTAATCTCTGCACCATTCGTTCAATATTTTTGTTAATGTGTTGTTATGTGCAAGTTGGAATCACCTAATATGATGTATAAAAATAGTTTTCTTAAACAAAACATAAGATACATAATATGGGTCTTAAAATGATGTCTTGTACCTTGCATGTAAACCGTGTATATGTATGTTAGTATAAGTGTACATTTTGATTCTTAAAAGTATGTTAAAATGCATAGTTTGGTTATGTCTTGGGTGACATGGTTATGAGTTTTAGATTGATGATCATTTAGTAGATGATAATACTTAAAAAGTGAATATGGATATAGGTACATGTAGCCAAAATATGTGTTATCATAAGTGAAAATTGTTGAAATTAGAAAGTTCATAGAATAGTGATCATGCATAGATGAATCTTTGATTTTGTGACATAGATTATTGTTTGCATAAATATAATCTTAACATCAATGAATGAAAACATGTTGGTTTATGAACTTGATGAAAGTGCATGGTGATGATCTTGGTGAAAATAGATGCGTGATGATGTGTAGATAGTCAAGATTGTATAAGAACATTATGTTATAATTGTGTGACGAATTTAGTGCATTTTAGATTGATGTAAAAAATTGTTCAAAATAGATTGTGATGTGTATAAAATGTATATTTTTATGAAATTAAGTAGTACAAATGATAGACATGAATTAAGGCAAAAGTTGATACCATACGGTACTTGAAAATGCATGAAATGTGCTTGTTTTGATGAGTTCTTTGGTGATTCTATTCTTATGATTAAAACAGAATATCTATATGTCTGGACATGTATTTTGATCACATGAAATGATGAACACAATAGCACATGATAGGTAACATGTTTGATACGTTTTTTGTTTAAATATTTTGATCACATGAAATGATGAACATAATAGGCATGCTTTAAATATGCTCGTTTTGATGAACTCTTGTGTAATATTATTTTTGTTTCCAAAACAGATTATATACAAATCTTGACGTGTATTTTAACTATGAAGAATGATAGGTTTGATAACACCTTAAAAATGGCAAAATTGATATGTTCATAAATATGAAATTGCCGAAATTGTGCTAGTTTTAGTGATTTTATGATTTGGATATGTTACATGGTGATCTTATGATAAATAGTTATATTATGATATTAAAAACCATACTTGGTGATTTAGTGTCCAAAAACATTACTTTGGTACACTAAAGAGTCGAAACATATAAGTATAGTTTGCCAAAAATCTATCATTTTATGTGAAAAAACGTTATTTTCGTCAAACCCCAACTCTATGATGTTTTTATATAATTATATACATTCTGACTTAGAATATATTTTGATATGAATATATATTTTCGAAGTCTTAGTGTATATGTTGTTGAATCACGGAACCCGGAAAGTCGAATAAACGACTATTCGGTAAGTTTACTTGAAAACGATAAAATTATGGATACTTATGTGATTTTATGTATTCTGGACTTCAAATATATTTTTGATGAATATACATATATTTTAAAATATATTATACATATTTTTGTGTGAGATACATATTGTGTGAGAAATATTTTTGTGTCTAAGTTGATAAAATATATTCATTTGATTAATGCGATTGTTTCCATGATTATTATGCGATCAAGGTGATGAACATACTGTGATACTTGTGATTAAGATGAAATTGTGAATTTGTGATTTCATGTGAAAAGTGGATTTTTGTACATGATGATAAGTGCGATATATGGTTTTCAAAAAAGTGATATATATATTAGCAGAATATACATTGATAATACATGATTTAGTGATTTTGGTCAAGAACATGCTAAGTATGTTTATGAATTGCTAAGTGAACGGATACATGAACACCAACATGTATGATTAAGTTTGCAATTGTGAAATAGTGAATTGTGCATAAGTGATGTTATTATTGGTGTTGTGATATAATATATCATCTACACACTAATTTCTTAAGTTCTCAATAAGTATATATTTACCTAAAAATAAATATAAATACTTATTATTTTAAAATATATATTTATTAAACGAGAAAGGCGTGTGACGACACGCTTTTTCAAATGAGATTTTGGGATGGAATCCCTATAATGATTGGATTTATAAGTTGATGTATGGCTATGTGTGAGTATATATAATTATATATATTTGTAACTTGAATAATAATCATCACCGACGGGTCGTAAAATTTAACATTTTTCATAAGTGTAACATCTAATTAAGTCTTGTAAGTTGGGTGAACAACTTTCTATTTAGACACTCATTAGAGCATTTAGAGTCTTATATATCATAGGACACATGTAGGTCAGATTACTCGAGCTTAAGATATATTTGCTAACTTGCTTGGAATTCAAGCGAGTTTCACGACCCTTCTTTACTATTTATACTTAGGGGGAAAATGCAAATTTTAATTTATGCGTACATTAGTTAATATGTAATATGTGATCTTGATATGTTAGTGAGTGTTTTTTTGGAGTTATCGTGCAACTAGAAAGTCCTCGTATTATAACCATTAGCTGCTTAGCCATGGTATTCTTGAATAGATCAATTGGGCTGATGCCCCAACTACTATTTGTTCGATTTGCGGGGCGCAGTTGATTGTCTCGGTTTGGTTATAGACTCATGATGTCACATTTCTTAGTGACCTTGCAAACCATATATGATCATGCATTTTACATAAAACTATGCGTACATTTTCAAAAACTGATTTATAGTTGAGTGTCTAAACCTGTGAAATCACCAACATTGTTTGACGATTTTAAGCATCTTTTTTAGGAAAATGATTTGAAGTAGTTGAAGTTGGGACTCTTTAAGCATGCATCCATTAATACTACTTTTGAGGGATTTACTTTTATTTCTCCTCTTGTCATGAGATATAGTTGTAAGTTCTCTAAAGTTTTAAACAAAATGTTTAGGTTGGTTGTAAGCTTTAAAGAAGAACTTTTGGAGTCGTGTAACTCTTGAATAAATTTGATAACAATGATTATGTTTTAATCATATAGATGTTTACTTAATCAAATGCTCGGAAAATCTTTCGTACGTCGCACCTCACTTGGAATCCGCTGCGGTGGGGTGTGACAAATTGGTATTAGAGCCATCGGTTATAGCGAACTAGGATTATTTATCGAGTCTAGACTATAACTTATAGGGAACTCGCACGAAAAGTTTTTATTTGTATAAACATGATCATTGCATTGCATTGCATTCCATTCACGAGTCTTGATGAATTAGTAAACTTAAGATTTATTTAGATACATGTTCGATATGGATTGTTTTTCTAGGTCACATTATAGCTTCATCCTCAGATCCATTTATTCACTTGGACTCGGAAAATGAGATCATTGATTTGGATGCCATGGAGGATGAACCCATAGAGGAGTTGGAGTCCGATCCTGATATGGTTGAGGAGGGTGATGATAATGAGGACAATATGGTTGATGCCAATGCTCCTGTTGATTGTACTGATACAGCTACTAAAGAGCCCGTTCAAGTGGACGTATTACAAGTTGTAGGTTATTTTATGTTGTTTTCTTGTAACTTAACTCTTTTAGGTATCCAAAGAGTATTTTAAGTCTCGCTTTTACATATAAACTTGTTTTTAAAGATTGATTGCTTATATAACACAAACATGAAAGGTAATACGTATGTATATGTATATGTATATGTACGTATGTATATATATATATATATATATATATATATATATATATATATATATATATATATACATGAATTTCCATTATGATTAACGCCTTGAATTGTGAGACAAAGGTTCCTAAAAAAGAATGCAAATAAGAACTTTCTAAATATAAGAATATGAAAATATGAGCCGTTACAGAAATTTCTCAAAACCAAAAAGATGTTCAATTTTGTGTGTGTTTCGGGAAGGAATAAAAAGTTGAAAAATTTAAAATGATTTGATCTTTGTTAAATTTAGAACAAGTTAAAAAAAGAGTTAGTGGAGCGAAAATGAGGAAATGATAGTACATCGGTGGACTGTCGGTGCATGCTAAAGAATTGTAACATTTAGAAGTTTTAAATAGTATCACTAATGATGTGTCGGTAGACTCACTAAACTAGTAGTTTTGTGACAGTAATATAAACCTAAAGGAAAGCCTAGTTCTAGTGAGAAACACGGTCAATATTGTATAGTACTTAGTTTTGTCCTTCTTGATTATGTGCCCTATCGGTAATCATTGAATGCTTAATAGTATAAAAACCAGTCAGTATTTGAACTTTCACTACTTTTTGGAAAAGTCAGTATTTGAACTTTCACTACTTTTTGAAAAGTCACTGTGATTGTGTTTTCAATTTCAAAAGATTTAAACCTGTTTTATTTCTTTATTTTGTTTAAGCATTGGACATCTTCTGAGCATACGAAAGTATCAAACTAGATGTTAGTGGCTAAACGTTTCTGCTTTATTTTTCTTAGTGTTTCGTTTAAGTCTTGGATCACCTCAGTCTACGTGAGTATCAAACCGGTGGTTAAGACCTAAACACTTTCAATTTGTTTTAGTTTCGTTATTTTGCTTAAACATTGGATGATCTCTGCGTATATGTGAGTATCGATCTAATTGTTAATGTTTAAGTGTTCAACTTTATTTTCGCATGTTTCACAGTTGATAATGTAAGGCATTACTCGTGTTAGTGTACTACATGATGAGGTAATATGTTGAGATTGTGAGGCCCATAGGAACTTTGTGCATTCAATGTACCTTAATTATATTGGTAAGCATTACAAAAGTATTAGTTGAGTTTAAGTGGACAAACAAACATGAATTGTTTAAATTTCGTGTTTTATCAAAAGAACAATGGTGCAGCTGACTAGTCATATTCAAATTGATATGATCCTCTTGCACACGAAACTCAAAAAAATATGTGTTGTACAAAGTTTCTTTATTTGATTTTGAAATATGCAAAAAGATTTTAAGTGTGTTTTCGCATAAACTTGGTAAAATCCATAAAAAATTCTATTAAATTTTTTTTGATAGTCTTCCACAAAGAGAACTGATAAAATGAAATACTCATATGCACGGAGGCATATTTGACATAAACATAGGCTTATCCAAAAATGTGAATTGGTCTAACAAGACTTTCGAGAAGTTGTTGTGACTCTAAACATATTGGTGTTGATAAATGCGTGAGGTGTAGAATTTAGTATACTCACCGGAGTGAAGGATTCGAGAAGATCACGGGATACTTCAAGATTTCTCAGCAACCAGAAACATGCTAAAGCTTTCTAATAAAGTCTACGGGTTTGATGACATAATTGCCGATCCTCATTTATACTGTAATTCTACCGAGTAAGATTCAAGTTTACCAGATTGCAGAAGACTAGATTATTAGATGTTCAAAAGCACTCAACAAAGCAAGAGTTGGAAATGGTCCTGATGATTAATGAAGTCGAGTTTGGGAGATCATATTTCTTTATGATTAATGGTTCTTGAAAAGATTAAAGACCAGATGCATCAGCTTAAGGCAGCTTAAAATGCAGTAAAGCTAAAGCATTATGAAGATACAGATTGATGCGATTGTTAAGGGGGAATCTGTAAGGGCATCAAATGTGTAATAATAGATCATTTGGTCATAAGATCATTACGGGTGGGTATAATTGTAATATTCTAGTGTTAGTGACTTTATGACATGGGACTATAAATAGGGAACTAGCTTGTATAGGAATTAGAGCGTGATACACTTTCTAGGGTTTGTGTGTGCAATCTACAAAGAGAGAAAGTGGGGGTTTGTCATGTAAACATCTTTCTTCTAATACAAGCTTGGTTATTTGGATTCGATTGTGTTACACCACATCTTGTTCGTTGGATTCCACACTCCAAACACGTTTATCGGACGAATCGGTGTGATTACGAGGACGAAGAATATTATTTTTTTAAAATATTGTTAGTTAATTTTTCCCTTCTCTTAACTATGTGTTGTTTTTGCTACTCTCTTCATGACAGGATATCATATCGAGTACCCTCCCCATCTTCACTTAGGTGACAGCAACAGCATGAGACCAAGGAGATTCGAGGTATCTCGAAATGCTGGGCATTCTTGAGCGAATGCTCGAGACAATAAATCCAATGATGAAGGAAAGCATGAATCAGCAAGTGTATCAAAAGGAAAATCAAAGTAAAATATGGTTTACATTGGGATGATTGCTATGATGATGATATTTGCTTTTAGAGCTACTACGAGAGAATGGAAGAAGAACAAGTAGAATCACAAGAGGAGCTTCCTGGTGATCAAGAGTTGTCAGCGTAGACTTGGAGACGAAAATGGACGATTCAGTCGCATCTCCGGTTTAACAAGACGTGATGCCTAAATGGTATTCCATGCCAAAAGTTACTTTTTTGATCTTCTTTGAAAACTGCGTGCCAGTACTGTACTGATACCTCTGCAACATACGGGATAAAATACTAGGTTACCCATAATGTGTTAATATTCACACACTTCTCCCCGTCCCCTTTATCTCTCTCTCTCTTAATATATATATATACATATATATATATACACATATATATATACATATATATATACACATATATATACACATATATATATACACATATATATACACATATATATATACATATATATATATGTACATATATATATCGCTATATATATATACATATATATATACATATATATAAAGTGAATACAAGTGTATTTGCGAACTGAGCGAACTAATCCTGGCCTTACAGGTGTGTAAATCAATGGTCAGGATTAGTTCACTCAGTTTGCAAATAAACTAGTGTTCACTTTAAAACCCTACCCTATATATATATAGAGAGAGAGAGAGAGAGAGAGAAAGCGAAAGATAGAGTGAAAAGGGTGTGTGGATAAGATTTTGACGAGGTGAGAATAAGATGACGTATTATTATTTGTTTGGTTTTAATTTAAAAAATATATTTTTTTGTTGATAAACTTTTCTGTTTGTCGCTTGTTCTTAGTTACGTCTGTAATTGTACTGTCTTTGTTTATTTTGTCTGTATAGTTGGTCGTGTCGACCAAATCAAGATATCCTCCTATCTTGATTTAGTACGACGTTTAGTTTGTCTGAGTTGTAAAATAGTTGCATGTGTGCATACTATTAATTCTTGTGTACGACATGTCTATTAGCACGTTCTCCGAAGAACCTTTCTTAGTACGAGTGAAAGGTGCTTCGTACGAGCAAGTTATTGCTCATACGAGGCATTTGCCATTCGTACGATTGATTCACTAGTCGTACGAGTGACACCCTTTCAATAAGCATTTTGCTTGTTCGTACGAGCCAATTTATGTCCGTACGAGCCATGGTTTGTTCGTATGAGCAACCTTTGTAGAACGTTCTTCGTGACTTATAGTAGTTCGTACGAACAACAACATTCTTCGTACTATTGCTAGGTGTTGGCACTATATACATAGACATGCACTTCTCGTGTGATACTTGAGAGAGTAGATATATGTGTGACAAAGAGCAGGAAGTTGATACACGCGAGACACTGAGAGCACAAGAGAGCACAAAGAGAATATCCTGAGTCTGTATGAACATTGTTTGTATGTGTTTGTACTAATTCTCTTCTATTAATCAAGTTAGTGCATCTTTGGTTATCTTGTGTTTCTTACTTTGCTTTGGTTTGCATACTTACGTGGATTCCGCACTCGTATGCGTGTTACATTAACAAGGAAGTAGGTTATCTTGATCCTCAAAGTGGACCTACAAGTGGTATCAGAGCTTTGGCTTTCTTCCTTATTTAAAAACAAAGCTTAGTGTTGTGTCTGAGCTAGTTGTAAGGGTTTCTGGAAGTGTTCTTGAACTTCTAACAAGAAACTTATGTTTTTAAAAGATAACTAGTTTAAAACTTAGTTAAAACTTATTGTATCCAGAAAATTTGTATAAAAACCTTGTTAGAATACATGGAGACGTGTTAGGATACGATTTTTCTTGAAAGTTTCTATCAAAGTTCAGTTAGACATCTTTTCCGGTGGAACACCTGCCGGAAAACTTACCGGAATATTCTTTTAGGGTTGACCAAATCTATGGACTTGACTATTTTGACTAAAAAGCTGATATTGGAATGTTTGTTGTTTAAATCGAAATTGTGTAGACAACTTTCTAACAAACTCAGAAACCAGTCTCTGTTAGAAAAGGAACTTTTCACCAACCAACCCTGTGAAAAACCAAACATTAGCAAATAACCCATCCGCACAAAGAACAAGATTGTTCGTGCGAAGCATAGGTTGCTCGCACGAAAGACAGTTATTCGCACAAACAACCTGGTTCGTACGGAGAACAGTGACTCGTACCAATCACTGATTCGTACGAAGAACTAAGTTTCTTTGATCGGTTTTTAGCGTCCCAATTTTCAATACTTTGTGGTTTTTAAAATTGTGAACTTTAACAATAGATTGTTATTTAAAGATTAATCTTTAAACCTTTGAATTTTCATAAACAAGAAAATGGGTACTTATCCTTGGGATCTGGGGAGTAGTTCAAGCACAAACCAAGACTCATCACAATGCTCTGCAACCTCATGAGTTAAATCACTAATGCCTCAGCACACAGCCATGATTACCGCTAATCAATGGGCGTGTGTGGAAAATCAAAATCAGAGCAACCAGACTCGTCTTGTAAGCGAGAGTGAAACAGGAAGTAATAACCGTCCACCAAAATTGAACCATATGAACAATTATCCTTCCTAGAAAAGTCGTTTTCATACATATGTTCTCGGCCAAAATACAGAATTGTGGACATGTTTTACTACACCATACAAGGAATCTCTCGAAGAAGCAGGATCAAATCCAACCTCCTTAGCCAACTTAGATGAAAATGATAAAAAGGCCTATGATTTAGAGAAGTAGGAATTTGCTATCCTTACACAAGCACTTCACAAGGATATTTACCATCAGTTTGTGTACAAGAAAAATACGACATGATCTGCTGAAGAAAGAGCTTGAAGGATTCATGTTCATGGAGAATGAAACACTGAGCGACATGACAACTCGATTCTATCATCTACTCAATGAAATGTATTCATATAAAGTGATAGCATCTCCACAAGAAATCATGATAAGATTTGCTGATGCCTTACAACCAAAATGGAGTTAATTTATTGACTTACTAAAGCATACAGGCATTTTGGAGGTGATCAGTATTTATGAATTTGTTTTGAAGCTGGAGAACAAGAATGAAGAAGAAATCTGAAAAGCAAAAAGAGTTTCTGTTCCACAAAAGCCTGAAATGTACTTTGGAGGTATTAACACAGGTGTTAGTACAACCCAACAACCAAAACTCCAAACCGCGTTTGTATCAAACATTAATCCCTTTCTACCACCACCAGTTCAAACAAATCAATTTGCTGGCTCAAGTACTCAAACCTATGGTCAAGTATTTGATCCTAAAGCCTTTCTACCACAACCACAAGTTGTTACACCTCAAGTTCCACAACAAACTTCTCAACAAGCTTTCTATGGTAACACCTTTCAACATGAAAAATCCTAATACCGTCAGACTTGATACCTCACATCTGTCCAAGGTCAGTGTAGAAGTTGCTCAAGAACACATGGAACTTCTAAACACTATGGTTAGTGCTTATTATGGACTAGTCGCTGGTCAAATTGGGAATATCAATTTAACTAATAAGGACTATCAACAAATAGATAGAGATGACATGGAATTGATGGATGTTAAATGGGCATTTGCTTGTGTGAAGTTCTTCTTTCTATCCTTCTTGGAGCTTGTTTCCAGCCTTTGGAAGCCTCCTATCTTGAGTTCCGAAAGTGTTCTTCAACACGAGTAAGTACTCTTCCTAGTTCTTTCATTTTTTAGCTATTTTGAGCTAAAAGTCCAACAGTTTGGCAACCTGATTGACTTTTGGTTCTGACCATATTTGGTCAAGTCAAAGTTCAATTGCACTTTGAAACGTGATCGTAATCACGAAGGTTATAATTCCTAACAATTTCACCTTCTGATTACCACGTTTACTAGTCGAAGTGACGAATCAAAGTTTCGATCAAAAATGCGCATGATGTGCATTTAACAACAAAACTATTTTCGGGTATCAAAACACCAAGTTTTGATACCAAATCATTGTTATAAACTTAGTTGGACATATTTTGACATGTCTAACTCGTCACTTCTGGTTTAGTGCTTATTTAGGGTCGTAAGTCGAGCGGTCTTGACCACCGCTTTGACTTTCGAATCTGACCTGTTTGGTGAATCTTAGGATCCGACCAAACATATATTTGTGACCATAGTTGTATAGGGAATAACCTACTAAGGTTATACCTTATGGTCACGTCGTTTGGTTAGTGTTATGATAAGTTACTTCTATGTTTTTAAAAAAATGATGACCAAAATGCCCTTTTGCGCATAAATCCATTTTAAACGCATGTAACAAAATTTTTATCATATAAACTGATGTTATAACATTTTCAAACATGTTTGGGGCAAGTAAGACTTATCATAGGACGACCACGCGTTTATGCTAATGAGCCGTTAAAGTAGAATAAACTACCTTAACGAGTCATAATAGGTCAAAAGCACTTAGAATCCTTTCCAAATCAGAATGTTAAGTTTGGTAAACCATATCACATGAGTTCCAACACTCGTTTGGTTTATAAGACTTCATTCTATCTGATCTCTCGTTTGTAGTCCCGACACGCTAACATATTTATCTGACACATTAGGACACGTTTGAGCTTTGTTTATTCCGTTGATCAAGAACACTTTCGCAATCCCAAGTGAGTACATAGTTCCCCTCTTTTATGTTTTAAATGTTTTGGGGTGATTCATATGTGCTAAACTATCTTTTCAAATCTATATTTACTATGCAAGGCTTATGTGAGTACATAGTTCCGCTCTTTTACATGTTCTAAATGTTTTGGGGTGATTCATATGTGCCTATAATTATTCTCGAGATCTCAAAACAATATACATGGTTTATATATACAAAATGATTTTCAATTTGAGTACATAGTTTCCCTCTTTTACGTTTTGCAAATGTTTTGGGGTGACTCATATGTGCTAAATCATTTTTAATTTTTCAAAAACAATGTCTACGGTTTATATATAAAACAATACGATTTCAATAATGTGAACAACTTGTTGATGCGTTATCCATAACACGAATGGCATTCATTAGCTTTGGCTGAGCCGACCAGTAGTATGTTATGGTACCATAGGACTGACAATCCCATTATGGGACTGCTCACTAGATTTGGTGGAAGTTTGGGTAATGACAGAAACTATTTTTGATTAACAAATCATTTGTTGATTTCTTAGTCTAGTTAAATAGACCCTTTGGTGGTTAGTTAACACAGGTTTGAATGTGTTCATTAAAGAACGATCAAAAGTTTCACAATTTAAAACATGAGCGATTTGTTTATGACATGGACAATTGGTTTATGACATGGATGATTGATTTATAACACGCACAAATGGTTTTGAACAATGTCACGCAATGATTTTCATTTAAAGATATAAACCATACGAAGTTATCTTTTGAATCAATCTATTACAAGTTTATTTTACAAAAGAAACGTTTTGGTCAAGATTCATGGCTACAAGGTTTTCCACAACTGTAACCAACTTGTTTTAGTTTTTTAATCGTATTGCAATATCAAACATTTTTTATATGAGGTTTTCACTTAACGACTCTTGTAGTCAGACGAGGTGTTGCATTATGTATACAAAGCCACGAATTTGACACACTCACAAAACCTATGTACTAGCCGACATTTTAAGCTGACTCTCTTTTCACATATGTTTCAGGAATAAATGCTTGATAATATGATGCATGCTTCACGTAGGAATAGACGTGGGCTTTAGTAACTTATAACATGAAAGACAGTTTATTTATGTGTTGTTCTTGTTTATCCCAAGACAATGTAAACATTTAACTTAATAAAACAAAATTTATATTCCATGAGTGGTGAAACAATAGTTCTGTGACATGACTCCCTGACGTTTCCGCCGCGGTTCGTTGTTTTACGCGGTCGGGGTCTTACAGAAAGATTGGTATCAGAGCTTACGGTTATAGGGAATTAGGTTATTAGTAATGCTTTGACCTATACTATAACCTTCCTAGGACCCTAACGCGATTTATCTTGCGTTTATACTATTAAAACAATACCATCACCTATCCTTAGGTGATTTCCAAAAAATTACACAAGTTACAAATTCGTTTTGAAAATCAATCATCTATCCTTAGATGATTTGTTTTGGCTTAAAGCCTTGTAAGTTTTCAAAATCCCGTCAAAGTTTGGGTTTTATTAATATGAACACATGCAATCTTGAAGGGTGGATGCTTGTACCCTGAGTTTTTTGTCTAACGGTAGGGTGTTCATACAAATCCGCATTATCGGACCAGTCACTCTTACCTGGGAACTCTTGGGGTGAGTGTCCACTTATAGGCTAAAGCATGTCTTCACGATACATTGTAAAGACCCATTTATTTTGATTAGTCACCGTGTGTCGTTTGTTTGCTTTTAAGTAACGAACGAATGACCACCATCCTTATATTTCTTCGATATTTTTAATATCTCTCCTCATTATCAAATGGCAATCACACATATTTTCCCTCATGTTTTCTTCTAGAATGCCTCCTCGACGTAATACAACTCAAAATGCCGAAATGGCAGCTATGATCGCTCATCAAATTGCTGCTGTAAACCTAGTGACCCAGATAAACCATGCAAACAATAACAATAATAACAACAACAATGCACCCGCACCGTGCAACTACAAACAATTTAACTTGGCTAAACCACTCATGTTTACTGGGTCCGAAGGAGCTACTGGACAACTGGAGTGGTTTGAGAGTCTCGAAAGCACATTTCGTCATGTTTAATGCCCGAATGAGTGATAAGTCAAGTTTGCATCGAGTGTATTGCTGTGATGAGAGATAGGGGTGCCGATGTGGCAATGGCACAAACGTGGGAAGACCTTCGAGCTGTAACGATGAGGAAATTCTGCCCAAGTCATGAACAACAGGAAATGGAAGATGAATTCCACAATCTTTAACAAGATAGTGGAGAACATCGTGCCTACACTGACCTTTACAAAGAATTGAGGTTGTTCGCCATGGTCACCCCGTTGGATAAAGCAATCAAGAGGTAGATCGATGGCCTTCCTGACCCCGTTCAGGACATTGTTACTGGTAGCAACCCTACCACTATTCGACAAGCTATCGAATTAGCGGCTACCCTGACTGAGTCTCAGGTCAAGAAGGGGAAACTATTTCGCAAGGGCGACAAGAAACAGGCAGCTAAGACCACTCAAGAGAAAACAAAGGAGAATAAAGTTGAGTCTTCCATGCACGGAACTTTGCAGTTGTTGCACAACCCAACCAGAACACTCAAAACCAGCCAGCATAACCTCATGCGAGGAAACCTTATGCTGGTACTACACCGTTCTGCAACCGGTGCAATGGTCACCATCAAGCTCACATATAGTGTCGCCAATGCACATCATGTGGAAGATTCAGTCACATAGACAATGTTTGTCATTTGGCCCCAAAACAAGCTGTGCAGAACCCTGTTCAACCCTAAGCCAACCCTGCTAGACCTCGGTTCCCACCTGGTTCATGCTACAATTGTGGCGCGATGGGTCACTTTAGAAATAACTGCCCAAAATTGGTGAACGCGAATGCAAATCCAGCCCGTGGATGCGTATTCAACATCAATGCCAACGAGGCTCGTGCTGGTAATGAAGTCACTAACGGTAAGTTCCTCGATAACAATCATCCTGCTTCTATTCTTTTTTATTCGGCTGCCGATAGAAGCTTTATATCACTAGCCTTTGAACCTTTGCTTTCAATGCCTAGAACTAAACTAGGAAAACCCTTAACGATGGAAATAGCTAGTGGTGAACCCCTTGTGCTTGACTATGTCATTCGTAGTTGCCAATTGAAGTTCGCTAACCACCTTTTTCCCATTGACCTCACACCAACATAAATTGGGAGTTTTGACATCATCATAGGAATGGATTGGTTAACCAAACACCATGATGAGGTGATCTGTTTCGACAGGGTTGTTCGTATACCTCTTTCATCTGGCAAAACCTTAGAAGTTCACGGAGAGAAACCCTCTAGTAGCCTAAAACTCATGACCTGTACCCAGGCCTAAAAATACCTACGAAAGAATTATGTAGCCTTTTTGGCACATATCATAGAGGAAAAAGGCAAGGGTAAAACTATTCAGGACATCCCCGTTGTTTGGGAATATCCTGAGATGTTTCCTGAAGAGCTACCTGGTTTACCCCCAATTCGTCAAGTTGAGTTTCGTATTGACCTTGTACCTGGTGCCAACCCAATTGCTAAATCTCCTTACCGTCTTGCACCGTCTGAAATGCAAGAGTTGTTAAAGCAACTCCAAGAACTTTCAGACAAGGGATTCATTCGTCTGAGCTTTTCACCTTGGGGCGCTCCTGTCCAATTCCTGAAAAAGAAGGATGGATCCTTCCGTATGTGTATCAATTATCGTGAGCTCAACAAACTCACAATCAAAAATCGATATCCCCTACCTTGCATTGGTGATCTTTTTGATCAGCTACAAGGTGTGACCTGCTTTTCAAAGATTGATCTACGTTCTAGGTATCATCAACTTCTTGTACTCGAAGAAGATATTCCCAAGACTGCTTTTCGCACTCGATACGGCCATTACGAGTTCACTATCATGCCTTTTGGTTTGACGAATGCTGCTGCCGTCTTCATAGACTTAATGATAGGGTTTGTAAACCTTATTTAGACAAGTTCATCATTGTTTTCGTCGACGACATGCTCATTTATTCTAAGCCTCGTGCCGATCACGAACAACATCTTCGTATAACGATGGAACTCCTGAAGAAAGACCAACTTTACGCCAAATTCTCCAAATGTGAATTTGGCTAAAAGTTCAATTTTTGGGACATATTGTTAACGGACAAGGTATACATGTAGATCCCGCCAAAATCAGTGCGATTAGGGATTGGAGTACATCTACTACTCCTACCGAAGTTCGGTCATTTCTTGGTCTTGCTGGATACTATCGAAGATTCATCGCTAACTTTTCAAAGATCGCGGTTCGCCTCACCACTCTGACTCAGAAGAATAAACCTTTCGAGTGGGGACCTAAACAAGAGGAAGCCTTTCAAACAATGAAACAAAAATTCTGTAATGCTCTTGTTTTATCTTTACCCGACGGCAACAACGATTTCGTTGTCTATTGTGACGCATCAAACCTAGGCCTTGGTTGTGTTATCATGTAAAGAGACAAAGTCATAGCCTATGCATCAAGACAATTGAAAATCCATGAGAAGAATTACACAACTCATGATCTTGAGTTAGGAGTTGTAGCTTTTGCTCTCAAAATTTGAGACACTACCTTTACGGTACGAAATATGTGGTTTTCACTGACCACAAAAGCCTCCAACACATATTCATTCAAAAGGAGCTAAACATGAGACAACGACGTTGGGTCAAACTTCTGAACGACTACGACTGCGAGATTCGCTACCATCCTGGTAAGGCGAATGTTGTGGCTGATGCACTTAGTCGTAAGGAACGTGTCAAACTTCATTGTGTTCGAGTTCAATCTGATATCCAGACTCGTATCCTTCAAGAAAAGCATACATGTGTGACCCAAAGCTTGTTGAAAAATGAGCTGCCACAAAATCTCGAACTTCAACTCGAAACAAAAGACAACGAATTACTCTACTACAAGAACCGTTTGTGGATTCCTAGTCAAGATAGTCTCCGCACCTTATTGATAGACGAAGCTCATAAGTCTCATTATTCAATCCATCCTGGTGCAGACAAAATGTATAAGGATCTCTGTACCCAGTTTTGGTGGCCGGGTATGAAGAGGACATTGCCTTATTTGTGTCTAAATGTCTAACTTATCTTAAGGTTAAGGCAGAACATCAACGCGCAACTGGTTTATTTGAGCAACTAAAAATACCGGTATGGAAGTGGGAGAACATTGCGATGGATCTCATCACTAAACTACCGCGCACACCTAGAGGTCATGATGCTATTTTGGTAATCATCGATCGTCTAACAAAGTCAGCACACTTTTTAGCAATTCGTGAGGATCTATCTATTGACAAACTTGCCAAGATCTATGTTGATGAGATTCTATCTCGTCATGGTGTTCCTTTGAACATCATATCCGATCGAGATGCTCGATTCTTATCTCACTATTGGAAGACCATGCAATCTGCCATGGGAACCACAGTCAATCTGAGCAATGCATATCATCCTCAAACGGATGGACAATCTGAAAGGACAATTCAAACACTGGAGGATATGCTTAGAACATGTGTGATCGACTTTGGTGGTAGTTGGGATTCGCATCTACCATTGTCAAATTCTCATACAAAATAGTTATCACGCCAGCATCAATATGGCGCCTTTCGAAGCTCTATACGGTCGAAAATGACGTTCACCTGTCTGCTGGAATGAGGTCGGTGAAGCTCAGCTCACTAGACCTGAACTCATTCATGACACAACAGTCAAAGTCAAGAAAATTTGCGATAACCTTCTGACAGCTAGAAGCCGTCAAAAGAGTTATTCGGACAAACGACGCAAGCCCTTGGAATTCCAAGTTGGTGATCACGTCCTTGTCAAGGTATCCCCTTGGAAACGTGTGATTAGATTTGAAAAAAAAGGAAAACTTGCACCACGATATATTGGACCATTCAAGATCGTTGAGAGAATCGAAAAGGTGGCCTACCGACTTGAGCTACCTCCTGAACTTGGGAATATTCACCCAACATTCCACGTGTCCAATTTGAAAAAGTGTTTAGCCTGTACAAACCTCCACATTCCCCTCGACGAAATTCACGTTGATGATAATATGCACTTTGTCGAGAAACATGTGGAGATATAGGACCATGAAGTCAAGAAACTCAAGCGTAGACGTATACCGATAGTTAAAGTTCGCAAGGAATCCAAACGTTGCCCAAAATTTACTTGGGAACGAGAGGATCAGATGAAAGCGAAATATCAACATCTGTTTCATAAAGTTTCCTCCAATTAAATTTCGGGATGAAATTTCCAAAAGTATGGGAGACTGTGACATTTGTGCCTTTTCAAGCATTGCACAATTACAAACAATTTCGTATTCAATGAAACCCTGTGTTTTATTTCCAAATATTTTTGTACTCAATAAAATCTTGTATTTAATTGATGAGAATGCAAAAATGCCAATCATTGCACAATTTCGATCATTTTTGTGTTCGTTATAGCGATTTACGCATTTTTGCAAAACGCGTAACCGTACAACCGAACGAGCCGACATCCACCACATTTTAGGGCATAATCCAAGTTACACATGTCTTAACACCATTATATAACCTAAATATTAGGTTAAAGGGCTTAAAAATGGTAAACAAGTGAAAATACAAGTCTAAGGGCCAAAAATGTCAAAAAATAAAAAATATTTTTGCTTCTTCCCCAAGTTTGCCACCTATCTCCAATTTTAGATACCTAGCACTCACTTTGCCGCACTTAATATGGTGTTGACACATGTTAGGATACTAATCCAAACTTGAGGAAACTTGTCATCACCTACTTAATCCTAAAATACTATAAATACCTCATAATTCTTCGATTTTTTACACACCACTTCAAAACACTTCAAAGCAAAATGTGAAGTTCTTCTTTCTATTCTTTTTAGAGCTTGTTTCCAGCCTTTGGAAGCCTCCTATCTTGAGTTCCGAAAGTGTTCTTCAACACGAGTAACTACACTTCCTAGTTCTTTCAATTTTTTAGCTATTATGAGCTAAAAATCGAACAGTTTGGCAGCCTGATTGACTTTTGGTTCTGACCATATTTGGTAAAGTCAAAGTTCAATTGAACTTTGAAACATGATCGTAATCAAGAAGGTTATAATCCCTACGATTTCACCTTCTAATTACCACGTTTACTAGTCAAAGTGACGAGTCAAAGTTTCGGTCAAAAATGCGCATGATGTGCATTTTACGATTATGTTCGGGTATCAAAACACCAACTTTCGATACCGAATCAGTTTTATTTGACATGTCTAACTCGTCACTTCTAGTTTAGTGCTTATTGAGGGTCGTAAGTCGAGCGGACTTGACCACCGCTTTGACTTCGAATCCGACCCGTTTGGTCAATCTTATGATCCGACCAAACACCATATTTGTGACCATAGTTGTATAGGGAATAACCTATTGAGGTTATACCTTATGGTCACATCGTTTGGTTAGTGTTATGATAAGTTACTACAATGTTCTTAAAAAATGATGACCAAAATGCCCTTTTGCGCATAAATCCATTTTAAACACATGTAACCAAATTTTTATCATATAAACTGATGTTATAACATTTTCAAACATGTTCGGGGCATTTAAGACTTATCATAGGACGACCACGCGTTTACGATAATGAGCCGTTAAAGTAGAATAAACTACCTTAAAGAGTGATAATGGGTCAAAAGCACTTAGAATCCTTTCCAAATCAGAATGTTAAGTTTGGTAAACCATATCACATGAGTTCCAACACTCATTTGGTTTATAAGACTTCATTCTATCCGATCTCCCATTTGTAGTCCCGACACGCTAACATATTTATCTGACACATTAGAACACGTTTGAGCTTTGTTTATTCGGTTGATCAAGAACACTTTCGCAATCCCAAGTGAGTACATAGTTCCCCGCTTTTACGTTTTAAATGTTTTGGGGTGATTCATATGTGCTGAACTATCTTTTCAAATCTACATATTTACTACGCAAGGCTTATGTGAGTGCATAGTTCCCCTCTTTTACATGTTCTAAATGTTTTAGGGTGATTCATATGTGCCTATAATTATTTTCAAGATCTCAAAACAATATACATGGTTTATATATACAAAATGATTTTCAATGTGAGTACATAGTTTCCCTCTTTTATGTTTTGCAAATGTTTTGGGGTGACTCATATGTGCTAAATCATTTTCAAGTTTTCAAAAACAATGTCTATGGTTTATATATAAAACAATACGATTTCAATAATGTGAACACCTTGTTGATGCGTTATCCATAACCGAATGACATTCATTAGCTTTGGCCAAGCCGACCAGTAGTATGTTATGGTACCATAGGACTGACAATTCCATTATGGGAGTGTTCACTGGATTTGGTGGAAGTTGGGTAATAATAGAAACTATTTCTGATTAACAAATCATTTGTTGATTTGTTAGTCTAGTTAAAGAGACCCTTTGGTGGTCTATTAAAGATACCGTTTGGTGGTATTGTACACACAGGTTTGAATGTGTTCATTAAAGAACGATCAAAAGTTTTCACAATTACAAACATGGACGATTTGTTTATGACATGGACAATTGGTCACGGGCGATTGATTTATAACACAGACAAATGGTTTATAGCACGGACAAATGGTTTGAACAATATCACGCAATGATTTTCATTTAAAGATATAAACCATATGAAATTTTCTTTTGAATCAATCTATTACAAGTTTATTTTACAAAAGAAACGTTTTGGTCATGATTCATGGCTACAAGGTTTTCACAACTGTAACCAACTTGTTTTAGTTGGTTAATTGTATTGCAATATCAAACACTTTTGATACGAGGTTTTCACTTAACGACTCTTGTAGTCGGACGAAGTGTTGCAATATGTATACAAAGCCACGAATTTGACACACTCACAAAACCTATGTACTTGCCGGCATTTTTATGATGACTCTCTTTTCACATATGTTTCAGGAGTCAATGCTTGATAGTATGATGCATGCTTCACGTAGGAATGGACTTGGGCCTTAGTGACTTAAAACATGAAAGACAATTTATTTATGTGTTGTTCTTGTTTATCCCAAGAAAATGTAAACATTCAACTTAATAAAACAAAATTTAAATTCCATGAGTTATGAAACAATAGTTCTGTGACATGACTCCCCGACGTTTCCGCCGCGGTTCGTTGTTTTATACGGTCGGGGTGTTACAGTACTCGACCCAGCAAACAAGGAAATCACAACCCTTTCCGAAATCAATCACGACCATCTAACACAACTCAAGTTAACAATGAACGGAATATAGTAGCTGTTAACAACCCAAACAACTCCAACCATTCTGGGCCTTCAAACAACACAAACAGAGCATTAATAGTTCAAGCAGATGAAGGATGCGATTGGTCAGTACAGTTGGTAAACGAGAATCAAGGAGGAACTGCATGTTATGCCAAGATAATCAATCAGATCAAACATGTTCATAGTATTGATACTTCTGATGATGATGATGATAGTTTTGGGTATAATGGGAGTTCTAACGAGGAAAGCTCGAGTGTAGGTGGTTATGAATATGATTTAGATTTCAGGGAAAGGATTGATATTGAGGTCAATGAGTCGTTGAAAGAAACAGAGAAGTTAAAAAGTCAAAAGGCTGATTTGATAAGGAAAGCAGAAGTTTTATCGAAGGAAATGGAGAAAATTTTTGCCAACAATGCATCCTTTTCTCATCATACTACTTTCATGGCTAATGTTGCAGGTTCAACAAGTAAGGTAAAATCCGACTCTCCTAAGATATGCAGTGACTATGCTGAGTTAAAAACTAAATTTGAAATAATGAACAGTCACAATCAAAGCCTATTAGTTGAATTGTCAAAATGCAAAGAGGCAAATCTGGCTTTAACTCGAAATGAAAAAGAATTCAAATCTGTAATCGAGACTCTTAAGAAAAGCGTTTCTAAATTGACAATAACAGTTTTGAACAAGCAAACAGGAATTAATAACGACATTAATATCCTTGAAGAAACGAAAAAGGAGTTGGCCATTGCCAAATGCGAACATGATGTAATTAAGCTAAAATTGGAGAGTTATTCTAACTCCCGATATGTGCTTGATCACATCATTGACGTTCAAAAACTTAAGGGAGATGTCAAATGCATTGGGTATAAATCGTGTCCACCTCTATTGAAACACAATTATACCAAATTATCTGATGAAGAGGAAATGCCATGTTTAGAACCATCTGTACCTCTTAATCCTAAAGAGTTTGCAGCAGGATTAGGGCTTAAGCTGGACAATTCCTCAGAAGAATCTAGGAAAACAGAGAACTCATCATCAGTTGTTGATCAAAATCCATCTATAATAGAGGTAGATGATGAGTCAGACAAGATTGATCAGGATCTATCTCTTGATAAAGAGAAAGGGGTAGAAATTTCTGTTGCACCCGATGTGAAATCTGTTGCACTCGATGTGAAATCAAGAGAATGATCCTATGAAATCTGTCAAGACAACTGTGTCTGCATCTGAAACGATAATGTGTTGTATACTTTGGTTGGGGATGAGAAAATTTACTCAAACAAAGACTTTCCATCCAAAAATGTAAATCCAACTTCATTTGATCAAGATTTTGAAAATTCAACAATAAAATTTTTGGGTAGGAAGAATCAAATCAAGTCACAACCATTAATCATTTCAAAAGAAAAACAACAAGAAAAGCGAGCTGAAAAACCTAAGGTGTCACAACCAAAGGTTGAGGCTAAAGGAGCTCACTACAGGAAGAAAGTGAAGAATGTTAAATTTGTGAGTTCAACCGGTACTGATAAAATCGAGACTTTTGAAAGCATGTCTGATATTGATTTTCTAAATAAATGTGTGGGGAGTTTGGCCACATAATCAAAAATTGTACCAACCCAGCAAAACCCAGATTTGTTGAAAAAGCCCCTCCTGAACCAAATTGCCAACGTTGATCTGTGTCACCTAAACAAGACAAACAAATTGTTAAGGAACAAGAAGAAAACAACGACGCAAACAAATTAAAATAATTGAGAAGGCATTATAACCGAATGTTTTAGAAAGAAAACCAAATTCATCAAGTTTGATAAAACGAGAAGTAATTAAATCTGTAAATAATAGTCAATCTGGTAAACATCAACGATCTTGGAAACCTAAAACCGGTAATGTTTCAGGGGGAGGCACAAAGTTTCCAAATCATCAAGAAATAGAAATTATATTTCTTGATGATAAGGGTCGACCCAAGACAACTAAGGCTTGGGTCCCTATCTCAAACTAATCAGGTAATGTAATATGCAGGGTGTTCTAAGAGGAACTGTGAATAGTCATTGGATTGTTGACATTGGAGCATCACGACACATGACAGGCGACTTATGGCTCCTTTATGATGTGAAAAGCATTAGAGGAGGTTATGTTGTCTTTGCTGGAGATAAGGGCGGATACATCATTGAAGAAGGATTGGTTTCTAATGGTGTTGTTAGTTTTGACATGATCAATTATGTTCATCAAATTGATCACAATCTTCTGAGTGTTTCTCAAATCTGTGACAAGAAGTTCACGGTTCATTTTGATGATACCGGTTGTTATGTGCTTAAACCTGGTTTGAAGATTCCCAAAGAATGTATTCTTCTGTCGGCTCCAAGAATTAATGACTTGTATATTCTTGACATGAGCAAAGCTATTACTATGTCTACACAAGTTATATGTTTTGTCTCAAAAGCCACCAAAAATGAATCAATCTCTTGGAATAGACGAATGGGACACATTAACTTAAGAAAGATGAATTATTTGGAGAAAAATAATCTTGTGAGTGGTGTACCAGTGAAGAACTTTCATTTACAAGACGTCTGTGTATCGTGCCAAAAGGGAAAGCAAGCTCGAAAGTCTCATCCTGTGAAGAAAATTAACACGGTGAATATGCCTCTAGAATGTCTTCATATGGACCTCTTTGGACCTATGAAACACAAGACTACCTTTGGTGATTCATATTGTTTTGTTGTTACTGATGACTATTCAAGATTTTCATGGGTGAATCTTTTGGCACACAAGAGTGAAGTTCCTAAAAACCTCAAGAATCTCCTCACGCTACTCGAAAATTTGTACAATTTGAAGATAAGGAGAATCAGAAGCGATAATGGCACCAAATTCAAGAAACATGTTATGGATGAGTTCTGTTCTTCTAAGGGTATTTTGCATGAATACAGTTCTCATTACACTCGATAACAAAATGGTGTCGCTGAGAGGAAAAATAGAACTCTGATTGAAACTGCAAGAACTATGTTAGTAGAATCAGAACTTCTTGTTCACTTTTGAGAGGAGGTTGTGGCTACTGCATGTTATACGATGAATAGAGTTCCTACGGTAAAAAGGCATGGGAAAACATGTTTCGAATTGTTGCATAAAAGGAAACCGGATGTGTCTTTCTTAGAACCTTTTGGAGCTTCATGCATTATGATTTTCCACCTGGAAAATTTGGACCAAAGGCTGTCGAAGGTTTCTTTCTTGGATATACTACTCCTAATTTCAGAGTGTGGAATTTGTCAACAAAAAAGATTGAAGAATGGGGTGAAGTTAACGTATAAAGATACACTGAATCAGTAAGAGCTCCGGGTGCTCCTTGGATGTTTGACTATGATGGACTGTTTGACTCCTTCAATCTGCCAACTTTTGATGATGCATCTGCAGCTACTCAAATGCTACTGGAAAGTGATACTGCAGTTGATTGGTCACTAGTACGACCAATTATTGTTAACCCTCAAGTGTCTACTTCGGTTAATAATCTTGTTCAAAATGAGGTATTTGAAGATGCTGCTGATTACAATGTTTGTCAGAAGATGATGAGTTCCATGATGCAAATGAAGCTACTTCAGCACCGATTCCTGGAATTTCTGATGTCACGTCAAATTTGCAAAATCAAGGGACGACTGAAGGTTATGCACCTACATCTTTGTCTAATCCAGCAATCGACTTAGCTGTTGATCTGAATATCAACAATTTGGGTATAAATTCTCGAGTTCCAGATGTTCCTGAAACTCGAATCCATAATACCCATCCTCAGCATAATATTATAGGAGATGTTCAAGTGGAGTGTAAACATGAAATCAGCTAAGGAACAACCAGAATACTTGTTTATATTCGGCTATTAGAGAATCTGGGGAACAGAATGATTGGTCTTTTACCTGCTATGTTTGCCAAGTAGAGCCGAAATCTTGGAAGGAGGCAATGAAAGAAGACTCATGGGTTGAAGCAATGCAAGAGGAACTTCAGCAGTTTCAGGAGTTGGACGTGTGGAAATTGGTTGACAGGCCTGACAACTACAACAAGATTGGTACTAGATGGGTTTACAAGTGTAATGAGGATGACCGAGGTGTTGTTGTGAGAAACAAAGCAAGATTGGTTGTCCAGGGCTTTAATCAGGTAGAAGGCATAGATTATAATGAGGTTTATACACCGGTAGCACGTCTTGAGGCCATAAGAATTTTCTTGGCTTATGCGTCCTACAAGAAATTTACAGTTTATCAAATGGACGTAAAAAGTGCATTTCTTCATGGTGAGGTTGAAGAAGAAGTATATGTTGAGCAACCGCCTGGTTTTGAAAATCTAATCCATCTTGACAAGGTTTGGCTTCTCAATAAGGCATTATATGGTCTTCATCAAGCTCCATGGGCTTGGTATGATACGTTGTCTTCCTATCTTCTCAAGAATGGTTTTCGACGTGGATTGATCGACTGTACTCTCTTCATCAAGGAAAAGAATGAGGATTTGTTGTTGGTACTAGTATATGTTGATGATATTATTTTCGGGTCTACAAACGAGAAAATGTGTAAAGAATTCGAGCAGGTTATGCAAGAGAAGTTCGAGATGAGCGGCATGGGAGAAATGACTTTCTTTTTAGGTTTGTGGGTTCATCAATCTAAGGAAGGGATTTTCACTTATCCGACCAAGTACGTCGGGGATATTCTCAAACGATTTCAAATGGAAGACTCAAAACCTTTGGGAACTCCATTAGCTCAAAATCATGGGATTACTCCTGATGGAATAGGGGAACATGTGGAACCATCTCTTTATCATGCTATGATCGGATCTCTTATGTATCTTACTGCTTCAAGACCCGATATAATGTACCCAACATGTCTTCTAGCTTGCTACCAGTCAAGTCCAAAAGTTTCTCATTTGATGGCTATGAAAAGAATCTTTCGTTTTTTAAGGGTCGCCCGGACACTATTCTCTGGTACCTTAAGGATGATAAGTTTGATTTGACAGCATTCAGTGATTCTGATCATGGTGGCTGCAAGATCGATGCAAAATCAACATCAGCAGGATGTCAGTTCTTGGGAAATCGCCTAGCCACGTGTCAGTGTTAAAAGCAGACTTGTGTAGCTACATCAACCAGTGAGGCTGAGTATATTTCAGCTTCTAGTTGCTGCTCTCAGAT
Source organism: Scalesia atractyloides (assembly GCA_947069175.1). Lineage (NCBI taxonomy): Eukaryota > Viridiplantae > Streptophyta > Magnoliopsida > Asterales > Asteraceae > Scalesia > Scalesia atractyloides. The sequence continues at coordinate 18,170,885 of CAMTDV010000116.1, read as the reverse complement.
TCTATGGATACAACTTCAAATGCACGACTACGGTTTTGAATTTCTAACTACTCCTATTTATGTTAACAATGAAGCTACTTTACAGATCACCCATAATCTTGTAAGCACTCAAAAACCAAACACATTGAGATTAAGTATCATTTCATACGAGGTTGTTATGCAAAGAAACTTATCAATGTTGTTAAAATTCACACCGATCACCAACGTGCCGACCTGTTTACAAGAGCTTTTGATAAATCACATTTTGATTATATTCTTTTAGTCAATGGCATCAAGGTGAAACCCGAGTAAATCATCCTTGGCTAATCTTTTTCGTATATATTTTCTTAAAAGCTAAAAATACAAAAAGATTTTTCATTTTCCTTAGTTTTATATTTTTGGGGGAGGAATTTCAAGAAAAATACAAAAACATGAGAAAATACAAAAATATGTGTTCTATTTACTTAGTTATGTTTTTATTTATTTACCTTCTGCATTTAAGAGGGAGAAAAATTTAGAAAAAACAAAAACAATAGAAAAACCAAAAATAAAACAAATGAGTTTCTTGGAAAGATAAGGGAAGATGATGATACACCGGTGATCTGTCAAAAACGGTCAAAAACATAAAAACGAAATTGATAAGTAGTTTTACTAATAATGTATTGGTAGGCTTACAATCAGACTAAAATGTGAAGGTTAATATGAACATAACGGACTGAAAGCCAGGTGGGAACCATTCATTAGCATATGGTCTTGGTACTGAAATTTCATTTGATAGTATGCCGAGGTTCTGAGATATGCGGTCTTTATGCTTGCTTATCATCTGGGTTTCATGGTTGAATCTTTTACCAAAATATAACGGTGATGCAAGTCTAGGACTTCCATGATACCATACATACGTGTAAATTCTGCATACGACCATCAATAAGTGATAAAAATATCACATTCACCCAGAAATAAGTGATAATATATCACAACTTTATGCGGGAGCTAAGTTCTTCTCTTTGTCGGTACGATGGTACTAACCTCTTCATGGACTTACTCCTGTGCCCTGCATGCATCGGAAAATCAAGTTCCTCATCAATAAGTGATTTAATCACATAGGGCTTGTTTTCAATCAAAATAAGTGAGTGTCTCACATCATATACGTCAAAACAGATGATAAGCAGTATACTCACCGGTAAGATTTTCTCTCGTGCATATCTTGATACTGGAATGTGTCCTGAAGTGGTTGAACACCGGATATAAGTATAATACTTATTTATTTAATTTGATGTTTTAAGCATAAACTCGTTTTTAACAAGATTAAAAACTGGTATGATTCTCTTACCTTGAAACTCAGACAAAGATTGCTAGTTAGTGTACAATTTGTTCTTATATGTTAGTAGTTATTCTAATTTACTCTGTTTTCAAATTAGCCAAAGTTGAAGCTCGAATGATTTCTACCAAGATATGCCCTAAAAATAATTTGTCTTGCTAGCATAACTTCATAAACTACTTTCTTACAATGGGTAAACTCATTTCAAAAAACAAAATCTATTTAATGAGCATTTTTCCTATCCTAACTTGTGAATCTGTATGGATATGTGCAAAGATCTAAACAGGTCAACGAAAAACCTAAGGTCCATAAAGAACTAATGTTCCAGTTTGGAAGAACCTTGACTTGTACGAATCAGAGGTTCCTTGTGCGAATGACAGCTCTTCGTACGAATGAATCAAGATCACTCGTACGAATGTGTTTACTTCGTACGAATGAACCCTTTGCTTGTTGTTCAAGACAGTCCTTCGTACAAACTGGGTGTTCTTTGTGCGAACAAAGTGTTTTTCGTGCGAGTATAAGAATGTAGTATAAAGGGTAATGTAGTTCTTTGGTACAACTTTACTATCAACTTTATTACTTCATATGTTCACCCCTTTTTAAGTTGTTTCTGATATCTTTAAGGTATGTTTGACAATGTTGTATACCTTGAAGATGAATGGTTTGAACATTACCTGACTATATGACATTGCCAGACATGGGCAACAAACTTTAAGTGAAGAACCTTTTAACGAAAAACAAGTTCTTCATGAATAATCTTCTCTTGAAGTTATTTGTGTGAACAAGTTGATTTTGGTCCGTACTAGTGAATTATTACTCACACGAGTAACCTGTTGTTCGTACGAACTAGTTACTCATACGAACCAGTTACTCGTACAGGCCAGTCACTTGTTTCAGCAAGTCAGTTGTTGTTCGTGTAATATAGTTGTTCTTCGTACGAATAAAGTGTTATTCATATGAGCCGGTAGTTCTTCATTTAGAGTGGCATACTTACAAGTTTATAACGAAACTTTTGAGTATGTTCCCTAATGGTTTTACATTTCTTCTTATTCTGGTTATCTTTTTTGTATAGGATGGCACTACAAGAACTGAAAAGAAAGCCCGCAACAAAGAAAACTAACAAGTCAGAAGTGGAAATTATATCAGAACCAAGACACAACATGGTGGCCTACTTAGATTCGGAAGATAAATTTGCTGAGTACTGACGGGTGGTCTTTTGGACAACCCGTAAGTGCGTTAAAATGATATATATTCCATGCTTTAAACGTTTATTTGTTACGATTTGATGTCTACGGTTTGTTTGGCTTTTCAAGTACCGAAGAGCATAATGAGGGAGCTTAAACGTGTTTTATCGGGTATTCGCAAGAGCCTAATTGAAGATGGGACTCAAGAGATTGAACGAAGGGCAAAAATGGAAAAATCAAGCTGACCACCGTAAGCTACGGTGGCAACCATAGCTTACGGTGGAGTCCACCCTCAAATTGTCACTGTAAGACAGGCATTTAGCACCGTAAAGGAAAATTGCCCACTGTAAGCTGCGGTGGGCATCGTAGCTTATGGTGGTGAGCTACATGAAAGTTGTAACTGCCCAATTTAAGCTGAGTTATGGAGTCCTTTCACATTATCAAACATTGGAGACGAATTGCAGAGCAAGAAGGGAGATTTTTAGTAGTTTTCATTGATTCTAAAAAGTTCTAAACATTATTGTGGTGTTATCGATTCGTATGAACAAGACACTTGAAGTATGTTTGATTGTGAGGACATGAGCGGCTAGACATTTATGTGATCATCTTGGGTGAAGGTTTGTTGAACAATTGTGTTTGAATTCTTGATTTTTAGAATAATTACTATGTTATGGTTATTATGGTGTTGATTGATTGTTTGTATATTGTTGGTTGATATCTTTGTTATTGCCTATTTCGTACGTTCTTGGTGTCGTTGACAATCAAGATATCACGGGAAGGTTTACGGGTTGGGTATTAATCAATTGGTCATCGGGTAACGACCTCGCATTATAATCCGAGTACTTTGCTCCCTTTTCTCACAAATAGTTAATCAAGCACGAGTCATGTCTATGTGACTCTTTCTAGTAGAATTGAACACATGCATTTTAAACCAGAAACCCAAGATGATCATTCCCTTATTAATCTGTTAAGTCTAAAATCCATCATTCGAAATCTGAAATTAAAATCTTGCAAATAAGGTAATTAGTTTTAATAGTTTAACCCTTTGATAACACTAGTTCCACAATTCCTTATGTTCGATACCCACTTGCCGCTAGCTAATAGCAGTTTTGGGATTAAATTTGCGTGTGACAACGACCTCACGTCAAGTACAGCGGTATATGAAGTTTTGGCACGACTCAAGGATACATTATGCTATCACATATAAGACTACAGTATACAAGACGTTGATCAAGGAATTTTGGAATTCAGCTAAAGTTGTTGAAGTGAATGGGCAGGAACTTATCCACGGGAGAGTAAATGACTTGGACGTAGATATTTCGGTTGAAATCATTAACTCAGCATTACAACTTGGCGATGATCCTGAAGCTCCATTCTCAGTTCCGTTATAATGTCAACGTGGATGTTTGCTTCGAATGAAATGTGTTGGAGATTTTCTCGTAGGACAACTAAACAAAGCATGGTTGCCACTCTGATACAAGTTCTGTCTACATGTTTTAATTCAATGTTTAAGCAACAGACAAAGTGGTTATGACATGGCTAATAACGACTTAGTTGGAATGATGATTGCTTTGACATTGAACAAACCGTTCAGTGTTTCAAAGTATATTTTTGCAAACATAAAGGAAAACCTAAGAAGAACCAGACATGGTGGAAACAAGTTATGGATGTATCCTCATTTTCTCCAAATGATTTTGAATATGCAACATCCGAATCTTCCAAAGAACGACAACGATGTTCTAAAAGTTGAGGTTATGATGGAACATTCGTTGAAGATATTTAGAGGAGTAGCAGCTAAACGTTACAAGGAAAGCATACCTCCTCGTAAGTTGTTCGGTTTTCTAGGAAATGATGAATATCTTGCACCAGAAAACGATAAGTGGTGCCATGATGATAGTGAGTCAGATAATGAAGAATTAACTTTGATAAAGATGATCGAAGATAAGGTTGGTCGTCAAAAGGGAAAAGGTAATGATGATGACAATGATGATAATGGTGATGATGGTGCGATAGGTTTAGGCACTATAGGTGGTGATAAGGGTAGAAAGAAACAGAGCAAAAAGTCAATGGGAACATCATCAGTACAACCTGAAATCACACAACCTACAACCTCACATCAAGAAACTGTACTGCAACCAATTGCAGAAGCCCAGTCTACTTTCACAACGGAGGAGACTGAACCTATAATGACGGAACCCACTACAAACTCTGAACCACAACCTTTAAATACCACAGTAGCTGAAACATTTGCGGCTGAAACTACTCCAGTTCAATCACAACCTACTACTTCATCTGTTCAACAATCCCAATCCACAATTCATCAACAACATACAAAACGAAGCAGTCATTTATTCTCTGAAATGGAACAGGATGAGAAAGTGGATTTTCTGTTCTCTCAGCTGCAAGTTGCGGCAATCTAGATTAACAAGCACTCGGAGTTTATGTCTTTAAATTGGAACATAGTTATCAAACAACAGTTGGAGATAAATTCTTTGAAAGAGACTGTTAGAAAACACGATTTTGAGATTGCGCAGTTAAGAAAAGAAAATAAGCAGTTGAAGGCTGTGGATGCTGAAAGGATAACTTAGCTACAACAGATGAGAGCAGCTGATAACACTCGTGGAATTGAATTGAATAGGCTGAAAGAACGTAGTGCAGCTGTACAATGATCAGCCGAAACATTAACTGCTAAACATAATGACTTGAGAGAATGGTATCATTCTCGTAATTCTACACTGGTTGAAGGCTTTAATGGTATTAAAGACATATTTGAAATGAGCAGAAAACAGGTGAACATTCTGTGAAATGAAAGATTCAAAGCTCAGGAGATCAAACGTAAACGTGATCAGGATAGTAAAGACCCTGATAATCCTGATGCTTCAGCCTCAACCTCGCAACCAAAAGTTTCTACTTCAACTCCAATGGTAGAGTCTAATTACAGCAGATCGTGACTGATCCAGTTACCTCCAGTGGCACTCAAGAGGAAACAGGAAAGGTTTGATGTTTCTAGGGAATGTTGAACACCTTAATCATCAGGCAACGATGATTGAAGGTTTTGCAGTAAATGTGAATGCAGCAGCCAATTAGAAATGAAGACTGAAGTCCAAGCAACAGCCAAGGGGAGTTTGTTAATACATTTTGTGTCTGTCGCTTGTTCTTAGTTACGTCTGTAATTGTACGGTCTTTGTTTATTGTGTCTGTATAGTTGGTCGTGTCGACCAAATCAAGATATCCTCCTATCTTGATTTAGTACGATATTTAGTTTGTCTGTGTTGTAAAAAAGTTGCATGTGATCATACTGTTAAGTCTTGTGTACGACATTTCTGTTAGCACGTTCTCCAAAGAACCCTTCTTAGTACGAGTAAAAGGTGCTTCGTACGAGCAAGTTATTGCTCGTATGAGCCATTTGCCGTCCGTACGAGTGGTTCACTAGTCGTATGAGTGACACCCTTTCAACAAGCATTTTGCTTGTTCGTACGAGTCAGTTTCTGTTCGTAGGAGTCATGGGTTGTTCGTACGAACATCCTTTGTAGAACGTTCTTCGTGACATATAGTAGTTCGTACGACCAGCAACATTCTTCGTACTGTTGCTAGGTGTTGGCACTATATAAACAGACATGCACTTCTCGTGTGATATTTGAGAGAGTAGGTATATGTGTGACAATAGAGCAGGAAGTTGATAGACGCGAGACACTGAGAGCACAAGAAAGAAAGCACATAGAGAATCTCCTAAGTCTGTATGAACATTGTTTGTATGTGTCTATACTAGTTCTCTTCTACTAATCAAGATAGTGATTTTTGGTTATCTTGTGTTTCTTACTTTGCTTTGGTTTGCATACTTAGGTGGATTCCGCACTCGTATGTGTGTTACATTAACAAGAAAGTAGGTTATCTTGATCCTTCATGTGGACCTACAATTTTTAAAGAGCAGGATCTAAGTTTTAAGAGCACTTTTGTCACTTCACCCCGAAAATGAATTTTTTTGTATCTCGGTCTCTGAGTTTTCATTTTTTTTTTGTCATTTTCATTCAGTTGAGAAACTAGGCTATAATTTTCTGTTCACTTTTCTCTTTTTTTTGTCGTTTTCCTAATTTAATGAAAATATGTTATGGCATAAAATGACCATCATATCCTTCATTTAAATAAGAAACGACAAAAGAGAAGAAATTAACAAAAAATTCTAACCATTGCCTACTAGATGAAAATAACAACAAAAATAAAAACTCGGACCCAAATACAAAAGTTTCATTTTTAACGAAAATGACAAAAATGTCTAAACTCTAGGACAATTTTAGCATTTTTCTTAAGTTTTAATTTAAAAATTAGACATATATTAATTTGGCACATTTGAACCCTCCCATTCGTTTCCTGCCTTGCAAATTGGCGGAACCTCCGTTCCTCCTCTCTATCTTTCATATGATTCCCATTATCGAATCTGGTTTTTGCTTAATAATCATGATCCATTTCATAATTTACAGTTTCTCAAATTTGTAATTTGAATCTAGGCTAGGGGGTTCGTCAAAAACATTAAATTTATACCCAGATCATAATATTGATTTCAATGAAAGACGGATGGCTTCAATATATGTAAGCACAATTTCTCTCAATACCCATAACTCACATGCTAACAATGATGATGGTATTGTAAAATTGTTTATTTTATTCATAAAAATGTGATTATGTCTGATGTTGTTTGAGCCTGCATGAGTCTTTAGGAAGATTAGTTTCGCATTAACGGTTTTGGTTTAAAAGAACGTAATGCCGAGGCGACAGGTTCACAACCAGTTATAAAAGCACAATGTTTTTAACATGTGAGGGACAATTTATTTGTATATGTATTTTTTTATATTTCCAACATTCATATGTTTTTAGATCATCTAAACAAAATTTAGCTATAAATAAGCATTCTATATGATTTACTTTTGTATATAGGTACAATATCGTTGTCTAAATGCACAACAACACCCCGTACACGCGCCTGCACCTTATGCGGCTTTTCTGTGCGCTTTTTACACCTCAAGTGCACTTCTTATACCTGTGCGCCTCACCAAGTCAGAAGCTCAAGCCTTTGCTAATGCACTCTTTTTGAAAACCAACCATAATTGACAGCAAAAAATGTCTGCTTAGCTACAATATCTTGCCGGTTTCTAATCTTGGAAGTGTTTCACGATTGCATTACATGGAAATTAGAGATAACTTTAACTTGAGAGGCGAAAAATAACTGATTTTATATGAGAAAAGTTTTACATTGATGATCACTTGTACTCCAAAAGTTACCATCAAAAACCCGAAAAGCAATTTATCATTTGAAATGAGTTGTTTAGATCTCAAACATCAAATTGTAAACTGTTTTATCTTTGACTGTTTTGTTAATATTGTTGTATCTTTTTTGTTTCAGAGCTCATGGCTGAAAAGGTCAAAAAATGTAGGAGCATATTATGGCTTCTTTCTACCTGCTACTTTTCTACTCTGTCTAGCATTATTGATTGGTGCTATATTTGTGGGTAAAGATCATAGAGAGTTATGCATATTATGTCAATCCTTGGTCATTTTAGTTGTTACAAATCAATATTAGTTGTCTAGGATGAGATGCATTGATATTTGAATATGATCATGAGATTTCTTGCATATACTAACAAAAGCTGGGTAATCCTATGCATAGATCAATTAGATGGGGCATAGACGTTATACGAAGCTCACTATATGCAAATGTAACAAGTGAGGTTTGTTTTTCCATCATATATTTATTAGTTTTGTGATTTCAAAATAATTGCTTCATGTAGGTTAGTTATTAAGAGTGTTGTCCCAAAAATGATCGAATCTGTGTAGCATTCTAACGTGTATATTAGACTTCTAAAATTTAACCAAAATTATGTATCAGAACACCTGTGTACTACTTATTAATTTATTATAGTCTTGAAAGTATCTATGTTCAATTTCCATTTCTATATATAGAACCACTATACACACAATCAATATACTACATTTTGGAAATATGCAGGAGTAGAACTTGGTAATATTCATAGAACATTCATTTGGTTAGTAAAATGTTTTTTCTAGGAAATATTTCAAGAAGATCTATTTTAGGATCTCCATTTTAAAAACTTATGTTTTAGCCATAGTGAGAAATTCTGAAAGCATTGGGTTGACATATATATAACAATCTCCTTTAATTTGGGTACACTTAGGTGGTCTTTGTTGTCTAAAAATGATATGCGTAAACTCTTCTGTATGCGCCGCGATCACACGCAGACATTGTGATCTGCAAAATGTTTGTTTTTCTGAAAATGTTTCATTAAAAAACGTCTATGCGAGTTCTTCTTGGTGCAGACTTTGTCAAACCACTTTTAAAATCTTTTAAGGTCTGCAAAGGTTAAACACCACAACCCACCACCACCGTCTACCACCACCGTCCACCACCACCACTCATTCTCCACGTCCACCACCGTCAACCACTATCCACCACCACCCACGTCCATGTCCACCACCCACCACCACCGTCCAGCACCACCACCACCGTTCATACACCACTACCAGTTTATTTTAGAAGTCTACGTACGTTAAAAATAAGCAGCATTCTTCTTGCAGACTGCAGAGGTTTAGTCCACCTTTTCTTCTACAGATGTATGTAGATATGGTCCGCAAACTGCACCTTAGACAAAGTAAAAAACATTTATATTTTAGCCATACTGATAACTTTCATTTCCTCTAGAACTTAACTTTCATTTCCTCTTAGAACTTACAACCACAACCACAATCGCAACTGCAACTACCAACACAACAACCAACTTGGCGGCCTCAACTACAACCACTACCCCCGCCTCCGCTGCCACCACCACCGGAGCTGCCGCAACCACACGAGGAGGAGCATATATGCGTATTTAAGGTTTTTCTCTTTCCTCACTCCTACAGTTTTATGTATATAACAATTTGCAGAGTTCTGTGATAAAGTTATTATTTAATTTATCTGTCACTATCATTAAGGAAATTGTTTATAACCTCCTAGTTTTATTGACATAACAACTAGAAATGCAGCTCATCTCCTGATCTATGATGTGCAACCTATTCCTCAACTAATCTTATCTTTCATGCCTGCACAAAGCACGTGGAAATTGATTTTCAGTTTTGTTATAATGACAAAATAAGATTACTAATATCTTTACAAAGTCATGGCCAATTTCTGGATTTATTTTTTTACCCCAAGTTTTATTTTAGGGAAATATGATCTGGAGTAGAGGTGCACATTTTGGTTACTTTTAACAACCAGTTCACTTAACCGAACCATCGGTTATTTTCTAATTTTTTTCTTTAACCATTTATTACTTTAACTAGTTCAATTATTCACTTTAACCGGTTCCGTCCGGTTTTTTGGTTAATTAACCGAGTGTTTTCCCTTTTTTAATCTTTTCGGTTTTTATTGGTTAGTTGGTAAACCGGTTTAAAAAACGGTTAATAACCATTTACAATCCAAAAAATCACTAACCGGTTAGGAACAAGCGGTTAAAATAACTTCATGCCGGTTACTAGTCAAACGGTTATTAATCGGTTCTGGTTTGGGTTAATAAACCGGTTATTATGTGCACCTCTAATCCAGAGGGGTTAATTCAATACCCTTAAGAAATTTGTTTGCCAACTTCTAAATATAAGACTTGTTACCATCTTAGTTTGTGGGGACATGTTAGATTAATCTGGCAACTAACTATAATTATCATAGTCTTGAATGTACTTATTTGTGTATGTAATATAGCCCTTACGTAACCTTTAATACTTGCAATCAATGTACAACTACCTTTCTGGTTCAACATTGTGGAATTAAACCGGAGGGGGACTTAGTGAATTCATAGTACACTTATTTGATTAGTAAAATGTTGTTTTGAGGAAATATTCAAGAAGAAAACCGTAGATATTCAGGATTGTGATGAAGGAGCATGCATATCTTTTATTTACTTAAAAGTTAAATTTCCTATTTATCTTTTTTATTTCCTAGTCGTCTTTGATTATCAATTGTTTCTTAAGCCATTTGATCGCTTCCGAAACTACATCAGTTGGTATCAAAGCTTTGGTTCAAATGGCTCGATGTGATAGCGATTACTCTCGCATCCGTAGAATCGCTAACCGAGGCAACGGTAGATATGGTCTTGATTCACGTGCTCGTGGTGAAGATCGACGCCCTCTTCGTAGAACTGCCGACCGAGGCAATGGCGGAGTTGATCCTGACCTACGGGATCTCAAGATAAAGCGACTTCGCAACGAGTTAAGGATCTTGAGTTACAACACGAGATTAGACGACTCAAGCAAAGGATCCGAGATCTTGAGGGCTCTTTGTCATGGAAAGAAACGGAACCAGAAGAACCTGTCAGGGACGAGTTATTCGGGGATGAGGACCTACCAATGACGACACAATCTTTGATTCTTATCCCATGTATCATGAATACGAGGACGAGGAATGGTATTCTTGGGACACTAGTGATGGTTTAAATGAAATAGTGCAATCTGGCAGGAAGTCTTGAGCTAAAAAAATATCTGATTATGCAAAGATGAGTAGTGCTGACATTATTAACGGGAATTATGGTAACGAACCGATTTCAAGTTTTGCAGTATTGAAAGTGTTGAAGTTTGTGGTTCTACGGTAGTGATGGGTGGTTCGGCGACTACCTATGGGATTCGATGTGCTTCTACGGTAAGTCCATCCTTTAAGCCGAAAAGAACTATAGGATTGGATGTTGACCCAAGGATTAGGGTGGAAGGGCACCTTCAGTTCCCAATTTGGGAACCCGTTTTGCTGATCGGTAAGAGTGCCGCTGCCACCATTGTCACGCGCAGTGAGTCACCAAATCGTAGACTACTCACCGAGAAGAAGGAAGCTGACCATGTTTTTAAATATAAAAAAATCAAACACTCTGAGCACCCCTAGTGATTGAATGCAAAATAGGGAGTGAGGTGGTGAGTTGACATGGGATGATATTATTGATTGAAAAAAAAGTTTACCACTACACATTTAAAGAGTGCCCCTTTCACCCTTATAGATTTCAAATGGAATGGGATTTTTCGAATATCCAAAAGATAAGGTTGATATTATACGATCACGTGCATGTATATAACATCCTTAGAAAGGGTAGGGCATATACACATGTATAAGCTTCTCAAATTAAATCATGTGACATAGTTATTACTGAGAAAGGTTTAAATGAGTTGTTCAGGGGCGGAGCTACAGAGGGTTAGCTGGAGTAGTTAGCGAATTAGTTTTTGTAAAGTTGACCCTCTTGGTTATCTTGTAAAGAACTAAAATTCGAAGAAAAAAATAAAAGTCTTTGAACATTATCCGGTCTGGCAGCGGCAAGTGGTGGTCCGGACGGTGGCGAGCCGTGGTCCGGTGGACTGTATTGTATGTGAACTAAATGTAGAAGATAGAGAACTAGAGCATTTAAAGAGAGAACACGTGATATATAATTTCTTAAATAGGCTTTATAGAAATCGGGGCTTTTATATAAAAACTGAGTTTGGCTCAAATTAAAAACCTATTTTTTTAAGTTATGTTTTATTATCTCAAAAAGTTATAGGTCTGCTCTACTACTCTATTCTCCAATATCTTACAAGTTTGTATTTTCTTGTTTGAAAAGCTTTTTATCTCTCGATTTTTTTTTTATTCTTGAAGATTAAGGTGGACAACTCATATCTACATCATTCTTCGTTCTGCTTTCAACAAGGAGTGAGTTTTGCTGTTTTTTTATATTATTAATTATTATTTTATTTAATGTTTATTCATGAATAAAATTACCAGATGTGTACAATTTTCGATTATCATTTTACAAATCTATATTGTTTTTTATTGTGAATAAAATTGTTAATTGTATATTTTATTGTATATAAACTTTTTTCCTAAAAAAATTGTTATTTTTACCGTAAAATTGCAAATATAGAAAGTTATTTTAATAAAAATCCCATACAGAGTATCGTGCCTTCGTGAATCCGTTGAAATTTTATAAATATACATATTAGAAATTTTATAACTACTAAATAGTTCTATTACAAACCCCTATCAAAAAATTGTGATTCCACCACTCAAGTTTGTGGAGCAATTTTCATAGAATACAAATTGTAAAGATCCACTTCTCGTTAATCCTATTGGCCCATTACATTTAAGTAATGTAGGTCTTTTTGGGCCGTTTAAACTTTCAGTGGAGCAGCAGCATACAAATAATGTCATGGAGCATTATCATGGTGGGCCTACAATGCCAATAAGCCTACCAACGAAATGCAACAGAATACCCGATTGATTTATCGGTTTGGCGTGCCTAAATAAGATAATAAAATCGTTAGACTATGATGCTACTCAAATCCAATTTGATACTATTTCTTTGCTTGTTCGTGATCAGAATGTTTATTCAAAAGTTGCAAAAAAGTGTGACGAATAAATTACCCAATGCTTCATTTTACCCAGGTGATACAGTTCAAAAGTCAGGCGAAATACAACATGAAGGGAATTGTTTAGGCTGGTCAAGATCATTATAAATTGGAAATAGGTCATGTTCCTTTTGATCCCGATGACTTTAGTTCAGAAAGAAAACTTGAGGACGCGTTTTTTTTTTCGATGGGGGAGTATGATGCAGGAGTACGCATATCTTTTATTTATTTAAAATTCAAATTTCCTATTTTACCTTTTTATTTCCTAATCTATAAATTAGGTCTATAGTTTATTGTTACTTTTTGATTAAATTTTATTGAAAAGTACGTTGTTCTTGGAACCTTTGGTTCATATTATGGTCTTTGATTATTAATTGTTTCTCGAGCCATTGATCACTTCTAAAATTGCATTAGATTGCCTTTAGAAACTAATGTTTTGGCTATACTTCTGAGAAATTGTGAAAGCATTTGATTGACATATAGTCAAAAACATTAATATTTTAGCTTTACTGAGAACTCATTTGCTTTAGAACTTACAACCACCACCAACACAACAACAACCAACTTGGCGGCCTCAACTACAACCGTTACCCCCGCCGCCACCACCACTGGAGCTGCAAACACCACCGCAGACATCGCAAACACAACAACCACATGACTACCAGGAGGAGCGATTATGCTTATCTCAGGTTTCTCTCTCTTCTCTCTCCTATAGTTTTATGTTTTCACTGTTGGACAAGCTATTAGTCAGTTATCATGTTTCTTTTCAATATTATTATAGTTGTTATTTTTCTTTTCAAGAGTCAATATCGTCTACCTGGAAGCGAGGCGTTACCTAAAGGACTTGTTGCCAATACGTCTGACTTGCAAATGCAACCACTATGGGGTCGTCGTAAGGTACACTTCAAGAATCATCTTGTGTTACATACACACTCCCTCACACATGCATACACACACATACATACACACACACACACACACACACATATATATATATATGGTGAGGTTCGACTACAAAGTGTTAAAAGTAATAAAACACTATAATTTAAGACATAAAACTGTAGGTCCACCTGCGGATGGTGTTAAACCAGTTCCTTGTTTAAATGACATACACACAAGTGCGGAATCCAAGTGTGCATGCAACCAAAGCAAAGTAAAGAACACGGGGTAACCAAAGATTCACTATCTTGATTAATGATTGAGAACAAGTACAAACATATACACACAATGCTCGTATGACTCAAACAAACTTGCTGTGATGTTGTGTCTTCATCTTCAGAGATAACCAACTCAAAGGGTAACAAGCTCTCTGGTCTGACCAACCCTTGACTGAGAGGTGCATGTCTGCTTATATAGTGTCTGCCTAGATGTTTCGTACGAACCACGAATCTAAACATACTGAACACAATATTTCACAAGAAACACATATCCAGAATTTGGTACGAGTAAGTGTTTCATACGAAATGCTTGTTTCGTACGAAATACTCTTTGTTACGTATGAAACCCTGTGTTTCATACGAAGTCTATTACTCACACAGAATTCTCTTTCTTGGAGAACGTGTGTAGACTTGACGTACACAAGACTTATCAGTATGCACACATGCAACTGATTAACACAGACAAGCTAAGATGTCATACTAGATCAAGATAGAAGGATATCTCGATCTATTCGACACGACCAAACATATACAGACACTTGAGCAAAGACCATACAATTACAATTGTAATTAAGAACAAGCGACAGACACAAAACTGTATCAACAAACACCCCCTTGGATGTTGCTTGGTCTTCGGTCTTTAGTCTTCATATGTTGGTCTTTACATGAATGGTTTGGAGTATCAACAAACTCCCCCTGAAGATCTACTATGCATTGATAGATCTGCTATCCAATGATTAGAGCATCAGGTCTTCGAACTTCTAAGAAACTTCAAATCTTTCTTGTTTCCTCTTCTGACTTGTCAGATTTCTTCGTTGCTGGTCTTTGTTTATGTTCTTTTGTATCAATCTGTACTCAATAGACAAATATAATTAGAACACAACTTTCTCAGGGAGTACACACGAAAGACTTATCATAATTCCTTCATATGATTGTATTCCCTGAACGAGATACACACACTCGTATGAATTCCAGCAGCAGATTTTAGAAAAACAAGTGACCAAGTCAAATCAAATGACTAGGTTCATTCGTACAAGATACACACACTTGAACGAAATTCAGATTTTGGTTTTCTTTGATGGTTACTTGTTGCAAGATATTACTTTATGAAGTTGCGATATCAAACAAATGGTTTTCGGGCGTATCTTGGTAGAAACTCTCGAGTATCAACTTTGGCTAACTTTCAAAAAGTAATTACATAACCAACTAAGTAAACTACACTTAAAATCAAAATATACAGATAAACTATATATCTATTTAACAATCTTTTTCGAGTTTCAAGGTAAAGGAATCATACCATCATTTTAATCTTTGTCAAGGACGGTATTAGGTTTTCAAAATTAAACAGATATGCATTTAACTATGCTTATCGGTATTGTTGTCCACGTAAGCTCAGACTTATCAGATGTAATCATGATTAGAAGATATGATTAAGGTATGGATTTATACTTACTAGCCGGTGTTCAACCACATCACAACATATTCCCATATTAAGATATGCACAAGAGAAAATTTTACCGGTGACTATACTGCTTTATCATCTGTTTTGACGTATATGAATGATGTGAGATACTCACTCATTTTTTATTGAAAACAAGCCCTTTGTGATTTAATCACTTATTGAGGAGGAACTTGATTTTCATATGCATGCAGGCACAGGAGTAAGTCCGTGAACAGGTTAGTACCATCGTGCCGACAAAGAGACGAACTTAGCTCCCGTATAAAGCTGTGATATTTTATCACTTATTTTGGGGATGTGATATTTTTATCACTTATTTGAAGGTCGAATGCAGTATGTACACGTATGTATGATATCATGGAAGTTCTAAACTTGCGCCACCGTTATTTTTCGGCAAAAGATTCAACCATGATACCCAGATGATAAGCCAGCATAAAGACCGTATATCTCAGAACCTCGGCACTCTATCAAACGAAATTTCGGTACCAAGACCATATGCCAATGAATGGTTCCCACCTGGCGTTCTGTCTGTTAGGTT
Organism: Scalesia atractyloides; assembly: GCA_947069175.1. Classification (NCBI taxonomy): domain Eukaryota; kingdom Viridiplantae; phylum Streptophyta; class Magnoliopsida; order Asterales; family Asteraceae; genus Scalesia; species Scalesia atractyloides. The sequence continues at coordinate 18,154,846 of CAMTDV010000116.1, read as the reverse complement.
TATTATCAACCTGCACATTTTAGTCTGATTGTGAGCCTACCGATACATCATTAGTAAAAGCTACTTATCAATCTTCTTTCTATGCTTTTAACCATATCTGATAGATTTACCGGTGAATCTCATCATCTTCAACTTATCCAAGAAACTCATTTTTGTTTTTTCTAATGTTTTTGTATTTTTCTAAATTTTCTCCCCTTAAACAAAGAAGGTAAATAAAAGACATATTTTTGTATTTTCTTGAAATTTACACCCCTAAAATATAAAAATGAAAATCTTTTTGTAGTTTTAGATTTTTAGAAAAGTATTTACAAAAATAGTTAGCCATGGTTGGGTTACTCGGGTTTCACCTTGATGCCGTTGACCAAAAGTAGATAATCAAAACGTGATTTATCAAAGGCTTTGGTAAAAAGGTCGGCACGTTGGTGATCTGTGTGGATCTTAACAACGTCCGATAAGTCTCTTTTCATAACAATCACGTATGAAATGATACTTAATCTCAATGTATTTTGTTTTTGAATGCTGTACAGGATTCCGAGTGATCTGCGAAGCCGCTTCATTATCAACAAAAATAGGAGTAGTAAGAAATTCAAAACCATAGCGCGCATTTGTTGTTGAATCCATAGAACTTGAGAGCAGCAACTAGAAGCTAATATATAATCAGCCTCACATGTTGATGTAGCTACACAAGTCTGCTTTTTGCATTGCCACGTGACTAGGCGATTTCCCAAGAACTGACATCCTGCTGTTGTTGACTTTGCATCGATTTTGCATCCGCCATGATCAGAATCACTGAATGCTGTCAGATCAAAGTTATCATCCTTAGGGTACCATAGACAAGGGTCAGGGCGTCCTTCAAATAACGAAAGATCCTTTTCACAGCCATCAAATGAGAAACCTTCGGACTAGACTGATAGCGCGCCAGAAGGCATGTTGGGTACATTGTGTCGGGTCTTGAAGCAGTAAGGTACATTAGAGAGCCGATCATAGCATGGTAGAGATGGTTCTACATGTTCACCCATTCCGTCTGGAGTAATCCCATGATTTTGAGCTAACGGAGTTCCCAAGGGTTTTGAGTCATCCATCTGAAACCGCTTGAGAATATCTCCGACGTACTTGGTTTGATGGATAAAAATCCCTTCCTTTGATTGCTGAACCTGCCAACCTAGAAAAAAAGTCATTTCTCCCATTGCGCTCATCTCGAACTTCTCCTGCATAACCTGTTCGAATTCTTTGAACATTCGCGTGTTAGTAGACCCAAATATAATATCATCAACATAAACCTGTACGAGTAGCAAGTCCTCGTCCCGTTCCTTGATGAAGAGAGTATAGTCGATCAGGCCTCGTCGAAAACCATTCTTCAACAAATAGGTAGACAACGTTTCATACCAAGCCCTCGGAGCTTGATGAAGACCATATAAAGCCTTGTTGAGAAGCCAAACCTTGTCAGGATAGAGAGGATCTTCAAAACCTGACGGTTGCTCAACATATACTTCCTCTTCTACCACACCATGAAGAAATGCACTCTTCACATCCATCTGATAAACGGTGAACTTCTTGAAGGACGCATAAGCCAAAAAGATTCTTATGGCCTCAAGTCGTGCAACCAGTGCATAAAATTCATTGTAATCAATCCTTTCGACCTGATTAAAACCTTGAACAACCAATCGCGCTTTGTTTCTCACAACAACACCTCAGTCATCCTTCTTGCACTTATACACCCATCGTGTACCAATCTTCTTGTAGCCGTCAGGCCTGTCAACCAATTTCCAGACGCCTAACTTCTAAAATTGCTGAAGTTCTTCCTGCATGGCTTCAACCCACGAGTCTTCTTTCATTGCCTCCTTCTAAGATTTTGGTTCAACTTGGCATACATAGCAGGCAAAAGACCAATCATTCAGACCACCAGATTCCCTAAATTCCGAATACAATCCAGCATTCTGGTTGTTTTGAAGCTGATTACGAGTCTGCACACCACTCTGGACATCTCCAATAATATTCTGCTGAGGATGGATATTATGAATACGAGTTTCTGGCACATCAGGAACTCGAGAATTTATACCCAAATTGTTGATATTCAGATCAACAGTTACATCGAGAGCTGGATTTGATGACGTTGTAGATGCATGTCCTTCAGCCGTTCCTTGAGGTTGAATATTTGACGTACCATCCAAAATTCCAGGAACCGCATCAGCGGCAGCTTCATTTGCTTCGTGAATCTCATCATCTTCTGATAAAACATTGTAATCCGCAGCATCTTCGAATTCCTCATTTTGAACAAGATTGTTAACCGAAGTCGACACTTGAGGGTTAACAATAATTGGTCTAACTAATGACGAGTCTACTGCAGTATCACTTTCCAACAACATCTGAGCAGCAGCTGTTGCATCATCAAAAGTTAGTAGATTAAAGGAGTCAAACAACCCATCGTAGTCAAACATTCAAGGAGCACCCGGAGCTCTTGTAGCTTCTGTATATCTCTGAACCTTGACTTCACCCCATTCTTCAATCTTCTTCGAAGACAAATTCGACACCCGGAAATTAGGAGTAGCATATCCAAGAAAGAAACCTTCGATAGCCTTGGGACCAAACTTTCCATGTGGGTCGATCATAGTGCAAGGAGCTCCAAAAGGTTCTAAGAAAGAAATATCCGGTTTCCTTTTATGGAACAACTCAAAGCATGTCTTCCCATGTCTCTTCACTGTCAGAACTCTATTCATCGTGTAGCACGCAGTAGCAACAACTTCTCCACAAAATTGAACGGGAAGTTCTGATTCTACTAACATGGTTCTTGCAGCTTCAATAAGAGTTCTATTCTTCCTCTCAGCGACACCATTTTGTTGTGGAGTGTATCGAGAACTGTACTCATGCAGAATACCCTTTGAGGAACAGTACTCATCCATAACTTGATTCTTGAATTCAGTGCCATTGTCGCTTCTGATTCTCCTTATCTTCCGATTATATAGATTTTCTAGCAGAGTCAGTAGATTCTTGAGGATAGTAGGAACTTCACTCTTGTGTGCCAACATGTTTACCCATGAGAATCTGGAATAGTCATCAGTAACTACCACACAATAAGAATCACCAAAGGTTGTCTTGTGTTTCATAGGTCCAAAGAGGTCCATATGAAGACGTTCCAGTGGCATATTCACAGTGTTGATCTTCTTCACGGGATGGGACTTTCTTGCTTGCTTCCCTTTCTGGCATGATACACAAATGTCTTGAAGATGAAAGTTCTTCACTGGTACACCATTCACTAGATTGTTCTTCACCAAATAGTTCATTTTCCTCAGGTAAAGGTGTCCCATACGTCTTTGCCAAGAGATTGATTCATTCTCGGTGGCTTTAGAGACAAAACATGTGACCTGTGCAGATGTTGTAATAGCTTGGCTCATATCAAGAATATACAAATCGTTAATTCTTTGAGCCGACAAGAGAATCCATTCCTTGGGGATCTTAAATCCAGGCTTCAACACATAACATCCGGCATGATCAAAATGTACCATGAACTTCTTGTCGCAGATTTGAGAAACGCTAAGAAGATTGTGATCAATTGCCGCATAATTGATCTTGTCGAAGCTCACAACACCATTGGAGACCATTCCTTCTCCAGTGATGTATCCACCTTTGTCACCAGCAAAAACAACATAACCACCCCTTATGCTTTTCACATCATATAGGAGCCGCAAGTCGCCCATCATGTGCCTTGATGCTCCACTGTCAACAATCCAATGACTGTTTACAGTTCCTCCTGGAACACCCTGCACATTACACAAACAAGATTAGTTTGAGATGGGGACCCAAGCCTTAGTGGTCTTGGGTCATCCCTTATCATCGAGAAATGTAATCTCAATTTCTTGATGATTAACAAACTGAGAAACTCCTTTTGAACCATTACAGGTCTTCTGTTTTCCAAGATCCTTGTTTATTACCAGATTTACTATTATTTACAGTTTTAACAGTGTCTGGTTTTGTTGTCTTTGAAGATCTTTGATCCTTTTTCGAAGAATCCGATTTAAAGCTTTCTCAACTGCTTTTACTTGTTTACGTTTTTGTTTCTCTTTTTGATCTAATAATTCGTTTATCTTGTGTTGGAGAAACAAATTTACGTTTGCAAGGTGGTTCATGAAGGGTTTTCTCTATACATCTTGATTTGGCTGGATTTTGACAATCCTTTATAATGTGGCCAAATTCTCCACATTTGAAACATGTTCTCCTTTCAACAAAACTAGGAGATCGTGTTTCTTAGCTTGATGTTGAACTTGTGGATCCTGAGGTACTAGGTTCATTTTCATTACATCCATCAGTGTGTTGGGTGTAATTGTTTTGACTATTTCTTTTCAAAATCTTAACTTTCTTTACAAAATCAACATTAGATTTTCTTTGAAAAGTTTCGACTTTATCGGTACCTTTAGAACTCACAAATTTAACAGTTTTGGCCTTTTTCTGGTGGCGAGTGCCTTTTGATTCAACCTTTAGTTGAGAAACTGTAGACTTTTCAACTCGCTTCCATTGTTTTTCTTTTGAAGTGGATAATGGTTGTGATTTGGGGTACTTTTTCTTCTCTAAAGGTTTGGTTTTTGACTTTTCAAACACCTGATCTATAGAGATTGGATTTACGTTTTTAATTGGAAAATCTTTGTTTGAATAGATTTTCTTATCTCCAACCAAAGTGTACAACACATTATCTGCCTCATCTGTCGACACTTGTGTCTTCACAGATTTCTTAGGAACGGTCTCTTGATTCTCAACAGATTGAGTACTAGGAGTAGCAGAAGATTCTACTATTTCCTTTCATCAAGAGGCTGATCTTGATCATCATTTCTTGATTCATCATCTGATATATCATCCTCTTCTTCATCAGACGATAAACTTTCGGGCTTGCTTGGTTCTTGAGAGGAATTGCCTAGTTTGAACCCTAACCCTGCTGCGAATTCCTCAGGATTCAAAGGTACAGAGGGTTCAAAATGAGGCATCTCCTCTTCATTAGGCATTTTGGTATAGTTGTGTTTCATTAGGGTGGACACGACTTATACCCTATGCATTGAGCATCTCCCTTTAGTTTTTGAACTTCAATGATATGATCAAGCACATATTGGGAGTTAGAATAACTTTCCAATTTGCGTTTCATCGAATCATATTCACATTTGTCAATGGCTAACTCTTTCTTTGTTTCTTCTAGGAGATTAATCTAGTTATTAATTCCTGTCTGTTTATTCAAAACTGTTTTTGTCAATTCAGAAACACTTTTCTTAAGGGTTTCTATTACAGATTTGAATTCTTTTTCATTTCTAGTTAGCGCCAAATTCGCCTCTTTGCATTTTGATAGTTCAACACCTAAATTCTAATTATGACTATTGACAGTTTCATATTTTATTTTCAATTAAACACAGTCATTGCAAACAGTAGGAGGTTCAGAATTTACCTGTTTTGAAGAACCTTCAACATTTGCCATAAAGGCAGTATGATGAGGAAAGCTGCACCATCTCTATAGAGTGCCTCTGTCTCTTTTTCCGAAGCTTCTACATTCCTCGTCATACATACCGTTTCACTCTTCAATAACTCAGCTTCACTCAGCAATTCTTCAACCTCGGCATCACTTCCTTTCTTCACATCAGAATTAGATCCATAACCATCTGAACTTGAACATTCTTCATCAGAACTACCAGCATCCCCAGATGTATCATTGTTATTTGGAGTATTGATGCTGTGATCATGCTTGATTTGATCCACGATCTTCGCATAGCATGCAGTTCTTCCATTGTTCTCAGTTCCCAACTGTACTGACCAATCGTATCCTTCATCAGATTGAACTACCAAAGATCTATGCGTGTTTGAAGGTCCTGATTGATTAGTGTTGTTAGAGCTGCCAACAGCTATTATTCTTCTTTCATTGTTGTACTGTGTTGTGTTGGATGGTTGAGACTGATTTCGAAAGGGGTTGTGATTTCCTTCCTTGCTGGGTCTTGTGCATTCCCGCTTGAAGTGACCTCTTTCTCAGCAGTTGAAGCAAGTACCGACAGTTTTGTCAAAGCCGTATTTTGTATCCTTCTTGCTTTCCAAACTGGTTCTACCTGTTCTTCTCATATAATCCTTCGCTCTTCTCATAGCACTTGCAAATGCCCATTTGATGTACATCAGCTCCATTTCATCTCGGTCAATTTGTTCATAGTCTTTGTTCGTCAAATTAATGTTCCCTATTTGACCAGCAACTAAACCACAATACGCATTGACCATGGTATTTAGAAGTTCTGCATGTTCCTGTGCAACTTCTACGTTGATTTTGGAGAGATTTGACGTGTCAAGTTTGATAGTGTTGGGATTTGCAGATTGACTGTTGCTTCCATAGAAAGCTTGTTGAGGAGCTTGCTGTGGAGCTTTATGCGCTAAATCCCTTGGCTGTGGAAGGAAGGCTTTCGGATCAAAAGCTTGTCCATAGGCTTGATTACTCGAACATGTAGACTGACTTGATTGAACTGGTTGGGTTAGGAAAGGGTTCACGTTTGACACAAACGCGGTTTGCAGCTTCGGTTGCTGACTTGAGCTTGTACCTGCATTAATACCTCCAAAGTACATTTCAGGGTTTTGTGGAGCAGTGACTCGTTGTGCCTTCCGGAGTTCTTCTTCATTCTTGTTCTCCAGTTTCTACACAAATTCATAAATACTAATTGAGTCCAAAACACCTGTATGTTTTAAAAGATCAATAAATTGACCCCATTTTGGTGGTAAAGCATCAGCAAATCGCATCACAATTTCTTGTGGTGCTGCTAACACTTTATACGAGTACATTTCGTTGAGAGGATGATAAAACCGAGTGGTCCTATCATTCAAGGTTTCGTTCTCCATGAACATGGAACCTTCAAACTCTTTCTTGAGCAAATCATGCCGAATCTTCCTGGTAGCAGCATTACCTTCACCTCTTGCTTCCAAAGTGTCCAACAAATTTTTCGTTGTAGTACAATACACAAACTGATGATAAATGTCTTGATGCAGATCTTGTGTGAGGATAGCAAATGCCTTTTTCTCTAGATCGTAAGCTTTCTTGTCACTTTCGACTAGATTGGCCATTGAGGTTGGATTTGATCCAGCTTCTTCAAGTGCTTCATTATAGGGGGTAGTGAAACACGTCCACAATTCCGTGTTTTAACCGAGAACATACGTATGAAAACGACTTTTCCATGAAGGATAATCATTCATGTGATTTAACTTCGGCGGTCGGTTATTACTCCCTGTTTCACTTTCGCTCATTAGCAGAGTTTGGATGCTTTGATTTTGATTCGTAACACACGCCCATTGATTTGCAGAGATCATTGCTGTATGTTGTGGCATCAAAGATTTTACCCATGATGTTGCGGAGCTTTGCGAAGACTCCTGATTTGAGCTTGAACAACTCCAATCCCACGGGTTAGAACTCATTATATTTTCTTGTTTAATAAAAAATTAAAGGTTTAAAGTTTCAAATTATTTTACCTTTAAAAATTTCACAATTTCTTAAAATATGACAAATTCTGAAAATCACAAAGCTTCGAAAAACACAAAAACAAACAGAACGTAACGAAAGATGTTTCGTACGAAACAAAGACGTTTTGAGCGAGTGACTTGTTTAGAGCGAATCAGATGTTTCGTGCAAAACAGATGATTCGTGCGGGATAGATGTTTTGCACGAAACTCTTCAGTCACACAGACTGTTCTGTTCGGCGTTTTTCAGAGGAATCTTTTCAGAAAGAAATGGTTTGGTGAGAAATTTCCTTTATTATGTAGACCTGCTTTATCGAAAATTCCTATTGTCTTACCCACTTTTAGTTAAAACATAGATTTTTAACAGTCAATAGTCCAAGTCCAGATCCAAGTCAGAAAATGTCAAACCTACCAAACTAATCAGATTCAATTTTTTTGCAGATTTCTTCTTCAAGGGTGTTCTTTAGAAAAAAAAATTTACCATAAAATTTTCTACATGCAGCAGAATTTAACCAAGGTTTAAGTTAGTTAACTATCCAAAACTTATGTTTTCTGCTGGAGGCTCAAGAACACTTCAGAAATCTTCAAACTAGCTCAGACACAACTAAGCCCGGTTTTGAACAAGGAAAGAACCTGGCTCTGATACCACTTGTAGGTCCACCTACGGATGGTGTTAAACCAGTTCCTTGTTCAAATGACATACACACAAGTGCGGAATCCAAGTGTGCATGCAACCAAAGCAAAGTAAAGAACACGGGGTAATCAAAGATTCACTATCTTGATTAATGATTGAGAACAAGTACAAACATATACACACAATGCTCGTATGACTCAAACAAACTTTCTGTGTTGTTGTGTCTTCGTCTTCAGAGATAACCAACTCAAAGGGTAACAAGCTCTCTGGTCTGACCAACCCTTGACTGAGAGGTGCATGTCTGCTTATATAGTTTATGCCTAGATGTTTCCTACGAACCACAAATCTAGACATACTGAACACAATATTTCACAAGAAACACATCTCCAGAATTTGGTACGAGTCAGTGTTTCGTTCGAAATGCTTGTTTCGTACGAAATACTCTTTGTTTCGTATGAAACCTTGTGTTTCGTACGAAATCTATTACTCGTACAGAATTCTCATTCTTTGAGAACGTGTGTAGACTTGACGTACACAAGACTTATCAGTATGCACACATGCAACTGATTAACATAGAGAAGCTAAGATGTCATACTAGATCAAGATAGAAGGATATCTCGATCTATTCGACACGACCAAACCTATACAGACACTTGAGCAAAGACCGTACAATTACAACTGTAATTAAGAACAAGCGACAGATACAAAACTGTATCAACAAAAACACACCGAAACCCACAAATAACATACTAAATATTATTAAAACACAATATTCAAACTGTAACTATTCATAAAAACTTCAAACACACCATCATAGAACTATCCATATAAAACACAAAATACTAATCAACATAAAACAAAAAATATTTTTTGTCATTCCATAATCAGAGTCTTACCATCTAAAATACAACACAAAACCCACAATATTATGTTTTAGTAATCTTCATTATATTATGTTATATGTGGGTTTTTGGTGTGCTTTATGGTTGATACTATGGTATTTTATGACTTTTTACTTTTTTTAGAAAATTTTGACTTTTTAGCAAACTCCTAGCCTATATATATATATATATATATATATATATATATATATATATATATATATATATATATATATATATATATATATAGAAGAGAGTTTAAATGAGAATGCTAAATCTAGCGAGAACGAATGAAAAAACCACTAGAATTGGTCAAAAACAAGTGAAATTTAAAATTTCTTTTTACGCTTTTTATTATGATTCGAATACAATTTTAGAAATTTAATTTACACATTTAAATTTACGTGAATTCAGAAATAAAGAAAATTTACGCATGTGTAAGTTTGTCATTTACACATGTGTAAATTTGTTATATTTACACATGTGTAGAAAAATCTAATAAAAGAGTGATTTGAGAGGAGAAATAAATTATTTGATGTTGTAATTTCTTTTTCTGTTGTATTTTAATTAAAATGATGATTGTATTAAAAAATGGTTTTGATTGGTTTTCTCACTCGTTCTCACGGTTCTCACAATATTTAGCGTTTATATATATATATATATGTGTGTGTGTGAGTGTGTGTGTGGTAGGGTTCATCCGAGAACCACTTGCGAGAACCACGAGAACCATTGTGAACATAAAAAAATACATAAAAAACACAATTTTTTTTAAAATATTTTTTTATAAAATCCGCTGTATTTCGTCACTAAAAGAAAATTTCCGAGTAACAATTATCGATGCACATGTGCATATGGATCATATTTTTGATAACTTTTGTAATGCATTACTAGTATTATACAATTGCAATTTTCTAATATTGGTTTTGTCAAAGAAATGATAAATGTGTATCGATAATTGTTACTCGAAATTTTTTTTGTGACGAAATTTAAAAAGAAAAAAAATTCTTGTCTTTTTAGAGTTTTTAGGTATTTTTAGTTGTTTTCACATTGGTTCTCGCAATAAAGAGTGGTTTCTAACAGATTTCTTATCCTATACACACACACACACACACACACACATATATATATATAAGGGAATGTTTAAATGAGAAAGTTAAATATTGCGAGATCACGATTGAAAAAATCGTTAGAGCTAGGTCAAAAAAATTAAAATTCAAAAGTTTCTTAAATAAATTCAATGTTAGAAATTAATTTACACGTTTAAATTTATACGCTTAAATTTACAAGTATTTGTAAATAAAGAAAATTTACATATGTGTAAGTTTGTTATTTACACATGTGTAAAATTTGTTATATTTACACATATGTAAAAAAAATTAATAAGAGTGATTTGAGAGGAAAATGAATTATTTGATGTTGAAAATTACTTTTTTTTTTATGTTGTATTTTAATTACAATGAGTTTTGTATTAAAAAAAATTGGTTTTGATTTGCTTTTTATTCGGTCTCGCAATATTTAGCGTTCTCAAGATAATCCTTCTATATTACAAAGTGTAAAAAGTTATAAAACACCATAATCTCAACCATAAAACACACTCAAAACCAACAAACAACAAAGTGAAGATTACTAATACGCCATATTTGTGGGTTTTGTGTTGTGTTTTGAATGATAAGGCTTTGATCATCGAATGACTAACATTAGTATGTTTTATGTTGATTATCATGTTGTGTTTTATATTCATAGTTCTACGATGGTGTGTTTGATATTTTTATGGTCTGTTAGGGTTTGGATAATGTGTTTTATTGATCATCACTCTGTTAGTGGGTTTTGAGTGCGTTTTATTGCTAAAATTGTGGTTTTTATGACTTTGTAGGAAAAATGGAATTTGTTGCTGAACCCACCCTATATTTCTTAACGCGCAATGCGTACGATGTGAAACTCTAACGCACGTAATTATTTTTATAACATGCGTGATTTCTGATTTGTACATACATTATGTTCATGTGTGATGTGTGATTATGTGTTTTTGTACATACGTGATTAGGGTTTGATTTTTATAACATACGTGATTTAATATTGTACGTATCACACGTTAAGGAATAATGTACGTTAACCTTCCCCTACATATTATATATATATATATATGTATGTATATAACATCTTCAATATAAACCACTTTTAAGTAGAGAAATGTTCTAACTGCATAAGCATTTGTACGTTGTGCTAGTCAGATATCGTAGGAGTAAGAAATAGAGGTATTTGTACGTTGTGCTAGTCAGATATCGTACATAATTGTATTATGTATCACAAATAAAACAATAGATACATGTGTTTATGCGGTCCTCCTAGTTTTCTTATCAACATTTCTATTCTTGGGCAAAGTTTAGAGTTGAACAACATAATATTATAATTAACACGTGTTCTTATCAACAGAAAGTAAATTCTACAACAAGCTTATTTACTGCTGCAGTAGGTATAAAACAAAGGAAACAGTTGATAAAATGGTTAGAAAGGTAATTCAATTACTTACCTTTTTTGTTTTTGTTTTTAGCTTTACAGTTTGGCACTTTTACCTTGACCATAAACACATGGTTATCTGTTACTTCTAATGCAGTTTTTATCAAGTGATTTCAGTGTGATGCTTTTTCATTATGACGGTGTTGTTGATGCATGGAAGGATCTCGAATGGGCCGACAGTGTGGTACATGTTGATGCATGGAAGGATCTCGAATGGGCCGACAGTGTGGTACATGTTTCCGCAGTTAATCAAACAAAATGGTAAATTTTAAACCAAAGTTTTACAAAAAAAAGTTTCACATACTTTCACTTCTTATGTTCTTAATATGACCTCCAGGTGGTTTGCAAAACGTTTTTCACATCCAGATATAGTGACGGAATACAGTTATATTTTTGTCTGGGATGAAGATCTTGGAGTTGACAATTTTGACCCTGACCGGTATGGTAGTCTCTTATATTATGAACTTTTGATTTATGAGAAATGTGATTGAATATTATTTTAGTTGTTTGATCTTCACAGATATCTGTCAATAGTCAAAGATGAAGGTCTTGAAATTTCACAACCGGCACTTGATACAGAACTATCTGAGGTGCATCATACAATCACAGCACGATGGAGAAACTCAATTGTTCACATGTGCTCTCTCTCTCTCTCTAAATATATATGCATATATATGTGTTGTTGCTCAGTTATGTTTAAACATAATAGAAAACATAAAGAAATACCTGTGACAGCACAGACCAGCAGAGAATCCAGTCAGAGACGCAGCCATGGGGTTTGACATATTTGTCAGTATGATCTGGTTCCTCCTTATGGTGTAAGATTATGATGGTAAGAACCGAACTAGGGATGAATTCGGTTTAGGTTATGGAGAGAGAGGTGGGTGGCGGCTTTAGAGATGTTATTGTAAGTGTCTAACCCTAAACCTCTCTAATCATCTCCTTATATACACCCAGAAGGAAACCCTAATTAGTTAATAAGGGTAATATGGTTCATCAACAATTAACAACTAATATATAATAGGATTAATATATCTTGATCTAATATAATATAAATGAATATAATGACTACATGATTAAATATAATAAATAATATACATTTAATCTTACATGTGTGGTGTAGGGTGTGAATGTCAGACACGAACCTAACACGAAATTCGTGGGTTTGAGTTTAGTCTAAATGAGTTCAAATTAGTTTTTGGCTAAACCCGCGAACCTATTTGCCTAAACGAGTTGGTTACTTATCAACTTAGTCAGGTTGGCAGGTTGACCCATTTAACCCACTTATATTATATTATATATTTTTTTTTCAATATGTTTGTTAAATTAAACTGGGTGTGTATTTTATGCAATAATTAGAACTTAAAAAGAAAAATTGACATAAGATTTTATAATTAAAATGTAGTTGTATTATATACATTTGTGTTTTTAGTAGTAAAATATTAGTTTAATATTAATATAATATACAAAAAAATAAAAAAATAAAAAATTTCGGGTTAGTCATGGTCGGGCCAACACGCGAATACTCGGGTCGTGTCCGGGTTCATATGTATGACACGATTTTTAGGTTCAGGTCGGATTGAACCCGCCAATCAGCTAGCACGGCCCATTTAGCACCCCTATAAATAGTATGCAGGGTCGTTCATTTCAAAAACAATAATGTGTTGAGAACTGCGAAAACCACATAATGCATTTGTTCATATTTTTACTTTTGAATGTGATACACTAAAGGATTGTACCCATTTTCTTTCCCGTTGTTTCTAGGTATCTCTGTACACTATGTAGAAGTGCATTATCCGATCCTCTCGGTTCCAACATATTGCTTCTGAAACGAACATGCCTAATGTATACACTACGTGCTTGTGATAAAGTGCTTATGGATTCCATTCTTACCGTTTAATTTTCATTCTTTATTTTGCTAAGATGTATCTACACTATGCTTCTGCTCAGACGTGTGTTTGATCAGGTGGGGCATTTTTTGTAAATAATTTTGATTTGCTGCATCTTTAGGAGGGTTAAACCTGACAAGCACGGATGTGACCCGACAAATGACTATCCTCCTTCCACAGGGTAAAAACTTCACTTTAATCAAAATTTGGGATTTGTTCCCTAGATTTTCAAAAGTACACGTATGGTTTCTATGGTTTGCCTTTTGAAACGTATGTAGTCCGCAACTTTTGCCAAAAGGACATGGATGGTCAGTGTGGTTTACAACACATTTAGTCTCTAACTTTGACCTGCTTAAACCTTTAGATTTGTTGGTTTGGGACTAAATATGTTATAAAGTGCAAATCATAGAGACCATCTACATTTGAAAAGCTGGGAACTAATTTCAAAATTTTGGTTAACCACAAGTATCATGCGTGCACTTTACTCCATAAATTGTTTCAAAAGTAATTAGTATTTCTTATCATGATAGTGATAATAAATTTGCAATACATAGCATTGTCCTTGGACTTCAGTTCTAATGTGGTCCTTAGACTTTAAAGTTTATTAGTAAAACCGTTTACTATTCATCTATATAACCGTTGGTTTTATAATGGTTTTTGAAAGTAAAATGACTTATTATAACACTTTTCAAAAATTGGAAAAGTGAAAGTGTGTTGTTAACCTGTTAATATATTACAATTTCTCTTTTGAAAATTTATGGAGGTGCGACGATGCTCGGGTTGAGTAACTCATTGAGAAGGGTCGTTTTTAGATGGTCTGAAATGGACTGGGTTAGGCCGACCTGCAAACACTTTAATAATAGAACTCTTTTAACAATACGACTTAGGTGGGTAGAGTTGATGGCACCAGTCTTCTCCCGAGCTGCCTGGCAATGTATATGGTGTATGATTCAGGTGAGCCATATCTACTGTATATCCTACTGCACATTTTTACAGATATACTGAAATATTGAATTTGTACACAAATTTCAGAAGTTGTTTCTTGTTCAAAGTATAGATCCCATGTGGGTCTCATTAATGGTAGGGGTGTTGAAAAACCGTTAAAAATGGATCGAACCACCCAAGCTGAAGAATGTTGGCTGGTTTAAGATTCAAGCAGTTCGATTTTCGCGGTTTGGTGGTTAACTAATCAGTTCAGTTGAAACGGGGACCCAGTTGTGTAATACCGATTATTACCAAATGGGCCATTGAACCTATATATATATATCTTATCATAAATGAACCATTTTTACTATTTTAATAGTTTTATTAAAAAACTAACAATTTTGTAAAAAAAAAACTCGGTTCAAACTACCAAAACCGAACTATTAGACCGCCAAACAGCTATAACTGGCTGAGTCATGACCCACCGAATCCAGCCAGATTGATTTGACATATTTCAAAACCGTAGTTAACCGTCACTCCAAAATTTCGTCAAAACTAGTCAAAAAGAGCATGAACACCCCTATTATTGGTCCTTGTAAAAAGTTGTCATATACATGCATAAGCAACCATGCACTGTGTTATAATTCTTTCAAAGCTCACAAATTTTAACTCATTTACTTGTAAATTGGATTAACTCGAGTTATGGGCAGTTTCAACCGGCTTGAAAGTGGCTCAAAATGTATTTTAGTACATAAAACCTCCTAAATCTTTTAAAAAAATTCATATGGTTTATTCAAGTAATATGATATTAGTAATCATATTTTAACACGCTAGTTATTTTTTCAAAATATTTTATTTTGCAGAGTGACTTGAACCATGCATGGGGACTAGATATTCTGTTTGGTTATTATTTACAGGTAATTCCTTTTCTGCACCAAACAAACCAAATTCCACACTTTTGTTCACATGAGGTGTAAAGTTTCATATGATTTTTGTATGTTTTTATGCGCTTATAAATGTCTGGATTTATTTACCTGTCTATAAGTGAATAATGACAAAGTTTTACATGTTGTTCGGCTATCATCTATCTCGATGTAAATTCATGAACATGTTATATATAATGATTTCTTTACATGTTTAATTGAATAACAAAGTAAAGATATATATACAAAAGGCATATCTATTGCAATGACTTTGTTAATGACACTAGCATTTGTCTGGTAGGGAGACAGAACAAAAAAGGTTGGGGTTGTGGATGCCGAATACATTGTTCACTATGGTATTCCAACCTTTGGGGAGCTTCAAAACACTGTCAGTCCGGAATCATTTTTTTGTAACTTGTTTTTTAGTATGAATGAGTTGATTTGGGTTATGTTTTATCTCAGTCAGGCCAAATAAGAAGTTTAACTAAAAGGGAATGGATTAAGACTAAAAAAGCAGTGGAAAGTCTGTCACTTTATTTGGAATTTTATATTATTATCGTACGAACATAAGTTTATAATCATATTTAGCACATAATTTTTTTATCATAGTCTTAAAAATGTACAAAATGTAGTTGTGGGTCAACCTAAACCCCGTTGAAAAATTAATCTTTTCGACTATTACTCAACCCACATGTCTCTTGCACTACAAACTCAACCATCCACATTGTGAGTAGATGCATTTCCTCTAAATTTCATACGGTATAAAAGCCGGATTTTTCATGATTTATATTATGTCTACGTCGTGTATCATGTTCAGGCCACCAATATTGGAAAATTCAAGGTTTGGCCATCTTTCTGGTTTTAAAACGATCGTTCCCTATTGGCGTATTCATTAGTAAATGTGCCAAAACTACCACACAGAGTCTCTCATTTGTCAAATTTTATAATCGAGTTTCTAACAATAACAAGAAGATTAAGATCTTATCAAATTTCAACAAGAAACAAAACTTCAAAACACTTGGCAATCTCATACTTATCTAACACTCTACAAATCAGATCATGATCATGATGAACGTATGACAAACTCATAAAGACCTACTAGATTTATACACAACAAAACCCTAGATCTTGCAGAACTTCAGAGAGTTCTAAAGAGAGATAATGAGAGAAAAAAATATGTGTTTTTTTAATGTAAAAACAAATCAACACAACCTAATATATAGCAGCCTAAATAACTGATCCATTCGCATCACAGCTTCTGATGTCTTCTATGCAAGTCCAGCCCAATACTTAGTACCACACGAACACAACACCCCACGAACACCCCGAACCAGCTTCAAGCCCAATACCCGTGCGTATAGCTTCAAGCCCAATTACTTCACACTTAGTGGTGGCTCCTCAAGACTCTTATTCACATATATCTGGAGAAAACAAAATAACTAAGACTACCATTTGAATTGTTATAACTATTTGAATTGTTATATATTCAACATCATTACAAACATTACAAGCTTGCAAACTCACATGCATTGTATTCAGATGCAAATTAGTTATGTGTATTTACCATGTTGCAGGATAAAAATGACGCTTCGGAACCAAATGCTAGACTAGAAGTAAGTATTCTTTTATCTACTTGTAGAATCCGATACATCTATAGTTGATGATTACGTTTAATAAAATGTTGTATCCAAACGTTTTGACCCCAACCTCGCCATGAATACCTAATGGTAGAGGTGTCAAAATGTGCAAGTCGGGTAATTGGTCAAAATGGGTACTTTATATGTGGGTCAACTCAGAACACCATTATCCAAAAAGGTATGTTAAACATGAGTACAAAATTTTATTTCAATGGACTTTTTTCATAAACAATTTACGAGGTTGTATGCATTGTAGATTAAGGTTTTTACTAATTAAATTAGACTTGTGTTGTTACTTAGGTAAGAAGGCATTCACATCATGAATACAAGATATTCAAAAGAAGATGGCAGGAAGCTGCTAAAGAGGATGAATCTTGGGTTGATCCTTACCCTTATTCTTGGAACTATAGCATCATGTAATATCCAATGATTCACCACCTTTTGATGATGTCAAGAAGTTGAGTCGTTTTTCGCACTAAAAGTAAGATCTAAGGTAAGATCGTGAATCACTACAACAGATATGCAATTTGTACGTGTAAATTTGTGTAAACAAAACACATTTACTAAAAAGAAAAAGTATATAGTAAGAAATCATGTTTTTGATTTTGGAAACAACTGTTCAAGTTTAGACCGCGTTACCACCTCCCGTCCCAAGTGTGGTAGCATGGTTTTTGGCATAAAACAGTGTGTTACACCCCCCATTGGCGTAATACACGGTCAGAATGGGGTGGGTATTAGCCTATTTATGTGTAGAAAAAAGAGAGTTTGGTGGGCCCTATTCTCATCAACCTATCAAGTGCAATGATCGAAGTGTCGTGCTCCGATCAAACATAATATTTATATGCCTTAATTACCTCAAACTATGAGTTAGTGGTAGTAAGGTGTTGAACCACGAAAAGTATGTGGTTTGTGTTGGGACTTGGTTTACCAAGTTGCCACACTTATGAAGCCTGCAATTTAATTTATTTATTGTTTATTGATTGGTTTGAAAAGATGTCGGAATGTACCGACATTTGGTATTAGCTACCGAACTATGATTAATTAAATTATGCAAAAACTGATTACTTGCTTGTAAACAATAATTGGAACAAGGTTCACACCCGATTCGATAATCGCAAGACCCAGAGTTTCTAGACGTTTTAAATTGATTTAATTGCATTAAATGATTAACAATTTAATGTCACATGGCTTAGGTGCAAAAAGCTATCAACGTTACAAGAATGGATCGCAATGTACATCTTTACCAAGAACATGTAAATCCTAACCTAAGACAAGACATAATTGCACATAACCACTTCGCAAAGTAAAATTTAATACTTAATCGACAATTCACGAATTCGAAACAAATGAAAGACAATTATCAAAGGCTTCAAATGCTTAAACACAACTAGTCACAAAATTAATTCAAACACAAAAGTTTAAACCCTAGAAAATCTTACAAAAATCTACATCGGGGTGAAACCCAAGGAGACTAGCCACTCATGATTGATTGAACGAAATCACTGGATGAGAAACACACGCACTTTTACATCTTGATTCTTGAACTTTAACCTTGATTATGATAATGGTGGAATTAGGGTTAGGAATGATTGTAATGATTGATTGATTGGGCAATTGGTGGATGATGATTATCAATGGTGGGATTAGGAAGATTTGGGATGATATATGATCATGGAGATTGGTTATGGATAGTGTCTTCTCAAGAAAAGGCTCCAAGAACGTGATGAAGTTCAAAAACTCGTAACCCCTCCTAATACCTTCCAAACTTGGTGAAAATCCCAGTCAAACCCCTTAATTACGAAGATCAATGCTACCATGATACACAATGCGTTGCCGACAAGTGTTCCTTGCGTCTGCACGTGATGGCCAAAGCCAACTTTCTGTCGACGTGCAATGCTACTGGATATGTTGGTTTCTTGACGACGGAACGCGTCGGCAATGCGTCTTTGGGCCGGCGCCGACGCGACCACTAAATTCAGCTACTTATTTTCGCCATTCCATGTGTCCGGTTAATCCCGATCGCATCTCGATGCTCCGTAAAGCTCTAAAATAGCTCCTTAAACTCTGTTAAACCTCCAAAACACAATTCCAAATCAAAGTAGGCTATTCGAAACTCAAATTCGTGTAAAACATAAACTTTAAAACGATTAAATAACGGTTTTCAACCATGTATTACATCCCCCACACTTATCTTTTGCTTGCCCTCAAGCAAATTTGTTATTCACTTTCACATGGGTTAACAAAACGACACACTCTCCATTCTCAATGTTCAAGTTGAGGTCTAATGTAATACCTGGTTCACAATTTTCACATTTCAAAGGTAATTCAATAGGTAAATGAATTTTTGCAATTTTAACACATGAAATGATTACCCAAGACTAATCCATTCTTAAAGCTAGCATACCATGCATATCCCTCACAATGCTTTCTCTACTTGGTTATGTACAAGTAGCAATAATGCACTAGTATTTTATAGAAACTCTCAAACCGTTTAGAACACATATACACATATGCTTGCAACTTAATCATTCTCTACCAATTTAGACAAAACTAAGCACAAGTCAAAAGATCTTTTTTCGGGTTATATGGGGCTTGGCTAAGGGTATGAAATAGGAAATTTAAAAGTAGCTAAGGTGATGAAAACTCTACTTTTATTAATAACAAAACTAACAAAAAGAAATTAACCAACTACAAGGCACACTTCGCCCTTTATTCCATGAACAACTAGAATATCTTTTTGGAACTTTTCATAACAATTTTCCTCTATTTTTTATTGTTTTTTTAAAGAAAATTTTCAACAATACTTACAAACACATCCTAGAATCGAATGTTGGGTTAAAAACAAAAACGTTGAAAGGGTAAAGGCGAATACACCCTTTCATTAGGGTGGTCACACGGTCACCGTACATCCAACCCATAATATAGTTAAAAAGGAGTGAAATTTTCTGCAATCAATGTAACACTGGTTTAGTCTCAAGGAATAATAATTTAATACCTCTGCTACTAATGTGGACAGATTCTTGCTAAATAAAAAGGGTTTTCAATAAAACAATATCTTACATTACACGTATTATTAATTTAATCTCTTTCAATGTTAATTGGTAAGTATTTATATAGGTTTTTGAATCTACTAAATTGTATATTAATTTGTTAATATATACATATATTGTTTCTTACTTGAGTCCAAGCTATATGTTCTTATTTAAGCATACCAAGATTTACATATTTTTTATCTTATTTAGTCAACTAATATATATATTGTTGTGGTTTCCAAATGTTCTCAAATTTATCGTATTATTTAGTAAATAAGTATGAATATTTTACAATATCATTAAGTGGATAAGTATGGATTAGTTTTATCCAACTCATTTTGATCTACATTCTTTTAACCGACTAATTGTGCCCCCGTCAAAACAATTATGGATTTGCCACTTTGAACGGGTCAAGATCAATTGGTCAAACGAAAGGATTAGGCTCAAAGTTGGGAACTAAGAGATTTATTTCAAGGTAAGATATGATATAAAATGGTGTAAAAATAAAAGGTCATCCTAATGGCTTAATCATTCTTGTGCTCGTAATTGGTCTATGGTTTTAAACATATCAAAAGTTGCAAGTTCTTCAATACATGAATTAAAGGCACACCCAAATAAAGAAACATATATATGTAATGTGTAAAGTGGCTCAAATTCTCACATGGAAAGGGTACGGTATGTGATATGCATAACATGACTAATTTCTTAAGTGGACTAATCCCAAATAACAACCCGTAATTAAAAAAAAACACACACAGTGAATACCCATGATGTTAATCTTCTAAACTTGACCATGACAAAAGACGAAATGGGTCATATAATCCCTTGTTGACTTAGCTAATCATGTTTCTAGAATGCTCAAAAGAAGAGATTATCAAAAAAATTGAAAATTTTTCCGATCCCCACACTTGAGGTCAACATTGTTTTTAATGTGTAGTGTTTACTTGAAGTATTAAAAACTTTAACTTTCTCTCCCCATCCCCACACTTGAGGTCAACATTGACCTCAATGTGTAGTATTTTGGATGGGGGCTTTTCAAAATGCAAGGGATGTTCCACGACTCTTCTCCAAAAATTTTACCCGAACAAAAATTACAATTACAATCTACTTACTTAACTAACTAAATAAACAAAGTTAAGTACAAGAAATGTATGCACCTTGTTTGCTAATTCTTCATGTCCTCCATATCTTCAATGCAAATGGCCGTTCAGAATCAACGTAGATGTACCTATAATTCTCAACACTCGTGTAGAAGCGATATTCTCACAAAAATCAAAACACCTTAGATACTCCATTTTTACCATTCTTTTGGAAAATTTTACCAAGTCACTCGTTATTCAACTTTAACAAACATATCTTGCCGCCTGTCTTTGATATCGCTCGTTTGGATCATGCACTGGGTACGGTTGGTACGGGTATTTGGTAAGGGTTGACATCATCTCGTTGAATTTGTCTAGTGGGCCCCCTTTGGCCGGTGGCAACATAAGAATCAGCACAAAACTAGAGGCCACGCCTTGAGGCCAATGGACATCCCTTTGAATAGATTAGGGTTGTTACCGAATGGTGGAATAGTCCATCTATCGGGCGAATGGCTGATAATCGCGACCCACCTCGAGGTCACATTGGTGCCTCTCTTGGTAATGTAAAAGGTGAGCATTATTAATTGCCAATTCGTGTGTCGTGCCTATAGTCATCCAACGCCCATCTTCCAAAGTGTTATGCTCAATTCAGAGGCGATCTTGTTCACCTTCCCATGACCTCCTACGAGCCAACTCCTCTACCTTATGAGCCTCCTACTCATTCCAAAAACTCTGTTGAGATGCCCAGTACGACTTTGGCCTCTCCATTCTTTTTCATCTTTGAGTCTTTGTTCCTCTCAGTCTCTTTCTCGCCTCAGCCATTACCGCAAGCACATTGTCATACACATCTTGTTATCCCCGGTTATACCCACTGAAAGCCGGGCAACGCCGACCCACTATAAACTGTGCCACACTACCTGACACTTCATGTTGTCGAGGGGCAAACCTTCACCTTGAGCCTTTTCCACCCTCCGGCTCGTCCTCATCCTCTTCATCAGCTTCCTCCATCTTTGCATCTTCACCCTCTACCTCTTTAGTAAATGAGCGGGTGTACCTTGTATCTCTTTCGGAGACTATGTGATGATGACTGGTTGATTGCTTGTATATGTGACCCCTTCCTCATCTTTGCAAAGTCAAAGTCATCTTCAGGTTTGGTGATCCAAAGTGACTCTTTCGTAAGGCGGTTCTGCTAAAAGATCATCACACTAATTAACTGCACATATGGAATCATTTTTCTAGAAAACGACCACCTCATGTCCCATATGTTCATCATAACTAAATGCCTCCATGACAATTTAGGCTCCCCTTAGAGCAAAGAGTGGAGGACACGAGGATTCCGTGTAGGAACCTTCCCCCGGTTTCCTAATCAAACCATCACATTCTCTAACGAAATATTTTGAAGGATTTCACCTTGAAGTGATTGATGTCGTCGATCATATGAACCACCCGAGTAGTTAGGGAGAGTCAAAGAGAGGAGGTTGTCTAGGTCAGCCCCGACGATGTTCTTCTGGCAAAACAAATTTGGGTCGTAATTATAGTATTCCTTAACACCTAAAGTGTCAAAGTTGGCAATCTTGTTAATGGCCTCAAATGCCATGAACATTGTCCCCCCTACCCATATCTCCTACAAATTACCATGTGCTTGCGTGATCATCTCGATTTTCAAACCGTAACGAAGCCCGCCACTCCATCATCGCCTTCAAATAAACTCGTTGGGTTGCTTCTGCATACCAATTTAACGCCCGCTCCCAACCAAGCCTCTTAAACTTCTGTGTGATCTTGATTTGTCGGAACTCCTCTACATTCACCAGTCTCTCACACACACACATACTTCTACAATCCCGTTCTGTACAAGTGACATTTTGTATTTCCATAACTTCACCTCCAACGGTTTATTCCTAAACTAGGACAACCTCTTCTTCTTCTTCTTCTTCTCTTCTTCCTACCTTTCCCCATTTCGATCATTCTTATAGTCTTCCCATTCCCAATCTTGCCGAAATAACCAATCGTATACTTCTGGGTATAGAGCTAAGTTGTTGCCATTTTACCACTCTTAAACCAGATGAGGATGATCCTTCACCAGAAGACTTGGTTCTTTTTCGACTTGCCATTGTTGTAAAACCACAAATAGAAAATAAAAGGACAATAAAAATTCAAATCAACTCATAACCTAGGCACATACTATGCTTTTGAAACTTTATTTGATATGTGGATTTAAAAGAACTGTTTAGCTCTTTCAAGTAGTAAATTTTATCATCCAAAAAGCATGTTTATGTTCAATTACTATATACATAAAAACTCAACATATTTCAACATCATCTCTATGCCTATTCATTCAAACCAAGTCGATGTAATCACATCCCCATACTTGTTAAATGCCCAATCCCCACCAAAACAAGTTTCAACTAGTTTTCAAGCTTCTAAATCAAAGATTTGTCACAAACAACCTACTATCAAACATGTAAGTTAAAAATTTAAGGAAGAAATTAGGAAACCATGTAATAACGATGCTTGAAACAAGTAAAGTTAATACCTTTTGTGTTGTAGAGCTAAGAGAACCAACAAGAATGAAATTAAAACAAAAATTTTATGAACACCCTATGAAACCCGAAAATTGCAGCCCAAAAATCGCACAAACAAGCAAGAATTGATGAAAACAAAGTTGGGGTGTAGCTCTCGAAAATTTAAACAGAATGGGTTCAAGAATCACTTGATTAGGTGAGAATTGAGAAAGTTATGAGTGATTGAAATTCTAGGCTACTTAAGAGAATTTGGGGAAGATGAAGATATGGAATGAATCATAACTGTGTCTTAATGTGTTATGATTTTTTGGAACAGGATGGGTTAAGATCCGGGTCGAATGTGCTATTAAAACGAGTGCGGGTTGTGTTTAATTGAGTTGGCGTCGCATTTGAGTGCTGAAAAATGAACCAATGTCGACTAGTTTTCAAGTCATGTCAGTGATGTATGCAAAATGTAACATATAAATTACATCAAACAAGACATAAAATCAACCCCTTTTGGTACTAATGTTGGAAAAGCATGTTTCTTTGTTTACTTTTAAATTACAGGACTAAAAAGAGCTTAAACGATCAAAAGGAACAAATTAGCAGCCAAAAACAACACATATACAAAGAATAAGGATTGGCCCGACTTGCCGAACCCTCATTCACATCCAAAAAAACAAAAATAACGAAGATAGAAGCTTAGGCATGGGGCCGTGCCCCAGGCATGTGGCCATTCCCACTCAAAGATTCTCTGCAGATGAAGACAACAACATCAAACAACCACCACGGGGCCGTGCTAACCCAACACGGCCGTGTCAACTTTAAGATTCGTAGAATCTGAGATAGTACACCAAGTACATTGACCACGGGGCCGTGCTCTATCACCACGGGGCGTGTTAGTACAGGACCTGACATCTATGGTTAATGAAGGAAAATAAAGTGAAGCCCACGGGGCCGTGCCAGGTGGGCACATGACCATGGTCACCTTCTGTTTCCAGCTCTAAATAGAGGTGATTGGTTCATGAGAAAGGCATCCCTTGCAAACTACTTCTCTCACACTTGCCATCAGTCCACCACCACTACAACACCAACACCCACCACTATCACCCATCTTTCATCTTTTAGAGGGTGTAATAGTCTCGGGATCCAAGATTGATCGTAAGAGTTATTGTCAAATAAAGGCCATGCTCAGCTAAATCTCTTACATCACTTGCAAAAGACAAATCTTTTATGTATTACTTTTGATCTCCAATCTTTGGAAACTTTTTATTTGGGTATGTATTAATGACTTTAATAACTTGTTTATTTATATTGAAAGTGAACTTTATCTAAACATTCTTCATGTTTCGTTGATTCACTCATTCGTGTCTTTACGGTCTATATAAAGCACGTTAACTACCGGGAATGGGGTTAGAAGGGTGTTTGGGTAAAGTTCTTATCTCGTTCAGTGTATAGATCCTGCGAGGACTTGGTTCAAGCTTATTAAGACTTCTCTTGAGGCAGATATCATCAAATTGGGGAAGTAAGAATGACTTGAACCTCTTATAAATAAACTACTACTAAAACTTTATCTGGCCTTGCGGGAGTGTATCCCTGCTGACTCGGACCAATATGGCCGAGGGTAACGTCGCCTTCACAAGAGGGGCCTATCACTTTTCGTATCAATAATTCACTTAATTATCTTTCAATATCTGACCTTGCGGGACTGTATCCCTATTGACTCAGACCAATATGTTGAGGGTAACATCGCCTTCACAAGAGGGGCCTACTAC
The DNA here is from genome assembly GCA_947069175.1 of Scalesia atractyloides. Classification (NCBI taxonomy): domain Eukaryota; kingdom Viridiplantae; phylum Streptophyta; class Magnoliopsida; order Asterales; family Asteraceae; genus Scalesia; species Scalesia atractyloides. The sequence continues at coordinate 18,129,596 of CAMTDV010000116.1, read as the reverse complement.
TATAACTAAGATAATCTTTTAAAATACCCAAAGTGTGGACATCATCAAAGGATATGTAAAAGAGGAGGCGGAACCAAGTGATTCTTTCTTGTCTATTAGTTTTTCCTTTATTTTACTTTCATTTTAAATCTTTTAAAACTTTCAGAACTTTTATGAAAATTTAATTAGATTAAATGTTAACAATAAGCCGATATTAAAAGCTCTTATGTCCTTGGACGACCTCGGTATCTTACCATCACTATACTACGTCCACAATGGGTGCACTTGCCCTAACGTGTGTAGAGTGGTAGTATTGTATCGTGTTTTATAAATTCAAAACTTGATTCACGAGTAAAAAGTAAAATATAACAAAAAATTATAACCCGCTCGCACCACGCCAAGCTTTTGTCGCCGTTGCCCGGGGCACAAGGATTTTAGGAAAGCTTAAAATTAGAGGCCTAATCAAATTCTGTACTTTTTTTAAAACTGCGCGCCCATTTCCAAAATTTTCAACTTTTATAGTAGGATTTCCTTGGGGCCGTGTCAGATACAGGCTTTTAAAACGTCCAGATACAGGCTTGCACACAGGGCCGTGCCAGTTCAACACGGGGCCGTGGTCATCTCCTGGTAAACTTTATTTTTCTGTTTTCTAATCCCTAGGCTCGATAATCTTCTGGGTATTTTCCAATGGAATACTACTCAGAAGATTATAACCACTACTACCTTGAGGACGATTATGAGGAACCGTATTGTACCATTTGCGGTGAATCTCATTCGGTACAACATTGTTACCTTTTTCAACCATCAACCTCATACTCCACGTATGAAGAACCAAGGTTTGAGCTCCCAAAACCAAATTTTCATTGGGATGCCAATCTGTTTAAAACAAACGACACGCCACCAAAAATTGCTCCCAAAGCCGAAAGCGTTATAAAATGTCTCAAAAATTTAGAACTCTTACTTAAGAGATCTCGCAAGAGAGAAGAAACCACTTGTACTAAAGAGATAATAATCAAAGAAGTAAAAATAGAAGAACCACAAAATGAAAAACTCATGCATGAACCGAGCCACAAAGAAGGTAAGTTTAAAAATGATGATTTAGAAAAAAACCTTCTTTTGAAAATCATTGTTTGGTATCTCCTCATGCCAAGTTTTTAAAAGAGCTAAACACTATTACTAAAATCGAAGAAATGGTTAGCATTAACTTAACAAATGTTCACACTTCGCTAATACAAGATGAACACCATGAATTGAACATAAAACCGATGCCATGTTTTTCTCAAAACATCTTTGTTAGTAACGTGCTAATTGATAAAGATCTTTGTGTTATCATAATGCCATACTACGTTTTCGAAAAATTAGTATTAGTGATTTTTCTCCACTTAAAATTCCTATTTTCTCTCAAATCGAGAAATGATAAAAGCAAGAGGGATGGTTGAGGATGTCTTAATTCAAACAAATCAAACGGTAGTACCAACTGAATTTATCATCCTAAATGATACGCCACTCGTGTTGGGACAACCATTCGTAAAACCCATCAAATCTAAGTCAATCGGAAGCAAAACAACCTACCACTTAAATTAGGGACCGACAAAAGGTACATCAATCTTGACCAATCGATGAAATATCCCATTGGTAATGACGACCCCCTAGTTGAAGATGAAACAGAACCACTGGTACGGAAGAAACCGATGAACAACCCACCGAAGAAGAAGACATCATCAAACAAACCCTGTTCGGCCATCGACCTTAACAAAGAAGAAAATAAATGGTGTCTTGAAGACCCGACATCGCTTGAACTCAAGGAGCTACCAAAAGGTTTAGAATACGCATTCTTAGACAATCATGGTAAGCTCCCCGTCATCAATCTTCAAAGCTAAACTTTTTGAAAAAGAAAAAAATTAATAAAACTTTTGAAAAAAACACAAAAAAGCAATTGCATGGAAACTTGTGGACCTCAAAGGCATTAGTCCATCCATGTGCACACATAAGCTTTTAATGGTAAATGACTTTAAAACTGTAATGCCATCATAAAGTAAAGTAAATCCAAATTTACAAGAAATGGTTAAAATGAAGTGATCAAACTACTAGACACCAGACTCATCTATCCTATCTCCAATAGCCCTTGGGTGAGCCCCGTCCAAGTAGTACCAAGAAAAGGAGGTCTGACGGTTGTAACTAATGAAAAAAATGAACTTATTCCAATGAGAACCGTCACCAAATGGAGGGTTTGTATAGACTATCGCAAATTAAATGAGGTAACAAGGAAAGACCACTTTCCTTTGCCATTTATCGACCAAATGCTAGAAAGACTATCCGGTCATAAATTTTATTGTTTTTTAGATGGTTTCTCCGGGTATTTTCAAATTCCCATAGCACCGCAGGACCAACAAAAAACAACTTTTACATGTCCATATGGAACTTTTGCTTATCGACGTATGCTTTTGATCTATGCAACGCCCCCACAACATTTCAACGTTGCATGGTGGCCATCTTCCACCATACGATAGAAAAACCATGGAAGTTTTCATGGATTTTTCTATCTTTGGAGATACATATGACCAATGCTTTGATAATCTTGAACGAATGCTATCCTGATGTGAGGAAACTAACCTCGCCCTTAATTGGGAAAAATGCTATTTCATGGTAACGGAAGGAATCGTACTCGGTTATAAAATCTCAAGCGTAAGAATGGAAGTTGATCGGGCAAAAATGGATACTATTTCCCGATTACCTCCTCCATTCTCCGTTAGAGCCATACGAAGTTTCCCAGGACATGCTGGAATTTATAGGCGATTCATCAAAGACTTTTCAAAAATCTCTAGACCTCTAACAAAATTACTTGAAAAAGATGCCCCATTCATCTTTAACAAAGATTGCAATGAAGTTTTCTTACACTAAAATAAATGCTAGCCAAAGCACCAATCATGATAGCCCTCAATTGGAAATTACATTTTGAAATCATGTGCGATGCAAGCGACTTTGTAGTTGGAGCCGTCTTACGACAACAACGAAAAGAAAAAAACATTTTCACCCAATATACTATGCAAATAAAACTCTTAACAATGCTCAAAACATTATACAACTACCGAAAAAGAATTACTTGTTGTAGTATTTGCTTTTGATAAACTTCATTCCTATTTTGTGGTTTCTAAAACAATAGTCTATATGGACCATGCCGCCATTCAATACCTTTTTAAAAAACAAGATGCCAAACCACATTTGATTAGGTGGATTCTTCTCCTACAAGAATTCGACATTGAAATAAAAGATAAACAAGGAGTAGAAAACACCGTCATCGATCACTTATCTCGCCTAGAAGATCCCGCTTTGGAGCTAACTCGGGAAGAGCTCATCAATGAAAAATTCCCCACCGAATCCTTAGAAATGGTCGAATATCAAAAAGAACCACGGTACGCTGACTATGCTAACTATCTCGCTAGTGGCAATTTGGTCAAAGGTCGGTCAAATCATCAAATAAAAAAAATTATTTGCCGATGTCAAACACTATTTTTGGGAAGAATCATATCTTTTGAAAATATGTGCCGACCAACATATCCAAAGGTGCGTCCATGGTAAAGAATCAAGAAAGATACTTTGCCATTGTCATAAAGGACCATATGGAGGACATCATGGAGCAACGAGCACCGCACGTAAGGTACTCGATTCAGGATTTTATTGGACAACCATCCATAAGGATGCACACAATTTAATCAAAACATGTGACGCATGACAACGAACAGGCAATATCTCATCCAAGAATGAAAAGCCTCAAAATGGCATTCTTAATTTGTGAAATCTTTGATGTTTGGGGTTTAGATTTTATGGGACTTTCCCCACCATCAAGAGGGAACAAATATATTCTTGTGGCGATCGATTACATGTCCAAATGAGCCGAAGCCGAAGCTCTTCCAACAAATGATGGAAGAGTTGTGATAAAATTATTGAAAAGATTGATTTTCTCGTTTCGGCACTCCAAAGGCATTATTAGTGATAAAGGCACCCATTTTTGTAATTACCAATTAAATAAAATCTTAACAAAATATGGGGTCTATCATCGTGTTTCAACCCCCTACCACCCTCAAACCAACGGTTAAGCCGAAGTAACCAATTGGGGGTTTAAAAAGAATCTTATTTTGGGGGGATAAATTAGACGATGCTTTATGGGCCTTTCGAACAGCCCATAAAACACCAATAGGCACTACCCCGTAAAAGCTCGTCTATGGAAAAAAATTGCCTCCTCCCAGTAGAAATTGAACAAAAAGCATCATGGGCATTAAAAAACATGAACCTAGACCAAGAAAACTCCGATAAAAGTCGATTCTATCAGTTAAACGAATTAGAAGAAATGAGAAATTAAACATATTCCAACTCCGAAATTTATAAGGAATGCATAAAAACATACACGATAAAATGAGCAATTCTAAAGAATTTCAGGAGGGGGATCAAGTGCTCTTGTTTACTCGAGACTTTGGTTGTTTCCCGGATAACCAAAGTCTAGATGGTCGGGACCTTTTTCCATTACCCAAATCTTTCCACATGGCGCTATAGAAATTAAGCCTCCAAATGGTGAACCTTTCAAAGTCAACGGACAAAGGCTTAAGCTCTATAGAGGTTTTCTTGAGGATGTGAAAGTTGAAATAACACTCCAAGAAGCCGAAAGATGATCAAGGAATAATCAAACGTTGGTTGTAAATGTGTATATCTTTTCTTTCGTTTTAAATATCTTCTAGGTACATTCGGGAGGTGATAAAGAATAAAAACGAGACATGTAAGTACCAAAAAGGGAATCCTCAGAGAAACGATCAAAACAAAAAAAAGTTTTTGGCCACGGGGCCATGGCAAATCTACAGACGGGTTTATAACCCCTTTTTATTCACTTTTTTAACATAAAACCACGATCCGTTTCTCTAGAGTGATCTGTTCATGCCCTATTTCCGCTAATTTTTGACGATTTCCAACCCAAAGCCATCAACAAGGTATGATTCTAACATCATGATTTGTAAGATTAGCACTTTACATGTAGTGTAACATCAAAAATTCGGGAGAAATCTAGGGTTCTTGAACTAGACCCATGCCAATCCCAAATGTTTGCCTAGATCTTGTTACTAGTAGTAGGTAGAAGTTTTTTGAGAAGTAAACAAACAAACATTGTTAGAAAAATCAGATTGTTCAAAGAGTTTTTCATGAACCCTCGTTCATAACTGAAAAAAGTTAATATGGAAGGGGTAACAAGTAGTTTGTGCAAAAGTGGTACTTGGTTTTGATTTTCGGGGTAAACCGCACATGATGAACAAAAAATTTTGAATTTTTCGAAGCCGGGTCGAAAACCTTAAAATTGGGTTAACATAAGGTTCAATACAGGGCTGTGCCCACCGACCATGGGGCCGTGGGCACCCAAGTCTGTAGACACGGGGTCGTGCCTGGAAGGCACGAGGCCGTGTCAAGACCCCCAAATTTCATTTTTCGCATAATTTTTTAACACGCCAATTTTCTTAGTGGTTCTTACTTGTAGGAATGGCACCTCATAAGTTCCAGAGGTTTAAAAGTTCCGAGCTTGAGTACAAAACCGCTTTGAAGTGCTACAAGCAAGGCAGGAAGAACCATCAAGACAAGTGCGCTATACTACACTTGAAACTGTGGGACTAAGGGAGAGAAACGATGCGCTGATCACTGGTCATATCCGTACATTTCTAGAGACCCGACTCAGATCTGTTCACGAATACAACATGGAGTTCTTAAGCACGTTTATCTTCGACAAAAATGAAGAAGATCTGTTTGAGTCAAATGTAGTTCAGTTTAGGTGTGGTGGGGAATGGTATAGCATTTCCGTAGCTCAGTTTGGCGTGAATATTGGGTTGTACACTGAAGAAGACACATCCAAGCCACACTTCATGGAAAGAACTCCTAGATAACCTGAGATAAGCTGCATGGGGACAGATTGGGATGGCCCCTATGAGGTCATTGCTATTGAATGACCTAGATTGCGCTTAAAGGATGCACGTGGCCGGCTGTGGAACCCGAATGACCCAGATGAGGTCTTTGCAATCGAAGATAACCCCGACCGCCCTCGAAACCCCGGCTATGCCCCGGGCTCCTCCTGCTCTCAAGGAGGAGGTTATTTTCCTAACCTCAAAAATTTATACAACGTTATGCAAGAAACACTCTAAGTGTCAAGGAATGCCTATAGCTTGGGACAAAGCTCAAACACCTGGATTGGAAGCATGGAACGCAATATGATCACCATGCAAAACGACATTACATTCATCCAGTAGCATATGGCATACCAAGACGATGAGGAGGTGGAGGAAGACGAGGATGTGGATTCGGATTAGGCGATGGTGGTGGTGGGCGACGGATCTACCCTTCAGGTTATCTCTCTTTGAGCTTTGAACAATTTGGTACTTTCTGGGCTGCGTCCCGATGAACAGTTTGCTTCTCTAGACAATTTACTTTCTTGCATTTCTATTTTTCTTTTCATGTAACGATGGTTGGACAAGTGAACTTTCATAATCTAGGAAACTTGTTATTTTGTGTTAGACTGTTGTGTTGTGGTAAAATTATAGGTTACAGGTACCTTGGGAGGCTTGGACACACCAAGCATAGTATCCGTACATTTCTAGAGACCCGACTCAGATCTGTTCACGAATACAACATGGAGTTTTAAGCACGTTTATCTTCGACAAAAATGAACAAGATCTGTTTGAGTCAAATGCAGTTCAGTTTAGGTGTGGTGGGGAATGGTATAGCAGTTCCGTAGCTCAGTTTGGCGTGAATATTGGGTTGTACACTGAAGAAGATACATCCGAGCCACACTTCATGGAAAGAACTTCTAGATAACCTGAGACAAGCTGCACGGGCACATATTGGGATGGCCCCTATGAGGTCCTTGCGATCGAATAACCTAGATGGCGCTTTAAGGATGCACGTGGCCGGCTGTGGAACTCGAATGACCCAGATGAGGTCTTTGCAATCGAAGATAACCCCGACCGCCCTCGAAACCCTGGCTATGCCCCGAGCTCCTCCTCCTCTCAAGGAGGAGGTTATTTTCCTAACCTCAAAAATTTATACAATGTTATGCAGGAAACACTCTAAGTGTCAAGGAATGCCTATAGCTTGGGACAAAGCTCAAACACTTGGATTGGAAGCACTGAACGCAATATGATCACCATGCAAAACGACATTATATTTATCCAGGAGCATATGGTGTACCAAGACAATGAGGAGGTGGAGGAAGACGAGGACATGGATTCGGATTAGGCGATCGTGGTGGTGGGCGACGGATCTACCCTTCAGGTTATCTCTCTTTGAGCTTTAAACAATTTGGTACTTTCCGGGCTGCGTCCCGAAGAACAATTTGCTTCTCTAGAGAATTTACTTTCTTGCATTTTTATTTTTCTTTTCATGTGACAATGGTTGGACAAGTGAACTTTCGTAATCTAGGAAACTTGTTATTTTGTGTTAGACTGTTATGTTGTGGTAATATTATAGCTTACAGGTACCTTGGGAGGCTTGGACACACTAAGCATAGTGGTCTCTAGCCTAGAAATCAGACGACAAGCGATGAAACACAGCTCCCAAACTGTTATAGACAAGTGCCTCAGGGCCGTACCCATAGCCCACGCCCCTATGCCCAACCTTCTGTAAGCTTTTCAAAATTCTTGTTACTAGCACTTTGACCACAGGGTCGTGCCCACTTGGCACACCCCTGTGTCTAGTACCTAGTAACCTTAAAAATTTGTTGTTTAACCCAATTTTTACAAATTTAATCAAAAAATTTGGGACACATTGAGGACAATGTAGTTTAAGTATATGGGGGATGTTAAAACCTTGAATCTTATGTCCTAAAATCAAGCCTTACACAAAAACTCGCCTTGGAAAACCGATAATCACCCCAAATAGTTTTCAAAATTTTTCATTTTTTACTTATCTTGGTTTAGTATTGGAAAAATAAATTTAAAAATTATGTTTTTACTAATTTACAACTAATTATAAAAAGAACCATTTAGGAAAATTATAAAAACGAGCATAACAAATCTTTCTAAAATTTGATTATTTATACACTTTTACACTACACCCTTTTCCCCTCAAAAAGTGAGTTTTGAGCCTTTACCGAGCATACAAAGACATATCTATACTAATTGCTCAATTTTTCGTCTTTTGTGTGAATAGTCCATTTGGTTCTTACAAATCTAGAACTTGGGAAAGCAATACATTATCAATCCTTACCAACACTAATCCAACTAAGTAAATGATAGAGGCATTAGGACTATAACCATTTTTCATTTAAACCTTTATTTTCCTTTTTATATCCCCCTAGTTAAACCCCTTTGAGCCTTAACCCTTTCGTTTCTAAAGCCGCAAAAATATAAACTTTGCAAATACAACCACCTACATCCACAAAAACATCTTTTTATTTACACAATTTATTTTAGTAACAAGTTCGGTTATAAATAATAAGAATGCCTTAGTTTCAACTTTAACAAAAAAAAAAAAAAAAAAACGCTGGTTAAAGTTTTTTTCTAAGCCACAAAAATTGTTCCAACCGACACTTTTTACACCTTTCACCATTTTATTCAAAATACCTACCCCTAGCCAAAACTTACCCTTATAAAAGCCCTCTTGATATTTACGAGAATTAAAACGTCAAAAAGGAGTAGGCTTGGTTGTTTGTCAAGCCTATGGTAGGAGTAAGCTCCACATTGAGTCCGAGCGCTTTCACTTAAACATCTTTGGCCTAGTGTTGAGTGACTACCTGTGAGGTGTGTAAATATGCATAAAACTAAATAAAATTTTATAAAGGCATGTTATGCCCAAACACAAATAATTTTTCTTAAATTATGTTTTAAATAAATAATGACGAATAAGATTCTAAATAAAATAAAAATAAATAAATTTAGAACTTGGATTCCCGACACTCCAAAGAGAAATCCAAAAAACTTTTCTTCTATCAGTTTCGTTTGGGTGTGTAAGCCACATTAAAGAGTTTTGCTTGAGCACAAACAAATATTCAAGTGTGAGGGTATTTGATGTATGCAAAATGTAACATATAAATTTACATCAAACAAGACATAAAACAAACCCCTTTTTAGTACTAATGTTGGAAAAAGCATGTTTCTTTGTTTACTTTTAAATTACAAGACCAAAAAGAGCTTAAACGATCAAAAGGAACAAATTAGCAGCCAAAAACAACACTTATACAAAGAATAAGGATTGGCCCGACTTGCCGAACCCTCATTCACATCCAAAAAACAAAAATAACGAAGATAGAAGCTTAGGCACGGGGCCGTGCCCCCCAGGCATGTGGCCATGCCCACTCAAAGATTCTCTGCAGATAAAGACAACAACATCAAACAACCACCACGGGGCCGTGCTAACCCAACACGGGCCGTGTCAACTTTAAGATTCGTAGAATCTGAGATACTACACCAAGTACACTAACCACGGGGCTGTGCTCTATCACCATGGGGCATGTTAGTACAGGACCTGACATCTGTAGTTAATGAAGGAAAATAAAGTAAAGCCCACCGGGCCGTGCCAGGTGGGCACGGGGCCATGGTCGCCTTCTGTTTCCAGCTATAAATAGAGGTGCTTGGTTCATGAGAAAGGCATCCCTTGCAAACCACTTCTCTCACACTTGCCATCAGTCCACCACTACTACAACACCAACACCCACCACTATCATCCATCTTTCATCTTTTAGAGGGTTTAGTAGTCTCGGGATCCAAGATTGATCGTAAGAGTTATTGCCAAACAAAGGCCATGCTCGGCTAAATCTCTTACATCACTTCCTGAAGAAAAATCTTTTATGTATTACTTTTGATTTCTAATCTTTGGCAACTTTTTGTTCGGGTATGTATTAATGACTTTAAAACTTGTTTATTTATATTGAAAGTGAACTTTATCTAAACATTCTTCATGTTTTGTTGATTCACTCATTCGTGTCTTTACGGTCTATATAAAGCACGTTAACTACCGGGAAGGGGGTTAGAAGGGTGTTTGGGTAAAAGACTGTTAGTGTGGACTATAAGGATTGGTCAATAAAGTTGACCGATGCCTTATGGGCCACCGAACGATTCAAAACTCCTATTGACACAACACCATATTGTTTAGTTTACGGTAAAAATTGACATTTGTCAGTTGAATTTGTGCATCGGTCATTATTGGCTATAAAAGTGGTTAACATAAAATATGATGATGCATGTAGAGAGTGAATGCTTAAGTGGTGCGAGTTGGAAGAGCTTCAGGAAGAGGCGTATGAGTGTGCTTCAAAGTATAAGGACGGAATGAAGAAAGAAGATGACTCCAAGTTGAAGAAGAAAGAGTTCGTAGTGAGTTAAAAGGTGTGGCTCTACAACTCCAGATTAAATTTCTTTTACCTATTCAACGCTTCCACTTGACCGCTTGTTTGCGGATGTTAGGGAGTAGCTATCCTATGGTAACACCATACCGTTTCAAAATTTTGCCAAACCTAAATTTTTGAAATGGGATCCTCCATCACTAATGATAACCCAAGGAATCCAGAACCTTCAAAATATATGGGTTTGGATAAAATTACAAACTACGGAATGGTCGTTCGGTTTGGTGGTTATCGCTTCGACCCACTTGAATACATAGTCAATGACCACCAAAATGTAAAGGTTACCATAAGAGTTTAGGAATGGGCCCATGAAATCAACCCCCCACACATCAAAAATATCAACTATGCGGATTGGTTGCATGGGTATCTCATCTTGTTTAGTTATATTCCATAATTTTTGACACTTAACGCAGTTTTTAGAGACTTCAAAAGCGTCTTAAAAATTGTAGGACAATAAAGCCCACTATTTAGCACTTTATGCCTAGTTTTGTGACCACTAAAATGTCCCCTCAAAAGAAAATGAATGCAAGTGCATTAGCACACTTGGAATCTCTGCATCAGGTATGCATCTTCTCACGAGTTGATCCACACAAATTCTGAATAAGATGCCAAATCACCTGTAACCATATAATTGACAATATTAGCAAACCATGGTAAATTGGAAACATATAAAATATGTTCATCTGGGAAGGTCTCGTTGATCTCTACAGTTGTAGGACCCTCCTCTACCATCAAACGGGACCACTGGTTGGCCACCACATTCTCGCTACCTTTCTTGTCCCTTATCTCTAGGTCAAATTCCTGCAACAATAAAACCTATCGGATTACTCTTGGCTTAGCATCTTTCTTTTCCATAAGGTACATTATGGCACTATGGTCGGAATATATAATTACCTTCCTACCTCATATATAAGCCCTAAACTTATCTGATGCATATACCATCGTGAGTAGTTCTTTTTCAGTTGTTGTGTAATTAATTGTGCATCTGAAAGAGTCTTACTCGCGAAGTATATAGCAATCGGCCCTTTGTCAACCCTTTGACCCAACACGGCCCCAACCGCATAGTCACTTGCGGCACACATATTTCTAATGGTAAAGACTAATTTGGTGATCGCAGATAGCGCCTCAACTAGTCTTTCTTTCAAAAAGTTAAAGGCTTTTACACACTTCTCGTCAAAAAAAAAATTGGTGCCACTTTTAATAGAAGGTTACATAATGGTTTTGGAATATCACTAAACCCTTTTATAAACCTCATATAAAAACCCACGTGGCCCAAAAATGACCGAATGCCCTTAAAGTTGTGGGATAAGGTAGAGTAGAAATAACTTGCACTTTGGCATGATCTACCTCTATCCCACGACTAGACACCATGTGTCCCAACACAATCCCCTCTTGAACTATAAAATATCTTTTTTTCCCAACTCAAAACAAAATTGATTTGTACAAATTTTATAAAACTTTTCCAATTGGTCCGAACAAGTTTCAAAAGATGACCCAAAAATGGAGAAATCATCCATGAAAATCTCCAACGATTACCCCCACCATATCGAAAAAGATACTAATCATACACCTTTGAAAGGTGGCGGGGGCATTACATAATGCAAATGGCGTTCGCCTCGCCAATGTGTCTTAAGGACAAAAAAATGGTCTATGGTGGATCTTTCGGATGAATAGCAATTTGATTGTATCCGGAATAACCATCCAAGAAATAATAAAATTTGTGTATTGATAATTTGTCCGCTATTTGGTCAATAAAGGTAAGGGAAAATGATCTTTCGAAGTAGCAGAATCTAACTTCCTATAATCTATATATATCCGCCACCCAGTTACCAGCCGAGTGGTTGCCTACTCCTCTGAGTCGTTTTTAACAACTAGAATACCTTGCTTTCTTGGGAACGATTTGCGTGGGGCTCACCCATTGGCTATCCGAGATGGAATAATTGATACCCTGTCTAGCCACTTTAGTACTTTTTTTTCACCACCCCCCGCATGTTCGGGTTTAACATTCTTTATGTGTCTCGTGTAGGAGTTACCATTTCATCCGTGGTGATCTTCTGCATCATCACAGGGACTAATACCATTCAAGTCTGCTATGGTCCACCCAATAGCTGCCCTATTGGTGAACAAAACCGCCATAAGCTTCTCTTCTTGTTCTCCTTAGCCATTGGAACAAACGTGGTCACAACTGGTTTATTTTTATCGTTTTCAGAAAAAAATATTTTGACCCGTTTGACCACTTAAACCACTTTGGTCCTTCTCTACCTCACTCTCATCACTCACATCTTCCACCACCCTTTCAACAAATTCGAGGAGTGGCAACTCAACACCGTTATCTATGACTCAACGACTACGTAAAGAAATTTAATTAATGGGTACTGCACGAGTGTTTTTCGGAGCCGATCCTTGATACTTCAGATTTACCATGGTGTCACTTGGGAGTCATCCTCGATTTCCTCTCATTTGAGCCACCTCTTCCACAAGTTGGTCCACTTGCTTTGCCAAAAACTTATGAGACTTATCTCTCCTCTCGTTCAGCCTCTTCATCTCATTGATGTCACTATTTAATTCCTTCACCACCGTAATAGCGCATCCATCTTCGCACTCAGATCATCACTACCACCTTGATTGTTTGTTGACCCGTTAGCATAGCTGCCATTGTTGTAATTCCATTGGTATCCTCATTGGTAGTTATTGTTATCACGAACTTGGTACCCTTTATTACCATCATGATTATAATTTCATTGGTAACCACCTTGGTTACCACCTTGAAGGTTTTGGTAAGACGGCCCACCTTGATTACTCGGTTGGAAATTCGGGTTCATTTGGTTGAGGCATTCCCATATTTGAAATTGGGATGATTCCTCAAACCGGGGTGGTAACTGTTGGGGTTCATAGCATATGGCTTTCAATCTCCATACACTTTACTCACCTCCTTGGTGGTATGGGTCGCATTTGCTTGACATTCATCGTCCCGGTGACCAATGTTACCACAACTTTCACACACGGAAAATTTTACCACGCTCACATCTTTCCTCTTCTTTTGATTTAACTCCCGCTCCAACGTAGCAATCCAATCCTTAGAACTAGAATCAAGATTGTGGAGAGAGAGCGGGAAATACGGTGATTTTTGGCCTGGTCGGCCGACTCAATAGCAATCGAGTTTTTGCTCGTATGCTCTAAGAAGTCCCAATCATCATCTTCATCATTATTTAACAACGTATCATTGCAAGACGATTGAAGATACTTCCATTCTTCCATTTCTAACCCCTTCAAGAAGCATTTAACCAACTCCCATTGCTCGATTTGATGAGGGGGACATTTCTGTATCAACTCCTTGAAGCGAGTGAAGGCTTCATGCAACAGTTCACTCGGTAACTGACGAAACGACCGAATCTCATCTCTAGTGTCGTAGGTTTTAGCCATTGAATAATATTCGTCAAGGAAGACTTGTTGCATCTCTCCCCATGTTTGAATACTATTTGTTGGCAATGTTAAAAACCATTGCTTTGCTTTTTCTTTCAATGAAAATTGAAAGAGCCTCAACCTCACCTCATCTAGGGAGAACTTATGTTCCCCAATCGTACTACACATGGCTGAAAATTCAGCCAAGTGCGTGTACGGTTCATCTTTTGATAGCCCGTTGAAGTGTGGTAGAATATTGATATAATTGGGCTTGCAAACAAATTAAGCTCTTCCCATGGGTGGGGGCGCGATAGGCGCGTCGTTATCGGAGGTCATCGGCCTAAATAACCGTTAACACCTCTCAGTTGCTGCATTTGGTTTTTGTGTTGTGATCGATTTCGAGGTGGACTATTGACCTCCTGATGCATTGATGGTCCACGGTTAACCTTTTGGTTACCCCCGCCCACAAATTGAGGAATACAATTTCGATTGTTTTTTGTTATTATCAACCCTATTACTTCGATTGTTGTATTGCGGGTTGAAAGTTATAGATGTAACCATCGTTACGGGTATAACCGTACCTCTAATCATCAATGTCATCCACGTAGTTGGCGTTTTGATAACCCACCTCTTCATCTTCAAAACCTCTTCCGTTGTAGAAGTTCCGGTGGTTGTTGTACTTATTCCACCCATCGTCTTCAAACCCGTCATCATTCTGGTTTTCATAGTTCCACCTACCACCGAATATTCCGAATGGATGCTAACTCGTACTGGTGATTGGTAACCCGGAACACTATATGCTAATCATCAGGAATATTATTTCTCAACTCGTCAAAGTTGAGAATTTGGAGTCCATTCACGGGATTGTCGCATGTTGGGCCCGTAATAGGTTCAAGCAATATATTGTTTGTTTCGGTTAGTTATCTCAAAAACCATATTGTTTTCGACATGGAGTTTTGGGTTGTTATGGGCTAGGGTATTAGGTCATGTTAACCACAACTATGTAAAGTGTTTCTAGGTTACAAGTTAGGGTTGTTGGTTGAGAGAGAACATCAGTAGATCGAAACATAGAAGCAACTTGTATCAGACGATTAGTGCTTTTAATCGTATGCAAGTATTGTATGTTATTATTCATCTTATTCTCTTTTACTTGAATCATTGTGGTTGTGTGATTCCACCATACAATCGCAATTGGATTGATGTTATATTGTAGTAATCCGGATTTGAGACTTACAAGTGGTATCAGAGCCTTTAGAACCTATTTCTAGGCTCGGTTTGATATAAATTTGATTCAAGTTTTGTAGTGCTTTTGCTACTGGATTGTGTTTGTTCTTGAAGATTGATGATCTGCTTCCTCTGGAAAAAAAGTTCTTTGAAAAAATAGGATCAGATTTTGAAGAATCGGCTAAGAGTTTCAAAGATTATCCATTCCGTACCTTTCGGGATTTTGGTTTTATTTCATTTTTTTTGTTTTGAAGGATTTCGAGAAAGAGTTTTTGGCAAAAAAAGTTTTCGCCAAGAAATGTAGGTCCCCTAATCCGTATGGATCTTTACAGAATCGTCTATCCAACCTAGAGTATGGAATCCCCTAGATCAGATTTCACAAAAAACGAACAAGAACAACAATCACTATAAACCCGATCTTTATTGATTATCTATCACAATGATTACAATCAATCTAGACCACAAGAATTCTCTCTCAACTCACTCTGAAGTGATCAACTGAGCAACCTTAACCCTAATGCAAAACTCTCTTTATATAGAGCTAGGTTTGCAACTGGGCTAGGGTTTCACCACATGGACAGCAAATGGGTCTAGGCCCAATTCGCCTACCACTCACTATAATGTGTCTGGTTTAGCCCCATCAGTTCTAAATAACTACTACAATACTAAACCCACTAACTATTTATCGTTTTACTAATTACAAGATATCCAAAGACCAAATCTAAGCTGTTGTCACAAATATGCACCAACAAACTCCCCCTTGACAATAGCTTCATTAAACAATTTTGTCTTCAGTCATCTTGCAATCTTCAACGTCTTTGAAAATCGTTGGTCTATGGATAGCTTCAACTTTAATAGCTTCTGTCAGCAACAGACTCCCCCTAAGCTGATGTATCCAATCATCTAAATCGTTAGCGTTTGAGTAAACTCCAATTTAGCACTTGCATAGCAATCTTCAAACTCTTCAACTTTGTTGCAATGTAGAAAAGAGGTTCTACCATGCATCCAATATAACTCCTCTTCAACAAACTTCTCAGCAGCACACTGTTACAATATGTATACTATAAAACAAACATCTCGAGAAACTAGATGAATTTTTCAACACAAGTTAACAAATTATTATTATTCAAGAGATAGTAACACTGTATCACATATTAAGCACTTCTCTACTAAAACCACACACTTAAAATTTTAAGCACACTGAACCTGCAAGATTTTAAAATTTTGAACTCAGCATCTAACATCATCTCCCCCTATCGGTAACAACTCCTCATGAAGAACCATATTTCGTACATTAAGAATTTACAAGAAAATGAAATCTTTTTTGACTTTTATAATTTCTAAAAGAAAATAAATAACGAAATAATAAACACTCTGTTTTTGTGAGAATCACCGGGAAGAAGATCATCTCAACAAAACCAAATTGTTTTCATACTATTAGATAATTCTTTATGTAATTTTCATGAAAAGCAGTTCAAGACGATTACCAGTATTGTTTATCCACTTAAACAAAATACATGAACATTTCAAGTGCCATTACCTAGTGATATATTAAGATAATTTTATACTGATATACCAGTGTGTCCCACTTCAGGACATACCCCCACGATCAAGGTATGCATAACGATTCCTCGTAGTAGGTGAGTATACCGAAATTTATCCTTTTTGATTTACAAAGGTCAGGTCAGTACTTCCGTACAACAAAGAGACCAAATATCCAATGAGGGTTAGGGCAAATACCAAATTGGTACGATTGATAAAATTTGCACATTTGAATGACTCTCTAGGAGAGCTTCTTCAAGTTAAGTTTATAAAACCATACGATACTGATATGTTACCCACATTTGCACATCAACGCAAGATTTAAGATTATAAAACCATACGTCACTGATAAAATTTGCACATTTGCACATCAACGCAAGATTTAAGATTATAAAACCATACGTCACTGATATGTTACCCACTCATACACAGTTCGTTATGTTTATTTCACCAAGTTAAGTTGATTATTTCATGCCTTTTGCCTACGGATACATCATATGATGAAGGTGCTATCACACTTAAGCAATTTTAATGTTAATTTTAGTGTGACAGTCTAACTAGCTGCTGTACTATCATTTCTACTTTTCCACACAATGAAAACTCATTTTTGATTTGCTATTTTTTATGTTTTGATTTGTTGAAAAACAGTAAATTATTTACTAAAGTTTTTATGGAAAACTAGTTATTCAGGATTCCGCATCCCTTTGAGTTCGACTAAATGTTCAAAACGAGCCCTGTTAAAAGCTTTTGTGTAAAGATCTGCCAGGTTATCTAGTGTGTCGACTCGATGCAGTTCAATCAATTTCTTTTCAGCACAATCCCTTATAAAATGACGACGAATGTCAATATGTTTTGTGCAACTGTGTTTTACGAGATTGTTGGTGATTGCAATAATGCCATTATTGTCTATCATAATAGGAGTACGAGTGAAATTCAAAACGTAATCGCGCATCTACTGTTGGATCCAGAGAACCTAAGAGAAAAAGCTACCCGCAGAAATATATTCAGCTTCACAAGTAGAGGTAGACACGCAAGACTGCTTCTTGCATTGCCATGACACGATCCTCCCTCCTAAGAACTGAGAACCACCTGTGGTAGACTTTCTTGTTGATTTGCATCCTCCAAAGTCCGAATCAGTGAACGCAACAAACTTCAAATCACTAGCAGCTGGATACAATAACCCAAGTTTAGGTTTCCCCTTCAAGTAATGAAGATTCCACTTCACCGCTTTCATGTGTGACTCCTTTAGATTCGCTTGATATTTGCCACAAAGACACACTGCGAACATGATGTCTGGTCTAGAAGCAGTCAAGTACATCAGAGAACCAATCATTGCTCTGTATTGAGTTGGATCAACATCCTCCACACTCTCATAATCTGGACCAAGATTGCAATTATCGCAAATAGGTGTGTTGAAAGTAGCGCAATCCTCCATTTTGAAACGAGACAAAATGTCATACACATACTTCGTCTGACGAATAAACATCTCATCCTTCTTCTGTTCAACTTGTAAACCCAAAAAGTAGGACAGTTCACCCATCGCACTCATTTAGAACTTGCTCTTCATTACCTCCTGGAAATCATGACACATGTTCTCAACAGATGACCCAAAATGATGTCATATACGTATACCAGTACCAGTAGAAAGTCTTCCTTCTTCCTTTTAATGAAAAGTGTGCTGTCAATCTGACCTCTTTCAAAACCATTCTTCAACAAATGTGCAGGCAGTGTCTCATACCACGTCCTAGGTGCCTGATGCAATCCATACAATGCCTTATCTAGTCGATAGACTTGATCTGGATAATCTGGATCATGAAACCCATCTGGTTGTGTGACATACACCACTTCTTGGACTCTCCCGTAAAGAAATTCACTCTTCACGTCAAGTTGGTAAACCTTGAAGCCCTTGAATAACGCAAAATCTAGGAACAAACGAATTTCTTCCAACCTTGCTACTAGTGTAAACACTTCATTATAATCAATCCCTCATGCTGATTGAACCCTTTAACCACCAACCGAGCCTTATTCCTTATCACGATCCCTCGGTCTTCCTTCTTGCACCTAAACACCCACTTGGTGCCTATTTCCTTTTCTCCTTCAGGCAAGTCAACTAGCTCCCAAACCTTCAACTTCTTAAACTGAGATAGTTCCTCTTGCATAGCTTCAACCTAACAATTATCTTTTAGAGCCATGTGAACATTCTTGGGCTCCTCTTGGGCAATAAAACAGCTATACAAACACTCATGTATCATCCCATTCTTCTGAACCGAAGTAAATAAACAGGAACCATCGATCACACGTCTTCTTGTCTGAACACCTGCAACAATTTCACCAATGATGTTTTAAACGGGATGATCTCTGTTTGCGCGTGTAGTAGCAATGATGTCAACAACTAAATTATCTCCCAGATTAGATCCAATCTCCCCATGAATGTTCTTATTAGCAAACGGATTAGTAAAGTCCTCCCATGAATAGGTTCAGGCTCACTATCACTTGTGTCTTGTGGAGCTACACTAGAAGAAGTTTTCGGGAGCATCTGTCATTGATATACTCGATCTAGGTATGAAGTCACTCTCTTCGTCTTCACTAATCACAGTTTGAATCACATGAGACTCATCTCCATTGAAAAAACCAGGAATATTAAATGATTTAAAGACACTATCATAATCATAATATAGCAGGACTACTCGTTGATTGTTGAGGTGAATAACTAGTGATTTTCATGTTAAACACAACCTCAATTTTACTAGTTTTTAGAAATAAAACTCTTTATTTGGTGTTCCAGGCATATAACCTAGAAAGTAGCCTTCGTCAGCTACCTCACCGAATTTTTGCTTATCTTTATTTCGCACAATGGTGCAGGGTAACCCAAATGGTTCAAAGCCTTTTAAGTTTATTTTTTTGGTTAAATTATAGTTCGTGACATGTGTTGTTAAACCGTTTAACCGTCAAAACTTTGTTACATAACAAGCTGTGTTCACAGCTTCTCCCTAGAAAAGAATCAGAAGCTTTGAATCAGAAAGCATAGTCCTGGCGGCTTAAATCAACGTCCTATTTTTCCTTTCAGCGACTCAATTCTATTGAGGTGTATAAGAAGCAGAATATTGGTGTTCAATTCCCTTGCGACGACAATAGATATACAAAATCTGATTCTTGAACTCCGTGCCATTATCACTCCTTATCCTCTTGATCCGTGCATCATGGACATTTTCCAATTTTGTAAAAAGGTCTATCAGCATCTCCGTTGTCTCACCTTTTGTACCTAAAAAGAAAACCCATGAATATCGCGAGTAATCATCTGTGACAACTAAACAATAGTACTTCCACCTATGTTCCTTACGTTCACCGGACCGAATAGATCCATATGAAGTAATTTATAAGGGGCATCTATGGAATTTACTATTTTAGACTTGTGAGGCTTCTTATGTTGTTTTCCCTTTTGACATGGAAGACATTTATCTTCCACGTGAAACCTCTGCACTGGCACCCCTTCCACTAAACCGTTTTTAATAATATAATTCACTTTCGGTAGTGGATGTGGGCTAAGCATCTGTGCCACAGCAATGACTCAACCTCAGATGCTTTTGACAGTAAACACGACACCCTAGTGGAAGAATCCTTAGCACCCATGTCCATAACATTAGTGTCGTTTCTCCTTGGCGCTCTCATTACTATCAAGTCATCCGGTATCACCAAACCAGGTTTCAACACCAAAGGTTCAGAATTAGTAAAGTGGACCGACACACTCATCAAATTGTGCTTCAACTGCTCGACATAGTTCACTTTGTCCAATGTGATCTTCACGTTGGTCACTTTTCCTCGACCTGTAATGTGCCCTCCTTTAGCACTTGCAAAATTCACATAACCTCTATCTATATTCTCAAACTCAGTCAACAACCTCGCATCCCCCGTCATGTGCCTGGAGCAGCCACTATCAACATACCACAAGTTGATAATCCTCCTTAGCAGCTCCTTCACAACCCAACATAAATTAGTTAGATTGGGGGACCCAAGCCTTAATGATCTTGGGTCTTCCAGATTCATCAACCACCGGAACATTCATCCAATATCCATCACTCCTAACAGGAGTCTTGGATCTCAGACCTATTGATGGAAATGGTTTTTGATTTCCATTCGGTATTTGGTCCTGAGGTTTCCTAAACATGTTTGCACTTTGTGACCTTTGGATATTTTGGTTTTGGTTCCATGAATTTTGATGATAATAATTTCTAAAGCCATTGTTATAAAAACTTCAACTACCAACATTCTAATATCGAGTTTGATGTTGACCTTGACATCAGATATTGAGCGACAATTGAAGTTATTCATTCTTGATGAACTACTTCTAGGTCTTTCATATCTGTATGATGTAGATTCAGACTGAAATCTTTGTTGATTTCTTTGAAAACGAGGAACTTGGTGAGTTCCTTTTTCAGCCTTATCCACACCCACGACAACACTCTGTCGCTTGGTAGCAGATATCTTTGGTGAGTTTGAAACCTTCTGCTCATAATCACCAAGTTTCCCTAGTGATTTTTCTCTCTTTCTCTCAGTCACTTGTGCTTCATTCTTTTTGTTAGGACACCAGCTAGCTACATGTCCCTTGTTGTGACATTTGAAGCACGATCTTCTAGCCTAAGACTTCTTAATTGAAGTCTCTGGTTTAGATTCATCAGGTGATGATGATGATGATGCCTTTGAAGGATCTTGTTTAGTTTGCTCAATTTCTGATGTTTCTTTGTTTTTATTTTTAGCAAACTACACATTTGACTCTCTTGTAATAACAGTGGTCTCTTCTTTCATATCACTCCCTTTGACAAAATCGATCTTTTTAACAAAAAAATGTTTTTGATTCTTAGGGTGTGTATTCTTTGTTTTCAAAACTGCTTCTCTGTTATTATCCTTCTTGGCATTCTCAAACACATCAACATTTCCTGATGTGGAACTACCAGGTGTAGTTGACACAAAGTATGTTAGCTCTTCTACGTCAGGCAAGAAAGAATAGTCATGACCAAGAGGTGGTGGAACTTCATTGAAACCTTTGAATTCCACACATATCTTGTCATTACTTTTCTTCATGCCATTCATCATGTGTTTCATAACAAAAGATGAATCTCTGAATTGATTCAATTTATTTTCAAGTTCATAAGTTTTCAGTTGTGCTTCTGACAACTCTTTGTATTTCTCATAAATCTCTTTTGTTTTGTCACTCATCGTATCATGAGCTAAATCAATAATTTGAAGTTTTTCATTTAGTTTATAGGTTAAAATTTTGATTTCTTCTTCATAACCTTTAATTTTCTTCAAATATAATGACTCATTTCTTTTTACGAAAAAGTTTAATTCTTTTACGCTCGAGAGCTCATTTGCCAGACTTTGGTTTTGTATTGTTAATGTGTCAACTTCACTTTGCAGTTCACGACATTTTAAGCAAATAGAAATACAAAAGTTAGAATGTACCTCTCCTGTTGATTTGCTTAGATCGGCCATGAAAGCAGCAAAATCAACAGCCATCTTCTTATCTGTAGCATTCTGTTCTACATCAGCTTTTTCAGCTACCTCTCGCTCTACCTCTGCATCAGCCTTCACTTCTTCATTGTCAACTGGGGCTATCTTATCCATGAAAGCCTGTGTGGCATTATCATCACCCTCTAAATGAGCACTCCAATCATAAGAACCTTCTCTAGCAGTAGATATCAAGGCTTTTGAACCAGTGTTAGTTGATGTATTCCTGTTGCTTGATCCATGACTAGGAGAATATTGAAAAGATGAGTTAGTCCAAAATTCAGTCGTAGGTCTTTGACACTCTCTAGCAAAGTTTCCGTAACTTTGACAATTGTAACACCTCACTTTAGACTTGTCAAAACCTTAATTCTTTTCAACGAACTTTCTTCCCGTCCTATTCTGAACCTCTTCACTCTTCTAGAGATCATGGCCATCTGCCATTGTAAATCCATCTCCTCTAGGTCGTCAGGGTCAATCTGATCATACTCTTCATCAGAAGTAGCAGGATCAGATATTCTTCCATGAATATAGTTCTCATATGCAGCAACGAATGAAGCAAGCAAGGCTAGATAATCTTCAGCAGCCTTGACACTTAGAAGCATAGACCTACTATTGCTGTTATCATTGCTGGATTGTTGTCTCTTTGCCCCTGACACTCCTCCTAAAGCAGCTACAAAACATACATCACCATCAGCATTTGTCACAACCTTCTCATTTTCACATGAGAGAAACACAGTTGCGAATCACTTGAAGCATTGTTAGAAGATGAAGATGGAATCCCTTTATAAATTCCCAGATCTTGAACCTGATCATATCTAGTTTCCTTCTTCTTTATGTTGAGCTCATACGCTCTCAGTTTCCCAACAACCTATTCAAAGTCTTTATCTTCATAGTCAGCTTCACCCTTTATCATAAGACTATAAATATCCCACTTGGCAGGTAAAGCATCTAACAACTTATCGTTTTTCTCAACGTCCGTGTATCCCTCTAAGTCATAATTGTCCATTTTTGACATTAGATGATAGTATCTCATGATGATATCTTCAAGGGACTCATTTCTCGTGCCTTTAAAGACAACAAATTGTTTCTTCAGCAAATTAACCTTGTTCTTCTTCATATCAGGATTGCCCTCATACCTCTTCTCTAAAGCATCCCACATCTCATTCGAAGTAGTATAACGCTTGAATGTATGTTTGATGCCATCAGGTAGCGACATCTTTATAGCAGCTAAGGCCTTCTTCTCAGACTCAAACATTCTCTTTTCAGCCTCTGAGATGTTCACATAGGCAGTGACATGTTGTCTACCTTCAAAGTCATGAGTTGGGTTAGCATATCCATCCTGAATACAGATCCACATCCGTGTGTCGTGATATTCAATGTACCACTGAAACCTATCCTTCCATGTAAGGTAATTATCTACCTTCAACATCTTTGGAGGTTTGTTAGTCGTGCCTGCCTCGTGCCCCATTCTCAACAATTCGTTTAATTTAGACATATTCGACATTTTTACCGAACCGGCTCGTTAAAAACGTTAAAAATTTGTCCGATATGAGTGATTACCAAATTATACCATTAGACTCGTCTCGACGATACAAATCCTATGATATATAATGTCCAATAGAGATTTTAGGAATTTTCGAGCCTTTTTTTCTTAAAAATCACATGAGTCTAATCGTGCAACTGGTTTGTCAAGATTGTCTATGGATCAAATTCTGTGTACGAAAAGTTTAACTCCGGTTACGTCAGCTGGTTAACTTTCCACCTTTGTGGGTACAACTAGGAACAATACCGCATTCGAAACAGTAACTCGGATTAACAATCCGAGATGGAAACTCGGAATAGTGATTCGAGATGCTGATTCGAGATGGTGATTCAGAACACTGATCCGAGATGGTATCCGAGATGCACTGTTACAATCCGAGATGCTTCCCAAAGTCGAGATGCAATCCGAGATGAACACCTATGATCTGAGATGCACTGTTCTGATCCGAGATGCAACTATTTTGATCTGAGATGCAACCATTCTGATCCGAGATGCTTCTCTGATGATACGAAATACAACTTTGATGATCCGAAATGCAAGCTTTCTGTTCCGAGATGCTTCTCTAATGATCTGAGATGCACTTCCTCTATCTGAGATCCCTATTGTTTATCCGAAATAACAACAGAAACCCTAGAACATCCGTCAAAACTTCAAACAAGCCTTCAAAAGCGTCTAAAATTTCAAAATTTTCTACTGTAATGATTCCGAACAAAAAAAAAAAGAGCCGAATGCTCTGATACCAATTGTAGGTCCCCTAATCTATATGGATCTTCACAGAATTGTCTATCCAACCTAGTGTGCGGAATCCCCTAGATCAGATTTCATAGAAATAAACAAGAACAACAATCACTATAAACCCGATCTTTATTAATTATCTATCACAATGATTATAATCAATCTAGACCACAACAATTCTCTCTCCACTCTCTCTGAAGTGATCAACTGACAACCTTAACCCTAATGCAAAACTCTCTTTATATGGAGACAGGTTTGCAACTGGGCTAGGGTTTCACCACATGGACTACAAATGGGTCTAGGCCTAATTCAGCTACCACTCACTATAATGTGTCTGGTTTAGCCCATTCACTTCTAATCAACTACTACAATACTAAACCTACTAACTATTCATCGTTTTACTAATTACAAGATATCCAAAGACCAAATCTAAGCTGTTATCACAAATATGCACCAACAAGAAAGAGTTTTCGGCAGGAAAGGTTTTCGAAAAGTAAAAGATTTTCGAAAAAATTCAAGTTTTCGAGAACTTCACCCTTTTCAGGATCATAGACCATTCGAGAATTCAGAAGTTTTCGAGAATTGTTCACTTTTTGGGAATTCAAGACTTTAGGAATTTTTAAGACTTTTTGAGAATCCAACATTTTTCAACAAGCATAGACTTTTCGAAAACAAATCACTTTTTGGGAATTCAAGACTTTTTGAGAGACCTTTTGGACTTTTCAAACTTAAATTAATCTAAATTAATTTATATTGGTAATTAATCCACTAAGAATTGTAGGTCCCCTAATCTGTATTGATCTTCACAGAATCGTCTATCCAATCTAGAGTGCGAAATCCTCTAGATTCGTTTATCACAGAAATACGAGTAGGAACAACAATCACAATAAACCCGATCTTTATTGATTATCTATCACAACGATTACCATCAATCTAGATCCCACGAATTCACTACGAATTCTCTTTCAACTCTCTCTGAAGTGACTAACTGAGCAACCTTAACCCTAATGCAAAACTGTGTTTATATAGAGACAGGTTTGTAACTGGGCTAGGGTTTAACCACATGCTCTGCAAATTGGACTAGGCCCAATTCGCCTACACTCCCTACAGTGAGGGTCTTGTCTGTCCCATTCACTACAACTAACTATTACAAAACTAAACCTGTTAACTGTTTATCATTTTACTAATTAAAAGATATCCAAAGACCAAATCTAAGTTGTTGTTACAAATATGCACCCACAAACTCCCATTGACAATACCTTCATAAAACAACTTTGTCTTCAGTCTTCTTCCAATCTTCAACGTCTTTGGTCTTTGGATAGCTTGAGCTTTAATAGCTTCTGTCAGCAAAAGACTCCCCCTAAGCTGATGCATCCAATCGCCAAAGCTTCTAAATCGTTAGCATTTGAGTAAACTCCAGTTTAGCACTTGCATAGCAATTTTCAAACTCTTCAACTTTGTCTGCAATGTAGAAAGGAGGTTCTACCATGCATCCAAGCAAACTCCTCTTCACTAAACTTCTTAGCAACACACTGCTACGATCTGTACACTATAAAATAAATATCTCGAGAAACCATAAGAATTTTTCAACACAAGTTAACAAATTATTATCATTCAAGAGATGGTAAAACTGTATCACAGATTAAGCAAATTTCAAGTCAACCTACACACTTAAAATTTGAAGGACACTGAACCTGCAAGATTTTAAAATTTTGAACTCATC
The DNA here is from genome assembly GCA_947069175.1 of Scalesia atractyloides. Lineage (NCBI taxonomy): Eukaryota > Viridiplantae > Streptophyta > Magnoliopsida > Asterales > Asteraceae > Scalesia > Scalesia atractyloides. The sequence continues at coordinate 18,103,583 of CAMTDV010000116.1, read as the reverse complement.
TGCTTACACCGTCTCCCTTATCTATAACAACTCCTCCATGAACAACCATATTCCGTATGCTAAGAATTTACAAGTAAAAGAAAATCTTTTTGGATTTTCATATTTTCTGAAAGTAAATAAATAACAAAATAATAAACACTCTGTTCTTGTGAGAATCACCGGGAAGAAGATCATATCAGCAAAATCAAACTTGTTAGGTCCTAGAAGTGTGCGACTGACGCATCAAATATACGCAACGGTAACTGGGATTAATTGGGTTGGTTTGTATTAGGTTTGGATCTTTATAGGTCATTTGGGAAGGCCGTAGGCCATGTGGGCCAAGCAAGCCCATAGGCAAGCCCATAAGGGGCATGCCCTTATCCTAGATATATAAGCTAAGCTTATTCATTTGTAGGGTTAGACTATTTGGATTTCTCTTGAGAGAGCCTCCATCTTGGACCAGACGGTTTTGCTTGTTCAAGTAATAGAATCGTGTGCAAGATGTTAATGTTGATTTGTGTTGTTCTTCTATCTTTTTGGTTTTCTTGAATATCACCGAGTTTGGATTCCGCCCATCCTTGGTGATTGTGTGATATCGTTGTTGGATCCGGATTATCGGGACTTACAATTGGTATCAGAGCCTGTTGAACCTATTTCTAGGCTCAAATCTGATATCACACTGATTCTGTTTGGTTTCTGCTAAAAAACAAGCATTTCGGATCAACATTCAAGGATTCGGATCTTCTTGTTACATTTCAGACAGATTTTGGATCATTCTGCAACATTTCGGATAGATTTCGGATAGATTTTGGATTAATCTTTTGAATTTCGGATTCGAAATCGTTAAAGATCACGAAGAACATGAAGAAGATCATCCATCTCAGATTGATTCTGGACAACTGTTCATCTGCCTTCTCAACAACCTAATCTGGATTACTCGCATTCCGGATAAGGATCTGTTATTTTGGATCAGGTTTTCATTTCGGATTTGATCTTCATTCAGGATTTGATCTTTCATTCTGGATAAGTCTTTCATTCCAGATCAGGGTTTCATTCCGGATCTGTTTCTATATCTCGGATTATCTCATCTCGGATACCATCTCGGATCACTGTTCCGAATCACCATCTCGGATTAGCATCTCGGATCACTATTTCCGAATTCCATCTCAGATTGTTAATCCGAGTTACTGTTTCGAATTCGGTACTGTTCCGAGTTGTACCCACAAAGGTGGAAAGTTAATCAGCTGACGTAACTGGAGTTAAACGTTTTCGTACACAGAATTTATTCCATAGACAATGTTGACAAACCGAGTGCACGGTTAGACTTGTGTGGTTTTTAGGACCTAAAAAAAAGAAAAAAAAGGCACGAAAATTCCTAAAATCACTATCGGAGATCATATATCATTGGATTTGTATCGTCGAGATAAGTCTAACGGTACATTTTGGTAAAAAACAGTTTTCGGACACTTTTATCAGTTTTACCGGTGCGGTTTCGATTATCCAAAGATGTTTACAGCCCAAGTTCAGCAATCGAACATAGTTTTCAGCTCAGAACAAAATCAAAACCCAAACCTGTGGGATGAAATTAAAGAAAAGCTGAATGAGTTTATTGGAAACTACAATATTGATCCGGTTGCTGACTATGTGATGCGTTTGCTTAAGCGTGGGAGGTGAAAAGAAGAAGTAAGAAATGAGATGAATAGCATTTTGGGAGATGAAAAGACTCTTTTGTATCTTGGTTGTGTGATCATTTACAATCAAACCAAGATCTCCAAGATCTATACGCTAAATCAACATAGTCTCCTTCTGAAGAAGTGTCCGAACATAAACCTCAAGCCCAGCTAGCAGCAATTAGCAGCCCAGCACCCCAAACTCTACCTCAAGCCCAGACTCACGCTGACAAACCAAGCTCGCACACTGACACAGTCAACTACCTTTTGTGCACTGAACCTTGGAGGAATAGGGTTGTTCAACTCAGGGCACTTAATTCCAAAATGGCTAATGATTACAACAATGCAATGGCTTGGTGTATCAGCCTTCGAGAAAGTAACAAGTTACTCACAGAAAAGGTTGAAGCACAAAAGAAAGACATAGCTCAGCTCCACGTGGACGTAAATCAACAAAAATGTTGGGTCCATGATTACAAAACCAGATTAGATTAAAAAACCATGATGCGACTTGGTAAGAGTTGAGCTGGGATTTCTTACTTGAAAATATCCACAAAACGAAGCTAATATAAAGAAGTTTGATACATCCAGCAAGCTCGTTCAAGACGTGTGCAATGTGCAGCTGGCATACAAGGCGAACAAGGGGGAGGGTTTTGGGATTCAATCAGGTTGCCCCACCGTATAATCACAACTACACGACAATGCCTAAAACCGACGAAGATATTAAGAGAGCACAGAATATGGTGTACGGCAAACCCAGTGATTATATGTCAGACGCACGGGAACCATATGGTGCTATTGACACTTCTAATGATTCAACTGATGAAGAGAGAGCTGACGTGAACAAGGCTCCAAGTGCGCAAATTGAACAATCTGAACCATCTGCTTCTAATGAAAAGGTTCAGAGCAAGCTAAAAGAGCAGAAACGATAAAATCGGAGACGAAGAAAGCAGAAGTCCAAACGTCAAGGACAGTCACGCTTTCCAAAATCATCAGTGGGCAGCAATAGCCCTCGAAAGGCTGGTGTTGTGTAAAAATGCTTTTGTTAAGCCGGCCTTTAATGGCAAATTTGAAAAATAAGCTTTTGACCGTGCTAGCAAAGCTTTTGGAAAGGTTGGGGAGATTTCTGAACAAGTCTTGCAGTCTAAACAAAACAATAAGAATCCAAAGAAATCTCCACAATAGAAAAAGTCCCTTGCAAACGACAAGTACAAACATCCAAATTCATCTTCGTCTGCAAGAAACGTGCAACAAAATCAAGCACAGAAGGGATTAGTTCATCCTTCAGGGCCTGCAAGAGCAAATCAAGCTGATCAGAATGCTTTACATTAAAAGAGACAAACGTGCTTCAATTGCGGCATTCCTGGTCACATCGCTTGGAACTGCACATATAGTTCTCATTTTCCGTATCATGTTCAAAATCAGAGGTTACACCTAAGGATAACAATCGTTCGAAGCCGATGAAGGTATCACCACCTAAGGTAATGAAGAATGTGAATCCCAAGTTTAAACCATCTTATGGGGATTGGAATGTTGCCAAAAACAAACTCAAGGCTGTTCAGAAACAAAAAATATTTTTCTAAAACGACTAAACCTGAAACGGCCGAAGTTGCTCAATCAACGGCAGCAACCACGTTCGTTAAAACGAAACAGACTTGGAAACCAAAATCCAAAGCGGTAGCACCATCACCAATCCTTGAAACAAAAGGGGACTTGTGTCTGAAAGAAGTGTCTTATTTTGATGCTTCAGGAAAACCCAGGACCACGATGGCCTGGGTCCTACAGTCTTACTAATCTTCTTATTTTTCGGGAACAGCCAAGGAGGAGCTGTTGACAATCTCTGGAATGTTGATAGCGGTTGTTCCAGGGACATATCGGATAACATCTCACTGTTGCAAAAAGTTTTATTTTTTTACGAGTGTGATGTTTTCTTTGGAGGAGATGAGGTACGAAAAGATCAGCGTAAAGGTACAAATTTAAAGTTCGAACTTTAATTTTGAAATTGATGAGTCTTCAATCTAATGACTGAAGGGTTAAGCAAAAACAACAAAAATATTTTCTTTTTCTTTCGTTTAAAACTTTGTAAATACGTTTTCTTTATTAGGTAAATTTGTGCATAAAGTATGATGCATAAATTTAGGGAGAAGAGGACGATATATGTATATATGCATTGTTTGAGGGGGAGAAAATCAGAAAAATATAAAAACATTTGAAAAACAGAAAAATACAAAAACATTTGAAAAACAGAAAAATCCAAAAGGTCTTTTTGGATCAAATGGGAAATGAAATGAATATTCGTGATAAAGGGCGTGACTGACACATGTAAGGTGTCGCGGCTGAAAAGACCAGGATCTAATGTGATATGTCGGTAGGCTTAACGCTCAAAGTGATTAAAAGATACTAAGTGATATAAATATGACGAACTATGTATCTTGTGTGTAACACTCTATCGGCATATGATTTTATGGTCTTAAATCCTGTGTTGATAGATAGCAAACGTCTGAGGTTTTGGTTCTTTATGTTGTTTAGTCATCCGGGGATATCTTGGCTGCCCTTCTTTTGCATCCAGATTATATGCAGACCTAGGCACAGTCAGGATATCATTAAACAAGCCAAAATAGAAGGGCCAAAACCTTAAAAAGAAAGGAAATCTCATCATGAGAAAATTCCTTGAATGCAAACATACCACATAAGGTATTTGCCTAACCCTCATCAGATACTATTGGTCACTCTGTTGTACGAAAGTACTGACCTGTTCACCATAGTCTGATGTTGTAAAAGATAAAGGATGATCTCAGTATACTCACCTGCTACGATGAATCGTTGTGCTTACCTTGATCGCGTGGTATGTCATGGTATGGGACGCACGAGTATGATAGTAAAATACTACCTTAAGCATATCACGAAGTTGAAAAATGAAAGTTGAGCGTTAAAGTTTAAGTTGACAAACATATTGGCAATTGCTTAGACCAGTCTACCTGAGTTAGAAGAACCAGATGCTAGTCATCATCTGACAGTGATAGTACATTTGAAGAACTACCGGTGAACCTGCTTCCTTGAAAAAGAAAGATTGAAGAAGAAAAGAGCTGCTGAGGTTCCTCCTCTCACATTCTTTTTGACAAAGATGTTTCAAGCAAAGCTAATCAAGATCCTGGTATGAAGCTATCCACGAGAGCTAAAGAAAGAGACCTAGTGTTGAGAGTTCGTTGAAGTGTGAAGTCCAAGAAGTATGAGACTGACTTCCACAACACTTACAGCATAGCAACAACCATAGATTTTGTTGAAGACGTTGCTGAATTGATGCTATGAAGACAATTTGATACATCATCCTGGGGGGAGATTGTTAGGTCCTAGAAGTGTGAGACTGACGCATCAAATATATGAAACGGTCTATGGTAGTTAACTGGGATTAACTGGGTTGGTTTGTATTAGGTTTGGACCTTTATAGGTCATTTAGGCAGGCCATAGGCCATGTGGGCCAGGCAAGCCCATAGGCAAGCCCATGAAGGGCATGCCCTTACTCTAGGTATATAAGCTAAGCTTATTCGTTTCTACGGTTAAAATTTTTGGATTTCTCTAAAGGGAGCCTCCATCTTGTACCAGACAGTTTTGCTTGTTCAAGTAATAGAATCGTGTGCAAGGTGTTAAAGTTGATTCGTGTTGTTCTTCCATCTTTTCGGTTTTCTTGAATATCATCGAGTTTGGATTCCGCCCATCCTTGGTGATTGCGTGATATCGTTGTTGGATCTGGATTATTGGGACTTTCAAAACTGTTTTCACACTATTAGAGAATTCTATATGTAATGTTCATGAAAAGCAGTTCAAGATGATTACTAGTATTGTTTATCCACTTAAACAAAATACATAAGCATTTCAAGTACCATTACCTAGTGATATATTAAAGTTGTATCAGACTAATATATTAGTGTGTCCCACTTAAGGACATACCCCCACGATCAAGGTATGTATAAAGATTCCTCGTAGTAGGTGAGAGTACCAAAATTCATCCTTTTTGATTTACAACGTTAGATAATTTGTGATCAGGTCAGTACTTTCGTACAGCAAAGAGACCAGTATCCAATGAGGGTTAGGGCAAATACCAAATTTTGGTATGATTTATGCATTTTACACATTGTGAATGACTCTTTAGGAGAGCTTCATCAATTTATGGGATTTGGTATTTTAGCTCTTTTAAGATATCCTGGTTGTACCTAGGTCAGCATATATCTGGATGCAGCAGAAGGACAACCCTGATACCCCGGATGAAATAACGATATAAAGACCTAAAACCTCAGGTTTTAGCAATCAGTCAATGCAAGATGTAAGGTTATAAAACCATGCGCCACTGATATGTTACCCACTCATACCCAGTTCGTTATGTTTATATCACTAAGGTAAGTTGATTATTTCATATTTTTGCCTACTGGTACATCATATGATGAAGCTGCTATCACACTTAAGCAATTATATTTTAATTTCAGTGTGAAAGTCTAACTTGCTGATGTACTATCATTTTTTCTTTTCCACACAGTGAAAACTCATTTTTGATTTTCTATTTTTTATGTTTTGATTTTTGAAAAAACAATAAAATATTTACAAAATTCTTATGGAAAACTGGTTATTCAGGATTCCTCATCCCATTGAGTTCGACTAGATGTTCAAAACAAGCTCTGTCAAATGCTTTTGTGTAAAGATCTTCCAGGTTATCTAGTGTGTCCACTCGATGAAGTTAAATCAATTTCTTTCAGCACAATCTCGTATAAAATGATGACGCATGTCAATATGTTTTGTGTGACTGTGTTTTACGGGATTGTTTGTGACTGAAATAGTGTCATTATTGTCTATCATAATAGGAGTACGAGTGAAATTCAAACCGTAATCGTTCATCTGCTATTGTATCCAGAGAACTTAAGAGCAACAGCTAACCATAGCAATATATTCATCTTCACACGTAAAGGTAGACAGGAAAGATTGCTTCTTGCATTGCCATGACACGATCCTCCCTCCAAAGAACTGACAACAACCTGTGGTAGACTTTCTTGTTGATTTGCATCCTCCAAAGTCCGAATCAGTGAAAGCAACAAACTTCAAATCACTAGTAGCTGGATACCATAACTCAAGTTTAGGTTTCCCCTTTCAAGTAACGAAGAATCCGCTTCACCGCTTTCATGTGTGACTCCTTTGGATTCGCTTGATATTTTCCACAAAGACACACTGCGAACATGATGTCTGGTCTAGAAGCAGTCAAGTACATTAGAGAACTATTCATTGCCCTGTATTGAGTTGGATCAACATCCTCCACACTCTCATGATCTGGACCAAGATTGTGATTCTCCCAATAGGTGTGTTGAAAGTAGCCCAGTCCTCCATTTTGAAACGAGACAGAATGTCATACACATACTTCGTCTGATGTATAAACATCCCATCCTTCTTCTGTTTAACTTGCAAACCTAGAAAGTAAGACAGTTCACCCATCACACTCATTTCAAACTTGCTCATCATTACTCCTTGAATTGATGACACATGTTCTCATCAAATGACCTAAAAATAATATCATCTACATATACCTGTACCAGCAGAAAGTCTTCCTTCTTTCTTTTAATGAAAGTGTACTGTCAATCTGACCTCTTTCAAAAGCATTTTTAATAACTGTGCTGACAGTGTCTCATACCACGACCTAGGTGTCTGATAAAATCCATACAACACCTTATCAAATCGATAGACTCGGTCTAGGTAATCTGGATCAGTAAACTCATCTGGCTGTAAGACATACACACTTCTTGGACTTTCCCGTAAAGAAACGCACTCTTCACGTCAAGTTGGTAAACTTTGAAGCCCTTGAATGAAGGAAAAGCTAGGAACAAACAAATTGCTTCTAACCTAGCTACTGGTGCAAACACTTCATTGTAATCAATCCCCTCTTGCTGATTGTACCCTTTCACCACTGGTCGAGCCTTAGTTCTTGTCACGATCCCTCGGTCGTCTTTCTTGCATTAAACACCTACTTGGTACCTATTTATTTCTCTCCTTCAGGCAAGTTAACTAGCTCCCAAACATTTTGTCACACCCTGCCCCGCAGCGGAAATGGTAATCGGGGCATGATTGGGTTTTCATCAAAGCTCATGATATTTACTATAAAGTTTCATATTTATTATTTCCAATTTAAAAGGATAAATTGCAACAATCACATATACATACAAGCACAATATGTTTTAAATACAACATTCATGACTTCTTTATTTTTCTTCTACGGCAATTTCCTATGTGTTCCTTGCTTCAACATGTCCACCTGTATCATGTGTAAAAATAGGAATTTTGGGTCAACAAAAGTTGGCGAGTAAATCTTATTTAAACTTTTAAACGAATTAGTTATATTGGTTATTTAAATAAAAATGTGCATAAACCAAACATGAGTAAACGCATATGTAACTCTAGCCATAAACCACATATTATCTATCAATGCACACACAAGCATAACAAATGATGAACAATGAGATCAAGGCTCAATCAAACGGAGCCGATCTAATGAAGCACCTGATGCTCAACTCATCTCCAACAAGGAACTGATGGGCCTAATGAATGAATTGCATGAAACTGACCAAAATGTAAACACACAACACAACGAACAACATTTACATCACACGTTAGATCATATAATGGTAATAGCACAAGTGTTTGAATAAACGAACAACACATGATACACCCCAAAATATGAATAAAAGGGGAATTTGTAAGGATTCACTCACAGTGGGTGCATGTTCTTGATTGATGAAGAGTGCGCACGTGTTGAGGATTTAACTAATGAAGAAGACTAACCTAAATAATAATGCAATAATTCGATAAATATATAAAAATTAATATTTTGATCTAATACTTTTTGTTAGATTTTTAGGTTATTTTTGTGATATTTATTAGAGTTTTTAAGCCTAAGAAATCGTGTTTTGAAGTGTTTTAAATTGATTTTTGATTGAATATATATATATATATATATATATATATATATATATACAAAAATAGTATAGAAATGTAATAAAATAATAAAAAAATAAAAAAAAACTTTGTCAGACCTGACTGCAGGTGTGACCGGTTCGTTGACTTGTTTGACTGCGTGTGGTGAAACTCGAACTTGTGACTTCGGTTTACGTGCAGCAGCTCTTCTACTGATACGTGTCTAACCGAATAATCCTGATTTTTTTTTCTCTTATGCACTACTTACATTTATTCTAGGAAAATTGTTTATTAAAAGATTTAATCTTGACGTAATCGTTGAACCGGCGTGAAGGGCATGACTCGAACCCGCGACCTTAGTGTTATTTTACACCCATCCCTACCAACTGGGCTGGGTGTCTAAGCCGGTGTAAACAGATATTATAATATATTTATATACTTACTCGGTTAAATCATGTTTTTATTTAATAAAAAGATCTGTTATATGAACGAATCGTTGTAAGTAATGAGACTCGAACCCGGGTACTCTCGCTTGTGATGCACACAGTCAACCACTGTACTGTGTGTCTAACCCAGTTTATTCTTTTGTTTTAATTATTTTTATGTGATATCTCAACTTCATCTTTTTCATGGTTGCAATCCAGAAGACAAAACCCGATTATTAACCAATCTTCAGTTTTGATTAACATTATTATACCAAAAACAACCGAAATCAAAAGAAAATAAAATGGGTATACCAATCTGAGAATGTTATGAAGGTTTCGATTGGATTCTGGTGTGAGCAGGAAACTCCGGCGAAGATCTGTTTGTACATCAACTTGAGCGTAGAGGTTTTTGATGAAGGTTTGAGTGGATGAACGAGTTTAGAATGATTTGAAACCAGTATTTATAGGAAAACCCATCTTGATTTCAGTTTCAAATTTCAAGTTTTGATTGTTAATTGGAAAACGGTTTCTCATTGATTCAGATTTTGAATTATTCGGTGATGTCAATATCAATTATACGCGTTTCAATCATTAGGAAGGTAGTAAAATTTCTTTGTTTTGCGAAGATTGGGCTTGCCGGCAGTTTCGAGTTCTGTGGTTGTTGATTTGCAGGTTTTGACTTTAGTTTTATCATAAACATTATTTGTTTAAATCTTGAACACAAGAATGTGTGTGGTGGAGTGGTGTGAAGTGTGTGTTGATCCATTAGGGACCTAGGTTCGACTCCCGGTTACCCTTTTTTATTTCTTTTTTATTTTTATTACTTTTGAATCCAAATTACCTTTATTATTATTATTATTATTATTGTTATTATATAATTATTCATTAACTATAATTAACAAATTAAATAACTCAACTAAATAAATATGCAACGATCTTTGAATAAATACTTGATTTTTAAACGGAGCGGGTGTTTGAAATCCGTTTTACATGAATGTTACAGTATCCCCTACTTTTAGAAATTTCGTCCCGAAATTTAAGTAGTAGATGTAACTGGAAAATAGATGCGGGTATTTTTCCCCCATTGAATCTTCGAGTTCTCAAATAAATTCAGGTCCTTGATTCTACTCTCAACGTACTCTGACTAAAATATGAAATATCTCTTTAACAGAAAAGAGAGGTATGATGTTTGGATTTTTTAGTTGAGGCGGTAACGTTCCTAGTAAAGGTTGAATACCCTGCTACAGGAATCACTTTTTGATGCCTAAGATAAAAAACGTTGATACCCAGAGTTGATTGACTGGATATGATCTCATGCATAAGAGTTTTGAGAGAATTGATGCGTTGTAAAGATAAAGTTATATCACAAGACAAAAACTTCAATCATGACGATATTAAAACCTACACAGAACTTCTCATAACCGTCTGACAATGCTTTTGATCCTTTGACAATAATACTTATATATAGGAAGTACCAGTGGCGTATCTACCATATTCTTGTCAAATTTTCATTGGCTTTGTCAGTAAGTTATGATTAGTTCTACGTGACTTTAAAATCTACAAAACATAAACAAACACAACAGCCAAAGCTTGAGTCTTAAATCTGAAAGAATACATGACTGAATGACGACGGTACTTCTCTCGTTTGTTATGATGAAGGGGTCAGTCTATGAAAAAGTGAGACACGACCCAAATTCTTTGAATGATGAGAAGAGGTGAGTCGTGATGTATCATGCAATTTTTAAATTAAATAGTAGAGACATGTAGTAAAGCAATGATATCAATTAGCATTAAAATTCTTGGATACATAAATTCCCAAATTGAAACAGGGATATACAAAGATTGAGATTTATAGAAAACATTAAAAACTTGACGATTGGAGCGGAGTCTTGGTTCTTGGTGATGGAAGGCTAGTTGGATTGCTCGTTTTCACCGTTATTGACTTCCACTGGATTAGCGTTGATATTGTAAGCTCTTCCTCTTGCTGGTGGGGGTGTTGGGTTTGCTTGATTAACTGGGTTGGCTTGAGCTTGAGCGTTAATGATGTTAACCAATCTAGGGCACGTGTTTCTAAAATGGGTGGGGTCACCACAATTAAAGCAAGCTCGAACATATGGAACTATGGGGTATTGAGTTTGTTGATAGGATTAGATCATGTTTTGAGCAGGGGGTGGAGCTTGGTTTTGTGGAATGCGACAAGTCTTACTTAGATGACCATAACGCCCACAATTAGCACACAATCGACTGGGTATGGTAGGTTGATGGTGATAAAAGCAGGTGTTGCATTGAGGGTGAGGTCCAATGTAAGGTTTCTTATTTGGGTAAGCAGAGTTGGGTGCTACTTGAGTGATTGGGATAGCTTGAAGTGGTACGGCTTGTGGAGCTGGTTGATTGCCTTGAGTGACTGAGAAATTTTGTCCGTCTCGCTTTCTTTTGGTTGTGAGTTGGGAAGAGGATTCAATTTGGGTTGGGTTTGAGGTTTCGATTTGTGTTTTATCTTTCTTCTACTCATCTTTGAAGTCCCCATTCCTAATGTGGTTTTCAGTGAGCTCTGTAGCAAGCTCCATTGCTGCTTCCAAAGTTGCAGGTGTAGTACTCATCACAGGGTCCTGAATTTTTGGTGGAAGACCTGAATGTAGTGCTTGATCAAACGGTAGGAAGGGGTGAAACAATTTGGAACCATTTGGTTTAATTCGAGGAACCTCTTGTTATAGGTTATGTGATCTCCTTCTTTTTGCTTCAAGGAATAGAACTCATCCTCTAATTTCTTAATTTCACTTCTTGGACAAAAACGTCTAGTCATAAGCTCTCTCAATTCTTCCCAAGTTAGGGCTACAGCGGCCTCAGCGCCTCGTCTGCCCTTCTCAGCATTCCACCACGTGAGGGCTACTCCATACAAGCGTCCAGTAGCATAGCGCACTTTGCGGTCGTGGGGACAATCACAGTTGAGGAATGTACTTTCCATCTCCTCGAACCATCGAAGAAGAGAAGTGACTCCCTCAGTACCTTTGTACTTTGGAGGACACATGAGTTGAAGTGCTTATAGGTGCACTTGGTGGTATTTGGGGAAGGGTTGACAACGTTTTGACCTTCTTGATTGATTGGGTTGATGGGATTAGCCGCAAGGGCTTGTTGGACTTGAACTACAATATCGGGAAGTACGTCGGCCATTTGTTGAGCGATTTGGGTAGTGATGCGTTCGCAGGATTTTCGTGATCTCCTACCACTACAAGAGTGACTAGAACACATGTACAGGGAATACGTAACGATATAATGTGTTTGCCGTTTTAGTTGTCATGTGTCGTATTTAAAAATTAACATCCACAAACAAACAAAGAAAATAAATTGCTACATCCATAGGATGTCTTAGGCTTTGCTCATGTTTGGGCCCCCATTTGTCCCCATACTTGGCCTTGGTAGTCATGTGGGCCCCCATGACTACTGGGCTCTGGTAGGGTTCACATTGGTGTTGGCTTGTTAACATTCACACCACCCGAATGAAAATCGTAAAACATGATCGCAAAAGATAAGGTCGGAGGGTGTCTAGGTGTAGACACGGTGACAACTCAATATTGAGTTAGTTCATACGACGTTTGGTGTGGCATGCTTTGACCTAATAGGTCCTTCGTACTCTCATCGTTAGTCCCCAGGTAAGCAAACTAGTCCGTTATATTGGATTTATACGAATGCCAACCTAGACACGACGTTTCGACTACTGGTACTCGTACCCTTCCAGTTACTACATGCCCGTCGTAGAACTCACTTTGATGAGAGTGATAATGAAAACATCCCAAAATCTTGAATAAGGAAATAAGAATGCTTTAAATATGTGAGAATTGAAACGTGCGTGATGAATGTATATGTAAGCATGTTATGTTTGACAATATGTATAACTCATTAAGTATCACACAAAATGATAGTGGAAGTGCTTGCATGCATTTGTGTGTGTAACAAATATGAAAACAAATAAACATCATGAGTTTGCATGTAACCATAGAAGCAATTAAAATCTAATCGACTATAGTATAGGCTCTAAGGGTCTAATAACCTATCCTATGTCCCTCTAGTGAAAAGCTCTGATACCAATCTGTCATACCCTGACCCGCATCGGAAATGGTAGTCGGGGCATGATTGGGTTTTCATCAAAGCTCATGACATTTACTATAAAGTTTCATATTTATTATTTTCAATTTAAAAGGATAAATTTCAACAATCACATATACATACAAGCACAATATGTTTTAAATACAGCATTCATGACTTCTTTATTTTTCTTCTAAGGCAATTTCCTATGTTTTTCTTGCTTCAACTTGTCCACCTGTATCATGTGTAAAAATAAGATTTTTGGGTCAACAAAATTCGGCGAGTGAATCTTATTTAAAAATTTAAACGAATTAGTCATATTGATTATTTAAATAAAAATGTGCATAAACCAAATATGAGTAAACGCATATGTAACTCTAACCACAAACCACATATTATCTATCAATGCACACACAAGCATAACAAATGATGAACAATGAGATCAAGGTTCAATCAAACGGAGCCGATCTAATGAGGAAACTGATGCTCCATTCGTCTGCAACAAGGAACTGATGGGCCTAATGAATGAATTGCACGCAACTGACAAAAATATATACACACAATACAACAAACAACATTTACATCACACGTTAGATCATATAATGGTAATAGCACAAGTGTTTGAATAAACGAACGACACATGATACACCCCAAAATATGAATACAAGGGGAACTTGTAAGGGTTCACTCACAGTGGGTGCGTTTTCTTGATTGATGAAGAGTGCGCACGAGTTGAGGATTTAACCGACGAAGAAGACTAAGCTAGATAATAACGCAATAATTCGATAAATATATAAAAATTAATATTTTGATTTAATACTTTTTGTTAGATTTTTTAGGTTATTTTTTTGATATTATTGGAGTTTTTAAGCATAAGAAATCGTGTTTTGAGGTGTTTTAAATTGATTTTTGATTAAATATATATATATACAAAAATACTATAGAAATGAAATAAAATAATTAAAATATAAAAAAAACTTTGTCAGACCTGACAGCAGGTCTGACCGGTTCGTTGACTTGTTTTACTATGTGTGGTGAGACTCGAACTTGTGATCTCCCGTTTATGTGTACGCAACTCTTCCAACTGAGCTACGTGTCTAACCCGAAATAATCCTGATTTTTATTTCTCTTATACAGTACTTACATTTATTCCAGGAAATTGTTTATTTAAAAAGATTTAAATCGTTGAACCGGCGTGAAGGGCATGACTCGAACCCGCGACCTTAGTGTTATTTTGCACCCAACCCAACGAACTGGGCTGGGTGTCTAGCCCGGTGTAAACAGATATTATTATATATTTATATACCTACTCGGTTAAATCATGTTTCTATTTATTAAAAAGATTTGTTATATGAACAAATTGTTGTAAGTAATGAGACTCGAACCTGGGTACTCTCGCTTGTGATGCATAGTCCACCACTGGACTGTGTGTCTAACCTGGTTAATTCTTTTGTTTTAATTATATTTATGTGATATCTCAACTTCATCTTTTTTATGATTGCAATCCAGAAGACAAAACCCTATTATTAACCCAATCTTCAGTTTTGATTAACATTCTTATACTAAACAACCGAAATAAAAAGAAAATAGAATGGGTATACCGATCTAAGAATGTTATGAAGGTTCTGGTTGGATTCCAGTGTGAGCAGGAAACTCCGGCGAAGATCTGTTTGTACAGCAACTTGAGCGTAGATGTTTTTGATGAAGGTTTGAGTGAATGAACGAGTTTAGAATGATTTTAAACCAGTATTTATAGGAAAACCCATCTTGATTTCAGTTTCAAATTTCAAGTTTGATTGTTGGTTGGAAAACGGTTTCACATTGATTCAAATTTTGAATTATTCGGTTATAACTGATGTCGATATCAGTTATAAGCGTTTCAATCATTAGGAAGGTAGTAAAATATCTGTGATTTGCGGAGATTGAGCTTGCCGGCAGTTTCGAGTTTTGTGGTTGATTTGCAGGTTTTGACTTTCGGATTTATCATAAACATTATTTGTTTAAATCTTGAACACAAGAACGTTTGTGGTGGAGTGGTGTGAAGTGTGTGTTGATCCATTGGGGACCCGGGTTCGACTCCCGGTTACCCCTTTTTAATTCTTTTTTTTTATTTTTATTACTTTTGAATCTAAATCCTTATTTATTATTATAATTATTATTATTATTATCTGATTAGTTATTAACTATAATTAACAAATTAAATAATTCAACTAAATAAATATGCAACGATCTTCGAATAAATACATGATTTTTAACGGATCGGGTTTTTGAAACCCGTTTTACATGAATGTTACACCTTCAACTTCTTAAACTGAGCTAGTTCCTCTTGTATAGCTTCAACCCATGAATTATCTTTTAGAGCCATGTGAACATTCTTTGACTCCTCTTGGGAAATAAAGCAGCTATACAAACACTCATTTATGATCCTAGTCTTCTAAATAGAAGTAAATAAATAGGAACTTTCAATCACACCTCTTCTTCTCTGAACACCTGCAGCAGCATCACCTATGATGTTCTCAACTTCTTTGATCTCTGTTTGCGCGTGTAGTATCAATGCTGTCAACAACTAAATTATCTCCCAGATTAGATCCAATCTCCCCCTAAATGTTCTTATTAGCAAACGGAATAGTAAAATCCTCCCCCTAAATTGGTTCAGACTCACTATCACTTGAATCCTGTTGAGCTGCACTGGAGGAAGTTTCTGGAGCATCTGTCATTGATATACACGATCTAGGCATGAAGTCACCCTCTTCATCTTCACTGATCACAGTTTGAATCACTTGAGACTCATGTGCATTAGAAAAAACAGGAATATTAAATGATTTAAGAACGCTATCCTAATCATATAATATAGCAGGACCACTCGTTGATTGTTGAGGTGAATAACTAGTGATTTCAATGTTAAATACAACCTCAATTTTACCAGTTTTTAGATTAAAAGCCCTTTTATTTGGTGTTCCAGGCACATAACCTAGAAAGTAGCCCTAGTCAGCTACCTCACCGAATTTCTGTTTATCTTTATTTTGCACTATTGTGTAGCGTAATCCAAAAGGTTTAAGGCCTTTCAAGTTTGGTTTCTGGTTAAACATTAGTTCATGACATGTTTTGTTAAACCGTTTAACCGTTAAAACTTTGTTTAGGACGTATTAAGCTGTATTCACAGCTTCTCCCCAGTAAAGAATTAGAAGCTTTGAATCAGAAAGCATAGTCCTAGCGGCTTCAATCAACGTCCTATTTTTTCAGCTCAGCGACTCCATTTTGTTGAGGTGTTTAAGGACCAGAATATTGATGTTCAATTCCCTTGCGAAGACAAAGTGATCCAAAATTTAATTCTTGAACTTTGTGCCATTATCACTCATTATCCTCTTGATCCGTGCATCATGGACATTTTCCAATTTTGTAAAAAGATCTATTAGCATCTCCGTTGTCTCATCTTTTGTACCGAAAAAGAAAACCCATGAATACCGTGAGTAATCAGCTGTGACAACTAAACAATAGTACTTTCCACCTATGCTCCTTACGTTCACCGGACCAGAAAGATCCATTTGAAGTAATTCATAAGAGGCATCTATGGAATTTATTGTTTTGGACTTGTGAGTTTTCTTATGTTGTTTTCCCTTTTGACATGGAAGACATTTATCTTCCGCATGAAACCTCTCCACTGGCACCCCTTCCATTAAACCTTTTTTAATTATGAAATTCATTTTTCTGTAGTGGATGTGGGCCATGCGTCTGTGCCACAACATTGACTCAGCCTCAGATGCTTTTGACAATAAACGCGCCACCATAGTGAAAGAGTCCTTAGCAACCATGTCCATGACATAAATGTTGTTTCTCCTTGGCACCCTCATCACTATCCAATCATTCGGTATTACCAAACCTGGTTTTAACACCCAAGCTTCAGACTTAGTAAAATGGATCGAGTGACCCTTGTCATAGACTTGTGACACGCTCAACAGGTTGTGTTTAATCTGCTCGACATAGTTCACTTTGTCCAATGTAATCTTCCCGTTTGTCATTTTTCCTCGACCTGTAATGTGCCCTCCTTTAGCACCTGCAAAATTCAAATATCCACCATCTATATTCTCAAACTCAGTCAACAACCTCGCATCCCCAATCATGTGCCTGGAGCAGCCACTAACAACATACCACAAGTTGATAATCCTGCTTAGCAGCTCCTACACAACCCAACAAAAATTAGTTAGATTCTGGGACCCAAGCTTTAATGGTCTTGGGTCTTCCAGATTCATCAATCACCGGAACATCCATCCGATATCCATCACTCCTAACTGGAGTCTTGGATCTCAGACCTGTTGATGGAAATGATTTTTGATTTCCACTAGGTCTCTGGTCCTGAGGTTTCCTATACATATTTGGACTTTGTGACCTTTGGAAATTTTGGTTTTGATTCCATGAATTTCGATTACGATAATTTATAAAGCCATTGTTATAGGAATTTCAACTACCAACATTCTGATATCGAGTTTGATGTTGACCTTGACTTCTAAAATTACTTGATTGACCATTAAAGTTATTCATTCTTGGTGAACTACTTCTAGGTCTTTCATATCTACCTGATGTGGATTCAGGCTGAAATCTTTGTTGATTTCTTTGAAAATGAGGAACTTGGTGTGTTCCTTTTTCAGCCTTAACTACACAACCGCAACACTCTGTCGCTTGGTAGCAGATGTCTTCGGTGAGTGAGAAACTTCTTGCTCACCATCACCAATCTTTTCTGGTGATTTTTCTCTCTTTCGCTCAATCACTTGTGCTTCATTCTTTTTGTTAGGACAACAGCTAAATGTCCCTTGTTGTGACATTTGAAGCACGATCTTCTAGCTGAAGACTTCTAATTGAAGTCTCTGGTTTAGATTCATCAGGTGAAGATGATGATGATGCCCTTGAAGGATCTTGTTTAGTTTGCTCAATATCTGATTTTTCGTGTTTTTATTTTTTGCAAACTACACATTTGACTCTTTTTAAATAATAGTGATCTCTTCTTTCATATCACTCCCTTTAACAAAATCAACTTTTGTAACAAATATTTGTTTTTTTTATTCTTAGGGTGTGCATTCTTTGTTTCCAAAACTGCTTCCCTGTTATTATCCTTCTTGGCATGTTCAGACACATCAATATTCCCTGATGTGGAACTACTAAGTGTAGTTGACACAAAGTCTGTTAGCTCTTCTTCGTCTGGCAAGAAAGAATAGTCATGACCAAGAGGTGGTGGAACTTCATTCAAACCTTTGGAGCCCACACGTGTCTTGTTATTACTTTTCTTCAAGCCACTCATCATTTGTTTCATAACAAAATATGAATCTCTGAATTGATTCAATTTCTTTTCAAGTTCACAACTTTTCAGTTGTGCTTCTGAAAACTCTTTGCATTTTTCAGAAATCTCTTTTGTTTTCTCACTCATTGTATCATGAGCTAAGTCAATAATTTGAAGTTTTTCATTTAGTTATAGGTTAAAATATTGATTTCTTCTTCATAACCCTTAATTTTCTTAAAATATAATGACTCATTTCTTTTTATAAAAAAAGTTTGATTCTTTTACACTCGAGAGCTCATTTACCACTATGGTTTTATTTTGTTAACCTGTCAACTTCACTTTGCAATTCACGACATTTTAAGCAAACAGAACTACCAGAGTTAGAATCTACCTCTCCTGTTGATTTGCTTAGATCAGCCATGAAAGCAGCAAAATTTGCAGACATCTTCTTATCTGCAGCATTCTATTCTACATGAGATTTCATGTTTTTAGTTGTCTGATCATCATCAACTTTTTCAGCTACAGTCTCTTGCTCTACCTCAGCATCAGAAGTAGCAGGATCAGATATTCTTCCCTAAATGTAGTTCTCATATGAATCAATGAATGAAGCAAGGAGGCCAAATGATCTTCAGTAGCCATGACACTCAGAGGCATAGACCTTCTATTGGTGTTATTATTGTTGGATTGTTGTCTCTTTACCCCTGACGCTCCTCCTGAAGCAGCTACAAAACATACATCACCATCAGCATATTTCACAACCTGCTCATTTTCACATGAGAGAAACGCAGTTGCTGAATCGCTTGAGGCATTGTTGGAAGATGAAGATGGAATCCCTTTATAAATTCTCGAATCTTGAACCTGATCGTATCTAGTTTCCTTCTTCTTCATGTTGAGCTTATAATTTCTCAGTTTCCCAACAACCTATTCCAAGTCTTTATCTTCATAATCAACTTCACCCATTATTATAAGAGTATAAATATCCCATTTGACAGGTAAAGCATCTAGCAACTTTTCGTTTATCTCAACGTCCGTGTATCCCTCTAGGTCATAATTGTACATTTCTAACATTAGATGATAGTATCTCGTGATGATATCTTCAAGGGACTCATTTCTCATGCCTTTAATGACATTAAATTGCTTCTTCAGCAAATTAACTTTATTTTTCTTCACATCAGGATTGCCCTCATACCTCTTCTCTAGAGCATCCCACATCTCCTTCGAAGTAGTATATCGCTTGAACGTATGTTTGATGCCACCAGGCAACGACATCTTTATCACTTGAATGTATGTCCATGTGTCCTGATATTCTATGAACGCTTGAAATCTATCCTTCCATGTAAGGTAATTCTCTACCTTCAACATCTTTGGCGTTTTTTAGTCGTGCTTGCCTCATGCTCCATTCTCAACAATTCGTTCAAGTTTGACATATTCGACATTTTACCAAACCGGCTCACTAAAAACGTTTAAAAATTTGTCCGAAATGTGTGATTACCAAATTATACCGTTAGAGTCGTCTCGACAATACAAATCAAAATTGTTACGAATCAAATTTGTGTACGAAAACGTTTATCTCTGATTACGTCAGCTGGTTAAGTTTCCACCTTTGTGAATACAACTCGAAACAGTACCCAATTCGAAATAGTAACTCGGATTAACAATCTGAAATGGAAATTCAGAATAGTGACCTGCGATGCTAATCCGAGATGATAATTCGGAACAGTGATCCGAGATTAGCCAAAATCAATACCAAAAATCCTAGATGCACTGTTATGATTCGAGATGCTTCCTATTTTATCCGAAATGCTGGCCAATTTATCCAAAATACATTGTTTTGATCAGAGATGCAATCCAAGATGATCTGAGATCAACACCAATGATCCGAGATGCACTGTTTCATTAATGTCAATAACGTGTACAATCCTGAAACAAAACGTGCATGGCTTCGTCGTACACTCCACATAAACTGTTACAGACTCAAGACATAACTCCACTATATATAGACACTATCACTTCGTGCGAGTTGGCCTTGCCACTTCGTGCGTAGTGCACTTCGTCGAATTGAACAACTTCACTTCGTACGAGGTGATCATCACTCGTACGAAGTGGCTTACGTACATCTATAATCTAAATCTAACAACCGAAAGCCCTATTACAATGACACGACATGACCCTAAGACGTAGGCGATAGACATTCTTCACCAAGAAACGTACTATTCATGCGAACATACTATTCATGCTAGGAGAGTTGCGAGACTCCCTGAAATGGCTTTCGGATGATATGGAAATAAAAATATATACAAAAAACCCCAATTAGGGGCAACAATTACAATAATATATAAACTTTTCCGAAAAGTTTCTAAACACCTACATTGTCCGATCTGAACCATACACTAATAAATTCAGCACTTCGCAACATTTTTCAGCGTTCCGCGGCACAAACAAAGCTTGTGGATAATGTGAATTATCTTAAACGATATTAGGATATCGAATATTTATTTAAGATATTATTCCCGGTATCGTCGTGCACCTTCCGTATACTAACCAGTAATGACCCGACAATGAAACTAGAAGCTAAAATAACATCCTAACACCTAATAAACTAGTCTAGTGAACTAGTTAGAGTTAATTACCCTCTTAATTCATCATGAACACACTAATGATGCAAACACCAAGTAATCACCTAAATATCTAACTTAAGTTTCTAGCACATGTTACATTAGATATTATATAAAGAAAACACCATACTCTAGCCTACCCCTTCCATAATGCTAGATGATGATGTTGATGATGATGATGATGATGATGATGATGGATGGATGAAAGCATGGCTCATGAATCTTGAGTCATGACTTGGAAGATCTCGCATATTATAAACTACTAACACCTCTCATCACCTCTCATTCTTGCAACACTTCAAACAACAAACCGGTCTCTCTCTCTCTCCCTCCATAGTTACGGCTCAAGCACCTTTCTTTAAACTCTCCATCTTCAACCTTCAAAACATAAACACAAGCATTCACAACCCTTTAAAAGATGACCTCAGATGGTTCAAGCCTTGGAAGCATACTAGGAGCATTCTTCTCACCATTAGAGCTTCAAGACCTTCATACTTTCTTCATCATCTTCACCTTGTTCTTCCCTAGCCTAAGAGCTAGTTGTAAGATCCTTGAAACCCTTATTCATGCTACTTATACTTAGTAGATCATAAAAGTACACAATGATCATCTTAAAGCTCACTAAACAAATACATGAAACCCTAAAATTTAACATATAATTTTACATAATTATGTGCTTTATGGGTTGATCTTGATATTTAGTGTAATGTAGTTTGTTTATACTTAAAGATCTTACATAACTATACTTAAAAATGTGATCTAAACATAAAGATGTTTAGATCTTGCAAGATCACCATCTTTGAAGTTCATGAACTTTAACACTAGTCTTGAAAATGAGTTTTGAAAAATATAAGTTTATCAAGAAGCTAGAAACATGATTTTTAAAGTGATGATCTTAAAATATAACATAAACCAGTTTATGTTAAGTGGTTAAACTAGAAGATGAACATAAAAAGTATAATTATTTTTAGTGGTCTTGATAAATATAAAAGAAAAGTTCATGAAACTTGAAGATGTATGTGTTATATGCATGGAAAATTGATGTCTGGGAACTTGATTTGTGCTGATGATGATAATGAGAAAAAGAAGAGGTTTAATATACGTTTTAAAAACATGGAAAATGACCATAGTATAGGGGAACTATGGCGAAATTTTCTAACATTCTAATCATGATTAAAGTGTGGTTTAACAAGTGATTATCATGAATAAATGGGATTAGCAACTTTAATCTTGATTAGGCAAACTTGGATGAAAAGTTTACACTAAACACTTATGGTTATTTTTCTAAGTTAATGGAAGAGTGTGTGTGTGTATGTATGCATAGGGTGAAAAATATATATTTAGAAGAACCATCTTTGTGTATATACATATGTGTGTGTTTATGTGTATGTACTTATAAGCTAGGAAGCTAGCTTAACTAAATACATATATAGAAACACTTGAAAACACTAAATACTTGAAGATAACCAAGTATAAAGATACATATGGTTACATATATATATATAAATACGTTTATATTATATCCCTAAACATATATTCAGACAATGGACAATTCGAACCACGGACAAACAACATATATATCCTAAACCAACACTAATTATATAATAAATTAGGTAGAAACTAAAACATACCGTCACCAACAAAGATCGTTCGTATCGTTATGACGAGTAGCATACATACTTTACCAACGCTTGGGCATTTTCATCAAGAAAATATATATAAACGACTACGACAACGAGATTCTAAAAATCATATATTTTTATACACTTAGAAATATATATTTTCATCAATCTTAAAAATCTAAAAAATATTATATAAATAACTCACTAAGTGAAGATATACAAGTATAAGAATACGTACACTAAAACACTTAGTGAAATTGCAAGATTTCAAGTAATGCGCATGTACACATATACGTATAAACACGACATAAATACCCACAATAAAATATGCAAGTTAAGTATATACATGGTATATGTATACCTATAAATACACAAATACAATGGACGTGTACAAATACACTTGATGAAGTGTACACATACAAGAGGACACCATACATGTACACCGACATGAATGTGATGTTAAAATAGATATTTTTAACCAACATATCTACTAAATATATATATATATATAATATATATATATATGTTTGAAGAATATATATACAACTTATAAGATGAAACACCCGTGCGAGACATGGAGACACATATGGGCTAGGCCCACTTACACTCGTGCAAGGCATGAAGACTCATGAAGGGCGAGGCCCGTTCATACATTACAAGAATATATATATATATATATATATGTGTGTGTGTGTGTGTGTGTGTGTATGTATGAAGTGTGTATATATATTAATAACAAACATACAAATAAAATGCCAACGTATTTAAAACAACATGGGTTTACAAATAAACAACCAATACAAATCTAACGACATTCAAGATGAGCAACGTGTACCCGGTCTAGTAAAGACCTAAGTGTCTAATGAGTTAGAACACTTGTATGTTCCACTATGTTTTTGGATACCAACTTTAAAAGTACCTTTCTTACAGATGCAAAACTGTGAGTTCATGTCCCCCTTTTTTTTTAAACGATTTTTGGTTTTACAACTCTTGAGGGGATTAAACTAAGGAATGAAACACCTAGATCATGTGCATATAGGGTGGAACTTAAGCACCATTAATCACATATAGACGAGGAACGAAAGGAGTAGATGTATTTGTTTTTGGCGAGCCCCATTCATGGGTCCGTGTGGCTGCAAGAAGTGCTTTTGTGTCACAGTCAAGGTTAATGGTCACTAAATCGTCAAGGGTTGGATTGCTTTCTATGTCGGCACACATATTAATGTCCTTGCAAAACATTATTGACCAATGACTTCATAGACACTTTACATACCACACTTTTACATACGGATTTCTATACGAACTTTCAAATGTTTTTAAGATTCATTTGATATGAACTCAAATACATGAATTCACCAACTTTTGTTGACTTTTAAACTTACATTTATTTTAGGCAATTATGTGGATCCTTGCTCCGTTTGGTTTAAAGATTTCAAGGTTGTCAAGATTATGATGTCATCCCGTTTTGAAGAGTTTGGTTCATATATCTCGTCCTCGAGGGAGATATAGAATGCAAAGCCTTGGTGATTTAAAAAACTTACTTTGCACAAGTCTTTTGGTAAAACAGTATTAGTTGTGTTGCCTTTTTATGAACAACTATGACTCGTAACCTTTTACTTGGTGATTGAATGGATGAACATCTTGCATATTTTATTCATGTAGTTTGTTAACTTACATCGTATGCAATGAAAACTAATCAAGCTCCAACTCACTCAGTTCTAAATACATCTTTTGTCACCAAGCAAAATGAAGAAAAACTAGCACTTGTAGCTAGTATGATCAACTGTCTAAATGCTTTTCTTGCAGGTGACCTTACTCCTCCAGTTATGAGCGCTTTCGATTTAAATCATATTTATCTAGAAGATCTAGAAGAAATTGATATAACTTGGTAACTTGCAATGTCTTCTTTTCGAGCCAAAAACTTTATTGCTAAAACTACTCGAAATAACAGGGTTAAAGTTCGTGTGGTGACCTAAAGCAAATCTCAGGTGCTACAAATGTCATGAACCATGTCATTTTGCAAGGGATTGCAAGAAGACAACTAGTGAACTGTATCCTAAACGAGCAATGGTTCCTGTGTCCAATACTAGTGCCTCATCCTCATCTAGAGCGAATAATAAAAAAATATGCTAATTGCTCGGGAGCATAATGTTTTTACTTAGTCTGATCAGATGAGTGCCTTGAACCTTACTAATCCAACCCCAAATCAGCAAGCACTCACGGTGCATATGTCTAACGAGAGACTTACTCTTGATGAGGTATATTCTTGTTTATGTACTACTGAGTGCAGGGAAAAAATTTCCCAATACAGGGAACACAACTCTACTTATCTTGAGGAATTCAAAGACCTAAGAAGAGAAAATTATACTTTTAATGAAAATCAAAAGAAGCTCTACAAAAAAAGTGAAGCTCAAAAGAAAGATGTTAACAATTAAAAAAGGTACGAGTGGTCTAGAATGTTGGAACAAAGATGTTCAAGAAAACCTTCATTCTAAAACCACTGAATTAGATGCTTCGAAATAAAATTTCAGAAAATGAAATAAACATTAAAAACTTTGAGACCTCAAGCAAGTTGCGCAAAATATATGTGATGTGCAACTTGAATATAAAGAAAAGAAGGGGATGGGATTAGGCTTTCACAAGGTTCCTCCACCATATAATCATAATTATACAAATATGCCTTTAACTGATGAGGAAATCGAAAATGAGCAACACATGGTGTATGGAAAACCAACCCAATCCCCTCATATTCAAATATAAGCTCCCAAGTCGACTCCTATTCGGATATTAGCCCCCAAGCCGACTCCCATGAAGTCGAATTGTGTCAAAGCCAATGAAGCACCTATCCAAAACCAACCTTGCCAATCCACTTATGGCAGGATACCTGATGCTAAATCAGTTACTGATTCATCAGAAAATGTTGGACCTGATAATGTTTCATCAACTGAATCCAATTGTATTAAACAAGACTGTGTAAGTGATGCTAACTCATCTAGTTCTTGTGTAGATCATGTGAAAATTGAGGATTGGACTGATGAGGATGATGAACCATATTTTGATGCATCTTTTAATTTTTCTAAAGACACTTTTAATATGTTTGACATAATGAGACTTGCGGTTGATAATCCAACCAAGAACCTTTCTGTTTGTAGTGATTTTAATTCGTTGTACTTTGATTCTTCTTCTACCATTGAAAATATTTCATAGGAGAATTCTAGTGCTTCATCTGATGAACATTTTTTTTCAAAACAGGTTGAAAGTAAACACTAATTAATGATTCACTTGGGATACTTGTACATCATCTGATGGACCAAAACTCACTGAACAGGTTGATGAAACTATTGTTGAAAATGTGTTGTTAGAAACGTCTGATTCTACAAAAAGGATAATAGTGCCCAAATCCTGTTGTACCAAGCCAACAAGTAATATGAGTAGCATAGCTTGTTCACAAAAACAATTTATCAACTGACAACAAAGCAGGATAACAATCAAAGACCAAAATTAGGGATGTGAATGAATGCACTCACTCATGTGCTAGTGTTTGTGAGCGGGAAAAGAAGCAATAGCATGTACATAAACATCAGGCATAGAGAAGATCATCATGACCTTCAAGCGCATCGGAAAGCTCATTATGTAAAATCTCACCGACAGAGCTAAATGCGTTTAAAAAAAACGCCAACTTGTTTTAATTGTGGCATTCCTAGACAAATTTCTCGAAATTGTGTCAATCACCCGTGCATGTCGTATAATTCTCCTCGAAATGCTCAATATCGGAAAGCTTCACCTAGTAAAGCTTTCAATAAGCAAGATACTCAGGTCAAGTATTCTGATGGTGATTGGAATCTAGCAAAGAAACAAAATTTAAGAATGTTTAGTCAGAAAACCAATTTTTGAAATAATCAGATAAAAAAGAAAAAAAATATCATAGAAGTTTTCTAATCAAACGACAAAAATCTAGAAATCTAAGTCTCTTGCTAGTCAATCATACAACTCATCATAGACATCTAAATCATGACTGTCATCCTCAACTTCAATACCATCGACTGTGTGTAGAAATGATAATAGTCTGATTTTCAAAGAAGTCACGTATACATATACTCATGACAAGGGATTTCCCATATTTGTTATGACCTGGGTACCAAAATCTTACTAATCCCATTGTTTATGTAGGAACAGTTATGGAGGACTGTCATCAAACTTTGGATTGTCAATAGTGGTTGTTCCAGGCACATGATAGAAGACATTTCCCAACTTCACAATATCAAAATATTTGATGCAAGATATGTCTCATTTTCGAGAGGTGAAGCAAGAAAGATCACTATGAAGGGTACTGTCAAGAATGGAGTTCTAAGTTTCGAAGATATTAATTATGTTCCAGAGCTAAAACATAATATTTTGAGTGTATCCCAAATGTGTGACAAAGGGATAACGGTTTTGTTTCACATAGAAAGGTGGTTTTGTATTGAAGTAAGGAATTGTTATTCCTGAAGAATGGTTTCTAGTGAAGCTGAGAGAATGAGGAACGCATATGTCATTGACATGAACAAGCGACAACTGAAGAAATCACTTGCCTGTTCTCTGTAATTTCAAAACATGATGCAATGTTGTGGCACCGCCGTTTCAATCACGTCAATATGATAAACTTAAATTGACTTACCAAAGGAGGTTTAGTCAGAGATTTTCCAGTTGGAGATTTTATGATGGTAGAAAATCATGTATACTGTACTCTTGGTAATCAGCATCGAAAGTCGCACAGGCCTAAACTCATTCAGTTAACTAGCGCAATATTGAACTTGCCATGGATTTTTTTACTTTAGTAAATGTGTTGAGTATCAAAAATAAGGCTTATTATCTAGTTTTTATAGATGATTTTTCCCGATTTACTTGGGTGTTTTTCTTGGCACATAAAGACAACACAACTGAGTTGATTTAGAAGTTTGTCATGCTAGTCGAAAATCAGACTAAGAAGAAAGTGAAGATTATTCGATGTGACAATGGAACAGAATTCAAAAACGCAAATTAAATATGTTCTGTTCAGAAAAGGGAATTGATCATCAGTATAATGCTACTAGAACTCCTTAACAGAATGGAGTTGCTGAAAGGAGAAATCGAACTCTCATTGAAGCTGCTCGTACTATGTTGGTAGAGTCAAAATTGCCTATGTTCTTTTGCGCAGAAGCAATAAACACAATCTGCTTGGTTCAAAATCAGGCATTAATCAATGAACGTCATACGGAAACTCCATATGAAATCATTGACGGACGAAAACCTTATGGAAAACATTTTCAAACTTTTGGTTGTCCGTGTGTATTGTTCCATGTGAATGCCCAAGAAAAAAGTAACACCCCGATAGCGTAAAACAACAAACCACGGCGGAAACATCGGGAGTCATGTCACAGAACTATTGTTTTACAACACATGGTACATAAAGTTTTGTATTATTGAATTTAATTGTTTACATTGTCTTGGGAGAATGAAATAAAAAACATAACAATTGTCTTGCAAATTTTAAAATGACTAAGGCCCAAGTCTGTCCTATGTGAAGCATGGTTAAAGTTAAACATTAGCTCCTGAAACATATGTGAAAATAAAACGTCAGCATAAAAATGCCTGTGAGTAACAAAGGTTTTGTGATGAAGATTCATGGCTCTGAAAGTTAAAAGAAATGTTCAACTATGAAAAAAAATAGCCATGATCCTTTACAAAAATGTTTCTTTTATGAAATTTGTTGATACACTTTATGTCCATCACTGTGCGAATAGGCTAGAAAGAGTGTGTATTGAATATTGTATACATTAGATACGAACACACGACACAAGTGCAAAAAGAACTGGCTCGTACGAGTGACAATGTGTCTCGTAAGAGTGAGTTTGTTACTCATACCAGTGATAGCATCTCACTTGTACGAATGACACTTCGTACGAGTGACAACCTGCTCGCTTTGCACGAGCTGCTCATATCTATATATAGGTGTTGTGTGTTCATTGTTTGTAAGTTTTGGAAGTTCCCTGAGGGGAACGCTGGTGGATTCTCTCTAGGAATTTCGGGAGCATGACAAGATGTACACTCTTTCGGTATGAATGAATGAATGCTTCCGCTGATTCTGTCTCAACTCCTTTCTATATCGTTCTACCAAATCGATACTATTACACACCCAAACTTCCGTCTAGAACCACCGTCATAAGGACCACAGTTGGTATCAGAGCTACGGTATCGATTCATTCAATCTAACAGTTGATGAATCACCTACGCTCATAAATTTTGGACGTATGAGGGGTTTTAGACGTAAAACATCAAATAATCGGACGACCCAAGGACATAATGTAAAATTGATAACGTAGGATTGTTAGAAGATGATTCGACCAGATCTGTGCAAAAATCATGTTGAAATTCAAAAAATGAAGATTCTGGATCGAAAAGACGTAATGAGTTTCGTTCATACGAGTGAGCCTCTGTGGCTCGTACGAAGCACCACTCGTACAAAGTCCAGCTCGTACAAAGTCCAGCATTTTTTGATCGTATCAACGAGACGAGTGCCAGAAAAAATTTGGTGATTACAATTTTTTTCAAGATTTTAACGTCTAATTCGGGTTGATCGGGGACATTGTCTAGAGCTTCAGAGTATAGATTTGATGATACGGTAACAAATTGATGAAGATTTTGGGGTAGTCACTGATACCCGCGCAAAACGTTGAACACCTGGTGTAGTGATTATTAATGGGCCTTAACGTTAAATCAGCATTTGATCAAAACTACAATTTTGGGAAATTTTAGCAAAATTTGAGTACCATATGCTGTAGTCACGCCATAATCTTCATTCTCAAAAGAACTTAAGACGTCAGAATTTGCAAAAAATGAGGGGGAATAAAAATTTTTCACGTATATGTTAAAATTCCGGCATTTTTGAAATTCGTGACCATGCAACAGTATCAGGGTGGTTTCGACTGCAGATTATCTGGGTTACGTAGAGGATCAAAGATTCATTAATAATGAGATAACGTTTATGTCTATTAACGAAATAGACTATACATTTCGAATGTCATGATCAAAAGATGTTTAGAATTTCAGTTCATGATACAGATTGATGCAAAAGGGTTAAATGCCTGATCCCCGATGTGGAATTGGAAGCACATACGACTACTTATCTTTAACTCTGCAAGGCAAATGAACTGTTTTTTGGACTAACCGCCCGGAAACAAGGATGTCTTGTAGTTTTAGTTGCCCCATTCCAGATGAGATAGCTATACATCTATTATTGTGACTAAAAAGGAAGAATGTGTTTCTGATCGCTGAAGAATGTTTCTCAGATTCGATTTGTCGATTAGCTGATTGAGAAGATTACCGATTTGCTAATCAATCGTGATTACAGAAATCAGGATTTCAGATTTACGCGGATGTCTATTGATTTGAAGTTTATCGTTGTGGGAATTCGAATTTTATCAATTGCCGGTTGGGTTTTGAAGATCAGAGGATCGAGCATCGGAGGAGTGTGCTAAACCAAACACGGATGTGGTTAACGTCGAAATGGGGAAGCTGTATTGATTAATTTCAAGTTGGTGATTATTCGAAGCACATACAACTTCTTATCTTTAACTCTGCAAGGCAAATGAACTGTTTTTCGGACTAACCGCCCGGAAACAAGGATGTCTTGTAGTTTCAGTTGCCCCATTCCAGATGAGATAGCTATACATCTATTATTATGAATAAAAAGGAAGAATGTGTTTCTGATAGCTGAAGAATGTTTCTCAGATTCGATTTGTCAATTAGCTGATTAAGAAGATTACCGATTCGCTGATCAATCGTGATTACAGAACTCAGGATTTCAGATTTACGCGGATGTCTATTGATTTGAAGTTTATCGTTGTGGGAATTCGAAATTTTATCAATTGCCGGTTGGGTTTTGAAGATCAGAGGATCGAGCATCGGAGGAGTGCGCTAAACCAAACACGGATGTGGTTAACGTCGAAATGGGGAAGCTGCATTGATAAATTTCAAGTTGGTGATTATTCGAGAAATCTGTAGATAAAGCAAATCAGAGGAGGTCTTGAACCATGTAAACGAAGAGCTGAAGATTAATTTATGGAGAAAATTATTTCAGGGGAATGTTGCTTAAAGTAGATAATGCAAACCCGGATCATCAATCAAGGGGGAATTTGTTGACGCATTCTAAGACATCGACAGATACCTGATTGAAGTTGCAGAATATTCAAACACAACGCTTAGATTTCAAGATCAAGATCAAGCTTCGACAGTAACGTCCAAGGGGGAATTTGTTGATGCACTTTATGTCCGTCACTGTGCGAATAGGCTAGAAAGAGTGTGTATTGAATATTGTATAGATTAGATACGAACAGAAGACACAAGTACGAAAGAACTGGCTCGTACGAGTGAAAATGTGCCTCGTACGAGTGACAATGTGCCCCGTATGAGTGACTTTGTTACTAGTACGAGTGATAACATCTCACTCGTACGAATGACACTTCGTACGAGTGACAACCTGCTCGCTTCGAACCAACAGCTCATGTCTATATATAGGTGTTGTGTGTTCATCGGTTGTAAGTTTTGGAAGTTTCCTGAGGGGAAACGCTGGCGGATTCTCTTCAGGAATTCCGCCAGCCAGACAAGATGTATACTCTTTCGGTATGAATGAATGAATGAATGCTCCCACTGATTCTGTCTCTACTCATTTCTATATCGTTCTACCGAATCAGTGCTATCATATGCCCAAACTTCCATCTAGAACCGCCGTCATAGGGACCACAAAATCATATGAAAATCAAATATTTAAAAGAAATGATGCATGGCTAACTTAATAACCAAAATAACCCGTGCCTTGTATAAAATATGTCATGTCATAAATTTTTTTTGGTGTGGTTTAGATAATGCTAAGTTATGTAATATAATGAAAGCA
The DNA here is from genome assembly GCA_947069175.1 of Scalesia atractyloides. Classification (NCBI taxonomy): domain Eukaryota; kingdom Viridiplantae; phylum Streptophyta; class Magnoliopsida; order Asterales; family Asteraceae; genus Scalesia; species Scalesia atractyloides. The sequence goes on along the minus strand of CAMTDV010000116.1, from coordinate 18,072,061 downwards.
CTTATATATAGGAAGTACCAGCGGTGTATCCACTATGATGTTATCATATTACACACGTCTCATCATTTAAATCACTTACCATGAGCCAACAATTGAGATGTCTTGTTTAAACCAATGTCATGTATAAACCAAATGTCTTTTATAAACAAATGTCGATGTATAAACCAATGTCTTGTATGGCAAACAAAAGTCTTGTTTAAACCATAAAATAAATGTCTTGTCTAAAATAACCAACATCTCTTGTATAGGACAGGTGTTTTGAACAAACAAAGGTCTTGTTTAAACAAAAACTCTTGTCTTATAAATCAATTGCTTTTATTGTGTAGACACATATATATGATTGTTGGTGAATACATTCAAACCTTGTTGACTGTCGGATAAACCCTTATTAAGAAAAAGGTGTATCAAATGTTCATCGGATTCTGTCATTCCCTAAAGTTACTTCCAAACAAACCTAGGAAGCGGGACCGGGATTGTCAATCCTATGGTACCATTACATACTACCGGTCGGCGTGATCAATGTTAATGAATCTATCATTGTATATTCAACGCACCGATATTGTCTTGAACAATGTAAGCATGTCATGAAAATGTTTTGAAATCATGTACTTGCATACTAAATCAATATACCAAGCAAAAATGTCTTTGAAATCATGTACTAGGTATGCTAAGTCAATAAACAAAGCAAAAATGTCTTTGAAATCGTGTACTATGTATGCTAAGTCAACATACGAAGCAAAATGTATTTGATATCATGTACTAGGTACGCTGAGTCAACATACGAAGCAAAAATGTCTTTGAAATCATGTACTAGGTATACTAAGTCAACAAACGATGCAAACATGTCCTTGAAATCATGTACTGTATGTACTAGATAAGCAAAACATGTATAATGTCATGAGAACAAGAAAGTAGTGATAGGCACATATGAATCACCCCAAAACATTTGAAAATGTAAAAGAGGGGGGCTATGTATTCACTTGAGATAGAATGGGTTTCTAAGTGCTTTCGCCCGTAACGACTTGTTAATATGGTTTACGCCACTTTAACGGGTCGCAAGCGTAACTATGGGTTTTGATGTTAAATAAATCCTATGATGAGTCTTATATGTCAAAAAAAGTTTGATTATGTTATAATAATAGTTTAGATGTCAAAACTATGGTCTTACATGTTTAAAACCATTTATGCGCCAAAAAGGTTTTTTCGGCATTTTAAATTACATAAAATCGACTCATCATATAACTAACCAAATTATATGACTATAAGGTATAACCTTAGAGGGTTATACCCTATATTACAATGGTCATAAAAATGCGCCTGATCGAACCCTAAGATTGACCAAACGGGTCAGATTCGAAAGTCAAAGCGGTAGTAAACCCGCTTGACTTACGACTACGAAATAAGCACTAAACTAGAAATGATGAGTAAGACATGTTTGAACATGTCTAATAATGTTATAAAATTTATTTTGTGTCAAAACCTAAATTTTAATACCCAAAAACGTTTTCGTTGTAAAATACATTTTTATACATTTTTTTTACTTTTAACTCGTAAAACTTTGACTCGTCATCTCGCCTACTAAACATGGTAATCAAAAGCTGCAATCGCAAGTGATTAATACCTTCGTGATTACGATCACGTTGCAAAGTTCAATTTGAACTTTGACTTAACCAAAATGGTCAGAACCGAAAGTCATACAGGAAGCCAAACTGTTTGACTTTTAGCTTAAAATAGCTAAAATAATGAAAGAACTAGAAAGAGTACTTACTTGTGTTGAAGAACACTTTCAGAACTCAATATAGGAGGCTTCCAAAGGCTAGATACAAGCTCCAAGAAGAATAGAAAGAAGAACTTCACACTTTGCGTTGAAGTGTTTTGAAGTGGTGTGAAAAAAATAGATGAATCAAAGGGTATTTATAGTGTTTTAAGATCAAGGAGGTGATGACAAGTGTTACCAAGTGTGGATTAGTGTCCTAACATATGTTAGCACCAAATTAAGTGTGGCACAATGAGTGCATGGTGTCAAAATTGGAGATAGGTGGCCAAACTCGTTAATGTAGCAAACGATGTTTTTTTTTGACAATTTTAGCCCCTTGACTTGTATTGTCGTGTTTTGTCATTTTTAACCACTCTTAACCTAATATTTAGGTTATATAAAGGTGTTAAGGCATGTGTAACTTGGATTTTTGTCCGGAAATGTCATGGATGTATGTTCGTTCGATTGCACGGTTACACGTTTCGTAAATAAAGTATAAAACTTTATCGAACACGAAAATGACCGAATTTGTGCAATGATTGACATTTTTGCAGTCCTACCAATAAAATGCAAGATTTTATTGAATACTAAATGTCCGGGATTGTATAATGATTGATAAATATACATTCTCGCAAATAAAACACAAGATTTTATTAAATACGAAAAAGTTCCGGAATTGTTCAATGACTAAAAATGTACAAATGTCACAATCTCCCCTACTTAAGGAAATTTCATCCCAAAATTTAATTAGAGGAAAATTGTGAGAAAAGATGTGGGTATTTTGCCTTCATTTGATCCTCTCGTTCCAGGTAAACTCCGGGCCACGTTTGGACTCCCAGCAAACTTTAACAATCGGTATGCGTTTGTGTTTGAGTTTCTTGACTTCACGGTCCAATATTTCCATAGGTTCTCGACAAACTGCATTGTCTGACCAATGCGAATTTCATCAAGATGGATGTGGAGTTTTTATCAGCCAAACACTTTTTCATATTGGACACGTGGAAAGTTGGATGAACATTCCCAAGCTCAGGAGGTAGCTCAAGTTTGTAGGCCACCTTTCCGATCCTCTCAACGATCTTAAATGGTCCCACATATCGAGGTGCAAGTTTTCCTTTCTTTCAAAATCTAATCACACCTTTCCAAAGGGATACCTTGAGAAAGACGTGATCACCAACTTGGAATTCTAAGGGCTTACGTCGCTGATCCGCATAACTCTTTTAACGGCTTCTAGCTGTCAAAAGGTTATCGCGTATTTTCTTAACCTTGTCTGTAGTCTCTAGAATGAGTTCTGGTCCGATGAGCGGAGCTTCACCAACCTCATTCCAGCAGACAGGTGAACGACATTTTCGACCGTATAGAGCTTCGAAAGGAGCCATGTTAATGCTGGAGTGATAACTATTGTTGTAGGAGAATTTGATCAAAGGTAGATGCGAATCCCAACTACCACCAAAGTCGGTCACACAAGCTCTAAGCATATCCTCCAATGTTTGGATCATCCTTTCAGATTGTCCATCCGTCTGAGGATGATAAGCAGTGCTCAAGTTAAGTTTGGTTCCCATGGCAGATTACATGGTCTTCCAAAAGTGAGATGAGAATCAAGCATCCCGGTCCCATATGATGTTCAAAGGAACACCATGTCGAGATACTATCTCATAACTGTAGATCTTCGCAAGTTTGTCAGCAGATAGATCCTCACAAATTGGCAAAAAGTGTGCTGACTTTGTTAAACGATCAATGACTACCCAAGTGGCATCATAACCTCTAGAAGTACGTGGTAGTTTGGTGATGAGATCCATAGCAATATCTCCAAACTGGAATTTCTGGTTCCTCAAGGAAACTAGATGGATGTTGATGTTCTGCCTTAACTTTAAGACAAGTTAGGCAGCTGGATACGTATAAGGCAATATCCTTCTTCATACCCTGCCACCAATATTGGGTATGAAGATCCTTGTACATTTTGTCTGCGCCAGGATGAAATGAATAACGAGATTTGTGAGCCTCATTCATCAATAGGGTGTGGAGATTGTCTTGGCTTAGAACCCATAAAGGGTTTATGTAGTAGAGTAACCCATTGTCTTTTGTTTCAACCTGAAGCTCGAGATAATGGGGCAGTTCGTTTTTCAACAAACCTTGGGTTACACAAGTGCGTTGGGCTTCAAAATACGTGTTTGGATATTAGATCGAACTTGAATACAGTGTAGCTTGACACGTTCATTATGACTAAGAGCATCAGCTACGACATTTTCCTTACAAGAATGGTAGCGAATCTCGCAGTCATAGTCATTTAGAAGTTCATCCCAATGTCGTTGACTCATGTTTAGTTCTTTCTGATTAAGAATGTGTTGGAGACTTTTATGGTAAGTGAAAACCATACATTTTGTACCATAGAGGTAATGTTTCCAAATTTTGGGAGCGAAAACAACGGCACCTAACTCAAGATCATGAGTTGTGTAGTTCTTTTCGTGGATTTTCAATTGTCTTGATGCATAGACTATGACTTTGTCTCTTTGCATGAGAACACAGCCAAGGCCTAGATTTGATGCATCACAATATACGACAAAGTCGTCGTTGCCATTGGGTAAGGATAAAATAGGAGCATTACAAAACTTTTGTTTCAAGGTCTGAAAAGCTTCTTCTTGTTTGGGTCCCCACTCAGAAGGTTTATTCTTTTGAGTCAAAGAAGTGAGGGGAACCGCAATCTTGGAGAAGTTTGCGATAAAGTGGCGGTAATAGCCAGCTAGACCAAGAAATGAACGAACTTTGGTAGGAGTAGCAGGTGTACTCCAATCCCTAATCGCACTGATTTTGGCGGGATCTACATGTATAACTTGTTCGTTGACAATGTGTCCCAAAAATTGAACTTCCTTCAGCCAAAATTCACACTTGGAGAATTTGGCATAAAGTTGTTCTTTCTTTAGGAGTTCCATTGTTAGACTAAGATGACGTTTGTGATCGGCTCGGGATTTCGAATAAATCAAAATGTCGTCGATGAAAACAATGATGAACTTTTATAAATAAGGTTCACAAACCTATTCATTAAGTCCATGAAGACGGCATGAGCATTTTTCAAACCAAAGGGCATGACAGTAAACTCGTAATGGCTGTATCCAGTGCGAAAAGCAGTTTTGGGAATATCTTCATCGAGTACACGAAGCTGATGATACCCAGAACGCAAATCAACCTTGGAGAAACATGTAACACCTTGTAGTTGATCAAAAAGATCATCAATACGAGGTAGGGGATATCAATTTTAATCGTGATTTTGTTGAGCTCACGATAATCGATGCACATGCGAAATGATCCATCCTTCTTTTTCATGAATAGGACAGGAGCGCCCCAAGGTGAAGCTTGGACGCATAAATCCTTTGTCTGAAAGTTCTTGGAGTTGTTTTGACAACTCTTGCATTTTAGACGGTGCAAGACGGTAAGGGGATTTGGCAATTGGGTTGGCACTGGGTACAAGGTCTATACGAAACTCGACTTAACGTGCTGGGGGTAAACCAGGTAGTTCTTCAGGAAACAGCTCAGGAAAATCTCGAACAACGGGGATGTCTTGAATACTCTTACCGTTGCTTTTCTCATCTATGATTTGTGCCAAAAAGGCTAGATAATTCTTTCATAGGTGGTTTTGGGCTTGGGTACATGTCATGAGTTTAAGGCTATGAGAGGGTTTCTCTCCACGAACTTCTAGGATTTCACCAAACAAAAGAGGGATGTGAACAATCTAATCAAAACAGATCACTTCAGCATGGTGTTTGGTTAACCAGTCCATGCCTACTATGACGTCAAAACTCCCAAGTTGCATTGCCATGAGGTCAATGGAAAAAATGGTTATTGAGGTTCAATTAGCAGTTACAAATAACAGAATCAAGTACAAGAGGTTCGCCACTAGCTATCTACACCGCTAAGGGTTTTCCTAGTTTGGTTCGTGGTCTTGAAAGATAAGGCTCAAAATCTAAGGATACAAAACTCCTATCAACACCCGAATCAAAAAGAATAGAAGCAGGCTGATTATTGAAAAGGAACGTACCGTTAACCACGTCATTGTCAGCATGAGCCTCATTTGTATTTATGTTAAATGCTTGTCCCCGGACTAGATTTGCATTAATTAGCATCGGTCAGTTGTTTCGGTAGTGAGTTTGATCACCACAATTGTAGCAGGATCCAGGTGGGTAATGGGGTCGTGCAGGATTGGCTTGTGGTTGAACACGATTTCGAACCACTTGATTCGGGGCAGGAGCAAAACGACAAGTGTTGGCCAGATGGTCAGATCATCCACAATTGGTATAATGATGGCATAGTAGATGGGGTTGGTGATGACTATCACACTTATTGCACAGAGGGGCAGTACCGGCATAGTGTCTCTTGGTGGGAGGCTTTGCTGGTTGATTGGGAGCAGCTTGGTTGGGTTGTGTAACAACAACGAAATTCTTGTAAGCTTTACTCTTCCTAGACTTCTTGGAGGTTTCGACCTTGTTTCCCTTGTGCAGTCTTGGTAGATTGCTTCTTGTCACCTTTGTGAAAAAGTTTACCCTTCTTGACTTGCGAGTCAATCAGTGTTGCAGCCAACTCGATAGCATGTCTGACTGTAGCAGGGTTGCTACTAGTGACTATGTCCTGAACTGGGTCAGGAAGGTCACCAATGTAGTTTTCAATAGCCTTATCCAAGGGCGTGACCATAGAAGGACATACCAAACTTAGCTCCTCATAATGGTTAGTGTAGGCATGATGTTCTCCACTATCCTGTTTCAGGTCATGGAATTCGTTCTCAAGTGCTCTTTGCTCGTGGTGTGGGCATAATTCCTTCATCATAAGAGCTCGAAGCTCTTCCCATGTGTGAGCCATTGCAACATCAGCACCCCTGTCTCTCACCACTCCGTTCCACCACGTGAGCGCCCTCTTTTGGAACATGACAGAATGTGCTCTCAAGACTCTCAAACCACTATAGGAGCTTAATAGCTCCCTCAGAACCACTAAACTTGAACGGTTTAGCCAAATTGAATTGTTTAAAGTTGCACGAAAAAGGTGCGTTGTTGTTGTTATTGTTGGCTTGGTTTAACTGAGTCACAAAATTTGGTAGCACAACAGCTATCTGTTGAGCTATCATTGCCACCATATCAGCGTCCTTAGTAGCATTTCGACGAGGAGGCATTCTAAAAGAGAAGGAAATATGAGAGAAAACTAGTGAGATTGATATTGGATAGTCAAAAGGAAACGTTAAAATACCGATGCAACTTGAGGATTGTGATCATCTGTTCGTTACCTAAAACAAACAAACGACACATTGCGAAGACATGCTTTAGCCTATATGTGGACACTCACCCCAAGAGTTCCCAGGTAAGAGTGACTGGTCCAATAATGTATATATGTATGAACACTCTAGCCATAAACAGAAAACTAAGGGTACAGGAATCCACCCTTCCAGATTGCACGTGTTCACATTATTAAAACCCAAACTTTTACGAAAGTTTCCTAAAAACAAATCGTCTAAGGACAGATGATTGATTTTCAAAATGAATTTGTAACTTGTGAATTTATTTTGGTAATCACCTAAGGATAGGTGATGGTATTGTTTAAAGATCTAAACACAAGATAACTTGTGTTAGGGACCTAGGAAGGTTATAGTCTAGGTCAAAGTATTACTAATAATCTAATTCCCAATAACCATTTGATCTGATTCCAATCTTAATCTTCTGTAACACCCCGGCCGCGTAAAATAACAAACCACGGAGGAAACGTTAGGGAGTCATGTCACAGAGCTATTGTTTCACAATACATGGTACATAAAGTTTTGTATTATTGAATTTAATTGTTTACATTGTCTTAGGAGAATGAAATCAAAACTACAACAATTGTCTTGCAAATTTTAAAGTCACTAAGGCCCAAGTCCGCCCTACGTGAAGCATGCTCAAAGTCAAACATTAGCTCCTAAAACATATGCGAATATAAAACGTCAGCATAAAAATGCCTATGAGTAACATAGGTTTTTTGATGAAGATTTATGGCTTTGAAAGTTAAAAGAAATGTTCAACTATTACAAAAGTAGCCATGATTAGTTACAAAAATGTTTCTTTTATGAAATCATATGAAAATCAAATGATTTAAAGGAAATGATGCATGGTTAACTTAATAACCAAAATAACTCGTGCCTTCTATAAAATATGTCATGTCTTGTATTTTGTTTGAAGTGGTCTAGATAATGCTACGTTATGTAATATAATGAAAGCACTTATATATAGGAAGTGTTGGTGCATATTTGTGACAACAGCTTAGATTTGGTCTTGGATATCTTGTAATTAGTAAAACGATAAATAGTTAGTGGGTTTAGTATAGGAGTAGTTGATTAGAAGTGATTGGGCTAATCCAGACACTTTCTTGTGTATGGTAGGCGAATTATGCCCAAACCCAATAGCAGTCCATGTGGTGGAACCCTAGCTCAGTTGCAAACTTGTCTCTATATATAGAGAGCTTTGTATTAGGGTTTAGGTTGCTCAGTGGATTAGTTCTCAGGGAATTACTTGAGAGAGAGTCTCGAATTAATTGTAAACACTTGTGTTAGATAATCAATAGAAGAAGGTTTGAAAGGGATTGTTCGTGTTCTTGTTCGGTTTTCTGTGAAATCTGATCTAGGGGATTCCGCACTCTAGATTAGATATACAATTATGTGACTATCCAAATACGGATTAGGGCCCCTACCATTGGTATCAGAGCCTTTGGATCTTGTTTTTGCTTGGTTCGGAATCGTTTCTACAGAAAAAAATTGGGTTTCCGGACGTGTTTTGACGACTGTTCTAGGATTTCCTGCTACTTTTGATAAACAGCAAGGCATTTCGGATAGAAGGAAGGCATCTCGGATCAAAAGTGAAGCATTTCGGATTGAAAGCTTGCATTTCGAATCATCAGAGTTGTATATTTCTTGTAATTAGTAAAACAATAAATAGTTAGTGGGTTTAGTATTGGAGTAGTTGATTAGAAGTGATTGGGCTAATCCGGACACTTTATAGTGTATGGTAGGCGAATTGTGCCCAAACCCAATAGCAGTCCATGTGGTGAAACTCTAGCCCAGTTGCAAACTTGTCTCTATATATAGAGAGCTTTGCATTAGGGTTTAGGTTGCTCAGTGGATTAGTTCTCAGGGAATTACTTGAGAGAGAGTTGAAAGAGAGAGTCTTAAATTAATTGTAAACACTTGTGTTAGATAATCAATAGAAGATGGTTTGAAAGGGATTGTTCGTGTTCGTGTTCTTGTTCGGTTTTCTGTGAAATCTGATCTAGGGGATTCCGCACTTTAGATTGGATAGACGATTCTGTGATGATCTATATGGATTAGGGGACCTACAATTGGTATCAGAGCCTTTGGCTCTTGTTTTTGCTTAGTTCGGAATCATTTCTACAGAAAAAGTTGGGTTTTTTGACGTGTTTTAACCGCTGTTCTAGGATTTCCTGCTACTTTGGATAAACAGCAAGGCATTTCGGATAGAAGGAAGGCATCTCGGATCAAAAGTGAAGCATTTTGAATTGAAAGCTTGCATTTTGAATCATCAGAGTTGTATTTCGGATCATCAGAGAAGCATCTCGGATCAGAATAGTTGCATCTCGGATCAGAACAGTTCATCTCGGATCAGAACAATCCATTTCCGCATTCTATCTCGGATCAGAATAGTACATTCAGGATTCCATCTCGGATCACTGTTCCGAATCACCATCTCGGATAAGCATCTCGGATTACTGTTCCGAGTTTTCATCTCGTATTGTCAATCCGAGTTACTGTTCCGAATTTGGTATTGTTCCGAGTTCTATACAAAAAGGTGGAAATTAATCTATCTTTGGAGGGTGAAGTATGTGAAAATGAGCAGATTGTGACAAATGCTGAGGGTGAAGTATGTTTTGTAGCTACTTCAGGAGGTTCGTCAGGGGCAAAGAGACAATCTAGCAATAGTAACAACAGTACCAGGTCTATGCCTCAGAGTGTTAAGGCTGCTGAAGACCATCTAGCATTGCTTGCTTCTTTTGTTGCTTCCTATGAGAACTACATTCAGGGAAGAATATCTAATCCTGCTACGTTTGATGAAGATTATGATCAGATTGACTCTGATAACCTAGAGGAGATGGATTTACAATGATAGATGGCCATGATCTTAAGAAGAATGAAGAGGTTCATGAACAGGACGGGCAGAAAGTTTGTTGGAAAGAATGTGGGTTTTGACAAGTCTAAAGTGAAGTGCTACAATTGTCAAAATTACGAACACTTTGCTAGAGAGTGTCTGTGACAAATGGCAAATAACTAGTAATTCTGTACAATCTAATCACTATTTTTATTTTATAATCTCATGCATATTATTGTAATTTAATTGCGTAACTGAGTCGTACGTCATATCCTAAGTATTAGGGCAAGTAAATCAGATCATAACATGTACTGGTTTCTGTTACGACGCGGAACAAACCAAACAATGCCCTAAAAGTGTTGGGTGCACTATTTGTGGTGGCACTATTTGTGTCGGCAAAACCACTAAAATGAAACAGAACAGCGAATAGCGGCATGCCAATGCCATGATTGAGTCCATATATAAATGAAAACATTGATATGAGAACACTCATTACAAAAATCGTAACTTTCCGCTACAACGCCCAACTTGCAAAATTGTCCGTTTCGACCAAAAAGGCGACAAATGTCAGGTTGCCCGCAATACTAATTCGGTGGATTCCGGATGTCATAATGATAATAAAACAATGTTGAAATCCTAAAACAATATGAGAACAGTAAAAAGGCATAAAAGACCTCGTTTCCGGTCAAGCGACAAACAGTGCACAACTCGATCGGAAAGCGACCGTTTGTCGAACCGACGAACATTTTAGTGGCCGATAGCCTCATTCATGCATCTAGAGAACTAGTTAAGCCTCATCTGGAACTCGGAATCCATTCAACTAACATGAGGCCACGGAAACACAACTTTCGGAAAAGTTCGACGGCGTGATATAAAAATGCCGATATCGAGCGAACAATCAAACGAAAGGAATTTTGGCCATCCTAACTCATCGTATATTCATCTAGCAAACTAATTATGCATATTTTTATGTCGGAAGTGCACTAAACAGACACCATGACAATTGTGGTGGTCGAAAACAAAAGCTTCCGGTACTAAATAATTAAGTTGGTTTATTAGCGAATATTGCGTCGATGAACGATCTAACGTCAATTCCGTCAGCCGAAACTTATATTGAAGGATCAAGTAGATTAATTACCATATAATAACACCCTAAACCCTAATTATATACTAAGAGTGCAAGATCAAACCACTAATCACAATACTTAAATTAATGACAAAAATATCTACTTATTTAACATGTATTATAAAAAAAATATTAGACTTCACCCCCCCCCCTCATTTTGACGGTTTCAAGTGGATCCCACACCCACTTGATTCATGTTGAAAATTGTGGATTGGAAGCATGGTGTGTTGATTTGATGTAGACTTGAAAGATGACTTGATATATATATGTCATAATTCTCATAAGATCTTCATCATTTTTTTCCAAAAAAATTGCAACCATCTCCTGCATATTTCCCCTTCATTCCCACGACTACCACCATCCACCAAATAACCCCATTTAGCCACTATAAACCACCATTTAGCCACCATAAACCACCTCATATTCTCACTTTAAAGCCTCTTCAAGACCATTCAAGAAGCTAGCAAAGGAGGAGGATCATTAGGGCTTCTTTGGAGCTTCATTTTCCTTCTAAAGTCATCACAAATTTGCGCACCCATTGTAAGGCAAATCATTTTCATATTCTAGCTTATTATTGTGTCCAGATTAATGATGTACAAGGTGATCATCTTGAAAATGATGAAAAGATAACCTAAAAACCCTAACTCACACCTTAATAATAACACTAAATATTGTTTATATGGTAGTTAGTTAGCATGATGGTGTTGTTTATGTTTAAGTAAGGTATAAAAGTTAGATGATCTTGTATGAACAAGTATGAAAATGAGGATTTAAACATAATAATTTTTAAATCTAAACAAGATCATCAACTACATCATCCATGAAGATTACTACAACTTAAAGATAATTTTACTACACATGAATGTTTTTTTATAAGAAATAAACATTATGATTTAAGATGTAACAATTTTAAAAAGTGTAGTGATCAAGAGGTTTAAAGAAATGCACTTGATTTAATGATATGACAAAAGTGGTGAATTAGTAACTTAAATCGTCATTAAATAAGTTCTAATGACAAGGGTTAAACTCTAAACACTCAAGTTTCATCAAGAATATATATATATATATATATATATATATAAAAGTAAAAATAAGTAATCCTTTTAAATATATATATAGTTACTTGTGAATATAAAAGATGAATACATATTTTGTCATCAAGGATATTGTATAAATACATGTGTAATGTGTGTGTAAGTATTTGAAGCTTATGGTATTCACCATAAAAATACCCAACTATATACAAAATATTACAAACACTTGAAAATAATACCAAGTGTTGGTGACACAAACAAATACATTTTCACAATACGTCGAAACAATAATCAGACAAACGAAGCAATGCAGACAATGGGCGAACATTCACAAATACATCGACGCGTCGACGACAAAACGAACGAATCTCGGACACGAAAAGTTAGTACGACGACGACGACAAGTCTAACATATATACATGTTATCGAAATCAAAATCCAGAAAGTTAAAAATATAAAAGTATAAGACACAAATATATATACTTATACAATAATACTTAGTAAAATTCTAAGTATAAGATTATAAAATAATGGGCTTATAAGAATGAATTTAGGCTACGCCCAAATTATAGAAGATGTGGGCAAGGCCCAATTTCATAAAACATATGGACAAGGCACAAAATATATAAAATATATCAACAAAGGACAAAAACATATAAATTACATGGGCTAGGCCCAAAGATATAAATTACATGGGCTAAGGCCAAATGGAATAAAAACATGGGCTAGGCCCAAATACATAAATTACATGGGCTAGGCCCAATGACATGAAAACATGGGCTAGGCCCAATGACATGAAAACATGGGCTAGGCCCAATGACATAGAAAACATGGGCTAGGCCCAATGACATGAAAACATGGGCTAGGCCCAAAGGCATAGATGACATGGGCAAGGCCCAATGACACGTGTGCAAGGCATGAGGACATGTGAAGGGCAAGGCCTAGTTCAAACACGATCTTAGAACAACAATATATATATATATATATATATATATATATATATATATATATATTTATTTATTTATTTATATATATTTATATATATATATATATATTTGGACGCTTAACATATATATATGTTATCGAAATCAAAACCCGGAAAGTTAAAAATATAAAAGTATAAGGCACAAATATATATACTTATACATTAATACTTAGTAAAATTCTAAGTATAAGATTATAAAATAATGTGCTTATAAGAATGAATTTGGGCTACACCCAAATTATAGAAGATGTGGGCAAGGCCCAATTTAATAAAACATATGGACAAGGCCCAAAATATATAAATTTATGGACAAAGCCCAGAAACATATAAATTACATGGCCTAAGGCCCAATGACATAAAAACAGGGGCTAGGCCAAAGACATAAATTACATGGGCTAGGCCCAAAAACATAAATTACATGGTCTAGACCCAATGACATAGAAAATATGTGCTAGGCCCAATGGCATGAAAACATGGGTAAGGGCCAATGACATAGAAAACATGGGCTAGGCCCAATGGCATAGATGACATGGGCAAGGCCCAATGACACGCGTGCATGGCACAAGGACATGTGAAGGGCAAGGCCCAGTTCACACACGATCTAAGAACACCAATGATATATATATATATATATATTATAACATTAAAAGTTGTTCTATCATAAAAAAGAAATACATAACAAGAATTCAAGATGAACAACGAGTACAAGGTCCATTGAGGCCTAGGTGTCTAATAAAGTCGATACACATGTAGGTTATACACGTGTACGGACACCAACTGTGAGTAATACGACGTATGGAAAGCAAAGTTGTGAGTTCGTATCCCTCCTTTCAATTATTTCAAAGTTTTTTAAAAGCTATCAAGGGGAAATACATATCATAACAAATAGTATGTGTTAGCTATGGGGTTAGTTGATAACACGATCAATGTGCGTAAGTAGGATGATGACAATCGTAACCATTAATCACTTAGTGACCAAGGTGCAAAATTTATAGAGCTATAGAGTTAGAGGCACGCTCCACTCCTGGTTGGTATACCCTTCGGAGTGCTTTTGTGATCCCAAATGATGTCAAGAGTTATCTCGGTTTGGTTACTTAGTTATGGCACATATGTTAGGGTGCTAGCTACACACTGATAGATACTTAAACTCCATGAATGCTAATAACATACTCAGATTTCATTACTGGATTACGAGCATGACATTTTATGAGAAAACAATAACTACATGAATTCGCCAACTTTATGTTGACTTTTTAAAATTACATGTATTTCAGGACACAAGACTTGAGCTGGTGATACATTTCGGAATATGGGAAATGACATGACAACGAATGCCACCTTTTGGAGGATTTGCCTCTTATGTCCCAACCTTGTATGGGTATATAGGAGTCAAAACCTCAACATGCTTTTTGGATGAAAACAATCTTTTATTATGATGTAGTGTACTTCAAACCACATTTTTTTGATGACAATGTGAAACTATTTGGAAACTCATGATTTCACTTTTGGAAACTTGTAAACATTGGTTGCAAGTTATTGTAAGCATGACATCATTGTTGATTTACAGTTGTTTACATGATTGGATGCAATGCTTACCTCATAGGCACACGTTTGCGCTTCCACTACGACCAGGGTGTGACAGTTTGGTATCACAGCTTCGATTGTAGTGAACCGTGGAAAAACTTTTAATAAAGTTTGGTCTTCAATCACTAAGGGCTCTCACATGAAAACAAAGTTTATGACGGCACAGAAATGTTTTTGGAATTATAACAAAAATGACAAAAGGTTTTCATTGTGTCATGATAACATGAGGATCTATCACCCGAGCTCAACCATAAGTAATGAAACAGGATCAATACATGATTAGTCTGTGAGAAATAGACACACTACATTATAAGACTATATGTGATGGACATGTTACAAAAGATATAAATCTTGGCTAGATGGGATTTTATGTGATTATATATATATATGTGTGTGTGTGTGTGTGTGTGTGTGTTGTGTTGTATGGAATATTTTGCCAAGAACGAAATACCTTTGACTACGGATATTATTATCCTTGACTCGCACAATGAGAATATCGACCTCGCGTCTATTGCGGAGCTTATGGCGAATGTGGTTCTAAATGAGACCTTAGGATCGATTCCACATAAGGTGGTTGCTTTTCCCGAGGATGCGGAGATGCCTGGCTTCGGTAGTGAAGAAGAGGCGGAGGTGGTAGCCTTGGACGACAACTCTATTAGCGGGACGAGGTCCCTGTAACCCATATTAATCATTAATAATGACACCCTTTTCTAGACAAGGAAGGTGAAGTACTCATCTTGAAGGTGCCCCTCCAGTTGTTATTGTTGCAAATTCTCTCTATTTCTAAATTTGTCAAACGACGTGCCCTTTCGCGAGTAATGTCAACGGACGATAGCACGGGGACCATCACGAGGGTCCCTTCTATGTTGAAGGTAAGTAGACAATCGCGTCCTCTCTCTGACTAATCGTCATCTTTGAACGGTAGAACACTAGGTGACCATGCAAGGCAATTTATTATTATGGGGCCCACGTAATAATAACTTGCAGTGAATGAGAATCCTGGTGGACTATGCGGGTCAAGTTAAAGAATCACTACTCATTCGAAATTGTAAAGTTGTTTGAGTTTCTATCTAGTGGGACGCTAACCGGGGTGGTTACTATAACACCCTACGATACATAAACACCACACGTATTTGTTCGCATGTAACATTCGATCTATATAACCAGTCGATTGAGACTAGTCATCTAAACAAACAAAAACTAGTTGGCCACCCAAGGAGGATATTTCCTCAACGGTCTAGAGTCTTGTACATGGGTTGGTTCCATGGTGTCTATGGCACCTCATCTTATTTATTGGAAAGAGATTTCATTAAACTTGTCGTTTGATAATTGTCTTATTCCAAGGGATGGTATGGCACGAGCCATGCTTCAACACCCTCATTGCATTCTATTCGAGATCTATGGAAATTATAACAATCTAGTTGGAACTCATGGAGCTCAAGGGATATCAACGTATTCGTCACACGGGTTGCTGTGGCGAAGGATTTTTTCCTACTTTGGACGATCGAGGTCAATGAAGTGTGGAATACATGTTATAAGGTTGGAGACGGTCGTTTGGTTTCTCCTCCTCAATGAGTTATTTTCTTTCCACTTAGACATATGGCCGATACACGCAAGAGGTACCACGGATTTTGGATTGTTGATATTCACGTTGTCATTGTCTCAAGCATGTATGAACAATGCAATCTCGAGGTTTCCATGACCGATGGCATTCTTTATTCTTAGGCACATGGTAGACTATGTTTATCCAAATATATGTCTAGCTTCTTTTAATCTTGGGTATTTAGAAGAAATATAGCGCCAAAAGGAAGGTTACACCCGAAAAGGGGTTAGTTAATCCATGACTTACTGGGTAAGCCGAACTAGAGTTCTTATGGATGGACATACGGTTACAGAAATCGCACGACACGAGGGTAACTTAGTTGACACTATTGGCGAAACTGGTAGTACCGGTAGTTCAAATGGTTCGGATCCCAATAGATTGGGAACGAGTGGCAGCGCTACACCTGAAGTGTGATCATACAAGGTTATAAATTCTAAGGCTTTTCCGGACTATAAGCCGCAAGACCTCATTGGTGCGAGAGGTGCGGTAGGTTATGTCCGCTAAATAAAGACAATGGAGTCGGTTAGCAGAGCTAGTAAATGCACTCCCAAGTAAATGATTAGGTAAACAAAGAGTCTCCTGATGAGTGTAACATTAACTTGGTGAAATCCTCTAGTAGAAACTTTAAGGAGTGATACTATGAAGAGGTTATCTTGGGAGGAACTCAAAAATCTTATGTGAGAAGAGTTTTGCTCGCTGATTGGAATTCCAATGGTAGAAACGAGATCCTAGAATTTGATCATGATTGCAGCCAACGTTGTTGGTTACATTCGACGTTTTCAAGATCTCCCAAGGGTTCTTCCATACTGGGGAACACCTGATATCAAATGCATTGAGCGCTACATTTGGGGTTTAGCCTTTAAGAACCAAAACATGACCACAACATCCCTCCCTAACTTCATCACTCAAATAGTAACTCTCGCAGTTAGTCTCGCCAAGGATGCAGTGAGAATGGGAAATATCAAAGAAAGGTGCGGAAAGGAAGGAACAGATGTGGAATCTACTAGCGACAGTAAGCGAAAATACACACCCCTTGAGGCAGGGCCGAGAATGAGTAATAAACGAAAGGGAACTCACGTGATGATAGAAACGAAGGCCACTTCAAACATGAACGTCTCAAGGATGAATCAGGCAAGTGAATTAAACTGTGAGTGAGCAGAAACTATGGATACCCTACAAGATCTTGATGTCGCCATTCGTACGTTTAACTCTACAATCATTACGTGTCAATTCGTTTGATACCAACACTGAGCTTAGCTAATGTCTTTAGGTGTTAAGCTTATACTCGAATTAGAGCCTTGTAAATTAGACACGTTATCAAGTTAGCTAATGGAGAATTAGCATTAAACTCGTTTCGTCGATATGAATCCAATGATATATAATGTCCAAATTTTTCTTTCCTAAAAATCACACGATTCGAACGGTGCAATCGGTTTGTAAAATTGTTTACGGATCAATTTCAGTCTACTAAAACGTTTATTACTCAGTCGGTTAACTTCCCACCTTTTCGAGTTCAACTCGGAATAGTACCCAATTCGAAACAATAGTCCGAGATGGTAATCCGAATTGCTATCCGAGATGGGAAGCCATCATAAATAAGGTATCCGAGATGTAATCCGAATGAGGTATCTAAGATGTAGTTCGAAACAATAATCCGAGATGCTCCGAAATCAATACCAAAGATCCGAGATGCACTATTTTGATCCCTGATTCATGAGGAATCACTAAAAGGTCACCGACACGTTTCCGATCAACCAACATCTCACATCCATCTTTTTTGATACCTGAGCCAATTCTAGTTCATATCCATAGAATTCAAAATATACTTGACCTAGAGTCAAGTAAGATAGACGTCCCCTCATTCTATAGAATTTGCCAACAGTAAATTAGTCAATGTCAGGAGAAGGTATAAAAGGATGCACTTTGGAACTTGGAGGACAATAATTTAATATCAAAATCTTTTACCCATTTATCTGGGTTGTTACGACGTAGCTTTTGGCATAGACTTATTGACGTATAACAGAGCGGAAGTAGATCGTCCTGAGAAAACTATCTGCATCCCCCTTGCTAAACGAAGAAACACTTGTAGTACACGGAGAAAAGCACGAGGCGCCCTTACGAATCATTAATTGCATGAAGGCCAGAAGTGCTTACAGAAAGGTTGTATCGCTGTTCAAACTCACATAGTCAACAAGGAAACTGAGGATCCAAAATTGGAGGAAGTAACCGTTGTGAAGGAATTCCCTCAAAGTCTTTCCATTAGACTTGTCTAGATTACCTCCTCAACGACACGCCAACTTTCACATTGATTTGGTGCTAGGAGCGAAGCCTCCATACCGATTAGCTCTGTCATAAATGCAAAGACTATCTACACGACTTCAAAAGTTGTAGCCAAAGGATTCATTAGAACGAGTTCCTCGCCATGGGGAGCTCCGGTGCCTTTTGTCGAGAAGAAGGATGGAACCATCCGAATGTGCATAGGCTACCGGGAACTAAACAAGTTAACCATCAAGAATCGGTACCCATTACCAAGGATTAACGATCTGTTTGATCAATTACAAGGGTCGAGCTTTCATCCAAAGATTGATTTAAGATCCGGGTATCATGAGTTAAGAATCTAAGAGGAAAGTATTCCTAAGACGGCGTTTAGGACTCGCTACGGTCATTACGAGTTCCTTGTTATACCTTTTGGGTTAACAAACGCCCCTATAGTATTTATGGATTTGATGAACCGAGTATGTAAGCCATACCTCGACAAGTTCGTGATAGTATTTATCGATGACATATTAATATACTCGTGAACCGAGGAAGAACATGAACAATACCTGAGAACTATTTTGGAGTTGCTAAAGAAGAAGAAATTGTCTACTAAGTTCTCGAAATGAGAATTTTGGATTCGCGAAGTACAATTTCTCGGTCACGTAGTGAACGAGAACGGAATACATGTTGACCCTTCAAAAATTGAGGTTATAGAGAATTGATACTTCTCAAAGTGCTAACCTTGCTTACACAAAAGGATAATAAGTTCGACTGGGGAAAAAGCAAGAATCGGCATTTCATCTATTAAAGGATAAATTATGTAAGGCGCCGATATCATCACTTTCAGACGGTATCGATGACTTTGTGGTGTTTTGTGATGCATCGCATCAAGGCTTGGGTTGCGTGTTAATGCAACGTGAAAAATTCATCGTGTACGCGTCTCATCAGTTGAAAGTTCATGAAAGGAATTATACCACACATGACCTAGAATTAGGCAGAATAGTATTTGCCGTAAAGATCTGGCGTCGTTATTTATATGGCACTAAATGTACCACATTCACGGATCATAAAAGTCTTCAACATATATTCAATCAAAAGGAACTGAGTATGCGCCAACGACGTTGGGTGGAATTGTTGAATGATTATGACTGTGAGATCAAGTATCACCCGGGCAAAGCAAATGTTGTAGCAGATTCTTTTAGCAGGAAGGAACGAATCAAAACATTACGGGTACGAGCTTTAGAAATGACAATCCAGACAAACTTTACAACTTGAGTGCATGATGCACAACAAGAAGCTCTAAAACCAAAAAACATTCCAGAAGAATCATTACGTGGAATGGAAAAACAACTGGAACCGAATAAGGATGGGACTCTATATTTCATGGGAAGGATCTGGATTCAGTATTATGGCAATTTGCGAGACTTGTGGCTGGATAAAGTACACAAGTCCAAATACTCGATACACCCAGGATCGGATAAATGGTGGCCTAATCTCAAGGGATATATTGCGACCTATGTTGGGAAATGCCTAACTTGTGCAAAGGTTGTGATATCCCGGGTTTTTCAGATAACTTACACGTAACACTTGTCGAATAAGATGTGTGCTAAGTATTAAACGTGCATGGATTAAAGACGTGTTATGTGTTGTATGATTGTCTTAGTGATTGAATAATTAGATTTGATATGTGCACAAACTGAACCGAACCGCGACACGTTCCAACCTTGGTTCATTGCGACTCTAGGAGTAACAAGTTTAAACTCTAGTTCAAGTCAAGCCCTCGGCCAAGATCAAATCCAACACACATCGAAAACCTAAACCCTAAACCAAACATGTCTCGGCCACAAACACTAACCAAACCGAAACCAATAACATGCAACTTTAGTCTTCGGCCATAAGAGAACAAGAATCAAAGATCAAACCTAAGCTCTAATACTCTAATCTTTGGCCGCAAGACCCAAACCCAAACCGAGAACAAGTCCAAACAAGTTTCGGCCAAGGCCAAACCCAAACCGAAACCACCCAAGTCCCATGCGGCCGTATACTAAACCAAACCGCAACCCTACCTCCTTTGCGCTTATATATATACCATCTCTTGCATGACTTCTTTCACAACTCCAACAACCCTAGAAGGAAAACTGCCGTCGGCAGCTGATTCTCAGATTTGGCGATCGCAAAACAACCTCCATCCCAATCGGATCAGCCTTGTTCAGTCCATTCAACCGCAAACAGCTTCCTCATGCTCCATTGATCGCGGACAGCCTGGTTCACTTCAGTCTGGATCACTTTCTCGGTCGCTAACAGCCCTTGTTCACCTTCATTCAGTCACGAGACCAGCCTTGGTTTACCTCTATTCGATCAACCAAAACAGCCTACTTTATTATCATTCTTTCGGTTGCAGTTTGCTGAAACAGCCGGACACCTCTTGTCCGAGACCCGGCTTGTTTACCTAGTTATTCAAGGTTAGATTTATCCTTGATTACGAGATCGTGTTCGGTTAAATATATGTTCGAATGATATTGATTAGTTTGTGTCGGGTCTTATGAGTTGGATAAGTAATAGGCTGTTTTGATCATGTGCTTGTGAATAATTGTTTGCGGAAATCCTAAGTGCTTGAATGAATTGATTGTATTGTCTTCGGACTATATGTGCTTACAAGTAGCCTGCTGAATTGACTATATATATATACGCATGATTGTGTTCGGATATTAGATGTACTAGATGTAATCGGCTGAATTAATCAATGTTGATATGCATGTATACTTGTTTGCGGATCTCATGAGGTTTTAAGTGTGTTTTGTTATAATAACTAGAAGTTATCGAGTAGATTTGCATGGATAGGTTATTAGTCTCAATCTATGAGTAGAAATCGGATTATAATCACCTAGGTTAACCGTATGAACGAGTTGTGCGAATAAATTGTAACAATAATGCTGAAACAGTTTGCTGAGTGAAAGTTTCAGCCGATTTCATCAGGCTGTAACTTGGTCGTTAGTTGTCGAAAAATGGATTTTCTGAGGTCTAGAACGTAGAGATTTGAATAAGGAATCTAATGGTACTGGATTCATAATTTTCTGAAATCGTTTGATATTTTTAAAGGGCTAAATAAGTTCAGTAGGTAAAGCTGTTAAAATTCTGGAATTTTGTTGGTTGTTTATCAAGCTAGATTTTAAAATCAGTAGAGAGTCGAGTCATGATTTTTGTACAGCAACTAGGTATAGAAATTTCCGGGCAACTCCAATTGGAATTTTGTAAATCGGACAATCAGTGATTTTTAAATAAATTCTTCCGTGGACTGCAGTCAGAAAGCGGTAAATCTGACTGCAGCTTAATGAATTAATATTTATGGCTAACTAGTAAAGATTTAGGACTTGGAAAAATTACATAAATTTCTATGGTACAAATGTCACCTACTGTAAAAATATGGGAATTTTTGGAATGTTAGAACTATTTTATAAAAATCCTAGAAAACAGCTGAATAATTGAGTGTTAAGCAGAAAGTTGATAACTTGTGATTGTATGTATAAAGTGTTATATGGATTTGGAATATGTTCATGATAAGTTGCTTGATTACTAGGATCATATGAGAATACTTGCATGCGTGTTTGAGTGTTAGATATGTTGTTTGTGTGTATCACTTTGTGAGTAAATTGCGTGTGGAATTTGTATTGGTGTGATTTCACACTGACGTGGAATTAATTGGTTTGTTAGGACGCAACTAGCGGTCCCATCTCTTATAACATCTTTGCTACACTAACCGAGCAAACAAAGGTGAGTTCACGGCCCCTAACTTTATACGGTTTTTAAACAACAGGGGGAGAAACATGTATACACTCTCAAACTCAATCTCTTTACGTTATACGAATCTAACGTCACATAACTATACGGTAACTAAGTTAATGTTAATGTAATGTTATGGTCACTATGCAGCTTTATCACTTAAGTCCTCGACAATCTCCTCGGATCGTTAGTATTTGGGTTAAATAGCGGGGGAATTATGAGTAGTACTACTGGGTCTGACGAGCCCCATCCGAGCTAGTCGCGCTAGCCGACCGGGTATGGTCAACGGGTGTATAATTGGCCTAACATCGCCATGGTCATGTGATAGGCCTGGCAAAACGGAGGCACAAATGTCAGCTTCGATCGCGAACACTTAGTGACATGACTTTAGGCTAGCTACCTATATACATTAATATTGAACTTAATTACGGAACAACTTAATATTCCGGTTTTGGAATATTGGAACATCAACTTATGATCCCGGGTTGGGGATAATGGAAACAACAACTTAATATTCCGGTTTGGGAATATTGGAAGCAACAACTTATTATTCCGGGTTTGGAATAATGCAACTGATATGTTATCCCGGGTTGGGGATAACGGAGTAACAAACTAAAACCGAACAACAAATTTATGAAAACCTGTGAACTCACTCATCTTTAATGTTGACACTTGTTTCTTTACATGTTTCTCAGGACGCTAGGAGCTCTAGGTGCACGCACACGCATTGAACAAGACATCATTATAGAGTCTCATTTATTAATATTGTTTTGGAATTTTTCATTTGTTTTGGCGTTTGTGTTGGCTCCCGCATCATTACTTATTTATGCTTCCGCTCAAATCTAAAACTGATACTCATGCTAAATATTGGTAATCTAAAATTTACAACAAATGATTTTGGAAAACGTATTATCAAATCATATAGAGTCGTTCGACGTACTAGTGTCTTAGATTCTGGTTTGTTCACACGTCTCGCGGTAAAACCCCGTAAGTGGAAATTGAGGGTGTGACAGATTGGTATCAGAGCCACTAGCTATAGAGAACCAGGTTTGCATTAGAAGTAGACCTAAACTATAGCTGATATCACGACACTAGACTTAGTTTGGCACCGAATTATTATATCTTGTTATGCAATATGCTACAAACGTGTTTGGTAGGTTATACCTTCATAATAAGAAATGAAACCAACTCATAACTAACTACACGACCTAACAGGCAATGTCATCATCCTCATCGTCATCATCGTCCGACAGACTTACGCCACCAAGGGCACCAGGAAAGGCACCAATGGTGGAACCCATACCACCTTATGGCGTGGAGACACGCTCAGCAGCGAGGAAAAGGCTCGCTCTGGGGGAGGAGTCGTCGTTGCGCCCAACTATTGTTGTACCGGTTGAACCGGTTAATCCTGTAGAAATAGGACTTGACATGCTTAGAATCCTGGTTCATACACAACAAAAACAGTTAGAAAGAATGCAGGAAACCATCTTAGCACAAGGATGGATGATCCGACACCTTACGGGAAAGACCGACTCGCTTGAGGAAGAGCATCGTACGAGCAAGATAGCTCGTAACACCATAGCCAGAGATCTGCGTGCTGAGCAGGTAAGAGCCGACTGGCTGGAGGACAGAGTCCTGGAAAACAGTTAGAACATTCAGGAACTGCAAAACCAAGCACTTGAACCAGCACCGGCCCCTCCAGTGCCGGTAGAGGAGGATCCAGAAGAGGATCCAGAGGAGGATCCTGAAGAAGATCCAGAGGAGGACCCAGCTGAGGAAGCTGGAAATGCCGCACAGGATGACGGCAACGACAGTGACTTAGGGGATGGAGATGTAGACGACTGACACGTCTCGTTTATATTATTTGTTTTCCTTCAGTTATTATTTTCCCACTTGTATTTAAACTTGAGACTTTATAGTAAAATTCGTATGTTTGATTTGCACCTTTGTAAGACGTTGAGATTTCAGTTAATCAAGTATTTCTTTTCGATTATTTAACATATTGAGTTGACATAACTAAATAATTATTAAAGTACGAAGTAGGGTAACTATATTGGACATATAGACTTATCGGGGTGTGTTTGTGTTGTGTTTCAAAGATCTGAATGGCGACTGGAAGACGTGGAAACCTTAACTTGACGCCCGAAGAGCTAGCTGCCATGATCCAGGAGCATGTGAACGCAGCATTAGCGGGTGTGCAGAACCAGCCGGCAGGTAACCATTATTAAGTTTTCGCGTGAAAATCTAATAGTGAGGTTAGTACAATTCCTTGCTGACTTCCTATTCTCTGTCAGCAGGAGGGGGCTTTAACCCCTATAAGATGTTCCTTGACGCAAAGCCTAGCAAGTTCTCGGGGGCGGAAGGACCCATTGGATTGGTCCGCTGGATCAAAAAGTCGGAATCTGTCTTTGAAATGTGCAACTGCTTAGAGGCCAACAAGGTCAAATACGCCGCCTCAACACTGGAAGAGGGGGCACTGACATGGTGGAATGCCCAAGTCCAAACACGTGGACTGTTAGCTGCGAATGCAATGGCATGGACTGAGTTCAAGGCCCTGATTAAAGAGGAGTACTGTCCATGAGACAGAGTGCAACAGCTAGAGCAAGCTCTATGGAACCACAAGATGGTGGGATCGGAAATTGAGGCTTACACTGCAAAACACCATGACTTGGTATTTCTGTGTCCTGATTTAGCAAACACGGTGGAGAAAAGACTCGAGTTCTATCTCGGGGTCTGGTTCCGGAAATTCAGGGTATGGTGATGTCTAGTAACCCTGTAACAGAACATCAAGCTATCCGATTGGCTCACAAACTCACCGATAAAGCGGTGGAACAGAAGAAACTGCCAGCACGGGGTACCACTGAAGTTGCCTCAGATAACAAAAGAAAGTTTGAAGACTCCACCATTCGACAGTCTTCGTCATCACACCCACAGCAAGGGAACCAGAAACGGTTCAATCACTACCACAACCACCGGGGTCATCAAAATCGTTCCAACAACAACAGCAACTACAACAACAATTACAACAATAACAACCAGAATGCAGGCGGCTATGTAGGTCGAAAGCCGTAGTGCAATCGCTGCAATCTTCACCATAACGGCCCTTGTGCCGGAAATCGCTGCCAAAGATGTGGCAAGATGGGACATGCGGCAAGGGATTGTCGTGGGGAAATTATGTCCCGACAAAATCAGAATCAGCCCCAAGGTCAGCAGCAGGGTATAAACCGGGGATGCTATCAGTGTGGTAGCACCGCTCATTTCAGAAAAGACTGCCCACAGTTGCGCAACAACAACAATAATGGTGGAAACAACCACAATAACCACAACAATAATAACAACAACAACAATGGGAACGGTGGCACAGGAGGTGCCAAAGGTCGTGCATTTACATTGGGCCGCGGAGAGGCCAGAAACGACACGAACGTGGTCACCGGTAAGTTTCCCCTTAATGAACATTTTGCTTCTGTGCTTTTTGATACGGGTGCGGATAGGAGCTTTATATCTGAGTCTTTTAGGAAGAACCTAAAACTCACGCTTAAACCATTAGAGACCCCTTATGTGATAGAATTAGCCAATGGTAAATCTGTAAATGTGACCCAAATCGTATCCGACTGTCAACTCAAACTCGCGGGCCACACTTTTACCATCGATCTGATGACAACTACCCTGGGTAGTTTTGACGTGGTTGTCGGAATGGACTGGCTATCCGATGTCCGGGCTGAAGTTCTCTGCTTCGAAAAGTCTATCCGTATTCCACTCACGAACGACGAAATCCTGACAGTACAAGGCGACAAGGCAAGCGCCGTCACCAACATCATCTCATACATGCAAGCGCAGAAGTATCTTCGGAAAAAGAATTCCTTCGCTTTACTCGCACTAATTACCGAACAGCCTAAGGACGAGAAACGTATAGAAGACATCCCTGTCGTCCGTGATTTTTCCGATGTATTCCCAGAAGAACTACCTGGTCTTCCACCACATCGACAATTGGAGTTTGAAATCGAATTGGCAAGCAATGCAACTCCCATCGCCAAAGCTCCATACCGCCTAGCTCCAGCCGAGCTGCAGGAGCTGTCTACTCAACTTCAAGAGCTGCTAGAAAAAGGATTTATCCGACCAAGCGTTTCGCCATGGGGAGCTCCAGTCCTGTTTGTCAAGAAGAAGGACGGGACTTTCCGCATGTGCATCGACTATAGGGAACTCAACAAGGTTACAGTCAAGAACCGATACCCGTTACCTCGCATCGACGATCTATTCGACCAACTGCAAGGGTCAAGTTACTACTCTAAGATTGATTTACGGTCCGGTTATCATCAGCTACGCGTCAGGGAGGAGGATATCGCTAAGACAGCATTTCGCACTCGGTATGGCCATTACGAGTTCTTGGTCATGCCATTTGGTCTCACTAACGCACCTGCGGTATTCATGGATCTCATGAACCGTGTGTGTAAACCATACCTCGACAAATTTGTCATTGTGTTCATCGATGACATACTCATCTACTCCAAAAGTGAAGAAGAGCATGCCGAGCATCTACGATTACTGCTAGGGTTACTTCAACAGGAAAAGCTATACGCCAAGCTTTCGAAGTGTGATTTCTGGATCCGAGAAGTTCAATTTCTCGGGCACGTCGTGAATGAAAAGGGTATCCACGTAGACCCTGCCAAGATTGAAGCCATCAAAAACTGGGAAGCACCTAAGACACCGACGGAAATCCGCCAATTCTTAGGATTGGCTGGTTACTACAGACGCTTCATCGAGGGGTTCTCAAAGATTGCACAACCGCTTACTACCCTCACCCAGAAAGGTATCAAGTATAATTGGGATGACAAGCAAGAAGCAGCATTTCAACTGCTGAAGCAGAAACTTTGCAGTGCACCCATTCTGTCCTTGCCGGAAGGGATAGATGACTTTGTAGTGTATTGTGATGCTTCCATTCAGGGATTGGGATGCGTACTCATGCAACGCGATAAGGTCATCGCGTATGCGTCGCGACAGCTGAAGGTTCACGAGAAGAACTACACGACACATGACCTAGAATTGGGAGCAGTAGTGTTTGCACTTAAGATTTGGAGACACTACCTTTATGGAACGAAGTGCACAATCTTCACTGACCACAAAAGCCTCCAACACATCTTTGATCAGAAGGAGTTGAACATGCGACAGCGTCGCTGGGTCGAGCTCTTGAACGATTATGAGTGTGCCATTCGGTATCACCCGGGTAAAGCTAACGTGGTGGCCGATGCCCTCAGCAGGAAGGAACACTTGAAACCTCGTCGCATACGAGCACTACAACTCACAATTCATTCGGGGCTACCCGATCAAATACGCGACGCCCAGTTAGAAGCAATTAAGGAGGAAAACATCAAAGCCGAATCAGTGGGAAAAATGGAACGCGATTGGGAAGTAAAACCCAATGGAGCCCGGTATTTCATGAATCGCATATGGGTACCTCTCTACGGAAACCTCAGAAGCTAGTCATGGATGAAGCTCACAAATCTCGATACTCTGTCCATCCGGGTTCGGATAAGATGTATAAAGACCTTAAAGCTGCGTATTGGTGGCCCAACATGAAAGCCGATATAGCCACCTACGTGAGTAAATGTTTGACTTGTGCAAAAGTCAAGGTGGAGTATCAAAAGCCATCGGGGCTACTCCAACAACCTGAGATCCCAGTGTGGAAATGGGATCAGATCTCAATGGATTTCATCACTAAACTCCCGCGAACTTTGGGTGGTTGCGACACCATCTTGGTGATTGTGGATCGTTTAACTAAGTCCGCACACTTCCTAGCTATCAAAGAAACGGATAAGATGGAGAAGTTGACTCGCATCTACATTAAGGAAGTAGTTTCTCGGCACGGGGTACCAACGTCTATCATATCAGATAGAGATGCTCGTTTCACGTCAAACTTCTGGCAGTCACTCCAGAAAGCGTTGGGAACACGCTTGGATATGAGCACAGCTTATCACCCTCAGACTGATGGTCAAAGCGAAAGGACCATACAAACCTTGGAAGACATGCTTAGGGCATGCGTAGTGGACTTCGGAAATAATTGGGAAATTCCCCTGCCTCTAGTGGAATTCTCATATAACAACAGCTATCACACGAGTATTTCGGCAGCACCATTTGAAGCATTATACGGTCGTAAATGTAGATCACCGGTCTGCTGGGCAGAAGTCGGTGACAGTCAACTCACAGGCCCTGAGTTAATACTTGAGGCTACTGAAAAGATTGTACAAATCAGAAACCGCATGGCGGCGGCACGAGATCGACAGAAAAGCTACGCTGATCAACGACGCAAACCGCTCGAATTCCAAGTAGGCGATCGCGTCCTACTAAAGGTGTCACCCTGGAATGGTGTAATCCGCTTCGGAAAACGGGGCAAACTTAACCCACGGTACGTAGAAATGAATTGGACCCGTAGCATACCAATTAGACCTCCCTGCCGAACTCAGTGGAGTTCACAACGTATTTCACGTGTCAAATCTGAAGAAGTGTCTATCAGATGAAACTTTAGTTATTCCATTGGATGAGATCCAAGTGGATGAACAACTACACTTCGTAGAAAAGCCTATTGAGATCATGGATCGTGAGGTCAAGACTCGAAGGCACAGCAAGATTCCAATCGTTAAAGTTCGTTGGGACTCTAAGCGTGGACCGGAGTTCACGTGGGAAAGAGAGGATCAAATGAAAACCAAATACCCACACCTCTTCACAACTGAGCAGCAAACTAACGATGACAGTACCTAAATTTTCGGGACGAAAATTCTTTCAACAAGGGGATGATGTGACAACCTGAAAATTTTCTCATACTTCCGTGTACTATTGTTGACTAAATCTTTGTGCATGACACATGAAAATCTTTGTGTATGACACTTGGGAACTTCTTGTAACGTTACGTACTATCATTAACAAACTAACTCTTTGTGCGTGGCACTCTGAACATGTACGTTACATGCTAAACCGCGTTTACTCAATTTTCGGGACGAAAATTCTTTCAACATGGGGATAATGTGATATCCCGGGTTTTTCAGATAACTTACACGTAACACTTGTCGAATAAGATGTGTGCTAAGTATTAAACGTGCATGGATTAAAGACGTGTTGTGTGTTGTATGATTGTCTTAGTGATTGAATAATTAGATTTGATATGTGCACAAACTGAACCGAACCGTGACACGTTCCAACCTTGGTTCATTGCGACTCTAGGAGTAACAAGTTTAAACTCTAGTTCAAGTCAAGCCCTCGGCCAAGATCAAATCCAACACACATCAAAAACCTAAACCCTAAACCAAACATGTCTCGGCCACAAACACTAACCAAACCGAAACCAATAACATGCAACTTTAGTCTTCGGCCATAAGAGAACAAGAATCAAAGATCAAACCTAAGCTCTAATACTCTAATCTTTGGCCGCAAGACCCAAACCCAAACCGAGAACAAGTCCAAACAAGTTTCGGCCAAGGCCAAACCCAAACCGAAACCACCCAAGTCCCATGCGGCCGTATACTAAACCAAACCGCAACCCTACCTCCTTTGCGCTTATATATATACCATCTCTTGCATGACTTCTTTCACAACTCCAACAACCCTAGAAGGAAAACTGCCGTCGGCAGCTGATTCTCAGATTTGGCGATCGCAAAACAACCTCCATCCCAATCGGATCAGCCTTGTTCAGTCCATTCAACCGCAAACAGCTTCCTCATGCTCCATTGATCGCGGACAGCCTGGTTCACTTCAGTCTGGATCACTTTCTCGGTCGCTAACAGCCCTTGTTCACCTTCATTCAGTCACGAGACCAGCCTTGGTTTACCTCTATTCGATCAACCAAAACAGCCTACTTTATTATCATTCTTTCGGTTGCAGTTTGCTGAAACAGCCGGACACCTCTTGTCCGAGACCCGGCTTGTTTACCTAGTTATTCAAGGTTAGATTTATCCTTGATTACGAGATCATGTTCGGTTAAATATATGTTCGAATGATATTGATTAGTTTGTGTCGGGTCTTATGAGTTGGATAAGTAATAGGCTGTTTTGATCATGTGCTTGTGAATAATTGTTTGCGGAAATCCTAAGTGCTTGAATGAATTGATTGTATTGTCTTCGGACTATATGTGCTTACAAGTAGCCTGCTGAATTGACTGTATATATATATACGCATGATTGTGTTCGGATATTAGATGTACTAGATGTAATCGGCTGAATTAATCAATGTTGATATGCATGTATACTTGTTTGCGGATCTCATGAGGTTTCAAGTGTGTTTTGTTATAATAACTAGAAGTTATCGAGTAGATTTGCATGGATAGGTTATTAGTCTCAATCTATGAGTAGAAATCGGATTATAATCACCTAGGTTAACCGTATGAACGAGTTGTGCGAATAAATTGTAACAATAATGCTGAAACAGTTTGCTGAGTGAAAGTTTCAG
Organism: Scalesia atractyloides; assembly: GCA_947069175.1. Taxonomy (NCBI): domain Eukaryota; kingdom Viridiplantae; phylum Streptophyta; class Magnoliopsida; order Asterales; family Asteraceae; genus Scalesia; species Scalesia atractyloides. The sequence goes on along the minus strand of CAMTDV010000116.1, from coordinate 18,041,396 downwards.
CCGACTTCATCAGGCTGTAACTTGGTCGTTAGTTGTCGAAAAACGGATTTTCTGAGGTCTAGTATAGATTTTAATAAGGAATCTAATGGTACTGGATTCATAATTTTCTGAAATCGTTTGATATTTTTAAAGGGCTAAATAAGTTCAGTAGGTAAAGCTGTTAAAATTCTGGAATTTTGTTGGTTGTTTATCAAGCTAGATTTTAAAATCAGTAGAGAGTCGAGTCATGATTTTTGTACAGCAACTAGGTATAGAAATTTCCGGGCAACTCCAATTGGAATTTTGTAAATCGGACAATCAGTGATTTTTAAATAAATTCTTCCGTGGACTGCAGTCAGAAAGCGGTAAATCTGACTGCAGCTTAATGAATTAATATTTATGGCTAACTAGTAAAGATTTAGGACTTGGAAAAATTACATAAATTTCTATGGTACAAATGTCACCTACTGTAAAAATATGGGAATTTTTGGAATGTTAGAACTATTTTATAAAAATCCTAGAAAACAGCTGAATAATTGAGTGTTAAGCAGAAAGTTGAAAACTTGTGATTGTATGTATAAAGTGTTGTATGGATTTGGAATATGTTCATGATAAGTTGCTTGATTACTAGGATCATATGAGAATACTTGCATGCGTGTTTGAGTGTTAGATATGTTGTTTGTGTATCACTTTGTGAGTAAATTGCGTGTGGAATTTGTATTGGTGTGATTTCACACTGACGTGGAATTAATTGGTTTGTTAGGACGCAACTAGCGGTCCCATCTCTTATAACATCTTTGCTACACTAACCGAGCAAACAAAGGTGTGTTCACGGCCCCTAACTTTATACGGTTTTTAAACAACAGGGGGAGAAACATGTATACACTCTCAAACTCAATCTCTTTACGTTATACGAATCTAACGTCACATAACTATACGGTAACTAAGTTAATGTTAATGTAATGTTATGGTCACTATGCAGCTTTATCACTTAAGTCCTCCACAATCTCCTCGGATCGTTAGTATTTGGGTTAAATAGCGGGGGAATTATGAGTAGTACTACTGGGTCTGACGAGCCCCATCCGAGCTAGTCGCGCTAGCCGACCGGGTATGGTCAACGGGTGTATAATTGGCCTAACATCGCCATGGTCATGTGATAGGCCGGGCAAAACGGAGGCACAAATGTCAGCTTCGATCGCGAACACTTAGTGACATGACTTTAGGCTAGCTACCTATATACATTAATATTGAACTTAATTACGGAACAACTTAATATTCCGGGTTTGGAATATTGGAACATCAACTTATGATCCCGGGTTGGGGATAATGGAAACAACAACTTAATATTCTGGTTTGGAAATATTGGAAGCAACAACTTATTATTCCGGTTTGGAATAATGCAACTGATATGTTATCCCGGGTTGGGGATAACGGAGTAACAAACTAAAACCGAACAACAAATTTATGAAAACCTGTGAACTCACTCATCTTTAATGTTGACACTTGTTTCTTTACATGTTTCTCAGGACGCTAGGAGCTCTAGGTGCATGCACACGCATTGAACAAGACATCATTATAGAGTCTCATTTATTAATATTGTTTTGGGATTTTTCATTTGTTTTGGCGTTTGTGTTGGCGCCCGCATCATTACTTATTTATGCTTCCGCTCAAATCTAAAACTGATACTCATGCTAAATATTGGTAATCTAAAATTTACAACAAATGATTTTGGAAAACGTATTATCAAATCATATAGAGTCGTTCGACGTACTAGTGTCTTAGATTCTGGTTTGTTCACACGTCTCGCGGTAAAACCCCGTAAGTGGAAATTGAGGGTGTGACAAAGGTCAAGGCCGAATACCAAAAAACAAACCATCTGGATTCTATTACAAAACTACCACGGACCTCTCGAGGTCATGACATGATCTGGGTTATCATTGATCGGTGTACCAAGTCAGCTCACTTCTTACCCATCCGTGAGAAAGACAGTACCAAGAAGTTAGTTGAACTGTATCTTAAGGAAATTGTGGCACGTCATCGAGTGCCAATCTCGATAATCTCTGATAGAGATGGTCGTTTGGTGTCGCGGATCAGGCAATCATTTCAAACATCGTTTGGTTCTTGCTTAGATTTAAGCAAAACTTTTCACCCGCAGACCGATGGTCAAAGAGAGTGAACCATCCAAACGTTGGAAGACATGCTTCAGGCCTGTGTGATGGATTTAGGCGAAAACTGGGATACTCATTTACAGTTGGTAGAGTTTTCCCACAATAACAGTTATCACACCAATATCAAGGCCACGCCGTTCGAAGCACTATATGGACGAAAGTGCCGATCTCCGCTTTATTGGGCGAGAGTCGGTGAAAGACAACTCATTGGTCCTGAACTAGTACAAGAGACCACAGACAAAATATACAAGATCCGTGAGCGTATCAAAGTGGCCCGAGATAGATAAAGAGCTACGCAGATCGGAGACGCAAACCATTATTCTTCGAGGTTGGAGACAAAGTGTTACTAAAGGTCTTACCTTGGAAAGACATAGCTAGATTCGGGAAGCGCGGAAAACTAAACCCAAGATATATTGGGCCTTTCGAAATTATGGAAAAGATCGGTACAGTGGCTTACAAATTAAAATTGCCAGAGGAACTCAATAACATACACGACACATTTCATGTGTCTATTCTAAAGAAAAGCCCGACTAATGACATAGTTATCATTCCAGCGGATGAGATTCATGTTGATGACAAACTTCAATTTACCGAAGAACCAGTTTAAGTCATGGACTAGAAAGTCCAAAAGACAAGAAGAAGCTAAATCAAACTGGTAAAAGTTCGCTGGAACTCGCATCACGGTCCCGAGTATACGCGGGAACAAGAAGATCAAATCAAGACAAAGTACCCCCACCTGTTCAAAAAGACTCCTTCAGAGGGTGCCTCAAGGTGAATTTCGGGACGAATGGCAAATAACCAGTAATTCCTTACAATCTAATCACTATTTTTTATTTTATAATATCATGAATATTATCGTAATTTAATTGTGTAACTGAGTCGTACGTCAAATCCTAAGTATTAGGGCAAGTAAATCAGATCATAACATGTACTGGTTTCCTTTACGACGTGGAACAAACCAAACAATGCCCTAAAAGTGTTGGTAGAAAGTGTTTGGCGCACTATTTGCGGTGGCACTATTTGTGTCGGCAAAACCGCTAAAACGAAACAGCACAACGAATAATGGCATGCTAATGCAATGATTAAGTGCACATATAAATGAAAACATTGATATGAGAACACCCATTACAAAAATACATAACTTTCCGGTACAACGCCCAACTTGCAAAATTGTCCGTTTCGACCAAAAAGGCGACAAATGTCAGTTTGTCCGCAATACTAATTCGGTGGATTCCGGATGTCAGAATAATAATAAAAAATGTTGAACATCCTAAAACAATATGAGAACAGCAAAAATGCATAAAAAACCTCGTTTCTGGTCATACGATAAACAGTGCACAACTCGAGCGGAAAGCGACCCTTTGTCGAACCGACGAACATTTTAGGGGCCGATAACCTCATCCATGCATCTAGAGAACTAGTTAAGCCTCGTCTGGAACTCGGAATCCATTCAACTAACATGAGGCCACGGAAACACAACTTTCGGAAAAGTTCGACGGCGTGTTATAAAAGTGCCGATATCGAGCGAACAATCAAACGAAAGTCATTTTGGCCATCCTAACTCATCGTATATTCGTCTAGCGAACTAGTTATGCATATTTTTAGGTCGGAAGTGCACTAAATAGACACCATGATAATTGTGGTGGTCGAAAACAAAAGCTTCTGGTACTAAATAATTAAGTTCGTTTATTAGCGAATATTGCGTCGATGAACGATCTAAAGACAATTCCGTCATCTGAAACTTATATTGGAGGATCAAGTGGATTAATTACCATATAATAACACCCTAAACCCTAATTATATACTAAGAGTACAAGATCAAACCACTAATCACAATACTTAAATTAATGACTAAAATATCTACTTATTTAAAATGTATTATAAAAAAAAATTTACACGTCACCCCCCTCATTTTGATGGTTTCAAGTGGGTCCCACACCACTTGATTCATGTTGAAAATCATGGATTGGAAGCATGGTGTGTTGATTTGTTGTAGACTTGAAAGATGACTTGATATATCATATTCTCATAAGATCACCATTTTTTTCACAAATAATAGCAACCAGCTCGTGCATATTTCCCCTTCATTCCCACGGCTACTACCATCCACCATATAACCCCCATTTAGCCACCATAAACCACCTCATATTCTCACTTTAAAGCCTCTTCAAGACCATTCAAGAAGCAAGCAAAGGTGTAGGATCATTAGGGCTATTTTGGTGCTTCATTTTCCTTCTAAGATCATCACAAACTTGTGCACCCATTGTAAGGCAAATCCCTTCATATCAAGCTTATTATTATGCTAGATTAATGATGTACAAGTTGATCAGAAGAAAAGATAACCTAAAAACCCTAACTCACACCTTAATAATAACACTAAATATTGTTTATTTTGTGTTGATTATGTGTTTATATGGTAGTTAGTTAGCATGATGGTGTTGTTTATGTTTAAGTAAGGTATAAAAGTTAGATGATCTTGTATGAACAAGTATGAAAATGAGGATTTAAATATAATAATGTTTAAATCTAAGATCATCAACTACATCATCCATGAAGATTACTACAACTTAAAGATAATTTTACTACACATGAATGATTTTTTATAAGAAATAAACATTATGATTTAAGATGTAACCATCTTAAAAAGTGTAGTAATCAAGAGGTTTAAAGAAATGGACTTGATTTAATGATATGAGAAAAACGGTTAATTAAAAGTGTTAATATATGTTGAAATCTCATCATAATTTAATAAGATTTTTACCACCAAAAAGCCATGGATGATGATGCATGTAAGTTGTAAATAATTAATAGGAAAGTTTGTGATAGATTGTTGATCTGAGTTAAATAGGGTTTAAATACGTTTTAAAAACGTGGAAAACGCCATAGTTTAGAGGAAACTATGGCGGAATTTTCTAAAAATCTAATCACGATTAAGATATGATTACGGGATGATTAGCGGGACTAAACGCTATTAGTAACTTAAATCGTCATTAAATAAGTTTTAATGATAAGGGTTAAACCCTAAACACTCAAGTGTTCATCAAGAATATATATATATATATATTTACAAGTAAAAATAAGTAATCCTTATAAATATATATATATATATAGTTTCTTGTGAAAAAAAAGATGAATGCATATTTTGTCACCAAGGATATTGTATAAATACATGTGTAATGTGTGTGTAAGTATTTAGAAGCTTATGGTATTCACCATAAAAATACCCAACTATATACAAAATATTACAAACACTTGAAAATAATAACAAGGGTTGGTGACACAAACATATATATTTTCACAATACGTGGAAACAATAATCGGACAAACGAACAATGCGGACAATGGGCGGATGTTCACAAATACATAAACGCGTCGACGACCAACGAATGAATCGCCGACATGAAAAGTTATTACGACAACCATGACAAGTCTAAAATATATATTTAGACGCTTAATATATATATATATATATTATCGAATTCAAAATATGGAAAGTTAAAAATATAAAAGAATAAGACACAAATATATATACATAATACTTAGTAAAATTCTAAGTATAAGATTATAAAATAATGGGCTTATAAGAATGAATTTGGGCTAGGCCCAAATTATAGAAGATGTGGGCAAGGCCCAATTTCATAAAACATATGGACAAGGCCCAAATTATATAAAATATATGGACAAAGCCTTAAAACCTAAAAATTACATGGGCTAGGCCCAAAGATATAAATTACATGGGCTAAAGTCCAATGACATAAAAACATGGGCAAGGCCCAAAGACATAAATTACATGGGCTAAGCCTAATGACATAGAAAACATGGGCTAGGCCCAATGACAAAGAAAACATGGGCTAGACCCAATGACATGAAAACATGGGCAAGGCCCAATGACATCGAAAACATGGGCTAGGCCTAATGACATCAAAACATGGGCTAGGCCCAATGGCGTAGATGACATGGTCAAGGCCCAATGACACATGTGCAAGGCATGAGGACATGTGAAGGGCAAGGCCTAGTTCACACACGATCTAAGAACAACAACAATATATATATATATATATAGATATATATGTATATGTATATAGAAAACATGGGCAAGGCCCAATGACACGCGTGCAAGGCACGAGGACATGTGAAGGGCAAGGCCCAGTTCACACACATATATATATGATAACATTAAAAGTTGTTCTATCATAACAAAGAAATACATAAACAGAATTCAAGATGAACAACGAGTACAAGGTCCATTGAGGCCTAGGTGTCTAATAAACTTGATACACATGTACGCTATACACGTGTATGGAAACCAACTGTGAGTAATACGACGTACGAAAGCAAAGCTGTGAGTTCATGTCCCTCCTTTCAATTATTTTAAAGTTTTTTTAAAAATTATCGAGGGGAAATACATATCATAACAAATAGTATGTTAGCTATGGGGTTAGTTGATAATACGATCAATGTGCGTAAGTAGGATGATGACAAGCGTAACCATTAATCACTTAGTGACCAAGGTGCAAAAGTTATAGATCTATAGAGTTTGAGGCACGCTCCACTCCTAGTTGGTATACCCTTCGGAGTGCTTTTGTGATCCCAAATGATGTCAAGAGTTATCTCAGTTTGGTTACTTACTTATGGCACATATGTTAGGGTGCTAGCTACACACTGATAGATCCTTAAACTCCATGAATGCTAATAACATACTCAGATTTCATTACTGGATTACGAGCATGACATTTTATGAGAAAACAATAACTACATGAACTTGCCAACTTTATGTTGACTTATTACATGTATTTCAGGACACAAGACTTGAGCTGGTGATACACTTCGGGATATGGGAAATGACATGACAATGAATGCCACCTTTTGGAGGATTTGCCTCTTATATCCCAACCTCGTATGGGTATATAGGAGTCAAAACCTCGACATGCTTTTTCGATGAAAACAATCTTTTAGTATGATGTAATGTATTTCAAACCACATTTTTTGATGACAGTGTGAAACTATTTGGAAACTCATGATTTCACTTTTGGAAACTTGTAAACATTAATTGCAAGTTATTATAAGCATGGCATCGTTGTTAATTTACAGTTGTCTACATGATTAGATGCAATGATTACCTCATAGTCACACGTTTGCGCTTTCGCTATGACCAGGGTGTGACAGTGTCAAAGACCTAAGTCTGAATCTCGTTCTTGCTCATCTTTTCAAGATTTTCCTGGTCATGGTTCAAGCAACAGGAACGTGTCAACTAACACTGGATTAAAGGCCCTGATCTCTACGGCTAGAGAGGGTTCTTATGATTGTAGTGTTCATCTGGAGGGTGATGGCAATGCCACACAAGCTTTCATGGCTGAGATAGCCCCAGTTGATAATAAGAAAGAAAAGGCTGATGCTAGGGTAGAGCGAGAGACGATAGCTTAAAAAGCTGATGGAGAACAGAATGCTGCAGAGAAGAAGATGGCTGCTGATTTTGCTGCTTTCACGGCCAATCTAAGCAAATCAACAGGAGAGGTACATTCTAACTTTGGTAGTTCTGTTTGCTTAAATTGTCGTGAACTGCAAAGTGAAGTTGGTAAGTTAACGAAACAAAACCAAAGTATGGTAAATGAGCTCTCGAGCATAAAAGAATCACACTTTTTCGTAAAAAGAAATGAGTCATTATATCTGAAGAAAATTAAGGGTTATGAAGAAGAAATCAATATTTTAACCTGTAAGCTAAATGAAAAACTTCAAATTATTGACTTAGCTCATGATACGATGAGTGAGAAAACAAAAGAGATTTCTGAAAAATGCAAAGAGTTGTCTGAAGCACAACGTAAAATTTGTGAACTTGAAAAGAAATTGAATCAATTCAGAGATTCATCTTTTGTTATGAAACACATGATGAATGGCTTGAAGAAAAGTAATGACAAGACAAGTGTGAGATTCAAAGGTTTCAATGAAGTTCCACCACCTCTTGGTCATGACTATTCTTTCTTGCCAGATGAAGAAGAGCTAACCGACTTTGTGTTAACTACACCTGGTAGTTCCACATCAGGGAATGTTGATGTGACTGAGAATGCAAAGAAGGATAATAACAGGGAACCAGTTTTGAAAACAAACAATACACACCCTACGAATAAAAAACAAGTTTTTGTTAAAAAAGTTGATTTTGTTAAAGGAAGTGATAAGAAAGAAGAGGTCACTGTTATTACAAGAGAGTAAAATGTGTAGTTTGCTAAAAATAAAAGCAAAGAAAAATTAGAAATTATGCAAACTAAACAAGATCCTTCAAAGGCATCATCATCATCGTCACCTGACGAATCAAAACTAGAGACTTCAATTAAGAAGTCTTCGGCTAGAAGATCGTGCTTCAAATGTCACGACAAGGGACATGTAGCTAGCTGCTGTCCTAACACAAAGAATGAAGCACAGGTGAGTGAGAGACAGAGAGAAAAATCACAGCAACAATTGGTGAAGGTGAGAAGAAGGTTACTAACTCACCAAAGATATCTGCTACCAAGCAACAGAGTGTTGTTGTTGGTGTAGATAAGGCTGAAAAAGGAACTCACCAAGTTCCTCGTTTTCAAAGAAATCAAAAAAGGTTTCAGCCTGCATCTACATCAGGCAGATATGAAAGACCTAGAAGTAGTTCACCAAGAATGAATTACTTTAATGGTCTATCAATTAATTTCAGAAGTCAAGGTCAATATCAAACTCGATATCAAAATTTTGGTAGTCAAAATTTTTATAACAATGACTTTAGAAATTATTATCATCAAAATTCATGGAACCATAACCAAAATTTCTAAAGGTCACAAAGTCCAAAAATGTTTAGGAAACCTCCGGACGAGAGACCTAGTGGAAATCATAAACCATTTCCATCAACAAACCTGAGATCCAAGACTCCTGTTAGGAGTGATGGATATTGGATGAATGTTCCTGTGGTTGATGAATCTAGAAGACCCAAGACCATGAATGCTTGGGTCCCCCAATCTAACTAATTTTGTTGGGTTGTGCAGGAGCTGCTAAGGAGGATTATCAACTTGTGGTATGTTGATAGTGGCTACTCCAGTCACATGACGGGGATGCGAGGCTGTTGACAGAATTTGAGAATATAAATGGAGGCTATGTGAATTTTGTAGGTGCCAAAGGAGGGCACATTACTGGTCGAGAAAAGTGACCAACGGGAAGATCACATTGGACAAGGTGAACTATGTGGAGCAGCTGAAGCACAATTTGATGAGCGTGTCTCAAGTCTACGACAAGGATCACTCGGTCCACTTTACTAAGTCTGAAGCTTTGGTGTTGAAACCTGGTTTGGTGATACCGGATGACTGGATAGTGATGGGAGCGCCGAGAAGAAACGGCACTTATGTCATGGACATGGGTGCTAAGGATTCTTCCAATGTGGTGGCGTGTTTACTGTCGAAAGCATCTGAGGCAGAGTCAATGCTATGGCACAGACGCATGGCCCACATTCACTACCGAAAAATGAATTATATTATTAAAAATGGTTTAGTGGAAGGGGTGCCAGAGCAGAGGTAAATGTCTTCCATGTCAAAAGTGAAAACAACATAAGAAACCTCACAAGTCTAAAAAGTATATTCCATAGATGCCCCTTATGAATTACCTCATATGGATCTATTCGGTCCGGTGAATGTAAGGAGCAGAGGTGGAAAATACTATTGCTTAGTTGTTACAGATGATTACTCACGATATTCATGGGTTTTCTTTTTAGGTACAAAAAATAAGACAGCAGAGATGCTGATAGATCTTTTTACAAAATTGGAAAATATCCATGATGCACGAATCAAAAGGATAAGGAGTGATAATGGCACTGAGTTCAAGAATCAGATTCTGGATCTCTATTGTCTTCGAAAGGGAATTGAACATCAATATTATGCCTGTAACATTTGTCAAAAAACGGGTTTTCCAAACCCGCTTCGTTTGTAATCGAATATCAAGTTATAAATTTTTCGTTGCGTATTTATGTTTATTTTAATTTTAAACGATGCATAATTAATAAACAAATTAGAATTTAAAAACTATAATTGATAAAAAGTGAAAATAAAATAAATAAAAAAGAAAACCGGCTGCTGGGATTCGAACCCGGGTCAGCCGGGTGAGCCTCAAAGTCTTAACTCGCGCACATATAACCACTCCGCCACTTGATGTCTTTGTGAGTTCTAGGAAACAATTAAAACATATGTACAACCGTGAATTAACCTGTTTGCGCCACACTGAAACCGTTATCGGTTTCCAAACATCCAGGACGTTTGAGTGGTCGCGGATTCCTGAAAATAACCGATACACTGATGTTCCTAATCAATTCAGTCTTGAATGAACTTGAATTCTGGTGATGTTCGGTTTTTATAACCGAAAACATTCACTTCCTGAATTACTCCAACAATAGCATCCTCTCGCGACTCAAAATCATCCGCAGAACCTCCAATTTCACTTTCGCTCTATTTTCAGTTCGTCGGAAAAGCTTTCTGAACTCGCCGGACTTTCGCCGGAAAACCGTGTCTTTCATCAAAATGGTAAGTTTCTCAATTCTTCTACCTTATATCAGTTGTTAGGCTTTTGCTAACTCAAACCCTTCAATCAGAATCAGTTCCAGGCGACGATATCTGATAATCAGCACTCGCCGGAAAACTTCTGAAAATTTCTAGATTGCGCTGTGAAACGGTATAATCTTTTAAACCTTCTGGTAACTCTTGTTCAGTACTTCAATTCCACAACTAGCTAATCAAAACTGTTAATTGGTCCGCTCAGACGAACTTCATAAAAACAGAGCTGACGACTTCGTCGGAGTTCTGAGAAAAATCATTTTTCCGGTATGTTTACTCCCAAAATCTTCCCTGTCCATTTCATTTTAATCACTTAAATGTTTATCAATCGAATTAAACAAAATCAGTAGGGTAATCGTCGTCTGTAATATTGTAACAAAGAAGATGAAGTTAGTTTGTATATAAGTTTAATATAAATTGGATTATATCTCGGGTTAGACACACAGTCCAGCGGTGGACTGTGTGCAAACATTTATCACACGCCGCGAGTTCGATCCTTGACACAATCTCATTCTCTGTAATAAAGATGTTTCCTTTTTAACTAAACCGGATCAACTCACAGAGAGATGTTAAGTTTAATAAAAATCAGTATATTAACCAGGTTAGACACACAGTCCAGCGGTGGACTGTGTGCAACACTAGACCACAGGTCCCGGGTTCGAGACCTGTTACGCACGCCGGTTCGATGATTAAAATCCTTTTTAAAAATAAAAGAATTTTGAATAAATTAAAACAGTATATAAATTTAATTAAAAACAGAAATATTTCAGGTTAGACACGTAGCTCAGTTGGTAGAGCTGCGTGCATGCGTACGGGAGGTCTCGGGTGCGAGCCTTACCCGGCGCATACTTGCACACTAGCGAACCGGTCAAACAGTCAACAGTCACGGTCAACGGTCAATGGTCAACTCAAAAGTCAACATTTTTTTTATATTTTTATTTATTTATTTAATTTAAAAATCAATTAAAAATACTTAAAAATAATGTTTTTAAAGTTAGAAAATAGCCTTAAACTCACAAAAATATATCTAAAAATCTTACTAAAATTATTAATAAAATCCACTCATTTACCATACCTTTTTGTTATTATTTAGGTTAGTTAATTCTCGTCGATCAATCCTCTAAACTCGTGGGCATTTCAACATCTTCAACCGAACGCACCCAATGTGAGTGAATCTCTACAAATTCCCCGTTTTAATCACGTTTTTGGGCTGTATCATGTGTCTTATTATTTATTACATTTAAACTATTGTGCATCCATCATATCCATGAACAAATGTGTATTCAACATGTATCAACTGTTTGTGTGGTTATTGTTCAGATTAAATTTATCATTTTCAGTACATACATTATCATAGGCCGCCGCTCCCCATTACATATGAGCGTTGAGTTGTTCCCCATTACATATGTGCGTGAACTAGGCGTTGCCAACATACGATCGGCTCCGTTTGATTGAGCCTTGATCGCACAGACATTTATCATAGGCCGTCCGTTTCCCCATTACCTATGAGCGTGAACGTGACGTTGCCAACATATACAGTTTCATCCATGTTATATATTCATGCAAGTTGGTTTGTTATTGTATGTTATTGTTTGTTGTTGTTATTGTTATTGTATGATTATTTACGTTTGCTCACATATGATTATTGCACAATTTTCCATAATAAAGATAACAAGAGATCAATAATAAATGTTTTTCTAACAAGGTTCACTCGCCAACTTATGTTGACCCAAAAACCCCCATTTTTACACATGATACAGGTGATCCACCTGCAGCAAGAAACACATAGGATGTCTTAGAAGAATAAACTGGTTTAGACTTTGGATTGTTTAATTGATTATCTTTCTTTGTAATTGTATGAACATGTTTGGAATATTGAGGATGTAATTTTGAATTTAATAAATATGAAACATATTAGTAAATATCATGAGCTTTGGTGATAACCCAATTATGCCCCGACTCTTATTCCGCTGCGGGTCGGGGTGTGACAGATTGGTATCAGAGCCATGACTATAGGGATATAGGATAGGTTATTAGACCCTTAGAGCCTATACTATAGTTGATTAGAATTTTTAAAAAAAAATTGTGTGTTACATGCAAAATTCATGATGTTTATATGTTTATGTTTATTGTTACATTCAATGTTATGCAAGCATGTTCATAAGTACATAGTATTATACAATGCCTATCGTGAATCACATTCTCATAACATATCATATCCATGAGAGCACACACCACCTCATTTCCATGATTTTTTTGCAATGATTTTTGTATTTTCAAATCACATCAAAGTGAGTTCTCATGACGGGCATGTAGTAACTGGAAGGGTACAAGTACCGGTAGTCGGAACGTCCTGTCTAGGCTTGGCATTCGTATAAATCCAAAATAAAGGACCAGTTTGCCTACCTGGGGACTAACGATGAGAGTACGAAGGACCTATTAGGACAAAGCATGCTATACCAACGTCGTGTGAGCTAACCCCACTTTGAGTTGTCATTGTGTCTACACCTGGACACCTTCCGACCATACATCTCGTAAACATATTTCATGGTTTTCATTCGGGTGATGTGAGTTTTAAACCGCCAATACCAATGTGAATCCTACTAAGCCAATAGTCATGGGGGCCCACATGACTATACAGGTGAAGGTATGGGGGACATTTGAGCCCCAACATGAGCAAACCCAAGACATCCTATGGATGTAGTTGCATTATTGATGTTTATGTTATTTTTATTTTTTTAAGACACATGACACCTAAAAAGACTCCATAAACTCACAATCTTCTTATGTATATTCCTGTAGATGTCGGCTAGGCAACAACGAGGGGGTAGAAGATCAGGAAGGTCAAATGAACGCTTGGCCACCCAAATCGCAAAGCAAATGGCCGCGGTGCTTCCTGACATTGTAGTTCAAGTCCAACAAGCTCTCGCCGCAAATCCCATCAATCCTCCCCAGCAAGAAGACCGGAACATCGGCAACCCTCCTACTAAAAAGTGCTCATATAAACACTTCAAGTCTTGCGATCCTCCGAAATTTGAAGGGACCGAAGGTGTCACTGCTCTCCTCCAATGGTTTGAGGAAATGGAAAACACCTTCCTCAACTGCGATTGTCCCAAGGATCGCAAGGTACGATACGCAACCGGGAGACTATTTGGGGTAGCTCTTACCTGGTGGAATACTGAAAAGGGTATGAGAGGAATCGAAGATGCAATGGCCTTAACGTGGGAGGAGTTAAGGGAAATCATGACGAGACGCTTCTGTCCCAGAAGCGAGATCAAAAAGTTAGAGGATGAATTTCATTCATTGAAGCAAAAGGAGGGAGATCATACTTCCTACAACAAGAGGTTTTTAGAGTTGAACCAAATGGTCCCTAACTTGTTCACCCCAGTTTACCGCTTAGTCTAACACTATATTCGAGGTCTCCCCTCGAAAATTCAAGACTCTGTTCTCAGCACTTCACCTGCAACACTTGAAGCTGCTATGGAACTAGCTACTGAGCTTACTGAGAATCGAATTTGCAACGGTAAATTTAAAGATGAGAAAAAGAAAGCCCCCGTTGAGGGCCAAACTTCAAACCATTCCACCTCCTCCTCTAAGTTTGCTAACAAGAGGAAACGTAACACCAGAAACTTTGCTGTCACACAAACAAATTTCCCTATCCCTGCTGCACCCATTACCCAAGTTTCCCCCTCACCTGCACCATATAAAAGGCCATACTCCGGCCCATACCCAAAATGCAACCGTTTTGAATACCCACTTTCCTGATCATCCCTGCCAACATTGCACCGGCTGTGGTCGCGCAGGTCACACCGTTCAAACTTGTCGCATACCTCAGCGAACGAACCGCCACCAGCCCTCAACCCAAACCCACCATCAGATAATGGGTCAAGCCCAACAACCTCTACTACTACCACCTACCCAACATGTAGCCCAATCCTACTACCAACCCAACTATCCCATGGTGCAACCTATGTGGGCTTGTTACAATTGTGGAGACCCAAACCACTTTAGAAACACTTGTCCATGTTTGGTGAACATTATACATGCTCAAGCTCAAGCAAATCCGGTGAATCAGGCTAACCAAGCTCCTCCACCTGCAAGAGGAAGAGCTTTCAACATCAACGCTAATCAAGCTAGGGCTGACAACAATGTGGTTAACGGTACGTTTCTCATCAATGGTAGTTATGCATCCATGTTGTTTGATACTGGCGCGGATAAAAGTTTTGTGTCCTTAGAATTTGAACCCATCCTCAACCAAACTCGTGATAAACTCATGGAATCCATAACAGTAGAAGTTGCTGACGGAAAATTGGTCTCATTAAACTCTATTATACGCAATTGTACTCTCACCTTAAACGATCACGATTTTCCAGTTGACCTCATTCCTATGAAGTTGGGAAGCTTTGACATTATAATTGGTATGGACTGGCTCAGCCAACATCATGCTGAAGTTGTATGTCGCGAAAAGTTTATACGCATTCCTCTTACAAACGGTCAGACTCTACGAATCTTTGGAGAAACCCCATCGAAAGGGCTCAAATTAATGTCCTGTCTTCAAGCCCGAAAATATCTCCGCAAGAATTATGTCGCATTTCTAACTCATGTCGTCAAAAAGGGAACCAAGGAGAAGAAACTTGAAGACATCCCAGTAGTAAAAGATTTTCCGCAAGTTTTTCCTGACGACATTTCAGGACTTCCTCCTTTGAGAGAAGTCGAATTCCGCATTGATCTTATGCCTGGAGCTACACCATTTGCAAAATCTCCTTATAGGTTAGCCCCCTCCGAAATGCGAGAGCTAGCCAGTCAATTGCAAGAGTTGACTGACAAAGGATTCATACGTCCTAGCTCCTCGCCTTGGGTGCACCTGTCCTTTTTGTGAAGAAGAAAGATGGAACGTTTCGCATGTGCATCGACTACAGAGAACTCAACAAGTTAACGGTCAAGAACCGCTACCCATTACCTCGCATCGATGATCTTCTTGACCAACTTCAAGGCGCCAGCTGTTTTTCAAAAATCGACCTTCGTTCTAGTTATCATCAACTCAGAGTACATGAAGAAGACGTCCCAAAGACCGCCTTCCGAACTCGTTATGGTCATTATGAATTCATGGTCATGCCATTTGGCCTAACCAACGCTCCAGCTGTCTTTATGGATCTAATGAACAGAGTCTGCAAACCCTATCTCGATCGCTTTGTTATAGTCTTCATCGACGACATCATCATTTACTCAAAGTCTAAGTCTGATCATGAACGGTACCTTCGACTCATCCTTACACTCTTAGAGAATGAAAAGCTCTACGCCAAATTCTCCAAATGCGAATTCTGGTTAAAAGAGGTACAATTCCTTGGACATGTCGTCAATGACAAGGGAATACATGTCGACCCCTCAAAGATCAAAGCAGTACAAGAATGGCAAGCGCCACGTACACCAACCGAAGTAAGATCATTCCTTGGTTTGGCTGGTTATTATCGCTGTTCCATTTCAAATTTCTCCCGCATTGCTGTACCACTCACGGCTTTAACTCATAAAGGAAAACCCTTCATATGGGGACCCAAACAAGAAGAAGCCTTCCAAACCCTTAAACAAAAACTCTGTGATGCACCTATCCTCACTCTTCCTGAAGGTTGTGATGACTTCGTGGTTTATTGCGACGCGTCAGGGCAAGGACTAGGCTGTGTTCTAATGCAAAGAGGAAAGGTGATAGCTTATGCTTCTAGGCAACTCAAAACTCATGAGAAGAACTACACTACCCACGACCTAGAACTTGGAGCCGTTGTGTTCGCCCTTAAGATATGGAGACATTATCTCTACGGTACTAAGTGTGAAATATACACTGACCACAAGAGTCTTCAACATATCTTCAACCAAAAGGAGTTAAACATGAGGCAACGAAGATGGGTCGAACTTCTTAATGACTACGACTGTGAAATTCGGTATCACCCTGGCAAGGCAAATGTGGTGGCCGATGCACTCAGTCGAAAGGGTTATGCGAACTCCATTCGTCTTCTATGTTCGCAAATCATAACCGACATCAAAGATCAAATTCGAGAAGCCCAACATGTTTCAGTAACAGAAGACGACGTACGAAAGGAGCTGTCCTGTGGAGCTGAACTTAAAATTGAAACTAAATCCGACGGTATTATGTACTATCTAGATCGCATATGGATTCCTGACCACAACAACCTTCGTGAATTCCTTATGACTGAGGCACACAAAACACGATACTCTATACACCCAGAAGACGATAAGATGTATCAAGACCTTCGATACACCTACTGGTGGCCTGGAATGAAAAAGGATATTGCTGTTTTTGTTTCCAAGTGCCTTACATGTTCCAAGGTAAAAGCCGAACATCAAAAACCCTCAGGACTTCTGGTCCAACTTGAAATACCTGTATGGAAGTGGGAAAACATAACCATGGACTTCATTACCGGGTTACCTCGCACTTCCGGTGGGTATGACACTATATGGGTAATCATTGATCGTCTTACAAAATCAGCTCACTTCATTCCGATCCGCGAAGATTTCAAGAACGAGAAGTTAGCTCGTATCTACATCAGCGAAATCGTAAGCCGTCATGGTGTACCGTTAAGCATTATTTTAGATCGTGATGGTCGTTTCACTTCACGAACATGGCAAGCCGTACAAGCCGCTTTGGGTACACGATTAGACCTCAGTACCGCTTATCATCCTCAAACTGATGGACAATCTGAACGCACCATACAAACTCTTGAAGATATGCTTCGAGCATGTGTCATAGACTTCAAGGGAAATTGGGACGCTCATCTACCTCTAGTTGAATTTTCGTACAACAACAGCTATCATTCAAGTATCGGCATGGCACCTTTCGAAGCTTTATATGGTCGTAAGTGCCGATCTCCAGTATGTTGGCACGAAATTGGGGAAGCTCAAATCACCGATCCAGAATTGATTCAAGAAACCACAGACAAGATCCATCAAATTCGAAACAATCTTCTAGCGGCCCAAAGTAGTCAAAAGAGTTATGCAGATAAACGACGAAAGCCTTTGGAGTTTAACATTGGTGATCATGTACTTTTAAAAGTATCACCGTGGAAGGGAGTAGTTCGTTTTGGCCAGAAGGGCAAGCTAGCACCACGCTACGTAGGACCTTTCAAGATACTCGAAAGAGTAGGACCTATAGCATACAAGCTTGATCTACCAGAGGAACTCAACAGAATTCACCCCACATTCCACGTATCAAACTTAAAGAAGTGCCTCGCCGATGAAAACCTCCATATTCCCCTGGAAGATATTCAGATCGACGAATCTATGCATTTCATTGAAAGACCAGTAGAGGTCATGGCTTCGGAGAAAAACGTTTAAGACGGAGTCGTATTCCAATTGTTAGGGTACGTTGGGAGTCGAAACGGGGACCTGAGTTTACTTGGGAACGTGAAGACTCAATGCGCGAAAAATGCCCGCATCTTTTTCCTATTACCACTACTACTTAATTTTCGGGACGAAATTTCTAAAAGTAGGGGATACTGTAACATTTGTCGAAAAACGGGTTTTCCAAACCCGCTTCGTTTGTAATCGAATATCAAGTTATAAATTTTTCGTTGCGTATTTATGTTTATTTTAATTTTAAACGATGCATAATTAATAAACAAATAAGAATTTAAAAAATATAATTGATAAAAAGTGAAAATAAAATAAATAAAAAAGAAAACCGGCTGCCGAGATTCGAACCCGGGTCAGTCGGGTGAGCCTCAAAGTCTTAACTCGCGCACATATAACCACTCCGCCACTTGATGTCTTTGTGAGTTCTAGGAAACAATTAAAACATATGTACAACCATGAATTAACCTGTTTGCGCCAAACAGAAACCGTTATCAGTTTCCAAACGTCCAGGACGTTTGAGTGATCGCGGATTCCTGAAAATAACCGATACACCGACGTTCCTAATTAATTCAGTCTTGAATGAACTTGAATTCTGGTGATGTTCGGTTTTTATAACCGAAAAGATTCACTTCCTGAATTACTCCAACAATAGCATCCTCTCGTGACTCAAAATCATCCGCAGAACCTCCAATTTCACTTTCGCTCTATTTTCAGTTCGTCGGAAAAGCTTTCTGAACTAGCCGGACTTTCGCTGGAAAACCGTGTCTTTCATCAAAACGGTAAGTTTCTCAATTCTTCTACCTTATATCAGTTGTTAGGCTTTTGCTAACTCAAACCCTTCAATCAGAATCAGTTCCAGGGGACGATATTTGATAATCAGCACTCGCCGGAAAACTTCTGAAAATTCCTAGATTGCGCTGTGAAACGGTATAATCTTTTAAACCTTCTGGTAACTCTTGTTCAGTACTTCAATTCCACAACTAGCTAATCAAAACTGTTAATTGGTCCGCTCAGACGAACTTCATAAAAACAGAGCCGACGACTTCGCCGGAGTTCTGAGAAAGATCATTTTTCTGGTATGTTTACTCCCAAAATCTTCCCTGTCCATTTCATTTTAATCACTTAAATGTTTGTCAATCGAATTAAACAAAATCAGTAGGGTAATCGTTGTCTGTAATATTGTAACGAAGAAGATGAAGTTAGTTTGTGTATAAGTTTAATATAAATTGGATTATATCTCGGGTTAGACACACAGTCCAGCGGTGGACTGTGTGCAAACATTTATCACACGCCGCGAGTTTGATCCTTGATACAATCTCATTCTCTATAATAAAGATGTTTCCTTTTTAACTGAACCGGATCAACTCACAGAGAGATGTTAAGTTTAATAAAAATCAGTATATTAACCAGGTTAGACACACAGTCCACAGGTTCCGGGTTCAAGACCTGTTACGCACGCCGGTTCGATGATTAAAATCCTTTTTAAAAATAAAAGAATTTTGAATAAATTAAAACAGTATATAAATATAATTAAAAACAGAAATATTTCGGGTTAAACACGTAGCTCAGTTGGTAGAGGTGCGTGCACGCGTACGGGAGGTCTCGGGTTCGAGCCTTACCCGGCGCATACTTGCACACTAGCGAACCGGTCAAACAGTCAACAGTCACGGTCAACGGTTAATGGTCAACTCAAAAGTCAACATTTTTTTATATTTTTATTTATTTAATTAATTTAAAAATCAATTAAAAATACTTAAAAATAATGTTTTTAAAGTTAGAAAATAGCCTTAAACTCACAAAAATATATCTAAAAATCTTACTAAAATTATTAATAAAATCCACTCATTTACCATACCTTTTCGTTATTATTTAGGTTAGTTAATTCTCGTCGATCAATCCTCTAAACTCGTGCGCATTTCAACATCTTCAACCGAACGCACCCAATGTGAGTGAATCTCTACAAATTCCCCGTTTTAATCACGTTTTTTGGCTGTATCATGTGTCTTATTATTTATTACATTTAAACTATTGTGCATCCATCATATCCATGAACAAATGTGTATTCAACATGTATCAACTGTTTGTGTGGTTATTGTTTAGATTAAATTTATCATTTTCAGTACATACATTATCATAGGCCGCCGCTCCCCATTACATATGAGCGTTGAGCTGTTCCCCATTACATATGAGCGTGAACTAGGCGTTGCCAACATACGATCGGCTCCGTTTGATTGAGCCTTGATCGCACAGACATTTATCATAGGCCGTCCGTTTCCCTATTACCTATGAGCGTGAACGTGACGTTGCCAACATATACAGTTTTATTCATGTTATATATTCATGCAAGTTGGTTTGTTATTGTATGTTATTGTTTGTTGTTGTTATTGTTATTCTATGATTATTTACGTTTGCTCACATATGATTATTGCACAATTTTCCATAATAAAGATAACAAGAGATCAATAATAAATGTTTTTCTAACAAGGTTCACTCGCCAACTTATGTTGACCCAAAAACCCCCATTTTTACACATGATACAGGTGATCCACCTGCAGCAAGAAACACATAGGATGTCTTAGAAGAATAAACTGGTTTAGACTTTGGATTGTTTAATTGATTATCTTTCTTTGTAATTGTATGAACATGTTTGGAATATTGAGGATGTAATTTTGAATTTAATAAATATGAAACATATTAGTAAATATCATGAACTTTGGTGATAACCCAATTATGCCCCGACTCTTATTCCGCTGCGGGTCGGGGTGTGACAATGCCCCTGATACACCTCAACAGAATGGAGTCACTGAGAGGAAAAACATGACGTTGATTGAAGCCGCTAGAACTACGCTTTCTGATTCAAAGCTTCCAGTTCTTTTCTAGGGAGAAGCTGTGAAAACAGCTTATTATGTCCTAAACAAAGTTTTGACTGTTAAACGGTTCAACAAAACATGCCACAAACTGATGTTTAACCAAAAACCAAACTTAAAAGGTTATGAACCATTTGGGTTACCCTTCACCATTGTGCGAAACAAAGATAAGAAAAAATTCGGTGAGGTAGTTGACGAGGGTTACTTTCTAGGCTATATGCCTTGAACACCGAATAAAAGGGTTTTTAATCTAAAAACAGTTAAAATTGAGGTTGTGTTTAACATGGAAATCACTAGTTATTCACCTCAACAATCAACGAGTGGTCCTGCTATATTATATTATTATGATAGCGTTTTTAAATCATTTAATATTCCTGTTTTTTCCAATGTAGTGAGTCTCAACTGATTCAAACTGTGATCAGTGTAGATGAAGAGGGTGACTTCATGCCTAGATCGGGTATATCAATGACAGATGCTCCAGAAACTTCTTCCAGTGCAACTCCACTTGACTCCAGTGATAGTGAGTCTAAACCTATTCGGGGGGAGGATTTTACTAATCTGTTTGCTAATACTAACATTCAAAAGACAGGGATGTTACATGAGTGTTTGTATAGCTGCTTTATTGCCCAAGAAGAGCCGAAGAATGTTCACATGGCTCTAAAATATAATTGTTGGGTTGAAGCTACGCAAGAGGAACTAGCTCAGTTTAAGAAGTTGACGATTTGGGAGCTAGTTAACTTAGCAGAGAAGGAAATAGGCACCAAGTGGGTGTTTAAGTGCAAGAAAGACGATCGTGGGATCGTGATAAGGAATAAGGCTCGATTAGTTGTGAAAGGGTTCAATCAGCAAGAGGGGATTGATTACAATGAAGTGTTTGCACCAGTAGCAAGGTTGGAGGCAACTTTTTTTTCCTAGCTTTTGCTTCATTCAAGGGCTTCAAAGTTTACCAACTTGACGTGAAGAGTGCATTTATTTACGGGAAAGTCCAAGAAGAGGTGTATGTCTCACAACCAGATGGGTTTACTGATCCAGATTATCCAGATCGAGTCTATCGACTTGATAAGGCATTGTATGGATTGCATTAGGCACCTAGGGCGTGGTATGAGACACTGTCAGCACATTTGTTAAAGAATGGTTTTGAAAGAGGTTAGATTGACAGTACACTTTTCATTAAAAGAAAAATGGAAGAATTTTTACTGGTACAAGTATACATGGATGACATCAATTTTGGGTCATCTGATGAGAACACGTGTCATGATTTTGAGAAGGTAATGAAGAGCAAGTTTGAAATGAGTGCGATAGGTGAACTATCTTATTTTCTGGGTTTACAAGTTGAACAGAAGAAGGATGGGATATTTATACATCAGACGAAGTATGTGTATGACATTTTGTCTCGTTTCAAAATGGAGGATTGCGCTACTTTCAACACACCTATTTGCGAGAATCACAATCTTGGTCCAGATCATGAGAGTGTGGAGGATGTTGATCCAACTCAATACATGGCAATAATTGGTTCTCTAATGTACTTGACTGCTTCTAGACCAGACATCATGTTCGCAGTGTGTCTTTGTGGCAAATATCAAGCGAATCCAAAGGAGTCACACATGAAAGCCGTAAAGTGGATTCTTCGTTACTTGAAGGGGAAACCTAAACTTGGGTTATGGTATCCAGCTGCTAGTGATTTGAAGTTTGTTTCTTTCACTGATTCGGACTTTGGAGGATACAAATCGACAAGAAAGTCTACCACAGGTGGTTGTCAGTTCTTAGGAGGGAGGGTCGTGTCATGGCAATGCAAGAAGCAGTCTTGAGTGTCTACCTCGACGTGTGAAGCTGAATATATTAATGCGGGTAGCTGTTGCTCTCAGGTTCTCTGGATCCAACATCAGATGCGCAATTACGGTTTGAATTTCACTCGTACTCCTATTATGATAGACAATAATGCCATTATTTCAATCACCAACAATCCCTAAAACATAGTTGCACAAAATATATTAACATTCGACATCATTTTATATGGCATTGTGCTGAAAAGAAATTGATTGAACTGCA
Organism: Scalesia atractyloides; assembly: GCA_947069175.1. Lineage (NCBI taxonomy): Eukaryota > Viridiplantae > Streptophyta > Magnoliopsida > Asterales > Asteraceae > Scalesia > Scalesia atractyloides. The sequence goes on along the minus strand of CAMTDV010000116.1, from coordinate 18,018,416 downwards.
TCGAGTTGACACACTAGATAACCTGGCAAATCTTTACACAAAAGCATTTGACAGGGCTCGTTTGAGCATTAGTCGAACTCAACGGAATGAGGAATCCTGAATAACCAGTTTTCCGTAAGAATTTTGTAAATAATTTACTGTTTTTCAAAAATCAAAACATAAAAAAAAATATAGAAAAATCAAAAAGGATGAATTTCGGTATGCTCACCTACTACGAGGAATCTTTGTGCATACCTTGATCGTGGGGGTATGTCCTGAAGTGGAACACACTAGTATAACAGTATAAATTATCTAAAACATATCACTAGGTAATGGCACTTGAAATGTTCATGTATTTTGTTTAAGTGGATAAACAATACTGGTAATCGTTTTGAACTGCTTTTCATGACAATTACGTATACAATTATCTAATAGGGTGAAAATAGTTTGATGTTGCTGATATGATCTTCTTGCCGGTGATTCTCACAAAAACAGAGTGTTTATTATTTTGTTATTGATTTGCTTTCAGAAAATATAAAAATCCAAAAAGATTTCATTTTCTTGTAAATTCTTAATGTACGGATATTGGTTGTTCATAGAGGAGTTATTACCGATAGGGGGAGACGATGTTAGAAGATGAGTTCAAAATTTTAATATCTTGTAGGTTCGGTGTGCTTAACATTTTAAGTTTTTGGTTTGTGTAGAAAATTGCTTAATATGTGATACAGTTTTACAATCTCTTGAATAATAATAGTTTGTCAACTTGCTTGAAAAATTCTTATGGTTTCTCGAGATGTTTGTTTTATAGTATACAAATTGTAGCAGTATGTTGCTGTGAAGTTTGGTGAAGAGGAGTTTGCTTGGATGCATGGTAGAACCTTCTTTCTACATTGTAGACAAAGTTGAAGAGTTTGAAGATTGCTATGCAAGTGCCAAACTGAGTTTACTCAAACGCTAACGATTTAGAAGATTTGGTGATTGGATGTATCAGTTTAGGGGGAGTTTGTTACTGACAGAAGCCATTAAAGCTGAAGCTATCCAAAGACCAACGATTTTCAAAGATTTTGAAGATTGCAAGAAGACTGAAGACTAAGTTATTTTATGAAGCTATCCTCAAGGGGAGTTTGTTGGTGCATATTTGTGACAACAGCTTAAATTTGGTCTTTGGATATCTTGTAATTAGTAAAACGATAAAAGTTAGTGGGTTTAGTATTGGAGTAGTTGATTAGAAGTGATTGGGCTAATCCAGACACTTTATATTGTATGGTAGGTGAATTGAGCCTAAACCCAATAGCAGTCCATGTGGTGAAACGCTAGCCCAGTTGCAAACTTGTCTCTCTATAAAGAGAGCTTTGCATTAGGGTTTAGGTTGCTAGTGGATTAGTTCTCAGGAAATTACTTCAGAGAGAGTTGAAAGAGAGAGTCTTGAATTGATTGTAAACACTTGTGTTAGATAATCAATAGAAGACGGTTTGAAAGGGATTGTTCGTATTCGTGTTCTTGTTCGGTTTTCTGTGAAATCTGATCTAGGGGATTCCGCACTCCAGATTGGATAGACAATTTTGTGACGATCCATAAGGGGACCTACAGGAAGTACCAGCGGCGTATCCACCATGCTTTTATCATATTACACATGTCTCGTCATTTAAATCACTTACCATGAGCCAACAATTGAGATGTCTTTTTTAAACCAATGTCATGTATAAACTAAATGTCTTTTATAAGCAAATGTCTATGTATAAACCAATGTCTTGTATGGAAAACAAAAGTCTTGTTTAAACCATAAAATAAATGTCTTGTATAAAATAACCAAAATGTCTTGTCTTGTCAAAATATCTTGTATAAAACAGGTCTTTTGAATAAACAAAGGTCTTGTTTAAAAAAAAAACTCTTGTCTTATAAATCAATTGCTTTTATTGTGTAGACACATATGTACGGATTGTTGGTGAATACATTCAAGCCATGGACAAAGGTGTATCAAATGTTCATTGGATTCTGTCATTCCCTAAAGTCACTTCCAAACAAACCTAGGAAGCGGGAACGGGATTGTCAATCCTATGGTACCATTACATACTATCGGTCGGTGTGATCAATGTTAATGAATGTATCATTGTATATTCAATGCACCAATATGTCTTTAACAATGTAAGCATGTCTTGAAAATGTTTTGAAATCATGTAATTGGCATACTAAGTTAATATACCAAGCAAAAATGTCTTTGAAATCATGTACTAGGTATGCTAAGTAAACATACGAAGCAAAAATGTCTTTGAAATCGTGTACTAGGTATGCTAAGTCAACATACGAAACAAAATGTCTTTGAAATCATGTACTAGGTCTGCTAAGTCAACATACGAAGAAAAAATTTCTTTGAAATCATGTACTAGATACGCTAAGTCAACATACAAAGCAAAAATGTCTTTTAAATCATGTACTAAATGTACTAGATAAACAAAACATGTATACTGTCATGAAAACAAGAAAGTAGTGATAGCCACATATGAATCACCCTAAAACATTTGAAAACGTATAAGAGGGGGCTATGTACTCACTTGGGATTGTGTAAATGTCTTATTCAATTGATCAAACAAAGCTCAAGGATTGAAGAGTTCAAGTGTGTAATAATATATCGAAATACTATGTTAGTGGGTCGAGACATTAATCAGAGGATTTGGTAGAATGAGTTCTTATAAACCAAACGAGTTTTCGGACTCGTATGATATGGTTTATAATACCTTACATTCTGATTTGCAAGAGTTTCTAAGTGCTTTGACCCGTTACGACTTGTTAAAATGGTTTACGCCACTTTAACAGGTCGCAAGCGTAACTATGGGTCTGGATGGTTAAATAAGTCCTATGATGAGTCTTATATGTCGAAAACAAGTTTGATTATGTTACAATATCAGTTTGAATGTCAAAACTATGGTCTTACATGTTTAAAACCATTTTATGCACCAAAAGGGTGTTTTCGGCATTTTAAAAGTACATTAAATCAACTCATCATATGACTAACCAAACTATATGACTATAAGGTATAACCTCATAGGGTTATTCCGTAAATTACTATGGTCATAAAAATGCGCTTGGTCGAATCCTAAGATTGACCAAACGGGTCAGATTCGAAAGTCAAAGCGGTATTAAAACCGCTCGACTTACGACTAAGAAATAAGCACTAAACTAGAAATGACGAGTTAGACATGTTTGAACATGTCTAATAATGTTATAAAACTAATTTGATGTCAAAACCTTAAGTTTTAGTACCCAAAAACGTTTTCGTCGTAAAATGTATTTTTATACATTTTTTTTACTTTAACTCGTAGAACTTTGACTCGTCAACTCGCCTACTAAACGTGGTAATTAGAAGGTGCAATCGCAAGTGATTAATACCTTTATGATTACGATCACGTTGCAAAGTTCAATTTGAACTTTGACTTGACCAAAATGGTCAGACCCGAAAGTTAAACAGGAAGCCAAACTATTTGACTTTTAGCTCAAAATACCTAAAATAATGAAAGAACTAGGAAGAGTACTTACTTGTGTTGAAGAACACTTTCAAAACTCAAGATAGAAGGCTTCTAAAGGCAGAAAATAAGCCCCAAGAAGGATAGAAAGAAGAACTTCACACTTTGCTTTGAAGTGTTTTGAAGTAATGTAAAAAATGGATGAATCAAAGGGTATTTATAGTGTTTTAGGATCAAGGAGGTGATGACAAGTGTTACCATGTGTGGATTAGTGTCCTAACGTGTGTTAACACCAAATTTTGTGTGGCACAATGAGTGCAAGGTGTTAAAAATTGGAGATAGGTGGCCAAACTTGCTGATGAAGCAAACTTTGTTTTTTTGACAATTTTGGCCCCATGACTTGTATTGTCGCATTTTGTCATTTTTAACCACTCTTCACCTAATATTTAGGTTATATAAAGGTGTTAAGGCATGTGTAACTTGGATTTTTGTCTGGAAATGTCATGGATGTCTGTTCGTTCGATTGTACGGTTACACGTTTCGTAAATAAAGTATAAAACTTTATCGAACACGAAAATGACCGAATTTGTGCAATGATTGACATTTTTGCATTCTTACCAATAAAATGCAAGATTTTATTGAATAAAAATGTCCAGGATTGTATAATGATTGATATATACACATTCTCACAAATAAAACACAAGATTTTATTAAATACGAAAATGTTCCAGAATTGTCCAATGACTAAAAATGTACAAATGTCACAGAAAATTCGTTGCCAGACGGGACGAGTGTTATTTGTTGCCAGACGGGATTGTATAATGATTGATAAATCACACCTCGTACAAGGTATACAACAAGGTTATAAAACAGATCGTCGAATTTTGTATCGTTGACTGGATTGAAGAAAATGATATCTACGCTTGTGTTTTAGTCCTGATTGGATTTTTTACTATACTTATTTATTCAAGCCGTTTGATGGTGTTCTTCCTGTCTCTATAGATACAGGTGCTACAGCTTCCGGAATTTCTATTCCAGTTTCAGCTGCCGAAGAAGAAGAATTTTCGCCCATACATTCGACTTTGCAAAGTGTTGATCCACCTAGAATGTTCTCCGAAACTAATCCTAGCCCTTTGCAAGTACAAAATCCAGTCTCTGAATAGGGTTCTCAATAAAACTCATCCCCTAGAGTAACAACCATTGAAAATTCCACACTATTTCTAGAACCTATACCTGAGGATTGTGTTGTTGACGCACCAGTGACAAACAGTGCTACAACAACTGATGAGGGGGAGAAAGTTGCCACAGATACGGAAATTTTTCAAATCATCTGCTTGTTGTGACAGCACATGATGTGTTGGCTCCTTACAGTGTCCAAAGAAATCATCCCATCGAAAATATCATTAGACCTGCAACTACGTGCGTTCTCACCAGAAGCAAATCAGGGGCAATCAATACATGTCTTTATTTGTGTTTTTTAGTCAAACAGAACCAAAAAGTATTGATATTTCTCTATAGAAAACAAGATGCGTGGATGCCATGCATGAGGAGCTAAATCAGTTCGAGAAGCTGGGAGTATGGAAGCTAGTGTCATTACCTAAAGGTAAACACGCTTTGGGAACTCGTTGGATGTATCAAAATAAACAAGATTATATAGGAGTTATTGTTAAAAACAAGGCTCGGGTGGTGGTTCAAGATTCAGATAAATCGAAGGCCTCGATTATCATGAAGTTTATGCTCCTGTCGCCATCTTTAAGTAATTCGCATTTTTTCTAGCATAAGCATACTTCATGGGATTCGCTGTCTACCAAATGGATTAAGAACATCATTTTGTATGGGAAGGTGAAGGAAGAAATCTATGTCGAACAACCCCCAGTTTCATCGATCATGAGAAAGAAAGATTTGCTTACAAGTTAGACGAGGCACTTTATGGATTGGACAAGGCCCCACATGCCTGGTATGCAACTCTTAAAGAGCATTTGTTGACTCATGGATGTACTTGGGCACCATTGGTCAAACATTGTTCATCAGAAGAGTTGCTCAGGATTTCATCCTTGTGCAAATCAATGTGGATGACATAGATTGTTACAAAGAATCAGAATTTCAATCCTTTAAATGAAAATCTGAACCTGATTCATCCAAGCAAGGTTACTAACACATTTGTGATGCATGTCGGTAAGAGATATGATCATGACCGGAATATGTGGTTGATAACAAGAGCTAATCAAGAAGTTGAATATTACGAGACTCAAGTTGCCTTTGATTCATTGACTAAGCCAGACTTGTAGACACTAATCAGCACTCCATACGCTAATAGCAAGACCTATGGACCTGACTAGGTATTCTACAGAAAGTTAGAGTATGAAGTTAAATATAAGTTTCCAAACATGAAAATAACAAAGACTTACTTGAAGATAAACCTAGGAGTTCTGAATCCAGATACGGGCCAACGTCTGAAGACAGTAATGTGGCCACCAACTCAAATGGGGAAAACAAATGCACTCCCAAAGAAATTTCCCAAGGATGCTTAAAAGATTTCAAGTGTTGGTTATACGAAGAGAAAATGGGAGAAGTGGTGATAGTGTGTGCTAATCAAGCTTACCTACTTGCAGATCTAAATGACCTAATCAGTTTCCATTAGTAAGACTTGCTTGTGTTATTCACCACAGATTCGATATTTAGAACAATATGAAGTTTGCTCTAAAATGTGGACTAATGATGAAATCAATGTCAAAGAATATCGTTTGAGTGTTGGAGCAAACACTAGAGCTTGTGCAGGTGCAGCTGGTGGTAGTGCTTAGAGAGAATGGCATAAACCTAGGGGAGATTGTTAGGCACGTAAAAAGGTTTAAGTAATATATTGTTATTTTAGTTTAGTTATCTCGAAAAGCATATTGTTTTCGAGATGTGCTTTTAGGTTGTTGTGGGCTAGGGTATTAGGTGATGTTGAACACAATTCTATAAAGGGTTTCTAGGTTACAAGTTAAGGTTGTTGGTTGAGAGAGAACATCAGTAGATCGAAGCATAGAAGCAACTTGTATTAGACGATTAGTCCTTTTAATCGTATGCAAGTAATGTGTGTTCTAATTCATCTTATTCTCTTTTACTTGAATCATTGTGTTTGTGTGATTCCGCCATACAATGGCAATTGTAATGATATCGTATTATAGTGATCCAGATTTAGGATTAACACCACGATTTTGGTTAACCCCACAATTGAGGTTAACGTTTCGTTTATTGGGGTTCGGTGGTAATAGGTTTTGGCAAGGACGGTTTTGAGGTGGTGGCGTGGTTGCACATTGATTTTGATGTAGGTTTTGGGTACAGGTTAGGTGTGGTGGTGTCGGTGGTCTTGAATTGTTACTACCCCTCGATTGACTATTTTAGTTGTTTTGGTTTTGGGAGGGTAGTCTTGGTATTATTGTTGGTTTTGGTTATTGGGTTGGTTGGAGGTTTGGCGATCTATTTGGACGGTTCCAAATGATGGGGTATGTGGTGTGTTTTGGTTGGTGGGTAAGGGGCAAGTGTTGCCTCTAACCGGTTGGCTAGGTTCCTTCACACAACTCGCTAGATTTCCGGTTCGAACACCAAAGGTGAGGTTCTTTCGGAATCCTGTGTATGCATGCACTACATGTAACCTGCACAAGTAACGCACCCGCGTAACACAAACGCAAATATGGTAAAAGAAAACAAAGCAGTTAAACAGATAATCACACAATAATCAAGCAATATCCTAACAAAAAGCTCACGAACTCCCCGACAACTACGCCAAAATTTGATTCGAGTGTCGTGCCTCGGTCAAAGATAATATTTATATGCCCTAATTACCTCAAACTACGAGTTAGTGGTAGTAAGGGGTTGAATCACCAAGTTTATGTGGTTTGTGTCAGGACTTGGTCGATTATGAAGTTGCCACACTTATGAATCTTGCAATTTAATTTATTTCTTGTTTGTTGATTGGTTTAAAAAGATGTCGGAGTGTACCGACAATTTGGTATTAGCTACTTAACTATGATTTATTTAAATTATGCAAAAACTTGATTACTTTCTTGAAAACAACAATTTGGAACAAGGTACACAACCAGTTCGATAATCGCAAGACCTAGGGTTTCTACACATTTTAAATTGATTTAGTTGCATAAGTGATTTACAAATTTAGTTTCACAGTGCCAAAAAGCTATTAACGTTACAAGAACGGACCGTAGTGCATTTCTTTCCCAAGAACATGTAAATCCTAACTTACGACAAGGAATAATTGCATATAACCATTTCGCAAAGTAAGGATGAACACCGAGCCATGATCTTGACCTTGGAGAGGATGATGATGATAATGGTGATCAAACCGGTGATTGTGGATTGTTGATGATAATGATGTTTAGGATTGGGTTAGATGATGATGGATTAGATGAATGATTGATGGTGGATGATGGTGATGATTTACGATTGTTGTAGATGAAGGTAATGGTGTAAAGTGGCTCTAAGAATGTGATAAAGTTCAAAAACTCGTAACCTCTCCTAATACCTTCCAACTTGGTCAAAAACCCAATTAAACTCCTTAATTACGAAGATCAGCGCTGCCATGATACACAATGTGTCTCTAACGGGTGTTCCTTGCGTCGGCGACGTGATGCCCAAAGCCAGCTTTGTGTCGGTGCGCAATGCTACTGGATATGTTGGTTTCTTGATGACGGGATGCGTCGGCAACGTGTCCTTAGGCCGTTGCCGACACAACCTCTAAATTTAGCTTCCTTTTTTCACCATTCCATTTGTCCGGTTGATCCCAATCGCATCCCGATGCTCGGTAAAGCTCCCGAATACCTCCTTAAACTCCATTAGACCTACAAAACACATTTCCAATCAAAGTGGGCTATTCAAAACTCAAATTCATGTAGAACGTAAACTTTAAAACGATTAAACAACGGGTTTTCAACCACGTATCATGCAATTTTTTTGTTTTATTTTTTTAAAATTTTAATATTATTTTAATGGTGTGAACGCTTATGAAACCATTGCACACTAAGACCATACGATGTGAGCGTGCAAATCTGGCGTGGAGGCCATTCCGCACCCACAGAACCACCCCGTGCTTGGTGTTTTCCACAGCGTTGTGTTTGGGGCGGAGGATTCTTCACCAGCATGGGGGCAATACTGTTGGTGATTTGGCGTGAGTTGATTGGTGGTTTGTGCTAGAAGGTTTGTGACTGGTTAGTTTTTTTCTTTTTTTAAACATTAGGTGGGGCCCTTTCACCACCCCTTGCTTTTTTTATCACGCCCTCTTGCTTACGTGGTAGCCACATGGCGTTTAACGCCCTCTCATCATGTCCCTCCACACCGAATGTTCTAAAGGTGAAAACAAGTGAATGATAGATCATGTATATGTAGTAGTGACGTGGAGTGAAAAAATATGAAACCATAACACATAGCTTTTATGCATAGAATTTGTTTGACACATCATAGGCAAATTAGATTTTTAATAATCCAAACACCTGTTAGTAGATAACAATTCAATGCTAAATTTGGTCAGTGTTTCTTCTAACTATCATTTATATTGTTTAGGGCAATCTCCCACTAATAGAGAAGTAATGGTGTATGTATATGTCCATGACTTTCATTTATGTGCTTTCAACACCATTTAAAATACTCTCATTAGGATTAAAAAAAATCGATCAGTTCATTATCTGCACACAAAGATACTTCTTCGTCAGAGTGATATTGTTCATGGCAAAGAAATAAAAGTTATAGTCATAAATAGCTTCATCCAGTCATCAAGGCATAGTCGTCAGGCATAACTTGAATAATTAAAATCTTATTTGAGCATTGTAGTTTAAAGTCTAAATATAGAGGTCTTCCTTGATTATATTTAAACCTAATAAACCAAATTCATCATAAATGGTCGCTTGAGGTTAATATGAAGATCTCGAGTCAAACTAATTGGTGAATTTACTTACTGTACCAACCTGTTACTATAACCAAGTTTCACATCTAATCATCAAAGGTTGAATTTCAATCCTATGAAAAAGACCTTACTGTAAAATTATTCTAAAAAAATATATGTTTACCATTCTTCTAAGAAAAATAAAATCATATGAATTTTGTTTGCCGGTTAATAGCTCACTTTAACTAGGCCGAAAATAAAAATATTACTTAATGGGTTTATTTCATTTAAAAGTGTTCTCTAGAATATTGTATTAGGATCTAAGTTTGATATTTTTGTGATTGTAATGAAAGAAGATAAACAATAATGAAATAGTGCAGCGGAAATAATAAACTTTCAAATCATAACAACAGAGACATTATTTTCATTAACATGCTTTTGTAAACTTTAATTCACGTATGCATGCAAATATTACAACTCCCCCTCAACCTAAGATCACTCTAATTTGTTTGTACAGAATGTTAGAAGGAAAGTACATGCACTGTTCTATTTATAGTACAATGCAAATCACTGTCGCATCTAGGCTGACGTCACCTGGACAGTAACATTTAACGACCTAACAAACTCTAACATCTGCTAAAACTAAAACACTAGTACATTAATATAAAAACTATATTGATCCAGCATTTGTTGACTGAAACTCTGATGATCTTTAACCTCTATTGGTCCAACAGACCTTTGCTTCAATAGTTCTTTAATCTTCAATAACAGAGGTCCTCTTCAGCAGGTTTTTGATTTTGAGCAGAGCTTATCTTCAACAAACTTTGTAGAACAAACTTTAACTTTAACAGACCTTTGAGAGTAGATGTTGATGTCATTGCATTTGGGAGGAGTTGAATCTTTAAAGCACTGTTTATTGTTAATCAGATGATATAGAACATTTGAGCAAAGTCAATTCATAGGTGTCTGAGGATGACTTCCATTTTATAATTTTTGAATCAGTTGGTTTTCTTGGGTGAAGATTTATTCCTGATGAGTTTGGTGAAAGTGGCCTACTGACAAGATTCTTCATGGTTTCTCTAAGTTTGTTACTTGCAGTATCTGTATGGTAGAGCAGTAGGTTCTTGATTCCCTGTGTTCTTCAAACATCTGCTCATTATCCTCAGCCATCTTCTTTTTCTTTTTTTCTTGATTTAAGGCAAGTGTGGATAAGACAATGGTTGAAGAATGCTTTTTGAGTGTTTGGGTATATTGAGGGACAGTTGTTGTTGGATAGACTGGCTTACTAGGAACTGAGGGATCTTTCTTTTAAGCTCTTCCAGTTTCTTGTATGTATCTACAATTCTGGACCAGACCATCTTGCAACAAATCTTGTTGAGCCATAATTAGCAGCAACCAGCTCTTCTCTCATTCTTTTAAGATTTAAAGCCTGGTTTCCACTTGTTTGTACTTTTTCCAGTCAGGTAGAGTTGGCTTGTACAAAGGATCTTTGAGCATTTCTTGGATTTTATCAATTTCTTCCTTGAGAGCATTTGATGACCAATCTTTGAATAGTGCTCTTGTTGCTTTGTATGGCTTGATTGTGCTCTTGTTGCTTTCTATGGCTTATGCTGCATTATGTGGTCTAGATAATCTTGTTTCAGTTCCTCATCCAGCTCAGCATTGACAGGCCTTTCTGACATGGACTTACTCATATCTTTGGCAAAATTTTCAATTTTTCTTACTTTTCCAAGTACATGAGACAAGATACTTTGAGTAGCCCTGTCATCTTTCCCTTTGCTCATCTCTTTAGCAATGCTCTCAGCATGTCTAGCCTTCAACTTTAGATATTCATCTAAGTTTCTTGGCTTCCTATATCCAAAGAGAGATGAGAAATCTAGTTTTAAAGTATCCTCTTTTGTGAAAAATGATTGAATTTCTTTTTGAACAACAAGAATTTCTAGAAGATATCTAGTGGCCAGTGGGATGTCAGATGGTGGATGGTACATGGGTGGTAGTGAAGTGGTTTTGGATGGAAGTGATGAGAGTGGTGATGATGTAATGGGTTTTGATGATAAAGGGATTGGTGATGGATTCTCTTCATCATCAACAACAAAAGTTTATATTTGCGTTGGAATTTGATCTTTGGTGATGGTGGTTGTGTTGGTATTCTTTGTGGTGTGGATAATGGTTAGGTTAAAGTTGGAAAAGTGATCATGACAGAGGTTTGGTTAACATCTGTTTGAACATTTGCTGTACCAGCATCTGCTCGCACATCAGTTGTACTAACATCCGTTGGGTTAGTTTTTTGTGATAGTTTCTTTGGTGGTGATTTGGTTTTGGTCTTGAAAGGGATACACTTTTTGTTGCCTCAGCAATGGTTTTAGAAGAGGTGGGAATTGGCTGTCTAACTTTTCTAGTTGACTTTCTTTTTCTTGAAGTTCCAATATCTTCTTTTTCCATTTGCTTGGCTTGTTCTTCTTCAATCAGTTTGGAAGCCTTGCTTTGCAGTGTATCTTGTCTCTTCTGTTTTTCCAAAGCAATCTCTTCTGCTTCTTTGTTCAGGGTCTCATCAATCCCTTTTTGAACTCCAGCATCTGATGCTTTAACAGAGGTTTGGTCTGGCTTTTGTTGCACGTTTGGTTTTGCATGGGAAGAAGGCTGCAACTTTCTCAATCAATCATTCTCCCCCTTTTGGCATCATCCTCAACTTATTCTTGAAGGACTGTTGTCGGGGCAGAGCCAATTTTCTTGATCAAATGTTCTCTAATGGCCTTGATGTCTGCTTGAGTAACTTTATATTCTGGCCTCACTCATATTTCTGATCACTTCCATGTGAGTGTTATGGTTGATATCCGCTAAATTCCTCTGAACTTGAATGATGGGTTGCACATATTTCCATAGCTCATTGGCAATTTGTTGTGTAGAAGGCTGGCTTTGAGAATGTTGTAACATCTGATTCATCATGTCTTTCATTTCACCAATTAAAGACTCTATTGATGTCATTCTCTTCGTCAATTCCTTATATCTCAATTCATCACCTAATTTAATAGGATCATCTGAATTCCTACCAGAGGTAGTTGTATTTGGATCATCAACAGGAGAAAACTCCATGTTATCAGAACCAAATGCCCTTTTTTCTTAGTACTGGGGATTTCCAACTGGAATAGAGGTTACAGTTTTAGCCTCAATAGTTGTTGCCTTTAAGGAAGACTTATTGATGTAACTGCTGTCTAATTGAGACACAGTTGTGTCATCAGTTATAGTGGCTGCTTCACTTAAATTACCACCAAGAGTTGCTTGTAACTCATGGGGTGTAGCCTTCTCAGTTGTTTCTAGGTTAGCAACTTGATTTTTCTCAGACTCAGTCACTTGTGGGGGTGTACTCCCTTTGACTGATGATTGAGAGGAACTGATTTGTGTCAGAGTTTTATCAATTGCATGAAACAGAGGTGTAAAAATGGATGGAATTATGGGAGATGGTTGTGGAGTAGAAAGAGAGACAGCCCTGGGAGAGGGGCTTGAAAACAAACTTTCAAGTGAAATGTCTGCTTCATAATGTGGTGACCCTATGCTTACAACCTGATCCTTCAAGGTACTATTGTGAGGAAGTAACAACAGTGGTTTCAAGTGGCTTTTGTGATACCACAAGGTTATCCTCTGGGATCTCATATTCTAGAGGTGCCTTTTTATGTAGTTTTGTTTTGGTGGGCTTTTTAGATTGGGGGGGTTTATTTTGGATTTTGCTAATGTGGGTTTCACAACACCAGTTGTGGTGTTATGATCACCAGGAGCAGTGGGCTCAGCAACAGAGGTTTGAGCTTGTGATGTGGACTCATCTAAATTTTGCTCATTCCCCTTTGCTTGTGTTTTTAAAGCTTTTAACTCTTTATCATACATTCTTGTAAAAGTTTCATGTGTAAGGCTTTTAATTCAAAAAACATCTTGTTGAAAATTTTAGAAACTTGTATTTGAAGATAAAAGCTTAAGAGTCTTGGATACATGAGAAAAGCTTTTGGAATGTTTCCTTTGGTAGCAGTCACATTTGTAACGAAGTCCAAGAACAAGGATTAGGATAGATTAAAATCTGATTTTGTTAAAAATACATATCCCAAGTATTGTACTTTTTGTGGAATCTCATTAAATGATGTGGTCTTGGGAGAGAGACATATCAAGAGAGTATGGAAAGAATTATCTCATTTCAGGAGGAAATTAGATTTCTAATTTGTAACACCTATTAGTTAACCCTCATACCCTCTTTCAATGAACTCTGCGTGAAAGGCTTGTCTGTCAAAGGAAGTGTTATTTGCTAGGTCATCTAGACCAAATGTTGTGGGTATGGAAGATGGAGAAATTTGAACCGGAGTGTTTTCGACTTTGGAAGTGATAGCATAGGGCTTTTTCTTGTGAGCTTGAACCTCAGCATTAAACCAGAATTTTCGAAGTGTATCAACGTAAATTGGTGCATCAGCAGTAAGTATGGTTTGGTACTTTGATGCTTGTAGAACACCAATTAATGAGTGAAAGGAAGTATTTTTGTCGATTTTCTCGAAAGTGGGAATGTAGTTATACGGTAATTTGATGTTCAGAGCCACAATCGGAGATAGAAGTGAGGAGTAATGAAGATGATGAAAGTAATGGAAACCGCTGACATGGTTGTCGTAGTCTCACGTAAATTTAATCCAAATACTGCTTGTAGCTAGCGGTAAGTGGGTATCAAACACAGGGAGTTGTGGAAATTGTGCTATCTAAGACTTGTAATACTTCAACTAATTTACCTAAATTGCAAGGAATTAAATTCAGAATTTGTGGTATTGTGATTTTAGAATTAAACTAATAGTAAATCAAGGTTGGTTGTTTAACAGCTTAGAAGTGAGTGACCATATTAAGTTTCCGGTTTCAATTAACGCATGTGTTCCAAATTTAACTAGAAAGAGTCACAAGACATGACTCGTGTTTGATTAATTGTTTATGACAAAAGGGAACTAAGTACTCGGATTACTACAATGCAAGGTTGTTAACCGATAACCAATTGACTAATATCCAACCCTTAAATCTCCCCGTGATATCTCGATTGTCGATGACACCAAGAAAGTAGGATTAAGGTAATAATTAAAACATCAATCAACAATTTACTAACAAGGATCCAAACACCATAACAACTACAAATATAACAAGTTATTATTCTAGAAATCAGAAATCAAAACACAATTGTTCAAACAAACCTTCCCCTCGAGATGATCATAAGGAGTTCTAGCCACTCATTGTCTTGCAATTCATCATACCTTCAATAGTTTTGTTCATGCCAAAACACCAAAGTAATGTTTAGAAGTTGTTTAGAACCCACAAGAATACTCAAAAATCGCCCCTAAGCTCTGCAAAACGTTCCCCTATGATTGAAATGTGAAAAGACTCTCCCAAACCGAGTATAAATGGCCAGTTACAACTTTCCCGCCATTCATCACCTAAGCTACGGTGGGCATCGTAGCTTACGGTGGACATAAATTTCCTTACGACGCTGAAGGTTTGTCTTATGGTGGGTTTTCAAGGTTGGACCCACCGTAAGCTACGGTGCCCACCGTAGCTTACGGTGGTCAGCAGTATTTCAGGTTTTGCCCTTCATTGAATCCTTGAGTCCTCATCTTCAACAAGCCACCCACCAAAGCACGTTTAAACTCCCTTGTTTATGCTCTTTGGTACCTGCAAAGCCATATACACCGTAGACATCAATTCATAACAATTAACCATTTAACCGTGGAATATTGATCATTTTAATGCACTTACGGGTTGTCCAATAGACCACCCGTCACATCCCCACACTTAAATATTGCTTGTCTCAAGCAACACATCACAAACATTTTCAAGCTAAGTGATCAGCATATAGACCAAAAACAAACATGTCATTCAATTGTCAACTTACCATCATACCACACAACACACCCCTCACAATAACTCTCCTCTCAGTGACAAAAATGGTACTAGCAAAATTGTGCTAGATCACTCAATGCAAGTACGTGAATGTGCGACAACAAGCTTGGATAATAATCAAGTCTCCACCTACAAACAGCCTAACATGCCTACAAATCAAAAGCATTTTCGGGTTGTAATGAGGCTATGTGTAAGAGTGAGAATTGGTGGGAAATATGCATGTAGCTCATTTAATCGACCCGGTTTATTATTACAACAAACAAAAGAAATAACCAACACTATTTGTACAACTAACTTTTCCTTCTTTTTTTCTTTTTCTCTTTTCTTTCTGTCTTTTTTTTAATATGGAAAGGAAGAACACATACATAACAATATCAAACTAAACCAAGCTCTTAAACCGGGTCAATTCAACAGGTAGAATTTTCGTAGGACATAAGCTTGGGTAACAAATGAATGGTTAAAGCTCAAATTTTTGGCTACTAATGTCCAAACCCCCGTCCCTCTCACTACCAAGCTCATATATTTAACTTATGAGGTCCAACCCCCCAAAACCCACACACAACACACATCCAGACAAGGATACCTAAATGCCCTTATCATATTCACAAGCATGTTACACATAGGTTTTGACAAGCATCTATTATCCAAGTTCTATTAACACAATGCACATACCGCCGCTCAACCAAAAAGAATTTAATCTCTAGAACGCATCCATGTGGCTCAACAACTCACCAAGAAAAGGGACAAAAACGAATACTGATGTGTCATGTAGATTAAGGCAAAGTATTCAAATTTGACAATTGTTTGGTATGGTTCAAAATTTTTCAACATTTTTCAAATATTTCCCCCATCCCCACACTTGGGATATATTGACCCTAATGTATGGTTTTGAGGGAAGCAGTCACTCAAGTTACTCTAATTTCACCTTCAGCTCAACTTCTCAAATCCCAACTTTCTTTTTTTTTAAACACATAGAACACCACCAAAATACCACCAACCCATAACATAAATATCAAACACAATACGCCCCCTTCTCTCCCAACCATAAACAAAACAACACAATAATCTCTACAAAACTGTACAAAGAAAGAACACTACCTGATTAATAATAGCGCGGCTGAGGAGGTCTGAAGATGGAAGTCATCATCTCCGAAAACTCACCGAATGCAAATGCACCACTTCCAGTACCACTTCCTCCTTCTCCTCCTTCTTGCTGCCCGGTGCCCTGCTGCTGACCATAACGAGGATCCACCCACTGCGAATGATGCTTCGGTGGCATCGGGTAAGAAACACTACCATCATAGGGTGGCAGCGTCGAGTAGTCCAGTAGCGGTGGGTCCACAACCACCGATCGCCCCGCATGCCAATCATCATGCATACGCCAGTTTTGATCATCAATGTACCGATTATTTATTCCTTGCTCAAAAGCATAAACGTGAGTGCGGTTCCACGATTCTTAGCGATCGAAATTATGCCTTAACGCACGCTCCATACTTGCACCCATAAACGTCTGATGATCAAAAAATGTTCTTTCAGCCCCACTCCAACTATCAAACATCGAAGGTCGTTGACTCTCAATCACCTCTTTCATCGTTCCTTCATGAGCCTAGTTTGGCTCATAAGGATATCTTGAAAAGTCAAAGAAACCCCCAGCTGGACCACTACTTGAGCCCCCCTGATCCACATTCATAGGAGCAACATATGGAGCATCCATATAGTCTTCATCACCACTAGGGCCCTCTTTTTCATTTCGGGCTCATCCTCCTCCCCCGGTCTTAACGGTCGCGCATCGGCCTTTAGCACTCTCCATCTCTGACCCTCACTCTTCAGCTTAGTATCTCTCAGATTCAATGTATTTCCATTCAGCCCCCAACTGCCTAATATCAAACGGCTTGAACTTCCTATACGACCCCTTATCATCCGCACCAATTACCCCATACATTTTCAAAAGCGATGTGATTAGTCGACAATGCGAATAATCTTCGTTGATCACGGTTTCTACTAATCCACACATTATTTACCACCAAATATCGGAATGGAATCAATGGGGCCCTGGTCAACAAAGCATAAAGCACCAGCACTTCCAGGCGCCGAACCTCGGTTTTATCACCCCGCCTTGGGATAACATTCTACAAACAAATCGCTAGCATCAACTTCCCTTCAATTTTTAAATTTTTGCGGTAAAGCTTCCCGTGAGTGGTACCTAGAAAAAAAAGATAATTTAACATCGTGTTCCACACGGGGATGCTTTTCGGGCTCATAGTATAAATCCTCCAACCTTGGAAGCATATACTGATTTTCCGGTTTGTTGTCAAACTTTGCCACCCTCCGCAATGTATCGAATGACATCTCCACGTAAATACCGTTCACAGTTCTGATCAACCTCATCTTCTACGCACCCTTAAATGAAGGACACCTTAGAGTGGCCATCCACTCTTGGATTTCAGCATCATACAGATTCGTCCCTTCATACTCATAACATTTCAACACCGCTTCCCAACCTAACGCGCGAAACTTTTCATTGACGCCAAACGGCCCAAAATCTGCTTCTCGAACCTCTTTCTCACAAATAAAAGCTTCCTTTCGTTGTGCCAGTTTATTCATTTGATCGTTAAACAGTTCAGCTTGCTATTCCTCCAGCTGATCGTGTAAAGGACCAGATGTCCACCTTGGTTTAGGACCCCGATCTGGCACTTCTTCCTCTTGCTCTTCCTCTATGTCTCCTTGCAACACTAACCGTCTCTTTCTTTGTGCTGGATTACTTGAAGACTCCACCTTTTCCTTTCCTTTACGCCCCATATTAGTTCTGCAAAGCATATAAATAAAGAACACAAATTATTCTTCCTCTCAATATCCCACATCTTCTGTCACACACCGGATTTCCAACCCAAATCCATACACCGGTGGGCCCGGGTGGGGAGTATCGTGACGTCAGTTGATAATCATCATAGTCAATTAAACACGGCACAGCGGAAGTCTTGGAGAAAAATTACTATTACAAACCGAATGTTCAAAAATACAAAAAAATAATATACAGGCTCGTAATAGAAGATCCACAGGCGGATCATAAATTGTACATGAAAAGAATATAAAACAGACTTTGGGCAGATTTAGGATTTGCAAGATCCTCTATCACTACCGAGCACCTCCGGCCTATTTTCATATTGTACCTGCAGTTTAGTCTTTAAAAATATGTCAGCTTTCGCTGGTAAATACACCCAACTGACTCATTTTGAAAACATTTCAAAAATGTTTTAAGTGCGTATCAGCACAAAATCTTTTATAACTTGGGTTAATTGACCGTCCAACCTTGTTAACAGATTTACATGTTTCTCATACATAGGGGCCCGGTACGAAGACCGAGACACAATTAACACACACACCACTTTGGACTCACGAAGGAGTCAATTCCTCCCAACCTTGTGGGAATGCATAATTGAGCGTCTATCGGGTGTATGCCTACACTCGCGCTAAGGTCGTGGCCATTTCTATTGTAATGAGCCGAGGATATCCAGGACACGGTAGTTAACCCCTGATGTTTAAATTATCAAATAATCTGATTAAAACAAAATATTATCCCTGAACCGGCGTTCGATTAAATCCCATTTCTGACTAAGCGGTAATAATTTACCGTAACCCAAGCCCGTATAGGGGAAATAAGGTAAGAGTATTTACTTGAGCTAGTCTTCTTTAAATTTTTAATAACTCAGCCGTACACAAAAAAGGACTAAGTGCAGATAGAATTTACCGGCAAGTCTCTAGTCTGGATTATGGCATAAGCTAACTAATTAGATACTAACGGTCTTATTTAAGTCATAGACTTAGACCGACTAGCGTACTTGATCAAAAACGTATGATGCTAGATTAAACGATGATTGGATAGAATGTAGTTTAATCCCAATAAGTACCTTGACTTGTTTAATATGGGTAAACTATTAACATTCTAGATTTTGAGACTTAAATGACAAGGTTAAACACGTTTCGATTAATTTCCGTAAAATAGTTACATATACGTAACCGTGCGCATATTAGTGATATCGGGTAACCGGATAAGTCATGGACAAGTTCTATATGCCATTATATCTGAAATAAGTTAAAATATCAGTAGGATATTAACTTATATGCCCGTTAAGGTTTTAAAACGAAATTATGCCTCATAACGGCATTTTGGTAATTTTATACAGTATAAAAAGAACTTGAACATATTTTAAGTTTATAACCATAAGTATTCTGGAAAAATATTTTATTTATGATATAATATCAGTAGGATGTCAATTATATGTGTAAATTATCTTTTATGACCAAACTATGCACCGAAGGGGCATTTTGGTCATTTTACACATAGTTTATAAATTATTTGGGATTCTGAGTTTATAACATGTACCTACTGTAAATATGTTTAAAATAAGTTTTAAAATTAGTAGGTATCAAGTCTTGGTCAATAATATGGTTTAAAACCATACTACGCGCCTAAATGCCGCTTATGTCGTAAAATGGCGTCCTTATACGATTTTCACGAAAACTGATGTTAAGTTTAGATTAAAATTTCTTAGATATGTTATTTAATATAACATATCAGTAGGTAAAAGATTTACCTTGAAAAGATTTGATTAAAACTAGTTTATGAGCCACAAGGGCTAAAATCGCCATTTATCGACATAGTTTAAGGACTTGGTTGAAAACTCAGTTTATAACTTGGTTTAACATCCCAAATAATCCTAATTATAATATTTCATCAGTAGAAAACTCATTTTCAAATTCATTACTATTTAAAACCTTGTTTTATGCAAAAAGGACATTTTGGTTAAAGATGGCATAATTTGGAACTTGCGCATAAACTTAGGTTCTGATTATGATCATGTAATATAACCTCAGAGGGTCATGCTATATTATATTATGATCATAATGCAACTTTAGATCAGTAGGTAACTAATCTAACTCGGGTCAGAATCGAAAGTCAAAGCAGAAGTCAAACTTCGCGATTTTCGGTTTCGAACCGACCCTAGAACTGAAATTGACGAGCCGAACATGTTCTTACATGTTCTAATAATTATTACCAACTTGTTTAAGTGTTAAAATAGGTTTCATAACATATATAAGATTAATTTATGATTTTTCCAAAAAATGGCATGTTTGACTTTTTAATATCATAACTTTGACCCGTCAATTGGTCTAGCAAACGTGATCTTCAGGAGGTGCCCTTTATAGGGACTAACACCTACCTTATTACGATCACTTAACCATGTTCATTTCGAATAATGGCTGGACCATAATGGTCTTAACCAAAAGTCAAAGCGTTTTTCGTAAAACGCTTGACTTTTGGCTATAAAAGCCTATAAACGAAAATGCACAAAGAAGGAACACTTACCAGTGATTCCTAAGGTGCAAAAGAACTATGTTGGATGCTCCTTTTAGCTAGGAACTTCCAGAGGAGGGAGAAGAGTATGAATAAGAAAGGTGCAAGTTGGAATGAAGCACTTGAACACCTATTTATAGTTGGAGAGCTCAAATGAGGTGAAGCCAGGTGTTTAGGGGTGTAAGAGGAAGCTTACAAATGTCCTAAAACGTGGCGTAGCTGATTACAAGTCCATGGTTTTCGAATTAATGGTTTTGGAGCTTTGTTTGGAGGCCAAGCCAAACTTTCTTCAGCAGACCTGTTCTCGCGCCCCACGAGAGACCCAGGCCTGGTCTCTCGCGGCCCGTGACCGCCCCTTGGCCAGTTTCAAAGTTTGACACTTTTAACCACTTAACTTTTTAAAGCTTCTAAAAACCTTTTTAAACACCTTTTTGGCACTTTTAACCCTCCGTAGCCAATACCTGGCATACCCGGGATTATGCCCGGACATTGCCGAGCTCTCGGTTCGTTAAAAGGTCACTCAGAGGTAAGAATTAACATGTTGACACTTTTAATCCCTCCATCATCCAACTTTCACATATTTACAAAATTGAACCCTCTCGTCCAACAAATGGCACGTATGAGAGTTAGGACTTAGCAATGGATCACTCAGAGGCTTATTATAAGCAGTTTGATTCTGATGTCACTCAGAGGTTGGGCATGTTGACATATCAGTCACTCAGAGGCCAAATTTCAAGCATGTTGACGTATCAGTCACTCAGAGGCTAATGATTTAAGCATGTTGACATATCAGTCACTCAGAGGCTGTTATTTATGCATGTTGACATCGGGCCGTCACTCAGAGGCTCAGATTGAGCATGTTGACACCTTTAGTCCTTATTGGTCTTTATCAGACTATATTTAAAATATAATGTATTTCACTATACTATTGGACACGATTTTACTGGGTGTTACATCATCCCCACACTTGCTTATCACTATGATCATGAAAACTAGCTAAATCATAAGTTTACCGTTTTGAAAAAAACGTGAACAAAAATTCCCTAAGTTAATAAAATTTTTGCCCAAATAACATATCTTTATCACATAACTAGCTTCCATAACCATAATCATTCAAAAATCCATTAAATTAATCTCAATATAATCAACTATAAGCAAGCATGGGGTCATGGTGACATAGTACTTACAATTCTACAATGCGATAATAATAGTGTAAGAAAATGCATACCTTAGCCTTGTAGAAGAGAAGATTACTAGAAACTTTAGGATTAACCAAAACCCAACAAAAACCCTAAAATTTTCAGTCTAAAATGTTCCAAATTGATTGCCCAAACGTTGGATTCTTCCAATTGTAAGCACAAATTCGGAATCCTTGCGAAATTTTAGTCAAGATTGACCAAACAAATCTCTTGATTTGGCGAAAAATTAAAGGATTGGTGTAGGTTTAAAGTGGGTGCTCTTGAGAGTAAATAGGGAAGAAGAAGAAAGAAAGTTGTGGCTGAAACCTATGCAGAAATTTGGTGGTTGGGGTTAAATATCGTGTTAACCTACCTGTTTACGGTGGACCCACACTCTGGACGCCGTAAGCTACAGTGCCCACTATAGCTTACTATGGTCCCTAAAACTTCTGAACATCGTAAGACAGTGGCTAACCACCGTAAGGAATCTTGAGGGCCACCGAGCTAGGGCAGGGTCGTAAGCTACGGTGGTATCTGGGCATTTTTTTTGATTTTGAAAAAAAATTGAACTACAAATATGACATCTTACTTACTTTTATACTACCATCCCCCTCAAAAAACATGTGTTGTCCTCAACACCGTGTATGAGAAATTCCTAAAAACTTCCCCACACTTGTTTCAAACACAAATCAAACAAGTTCGGATAATTACTTGAAACATTAAACAAACAATTAAACTATATATTTACACTACCGAACCTGGGCCTCTTGTGTTTAATCCACGTCTAATAGGCGCAGTGTAACCCACTTTGTCAAGCTTGAGATGTTTGATGTCGTTCCCTTCCAAATACGGTTTGAGCCGATGCCCATTCACCGTTTACTTCGTGTTAGTATGAACATCCAAAATATCAACATCTCCAAACCTGCCCACTCTTGTAATAACATAAGGGCCCATCCACTTGCTTTTCAGTTTACCCGCAAACATCTTTAGCCTTGAGTTGTACAACCACACCTATTGACCCGTTTCGAAAGTTCATTTCCAGATCTTTGCATCGTGAACCTTCTTGAGCTTATCTTTATATGCAGCCGCACACTCATACGCTTCATCCCGAATTTCTTCGATCTCACTCATTTGTAGCTTCCGGATTTTTTGTGACATCCCGGTTTTTCGGATAACTTAAACGCAATACTTGTCGAATAAATTGTATGCTACGTATTAAACGTGTACGAGTTAGTGAATACGTAATGTGCGATTATGTGATTGTTTTAGTTATAAAATAATTATGGTAAATATGTACACGAACCGAACCGAACCGCGACAGGAACCAACTTTGATTTCTTGTGACTCTAGGAGTTAACCAAGATTTGGGGACCAAGTTTAGAACCCAAACCATTCTCGGCCGTGTGCAACCCAAACCCCAAACCCATTGTGTGCAACCCAAACCGCAAACCCATTGCGAGATCAAACCCAAACCTTAAACCACTCTCGGCCACGAGATCAAACCCAAACCTTAAACCACTCTCGGCCGCGAGATCAATTGCGAGATCAAACCCAAACCGCAACCCATTCCCTCATCTCTTTGCGCCTATATATACTAACACATGCATGCCCCTTCAAAACACAAAACCCTAGTGAGAAAGACGCGGACGGCAGCCCTTTGTTCACCTCCATTCAGTCGCGAGATCAGCCCATTTGTTCACTTCCTCGATCACAAACAGCCTACTTCATCATCATCTCTCGGTCGCGACAATTGAATTGCTCATCTCATTCTTTCGGTCGTGATCTTGCTTGAACAGCCGAATCCATTCTCATCCAAGTCTCGACTCGTTATTCACCATTATTAAAGGTTAGGATTTATAATCGTTTGCAAGATCGTATTCGGATCATATGTGTTTAAATGTAATCGGCTGATTGATCATTGTTTGCATGTATGATTGTTTTCGGAACTTATAAGTTTGCAAGTATGTTTTGTTTATAAAAAAAAACTAGAGGTATGGATTAGGGTTTGCATGGATGTGATATTGGTATTGATCTATGATTAGAAAAATCAGTTCTTGATCGCCTAGGTTAATTATATTGACGGTTTATGCGAATTAATGGTAACAATATGCTGAAACAGGTTGCTGAGTGATAGTTACAGCCGACTTCAACTGGCTGTAACTCGGTCATTAGTTGTCGAAAAACGGATTTTCTGAAGTCTAAAACGTATAGATTTGAATAACGAATCTAATGGCGCTGGATTCATATTTTTCTGAAGTAGTTTGATATTTTTAAGTGGCCAAATAAGTTCAGTAACTAAAGCTGTGAAAATCCTGAAATTTTGTTAGTTGTTTATCGAGTTGGATTTTATAATCAGTAGGGAGTCGAGTCATGAATTTTATATAAATTTTGGAAAATTTAGGACTTGGAAAATTTATATAAATTTCTACAGTATAAATGTCACCTGCTGTAAAATAATTGGAATTTTTGGAACGTTGGAACTATTTTATAAAAATCCTAGAAAACAGCTGAATTATGAGTATGTAAGCTGAGATTTGATAACTTGCGATTGTGTGCACCAAAGTGTTGCATGGATTGGATTATGTTCATGATAAATTGTTTTGATTTCTATGTTCACATGAAGATACTTGCATGCATGTTTGAGTGTTAGGTATTTTGTTGTGTGTATCACTTTGTGCGTAAATTACGTGTAGAATTTGTATTGGTGTGTTCACAAACTGACTTGAAATCAATTGGTTTGTTAGGACGCAATTAGCGGTCCCATCCCTTACAACTTCTTTGCTACACTAACCGAGCAACTAAAGGTGAGTTCACGGCCCCTAACTTTATCCGGTTTTTAAACAACAGGGGGAGAAACATGTATACACTCTTCAAACTCAATCTCTTTACGTTATACGAAATTAACGTCACATAACTATTCGGTAACTAAGTTGATGTTAATGTAATGTTATGGTCACTAAGCAGCTATATCACTTAAGTCCTCGTCAATCTCTCGGATCGTTCGTA
Source organism: Scalesia atractyloides (assembly GCA_947069175.1). NCBI lineage: Eukaryota > Viridiplantae > Streptophyta > Magnoliopsida > Asterales > Asteraceae > Scalesia > Scalesia atractyloides. The sequence goes on along the minus strand of CAMTDV010000116.1, from coordinate 17,993,654 downwards.
TTGGGTTTTAATAGCGGGGGAATTATAAGTAGTACTACTGGGCCCGACAAGCCCCATCCGAGCTAGTCGCGCTAGCCGACCGGGTATGGTCAACGGGTGAATAATTTGGCCTAACTTCGCCATGGTCAGTGATAGGACTGGCAACACGGAGGCACAACAGTCAGCTTCGATCGCGAACACTTACGTGACATAACTTTAGGCTAGCTACCTATATATGTTAACATTGAACTTAATTACGAAACAACTATATTATCCCGGGTTAGGGATAATGGAAACAACATCATTATTATTCCGGGTTTGGAATAATGGAAACAACAACTTTATTATTCCGGTTTGGAATAATGGAACCAACATCATTGTTATTCCGGGTTGGGAATAATGGAACTAAATCGTTATCCCGGGTTAGGGATAACGGGGGAATCAAACTCATAACCGAACAAACGAATTTATGAGAACCTGTGAACTCACTCATCTTTAATGTTGACACTTGTTTCTTTACATGTTTCTCAGGACGCTAGGAGCTCTAGGTGCACTCACATGCATTGAACAAGACATCTTTTATCGAGTCTCATTTACAAACGTTGTTTTGGGTTTTTCATTTGTTTTTGGCGTTTGTGTTGGCGCCCGTTTCTCTACTTATTTTATGCTTCCGCTCAACCACTTAAACTAATGCTTCCGCTAAACTTTGGTAACTAACTAAGACAATCTAAAATCTACGATAATTGGTTAATCAAATGATTTTTGGAAAACGTATTATCAAACCATATAGAGTCGTTCGACGTACTAGTGTTTCAGATTCTGGTTTGTTCACACGCCTCGCGGTAAAACTCCGCAAGTGGAAATTGAGGGTGTGACAGATTGGTATCAGAGCCACTAGCTATAGAGAACCAGGTTTGCATTAGAAGTAGACCTAAACTATAGCTGAATACACGACACTAGACGTAGTCTGGCACCGAACTGTTATATCTTGTTATGCAATGTACCACAATTGTGTTATGTAGATTATGACTTCATAATAAGAAATGAAAATAACTCGTAACTAACTACACGACCTAACAGGCAATGTCATCATCATCATCGTCATCATCATCCGACAAACTTACGCCACCAAGAGCGCCAGGAAAGGCAACTATGGTGGAACCCTTACCATCTTATGGCATGGAAACACGCTCAGCTGCGAGGAAAAGGCTCGCTCTGGGGGAGGAGTCGTCATCACGCCCAATCATCGCTGTGCCGGTCGAACCGGTTAACCCTGTAGAAGTAGGAGATGACCTACTTAGAAACATGATACAGAAACAACAAGAACAATTGGAAAGAATGCAGGAAACCATCCTAGCACAAGGATGGATGATCCGACAACTGACAGGTAAAACCGACTCGCTCGAGGAAGAGCAACATACGAGTAAGATAGCTCGTAACACCTTAGCCAGAGATCTGCGTGCTGAGCAGATAAGAGCCGACTGGCTCGAAGACAGAGTCCTGGAAAATAGTTGGAACATTCAGGAGTTAGAGCAAAATCAAGCACCTGCACCAGCACCGGCCCCTCCAGTGCCGGTAGAGGAGGACCCTGAAAAGGATCCGGAAGAGGATCCAGAGGAGGACCCAGCTGTAGAAGCCGGGAATGCCGCGCAGGATGATGGCAATGATAGTGACCTGGGGGATGGAGACGTAGACGACTGACAAGTCTCGCTTATTTTATTTACTTTCCTTCAGTCTATTATTTTCCCACTTGTGTTTAAACTTGAGACTTTATAGTGAGTTCATATGTTTGGTTGGCACTTTGTAAGACGTTGAAACTTTATTTAATTAAGTATTTCTTTTGACTATTTAATATAGTTGAGTTGACATAACTTGATAATTATTTAAGTACGAAGTAGGATAACTATATTGGATATATAGACTTATCGGGATGTGTTTATGTTGTTTTTCGAAGATCTAAATGGCAACTGGACGACGTGGAAACCTTAACTTGACGCCCGAAGAACTAGCTGCCATGATTCAAGAGCACGTGAACGCAGCTTTAGCGGGTGTTCAGAACCAACCGGCAGGTAACCATTATTAAATTTTCGTGTGAAAATCTAATAGTTGGGCTAGTAGAATTCCTCGCTGACTACCTGTACTCTGTCAGCAGGAGGGGGTTTTAACCCCTACAAGATGTTCCTCGACGCGAAACCAAGCAAATACTCGGGGGCAGAAGGACCCATTGGACTGGTCCGCTGGATCGAAAAATTTGAATCAGTATTTGAAATGTGCAACTGTCTAGAGGCCAACAAGGTCAAGTACGCAGCCTCAACACTGGAAGATGGGGCATTAACTTGGTGGAATGCACAAGTCCAAACGCGTGGACTTATTGCTGCAAATGCAATGGCCTGGGCCGAGTTTAAGGCCCTAATCAAAGAAGAGTACTGTCCGCAAGACAGAGTGCAACAGTTGGAGCAAACTTTATGAACCACAAGATGGTGGGATCTGAAATAGAGGCATACACAGCAAAACATCATGACTTGGTATTTCTATGTCCCGATCTGGCCAACACTGTGGAGAAACGACTCGAGTTTTACCTCAGGGGTCTGGTTCCGGAGATTCAGGGTATGGTAATGGCTAGTAACCCTGCAACTGAACATCAAGCAATCAGGTTGGCGCACAAGCTCACCGATAAGGCGGTGGAACAAAAGAAGTTGCCAGCACGGGGTACAACTGAAGTTGCCCCTGATAACAAAAGAAAGTTTGAAGACTCGTCTGTTCGACAGTCTTCGTCATCTCAGCCACAACAGGGGAACCAGAAACGGTTCAATCATTTCAACAGCCACCGGGGTCACCAAAATCAACCCGCCAACAACAACAACAACAACCAGAATGCAGGCGGCTATGTAGGTCGAAAGCCGCAGTGCAATCGCTGTAATCTTCATCATCACGGCCCTTGTGCCGGGAATCGCTGCCAACGATGTGGCAAGGTGGGACATGCGGCAAAGGATTGTCATGGGGAAATCATGTCCCGACAAAATCAAAATCAACCCCAGGGTCAGCAGTAGGGTATTAACCGTGGATGCTATCAGTGTGGTAGCACTGCCCACTTCAAAAGAGACTGCCCATAGCTACGTAACAACAACAACAATGGTGGGAACAACCACAACCACAATAACCACAACAACAACAATAACAACAACAATAATGGAAACGGTGGCACAGGAGGTGCCAAAGGTCGCGCATTTACATTGGGCCGCGGAGAGGCCAGAAACGACTCGAACGTGGTCACTGGTAAGTTTCCCCTTAATGAACATTTTGCTACTGTGCTTTTTGATACGGGTGCGGATAGGAGCTTTATATCTGAGTCTTTTAGGAAGAACCTAAATCTCACGCCTAAACCATTAGAGACCCCTTATGTTATAGAATTAGCCGATGGTAATTCTGTAGATGTGACCCATATAGTATCCGGCTGTCAACTCAAACTCGCGGGTCACACTTTTACCATTGATCTAATGACAACTACCCTGGGTAGTTTTGACGTGGTAGTCGGAATGGACTGGCTATCCAACGTCCGGGCTGAAGTTCTCTGCTTCGAAAAATCTATCCGTATTCCGCTCTCCAACGACGAAATCTTGACGGTACAAGGCGATAAGGCAAGCGCCGTCACCAACATCATCTCTTACATGCAAGCGCAGAAGTATCTTCGGAGGAAGAACTCCTTCGCTTTACTCGCACTGATTACCGAACAGCCGAAGGACGAGAAACGTATAGAAGACATCCCTGTCGTCCGTGATTTTTCCGATGTATTCCCAGAGGAATTACCTGGTCTTCCACTCCATCGAAAATTGGAGTTTGAAATCGAATTGGCGAACCATGATACTCCTATCGCCAAGGCTCCATACCGCCTAGCTCCAGCCGAGCTGCAGGAGCTGTCTACCCAACTTCAGGAGCTGTTAGAAAAGGGATTTATCCGACCAAGCGCTTCGCCATGGGGAGCTCCAGTCCTGTTTGTCAAGAAGAAGGACGGGACTTTCCGCATGTGCATCGACTACAGGGAACTCAACAAGGTTACTGTCAAGAACCGATACCCGTTACCTCGCATCGACGATCTTTTCGACCAACTTCAAGGGTCAAGCTACTATTCCAAGATTGATCTACGGTCTGGTTACCATCAGTTACGCGTCAGGGAGGAGGATATCGCTAAGACGGCATTTCGTACTCGGTATGGCCATTATGAGTTCTTGGTCATGCCCTTCGGTCTCACCAACGCGCCCCGGTATTCATGGACCTCATGAACCGTGTGTGTAAACCATACCTCGACAAGTTTGTCATTGTGTTCATCGATGACATACTCATCTATTCCAAAAGTGAAGAAGAACATGCTGAACATCTACGATTACTGCTAGGATTACTTCAACAGGAGAAACTATATGCCAAGCTTTCAAAGTGTGACTTCTGGATTCGGGAAGTTCAGTTTCTTGGGCATATCGTAAATGAAAAGGGTATCCACGTAGACCCTGCCAAGATTGAAGCCATCAAAAACTGGGAAGCACCCAGGACACCGACGGAGATCCGCCAATTTTTGGGTTTGGCTGGTTACTACAGACGTTTCATCGAGGGATTTTCAAAGATCGCACAACCGCTTACTACCCTCACCCAGAAAGGCATCAAGTATGCTTGGGGTGACAAGCAAGAAGCAGCATTTCAATTGCTGAAACAGAAACTTTGCAGTGCACCCATTCTGTCCTTGCCGGAAGGGACAGATGACTTTGTAGTATATTGTGATGCTTCCATTCAGGGATTGGGATGCGTACTCATGCAACGCGATAAGGTCATCGCGTATGCGTCGCGACAACTGAAGGTTCACGAGAAAACTACACGACGCATGACCTGGAATTGGGAGCAGTAGTGTTTGCACTTAAGATTTGGAGACACTACCTCTATGGAACGAAGTGCACAATCTTTACAGACCACAAGAGCCTCCAACACATCTTTGATCAGAAGGAGTTGAACATACGACAGCGTCGCTGGGTCGAACTCTTGAACGATTATGAGTGTGCCATTCGGTATCACCCAGGTAAAGCTAACGTGGTAGCTGATGCCCTCAGTAGGAAGGAACACTTGAAACCTCGTTGTGTACGAGCATTACAACTCACTATTCATTCGGGGCTACCCGAACAAATACGCGACGCCCAGTTAGAAGCAGTTAAGGAGGAAAACATCAAGGCCGAATCGGTGGGAAAAATGGAACGCGATTGGGAAGTAAAACCCAACGGAGCCCGGTATTTCATGAATCGCATATGGGTACCTCTCTACGGAAACCTCATAGAGCTAGTCATGGATGAAGCTCACAAATCCCGATACTCTGTCCATCCGGGTTCGGATAAGATGTATCAAGACCTTAAAGCTGCGTATTGGTGGCCCAACATGAAAGCCGATATAGCCACCTACGTGAGAAAATGTTTGACTTGTGCAAAAGTCAAGGTAGAGTATCAAAAGCCATCGGGGCTACTCCAACAACCTGATTTCCGAGTGTGGAAATGGGATCAGATCTCAATGGATTTCATCACTAAACTCCCGCGAACTTTGGGTGGTTGCGATACCATCTGGGTAATTGTGGATCGTTTAACTAAGTCCGCACACTTCCTAGCTATTAAAGAAACAGATAAGATGGAGAAGTTGACTCGCATCTACATTAAGGAAGTAGTTTCTCGGCACGGAGTGCCAACATCCATCATCTCAGACAGAGATGCTCGCTTCACGTCCAACTTCTGGCAGTCACTCCAGAAAGCGTTGGAAACACGCTTAGATATGAGCACAGCCTATCACCCTCAGACTGATGGTCAAAGCGATAGGACCATACAAACCTTGGAAGACATGCTTAGGGCATGCGTAGTAGACTTCGGAAATAGTTGGGAAATCCACCTGCCTTTAGTGGAATTCTCGTATAACAACAGTTACCATCGGCAGCACCGTTTGAGGCATTATACGGTCGTAAATGTAGATCACCGGTCTGTTGGGCAGAAGTCGGTGACAGCCAGCTCACAGGCCCTGAGTTAATACTTGAGGCTACTGAAAAGATTGTACAAATCAGAAACCGCATGGCGGCGGCACGAGATCGACAGAAAAGCTACGCTGATCAACGACGCAAACCGCTCGAATTTCAAGTAGGCGACCGCGTCCTACTGAAGGTGTCACCCTGGAAGGGTGTAATCCACTTTGGAAAATGGGGCAAACTTTACCCACGGTACGTAGGCCCGTTTGTAATCTTGTAACGTATCGGACCCGTAGCTTATCAATTAGACCTTCCTGCCGAACTCAGTGGAGTTCACAACGTTTTTCACATGTCAAATCTGAAGAAGTGTCTATCAGATGAAACTCTAGTCATTCCATTGGATGAGATCCAAGTGGATGAACAACTACACTTTGTGGAACAGCCTATCGAGATCATGGATCGTGAGATCAAGACTCGAAGGCACAGCAAGATTCCGATCGTTAAGGTTCGTTGGGACTCTAAGCGTGGACCGGAGTTCACGTGGGAAAGAGAGGACCAAATGAAAAGCAAATACCCACACCTCTTCGCAACTGAGCAGCAAACTAACAATACCAACAACTAAATTTTCGGGACGAAAATTCTTTCAACATGGGGATGATGTGACAACCTGGAAATTTCTCATACTTTCGCGTACCATTGTTAACTAAATTCTTGTGCATGGCACTTGGAAATCTTTGTGCATGGCACTTGGGAACTTCTTGTAACTTCGCGTACCATCATTAACGAACTAACTCTTTGTGCGTGGCACTCAAAACATGTACGCTGCATGCTAAACCGCGTTTACTCAATTTTCGGGACGAAAATTCTTTCAACATGGGGATAATGTGACATCCCGGTTTTTCGGATAACTTAAACGCAATACTTGTCGAATAAATTGTATGCTACGTATTAAACGTGTACGAGTTAGTGAATACGTAATGTGCGATTATGTGATTGTTTTAGTTATAAAATAATTATGGTAAATATGTACACGAACCGAACCGAACCGCGACACGAACCAACTTTTATTTCTTGTGACTCTAGGAGTTAACCAAGATTTGGGGACCAAGTTTAGAACCCAAACCATTCTCGGCCGTGTGCAACCCAAACCCATTGTGTGCAACCCAAACCGCAAACCCATTGCGAGATCAAACCCAAACCTTAAACCACTCTCGGCCACGAGATCAAACCCAAACCTTAAACCACTCTCGGCCGTGAGATCAATTGCGAGATCAAACCCAAACCGCAACCCATTCCCTCATCTCTTTGCGCCTATATATACTAACACATGCATGCTCCTTCAAAACACAAAACCCTAGTGAGAAAGAAGCCGACGGCAGCCCCTTGTTCACCTCCATTCGGTCGCGAGATCAGCCCATTTGTTCACTTCCTCGATCACAAACAGCCTACTTCATCATCATCTCTCGGTCGCGACAATTGAATTGCTCATCTCATTCTTTCGGTCGTGATCTTGCTTGAACAGCCGAATCCATTCTCATCCAAGTCTCGACTCGTTATTCACCATTATTATAGGTTAGGATTTATAATCGTTTGCAAGATAGTATTCGGATCATATGTGTTTAAATGTAATCGGCTGATTGATCATTGTTTGCATGTATGATTGTTTTCGGAACTTATAAGTTTGCAAGTATGTTTTGTTTATAAAAAAAACTAGAGGTATGGATTAGGGTTTGCATGGATGTGATATTGGTATTGATCTATGATTAGAAAAATCAGTTCTTGATCGCCTAGGTTAATTATATTGACGGTTTATGCGAATTAATGGTAACAATATGCTGAAACAGGTTGCTGAGTGATAGTTACAGCCGACTTCAACTGGCTGTAACTCGGTCATTAGTTGTCGAAAAACGGATTTTCTGAAGTCTAACACGTAGAGATTTGAATAACGAATCTAATGGCGCTAGATTCATATTTTTCTGAAGTCGTTTGATAATTTTAAGTGGCCAAATAAGTTTAGTAACTAAAGCTGTGAAAATCCTTGAATTTTGTTAGTTGTTTATCGAGTTGGATTTTATAATCAGTAGGGAGTCGAGTCATGAATTTTTTACAGCAACTAGGTATGGAAATTTCCGGGCAACTCCCACTGGAATTTTGTTAATTGGACGATCAGTGATTTTTAAATAAATTCTTCCGTGGACTGCAGTCAGAAAGCGACGAATCTGACTGCAGCCTAGTATATTAATATTTATGGTTAATTGGTAAAGATTTAGAACTTGGAAAATTTATATATATTTCTACAATATAAATGTCACCTGCTGTAAAATAATTGGAATTTTTGGAACGTTGGAACTATTTTATAAAAATCCTAGAAAACAGCTGATTTATGAGTATGTAAGCTGAGATTTGATAACTTGCGATTGTGTGCACCAAAGTGTTGCATGGATTGGATTATGTTCATGATAAATTGTTTTGATTTCTGTGTTCACATGAAGATACTTGCATGCATGTTTGAGTGTTAGGTATTTTGTTGTGTGTATCACTTTGTGCGTAAATTACGTGTAGAATTTGTATTGGTGTGTTCACAAACTGACTTGAAATCAATTGGTTTGTTAGGACGCAATTAGCGGTCCCATCCCTTACAACTTCTTTGCTACACTAACCGAGCAACTAAAGGTGAGTTCACGGCCCCTAACTTTATCCGGTTTTTAAACAACAGGGGGAGAAACATGTATACACTCTTCAAACTCAATCTCTTTACGTTATACGAAATTAACGTCACATAACTATTCAGTAACTAAGTTGATGTTAATATAATGTTATGGTCACTAAGCAGCTATATCACTTAACTCCTCTTCAATCTCTCGGATCGTTGGTATTGGGTTTTAATAGCGGGGGAATTATAAGTAGTACTACTGGGCCCGACAAGCCCCATCCGAGCTAGTCGCGCTAGCCGACCGGGTATGGTCAACGGGTGAATAATTTGGCCTAACTTCGCCATGGTCAGTGATAGGCCTGGCAACATGGAGGCACAACAGTCAGCTTCGATCGCGAACACTTACGTGACATAACTTTAGTCTAGCTACCTATATATGTTAACATTGAACTTAATTACGAAACAACTATATTATCCCGGGTTAGGGATAATGGAAACAACATCATTATTATTCCGGGTTTGGAATAATGGAAACAACAACTTTATTATTCCGGGTTTGGGATAACGGGGGAATCAAACTCATAACCGAATAAACGAATTTATGAGAACCTGTGAACTCACTCATCTTTAATGTTGACACTTGTTTCTTTACATGTTTCTCAAGACGCTAGGAGCTCTAGGTGTACTCACATGCATTGAACAAGACATCTTTTATCGAGTCTCATTTACAAACGTTGTTTTGGGTTTTTCATTTGTTTTTGGCGTTTGTGTTGGCGCCCGTTTCTCTACTTATTTTATGCTTCCGTTCAACCACTTAAACTAATGCTTCCGCTAAACTTTGGTAACTAACTAAGACAATCTAAAATCTACGATAATTGGTTAATCAAATGATTTTTGGAAAACGTATTATCAAACCATATAGAGTCGTTCGACGTACTAGTGTTTCAGATTCTGGTTTGTTCACACGCCTCGCGGTAAAACTCTGCAAGTGGAAATTGAGGGTGTGACACTTTCCCGCTTCATCACTCAATTGAAACATAATCCACAGCCACCAAGATGTACAAGAAGCCATTCAAACTTGGAAAAGGCCCCATGAAATCTATCCCCCATACGTCAAAAATCTCTACCACCAAAATGGATTGCATTGGCATCTCATCCCTTTTGGAAATACTCCCCATCTTTTGGCAATCTAGACAATTTGGCAAATTCACACGCATTCTTGAAAATTTTTGGCCAATAAAACCTGCATGTGAGCACCCGGTACCCTGTCTTGTGACCACTAAAGTTCCCCCACAAGCGGATGATTGAGCATGGGTTAAGATTTCTGCCACTTTCGTTTCCGGCACACATCTTCCAATCACTTGATCGGGCCCGATTTTAAACAGATCCGGTTCATCCCATATTTATTGCTTGACTTGGACCATAAACTGTTGTCTTCTTCTCTTTGTCCAATGACTAGGAATAACACCCGTGGCCAAATAGTTTACATAATGAGCATACCACGGTGCTACAGAAGTAGAAACAGCTAACAATTGTTCATCAGGAAACCGTTCGTTAATCTCACTAGCATCATCGGCCCCTTCCATTGGAATTCGAGATAAAGGGTCCGCCACCACATTTTCACTTCCCTTCTTATCTCGAATTTCCAAATAAAATTCTTGTAATAAGAGCACCCACCGAATCAACCGGGGCTTCGCATCCTTTTTCTCCATCAAATACCGAACCGCACTATGGTTCGAATACACCACTACTTTGCTCCCCCATATATACTATCGAAACTTGTCCAAGGCATACACCACTGTTAGTAATTCTTTTTCAGTTGTGGTGTAATTCAGTTACGCCTCGGACAATGTTTTGCTTGCACAATAGGTTGCCACTGGCTTCTTATCGACTCTTTGACCCAAAACCACTCCAATAGTTGTATAACTAGCATCACACATAATCTCGAACGGCTTTGAGCAATCCGGCTGTTGCAAAATAGGGGCTTTCACCAGTTGTTCCTTCAAAACAGTGAAAGCTTGCAAACATTCATTAGTAAAGTCAAAGGGCACATCTTTCAATAACAAATTACATAAAGGTTTAGTAATAACACTAAAACCCTTAATAAATCTCTGATAAAACCCAGCATGCCCCAAAAATGACCTTACCCCCTTTACATTTTTAGGTGGAGGCACCGATGATATTACCGGAATTTTCGCCTTGTCCACCTCCATCCCTTTTTTAGAAACAGCATGGCCCAACACAATACCCTCTTGAACCATGAAATGACTTTTCCCCCAACTAAGCACTAAGTTTTTTTGACACATCTTTTCAAAACTTTTTCCAACTCATCGAGACAAGACTCAAAACTTGTGCCAAAAATCAAAAAGTCATCCATGAACACCTCAAGTGACTCCCTAACCATGTCAGAGAAAATACTCATCATACATCCTTGGGGCATTGCACAAGCCAAATGGCATTCGCCAAAAAGCAAAAGTGCCATATGGAGATGTGAAAGTGGTCTTATGTTGGTCATCAGGGTGAATAACAATTTGGTTATAACCTAAGTACCCATCCAAAAAACAGTAGTATTTTTGACCCGGTAGTTTTTCAATAATTTGGTCAATGAAGGGTAATGGGAAATGGTCCTTAGAGGTTGCGGCATTCAATTTTCTACAATCTATGCAAACACGCCACACGGTAACTGATCGGGTGGCGATTTGTTCTCCATTATCATCCTTTATCACTTGAATACCGGCCTTTTTAGCCACCACTTGGGTAGGACTTACCCGAGCACTATCAGAAATAGGATAGATGATACCTGCATCTAACCATTTAATTACTTCCTTCTTTACTACTTCTCGCATGTTCGGGTTTAAACTTCTTTGAGCTTCCCTAGTCGGCTTTGCATCATTAGTTGTTATAATTTTGTGCATAACAACGGATGGACTAATTCCCTTCAAATCAGTGATCGTCCATCCAGTAACCACCCTATTCGCTTTAAGCACCCTCAGCAGTTCATGCTCTTGAGCCCCATCCAAATAGAAGCAATAATGACCGATAAAGTGTCATAATCTCCTAAAAACGCATATTTTAGATGGATCGGTAAGTCTTTCAGCTCTAACATTGGTGGCTCCTCCAATGATGGCTTCGTGCCCGAACTAATCTCTTCCGGCAAGCTCTCAAACTGATGCATCCATGGCGGTCGCCCTTCTTTCACAGCCATCACATCTTGTTTTTTCTTCTTCCACCCTCAAATCACAAGCATGTACCTGTTCAGAAACATCACAAATACAAACACAGACATCCTCTTCCTCATACTCATGCGGGTCACATCCATCCACTAGATCTACCATAAAACACTCATCAACACCAACAAAGTTAGAAGTGTTAGTAAAAATATTTAACATCATTTTCCTATTACAGAATGTCATGTCAAATGTACCAAGTCGACAATCGATCACGGCATGAGCGGTGCTTAAAAATGGCCGACCCAAAATAACGTTTTGTTGTTGTTTTGGGTCCGTTGATGAGTAGTCTAGGACCAAAATGTCGACCTGGTAGTAAAATTCATCAACCTTCACAATAACATCTTGAACCATCCCTCGTGGTAACTTGTGAGACAAATCAGCTAAAACCACCATTGTCTCAACCCGAGCCGATGGACCAAAGTCATATTAATCATACAACCCCCCCCCCCCCCCCGTTAATATGCTTACTCCGGCTCCAAGATATAGTAATGCCTTTGACATTGGAAAATTTCCAACTTGAAGGCGTTCCCAGATCTTGGAGCTTGGGAGGAAGAACCCCTTTTAGTACCGCACTTACTTGTCCAGTCAAATCTACCCGCTTAGGCAACTTTTTCTTTTGTTGTCTTTTTTGTGTGCATAATTCTTTTAAAAATTTTGCATAAGCGGGTACTTGCTTAATCGCATCGAGTAACGGAAGATTTACCTTAACCTGTTTAAACACATCCAACAATTCCTCCTTTTGAGGACCCCTTGTTGAAATAAAGTTTTTCTTACCCGGGTCAACTAAAAGAGATGGAAACGGGACTTGACTTGGTCCCCCTTCCTCATTTGTTTCATTTAAAGTTTTACCCAAACCCGGTTTTTGAATTACTTTTTCAACAATAGAGTCCTTAGACAAAATTGGTGATGAGACTTCATCCTCCTCACTCTCAATTCCTGTAATATCCTCAACCACCCCTTCAACCAAACCCGGTGCCAAATTTTCTTTAAATTCTTTACCGCTTCTTAAAACACTTACATGGTTAACAGGAATATTACGTGAAGAATTATGAGAGGGATTTACCTTAGTGTCGCTTGGGAGTTGGCCCTTACCTTTTTTAAGCTCCGCTACCTCGGTTGCAAGTTGACCCATTTGAGTGGTTAGCGTTTGGATGCTTTTATCACGAACTTCATCCTTTTGCATACGAGCTTCATCGAGTTGATTTCTCCTTTGCATGTCTTGTTGCATCATTCGGAACATATCCATAACCTCGTTGCCACTTGATGAAGTTTGACCCGCATTCCCACTTTGGTCACCCGTTTGTTGAAATTGACCTTGATACCCTTGACCATTTCCACCCCTAAAATTCCCTTGATTATATTGTTGGCGAGGAACAAAATTCCGTTGAGCTCCTTGGAAATTAGGGTTGGCTTGATTCGCTGGGTTCCCATAGCGGAAATTTGGATGATTTCGTAACCCGGGGTAGTATGTGTTGGAGTTCATACTGAAATTTCGACCACCCCTCGCAATAGCATTAACCTCTTCAACTTGACTTTCGCCCACTCCACCAAACATACCTCCGTTGCATGACCCAATTCATTACAGTTAGTATAAACATTATATACCTGATTTGTCGCTTATGCCCCTCCATCTTCTACCGCATACACTTGGGGTCTTGTGATAACATGTCTCGCCCTCCTTGAAGATTGTGCTTTCCATTTAGATGTGACCGCCATTTGTTCCAAGAATGCCCAATCATCCTGCTCAAAGTCTGACAACCTTCTGATGTGGATTTCCTTGTTGCATGGCATCCAGCAAAGTCACTATCGGAATAACCTGAGAGCTCAATATTTCTAATTGCAGGATACAAGACACCAAGTATGGGAGCACCTTTTATGTATCTTAATATCCTTTTGACAGCAATAAGATTTGACTTTCTAGGTGCTAACTCGAATCTAGCACAGACACATGTAGCAAACATGATGTCTGGCCTTGATGTAGTTAGGTACAATAAAGACCCAATCATGCTTCTATAAAGAGTTTGATCAACCAAGTCATATTTGTTATCAATAATGACCAATTTGGATGTAGCCATGGGTGTACTACATGGTTTACAATCATTCATATCAAATTTTGTAAGTAGTTCTTTGACATACTTTCTTTGATGAATGAATGTACCATTTTGTAACTTCATAACTTGGAGACCGAGGAAGCATTGAAGTTCACCCATAGCACTCATTTCAAACTCTGATGTCATGAGTTTTGTAAACTCTTCACACATGGCAGGACATGTTGATCCAAAAATGATGTCATCCACATAAATTTGGACAAGCATCAAATCCTTTCCTCTCCATTTTAAAAACAAACTTTTATCAGTTTTACCTCTTGTAAAGCCTATGGATAAGAGAAAGGTGGAAAGTATTTCATACAAGGTCTAGGTGCTCGTTTCAAGCCATATAAAGCTTTGTTTAGCTTGTAAACATGATCTGGATAAAAAGCATCTTCAAAACTAGGGGGTTAGCATACATACACCTCTTACTTGATTTTGCCATATAAGAATGCACACTTGATATCCATTTGATACACCTTGATGTTGTGGTTGGCAGCAAAGGCTAAGAACAATCTGATGGCCTCCAGTCTTGCAAATGTTTCATTATAATCAATGCCCTCTTCTTGTCTATAGCCTTGAACCACAAGCCTAGCTTTGTTTTTTGATAACAATGCCCCTTTCATCTATTTTGTTCTTGAAGACCCATTTTGTGTCAATAGGACATATGGTATAAGTTCTCATACTTGTTGTCTTTTGAACTGTATGAACTCTTCTTTCATAGCCTCTACCTAACTGTTGTCTCTTAGTGCCTCTTGGTACTTGACAAGTTGTTTGAGAAATAGAAAATCAGCAAAAAGACAAATGTTTTGGAATTGACTTCTTATGAGTACCCCTTCATTGATGTTGCCAATAACTTGGTATGGTGGATGATTTTTAAGGTAGATTAGATCTCCCTTATATGGAATTATAGCATTTAGAGGTTAAGGCTGCAGATGAGAATCATCTGAGCTAACATCTGTTGGCAATTTTGAAGAGGCAACGTCTGTTTGAAATGGAGGTGGAGGTATAGGTGGGATAGGTGTAAACATAGGTTGACTTTTAATCACAGAAAATGAACTTTTGTCAATAGGTGTATGACTTGATGAGCTGGCAGAGGTTTGAGGATCAACAACTGTTGATGCAGTAATGGTAGAGTTTTCATAGTTGTTAGTAAGATCTTTTGCTATGGAGGAGGAAGTGACTCACATGTTCTATCCATAATCTTGATGAGGAGATTGTGGTATCGGTAGTCTTAGTCTTGATAGACACATCTTCAAATGTAAATTTATCTAGATCAGATAATTCAGTAGGATTTGCTGGGATTTTTAATGAAGAAAGTTCATTGAACTTTACATTCAAGGTCTCTTCTACACACCTAGTCCTTGTGTTAAACACTTTATAGGCTTTGACAGTGGTTGAGTATCCAAGAAAATAAACACAATTACTTTGGCTGCAAATTTTGAAATTGAGTCTTTTAAGTTTGGATAAAACATGGGCAGCCAAAGATTTTGAAGTACGAGATCAGTGGTTTGTTCTTGAACAGAATTTCAGAAGCAGTCTTTTGATGTCTTAGGTTAATCAAAACTCTGTTCTATACATAGCAAACAGTGTTTACAGTCTCTGCGCAAAAAGACAAAGGTAAACCCGAGTCTGCAAGCATTGTTCTAGCAGCTTCAATTAGAGTTCTATTTTTCCTTTCAACTACCCTATTTTATTCTGGTGTCCTTGGGATGTTGTATTGCCTAACAATCCCTTTTGACACACATAAATCATCCAACTCCTTATTTTTAAACTCTATTCCATTGTCACCCTAAAGACTTTTATTGGCAGGTCAAATTGCTTTTCAACTTTTTTACAAAGTCTTGCAAAATGCATGCAGTCTCATCTTTGGAGTGCAAAAAGTAAGTCTATGTAAACCTTGAAAAATAATCCACTATAACAAGACAATACCTCTTCTTTTTAAGACTGTGACATCCCGGTTTTTCGGATAACTTAAACGCAATACTTGTCGAATAAATTGTATGCTACGTATTAAACGTGTATGAGTTAGGGAATACGTAATGTGCGATTATGTGATTGTTTTAGTTATAAAATAATTATGGTAAATATGTACACGAACCGAACCGAACCGTGACACGAACCAACTTTGATTTCTTGTGACTCTAGGAGTTAACCAAGATTTGGGGACCAAGTTTAGAACCCAAACCATTCTCGGCCGTGTGCAACCCAAACCGCAAACCCATTGCGAGATCAAACCCAAACCTTAAACCACTCTCGGCCACGAGATCAAACCCAAACCTTAAACCACTCTCGGCCGTGAGATCAATTGCGAGATCAAACCCAAACCGCAACCCATTCCCTCATCTCTTTGCGCCTATATATACTAACACATGCATGCTCCTTCAAAACACAAAACCCTAGTGAGAAAGAAGCCGACGGCAGCCCCTTGTTCACCTCCATTCGGTCGCGAGATCAGCCCATTTGTTCACTTCCTCGATCACAAACAGCCTACTTCATCATCATCTCTCGGTCGCGACAATTGAATTGCTCATCTCATTCTTTCAGTCGTGATCTTGCTTGAACAGCCGAATCCATTCTCATCCAAGTCTCGACTCGTTATTCACCATTATTAAAGGTTAGGATTTATAATCGTTTGCAAGATCGTATTCGGATCATATGTGTTTAAATGTAATCGGCTGATTGATCATTGTTTGCATGTATGATTGTTTTCGGAACTTATAAGTTTGCAAGTATGTTTTGTTTATAAAAAAAACTAGAGGTATGGATTAGGGTTTGCATGGATGTGATATTGGTATTGATCTATGATTAGAAAAATCAGTTCTTGATCGCCTAGGTTAATTATATTGACGGTTTATGCGAATTAATGGTAACAATATGCTGAAACAGGTTGCTGAGTGATAGTTACAGCCGACTTCAACTGGCTGTAACTCGGTCATTAGTTGTCGAAAAACGGATTTTCTGAAGTCTAAAACGTATAGATTTGAATAACGAATCTAATGGCGCTGGATTCATATTTTTCTGAAGTCGTTTGATATTTTTAAGTGGCCAAATAAGTTCAGTAACTAAAGCTGTGAAAATCCTGAAATTTTGTTAGTTGTTTATCGAGTTGGATTTCATAATCAGTAGGGAGTCGAATCATGAAATTTGTACAGAAACTAGGTATGGAAGTTTCCGGGCAATTCCAACTAGAATTTTATTAATTGGACGATCAGTGATTTTTAAATAAATTCTTCCGTGGACTGCAGTCAGAAAGCGACGAATCTGACTGCAGCCTAGTATATTAATATTTATGGTTAATTGGTAAAGATTTAGGACTTGGAAAATTTATATAAATTTCTACAGTATAAATGTCACCTGCTGAAAAATAATTGGAATTTTTGGAACGTTGGAACTATTTTATAAAAATCCTAGAAAACAGCTGAATTATGAGTATTAAGCTGAAATTTGATAACTTGTGATTGTGTGCACCAAAGTGTTGCATGGATTGGATTATGTTCATGATAAATTGTTTTGATTACTATGATCACATGAGGATACTTGCATGCATGTTTGAGTGTTAGGTATGTTGTTTGTGTGTATCACTTTGTGCGTAAATTAAGTGTAGAATTTGTATTGGTGTGTTCACACACTGACTTGAAATCAATTGGTTTGTTAGGACGCAATTAGCGGTCCCATCCCTTACAACTTCTTTGCTACACTAACCGAGCAACTAAAGGTGAGTTCACGGCCCCTAACTTTATCCGGTTTTTAAACAACAGGGGGAGAAACATGTATACACTCTTCAAACTCAATCTCTTTACGTTATACGAAATTAACGTCACATAACTATTCGGTAACTAAGTTGATGTTAATGTAATGTTATGGTCACTAAGCAGCTATATCACTTAAGTCCTCGTCAATCTCTCGGATCGTTAGTATTGGGTTTTAATAGCGGGGGAATTATAAGTAGTACTACTGGGCCCGACAAGCCCCATCCGAGCTAGTCGCGCTAGCCGACCGGGTATGGTCAACGGGTGAATAATTTGGCCTAACTTCGCCATGGTCAGTGATAGGCCTGGCAACACGGAGGCACAACAGTTAGCTTCGATCGCGAACTCTTACGTGACATAACTTTAGGCTAGCTACCTATATATGTTAATATTGAACTTAATTACGAATCAACTATATTATCCCGGGTTGAGGATAATGGAAACAACAACTTATTATTCCGGGTTTGGAATAATGGAATCAACAACATTATTATTCCGGGTTGGGAATAATGGAACTAAATCATTATCCCGGGTTAGGGATAACGGGGGAAACAAACTCATAACCGAACAAACGAATTTATGAAAACCTGTGAACTCACTCATCTTTAATGTTGACACTTGTTTCTTTACATGTTTCTCAGGACGCTAGGAGCTCTAGGTGCACTCACATGCATTGAACAATACATCTTTTATCGAGTCTCATTTACAAACATTGTTTTGGGTTTTTTATTTGTTTTGGCGTTTGTGTTGGCGCCCGTTTCACTACTTATTTTATGCTTCCGCTCAACCATAAAAACGAATGCTTCCGCTAAACATTGGTAACTAACTAAGACAATATAAAATCTACGATGAATGGTTAAACAAATGATTTTTGGAAAACGTATTATCAAATCATATAGAGTCATTCGACGTACTAGTGTTTCAGATTCTGGTTTGTTCACACGCCTCGCGGTAAAACTCTGCAAGTGGAAATTGAGGGTGTGACAAAGACTCATGATTTTTACAGGACCAAACAAGTCCATGTGTAACAATTGTAAACCCATACTAGTTTTGGACTCTTCAATGGATTTGTAAGAACTTTTCTGTTGTTTACCTTTTAAACAGAAAACACAATGTTCATCACAGGTGAAAGATTTTGATAGAATACCTCTTATAAGACCTTGTATTGAGAGTGTGATGATAGTTTTAAGATTTGTGTGATCAAGTCTTTTATGTCATAGTTCTGTCTCTTTGTTAAAGGCAACTGAGAAAAGACATGCATTAGACATTGGATTATTTTTCAGCATATCAACCCACATACACATTGTCACTCCTATGAGCAACAAGTTGTGCTTTGCTCTCGGCTATGATTTGATCAATCCTTTTAACCACTTCTAGCCCAACAATCTGATAAGTTTTCTTAGTGAAGAATGACCTATAGCCTTTGTCACTCATTTGAGACACACTAAGAAGGTTAAATTTCAGATTGTCAATAAGATTGACATGCTCAAACTTGAGTTTCCCAGCCTTGACGGTCCCTGACCCTAACACCTTCATTTTTGAATTGTTACCAAAAAATATATCACCCCCTCCAAGTGCCATGCAGTCTTTGAGATGGGCTCTACATCTTGTCTTGTGCCTGGAGCCTCCACTATCTACGTAACATAAACTATCAAGGCAAGTAGAAGCTCCATGCACATTAGTAACATATTTTTTTAGGTGAGTTTCCAAAGTTAAAAGGCTTTGGATGGGGTCATAGACATTCCAGCCTCAAGTCTAGGATAATGGTCAGAGTTTTGAAAAAAAAATTGTAACATCTACTGTGAACCATTTCCTGTCAAATGATCATAACGATGAGGATGCCTGTTGACTCTTGGTTTTGAAGGTCTTTTGTAGGTTACATAACCATGAGGTACCCTTTGATAAGGTGGTTGGCCATATCCTCTTGGGAATTGATTTGCTAGTGGAGCATTTGTTACCTGAACCTCACTAGGAGTAGAGATTATATTCAGTTTTTTGGTAACAGATACTTGGACTAAGATAAAGGTCAGTTTGGATTTTTCTTTTCCAATTTTACCCTGTTCTCAAATGTTTTTATTTTATACTTATTTTTTTACATCAAAATTTTTTAGATAAACACATTCTTGGGTTTTATGATTTTTCTTCCCACGGATGATACAATGAAGTGCATCCACTATCACACTTGTCTTGTTTATGTAATATGCTTTTAAGAGAAAATAGTTTTTGGTAACACGATTTTCTTTTTACAAAAGTCACAAAAGAAGTTTGATACTTTCTCTCTTTTCTTCCCTTTTTCACCCTTTTTGTCAACAGATGTTGTAACATCTGCTGGAAGGTCTTTCAAGGAAATGATCTTGACTTGAGGTGCTTTTACACCTTCAATGGTTGAGAAATCCATTGGCTTAAAATTATCAAGAATATCACATTCATCTAACTAAGTAGGTTTGAATTGATATTTTCAATTTCCTCAAAAGTTGAGGATCCTTCTGGTTTTTCTAAAATAATTTTCTTTCCATTTGGTTCAGTGATTTTAATTTCTTGGCCAGCCAAATTTGTTGGAATAAGTTCAACCATGCTAGAATCATTTTCAACAATGTTTTGAGAAATTTGGTCATTTTTTTCTAAAACTTATACCAATTTTGCATTGCTTTTGATCTGGGATTCTAACATCAATTCATAACCTTTGTAGGATTCTTCCCAGTTTTCGCAGGTGATCGGGTATATTCAAGCTCCTTTTACAACTTTGATAATTTTCTATCACAGTTTGGAGTTAATCATTGGTTATGCTTGATTCATGTTTTAGACTGCTAATTTTAGATTCTTTTTACAAACAATTTTGTTTTTAACTCTTTTACAAGTTTTTCAAATTGAATTTCGTCATCTACATTTTGTTTTTAAGATTTTCATTCACCTCTTTAATGTTATCAAAAGCAATAATACATTTGTCTGAACATAAGTCTTTAACGACTTGAGATGATATATTAGCAGCAGCTATCATGGCATAATCACACTCTCCTTCACAAACACTGGAATCATATGGGTCTGACAAAAGGGTCTATTTCTTCACTAACTTTCTCTTCTGAAACATCTGTTGCAACATTTTCACAAACCTCATCAATATTGGACACCACTTCCTAAGACTCTTCCCCTTCCAAAATAGTGTCTAGTACCATTAAACAAATATCATCACTTTTTTTTCAGAATTGGCAACTAGGGAAAAATTTTCATCAGTTAGTTATTCAGGTAAGATACTCCAATCAACAAAGCCTTGTGTAAAGAAGCTCTATTGACTAGTCTCTGCAAGAGAGAAGTTTGTGTAGCTTGTGGTGCAGGTTGCACTTGAACTTGAGGAACTGGGGCTTGAACATATTGTATCTAAGTAACAGTTGTTTGGACACTGGACAGGAACAGTTTTTACAGGGTGTGCAAAATGAGTAGTGTTTTGCATGTGTGGACCAGGGTATATTGGGAAAAATAGACAGTGTTTTGAGGTCTAGGACTAGGATGTGTAACAATAGGGCCATCTGTTTGGCTCCTACATTCTCTGGAAAAATGACCTAGTCTATTACACTTATAACACTTGATTTTTGACTTATCCAACCCAACTTTTAAACCCCGATGCAACTCTGGAAACTTTCTACTAGTTTTCTTGTGAAACATGCTAGTCCTAGAACTCAACAAGGCTAATTGATGCAAGATGTCCATTTCTTCCAAATAAACAGGGTCAAAATGTTGAAGATCATATAACTCAAAAGATAAGTTGTCAGAAACTTGGTTTTCCCCATTTGCTGCAAAAGCATAACTGGGTGAGTAAGAATCAAAGCTAAATCCTCCACCAGATGTTATGTCAATAAAATGATCATAACTCTGATCCTTACTTCCACTAGAGGTTTCTTCTTGACCAAAAAGTGTTGTACTATCAAAGGCATAGTTATCAACAACTTTTCCTCACTCTTGTAGCTTCTTTTTCTTGGTTAAGCTTTCTCTAATAAGTGAGAAGCCTACCATGAAGCTAAGTCAAACTCATCTCCTTGAACCCAACAACGGTTCTAGTTACAAAAGCAATAGTATACCATTTTTCTGGTAATGATCTTAGAAATCGGTTATTCAAGGTTGAATTAGGATAATTAACATTTACCTGTTTTAATTCACTTATTAGACAACTAAACCTTTCAAACTGCTGAGTTAATGATTCTCCTTTAACATGACAAAATGTTTTATACTGTTGGTTTAAACTTCACGATTTTTTTCAATAACCTACTCTGTCCCACCAATTGCTCTTTCAAAGCATCCCACAACTCTTGTGCACTGTTGCAATGCAATAGGCCAGCATAGATATCATTTGGCAAAGCCGTAGCAATGATGCTAAATGCCTTTGCATCTAGCTCGATTTTCTGAAAATCTTGCTCAAAGTAGTTTTTAGGATTCATTGGAACTCGAACTTTAGGGTCTTCAGCACTCGGTACCATCAGAACATGAGGTCCAAAGATAACCGATTTCCAGCAACCCGTATTTTGTTGTGCAAGTATGTGACCCATCCGATGTTGCCAGATGTTATATTTCGATCTGACAAGCATCAGTGGTTTCTATATGGTGCTAGTGTTGTGTGGATCTTGTGGGTTTGGAGATATTTCTGATTGTTTACAAACAGGTTTTTGTTTAGAAATACTTTGAACAATACAACGAACAAACGAATCAGTAGTGAGAGCTGATCTGTTTATATCAAATTGATTGTAAGATCAAATTTGATTGACCATGCTCTAATACCAATTGTTAGGATCTGAGTTTGATATTGTTGTGATTGTTTAAGATGGAAATCAATGAAAGAAGATAAACAGTAATGAAATAGTGCAGCAGAAATAATAAACTTTCAAATCACAACAATAGAGACATTGTTCTCATCAACATGCTTTTGTAAACTATTCACGTATACATGCAAATATTACAACTCCCCCTCAGCCTAAGATCACTCTAATTTGTTCGTACAAAATGTTAGAAGGAAAGTGATTAATAGAACAGTACATGCAGTGTTCTATTTATAGTACAATGCAAACCACTCTGGCATCTAGGCTAACGTCACCTTGATAGTGACATCTAACAACCTAACAAACTCTAACATCTGCTAAAACTAAAACACTGTTACATTAATATAAAAACTCTGTTGATCCAACATCTGTTGATTAAAACTCTGATGAGCTTTAACCTCTGTTGGTCCAACAGACCTTTGCTTCAACAGTTCTGTAATTCTTCAATAACAGAGGTTCTCCTCAGCAGACTTTTGATTTTGATCAGAGCTTGTCTTTAACAGACTTTGTAGAACATACTTTAGCTTTTACAGACCTTTGAAAGCATATGTTGATGTCTTTGCCTTTGGGAGGAGTTGAATCTTCAAAGCATTGTTTATTGTTGATCAGATGATATAGAACATTTTGGCTTTCCAATCATCCTTTCTTTATAGGAGTCAATAATTTCACATAGGCTTGAGCTCGTGATGTTGCAAGAGATGAAGGCCAACTAAGGAGAGAGGTGTGTGAGAGAGCGAGGAGAAAACAATTCGGGAGCTACGGGAACACCGCCTCCGCCACGTAGTGCTTACATGTGTATTTTACCCGGAGAGGACTCCATGTGCCCACTTTGTGTGACCTAATAAGCAATTAAAATATTTTTTCAATGTTTGACAAATTCTCATTTTTAAATTGTGCGATGCAGCAAAAAGTCGGTTTCGGTTGGTTTTGTTACAACACTTGTTTGATATTGATACTTAGTATAGTTTACGTATTCGTCTTTTTTTTAAACGCAAATTATTAGAATATTCAAGTTACATGAAAATTAATTTATTAGAGGCGTATATTATTTATAGTATAAGTGGTGAGGAAACTACTGTTCACACCCATCTAACTCGCTCGGTGTCGGTTCGATTCATTATATCTACGACACTAGGTTCAACAACCGAGAGAGTATAACCAAAAGGATACCAGTATGCGTTTTACATATATTGAAAGCCGTAAAAAAACAAATACTTTTCTTCATGAAACTGTAAAAATGTTAAACCAAACAAAACCTACCAGAATCCTAATACTCAATTCTAATATTAAAAAAGATCTAAGCATTAGATCTTTTATAAAGTATAAAGATCTCCTATCAAAATTTAGCTAATCACCTAGTCAAAGCTGGATACGAGAATGCGTCACGATGAGTTTACATAAGCATGGCCTCATACCTAATTATAAACTTGTGTCGCATATCTGATGCCATATTTGTCAAGTATGTGTTACCCATTACTTGTCTGGTTCGCAAATTTCACCCGAGTAGTAGCATCCCCATTTATGATAATCTATGGTTAAATTACATGTGTATGGAGTAAATGGGGTTAGATTGGTTTCTAGTAAGTAGTCGGAAAACACCTAAGGGCACCCCATTGCCATTGCCCCTAGAACCGTCACCTATCGGTCGCCATAATCGTCTTGCTCGTCGCTCCCCTACCTTCATCATCGTCACCCCAATTGTTTCGGGTGACGCTACCACCTATTGGTTATCGTCATAACTACCTTCCTCTCCACCACCGACTCATCACTATTGATGGTGGCGGCAAGGGGCTGGTGGTGGCGAAGGGTGTGGTTGAGGTGGTGCCGGTGGTAATTGCCGATAATTGATTTCTCAATCGAACACATTAAACATAAAAAAATAGATTGCTGCTATAAAAAATCTGTGAACAAAAATAAAATTCAAATATTATTATTTCTACAAATCAAGCACACCTTAAAAATCTAATATCACATCCCTCTTCAATGCATTAGAATTTTAGAAAGAAAATTACAAAAATCGTCTTTTATATTGATACTATATTGCAAAGTATGTCTTTTGTTTTTAAAAATTACAAAAAACATACTCGATGTTTGCAAACCCTTGCACGTTATGTACTTTGTGCATAACTCAGTTAGTATTTTTAATGGTTAAATCAGGGTAAAGTGGTAATTTTACTCATTTATTTAAAATCTATTTATTAATAAATATAACAAAAAAATGTGTTGGAACATTAAATATATATATATAAACAAATAAATAAATCACCCCGCCCTCATCTCTCTCTTTCTCTTTTTATCTTTTAATATTTAGGGTAAAATAACCAAAATGCTCTTATGTGAGGTCCATTTTGTCAGATTTTAACCATAAAAATTAACTGAGTTATGGTCAAAAGATGTAACATGCAAGGGTTTACAAACATCTAGTACAATTTTTTGTACTTTTTGAAGAAAAAAACTCACTTTGCAATCTAGTATCAGCATAAATAACGATTTTTGTAATTTACTCAATTTGAAGACAATCTCATTTTCTGTATAAGGGTGAGAGTTGGCTACAAAGTTCATTTTCACTATAAAGTATAAAAAGTCATTAAAAAACTAAAAGGTCAACCATAAATCACACTCAAAACCTACAAATAACAAAATGAATATTAGTAAAACGCTATATTAAGGGTTTAGTGTTGTATTTTAGATGATAAGGCTTTAATTATCGAATAACTAACATTAGTTTGTTTTATGTTGATTATCATGTTTTGTTTTATAATTATAGTTTTACGATACTGTATTTGAAGTTTTTATGAATTTTTACGGTTTGGATATTGTGTTTAGTGATCTTTAATTTGTTATTTGTGTGTTTTGAATGTGTTTTATGACTGAAATTGTTGTATTTTATGTCTTTGTACACTTCGTAAGAAAAATGAATTTTGTAGCCGAACCCTATGATTCTGTATAATATCTGAATATTCATCTCATTCCCCATTTTCCTTAAACAAACTCAAAATTTCAATACACTAATTTTGAATCTTAATTAATTTATTTTTAATTAAATGATGCTATTAATTAGGAAATGAATATCAAAACAGACGTACATCCATCATCATTACCTAAATTTAAAACCAATCCAAAAACACATTATTATTTATATACAGTATATATATATATACACACACACATCACTCCAAATCACAAAAAAACACAACCATGTCTCCTACCATCCTTCACTCCATCTTCTTATTCATCCTCTTAACCCCAATTCAATTCCCCCATGTAAGTTTCCTCTCTCTCTCTCTCTCTTTCCTCAATTCCTCCAGATCTTCTCACTAATTTTAACTTCTGATTTCTACTTTTCAGGCGGATGAAACAATGGTGCCGTTAATAGAGCCCGGAAGACGGAACCTCATGACTTTTCCGTTCAACGACGTTCGCCGGAAACTCAACGGTTTCCAGATTTGTTCACTCTGCACCTGCTGCAACTCCGGCGGCGGCAGCGGCAGCGGCGGCGCCGGTGGCGGTAAATATTGCACGCCTTCGCCGTGTTGTTACGCGATTAATTGCAATATTCCAAATCGCCCGTTTGGGTTCTGCTCGTTCACTCCGAAAACATGCAATTGCTTTGGATGCCATCTTTAATTGAGGTTTTTGGTGAAATTTTTGGTTTTTTGGTTGTGTGAATTGGGGGTTTCTGATTTAGGGTTTATAGGATTATTTGTTTCGATAATTATAATTATGTTTATTTATGAATATGATGATTATTGTTAGTGTTTGTATATGTTTACTTTGGTTAGTGGATGAAGTAAAGGAGATGTTTGCTGTATTCTATATTTCTATGTATTGGGGTTAGCAATCTATTGGGAATGTGGGTGGATTCTTTCATTAATCAAGGATTACTTTAATTTTGTTGTCATTTTCTATGGGTAGAGTTTTGTTATCTGGAAAGGGTAAAGTTGGTATTTTGATATGTTGGATATAATTAGTTAAGATTACAAGTTGTGGATTTGATGTTTATATGTATATGTGTGTTATTTGAAGTTGCAATGATTGTTTTTAATATATTTGTATAGAGAGATAGATCAAATAGGTAGTTTGATTTGAGTTTGATTCGGGTAGAAAATGTAGAAAGTAGTGATAGGAGAAGATATGACAAAGAACAAAAAAAAATATAGAGACATTTTGGTCAATCTCATCTTTTCAATTTTTTTTACATCTTCAAAACCCATCATTCTTAAAACTTACATCTTTACCCTTTCTTTACTTTCTATCTCTATAATCACTACCTAATAGTGCGATTTAAGTTATCAATCAATCATTCAAACACTCAACCAACGTATTCTTAAACTTCTTTTCTTTTTGAAGAATCCAAGTTTAATTCCATACAAATTCTTTTTTTTCATGATTTTGAAGCGAATCACTCCATTCGTTTGATTCAATCGTTGATAAGTGTTTCTAGCATTCATATTTCGTCAATTGTTGAAGAAATCCTAAGAAATTAGCTTCGATCCGTGTAAGAAAATTTTTGAATTGCGTTTTACAATTTGGGTTTTCGTATTACGTTTACGATCTGGTTTCGAATGAAGTCAATGTGTTTTACAAAAGAATAAAAAACACATATTTTTTGTGTTTTTAGTCCATTGCGTTTAAAAAACATATTTTTTTTATGTTTAGTCCATTGCGTTTTATAAAAAAGAATCAATTTTTTGTGTTTATAGTCTATTGCGTTTTAGAAAAAACACACAAACACATTTTTTTTGTGTTTTTAGTCTATTGTGTTTTAGAATAACCACATCTTTTTGTGTTTTTAGTTCATTGCGTTTAAATGGGTTTTTTATCCATTTCCTTTTAGAAAAAAGACATTTTTTGTGTTTGTTGTCCATGGGTTATAGAAACCAGTCATATTTTTGTGTTTTCTGTCTATTACATTTTACGTATTTGTGTTTTCAATTTTTTTTTCAAAAGCATAGCAATAGTATACTCATTTTAAAGATAAAAAACGCTCGTTTTTATGGTTCAAATTTATAAAAAAAAAATAATAATATCTTATTAAAAAGTTATTAACGTTTTAAAAATGGGAGGGAACTGAAGGAGCGATAAACTATCGGCTTGGATGAACTAGAATATCCCAAAAGCAACCCACACGTCTCTTTTTTTGTTCCCTATTTAATATTAGTCTTTTATTTTAAATCTAATGGATATTGCTTACTACTCTTACTACCAAAACAATCTTTCCTATTATATGCTGATGTTATTGTGATATTATAAGAAAAGGTAATGGATGAAGTAAACGTATTTTCTTATTGTTTTTCATTATTCACTTCTTTTCAAGAAAAAAAAGGTCAATAAATTGTATTTTTAATTGAGAAACAAATAAAAATAAATAGAATTTGTTTAATTCGCTCTATGACTAATGCTTAATAGAGGTTAATTTACAAAAAAAAAATAAAAAAAATAACCAAACGATTTTAAAAGAATGTATAATAAAGTATTAGACATGTCCGAGGGTCAAATGACATCTTCGGATCCTTTTCTAGTACTTCACGTAAAGGTGCTTGGGCAATTATACCCACGCAAAGGTGTTGAGTAACTGCGCACATTGTTATTGGCATGGTATTGGTCTGGATAGTACTTCAGGCAAAGGTGCTTGGGTAATTATAGCCACAAACATCCAAACAAGCTTGTGTGAAACTTGATTTGAGTAACCGCGCACAATGTTATCGGCATGGTAGTTATCCCTTTTCGTCTTTTAAACATATCTCCACATTATGTCATCAAAGATATTATGTGCAGTATTATCTTCGATTGTGATGTGAGGGAACATGTGCAAATGTTGTACCTTGTGAAATTGGCCTATCATACCATTATCCAATACATCTTTTTATCGCAAGCATTAGTATTTAACTGGTTGGCTTGAGTCATGCTTATAGATCATAGACAATAGTTTGTTTGTTACATTATTTAGAATAATCTGATGGGATGATTCACCTTTAGGTTATGAGGAACACAATCCTATTATTTTAGGAAAACATTAGGACAATGAAAGCAGGGGCTTCAATGAAACCATTGGCGAGTATAAGAATTTGATGATATTTTTTAATATTAAATAATATGGCAACCAATAAAGCCCCTCCATAACATAGTGTTACAAGGGCAAATCCTAAGTGAATGGAATGAAACGTATTTGATTGTTAAGCATCATAAACACAAATTGCAATTACTTTACTTCAGTTCTATAATAAAGACATCAATAGAACATGTGGTTTCATGTAGAGTTCCATAAACACATACATTGCCCTTAGTAGCGCCGACAATAATGTTATTTATAGGAACGAGGATAAAATTAACTAACAAAACTAATGTATCTCCTCGCAACTAAGGATGCAATCATCGTTTGAGTTGCAACTTTTGTAGATTCTACATGAAATATATGGAATATGAGGTAGTCATGCCATAAAATAGGACAATGAGATAAATAAGAGATGGTTAGGGTTTTCTGATAAATTCTTATGTTTTAAATATAGTGTGGTGATTTTATATGATATTAAAGAATTTTATTTTAAAAAACTAAATATAGTTTGGTGATTTTACATGATATTAAAGAATTTTTATTTTAAAAAACTAGTTAGTGAAAAGTACCAAACGTGTTACTTAACCGTCACGCAATTTACTCAATTAATAATTTTGGTTTTTAAATCATTCGATGTCAACAATCAAACCACTGTTACTCACCTCCCCACCACCACCATTGAGCGCCAAAGATCTATGTGGCCTGAATCAAACACAATCACCAATCATTCACCACAGTCAACCACCTTTTACAACCTACCCTCACCACATATAGATGGAACCTCATTCACGCTCAAGAAACACAATAATCAACACAACACTGAACTCAATGAAATACGCACACTTAATACACCATTGTTAAAACCGCCAAATAATACTTGGAATCCAAAAGAAAATGATAAGTAAAAACCCAGTGACTTCCATTCGTATATCGAAATCCCTAAAACCAATATTAAAAATCCACCAATGTGAGGTAGATGGGAGCAGAGGTGGTTTCTACGAGGTATCAGGAAATGTGGAAAAAGCGTGCGAACAAGGTGGGTAGTTGGTATGTGATGTGTCAGCATTTATACATGTTTTTCATACTATTTATCCTCATATTGACATCTTTGGATAAACTTTCACATGATTAGACACTTAGTAGTGGCATTTTGCATTGTGAGGATAAACAAGCTAACATACAAAAAAAAATTATACGTGATCATCGAAAATAGATTTAATATTGAGACTCTAGTTGAAGCACGATCGTGTCACCACTTTTGATAAAAGTACAAGTAAAGAGGGCAAAAGTAGGTCATGGTCGTGCATAAGAAGGCACGATTGTGGTCAAGTCAGTTTTAGGCACTATAAATAAATGGGCAGTTTCCTCCATTTGAGCATCAACATCTACACTTCAACTAACACAAGGGGCCAACAACATCCAAGGGTGGAACCCTAGTCCTTCTAGTTCTGCCTCTACTCAAATCTATCACCAATCAAAGGTTATCTACTTAAATCAAGAAGCACATTTTGTAAAAAAAACGTAATTTGGTTTTGGTTGGTCACTAGTGATCATACCATGGTTAATCCACCAATTGTTTGTTATTGTATTATGGCGTAGTTGTGGCTATACATTTCATTATAATATTTGAAGTTTAGTTAAATGATGTGTATATACATTTCATTTTTAAGCCATGGTTATTCTTGAACTTGTGCATGTATATATTTTCGCCCGATGTGTTTTTGCATGCATTAATGAGTTATTTCAAGGTCATAAAAGTCATCGTAATCCTGGAATTGGTTTTCATGTATTTGATATTAGCCATTGTATACTAAATTTTTAAACAATGATTTGTGTGAGAAAAAACACTAAAAAAGAATATACATATGCATACATGAAGTTTTTTTCGTTGTTACCAGGGAACACAACGATTTCAAGAAAGATTTAAGTTGTTGGCGCAACAAAATAGGACATTTATACTCTTATGATCAAGGGTATGAAACAATGGAGCTAGAAGAGGTTGTATGAAAATTGAGATCTTATGAACTCAACATGTAGAGAAAGGAGACAGGGTTTGATCAGGTCCAAGATCCAGGGATGTATTATGGAGTGCCGTCTTTATCTCCTATCAATGCTTCAAGTGATAGTGCGACAACATTCTTCTCTGATGAAAATGTAACTGCTAATATTGTAACTAGTGCTAATGGTGAAGCATATTTTGTTGCATCTTCGGAAGGCTCGGCAACTTGGAAGAGATAACAAGGTGTGGAAAATAACAAATTACCTAAATCTTTCCCTATGAGTGTGAAATCAATAGAAGATCTTTTATCTCTGCTTGCCTCATTTGTAGCATCCTATCAAAACCACATTCAAGGAAAGATTACTGATCTAGTAGCACTGGATGAAGATTATAAGCAGATTGATCTAGATGATTTGGATGAAATAGATATTCAATGGCAGATAGCCATGATATCTATTAGGGCTTGTAGGATCTGACTTTATCAACTTGTGGGTTTAAGCAAACAAAAAAAAACAATTTATAAATTGTAATGCGAGTAATATAAACACAAAAGCATGACGTTATACCAAGACTATTTCTATTGAAATCCAATGATTGCAAATACAGTACAATGATTATACAAACTCCCCCCTTAGCCTAATTACACACTTTGCTGTTTGTACAAAAGAAATGAATGTGATGACTAAATCTCTAGCAGGTGAGATCTATTTATACAAGTACGAAAGATCTGCTTGTAATCGGCTGATGTCACCCTGATAGTGACATCTAAAAGTCCTAACAGAAAAGATTCCACATATGTTAACAAACATCTGCGGAGATCTAACATATGTTTATTATATGAAAAGTATGTTCTAAGCTAAGTAGTGTTGCATTGAGAAACCTCTGTTCTTCAAACTGCTATTGGCATGTATCAAACATCTATTTGGCCACAACATATGTTTGGTCTTCTTGATTAGTGTATTCCTTCAACAGAGCTTTAGCCTTGAATAGTGGTTTCTTCTTCTTCTTCAACAATGGTTCCAAGGCATCAAACATATTTTTGGATATCTTCAAATAGATGCTCTGATTAGTGTTCAGATTCACTATCTTTGGGAGGAGAATGCTTCATCTATTGTTTATTTCTTAATCAAGATGTCATGTTTTGGCTTTTGAATATCATCTGTTCTTTTGTAGGTCGAACAATCTACGCCTAGAACAGATGATGCCAAAACATATGTTTATTAGATTGATCTTTATTTCTCACCAACCTTTCTCTGATTTAGCCCTTGAGTTGTATTTTGACATCCATAGAGAAGCTATCTTCTGAATCCCTTTCGAGTGGAAGACTTATTAGGTCTTGCATATCTGCATCATTGAGCCTAAAGGCACTATTCATTGAGATCTTTTGCACTTCCCCACTAGCCCAAAGTAATGTCAATTCATGGCTTGTCTTATCTGACTTCCATTTTAGAATTTTAAGGTTAGGAGGGTTTGCTGGGACTAGAGTTATTGTATATGAGTTTGTGGAAACAAGCCTTCTCAAAATTTTGTCAAGTAGATCTTCTTGATTTGTATCTAGCTCCCATACTTTGACTGACTTCTAAGATTTCTTTTGTTAGCTCATCTTGTTGTATCTTTATATTTTCTTTTGACATCTCTATTTATCTTTTGAGATAGTTTCTTGCAGCTGCAGATATGTGCCTTATAGATGGAAGCTTTGAAGGTTCAACTAAAGTCTTTATGGGGAAGTCTACTTGCTCGTATTCTGGCTTTCTCGGAACTAAGGGATCTTTTTCTCTTATAATTTCTAGTCGCTTATAGTTTTGAAAGATTGTTAGCTCATCCCATTTTGCCATTGATTTGGTGGTGCCAATTCGGGCAGCAGCCATCTCAATCTTCATCCTCCTCAACTGTAGTGCCGTTTTATCATTGGTTTTCTTCGTATTTTCTAGTTGGCAGGAGTAGGGTTAATTTCAGCAATAAGCTTCATCTTTTCAATACTTATCATTTCATCTATTAAGGATTCAGTTGGCCATCATGTGAATCGATCTTTTGTTTCATCATAGGGCTTCTTTTCCATGATGTGGTTTATGTAATTTCCCTTAACAACTTTATGAGATCTGGACATGTTATTAGATCATGGGAGAGATTTTTTCATATCATCGTTGCATATCCTTCGAAGGTATCTACTTTTATGTATTCCTCATATAGGATTTGTTGTAGCTGCTTGTCATCCTTTCCTTGGATTCTTCTGGAACCATCCTCTTAGCCTGCTTCCTTTTGACCTCCAAATATTCTTCGACATTGGTTGCTTTGGAAAGTCTAGAACAAAGTTGTGGACAATTTTTTTAAGGTTTAGTGGAGATAATTTTAACTGTGGTATTTAATGGGTTTACAGATGGAAGTGATGATTTAACTTTGATAGGTGAGGTTATTGTTTTTGTTTTTCTGGTTTGTGGAATAGTAACTATCTATGGTGGTCTGGTAAACGTTGTGGTGGATATAACATCTGTTGTCATTTTTGAATTTCCAACAAATGTTTGGTGTGAGGGATCAGTGGTTTGGATTGTAGTAGTGGAAGTTTCAAGTGATGATTTGGCTGTTTTGGTTGAAGATGTGTCAAGGTTTGTTTGAGCTATTTTTGCTTGTGGAGGAAGCTTTCTCATGCAATGACTCTCCTCTTTTTGCTTGGAGTAGTACCTGTTGTTTGAAGGAGATGATCT
This sequence comes from Scalesia atractyloides, assembly GCA_947069175.1. Lineage (NCBI taxonomy): Eukaryota > Viridiplantae > Streptophyta > Magnoliopsida > Asterales > Asteraceae > Scalesia > Scalesia atractyloides. The sequence goes on along the minus strand of CAMTDV010000116.1, from coordinate 17,960,412 downwards.
TTAATGACTTTAATCTCTGCTTGGGTATCATTGCATCATATTCCTAATCATTGCCATATGCATGTGTTGAGTGGCATTTGCAGACTGCTTTTGAAGCTGGAGATAGGATTGGGCATGGAACCATATCTTCTCTTCAAATCCTGCATTAGTTGGTGGAGGTCTAGAGTTTTGCAGTAGAGTGGACATCATTCCTTTGATTTGATCAACTGAAGATTCCCATTTGGTTTCTCTATCTGTCAAATCTTGATATTTGAAATCATCACCTAAACGAATAGGATCATCTGAATTCCCACCAGAGGTGGTTATACTTGGTACTAGGGACTCCCAACAGATAAAAAGTGTACTAATGTAGACTCACAGTTGTGTCCTTCAAGGAGTTCTTAGTTATGTAACCACTGTCCAGCTGTGAGACTATTGTCTCAATAGTTGTAGTGGCTGCCTCACTTGAAAACCCTTCAAGTGTCTCTTGGGACACAAGAGGTGTACTCTCCTCTACTTGTGGTCTAGCAACAACTACTGAGCTTGCCCTGGTCACTTTTTGTGGCATACTCTTAGTGGTATATTGTTGAGAGGAACTAGGTGTAGACAAGTCAGTGTTGTCAATTGCATTAAGCAATGATTGTAATGTGGGATGTATTGTGTTAGATGTGGGTGGAGGAATAAATAGATGAGCAACCCTAGAGAGGGGCTTGAGAATAAATGTTCAATTGAGTCATTTATCTCTTGATTTGGTTCCCCTATGCTTACAACACAATCCTTTTGTGAGGATATGGGAGGAGTTTGGATGGGTAGATGTTTTCATCTTTTGTGAGGAAGTAACAATAGATGTTTCAAGCTGCATTTGTGTTACAGTAGGGATCTGTGGCATCTCAACCTCCAGAGATACCTTCTTTTTGGTTCATTTAGATTTTGGTTTTTGGATATGAGTAGTCTTTGTGGAAATATCGAGTGTGTTCCACAGTGCTGGGTTATAAACTGTCGTCATCAGGTGATGGGTTATAAACTGTCAACATCAGGAGTAGTGGGCTTAGCAACCAATGTTGTAACATATGTTGCTTGGTTTTCAAAAGCATTTTGTTTCATTTGAAAGGGATTTTATTTCCAGTGGTTCACACTGTGCAAAAATGTTTTGTGCTAAGACCCTTTGTAAAATATAGCTTAAAAGTCTAGGGTACATGAGAAAAGCTTTGGTTTTATCTCCCTTTTTGGCTTTTAAATTTGCAACCATGTCTAAAATCAAAGTTTTGGATAGCTTATAATTTGTATTTGTTAAAATAGCATATCCCAAGTTCTATGTTTTTAATGGAATCTCATTGCATGATGTGGTTTTTCAAGATAAGCATACGAGTAGGTTATGAAAGAAAAATTTCATTGCTAGTGGAAAAGTGGTTTAAAAATTGTTGCTCCCCCCTCTCTATAAATTAATTTTGGAGCTCATTTTTAGAAAAAAGGTCTCTTAACATGTCTCATCGTTTAGGCCAAAGATTGTGGAGATTAGCTATGGTGTAATATGGACATCAACGTTGTTTACCTTTGAGGTGATGATAAATTGTTGTTTGTCTCGATGTATGAAGTCTGAAGTTGCCCAAACCTCACGTAGATTGTTAAGATGTATAGGTACATGGGCGGCGAGGATAGTGTGGTATTTGGATGTTGTGAGAATGTCAATGATGGAGTGGAAATCTGTATCTTGTCATGTTTGACAAGATACGGGAGGTAGTTGTGAGGTGATTTAAGATTGAATCCATGGATGAAGAATATGAAAGAAATTTTTAAGAAGATCTTTTGAGTAAATGATCCTTTTGATTGAAAGTGGTGATTGGTAATTGCCATTTTGAAGTTTATCTCTTTGTGAAAAGCTTTGATTTGGTGAACTTTGTAACGATAAAGTGAAACCTCTGTAATTTGCGGGGTTTTTTTATAGGGTTTGTGTAACAGTGGTGATGATGTGGCCAACTGTTACTTTTTGAGTGACGTGCCACGCCTCTGTTTGTGTAAAGCAAACCTCTGTTTTGATACAAAGGTTTATTCAACGGTTTGGCGCACTGAGAAAACCCTTTGTTGAAGTAATGTAAGATCGGTTTGGCAAATATCTGTTTTAGATTTTGAAAACTATGTTTCTTATTAACAAGTATTAGAATGTGAAACAGTGGTTGGTACATCTTTTGACTATGGTCAACAGATGGATGGAAACATATGTTTGAAACCATTGTTAAAAAACAATGGTTAAGTTTGACCTTTTTAGTCAAACAATGGATGAAGAATCAGTGGTTCTGGGTTGCAAATAGTGGTTGACAAAGGTCTAACAGAGACTTGAACCACTAAAACAGATGTTTCACTCTTTTGAACAGAGTTTTGTGTTTGGTGGTTTTGAACAATCTGTTAATGATTTGGAAAAAAATTTGGGATTTTCAAAACAACATATTAATGTTTTATTGACTTTTTGAGAAGCTCTTGTTTCAATCCGTGTTTATCATTGGAGATCAGGTTGTCAAAAGTAGAAGTATTCAAAGCTTTTGTGAATACATCTACTAGCTGATCTGCAATGGGAACATGCTGAAGTGATATTAATCCTTTATGGTACGAGTCTCTTACAAATTGATGACGAATGTCAATGTGCTTTGTTTTGAAATGAGACATAAGATTTTTGATGATGTTTTTAGCTGCTTCACTGTCCAATTTTAATGGTGTTTTTAAAGTGATGATTCCAAAGTCAAGAAATTGGTTTTGAAGCCACAACACTTGAGCAGTACAACAATATACTTTGCTTTCGTTGTATAGTTTGAGACTGTTGTTTGCCTTTTTCTCTACCAAGAAACCAAGGCATTTCCAAGGAACTAACACCCTCCTGAGGTGGACTCCACTGTGATGTGACATCCAACAAAATCACTGTACGAATATCCTAAAAGATCAATATTACCATTAGCAGGATACCAAATACCAAGTGTGGCACCTTTGAGAAATCTGAATATCCTTTTCACAACTATTAAGTGAGACTTCCTAGGTTCTGCTTGGTATCTGGCATAGATATAGTTTGCAAACATGATGTCTGGCCTTGATGAAGTTAAGTACATCAAGACCCAATCATGCACCTATAGAGTGTCTGATCTACCAAGTCATCCTTTTCATCAGAGATGAATGGTTTGCTTGTGCATCTAGGGGTGCTACACGGTTTGCAATCATTCATGTCAGTTTTTAAAGAGTTTTAACATATTTGTTTTGATGAATGAAAGTTCCATTTTCAAGTTTTTTTACTTGTAGTCCAATAAAACATTGCAACTCACCCATGACACTCATTTCAAATTGTGCTGTCATCAATTTTCTGAAATCTTCAACCATTTTATCACATGTGGATCTAAAAATGATATCATCCACATAGATATGTACTTTCAACAGATCTTTCCCTTTCCATTTTAGAAATAGAGTTTTATCAATTCTACTTATTCTGAATTCATGAGATAAGAGAAAATGGATAATGTATCATACCAGGCTCTTGGTGCTTGCTTCAGTACATATAAAGCTTTTTTTAGCTTGTAGACATAATCAGCATGGAGTGCATCCTTAAATCCTGGTGGTTGGCACACATAGACTTCTTCTTGGATTTTTCCATAAAGAAAAGAACATTTTATGTCCATCTGATACACCTTGATGTTGTGTTTGACAACAAAGGCCAAGAAGAGTCTTATAGCCTCTAACCTTGCTCAAGATCAAAGGTTTCATCATAGTTTATCCTCTCTTCTTGTCTATATCATTGAACCACAAGCATGACTTTGTTTTTGACAACTATGCCTATCTCATCTATTTTGTTTCTAAAGAACCATTTTGTGACAATTGGAGATGTGTCTTTTGGTAATGGAACAAGTTCCCACACTTGTAGTCTTTTGAACTGAAGAAGTTCTTCCAACATGGCTTCTATCCAACTGTTGTCTCTGAAGGCCTCTTGGTACTTTACAGGTTGAGTTAATGATAGGAAACCAGCAAACAAATATCTGTTAGGACTTTCTCCTCTTGTGAGCACACCATCATTGATATTACCTTTGATTTGATCTAGCGAATGGGATCTCGGAAGGGATGGTTACCAATATATGGAATGATAGAGTGTTTTTGTTGCTAAGTGAGAAACTTAAGAAAAATGAATGATTGGGATGATGTGCCTTGGTATATGAAGTATCAAGATCGCAAAAATATTTGGGTAAAAAGATTTGAAAATTTTATGTGTAACAAAGATGAACCGTTGGAGGAGTTGATAAAAATGGTATAATGGTTTGGTTAGCAAGTTAAGAGAGTTCAAGTTAAAGATGTCGGACGCTGAGAAGATATAAAAATTTGAAGAAGCTCTACCTTCAAAGTGGGATGTATTTTTGTTTGGATTGAAAAAGGATTCTAGATTTTCAAGATTTACTCTACATGAGTTTGTTGAAAAGATTCAAGAACACAAAACGAAAATTGAAAAGAAGAAGAAGGTTATGAAGCAAAAGGCTAGTGAAAGGTGAAGAATTCTAAAGCCAAAGAATCTACCACGTTTACCACTGAGGCTTCATGTTCCGAACCATTTTGCTCAAAATGTGATGAAAAATTAAAAAGATATAGGTCGTATAATGCCAAACTACGGAACGTGTTGGTGCATGATGTCGATAGCCTACGTCTTGGTGTCGTGTCATGATTTATCAAATAGTATGACTTGTAATAGGTTGAATGTTAGTTTGACTTTTGTATTGTAATGTGTCTGATTCGTATGGATGAAATGATCCGCATGAATGAGTGCCTCATCCATACGGATGAGTGGTCTGTCCCAAATCACCTAATCAATGTCTATAAATAGGTGTGACGGGTTTTAGACTTAGGACTAGTGATTTGACTCTGAGGCGAAGCTTTGTAAAATTTTAACCGTGTAATGTCATACTATTAAATATTAATGAGAATAGAGAAAACTGAAGAATTCTTGAGTTTCTACTTTTCAATCATGGATTCCACACATTATATTGAAGATTAGATATCACTAGAGGCTGCAAAGTCTATCAAACCGATCCTAACAAGTGGTATCAGAGCTACAAGGGCTGCTATCTACAGAAGACTCAAGAATTCAACTTTCAAGACTTTCTTTCTACTGATTTTTCTATTTTCTACACTTTTCACGGTTCAAATTGGCTGAATATTTCAAAGGACCTAAAATTTTCATTTCTAAACATCATATCCGAAAATTAGCCCAAAAATCAACCGTTTTCATGCCCAAATTTGCAAAATTCATGGTTGAGTTCATTCGCACGGAAGAGGTGATTCGTACGGATTAGGGTTGTGGTTCACATGAACAAGTCAGTGGATTGCACGAAGGAGATAGTGATCCGTTTGAAGATTTCTTTCATTCGTACGAGCAAGGATATTCATCCGCACTAGTTAGTTGATTCGTTCAAAGTTTGTTATTCTCATCCTCATGAGTGGAGTTAATCCATTTGAAATCTGTTATTCATCCTTATGTGGAGTTGTCCATACCAAGCCATCATTCGTTTGAAGTCATCCGTTTGAACTTCATCCATTCCATTATTCATCCATTTCAAGGAGTGTTCATCTATACCAAAGCATTCTATGATCCATTCCAACACAGCTTGACTTTTTCAAGATGGAGAATGAATTTTTGAACGCTTTTGTTACTACACCAACAACTGTTGTCCAAAATATGAATCTGGATAATGAAATGAGGACGACAACAAAACCACCGAAGCTACTTCACATGGTGAATTATCAACGGTGGGAAGATCGTTTTGAGACCTATGTCCAGGTGAAGCATTTTGATTGTTGGTTGGCGATCGAGGATGAATACATTATTCCAACGGGTGATAATGGAGAGAAGATAAGTATTAGCCAAATTCCTGAAGATAAGTATCATGTTGAAATTGATGTTTGAAATATTAGAAGTGGAATTGTTGAAATTGGGACAGAGGAGTTTTGTTCGAACGGATGAGAGTCATCCGTACGAATAACTCATTTGTGGTAAATTGGTCATTTGTTTAAAATGTTTAATTTGTTCCAAAATGTTACTCATCCATTCTAACAATGTGATCCGTAACAAGTAGTCATTCTTTTCAAATTGTGAACCATCCCAAAATGTCATCCGTTTGAAACATGTGTTCCGTTCTAAAAATGTTCATTGGTTCAAAGTGTCATCCGCAAGAAATAATTGTCATTCGTTCTAAAATGTAAAATTGTAAAAATTTGCAATTTAATATGTTTTGTGATGTTTTTTGCAGGCTAAGGTAAGTGATTTTGATGCGAAGCACAATACTTGTGCTCTGTTGGATAAAGAAGACAATGCTATCCTACAGGGGTTCTAGAGAGAATGGTTAAAAGTTATTTTATGAGAATGGGGTAAAGGGTATGTGAATTCTGCAATTATGCTAAAAGTTGTGTATCGAGACCTTACAAGTTTTGATGCATGTGGTGACACATGGTTTGGGGCACAGAAAAGGAGGATACGACGTGGCCATAGATTATATTATGTGCATGATTATTGCTCTTTGCCTGAACCTGAGATACAACTTTCGAAGGTGATCTTTACCCAAATGAAAAATAACATTTCTGAATATAGGTGGTTAATGTCTCCGCGTTTTGTGCAAATGTTTCCCAATCATCTATTGCATGATCTCCAAAGAAAGAGTCAGAGAAGATGAAATTAGAGCACATGAATAGTATTTCTATGGAACGTATAGCTACTTCTAAGGGCCAGAAGGAAGAAGATATTCCAAAATTCTAAGGTTTGTTTGGTGCTTTAAAGAAACCTGAATATGTTGCTCCACCAGAAAGAAGATGGAGAAAGACGGAAGTGGATCTGACAATGAAGAATAGTTATTAAAAAACTTTCTTACAACACGCAGCAAATGGTTCATAAAAGAAGAAAGGTAAAATGCACAGAAAAGAAAGCTCGTATCACAGAGATGAAGGATGAGGATGAAGTTATTTATGCTACTTCAGAGAAAGATACAGTTGAGGTTGAGAAAGAGGCTGAGAAAGATGATGTAGATGTGTTAGTGCACTATTTGTGTGGGCATAGTTAGATATCTAACTATATACATGTAACGTTAAGAAGTCTTGAGTCTATAATATATCGAAGAGAGGTTTCGTTAGAATTAATTAGAATGAGTTAGGTTTCGGTATGATACATAAAGATGGAATATAATCCAGAGTGATGTCATCACTTTAAAGTGATGACATCATAAAATTACATTATTACCTATGGAAGATGACATCTATATTACTTACTGAAGATTATAAAGAAAGTCAATCACGCATATTCAACCGTACGGAGAAGAGACATGTTATACTCACGGATAAGGAGTTGTGTTCATTCCTATGGACTTGGACACATAGTATTCATACGGACAAACATCATTATAAATAGCTCATATCCTCATCCACACAAGAGACACACATCTTCAAGAATAGTTTCATACGGATCAATCATTTTGTAATGTTTAGCGTCGAAATTCTATCCGGTTGTCGATTAATCGTAAGAAAATTCAAATCATTTTATATTTACATATTGTATGCACGATTACGATTTGGTTTAACGGACTCTGCACGTTATACCGAATTCATCGCAACGCTTGTGTTCTTTGGTGAATCCATCCTGCTCATTCAAGTGGTATCAGAGCTACAGAAGCTCTGCGTGTAATCATGATCGAATCGGACGAGTTTGGATGTCTTTCGATGCATCGTTCATGTTTTTCGGACTTAATTTATAGATGTTCGGTGAATCTCGAACTGTTTTGGTGAATTTTAGTGATGATTTGAAACTTGTAAATTGATTTTCATTGATTTCGAACTAGTCTAGTTGATTTCAGTGAGAATTTAGTTTGCAGTTTGTTTTAGATCATTTTGGTAAAACTTTCGAACATTTTCAGATCGATTAGTTTTTTTAGTTCAACCATGATTATAGACGATTTAAAATAAAAATAATCAAAATTTGTTCATTCTTGCTAAGATTATAAGCTACATAGCATCAAAAATAATGAACATAATCAAATGATTGAGCTATTCAAGGGGCAACGATGATCCGCCCAGCAACTTGGTCAAGGTCTCGACGACCATTTGAAGTGATTCTTCTTCCACCCTTAGGATCCATATCAATGATTTTCATTGTTTCCAATTGTTGAAGAATGTGGTGAATGATACCACCACTGCTTTTGCAAAAATGTGGTGGAGCATTGCCATTCCTCTTACGTGTTGATGTAGTATGTTTATCGCCTACATCTTAGGGTCATATCTGTGTATGTAATAGGGCTAAAACTGTTAGATTTTAAGTTTGTATGTATTAGCTTCGCACGAAGTGAAGTTCACTTCGTACGAAGGTAGCCTTTTACCTTCTTATGAAGATAACTTACCTTCGTACGAGATAGACTTTAACCTCGCACAAAGGTAATTGTCATGTCTATAAATAGGTTTGTTGAGGTCTGAGTCTGTAGCTGTTTTGTTGACTGATATGGAGAAGCCCTGTCAGATTTCACGTAGAATAAATGTTAATCAATATTAATGAGATAACATTTAAAAAGTAAATCTTGATCTTGTCACATGTTAATATGAATTATGTGCATATTGAACTAGGCAAACAGATTAGGACCTGAGCTATTTGGATGAGCAGATTCTCACAAGTGGTATCAGAGCTTGGAGGCTTAATCTTAAGACTTGTCATAGAGATTCTACTTCTTCTTCTACTTAGTTTTCATATTTTTATCATTTCCTGGACATTGAATGGGAAAAATGGACTGGTCTTTTCCAGGACTGTTTAAAATTGACTAATAACAAATCCTTGAAAGAACCAGACCTTAAAACAACTGGAATCAAGATAAAAATTGTGACAACCGTCAGTTTCCGATTGTAATTAAGCGCATATCAGACAACAATACCATTATAATTAGCGTAATTAGACGTAAATTAACTCGATCGGGCCTTTGGAAAGCCGAGGAAGGTCTACGTGCTTCACGTTACGCGATTTGGCGATATCGAAGACACTAAATGCGAATTTAAACGATAAGCGAACTGATGCCAAACAAATACTGACAACGCTTAAAAACATGAATTGTGTACTTGTATTTATCATACAGTTATAATTATGCGATAAAATTGGATCGTTGAACATCGCAAAGCACAACGCGGAAGATACGCAGAAATCGAGACGCACCGACAACGAAACAGAAGCCACGGACTAGAGATACGTCTAAATATTAATATATTATGATATATTAGGCTTCGTTTTCAAATTTTAATGCTCACGGAAGAAAGCAGAACGAAAAACGGATCAGAAATGACAAACAGGGCAATTACGTGATTTTTAACTCAACGAACGGATTACGCGTCAAAACCCGACCCCCGATATAATTTAATAGGTTTTCGAGTCTAAATGAATAAATTTTGATAAATAGCAACACTGGATCAAAAAACGGACTATAGATGGCGATCGTAGAGATTTTACGCAACTTTTAACGCAACCGACAAACAATCGTGACAAACACCCACACCGACAAAATTTAAGTGTTTCAGCTCCAAATAAACATTTTACGATGTTTGGGTTTTGATAACGGGCTTGAGATACGAAGTTGGGCTTACACGCGAGTTAGCGGGCTTTGGGCCCGGCCCACCTAAAACCCTAACTATTTAAACTTTCCTAACCCTAATCTTCTTCATTTGAAACCTCAAACCCGGCACACCACACTCACAACCCCCTACTCTCTTCCCCTCTGATTCTGATCGCCGGACTCCAGCGATGAGTCCGGTCAGTGCCGGCGATCCCTTCTCCGGTCACCCCTTCAACACTCAAGCAGGCCACTACACACACACCTACATATATATACAGAGAGAGAGAGAGAGAGAGAGAGAGAGAAGCAACGGAGTTTGGCTAAGACTCCCGATCGGCTCCGGTCGTTTTTCCAGCAAACACACACACATCGACACCCTTGTCTCCTTGTTATACACACACCCGCATACATATCTGTGAGAGAGAGGGCGATGAGAGAGAGATATCAGTGAGAGAGGGGAGAGTGGCGGCGGCAGCCGCCACATAACAGCGGCGGTGGTGCGACGGTGGATTCCAGCGGCCGTGATTTCCGGTTCCGATCGACAGCCGGCGATGTCGGCAGTGGTGGTGGTCCGGTGTGGTTGTTACCAGCTGTAGTGATGCCGGCGTTTTCTGGTAGATCGACAGTAGTCAGCGGTGGTGGTTATAACAGTTCTGGTTGAGCGGCGGCAGTAGCGGTGGTGGCGGTGTTCGAAATTTTTGGTCGTTGCACCTTTAGTCCAGTGTAGATGCTTCAGATTCAGTTTCGGTTCAATCCAGTTCTGTCAGCGGCTCGGGTCACGGCTCGGGTTTCGGTTCAGTTCACCTTCGGTTCAGGTTTCGGGTTTGACTCGGTTCGACCCGGTTCAAGTTTGAAACGGTTTTCAATATCTCAGCTTCGTTTGATTTGAGTTCACTTTGGTTCAGTTAATATTTAAGTGTATGTTTCAGGTTGGGCGTTCGGATCGGTGTGGTCAACAAAAGTCAACGGGTCAAACCCGGTCAACACAGTCAAACTTGGTCAAACCCGGTCAATGAGTTAACCCACGACTCGGTAAAAATTAATTACAACGCGAAAATTTAAATTATATTAATATATATATCTCACGAAACCGAGCTCGACCCAACCCGTAAACGATATATATCGCCAAAGAAAATAAATAATATATAACAATCAATCCGACTTCGTAACTCGTTTAAAATCATTAATTAAAATCAAACCGACGTCGTTAGTAAATATATAAATCGGAAATTAAATCGGCGAAACTTAATATTCGAAAACGACGAAAAAATTTATATATTGTTTGATTGTATATATTGTAGGTTGTGTTTTGATAAATAAATCGACAAATAATATTGTCGGTATCGTCCGAATACAGAGGAAATCTGCCCGATTTTTGTAAAATCCGTAAAACGAAAACACGATATATTTCAAGGAATAAAACGTCCAATATTCATACGATTATCAAAAAATAAATATAAGTATATATTTATTTTGTCGACGCTAATTAAAACGTTCAAATCTCGATCCGACAACCTTTCCACGAACGAGATTTCAAGATAACAAACATACGGCAAATGACTACAAGGTAAATGATAATTATTTATGTGTAATTCAAACGCCGAATTCGGAAACTATATTTCAAATGTCGATAAATTATTCGAACGATTATGAAATAAGTATATTGTTATTATTTATTTCGAAACGCCAAATTTCCGAACGCTTTTACAAGACGAATACAAAGTGCGTAGTATTTCAAACAACGAAATTCAGAAATCGTATATCAAAGACATCTCGAATTCTGCAATCGTATAACACGAATATAATTATATACATTCGAATGTCGAGATTTTTAATACTTTCATAAAATAAATATAGTTATATTTATTTCAAACGTTGACGACGCGAAGACGTATGAATACTTTCGAATGATATTATAACAATAGTGTATTGTTTATATCCGATTCAAACGTCTACGAAGTGCGACACGATACGCCAGACTCTTGCGCGAATACGAAATGTATTATTTAGACAGATATATAGGCAAGTATATATACAACATGTCTTACGAAAACTACGAAGTAGTTTTGATTTCATGAAATATAGTTATGTTTAGATGTAAACATATATTTCAAGTCGCTCGAAAACTAAGACAATTATAAGAAAACCATAGGTTGGTTAACCGAGTTAAGACAATGACAAATTCATAGAATCATATGAGTAACGATTCGGTAGAGTTCAGTATCACGTAGTATAGCTACGTTAATTCTAGAAACTTTCAAGTTATTCCATTTTAGGAATACACTAGATTGCATGCTAGAAAGTCAAGTTGTGGAGACAACATTATGGAAATCACATTAAGCTAGCTTTGCACTGGATTATCCAGGTGAGTTCATAACCCCCACTTTTTACCGTTTTACATTTTTATAAATGTTTCCGGGGGTGGAAAGACATGCAAGTTTTGCGAAAGCATAAAATGTTTCGAGGACGAAAATCATATATTTCTAAACCATGTTACAAACAAGATTTCAAAGAACACAAATGGTTTATGAAAGGTTTATGCTAAACTTACCGGTTTTCACAGTTGTACAAAGCTTTCCGAAACATGCATGAGTTTTATGACTAGTGACGGGATTGTCATAGTCACAACTAGGGGGCGGGGCCCCAATTTTACAAGAAAACATGGGCTAGGCCCAAAATCACAAAAGAACATGGGCTAGGCCTAAAATCACAAAAGAACAAGGGCTAAGCCCAAAATCACAAAAGAAAATGGGCTAGGCCCCAAATCACAAAAGAACATGGGCTAGGCCCAATAACACAGATTTATAACAATTGGTATGTAGCTATGGGATTAGATTATAATAAGATCATTGTGCGTAAGTAGTGAAATAACAATAGTAACCATTAATCACGTAGTGACCAAGGTGCAAAAGGTGTAGATCTATCGAGTTTGAGACACGCTCCACTCCTGGTATGATAACCGGTTAGGAGTGCTTTTGTGATCCCAAAATGTCAAAGAAGTCTCGGTTTGGTTACTTACTTATGGCACATAGGTCAGTGTATTAGCTACACACTTATTGATCCTTAGATTCCATAGGAAAACTACATACTACGATTTCAACACCGGTTTACAGAAAACATTTTATTACCGGTTTATAAACATAACAGTTATATGCATGGATTTGCAAACAACATGAGAAAACATTTCAATACTGTTATACAGATATGACATTTCAAATGCTTTGGGATATTATGATCCCACAAACCGGTTTTTCGAATGCAAAACTTTCAAATGTTTTATGAATCATTTGAAACAAAAACAGACAAACTATGAACTCGCCAACTTTATGTTGATTTTTCGCATGTTCTTTCTCAGGTTATAAATTCCAATATGGCACGGTTAAAATAGGAGAACCCATGGGGATTCGAGTAGTTAGCTGGCGTTCATTTAGTAGAAACCTTAGCCAACACGTCTGCTTCCACTGTGCGATGAAGATGCCATTCGGTTCACGCCCCGGCTCTGATGTGAAAAGGACAACATGGGGGTGTGACAAAAATGATGAAAAACGTGAAAATCTGAATTTTACCTTCGCACGATCTGAGAATTACCTTCGCACAAAGATAAATCTATCTTCGCTCGAAGAGAAATTTGTTGTTCAAATCTGAAAAGTTACCTTCGCACAAAGTTAAAATTAACTTCACACGAAGTGAAACTCTTGCAATTCTTGGGTTCTATATTCGCACGAAGATAAATCTTGAAAGTGGCATTTTACTTCGCCGAAGTGAGCTTACTTGTTTTTGGGATTTAACTTCGTTCTAGGTCACTTCGCACCAAAGTCCACTTCGCACGAAGCAAGTTTTCAACAAATTTTCTCACGAAAATGGAGAACGAGTTCCTCAACACATCCGCAACGTCAGCAGGCTCAACAACAGTAGCAGCTCAAAACATAAATCTTGAGAACGAAATGGGAATGATGAGCAAACCCCCAAAGCTTATGTACTTAGAAGATTATTATGGTTGGAATGAAAGATTTGTCAATTGGGTTCAAGCGAACTACATTAATAGTTGGTACGCAATCGAGGAGAAGTATGTTGTACCAGTAGGAGAGAACAGTTTAGAGAAGATGTTGACAAAGTTCACTACACAAGAGAAAGATAAATTTGTTTGAGAAAAGAAAATGATGAATATTCTTCAACAAGCCATCAAAGAAGACATATTCACTCTACTACAACACGATAATGATGCTCAATCAGTGTGGAATGCTTTAAGGGTGAAATTCCAAGGAAGCACCAAATGATCAAGAGTAAAAAGGCGTTGTTAAAGAAAGAGTGTGATACTTTAATCTGCTTAAAGGGGAAACGATGAAACAGTTTATCGAGAGGTAATGTCATCTTGTTGTAGAGATGGAAAGGCTTGGTATTCAGAAGGAGAACGAAGAGTTGGTAAATAAACTGGCTGATGCTTTGCCTGAGGGAGAATGGTTAACTTATCTTACTATCTTAAAGAATAGCTTAGAATATGGTTCTCTCACTTTGTTAAGGTTTATAGAGAAACTAGAAGGTCATGAGCTCGAGATGCAAAAGATGGCTAATACAAGAGGTTCACATATTCAGCAAGACGTGAACTTATACTACAAGGGAAATCCAGTAGCTAATAACCAGAATCCCAAAATACACACTGCGTTTAGTGCAGACAGTTCTTCTAGTCCTTCTACAAATCATTCATCCGGAAGTGGTTTTCAGTCATTTCTGACCTTTGAACCTAATTCAACTTAAACACATCAATCTTCACAGAACTCGAACAATTGCCAAAGTAATCAAACCAGTTCAAACTATAGAATTTTACAATGCAACATTGCAGTGAATCTCAAGAATGCTCAAGATTTCACCGAAAATACCGCAAAACAACATTTAACACTGCTTGCATCTGTTCTAGAGTCATATGAAAGTCTGTTTGCAAGAAAAATTGGAAATCTGAACATGACAAAAGAAGATTATGAACAAATTGATCCGAAAGAGTTGGAATTGATCGATATCAAGTGGTGCATGGCTTCGATTGTTCACAGAGCGCAAAGGTTCATGGAGACCAAGGGACGAAACAATTTGGGAGGTTTGGATGGAAAGCTTGGATTTGATAAGTCTAAAGTCACGTGTTTTAGATGCCTAGAGAAAGGACACTTCAAGAGAGAATGTCCGAACCGCGAAGTCAACGGAAATCAACATCCGTTTGCTAACGACTATTACAAGAAGGCGATCTATCATAAAACGTCACCACCTCAGAATACATCAAGAATGATTCAGATCGAGGATGGTTTGTCAAGTTCAAAGGATAAAGCTCTTGTTGTCTCTCAGGAAGACAAAGGTTTTAACTAGAACAAATATATATCAAAGCCGGAAAGTATTGCATTGTTGGCTGAGATCAGAGAAGAAGCGGTTGAAGAAGAATGTTCTGAAGCAACCTTTGATGAAGCACCAATTGATGAATACTATTATCCTCAATCTTTCATAGTGCATTTAAACATTTGATACCACCTGACATGTATAAAATTTTGTAGGTTTCTTTGAACCAAATAATTCAGTGTGCTGCGAAGAAGAGCCAAAGAAAAAAGTTGAAGAATTGATTGATGTGACCAAAGAGATGACCACGGAGAACCTTACAGATATTGCTAACAAAGCAATGATGGCGAACCTAAAAAAGGTAGACTCTGAACAGTTTCAAGAGACGGTAAAAGAGTCGGTTAATGAAAAGGGTAAGGTCAAGATAATTGTCGTTGCATATTTATGACAACAACTTAGATTTGGTCTTTGGATATCTTGTAATTAGGAAAACAATAAACAGTTAGCGGGTTGGTTTTTGTAATAGTTAGTTGTAACGATTTGACCAAACCAGACCTTCATTATAGGGAGTGGTAGGCGAATTAGGCCTAGCCCAATTCGCAGCCCATGTGGTTAAACCCTAGCCCAATTGCAAACCTGTCTCTATATAAACAAAGTTTTGCTTTAAGGTTGAGGTTCCTCAGTTAATCACTTTAGAGAGAGTTGAGAGAGAATTCGTAGAGAGACTGGCGTGGACGAATTCATGGGATCAAGATTGATTGTAATCGTTGTGATAGATAATCAATAAAGATCGGGTTTATTGTGATTTCTATTTCTACTTGTATTTCTGTGGTAATCTGATCTAGAGGATTTAACACTCTAGGTTGGATAGACGATTCCGTGAAGATCCATACGGATTAAGGAACCTACAATTGGTATCAGAGCATTAGGCTCTTGTTTTGCTCGGTTCGGAATCGTTACTGCAGAAAAAGTTGGGTGTTTGGACGTTTTGATGGCTGTTCTAGGGTTTTTGCTGATGTTTTAGATAAACATCAAGGATCTCGCATAGAAGGATTGCATCTCGGATCATTAGTGAAGCATTTCGGATTGAAAGCTTGCATCTCGGATCAGAAAGGATTGCATCTCGGATCATAAGTGAAGCGTTTCGGATAGAAAGCTTACATCTCGGATCAGAAAGGTTACATTTCGGATAAGAAAAGTGCATCTCGGATCATTGGTGTTGATCTCGAATCATCACGGATAAACACTGTTTCGGATCATTTCGGAACATTTCAAATCACTGTTCTGAGTTACCATCTCGGATAACTTATCTCGGACATCTCGGATACTATCATCTTGAATAACATCTCAGATTAGCATCTCGAACCACTGTTTCGAATTCTGTACCATTCCGAGTTGAACTCAAAAAGGTGGAAAGTTAACCAGCTGACGCAATCGGAGATAAACGTTTCCGTACACTGAATTTGACCCGTAAACAATTTTGACAAACCAACTGCACGGTTAGACTCGTGTGATTTTTAGGATAAAAAATGTGTGTTGAAGGTATGAAAATTCCTAAAAAGGTCTCGGACATTATATATCTTTGGATTCATATTGTCGAGACGATTCTAACGATACAATTTGGTAAACACACATTTCGGACATTTTTTAAACGTTTTTAGCGAGCCGGTTCGGTAAAATGTCGAATATGTCAAATTTGAATGAATTGTTGAGAATGGAGCATGAGGCAGGCACTACTAACAAACCACCAAAGATGTAGAAGGTAGAGAATTACCTTACATGGAATGATAGGTTTCAATCATTCATTGAATATCAGGACACACGGATGTGGATCTGTATTCAAGATGGGTATGTAAACCCAATCATGACTTTGAAGGCAGACAACGAGTCATTGCCTATGTAAACATTTTAGAAGCATATAAGAGAATGCATGAGTTTGAGAAGAAGGCCTTAACTGCAATAAAGATGTCGTCGTTACCTGATGGCACCAAACATACATTCAAGCAATATACTACTTCGAAGGAGATGTGGGATGCTCTAGAGAAGAGGTATGAGGGCAATCCTGATGTGAAGAAAAACAAAGTTGACTTGCTGAAGAAGCAATTTGCTGTCTTTAAAGGCATGAGAAATGAGTCCCTCAAAGATATCATCACGAGATACTATCATCTAATGTCAGAAATGGACAATTATGACATAGAGGGATACACAGACGTTGAGATAAACGATAAGTTGCAAGTTGCTTTACCTGCCAAATGGGATATTTATACTCTTATGATAAAGGGTGAAGCTGATTATGAAGATAAATAATTGGAATAGGTTGTTGGGAAACTGAGAGCTTATGAGCTCAACATGAAGAAGAAGGAAACTGGATATGATCAGGTTCAAGATCCGGGAATTTATAAAGGGATTCCATCTTCATCTTCCAACAATGCTTCAAGTGATTTAGCAACTGCATTTCTCTCATGTGAAAATGAGCAGGTTGTGACAAATGCTGATGGTGATGTATGTTTTGTAGCTGCTTCAGGAGGATTGTCAGGGAAAAGAGACAACAATGTAACAATAATAACAGTAGTACAAGTCTATGCCTCTGAGTGTCAAGGCTGCTAAAGATCATCTGGCCTTGCATGCTTCATTCATTGCTTCATATGAGAACTACATTCAAGGAAGAATATCTGATCCTACTACTTTTGATGAAGATTATGATCAGATTGACCCTGATGACCTAGAGGAGATGGATTTACAATGGCAGATGGCCATGATCTCTAGAAGAGTGAAGAGGTTCATGAATAGGACGGGAAGAAAGTTCGTTGGAAAGAATGTAGGTTTTGACAAGTCTAAAGTAAGGTGTTACAATTGTCAAAATTAAGAACACTTTGCTAAGAGTGTCAAAGACCTAAGACTGAATTTCGTTCTAACTCATCTTTTCAAGATTCTCCTAGTCATGGTTCAAGCAATAGGAATGCATTAACTAACACTGGATCAAAGGACTTGATCTCTACTGCTAGAGAAGGTTCTTATGATTGGAGTGTTCATCTCGAGGTGATGACAATGCCACACAGGCTTTCATGGCTGAGATAGCCCCAGCTGACAATGCAGAAGTCAAGGCTGATGCTGAGGTAGAGCTAGAGAGTGTAGCTGAAAAAGTTGACGATGATCAGACGACTGAAGTTCAGGAAGAAAACATAAAGTCTGATGTAGAACAGGATGCTACAGATAAGAAGATGGCTGCAGATTTTGCTGCTTTCATGGCTAATCTAAGCAAATCAACAGGAGAGGTACTTTCTAACTCTGGTAGTTCTTTTTGCTTAAAATGTCGTGAACCACAAAGTGAAGTTGACAGGTTATCAAAACAAAACCAAAGTCTGGTAAATGAGCTCTCGAGCGTAAAAGAATCAAACTTTTTTCGTAAAAAGAAATGAGTCAATATGTTTGAAGAAAATTAAGGGTTATGAAGAAAAAATCAACATTTAACCTATAAACTAAATGAAAAACTTCAAATTATTGACTTAGCTCATGATACGATTAGTGAGAAAACAAAAGAGATTTCTAAAAATTGCAAAGAGTTCTCAGAATCACAACTGAAAATTTGTGATCTTGAAAAGAAATTGAATTAATTCAGAGATTCATCTTTTGTAACCAAACATATAATGAATGGCTTGAAGAAAAGTAATGACAAGACTAGTGTGGGCTTCAAAGGTTTCAATGAAGTTCCACCACCTCTTGGTCATGACTATTCTTTCTTGCCAGACGAGGAAGAGCTAACAAACTTTGGGTCAGCTACACCTAGTAGTTCCACATCAGGGTATGTGGGTGTGTCTAAACATGATGATGTAAGTGCCAAGAAGGATAATAAGAGGCATTTTTTGTTAAAAAGGTTGATTTTGTTAAAGGGAGTGATATGAAAGAAGAGACCACTGTTATTGAAAGTGAGTCAAATGTGCAGTTTGCTAAAAATAAAAACACAGAAAAATTCAGAAATTGAGCAAACTAAACAAGATCCTTCAAGGGCATCATCATCATCATCATCATCATCGTCGTCACCTGATGTATCTAAACCAGAGACTTCAATTAAGAAGTCTTCGGCTAGAAGATCGTGCTTCAAATGTCACACCAAGGGACATGTAGCTAGTTGCTGTTCTAACAAAAAGAATGAAGCACAAGTGACTGATAGAAAGAGAGAAAAATCACCAAAAAAGATTGGTGAGCAGAAAGTTTCTAACTCACCAAAGATATCTGCTCTCAAGCAACAGAGTGTTGCGGTTGGTGTAGATAAGGCTAAAAAAGGAACTCACCAAGTTCCTCGTTTTCAAAGAAATCAACAAAAGTTTCAGTCTGAATCTACATCAGGCAGATATGAAAGACCTAGAAGTAGTTCACCAAGAATGAATAACTTTAATTGCCAATCAAGTAATTTCAGAAGTCAAGGTCAATATCAAACTCGATATCAGAATGTTGATGGTCGAAATTTTTATAACAATGGCTTTAGAATTATTACAATCGAAACTCATGGAGTGATGGATATTGGATGAATGTTCCCGTGGTTGATGAATCTGGAAGACCTAAGACCATTAAGGCTTGGGTCCCCCAATCTAACTAATTTTTGTTGGGTTGTGCAGGAAATACTAAGGAGGATTATCAACTTGTGGTATGTTGATAGTGGCTGCTCCAGGCACGTGATGGGGGATGCGAGATTGTTGACTGAGTTTGAAAACATAGATGGAGGTTATGTGAATTTTGCAGGTGCTAAAGGAGGGCACATTACAAGTAGAGGAAAAGTGACAAACGAGAAGATCACATTGGACAAAGTGAACTATGTCGAGCAACTTAAACACAATCTGATGAGCGTGTCAGAAGTCTGTGACAAGGGTCACTCGATCCATTTTACTAAGTATGAAGCTTTGGTGTTGAAACTAGGTTTGGTAATACCGAATGACTGGATAGTGATGAGAGTGCCAAGGAGAAACGACACTTATGTCATGGACATGGGTGCTAAGGACTTTTCCTCTATGGTGGCATGTTTATTGTCAAAAGCATCTGAGTCAATGTTGTGGCACAGACGCATGGCCCACATCCACTACTGAAAAATGAATTAAATTATTAAAAATGGTTTAGTGGAAGGGGTGCCAGTGCATAGGTTTCATGTGGAAGATAAATGTCTTCCATGTCAAAAGGGAAAACAACATAAGAAACCTCACAAGTCCAAAACATTAAATCCCATAGATACCCCTTATGAATTACTTCATATGGATCTATTCGATCCAGTGAATGTGAGGAACATAGGTGGAAAGTATTACTATTTGGTTGTCACAGATGATTACTCACGGTATTCATGGGTTTTTGTTTTAGGTACAAAAGATGAGACAACATAGATTTTGATAGATCTATTTACAAAATTGGAAAATGTCCATGCTGCATGGATCAAGAGGATAAGGAGTGATAACGATGAGTCTCAAGTGATTCAAACTGTGATTAGAGAACATGAAGAGGGTGACTTCATGCCTAGATCAAGTATATCAATGTCAGATGCTCTAGAAACTTCCTCCAGTGCTGCTCAATAGGATTCAGGTGATTGTGAGTCTAAACCTATTCAAGGGGAGGATTTTACTAATCCGTTTGCTAATGAGAACATTCAGGGGGAGGTTGGATCTAATTTGGGAGATAATTTAGTTGTTGACACCATTGCTGCCACACGTGTAAGATTATCCAGTTGAGAACATCATAGGTGATGGTGCAGGTGTTCAGACAAGAAGAGGTGTGATAGAAGGTTCCTGTTTATTTACTTCGATTCAGAAGAGTTCGATGATAAACGAGTGTTTGTATAGCTGTTTTATTGCCCAAGAGTAGCCGAAGAATATTCACATGGCTCTTAAAGATAATTCATGGGTTGAAGCGATGCAAGAGGAATTAGCTCATTTCAAGAAATTGAATGTTTGGGAGCTAGTCGACTTGCCAGAAGTGGCACCAAGTGGGTGTTTAAGTGCAAGAAGGACGGCTTAGGGATCATGACAAGGAATAAGGCTTGGCTAGTGGTGTAACATCCGTCGTAAAAACGGGTTCCAAAACCCGCTCCGTTTGTAATTCTCATGTACGTTATGATGTTCGTTACACGTTTACATCAAGATTCGATATAGCATTAGTGTTTAAAAAATAAATAAAATAATAAAGATAAAATAATATTGTTAAATAATAATAATGGTAGTAATAATTAATAATAATAATAATATTAATAATAATAATAATAATAATAATAATAATAATAATAATAATAATAACAAAAGGTGTGGACCGTGGGTATCGAACCCGGGTCTCCACCCAAATCAAGCACACCAAACACCTTTGCATCACGCACCAAACATCTGAGATTATTTAATTCATGAATTTTTTATATCAAAGTAACATTTTGTAATTTCAAAAGAAAAAGTTCGGTAACAGATGTGTTGAATCCGAATTGTTAATTCTCGCTGAGTAACTGACGAAACCAATATGCAATTATGTAAAACCGCTGTCAAGCCTTCAATTCCGCTCCTACAATCGTCCTGAGTTAATGGATTTGACCAAATCCGAAACCGAAAACTTAATTTCTACAATCATCAATGATTATAAATAAGGACTCTAGAGAATCATTTAGAACACACATCATAGTGAAAAACGCTCTAAACTCTCTGCATCTTCTATTCTTCAAACAACACCTCGCCGGAGTTAGCTTGTTCGCCGGAAACCGCCGCTGGAAAATCGGAGTTCATCGTCTAGTCGGTATAACACTTTTAATTTTGTTAATATTATTTCTTATTATGAATTTCGAAGTTAAAAACAATAATTAAAAATTGTTATCTTTGATTATTGGTTAAATCGGGTTCTAGGTAAATTCATGTGAAGAAGATGAAGTCCGTGCATTGTATAAATATAATCAAATCCATAAGATAAACCGGGTTAGACACACAGTCCAGTGGTGGACTGTATGCAATGCTATCATGGATACCCAGGTTCGAGCCTTGTGTGTGACCGTTGCTTCTGAATAAAACAAATTGGTTTTTTTAGAAGTCTGTGCATCTAACATCAAGTTAATAAAAGTATTATTATTCCAAACAATTACGGGTTAGACACCCAGCCCAGTTGGTAGGGCTGGGTTCAAGTGAAATCAAGGGAATGAGTTCGAATCTGGGGTAGACACCGGTTCGATTGATTTTAAAATCTTTTTAAATTAAGAGATTTCTGTAATACTTTAATTTGAATATATGTATAATTAAAATCAGAATCCTTTCGGGTTAGACACGTAGCTCAGTTGGAAGAGCTGCGTGCACACGTATGGGAGGTCACGAGTTCGAATCTCACCACACGTAGTCAAACGAGTCAACGAACTGGTCAGACCTGTTGTCAGGTCTGACAAGGTTTTTTTATTATTTTATTTCATTCTATACTATTTATATATATATATATATATATATATATATATTTAATCAAAAATCAATTTAAAACACTTCAAAACACGATTTCTTAGGCTTAAAAACTCCAATAAATATCACATAAATAACCTAAAAATCTAACAAAAAGTATTAAATCAAAATATTAATTTTTATATATTTATCGAATTATTGCGTTATTATTTAGGTTAGTCTTCTTCTTCGGTTAAATCCTCAATTCGTGCGCACTCTTCATCAATCAAGAAAACGCACCCACTGTGAGTGAATCCTTACAAATTCCCCTTTTTATTCATGTTTTGGGGTGTATCATGTGTCGTTTCATATATTTCTTTTATTCAAACACTTGTTCTATTACCATTATATGATCTAACGTGTGATGTAAATGTTGTTTGTTGTATTGTGTGTTTACATTTTTGTCAATTGCGTGCAATTCATTCATTAGGCCCATCAGTTCCTCATTGGAGACGAGTTGAGCATCAGGTGCCTCATTAGATCAGCTCCGTTTGATTGAGCCTTGATCTCATTGTTCATCATTTGTCATGCTTGTGTGTGCATTGATTGATAATATGTGATTTGTGGTTAGAATTACGTATGCGTTTACTCATATTTGGTTTATGGACATTTTTATTTAAAAAACCAATATAACTAATTCGTTTAAATAAGATTCACTCGCCAACTTTTGTTGACCCAAAACCCTATTTTTACACATGATACATGTGGACAGGTTGAAGCAAAGAGCACATAGGAAATTGCCTTAGAAGAAAAATAAAGAAATCATGAATGCTGCGTTGTGTTTGTATGTATACGTGGTTGTTGTAATTTATCCTTTTAAATTGGAAATAATAAAAATGAAACTTTATAGTAAATGTCATGAGCTTTGATGAAAACCCAATCATGCCCCGACTACCATTTCCGCTGTGGGTCAGGGTGTGACAGATTGGTATCAAAGCTTTTGACTATAGGGATATAGGATTGGTTATTAGACCCTTAGAGCCTATACTATAGTCGATTAGATTTTAATTGCTTATGTGGTTACATGCAAACTCATGATGTTTATTTGTTTCATAGTTTTTACACACACAAATGCATGCAAGCACTTCTACTATCATTTTGTGTGATACTTAGTGAGTCATACATATTGTCAAACATAACATGCTTACACATACATTCATCACGCACATTTCAATTATTGCAGATTTAAAGCATCCTCATATTTATTTATTCAAGATTTTGTGATGTATTCATTTTTCAATCTCATCAAAGTGAGTTCTAGGACGGGCATGTAGTAAATGCAAGGGTACAAGTACCGATAGTCGAAACGTCCTATCTAGGGTGACATTCGTATAAGTCCAATATAACGGACTAGTTTGCCTACCTGGGGACTAACGATGAGAGTACGAAAAACCTAATAGGCCAAAGCATGCCACACCAAACGTCGTGTGAACTAACCCCACTTTGAGATGTCACTGTGTCTACACCTGGACACCTTCTGACTTTATACCTTGCAATCATGTTTTACGATTTTCATTCGGGTGGCGTGAATGTCAACATACCAACACCAATATGAATCCTACCAAAGCCCAGTAGTCATAGGGGCCCACATGACTACCAAGGCCAAGTATGGGGACATATGGTGGCCCAAACATGAGCAAAGCCCAAGACATCCTATGGATGTAGCAAATTTATTTTTTCTTAATTTGTTATATGGATGTTCATTTTATACGACACATGACACCTATATGTCAAACTCGTACTCTCGATATGTATTCCTTGTAGATGTCTTCAAGTCACTCTCGTAGAGGTAGGAGATCACGAAAATCCCGCGAGCGCATGGCTGCCCAAATCGCTCAACAAATGGCCGCCGTAATTCCCAACATCATAGTTCAAGTCCAACAAGCCCTTGCCGCTAATCCCATCAACGTAATCAACCAAGAAGATCAAAACGTTGTCAACCTCCCCCAAATACCACCAAGTGCACCTATAAGCACTTCAACTCATGTGATCCTCCAAAGTACGAAGGTACTGAAGGAGTCACTACCCTTCTTTGATGGTTCGAGGA
The DNA here is from genome assembly GCA_947069175.1 of Scalesia atractyloides. Lineage (NCBI taxonomy): Eukaryota > Viridiplantae > Streptophyta > Magnoliopsida > Asterales > Asteraceae > Scalesia > Scalesia atractyloides. The sequence goes on along the minus strand of CAMTDV010000116.1, from coordinate 17,936,050 downwards.
GATGGAAAGTACATTCCTCAACTGTGATTGTCCCAATAATCACAAAGTATGCTATGCTACTAGACGCTTGTATGGAGTAGCCCTCACATAGTGGAATGCTGAAAAGGGCAGACGAGGCACCGAAGCCGTTATAGCCCTAACTTGGGAAGAATTGAGAGAGCTTATGACTAGACGTTTCTGTCCAAGAAGCGAAATTAAGAAACTAGAGGACGACTTCTATTACTTGAAACAAAAAGAAGGAGATCACATAACCTATAACAAGAGATTCCTCGAGTTGAACCAAATAGTTCCAAATTGTTTCACCACTCTTTACTGTTTGATCGAGCACTACGTTCAGGTTCTTCTTTCAAATATTCAGGACCCTGTAATAAGTACCACACCTGCAACTTTGGAAGTAGCAATGGAGCTAGCTACAGAGCTCACCGAAAACCACATTAGGAAAAGAGACTTCAAGGATGAGAAGAAGAAAGATGAAACGCCAACCGAAACCTCAAACTCAACCCAAACTAAATCCTCTTCCCAACCCACTACTAAGAGAAACGAGACGGCAAAAATTTCGCTGTCACTCAAGGCAATCAACTAGCTCCACAAGCCGTACCACTCCAAGCTATCCCAATCACTCAAGTAGCACCCAACTCTGCTTACCCAAATAAGAAACCTTACAATGGTCCACACCCTCAATGCACCACCTGTTTTTACCACCATCAACCCACCATACCTTGCTGACTGTGTGCTAATTGTGGGAGTTATGGTCATCTGAGTAAAACTTGTCGCACTCCCCAAAACCATGCTTCACCCCCTGCTCAAAACATGATCCAACCTTATCAACAACCCAAATACCCCATGGTTCCACATGTTCGAGCTTGCTTTAATTGTGGTGACCCTACCCATTTTAGAAACACGTGCCCTAGATTGGTTAACATCATTAACGCCCAAGCTCAAGCAAACCCAGTTAACCAAGCAAATCAAGCAAACCCAACTCCACCACCAGCAAGAGGAAGAGCTTACAACATCAATGCTAATCCAGTTGAAGTCAATAACGGTGCAAACGAGCAACCCAACTAGCCTTCCATCACCAAGAACCAAGACTCCGCTCCAACCGTCGAGTTTTTTTTAATGTTTTCTATAAATCTCAATCTTTGTGTATCCTTTTTTAATTTCGGAAGTTATGTATCCAAGAATGTTAATGCTAATTGATATCATTGTTTTATTTCATTCATCGATATAAAAATTTCATGTCATCATAACATCACGACGTACCTCGCCTAATCATTTAAGGAAGTTGAGTCGTGTCTCACTTTTTCATAGACTGACCCCTTCATCATAACAAACGAGAGAGGTACCGTCGTTATTCAGTCATGTATTCTTTCAGATTTGAGATTCAAGCTTTGGTTGTTGTGTTTGTTTATGTGTTGTAGATTCTAGAGTCACATAGAACTAATCATAACTTACTGACAAAGCCAATGAAAAATTGACAAGAATATGGTGGATACGCCGTTGGTACTTCCTATATATAAGTATTCTTGTCAAAGGATCAAAAGCATTGTCAGGCGGTTATGAGTAGTTCTGTGTAGGTTTTAATATCATCATGGTTGAAGTTTTTGTCTTGTGATATAATTTTATCTTTTCAACGCATTAATTCTTTCAAAACTCTTATGCATGTGATCATATCCAATCAAACAACTCTATCTATCAACGTTTCTTATCTTAGGCATCAAAAAGCGATTCCTGTAGCATGGTATTCAACCCATACTAAGAACATTACCGCCTCAATCAAAATCCAAACATCACGCCTCCCTTTTCCTGTTAAGAGATATTCAGATTTTAGTCAGAGTAGGTTGGGAGTCAGAATGAAAATCTAAGTTTACTTGGGAACGCGAAGACTCAATGCAAAATGCCTATAACTTTTCCCTATTACAACTTCTACTTAAATTTCGGGATGAAATTTCTAAAAGTACGGGATACTGTAACATCCGTCGTAAAAACGGGTTCCAAAACCCGCTCCATTTTGTAATTCTGATGTACGTTATGATGTTCGTTACACGTTTACCTCAAGATTCGATATAGCATTAGTGATTAAAAATAAATAAATAATAAAGATAAAATAATATTGTTAAATAATAATAATAATAATAATAATAATAATAATAATAATAATAATAATAATAATAATAATAATAATAATAATAATAATAATAACAAAGGGTGTGGACCGCGGGTATCGAACCCGGGTCTCCACCCAAATCAAGCACACCAAACACCGTTGCATCACACACCAAACATCTGAGATGATTTAGTTCATGAATCTTTTATATCAAAATAACATTTTGAAATTTCAAAAGAAAAAGTTCGGTAATAGATGCATTGAATCCGAATTGTTAATTCTCGCTTAGTAACTGACGAAACCAATCTGCAATTATGTAAAACCGCTGTCAAGACTTCAATTCCGCTCCTACAATCATCCTGAGTTAATGGATTTAACCAAAAACTTAATTTCAGCAATCATCAACGATTATAAATAGGGACTCTAGAGAATCATTTAGAACACACATCATAGTGAAAAACTCTCTAAACTCTCTACATCTTCTATTCTTCAAACAACACCTCGCCGGAGTTAAGCTTGTTCGCCGGAAACCGCCGCCGAAAAACCAGAGTTCATCGTCTATTCGGTATAACACTTTTAGTTTTGTTAATATTATTTTTAATTATGAATTGTGAAGTTAAAAACAGTAATTAAAAACCGTTATCTTTGATTAATGGTTAAATAGGCTTCTGGGTAAATTCATGTGAAGAAGATGAAGTCCGAGCATTGTATAAATATAATCAAATCCATAAGATAAACCGGGTTAGACACACAGTCCAGTGGTGGACTGTGTGCAATGCAATCATAGATACCCGGGTTCGAGCCTTCTGTGTGACCGTTGCTTCTGAATAAAAAAATTCAGTTTTTTTAGAAGTCTGTGCATCTAACATCAAGTTAATAAAGGTTTTATTATTCCAAAACAATTACGGGTTAGACACCCAGCCCAGTTGGTAGGGCTGGGTTCAAGTGAAATCAAGGGAATGAGTTCGAATCTGGGGGTAGACACCGGTTCGATTGATTTTAAAATCTTTTTAAATTAAGTGATTTCTGTAATACTTTAATATGAATATATGTATAATTAAAATCAGAATCCTTTAGGGTTAGACACGTAGCTCAGTTGGAAGAGTTGTGTGCACACATACGTGAGGTCACGAGTTCGAATCTCACCACACGCAGTCAAACGAGTCAAAGAACCGGTCAGACCTGCTGTCAGGTCTGACAAGGTTTTTTTATTATTTTATTTCATTTTATACTATTTTTGTATATATATATATATATATATATAATCAAAAATCAATTTAAAACACTTCAAAACACGATTTCTTAGGCTTAAAACTCCAATAAATATCACAAAAATAACATAAAAATTTAACAAAAAGTATTAAATCAAAATATTAATTTTTATATATTTACCGAATTATTACGTTATTATTTGGGTTAGTCTTCTTCGTCGGTTAAATCCTCAATTCGTGCGCACTCTTCATCAATCAAGAAAATGCACCCACTGTGAGTGAATCCTTACAAATTCCCCTTTTTATTCATGTTTTAGGGTGTATCATGTGTCGTTTGATATATTTCGTTTATTTAAACACTTGTGTTATTACCATTATATGATCTAACGTGTGTTGTAAATGTTGTTTGTTGTATTGTGTGTTTACATTTTTGTCAGTTGCATGCAATTCATTCATTAGGCCCATCAGTTCCTCGTTGGAGACGAGTTGAGCATCAGGTGCCTCATTAGATCGGCTCTGTTTGATTGAGCCTTGATCTCATTGTTCATCATTTGTCATGCTTGTGTGTGCATTGATTGATAATATGTGATTTGTGGTTAGAGTTACATATGCGTTTACTCATATTTGGTTTATGCACATTTTTTTAAATAACCAATATAACTAATTCGTTTAAATAAGATTCACTCGCCAACTTTTGTTAACCCAGAACCCTATTTTTACACATGATACAGGTGGACAGGTTGAAGCAAGGAGCACATAGGAAATTGCCTTAAAAAGAAAAATAAAGAAATCATGAATGCTGTGTTGTGTTTGTATGTATACGTGGTTGTTGTAATTTATCCTTTTAAATTGTAAATAATAAATATGAAACTTTATAGTAAATGTCATTAGCTTTGATGAAAACCCAATCGTGCCACGACTACCATTTCCGCTGCGGGTCAGGGTGTGACAAGTGGTGAAAGGGTTCAATCAGCAAGAGGGGATTGATTACAATGTAGTGTTTGAACCAGTAGCAAGGTTGGAAGCAATTCGTTTGTTCCTAGATTTTGCTTCATTCATGGGATTCATGTAACATCCGTCGAAAAACGGTTTTCAAAACCCACTTCGTTTATTAATCGAACAATCACTTTTAAATTTTTGTTGTTTATTTATGATTAATTTTAATTTTAAACAATACATAATTAATAAACAAATTAGGATTTAAAAGCAAAAATTGTTAAAAAGTGAAAATAAGAGAATTAAAAATAAAACAAGGCTGCCGGGATTCGAACCCGGGTCAGCCAGGTCAGCCAATGACTTAACTCCCACTCATCCAACCACTCCGCCACTTGTGTTATTTGATAACATATCGAAACAATTAATTCAAATAACAAAACACAGAAATCAAATTCATTCAATGACGCGCCCATTTCGCAGTCGCCGGAAATCCCGACGACTTCGCCAATAATTGACGGTTTCTATCGATTTAATGGAAGAATTAATCCTAACATCGGTTATAACCGATGTCTAAACCCGCGACATCAGTCGTAACCGCCGGAGAACAGCTGACCATGAATCGAGACTGAAATCAGACCCAATGCGTCTCGATTCTTCCCTATAAATACACCCACAAGTCTCTGGTAGCCTTTTCGCTCAAAATCGCACCTTTTCTCGAAGCAATTTCACTCGCCGGAAATATCCTGCCATCACCGGACTTTCGCCGGAAAACCGAGACTCACCTCAACACGGTAAATACCTCGACTCTTTCTGTTTCAATCCGTTGTTAGACTGTTACTAACTTCAATCCAACAATCAGAATCAATCCCAGACGACGTAGCCGAAATATTCAGCTCTCGCCGGAAAACCTCTGGAATTTCTAATCTCATGCTGTGAATCGGTATAATCATTCAAACTTCTGTTAATCCTTGTTTAGTACCCCACTTTCATAACTAATCAAACAAAACTGATAATTGATTCAAGCAGAAAGAATACATAAATCAGAGCCGACGTTCATTGCCGGAATTCTGAAGAAATACAATTGATCGGTACATTCGTTTCCTGAGTTCATTTTATTCATCACATTTCAACCAGTAATATACTCGATGAACGACCCAATCAAGAACAGTTGAAAAATCGTCGACTGAGTCCTTGAGCGAAGAAGACGAAGTCGACTGTGTATTATAAGATTAATTAAAATCAGATTAATAAACGGGTTAGACACACAGTCCAGCGGTGGACTGTGTGCAAATAATAAGAACACGTCTCGAGTTCGATCCCTGCCCCAACCTCACTCCTTTAAACAAAAATGTTCTTTTTAACCGAACCGGGATAACTCACAGAATCATGTTAAGTACAATAAAAACCGGAATATTAACCAGGTTAGACACACAGTCTAGTGGTGGACTGTGTGCAACACTAACTCGCACGTCCCGGGTTCGAGACTGGTTAACGGCACCGGTTCAATGCAATTAAAATCTTTTTTAAAAATAAATGATTTTCGGATTAAGTTAAATAGTATATAAATATAATTAAAAACAGAAATATTTCGGATTAGACACGTAGCTCAGTTGGTAGATCTGCGTGCACGCGTACGGGAGGTCACGGGTTCGAGTCTCACCCAGCGCACATATATAAGCGACCGGACCGGTCAGCGGTCAACGGTCAACGGTCAAAGTCAACATTTTTATATTTTTTATTTATTTATTTAATTTAAAAATCAATTAAAAATACTTAAAAATAATGTTTTTAAAGTTAGAAAATAGCCTTAAACTCACAAAAATATATCCAAAAATCCTATTAAAATTGTTAATAAAAATCCACTTATTTACCGTATCTTTTCGTTATTAATTAGGTTAGTTATCTCTTGTCGTTCAATCCTCTAAACTCGTGCGCATTCACATCTTCAAACAAACGCACCCAAGGTGAGTGAATCTCTACCAATTCCCCGTTTTAATCACATTTTGGGGTGTATCATGTGTCGTTACTATTTATTTAAATTAAACACTTGTGTATTCATCATATTCATGATCAAATGTGTTGCCAATATATATCAATTGTTTGTGTGGTTAATGTTTAGATTAAAGTTATCATTTCAGTAGATACATTATCATAGGCCACCGCTCCCCATTACCTATGAGCGTGAGCTGTTCCCCATTACCTATGAGCGTGAACGAGGCGTTGCCAACATAAGATCGGCTCCGTTTGATTGAGCCTTGATCTCACATACATCATCATAGGCCTTCCGTTCCCCATTACCTATGAGCGTGAACGAGACGTTTCCAACATATACATTGTCATTTATATCATATACTCATGCAAGTTGTTTGTGATTGTTTGTTTACATTCGTTTGTTCATGTATGATTATTGTACAATTTTCCATAATATTTACAATAAGGAACCAATAACAAATGTTTTTAACAAGGTTCACTCACCAACTTTTGTTGACCCAAAATTCCCCATTTTTACACATGATACAGGTGATCAAGTTGAAGCAAGAAACATATAGGGCGGCCTAGAAGAATAAACCAGTTTAGATTTTGGATTGTTTTAGTTAATTTTTCCTTTCCTTGTATTGTATGAATTTGACTTGGAACTTTGAGATGTAATTTGAATTTAATAAATATGAAACATATTAGTAACATCATGAGCTTTGGTGATAACCCAATTATGCCCCGACTCTTATTCCGCTGCAGGTCGGGGTGTGACAGATTGGTATCAGAGCCATGACTATAGGGATATAGGATAGGTTATTAGACCCTTAGAGCCTATACTATAGTTTATTAGAATTTTTAAATTGTTTGTGTATTACATGCAAAATTCATGATGTTTATATGCTTTATGTTTATTGTTACATTCAATGTTATGCAAGCATGTTCATAAATACATACTATTATACAACGCTTATCATGAATCATATTCTCATAACATATCATATCCATGGGAGCACACACCTCACAATTCATATGATTTTTACAATGATTTTTATGTTTTCAAATCACATCAAAGTGAGTTTCTCATGACGGGCATGTAGTAACTGGAAGGGTACGAGTACCGGTAGTCGGAACGTCCTGTCTAGGCTTGGCTTTCTTATAAATCCAAAATAAAGGACCAGTTTGCCTACCTGGGGACTAACGATGAGAGTACGAAGGACCTATTAGGCCAAAGCATGCTATACCAAACGTCGTGTGAACTAACACCACTTTGAGTTGTCATTGTGTCTACACCTGGACACCCTCCGACCATACATCTCGCAAACATATTTTATGGTTTTCATTCGGGTGATGCGAGTGTTAAACTGCCAATACCAATGTGAATCCTACTAAACCAATAGTCATGGGGGCCCACATGACTATACAGGCGATGGTATGGGGGACATTGGAGGCCCAAACATGAGCAAACCCAAGACATCCTGTGGATGTAGTGCATTATTGATGATTATGTTATTTTATTATTTTAAACGGCACATGACACCTAAACACTCCTTAAACTCACCATCTTCCTATGTATATTCCTGTAGATGTCGGCTAGGCAGCTACGTGGAGGACGAAAGTCAGGAAGGTCAAACGAACGCTTGGCCACTCAAATTGCAAAACAAATGGCCGCGATGCTTCTTGATATTGTAATACAAGTCCAACAAGCTCTCACCGCGAATCCTATCAACCCACCCAATCAAGAGGATCAAAACATCGACAACCCTCCCTCCAAGAAGTGCTACTACAAACACTTCAAGTCTTGCGATCCCCCAAAGTATGAAGGGACCGAAGGTGTCACCGCTCTCCTCCACTGGTTTGAGGAAATGGAAAACACCTTCCTAAATTGCGATTGTCCCGAGGATCGGAAGGTACGTTACGCAACCGGGAGATTATTTGGGGTAGCCCTGACCTGGTGGAACACCGAGAAGGGTAAGAGAGGAGTTGAAGACGCTATGGCCTTAACGTGGGAAGAGTTAAGGGAAATAATGACAAAACACTTCTGCCCAAGAAGCGAACTCAAGAAGTTGGAAGACGAATTCCACTCGCTGAAGCAAAAGGAAGGAGACCATATTTCCTACAACAAAAGATTTCTTGAGCTTAACCAGATGGTTCCTAACTTGTTCACCCTAGTATACCGCTTGGTTGAACACTACATTCGAGGCCTCCCCTCGAAGATTCAAGACTCAGTCCTCAGCACTTCACCTGCAACTCTCGAAGCTGCTATGGAATTAGCCACCGAACTTACCGAGAACCGCATCAGAAACGGTAAATTCAAGGAGGAGAAAAAGAAAGCCCCGTTGAGGGCCAAACTTCAAACCATTCAACCTCCTCCTCAAAGTTTTCAAACAAGAGGAAACGAAATACCAGAAATTTTGCTGTCACCCAAACCAATTTCCCTATCCCTGCTGCACCCATCACTCAAGTTGCCCCTTCACCCGCACCATACAAAAGGCCATACTCCGGCCCCTACCCAAAATGCACCCGTTGCCACTACTATCACTCTCCTGAACACCCCTGTCAATATTGCACCATCTGTGGCCGTGCAGGTCACACCATCCAAACCTGCCGCTCACTGCAGCGAATGAACCGCAACCAACCCACAACCCAAACCCACCATCAAATAATGGGTCAAGCCCAACAATCCCTACTACTACCACCTACACAACATACGGCCCAAACCTACTACCAACCCAACTACCCCATGATGCAACCCATGCGGGCTTGCTACAATTGTGGAGACCCAAACCACTTTAGAAACACTTTCCCACGTTTGGTGAACATTATACATGCTCAAGCTCAAGCAAATCCGGTGAACCAAGCTAACCAAGGTCCTCCACCTGCTAGAGGAAGAGCATTTAACATCAACGCCAACCAAGCTAGGGCCGACAACAACGTGGTTAACGGTACGTTTCTCATCAATGGTAGTTATGCATCCGTGTTATTTGATACTGGCGCGGATAAGAGTTTTGTGTCCTTTGAATTTGAACCCATCCTAAACCAAACTCGTGATAAACTTATGGAATCCATAACGGTAGAAGTTGCTGACGGAAAACCGGTCTCATTAAACTCCATTATCCGAAACTGTACTCTTACTCTAAACGATCACGATTTTCCTGTTGACCTCATTCCTATGAAGTTGGGAAATTTTGACATTATAATCGGCATGGACTGGCTCAGCCAACATCATGCTGAAGTGGTATGTCGCGAAAAGTTCATTCGCATTCCTCTTGCAGACAGTCAAACCCTACGAATCTTTGGAGAAACCCCTTCGAAAGGACTTAAACTGATGTCCTGTCTTCAAGCCCGAAAATATCTTCGCAAGAATTATGTAGCATTTCTAACCGACATTGTCAAGAAGGGAAATAAGGAGAAGAAACTCGAAGACATACCTGTAGTGAAAGAATTCCCGCAAGTCTTCCCCGACGACATCTCAGGACTTCCTCCCAAGAGAGAAGTCGAATTCTGCATTGATCTTATGCCTGGCGCTACACCCGTCGCGAAACCTCCTTATAGGTTAGCCCCATCCGAAATGCAAGAGCTAGCCAGTCAATTACAAGATTTGACCGACAAAGGATTCATACGTCCTAGCTCATCGCCTTGGGGTGCACCTGTTCTGTTTGTGAAGAAGAAAGATGGAACGTTTCGCATGTGTATCGATTACAGAGAACTCAACAAATTAACGGTCAAGAACCGCTATCTATTACCTCGCATCGATGATCTTCTAGACCAACTCCAGGGTGCCACCTGTTTTTCAAAGATCAACCTTCGTTCTGGCTATCATCAACTCAGAGCACATGAAGAAGACGTCCCAAAGACCGCCTTCCGAACTCGTTATGGTCACTATGAATTCATGGTCATGCCCTTTGGTCTAACCAACGCTCCAGCCGTCTTCATGGATCTAATGAACAGAGTTTGCAAACCCTATCTCGATCGCTTTGTTATAGTCTTCATCGACGATATTCCCATTTACTCAAAGTCTAAGACTGATCATGAACGACACCTTCGACTCATCCTCACGCTCTTAAGAACCGAAAAGCTCTACGCTAAGTTCTCCAAATGCGAATTCTGGTTAAAAGAAGTACAATTCCTTGGACATGTCGTCAATGACAAGGGAATACATGTCGACCCCTCAAAGATCAAAGCAGTGCAAGAATGGCAAGCGCCACGTACACCAACCGAAGTAAGATCTTTCCTTGGTTTGGCTGGTTACTATCGCCGTTTCATATCAAATTTCTCTCGTATCGTTGTACCACTCACGGCTTTGACACATAAAGGAAAACCCTTCATATGGGGACCTAAACAAGAAGAAGCCTTCCACACCCTTAAGCAAAAGCTTTGTGACGCACCTGTCCTCACACTCCCCGAAGGTTGCGATAACTTTGTAGTATATTGCGACGCATCAGGGCAAGGACTAGGCTGTGTATTAATGCAAAGGGGAAAAGTGATAGCCTATGCTTCTAGGCAACTCAAAACTCATGAGAAGAACTACACTACTCACGACCTAGAACTTGGAGCCGTTGTGTTCGCTCTAAAGATATGGAGACATTACCTCTATGGTACCAAGTGTGAAATTTACACTGACCACAAGAGCCTCCAACATATCTTTAACCAAAAGGAGTTGAATATGAGGCAACGAAGATGGGTCGAACTTCTTAATGACTACGACTGCGAAATTCGGTATCATCCTGGCAAGGCAAATGTAGTGGCCGATGCACTCAGTCGAAAGGGTTATGCGAACTCCATTCGTCTTCTATGTTCGCAAATCATAACCGATATCAAAGATCAAATCCGAGAAGCTCAACATGTTTCCATAACAGAATACGACATACGCAATGAGTTATCTTGTGGAGCAGAACTTAAACTCGAAACAAAATCCGACGGTATCCTGTATTATCTAGATCGCATATGGATTCCCGATCACAATAACCTTCGCGATATCCTTATGAAAGAGGCGCACAAAACACGATACTCTGTACCCCAGGAGCCGACAAGATGTATCAAGACCTTCGATACACCTACTGGTGGCCTGGCATGAAAAAGGATATTGCTGTTTTTGTTTCCAAGTGCCTTACCTGTTCTAAAGTGAAAGCTGAACATCAAAGACCCTCAGGACTTCTAGTCCAACCTGAAATACCTATATGGAAGTGGGAAAACATAACCATGGACTTCATTACCGGGTTATCTCGCACTTCTGGTGGGTATGACACTATATGGGTAATCATTGATCGTCTTACAAAATCAGCTCACTTCATCCCGATTCGCGAGGACTTCAAGAATGAGAAGTTAGCTCGTATCTACATCAGCGAAATCGTAAGCCGTCATGGTGTACCGTTAAGCACTATTTCAGATCGTGATGGTCGTTTCACTTCACGAACATGGCAAGTCGTACAAGCCGCTTTGGGTACACGATTAGACCTCAGTACCGCTTATCATCCTCGAACTGATGGACAATCTGAACGCTCCATCCAAACTCTTGAAGACATGCTTCGAGCATGTGTCATAGACTTCAAAGGGAATTGGGACACTCATCTACCATTAGTTGAATTTTCATACAACAACAGCTATCATTCAAGTATCGGCATGGCACCTTTCGAAGCGTTATATGGTCGTAAGTGCCGATCACCAATATGTTGGCACGAAATTGGAGAAGCTCAAATCACCGGTCCAGAATTAATACAAGAAACAACAGACAAGATTCATCAAATCCGAAACAACCTTTTAGCGGCACAAAGTCGTCAAAAGAGTTATGCAGACAAACGACGAAAGCCTTTGGAATTTAACATTGGTGACCAAGTACTTTTAAAAGTATCGTCGTGGAAGGGAGTAGTTCGTTTGGCCAAAAAGGCAAGCTAGCACCACGCTACGTATGACCTTTCAAGATACTCGAAAGAGTAGGACCTGTAGCATACAAGCTTGACCTACCAGAGGAACTCAACAGAATTCATCCCACATTCCACATATCGAACTTGAAGAAGTGCCTCGCCGATGAAAATCTCCATATTCCTCTAGAAGACATTCAAGTCGATGAATCTATGCATTTCATTGAAAGACCAGTAGAAATTATGGACTTCGGAGAGAAACGTTTAAGACGAAGCCGCATCCCAATTGTCAGGGTACGCTGGGAGTCGAAACGAGGACCTGAGTTTACTTGGGAACGTGAAGACTCAATGCGCGAGAAATACCCACATCTATTTCCTGTAACGAATACTACTTAAATTTTGGGACGAAATTTCTCAAAATAGGGGATACTGTAACATCCATCGAAAAACGGGTTTTCAAAACCCGCTTCGTTTATTAATCGAACAATCAGTTTTAAATTTTTGTTGTTTATTTATGATTAATTTTAATTTTAAACAATACATAAACAAATTAGGATTTAAAAGCAAAAATTGTTAAAAAATGAAAATAAGAGAATTAAAAATAAAACAAGGCTGCCGGGATTCGAACCCGGGTCAGCCGGGTCAGCCAATGACTTAACTCCCACTCATCCAACCACTCCGCCACTTGTGTTATTTGATAGCATATCGAAACAATTAATTCAAATAACAAAACACAGAAATCAAATTCAGTCAATGACGCGCCCATTTCGCAGTCGCCAGAAATCCCGACGACTTCGCCAATAATTGACGGTTTCTATCGATTTAATGGAAGAATTAATCCTAACATCGGTTATAACCGATGTCTAAACCCGCGACATCAGTCGTAACCGCCGGAGAACAGCTGACCATGAATCGAGACTGAAATCAGACCCAATGCGTCTCGATTCTTCCCTATAAATACACCCACAAGTCTCTGGTAGCCTTTTCGCTCAAAATCGCACCTTTTCTCGAAGCAATTTCACTCGCCGGAAATATCCTGCCATCACCGGACTTTCGCCGGAAAACCGAGACTCACCTCAACACGGTAAATACCTCGACTCTTTCTGTTTCAATCCGTTGTTAGACTGTTACTAACTTCAATCCAACAATCAGAATCAATCCCAGACGACGTAGCCGGAATATTCAGCTCTCGCCAGAAAACCTCTGGAATTTCTAATCTCACGCTGTGAATTGGTATAGTCATTCATACTTCTGTTAATCCTTGTTTAGTACCCCACTTTCATAACTAATCAAACAAAACTGATAATTGATTCAAGCAGAAAGAATACATAAATCAGAGCCGACGTTCATTGCCGGAATTCTGAAGAAATACAATTGATCGGTCCATTCGTTTCCTGAGTTCATTTTATTCATCACATTTCAACCAGTAATATGCTCGATGAACGACCCAATCAAGAACAGTTGAAAAATCGTCGACTGAGTCCTTGAGCGAAGAAGACGAAGTCGACTGTGTATTATAAGATTAATTAAAATCAGATTAATAAACGGGTTAGACACACAGTCCAACGGTGGACTGTGTGCAAATAATAAGAACACGTCTCGAGTTCGATCCCTGCCCCAACCTCACTCCTTTAAACAAAAATGCTCTTTTTAACCGAACCGGGATAACTCACAGAATCATGTTAAGTATAATAAAAACCGGAATATTAACCAGGTTAGACACACAGTCCAGCGGTGGACTGTGTGCAACACTAACTCGCATGTCCCGGGTTCGAGACTGGTTAACGGCACCGGTTCAATGCAATTAAAATCTTTTTTAAAAATAAATGATTTTCGGATTAAGTTAAATAGTATATAAATATAATTAAAAACAGAAATATTTCGGATTAGACACGTAGCTCAGTTGGTAGATCTGCGTGCACACGTACGGGAGGTCACGGGTTCGAGTCTCACCCAGCGCACATATATAAGCGACCGGACCGGTCAACGGTCAACGGTCAAAGTCAACATTTTTTATATTTTTTTTATTTATTTATTTAATTTAAAAATCAATTAAAAATACTTAAAAATAATGTTTTTAAAGTTAGAAAATAGCCTTAAACTCACAAAAATATACCCAAAAATCCTATTAAAATTGTTAATAAAAATCCACTTATTTACCGTATCTTTTCGTTATTAATTAGGTTAGTTATCTCTCGTCGATCAATCCTCTAAACTCGTGCGCATTCACATCTTCAAACAAACGCACCCAAGGTGAGTGAATCTCTACCAATTCCCCGTTTTAATCACATTTTGGGGTGTATCATGTGTCGTTACTATTTATTTAAATTAAACACTTGTGCATTCATCATATTCATGATCAAATGTGTTGCCAATATATATCGATTGTTTGTGTGGTTAATGTTTAGATTAAAGTTATAATTTCAGTACATACATTATCATAGGCCGCCGCTCCCCATTACCTATGAGCGTGAGGTGTTCCCCATTGCCTATGAGCGTGAACGAGGCGTTGCCAACATAAGATCGGCTCCGTTTGATTGAGCCTTGATCTCACATACATCATCATAGGCCGTCCTTCCCCATTACCTATGAGCGTGAACGAGACGTTTCCAACATATACATTGTCATTTATATCATATACTCATGCAAGTTGTTTGTGATTGTTTGTTTACATTCGTTTGTTCATGTATGATTATTGCACAATTTTCCATAATATTTACAATAAGGAACCAATAACAAATGTTTTTAACAAGGTTAACTCGCGAACTTTTGTTGACCCAAAATTCCCCATTTTTACACATGATACAGGTGATCAAGTTGAAGCAAGAAACATATAGGGCGGCCTAGAAGAATAAACCAGTTTAGATTTTGGATTGTTTTAGTTTATTTTTCCTTTCCTTGTATTGTATGAATTTGACTTGGAACTTTGAGATGTAATTTGAATTTAATAAATACGAAACATATTAGTAAACATCATGAGCTTTGGTGATAACCCAATTATGCCCCGACTCTTATTCCGCTGCGGGTCGGGGTGTGACAATTCAAAGTTTACCAACTTGACGTGAAGAGTGCTTTTCTTTACGGGAAAGTCCAAGAAGTGGTGTATGTCTCACAACCAGATGGGTTTACTGACCCACGACTTGATAAGGCATTTTATGGATTGCATCAGGCACCTACGGCGTGTTATGAGACACTGTCAGCAAAATGGTTTTGAAAGAGGTCAGATTGACAGTATAACTTTCATTAAGAGAAAGAAGGAAGACTTTCTGCTGGTACAGGTATACGTAGATGATATTATTTTTGGGTTATCTGATGAGAACATGTGTCATGAATTCGAGGAGGTAAGGAAGAGTAAGTTCAAAATGAGTGCGATGTGTGAATTGTCTTACTTTCTTGGATTGCAAGTTGAACAAAAGAAGGATGGGATGTTTATACATCAGACAAAGTATGTGTATGACATTTTGTCTCGTTTCAAAATGGAGGATTGAGCTACTTTCAACACACCTATCTGCGAGAATCACAATCTTGGTCCAGATCATGCGAGTGTGGATGATGTTGATCCAACTCAGTACAGGGAAATGATTGGTTCTCTAATGTACTTGACTGCTTCAAGACCATACATCATGTTCGAAGTGTGTCTTTATGCCAGATATCAAGCGAATCTAAAAGAGTCACATATGAAAGCCATGAAGCGGATTCTTCTTATGGTATCCAGCTGCTAGTGAATTGAAGTTTGTTGCTTTAACTAATTCAGACTTCGGAAGATGTAAATCAACCAGAGAGTCTACCATAGGTGGTTGCCAGTTCTTAGGAGGGAGGGTCGTGTCATGGCAATGCAAGAAGCAGTCTTACGTGTATACCTTTACGTGTGAAGCTGAAAATATTGCTATGGGTAGCTGTTGCTCTCAGGTTCTCTAGATACAACAGCAGATGCGTGATTACGGTTTGAATTTCACTCGAACTCCTATTATGATAGACAATAATGCCACTATTTCAATCACAAGCAATCATGTAAAACATAGTCACACAAAACATAATGACATTCATCATCATTTTATGCGGGATTGTGCTGAAAAGAAATGGATTGAACTGAATATAGTCGACACACTAGATAACCTAGCAGATCTTTACACAAAAGCATTTGACAGGGCTCGTTCTGAACATCTAGTCGAACTCAACGGGATGAGGAATCCTGAATAACCAGTTTTCCATAAGAATTTGTAAATACTTTACTATTTTTCAAAAATCAAAATATAAAAAATAAAAAATCACAAATGAGTTTTCACTATGTGGAAAAGAAGAAATGATAATACATCAGCATATAAGACTGTCATACTGAAATCAAAATCAAATTGCTTAAGTGTGATAGCAGCTTCATCATATGATGTACCGGTAGGCAAAATGTATGAAATAATCAACTTACCTTGGTGATATAAACATAACGAATGATGTATGAGCGGGTAACAAATCAGTAGCGTATGGTTTTATAACCTTAAATCTTGCATTGATAGATGGTCAAAATCCACGGTTTTGGGTCTTTATATCGTTATTTCATCTGGGGATATCAGGTTTGTCCTTCTTCTGCATCCAGATATATGCTGACCTAGGCACAACCAGGATATCTTAAAAGAGCTAAAATGCCAAATCCTAGAAATTGAAGAAGCTCTCCTAGAGAGTCATTCAAATGTGCAAAACGCATAAATCGTACCAACAGTTGGTATTTGCCCTAACCCTCGTTGGATATTGGTTTCTTTGTTGTACGAAAGTACTGACCTGATCACCGATTATCTAACGTTGTAAATAAAAAATGATGAATTTCGGTATACTCACCTACTACGAGGAATCTTTGTGCATACCTTGATCGTGGGGGTATGTCCTGGAGTGGGACACACTTATATATCAATCTGATACTACCTTCACATACCACTAGGTAAAGGTACTTCAAATGTTCATATATTTTGTTTAAGTGGATAAACAATATTGGTAATCATATTGAACTGCTTTTCATGACAATTACATATAGAATTATCTAATAGTGTGAAAACAGTTTGATATTGCTGATATGATCTTCTTCCCGGTGATTCTCACAAAAACAGAGTGTTTGTTATTTTGTTATTTCTTTACTTTCAAAATATATATAAAAATCCAAAAATACATTCTTTTTCTTGAAAATTCCTAACGTACGGAAAATGGTTGTTCATGGAGGAGTTGTTACCGATAGGGGGAGACGGTGTTAGGAGATGAGTTCAATATTTTAAAATCTTGCAGGTTCTGTGTGCTTAAAAACTTAAAGTGTGTGGTTTGCGTTGAAAATTGCTTAATTTGTGATACAGTTTTACCATCTCTTGAATAATAATAATTTGTTAACTTGTGTTGAAAAATTCTTATGGTTTCTCGAGATGTTTCTTTTATAGGGTACATATTGTAGAAGTGTATTGCTGAGAAGTTTAGTGAAGAGGAGTTTTCTTGGATGCATGGTAGAACCTCCTTTCTTTGTTGTAGACAAAGTTGAAGAGTTTGAAGATTGCTATGCAAGTGCTAAACTGGAGTTTACTCAAACGCTAAAGATTTAGAAGATTTGGTGATTGGATGCATCAACTTAGGGGGAGTCTGTTGCTGACAGAAGCTATTAAAGTTGAAGTTATCCAAAGAATAAAGACGTTGAAGATTGCAATATGACTGAAGACAAAGTTGTTTTATGAAGCAATTGTCAAGGGGGAGTTTGTTGGTGCATATTTGTGACAACAACTTAGATTTGGTCTTTGGATATCTTGTAATAAGTAAAACGATAAATAGTTAACGGGTTGGTTTTTGTAATAGTTAGTTATAGCGATTGGGTCAAACCGATCCTCATTATAGGGAGTGGTAGGCGAATTGGGCCTAGCCTAATTTGAAGCCCTTGTGGTTAAACCCTAGCCCAGTTGCAAACCTGTCTCTATATAAATAGAGTTTTGCTTTAGGGTAGAGGTTGCTCAGTTAGTCACTTCAGAGAGAGTTGAGAGAGAATTCGTAGAGAGATTCGCGTGATCTAGATTGATTGTAATCGTTGTGATAGATAATCAATAAAGATCAGGTTTATTGTGATTTCTGTTTCTACTTGTATTTCTGTGATAATCTGATCTACAGGATTCCACACTCTAGGTTAGATAGACGATTCTATGAAGATCCATACATATTAAGGGACCTACAATAATTGAAGTTGAAAAACCTTGCAAGAATTTCTCAGAGCCTTGAAAGGAGTGTGCTGAAAAAGATGATAAATATAAAATTTTGAAAAAACTTTCTGATAATCTATCAAGTGATTACAAAGAAACAAAAGAAGCATATGACAAGTTGAATAAAACAATCCAACAACTCGAACAAGCAAGTCAAGAGGACGGTGCTACACTTTCTATGTAGAAAGCAACTGTTATGGACAAACAAATTGCTACGCTAAAAAGTGAATTAGAGGCTGTCTGAATTGAAACTTATAGAGTCAACAAGTTATTGATCATTTACTCAACTTCATCGTATGTGAATGATCATTTTCTTCCTAAACAACAAGAAAAATCAAAAAGGAAGAAAATGATTGTTCTTAAAACAAAAGAATGAGTTACAATCGAGTTCCACCCCCGATGTGGGAAAGTTATTTAAAGAAAAAGCCTGAGGGGTGGATAAGGCGCTAAACTTAAAACTTAAAACTGAACAAAAAGATGAGCTGCCTGAACATCTTGATGTAATTTACACCAAATCTAATGAAGATTGTAAGTCCGATGTGGTTAAAACTGTGGTAGAAAATGTTTTGGGAAGTGAGAGTGATATCAATGAATTTGAGAGTGCTGATTCTAATATGGAGAAAACTAGTTCGAGTTCACCTTCTGAAAATGAAGAAAGTTTTCATAAGAATTATCTTAAAAAAACAAAATCTAGTACGGATGATGATCCTAGCATGGTAGCTTACAAAATGAAAGGCTCTTACAAACTATATTCTGATCAAGAGTTTCCGATTCAGAATGTGAATCTTGAAAAAGTTGTACAAGTGTTTAAGTTGGTTGAAGTAAACTTGTCTAAACTTGAAAATCTAAACGCATCTTACTATTCTAAACCCAAAAGTTCTTACAACAACAATTACAAAGGAAAGAATTATCCAGAGAACAAAAGAAAAAGGTTGGGATATGTTAAGAAACATAACGACGAATTCTGAAAACCAAATTTTTCGAAGAATGTAAAATTCGATTTCGGAACAAGTTTAGAAAGTGAAAAGGAGAATTTGGCTAATACATAGTCAAATGATGAGTTTTATGCTAAAAAGAAGCGTCGTGAACAGGTTCAGGGATCCTCTGTTGGAAATGACAGTAGGACATGCTTCAAATGTAACAAAGTCGGGCATATTGCAAGACAATGTACCCAGACAAACTCTAAACCTGTTTACGACATTAAGAATTCATCAGAAGATGAGAAACAGAAAACCCCAAAGATTGTTCCAATACAGATTTTGAAAAGAAATAATAAATCTAACATTGTGAAACCAGCATTTTCTAATGTTTCAAACAAAGAAGTTGGTGAATCATCAAGCAAAAGTGAACAAAAAGATTCGACATTTTACACTACACAAGCATTTTCAAAACAACAAACTTGGGTGGTTAAAACAAAATCATCTTCTGAAAATGTAAAAGCGATTGTTTCAACCATGACCGATAAAAAGGTTAAGGTTGAACAGAAATTTGAAATTAAGAAAAATGGTAAGAATGTTTGTGAACCAAAGTATGATATCCCAAACCAACCCAAGACCGACAAGGCTTGGGTCTCTCTAATCAAATAATCGCTTTATTGCATGTGCAGGGGCTCCCGAGATTAATCATTTCAAAATGGATAATGGATAGTGGAGCTTCTTGGCACATGACGGGAATGTTGGCCTTGCTTTATGATGTTAAATCTACGTGGAGGCTACGTTGGGTTCACGGGCAATCAAGTTGCAAGGACAGTCTGTGAGGGAATTCTAACGAACGGTGTGGTGTCTTTTGACAAAGTCAACTACATAGCCGAATTAGAGAACAACTTGCTGAGTATTTCCCAGATTTGTGACAAAAGTTCACGACACATTTCATAGACCGAGAATGCTTAATTTTGAAGCCGGGATTCAAGATAGCTGAGGAATTATCCTGGTGCGAGATCCTCATGAGAATTATTTGTATGTCCTTGATATGAGTGTTGCAACAACAACAACGACAAAATCCACGCAATGCTTCTTATCAAAAGCAATGGAAAAGGAATCAATGATGTGGCCCAGAATAATGGGGTGTATTCATCTTAGAAAAATGAACTTATTAGTCACAACAATCTAGTTGAGGGAGTTAATCTGAAGAGTTTTCATCCGAGTGACGACTGCGTTAGTTGTAAGAAAGGTAAGAACCAAAAAAAGTCGCACCCGAGGAAGCTCCTAAACTCTATTAATCTCCCACTAGAGAGACTTCACATGGATCTCTTCAGACCTGTCAACGTTAAAAGTATTTCAGGAGATCTTTATTGTCTCGTTGTGACAGACGACTACTCAAGATTTTCATGGGTGATGTTTCTAGAGAGCAAAGACGAAACTTTTGAAAATTTGATGATTATGTTCCGAAAGTTGGAGAATATAGGTTTGTTTTGTGGATCTTCCGGAGATATCTAATCCTAAGTCGGATGTGGGGAATCCATCAGAAATAGGTAGAAACACAAGATTTCACAATTTTCAATGTTTTATATTAACTTCACAGTCCGGGTACAATTTTGACAACGCTTCGCCTCAGAGTTCACCAAAAACTCTCTTTACAAATGAACACACACACACACACATACACCTATATATAGGCATTCGCCTTCGTGAGAAGGTAATTTACATTCACACGAAGCTAGATTTTTCTTCACATGAAGGTAAATTTACCTTACATCAAATAATAACTTGTAAACTTTTTTACATCAAGACGTAGGCGATAGACATATGCATCAACAGTCTCCCCCTTGGATGTTGCCACAGTCTTGATCTTTAATCTTGTTTTATCTTCCAGAGTCTTCAAAACTTGCTGTTGAGATTTCTTAGCTATGGACATATGTATTAATAATCTCCCCCTTGGACATAACTCAGATATCTATTACACTTAGTTTTGACTTGATCTAGAAATATCTTCATAATCTCACTCACCCCCTTAAATCATTCTTTGGATCTTTAAAATTTGACGTGAAGGTATTCACTCTCATATCCTCACACAAACAATTTCTAAATAGTCTCGTTGGTCCACTTCACATTCAACATTATTAGGTTTCCATGGAATATTTTGAAAGAAATTTTTTTTGGATTTTGATTTTTGAATGTAGAAATGTAAACATACTAAAATGTAATATTTACAGTTTATATTTTTGTGAGAAAACGTGCTAGAGGATTATATTAGTTTTTAAGACTAATCACTAGTACCACTAATCTTGATTAAACTTTAAAATCTAAACAGATTCACTTAGATTATCAGTATACTAATCCAGTTAAACCTCTACACATTTCTCAATTGTTCCAAGATACGTTAGGTGAATATATCTAACTGATATTTGTATCTGGGTAGTGCAAGACCTTGAGAGCTCAGGTTAGTACCACAGTACAGACAGAGAGATGAAGGCTCGACTTAAAGTGGTGTTCCAATTTGGTATCTTTTGTACTGCAATTGTTAGGCCATTGCTAATGCAAAATCAGAAGAACTTGTATAATACCCCAGATATCAATTATCTATAAAGACCTAGTATCTTAGAATCTAGCAATCTCTCAAACGGAATTTCGGTGTACAAAGACCATCTATTCGAGAGATGTTAAACCACTAATTAAGAAGTTTTTCTTTATGTTTATATATCTTGAAAACAATTTATTGAATGTGCGAAGCCTTCTGGCACAAAATCAGTGAGACCTCTTTAAACTTTTTGACACTACAAATCTTTAGCGTATTGTGATAGCCCACTGATGTTACTATCATTGCCTCTTTTTGCACAAGTAAATTCATTTTTCATTTATCAATGTTTTTTATATTTTGAGTGTTCTATTGTATTTGACTTTTGAAATTTTTTATATATCTGAAATGATTTGAAATGATGTTTCAATTTGATACGCAATTTTATTAAATTACAATTTTTTCCCCTTCAAATTGAAAACATCTTTTCGAAATCGAAAATAAAGATCTTCCACTTTAACCAAGCAATGACTTCTAACGAATGTGAACGCGAGACTACCATTTTGTTTGTGTGGGATTCAAAAGCTTTAATCTTTGTCTCATTATCAAACTTCAAACTCTACACAAACAACCACTGCTTCTGAATAGACGTTTGCTTGAAGCTTGGTTATCCTACACATGCAAATGAACTTTAATCAGTTTTGAATTGGAACCCAATCCATTCTTGATTTAGCTTTACCAACATCTAAAGTAAACAACCCCTCACATTCTCTTTTATATTCAAATTGTTTGATAAAACACATACCTACTACTTCGGGACGCTTCTTGCGGCTTTCTTCTCCTTTGCCTGTGATCTCCATACCTTTCAGAGTGACTCTGATTTTGAATCTCTTCCCTGCACACAAGAAATTGCTTCAAAAAAAACCACCAAACAAGATCCCACGATTTGTAAAACACATAACACAATGTCGGTTGCTTCTTAGGTATATATTTCAAGCCAAATAATTTATCTTCATCCACCATTCTCAGTATTTTTTATATGAAGTGGGGGTTTCGAATGTGTGTGTAGAGAGAGAAGGAAAATTGCGTGAAAATAGGGAGTTGTGTAATCCCTGATCGTTATGTGATTGATTTAAAACACGTTAATTGACAAAATTGCCCTTATCCTATTAAAACAATCAGTTATAGAAACACAGATATTACAAGATTGCCATTGACTTCATCTCAACCATTAAACACACGCATCAGATGGCCCTGATCGCTTCCTACACTTTGTAGGAACAACACACTTTGCGCAGGACCCCTACTATATATATATATATATATATATGTATGTATTAAGGATAGTTTTGGCTTCAGAAGTGATGTATTCTCTCGTCATATTTCCAGACGAGATTTTCTCCCATGGTTCGGATCCGTTTTCCTATATCCATTAGTTGTTCTCCATAGTGGCGAAGTTCTGCCACATTCTCGGGACTCATTAAGGGATATACGGTGGTGCAGGTTGATAGTTTGGGTAAAACGAAAGGGGTTGTTCATTAGGTTTTGAAACGCCGGGTCATTGGTCCAATATTCTTCAACTGGGTTTAGAAGTGGTTGTTGTGGCATGATTGGTTCATGGTTCATGGTTTCTGGGTTCACTGATATTGGTGAGCATGAGGGCATATTAAGGTTTATCTCATCAGTTATTAGCCTGAATACATCACAGTTGGCAAGGTGACGATCCAGTTCTTCCCATGATAGAGGAATGGGTACTGGGATTGAGCTTTTTCCAATTGGTTTTGTTTTTGTTGCTATTGGTTTCTTTTTCTTTCTTTTCTACTTCTCTTTTTAGGGGGTGCTTTATCTAATGGTTGAGCTTGGAATATCATAGGTTCGTCATTCTCTGTTTCATATCTGGATTGTGCACCGGCTTGATCTTCAGTAATTTCCATATTTTATTTGTGAAAAGATATGTTTTGGAAAGCTTTAGACAGCTCTCGCTCATACTGTTAGCCAAAAAAAATAAAACAACAAACTTCGAAAATCGTATATAAAACATTTGGTTAGCATCACAATGATCACCGCGCATGCTAGCTGTGCAAAACCAATGATAATGGCCCCAATTTTGCCGCTTTGGGTTAACCCTGTGCAAAACCAGTGATAATGGCCCCAATTTTGCCACTGAAGAACTACAATGGTGGATGAAAGAAATGCATATCGAACATGTGTTCACCTCGGTGGCGCATCCCCAAGGGAATGGCCAGGTGGAAAGCATAAACAAGCGTATCGTCGAAGGGATCAAGACGAGATTGGGGACGGCTAGGAAAGGCTGGGTAGATGAGTTGCCAAGTATCCTTTGGGCTTATCGAACCATGCCAAAAACCAGCACTAGCGGAACTCCATTCAACCTGGTGTATGGGATGGAGGTTATGATTCCCGCGGAAATAGGCCTCCCATCACCGCGCATGCTAGCTGTGCAAAACCTGAATGATGAAGACGAGCGCAGAGTCGACTTGGAACTCTTGGAAGAAAGGCGTGAAAACGCAGCAATCAATGAAGTAAAGTACAAGTCCAAGCTTTAGAAATACTACAATGCGCGAGTCCGCATATGTACCTACCTACCTAGCGATTTCATTTTGAGAGACAACGAATTGTCCAACACTGAAAGTCCAGGAAAACTCCTGCCCAAGTGGGAAGTCCCTTACTTTGAAGTCCTAGGAAAGGGTGCATGCATACTCAAACGCTTGGACGACATAAACATTCCTAGGACCTGGAATGCATAACAGCTACGGCGGTGTTACATGCAAACTAGCAAAAATTATGATCTAATTGTCTATTCTGTACATGGCTCTTACGCCTTATTGTTAATTAAGACAGTGGATACATGATTTTCTTTATCTAGATGTTTTGTTACAAATGCGCGAAACCACTTTGGGTATACGCGAAAACACCATGGTACAACATGACTCATGAACAAAATTCACTACCTACTTTATGCGCATGGGTTTGCGACGTTCATACACGAGTTCATTACCAGTTTTATTCACTCTACCAACACAAAGTTGCTATCTTCACGAAAATATTGTAACTTCAAAGAAAACATTCATTTCATAAAAAGATATGTACATACATCAAGCGCAGTGGCTATTAGATCCTAACCTATCCCTCGCTCTCTTCAACCTCAGCCACATCTTGGAATATGTCTTTCAAGCGATCAACATAATCATCAGGCTGGAGCCCTCGCTCACTAGATCTATTGCCGGAAGTTGAAGACGGTCATACTCTCGCTTTGCATGGGAGAAGGCAGCTTCAGTATCGACCCCACGAGTGGACGCGCGGCTAGTATCCCATTAAACGTCCAACGCATGAGTGACATGGTGTGCACACTCAGCGTAGCCTTATGCATATCCATCATGGCGCGCAGTGATCATCAGCAAAGGCCAGAAGGGCACTGACTGGGGACTGAGAAGGTGGACGAAAGTAAACAAGCAAAGGCCAGAAGGGGGCTGTTCCCCTGCTTGCTTACCGGACAAGAAGGATTAGACTTTATACCACTAATGGACTATAGCGAATAGAGAGAAAGAAACCTAAGTCACTATTATGTTGCGAACCTCGTGCGCTACCAGTGACTGGCTAAAAAACAGATAGAACACTCTTTCATACTCCAGGCAAGCAGTACGGTATGGATACGGACTCTAACTCCAGCCCTCGCATAGAGTAAGGATTCAGGGCTTTAAAACACTCTGGAGGTGTATGGTCCCAAAAACTCTTCGCCTGCGCAAGGAACCATACCCTCAATGACAACATACCACAAGAATAACCTTGCGCTCAATACGCAATGTGCGCCATTCTAGAAACCAGCAGGTTGCCTAAATAACCGTGCGCACAACGCGCAACATATTGCAATCTTGATACTAGCAGGTCGCACAACGAACCTTGCGCACACTGCGCTACGCCAAGTTAGACCAGGAAATGCAGGTCGCACAACGAACCTCGCGCACACTTCGCAACGGCAAGTTAGACCTGGAAGCGCAGGACCTTGACCCTTCGCGGATCAAACAACCCTTTAGCCATGAAGTCCTACAACCTTGCACAAGGCCAAGACTAACATGAGAGCAACTCATAGTCTTGAGAAAAGGACTAAATCCCTACAACTCCGCGCTAGCCAGAAAGTGCTGATAAAGCCACCCGGAAAGGAGAAGCGCAAAGAGGCGTTGACCAAATACAAGGGTACAAAGTACAGAGCTGTGACCCAATAGCCGCTCGTCAGGTTGCCTCAGATTGTGTCGCATGAACAGTAATGCAGAAGAAAGACTGTAGGCAAGGATGTACACGTGGCACCAACCAAACTCACGCCATCGACTGTCACACGATCTCCACTATCGGCTGATTACAGGTCTGACACCAGGGACAACTGCCATGACACGTGGCTCCACTCACCATGCGCCAAGCGCACCTCCTGCCAAAGACCGTTAATGGTCGATGCAGAGGAGACAGAACAGATATATCCCTCGCCGTCGGGCCTGGTCCCAAGGCCCATCAGCCCATCTCTTACACACTTATCGTCGGCTATAAAATAAGGATTAGACCACAAGGTAAAGCACTTGTGATGATACACTACCATACACTACTTACTTGCTTATTACTTTGTAATCCCAAAATACTTATTCTCACGCCGGAGTGTGGTCACTTTGAAAACCCTCCCCCTTTCTCCCATGACGAGGCTAATGGTATTGCTAGTTTTGCAGATAGCTTGAAGTGAGATCACTCGGAAGAGCAAACGAGAGACAACCTTTTATGCAGAAGCGTTGAGCGTTAACCCAAATATCCCCGGATATTCCTCGTGGTTAACCAATGTTTCTTCATTGGAACCATCCGGTTTTAACTCACTCTTACATCCGTTTCTCGTTTCATTTTTTTCTCAAACCTCACTTTCAAATGGCTGAATTCCCATCAAACACACCACGAGGTCCTCGGGCTGAGGGTAAGAACCCAGTTCATGCCTCTCGACCCGACGGACAAGTGGAAGAAGGTTCTTCCGGAAATGCCAGTGTTCACCACGCCTCAGGTCGTAGGGACATCCTGGTAACCCCCGGAGTTCAAATGGAAACTCCCTGTGTACCAATCACATCTATTTTACCTCAGGTGAAACTCCGATGTGTTGGTACATCAAATCTCAAACGGCCCTCAATGTCGTATATGCGCAACTCTGTGCGTAAACTAATGCATCCGTTGCGCCGGCGCAGCCACCCACTACTCATGTGCATGCTTCACCTACACCACGAGTACTTAGTTATGACTCGTCAGCTGGAGCAAGTGTTCCATCACACATCCGTACCAGGGAAACGAAGTATTCTCAATCGCTGCCAAAATATGAGTCCAACGCACATAGGCGAGTGTACATCCACTCACGGTTAGGCTCGCGTCCTCTAGAGAGGCGGGACACCCAGCATGAGGAGGATAGAACATATGTGCGAGGGTGACAGCGTCAGTGTGTTTCACCGGCTACCCAAAGATCACGCTGCTTACAAGTTTGCGCCATGGGCTGTATACAACCCGGAGGAGGAGTACAACTACAATCTAATCTACGGGCCGGCTGAAGTAGCCGAACACTCAAAGTTTAGCAAGGAGATTGTGCTCGCTCCACTGGAGCGGGAGAAACTACCCTCCAATGTTAGTAAGTTTAATATGTTGACAGACCCAGACGACCACATGCGCCTGTTCACGGGCGTAGGTCTAATCGGAGGTTGGACGCTACCCATGTGGTGTCACTTGTTTGTTCAAAATCTTACAGGTGTTGCGCGCCTATGGTTTGACACCTTACCCACTGGTAAGCTTACGTCATGGAATGATCTCAAAGACAAGTTCCTGACTCATTTCAACCAACAACGGCGGTACGTCAGAGATTCCTCTGACGTCATGAACATTTGGCGGCATGATGATGAAAGCCTTGAAGATTACATCACTCGCTACAATAAAGAGGTGTTGGAGATTGGAGATGTGCACGAAGACTTGATTCACGCACAATTTAACTACACTTTCTGCTGCGACGAGATGATCAAAGTCTTGTCAGGAACTACTGCCCTCCCGAAAAGCTGGGAGAAACTAATGATGGCAGCAAAGGTTTATGCGCAGACGGAGCACAACCTAAACTCCAGCAGACCTCCCCTAGCCCAATACCGTCAGCAAGACTTGAGTAGGAGTTTTGCGAAGAAGAATAAGAAGAGTTGGAGGGAATCCAACCAAAGCCCCTCCTACTCACCAGTCAACGCACGTGCGACGATTAATAAGATTGCTACCCAAAGAGCAACCAAGCAAGATTATCGGGATCATCAGTGGACGCCACTGATAAAGAGCCCGGCGGAGGTGCTCAGCACAGAAGATCACCAGTTCAAACAGCCACCGTCGATGCGCAACAAAAAAGGTCAAGACCCTAACCTTTTTGCGATTATCACAAAGATATAGGGTATACAACTGACAACTGCATCTCCTTGCGTACTGAGTCAAAAAGGCGCTGAAAAGTGGGAAGCTCACCCACTTACTTCAAAACGTGCGCAAGGAGGTGCGCCAGATTACTCATGGCGAAGAAGGCCCGAGTAACAAGAAGATGAAAGCATTTGTTCATATGATTCAAGGTCGCCCATCACGCAAGCTTGGCCATCAGGAGAGTTGTACGCCACACTAGCGCGAAGAACAGGTCATCTTCCCCATAGTTCTCGGGGGCCCGCAAGAGGAACGTCCAGTCGTGATAACTGGCATCTTTGGCCATTATCGCACCGACTACATGTTCATAGACCCGAGAAACTCTATGGACATCATATATGAACAATGCTTCCAACAATTGGACCTAGAAGACAAGGCGCGCTTGGAGCCGGTCGACTTCCCACTAACTGGTTTTTACAATGAAGCCGTCTTTCCACTGGTCAAATCTCATTCCCGGTAACTCTTTTCGATGGGCGAAACTCGCGCACGGTCTCAGTCAACTTCATGGTCAAGCCTGCTACACGGCGCCATGACGTGTTGCTAGGCCGGCGAACCCAAAGAGAGTTCAGCATGATCACCTCCACTCCTCATGCCGCCTGCAGGTTTCCAATAGAAACCGGGGTGGCCATCATGTACGCGAGGAAGGAGATCATGTCCATCGACGAGGAACCACCGGTGAAGGTACCGAAGTCATCATCCAATGGCGATCCAGAGAAATGGATACTCAACAGCAAGTACCCTTAACAAACGGTGTTGCTATGACCCGCCATGACCCCCGCAGTCAAGGTGCGGCTAAAACAAATCCTGTTCCGCAATGTAGATATTTTTCGCTTGGTCGCCAGCGGATATGACAGAGGTACCAAGGGAAATTGCATAGCACACACTGCACACATTCCCTTCAGTAGAGCCTATTGTTTAGAAAAAGCACAGTTTTGGTCCTGAAAAAACTCCGTGCAATGAACGAGCAAGTTCCAGGGCTCCTCCAAGCCGGCATCATCAGAGAGGTTCGCTATCTGACATGGGTAGCCAATCTAGTCATGGTCTAGAAGCACAATGGCGGTTGGCGTATGTGTGTCGATTTCAAAAATCTGAACAAGGCATGTCCCAAGGACTGCTACTCTTTACCCGAAATCGACAAAAAAGGTGGACTCCCTCGCTTCATTCAGGTGGAAATGCTTTCTTGACTACTACAAAGTCTACCACCAGACATAAATAAAGAAAGAGGACAAAGACAAAACCGCATTCCACACTAACAAGGGAATCTTTTGCTACACAAAGATGCCCTTCAAATTGCGCAACGTAGGAGCCACCTACCAGCGTTTGATGGACCATGTCTTCAGAGACGACATTGGTGAAACCGTAGATGCGTACATTGATGACCTAGTCATCATGAGCATGGATGAAGAGAAGATGCTGAGAAACGTTCAGAAAACGTTTGCATCCTTGCGCTAGGAAAATCTGAAGCTGAACCCAGGAAGTGCTCATTTGGAATGGAAGAAGGCAAATATTTGGGATTCATCATCACGCACGACAGTTTCAAAGTCAATCCTGAGAAAGTGGAAGCGATTCAGTGTATGCCTGCCCCCTCGACCATCAAAAAAGGTGCAACGGTTGGCGGGGCGATTGGCTACGCTGAACAGGTTCTTGGCCAACCACGCAATGAAGTCCTTCCCATTCATCAGCACTTTGAGGAATTGTGTAAACCAGATCAAGTTTCAGTGGACTCTGGATGCGAAGAAAGCCTTCACACAAATGAAGGAGTGCTTGATTCAGCTGCCTATGCTCACGGCACCGCTAAAGAATGAGCCACTGATCCTTTACCTTTCCGCATCAGATATCGCTCTGGGCGCAGTCTCGCTAGTAGAGCGCGCAGGAGTCCAGACTCCAATCTACTATGTCAGCAAAATGCTAACTGACCCGGAGACAAGATATACAATGATGGAAAAGCTTGCACTTGCTTTAGTACACGCATCCCGCAAGTTGCGTCGGTATTTTTCCGGCCATGTGATAACAGTTATCACGAACTATCACTTGGGCTAAATTTTATCCAAACCGGACATATCTGGTCGTCTGGCAAAGTGGGAGATTGAGCTTGGTGGACACAATATCGTGTACAAACCACGCCCAACAATAAAAGGCCAGATATTAGCCGATTTTGTTACAGAAGTACCAAGCAATAAAGCACAAGAGTGTGAAGTTGTACAGAACCCAGCGCCGCTCATAGACGACCGCGCATGGATACTTCACACAGATGGCACATCCAATGATGATGGCGCAGGGGCAGTGTAACATTTGTCAAAAACGGGTTTTCCAAACCCGCTCCGTTTGTAATCGAATTCCAAGTTATAAATGTTTCGTTGCGTATTTATGTCCATTTTAATTTTTAATGATGCATAATTAATAAACAAACTAGAATATAAAAGTTATAATTGATAAAAAGTAAAAATAAAATAATTAAAAAGAAAATTTGGCTGCCGAGACTCGAACCCGGGTCAGCCGGGTTTAATCTCAAAGTCTTATCACACACACATACAACCACTCCGCCACTTGATGTTTTCTGTAAATTCTAGGAAACAATTAATTTTTATAGTCAATCGTAAATCACTCTGGTTACGCCAACTGTAACTGAAATCGGTCACCAAACGTCCAAAATCGTTTGATTGTTCGCGGCTTATCGATTATAACCGATACACCGACACCTCCAATCAATTTAGCTTTGAATGGACTTGATTTCATGTGGGATCGGTTTTATTAACTGAAAAGTCTGCAATTCCTGAATTACTTCAATCATTGTCCCTTCTTGCGACTCAAACACATTTTGCAAACCTTCAATTGCATTTTCGCACAACTTTCAGTTCGCCGGAGAAACTATTTGAACTCGCCGGACTTTCGTCGGAAAACCGTCGTTTCCATCAAATCAGTAAGTCTCTCAATTCTTTTATTATCTATCAGTTGTTAAGCTATTGCTAACTCAAACCCTTCAATCGGAATCAATTTCAGACGTCGATATCAGATAATTCCCTCTCGCCGGAAAACTTCTGAAAATTCTTATCTTCCGCTGTAAAACGGTATAGACATTCAAACCTTCTGATAACTCTTGTTTAGTACTTCAATTCCACAATTAGCTAATCAAAACTGTTAATTTATTCGCTCAGTCGAAATCCGTAAAAACAGAGCCGACGACTTGCCGGAATTTGAGATAAATCGTTCTCCGGTATGTTTACTCCTAAAAATCATCTCTGCCATTTCATTTTAATCTTTTGAATGATTGTCAATCAAATTAAACAAGAAACAATAGAGTAATCGTAGGCTGTAATTCGGTAACGAAGAAGACGAAGTTAGGTTGATTATAAGTTTATTATAATTTGGATATTATCTCGGGTTAGACACACAGTCCAGCGGTGGACTGTGTGCACATACATATCACACGCCACGAGTTCGATCCTTGACACACGTATGCTTTATAATAAAAATGTTTTATTTTTCTAACTGAACCGGATCCTTTTCGCAATTAGATGTTAAGAATAATAAAAATCTGTATATTAACCAAGTTAGACACACAGTCCAGCGGTGGACTGTGTGTAACGATAAATCACAGGTCCCGGGTTCGAGACCTGTTGATGGCACCGGTTCGATGATTTAAAAAATTTTTTGAAAATAAATGAATTTTGAATAAACTGAATTAGTATATAAATATAATTAAAAACAGAATTATTTCGGGTTAGACACGTAGCTCAGTTGGTAGAGCTGCGTGCACACGTACGGGAGGTCTCGGGTTCGAGCCTCACCCAGCGCATACATGCACACAATAGAACCGGTCAAACAGTCAAACGGTCAACGGTCAACGCAAAAGTCAACATCTTTTTATATTTTTATTTATTTAATTTAATTTAAAAATCAATTAAAAATACTTAAAAATAATGTTTTTAAAGATAGGAAATAGCCTTAAACTCACAAAAATATATCTAAAAATCCTATTAAAATTATTAATAAAATCCACTCATTTACTATATCTTCCGTTATTATTTAGGTTAGTTAATCCTCGTTGTTCAATCCTTCAAACTCATGCGCATCTCATCATCTCCAACCGAACGCACCCAATGTGAGTGAATCTCTACAAATTCCTCGTTTTAATCACGTTTTTGGGGCGTATCATGTGTCTTACCATTTATTATATTTAAATCATTGTGCATACATCATATCATGAACAAATGTGTATTCAGCTTGTTTCAACTGTTGTGCGGTTATTGTTTAGATTTAATTTATTATTTTCAGTACATGCAATTTCAAAGGCCGCCGCTCCCCATTACATTATGAGCATTGAGCAGTTCCCCATTACATTATGAGCGTGAACCTGGTGTTGCCAACATACGATCGGCTCCGTTTGATTGAGCCTTGATCGCACAGACATTCATAATAGGCCGTCCGTTCCCCATTACATTATGAGCGTGAACGTGACGTTGCCAACATATACAGTTTCATTCATGTTATATATTCATGCAAGTTCATATGTTATTGTATGTTATTGTATGTTGTAGTTGTGGTTGTTATTGCTATTGTTTGATTATTTACATTTGCTCACTTATGACTATTGCACAATTTTTCCTTGATAAAAATAACAAGAAATCAATAATAAATGTTTATCTAACAAGGTTCACTCGCCAACTTATGTTGACCCAAAAACCCCCATTTTTACACATGATACAGGTGAACCAGCTGCAGCAAGAAACACATAGGATTGGCTTAGAAGAATAAACTGGTTTAGAGCTTGGATTGTTTAGTTGGTTATTTTTCTTTGTATTTGTATGGACATGTTTGGATTATTGAGAATGTAATTTTGACTTCAATAAATATGAAACATATTAGTAAATATCATGAGCTTTGGTGATAACCTAATTATGCCCCGACTCTTATTCTGCTGCGGGTCGGGGTGTGACAGATTGGTATCAGAGCCATGACTATAGGGATGTAGGATAGGTTATTAGACCCTTAGAGCCTATACTATAGTTGATTAGAAATTTTTAAGATTTTTGTGTGTTACATGCAAAATTCATGATGTTTATATGTTTTATGTTTAATG
Organism: Scalesia atractyloides; assembly: GCA_947069175.1. Taxonomy (NCBI): domain Eukaryota; kingdom Viridiplantae; phylum Streptophyta; class Magnoliopsida; order Asterales; family Asteraceae; genus Scalesia; species Scalesia atractyloides. Next base: position 17,902,751 of record CAMTDV010000116.1, on the reverse strand, counting down.
TTACATTCAATGTTATGCAAGCATGTTCATAAGTACATATTAGTATATAATGCCTATCATGAATCATATTCTCTTAACATATCATATCAATGAAAGCACACATCACATCATTTTCATGATTAATGATTTTTGTATTTTCAAATCACATCAAAGTGAGTTCTCATGACGGGCATGTAGTAACTGGAAGGGTACAAGTACCGGTAGTCGGAACGTCCTGTCTAGGCTGGCATTCGTATAAATCCAAAATAAAGGACCAGTTTGCCTACCTGGGGACTAACGATGAGAGTACGAAGTACCTATTAGGCCAAAGCATGTTATACCAAACGTCGTGTGAGCTAACCCCACTTTGAGTTGTCATTGTGTCTACACCTGGACACATTCCGACCATACATCTCGTAAACATATTTCGTGGTTTTCATTCGGGTGATGCGAGTGTTAAATCGCCAATACTAATGTGAATCCTACCAAGCCAATAGACATGGGGGCCCACATGACTATACAGGTGAAGGTATGGGGGACATTTGAGGCCCAACATGAGCAACCCAAGACATCCTATGGATGTAGTTGCATTATTGATATTTATGTTATTTTCATTTTCTTTAAGACACATGACACCTAAAAGACTCCATAAACTCACAATCTTCTTATGTATGTTCCAGTAGATGTCGGCTAGACAACAACGAGGGGGTAAAAGATCAGGAAGGTCTCACGAACGCTTGGCCACTCAAATCGCAAAACAAATGGCCGCGGTGCTTCCTGACATTGTGGTTCAAGTACAACAAGCTCTCGCCACGAATCCCACTAATCCTCCCCAGCAAGAAAACCAGGACATCGGCAACCCGCCTACCAAAAAGTGCTCATATAAACATTTCAAGTCTTGCGATCCTCCTAAATTTGAAGGGACCGAAGGTGTCACTGCTCTCCTCCACTTGTTTGAGGAAATGGAAAACACCTTCCTCAACTGCGATTGTCCCGATGATCGCAAGGTACGATACGCGACCGGGAGACTATTTGGGGTAGCTCTTACCTGGTGGAATACTGAAAAGGGTAAGAAGGGAATCGAAGATGCTATGGCTTTAACGTGGGAGGAGTTAAGGGAAATCATGACGAGGCGGTTCTGTCCTAGGAGTGAAATTAAAAAGTTGGAGGACGAATTTCATTCTTTGAAGAAAAAGGAGGGAGATCATACTTCCTACAACAAGAGGTTTTTAGAGTTGAACCAAATGGTCCCTAACTTGTTCACCCCAGTTTACCGCTTAATCGAGCATTATATTCGAGGTCTTCCCTCGAAAATTCAAGATTCAGTTCTCAACACTTCACCAGCAACACTTGAAGCTGCTATGGAACTAGCTACTGAACTGACCGAGAATCGAATTCGCAACGGTAAGTTTAAAGAGGAGAAAAAGAAAGCCCCCGTTGAGGGCCAAACTTCAAACCATTCCACCTCCTCCTCTAAGTTTGCTAACAAGAGGAAACGTAACACCAGAAACTTCGCTGTCACACAAACCAATTTCCCTATCCCTGCTGCACCCATTACCCAAGTTGCCCCCTCACCTACACCATACAAAAGGCCATACTCTGGCCCATTACCAAAATGCAACCGTTGCCAATACCACCACTTTCCTGATCATCCCTGCCAACATTGCACCGGCTGTGGTCGCGCAGGTCATACTGTTCAAACCTGTCGCATACCTCAGCGAACGAACCGCCACCAGCCTTCAACCCAAACCCACCAACAAATAATGGGTCAAGCCCAACAACCCCTACTACTACCACCTACCCAACATTTAGCCCAATCATACTACCAACCCAACTATCCTCTGGTACAACCTATGCGGGCTTGCTACAATTGTGGAGACCCAAGCCACTTTAGAAACACTTGTCCACGGTTGGTGAACATTATTCATGCTCAAGCCCAAGCCAATCCGGTGAATCAAGCTAACCAAGCTCCTCCACCTGCAAGAGGAAGAACCTTCAACATCAACGCTAATCAGGCTAGAGCTGACATCAATGTGGTTAACGGTACGTTTCTTATCAACGGTAGTTATGCATCCATGTTGTTTGATACTGGGGCGGATAAAAGTTTTGTGTCTTTAGAGTTTGAACCCATCCTAAACCAAATTCGTGATAAGCTCATGGAATCCATAACAGTAGAAGTTGCTGACGGAAAACCGGTCTCATTAAACTCTATTATACGCAACTGTACTCTCACCTTAAACGACCACGATTTTCCAGTTGACCTCATTCCTATGAAGTTGGGAAGCTTTGATATTATAATTGGTATGGACTGGCTCAGCCAACATCAGGCTGAAGTTGTATGCCGCGAGAAGTTTATACGCATTCCTCTTCCAAATGGCCAAACTCTACGAATCTTTGGAGAAACCCCATCGAAAGGGCTCAGATTAATGTCCTGTCTTCAAGCTCAAAAATATCTTCGCAAGAATTATGTCGCATTTTTAACTCATGTCGTCAAAAAGGGAACCATGGAGAAGAAACTTGAAGACATCCCAGTAGTAAAAGATTTCCCGCAAGTTTTTCTTGACGACATTTCAGGACTTCCTCCAGTAAGAGAAGTCGAATTCCGCATTGATCTTATACCTGGTGCTACACCAGTTGCAAAGTCTCCTTATAGGTTAGCCCCCTCTGAAATGCAAGAGCTAGCCAGTCAATTGCAAGAGTTGACTGACAAAGGATTCATACGTCCTAGCTCCTCGCCTTGGGGTGCACCTGTCCTTTTTGTGAAGAAGAAAGATGGATCGTTTCGCATGTGCATCGACTACAGAGAACTCAACAAGTTAACAATCAAGAATCGCTATCCATTACCTCGCATTGATGATCTTCTTGACCAACTTCAAGGCGCCAGCTGTTTTTCAAAAATCGACCTTCGTTCTGGTTATCATCAACTCAGAGTACATGAAGAAGACGTCCCAAAGACCGCTTTCCGAACTCGTTATGGTCATTATGAATTCATGGTCATGCCATTTGGTTTAACCAACGCTCCAGCTATCTTCATGGATCTAATGAACAGAGTCTGCAAACCCTATCTCGATCGTTTTGTTATAGTCTTCCTCGACGACATCCTCATTTATTCAAAGTCTAAGTCTGATCATGAGCGACACCTTCGACTCATCCTTACACTTCTAGAGAATGAAAAGCTTTACGCCAAATTCTCCAAATGCGAATTCTGGTTAAAAGAGGTACAATTCCTTGGACATATAGTCAATGATAAGGGAATACATGTCGACCCCTCAAAAATCAAAGCGGTACAAGAATGGCAAGCGCCACGTACACCAACTGAAGTAAGATCATTCCTTGGTTTGGATGGTTATTATCGCCATTTCATTTCAAACTTCTCTCGCATTGCTGTGCCACTCACGGCTTTAACTCATAAGGGAAAACCCTTCATATGGGGACCCAAACAAGAAGAAGCCTTCCAAACCCTTAAACAAAAACTCTGTGATGCACCAATCCTCACTCTTCCTGAAGGTTGTGATGACTTCGTGGTTTATTGCGACGCGTCAGGACAAGGACTAGGCTGTGTTCTAATGCAAAGAGGAAATGTTATAGCTTATGCTTCGAGACAACTCAAGACTCATGAGAAGAACTACACCACCCATGACCTAGAACTTGGAGCTGTTGTGTTCGCTCTTAAGATATGGAGACATTATCTCTACAGTACTAAGTGTGAAATATACACTAACCACAAGAGTCTTCAACATATCTTCAATCAAAAGGAGTTAAACATGAGGCAACGAAGATGGGTCGAACTTCTAAATGACTACGACTGTGAAATTCGGTACCACCCTGGCAAAGCAAATGTGGTGGCTGATTCACTCAGTCGAAAGGGTTATGCGAACTCCATTCGTCTTCTATGTTCGCAAATCATAACTGACATTAAAGATCAAATTCGAGAAGCCCAACATGTTTCAGTAACGGAGGATGATGTACGAAAGGAGCTGTCCTGTGGAGCTGAACTTAAAATTGAAACTAAATCTGACGGTATTCTGTACTATCTAGATCGCATATGGATTCCTGACCACAACAACCTTCGTGAATTTCTTATGAATGAGGCTCACAAAACACGATACTCTATACACCCAGGAGCCGATAAGATGTATCAAGACCTTCGATACACCTATTGGTAGCCTGGAATGAAAAAGGATATTGCTGTTTTTGTTTCCAAGTGCCTTACATGTTCCAAGGTGAAAGTTGAACACCAAAGACCCTCAGGACTTCTGGTCCAACCTGAAATACCTGTATGGAAGTGGGAAAACATAACCATGGACTTCATTACCGGGTTACCTCGCACTTCTGGTGGGTATGACACTATATGGGTAATCATTGATCGACTTACAAAATCAGCTCACTTTATTCCTATCCGCGAAGATTTCAAGAACGAAAAGCTAGCTCGTATTTATATCAGCGAAATCGTAAGCCGACATGGTGTACCGTTAAGCATTATTTCAGATCGTGATGGTCGTTTCACTTCACGAACATGGCAAGCAGTACAAGCCGCTTTGGGTACGCGATTAGATCTCAGTACCGCTTATCATCCTCAAACTGATGGACAATCTGAACGCACCATTCAAACTCTTGAAGATATGCTTCGAGCATGTGTCATAGACTTCAAGGGAAATTGGGACGCTCATCTACCATTAGTTGAATTTTCGTACAACAACAGCTATCATTCAAGCATCGGCATAGCACCTTTTGAAGCTTTATATGGTCGTAAGTACCGATCTCCAGTATGTTGGCACGAAATTGGGGAAGCTCAAATCATCGGTCCAGAATTGATTCAAGAAACCACAGACAAGATCCATCAAATTCGAAACAATCTTCTAGCGGCTCAAAGTCGTCAAAAGAGTTATGCAAATAAACGACAGAAGCCTTTGGAGTTTAACATTGGTGATCATGTACTTTTAAAAGTATCACCGTGGAAGGGAGTAGTTCGTTTTGGTCAAAAAGGCAAGCTAGCACCATGCTACGTAGGACCTTTCAAGATACTCGAAAGAGTAGGACCTGTAGCATACAAGCTTGATCTACCAGAAGAACTCAACAGGATTCATCCCACATTCCACGTATCAAATTTGAAGAAGTGCCTCGCTGATGAGAACCTCCATATTCCTCTGGAAGATATTCAGATTGATGAATCCATGCATTTTATTGAAAGACCAGTAGAGATCATGGACTTCGGAGAAAAACGTCTACGACGAAGTCGCATTCCAATTGTTAGGGTACGCTGGGAGTCGAAACGGGGACCTGAGTTTACTTGGGAACGTGAAGACTCAATGCGCGAAAAATACCCGCATCTTTTTCCTACTACTACTTAAATTTCGGGACGAAATTCCTAAAAGTAGGGGATACTGTAACATTTGTCAAAAACGGGTTTTCCAAACCCGCTCCGTTTGTAATCGAATACCAAGTTATAAATGTTTCGTTGCGTATTTATGTCCATTTTAATTTTTAATGATGCATAATTAATAAACAAACTAGAATATAAAAGTTATAATTGATAAAAAGTAAAATTAAAATAATTAAAAAGAAAATTTGGCTGCCGGGACTCGAACCCGGGTCAGCCGGGTTTAATCTCAAAGTCTTATCACACACACATACAACCACTCCGCCACTTGATGTTTTCTGTAAATTCTAGGAAACAATTAAATTTTATAGTCAATCGTAAATCACTCTGGTTACGCCAACTGTAACTGAAATCGGTCACCAAACGTCCAAAAACGTTTGATTGTTCGCGGTTTATCGATTATAACCGATACACCGACACCTCCAATCAATTTAGCTTTGAATGGACTTGATTTCATGTGGGATCGGTTTTATTAACTGAAAAGTCTACAATTCCTGAATTACTTCAATCATTGTCCCTTCTCGCGACTCAAACACATTCTGCAAACCTTCAATTGCATTTTCGCACAACTTTCAGTTCGCCGGAGAAGCTATTTGAACTCGCCGGACTTTCGCCGGAAAACCGTATTTTCCATCAAATCAGTAAGTCTCTCAATTCTTTCATTATCTATCAGTTGTTAAGCTATTGCTAACTCAAACCCTTCAATCGGAATCAATTTCAGACGTCGATATCAGATAATTCCCTCTCGCCGGAAAACTTCTGAAAATTCTTATCTTCCGCTGTAAACGGTATAGACATTCAAACCTTCTGATAACTCTTTTTTAGTACTTCAATTCAACAATTAGCTAATCAAAACTGTTAATTTATTCGCTCAGTCGAAATCCGTAAAAACAGAGCCGACGACTTGCCGGAATTCTGAGATAAATCGTTCTCCGGTATGTTTACTCCTAAAAATCGTCTCTTCCATTTCATTTTAATCTTTTGAATGATTGTCAATCAAATTAAACAAGAAACAATAGAGTAATCGTAGGCTGTAATTCGATAACGAAGAAGACGAAGTTAGGTTGATTATAAGTTTATTATAATTTGGATATTATCTCGGGTTAGACACACAGTACAGTGGTGGACTGTGTGCACATACATATCACACGCCGCGAGTTCGATCCTTGACACAGGTATGCTTTATAATAAAAATGTTTTATTTTTCTAACTGAACCGGATCCTTTTCGCAATTAGATGTTAAGTATAATAAAAATCTGTATATTAACTAAGTTAGACACACAGTCCAGCGGTGGACTGTGTGTAACGATAAATCACAGGTCCCGGGTTCGAGACATGTTGACGGCATCGGTTCGATGATTTAAAACATTTTTGAAAATAAATGAATTTTGAATAAACTGAATTAGTATATAAATATAATTAAAAACAGAATTATTTCGGGTTAGACACGTAGCTCAGTTGGTAGAGCTGCGTGCACGCGTACAGGAGGTCTCGGGTTCGAGCCTCACCCAGCGCATACATGCACACAATAGAACCGGTCAAACAGTCAAAACGGTCAACGGTCAACGGTCAACGCAAAAGTCAACATATTTTTATATTTTTATTTATTTAATTTAATTTAAAAATCAATTAAAAATACTTAAAAATAATGTTTTTAAAGATAGGAAATAGCCTTAAACTCACAAAAATATATCTAAAAATCCTATTAAAATTATTAATAAAATCCACTCATTTACTATATCTTCCGTTATTATTTAGGTTAGTTAATCCTCGTTGTTCAATCCTTCAAACTCGTGCGCATCTCATCATCTCCAACCGAACGCACCCAATGTGAGTGAATCTCTACAAATTCCCCGTTTTAATCACGTTTTTGGGGCGTATCATGTGTCTTACCATTTATTATATTTAAATCATTGTGCATACATCATATCATGAACAAATGTGTATTCAGCTTGTTTCAACTGTTGTGCGGTTATTGTTTAGATTTAATTTATTATTTTTAGTACATGCAATTTCAAAGGCCGCCGCTCCCCATTACATTATGAGCGTTGAGCAGTTCCCCATTACATTATGAGCGTGAACCTGGCGTTGCCAACATACGATCGGCTCCGTTTGATTGAGCCTTGATCGCACAGACATTCATCATAGGCCGTCCGTTCCCCATTACATTATGAGCGTGAACGTGACGTTGCCAACATATATAGTTTCAGTCATGTTATATATTCATGCAAGTTCATATGTTATTGTATGTTATTGTATGTTGTAGTTGTGGTTGTTATTGCTATTGTTTGATTATTTACATTTGCTCACTTATGACTATTGCACAATTTTTCCTTGATAAAAATAACAAGAAATCAATAATAAATGTTTATCTAACAAGGTTCACTCGCCAACTTATGTTGACCCAAAAACCCCCATTTTTACACATGATACAGGTGAACCAGCTGCAGCAAGAAACACATAGGATTGGCTTAGAAGAATAAACTGGTTTAGAGCTTGGATTGTTTAGTTGGTTATTTTTCTTTGTATTTGTATGGACATGTTTGGATTATTGAGAATGTAATTTTGACTTTAATAAATATGAAACATATTAGTAAATATCATGAGCTTTGGTGATAACCCAATTATGCCCCGACTCTTATTCCACTTCGGGTCGGGGTGTGACAGGCAGGTCTTCGTCTAATAAGCCCCGATAACCAAGAGTTCACCTACGCCATCAGGTTAGACTTCAAAAGCACGAATAATGAAGCTGAGTATGAAGTGTTTCTAGTAGGCCTTCGGTTTGCCATCAAAATGGGAGCCAAGAATTTGGAAGCACACGTCGATTCCCTTTTGGTCGCAGGACAGATCAATGGCCTGTATGACGCAAAGGGCGAAACGATGGTCCTGTATCTTGAACAGGCGCAAGCCTTAATAACCAAATTTCAAAGTTTCAAAATAACCCATACTAACCGAAGCGAGAATAAACATGCCGACACGCTCAGCAAAATGGCTGCTACAAGCTTCAAGCACCTCGTGTGAGAAGTGCGCATCTAGATGCTCAAGAACTCTTCTATTCAGTTACGTCAAGTAAACGTTATCGAAATGGGAAATCCTTCCTAGATGTCTCCCATAATCATGTTCTTGCAGTCTGGGATCCTCCCAGAAAACAAGGCGGAAGCAAGAAAGGTCAAGAACAAGGCACTTAACTACGAAATGGCGGACGGTATCCTTTACTGGAAGTCATTCCTTGGACCACTTCTCCGCTGCGTTGACCAGCAAGACGCGCAATACTTGATCCGCGAAATACATGCAGGGTTATGCGGCATTCACGCCGGTCGACGCATGGTCGTCGCAAAAATCATGAACCCCGGCTACTATTGGCCTGGCATGCACTAAGGCGCAGTCGAAATGCTGCGGAAATGTACATCCTGCCAGAGACACGCGCCGAAGACATTGCACCCCAAGAATCCCTTGATCCCAGTGACAACAACATGGCCCTTCCAACAATGGGCAATCGATATGGTGGGACCTTTCCAAGATGCCCCAGGCGTTGTGAAGTTCATAATCGTAGCCGTCGATTACTTCACCAAGTGGCTAGAAGCAAAGCCCCTTGCATCCACCACAGCAACTGTAGTGCGCAAATTCATTTGGGAGCATATCGTTTGCCGCTTTGGGTTAACCCTGCGCATAGTCAGTGATAATAGCCCTAATTTTGCCGCTGAAGAACTACAATGGTGGATGAAAGAAATGCATATCGAACATGTGTTCACCTCAGTCGCGCATCCCCAAGGGAATGGCCAGGTGGAAAGCATAAAGAAGAGTATCGTCGAAGGGATCAAGACGAGATTGGGGACGGCTAGGAGAGGCTGGGTAGATGAATTTCTGAGTATCCTTTGGGCTCATCGAACCATGCCAAAAACCATCACCGTCGCAACTCCATTCAGCTTGGTGTATGGGATGGAGGCTGTGATTACCGCGGAAAGAGGCCTCCCATCACCGTGCATGCTAGATGTGCAAAACCAGAATAATGAAGACGAGCGCAAACTCGACTTGGACCTCTTGGAAGAAAGACGTGAAAACGCCGCAATCAATGAAGCAAAGTACAAGTCCAAGCTTGAGAAATATTACAACGCGCAAGTCCGCATATGTACCTTCCTACCTGGCGATTTCATTGTGAGAGACAACCAAGTGGGAAGGCCCTTACATTATCTATGAAGTCCTAGGAAAGGGTCATACATCCTCAAACGTTTGGACGACACAAACATTCCTAGGACCTGGAATGGGAAACAGCTACGGCGGTGCAACATGTAAACTAGCAAAAATTATGATCTAATTGCCTATTATGTACATGGCTCTTACGCCTAATTGTTAATAAAGTCAGTGGATACAGGATTTTCTTTATCTAGATGTTATGTTACAAATTCGCGAAAACACCATGGTACAATATTACTCATGAACAAAATTCACTACCTACTTTATGTGCATGGGTTTGCGACGTTCATACACGAGTTCATTACCAGTTTTATTCGCTCTACCTACACAAAGTTGTTATCTTCACGCAAATATTGTAACTTCAAAGAAAACATTCATTTCATAAAAAGATATGTACATACATCAAGCGTAGTGTGCAATTACATTCAAGATATTACAATCAACATCCTACAAACATCCTACCCTATCCCTCGCTCTCTTCAACCTCGGCCACATCTTGGAATATGTCTTTCAAGCGATCAACGTAGTCATCATGCTGGAGCGCCTTGCTCACTAGATCCATCGCTGGAAATTGAAGACGGTCATACTCTCGCTTTGCCTAGGAGACGGCAGCTTCAGTATCGACCCCACGAGTGGACGGGTGGCTAGTATCCATTGAACGTCCAACGCATGACTGGCATGGTGTGCACACTCAGCATAGCCTTGCGCATATCTATCATGGCGTGCAGTGACCATCAGCTTGGCCACTGCGATGTCCAACTCTACCGAGTTTAGGATAGAGTTTGTGATCTGCAAAAGAAGCAAAACAGGTTGCGAATCAAGAGAAAGTGATCAAAATAACAACGGAGAACTTACATTGATAACTCCAAGTTGTTGCATCCACAGCATGTTGTTTGTCAGCGACTCCACCAGAGACTCCGAGATGGCGCAGGCGGTTTCAGAATCTTCTAATTATTTGATTAGCGAAAAATACAAGTGAGTTCATTCAAATTTGTAAAAAAACACATTCTTATAATTATAGCAGATGTCAGGCGGTTTGGTTTCGCCTTAAAAAGTCATTCGACTTAACTAAGGCGACCAGCCACAACAAGGAAAGAGAGGCTCGTTCCATGTTAATGTTAGCAGCTCGTCTTTTTTCTATTTTGACCAACCGGTCTAATGCGATGTTCAGGTCTTTGTGTGCGTTAGGCCAAGCTAAAAACAAGATATGATTCAGCAGGTGCCACACTGCCTTATGCATCAGCGGCATATTCGCTCTAGACGAGTCAAGATGTACCCCCGTGAAACCGTCTAAGTAGAACTTCCAAGAATTTGGAGATCAAACTATGATTCGAGTGAATTTGGAGGAAAAAGTCCTGTGGCACCGACTGGGGACTGAGAAGGTGATCGAAAGTAAACAAGAAAAGGCCAGAAGGGGCCGTTCCCCTGCTTGCTTACCGGACAAGAAGGATTAGACTTTATACCACTAATGGACTTTAGCGAATAGAGAGAAAGAAACCTAAGTCACTATTATATTGCGAACCTTGTGCGCTACCAGTGACTGGCTAAAAAATAGATAGAACTTTCCTACTCCAGGCAAGTAGTACGGTATGGATACGAACTCTCACTCCAGCCCCCGCATGGAGTAAGGATTCAGGGCTTTCAAACACTCTGGAAGGGTATGGTCCCAAAAACTCTACACCTGCGCAAGGAACCATACCCCTCAATGACAACATACCACAAGAATAACCTTGCACCCAATACGCAATGGTGCGCCATTCTTGAAACCAGCAGGTTGCCTAAATAACCTTGTGCGCAACACACAACGGTATTGCAATCTTGATACTAGCATGTCGCACAACGAACCTTGCGCACACTGTGCAACGAAAATTTAGACCTTGAAATGCAGGTCGCACAACAAACCTTGTGCACACTTCACAACGGCAAGTTAGACCTTGAAGCGCTGGACCTTGACCCTACGCGGATCAAACAACCCTCTAGCCGCGAAGTCCTACAACCTTGCACAAGCCTAAGACTAACATGAGAGCAACTCATAGTCTTGAGAAAAGGACTTAATCCCTACAACTCCACGCTGGCCAGAAAGCACTGTTAAAGCCACACGGAAGGGAGAAGCGCAAAGAGGCGTTGACCAAATACAAGGGTACAAAGTGGCAGAGCTGTGACCCAATAGCCGCTCGACAAGTTGTGTCAGACTGCGTCATATGACTAATAATGCAGAAGATAGACTATATGCAAGGACGTACACGTGGCACCAACCAAACTCACGCTAGCGCCTGCCACACGGTCTCCACTATCGGCTGATTACAAGTCTGACACCAGGGACAACTGCCATGACACGTGTCTCCACTCACCATGCGCCAAGCGCACCTCCTGCTAAAGACCATAGATGGACGATGCAGAGGAGACAGATGGGATATCCCTGGTCGTCGGTCCTGGGCCCAAGGCCCATCAGCCCATCTCCTACACACCTATCTTCGGCTATAAAATAAGGATTAGGCCACAAGGTAAAGCACTTGCGCTACCATACGCTACCATACAGTACTTACTTCATTATTACCTTGCAATCCCAAATACTTATTCTCATGCCGGAGTGTGATCACGGAGAAACCCCCCCCCCCCCCTTCTCCCATGACGAGGCTAACACCGTTGTTAGTTTTGCAGATAGCTTGAAGTGAGATCACCCAGAAGAGCAAACGAAAGACAACCTATTGGTGCATTATGTCTATTGCCTACGTTTAGGATGTGTCGATATTGTATATAGGGCTTAAACATCATTTGTATAAATGTTATTAATTGTTTTATATGAGTTGTAATATACTCGTACGAGTGACGCTCTGGTCACTCGTACGAGTCAGTCACTCGCACGACTCAAGTCTCAATTTTACACACACTCCAGTGCGAGTCATGCCGACCTATAAATAGAGGAGTGTTGTGTCAGAGCTAAGTAGTGTTAGTTCATTTGGTACGGCGAAGCCCTGGTGATTTGTTTACTCGCGTCTGTAGTGCACGTCAATTAATCCAATTCAGAGCAGTTAAACAGTAAGATCTTTCTTGTTCGTTTGTCATCCTCTCTAGCAATGAATTCCGCCTCTGCTAGCTGAGTTAGATCAGACCGGTTGCTCATCGGAGGAGTCGATCCCCCGTTCACAAGTTGTATCAGAGCCTTGAGGCCTGATCTGCTGACAAACGTCAAGTTCTGCAGGCTACCAACGGTTTCAGATCAGATTCACTGTTGCAGCTTTCTACTTCTACATTTCTACCAAACTGATCTCGGATTTAGACGAAATTATGGACAAATTGGACTAGGATTCTAGGAATTCATGTTAAAATATATTCTAATCAATCCTTAACAATTTCAGATCTAAAATCGAGCTTAATCATGTTAAAATCGGTAAAATTCATCTGTTTGGAGACTTAGTTGTTTCGGACGAGTAGAGAGACCACTCGCACGAACAACTTTAGACCATTCGTACGAGAAAGTAATCAGAATTTCTTAAAAATTTACAAGTTTCAACATTTATAAGTGTGATTCGCACGAATTAGACACTCGTACGAGCATCTCATTCCTACGAATGAAATTTCTCATCCGTACGAGTGACTTTTAGTTTGCACGAGTTGCTTGTATAAGTCACCTTGTCCGTACAAATTTCTGGTTCGTACGAATGGATCTTGATCGCACGAGTTGTTTTGATATCCGCACGAAATAATTTTTCCATACTAATCAGTTTGTTTGAAATGTGTGTTTCAAAATTTGTACAGAAAAATGGCCGAAGAATTTTACAACGCATTCACTACATCTGTAGTATCGACCACAGCGCTCAAAACATGAATCTCGAAAACGAGATGGGTACCATGACCAACTTTCGGCTCTAGCTCAACTTTCGGATGTTGAAAGGGAAAGGTTCATAAACGAAAAGAAAATGATGAACATTCTGCAACAATCCATCAAAGTAGATATTCTAGCATTATTACAACATGATGATGATGCACAATCATTGTGGAATGCTCTTCGTTTGAAGTTCCAGGGAAGTGCTCAGCTTCTAAAGAGTAAACGGGTGTTGTTAAGTAAAGAGTTTGATATCTTTACGTTGATTAAAGGTGAAACAGTGAAACAATTAATCGAAAGATAATGTCATTTGGTGGGGTAAATGAAGAGAATGGGAATCATCAAGACCAATGAAGAACTTGTTAATAAGTTGGCAGATTCTCTTCCACAAGGAGAATGGTCTACGTATTTGACCATCTTGAAAAATGGAACCGAGTATGGTAATTTTTCATTGCCATGTTTCATTGAAAGACTGGAGGGACAAGAACTTGAAATGCAAAAGATGGTGAAGAACAAAACCATCCAAGTTCAACAAGATGTTAATCTGTACTTCAAGAACAGTTTGCTACTCAGATTCTGTCTCTGAAGATCCAGACCGCCTTCAGCGCTTACAGCACGCCAAGTTCACCATCAAACCAAAACAGTGGCTTTCAATCATTTGCTACTGTTAATCCTCACGCGTCTTAAAGTCCACAATCGTCAGACAGATCAAGCACTCCTCAAATCCACAAGAACAGTCAGTCAAATCCCACTCAAAGGGTTCTGTAGTGCAATATCACAGTGGATTTCCAAATGCACAAAACTTCGATGAGAAAACCGTGAAGCAACACATGTCTCTATTAGCATCGGTTCTTGAATCCTATGATAGTCTTGTAGCAGGAAAGATTGGAAATTCTGAAATGACTAGAGAGGACTACGACCAGATTGATCGAGTAGAAATGGAGTTGATCGACATAAAGTGGTGTATGGCATCTATCGTTCGACGTGCACAACGCTTAATGGAAATTACAGGAAAAGAGAACTTCGGAGGCTTGGATGGAAAACTGGGATTCGACAAATCCAAAGTTACTTGTTTTAAGTGTCAGGAAAAGGGTCACTTTAAGCGTGAATGCCCAAATAGAGAAGCTCAAGGGAACCAGAACCCATTTGCCGATGGTTATTACAAGAAGGCTATTTACCACCGTCCCCAACCAAGAACTCGCATGGGGCAGATCGAAGATAAACTGCCGGAGACCAAAGATATAGCGCTAGTGGTTACTCAAGAAGATGAGGGATTTAACTGGAACAAATATGTCTCCAAGAATGAAAGTTTGGCTTTGGTTGCTGAGATAACAGAAGAACCTGAAGAAGAATCGGAGGCAGCTTTTGATGAGGCACCAGAAGATGATTATTATTATCATACATCATCAGAAGAGGATGAACTTTTGAACAGTGCATTTAAACACCTCCCACCTAACGATATGTTGAAAACTTTTGCATGTTACTTTTCACCAAGTCATCAATCATCTTGCGAAGAGCAAAAGAAGCCGGTTGTTGAAAAGAGAATTGATGAGAAGATGGAGAAGTTGTCGGATGACATCAGCAACGCATGCATGGAAAACGTCAATGAGGTAAAGGAGTCAAAGAGTGAGTATGTGGTTGAAAAACCGTGTCTGAAATGTGCTGAGCCATGCAATTAATGTGTTGTAAAAGACACACGATATACTGAGCTCAAAAGTTTAACCGATAATTTGTCCAGTGATTACAAATCAACTAAAGAAGCATACAACAAGTTAAGTAACTATGTTAAACAATACACAAAACCACTCAGATAAAGTGACGCAACACTTTTGATGCTCAAAGAGAGAGTAATGGAGAAGCAAATGGCCATTAATATTCACTTAAACACTATCGCTGAGCTAAAGAGTGAGCTTGAGAAGGTAAGAATTGAAACTGAACGGGTTAACAAACTGTTAATAAGTTATTCAACAAGCTTTTACGTCATTGATCACATTTTACGTAAAATTGAAAACAAAGAAGAATCTAAAAAGGTTGAAAACAAAAGTGCGAGTTACGATCGAGTTCCACCCCCTATGTGGAATAGTTATGCGTGTAAAAAGCCAGCAGGGGTGGAAAAGGTGCTTAATCTAAAACTGAACAATCAAATGAGTTGCCTATAAACATCGACGTAACTTACACAACTTCTGATAGTGAATGTGACTCTGAGGTAGTTAAAACTGTGGTAGAAAATGTTTTAAAAAGCGAATCTGAAAAGTCTGAGTCTGATGTCGAACCATCGGAAAATAGTTTAACAACTGATCTAAACGACATAGTTTATAAAATGCAAGGATCAAATAAACTATTTTCTGATGAGGACTTTCCCATCCAGAACGTGAATCTAGATCGTGTTGATAAATTGTTCAAGCTTGTGGAGGTAAGTCATGCTGATTTAGATAAACATGATGCATCTTTCTACTCTAAATCAAAAAGTGACAACCGACCCTACTATCATAAAAATAGAGATTATCCTGAAAATAAAAGGGCAGGGTTGGGTTTCCAAAAGCAACGAATGAACAACAAGTCTCAAAAACTAAACTTTACCAAGAAAATAAACTTTGTTTTTGGGACAACAACAGAGAAGGAAAAAGAAATCATCGGAACACAATCGAATGATGATTTCAAGAAAGAGAAAAGGAAACAAGCTTTGGAGTCTTCTTTCCGAAAAGACAGTAGGACTTGTTACAAATGTCAAAATGTTGGGCACATTGCAAGATGTTGCTCACAAGAATCTACAAAACCTGTTTCTCATTCTAAAAGGTTTACCAAGGATGAGAAACAAAAGGCACCTATGGTTGCGCCAACGCAAATCTTGAAAAGAACAAATGAATCCTACAAAAATGTTAAACCAATTCTTCAACGTCATTCAAAATTTGAAATTGGTGAAACACCAAATAAATATCATAAAATGGATTCTAAATTTTATGCTAAAAATGCAAATCTAAAAATGCAAAAATAGGTGGCAAAAGTGAAACCGTCCAAGGTAGAACCAAAACCTTCTGTTCCAAACAAAACCGAGCCTAAAAAGAATGTTAAAAACAAAGTAGGTCCGAAATTCGACATTCCGAACCCACCCAAGACCAAGATGGCTTGGGTTTCTTTGTTTAAATAGTTTCTTTTGCATGTGTTGTAGGGACTCCCACGATCGATAATGTCTAAATGGATAATGGATAGTGGAGCCTCCAGGCACATGATAGGGATGCTTGCGTTGTTACACGACGTTAAAGCTATCCGCGGAGGATATGTAGGTTTTGCCGGAATGCAGTGGGGAAGGATTGTCGGTGAAGGAATTCTCACGAATGGAGTTGTATCGTTTGATAAAGTGAACTTCATCGCAGAACTCGAGAATAATCTACTCAGCATTTCGCAGATTTGTAACAAGAAGTTCACGACATATTTCAATGATAAAGAATGCTTGATCTTAAAACCAGGTTTCAAGATTCCGGAGAAATGGATTCGTGATGCGAGCTCCGAGAGAAAATGATTTGTATGTGCTAGATATGAGTGTCGCATCAACAACATCAAAGAAAGTTCAATGCTTTGTTTATAAAGCTACCGAGAAAGAGTCAATACTATGGCATAGAAAGATGGGGCACATTCATCTGTGAAAGATGAATTCTTGTGCATAACGACCTAGTGGAGGGTGTTAATTTTAAGAATTTCAATTATCCGATGATTGCTTGAGCTGTAAAAGGGGAAGCAGTACAAGAAATCGCACCCATGAAAGCTATTGAATTCTATCAAGTTACCACTAGAGAGGCTACATATGGATCTTTTCGGACCAGTAAACGTCAAATCCATTTCTGGTGATCAATATTACCTTGTCGTTACAGATGATTATTCAAGATTCTCATGGGTTTTCTTTCTAGAGAGCAAAGACGAAACATTTGAAACTCTAATGATCCTCTTCAGAAAGCTCGAAAACCTGTATCATTTGCTAATCAAGAGAATCCGCAGTGACAACAGTACAGAGTTCAAGAATAAGCGGATGCTCGAATTCTACAATGAGAAGGGGATTCTTCATGAATTCAGTGCTCCTTATACTCCACAACAAAATGGAGTTCCTGAACGAAAGAATCACCCACTGATCGAGACTGCCAGAACTATGCTAGCCGATTCGAAATTGCCAATCAGTTTCTGGGGTGAAGCAGTCGCGTCAGCGTGTTACACCTTGAATCATGTGTTAACAGTTAAGCCTCACAAAAAGATGTGTTTTGAGTTACAAAATCAGTGAGAGCCCAACCTTGTATTTCTGGAGCCATTTGGATCACCGTGTACTGTATTAGACCCGGCTAGTAAATTTGGTGCCAAATTATTGGAAGGATTCTTCGTGGGTTATGCTACTCCTCAGAAACGTGTCTTCTTACCGAGTCTGAACCAGATTATTCTTGCGCAACATGTTGATTGTCAAAGATATACGACGCCAACGCAGAAACCTGGGGATCCGTGGCTGTTTAACTAGGATAGTTTGTGGAACTCTTTCGACCTGCCAGATGCGCCATCAGAAGAAGAACTAGTTATGATTTTTCAACAGCATCAAATTTCTAACCAAGAACAAGTTACCAGACCATTAGTGATTTCTCCGTCACTTCCTGTGTCTACCACGTCTGACGTAGGTCCGAGCACTACTCTTCAAAACTGTCCCGGTACCCATTGTCAACACTGCCGAATCATCTGCCCAGCAACAGCCAAATGCTGACTCTGATCGGGAACCGACTTTCGACGATGGTGAATCCGGTTATGATGAAGGATCTGAGCAGATTGAATGCTTCTTGAACACACAAGCTGATTAGTCAAACCTCAGGAATGAAGCTTCATCATCTGTATCGGTAGTGCAAACTCGCAATCAGATCAACAAGGATCTAAGTTGTTTCTATACTTGTATTGCTCCACTTCAAACCAGACTTTCTTATAGTTTTTTTTTTGTTTCTCAGGTTGAGCCGGGGAACTAGAAAGACGCGTTAAAGGAAGAAAGCTGGGTGGACGCAATGCAAGAAGATTTGCTTCAATTCTAGAAACTTGGAGTCTGGAAGCTTGTTGACCTACCAGATCATCACAAAAAGATTAACACTAGATGGGTCTTCAAGTGCAAATGTGATGATAGAGGGATTGTAGTGCGCAACAAAGCTCGACTTGTGGTTCAGGGTTTCCATCAGCAGGAAGGGATAGATTACACCGAAGTCTATGCCCCGGCCGCCCGTCTTGAAGCAATCCGCATATTCTTGGCCTTTGCCTCTTGGAAAGGGTTCAAGGTGTACCAGCTAGATGTCAAATCTGCTTTCCTGTATGGAAAAGTAAACGAGGAGGTGTATGTCGGCCAACCACCAGGGTTCGTCGATCCAATGCACAAAGACAAGGTCTACCTTCTGAACAAAGCCTTATATGGTCTACATCAAGCCCTGAGAGCTTGGTACGAAACGTTGTCATGACATCTTACAGACAATGGCTTTATCAGAAGAACCGTAGATTCTACCCTCTTTACAAAGGAAGTGGATGGGCATTTGATTATCGTACAGATATATGTGGATGATATTATCTTCGGATCGACAAATGACAAGCTGTGTAAAGACTTTGAAGAAGTCATGAAGCGTAAATTTGAAATGAGCGTGATGGGGTAGATGAAGTTCTTTCTAGGACTTCAGGTCGATCAAATGCCTGATGGTATCTTCATCTATCAGACGAAGTATGTTCATGACATATTGGAGAAATTCGATATGGCAGGAGCTAAACCAGCATCAACCCCATTAGCTCCTAATCACAGCATTTGTCCAGATCTTACTGGAGTCAAAGTTGATGAAACTTTATCCATGATCGGATCCTTGATGTATCTTACTGCTTCTCGACCAGATATCATGTATCCAACATGCATGTGCGCCCGTTATCAGTCCTATCCAAGAGATTCGCACTTGGTCGCCGTCAAACGTATCATGAGATATTTGAAGCGATTTCCAAGCACCGGCTTGTGGTACCCTAGACACGACAACTTCAATCTTGCGGGTTACTCGGATTCTGATTTTGGTTGCCGCAAAGTCAACACCAAATCGTAACATGGCTGGTTGCTAGTTCTTCGGAACCCGTTTCGTAACATGGCAATGCAAGAAACAGACCGCGGTCGTTCTCTCTACCGGTGATGCTGAATACGTTTCAGCATCCAGCTGTTGTGCCCAGATTCTCTGGATTCAACAGCAGATGAGAGACCTTGGAGTGCAATTTGTTGATACGCCTATATATGTAGATAACCAGGCTACGGTCCATATCACTAAAAACTCATGTCAACATTCTCGAACCAAACATATTAAGATTCGACACCACTTTATCCATGATTGCTACAAAAAAAGTTGGTTAGAATTGAAAAAATCCACACTGATGACCAAAACGCAGATTTTTATATCAAAGCCTTTGATCGAACAAGATTTAAAATCTTTTAAAATTAAACGGTTTACGAAATCTAACATCAGGGGATATACACGAGGATGAGTTTGAGGATGACGATGACTTGACACGATAATCATCGGTTTGACGAATTTTTTGTACATTCTTTCTTAAAAAACTCTAAAAATCCAAAACTATGTTTTTGATTTTAGGGGGGGAAATTTTGGGAAAATACAAAAACATTATAAAAGTTAAAAGAGTTTTTGTGAAAAAAGGAGATCATATTATATCAATATGACAATCACAGTATGCTAAAGAGTTAGAATGATTGAACAAGTAATTAAACAGGTGTTACTGAGGATGTGCCAATAGGCTTTACTCGTTCAGTAAATTGTTTTCAAGATATAAACCTAAATGAAAAACTGAATAACTTGTGGGTTAACATCTCTCGGATATATGGACTTAGTACTCCGAAATTTTGTTTGAGAGAATGCCAGATTTTGCGATACTAGGTCTTTATATTTTATCGATATCTGGGGTATTATCCGAGTTCTTCTGATTTTGCGTCAGCAATGGCCTAGAACTTGTATAATACTTTACGCATTATTCTCTTAAAAAGCTGCATAAAAAATGATTATGTCATAACTTTTGTGACATCTGTAGTTCAAAAGATTCCTTTAAGGAACACCACCTAAAGACGAGCTTTCATCTCTTTGTATGTACGATAGTACTAAACTAAGCTCTCAAGGTCTTGCAATTCACCCTTTACAGATATCAAGTGGATATATTCACCTGTGAAATGAAATTCTGGGAATCTTTATACAGGAGTATATTCTGAGATGGGACACATAGTTATTTCATGTTCTTAATATTACCTAACATATCTTGAAACAGTTGAGAAACGAGAAGAGGTTTAAGTGGATAAGAGTATTGGCAATCTAGGTAAATCTGGTTAAAAACTTAATGAGTATACCAAGATCAACGGTACTAGTGATTTGTTAAACACTTGATATGAACTTCTTAAAACACAAAACTCACAAAAATATGTATATTTACTTGTTAATTCTTTTCGAAAAAATCCTAAAACCCAAAAAAAAATTCAGTTTCCTTAGCTTTTTAGTTTTGTTTTAGTCTACCGATGATGAAAACACAGATAGTTGAAGTCATAGCGACATCTTGGTGAAAGAAACTTGAAGACCATGGGTTGGGAGCTAACCTGAATCAAAAAATTTCTTGAACGTCAATAAAGTTCATTAATTTCAAACTTCACAACTTAAAATAAATCTGTTTTGGTCAAAAATGGTCAACCAAGGTCATTAACTTGGACTTGGCAGGCAAATCAGATAACAAGGGTCATTAACTTGGACTTGGTTAACTGAGTTAAACAGATAAAAATTGCATAAAAAATCAAATATATCAAAAAACCATTTTCAAGTTCTAGAACTGATTCGTACGAGTCTCACTAGCCGTACGAACCATGTTTGGGCTTCATTCGCACGCATGGTTCGTACGAATGACTCAAACTAGTATAAAAGGTTACCTTCTTCGCACGAACTAATGTTAGGCTACTGTGCGAACTGAGAGAACCTTTGTGTGAATACGTTCTAAACTTCACATTTCTTGACATTTTTCGAGTACTATTACGTTGGGGAGGTTGATTCGGACACCTCTTACAGTGGGAATGGTACTTTTTCTCAATCTTAGCCGTTATAATGCCGAATTTGGACCAAACGGACTTAAAACATAGATTTAGGGTGATTGGACCGGTAAAACTAAAAATTGACCTTAAAAACGTTAATATCGGCTCTAATAACCTATAAATCAACTATCAATTTGTTAAAAACAACATGTTTTAGGTTCGGTTTAAACTTGGTGTTTTGGAACGATTCAATGTTCGTACGAAGGACCATTCGTACAAACTAAACTTGTTCAGAATTTTTGATTCATATGAAGCATGGTTCGTATGAAGCAAGTTTGGTATTTTAAAAAAATTGTTTAACTCTTAAATCACTCGTACAAAGTAGTGATTCATACGAATGCATGGTTCATACGAATGATGTAGTAAGTTGAAAGTTTTGAAAATTTTTCTAACGGTTTTGAATTCTCTTTGTACAGGTCAAGAAAACGTCATTTTCTCCATTTCACAACATTTGTTGTTTGGTGGACGAGACTATACCGGAGATTGCAGGTTATAGGGATGTGCTAGATTTTTGGGCAGAATTCCAATTAGAAAAGCGCTCACCGATTGACATACTGTTTATAGATCTCATGTTGAATACTTCTGGAACGCAGTAGAGTACAATTCTGAAGAAAATGCGATAGTGTTGGCGGTAAAGATTGATGATGAAGATATCCAGGTTAAGATAACAGAAGACTTGATCCGGACAGTTTTGGATTTCAAGGATAATGCTGATGATCCTACCGGGTTTTCAGAGTACATGGTGAAGGGATGTTTTTACAGGATGGGATATCCTAGTTTTGTCAACGCAGTGCCATTCAAGAAAGGAAATCTCAGCGCACCTTTTCGTTACATTGCTCATGTGGTTTCTCACGCTTTAAGCCATCAAAAAGGGGGATTTGATGATTTAGTAGACTACCAAATGTGTATGATTACAGCACTGGTCCTAAATCTGCCATATAACTTCTCTAAAGTTATATTCAGACAGATGGTGCAAAACATTCAGAGGGAAAATTTTTTGCAATACCCTCGGTTTGTACACATGTTATTAGATCATTTACACCTGAACTTGAAGAAGAAGAAGGACAATGTGTTAGAGTTAGAGCACATGGATGTTTCTACATTGAAGAAGATGAATTTACATTTGAAGACTTTTCCAAATGCTAAACCCGTTTTTGGCGCTATTCATAGACAAAGATTACATTTCTCAAGCACCGGGTAGATGATAGTGGAGATGAGAGTGAAAATTAACTGCACTTGAAAGTTTTGTTGCTAAGTGCAGTTCGTGGTTTGTGAAAGACGGTGACAAAGGGTCAAAGAGAAAAGCAACTACTACATCGTCTGCTTCTGCTCCACAAAAGAAAAAAACAGCTGCTGAAAGTTCTGGATTGCGCGACGAACCAGATGTTGAAGAAAACATTGAAGATATTGCAGCAGATATCGAAAGACAAGCATTTGGAGGAGCGAAAGAAGATCAAGACGCATCGTCTTCGAGCACTAACTCTGATGAAAGATGCGCTGGTGAACGTAAAAGAGCCAAAAAGATTAAGGCAAAGCGTCAGGCTGAAATAAAGAGAAAAGCAGAAGAGCGAAAGTGTAAAGCGGCAAGAGAAGATGATACAACATATGTACCTTCAGGGTCAGATACAGATACTCTTGTGCACACACCGATGAAGAAAAAGGCACGACGGTTTAAACGCCAAGCTGCTAGAAGTTTCGAGTCTCCAACCATTCAATCTAAAGAGATTGTACAAGAGACGACGATCGAAGAAGAGGTACTGTTGAACCAGCTCAGCAAAACCCAACATCACCACCTCGTCAGGCAGTACCACAATCGCCACCACAACAATCTACTCCGCCACAAAAGTCTGCACCTCAACCGCCTCCACAACCAACACCAAGACAAGCTACACCGCAACCGCCACCACATACTTCACAGCCACAATCTCAGTTTGATTTTTTTGATTTTGGAGATATTCCAGGGCGAAGATTTTTCATTCAACGACCTGCGTGTTGATGAGTTACAAAAACAGGTTTTGTTGAATACTCTGAAGATAGCGGAGTTGCAGGAACAGATTAATGTGTTGAATGAAGAAAAACAGGAGATGCATGAGCAAATTAATGTTTTGTCTAAAGATAAACAGCAGCTAGAAGCCATGCTTGCAAGTATAGTTTCAGAGAATGAACGTTTGCGTCTTCGAATGGCTGAGTATGAGGAAGAAAGACTCCGCAGTGACCGTAGAATGAGTTTGTTTGAGAAGATTTTGGTGAAAAAGCTGGGAGTGAATATTACGGCAGAAATAGACGAGATTGAGCGAGCAGAGGCTAAAGAACGAGCTGTTGAAAGGAAAGGCCTTGCTAAAGAGTTATCTGATGCGCAAGGAAAAGGAAAAGCAAAGGTTGTTGAGTATCCTTTGAATGTTGAGACTAAGCCAGACGCTGAATCTGCGTCAGTTACTTGTACAGATATCATTGTGTACCAAGTGCCGAACAAGTTTATATTGATTGAAAAGCCTAAAGATGGGGAGATTGATATGTCAAATCTATCTACGAGACACCGTGAATGGCTTATGAAGAAAAAGTTAGACAAAGAAGTTGAGAAAGCAGCTGAAGAATTTGAGGAGGATGCTGAAAAGTAAGATGAAGATTTAGATGTTGATGGTGATTCTGATTCGGATTCTGATAAGGGTAATGAGGATGATGATGATAATGTTGGAGGTACTGGTGTTCGTGTAACTGATTCTAATGTGAATAAAGATATTGATTATTCAGTGTACCTCGATGATTCTGCGAACCAAACTACTGAAGAAGGTGTTAAGGATAGAACAAAAGGGTCTTCAGATGCTCAGCAGGCAGGAATCCTCTTGGTGATTGTTACATCTACTGTTCCTATCGTGCCAAAACCAAAGATCTTCTATCTTGAGCATGACGTTGAGGAAGGTGAATTCATCCACAGTTATTCTAAAGAAGATATTGCAGAAATGCTTGGTGTGGATGAAGAACAGGTTGAGTTTGATTTTGAGAATGAGCTGAACGAGATTAGCACATTCGAGCCAAATGATTATGTTTTTGAACATGTTGAAGACGATAACGAGTATGATCGAGTTGTCGTGGAGGATGATTCTGATGACGATGCTAGTATTGTCGATCAGGGTACAGAGGACTCCCCAACTTTTACCGAACTATTTGCAGTAGAAAAGGCAGATGGGCAGAAACGTAAAGTTGAAGAAGCTGCAAGGCAAGGCACTATTCCTCAACAGTTGAACAGAGCTGAGATTGCCGAGATGAGGAAGAAAGTGATTCAAGAATGCACCAGCAGAGTGTAAATTTGAACGTCCTCTAGCTTTCTTTACTCGTTATGCTGATATTTCTCTAGGGGACATCATAAGCTGGGGATGGATTGAAGAGCATAATGTCTATGCGATCGAAAGGGAGTTTGGTATTCAGTATTTCCGATATCTGAGTGACATCAAGTCCTTGCCTTATTGGGATATTAAAGAGTTGGTGCAGACAAAGACGATCAATCTCAAGATGAAATTTCACGACCAGAGGCTTTGGAAGTTGATCAAGATTGAGTCTTTACATGGTTTACACACTGGAAACCTCAATTTCCTAGACGCGTTACAAAGATCGATCCAGTGACGAAAGAGAAGGATGTGATGCTCATCATAAAAAGGCCGAAAGTAATGAAAGATATGCCAATGTTACGGATGGAGCAGGATTTCTACAAGAGCCTCAAGTGGTGGCATTATGATTCGAACATAGGAGAGGTTGTTATTTGCTTGCACCCAGATGAAGACTCGTGGAAGATCATAGAGGATCTAACCGAAGCCGTTTAGCTCACAAACGCATATACGGGCTATAGCATGGCATTTGAGTACTAGACCCGATGTGGCTAGTCAATTGCTCAAAGAAGGATATTGATTTCTTATTTTATAGCAAAATCAGTTATGAAGAAAAAGATAAAGAGCAAGCTCTCTAGTTCTAGAAGATTGTCAATGTCTGCTTTGCAAATGATATTCATTCTGGATCATCATGGAATACATCCTGGAGGAAGCTGGAGGAGACTGAACAGAAAAAGAAAGAAAAGAAGGAAGCTAGAATAGCTGAGCGTGCTCGTATAACATCGCTAAGGAGTTTTTGGTTTGGCAATACAGTGAACCGACCTCCTCCAACGGATCAAACGGCAATTGCATTTGAGGAGCGTCGCAAGCCACCGAAGAGATTTTTTGGTCGTTAAGCGTCAAATCTTGCGAAGATTTTTTTGAAGACTATCCAGATTGCGGCAACATCCAAGGGGGAGTTTGTTGGTGCATTATGTCTATTGCCTACATCTAGGATGTGTCGATATTGTATATAGGGCTTAAACGTCATTTGTATAAATGTTATTAATTGTTTTATATGAGTTGTAATATACTCGTACGAGTGAAGCACTTGGCTCGTACGAGTCAGTCACTCGCACGAGTCAAGTCTATGTTTTACACACACTCCAGTGCAAGTCATGTCGGCCTATAAATAGAGGAGTGTTATGTTAGAGCTAAGTAGTGTTAGTTCAGTTGGTACGGCGAAGCCCTGCTGATTTGTTTACTCGCGTCTGTACTTGCACGTCAATTAATCCAATTCAGAGTAGTTAAACAGTAAGATCTTTCTTGTTCGTTTGTCATCCTCTCTAGCAATGAATTCCGTCTCTGCTAACTGAGTTAGATCAGATCGGTTGCTCATCGGAGGAGCCGATCCCCCGTTCACAAAACCTTTTATGCAGAAGCATTGAGCGTTAACCCAAATATCCCCATATATTCCTCGTGGTTAACCAGTGTTTCTTCACACTCTGATGGACGTTTAGCCTATTTATTACTTTTTTTCAATGTGATCTAGGGCCATGCATTTGTTCGATCAAGTAGTTAGTCAAGTCTTCCTTTCACTAGCACAGCAGGTTGTGGGATTTGGTAATTCTGGCCATTGACCCCTCTTGTACATTCAGTGGTGGTTTTTCCTGACTATTCTGGCCTGTCACTTGGCATTCGAAGCATCTATTCCAGGATTTAGGGCTATCCAATCACTGAGTTACTCTGGTTATTCGAAGGTAGACTCAAGTTATTCGTTTGACGAGAACCCCTATTTTGTACTTGTGTTGGATATCCTAATGGGGCACCCTTGCCCCCTATTTCAAACAAAGGGTTCTCCCTAAGTCTTGGGAATTCATTAGCTAGAGGTACCTAGGGTCCTGTGGGGGTGCCCTAGTGCTAAGGGTCATTCGATTCCTTTCCAGATCTTTGGCCTCCATTCGAGGCTACTCTGTGGATCTCGCCAACCAAGGCCTAGTTAGTATCATTGTGCTTAGCAACTATGGGCTCAAGGGTGACTATGACTTCGCTGGCCACTTGTTGGCCATCGGTGCCACTGTAGTTGACAAGGACTAGTATCTATTTAATAGACCTCTATCAACCTCTCGATGTGTCCTTTCGCTAACATAGGTACCATCCTTGTTAACTATACCAAAGTATGGTTTCACAGTCACGCCTCCATGACTCCTATGTTTGTTCAGTATCTCGTTTATATCTATCGGTCATTTCTTGAATATGTGCACTGAAGTCCTCATTTACGGCCTAGTGATTTCTATCTAACATGGCCATAAATTCTACTCGGGTGACCAGAGCTACTTCATTATCTGCTGGTACTTCCTGATTCGAAGACAGACTCCGGGGATTTCCAGCTTTGACTTTTACATTTGTTTATATCTTACAACTACCCACTGGCATTTGTCACTCAACAGTCCCTGTGACTGTGGTCATATCACTATTGGCTCTCAATTGTCCAATAGCAAAGCTTATCAAGTAATGTATACAAAACCCCACGTACTGAGAATAGTTTTCCTGTAAGAAAACAAAACTTAATCAATGTATATAAGTAACAATTGGAAAATAATTAAGATTTTGAAAGCATTTGATAAAACAGAATGACTCACATTGTAGAATTAGGGTTTTTAGTTATCGCCTCCTGGTTTAAGTCTTGGGTTCCTAAATAAACACACAATGCAACACGTTATCATGTATTAACCCAATTCAAACTTTAACGATAATCACGAGATGAAAACCTCAACGTAGTTAAAAAAGTATAGCCTTATTTAAGCAGCACTTTGACATCCATTAATTAGTTTTAGATCATTCGGACAGGGTATCATACTAGTGAGTAGGGTCAGTACACTTCTTACGGGGTAGAGTTTCAAGGTTTAGGGGTTCGAGAATTATAACGACAGATCGAGAGAGACAGAGTATCGATTTTTTATCGAACAGGTGCAACTGAACTTCTCCCACACCTGCCCTTATATAGCCAACCTAGATTTCCCCCGCGTATCGCGGAAGGATCAGGGGTATCCCTCGCGACGCTCCTGAGCATCATGTTTTCGTTTTCTGCGTTTAACGTGCTGAGTTTCGTCATGCTGGTCCGGAGTTTCGATTATGGTTCTTCCTAAGGTCTTTTGAGAGTTGTTACAATATATTTTTATTTTTTACCTTTATATAATTTTTATTTTGTAGGATCGTTTACGTCCTAGCGGGAGTGACGATGCGGCAGTCATGAAACAAGCGTTAAAAGATTACCAATCATAACATTCGGGTGGTTTTCATCATGTTGAGCATGGGAGGTGGTTAGAAAACATAACAAATAGGCCTGGTACCATTGTTGGGTGATGATAGTACTAGTTCGGGCCAAACAAGAAAGTTATCAGATTCGGTTAACTATCAAGCGGGTACACCGAATACCGAAAACGAAAACCCCTCACCAAGGAGACCAAGAAAGAAAGATAAAAAAACACACAACGACGTCCGATATTTCAACGGGTTTGTCCGAGAAGCTCGATCAATACAAACCTATGAAACAAGAAAAACTAATAAAAGACTTGGAGTTGGTGGACATACGAAGGAAACGAGAGGAAGACACTATCGCGTTGGTGGTGGAACAATGCGGTGCGCCGAGAACACTTTTGTATGATTGGGATTTGGAGACGTTCACTAAGTCATACGATATTATTCCATAGGAGATGTTGCTATTCACACTAGCCTGAAAATGCGAGATCGCCAAAAAATATAATTGACCATGCAATTTCTAATTTTTCGTTTTATATTCTTAGTTTTAATTTTATGTATTGTTTTTTTTATTTTAATTTAATGTAATGTTTTTTTCTTAAATTTTAATTTAATGTAATGTTTTGTAAATTTAATTTTAATGTAATGTCTGTTTTTTAATTTAATGGACTTTTATTTTGTTAAAAATATTTTTATTATTATTACATAATTTATAAAAAAAAAATAGTTGGACAACACCCGAGGTAGAGGTGTACAAATTGTTTTTTTTTTAAATTGATCCGGTTTTTAATCGAACCGGTTATTTTTGTGTGGGCAAAAATCGGTTTTTAAAAAAACTGGTTTTTCACTATGGGAACCCAAACTAGTATAACCGGCTCAGTTTGGTATATAACCGGTTTGTGCCAAAAAATCGTTTTCAAAAACGGTTCGTTTTTAAACACGTTTCGAAGATTAAGATCCCTAACAGTATATTAACGGGCAGTTCGGGTTGAAACCGGTTTTAAAAAACGGTTAAAAGAAAAACCGGTTTCGGTTTTTTCCGGTTTCAGTCCTAAAACCGGTTTTCGGTATACCTCTAACCCGAGGTGACCACCTCTTATGTTTGAGTAGCAAGAGGGGAGTTGGAGAGGTAACTTGACATGGCATGATGTGATTGGCTTGGGGAAGAGTTTACCATTCCCCACTAGATGACCACCCTTCTCACCCTTATAAGTTTGTTTATACCCTTGTAAACAATTTCATAATATCAAGTTATTCAACCAATATATTAATGTGAAATATACCCATCTAAGCATTTAAAATTTCATATTTCCTCGTTTAGTTAAGTACAGTTTATAATACTTTCCGTTACACAATTTCTCTCAACTTATTGCTTTATCTTTTTTATGGTATATATTATTCACAAAATCAACCTCCCAACCAGGGGTGGCCAACAACAAAAAACACGACTACATCAAAGAAAATTATACTAATCGATCCAAGATATGGACCTATTCCTCGACTTATGTTTATACCACAAGAACGAGAGTGATTGAATGTTTTGAAAAATCTTCCCAATACTAACTGCCTCATTAGCAAATCTACAGCCATTCCTAGGCTTACATATACACCAAAACGCAACCATCAATATACTTTGATACGCAACCTTAGCCTCTCTACCAAGACTGACCCGTTCGTGGTACTCCACAAGATCTTTTGACTGAACGCAATAATGAGGCTCACTTTGCATCACACACTCACACGGTTTCAAACAACCAATGCCACCAAGCAACCACAAAGTAAGTGATCCAGTGTTTCACCATCATTCTCACATAAAATACAAAGTAAGGGATCCGATTTAAGACTGCAGGCCACATGAAGATGTTGATTTTTTTTAGCACCCACTTCGACCACTGAAACACAATCTGCTACTATAATCTTTGCCCCTGTATAAGAATCCTTTCACCATAGCAACAGAAAATTATCAATACTTGCCACTCGACCACTCCCACTTGTCATGGCACTCCTTCATAACAACCCTATCCAGCCTATTAATCAGCCTATTGCACTCAATAAATTCTACATTGAGCTAGGGGTTTTCGATCGCTTCCAACAATCCATAAAACAATTCCTTTCTTTATTAAATCTATCCTTCATAACACAATTTTTCTTTGTTTCAAGTTTAAACAGATTCGGGTAACAGTCTTCAAGCGATTCATTCCCTAGCCAAAAATTGATCTAGAAACGAGTACCCGTAGCGTCCCCAATAACCCCCTTCCCAATCTGATTTAAACCCACTCATGCTACCTTTAGATTATCATCAATAGCTTGGACTATAGCTTTATATACATATATATACATACACACTAGCAGGATGCTCGCGCGATGCAGCGAGAGCAACACATTGCTGCGATACTCGTTTTTTGTAGTTTTCTTATTCATATAATATTTATTGTAGCATTATTGTGGTAGACATACATCAAAAATAAAGTAATCGGGTAATCCATTTCATTGTGTTATGCACGGTTTGGTCGATCGGTTGTTATCCTCAACTGAAGCCGAAGCCGAAACCAAAGTTATCGGTTAGTCTATTTTATTAACCAATAAGTTTTCGTTTATTCGTTTTTGTTTATTCGGTTAGATTTACGGTTTTCAGATAGTTCATTTAGTTTCAGTTAAAAGCAAAAACCAAACTTTGGCTAAAACTTTTGCTTATAAATATATGAAATTGCGGTATAAATACATGAAATGAAAGTATAAGTATGTGAAATGGAGACATAAAATATGAAATATAAGAACTGGAGGTATAAAAGCTAGAAATATATGAAAATATGAATGATTCGGTTCAGTTTAGCTAATTTTGGTTAAATAAGAGTACAAAAAAATTTGATAAATCCGGTTTTTGGTTAATTCGATTTTCAGTTTTTAGTTATTTTAGTTTTTGGTTGATTTCGGTTCAATTTCTTCTATTATAGTTTGGTTCAAGTTAACGATTTAGCTATTGCTCACTGGTAACTGGTTTGGTTAATAACTGATAGGTCGCGCGTGATGCGGCAGGAAACACAGACATTGCCACGGTGTGCATTGTTCAGTTGGTTAGATTACTATCCTCAATCGAAATTGAGGCCATCGATTACTCTATTTTATTAACCAATCTGTTTTTAGTTAATCGGTTTGGCTTATTCAGTTAGATTGACGGTTTTTTTTATTTATTTAATTTTGGTTAATAGCCAAAATCAGGCTTGGGCTAAAACTTTTGATTAGAAATATATAAAATTTAGGTATAAATACATGAAATGGATGTATAGGTACATGAAATGGATGTATAAAAATAAAAAATGGGGGTATAAATATGAAATACATGAACTGAAGATATATAAGCAAGAAATATATGAACATATGAATGTTTCGGTTTAGTTATTTTTGGTTAGATGAGGGTACAAAAAATCAATAACCGTTTTTGGTTAATTCGGGTTTCGGTTAATCAGTTTTCAGTTAACTTAATTTATTGTTGATTTTGGTTTGTCTTTAGTTAACAATTTAATTATTACTCACCTTTAGACACTTTTAATCATGTAACATATCAATCTTTTAATTAAAAACTATAGAAACACTATAGTCAAATTAAAGAGAATAAAATACTCGTTTATATGGTATAATTTAAAAAAAAATATTAACGTACCAAAAAGGTGTGACCATTTAAAAATGGGAGAAGATGTTAGTTTTTCTAAGGGGTTAAAGTGTAACTACTAACTAATTTTCTATAATTTTGTTAAAGATGAGGGTTTAATCACTTGACATTTTGCAGCTATTCAACTTTTTGGGATAATGGCTAATTGCGTTGGGCTTTAATCACTTGTACACTAAGGCATCATCAACTTGTACCTTTTAATCCGCACGCTAATACTAACCAAGACAACTACCGAAACATCAACAAAAATGAATAGGCCGTCACGATACTTTTAGATTTTTTTTAAAACATTATAGTTTATAAGATATGGCAAGAAAACATTAAAGAATTATAAGTTTGTTGTGGAGAGGGAAAAGTGTAAGTATTATCTATAATTTTATTAAACTCAAGAATTTAAGTGTAATAAGTTTAGGAACTAAAAATAAATAATGTTTAAAAGACTAAATTATCCTCATTTTAAGGGTCTTTCTATAAATTTAGGAAGAAAAATTATCATATTTTTTGATATCTTAAAATAGCCTTCACTCATATTATAATATAATATAAATATTATAAACTAGGAGAAAAAACACAGAATAAAATAGACAAAAAAAAATTACTATTCCTTACGATGATAGGAATTAATATGATAATGGTCAAAGGACGTCGTTTACATAAATGCATATAATTAAATTTGTCATAAATGCATATAATTATATTTGTCCAAATGATTTTTTATATATGTTTTTCTACTTTTATTTTTCCAATTTTGACATAAATATGAAAAAAAGCTCAAAAGTTCTATTAAAACTAACAATGTTCTTCATAAAGCCATGTTTTTAATTAGGTTTTATTTTAAATTAGAGAAAGTAAAAAAAAGAAGAAATTAAATATTAACACGTCAACATTACCAAACCCTTCCCGTGACTCATTTGATCTGCTTAAAAAGTTGTATGCAATTCCCGAAGAGTTAATTACATCGTTAGTCTTTGTGGTTTATAGAAAGTAACAACCTCATATACTAATAGTTTAAATTAACAATCTAAGGCTTTAACGTTTGATTTTGTAACATTCTATGGCCTTAAGACTAACTGTCGCTCAAAACTAACTAAGAACTTAACACCCAACATTGAACTTGGAGAAACCACAGGGACTAACCATGTTGGTAAGCACAAAATTAACTCTTGTAATATCTAAAACACAATTTTTCTTTTTCTCTTATAATTTAACTAAACATTTTTAATTATTTATTTAAACATTTTTTAAATAGTTAACCGTAATTAACATAATTAACGTAATTAAAGCTAATTTGAAGTCACCTTCGTAATTATAAGGCCCGAATAACCGAATCTAACAATGATTCAAACAATCACTAAGTATGGGCGAAATTCAAACTTGGTGAGATTCAAGAAAACCCAAAAATCAAGAGCACAAAGAACAACATGAATCACCTTTAAACTTGCTAACAATTCTATTACTTAAGAGCAAAACCGTCTGGTCCAAGTTCCTAACACCTCTCTCTGTTTCTCTAATCTAGGGTTTCTTCTCTGTAAGACTTCAACCTGATTTGTGAGACATAAATGTTTATATGCCCTAGACAAGCCCACTTCCTTACATGGGCTCCTATTGGGCTTGTCTAGCCCATATGGCCTTTGGCAAGGCCCAATGACTTATACAAGTCCAATTCCATTTACAAACTAACCCTGTAAAGCCTAGTTCGTACCATAGCCCGTTTCGTATATTTGATGCGTCAGTCTTACACTTCTAGGACCTAACAGTCTCCTCATAGACTGATGCATCAAATTGTCTTCATATCATGAAATTGACAATATCTTCAACGAAGTCTATGGTTGTCTCTATGCTGTAGGTGTTGTGGAAGTTCTTGACTTCTGAACTTTGAGCACTGGGTCTCTTTCTTCTTCTCTTGTGGTTGGCTTCATATCAGGATCATGATAAGCATCTGCTTGAACATCTTGCTGAAAAGAACACAAGAAAAGGATTCTCAACAAACTCTTTTCTTCTTCAATCTTTCTCTTTCAAGCAGGTTCACATGTACTTCTTCAAAATTACTATCATTGTCAGAAGATAACTCGTATCCGGTTCTTCAAACACAGGTACATCTTGTTGTTGTGATGCTTCATGCTTTGTCAGCAACTAACAACATCTCAATCTTCAGCAACCCCTGTGTCTTGATTTAATTTAACTTCTACACATGCTCAGAAAATCATAAGCAATAATTTCTATGCAACAGAGGAAAGTACCGTATGAACACTTAGTACATCCAGGTTTTTGTACTCGGATTTCACAATTCAAATTTCTTTCTACTTTTGATGATAAGTCAAATCTTCAAGAATGGTTAATAACTTCTAATAAAACAAATAAAACACTCTATTTTTGAATTTTTTATTTTTCTATTTTTGGATTTTTGAATTTTCTAATTTTTTTATTAATTCTTTTAATATATGAGAACAAAAACAGAAACGCAAATAAACAAACAACTAAGTCAACAATTATAATATACAATTACAATTGCAATCAAAATCGTTCTCAGGCAGACCAAGGAACACTTTTTGGTGCGAACTCATTCAGACTAGTCTATGTGATTGCCAATATGTTTGTCCACTTAAACTTTAACGCTCAACCTTCAATTTTTCAACTCCGTGATATGCTTAATGTAACATTATACAACAATACCCGTGTGTCCCATACCATGACATACCCCTGCGATCAAGGTAAGCACAATGGTTCATCGTAGCAGGTGAGTATACTCAGCTTTTTAGCTCAATGGAATTCCCTCAATTTAAGTTTATCTTCCTTTAAGGTTTTTAAGCCTCTTTCTGGCTCTTTTAGGATATCCTGAATGTGCCTAGGTCTACATATAATCTGGATACAACAGAAGGGCAGTCAAGATATCCCCGGATGACTCAACAGCATAAGACCCAAAACTTTAGACGTTAGCTATCTATCAACGAAAGATTTAAGACCATAAAATCATACGCTGATGGTATGTTACCCACATGGTTTTGTTATATTTATATCACTTAGTATTATTTATCACTTTGATCGTCAAGCCTACCGACATATCACATTAGATCCTAGTCTTTTCAGCTATAGCACCTTACATGTGTTAGTCAAACCCTTTAACACGTACATTTATTTCATTTACCAATTATGCAACAAAAATATTTTTTGGATTTTTTTGTTCTTCAATGTTTTTGTATTTTTCTCATTTTCTTTCCTTAAAACAATGCACATATACATATATCTCTCTCTTCCCCCATAAATTTGTACATCACATTTTATGCGCAAATTTACCTAATAATGAAAAGATATGTACAAAGATACAAGCGAAAGAAAATAAAAATATTTTTATTGTTTTTGCTTAACCGTTATGCCATCAGATTGAAGACTAATCAATATCAGAATTAAAGCACGAAATTTAAATTGTACCTTTTTGCTGATCTTATCTTACCTCATCTACTCCAACGGAAACATATCATCTTTAAAGAATTAAACTTTTAGCAACAGTAAAATGTTACCCGTTATATCCCTGGAACAAGCACTATCAACATTCCAAGGATTGTCGACAACTTCTCCTTAGTTGTCCATAAAAATAAGGAGATTAGTAAGAGATTGGTGCCCAGGCCATCGTGGTCCTGGGTATTCCTAAAGCATCAAAATAAAACACTTCCTTTAAACACATGTCCCCTTTCGTTTCAAAGATTGGTGATGTTGCTGCTTTTTTTTTTGCTTTCCAAATTTGTTTAGGTTTAACAAACGTGTTTGTTACTTTCGGTTGAACACCTTCAGATTTATTAGTTTTAGAAACAAATTTTTGTTCCTAAACATTGTGTTTGTTTTTAGTAGCGTTCCAATCACCATCAGATGGTTTAACCTTGGGATTCACATTCTTCATTGCCTTAGGTAAAGATACCTTCATTGGCTAAGAATGATAGTTATCCTTTGGTGTAACCCTCGGATTTTGCACATAATATGGTACGTAGGGACGATGTGTGCAGTTTCTAGCAATGTGACCCGCAATGCCACAGTTATAGCAAGTTTGTCTTTTCATAGGAAAGACATTCTGAGCAACTTGATTTGCTCTTGCAGGTCCTGAAGGAAAAACTGGTCCTTTCTGTGCTTTATTCTTATGCACTTCTTTTGTAGATGAAGATGAGTTTGGGTGCTTGTAATTGCTGCTTGTAGAAGTCTTGTTGCTCTGAGCACCATTCTTCGTCTTTCTTTCATGTTTAGATTTGTCATTCACCTTACAAAACTTCTTGTCAGATCAGTTAAAATCATATTTTTCACTTTTGCCTTTACTATCAGACTTTACAAAAATTGTTTTTTAAATCATGATCCTTTTGAAAGCTGTTACTTCCCGTTGATGATTTGGGTGATCGTGATCTTCCTTGATGAGTAGATTTCTCATACCTCTGTCTTCGGTCAGCTCATTTCGGCTCCTTTTGCTTGCTCTGAACCCTTTCATCACAAACAGAGGGTTCACAATTTTCCGATTGTGTACTTGGTGCTTGGTACACATTAGTCTTCACATCATCAGCTTTGACAGAATCAGAGAGTTCTGGTTTATAAGATGAAAGACAAGAACCTTCAGTAGAATCATTGGAAGAATTATCAACACAAGACGGTTCATCATCTTCTTCTGTCAAATCTTCAATTGACACTTTTTCTGCACATGAAGTAAGAAAATTAGTATTATTCACACACTTTTGCTGCAATTTAACATTATTTACAGACTCAGTGTGTTTCACATCCACGGGTTTAATAGACCCCCGTGTGTCGGATGCATAATCACCAGGTTTGCCATACATCACATGTTGTTATTTTTCAAGTTCTTCCTCGGTGTCAGGCATTCTTGTGTAGTTGTGATTATATGGTAGGGCAACCTGATTGTATCCCAAACCCTTCCCTTTGTTCTTTTTATATACTAGTTGCACATCGTACACATCTTGACGACCTTGCTGGATGTATCAAACTTCTTTATGTTTATTTCATTGTGTTGATACTTACCAGTCTGGAGCTCTAGCTCAGCTCTCAAAGACTCAAGTTCCATGTTATTCACATTGAGTTTGTTTTTGTAATCATAGACCCAAAATTGTTGTTGGTTAGGATCCCTATGAAGCTGAGCTATGTTTTGCTTTTGTGCCTCAACCTTTTTAGTGAGCAACTTGTTGCTTTGTCTAAGGTTGATGCACTAAGTCATGACACTATTACAATCATTAACCGAGTTGAGTGCCCTGAGTTGTGCAACCTTTTTTCTGCAATTTTCAGAACATAAAAGATAGTTGACCGTGTCAATGATTGATTTTGGTTTGTCGGTCTAAGTTTGTGCTTGGGGTATTGGGCTATTGACTGCAGGTTGTCAGGCTTGAGGTTTCTGTTTGGCCACTTCATCGGGATGAGATTCTTTTGATTGTGTGTACCGATCTAGGTTTGATTGTAAATGATCCCATAACCAAGAAACAAAGGAGTCTCTGTCATCACCCAAACAACTATTCATCTCATTCCTTACTTATTCTTTTCGCCTCCCATTTTCAAGCAAACGCATCACATATTTCACAACAGGGTCAACATTGTAGTTCCCAATAAACTCATTCAGCTTTTCCTTCACTCGATCCCGCAACCTACCAGCTGTATTTTCAGAAAAAATGATTTCAAAACGCAAATTGTCATCACTATCCATCAAGCAAGGATTTAACTTGAGGACACAACAAAATACTCAAGACTAATCGTGATCAAAAATGGAAAAATGCAAGTCAAATCAAGAACCCGACAACTTGATAAACGAACAATTTGCAATGAAATGAACCGCTTCCTGTGCCGCTCCTTAAACCTGTTAAAACCGTTTAACCAAAACAAACAATCCCTTTTTATTTATAAACACTTTTTAATTTTTTTTATTTTTAATTTATATATATATATATATATATATATATATATATATATATATATATATATATTTGTGATTTTAAAACTATTATTATTAAGGTTATTATAATAATCATAATTATTATTATTAGATTATTATAACAATATAAGGATGACCTAATGATTAAGATTATTATTAAAATTAAAGAATCCTAAATGTCACTGTCCCAAATACCTCTAATAAAAACTGATTTCCCGACGGAATAATTGTAACAAATCCTGCCACCAATAACACTCTGTCTTCTTCTTTGTTTCTTTACCTATCACACCCAAAACCCTAATAAAATTAAACCAACTTCAGCCACTCAAAGAAGCAGGTCGTTCAAAAACTGTCCTTTATCTTCCTGTTTCTAAACAGCCACAATGAAAGCTCGAACGTGTGAACGGAGTTGCAGGTTTTATGGTGGATGAACGGTGGTAATGGGATGATACAAGTGGGTAGCGATGATGGAGATGACCAGAGATGCAGGTCGGTAAGCCGATGATGTTTGATCGGAGGTAATGATGGGAACGGAGAATGATACGGAGATGAAGCTAATGTTGTGAAGGTGGTTGATGTTAAACGAAGTGGCAGCCGGTGGTTATGATAAACGCTGTAGTACGATGATGAACGATGGTGATCGGAGGGTGTCTGCGACGGAGGTAGTAGTGAATAACGGAGGATGAAGGTGGTGTACGATGACTTGTCAGAGTGATGTAGGTTGCTGCTGATCGGAGGACTGTTGATGGTTACCGGAGATAGTTGGGTGATCGGAGATAACGAGAAACGCGAAGAACAATTTGAATATATACCGTTCTCAACAGACAACGAACTCAAAAACAGAATTGATTCGAAAACTTGTACCACTAGAAATGGTTGTTTCCGATATGTTTCGGAAAACTTGATTTGAATAAACTGAATTCGGATAGACTGAATTCGAATATGAATTTGGATAAACCGTTGGAGAAAAATTTCGAATCCTTTTTCGGATAAGGAGATTTCGAACACGTTTGTTTCGGATAAATGGTTCGAAAACTATTTCGGATAATGATGTTCTGAAACAGTGGATTCCGGTGGCTGCCGGAATGATGAAAATGATGTTCTGAAAGATGGTGTTTCGGGAAAAGATTGTATTACGAAACAATGATATTTCGAAAGTAGATATGTTTTGGATAATTGTTTCGAACAATTGTATTTGAAGAAGTGTTTTCAACAAAAATGTATTTCGAATAAAAATTCACGGGATGTATTCCAAATTTAACAACAATAATAAGAATAACAACAACAATTATATTTTGTATCTGAAATAAGGAAATTTCGGAAACTTGGAAAGTTTGTTAATTTCAAATCTTTTGAAAGAAAAGAAGATTTATATTTTAATCCTTTTAACACCTTTTCAAAATAATCAAACATCAAAATATAAGAATTTCAAAGAAATTTTTAAGAACACGATGAAGAACAGTAAGAACACCAACCTAAAAATACTGAAAAATTTGAATGTTTGATATCTAACTGAGCTTAGAAACAGGTTCTAAAGACTCTGATACCACTTGTAAGTTCCGAATAAACGGATCCAACAATGATATCAAACAATCACTAAGCATGGGCGGAATCCAAACTTGATAAGATTCAAGAAAACCAAAAATCAAGAACACAAAGAACAATACGAATTACCTTTAAACTTGCATACGATTCTACTACTCAAGAGCAAAACCGTCTAGTACAAGTTTCTAACACCTCTCTCTGTTTCTCTGGTCTATGGTTTCTTCTCTTTAAGGGTTTAACCTGATTTATGAGACATAAATAAGTTTATATACCCTAGATAAGCCCACTTCCCTATATGGGCTCTCATTTGGCTTGGCTTGCCCACATGGCTTAGGCAAGGCCCAACGACCTATGCAAGTCCATTT
The DNA here is from genome assembly GCA_947069175.1 of Scalesia atractyloides. Lineage (NCBI taxonomy): Eukaryota > Viridiplantae > Streptophyta > Magnoliopsida > Asterales > Asteraceae > Scalesia > Scalesia atractyloides. Next base: position 17,863,214 of record CAMTDV010000116.1, on the reverse strand, counting down.
CCTAATACAAGCTAACCTTGTAAAGCCCAATTCGTACTATAGCCCATTGCGTCTATTTGAAAATAGCTAAACATGGTAGTTCTATCACATCAAAATGAAAACTAGCTGCGATGAAATCTTATTTTTGAAATGAAGAGGCGGGCTCTATTTATCATATTGCCAAAATTTTACTTTTTATGCGTGTATATATGCATATTGATTTATTTATATTTTAAAAAAGTAAGATATGGCCTGGTTCGGTTTTTTACGACCATTTTTTGTATAAACTGTAAACCAAACCGTTTAATACGGTTTCAAACTTTTGAAACCGACCGACAGAAAGTTTAGAAAAAATCGACCGCAAAATCAAACCAAAGCGTGAACACCCCTAGTATTTTATATTCACACGTTATTAAAGCTAGTTTTATATAATTAGAACTATATAATCTTTTAGAATATGTTACTTTCTTCGCCATTTTAAAAATTATTTAGTTAAATAATTAAAAAATTAGTTATATATTAAATAATTAAAAAATCAGTTAAATAAAAATAAAAAATAACAATTGTGTTTTAAATATTATAAGAGTTAATTGCAAGGTTAGTCCCTATGGTCGTCCAAATTAACAAGGTTGGGTACTAATTTCTGAAATGACGAAAATACCCTAAGTTTTAGTTAGTATTCTGACAACTGTTAGCCTTAAGGCCCTATATGTTACAAAATCAAATGTTAAAACCTCAACCTGTTACTTTAAACTATTAGTATCTGAGATTGTTATTTTACACAAACCACAGAGACTAACAATGTATTTAACTCAATCCCAGACAAATGTTTAACATTTCCAGAATAAAATATGTTCACATAAGGTTAGGTTACAACTTTGGTCCCAAATTTGTGAAAATTATGGTGTTTGATCTTACGGTTTTTGACCCCTAAAAGATTGGTAATTTTTACTAACAGCTGTAAAAAATATGTTAATTATATAGTAAATGACTTTAAAAAAGACTCACAATTTAGAGTGAATTAGCCCTTAATAAAGCTTTAAGTTGTGAAAGCCCAAATAACTTTTTTTAACAATTAACATAATAAATCTCGAGCGTTTTCAGGGCACTCACTAAATCAAACAGAATAATTAGAGGTGTACACCAGTGTCTCGCTCTACACCAAGTGAGAGTTGAACCTACCTCTTCCAAAATAAATGTAAATCTTTCACAACTTAATCTATAGATCATTAGCGCCCAAAATAACTTAATTACAAGAAACTTGCACCATTTACTATATAGAAACCCTTGAGATGGCGAAGGAGACTCATTACGTAATCAAATGGGAATCAATTTGATTTGACACCTTGGTCAAAAAAAAATGTGATGCACTAGTGTTTTTCTCCATGTATTATATTCATCCCTTATACTTGATTTCACAGTCTTAATTCAGCGTCAGATTAGCATCTTCTTCCATCCCTGAATTCCATTCCTTAACATATGTTATACTCATTGCTTATCCTTGTTACTTTTTTGTATTATTTTAAATACAACGAAACTATTTTAATTTTTAAATATTTAATATAATAAAATTAGTTTAAAACTTAGAAAAAATTAAAAAAGGATTACTAAATTAACAAAAAATCTAAAAACAAAAGTTATATAAACTTAAAAAATAAAACTATATTATTAAAAAAAGACTACTAAATTAAAAAAAAAAATACAAGATAGCTGGCCTTCTTTGTTGACACGAGTGAATCACCATGTATGTTTTAGCCGAAGCTGAGACCTAGATGAGCGCTTCATGTACATCGTATTAAAAAATATTTAATAAGTTTTTATATTTAAAATATTAATAAGTTTTTATAGATAAAATTTGAACTTATCAATTTGTCAAACACTAAAAATAAGATAATAAAATATACAAAAAAATTGTAGAAAAAAACAACTATTTACTCAAAATAAAAATAGTTTATGCATGAGATACAATTTTTTTATAACTCCTTATGTTAAACTACTCTTATGAACCACCAAATTTGTTTCTTATAGGATTTTTAACTCTTTACCTATAGGATAGAGAGAAAACATCTTACCACAAAAATGTCTTTTATAACATGAGATACAATTACTATGGAGAAACGCATTTAAGCAATTTAGATACGGCTTTGATGGTGTGCAGGGAGAACCTCTGTACAAGGCTCGTGATTTTGAGAGGACGCGATTTTTTCGAAAAAAATCCGATATATATATTGGAGGGGTATGGTCCCAAAAACTCCGTGCCTGCGCAAGGAACCATACCCTCAATTACAACATACTACAAGAATAACCTTGCGCGCAATGTGCAACGATGTGCCATTCTTGAAACCAGCAGTTTGCCTAACAACCTTGCACGCAATGTGCAATGGTATTGCAACCTTGATACATGCATGTCACACAACGAACCTTGCACACACTGCGCAACGGCAAGTTATACCGACACTAGCAGGTCACACAACAAACCTTGCGCACACTGCGTAACGGCAAGTTAGACCTGTCACAACCCAACCGATGGCGAGACATCATAACACTATTTGCGACAATATTAAATTCAAAAGCCCTTTCATTACATTGATCAAATAGTCAATTACTACATAAATCCAAATACAACAAGTTCAACAATATTATAACATAAAACCTTGCATTCTAGATGCGTTTATATGTCGTCCTTACTAAGTTTTCGTTATGTTCAATATCCTTAACCTGCAACATGTTAAAAGTATAGCTCAACACAAAAGCATTGGCGAGTACACAAGTTTAAGTATAGCAAAAGTAATAAATCGTTTAAACAAATCCACATGTTAAGCTAGCATACTAGATTAATGTAAATATGGCATGCGATCTATAAGTCAATCTTCGCGTGTCACCGCAAAAATAGAATAATCTTAACATGACTCAAGAATACGGGTGGTGCCTTACTCCTATAGCGCTATACATGTTAAGGGGGAGGCTTTAAACAAAGTTAATAACAAATAGCATCCCATAAGAATGTTCCAAGTATACGAATCATATATCATATAACTATCGCATGCATGATGTATTGTTTGTGCGCATAAAAGTATAAGTGTGATTGTGTGTATTTTTTATAGATTAACATATTGCACCCAAAAGTGTAAAGCGTAAAAAGGGTGTTCGAGTGTACTAACGGTTTGCGAAGAAATTTTCACAATACATGTTAAGGGGTAGGCTTTAAACAAAGTTAATGACAAATAGCATCACATAAGAATGTTCCAAGTATACGAATCATGTATCACATAACTATCGCATGTATGATGGATTGTTTGTGCGCATAAAAGTATAAGTGTGATTGTGTGTATTTTTGATAGGTTAACATATTGCACCCAAAAATGTAAAGCGTAAAAAGGTTAACATAGTAGGTTTGATGAGTCTTGAGTTGATGGAATACCGAAGTTACCAATTTTGGTTCTTGAACTTTTTGCCCAAAGTTGAAAATCTTGGATATTTGAGAGAGTTTGCAAGTGATTTGAAGGTGGTGCAAGTGTTTGGAAGGTGTTAGGGTTGGTATTTATAAGAGGGTTAAGTGGTTGGGGTTTAAATGAAGGTGGAAGATGATTGGAGAACAAAGAAGGTGGAAAAGGGTGAAATCTAATTGGCTAAAGAATGGTGAAAGGTGATTGGAGGAGAAAAGGGGTGGAAAATTGTGAAATCTAATTGGCTAAAGAATGGTGAAACGTGATTGGATGAGAAAAGAGGTGGAAAAGGGTGAAATCTAATTGGCAAAAGAAGGGTCGAAGGTGATTGGATGAGAAATGAGGTGGAAAAGCTTTTGGTTTTGCTTACTTTTAGTCCCTGCACTTTGTAACTAGGTTATTTTATGTCGTTTCTTGTATTTTAACTTGCTTTAGGTATCCAAAGTGTATTTTAAGTCTCGGTTTTGCGTATAAACACGCATTTAAAGATTGATTGCATACATAATACAAATATGAAAGGTAACACGTATATGTAATAAAATGAATTCCATTATGATTAACGCCTCTAATTGTGAGATTGAAATTGAAATACGAATGTAAGGTTTCAAAAAATAGAATGCGAATACTAACTTTCTAAAAAAACGAATACAGAAATACGAGGCATTACAGTCTCCCCTACTTTAGGAAATTTCGTCCCGAAATTTATTTAAGAGGAAGACTTGGGATAAGATGGTTTTTTGATGGTTCGATACGAGTGATAATCGGTTAAAATGTTTGACTAAATGTGAAATTTTTGATGCTTAGTGCCAAAGTAGCGTTTTATGTATTAGCGTGTTTCAAAATGCATGGGTAAAAGTTTTGGCTAAATTGATAGTTTATGGTTAATTGGGCATGCGTAGATAATTTTGAGTGATAAATTATAGGTTTGTAAAAGCAACTCGTTTGTACAAGTGGATTGGGACATCAACCATAAGTAAGTGTAAAAATAAGTAGAACTTGTATGTGTGTATATAGGCAATGCGAGTTGAACAACTCAATTGGGAGAAATGTTTTAAAATGATGAGCTAAAATTTTTTGTGTAAGGATGTAGGTTGACAAAATGTGTGGCTCGCACCGTAGATTGTAGGAAAAATTTTCATTGGTTCAAATGCGTATTAGTAAAATCACACGTAGAAAAAAAATGTTTATAGGTGAGAAGTTAGGATGGCAGGTAGTTATGGTTTCAAAAGGCTTTAGCGGTAGTAGGCCGTCTAGTTGATTTTTACGCATAACAAAGAACGAAAGATATCTTAAAAGTATTTTGACTGACTCAAACCGGTGAGGATGTTTGTAGAACATGGATAAATCGTTTAGGCCGATTTACTGAAAATAAAGTTTGGATGAAATGTTAAGGGGAGAATTTGGGAATATTCGTGGTATGAGCGCGTATGAACGATTCGGTGGGAGTAAGTGAGGGGTAAGAATGGTGTGGATATTGAATGAAATACGAACACAAAAGTTGAGAGAAACTAGTGATAGTTGTAGCGGTTAAAGCTAACGATTTTGAGAATGAAGCTTTGTCATGGATAATCGAGTACCAAGCATTTCAAAGTTGTGTCACCAAAGTTTGTTATAAATCGAATGTATTTAACAAGGTCCGGGAAATCACCGAATTTCTCATGGCACGTTTTATGAAAGTTTGGTAACATGGTAGGGACACTTATATATAGGAATACCAGTGGCGTATCCACCATGTTCACACCATGTTACATTCGTTTGCTATTATGTGTCATGTTACATTCCGTGTTGCGATACACAGTAGAACCCACTACTGTTTTCATGCGCCTACCAATATAATCCCGTGTGCACCTACGATTATTTTTTTTTGTGCATGATTCACATAGTTTGTACTAGTAGTGTACGGGTCAGGTTACATTTTAGTATTACAAGCAAATGTGTGTGTAAGATAGCGTATAAAAATTAAGTATGTAAGCTTGATTGTATGTATGTATGAGTGTCGAACGTAGGCGAAACCACTCGGGTTATGCCTACTTATAGATTTCAAGTATGACTACCAAGTGGTGCGAATGTATAAATTTGGAGTATGATTGAAGACAAATACGTATAACATTAGCATGTAGTATCGAGCTTATAGGTGGAATAAAATTGGATTTAGCATATATAAGTTACCATGAGGTTGCGAGTGTGTAAAATACGAAGTGTAATGGTGATATGTGTAAGATTGTCATGTAATATTGACTACATAAATGGAAATGTGTAAGGCGATATGCATGTGTATGGTCGCTTGAGTCAAAACATTGAGTTGGTTGAAATAAAATAAATCGGGTTTGTTGGGAATGAAGGACCAAAATTGTGAATGTCGAGTGAATATTGAGAAAATATTAATTTTTGATGTAAGATGTGGTTTGTAAAAAAAAAAAAGAAATGCTACTTTTCTTTAAAAATTTGTATTTACATACGTCGTAGGTTATCCGATCTTATGAAATTTTCTTGGCCATGTGTTCAGATTTAGATTTGCATATTAGCGGTTTTTGAAAAGGTTGTAAAATAGTGAGCTTGCTTATTTTTATATTAATACAAGGAAAGTTGTGTTTAGAAAATTTTCGTGGAAAAATTGGGTTTTGAAAAGTATTTTAGCAAAGTGGACTTATACGTATGTGAGAGAAAGTTTTATTGGTTTCTTGTTGGAAATAAAATGTCTTTAGAATGGTAGTATAAAATGAGTGTGTTTTTGCGATTGGATGAGTTATGAAAATCGAGGGCAAGAGGTTCGTTAGACCGACTAAGTTGATATGTAGCATTTCATAAAGTTTTTGAAAATTGTGAATGAAACGTTTAAAGTATCATTAGGAGTTTCGTGAATGTAATCTACGTAAATAAGTTGTCGGGTGAGAAATCGTTTGGATAAAATAATAAGGTTCAAGGTTTATGCATAAATGAGAAAATTTGAAACAATGATAAAAGGTTTGAGTATAAGTTTTGATCTAGTGATTGTTACGAAAGTAGTTGAGTTGTGATTTGATCTTCCATTGAGGTGTGGACATCACTCCTATCTCAAGGACAAGATTCCTTCAAGAAATGGCCGGAGTCAAATCGTAAAGGTAAGGAAATCACTCATATTTTAATGATAAGACTTCCATTTTTGGGAATGCGAGTAGTGTTTAACTTGTGGGTGACGTTATTGAAATCGTATTTATAAATAGTGTGTAAGGTACATGAAAAGTATAAGTATGATACGTGAGTAATCATTGTGAAAATTATTTGAATGTTGAAAGAAAGGGATATTTGAATTACGTTATGCATAAAATTGATATAATATAATGATGGTTTTGACTAAATCTTGGATTGTTCTGAAATGAAACCTTGACTAACCAAAGTGATCGAAAGCTCTTTTGAGTTTGGGAAGCATGCTTTGGCATAATAGGTAAAATACTCTCGCTGAAATTTCGGTTAACGGTATTCACCCTTACGGTTACTACATGTCCTTAGTCAATTGAAAGTTCGAGGCTTTGGTGGGATTCGAAAATCGAGGAGTGGGACTAGTTACCAAAGTGTGGGTATCACCCCTAACTTGACAACGTCATTCCCTAAGTGTGGTTGATACTTATCAAACGGGGTAAGGACTTAAATCCGACTTGTTAGTAAGGGTCCACTAGAATAAGCATGGTGAAATTTCATCAAGGTGAGGATGTCACTCCTAACTTGATGTATAATTTCATGGAAATCGAGAATGCAGATTGAGAGTCTTTCACCAAAGTGAGGGTTTCACTCCTATTTTGATGAAATCGTCTCGTTTATATAATGAAAGTGTGTTCACATCCTCATGTGTGTATGGTAAATCGTTGTAGGAAAGACATACGAAATTTTAAGACAAAAGATGAGATAGAAGCAAATAAGGAGAATTTGAGTATATGAAGCATGAAATCAAGAATGGTCAAGTATGAATACTTAGACTATAGACTAGGTAAAATCATGGCAATTTTTCCTAATTCCCTAAAGTTATGGCTCTAATACCAATCTGTCATACCCCAACCGATGGCGGAAACATCAGAGTGGGACGACGAGATTACTCCAGACATCATAACACTATTTGCGACAATATTAATTTCAAAAGTCGTTTCATTTCATTGATAATTACATCATAAATCCAAATACAACAAGTTCAACAATATTATAATATAAAACCTAGCATTCTAGATGTGTTTCTATGTTGTCCTTACTAAGTTTTCGTCATGTTCAATATCCTTAACCAGCAACATGTTAAAAGTATAGCTCAACACAAAAGCATTGACGAGTACACAAGTTTAAGTATAGCAAATGTAATAAACCGTTTAAACAAATCCACAAGTTAAGCTAGCATACTAGATTAATGTAAATATGGCATGCGATCTACAAGTCAATCTTCGCGTGTCACCGCAAAAATAGAATATTCTTAACATGACTCAAGAATACGGGCGGTGCCTTACTCCTATAGCGCTATACATGTTAAGGGGGAGGCTTTAAACAAAGTTAATGACAAATAGCATCACATAAGAATGTTCCAAGTATACGAATCATATATCACATAACTATCGCATGCATGATGGATTGTTTGTGCGCATAAAAGTATAAGTGTGATTGTGTGTATTTTTGATAGGTTAACATATTGCACCCAAAAGTGTAAAGCGTAAAACGGTGTTCGAGTGTACTCACGGTTTGCGAAGAAATTTTCACAATACATGTTAAGGGGTAGGCTTTAAACAAAGTTAATGACAAATAGCATCACATAAGAATGTTCCAAGTATACGAATCATGTATCACATAACTGTCGCATGTATGATGGATTGTTTGTGCGCATAAAAGTATAAGTGTGATTGTGTGTATTTTTGATAGGTTAACATATTGCACCCAAAAGTGTAAAGCGTAAAAAGGTTAACGTAGTGGGTTTGATGAGTCTTGAGTTGATGGAATACCAAAGTTACCAATTTTGGTTCTTGAACTTTTTGCCCAAAGTTGAAAATCTTAAAGATTTGAGAGAGTTTGCAAGTGATTTGGAGATGGTTCAAGTGTTTGGAAGGTGTTAGGGTTGATATTTATAAGAGGGTTAAGTGGTTGGGGTTTAAATGAAGGTGGAAGATGATTGGAGAACAAAGAAGGTGGAAAAGGGTGAAATCTAATTGGCTAAAGAATGGTGAAAGGTGATTGGAGGAGAAAATGGGTGGAAAATGGTGAAATCTAATTGGCTAAAGAATGGTGAAACGTGATTGGAGGAGGAAAGAGGTGGAAAAACTTTTGGTTTTGCTTACCTTTAGTCCCTGCACTTTGTAACTAGGTTATTTTATGCAGTTTCTTGTATTTTAACTTGCTTTAGGTATCCAAAGTGTATTTTAAGTCTCGGTTTTGCGTATAAACACGCATTTAAAGATTGATTGCGTACATAATACAAATATGAAAGGTAACACGTATATGTAATAAAATGAATTCCATTATGATTAACGCCTCGAATTGTGAGATTGAAATTGAAATACGAATGTAAGGTTTCAAAAAAATAGAATGCGAATACGAACTATCTAAAAATAAGAATACAAAAATACGAGGCGTTACAAGACCTAGAAGTGCAAGTCCCTTGACCCTGCGCGGATCAAACAACCCTCTAGCCGCAAAGTCCTAAAACCTTGCACAAGGCCAAGACCAACATGAGAGCAACTCATAGTCTTGAGAACAAAGGACATAATCCCTGCAACTCTACGCTGGCCAGAATGCACTGAAAGCCATGCGGAAGGGAAAAGCGCAAAGAGGCGTTGACTACATACAAGGGTACAAAGTGGTAGAGCTGTGACCCAGTGGCCGCTCGACAGGTTGTGTCAGACTGCGTCGCATGAATGGTAATGCAGAGGACAGACTGTACACCAACCAAACTCACGCCAGCGACTGTCACACATTCTCCACTTTCGGCTGGTGACAGGTCTGACACCAAGGACAACTGCCATGACATGTGGCTCCATTCAACATCCAACAAAGCACACCTCCTGCTAGAGATTATTAATGATCGATGTAGAGGAGACAGAATGGATATCCCTGATCGTCTGGGCAGGGCCCAAGGCCCATCAGCCCATCTCCTAAACACGCCTATCTTCGGCTATAAAATAAGGATCATATCACGAGGTAAAATCATCTTCATCTACATCCATACTCACAATACTATTGCGTGCTACTTTGAGCTTACTTTCTTATTACTTGCAATAAATACTTATTCCCATGTCGGAGTGCGGTCACAGAGAAAACCTCCCTCTTTCTCTCGTGATGAGGCTAACGACGTTGCTAGTTTTGCAGATAAAGTTGAAGTGAGATCACCTAGAAGAGCAAACAAGAGACAACCATTCATTTAGAAATATTGAGCTTAACCCAAATATCCTCGGATATTCCTTGTGGTTAACCAGTGTTTCTTCATTGGCGCCATCCACTTTTTACTCACTCTCACATTCGTTTTCTCGTTTCGTTTTTTCACAAACCTCACTTTCAAATAGCTGATTTTCCATCAAACACACCACGAGGTCCTCGGGCTGAGGGCAAGAACCCAATTCATTCCCCTTGACCCCACGGACAAGTGGAAGAAAGTTCTTCCAGAAATGCTGGTATTCATCACGAGTCAGGTCGTGTGAACATCCTGGTAACCCCCGAAGTTCAAATGGAGACCCCCTTTGTACCAATCACATCGGTCTTACCCCCGGGTGAGACTCCGATGTCTTGGTACATCAAATCTCAAGCGGCCTGAATGCCGTCTACGCGCAACTTTGCGCACAAACAAATGCATCCGCTACGCCGGCGCAGCCACCAACTACTCGTGTGCATGCTTCACCTGCACCACGAGTACTCAGTTAGGACTCGCTGGCCGAAGCGAGTGTCCCATTACACCTCCGTACCAGGGAGACAGGGTATTCTCAATCGCTGCCTAAACATGAGTCTCACACTCATAGGCGAGCGTCCATCCACTCATGGCTGGGCCCACGTCCTCTAGTGCGGCGGGACACCCAGAGTGGGGAGGATAGAACATATGTCGAGGGTGATAGCGCGAGTGTGTTTCACCTGCTAACCAAAGATCATGCTGCTTACAAGTGTGCGCCACGGGCTGTATACAACCCGGAGGCGGAGTACAATTATAACCTGATCTACAGACCGGCTGAAGCAGCCGAACACTCAAAGTTCATCAAGGAGATCGCGCTTGTACCACTAGGACGCGCGAAACTTCCTTCCAACGTGGGAAAGTACAATGGGTTGACAGACCTATATGACTACCTGCGCCTGTTCACAGGCGCAGTTCTAATCGGAGGTTGGACCCTGCCCATGTGGTGTCACTTGTTTGTTCAAACCCTCACAGGCAATGTGCATCTATGGTTTGACAACTTACCCACGGGTAAGCTCAAGTCATGGAACGACCTCAAAGACAAGTTCCTGACGCATTTCAGCCAACAACGACGGTACATCAGAGATTCCTCTAACGTCATGAACATATGGAGACGGGATGATGAAAGTCTCGAAGATTTCATCACCCGATACAATAAAGAGGTGTTGGAGATTGGAGACGTGCACGAAGACTTGATTCGCGCATAATTCAAATACACTGTCCGCTGCGACGAGATGATCAAAGTCTTGTCGGGAACTACTGGCCTCCCAAAAAGCTGGGAGAAACTAATGGCGGCAACAAAGGTTTACACACGGATGGAGCGCAACCTAAACTCCAGCAGACCTCCTCTACCCCAATACCGTCCCCAAGACATGAGCAAAAGTTTTAGGAAGAAGAATAAAAGGAGTTGGAAAGAGCCCAACCAAAACCCGCCCTACTCACCGGGTGCACACGCGACCAGAAATAAGATAGCTACCCAAAGAGCAATCAAGCAGGATAATCGCGATCGTCAGTGGACATCACTGACGAAAACACCGGAGGAGGTGCTCAGCACGGAAGATAACCAATTCAAAGAGCCACTGCCGATGCGCAACAAAGAAGGTCAAGACCCCAACCTTTTTTGCGATTATCACAAAGATACTGGGCATACAACCGACAACTGCATCTCCTTGCGCATGGAGATCGAGAAGGCGCTGAAAAGTGGGAAGCTCACCCACTTACTTCAAAACATGCGTAAGGAGGTGTGCCAGATTACTCGAGGCGAGGAAGGCCCGATTAACAAGAAGATGAAGACATCTGTTCATATGATCCAAGGTGGCCCGTCACGCAAGCACGACCATCAGAAGAGTTGTACGCCTCACTTGCGCGAGCAGCAGGTCATCTTCTTCGTAGTCCTCGGGGGCCCGCAAGAGGGCCGACCGGTCGTGATAACTGGCATCTTTGGCCATTATCACACCGATTACATGTTTATAGACCCGGGAAGCTCTATGGACATCATATACGAGCAATGCTTCCAATAATTGGACCCAGAAGACAAGGCGTGCATGAAGCCGGTCAACTTCCCACTGACCAGTTTCTGCAATGAAGCCGTCTTTCCACTAGGTCAAATCTCATTTCTGGTAAATCTTTCCGATGGGCGACACTCGTGCACGGTCTCAGTCAACTTCATGGTCATACCCGCTACATCACGCCATGACGTGTAGCTGGGCCGGCACGCCCAAAGTGAGTTTAGCATGATCACTTCCACTCCTCATGCTACCTGCGGGTTTCCAACAGAAAACGGGGTGGCCATCATGTACGCAAGGAAGGACATCATGTCCATCGAAGAGGAACCACCGACGAAGCTACTGTCACACCCCGACCCGCAGCGGAAAAGGTGATCGGGGCATAATTGGGTTATCATCAAAGCTCATGACATTTATTATATGTTTCATATTCATTAATACAATTTAATGGAAATTTACAATAAATGATACAACATGTTCTAACTATCAGTCTAAGCTTCTTGGTTCTCTTCTAAGGCATATCCTATGTTTTCCTTGCTTCAACCTGTCCACCTGTATCATGTGTAAAAAGGTTTTTGGATCAACATAATGTTGGCGAGTGAATCCTATGGAAAAACATTTGAACAAGTTTATCCAATTGATTATAAATAATGTGCATACCACATATGAGTAAATGTAGATGTAAATTTATTCACACAACACATAATATTGAATATTGAACATACAAACACCAAATGATTGTTTTGAGGCACGCGTTGTTCGACTCGTCTCACACGAGGAACTGATGGGCCTAATGAATGAGTTTTGAGGCACGCGTTGTTCTTACGAACTGATGGGCCTAATGTATGAGTTTTGAGGCACGCGTTGTTCTCGTCTCCCACGAGGAACTGATGGGCCTAATAAATGAGTTTTGAGGCGCGCGTTGTTCTCGTCTCACACGAGGAACTGATGGGCCTAATAAATGAGTTTTGAGGCACGCGTTGTTCTCATCTCCCACGAAGAACTGATGGGCCTAAATAATTTGCATACAACTTTGACAATATGTAATATATCACAACCAATAATAGTTACATTCTAGTTTAGTTCATATAATGGTATAGCACAAATTTGCATAAGAGAATTAGTTTAAACGACACATGACACACCCCAAAACATGAATAAAAAGGGGAGTTTGTAAGAATTCACTCACATTGGGTGCGTTCGGTTGATGAGGTTGAATGTACGTGAAATGGTGTTAACCACGAGTGAAATTAACGTAGATAAATCGCATTATGGTTTGGTAAGTAAACGGGTTTTATCAATCTATTTTAGTAGGATTGTTGGGTGTATTTTTGTGAGTTTGTGGCTATTTTCTAACCTTAAAAATGTTATTTTTAAGTATTTTTAATTGATTTTTAATTAAAATAATTAAATAAAAATAAATAAAAAAATATTTTATTTATGCTACAGTTGACTTTTGACTGTTGACTTTGACTAGCGTTGACCGGTTCGAAGGCATATTGTTGTGCGCCGGGTGAGGCTCGAACCCGAGACCTCCCGTACGCGTGCACGCAGCTCTACCAACTGAGCTACGTGTCTAACCCGTCATATATCCGATTTTAATTACCTATATACATTAATTAGATTTAAACAGAAATCACTTTATATTAAAAATGAATTAAATCACAAGACCGGTGCGCTCCACAGGTCTCGAACCCGGGACCTGTGGGTTAGCGGACACACACTCCACCGCTGGACTGTGTGTCGCACTTGATTATAAACTCAGTTATCAATATACTTAACATATACCCAAAACACTCCGGTTCAGTTTTGCGAAAAAAGGGATTTTTATCAAGGCGGCGTGTGAGGGACAATACTCGAACTCGTGACCTTAGCTTTAAAAGTGTACACAGTCCACCGCTGGACTGTGTGTCTAACCCGTTAAATAACTTGATTTTAATTATACTAAACCATTACCGTAACGTCGTCTTCTTCACTGGTTTTCACCGGAAGTGACGACTGACGGATTCGAATGTTGATTCAAGTTTCTTTAGTGTTTTATGATCGATTACAGTCGAGATAAAAGTAAAAAGGGAAGGAATTAGGCGTGAGATGTACCGGCTGTTTCTCCTCTGTTTTCCGGCAGAACTCCGGTGGCAGCAAGTTCTTCCAGCGACGAGTCCCTTGCAGCAGAGAGTCTTCCGAAAGGTTACAAAGGTTGTGGGTGACTTCGGTGAAAGTTTAGGGGGTTCAGTAAGCTCAGAGATTACTGATACGGTTTTCCGGCGAAGTATCAAGTATTTCCGGCGAGTGATTTTTCGCCGAGAAAAGGTGCGATTTGAGTGTGAAAGGTTTCTGGCGAGTTGTGGGTGTATTTATAGGGTAGCATTGAGATGAATGGGGTCTGAATTCGGTCTATATTCGTAGTCAGCCGTTCTCCGGCGGTTATGGCTGATGTCGCGGGTTCAGACGTCGGTTATAACCGTCGTAATAGTTAAGTCATCGGTTAAATTGGGCGAAAACGTAATTAAACGGCGAAGTCGTCGGGATTTCCGACGACTGCTAATTTGGGCGCAATTTACTGATTTTAACTTTGAAACTTGAATATTTGAATTAAATGTTTCCTTGTGTTAACAGAAAAACAAAGTGGCGGAGCGGTTGTTTGGCTGAGTGATAGTTGTTTGGTTGAACCGGATACAGACCCGAGTTCGAAACCCGGCATGGGTAAAACATTTTTATTTTGTTATTTTTATCAGTTTTTCAAAAACTAAATATATATCCCCGCATAATAATTGATTACGGATCGTTTAAAATTATTTTGGGCATTTAATTCGCAACGAAAAATTTGACTGACTGTTCGGTTGATAAACGGAGCGGGTTTGGTAAATCCGTTTTTGACGGATGTTACAGTATCCCCTGCTTTTTAGAAATTTCATCCCGAAATTTAAATAGGGATATAATTGACTAAAAGAATGAGGGTGTTTAGTTTGACAGTTACATACTTAGAAGAAATAAGGGTTTGGGTTTTTGTTTGAGGCGGTAACGTTCCTTGTAAAGGTTAAGTATCCTAATACGGGAATCGCTTTTTGTTGCCTACTGTATAAGTATTGTTAAGCAGGAATGATTCGCTAAAATGATATCATGCATAAAAGTTTGAATATGCTTACGGTTATATCCTAAGGCAGAAATTCTACAATCTACACAAATAAACACAACAACTAACAATTGTATCCACATTCTGATAGCATATATGTTTGAAGGGTGATGGTTCCTCTCTCGTTTGTTATGATGGAGAGGTTAGTTTATGTAGAAATGGAACACAATCCAATTTCTTTAAATAGTGAGATGATGTAATTGTAACACAAATTTCAACCAAGGCAATACTAAATCCTACATGGAACTTCTCATAACCACCTGATAACGCCTCTGATCCTTTGGCAAGAATACTTATATATAGGAAGTACCAGCGGCGTATCCACCATATTCTTGTCAAATTTTCATTGGTTTTATCAGTGAATTATGATTAGTCCTATAACTCTACAACCAATACAACAAACATAAAAATACTGAAATGAAATATATCTGTGCGATCAAGGCTCAATCAAACGGAGCCGATCGTATTGTATGTACTGAAAATGAAATTGTCTGTGTGCTCAAGGCTCAATCAAAACGGAGCCGAGCTTATTGCATGTATTGAAAATGAAATTGTCTGTGTGCTCAAGGCTCAATCAAACGGAGCCGAGCTTATTGCATGTATTGAAAATGAATAACTTAATCACACAAACAACCTATGCATGGAACCTCTCATAACCGCCTGATAATGCCTCCGATCATTTGACAAGAATACTTATATATAGGAAGTACCAGCGCGTATCCACCATATTCTTGTCAAATTCTCATTGACTTTATCCGCAAGTTATGATTAGTTCTATGCGACTCTACAACAACACAACAACCAGCGCTTGAGTCTTAATTCTGATAGTATCCGTGTTTGACAAAACCTCTCTCGTTTAATATGATGGAGAGGTTAGTCTATGTAGAAGTGAGGCACAACTCAACTTCTTTAAATGATGAAACTGAGATATGTCGTGAAGTATGATGATATGAATATTAAATCAATGAGTATAAAACAAACTGAACTAGTAATTTGCATTAAAAATTCTTGGATAAAATTCCAATTGGGATACGTGAAAATTGAGATAACATAAAGAAAAACATAAAAACTGAGTGGTTGGAGTTGAATCTTGATTCTTGGTGAGAGAAGACTAGTTAAGTGGTTGGTTTGGTCCGTTAACATCTTCAACAGGATTGGCGTTGATGTTATAAACTCTTCCTCTTGCTGGAGGTGGAGCTGGATTTGCTTGGTTTGCTTGGTTAACTGGGTTTGCTTGAGCTTGGGCATTTATGATGTTAACCAAACGAGGGCACGTGTTTCTAAAATGGGTAGGGTCGCCACAATTGAAACAAGCTCGAACATATGGGTACATGGGGTATTGAGGTTGTTGATATGTTTGGATCATGGGTTGAGTAGGGGTTGAGGTTTGGTTTTGAGGGGTGCGGCAAACGTTGCTCAAATGGCCGTAGCGTCCACAATTCGCACATAGTCGACAGGGTAAGGTAGATGGATGGTGATAGAAACAGGTGTTGCATTGAGGGTGAGGTCCAATGTAAGGTTTCTTATTTGGGTAAGTTGAGTTGGGTGCTACTTGAGCGTTTGGGATAGTTTGAGGAGGTACAACTTGTGAAGCTGGTTGGTTGCGTTGGGTGACGGCGAAGATTTGCCCATCACGTTTTCTCTTAGAAGTAGGTGGTGTAAAGGATTCGGTTCGGGTGTGGTTTGAGGTTTCGGTTGATGCTTTATCCTTCTTCTTCTCCTCTTTGAAATCTTTGTTTCGGATTCGGTTCTCAGTGAGCGCGGTTGCTAGCTCCATTGCTGCTTCCAAAGTTGCAGGTGAGGTGCTTATTACAGAGTCTTGAATCTTTGATGGAAGACCACGAATGTAGTGCTCTATTAAACGGTAGAGGGGAGTAAACAAATTGGGAACCATTTGATTTAACTCAAGAAATCTCTTGTTGTATGTGGTGTGGTCGCCTTCCTTTTGTTTCAAAGCATGGAACTCATCTTCCAATTTCTTGATTTCACTTCTTGGGCAAAACCGTCTTGTCATGATTCCCTTCAACTCTTCCCAAGTCAAGGTCATAGTTTCTTCAACACCACGTTTGGTCTTCTCTGTATTCCACCATGTGAGTGCCGTTCCAAGTAAGCGACCGGTAGCATAACGCACTTTGCGATCATCGGGGCAATCAAAATTTAGAAAAGTGTTCTCCATTTCTTCGAACCAATGGAGGAGAGCAGTGACACCTTCAGTACCTTCGTAGTTTGGAGGATCGCAGGATTTGAAATGTTTGTAGGTGCATTTAGTGACTGAAGGATTGATAGTGTTTTGATCTTCTTGTTGGGTTGGGTTAACGGAATTAGCGGTAAGGGCTTGTTGAACTTGTACTACGATGTTTGGTATTACGGTCGCCATTTGCTGAGCGATTTGGGTAGCCATGCGTTCACGGTCTTTTCCTGCTCTCATTTTCCTACGAGCGAGGCTAGAAGACATCTACAAGGAATACATGTCAAGAGTATGAGTTGGATGCCTTTGGGATCGTGGGTCGAGTTTGGGAATGAACGTTCATAAAATAAATATAGAAAAATAAATCTACTACATCCATAGGATGTCTTGGGTTTTGCTTGCTGTTAGGCCCTTCATGCCGCCATACTTTACCTGTGTAATCATGTGGGCCCCCATGAATACCGGTTTTTCATATGGTTCGCACGGTTTCTGCCTGGTTGCGTACACAAAAACCCGGAGAAAATCGAGAAATATGTATACAACGTGTGATGTTCGGAATGTGTCCAGGCATGGACACGGTGACATCTCAAAGTGAGGTTAGTTCGAACGACGTTTGGTGTGGCATGCTTTGGCCTAATAGGTCCGTCGTACTCTCATCGTTAGTCCTCAGGTAGGCAAACTGGTCCGTTATTTTGGATTATATACGAATGCCAACCTAGACAGGACGTCCCGACTACCGGTACTTGTACCCTTCCGGTTACTACATGCCCGTCGCAGAACTTACTTTGATGGGATTTAAAAATTGCAACAAAATCCTTGAATAATGAGAGTATGAAAATGAATTGAATATATGAACATTGATATATGTATAACGAATATGTATATAAGCATGTATGTTTGACTGAAATATGAAACAAATAAATATCACAAGTTTGTATGTAACCACCTAATCAATTAAAAATTTAGGCAGACTATAGTATAGGTTCTAAGGGTCTAATAACCTATCCTATATCCCTATAGTCATGGCTCTGATACCAATCTGTCACACCCCGACCCGCAGCGGAAAAGGTGATCGGGGCATAATTGGGTTATCATCAAAGCTCATGACATTTATTATATGTTTCATATTCATTAATACAATTTAATGGAAATTTACAATAAATGATACAACATGTTCTAACTATCAGTCTAAGCTTCTTGGTTCTCTTCTAAGGCATATCCTATGTTTTCCTTGCTTCAACCTGTCCACCTGTATCATGTGTAAAAAGGTTTTTGGATCAACATAATGTTGGCGAGTGAATCCTATGGAAAAACATTTGAACAAGTTTATCCAATTGATTATAAATAATGTGCATACTACATATGAGTAAATGTAGATGTAAATTTATTCACACAACACATAATATTGAATATTGAACATACAAACACCAAATGATTGTTTTGAGGCACGCGTTGTTCGACTCGTCTCACACGAGGAACTGATGGGCCTAATGAATGAGTTTTGAGGCACGCGTTGTTCTTACGAACTGATGGGCCTAATGTATGAGTTTTGAGGCACGCGTTGTTCTCGTCTCCCACGAGGAACTGATGGGCCTAATAAATGAGTTTTGAGGCGCGCGTTGTTCTCGTCTCACACGAGGAACTGATGGGCCTAATAAATGAGTTTTGAGGCACGCGTTGTTCTCATCTCCCACGAAGAACTGATGGGCCTAAATAATTTGCATACAACTTTGACAATATGTAATATATCACAACCAATAATAGTTACATTCTAGTTTAGTTCATATAATGGTATAGCACAAATTTGCATAAGAGAATTAGTTTAAACGACACATGACACACCCCAAAACATGAATAAAAAGGGGAGTTTGTAAGAATTCACTCACATTGGGTGCGTTCGGTTGATGAGGTTGAATGTACGCGAAATGGTGTTAACCACGAGTGAAATTAACCTAGATAAATCGCATTATGGTTTGGTAAGTAAACGGGTTTTACCAATCTATTTTAGTAGGATTGTTGGGTGTATTTTTGTGAGTTTGTGGCTATTTTCTAACCTTAAAAATGTTATTTTTAAGTATTTTTAATTGATTTTTAATTAAAATAATTAAATAAAAATAAATAAAAAAATATTTTATTTATGCTACAGTTGACTTTTGACCGTTGACTTTGACTAGCGTTGACCGGTTCGAAGGCATATTGTTGTGCGCCGGGTGAGGCTCGAACCCGAGACCTCCCGTACGCGTGCACGCAGCTCTACCAACTGAGCTACGTGTCTAACCCGTCATATATCCGATTTTAATTACCTATATACATTAATTAGATTTAAACAGAAATCACTTTATATTAAAAATGAATTAAATCACAAGACCGGTGCGCTCCACAGGTCTCGAACCCGGGACCTGTGGGTTAGCGGACACACACTCCACCGCTGGACTGTGTGTCGCACTTGATTATAAACTCAGTTATCAATATACTTAACATATACCCAAAACACTCCGGTTCAGTTTTGCGAAAAAAGGGATTTTTATCAAGGCGGCGTGTGAGGGACAATACTCGAACTCGTGACCTTAGCTTTAAAAGTGCACACAGTCCACCGCTGGACTGTGTGTCTAACCCGTTAAATAACTTGATTTTAATTATACTAAACCATTACCGTAACGTCGTCTTCTTCACTGGTTTTCACCGGAAGTGACGACTGACGGATTCGAATGTTGATTCAAGTTTCTTTAGTGTTTTATGATCAACTACAGTCGAGATAAAAGTAAAAAGGGAAGGAATTAGGCGTGAGATGTACCGGCTGTTTCTCCTCTGTTTTCCGGCAGAACTCCGGTGGCAGCAAGTTCTTCCGGCGACGAGTCCCTTGCAGCAGAGAGTCTTCCGAAAGGTTACAAAGGTTGTGGGTGACTTCGGTGAAAGTTTAGGGGGTTCAGTAAGCTCAGAGATTACTGATACGGTTTTCCGGCGAAGTATCAAGTATTTCCGGCGAGTGATTTTTCGCCGAGAAAAGGTGTGATTTGAGTGTGAAAGGTTTCTGGCGAGTTGTGGGTGTATTTATAGGGTAGCATTGAGATGAATGGGGTCTGAACTCGGTCTATATTCGTAGTCAGCCGTTCTCCGGCGGTTATGGCTGATGTCGCGGGTTCAGACGTCGGTTATAACCGTCGTAATAGTTAAGTCATCGGTTAAATTGGGCGAAAACGTAATTAAACGGCGAAGTCGTCGGGATTTCCGACGACTGCTAATTTAGGCGCAATTTACTGATTTTAACTTTGAAACTTGAATATTTGAATTAAATGTTTCCTTGTGTTAACAGAAAAACAAAGTGGCGGAGCGGTTGTTTGGCTGAGTGATAGTTGTTTGGTTGAACCGGATACAGACCCGAGTTCGAAACCCGGCATGGGTAAAACATTTTTATTTTGTTATTTTTATCAGTTTTTCAAAAACTAAATATATATCCCCGCATAATAATTGATTACGGATCGTTTAAAATTATTTTGGGCATTTAATTCGCAACGAAAAATTTGACTGACTGTTCGGTTGATAAACGGAGCGGGTTTGGTAAATCCGTTTTTGACGGATGTTACCGAAGTCATCATCTAATGGCGAGCCAGAGAAATGGGTACTAAACAACAAGTACCCGGAACAAACAGTGCTGCTAGGACCCCTGCCATGACCCCCGCAGTCAAGGCGCGGTTAAAACTACTTTTTTCCGCAATGTAGATATTTTCGCTTGGTCGCCAGCGGATATGACAGGGGTACCGAGGGAAATTGCTGAGCACGTGCTGCGGACATTTCCTTCGGTTCAGCCTATCATTAGAAAAAGCATAGTTTTGGTCCTGAGAAAACTCGCACCTTGAACGAGCAAGTTTCAGAGATCCTCCAAGCCGGCATCCTCAGAGAAGTACGCTATCAGACATGGGTAGCCAATCAAGTCATGGTCCATAAGCACAATGGCAGTTGGCGCATGTGTGTCAATTTCAAATATCTGAACAAGGCATGTCCCAAGGACTGCTACTCATTACTCGAAATCGACAAAAAGGTGGACTCCCTCGCTTCATTCAAGTGGAAATGCTTTCTTGACTGCTACAAAGGCTACCACCAGATACAAATGAAGAAAGAGGACGAAGACAAAACCGCATTCCGCACTGACAAGGAAATCTTTTGCTACACAAAGATGCCATTCGGATTGCGCAACGCAGGAGCCACCTATCAGCGTTTAATGGACCATGTCTTCGAAGACGACGTTGGCGAAACCGTAGAAGTGTACATTGATGACCTGGTCATCATGAGCTCGGATGAGGAGAAGATGCTGACAAACATTCAAAAAATGTTTTCATCCTTGCACAAGACAAATCTAAAGCTTAACCCTAGTAAGTGCTCGTTTGGAATGGAAGAAGGCAAATTTTTGGGAGTCATCATCACGCGCGACGGTTTCAAAGTCAATCCCGAGAAAGTGGAAGCGATTCAGCGTATGCCTTCCCCATCGACCATCAAAGAAATGCAACGGTTGGCGTAGTGATTGGCTACACTGAACAGGTTCTTGGCCAACCACGCGATGAAGTCCTTCCCATTCATCAGCACTTTGAGGAACTATGTCAAGCAGAACAAGTTTTAGTGGACTCCGGATGCGGAGAAAGACTTCACACAAATGAAGGGATGCTTGATTCAGCTGCTTACGCTCACGGCACCGCAAAAGAACGAGCCACTGATCCTTTACCTTTCCGCTTCGGATATCGCTCTGGGCGCAGTCTTGCTAGTAGAGTGCGCAGGAGTCTAAATTCCAATCTACTACGTCAGCAAAATGCTAACTGACCCGGAGACAAGATATCCCATGATGGAAAAGCTTGCTCTTGCTTTAGTCCACACATCCCGCAGGTTGCGTCGGTATTTTTTCCGGCCATGTGATAACAGTTCTCATGAACTATCACTTAGGCCAAATTTTGTCTAAACCAGACATATCTGGTCGTCTAGCAAAGTGGGCGATTGAGCTTGGTGGACAAAACATCATGTACAAACCGCGCCCAGCAATAAAAGGCCACATATTAGCCGATTTTGTTACAGAAGTACCAAGCAATAAAGCACAAGAGTGTGAACCTGTACAAAACCCAGCGCCAGTCACAGATAACCCCGCATAGATTCACACAGACGGCGCATCTAACGACGACGGCGTAGGGCCAGTCTTCGTCTAATAAGCCCCGATAACCAAGAATTCACCTACGCCATCAGCTTGGATTTCAAAAGCATAAATAATGAAGCTGAGTACGAAGCGTTTCTGGCAGGCCTTCTGTTAGCCATCAAAATGGGGGCCAGGAATTTGGAAGCACGTGTCGATCCCCTTTTGGTCGCAGGACTGATCAGTGGCCTGTATGATGCAAAGGGCGAAACGATGATCCTGTATCTTGAACAGGCGCAAGCCTTAATAACCAAATTCCAAAGTTTCAGTATAACCCATGTCAACTGAAGCGAGAATAAACATGCTGACGCGCTAACCTCGCGCGAGAAAGTGCGCATCAAGGTGCTCAAGAACCCTTCTATTCCGTCGCGTCAAGTAAACATCATCGAAATGGGAAATCCTTCCTGGATGTCTCCCATAATCATGTTCTTGCAGTTTGGGATCCTCCCAGAAAACAAGGCAGAAGCAAGAAAGGTACAGAATAAGGCACTCAACTACGCAATGGCTGACGATATCCTTTACCGGAAGTCATACCTTGGACCACTTCTCTGCTGCGTTGACTCACAAGACCCGCAATACTTGATCCACGAAATACATGAAGGGTTATGCGGAATTCACGCTGGTCCACGCATGGTCGTCGCAAAGATCATGAATGTCGGCTACTATTGGCCTAGCATGCACTAAGACACCGTCGAAACGCTGCGGAAATGTGCATCCTACCAGAGACACGCGCCGAAGACATTGCGCCCCAAGAATCCCTTGATCTCAGTGACAACAGTATGGCCCTTCCAGCAATGGGCAATCGATATGGTGGGACTTTTCCCAGATGCCCCGGCGCATTGAAATTCATAATCGTAGCCATTGATTACTTCACCAAGTGGGTAGAAGCAAAGCCCCTTGCATCCACCATAGCAACTGTAGTGTGCAAATTCATTTGGGAGTATATCATCTGCCGTTTTGGGCTACCCCTGCGCATTGTCAGTGATAACAGCCCCAACTTTGCCGCTGAAGAACTACAACGGTGGATGGAAGAAATGCATATCGAACATGTGTTCACTTCGGTCGCGCATCCCCAAGGGAACGGCCAAGTGGAAATCATAAACAAAAGTATAGTTGCCAAGTATCTTTTGGGCTCATCGAACCATGCCAAAACCAGCACCGACGAAACTCCATCCAGTCTGGTGTATGGGACGAAGGGAGTGATTCCCACGGAAATAGGCCTCCCATCACCGCGCATGCTAGCTGTGCAAAACCAGAATAATGAAGACGAGCGCAGACTCGACTTGGACCTCCTTCAAGAAAGGCATGAAAACGCCGCAATCAACGAAGCGAAGTACAAGTCCAAGCTTGTTTCTTCATATATGCTATTTTTTTAAAATAGTAAACCATACCAATTGTAATATAGGCTCATTTACGAATCATTTTTATGGTTTAAAATTTAGCTCACTTGGATTAGCTTTATTGAGTCCAATACTAATTTGATTTTTTAATAATAATAAAACATTACGAAATGACACTTTTTTTAAAGCTCGAACAAGATACGTTAATTGTAAACGTCTCGGAAGCAATTCATTGGACTCATAATAAGTAATGTCCATCAAAGTTTTGGGTGAAACAACACAACTTCAATGATTTCTTTCTCGTTATATCATGCCACATAACCATCATATGTCCATGAAATTTTCATGAGATTTTGCTACAACGTCAACCTACTCGTCATTTCTTTGCCATAAACATATACAACAATATTCTGTGAATTGAGAAACTATCAAACTTGATACACCAAAGATCACACACAAAGGTGATCCGATATAAAGAGTGTGCTATGGTGGTGAGCGACATGATACGTTGGCATTGGTCTATATCGGTGTACATTGCGGTCATCAGTTTAGTTTGTATACACAGATCTGTTTTTGAACGGCGGAAATATTATATATCAAAAAAAGAACATGCATGATGCAACTAACAAAGGCAATAGCACGTAGAGGAGTTTGTTGGTAAAATAGTGTTATTTGGGTTCTGATTTTGGTTGATGGTATAAGTTGAAAAACCTTTTGTTTTATGGTTGTTATGCTTCTTCTACAAGCGTAATGTCAGAGGTTTTGTCTAACTCGCTTGTACTACAAGCGGAATCAGCATAAAGTCAATCACCTTCCCTGAAAAGATTTTCAGTTGCCGGAGAAGACTCTCAGTTCGTCGGACATTTTCCAGGTCTCCGGAGTTGTGTTATAAGACAACGGCAACTGCAGTTCTCGCCGGAGCATGCCAGAGAAGATGACCGGAGTTGTATTCTCTATTCCGCTTGTTGAACAAGCGATTCCCAAATTCCAAGAAGATGAAACGGACGTTAGTTTGCAGTTGTCGTTTGTGTTATAACACCACTCCGGTGACCGGGAAAAATGTCCGACGAACTGAAAGTCTTCTCCGGCAACTGAAAATCTTTTCAGGGAAGGTGATTGACTTTATGCTGATTCCGCTTGTAGTACAAGCGAGTTAGACAAAACCTCTGACATTACGCTTGTAGAAGAAGCATAACAACCATAAAACAAAAGGTTTTTCAACCTACACCAGCAACCAAAATCAGAACCCAAATAACACTATTTTACCAACAAACTCGCACGTAGAGTTATTAGATACATTTTGGATTTGAATTTCAATGAATGATTTTTTTTTATTTAATATTAGGTACTAATGCTGTAGAGCATGAGATCATTCATTGCATTCTATAGATAAATTTAACTAGTAAATCTAAGATAGCTTTACCCAATCATTAATAAGTGGATGTAAATATTTTACCCGGTTGCAGAGTGTAAAAAAACAAAATATTTATTTAAATAAAAACGCGTTGCACGTGTTAACTAAACCAGCAGAAACAAAGGCAGGCGCGTGAAGGCAGAAAATCATCAGTGCGCGCGCGTGTGAGTTAAAAATAAAAAAAGAGATGACTGGTGTGAGTGTTTGGTTTTGGGGGGGTTTCGTTGGGGAAAATGGTTGGTTGGTTTTCATTCTCTCTCTCTTCTACTGTTGGTTTTGTGGAGAGCAGAGAACGGACCCAAATCTCTATTTCTCTCTCTTCTTTTCTCTCTCTCTCTCTAAAAACTCACATTCCATCGCTTCTCTTACTGATTGCCGGAGACGTTCTTTCGCCGCCGGTTAATAAAACGACGTCGTTTACTGTCGTCGTATGCTGAATTATTACACCTACTCTCGCGATCCACTGTCACCGTCGAGGTGTTTCTTCTTCTTCTTCTTCTCTGTTTCTAGATCCGTTTATCTGTTTGTGTATATACAATAACGTGATTATGAATATGTAATGAAATTATTGTTGTGTGTTTTGAGCTGATTTTGATTTGAATTGTGATGATCAAATGCGAGTGTCATCTTTGATTTCGTGCTTTATGATTATTGGTTCAGAATTCAGATGATTGTTGATATTGTTAATGCGATTGTCTGAAAGTGTTTTTTGAATAATATTATTTTATTGTTTTAACCTTTTTTAATCTGTTTTGATGTAAAGGAAGAGTATATTATGTGATATGACATGACTTTTTAATCATTTAGCTGTTTTCACTGGTTTGGAGTAACTAGAGTTGGCAGCTCTCTCTTTTTGTTGTTATAAAGGAAACTATTGATTTTTAGACATGCTAGTAGTTACACTTGTACTTCAATTTATGACATCTTATAGTGTTGAGATGCATCTATAAATGTATATATAGTGGTGGTTATACACTTAATATTTAGGAGTATTATATTTACCGATGGATACATGTATTTGACGGTGGATACATTACTATTCATAATGAGTTAACAAATAATATATGCATACAGTGAACCGTGTATCAAATATTTCTAAATAGATAGTGGCTATAATTTGAACTCAATCATACATGTGTATCTGTGTATATATACAGTGTTGGGTTCAATGAGAGCCGTTAGATATATAGGATCCATTTTATTCAGGGGTGAATATATGTATTTATTCGTGAATATATTATAATCTTTTACTGGTAATATAATATCAGTTTTAATGATTCAACAAATAATTATTCCCAGGTGAATAAAATGATTCTTGAAAATTTAGTGGTTTTCATTTGAACCCACCATGTATATGTGTGTGTGTCATGAGCATAATTATTTAATCTATGTTCATGTGTGTGTATAGTTATATTTATGTAACTTGTTTTCTTCAAATAAAGAAACCACAAAGAGTAAATTTAAGTCCATAATAAGAATATGTGCATGCAATTGACATGAAGTATTAGCAAAGAAAGAGGAAAAAGTTAAGGAAGAGAATATGTTGTTACATGAGTGAAGTTTTACAAGAAGACAAAGGAATAATTACTACTTAAGCATCTTTTTTAATAATCTGGATTCATTAACACAATTCATGATGTTCCATTAAGCATCTTTTTAAATAATCTGGATTGATTAACACAATTCATGATATTCCAGATGTACTTTGAAAATTGAACTAGTGATCAATGGAAGTGATGGAACCGGGACCTTATCCTGTGCTTGAAGGGGAGCCCGATTGTTCTTATTATATCAGAACTGGCCTTTGCAGGTTTGGGGCAACATGTCGTTTCAATCATCCTCCTAACAGGAAACTGGTAACGCATGTTCAACAATAGTTATTAATTGTATTGAACATTTGTTTTTGTGTTTTAAAATACTTTTATAATGGTTTGTTAAGTTTAATAGTATCCAAAAAACTGTTGTAATCATTTTCTGTTTTTGTGTCTAGGCCATTGCAACTGCGAAAATGAGAGGAGAATATCCAGAAAGAGCAGGACAACCTGAATGCCAGGCAAGTATCTATTTTCCAAATGTGAACATATCCTTTTATTTATTTATTTTATTTAAAATATGTATTGACTAGCTACTGGTGTTCTATTTCTTTTTCTTTTTCCAAAATTTATGACAGTACTATTTGAAAACGGGTACCTGCAAATTTGGAGCAACATGCAAGTTTCATCATCCCCGGGACAAGGCTGGGATTGCAGCAAGAGTTTCACTAAATGTCTTGGGTTATCCGCTTCGAACGGTTCGCATTCCCATCTTTTGTTGCTCGGTTATTGCCAAAAAAAAAACAACATACGTTTTCATGTAAAATGGAAAAGTATGTTGGTTTTTTATGGCACTAAACTTCTATAGTTATATTTACTTTATCGTTTTTTTCCAATAAGAATATTGAAATGATTAGTATTGATATGTAATCTCTTATTTTGTGATGCAGAATGAGGCTGAATGTGCTTATTATCTGAGAACAGGACAATGCAAATTTGGAAGCACATGTAAATTCCACCACCCACAACCGTCTAATATGATGGTTTCATATTGCGGTTCCCCTGCTTATCCTACAGTCCAGTCACCAACTAGTCCAGGTCAGCAGTCATACCCTGGAGGATTAACAAGTTGGTCTTTGTCTAGAGCTCCATTCGTTAGTCCACGCTGGCAAGCCCCTTCAAGTTATGTACCAATGATTGTACCACAAGGTGTCGTATCAGTTCCGGGATGGAGTGCATACAGTGTAAGCTGCCTTTGACCCAATTGGCCCCAGTTTTTGTCTATTGGGCCTGAATGTCCCACTCTAATAGCTTTTAAGATTGAAGAGATGAATTCACTAAATTACTATTTAACAGGATGAAAAAGATAAATAATTGAGTAAAATGCCGTTTTCGTCCAGTTTTGCAACTTTTGTTCAAAGGTTTGTTTTGTCGCATCTAGATCCAAAAGGTTTGAAATCTTTCATCCGACTCGTTAACTCCATCCATTTTTCTCTGTTAACTCAAGGGTATTACCTTCTTTTTAGACATTTTTTTATTGAACTAAAAACACTATAAGAAATAAAGTCAACAGAGGTGGATCTTTACTTCTGATAGTGTTTTTTGTTTGGTAAAAAGAATCCAAAGAGACGATAATACCCCCGACTTAACAGAGAAAAATGGATGGAGTTAACGAGTCGGATGAAAAATGGCAAAATCTGGATCCAAATACGGAAAAACAAACATTTGGACGAAATCGCAAAATTGACCGAACCTCAGGGACGAAAATGACCTTTTACTCTAAATAATTTACAAAGACAACTACTAAAACACTAGCCTTTCTTCAGGGTCAACTCGGTTCAGTTTCATCTTCCGAAAATCAACAACAAACTACTGCAAACAGTCAAATATATGGAAGTTCAAGCCAAAATGAAGGAGAAGCACTACAAGGAACTTATCCTTCGTATCGTACTGGATATTACGCGTTACCAAGTGAAAACGTGTTCCCTGAAAGACCCGGTCAACCCGAATGTCAATTTTACATGAAAACTGGTGACTGTAAATTTGGTGCAGTTTGTAGATTTCATCATCCCAGAGAAAGAATTATTCCTGTGCCTGATTGTGCTCTTAGCCCAATGGGCCTCCCTTTACGTCCGGTTAGCTCTACCGATTTACTTCCATAATTTATAAACTTCATTCTTAGCCTAATGGGCCTTCCTTTACATCAGTCATGATTCATGTAACCTGAACACGACCCATTAAACCCATTTATCTAAACGTGTCCAAACAAGTTGACAGACTAGCGGTAGTACTGTAGTAATCAGGTTGTAAACATATTATTCGGGTTGGTGGGTTTTAAAAAGATGGGTTAGACGGGTCAACCTTAACATGCCCGGTTGGTTGGTTTTAAAAATATGGGTTAAAACAGGTAGCGGGTCAACTTGTTTGATTAAATGGATTAAACATGTCAACTTGACTACGACCCATTTATTAAACGGGTTAGATATGACGACCCAAAATCTGATGACTTTTGGTGTCGTGTGGAAAGTGCCATCCCTAAGAATAGCCGACATATTTTTGTTTTTATTTTTTTTTGCAGGGAGAGCCTTTGTGCATATTCTATTCGCGTTACGGTATATGCAAATTTGGTCCAAGTTGCAAGTTTGACCACCCGATGGGAGTCTTTGCTTACAATATCGCAGCATCCACATCAGCAGACGGTCCAGCTGTCCGCCGCTTTTTAGGCTCATCTTCCACAAGTGGCGCGTTAAATATGACTCCAGAAAGAAGACAAATGTCCACAAGTGATGACAATATTGACACAGAGGGATGAAGATCTTCCAAGTGACTTATATTTCCTACAACCTTTTTGGAAAAATTCAGAAAAAAAGAAAAACAAAAAAAACTTGTAACTTTATTTATATTGTTGGAGATGTACATAATACATGTTAAAGTCAACCCGTTCTGAAAAATCAATTCGCTTGTGCGATCTGAAGAACTGTGTTGATGCTTTGTACAACTCCTCATTTTTGTCACATTGTTAATCTATTTCAAAATCCTGCATTTCTGATTTCTCTATATTTTATTTACTTTATTTTATATTTTTGTACTTTTATATATGAAGCATATGTTTCTCCATCATTAAGAATTGGTTTAAGCTGACATTCCTACTAGAAGTCTTGCTCGAGCCCCTTACTGTAAGTTCACTTATGTAACCGCTTGAGCTCCTGATTGTTGATTTATTGTACTTGTGTTAGTTGATTTATTGTACTTGTGTTACAATTAGGTTGGTTGGAAACATTATTGGGTCGTGCTGGTTGGGTAACGTGAAATGGGTTTGCACTAAAACGGGTCATTTTTAGTTTGGGGTCAAGACAGACTCGGCCTGTTTGACCATTTTCTTTTTCTTTTTGTATAAATCTTTGATGTAGTAATAGAAAATAGACTTTGGGTGATTTCTACCTATTTGACATGTTCCCATCTAGCCAAATCTTTTTAGTCCACTCAATTGGATCGTATAAGATAAAACAGAACTCAAATCAACCCGTTTAAGTAAATGGGTTGAAATCACTACCTCTACCTGATTAGTGTTGTATTGATGGGCTTTGAGCTCAAAGTTTATATTGCTTTAGGAATTTTTATAATCATCCGATTATTGCAGGATCTCGAGTTTAAACTTGTCAGACATACAAAATATGGATTTCTATTTTCATGGGGGATGACAACGCACAAATGGAACTTTATCTCAGTAGGGTTTGTTCTTCTTAACTTTTTCATGAGATAAGTGGTTTTCCAATGAGAAACATTAAATAATGAGAACCACTTTTTGGCTCTTGGGTCATGTTCAAATGGATGGATGAGCAAAGGGTGAAAAGTGGGTTCCATTGGTTTTTAATTATTTAATGGTGGGTCTGTTGGCGGTAATTCTCGACTCATCACAACGGTGATGGGAAAGGGTGACAAAGGAGATCAAGTCACAAGTCGGTGAACCTGAGCGAGGAAATTTGATAAGTTGTCACAAATCAAATGTTAAACATGCAAACCCTAGAAACGTTACAAAAGTCTACACCAGAGCGAAACCGGAAGAATTAGCCGTTCATGGTGAACGAAACGTGATCACCGGATGATTGAGACTTGCACACCAACATCTTGAAGCTTTGATGATGGGTATGATGAATGTTAGGGTTTATGGTGGATGGTGATGGAGAATGGATTGGTGAGATGATGAGAATGATGGTGATTAGGGTTAGGAAGGTGATGGGGGATGACGATTTCGGATGATGATGGTTTATTGGGATGGATTGAGAATGATGTTGGTGGTGTTCTTGGCTCCAAGAGAGGTGTTCAAAACTCAAAAACTCGTAATCCTTACTAATGACCCCCCAAAATGGCTCTTAAACTTGTTCAAAACACAAACAAAACTGAAATCAGCGTCTGGATGCAGACAATCGCGTCACCGACGGCCCACTCTTGCATTGGCGACGCAATGGGGAAACTTAAATTTCTGCCGACGCGATATTTCACTGTCTACGCATGTTTCCCATCGACAGGGTCCGTCGCTGATGGCCAAGGAAGGCGTCGCCGACGCGACTTGTATGGTTGTTTTCCTGGTTTTTTCCATTTCGCGTATCTGGTTGGTCCCATTGACTGCCTGATGCTCCGTAAAGCTTCTGAATAGCTACTTAAACTCCGTTAGACCTGCAAAACACAAATCTAATCTAAGTAGGTCATTTGAAACCAAAAGTCACGTTAGAACATAAACTTAAATACAGATAAACATCGGTTTTCAACCATGCATCACATCTCCACACTTGTCTTTTGTTTGCCCTCAAGCAAATCTGTTTTTTGTTTTCACGTGGGTCAAACAAAAGACACACTTCCCATTCTCAAATTACAAGCTAAGGTTTAATGTCATGCCCAATTCACAATTTACAGGTTATTCCAACGGTTAAACGGATTTCCGATTTTTAACAAATAAAATGGTTACCCAACATTAACCCACCCTTGAAACTAACACACCGAGCATATCCCTCATAATGTTCTCTCCACTTGGTTTATATATAGCTAATAATGATACATTAGCAATTTTCAAGTAAACACTCAAACCGATTAGAACACGTACCCGCATAGGTTTGCAACTCAATCATTCTCCACCAATTAACACAAATACAAGACACAAGTCATAAGATCTTTAAGGGTTATAATGAGGCTAGGCTAAGGGTATGGAATGAGATATTTTAAAAGTGTCTGAGGTGATGAAAACTCGATTTTTTATTTCATCAACTACCGAACAATCTAAACTTCAAAACATCAAACTAAGAGGCAAACTTTCACCTTTTATTCATCAAACGACTAACACTTGTTTTTTTGCTTTTTCTCAACAATTTCCCACTATATTTCATTCATTTTCTGAATTTTTGATATTTTTACGCAGAATTAAATCACAAACTTACGAAACAAAATAATCCTAGAATCGAATTTCAATCTCGTGGGTTAAAATTAAAAGGCTTAATAGGTCAATAGCTAAATGGGTTGGTCAAACGAAAGGTTTAGGCTCAAAATTGACGACTAAGGGATTAATTTTTTTTTGGTAAGGATGGTGTAAAATGGAGTAAAAAGAAAAGGTTTACCTAATGCGTTAATCATTCTTGTGCTCGTACTCCGTCTATGGTATAAAACGCATCAAAAGTTGAAGTTCTACAATACGTAAACTAATGACACTTAAACAATGAAATATATATTTCTATGATATGTGTAAGTGGCTCAATGTCTGTCTAATATGAATAAGGATATGATATATGATATTTCTAGATACAATTTTTCAAACCATGAACTGTAAAAACTTTTCACATTTATTGTATTTTACCCTAAAGCACTTTATCTATCTAACTATCACCGGTACTAAAAAATGTCGTTTATTAAATCGTGAGGTGGTGGAGCTTGAGTTAGGGGTTTGGGTTGACCAGTGGAGGGGATGGGCTCCACACCACTATATTATTATAAAAAAGTTATATAAAATCCTAATAAATTAAAACAACTTAATAAATTCTAAAAAAATTAAAAAATTACAAAGTATGATAAATATTAAAGTGGGGGAACCCAACGAATTTTCGGGTTCCCATCGTGTCTATACTCGATTTTGGCGATCTCCACTCAATCGTTGTGGCTTAGGTTGCCCGTAGGGACACAGTTGAAGCATGCTTTAAACCGATCCAGCTTCGGTTTTAGCTCACGCCACTTATGTTGACACACGTTCAAGTTGTGACGAGAGTTTCCAACATGTCGTTGGTATTAACTAAAAGCTTGTGTCCGGTACGCGGTTTGACCACGACTTAGCGCACGTTGTGCGTCAACAATAGACGTCACAAGCGCAATTGAAGCATGCTTTAAACTGATCCAGCTTCGGTTTTAGCTCATGCCACTGATGTTGACACGCGTTCAAGTTGTGACGAGAGTTTCCAACATGTTGTTAGTATTAACTAAACGCTTGTGTCCAGTACCCGGTTTGACCACGACTTAGCGCATGTTGTGCGTCAACGATTGACGTCACAAGCGCGATCTCCTTCTCTTCGGTCCAAGTAACTATTTTTTTTGTTGGTTTTGGATGTGGATTTGTGTTTCAAGAAAGTAGATGTGAAAAAAAAAATATTTGGGTGGGTATTTATAGATAAAAAATAGTAATTTTTTTAAAAATTTGATTTGGCTAGATAAAACTGTCATCTACAACGGCTACCCCAAACAGTCTGATTCAATCACTCAATCCTAGCCAGCCACCTCATTGTCCCAACCCGCCCCACGCCAGGCACTCTAACGACGCCAGCGAGGCAACGCCACTACCCACGCTAACTCGGGGTGGCCAAAATGGTGTTGCTTGGCTACCCAAGCCCACACCCCTCGGTGTTATAATAATCTCTTCAACCCTATCTTGACAAAACAGACCGTCACTTTTGCCCTTCTCCCTAAAATTCAATCTCTTCAGCCGACGGCCCGAGAATAACAAAAAAACAACCTGCTTCTTCTATTTCCTTATCACTTCTAACACCAAAACACTATTATCACACTTCTAAACAGCCGTCACTCTCACCTATTCGATTATCTTAATTCACAAAACAACAGCAACAACTACGAATCAGACAATTCTTCAATCTACACAATTCTAACAATCTTTTATACAAGACCTGCAACTTGGTTCAACTAAGATTCAGATCTGAAAACAACAACAATTCATACTTCAAACTTATATTCAGATCTAAAGAACTTTGATGAGTATGAACAGATCCATTACTGAGATTGAAGACTGTGATTCAACACCGTTTCAGATCTAAACAAGAACTATAACACTACACCTTCGATTTTCAGATCTGTGATGCAAACACAATCGAATAACAACAAATGTTCGTCTTTTCTATCAGAATACAAATTCAGAATCAGATCTGATAATCATCATTTTCATCTCATTTTTCTCTGATTATGAAGTTTCTTGATATGTAATAGTTACCGGATTAAATGTAATATGATATGATGAACAATATACTGAGATTGCAGCAAGTTTTATCCGTATAAACAAACTGTAAAGATCTAAAACAAGCCTGAAATGTTCGAAACTTCAACCAGAAATCAACGAAACAAACTGAAATTCAACCGAAATTGATCAAATCAGTCCGAAATTCTCAATCGACACATCGAAAATATCCGAAATTCACCGAAACAGTCCGAATATACAAAATTCAATCCGAAACATACTATATGTCGATCGAATTTGTTCAAAAATCCCGATTCAAACACGATTACACGGTGAGCTTTC
Source organism: Scalesia atractyloides (assembly GCA_947069175.1). NCBI lineage: Eukaryota > Viridiplantae > Streptophyta > Magnoliopsida > Asterales > Asteraceae > Scalesia > Scalesia atractyloides. The sequence goes on along the minus strand of CAMTDV010000116.1, from coordinate 17,828,838 downwards.
CGAGCTCTAATACCACTTGAGAGGTCAGGATCGGTTCACCGAAGAACACAAGATATGCGTATCATTTCGTTTACGTGCAGAATCCGTTAACAAAACTGTAATCGTATGAAACGAATTGTAAATAACAACTGTTAATTATGTTCTAATGACAACCGGACAGAGTTTCGACGTCTATGTTACAAAAGCACCTAGATCCGTATGAAATCTTGTTGAAGATGTTCTTATGCGAAGGTGATCCTCTTGAACGGACTTGAACTTATGATAGTTATAGTTGTATATGCATGTCCGTACTAAGGATGCGATCGTATCCATCTCAATCCGTACGTATGTATACTTTCAAGTCACATGCATGTTGACTTTACATTTTCTGTATATGCAACTTAATGATGTAATGATGATGTCATAAATATGATGTCATCACCTTTGATGATGACATCATACCCGAACATTCCCGCTCTCTTCGCACCATGCCGTACCGAATCCTATCTTGACCTAAACAATCCTAAGGAAACCTAGCGAAACCTTTGTCCGGTATCTTATAGACTCAAGACACTTTGACAACACATGTACAATTAGATTTCTATCTATGGCTACACGAATAGTGCACTAACAATGTGTGCCTAGTATCATGAACGGACACTATAGACAACAGTGCTCCATGCAGAGATATTATGTTGTCAACATATAATTTAGCCAATTTATCTAAATTGTACGTTTCTTTAATTGGCAGAAAATGGGCTGACTTAGTTAGTCTGTCGACTATAACCCAAAGGGTATCATTGCCACGGCTTGTTTTTTGTAACTTGGCAATCAAGTCCATTGTTATCATTTCTCATTTCCAAGTGGGTATTTCCGATGTTGGCAGAACTTGTACTTGGTATTCAAGTCCATTGTTACTATTTCTCATTTCCAAGTGGGTAATTCCAGTTGATGTAGCAAACTAATGGTTTCTAGTGCTCGGCTTTCACTTATGAACACATCAGACACTTAGCTACATAGGTGGCTATAGACTTTTTCATGCCTATCCACCAATAGTTCTGTTTTAGATCCTAGTACATCTTGTCTCCATCAAGATCTATGGAATATCTCAAATTATGTGATTTCTCTAGAATCAACTCTCTGAGTCCTGCAAAGACGGGAACCCAGATTCTATTATTGAATCTCAAAATTCCATCGTTACCAGGTGTCAACTTTTCATTAGTGGCCTAGTGCTTCTTTTTGAGCATTTGCCTCTAATAAGGCTTGCTTTTGAACATCTAACAGTTTCTCATTCAAGTCGGTTGTTTGCATTAGCACACAACCCAATCGTGTGTGCGAAGCATCACAACACACGATGAAGTCTTCAATTCTTTCAGGTAATGACAATACAGGGGCATTACTTCGCTTCTGCTTCAGAATCTCAAAGGATTCTTTCTGTTTGGGCACCCAGATAAACTTCACGTTCTTACGAGTTAATGCAGTCAGGGGAGTAGCTATTTTAGTGAGTTTTCGATGAACCTACAATAATAATCAGCTAATCCTAGAAAACTGAAAATATCAGAAGTGATTTAGGTGCTCCCAATTCATGATATCCTCAATCTTAGCGGATCTACTTAGATACTATGCTCACTAATCATGTGTCCCAAAAATTGGACATCTCTTAGCCAAAACTCACACTTGGAAAATTTTGCATAAATCCTTTAATTCTTTAGTAATTCCAATATACACCTTAATTGTTTCTCATGGTCTTCCTTACTACGAGAATAGATAAGTATGTCGTCTATGAAGACGATGACAAACTTATCTTGATATGGTTTGAAGGCTCTGTTCATGAGATCCATGAATGTTGCAAGTGCATCGGTGAGTCCAAAAGGCATCACCAAGAACTCACAATGACCATATCTTGTTCTAAAAGTAGTCTTGGGAGCATCTTCACTTCTCACCTTCAACTGGTGATATCCTGACCATAAGTCAATTTCAGAGAAAAAACATGCTCCCCGCAATTGATCTAAATCATCAATTCTTAGCAAGGGATAATGATTCTTGATCATAATCTTGTTCAGCTCACGATAGTCAATGCACATTCGCATTGAACCATCTTTCTTCTTTAGAAACAGAATGGGAGCTCCCTAGGGAGAGGAACTAGGTTGAATAAAACCTTTCTCCAATAGCTCTTCAAGTTGTGTTTTTATTCCTTCTTCTTTATTGGTGCGAGAAGATATGGAGTCTTGGCTATCGGTGCCGATCCTGGAAGTATATTTATCCTAAACTCCACTTGCCTGTCTGGGGGGAGGGGTAGATCGAGCAAATCTTTAGGAAATACTTCTGGATACTCAGAGATGACCGGAATATCTTCAATCTTTGGCGTTGGGTCGTCTACGGTTACTTGTGCCATGTAGATGACAAATCTTCTCTTCAAACATCTGGATGCCTTAATCAGGGATGCTTTCTTGGGCAAACCATAGTAATGATCCCGTAGATGGTGTGTAACTCACCGGAATGGGATTTAATTTCGATAAGTTTCTTATCGCAGGCAATACGGGCCTGGTTATGGTATAACCAGTACATGCCTAGAACTATATCGAATCCCGCAAGAGTCATGAGTAAGAGATTTATAGGAATAGATTGGTTCTTAATGGTTATAACACAACCTTCTAGGATTTTGGAGACTATTTCTATGTTTCCATCTGCCATTTCAACCTCATATGTCAATCCTAGGTTTCTTAAGGGTAGGTTTAATAATTTACAAAACTTATGGTCTACAAAACTTTTATCATCTCCCGAATCAAACAAGACTCTTGCAAAAATATCATTAACGAGAAATGTACCTATAATGACTTTTGTATCATTGACCGACTCTCTTGCGGTTAGCGGGAAAGCTCTTGCGTTGTTTTTCTTTGTGTCACCAGCTTTTGCCTTTCTGTCTGTTGCATTCTTTGGACAACTTGTCCTAATGTGGCCTTTTTCACCACATTCTTTATGTCCCGGCACTCATGTGTTTTGTGGCTGGATTTCTTACAAATACCACAATTCTTATGTGGCTCAAACCTTCACTTTCCAAAGTGCCTCTTTCCACAAGTCTTGCACTGAGGTTTAGGACCACTAGTCCCTAGTTGATTCTTCTTATAATCAAATCTACCTTTCTTTGATTCTCGGGGGTGGTTATCTTCTTGTTTCCTCTTATTATTCAATTTGGCCTTAGCCGCCTTCAACAAGATCTCATCCTCTGTTAGGGAGAGGGATAGATCCACAAAGATCTGAAGGTACTAGGGTTGTGAGGATTTCACCATTCCCTTTATCTCGAGTACTAAACCCCCAATGTATCTTGCAATAAGCTTAGACTCTAGAGAAATAAGGTAGAACACTAGTCTAGGCATCGAATTGTACTCAGACAAGTAACTCCTACAATCTAAATTCTTCATCGTTAGTTTCAAAAATTCTAACTCTATCTTCTCCACCTTGTGAGGTGGGCAGTAAGTTTCTTGAATGAGCTCTACTGACTTTTCCTATCCCATGTTGTATAGATGGACCTTTCTAGATGCTTGTATCATGGCCTTCCACCATGTCAACGCATCCTCTTTAAATGATTGGGACACGTACTTGACTATCTCCTTTCAGTCAATGACAGTTTCCATCTCGCCAAGCCATTTAAGGACGTCTTTTGCTCCTTTTTCTCTCGTGAAATCACGGGGCTTACATGATACGAAATATTTGTAAGAGCATCCTTCCTTAGAATATCTGTGCTCTTTTCTAGCGACATGTTTTGTTTCACGGTTCTCCTTTTTAGAGGAGGAGAAGTGAGAACTTTGAGTTTTATGAATTGATGATGGGGGAATAGAGGTAGATTGTTACCTTGATGGCACCGACCCTTTGTATTTGGCCATAAATTCGGTCATGGCTTTGCCGACTTCTTAGGCTATTAAGGTTTGGAGGTTATCTCCTTCACTTTCTTAGTTAGTTAAATGGTATTGCCACCACTGGCATTATTACTGCCATTATGTTAGCTTGCCATTTGTATTCTTGAGCTACAGGCCATCAAGGAGATTTATCGATTTATAGTTGATCAATTTAAATAATGGAAGGAATAAAATTTAAAATTTCATTATACCGAAGGATTACAATACGATGTCCTGTACGGACTTTTGGAAATTAAAGCATAATAAATTATCCATAAGTGGACTTTTTGAAAGTAAATAAACAAAGTACAATAACAAAAGAGACAAAAAGTCTTCAATCAATCCTTCTTTCTTTCACTAGTCTTGTGAGTCTTCGAACCATCTTGTTGGTTCTCCTCTCACTTTGTTCCACCTGTCGTTGTATTTGTTTTGTTCTTTCCACTGCCTGGCTAATTACATCAGGAGCTAGTGGTTAAGGAGGCTGTGGTTGTGGAACCACCAGGTAGGAGTACCTTGGGTTTGGATACCTAGGGTTAGGGTTTGGATATCCTGGATATGTTGGTGGGAAAGGTGGTGGATAACAAGAGTTATGTGTGATCACCTATATATAGGGGTCGTATGATGGAGCAGTGTTGGTATACTCCATTGCTGTTGTGGTGTAGGGGTTATCATACCCCGGTGGCTTGGGTTATGTAGGTATGGAGTTATCAAAACCCGGTGGTGAAGAATCTTTGACCGGAGCTGGGTCAGAGGGTCCTCCCACCTGTGGGTCCTCTGGCATACGTGCATAGTGATTAATGGATGGAGGAAGAAGGGGAAGAGGACTAAGAGGTACTCTTGGTTGTACTGACATTCTTGGTTTGGTGCCGTTTCTCCTATGTTGTGCTTGTTGTTCCACCAATTGGTGGGGCACCACTGGGCGTCATCCTGTGGAGGATGAGGGTTTTCAGGAGGTTCATAAGAAGGTGTATGTGGGTTTTTAGATTAATGATGTTCGAGGGTATTATAAAGGTGAACGAATTGAAGTACGTGTTCCATTTGTCTGGACCAAGGTACGGGGAAACGTTGTAGGATGTGGTGTCACTAGATAGTTAGATAGGGTGGTACTCCGTTCCGGAGTTTGGCATCTCAGGGTCCGAATCATCGTATTGCGAAATCTGACTTGGATGAGGAGAGTTTATGAAGTTGGAAGCGTGAAATGATCCATTAGATTGATGTGAATGAGATCGTTGGGGTCGCGGTGGTCCTCGTCCCATCATTGGTCCTTTGCCTTGTCCTCGTCATCGTGGAGGCATTTTCGTGCCAAATATATAAAATCAATAACTATAGGAGTACTAGCCTAGTCTGAGGGAACTGAGACTTGGAGTTTTCCTATGGAATCTGCGATTGTGATATTTGAGTTTAGACACAAAAGGCTAGTGTCTAAATCCCTCAAACTGTAGCTCTGATACCAACCTGTCACACCCCGACTTCCGGTGGGCCCGGTCGGTGGGTTTATGTGTCATGATTGATAATAATTTTACAATATGCAGCGGAAGATAGAATGATAAAGTATAATCATAAAATTTTGAAATTTAATAAAAATTTATAAGAAGTCATTTGAAACAAGTCCCACAATGTAGGATCAGAAATAAAATGAGTTTACGACATGATAGGCCTTTAAGCAATGGAGTCACAAATTCCAAAGCTTTTTCTTTGACCTAACTGTACTAGCCTATATTCGAGGTTTGTTACTTACGGTTTAATCTTTTGAAAATACTTTAGTTTTTATTGGTAAATACAATTAACTGAATTATTTTAAAAATCATTTTTAAAATCATTTAATATGTATGCCTACTCACATGCGCATATTTTATATGACCATTCCCAACTAATGAGTCGGGTGGTCCGTACACAGTGCCATTAACCCCCCAAGTGTTTAATGTTATTCAAGCAATACAGATTAACTGGGTTCTTATATTTATGATAACATTTGCCCATTTATATAAAACCCGCTCCAAGTGGCTAATGCGATATACCAAGTTTTCAAATTAAATAGGCTAAGAGTATTTACCTTTGCTTAGCAAATAACTGTAAATTAAGTTCTTTGAAACAAAGCCGTAAATCAAGTTGTAAATCCTAGGCACGATTATCTGGAGAGCTATATAGTCTAGAATAATACAGATTTATATGTCCGTCATAATGTTCACAAGTCATTTTTGTAAGTTCTATGACTTGACCCGTTACTTAGAATATTGTTTGGTTTCGCTAAATAAAGCGTTGACCAGGTAGAATGTGTTAATACTCTTCCAAGTGCGAAGCCTCGTTGGATATGGGTTATTTAACCAAACATTCTGATTTGGAATGATTTTGAAAGGTTTTAACCCAGTTCGATTAGTTTATATATTTATGATATTTAAAACTAGTCTTGTGCGTAAATACGACATCGGGTGCTCGAATAAGTCTATGACGAGTCCGTTATGTCAAAATGTAATTAAAACATTGTATGATCAATTTAGAGGTCAGATTATATGTCTTGTAGGTTTTAAAAATCATATATAACACTGGATAATTATCCACCATTAATTAATTCTCTATTTGGAAGCATTTGGCTTGCACTTAAATACCACCACTTGAGCTGCCCCACACATCTAGCCACGGGCTAACTCAGAGATTCGTCAATACGTAGTATACAGGTACTTAAACTAGTTGATATATATATATATATATAGATATATAAATCTTGAGTTTTTTTAAACATGATTTCCAGATAACCCGTGACGCGGAATGGAAGCGATAACAAGTGCAAGATACGTTCTAGTAAGTGTTTAGAGATAAAACTCATATGAGAGAGTTTATTATAATATCAAAAGTTGTCCTAAAAATACAAATAAACATTTATTTATAGGCTATTCTAGTAACCACTTGTTAAGTTCGGTCAACTGAATATTGACTAGACTTTTAAATGAAATAGACGACTATGTCCTAAATATTAATTGTGGTTACCATATCCAACATCTAGAAATAAGTAAGATATATAATGGATAAAGAAAAAGCTGAAATAGTGTGCTACAAGTGTAAGCAAAAGGGGGCATTATGCATCAGAATGTATAAACAAAAGGCTAAAGGATATTGCTTATTATGAAAAAAAACTTGAAGAAGCCAAAAGACAACATTAGGTCAGCTTAATTGCAGGGACAGACACCTGGCTAATAGATGATTCTTCTGATGAGAAAGAAGAAATATCAAATTTTTGTCTAATGGCAAAAATTTCTGAAGAATAATCTAACACTTCAGAACACAAGGTAAGCACAAACAAACTTGACTTAGAACATCAATTAAATAAGCTTATGACAGATTTTGAGATCTTACAAGAAAAACAAATTTTAGAAAACAAGAAATATGATGATTTGTAGAAATTGTCAGATACAGTCAAAATTGAAAATCAATTACTGATTGAGGAAAACTTAACAAAAGAAGAAAAGATCAAATTTTATGAAAAGGAAAGAAATGATTTATACAAATAAACTCATGACAATGAAATCAATATGAAAGGTTTCAACAAGCCAAATAATTCATAAACTTTATTGAAACAACACCAAAAAGCAAAGGTGAAGGATTGGGATATGTGAAAACAAGTATCAGAATCCCACCACCTTTGTAAAAGCATCAGACCAAAATTCTGATAAGATTACATCAGAATCTGTTGTTGAATCATGCAAGTCAATAAGTTCTGACAGCTTTTCTTTATCATCCAAATACAGTTCTAAAGGAAAAAAGCATGAAACAAAAAAAACTTGTCTTGAAAATTAAAAAAGAATTCATCCTAAATTCTAGAGAACCACAATCTTCAATCAGAATCAAATTTGTCAAAAAATTTGGACTAAGTAAATTGTATGTGTGTTGAAATACTGAAGCTAATTCAACAACATCTCTCAAAGGATAATCAATCTGTTAATGGCTCAACATTCAATAGAAATTCTGATGAAAATTATTCATCTGAGAAGGAATCTTAAGCACATTTTCATCAGAACAGGTACGGTACCAAAAAATCTCTAACCTTACCATTTATGGACCATCATGTGCAGTAGATCTGGCATTGCGATTCAGGAAGCTCCAAGCACATGATCCAAGACAGGAGCTTACTCAGTAACTTTAAAAAAAACTGGGTAAATTGATAAATTTCGGAAATGGGGTAAAGGGTAGAACATTGGGGTATGGTAGATTAAGTATGGATCACTAACCATTGAGAAGGTAGCTTATGTAGAAGATTTAAAATACAATCTACTAAGTTGTGGGCAATTTTGTGACAAAGGCTTCCAAGTAACATTTTTATCAGAAAAAATGATGAAAACTGTTTACTGAGTGGTCCAGATGATAAGATAATATATTTAAGTGGGAAAAGAATAAGGAAATCATCTATTACTTTGATTTCAAAGAAGAAATTGAGCATCCTCAATTGTGTTTATTTTCAAGATAAAATAAAGGCAATAGTTGGTTGTGGCACAAAATATTAGCCCACTTAAATTTCAAAACTCTAAACCAATTAGCAAGTAAAATCCGGTGAAAGGTCTACCTTTTATTTCGTCCAAAAAGGACAAACTATGCGAAGCATGTGAGCTGGGAAAATAAAAAAGAGGCTCACATAAAACAATTTTGAATCTTCAATCACTCAAATTTAGAACTTTTGCATATGGACCTTTGTGGACCTGTTAGTACAACAAATTTTTCTAGAAAGAAATATATTTTGGTCATTCTAGATGACTACTCTAGGTACACTTGGGTTGAATTTCTGAGAAATAAAAGTGAAACCCCAGATCTGATCATGAACTTTATCAGAAAAACAGAAAATATGTTAATATTACCTGTTAGAAGGATCAGATTTGACAATGGAACAGAATTTAAAAATTCAAAACTTGAGACATTCCTAATAAGCAAAGGAATTTCTCATGATTTTTCTACTCCAAGAACTCCACAACAAAATGGAGTTGTGGAAAGAAGAAATGGAACCTTGGTTGAAGCAGCAAGAACCATGCTTGCTTATGCCAAACTGCCCATTTACTTTTGGGCAGAAGCAGTTGCCAATGCTCGTTTTACACAAAATAGAACTATCATAAACAAATTTTTACACACTTTGGTTGTAGATGTTTTGTGTTCAATGATTTTGATAGTCTAGAAAAAATTGATAGAAAAGCTGAAAAGAAAATTTTTCTTGGTTACTCTTCATCCTCAAAAGCTTACAGAATTTTTTTCTAAATTCATGGACCATAAGAGAGAGTTTTATGTATCATTTGATAATTCATCAGAAACTGAAAATTCTGGTGAAATTTTAAAAGAAATAAACTCACTAAATCAATAAGGAAATTCTGAGCATCTTCTTAATCAATTAACTGAAGAACTTATTAAATGTGACTGCATGAATAATGTAGCAACCAAAAATCAGTCATTTACTAACCCTGCGGAAAATCTAGAGCCCTCATCAGAAAAAGTACAAGATGATCAATATTCTGGAAATCCATTAGAAAATCCAAATGTACACCAGAATTCTGATCCTCTCAATACAAAGAGGTCATAGATTGGGGGAAGCTTCAAAACCATCAAAACACACAAGTTCAAATAATATAGCAGATGGATCAAGGGACATTCCCATTAAAACATAATTGGGAATCCAAAAGAAGATGTTAAGACAAGATCAGCCACATCACATGAATGTCTATATGCTGGTTTTCTAAGCATGATAGAACCAAAAACTGTTAAAGAAGCACTCAATGACCCATATTGGGTCCAAGCAATGCAAGAAAAGCTTGAACAATTTGAAAAGGGTCAAGTGTGGAATCTGGTACCTAGACCAACTGACAAATCTGTCATTGGATCAAAATGGGTATTCCGAAATAAATCTAATGAACAAGGCATCATAACAAGGAACAAGGCAAGACGTGTTGTAAAAGGCTATTGTCAACAAGAATGGATAGACTATGAAACCTTTGCACCAGTTGCCAGATTGGAAGCAGTAAGAATCTTCCTTGCTTATGCTGCATCCAAAGACTTCAATGTTATCAGATAGATATAAAATGAGCATTCTTAAATGGTAAGATTGAAGAAGAAGTATATGTGAAATCATCAGAAGGCTTTGTTGATCCTAAATATCCAAAACATGTTTACAAATTAAACAAAGCCTTGTATGGATTGAAGTAAGCTCTAAGAGCATGTTGTGAAACTTTTTCAAACTTCTTAATCAATTCAGGCTTCACAAAACGTACAATTGAAACAACTCTATTTCTTAAAACTCATAAAGGGCACATTTTGTTGGCTCAAATTTATGTTGATGACATCAATTTGGATCAACCAATCTCAAATTTTGAAAAAAAAAAGTTTGAAAAATTAATGACCAACCATTTTGAAATGAATATGATGGGCGAGTTAAGATTTTTTCTTAGGATTGCAATTAAGACAACATATTTTGAGTCAATTAAATTATGTCAAAACAATTTTAAGAAAATACTCACTTAATAATTGTTCAACTTCAAAAACTCCCATGGTCACTAGAAACAAACATGATTCCGATCTAAATGGAAAAAGTGTTAATATTAAACCTTACAGGGGAATGATACGATCAATGTTATACTTAACATCTAGTAGACCAGATATAATGTTTTCCACTTGTTTTCTAGCAAGATATCAATGCAATCCTAAAGAACCCCACTTAAAAGCAATAAAAAGAGTTTTTAAATATCTAAAAGGAACATCAGATCTTGGTTTGTGGTATCCTAAAGACACAAGTTTAGAATTGATAGCATACACAGATGCAGATCATGAAGGATGCAAGCTTGACAGAAAAAACACATCTAGTGTCTGTCAAATATTGGGAGACAAATTAGTCTGTTAGGCAAGCAAGAAACAGAATTGTGTATCTACATCAAATGCTGAATCAGACTATGTAGCAGTAATAAGTTGTTCCTCTTAGGTATTGTGGATAAAATCTTAGTTGAGGGATTATGGAGTAAATCTATCAAAAATTACCATACAATGTGATTCAAAGAGTGCAATTGCTATAACATCAAATCCAGTACATCACTTTAGAACCAAGCACAATGATGTTAAATATCACTTCATAAAGGATCACGTGGACAAAGGTAACATTGAAATGTTTTTTGTTCCAATAGAAAATCAAATTGCTGATATTTTTACCAAACCACTTGATGATAAGAGACATAACGTTTTGGATGGTAAACTAGATACGGTTAACATGAAGTACGAAGAATCAAAAGAAAACATTTTGTCACAAAGGGAAAAAAAATTCTAATAAACAAGGAATTGATCAAAATTCTGAAAAAAATTCTGATGTTCTATTAGAAACATCATAATTTACCAGAAAATCTGATAATTAATCAGATTTTGACCAAGTCAACAGAACTGATAACCTTCATTAATTTTCTTTTGCACGCACACTCCATACGTATATACATTAAACCCAATCAAGTACATTATTCTACTGTATTTATCTTTGTTATTTTTTTCGTTTCTTTAATTTTTGTGTTAATTTCTTAAAACAAAATTTTTAAATCTCTTCTGCTTAGGACTATTTGCGTCACAAAGTAAAAATTCTAGATAAAAATTCAATGCACACTCGCACTCTCTCCTAACATTCATTGCTTACTCAGCAATACTTAGAGAGAAAGACGTAACACCTGGATAGATCATGATGAAAATTTCTCAGATAATAGCTGCCTATGTCATAAATGAAGAGAAATTTATCTCACAATATTCTTTTATACTCCTGACAACGGATCATAACTATAAAGAAAATCGGGAATCAAGATCTGAGTTGGTAGGTGCCATTTATGACAAAGCATCACTTTCACTTCTATGTAACAACAAGCACTTGGAGATTTTCTTCATATCATCAGTCACTTTCACCATCATCTTTGCTCAGAAACCCTAAAAGAAAAACTCTTCATCTTCCAAACCCTAACCATGGCACAAGTAGAAATCACACACTTTCCATGACCCTACCACCAAACACACAACCTAAGGTTCGCATGGACGTTGTAGGTCCAGCATGGGAAGGATGCAATGTCATCCTCGCCATGTTGGGACACCATGTGGAGGGCCATGCAAGAACCATCACCAAGTCCGGCTTCATTAAACATGGCAATTTTTAGTCACCCAACTCTAGATATGTTTCTTGAAAAAGATTGTGAACTTCCATGGAGTTTCATACAAGTTGATGGAACCCGTGCATGAAATAGTGTAAGAGGTTCCATACAACTTCTCTCATTACTTAATCAGAGATTTCGTAACTAACTTGTACTCTAGCAGACCATTCTTGGTCTACCCTCATTTCTTGAAGAGGGTAATCACACATCAGCTAGACTTTCACAATGCACACCTATAGCCAACTGGCAATAATACGAGACTTGTAACCCATTTATGGGCTTTTGCTGAACTTATCTTTAATGTAGATTAGTTTTATTTTGTTGTTAACTATTTGTATATATTCTATATATGTATATATATTTCTTTTCTTAATTCCTACTTAAAAAGGGGGGGGGGGGGGGCAAGTGAACAAAGGAATGGTGAAAAGGTTTAATAACAAAAGGAACTGAGCATTAAGATTATCAGATAGAATATCATTTAACACTTAAAGATAAAAAAATCTGATAAAACTAAGGTTCATTTCTGATTAAATCTAATCAATTAAAGCTCAGATCTGATAAAGTTTTGTAAAATAATAAAATATAAAAAATCAGAAATTTTGAAACAAATTGACAAAACAAAAAAGAGAAAATACTATCAGTTTTTTAAAACCAAAACCTTGTTTGAAACATAAAGAACATTTCTCATGATATTTGTCTTTCCTCTCTTAAAATCTTTCTTAAAACATCTCTTCAAGAAACGACAAGAAGTTTCATTAGACAAACATATGTAAGTACCATTTTTGATACTCTACTTATTCCCTCTCATCATCAAAAGGGGGGGGGGGGGGGCAACTCTATCAAGGGAGAAGATGCAATTCTGATCACTTTCTGATGAAATGAATACAAGAAGAACGAGTTCTGATATACAAAATATTAGACACATTTTTTGATGACGTCACCAGACACTAGTTTTTGCCTTCCAAAAAGGGGGAAGGATGTCAGATTCTAGAAAGAATATAAGTGGACCTTTTCTCTGAAAGAGATCCCACAAGAGGTGATAAAGTACCACATGGCCGTTAGTATCACAAATTACAATTCATCTTGTTGAAGAATATTGGAGATATATCAAAAGTTCAAAAATGGTTTAGATAAAGATAATTACCATTAACTTATCATAAACCTACTTAAATACCAACCACCCCACAATCTCTGTACCCACAAATCCTATATATACCAATTTCAAAACTAGGACTTCATTTCAACCTCAAAACTTACAAGCCCTAAAACCCCTTTGTTTTCGAAAAGCAAAATTCATCCCTAAATCACTATATCTACACAAAACACTATCAATCTCAATATTCCAGTAGTTGAACAGGAGGTCACCTTCATCAGGGAAGACGAATTCCTACCTATCAAAGACAACAATCTCATGATGAATGTTGAACACTCACAATATGATCAAAGATGTCAACTTTTAGTTGAGTTTCTATTGAATTTTCTGATTACTCAAGCTATGACAAAGACCAATGAGGTACCGGAAAACATCATACAACAGCTTGTTCAAACACTCAAAGAGACCGGCAAAGATGAAGTTATAGCACATCTCTAGGAAAGTATTTCAGTTACAATAACTCCAAGAAAAGTCAGAGAATGCTTGGAACTTCCAATTAAAGCCAACTATAAGGAAGCACCAAAAAGGATGAGCTGATGAAGGAATTCATAGCACTCGGCTACAAAGAGCAAATCACAAGAATATGGGAATTCAAGAGAAACATCTACCTGCCTTCTAGCAAGTTATGATGGAAACGTTGAACAAGTGTTTAACCTCAAAGATTGGAGGCGCTGATCAGATAAATCAATCCATTCTGACAATCATGTATGGACTCATTACCGGGTTCAGCATTGATTATGGAACAGAAATTTTCAATTTAATGAAAAGATCAGTACTCACCAAGTTTGGAAGGATCTCATCCCACTTACCTCATCCAAGATTCTAGTCAATCATAATTACTGAAACCTTTGAAGAAGGAATGTGGAGCTACCTGTATCAGAAAATGTATGAAAGTCACCAGTCATGAAGCCCTAGTGTGCAACTCAAGGTTGGACATCCAACAAAGATGTGCCAATTCTACCAGAAAGTATTCTATGTCTGATAGCAAAAGATTCACCATACTAGAAGCTACATGAAGACATTCTAAACAAAGAAGAAGATCAAGTAGAAGTATTTGACAACAGCTCTTCACAAGAAGATGATGATCAGATGTGTGTGGCACAAAAACTGATGAAGTAAAGAAAGAACAACAACATAATACCAGAATATCACTAAATATGATGGAAACAGATGAGCAAGTGGAATAGAATCCATAAACAGAAGTGCAACATGAATCAGGTGCTCAAATTAATCCCTCTCTAAATATTACAAGAAACTCAATAGATTTTGATTCTGAAGAATCTGTTCAAGTGAGTTATAAAATTATTCATAGACAATCTGATGCTATAAATGAGGAGATTATCAGTCCTATACATCTTCATTCCAAATTAATTGGTGAGGAGGAGATTAAGACAACAACATGTGGAGATCACTCTACTGATCAAGGAAACTTGGCAGAGGAAACTAACCTTTTCTTAACAATAAATGGAGGGTCATTCTCCAGAATGACTCAAGGAAGTGAGGAAATTCGAGATGTGAATGAGTTTCACAAATCTGGTGAACGTGTTTCTGATTGGTCTCATGATCAATCTAACCCTTTAAGAACAAAAACAAGTTTGTCTTCTACTGGTTTGTTAGTTGGAATATCAGTTGTTCCACATTTTCCCATTGAATCACCACTCATCTCAACAGAACTACTTGACAATGTGCTGAACAATGTCATAAAAGTTGTAGCATAAAAATACTGCTAGTGGAAGCTAACCTAGACATACTTCTAGAAGAATTGAGAAGCCAAAAATCTGAATGAAAACTTTATCAGACTCAGTAGAAGCAATTAAAAGCTAACTGAAAATAATACTGAAGCATTGAAAAAGATGCAGCAACCACCAGAAAGATCATTAAAAAGTAGCAGATTCATAGTAGAATTCAAGAAAGTGTTTGAGGAAATGGAAAACATCAAGACACATATGAATGAAGCTGTTGAAACTAGAGGAACTTAAGGTTCTAATGAAATACTAGAAGAAATCAACAGCTTAAGAGCAAGCAACAATAGTTTATCAGATGCTCTTGAGAAAATGGTAAAAGAATGGGTAGCATAGAAAGAACAAGTCAAAACAGAATTTGAGAAGGTGCATGAAGAAGAAAAGAAAAATGCACAACTCAAGAGTGATGTCCATTCACTAATGAAGAGAATGCATTATAATATTGCAAGACTGGAAAATATAGACATTCACGAGTTAAGATCCCCTATTCCAAAAGAAGCTTCACACTTGGATGTCCCAATAATCATCTTGACAGCATAGCCAAAACCAGTCACCCCATCCAGTCAATCTAGGCCTACACCAATGGGGCCCCCACCACCAGTATCAAGGTCAGAATTTCTCAAAAGGCTTGAACTTTCTCCTCTAATCATATTTGGTGAAAGTAGTGGACCTTCAAAAGACAAAGAAAAGCAAGAAACACCACCAAAAAGGACCTCATCAGGTGAAACAACTTTAGCGAGTCCTTGAACCTTGCAGAGAAAAGAAAATGGGTAGAATATGCAACATCTTCAAAAAGACCAAGGATAGAAAGTAAAAGATTCAGAAGGAAATGTCACTTTTGGACAATAAGTTTATAGAGAAGACATGATGTTTCCTGAAAGAAAACTCAAAGAATTCTATTGGTCTGAACATGACAATGAAGAAAGAGCACTGAGTCCTATTGTTGATGCGGTATGTCTATCGCCTACATCTTAGGGTCATGTCGAGTATGTAATAGGGCTAAACTGTTAGATACTTTGTGTTTGTAATGTTAACTTCGCACAAAGTGAAGTTCACTTTTTACAAAGATAGACTTTCACCTCGCACGAAGGTAAATGCTAAGTCTATAAAAGGTGTGTTGAGGTCTGAGTCTTTATGCTATTTTGTTGACTGATAAGTTCCCTCAACCATATTGGTCTGAGTCAGCAGGGATACAGTCCCGCAAGGCCTGATAAAGTTTTAATAGTAGATTATTTATAGGGGGTTCAAGTCGTTCTTATTTCCCCTGATTTGATGTTATCTACCTAAGGGGAAGTCCTAAAAAGCTTGAACCAAGTCCTGCAGGATCTATCACTGAACGAGGCAAGAACTTTACCCAAACACCCTTCTAACCCCCTTCCAGGTAGTTAACGCGCTTTATATAGACCGTAAAAACACGAATGAGTGAATCAACAAAACATGAAGAAATGTTTATCCAAAGTTCACTTTCAATATAAAAAAACTAGTTATTAAAGTATTAATACATACCCAATTAAAAAGTTGCCATAGATTAGAAATCAAAAGTAATACATAAAAGATTTGTCTTCACCAAGTGATGTAAGAGATTAGCCAAGCATGGCTTTTGTTTAACAAGAACTCTTACAACTAATCTTGGATCCCGAGACTACTACATACTCTAAAAGATGAAATATGGATGATGGTGGTGGGTGTTTGTGTTGTAGTGGTGGTGGACCGATGGCAAGTGTGAGAGAAGTGGTTCGCCAAGGGATGTCTTTCTCTTGAACCAAACAACTCTATTTATAGCTGGTTACAGAGGGCAGGCACGACCCCATGGTCTTCTCATTCTCTCCCTTCATCAACTGCAGACGTCAGGTCTAATACCAACATGCCCCGTGTTGTCTTGGCATGACCTCATGCTCAATGTACTTGTTGTACTATCAAAGATTCTGTGAATCTTAAAGTTGACCATGGCCCGTGTAGGGTTAGCACAACCTCGTGTTGATTTATCTTTTGCTGTTGTCTTTTTCTACAGAGAATCTTGACTATGCACGACCGTATGCCTAAGCTTTTGTTTTTGTTATTTTGTTGTTTTGGATGTGGATGGGGGTTCAGCAGGTTGTGTCAATCCTTCTTCTTTGTATTTGTGTTGGAATCTGCTATTAATTTGTTCCTTTTATTCGTTTAAGCTATTTTGATCCTGTAATTTAAAAGTGAACAAATAAACATGCTTTTTCCAATGGTAGTACTGAAAAGGGTTGATTTTATGCCTTGTTTGATGTAATTTATATGTTACATTTTGTGCACATCAAATACCCCACACTTGAATCTTTGCTTGTCCTCAAGCAAAACTCTATAAAGTGGCTTACACACCCAAATGGAATTGGTAGAAGAGAAGTTTTTGGGTTTATCTTTAGAGTATCGGGAATCCAAGTTCTAAATTTATTTTGTTTTTAATTTATTTATAATCTTATTCGTCATGATTTATTTAAAACATATTTTAAGAAACATTATCTGTTTTAGGCATAACATGCCTTTCTAAAATTCTATTTAGTTATTTACAAATTTACGCACCTCACAAGTGGTCACTCAACACAAGGCCGAAGATGTTTAAGTGAAAGCGCTCGAACCCGATATGGAATTTACTCCTACTATAGGCTTGACAAACAATCAAACCTCCTCCTTTTTTATGTTTAATCTGTGTAAATATTAAGAGGGCTTTTAAAAGGGTAGGTGTTTTAGGTAAAATGGTGAAAAAAGTGTCAGTTTTCTTGAACAATTTTTGTGACTTAGAAAAAAAACTTTAACTAATGATTTTTTTTTAATAGCAAAAGTTGAAACTAAGCCATACATGTAATTTATAACCGAACTTTTTACTAAAATAAAGGGTGTAAATAAAATTTTTTATGGATGTGGGTGGTTGTTTTTGCAAAAGTTTATATTTTTGCGGGTTTAGAAACGAAAGAATTAAGGCTCAAAGGGTTTTAACTAGGGGATATTTTTGGTAAGGGATGAAAAGGAAAATAATGGCTTAGAATGAAAAATGGGTTATAGTCCTAATGCGTCCATCAATACTTACTTGGATTTGTGTCGGTAAGGAATGGGAACGTATTGTTTTGGCAAGTTCTAGATTTGTAAGAACCAAACGGGCTATTAACACAAGAAACGAAAAAATTGAGCAATTAGTATAGATATGTATATGTATGCACGGTAAAGGCTCAAAAACTCATTTTTTTGTGGGAATAAGGGTATAGTATAAAGTGTATATATAATCAAATTTTACAAAGATTTGTTATGCCCGTTTTTATAATTTTCTTACTTGGTTCTTTTTATCACGACGCTAATAGGTGTAAATTACGAAAAACATAATTTTTACAACTTATTTTTTCCAAACTAAACCAAGATAAGTAAAAAAAATGAAAATTTTTGAAAGATATTTGATGTGATTAGCGGTTTTCTAAGGCGAGTTTTGTGTAAGGATTGTTTTTAGGACAAAAGATTCAAGGTTTGAACATCCCTCCACACTTAAACTACATATTTTCCTCAATGTGTACAAAATAGGATTTCTTTGGATTAAATGTGCAAAAAGTGTGGTAAAACAACATTTTTTAAGGTTACTTGTCACTGGGCACGGGGGCGTGCCTGGTGGACACGACCCCATCGCCAAAGTGCTAGTAACAAGGTTTAACAGAAAACTTACAGTATGGTGGACACGGGGGCGTGCCTGGTGGGAAAGGCCCGTGCCACCTTTTCTGCAGAAAAAATTTTGCATTAGACATTTGGACATGGGGGCGTGCTTGGTGGGCACGGTCCCGTGCTGCAGACTCTTCTTTGAAGTTTTGAAGCGGGAGGCTTTGGTTTACGTGCATGGGGTCCCTTTTCTCAGTTTTCACACCATTCCTCGTGACATCCATTCATTACAAACTAAAAGAAATGTGAAAAAGTACATGATTTTAAAGTCCTAAGATATATTTGCCTACTACTGACAAGAAATAAGAACCCTAAAGAGCTCTCCCTAGAATAGTCGACAAACAAAAACCCGGAGGTGGTTTTCGAATGTTGAAGGACTTTCGAGCTTTTCCCGGAGTGTGTACCGTCATATATCATTGAGCATCTACTCAATCTCCCTTGGGAGAAAGATGAAAGGCTCATCATCCACAACTTCTTGTGGGAGAGGGTTGGTGGTCACCGGAACCTCATGAAGTGTGTCTAGAGGTGGTTCCAATGGGATTTCAACCCATCCGGTGGGGACGATGATTTCTTGAGCTTGGTTCCAATCTTCTTGTGGGAAGATTGGCTCCATGGGTTTAAAATCACTTATTTATGTCAATGAAGCTTGAAGCTTTGAAGCTTCAAGCTTTCGTGGAGGTTAAATGTCTTAAGAAGGAAAGAGATAAAGTTGGCAAAGATAAGAAGGTTTGATGAAACCTTTTTAAGATATACCGTTTTAGGTATATGTGTAGAACCAGATCAGATCTTTGTCTTTAGAATGAGTCCAAGGCTGCCCAATGGCTGACTTTATGGAAAGAGACAGCACATTGGCCATGGCCTCGTGCCTAGGTGACACGGCCCCATGGTCTGCAACAGATCAGAACAGCTTTTGGCAACTAGTGACCACGAGGCTTGTTGGCGAGGCACGACCCCATGGTATCCTAACAGATGGGCAGGGGGTATGCTTATATGGCACGGCCCCGTGTTGCTTTTGAGACTGATGAAGTTTTGTCTTATTTAAGGCGGTTTATTTTATCGGGTGGCTCTTTACTGGTAGGGACAACACCAAAGTGTCGGGCGTACCTAAGGTGCTTGTGATTTATACGAAAATGCAAGAGGTTGTCGGAAAGGAAGAATCCTAAACTATACGGTGGGCGAAACCAACCTTTATTTACCTTATCCGGGCTCTTGTTAAAGAAGGTATGAGCCGAATCGCTCTGGTCTATGTATGCACTGGATGTAGTCGGTGATGAGTCCGTCTTGGCACAATTGAAACAGGGACGACTATCGTATTCGTCCTCACAAGCTGTTGAGGTACACGTAGTGGCCTTGGTGTCGTTTATTTTTTAATGTGCCCCATGAAGTCTTCACCATTGTTAGAGTTTTGTGATGAACAATTCATATTCATCATAAACTCTATTTCTTTTAATTTTTGGAGAACTCTCTTTTCTATTTGGCGTATGTCATTTGAGGTCATGACTTTTTGAAAAGAGGTTTGACGGCATTCAGATGGATGATAGTTATTGTTTTTTTACTTTCGACCCTCTTAAGGTGACTTTCACAGGAAAATGATGGGTCTATTAGGTAATGGGGGTCGACATTTAGAAAGTAGCATTCTAAATCTCGATGAAACCCACCACATAATTGGCACCACTCACCTTAAAAGTTGCGGAAGTAAAAATAATCAATATCCTCCATGTTTTTTTTCCATTTTATTAACCATTGGGATCGGACGGTCCTATTTTGCAGTTACTGATAGGGAGATACAGCCCCGTGTTGAGTTAACACGGCCCCGTGTTGAGCTAGCACGGCCCATGCTGCAGCTGCAGATAGTAAAAAAATTGTAGAAAACAAATTGATTAGGCTGTTAATTTTAAGCTTCCTTAAAATCCTTGTGTCCTCGGAAACGGTGCCAAAAACTTGATGTGCGTGCGAGTGTGTTATAATTTTTGTTATATTTTAAGCACTTTTTACTCGTGGATCAAGCTTTAAATTTATAAAACACGATACAATACTACCACTCTACACACGTTAGTGCAAGTGCACCCATCGTAGACGTAGTATAGTGATGGTAAGATACCGTGGTCGTCCAAGGATACAAGAGCTTTTAATACCGGCTTATCGTTAACGTCTAATCTAACCAAATTTTGATAAGAGTTTTTGAAAGTTTTAAAAGATAAAAACTAAATAAGAACATAAAGAAATAGAAACAAATAGACAAGAAAGAATCACTTAGTTTCAAACTCCTCTTTTATGTATCCTTTGATGATTCCCGCACTTTAGGCTTTTTAAGAGATTATCTTAGTTGTAGTGGCATGCCCCTCTTGTGAAGGCGAAGCTACCCTCAACCATATTGGTCTAAGTCAGCTGAGATACAGTCCATCAAGCTCGGATTGTTGAAAGATAATTAAATAAGTTACCAATGCGAAAAGTGGTAGGCCCCTCTGGTGAAGGCAACATTACCCTCGGCCATATTGGCCTGAGTCAGCAGGGATACAGTCCCACAAAGCCGGATAAAGTTTTAATAGTAGTTTATTTATAAGGGGTTCAGTCTGTTCTTACTTCCCCCGATTTGATGTTATCTACCTCAAGGGAAGTCCTAATAAGCTTGAACCAAGTCCTCGCAGGATCTATACACTGAACGAAGCAAGAAATTTACCAAACACCCTTCTAATCCCCTTTCCAGGTAGTTAACACGCTTTATATAAACCGTAGAGACACAAATGAGTGAAACAACAAAACATGAAGAAATGTTAAACCATAGTTCACTTTCAATATAAAAAACTAGTTATTGAAGTCATTAATACATACCCAATTAAAAAGTTGCCAAAGATAAGAACTCAAAAGTAATACATAAAAGATTTGTCTTCACCAAGTGATGTAAGAGATTAGCCGAGCATGGCTTTTGTTTAACAAGAACTCTTCTAGTCAATCTTGGATCCCGAGACTACTACACACTCTAAAAGATCAAATATGGATGATGGTGGTGGGTGTTGGTGTTGTAGTGGTGGTGGACTGATGGCAAGTGTGAGAGAAGTAGTTTACCAAGTGATGCCTTTCTCTTGAACCAAACACCTCTATTTATAGATGGAAACAGAGGGCAGGCACGGTCCCGTGCCCACCTGGCATGGCCCCGTGGTCTTCTCATTCTCTCCCTTCATTAACTACAGATCTCAGGTCTTGTACCAACACGCCCCATGGTGTCATGGCACGGCCCCATGGTCAGTGTACTTGTTGTACTATCACAGATTCTTCGAATCTTAAAGTTGACCATGGCCTGTGTTGGGTTAGCACGACCCTGTGTTGGTTTGTCTTTTGCTATTGTCTTTTTCTGCAGAGAATCTTGACTAGGCACGACCCCATTGCCTGGTGGGCATGGCCCCGTGCCTAAGCTTCTGTTCTTGTTATTTTGTTGTTTTGGATGTGGATGGGGGTTCAGCAGGTTGTGTCAATCCTTCTTCTTTGTATTTGTGTTGGTTTATATTATTAATTTATTCCTTTTATTCGTTTAAGCTCTTTTAATCTTATAATTTAAAAGTGAACAAAGAAACATGCTTTTTCCAACATTAGTACTAAAAAGGGTCGATTTTATGCCTTGTTTGATGTAATTTATATGTTACATTTTGTGCACAACAACTTATCAAATTTTATACTAAACAAGTTTTTCCAGAACAACAAACTTAGGTTGTTAAAACAAAACCGTCTTCTGAGGAAAGCAAAATAAATGTTTCAACAACGACTGACAAAAAGGTTGAAGTTGAACATGTTGAAATTAAGAAACAAGTTAAGAGTATTTCTAAACCAAAGTATGATATCCCGAACCCACCCAGGACCAAAAAGGCTTGGGTCTCTCTATTCAAGTAATCGCTTAATTACATGTGAAGGGGCTCCGGAGATCAATCTTCTCAAAGTGGATAATCAATAGTGGAGCTTCTTGGCACATGACGGGAACGTTAGTCCTGCTTTACGATGTCAAATCAATCCATGGAGGCTATGTTGGGTTCGCGGGTAATCAAGGTGGAAGGATAGTCGATGAGGGAATTCTAACGAATGGTGTGGTGTCTTTCGATAAACTCAACTACATAACAGAGTTAGAGAACAACTTGTTGAGTATTTCCAAGATTTGTGATAAAAAGTTCACAACACACTTCATAGATAAACAATGCTTAATTCTAAACCCGGGATTCAATAGACCTGAGGAATGGATCCTGATGTGAGCGCCTCGAGAGATTGATCTGTATGTCTTAGACATGAGTATTTCTAAGCAACGACAAAAAATGTGAAATGCTTCGTGTTCAAAGCAATAGAAAAGGAATCGATTATGTGGCATAGAAAAATGGGGCATATTCATCTCAGAAAAATGAACTTCTTAGTTCACAACTATCTAGTTGAGGGAGTTAATCTGACGAGTTTTTATTTGAGTGACGATTGCATAAGTTGTAAGAAAGGAAAGCAGCATAAAAAGTCGCACCCGAGAAAACTTTTGAACTCTATCAAGCTCCCATTAGAGAGACTTCACAAGGATCTCTTTGGACCTGTCAACGTTAAAAGAATTTCAGGAGATCTTTACTGTCTCGTTGTGACTGATGACTACTCCAGATTTTCATGGGTGATGTTCCTAGAGAGTAAGGATGAAATGTTTGAAAATATGAAGATTCTGTTTTGAAAGTTGATGAACCTGTATCACTTACCAATCAAATGTATTTGTAGTGACAACGGTACAGAATTCAAAAAGAATCAGATGGTTGAGTTTTATAATGACAAAGGAATTTTGCATGAATTTAGTGCACCATATACTCCGCAACAAAACAGTGTAGCTGAACAAAACATCAAACCCTTATAGAGAAAGCTAGAATCATGCTCGTTGATTCTAAACTTCCGCTCATTTTTTGGAGCAAAGTAGTGGCATCTGCGTGTTATGCTTTGAAAAGAGTGTTAGGATATGAGTTTGATATTGTTGTGAATGTTTAAGATGAAATCAAATGAAAGAAGATAAACAACAATGAAATAATGCAACGGAAATAATAAACTTTCAAATCACAACAATAGAGAGATTGTTTTCATAAACATGCTTTTGTAAATTCACGTATGTATGCAATATTACAACTCCCCCTCAGCCTAAGATCACTCTGATTTATTCATACAGAAATGTTAGAAGGAAAGTGATGAATAGAACAGTACATGCACTGTTCTATTTATAGTATAAAAGAAACCACTGTGGCATCTAGGTTGACGTCACCTTGATAGTGACACCTAACAACCTAACAAACCCTAACATCTGCTAAGCTAAACACTATTACATTAATAAATAGAAACTCTGTTGATCCAGCATCCGTTGAGAAGAAACTCTGATGAGCTTTAACCTATGTTGGTCAACAGATTTTGTCTAGTAGACTTTAGCTTCAATAGACCTTTAAGTAGTAGATGTTTGATGTCTTTGCCTTTGGAAGGAGTTAAATATTCAAAGCATTGTTTATTCTTGATCAGATGATATAGATCATTTTGGCTTTCCAGTCATCTGTTCTTTTATAGGGTTCAGTAGATCCAACAACTTCCCCTAGAACAGATGATGCCAAAAATCTTCTTTATTGCTGATCTTTAGTTCTCATCAACATTTCCCTGATTTGTCCTTTGAACTATAATTCAAAGTTCAGGGAGAACATGTCTTCAAAATCTCTTTTTAATTCAAGGTTCAACAAATCTTGGAGGTCATCTGCATTCAAACCATATACATCCTCCATTTTTAGCCTTTGAATCTCACCATCTTATATGCACAAAGTCAATTCATTACTGTCTGAGGATGACTTCCATTTTAGAATTTTTGAATCAGTTGGTTTTCTTGGGTGGAGATTTATTTGTGATGAGTTAGGTGAATGAGGTCTGCTTACAAGGTTAGAAATTGTTTCTCTTGGTTTTTCACATGTAGCATCAGTGTGAAAGAGTAGTTGGTTCTTGATTCCCTCTTTTCTGTGTTCTTCAAACATCTGCTTATCATCTTCAGCCATCTTCTTTTGCCTTTTTTGCTTGGTTTAAGGTAAGTGTGGATAAGATAGTGGTTGTAGTATGCTTTTTGAGTGTTTGGGTCTGTTGAGGAATAACAACTGTTGGATAATCTGGCTTCCTTGGAACTGTAGGATATTTCTTTCTATGTTCTTCCATTTTCTTGTATGTATCTACAACCTTGGATTCAGACCATCTTGCAACAGACCTTGCAGAGCCATAATTTGCAGCCACTAGTTCCTCTTTTATTCTTTTAAGCTTCAAAGCCCTATTTTGATCCACTTGTTTGTACTTTTTCCAATCAAGTGGAGTTGGCTTATGTAGAGGATCCTTGAGCATTTTCTGGATTCTATCAATTTCTTCTTTAAGATCATTTGATGACCAGTCTTTGAATTGTGCTCTTGATGCTTTGTATGGCTTGTGTAGCATTATGTGATCAAGATAATCCTATTTCAGCTCCTCATCCAGCTCAGCATTGACTGGCCTTTCTGACGTAGATTTACTTATATCTTTGGCAAAGTCTTCAATTTTCTAACTTTGCTAAGTTCATGAGATAAGATACTTTGGGTATTCCTGTCATCTTTCCTTTTGCTCACCTCTTTGGCAATGTTCTCTGCTTGTTTGGCCTTCAATTTTAGATATTCATCTAAGTTTCTTGGCTTTCGATAACCAAAGACAGATGGGAATTCAAGTTTTGAAAATCCACTACTATGAAAAATGACTCAATTTCCTTTTGAACAACAAGAATTTCTAGAGGATATCTAGTAGCCTATGGGATTTCAGGTAGTGATTTGTTCATGGGTGGTTGAAGTGGTTTTAGATGGTAGTGATGAGGATGATGTGGAAATGGGTTTTGATGATAAAGGGATTGGTGATGGAATCTCTTCATCATCATCAACAACAATAGAAGTTTTTCTTTTGCGTTGGAACTTGATTTTTGGTGATGGTGGTCGTGTTGGTATTCTAGGTGGTGTGGATAATGGTTGGGTTAAAGTTGGAAATGTGATCATGGAAGAGGTTTGGTTAACATTTGTTGTATCAACATCCGATGGCTGATTTGGTAATGGTGATGAAACATCTGTTGGTATAATTGTTGTACCAACATCTGTTGTAGGTGATTTCGGTGAAGGTGATGGTTTCTTTTTGGGTGTTGGTTTAGTTGTGGTTTTGATTGAGGATACAATTTTTGTTGCCTCAGCACTGATTTTAGAAGGGTGGAAATTGGTTGTCTAACTTTTCTAGTAGACTTTCTTTTTCTTGAAGTGCCAATGTCTTCTTTTTCCATTTGCTTGGCTTGTTCTTCTTCAATCAGACTGGCAGTGTATTTTGTCTCTTCTGCTTTCCAAAGCAATCTCTTCAGCTTGTTGTTCAGGGTCTCATCAATCCCTTTTTGAACTCCAGCATTTGATGCTTCAGCAGAAAATTGATTTTGTGCAGACCTTGGCTTTTGTTGCACCTTTGGATCTGGCTGCAACTTTCTCAATTTATCACTCTCCCCTTTTTTGGCATCATCCTCTTCTTCATCAAGAATGATTGTTGTAGGGGCAGAGCCAGTGGTCTTTATCAAATGCTCTTTGATGGCCTTAGTATTGGCTTGAGTGTCTTTATATCTTGACTCAATCATATTTCTGATCAGTTCCATGTGAGTGTTATGGTTGATATCAGCCAAATGCCTCTGAGCTTGAATGATAGTTTGTTCAGATTTCCCAAGCTCATTGGCAATTTGTTGTGTAGAAGGTTGGCTTAGAGAATTTTGTATCATCTGCTTCATCATATTTTTATTTCACCTATTGAAGACTCCATTAATGTCGTTCTCTTTGTCAATTCCTTATATCTCAATTCATAACCTAATTTAATAGGATCATATGAATTCCTACAAGAGGTAGTTGTATTTGGATCATCAACAGGAGAAGACTCCATGTTATCAGATTCAAATGCCCTAGGTCTTGGTACTGGAGACTTCCAACTGAGCATTGGTTACAATTGTAGCCTCAACAGTTGTTGCATTTAAGGAAGTCTTACTGATGTAACCATTGTCCAACTGAAACACTGTTGTGAAATCAGTTTTAGTAGCTGCTTCACTTAAACAACCACCAAGACTTACTTGTAACTCATGGGGTGTAGCCTCCTCAGCTGTTTCTGGGTTAGCAATGAGATTTATCTCAGACTCAGTCACAAGTGGAGGTGTACTTCTTGAACATGTGATTGAGAGGAACTGATTTGTGTCTAAGTTTTCTCAATTGCATGAAACAGAGGTATAAAAGTAGGTGGTATTGAAGGATATGGTTTTGGGATAGAAAGAGAATTTGTCCTGGGAGAGGGGCTGTGAAACAAATTTTCAATTGAGAGATCTGTTTCATAGTGTGGTGTCCCTATGCTTACAACTTGATCCTTTTGTGAGGATGCAGGAGGAGTTTGGCTTTTGGATAGAGATCTTTCCATCTGGTGTGGAAGTAGCAATATGGTTTCAAGTGGCTTTTATTATACCATAAGGTTATCTCTAGGATCTCATCTTCCAGAGGTGCCTTTTTATGTTGTTTAGTTTTGGTGGACTTTTTGGATTGGGAAGGCTTCTTTTTGGATTTGGCTGGTGTGGGTTTCACAACACCGATTGTGGTGTTATGATCCCCAAGAGCAGTGGGCTCAGCAACAGAGGTTTGAGCTTGTGATGTGGACTCATCTAAATTTTGGTCATCCCCCTTTGCTTGTGTTTGTAAAGCTTTTGACTCTTTATCAGACATTCTTGTAAAGTTTCATGTGTAAGGCTTTTAATTCGAAAAATAACACCTTGTTGAAAATCCTTTTCTGAAACTTGTTTTTGAAGATAAAAGCTTAAGAGTCTTGGATACATGAGAGAAGCTTTTGGTTTGTTTCCTTTGATCGTAGTCACATTTTAACCAAGTCTAAGAACAAGTCTTAGGATAGATAAA
The DNA here is from genome assembly GCA_947069175.1 of Scalesia atractyloides. Taxonomy (NCBI): domain Eukaryota; kingdom Viridiplantae; phylum Streptophyta; class Magnoliopsida; order Asterales; family Asteraceae; genus Scalesia; species Scalesia atractyloides. The sequence continues at coordinate 17,801,316 of CAMTDV010000116.1, read as the reverse complement.
ATTCCGATTTTGTTAAAATTGCACATCCCAAGTATTGTACTTTTTGTGGAATCTCATTAAATGAGGTGGTCTTGGTGAGAGACATATCAAGAGAGTATGGAAAAAATATCTCATTTAAGGAGGAAATTGAGGTTGGTAAATTGTAACTCCGGTTAACTGACCCTCATACCCTCTTTCAATGAACTCTGTGTGCAGTGCTTGTCGGTCAAAGGATGTGTTACCTGCTAGGTCATCCAGACCAAATGTTGTGGATATTGAAGATGGAGAAATTTGAACCAGAGTGTTTCCAACTTTGGAAGTGATAGTATAGGGCCTTTTCTTCTGAGTTTGAATCTCAACATTAGACCAGAATTGTCGGAGTGTATCAACGTAAATTGGTGCATCAGTAGTAAGTATGGTTTGATACTTTGATGTTTGTAAAACATCAATTAATGAGTGAAAGGAAGTATTATTGTCAGTTTTCTCGAAAGTGGGAAGGTAGTTATACGGTAGTTTGATGTTTAGAGCCATGATCAGAGATGAAAGTGAGTGATTGTGAAGAGAATGAAGAAGTGAGAGTAATGGAAACCGCTTTTAAGAATTTTGAACTCGAGATGGTAGTGAAAAGCTCTGTTTGGATGGAACAATGATATTTATAAAGAAAAAGTGAATGCTAACGTGGCATTTGTTTCAAAGATCTGATTGCTAACATCTGTCCACGTGTAACCTCTGTTGTGAAAATGGAAGACAATTGTTTAAGAAACCTCTACTTGTAAACCAGCAGTGGTTGGGAACAGTGGACATGAATAGTGGTGAATGAGAATAGAGGATACACTTTTAACAGTGGATAGACTTTTAAGTCAAACAAAAGTTTTGAGAGATAGTGGTTTTGAACAGACTTTTAGGATTATTTAAAAATTTTTAATTTTAGCTATTTTTAAGGATGGATTTTTGATTTTTCTGAAAACATTTTAATGCTTTTTATTCATGGAAAACAAAATGTTGTTTTTAATCCATGTTTAGCATGCCAATCCTAAAGATCAAACTTTCAAAGGTAGATGGGTCTAAAGCTTTTATCAACACATCTGCCAGTTGATCCTTAGTTGGACATGATGTAGAGAAATCAAACGTTTTTCATAACAGTCGCTCACAAAGTGATGTCTGATGTCATTGTGCTTGGTAGTGGAATTTGAAACTGGATTTTTAATGATGTTTTCAGCTGCTTGACTATCTAACATGAGAGGAGTCTTTAAAGTAGGTACACCAAAATCCAATAGTTGGTTTTGAAGCCACAAAAGTTGAGTTGTACAGCTTGCAGCAGGGATATACTTGTTACACCCCGACCCGCAGCGGAATAAGAGTCAGGGCATAATTGGGTTATCACCAAAGCTCATGATGTTTACTAATATGTTTCATATTTATTAAATTCAAGTTACATCTCCAATGTTCAAGTCAAATTCATACAATACAAGGAAAGGAAAAATTAACTAAAACAATCCAAAATCTAAACTGGTTTATTCTTCTAGGCCGCCCTATATGTTTCTTGCTTCAACTTGATCACCTGTATCATGTGTAAAAATAGGGAATTTTGGGTCAACAAAAGTTGGCGAGTGAACCTTATTAAAAACATTTGTTATTGATTCCTTGTTGTATTTAATATGGAAAAATTGTGCAATAATCATATATGAACAAACGTATGTAAACAAACAATCACAAACCACCTTGCATGAGTATATGATATGAATGACAATGTATATGTTGGCAACGTCTCGTTCACGCTCATAAGTAATGGGGAACGGACGGCCTATGATGATGTATGTGCGATCAAGGCTCAATCAAACGGAGCCGATCGTATGTTGGCAACGCCTCGTTCACGCTCATAGGTAATGGGGAACAGCTCACGCTCATAGGTAATGGGGAGCGGCGGCCTATGATAATGTATGTACTGAAAATGATAACTTAAAATCTAAACATTAACCACACAAACAATTGATATATATTGGCAACTCATTTGATCATGGATATGATGAATGCACAAGTGTTTAATTGAAATAAATAAATAGTGACACATGATACACCCCAAAATGTGATTAAAACGGGGAATTTGTAGAGATTCACTCACATTGGGTGCGTTCTCTTGATGATGTTGGATGTGCACGAGTTTAGAGAGTTGATCGACGAGGAATAACTAACCTAGATAATAACGAAAAGGTACGGTAAATAAGTGGATTTTATTAACTAATTTTAATTGAATTTTTAGGTTTATTTTTGTGAGTTTAAGGTCTCTTTCTAACTTTTAAAAATGTTATTTTTAAGTATTTTTAATTGATTTTTAATTTAAATAAATAAATAAAAATATAAAAAAAATGTTGACTTTTTGGTTGACCGTTGACCGTAGACCGTTGACTTTGACTGTTGACTGTTGACCGGTTCGGTCGTGTATATGTATGCGCTGGGTGAGGCTCGAACCCGAGACCTCCCGTACGCGTGCACGCAGCTCTACCAACTGAGCTACGTGTCTAACCTGAAATATTTCTGTTTTTAATTATATTTATACACTATTTAATTTAATCAGAATTCATTTATTTTAAAAAGATTTTAATTATATCGAATCGGTGCCGTCAACAGGTCTCGAACCCGGGACCTGTGGTTTAGTGTTGCACACAGTCCACCGCTGGACTGTGTGTCTAACCTGGTTAATATACTGATTTTTATTATACTTAACATCTTACAGTGAGTTAACCCGGTTCGGTTTTAAAAAAAAAACATTTTTATTTCCGAGGATAGGGTCGTGATAGGGATCGAACTCGAGACGTGTGTTCATTGTTTGCACACAGTCCACCGCTGGACTGTGTGTCTAACCCGTTTATTATACTGATTTTAATTAATCTTATACACTAGTTCGAATTCATCTTCTTCGTTCAAAACACAGACAACGATTATTCAACTGTTTCTTGTTAAATTCAATTAACGAACTTTATAAGCGATTGTAATGCGATGAAATAGAGAGAGTTTTGGAAAATGAATGTACCGAACAGATGTCTTTCTCAGAACTCCGGCAAGGATCGTCGGCTCTGTCTTGTGAACTCCGTCTGTTCGGATCGATTAACAGTTTTGATTGATTAGATGTGAAATTGAGTTACTAAACAATGATTAACAGAAGGTTTAGGTGATTATACCGATTCACAGCGTGATTCTGGAAATTCCAGAAATTTTCCGGCGAAAGCAGAATATTCGGCAACGTCGTCTAGGATTGATTCTGGGTGACGGATTGATGTTAGTAATAGTCTAACAATGGATTGAAACAGAAAGAGTCAAGGTATTTACCGTGTTGATGTGAGTCTCGGTTTTCCGGCGAAAGTCCGGTGATGGCAGAATATTTCCGGCGAGTGAAATTGATTCGAGAAATGGTGAGAAATTTGAGCGAAATGATTTCCAGAGACTTGGGTGTATATTTATAGGAAAGAATTTCGATGAATTTGGTCCGATTTCTGTCTTGATTCGTTGGTCAGCTTTTCACCGGCGGTTATGACTGATGTCGCGGGATTAGACATCGGTTATAACCGACGTCGAGATTAAATCATCCGTTAAGTCAATAGAAACCGTCAATAATTGGCGAAGTCGTCGGGATTTCCGGCGACTGCGAAATGGGCGCGCTGTTGACTGGATTTGATTTCAGTTTTGTTATATGTATTAATTGTTTCGATATATCATCAATTAACACAAGTGGCGGAGTGGTTGGATGTGTGTGAGTTAAGTCTTTGAAGTTCCACCCGGCTGACCCGGGTTCGAAACCCGGCAGGCGGTTTCTTTTTTTATTTATTTTATTTTCACTTTTTATCAATTATAGTTATTAAATTCTAAATTGTTTATTAATTATGTATCGTTTAAAATTAAAATAAGTCATAAATACGCAACGAAATTTTTATAACTTGATATTCGATTACAAATGAAGCAGGTTTGGAAACCCGTTTTTCGACGGATGTTACAATACTCAGCCTCTGCTGTAGATGTTGAGGCTACAACTTGCTTTTCGCTTTGCCAAGAAACTAAGAAATTTCCTTGAAACGGACAACCTCCTGATGTGGACTTCCTTGTTGCCTGGCATCCACCATAGTCACTAACTGAATAACCTAAAAGCTCAATATTACCATTAGCAGGATACAAGATACCAATTGTGGGAGCACCTTTTATGTATCTGAATATCCTTTCCGTAGCTATGAGATTTGACATTCTAGATGCTGACTGGGATCTGGCACAAGCACATGTGACAAACATGATATCTGGCCTTGATGCAGTTAGGTACAATAAAGACCCAATCATGCTTCTATAAAGATTTTGATCAACCAAGTCATCTTTTTCATCAACAGTGACTAATTTGGATGTTGCCATGGTGTACTACATGGTTTACAATCATTCATATCAAATTTTGTAAGTAGTTCTTTGACATACTTGCTTTGATGAATGAATATACCATTTTGCAATTGCTTAACTTGGAGACCAAGAAAGCATTGGAGTTCACCCATAGAACTCATCTCAAACTTTGTTTTCATGAGTTCTCTAAACTCTTCACACATGGCATTGCATCTGGATCCAAAAATGATGTCATCCACATAAATTTAGACAAGCATTAAATTCTTTCCTCTCCATTTTAAAAACAAAGTTTTGTCAATTTTACATCTTGTAAATCCTATGGATAAGAGAAAGGTGGAAAAAGTTTCATACCAGGCTCTAGGTGCATGTTTTAAGCCATATAAAGCTTTGTTTAGCTTGTAAACATGATCTGGATAAATAGCATCTTCAAAACCACGGGTTGGCATACATATACCTCTTCCTTGATTTCGCCATATAGGAAAGCACACTTGATATCCATTTGATACACCTTGATGTTGTGGTTGGCAGCAAAGGATAAGAACAATCTGATGGCCTCCAGTCTTACAACAGGAGCAAAAGTTTCATCATAATCAATGCCCTCTTCTTGTCTATAACCTTGAACCACAAGCCTAGCTTTGTTTTTGACAACAATGCCCCTTTCATCTGTTTTGTTCTTGAAGACACATTTTGTGCCTATGGGACATACATCCTGAGGCAATGGTACAAGTTCCCATACTTGTTGTCCTTTGAACTGTAGGAGCTCTTCTTGCATGGCCTCTACCCAACTATTATCTTTTAGTGCCTCTTGGTACTTGACAGGTTGTGTGAGAGATTAGAAACCATCGAAAAGATAAATCTTTTGGGATTGACTTCTGGTGACAACCCCTTCATTGATGTTGCCAATAACTTGGTCTGGTGAGTGATTTTTATGGTAGATCATATCTCCCTTGTATGGAATTATGGCATTGAGAGGTGAATGGCCAACATCTGTTTGAAATGGAGGTGGAGGCATAGGTGGGATATGGGTAAACATGGGTTGACTTTTGTTAACAGAAAGTGGACTTTTGTCAACAGGGGTTTAACTGGATGAGCTAGCAGAGGTTTGAGGATCAACAACAGTTGATCCAGCAGTGATAGAGTTTTCACAGTTGTTATAACATTTGTTGCTCTGATGGAGGAAGTGACTTTGTATTGTGGAATCACAATGTCATATCCATAATCTAGATGGGGAGATTGTGGTGTACCCGCAGTGTTAGTCTTGACAGACACATCTTCAAATGTAAATTTATCTAAATCAAATAATTCAGTAGGATTTGCTGGGATTTTTAATGAAGAAAGTTCATTGACCTTCACATTCAAGGTCTCTTCCACACACCTAGTCCTTGTGTTGAATACTTTATAGGCCTTGGCAGTGGTTGAGTATCCCAGAAAATAACCACAATCTAATTTGGCTGCAAATTTTGAAATAGAATCTTTTAAGTTTAAAATGAAACATGGGCAACCAAAGATTTTGAAGTATGAGATCAGAGGTTTGATCTTGTACAAAATTTCATAAACAGTCTTTTGATGCTTGGGGTTAATTAAAACTCTGTTATATACATAGCAAGCAGTGTTTACAGCCTCTACCCAAAAAGACAAGGGTAAACCTGAGTCTGCAAGCATTGTTCTAGCAGCTTCAATTAGAGTTCTATCTTTTCTTTCAACTACCCATTTTGTTTTGGTGTCCTTGGGATGCTGTATTGCCTAACATCCTTTTTGACACACTGAAATCATCCAACTCTTTATTTTTAAACTCTGTTCCATTATCACTCCTAAAGAGTTTTACCGCAAGTCAAAATGCTTTTCAACTTTTCTTACAAAGTCTTGCAAAATGCCTGCAATCTCATCTTTGGAGTGCAAAAAGTAAATCCATGTAAACCTTGAAAAATCATCAACTATAACAAGACAATACCTCTTCTTTTTAAGACTCATGATTTTAACAAGGCCAAACAAGTCCATGTGTAACAACTGTAGATACTGACTTGTTTTGGACTCTTCAATTGATTTATATGAACTTTTATGTTGTTTTCCTTTTAAACAGGAAACACAATGTTCATCATATGTGAATTGTTTTGATGGGAGACCTCTCACAAGACCTTGTTTAGAGTGTGGTGATAGTTTTGAGATTTGTGTGACCAAGTCTTCTATGCCATAGTTCTGTCTTTTTATTTGAGGCAGCTGAGAACAGACATGCATTAGACATTGGATTATCTTTCATCATATCAACCACATACACATTGCCACTCCTATGGGCAACAAGTTGTGCTTTGCTCTCAGCAATGATTGTTTTAATCTTTTTAACTACTTCTGGCCCAACAATCTGACAATGTTTCTTAGTGAAGAATGACCCATAACCTTTGTCCCTTATTTGAGACACACTAAGGAAATTGAACTTAAGATTGTCAATAAGATTGACATTTTAAAACTTCAGTCTCCCGGCTTGAACTGTCCCTAACCCCAACACCTTACATTTTGAATTGTTACCAAAGGATATATAACCCCCTCCATGTGTTAGAAAATCTTTGAGAAGGGCTCTACATTCTGTCTGTGCCTAGAGCCTACACTAGCTACATACCATAAACTATCAAGGCAAGTAGAAGCTCCCTTAGTAGCAACCATCATGGCACAATCACATTCTCCTTCACAAACACTGGAATCCCATGGGTCAGATAGAGGTTTTACCATTTCTTCACCAATCTTTTCTTTACCAACAATTTCTTCAGTAACAGCTGTTGTAACATATGTTTCAACATTTTTACAAACCTCGTCAATATTGGACACCGCTTCCTCAGATTCATTCCCCTCCAAAATAGTGTCTAGTGCCATTAAAAAAAATTTATAGTTTTCTTATCAGAATTAGCGACTAGAGCAACATTTTCATCAGTGAGTTCCTCAGGTAAGCTACTCTAATCAACAAAGCCTTGTGTTTTATATGCTCTTCTGACTGGTCTCTGCCTGAGCAGAGGTTTGTGTAGCTTGTGGTGCATGTTGCACTTGGACCTAAGAAGCTGGGGCTTGAACATATTGTATTTGAGGAACAGTGGTTTGGACATACTGAACAGGAATAATGTTTGCAGGGTATGCAAAATGAGCAGTGTTTTGCAAGTGTGGAGCAGGTGTATATTGGGAATAATGGACAGTGTTTTGAGGTCTAGGACTTGGATGTTTAATTATAGGGCCATTTGTTTGACTCTGGCATTCTCTAACAAAATGACCTAGAATATTACACTCATCACACTTGATTTTTTACTTATCCAACCCAACTTTTAAACCACCATGCAACCGTGAAAACTTGCTAGTCTTAACACTTAGCAAGGCCAGTTGATGCAAGATGTCCATTTCTTCCAAATCTAACTCAAAAGATAAGTTGTCAGAAACTTGATTTTCCCCATTTACTGCAAAAGCATAATTAGGTGAGTAAGAATCAGGGTTGAAATTTCCACTAGAGGTTATATCAATAATATGATCAAAACTCTGCTCCTTACTACCACCAGAGGTTTCTTCTAGACCAAAAAGTGCTAGACTACCAAAGGCATTGTCATCAACAACTTTTCCTGACTCTTGTAGCTTCTTTTTCTGGTTAAGCTCTCTCTAATAAGTGAGAAGCCTACCATGAAGCTAAGTCAAACTCATCTCCTTGAACCCAACAACGGTTCTAGTTACAAAAGCAATAGTGTCCCATTTTTCTGGTAATGACCTTAGAAATCGGCTATTCAGGGTTGAATTAGGACAATTAACATTTACCAGTTTAATTCACTAATTAGACAACTAAACCTTTCAAATTGGTGAGTAATGACTCTCCTTTAACATGACAAAATGTTTCTTACTATTGGTACAAAACTTCATGATTGTTTTCAATAATCTCCTTTGTCCCACCGAATTGTTCTTTCAAAGCATCCTACAACTCCTTTGCACTGTTGTAGTGCAACAGGCCAGCATAGATATCATTTGGCAAAGTAGTAGCAACGATGCTAAATGCCTTTGCATCTAGCTCGATTTCTGAAAATCTTGCTCGGAGTGGTTTTTAGGATTCTTTGGAACTTGAACTTTTGGGTCTTCAACACTCGGTACCAACAGAACATGAGGTCCGAAGATAACCGATTTCCAGCAACCCGTATTTTGTTGTGCAAGTATTTGACCCATCCGTCTTTGCCATATATTATATTCCGATCTGACAAGGATCGGAGGTTTGTACATGGTGCTAGTGTTGTGTGGATCTTGTGGATTTTGAGACATTTCTGATTGTTTTCAAACAAGTTTTGTTTAGAATACTTTGAACGTAAATAAGCTTTTACTCTGTTTTCAATACAACGAACAAATGAACAAGTAATAAGAGCTGATTTGTGTTTATCAAAATGATTATTAAATCAAATTTGATTGACCAAGCTCTGATACCAATTGTTAGGATCTGAATTTGATATTGTTGTGAATGTTTAAGATGAAATCAAATGAAAGAAGATAAACAACAATGAAATAGTGCAGCGGAAATAATAAACTTTCAAATCACAACAATAGAGAGATTGTTTTCATAAATATGCTCTTGTAAATTCACGTATGCATGCAATATTACAACTGCCCCTCAGCCTAAAATCACTCTGATTTATTCGTACAAAAATGTTAGAAGGGAAGTTATGAATAGAACAGTACATGCACTTTTCTATTTATAGTACAAATCAAACCACTATGGCATCTAGCCTGACGTCACCTTAACAGTGACATCTAATGACCTAAAAAACCCTAACATCTGCTAAGCTAAACACTTTTACATTAATAAATAGAAACTATGTTGATCCAGCATCTGTTAAGAGGAAACTCTGATGAGCTTTAACCTATGTTGGTCCAGCAGACCTTTGACTTGGGTAGAGCTTATCTTCAACAGATCTTGTATAGACTTTAGCTTCAACAAACCTTTGAGTAGTAGATATTTGATGTCTTTGCCTTTGGGAGGAGTTAAATATTCAAAGCACTGTATATTCTTAATCAGATGATATAGGTCATTTTGGCTTTCTAATCATCTGTTCTTTTATAGGGTTCAATAAATCCAACACAGAGTTTTGACAGTCAAGCCACATAAGAAGATGTGTTTCGAGTTACTTAACCAGCGAAAACCTAATCTGACGTACTTAGAACCTTTTAGGTCACCTTGCACCGTAATTGATGCTGATGGCAAATTTGGGGCTAAATCATTGGAGGCGTTCTTCGTGGGATATGCTAGTCCACTTTGTAGAGAATATCTTCATAGCATAAACCGGGTTATTGTTGCTCAAAACGTTGATTATCAAAGATATACGTCTCTAACACAGAAACCAGGAGATGCTTGGCTGTTCAACTATGATAGTCTCTGGGATTCCTTTGAGCTTCTAGCTGAACCAACAGAGGAGGAATTGTTAGATCTTTATTAGCAACAACAAGCGTCATCGCAAGAACAAGTTCCAAGACCATTCGTTATTACTCAAACACCTGTTGGCACTCATGATGCTGAAGCGAGTACAAGTACTCAATATCCAAGATCTTAGACTACATGAACAAATGATCCCACTACAAATCAAGAGATGAATGAACCAGCTACCTCATTCGATCAAAGTGATGATTCTGATAATGATGCTAAACCGACATATGACAACAATGGATCTACTTTTGATGATGGTGCAGAATAGATTCAAAGTTTACCAAAAAAATCAAGCTGGTCCAGGTGCTCAGAATGGAACATCTACAAGTAATCTTGTTGCTGATCAAAACATCACTAATCTGAAACATGAAGTGAGCGTTCCAAACAAAGTTATGTCGAGGACTCTATCGTATCACCCATCGGATAATATAGTTGGAGAGTTGCAGATTGGAGTCAAAATGTGAAATCAGATCAATAAGGATCTTGGTTGTTTTTATTCTAAAGTTGCACCTATTCAAGATACTATCTCATATAGTTGCTTTATTTCATAGGTTGAACCGAAAACGTACAAAGAAGCTCTTAGTGAGGAAAGTTGGGTTATTGCGATGCAAGAAGAGCTACAACAATTTGAGAAACTTGGAGTTTGGAAACTTGTTGATCTACTAGGTGACCACAAGAAAATCAGTACAAAGTGGGTCTTCAAGTGTAAGCGTGACGATAGAGGAGTGATTGTACGCAATAAAGCTCGACTCGTTGTTCATGGTTTTCATCAACAAGAGGGAATTGACTATACAGAGGTCTACGCTCCTATTGCTAGATTAGAAGGTATCCGCATTTTCCTGGCGTTTGCGTCATGGAAATATTTCAAGGTGTACCAATTGGATGTAAAGTTCGCGTACCAGTATGGAAAGCTGAAGGAGGAGGTGTATGTCGGACAACCACCGGGGTTTGTCGATCCAATACACAAAGAAAATGTTTATCTACTAGATAAGGCGTTATACGGCTTACACCAGGCCCCGAGAGCCTGGTACGAGACGCTTTCTCAGCACCTTCTGGAGAACGATTTCACCTGAGGAACAATGTGACAGTACCCTCTTCACACGGGAATCTAAAGGACACATTCTAATTGTGCAAATCTATGTGGATGACATCATATTTGGTTCGATTAACGATATGCTGTGTACAACCTTTGAGAAAGTCATGCAAAAGAAATTCGAGATGAGTTCTATGGGGGGATGAAGTTCTTTCCGGGGCTTCAAGTTGATCAATTGCCTGATGGAATCTTCATTCATCAGACGAAATGTGGAAGACGTTTTGGAGGAATTCGATATGTCGCAATCATCACCATTGTCTACCCCATTAGCTTTCAATCACGGTATCGGACCAGATGAAAAAGGAGTGAAGATTCATGACACCTTATACAGATCAATGATTGGATCTTTAATGTACCTCACAACATCAAGGCCGGATATCATGTATCCGACATGCCTTTGCGCCCGATATCGGTTAAATCCACGAGTGTCACACATGCTGATCACCAAGTGAATTTTTTGATATTTGAAGGGTTGCCCAAGCTACGGCTTGTGGTATCCACGGAATGATGACTTCAACCTTGCTAGATATTCAGAGTTCGATTTGGGTGTTGCCGTTTAAATGCTAAATCTACAACTGCTGGTTGCCAGTTCTTTGGTGCGCGATTAGTAACATGGCAATGCAAGAAGCAAACCATGGTCGCTCTCTCTACTTGCGAAGCAGAATACATTTCAGCTTCCAGTTGTTGTTCCCAAATCTCGTGGATACAATAACAGATGAGAGACTATGGATTACAGTTTCTTGATACGCCTATATATATAGATAACGAGGCTGCCATTAACATCACTAGAAACCTAGTTCAACACTCTAAAACTAAACATATTGAAATTTGACAACACTTTATCCGTGATTATTACGAGAAAAAGTTGGTTAGAATTGAAAAAATCCACACTGATGAACAACAGGCAGATTTTTACACAAAAGCATTTGATCGAGCTAAATTCAAATATCTTTTAAAACTCAATGGGATGAAAAAACAGACATCATGGGTGGATTTAGAGGTTGAATTCGAGTCGGATGACGAGTTAACATGATCTTCATCGGTTTATCACAATTTATAGTATTTCAAATTTCTTTTTTAAAACAAAAATACAAAAATATGTTTTTGATTTTAGGGGGAGAAATGTTATGAAAAATACAAAAACATATAAAATTTTGAAAAGGTATAAAAACATGAAAAAGACAAAAAGAGTTTTCGTGTAAAAAGAGGAAATGATAGTATATTAGTAGACTATCATAGTATGCTAATGAAATTTAGTGTTAAAATGTTTAAACAAGTCTCCCTGATGATATGCCAGTAGGCTTCGCACATTCAGTAGATTGTTTCTGAGATATAAACATAAAGAAAAGCTTCTTAAGTAGTGGGTTAACATCTCTCGGATATATGGTCTTAGTACACCGAAATTTCGTTTGATAGATTGCCGGATTCTGAGATACTAGGTCTTCATAGATAATTGATATCTGGGGTATTATACAAGTTTTTCTGATTTTGCGTTAGCAATGGCCTAGAACTTGTAGAATACTTTTGCTTTGAAAACCCAAAACTGCAGCAAATTGAAAGTACTGAAAGATCTTACAATTGCAGTAAAAAGATTCCAAATTTGGAACACGGCCATCTTCTCTTTGTCTGCACGATGGTACTAGCCTAAGCTCTCAAGGTCTCGCACAACCCAGATACAGATATCAGTTAGATATATTTACCTGTAAGTTGAAATCTAGGGAATCTTGATACGGGAGTATATTCTGAGGTGGAAAACGCTATTAAGTTAAGTTCTAAGACATCTAATTAACATATCTTGGAGTAATTGAGAAATGTGTAGAGGTTTAAATGCATCAGTATACTGATAATCTTAGTGAGTTTGTTTAGAATATAAAGTTTTCAAGATCAACTATGATAGTAATTTGTCCTAAAAACTGATATGATCCTCTAACACAAACTAACAAAAAATGTCTGTAAATATATTTGTACATAGTTATTACATTTCATTTCTAAAAACCCCAAAAAGATTTTCATAAACTTTCGAAAAAAATCATAAAAATTATTTTTATCTTAGTTTCGACTACCGATGACTGAAAGTGGATCTTCAAAATCCAAAGATGCTAAATGTTGAGGAAAATCCAGAAGACAATGGGTTGGGAGGTTATCTGAATGAGAAAAAGTTTTGAAATGATCAAAATGTCATTAATTTGAAACTTAAAATTGCCTGAAAATGTTAGTTTGTTCATAAAGTGTTCAACCAAGGTCATTAACTTGGACTTGGTAAGCAAATTACTTAACTAGGATCATTAACTTGGACTTGGTCGACTGAGTGGGTTATTAAAAATGGTTAAAATGAACGGGAAGTTAAAATTTTGAAAGTGAGGAGTTCACTTCGCACGAAGTGAAATATGAGTCCTATATATATATATATATATATATATATATATATATACACGTCGCACGAAGTGAATCATAAGTTACTGTTTCTCCTCTTCGTGCGAACTGAAGTATTTTGCAAAGGAAACGATGAAGTGCTACCCAAATCTAGACTTGTAGTGGTTGATTGGCACAGCACTATTAATGCCTATGGTAGATTGACGCCAAATTGAACCAATTTAAATGGTTTTTGGTAAACCGAACATAAAAATGTAGATCTAGAACGATTTAATGGGTCAAATTTAAAATTGAACATAGATCTAGGCTTGTTGACGATAGTAGAATGTGTTAGAATCATCAATTTCATGAAAATCAACAAAAATTACATGTTTGTTCTTAACAGTTACCTTCCCACGAAGTGAAAGTTCACTTCGCACGAAATGATAATTCACTTCGTACAAAGAGAAACTTTACTTCGCACGAAGAAAAAGAGATGCAAAATGTAAATTTTCCAAGTTACTTCGTACGAAGTGAAATGTCCACTTCGCACAAAGTTACTGTCGTACAAGATGTTTTTGTATTTTTGTCAAATTTTCGTCTAAGTGTTTGTTCGTGTTGTTTGTGTAGGATAAAAAGTCTAATTTTGATTCAAAACACAACATCTGTTGTGTTCTTGATGAGAAGATTCCCGAGATAGCACCATTTGAAGCGTTTATGAAGTTCATGGACGAGTTACCTATAAAGAAAGCCTTAACGGACCAACATAAAGCTTACCGTTCACATGTGCAGAGGCTTTGGGAACATGCCAAGTTCGTACCAGAACTTAAAGCAATAAGATCATTCGTATTTGGTAATGAAGATAAGAAAGTTTTAATTATAGAAGCTTTGATTCGTCGAGTATTAGATTTCAAGGATAAAGACGACGATCCAACGATGTACCAAGAACAGATATGCAAAGGTTGTTTTTACAGAATGGGGTATAAAGGGTTTGTGAATACGACGTTCAAACAAAGCATATCTGGGTAGGCCATACAAGTTTTTTGTGCATTTAGTGGTTTCCGCTCTAAGTCACAGGAAAGGAGGAGGAGATGCTTTGGTTGACTATCAGATTTGCATGATAGCCGCTCTTTCATTAAACAAACCATACAACTTCACTAGAGTAATTTTTGAGCAGGTGAAGTTGAACATCGAGAAAGAAAAGTTCTTACAGTATCTGAGGTTTATTCAGATGATGCTAGATGACCAATTTCCGAACTTGACAAAAGATAAGAAAGATGTGTTACCATTGGATCATATGTCAGAGTTGTCTCTTGTTCGTCTCAATTAGTATTTGAAGTAGACAACTAAGGCGGTTGCAAGAAATTTCTTTGGAGCTTTTATGAATAAGAATTACAAGGCACTGCCGAAAGATAAATGGAGGAATGATGATAGTAATTCTTATGAAGATGATAGAATGGCAGACTACATTCCAAAGAGAGGTGTTTGGTATGAGAAGGAGGATGAGAAAAAGAAGACTACTCCGAAAAGGAAAGCCGAAAAGAAAAGAAAAGTAAAGCAGAAACGTTGCTAATAGACGAGGCAACTGATGAAGAGGCTGAAGTTAATGTAAATGCTAAAGTTGAACAAATGTTGAGGTTGAAACAAACGTTGAAAATGAGGTGTTCTCTGCAACATTTGATCACGAAAAAGATGAAGTGAATGTTGTTAATATCGCTACAGATATTGAAAAGCAAGCATTTGAAGGCGATGATGAGGAAAGTTCTGATGAAAGCATCAATCTAGAAGCCAGAGGTGCAGCTAAAAAACAGAGTTAAGAAAGGAAAAGGCTTTTGGTGACGACGATGAAACTTATATTCCTTCAGAGCCTGAAGAGATCATTGAAAAGCCTGCAAAGAAAGCCAAGAGGGTTAAAAGCGAGCCTACTTATGTTCAGAAAAAGGCATTAGGGTCTCCTGCAGTTAAGAAAGCGAGGCGAAAATATAGAAAGAGGAAGACACCTGAAGTTGAGTCCGAACAACCACCATCACCACTACATGAACAACCACCACTATCACCACAACATGTTACACCACCGCATCCTACTTCACCACCAAAGCAGCCAACTCCACCGAGATAACAATCTACTCCCCAATCTACACAAAGACGAAGATCTTTCCCAACCAGAGATGGTTTTGGAGAGATTCCATACTCTAACTTTGAAGGTGGATTGGATACGGATATCTTCATTGATGCAAAGATCACCAAGCTGGAGAACAGAGTTAAATTTCTATAAGATGATAGAAATCTCATGGAAGAAGTGATTGCCAGTTTGGTCTCTAATGCTGAAAGATTGAGAAGGCTGGTTAATGATTTTGAAGAGGAACGTTTGAAGAAGGATAGAAAGTTTGATATGTTTCAGAAGGTGTTAACACGAAAGCTGGGTATTGACTTTAATGCTGAATTTGCTTTGATAGAGGTAGAGGAAGCGAAAGAAAGAGCAGCTGAAAGAGCTCGCAAAGCTGAAATTGATGCTGCAGCAGCTGGTAAAGGCAAAGAAAAGATAGATGAGATTAGAGTTGTTATGCCTGAGCCAAAATTTGTAACTGAACCTTTAGTGAACTATGTGTTAGTTGGTGAACTTGTTGATATTACTGGGATTTTTGCGAAACAAAAATACTTGGAAAGAAAGAA
This sequence comes from Scalesia atractyloides, assembly GCA_947069175.1. Classification (NCBI taxonomy): domain Eukaryota; kingdom Viridiplantae; phylum Streptophyta; class Magnoliopsida; order Asterales; family Asteraceae; genus Scalesia; species Scalesia atractyloides. Next base: position 17,785,417 of record CAMTDV010000116.1, on the reverse strand, counting down.
GATGGAAGCAGAAATAGATGCTGATTTAGATGTTTATGAGGATGATGATGCAGATATTGGTGGAGGTGATAAAAAAGATGACAATGATAAGAGTGATGATGACGATAACCCCCAGGGTGGTACAGGTTTGAGAGTTTAATATGCTAAGATTAATGAATCATTTGATTATGACGCATTTCTAAACGATGAAGCTAATCAACAAGAAGAATCTCAAAGACAGAGGGAAACGAAAGATCCGGTTAACGATGCAGAGCAGTTAGGAATCTTCACAGTTGTTCCACCTATAATAGTTGTTCCTGACTTGCCACAACCCAAAATCTTCTATCTTGAACATGGTGTTGAAGAGGGGGAATATGTTCATAACTACACCAAAGAGGATATTGCTAAGATGTTAAGGTTGATGAGAGTTCTTTTGATTTCGATTTCGAAGATGAACTAAACAATATCAGTACTTCTAAGCCTGAAGATTATGTTTACAAGTACGTGGCTGATGTTGATATTTATGATAAGGTTGTCGTGGAGGATGATTCTAATGACGAAACTGTTAAGTATTCTGGAGAAGATACAGATGACTTCCCAACCTTCCAAGAAATGTTAGCTGAGGAAACGAATGATTTGCTGAAAATAAGAGTTGAAGAAAGGGTTAAAGATGGTAATGTACCAAGACATTTATCGAAAGAAGAGATTGATGAAGCTAAAAAGACACGGTTCAACGAATTACCCAAAGAAAGAAAGTTTCAATGACTACTAGCCTTCTTCACTCATGATCAAGATAAGTCATTGGGAGACATACTAAGCTTGGTTTGGATTCCTTAACTAGACGTTTATACAGTAAAGAGGGAATTTAGTGTCCAATATTTCAGGTACTTGAGCGATATCAAGACGTTGCCATGGTGGGATGTTGAAGAGTTGGTGCAAACAAAATCGATCAATTATTTGATGAAGTTTCATGATCAGAGGCTATGGAAGTTGATTAAATATGAAGCTGCTCATGGTTTTAATCATTAGAAACCGCACATACCTGAGAAGAAAATCAAGCGGCCACGGGAGATGAAGAATATGCCTTTGATGAAAATCGAACAAGATTTCTATGAATTCTTCAAGTGGTGGCAGTATGATATTGAAACGGGGGAAGCAGTAATTGTATTAAAAGTTGAACGCTTATTATAGGTCCACTTGGAGGATCAAGATAACCTACTTCCTTGTTTATCTAACACACATACGAGTGCGGAATCCACGTAAGTATGCAAACCAAAGCAAAGTAATAAACACAAGATAACCAAAGATTCACAATCTTGATTAAATGAAGAGAGCTAGTACAAACACATATAAACAATGTTCATACAGAATCAGGATATTCTCTCTGTGCTCTCTCTCTCTCTCTCTCTCTCTCTTGGGCCTTAGTGTCCCTTATATCTCTGTGAAGTGCATGTCTGTATTTATAGTACCAACACCCAACAACATACGAAGAATGTAACTGGCCGTACAAAGTACTACAAACAAAGAAGAACATTCAGAAGTGGTTGCTCGTACGAACAACCTATTGCTCGTACGAATGAGTAAATCGCTCGTACTAACAAATAAAGTTCTTGTTGACAGAGTCACTCATACAATCATGTAACTGACTCGTACGAACAAGTAGTGACTCGTATGAGTAAGCAACTTGCTCGTACGAAGCACTGTTCACTCGCACGAATAAGTGTTATTCGAAGAACGTGCTAACAGTCATGTCGTACAAACAGCAAGATCCAAAACACAAGACTTAATAGTATGCACACATGCAACTGTTTTACAACACAGACAAACTAAACGTCGTACTAAATCAAGATAGGAGGATATCTTGGTTTGGTCGAGACGACCAAACTATACAGACACAATAAACAAAAACCGTATAATTACTGACGTAACTAAGAACAAGTGACAGACACAAAAGTGCATCAACACTTATGGAGGGCAATACGGATACTAGACCCGATGTGGCTTGTAAATTGTTCAAAAAAGGATATTCAATGTCTATTTTACAACAACATATGTTATGAAGCCAAGGAGAAGGTACATGTTATGCAATACCAAGGTGTGATCAATGTATGTTATACACAGGGTATTAATTCTAGAAGATGTGGAGATCTATGTGGAGAGAGCTGGAAAGAGTTGAGTTTATGAAGTAGATTCGCAAAGAAAAAAGAATTGATGGTGTAAAAAATAGAGCTTCAATCAGAAGATTTACGTTCTTAAAGTGGTCTCGAATGACAGATCAGACACCAATACCAAGTGAAGAAAGAAGAAAACCAAGGAAGAATTTCTTTGGAAGATAGAGATTAACGTTATGAAGATTTTTGAAGTTTTGAAGACTGACCAAGACTGCAGCAATATCCAAGGGGGAGTTGTTGATGCAGTATGTCTATCGCCTATGTCTTAGGGTCATGTCGAGTATGTAATAGGGCTAAACTGTTAGATATTTTGTGTTTCTAATGTTAACTTCACATGAAGTGAAGTTCACTTCGTACGAAGGTAAATGCCAAGTCTATAAATAAGTGTGTTGAGGTCTGAGTCTGTATGATGGTCTGTTGACTGATACGGCGAAGCCCTGTCAGATTTCACTCAGCATTGTAAATGTTAATCAATAATAATGAGATAAACATTTTAAAAAGTAAATCTTGATCTTGTCACTTGTTAATAGGAATTCCGTGCATATGAACAAGGCAAAAAGATTAGGACCTGAGCTTATTGGATGAGCAGATCCTCACACCTATGAGCAGGGATTTAAGACTGGAAAGACGTAAAAGAGAAGAATGCAGCATTCACAGAGTTCAAACCAATCCTGTAGTGAGAATTAATAAAGTGGATCCCCTTGTTACACCAGATGCAGTTATAGGCATCCATGAACAAATCAAGTATACCTAGATAAGAAGAAATGGTGATGAAGAGGAAATCAAAGATGGTGGTTTAGCAGTTAGGTTCCATCCAATAGACTTGATTATGCTGGAAAAGACCTTTGATGAAGAAAAAAGGAAACACAAGAGTTATAAGGAGAGCCCTTGATAGCCTCATAAAAGCTGGAAGGAAGCTATTTACATGAATAGCTTTAACTGATTTTGATCTTTTCATTAATTATGACTATGTAATTAACAAGAAGTGGCTCATGCCCCCTCCTGACACAACAATCCCAACAGAACTACAAGAAGACGCTAGAACAGGAGTTATTTTTGAAAACCCATAACTTTCTATCGTTTTAAGGGATCATGAAGGAAAGAAGGCTTTCTTTAGAGTAGATGAAATATGCAAGTACTCAAACCAGACCCTCAAATACATAAAGGATTGCATGAACAAAAAGCATGAGCAACTTAAAGCAAAGGGACGTGACAAAGAGATGCTAATGATACAGATTGAAGATATCATCAATGAATGGATAGAAGCAAGAGCTTGGTATAAGGCAATGTTCAAGGAATGCAACAAGACAATTGACTTCAAGAAGCAATTAAAGGATGGTGATCTTTATAGAGTCAATCTTAACAGTGCTTGATAAACAAACTATTTATGTTATTACTTTTAAACAATGTTCCTATTATAATTTAAATTTCTGTGGTTTAAATTTCTTTTATGTTCTTTGTTATGAGTATTTATTTTTCTTATAATACTTTGGAGGGGGGGGGATTATTAGAAAACTTTTTTTTGTAAGTATTGAAGAAAAATATGATCAATCTGATCATGTGCTGAAAATAAAGTCAAAAAGATCAAACAGAAGGAAGATACAAGATTATCAGGACAAAAGTAGAAGTGAAGACACATCTTCAACAGATATCAGAATTAGATCACAATTGAAGGAAGACGATCAGAGAAGACCAATCTGATAAGTCTGATGATAAATCTGATGTTTATCATCAGAATCTAGTAACTTCTGATCATCAAAAATCTGATGATAAACATCAGATTTATCATCAGACTTATCAGATTGGTCTTCTCTGATCGTCTTCCTTCAATTATGATCGTCTCTGATTCAACAGATTTCTGATAAGCTAGTCATCAGAAATTATGATGGGCTAACTTGTCTAAAAGATAATGTTCTGCCACAATTGTAAAGGAGCAAGTTGACCTTGATGGATTCAATGAATACGCCAAAAAACTACTTTATGCAAAGCAAGTACATGAATAAACAAATGTTTGTTCATGACAAAGACTTTCTATAAATAGAGAAGTCACCACCGAAGGAAAATGAGTTAAGACAAGCATTCATTACATACAACAAAAACTCAATTGCCCTTGATTATAGAAATCTTAAATTATTCGTTTGTACTAGTCAATAATCTCATAATCACCTTGTAAACCTTGTTTATCAAAGTTATATAAACTTCAAAATTCTCTACTTGTGCTTCTTGAAAGTTTGATTTCTATTTCCGCACATTATTTTCATACTTGTTGAAATCACTTGCTAAAGAGTATTGTTATCTAGGATCAACAATTTATATCATCCATTGATTATATATAGTAGCAACAATTATTAAATTGTTAACCAGATTATTGAAATTTGCTAGTCTATGGCTCAGAACGGACAAATTAAATGTTTGTATATTTTCCAGAAGGTTATATCATGTATACGTGTTTCCCAACTTAGGGTTTTATGTATATATCATGTGTAACATGATTATAAGTCCTATACTTGACGTTTAGGGGAATACCAGAACCATCCTGACACAACTAGTCTAACCGAACAATCTACCATGCATTGCGACGCTGCGAATACGATCATGTGATAGGTAAATGTAAATGTATTTCCTAGGATTGTTAGACTTATGAGAATCAATCATATAATAATTAAGTATAATGCACATAATTGTATATTAAACAGTAATTAAGTTGTACGGAATTGCCGGATATTTTGTCATTTGTCACATCTACTACCCAACAAGCTTGGAATCGTATAACAGGAATATTTCAAAACAATAAACTCTAGAGCATCTAATCTGCTTCACGCGGTTACTACTACTACTCTGGTGTCTTGCACAATTGTGAACGAGTATTTTCAAAAACTGAAGGATATTTCTAAACAACTGAACGATGTGGATCAACCTGTTACCAAGTCTAGATTGGTATTGTAGATGGTGTCGGGGCTCCTGCCTAAATATGAAACAATGGCTGCCTTCATCGCACAATCCAACACTACATGGGATGAAGCCGTCGATGTTATAGACCGGGATCAACGTCGTCAAGTGGCTAGGCAACACGCTTCATAGTCTGATTTTGTTGCTCCGCGCACCACCGCCATGTCTCCTAACACCTTTAACACATCTCCCACACCGCCCCCATCCAACCATTATAGCCAACACTATGAGCAATATCAAATTGGCAAAACCAAGCCAGTCGTGGTCGTGGCCGATGCGGCAGGTATCGAGGCGGTCGTGGCAGGGGACGCTACCCCAATCAACCCTACAATCCGACAGTCTACAATCCACAACAGGCCGCTGCCTACCCCCATACCAACACCCAACATACTACAACTGACGTGCATGCGAGTGTGTTATAATTTTTGTTATATTTTAAGCACTTTTTACTCGTGGATCAAGCTGTAAATTTATAAAAAATGATACAATACTATCACTCTACACACGATGGGGCAGGTACACTCATCGTAGACGTAATATAGTGATGGTAAGATACTGAGGTCATCCAATGATGCAAGAGCTTTTAATACCGGCTTATCGTTAACGTCTAGTTTAACCAAATTTTGATAAAAGTTTTTGAAAGTTTAAAAAGATAAAAACTAAATATAAGAACGTAAAGAAATAGAAACAAATAGACAAGAAAGAATCATTTGGTTTCAAACTCCTTTTTTATGTATCCTTTGATGATTCCCGTCCTTTGGGCTTTTTAAGAGATTATCTTAGTTATAGTGGCATGCCCCTCTTGTGAAGACGACGCTACCCTCAACCATATTGGTCTGAGTCAGCAAGGAGACAGTCCCGCAAGTTCGGATTATTGAAAGATAATTAAATAAGTTAATAATGGTAAGCCCCTCTTGTGAAGGCGACGTTACCCTCGGCCATATTGGTCTGAGTAAGCAGGGATACAGTCCCGCAAGGCCGGATAAAGTTTTAATAGTAGTTTATTTATAAAGGGTTCAAGCCGTTCGTACTTCCCTCGATTTGATGTTATCTGCCTCAAGGGAAGTCCTAATAAGCTTGAACCAAGTCCTCGCAGAATCTATACACCGAACGAGGCAAGAACTTTACCAAACACCCTTCTAACCCCCTTCAAGGTAGTTAACGCGCTTTATATAGACCGTAATGACATGAATGAGTGAATCAACAAAACATGAAGAAATGTTTAACCAAAGTTCACTTTCAATATAAAAAACTAGTTATTAAAGTCATTGATACATACCCAATTAAAAAGTTGCCAAAGATAAGAAATCAAAAGTAACACATAAAAGATTTGTGTTCACCAAGTGATGTAAGAGATTAGCCAAGTATGGCCTTCCTTTGACAAGAATTCTTACAATCAATCTTGGATCCCGATACTACTACACACTCTAAAAGATGAAATATTGATGATGGTGGTAGGTGTTGGTGTTGTAGTGGTGGTGGACTGATGGCAAGTGTAAGAGAAGTGGTTTTCCAAGGGATGCCTTTCTCTTGAACCAAGCACCTCTATTTATAGCTAGAAACAGAGGGCAGGCACGGCCCCAGTCTTCTCATTCTCTCCCTTCATTAACTGTAGATGTCAGGTCTTGTACCAACACGCCCCATGGTGTCATGGCAAGGCCCCATGGTCAATGTACTTGCTGTACTATCACATATTTTACGAATCTTAAAGTTGACCACGGCCCATGTTGGGTTAGCACGGCCCCGTGTTGGTTTGTCTTTTCCTGTTATCTTTTTCTACAAAGAATCTTGACTGGGCACAGCCCCGTGCCTAAGCTTTTGTTCTTGTTATTTTGTTGTTTTGGATATGGATGGGGGATCAGCAGGTCGTGTCAATCCTTCTTCTTTGTATTTGTGCGGGTTTCTGCTGATAATTTGTTCGTTCTATTCGTTTAAGCTCTTTTGATCCAGTAATTTAAAAGTGAACAAAGAAACATGCTTTTTCCAACATTAGTACTGAAAAAGGGTCGATTTTTTGCCTTGTTTGACGTAACTTATATGTTGCATTTTGCGCACATCAACAACCTATATCAAAATGGACATGGTAGCCACCTTGGGTCACTAACTAGGCCCGACCCAACACACCACACTAATCAACTACGCCGCAAACCCCACTACCACATGCCTACCCCACCTTTGCGCCACCAACCAACTACCCACCACCTCAGACTTTGCTGACCCACTTAACCCCACCGATTTTGGTACATGGACTTAGGTGCGTCATCTCACATTACTTGGGATAATAGCAAAATCAATACTCATTTGTCTAAGTCTTTTAATGCAAATATTTTTGTTGGAAATGGTCAACTTTGCAAATTGCGGGTTCCGGTAATGGTATTCATATAGTTCCCAATAAAACCTTTCAGCTAAATCATACCCTTTACGCACCTAATGTCACACCCCGACCCGCAGCGAAAAAGGTGATCGGGGCATGATTGGGTTATCATCAAAGCTCATGACATTTATTATAACGTTTCATATTTATTATTACAATTTAAAGGGAAACATACAATCATAATTACATCATGTCCTACACATCATTCTAGACTTCATTATTTTCTTCTAAGGCATTTCCTATGTTTTCCTTGCTTCATCCTGTTCACCTGTATCATGTGTAAAAATGGTTTTTGGATCAACAAAAAGTTGGCGAGTGAATCCTATGAAAACATTTGAACAAGTTTATTGAATTGATTATAAAATAAAGTGCACAACCACATATGAATAAATATAGATGTAAACTTATTCACAAAAACACTTAATCATTAAGTAATGCACACACATACAATAATAGATTGTTTTGAGGCACGCGTTGCTCAACTCGTTTCCCACGAGGAACTGATGGGCCTAATGAATGATTTGCATACAACTTGACAATATGAAATACATAACTACAAACAATATTTACATTCTAAGTTTAGATCACAATATGGTATGGCACAAGTTTAAATAAACGAGTTAATTTTAGTGACACATGACACACCTTAAAACGTGTAATTAAAAAGGGGAGTTGTAAGATTCACTCACATTGGGTGCGTTCGGTTGATGATGTTGAATACGCACGAAGTTGGATTTAACCACGAGTGAAACTAACCTAGATAATAAAATAATGGTTCGGTAAATAAGCGGATTTTATTAATCAACTTTAGTAGGATTATTGGATATATTTTTGTGAGTTTAAAGCTATTTTCTAACTTTAAAAATGTTATTTTTAAGTATTTTTAATTGATTTTTAAATAAAATAAATAAATAAAAATAATAAAAAATGTTGACTTTTTGACCGTTGACTTGTTGACCGTTGACCGGTTTTATTGTGTAATTGTGTGCGCCGGGTGAGGCTCGAACCCGAGACCTCCCGTTCGCGTGCACGCAGCTCTACCAACTGAGCTACGTGTCTAACCCGAAATATTTCTGTTTTTAATTATATTTATATACTAATTGAATTAATCCGAAAATCCTTTATTTCAAAAACGATTTTATTGTCTCGCTCGGTGCTCTCCACAGGTCTCGAACCCGGGACCTGTGGGTTAGGTTGACACACAGTCCACCGCTGGACTGTGTGTCTAACTTGGTAAATAATCTGATTTTTATTATACTTATATACAAACTAGATCATTTCATTTCTGCCTTATATAAAAAGTTTGATAATTGCCAGAACCGGTGCGGTAGTCTGGACTCGAACTCGCGACGTGTGATTTAAACGTTCACACAGTCCACCCCTGGACTGTGTGTCTATCTTGGTTATTATTCCGGTTTTTATTAAACTTAACATCTAATTGCAGTGAATCCGGTTCAGTTTAAAAAAAGAACATTTTTATTAAGGCGAGTGTGCGTGGAACAAGAATCGAACTCGGGACGTTATGCATATTGTTTGCACACAGTCCACCACTGGACTGTGTGTCTAACCCGTTCATAAAACTGTTTTTAATTAATCTTATATCATATCAGTACTTCGTCTTCTTCGTTAATCTTAACCAGAATCGATTTCCGACTGTTTTGACAAAAAAATCAGTTTCTTTTAGTGTGTTGTGATTAGCTACATGTGAGTTTAATAAAAATGAGAGAGATTAAGTGTAAGATATACCGAACAGAGCTCCTTTGTTTCGCCGGCGAGTTTTCCGATTACAGCAGGCTATTCCGGCGACGTGTATTTTGCGGCAGAGTGTCTTCAGGAAACTTTAGGTGAGTGTGGGTGGCTTCGGTATGAACTCTAGGTGTTCTGTTTTTAGAGTGATGCACAGAGGTGAAAGGGTTCGGTTTTCTGGCCAGTTGCAGAAGTTTTCCGGCGAGTGAAATTACGTCGAGAAAGGGTGTGATTGTGAGCGAAAAGGCTAACAGAAGTTAGAGGGTGTATTTATAGGGCAGAACATTGACTAATTTGGTCCGTTTTCCGTCTTGATTCGTCAGTTAAATAATTTTCCGGCGGTTATGACTTGTGTCGCGGACTGGACATCGGTTATAACCGATGTTAAAGTTAATGCGTCGGTTAAACCAGAAGAAACCGTCCAATCTCGGCGAAATCGTCGGGATTTCCGACGACTGCGATTTGGGCGCGTCAGTTTTGAATTCGAGTTTGTGTATTTGAATTAATTGTTTCTAATAATAAACAAGAAACACAAGTGGCGCAGTGGCTGAGCGTGCGAGAGTTAAGTCTTTGTTGACCATGTTGACCCGGCTGACCCGAGTTCGAAACCCGGCAGCAGCAATATATTTTTATTTCATTATTTTTAATGAATTTTCAAATATAAATTATATATTCCAATATACTTATTAATTATGTATCATTTAAAATTAATTTGGGCATTAAATACGCCACGAAATTTTTAAATGATTGTTCGGTTAATAAACGGAGCGGGTTTGGTAAATCCGGTTTTTGACGGATGTTACACCTAACGTGGTTAAAAATGTTTTCTCAGTTAGAAAATTTACCCATGATAACCATGTGTCTATTGAATTTGACCTAATGGTTTTACTTTGAAGGATCTCAAGTCCGGACAAACAATTTCACGCCATGAGAGCACTGGGATCTTTATCCGTTCACCTCACCCATTCAAGCTTTTCTTGCATCTTCATCAAATAAGTGACGTGATCGTCTCGACCACCCTGTTTCCAAGTTTTGCATTCACTTTCAAGGCATTCTTTGATAAATTGAAATAAGGATTCTCTTGAGTTTTGCAATTCGTGTCATTTATCCAATAGTAAGAGACTTCCATTTGTTGCTTCTACTTCATTTACCTATGCACCTTTTGATATCATTCATTGTGATCTGTGGACTTCTCCTATTTTAAGTAAATCGTCTTACAATATTAATAGACAATTAAACACATTACGTTTGGGTATACCCATGGAAATTTAAATTACATGCCTTCCCCACTTTTGTCAAATTCCATAGATTTGTACTTTCTCAATTTAAAAAACATATTAAAACGTGTCAATGTGATTTAGGGGGGAGTTTGATAATTATGTTTTTTGCAATTTTGCAAACTCTAATGGCCTTGTGTTTCATTTCTCGTGTCCTAACCTCGTCTCAAAACGGTCGTTTCGAGCGCATGATTAGACGCCTAAATGATATTATTCACACTCTCTTAGTTCACGCTCACTTACCACCCACCTTTTGGGTGGAAGCCTTACACACACGGTCGCTTACTTACATAATATCCTTGCCACAAAACGGCTCAATTTTAATACCCGAACTTTTGCTCTATATCGTTGTCATCCAACGTATGATCATCTAAGAGTTTTTGAATGCGCATGTTACTTGAACATGTCCGCCACTCAACCCCACAAACTCCATCTGAGATCCACTGGTGCATCTTTCTTTGTTACCCCATAATTTTAGAGGATATCGTTGCCTTGACCCACCAACTGAACACGTACATGATTCCTACAACGTCGAGTTCGATGAGCACTCCTTCTCATTTACACAACCACTTGCTACCAATGCATACCACTTCCTTGATGATGAACACTTATGCCCACCTACATACCAATTCCCACCAATCCCAACTACCCAAGCCATTCCCACTTCGTCGCCTCTACCCGAGACCAATCCGCCTACCCCACCCATAAACAATCATCCAAGTTCACCACCTCCCAACCCATCCTCGACGTCACCGACACCTCACGAAACACCAGGTTGGTATTTCTGAAAATCCAGGATACGGCGGTTTTAGACGGAAGTTTGGGCATAATATCACTAATTCGGTATAATGTTATTAAGAAAGGAGTAGAAACAAAATCAATGGAAGCTTCATTCATCCATACCGAAAGAGTATACATCTTATCAAGCTGGCAAAATTCTGGAGAAATTTCGCCACGTTTCCCCTTTGGGAACTCCAAAACTTACATCATAATAAACACACGACACCATTTATAGACACGTTTTACCCTCGTGCGAAGTGAGGAAATTACCTTCGTCGGAAGATAACTATTACCTTCGTGCGAAGTGAGCTATCACTTCGTATGAAGTGACACTACAAAACCGTTCTCGTTCACACTTGGGTCGTGTGTTCGTATCTAATCTATGCAGTATTCAACACACGCTCTATCTAGCCTATTCGTACAGTGACGAACACAAAGTGCATCAAAAATTTCTAGACCTAGTTCTAAGTACAATCTCAACACCATCACCTCTGCTACCATCTCCCCCATACCCACCTCCTATCAAAAGCACTTACCGAACCGTGTTGGCAAAAGGTTGTGGTAACAGAATATGAAGCATTAATAGATAATGGTACTTCAACCACATGTATCGTATGACCGGATGGGACTCCGAAACGAGGAACTAGTATATATATACATACATACATACATATATATACATACACACATACATATATATATATATATATATATATGTGGGAATGATAAAACGAAAACCCATGTGAGTTCAAGAAACCTTAAAAACTTCATCTTCATCATCCATCTCATCTAATCAAAGGTTTATATTAAACTGGTACACAAAAGGTATTTTTGAGATAATGAAAAAAGTTTTAACAAAGTTACACTTTTCTCTCTAGCCACAAAAAAAATATGACAACTACAATTGTTACATAAAAATCTTGCTATTAAAAATGTAACATATCTTTTAAATAAAAGTTTTAAAATCCATACAATTCATATAATCTAAAAAACTGATGCCAAGAAAACAATAGAAAGTGCAATGGGTGAAGTTACAAAAATTGTGTACAACTGAAAAACATAAAACATTCTCTCTCCACTATTACAAAAAAGTGTGTCAGTGTCAGTAATTATTGCAGCAAAAAGTGTAACACATGATAGCCTGGTATGTATATATTCAATTTTCAAAGGTTTGTAGGGATACTTTCATCCAAAAACTAAGTCCACTCAAGAGATCTTAAGAACTAACCTCGACTAACCACAAGGTGACACTATTAAAGCATGTGTTTATGCTGAGGGGTACACTGGGCATTCCACCACCATGTGGAGGGATAAAGTTTTCACACCCCGACTCGCAGCGGAAGCACACGCGGGGGGAAACAGACACGTGATACTAACATCTTTTTCATAAAAACATTGTATTATACATTATTGAGCATCAGTTACATCGTTCGGTTACACACTAATGTATAAAGTACATGTACAACTTTCAAAAGCAATCTATCTTTACTAACCATGCATCTAATCACATTAATATCCGAGCGTCAAAACTGGTTGAAGTATTAAATGTTAAGGTAGATAGTTTTGTTGAAGAGAATGAAAGGTGAGCTCAGAATGAGACAACAAGCTCAGATCAATGAAAACACTGAACAAAGAGGTCATCATGCAAGTTTGATGATAAAGTATAGAAATTACTTCAAAGTGTTGGAAGATAAATTGAAGACTGATGGAAAGAAACTAGTAGATGGTGTTCTCGAAGCTACTACTGAGCCTCCAACTAAGACTGTATTTTTGTACCCGTACCTAAAGTTGAAGCTGAGAAACTAGTTGAACCTGAGCTTACTTCTCAAGATAAGAATATTACAATGCTTTATGTGGTCCGGATTACAAAGAACAAGAGGATGAGGAGGAAAAAGATAACAATGATGATGAAGAAAAGCTAGATTTCGGTGATTCTAATAATTTTGATGATAATGATGATGCTGATGATATCAGCGTGGTAATATACGTGTAACTAATGTAATTTACTAAGGATTAACTAAAGCTAATACAGACACAAACTAACGCTAAGGATGTGATCAGATGATGATAAAGCACCACCTAGGTTTGGAATCTTATTTGTGAATCATGGTTTTCAAACAATATTGGTAAATAGATGGAACCGGGATCTATGATATGAAACTAACAGGAAATCCTAGAGTATCCTCAACCCTTCTCAAGGATGTCAACTAAGAGAAACCTAAAAGCTGTTAAATCCACCAGTTATTCGAATAGCCTCACTACAAATCTGACAATATTAAAGTACCCTACATGATGGTCTACCTCACAGCGCAATAATCTTAATGCATCCTAGGATGTAAAGGGGTAATCTTGGATAATTCATCAGACTTAGATATGTAACTATCATAAGACAATCTAGGGAGACCTGCTCACACATGATCAGACACTAAACCATCTAGTGACAAAAACACACTAACTAATCCTCACCTCACAACTATTAGATTAGGAAGAATACTTGAAATCTCTAAAACCTTAATCACAGTTCCTACGGAAATCATTCACAAATTAACCATAAACTAACTGCTAATACATAGTCTGCGACCTAACTAGCATTCATAAATTAAAGACATTCATTAAAACGCAAGTGGAACATATGAAAGAGTTTAAATCAGTTTAAAGTATGCATAACATCTGAATCATCGAATAAGATATTTTACTAATGTGTTAAACCATCAAAACGTCACCAAGAACCAAAAGAAAAATTATTCAAACATAAACATTCATCGCTAACCTAGGTAGTAGCAAGGGTTCTAACCAATAATCATTGTTAAAACCGAAACAAATATCAATTCAGGTTTGTAAGACATGGTACAAACAAGATAAAATAAGAAACAAGGAAAACCGAATAATTAAACCTGAGAATTCTTGATCCTCACGCTTCGAACTACAATCCTATGCTCCTTGATCTTCAAAAACGCCAAAACTCTGCTCTAAGTTCGTCCCTACTCTCCTTACGATTGTCAGTTTTTTTCAATTTTGAAGTCTCATTAGGTTAAAACATGCAAAGTTGGGCCCAAACTTGGATTTCTACGTAATCAAGCCCCTCGCGTCGCCCGAGGGGTATATATCAAAAGTGTCATGCGGCGTGAGGGGTTGTGCTTCCACCTGTCGCGTGATGCGACAAGGCTTGTTTCCAGCCTTTTTGTTTTGACTTTTGGTGCTTCGCGACTCGGTCGAAGGCTCAGTTTTCTTGATATTAGCTCATTTTCGCTTCCTTTCTCCTCTAAAACCCTACAAAACACAAGCGACTTAGTAGTATACGAAACCCATAACAAAACAACACCAAATGACTCGAAAAACTGTACAAATTAAACACCGGAAATAGATGTATTTTGCAATATATCAACCACACACTGTCGCCGAAAAATATATAGCGGAAGACAGATAGTTTTAGAGAGAGAAATTGAACTGGGAGAAAGAGAGACCAATCTCTCTATCTTGTGTAAGGACAATTAACCCATAGACAAATGTGTCATAAATTGAAAAGTTAGGACATACATGTCAATTAAAGAATAAGAAACAAACACAATTGATGATCGTTCAACAACACAAATCAAAATATAACACTAATGCATGTAGTACACTCCTATTGAACACAAATGTTGAAAATTAGCAGCATATATTACAACCTTTGCTCTTTTATGTCACTAGAGCATAAAATATCTTCTTGGTTTTATCTATTTGCTCATACCATACAACCCTTCTTCTCTAAGATTTAAAGGGTAGAAAATTATTGATGAAAATTACAAAAGAATTTTTGATCTTTTATCTATTAGTAGTTTGATGTTACAAGGAAAATAATTTGAATTCAATTACAATTTGATACAAGATCAATTGGTTTAACAACTACATTTCAAAGCAAAGGTCATCATTTTTTTTAACTAAATCACTGGGGTAATTTGGTTATTTAACTAAAATTTAACAGAATAAATGGATTTCTTCGCGCTTCGCAGCAGTCTTTCAGTCAGTCAATATCGATTTGGTTGATTACAGTACCGTAACGATACCGACACTCAGTATAGCAATTAACATGTGTTTACATTGATTGAAATCTATAAAAACAAATACCCGTAACGATACCGTTGTTGTTCGATCGATATCGTTTCGGTTCGTTAAAGTACCAATATTACGATACCAAAATAATACTCTTTAATATGTTTAATGTTCACAAACCAAAATATAACACTAATGCATGTAGTACAACTCCTATTGAACACAAATGTTGAAAATTAGAGTATATATTAATGGTTTTTGAATTAACTTAAATTCAAAACTTGGTGATAGAACTTATGAATTCTAGTATGTTTTCAAAAATTACATCCACATTGAAGATACAAAGTGCTTTTAAACGGCTAAAGTCAAAACAAATTAGGCAATCATCATTACTCTTTTCCAAATCATGAAATCAAAGTTTCTGTATTGATGATAAACTTGTTTTCAAATTACCAAGTCAAATGGAACTTTATTGAGACTCAAAATCTTGTGAAAATGTGTAAAAAAGATTAAGCATATGCGAATGGATCTATACATAATGCTCATAATACAAAACAATAAAAAGCAAGCTGGTTGGGATGCGGTGGTTGATCCATCGACTATAGGATCGGCAGCCAAATGGGCAGTGGCCTCCTGCTTTGTTTTTTTTTTTTTTTTTTTTTTTTTTGTGTTGTGCCTATATATAGAAGCATCCCCATTCACTCTAAGTCACCCCTTTGCTCTAAACACTTTCAACTACATATCTAAATTAAATCTATCTAGTTCCCTTGTGATTCAAACTACAAATTGAAGAGAAAATCAAGATAAAAGATCAAGAGAAAAAAAAAAGAAGAAGAAGAGTTAAACTACAACTTCTAATATTTTAATTCTTATTTTGCTGTATTATAAGCATTATCATTGTAATAGTGAGCAATTTATGAGGCAAATCACTAAGGTTGTTACTGATTTGATATAGATGTGATCATTACCTCTTGAGATTAGTGAAACGTATAAGGTGATCACTACCTTTGATTAGTTAAACAAAGATGGTGATTACTACCTTGATATAGTGAGACATTATAAGGTGATCACTACATTGATTTAGTGATTCATGTGTAGCAATGATCTCTTCCTTTCAAGAGAAACGTTTAGTAAAGCAACTCTCAAATCGAGGAGATACATCTACCTGAACTCTATAAATCAGTTTTGTCATTCATTCCCTCTTGCATTAGTTAATCATCGTAGTTTAATACTAAGGTTGAGTTTGATACAGGCGTTAAGCCTTCATGATTAGTGTTTTATCAAGATTTTTTCTTTAAGAAAACTTATTCACCTCTAGTTTTCTAAGAAAATGGTTAATAACAACGGAAGATAAATTTAAATTTTATAAGAAAAAAATAAAAGCTTTT
Source organism: Scalesia atractyloides (assembly GCA_947069175.1). Classification (NCBI taxonomy): domain Eukaryota; kingdom Viridiplantae; phylum Streptophyta; class Magnoliopsida; order Asterales; family Asteraceae; genus Scalesia; species Scalesia atractyloides. The sequence continues at coordinate 17,768,721 of CAMTDV010000116.1, read as the reverse complement.
TGGATTTTATACTTTTAGAAAGAAAACTAGGAGGAAATAAAATCTATTTGTAATTTCGATGAAAGAATAAAAGGTAAAATGAACTCCAAATTATTTATCTTCTACGACCCATAAAATGTCATCTTTTAAATGACATTGTATGATATCATTGTTCACCAGATAACAATATTTAGATGTAAACTTAGATAACTATATTTATATATAAACTGTATATAGATGTTTGTTGTTTATTAACAGTTACTTTTTCAGTGAATACTATACCAATTTACTATTTGCTTAATGGAAATATTTGAACATGAACACATGCAACATAAATATAGTGTCTATCACATGGGAAGTCTTAGATTTGAGAATTCTCACCTTATTATCATCTATTAATAAGACGATAATTACCAAATATCGATTAGTAATATTCTTTTTAATCTATTAAACTAATTTACTAATCCTAATTATCTAAAACTAAAATTAAAATTAATCTATTAATATAATTTACTATTCCTAATTATCTAAAATTATATATAAACTTAAAGAAAAAGGTTGGTGCTCTCTTTCTATTAGACTATGTCTTTCATACAATGGTAGTTGCTTTTTTACTTTTTGATTCCCTAATCGATATATGGGATGATCAGTTTTTTTTTTTAATTTACACTAACATATTAAAAATTTACTTTACGTTATTCCTACAAAACAAAATTACTATTTTTGATTGTTAATTAAAAGTTATTAGCCTTTTAAAGAAACACTCAGTTATCATTAGATTGATTTTCACTAATATATTTTATAATGAAACATCGATGGCTAAAAAGACAAAGCAGTCCTAAACTTTTAAACTTGACAAAACAAACTCTAAACTTTTGAATAACCTTCTAAACTTTCTAAAAACTTTATAAAAGGTTATTTTCACCATCTTGTGTACTAACTCTCCACATTTACCCCGCTTATTCATTCTTTAGCTTAAAAGAAAGAAATTATTTTCTCACGTGGTTGTTTTTACGTACGTGTCGATATAAATTCACGTTTTGACGTAAACTATTCCGGGAACGATTCGGGTAAAATATAATGTGTTTTCATGCTTATTTTTATGTGTCTTTTCAGTTAGTCTGCGTTTTGGCATTTTAATGTACGTGTCAGTAAAAATTCATGTTTCAACATATTTTTTTCGGAAACGAGTATTGTGAAATATAATACATTTTCATGCTTATTTTTGCGTACATTTTCTGTTGGTCTACGTTTGACGTAAACTATGTTCGAAAACGAGTCATATCAAATATAATACATGTTCATTTGACGTTATAAATTCGAGTTATTGTACATTTAAACGCTGCTAAGTCTTGATACAAAGATAAGGGTGGTGTAGTGGTTAGGTGCAACCCTTAGTAAACGAACCAGCTCAGGTTCGATTCCATTTCTTTTGTAACCGCAATGCTTTAGATTGGATAAGTTAAAATCAACGTTTTCATATGGTAAAGCATCCCATAGCGTGCCACTAGCTATAAACAACTATAGCATTGTCGCGTCGCCGCTTCGCCACTGCAACGCACGGCCTATAGCAAAAATCTAGTTAAAAATAAAAGATAATAATAATAAGAGTAAAGTATAGTTCAGTCCTAATGTTTACACCCGCTCTCAAGTTCAATCCCCATTTAAAAAAATTCAACACTCCAGTCCCTGACGTATTTAATTGCTCACAATTAAAACCCTAGCACTAAGTGGCCGTTTGTAATTCCGTGAAAAGACTAAAATACCCCTAAAATTTTACTTACAATTTTAGTCCCTGAAGGTTAATTTCTTAATTTTCCTCCATTTTCAAATGTTTTTCCTAATCTAGTAACAAACCACATGTAACCAGAAAATTAAACAACAATATCAAGTTACTAACACAACAACAACAAGAGATCAACACATGTAACCAGAATTGGAATGTAGCTTATTAGTTGAACTGGGTTTGACTTTTTGTAGTTAGGTTGGGTTTGACTTTCACTTGTGACCATTTTATCTGGTCAAAAAGTTCATTTCATCCCTACCAAGATGTTTATTCCCTGTTCAAGTGATTGACAAATCCTACTATACATAAAATAGTCTATCAGCCATGTTCAAGGGTTTTTGCTAAATCGTAGTATGCATAAGAAAGTATATCATCCTGTTTCCGAGTTTGGTAAATTCAGTTGTGCAAAATAGTCTGTCATGCCTGTTCAACTTATAAGCAATTCCAATGGTGCATACATGCATGTTCAACTTATAAGCATGTCCAAATGTGCAATAGTTGTTTAACTTATAAGTAAGTACAATTGTGCATTTCATGTTCAAAGGTTTATATGCATTTCAAAACTAAATGTGCAGCTATTCAACTTATATGTATGTTCAATTGTGTATTTCATTTTCAAAGGCTTATGTGCATTCAATACTTAATGTGCAACAACTATTAAACCGAATGTAATCTAATGAAGATGCTATTGACATCATCCTAATGCACAACAAAACTGACATGATCCGGATGCACAACATAGAAAGCACAATTGATTCTAACCCAACTTTAGAATCTTGTTTGACAACCAAACACAGTTAATGTTATCAAAGTCATTATCATCCACTTTATTAGCCACACCCTGTTTAATAACTACAAACATAGTAGAATAATCATCATTAACACTTTCATTTAATAATTAAAGACTACCATTAGCATTCACTTAATAAGTAAAACACGGTTTAATAAGCATCAAGAATAGTTTAATGAGCATCCTAATGAACATCACAAAAGGGTAAATCCTGATCATAAACTTCAAAAACCCAAAAATCATCAGGATCAATCCAAAATCAACCCTTTAAAGTGTTATACTTATCCTAATAGTTAGATATAACATGCACAACAAACCAAGCACATCCCCGTCTTCATCCTCGACGCCTGAAACAGAGGTCAATCTTGAACCCCCTTCCAACCCTCAACAGAACCCAGTATTGGATCCGGATTGTGCATCGGGTCACCTGAACGCGAATTACAACTAGAATTTGATGAAAACCGACCCATGTTTCAGAATTTGATGGCATGCATAATGAAATCAACGAATTTAAGTAAAATTTACACAATGTCGTACCAACAACGTGGATTGTTTTCACACCCCGTATTTCCAACCAAACCTCCGTGGGCCCAAGTGGGGAATATCGTGACATAAGTTGATATCTTCATACTCAATTAACACAGCACAGCGGAAGTCTTGGGTTAAAATACTATTACAAACCAAAATGTCCAAAGTTAGAAAATAATATACAGACGGTTTGTAACTAAAGATCCACAGACGGATCGTAAAATATACAAAAGATATACATCAGACTTTAGGCAGATCTAAGGATTTGCAAGATCCTCTTATATCACTACCAAGCAGCTCCCAGCCTGTTTCGTATTGTACCTGCAACTTAGTCTTTTGAAAATACGTCATTTTTCGCTGGTAAATACAATTAACTAACTCATTTTAAAAATATTTCAAAAATGATTTAAGTGCACAAGGCATATAAAAATCTTTTATAACTTGGGAAAGTTAAGCATTTAACCTTGTATACAGATTCACATGTTTGTCAATACATATGGGCACAGTATAGAAACCGAGACATGATTAACTGACACACCACTTATAACACACGAAGGAGTTATCACCAACTTGTGGGTAAAAATATTTTAGCATTCGCATCTGTCAGGTGTATGACTACACCCGTGCTTTGGTCGTGACCATTAGTAACTTAAATGAGCCGATGATATCAAGGACACGGTCGTTAACCCCCAATGTTTAAGTTATCAAACAAAATTGATCAAAACGGAATATGCGGATTTACTAGTCACAATCCGGCATTCGATTGATCTCATTTCCACCAAGCGGTAATAATTTACCGTATCCCAAGCCCGTATAGGGGAAATAAGTTTAGAGTATTTACCTGAGCTAGCACTTGACTTTAAATGTAAAGTTTATATTAACTCAGCCGTTTAATCAATAGATAAGTGCAGATAGCATTTACTGGAAGGCTTCTAGTCTGGAATGATGGCATAAGCTAACCAATTAGAATGCTAACGGTCCTATTTAAGTCATAGATTTAGACCTACTAGCTTAAATGATCAAAATGGATTAAGCGATGACCGAATAGAATGTAGTTTAAACCCAACAAGCACTAAGACTTGTATAACATGGATAAACAATTAACATTATGGAATTGAGATTAAAATGATAAGGTTAAACCCGTTTCGGTTAATGTTTCGTAAACTAGTTACATATACTTAACTGTATGCATATAAGCGATATCGGGTAACCGGGTGAGTCATGAACAAGTTCTATATGTCATTATAATTTAAATAAGTTGTAATATTAGTAGGATATCAACTTATATGCCCGTTTAAAGTTTTAAAACGAAACTCTTATAAGGCGTTTTGACCTATAAAAGGAACTTGCATATTTTCTGATGTTATGATCATAAACATTTTGGAAAAATACTTAATTTGTGATATATGATCAGTAAGATATCACACATAAGTGTGGTTTATGGTTTAGGATCAAACTATGCGCCAAAAGGGCATTTTGGTCTTTTTAAAAACATAAATTATGATATTGTAATAAAAATTAGTATATGATCAGGATAATAACATTGTAGTATGTTAATTATATTAACATACCAGTAGGTATTCCGTTTGCAAGTTCATTGTTGATTAAAACCTTGTTTTATGTAAAAAAGACATTTTAGTCAAAGTTTGACATTTTAACGGAACTCGTGCATAAACTCATATTATGATTATGATAATGATCATGTAATATAACCTCAGAGGGTTATGCTATACTATATTACAATCATCATGCATCTTTAAATTAGCAGTAAACTAATCTAGATTGAGTCAGACTCGAAAGTCAAGCAGAAGTCGAACTTTGCGACTTTCGGTTGCGAACCAACCCTAGGACTGGAATTGACGAGCCAAACATGTTCTCAAATGTTCTAATAATTATTATCAACTTGTTTAAGTGTCAAAAACATATTTATAATATATAAAAACTCAAATTATAATATTTATAAAATCTGACCCGTTTGACTTTTAAAAACAGAAACTTTGACCCGTCAATTGACCTAGTAAACGTGATCCTTGGGAGGTGCCCTTTTAAGGGTTTAATACCTACCTAATTATGATCACTTAGCCATATTCATCTTGAACAATTGCTAGACCATAATGGTCTTAACCAAAAATCAAAGCATTTATCAGAAATCCTTGACTTTTGGCTATTAAAAGCCCATAAAAGAAAAGAGTAGAGATGGAACATTTACAAGTGATCCAAGAGGAAGTTTAGAACTCAAAGGGATGCTCCTAGATGACCAGGAACTTCCAAGAGTGTAATAGAGAGGAGAAAAGGATATGAGCAAGGAATAGAGTGAACTTGGTGGCCTATTTATAGTGCAAGAGGGTGAATGAAGATGATGTCAGGTGTTAGAGGTGTTGTAGGATCAATACAAGTGGCTAGTTAGGTGTCAAGAGCTGCAAGAGAGTGGTAATTTGCAGGGTATGTGGCATCTTGGCAGAGATTTAGGATTTTGACACTTTTAGTCCCTCAACTATAGTTTTATTAAATGTCATGAATTGTCCCTTGACTTATATTCAATGACATAATAACACAACTAGTTCTTTTCATTCAACATGCGGTGTATTGAAGAAGAGTAAGAATAACCGGACGTTGACGTGTGTTATACGAAGTGCTTTAGTGACTTATAAGTGGTTACTAGCTTTGAATACGATAAATACGAATTCTTATGGTTTTATGGGTTAAATTACCTAACTTAGTTAAGTTAAAGGTTCGGTGATAATGTGGATCACTCAAGGATGGTAAATCAAAAGATAACACCTTAACCGGGAGTTGTTCGGATTGAAAGGTGGCTTGATTATGCAAGAAACACGAAAATAATGAAGCCTAGGGGCCTCCGGGTCATTTGTTGAAAGTTAAAATAAAGAAAAACAAAGGATTCTGAGCCTCGCCGTAAGCTACGGTCACTAGACCGTAGCTTACGGTTAGTATAAAATCAATTAAGCAAGTTAGGACCGTAGCTTACGATCCTTGACCGTAGGTTACGGTCAGGCTTAATTTCCTGATTCAGCAAAGCCGAACCATAGCTTATGGTTTGGGACCGTAGCTTACGGTCCGGTATATAAAAATTTTATGATTTTGATACATTTGAGTGAGTTGAGCGTTTAACTCATTGGTGACGTGTCGATATGTTACCGAACGTGAATTTTACGAGGTGTTACAATTGTCATCAAGATTATTGCGTATTGCCTCATGTTTTCAAAGATCAGAGCTGATCGGAGTTGTCTGTTAGATTCCTTGAAAAATTGCTATTCACTGGAGGGCTTTGGAGGTGAAAGGGAGTGATTGTGTGCTTATTTGGGAAGCTAGAGGATTAAATGGTGTGAAAAGGGTCAGTTTTTGGTGAAATGACCAAACTGCCCTTCACGTCGTTAAGTAATCTAACGGTCAACTGATGGAAGTTAGTGCCAGGGTTTTAACTGTGTACGTCAAGGATTGAAGTGTCAAATTTTTTAAAATTGGGACTGAACTTGAGATTGGGTGTAAACCTCAAGTACTGAAACTGTACTTTACTTTAATAATGATAAAAATAATAGTAAAGTATGATTTCGTTCCCTGAGGTTAACACCCGCTCACAGGTTCAGTCCTTATTTAAAAAAAATCAACACTTTAGTCCCTGACGTTGTCAATTTGATTCAATTAAATCCCTGCACCAAACTTCTATAAGTCAACAGTTTGGATTATGGTTAAAAGACCATACTACCTTTAAAGGACCGAAACTGCGATACAAATAAGTCAAATCCCCCTTAAGTCCCCTCTCCACACCACCAGCCGCCGCCCCTCACCGCCGCAGACCAATAAAAAGCCATGTCTAAAATCAAAATAAACAAGAATATATGTCTGATGTTAAGACTGATTGTAAGAGATACAGAGGGTTTTTAAATTCTTAAAACTGGTTGCCGGAAAATTCAACCTGTTACCAGAAAAATCAACTTGTTGTAGAGTACCTGATGATAAAAAGACGCTTAACACTACACCAACCATGTATCGCGTATTCAAATAGTGGTCAACTGATGATAACACCTTGATTACTATTTAGACTTTTGGATTCACAGAGTGGATCTTATCATCTTATGAAATCAAAATTGTATTTCAACATCACTAAAAATCCACCAAAAACAAATTAACTAAATCCCTTTTCACCTTTACTATTAGAATGCAGAATCAATGGAATAGAAAATTACAGAACCCTAAAGATTATATAAAGCGGTTGAGGTGGTTGCTGCTATAAAGTGGTTACTTTTTTCATCACAATGCTTCTATCCATTCCAACGATGTCGAAAATGTGATGATCAAGCAATACCTCTCTTATACTTATTATAGTTAAAACAAGAAAACTGTCACCATCAGAATCAGTTCAGAAGATATCCCACCAATATTCGATTTGATCATAATGTGTTTGGTGGTTTTGAATCACTCTTAAAAGCCATTAGTTCATTGTTGTGGTGGATAGAAGTAGAAGTTAGAACCAAGATGGATTCGAGAATCCAGTTAGATTATGCTCTGCTTCAGCTCACCCTACCAGAACAAGGTACACTAATTTGAGTTTTAAAGTTTGGTTATGCTCAGTTTTTCTTATGTTTTAACATTACCGGCTATAACCATACAAATCATACGGCGCCGATAACACATCTAACGGCCACGGTTGTCTCAAATCAAGCCGCAACCATGGCTTACCACCACCACTCCAATCTAAGGTTGAGAACTTGTAATGATTCGAGTTTTCCAAAAGTGTTAGTCGAAAAAATCAATTGGTTGTAGGAAATGGAGAAGATGGGAGGATTGAATTTTTTAATTTGGGGCTTTTAGAGGGATAGTATGTGCTATATTATGTTAGAAAATACGAAATGACGATATTACACTTCATTTTTTAAGTAAAAAGACAACAATACCCTGGTCAACTAATGGTTGACTGACGACTGTCTAGTGCAGGGGTTGAATTGAATCAAATTGACTACATCACGTAGGGGCGACCCTGGAGGTGGGAGGGGAGGACCACCGGCCAAGGTCCGATATTTGGAAGGGTAAGTTATTTAAAAAAGACCGATATGCATATAAAAAAATTAATAGAGTATACCCACACAAACACCAATATAGGCCTACTTATAAGACAACTCTTATGGTCTAGATTAGTTATTAAACCATTGACATTAGATTTAGACCCTTTGTGAGCCAAATACCCAATTTCGTGGGCACATTTCTTCGAGCTTGAACATGGTACACGAATTTTCAGGGCCGATCCTAACGTCAGGAACTCAAGTGTTGATTTTTTTAAAACAAAGACTAAACCTGCGAGCGGGTTAGTGAAAGTGTACTTTAATAATAATAATAATAATAATAACACTTCACAAACTACTCCACGCTCGGATACAGAGATACGGGCCGGGTCGAACGTGTTTAAAAAGCCGCCAATCGTACGTCAACCATCACATCATCCTCTTCGATTAACTACTCTACTCACAACTCATCATGGATCATCTGCGCTAATTTCTGCTGTTGATCTTCTCAATTTCTCTAATTTCTGATCGGTTGTTCATCGTCATCTTCAGATCTTCACTTACAGGTTCGAATTTCTCCAATTTTCACTCAAATTAGGGTTTTGTACGTTACACGTTACATTTCATGTTCATATTTCGGTCAAAATTAGGGTGTTTGTTTGAATTTGTGTTGTAATAATGTTAATGCATCTTGTTCTTTCGTTGCGGATCAGTATCGTAGTTGTTTTTACCTGATTTACAACTTTTTATAGTGTTTTTTTATTTTATTTTATTATGCAGTTATTTTATGATGGATGATAAATGTGGAATTATATGCATAAGTTCGCAATTTTCTATTTTTAAATTAAGTTAGGGTTTTGTAGGTTACATATTTTGTTCTGTTTAAAACAGGGTTGATGCTTTTGAATTAGTTGTTAAAATTAGGGCATAGATGGAATTTTGTGTTGTGATAATCTGAATGCATCTTGTTGTTTAGTTGTATTCGGTTTTCTTGTGTAATTTGTACTCTGCATAGTTGTTTTTAGTTTTTATTAGATTTTTTAAACCTATTTCTGATTTTTGATGTAATTATCTGATGATGAATGTGGTATCATATGCCTATGGATGCGAAATTGATACCATACTCATCCATTTGTGATTATGAAGTTTACTGAATTAGTAAGGAGCCGTTAGTGAAACAGATTAAGAAGTATTGTTGATGTGTTTTGTTAATGGATTATATGAATAATCAGAAGTAATACTTGGCAAATAACACACGGACACAATAACACGTGTGGAGTCATGTAGTCGACCATGATGGTCGTTCAAGCTGTTTGAATGTTTGGCTGTGAGCTGTCAACATGCTGGGCTTGCTGTCGTAATTGTGTCTCCTTTTAGTTGGTTCTTAGAGCATCCTCAATCTGGAGTTCTGGACGTTTTTGGCTGTGAGGGATGTGGAACCAACGTGGATGAGAGAGGAAGGAGAGAGAAAGAAAGATATCAGTAGCCATGGACAGAGTCTGTGAGAGGAGAGGTGCTCCCATGTGCGTTTGTGGGGCAAACCCTAGTTACCAAATTCGCTGGCCAACCAGCATACATCGAATTGGTACGTTTCGTACCATACGGAATATGTATACAACCCAATTCGCTTCTAATTCGCGAATTTAGGGTTTCAATTCAGCGTTTAAGTCGTTTTGGGGTATGCTTTTTGGTTCGTTTTTAAGATGTACATTCACTGTGGGTACCTATGAAATTGGCGGGAAAGAGGCAAGCGGGAAAATCCCCTGAATATGTATAACCAGCAACGATTCATTTCCTTAATTCTTCCAATTTCCAAAAACAATTTACACAGAAAGTATATGTATCGGCCAATTTCATGTTTTCTAGATTAGAATTTTAGATCTTTATGTTTATGTTTTCTGTTTGGTAATATGAATATTGGATTTTGGTATATGGATTAACGAATATAGTAATTTCTGTTTTAATTTTTGTATATCGAGACTCCGTGGTACACCATACCGGATATTACCGAAATGAACCTACCCCCGTCCGTACCGAATTTGTCCCATCTAGCGAATCGCGAACTAGAAACACACACCCAAATCGGAGCAAACTGCGAATTTGGTGACTATGGGGCAAACGCCTGGCAGGTGTAACCTGGCTGCGTTCTTAGGGCTTCTATTTGAGAAGCTCTTAGGGATATACCACTCTTACCGCCTTCATGTTTGAATGTTCTACATGTCTATTTCTACCTAGGATGGTCTAGTTAAACGAGCATTAGAGGGTAAGCATTGTTTGAGTTGTTGGGACGGGCCAATCATATCTTTGCTTTAATGAGTGTTCTTCATCTATTAACTTAAGCAAATATACTCATTTAATTTCCTTTTATATTTGTCATTAACTTATCATTATCCTTCTAGATATATAACGTAACCGTTCTCTTTGCATATTTTAACTTTTAGCAGGTTCTTGCAGAGGTGAAAGCAACCACATAAACGAAAACAATTCCTGCAGTATTGTTGTTGCTGGAAAAGATGCAGAATCCTGATGAGATCCCTGTGGAATCTGAATCAGAGTCCACCGCATTCAACATAGATTATGAAGCTGATGATGATTGGTCCAATTACAAGGATAGTGATGTTATGCAACAACAGTCTGCAATTTTTGAACAAGATGCAGCTAAGTTTCCGTTTGTTGGTGATAAGGTAATATAAAAATAACTGTTTAAAGGTTTTTTATCGCTGATAAATAAATCCCTTTGTAGTGGTGTCTATGTTTACAAATTTCTCTTAATATACATGGCTGTTTGCAGTTTCCTTTTGGAAGTCGTTATTCAAGTTTATATTTTGTATATTTACTATATTATATTCTATGAATACATGGTGTAACGCTTTCCGGTGTGGTGTTTTTTGCTTGTTTGGTTCAAGATTATTTTGTTTTTAGAGTAAATTGCCATTTTCTTCCCTGAGATTTGGCTAGTTTTGCGACGTTTGTCCAAAGGTTTGTTTTTCCGCATTTGGATCCAAAAGGTTTGAAATCTTGCCTTTTTCATCCGGCTCATTAACTCCATCCATTTGTCTTTGTTAAGTCACTTTAAGTACATTATATGCTAAATGCTTGTACAGTTGTACATAAAGTGAAAAAAGACCCAATTGCCCTTTAAGTTAACAAAAAGGACGGAAATACCCGACTTAGCGTGAGAAATATGGATGGAGTTAACAAGCCAGATGAAAATGGCAAGATTTCAAGTTTTTTGGATCCAGATTTGGAAAAACAAACCTTTGGACGAATGTTGGAAAACTGGCCAAACCTCAAGGACGAAAATGGCATTTTACTCTTGTTTTTATTATACGATGAGCTCTGTGCTAAGTATACTTTTTAGTTTAAACATTTTATTCATGTCATTACAGGAACCTCTCTCTTCATTAGAAGCTGAGTATAAGTCTGGAAGCCCTATTTTACTGGAGAAAATAAAGGTTACTCTTATCTCTTTGTGTTTCATGTTAATATAATTTTTTTTTGCATTGAAATTTGAATTGTACTTGTATGCAGGTGCTGAGTGAAAAATATGCCGCCATTAGACGAACGCGTGGAGATGGGAACTGTTTCTTTCGGAGTTTTATGTTCTCTTATCTCGTATGCTCATTTCGTTTTTTTCTCTTATCCTAATATCTGCATCCATTTGTTGGTCTGAAGAGTTATATTTTGGTTCTATGCATAAAAGGAACATATTCTTGAATCGCAAGACCAAGCAGAGGTCGAGCACGTTAAAGCAAATGTGGAAAAATGTAGAAAGACCCTTCAGGATTTAGGTTATGCTGACTTCACATTTGAAGATTTTTTCTCAGTATGTTTTCCATGCAATAATGAATCCATTCTTTAATGACGGCTAATGTAATTTAGTTACCAAAATACCACTATATGTTAAAGAACAATATCTGTTTGCACAAAGGTAAAAATGTCATAATTGTTATTTTAAGGTAGTACTTTATATTATATATAAATAGTTCTTTTCAATTTCAGCTTGATTATTAATCTTATGTTTCCTTTATTTTCTCATACAAAATTACAGATTCTACTATGTAAACAAATTGTATTTATAATTAATATTAGTAATAAATTTTTTCTTAGGTTTTATCCAATTTATTCGGATAAAAATTAATTAAACTATAAGTAGTTCTTTTTCTTTAATTTTCATATTTAGCATACATAAAATTAATCTAACTAAAATTATTTTCTTTTTTCAACTTTTTCTCTTATTAACATTTTTCTTAATGTTTAACTAAACAATTTTTAAATGCTATTGTTAAGGTTTTCATATGTTCAAATTTTTACTTCTTTTATTTTAAGTTCAATTTTGTGTTTCTTAACATTTATTTTGGACAGCAATAATGTTTATCGTAACCGTATGCTTTCTTCATCTACGTCTCGATGTTTAAAAGCCTACCCGCCGCAACACGCGGGTGGAACTTTCCAGTTGTATTTGAATTTTAACATATAAAAGCCTGATATATTTAGATCTTGTTTCAACCAGTTGTTTATCGAGCAGCTGGATAGTGTTCTTCAAGGGAATGAGCCTTCTATAAGGTTTGGGGATTAACTTTTTCATATTTCTTCAAATAATTTTATAAAAGCAAAACTGAAATGCCTTTGTCTGAACATGGATTGAAGTGTTCTTGTGAGCCTGAAATAATCTCTTTTCTTTTTCAGTCATGATGAACTCGTAGCAAGAAGTCGCGATCAGTGTGTATCTGATTATGGTTAGTTTTGGCAATTTGGAATAATTTATACCTTTTCTATTATGCTAATAACCACCTATTATGTTAATTAACAATTATTTTATGATTCCACTTTGTAGTTGTGATGTTTTTTAGATTCGTCACCTCTGGAGAAATCAAGAAACGCTCGGAATTCTTTGAACCTTTCATACTTGGCTTGTCAAATACAACCGTAGAGCAGGTTGGTTCTGTACTTAAAACTCCAATTTCATGGCTTTGTTTTACGGGGAAATTTCATATATACCCTTGAAAACTTGCGTGATATCATATTTAACCAATCAACAGAATTTAATATCAAACTAGTGGGTTACGCGGGTTCGAAACGTAGATAAGCAAATTGCGAGAGTTAAAGTTGATTGATGTTTTAGTAAGGGGGCTAAAGATGTCATTATAAAAGTTGAGGAGCTAAAGTTGTTTATTACAAAACTTGAGGGGCAATAGTTGTTTTAGTTAAGGGGCTAAACATGTCAGTAACAAAGTTGAGGGGCTAGACATGTCATTATAAATATTGAGGGGCTAAAGTTGGTTAATGCCAAAGTTGAGGAGCCAAAGTTGGTTGATGTGACAAAATAGCATATATAATGCGTGTATATTTGATATTTGTGATTTTTTATTGGGTATGGTATTAAACCAAAATTTATTGGATGTGGTATTAAACCAAAATTTGATATTGATAGCTTTAAATGCATAGTTGTTACTTACTGAACTACGTTTTCTTAAATATGGAAGTTTTGCAAGACGTCAGTGGAGCCCATGGGCGAAGAAAGTGACCATGTGCACATCACAGCATTGTGTGATGCATTGGGTGTACCCATTCGTGTTGTATATCTAGACCGTAGCTCATGTGAAAAGGAGGGCGGTGTGAGTGTGAACCATCATGATTTTGTTCCCACACCCGCAGATGGTGCAAACGCTAGTACTAGTGAGACCGGGTCTGAACCAAACCCGCTCATTGTCTTGTTATACCGACCAGGTCACTATGACATACTCTACAAAAAGTGAAAACATCATGTGTGTGCTCGGGTAAGCTGATTGTGTGATTTTTGTTATACCGGCTAGGCTTTTACACTGCATGCATATGAGCTTTATTTATTTTTACGTGCATGGAAGTAAGGACGAATATAACGTGTTGCAGGTATTGATTGTGAAGATGGGTGCAAATTGCAATGCTTGAACGGAGTGGTTTCAAAAACTTCAACATGTTTGTCCAATTTGTACTTGAATATGAAATCTTTAACATTTTGATCGGATTATACCCGTACTATTGCTTTTTAGACTTGATAACGGTTGGTTTCTATTGTTTGATATTCTTGTGGACAGGCATGACTCGTTTACCATTCTAATATTGAAATGGTTTGTGACTGACTACGAGAGCAAAGCTATAAATAGGATGTCTCGGCCAGAGATGGTTATTCTCGTGGTCAGGCACGACTCCTTTACATATAAGAACCGATTGGAAACAGTAATTGATGTTGTAATAAGGAATTCTCGATCACAAACAATAACTGATGTAATAAGGATTTCTTCGATATTACATAATAAGTGATTACATGCTTGTGATCTCTCTAACAAAACCTCCTAGATCTAACGGTCTTTATATATTTGTTTCTTTTCCTCTAAATGGGTTTTTTTGACAAGATTATTTATTAGATTCATATTTGCTATATGCAACTGAAAGTTGTTATGATACACAGCATATGTTAAGTACCACATGTCATATAATAAAAGCTCCAAAGTTATAACCACACATAAAATCCAAATTTGGATGCATATAGCTATTCAAAGACTATACCTTTCCTAAAGGTATAACATGCAAGTACCACAAAAAAAAAAAAAAAAACCACGCAAACAAGTGATAAAATGCAACGACCACCCAAAAAACACTAAGAAATTAAACTTGTAAGGTGAGAATAAAAAAAGAAAAAAAAAACCCTAACCTACTTCTAAAAGCCTTTTGAAGAAGCACCGATTGAACCTAAAGATATCCGATGATATATAAGTCACAACCAGGGTGTTTTCGCATAAATGGTTAACCACTCACTTCACTTTTGGGTTTGCAAGCTCACTCCGGCTGATTTGCAAAGCTAGCAACGCCGTTAGTCTCGCCACGGAAAAATGGTGGTTTTCTCCATGACCACACTCCGGCGTGAGAATAAATATCTTGGATAGTAAACAAGTGATTGCTGATGTAAGCAAGGGCTTGTGTGTGTGATAAGTTGTGTTGTAAGTATGTGAGCGTATCTGTACCTGGAGATCTGATACTTATTAATAGCTGAAAAAAGGTATGTTCAGGAAAAATGCTGGTGGGCCTTGGGCCCGGCCCATACAGCCAGAGACATTCTTTTTGTCCCTCGGCGCCAGACATTAAATGCTCCCTGCAGGAGAATTAATGTTCACTGTCGAGAGGTATGCTTTGTCAGATGTTGAGTGGTGCCACGTGTAAAGGTAGCCACTCTAGTGTCAGGCCTGTTGTCAGCCGAAAATGGAGAGGGTGGAACAGTCACTGGCAGAAGTGTGGTTGGTGTATGGTCTGACACTTGTCTTACTGGTCATGGGTGCTGTCACACGCAACCTGCTAAGTAACCTTTGGTCACAGCTCTGCCATTCCGTACCCTGAGGTATGGTCAACATCTCTTAGTGCTTACCCTCTTCTGCGAGGCTGTCAAGGTTTTTCCCGCCAGTGCAGGGTGTCAAGGGTACATCCTTTTGGCCCAAGACTATGAGGCGTTGCTCATGTGTGTCTTGTTCCTTGCGAGTTTTTGGGATTTGCAGCTTAGAGGAATGTTGTTGTGCACAGGGTCTAGTAGCCTACGCGCGTGAGTCTAACTTGCCGTTGTGGCGAGTAAACAAGACTCGTTGTGTGACTTTGTTGTATTGGTCTAATTCACCGTTGCGCGGAGTGCGCAAGGCTCACTGGTGTGACCTATGAAAACTGGTCTAATTCACCGTTACGCTGAGTGCGCAAGGCTCATTGTGTGACCTATGAAAGTTGGTCTAATTCACCGTTACGCTGAGTGCACAAGGCTCATTGTTTGACCTATTGAATCCAAAGAAAGCGCACCATTTCATGTTGCACGCAAGGTTATCTTTGTAGCACTTTGGTCAAGGATATGGTCACTTGGGGACCATACCTCCTCAAGTTCCACCAGTCCAGTGCTGCTCCAACGTGCATGTTTTAAGTTGGGAGGAGTGCTGGACTAGAAGAGTTGTTGCTTGCGACGTTAATGGGGTGATGAAAATTTTTTAAGTGTTTTTTAGGAAACGTTTGTGTGAAGGAAATGTTTTATCTTCACTCTTGGAATTTGAAAATCTGATCTTCTAATGTTGCAGGTGGTTTGGTGAGAAAAAGTGGGAGTTGAAAAGATGTAGCATGCACTCAGCCGCTTCGTCTGCCATTCATTTAGTGAATTGGCAGAGAGCGTGTTGGCCACACGCGCACGTTAACCGTCACTACCCACTCACTCGCCACGCGTCCGTCTATGATTGGTCGCCTTTAGCACGTGTTAGACACGTTCTTCGAGCGCATTAAATGTGAGCGCTATAAATAGAGGTGCTCCGGTAGGGTTTTTCATTCATTCACACTTCTTCAAAAATTTTGCTTTGCTTTTTGTTGAGTTCTTGAGTTGTTGGAAATTCTTTTTCAAAGATTTCTTCTCTATTCTCTTCTTTAATGGCGGCCAGAGAGCCTGAGTCTGCCGCTGGTGCCGTTGCTCCGCCTCCTCTGCCGGCTTGCAAGTTGAGCCGGTAGTTGTTTGACGATATTCTATCTGGTCTCCGGTTTCCTCCTTCTTGGGACGCCCGGATGCCGGCGGAAGGTGAGACGGCCGCCGATGCTCCGGCGGGTTATATCACCTTGTTTGCTGACTTTTTTGGTGAGGGTAACTCCGGTTGCCCGCCACCAAGTTTTTCCTGGATTTGCTTCAATACTATGGATTCCACCTTGCCCAATTGAATTCGATGAGAATGGTGAGAATTCCGCATTTTGAGTTCCTCTGCCGGTCGACTGGGTCTGTTCCCACAGTCGACGGGTTCCGTATTGTTTATCAACTCCATTGTTCAATGGGGTTTTATTCTTTCCAGCACCGTGCGCAGGAACGGAAAATCTTGCTTTCTCCCCCAAGTCCTTCCACGATTGGAAGGAAAAATTCTTTTTTGTTAAGGTCGGTGTGATACCGGCGCCGATGGTGTTCCGGAGGCCGGAAGAGATTCCGGCGGAGACCCTTCCCATACCAGTGCTGGACGCCTGGTATGGTGACTTGAAAGAGATTCCGGCGATCCAGTTGCCGGAGAGGGTACTGGTGGCGGTGGGGATGAGCCTGGGGTGGGGACCCGTGCGCCGGTCTCGACCAGTGTATTTTGAGGGCGATCGCAGTAGGTATTCCTTGTTCCCTTGTTTCTTGCCTGATTGGGAGTTATGTATTTGCTCATCATATGTGTGTTTTACTTGCAGGAGCCCTGCTGTTCTTGGCTGCCTTCCAAAGGAAGGAAGGGCGGATGGAGAAAATTCCGTTGAAGCCGGATGAGCCTACCTGGTACGCGTAGGTCCTTGACAATTTTGCCCTGATTAAGGACGCGGATGAAACGGCTCCTGCCCCACCGACTAGTGAGTCTTTACTGTGTGCTTGCGCACCTTTGCAGGTGACTTACTTGTTGTCTTTGTTTAAATGCAGACGCTCTGATGGATTTGGGCGTTGGCCCAGATCACAAGAAAAGGAGGCGCGCGGTGGTGGGTAGGGAGACAACTCAACCCGGGGCGGGCCCTCCCAAAGGTAAGTGCGTTAACACTGACAAGTGGAAAAACTTATGTGGTCATCTCTGACTCGTGGGAGGGTCTCGAACCTGAAGGTGTGAAGAGGGCTGCGCCGAAGCAGGCGGTCGCTGCTGCCTCTGTATCTGTTAGCCTGGAGGAGCCTGAAGAGGTCCCAGAAGTGCCTCCAAAGCAGAAGAGGCGCCCGAAGGAGAACCTCTCTGCGCAACCCCCTAAGAAGGTTGCGCAGAGACATTTTGGGAAGCGGGCGGATTTGGGATCACTAACTTCTAGGATATCCCTTTGTAAGTATTTATACCCCTTGATAGTTCCTTCCATGACTAACACTTATTATTGTGCAGTGGGGGATGAGCCGGTTTTGGTTGATTCCGGCCCAAGCGTTGGGGAAGCTGAATCCCCGATTACCCAGGCCGGTGGTCAAGGAGAAAATGCTGCTGCTGGGGCATAAGAACCGGTCGGCGTGAGGGAGGGGCCTCACGTGGAGGTGGAAGGTCCTGGTATGGATACTAATGTGGGTTCCCCGATTTTGGAAACTTCGGGCGTTCCATTGATGCAACCCTAGCAGGATATTGAAGAACCTGTGGTTGTTGTTGAGGAATCGCGGGTGGATCTTGGGGAGCCTACCATGGAAGTGGAAGAATCGGGGTTCGTTGTCCAAGAACCCGTTATGGTGGGGGAAGAACGCGCGCATCAAGGTGGCGCGGTTAATGTTGATGAGGCGGCGCCGTCAGGAGCGGCGTCCGCCGAAGAGGTTCAGACTAGTGCTCCACAAGGGCATGTGGATGAACCGTTATCTGGGGGCGGCGCAGGATCTGCCGCCATTGGTTTGTCTCCCATCCGCCCGGATGAGACTCTGGGGGATTATTATTATAGGTCATTCTCCTCTTTCCAAGCTGAAGAGATCCACACTCCTGTGTGGAAGTTGGAGAAAGGAGATGACTTTTCTCATTGGCCGGCGTGCTGTGAGTTTTTTAAGAGAGCTTTCCCCCCGACGGAGGTATGTCTGCTTTATGATCGTGAAGAAGAAGAGACATATCACACGTACCTCCAAGCAGCTGCCACGTCCGCCTCGGTGACTTACAAGATTGTTCGAGAGTGGCGGGGCTTGGTGAAAGAAAAGAAAAATCTTGAGGCTGCTCAAGAGACTCTTGGTAAGGAGCGAGCCCAAGTGGCTGCGCGTGAAGCTGCGGTGTTGGCAAGGGAGACTGCCTTCACCGATAATCGGCGCATTGAAGCGTGGTCTGCGCAGGGGTGGAAGAATCGGGCCGAAGCATCAGAAGCCAAACTTGCTAAGGAACTCAAGTTGTGGAAGGAGGCTTGCGAGAGAGATAACAAGGAGAAGAGATCCCTGAGAGATGTGCTGGCACAGCTGCGCCCCGATGTGGCGCGCGAGAAGAAAGAGAAAGAGGCGGCCGCTGCCTTAGTTGCATAAGCCAGTGCGCAACATGAGCACAACAAACAGAGAGAGGTACCTCCTTGTCTTTTGTGTTTACTCTGTTGATAAGTTTAAGGTATGTTGCTAACCTTATTGAAATTGAATAAGTCGAAGCCTGCGCTGCTTTAGCGAGCACTTGAAAGATCTCCAAGCAACCTCGGTGAAGAATGCTGAACTCGTGCGGAGGCTGCAATTGACGGAGGCAAAGGTGGAAACGGGAGAGAACAAATTGGAAGATTCTGAGAACTCCCGCGCCATCTCCGAGTCGTTGGTGGAATCGCTCACCAGCAACATGCTGTGGCTTCAACATCATGGGATTGGCCATGTAAGTGTTTGCACTTGTGTTTTATTCTGACCTTTATAGAATGGCTCTAATTTTCCTTTAAATTCGCAAATTGCCGATTCCATTGCGAATTCCAGGGAGTTGGATGGTGCAGTGGCTAAGCTGGTGGTTGCTGCACGCCACGATGGGCATGCGCAAGGCTACGCTGAGTGTGCGCAACAGGTCACTCATGCCTTTGACACTCCATGGGATTCTAGCCATTCCTCCACTCACGGGATTAATACTGGAGCTGTCTTCGAGAAGGTGCAACAGGGGTATAATCACCTTGAAATCCCTGCCTTGGAGTTGGTAAGCGAGGCTCTTACCCATGATGACTTCGACGACCGCTTGAAGGATATCTTCCCGGAAGATGCTGAAGTCGCTACTGAAGGTGAAGACTAGTGTAGGATCCGTGATATAATATTCTTGTAGGATCATTGCTAGTTCCGCGCGTGACGCAGTTATGTACATACTTTTTTTTATCTTTTTAATGAAATGTTTCTTTTCTGTTACAATAATTGCGTGGATTGACAAGACTTTGTGCAAGTATAGCGAATGAAACTGGTAATGAACTCACGTCTGGGTATCAGCTCTTGTGCATGTTGCGTAAGTAGTGAGTTATGTTTTATGAGTCGTTGTGCACCAAGTTGTTTTTGCGTATACTCAAAGTGTTTCCGCACATTCGTAGCGAAACATTAAGATAAATAAGCAGTGAAGTAACTCTTATCTATATTACATAATTGGGCGCAAAGGCCGCATTTCCGGATTGACAAGAGACTATGTACTTGGGGATTTACATGTAACATCGCCTTAATTGTTGCGCATTTCATGTCTTGGGGATGCCTGTTCCGTCTAAGCGCTTAAGGGTATATGCGCCTTTTCCCAGGACTTCGTGAATAACATAAGGACCTTCCCATTTGGGTGCTAGCTTTCCAGGACATTCGACATTAGATGCCTCATTGATGCGTAGAACAAAGTCTCCAGGTAAGAAGGTGCATATGCGGACTCGCGCGTTGTTGTATTTCTCTAGCTTGGACTTGTATTTTGCTTCATTGATGGCAGCGTTTTCATGCTTTTTTTCTAGCAAGTCCAAATCTAGCCTGCACTCCTCCTCGTTGTTTTGTTTTTGTGCTGCTAACATGTGTGGTGATGGGAGGCCTATTTCTGCAGGAATCACTGCCTCCGTCCCATACACAAGGCTAAAAGGAGTTTCACCCGTGCTGGTTTTAGGCATGGTTCGATGAGCCCATAAGATGCTTGGCAACTCATCTACCCAACCTCTACGCGTTGTTCCCAACCTTGTCTTGATTCCTTCGATGATGCTTTTGTTGATCCTTTCCACTTGACATTTCCTTGGGGATGCGTGACCGAAATGAAAACGTGTTCGATATGCATCTCTTGCATCCATTGCTGTAGCTCTTCGGCTGCGAAATTGGGGCCGTTATCGCTGTGCGTAGGGGTAACCCGAAACGGCATATGATATGCTCCCAAATGAACTTTCGCACTACAGTTGATGTGGTGGATGCGAGAGGTTTGGCCTCTACCCATTTGGTGAAATAATCGACTGCAACGATTATGAATTTCACCGCTCCTGGAGCATCTGGGAGTGGTCCTACCATATCGATTACCCATTGTTGAAAGGGCCACGCTGTTGTTACCGGAATCAAGGGATTCTTGGGGCACAGTGTCTTTGGAGCATGGAGCTGGCATGACGCGCATTTCCGCAATGTTTCAACCGCATCAAGGTGCATGCCAGGCCAATAATATCCGGTTTTCATGATCTTTGCAACGACCATGCGCGGTCCGGCGTGAATTCCGCATAACCCTTCATGTATTTCGCGGATCAAGTACTTGGCGTCTTGCGCGTCAACGCAACGGAGGAGAGGTCCAAGGTATGACTTCCGGTATAAGATACCATCCGCCATTTCATAGTTGAGTGCCTTGCTCTGGACCTTCCTAGCTTCCGCTTTGTTTTCAGGGAGGCTCCCGTGTTGCAAGAACATGATGATGGAGACATCCAGGATTGGTTTCCCATTTCTATGATGTTGACTTGTCGCAAAGGAACATAAGGGTTTTTTAGTACCTCAATGCGCACCTCTCGTGCAAGGTGCTTGAAGCTTGTAGTGGCTAGTTTGCTGAGAGCGTCAGCATGTTTGTTCTCGCTTCGGTTAACATGGGTTATCTTGAAATGTTGGAATTTGGTTATTAAGGCTTGCGCCTGTTCTAGATATAAGGCCATTACCTCGCCCTTTGCATCGTACAGGCCGTTGACCTGTCCGGCGACTACGAGTGAGTCGACATGGGCTTCCAAATGCGCACCCATCTTGATTGCTAACCGAAGACCTGCCAGGAACGCTTCGTACTCAGCTTCATTATTTGTGCTTTTAAAATCCAACCTGATGGCATAGGTGAATTCTTGGTCATCCTGGCTTATTAGGCGAAGACCTGCCCCATCGTTGTTGGATGCGCCATCGGTGTGAAGTATCCATGCGCGGTTATCCGTAACCTGCGCGAAATTCAGTACTTCTTCACACTCCTGCGCTTTATTTTGCGAGACTTCCGCGATAAAATCGGCCAATATCTGGCCTTTTATTGCCGGTCGTGGCTTATACACAACATTGTATCCGCCAAGCTCGATCGCCCATTTTGCTAGGAGACCGGAGATATCCGGTTTTGACAAAATTTGGCCTAGATGGTAGTTTGAGAGAACTGTTATTTCGTGGCGTGAAAAGTATCGGCGCAACCGCCGGGATGCGTGGACTAAAGCTAGACCTAGCTTTTCCATCATGGGATATCGGGTCTCTGGGTCGGTAAGCATTTTGCTGACGTAGTAGATCAGAGTTTGAACTCCTGCGCGTTCTACTAGCAGAGCTGCTCCCAGAGCGACATCTGATGCGGAAAGGTAGAGTATTAGTGGCTCCTTCTTTTATGGTACGGTGAGTGTTGGTAGCTGAATCAAGCATTCCTTCATTTGGGTGAAGGCCTTTTCCGCATCTGGAGTCCACTGAAACTTATTCTTCTTCACACAATTCCGTAGAGTGCTGATGAATGGGAAGAACTTCATCGCGTGGTTGGCCAAGAACCTGTTCAGCGCAGCTAGCCGCCCTGCCAACTGTTGCATTTCTTTGATAGTTGAGGGTGACGACATATGCTGAATCGCTTCCACTTTATCGGGGTTGACTTTTAAGCCATCCCGCGTAATAATGAATCCCAAAATTTACCTTCCTCCATTCCAAAAGAGCACTTGCTTCAGATTTTCCTTGCGCAAGGAGGCAAACGTTTTTTGGATGTTTGCCAACATCTTCTCCTCATCCAAGCTCATGATGACTAAGTCATCAATGTATACTTCCACGATTTCACCAATGTCATCCCCAAAGACACGATCCATTAAGCGTTGATAGGTGGCTCTCGCATTGCGCAGTCTAAAGGGCATTTTTGTGTAGCAATAGACGCCCTTGTCCGTTCGGAAAGCGGTCTTATCTTCATCTTCTTTCTTCATTTGGATCTGGTGGTAGCCCTTGTAGTAATCAAGGAAACATTTCCACCTTAATGAAGCAAGAGAGTCCACCTTTTTGTCTATTTCTGCAAGGCATAGCAGTCCTTGGGACATGCTTTGTTGAGATGTTTGAAATCAACGCACATGCGCCAACTGCCGTTTGACTTCTGGACCATGACTGGGTTGGCTACCCATGTCTGATAACGCACTTCTCGGATAATTCCACCTTGGAGAAGCTCCATGACTTGCTCGTTCAGAGCGCGGGTCTTTTCGGGCCCAAAACTGCGCTTCTTCTGAATGGTAGGCTGAACTGAAGGGAAAGTGTGCAGTGCATGCTCAGCTATTTCCCTTGGCACCCCTGTCATGTCCGCCGGTGACCATGCAAAAATTTCAGAGTTTCGAAACAACAGCTGTTTCAACTGCGCCTTGACTGCTGGGGTCATGGCGGGTCCCAAGAGCACGGTTTGTTCCGGAACATATTGTTAAGTGCCCATTTTTCTGGCTCACCGTCGGAAGATGGCTTGGCTTGCTTTATTGGTGGCTCATCATCCACAAACATGATTTCCTTCCTTGAATACATGATAGCCACTCCGGTTTCCGTGGGAAAACCGCAACCGGCGTGAAGGATGGAAGTAATCATGCTGAAGTCTCGCTGGGCGTGCCGTCCTAATAATATGTCATGGCGCGAGGTTGCGGGAATGACCATGAAATTGACCTGGACGGTGCGAGTGTGGCACCCATCAGAGAGAGTAACCGGAAAAGATATATGTCCCAAAGGAAAAGCAGCCTCTTTGCAGAACACAGTGAGTGGGAAATCCACCGGCTCCAGGCGTGCTTTGTCCTCCGGGTCAAGCTACTGGAAGCACTGTTCATATATAATGTCCATAGAGCTCCCAGGGTCTATGAACATGTAGTCGGTCCGGTAGTGACCGAAAATGCCAGTTATCACTACCGGTCGGTCTTCTTGTGGACCCCCGGGACGACGGGGAAAATGACCTGCTGCTCTCGCCAGTAAGACGTGCAGCTCTTCTGGTGGTTGCGCTTGCGTGAAGGACCACCTTGAATCATATGAACAGCCTTCATTTTTTTGTTACTCGGACCTTCGCCGCCTCAAGTAATCTGGCGCACCTCCTTGCGCACGTTTTGTAATAAGTGGGTGAGCTTCCCACTTTTGAGTGCCTACTCAATCTCCATGCGCAGGGAGATGCAATTTTCGGTTGTGTGCCCCATGTCTTTGTGATAATCGCAGAAGAGGTTGGGGTCTTAACCCTTCTTGTTGCGCATCGGCGGTGGTTGTTTGAATTGATGGTTGTCGGTACTGAGGACCTCCGCCGGTGTCTTCGTCAGTGGGGTCCACTAGCGATCACGATTATCCTGCTTTATTGCTCGCTAGGTGGCGAGATTATTAATGGTCGCGCGAGAGTCGACCGGTGTATGGGGAGGGTGCTGGCTGTGGTCCCTCCACCCTCTATTCGTTTTCCCAAAACTCCTGCTCAAGTCTTGGGGACGATGGTGAGGTAGGGGAGGCTTACTTTTGTTGAGATTGCGCTCTGTTTGTGCATAGACCTTTGACGCCACCATAAGTTTCTCCCAGCTCTTGGGGAGACCTGTAGTCCCTGACAAGACTTTGATCATCTCATCACAGCGTACGACGTACTTGAACTATGCACGAATTAGGTCTTCATGCACATCCCCTATCTCCAGCACCTCTTTGTTGTAGCGGGTAATGAAGTGTTCGAGGCTTTCATCATCACGCCGCCAGGTATTCATTACGTCAGAAGAGTCTCTGACATAACGCCTTTGCTGGCTGAAATGCGCCAGGAACTAGTCCTTCAAGTCGTTCCAGGACGCGAGCTTGCCCGTGGGCAAGTTGTCAAACCACAGGCGTGCAGCGCCTGTGAAGGTTTGAATAAACAGGTGACAGCACATTGGTAGTGCCCATCCTCCAATCAGTCCTACATTGGATACAAACAGGTCAGTCAACCCGTTGTATTTGCCGACGTTGGAGGGCAACTTTGCACGCTCCAAGGGTGCGAGAGCTATCTCCTTGATAAACTTGGAGTGCTCGGCTGCGTCCGCCGGTCGGCAAATCTAGTTGAAATCATGCTCGGCTTCTGGGTTGTAACCGCCATGTGGAGCGGATCTATATGCTGCATGACTTTGGGTATCCGGTGAAAACACTGGCGCTATCACCTTCATCGTAAGTTTTGTCTTCCTCACACTGGTGTACCGCTCCCATTGAGGACGCGGGCCCAACCGTGAATGGACAGATGCTCGTCTGAGAGAGCAAGACTCTGGTTTAGGCAGAGGTTGTGTTTATTCTGTCTCCTGTGGATGGAGACTATATGGTACGCTTGCCCCTGCTGGCGAGTCGTATCTCAGAATCCTCGATGCAAGCGAAGCGTGCACCTGAACGGCGGGCTGTACTGGGACACCGGGGTGTTTATCTGCGTACAAAGTTGCGCATAGACGGCGTTCAGGGCCGTCTGAGACTTTATGAACCATGACATCGGTGTCTCACTCGAAGGTAAGACCGACGTGATTGGAACAAAAGGAGTCTCTAGCTGGGATCCGGGGTGACCGAGATGTTTATTCGAGCCGTGTTGAGCTCCGGTATCCTCAGAGGAATCTTCCCTCACTTGCCCGTCGATACGAGAGGTTTGAACTGGGTTCTTGCCTTCGTGTCGAGAGCCTCGCGGGGTGGTTGATGGAAAGTCAGCCATTAGGAGATGAGGCTTAGAAAGGTGAAAAATGAGAGGTTGGAAAATGGAAATAGTGAGAATATAGCGGATGACGCGAATGAAGAAGCACCGGTTGAACCTAGAGATATCCGGAGATATATAAGTCACAACTAGGGTGTTTCCGCATAAATGGTTGACCTCTCACTTCACTTTTCGGTTTGCAAGCTCACTCCGGCTAATCTACAAAACTAGCAACGCCGTTAGTCTCGCCACGGGGAAAAGGGTGGTTTTCTCCGTGACCATACTCCGGCGTGAGAATAAGTATCGTGGATAGTAAACAAGTGATTGCTGATGTAAGCAAGGGTTTGTGTGTGTGGTAAGTTGTGTTGTAAGTATGTGAGCGTGTCTGTACCTGGAGATCCGATACTTATTTATAGCCGAGAAAGGTATGTTCAGGAAAAATGCTGGTGGGCCTTGGGCCCGACCCATACAGCCAGAGACATCCCTTTTGTCCCTCGGTGCCAGACATTAAATGCTCCATACAGGAGAATTAATGTTCACTGTCGGGAGGTATGCTTTGTCAGATGTTGAGTGGTGCCACGTGTAAAGGTAGCCGTCTCTGCTGTCAGGCCTGTTGCCAGCCAAAAATGGAGAGGGTGGAACAGTCATTGGCAGAAGTGTGGTTGCTGTATGGTCTGACACTTGCCTTACTGGTCATGGGTGCTGTCACACGCAACCTGGCAAGTAACCTTTGGTCACAGCTCTGCCATTCCGTACCCTGAGGTATGGTCAACATCTCTTAGTGCTTACCCTCTTCTGCGAGGCTGTCAAGGTTTTTCCCGCCAGCGCAGGGTGTTAAGGGTACATCCTTTTGGCCCAAGACTATGACGCGATGCTCATGTGTGTCTTGTCCTTGCGAGTTTTTGGGATTCGCAGCTTAGAGGAATGTTGTTGTGCGCAGGCTAGGCTCTAGTAGCCTGCGCGCGTGAGTCTAACTTGCCGTTGTGGCGAGTACACAAGGCTCGTTGTGTGACTTTGTTGTATTGTTCTAATTCACCGTTGCGCTGAGTGCGCAAGACTCGTTGTGTGACCTATGAAAGCTGGTCTAATTCACCGTTACGCTGAGTGCGCAAGGCTCATTGTGTGACCTATTGAATCCAAAGAAAGCGCACCATTGCACGTTGCGCGCAAGGTTATCTTTGTAGCACTTTGGTCAAGGATATGGTCACTTGGGACCTTACCTTCTCTCCTTTAACCTTAAATCTCCGTCTCCACAAACTCCTATCCTCCTCGACTGTCCTTAGAGTGAGAGATGCAAATGTAACAAATCTTGCCTAATCTGCTACTTCTAATTCAGTTTCAATCGCGTCTACTCGTCCTCCCTACACAGTAAGCGTTTCCATAGTTCTAACCACGGCCGTCACCTATCTCATCATAACTTGTCTATCTTACCCCCAAAGACCTCATTTCTTATCTTATCTATCCTGGTGTGCCCACACAACCACCTTAGCATCCTCATCTCTGCTACATATGTGCCAAAATGGATGATATGTTTCTCTAAATGGATTTAAATGACGAGATCGAATATCCGATTCATGCCGTTGTATAACAAATGAACGAATTGGTGATTTTTTGATATCCTGGATCATTAGGTTGTCGTTTCTGACTCGGATATACTACCAAAATGGATGAGATGCAAATCAGGTCTAGGCCTAAAAAACCTATCTAATAATCAAATATAATGGGAACATTTTGATTAACCTAATAATCGTTAGGCTACCAACTGTTGATTTTCCAAAAGAATTTGATCTCCGTAATGCCGGTTCCATAAATTTCTAGTTATGTATCTCTTTGTGTGGCAAGCCATTTCGAATAGTAAGTTGGTAGCACATGTGGGTTTAACCTATTGTTTAGGTAATCCCACAACTATATAACATTAACCACATGACTCAATAAACTTTCGACTTGGCATATCTTTAAATATTGTTTAGAATTGATGTACATTATCAACCCAAACATTGTAAAGTTAGTCTCTTATGATTGAAATTGCTCTAACGTCGAGAAATATCGTTATATATAATTAGGTATATTGTATGTAACTAACGTTATGTTCGCCATGTAAAATTCTTATAGTGATATTTATATATTTGGTATGGAATCTATGGATTTATTGCTATGGGGTTGAATTAAATAAAAAGTTAATGTTGCCTAACTAGGATAAAAAAGCATCCTGAACTTATTTGTTGACTTTCTCTCTTAACATGCATATTTACTTCATATTTTTAAATGTTCGTAACTTTTTTATATAACATTATTTTTATAAAAAACAATTTCACTGTAATATCAAGCATCTTTTATCTTTAATTTAAGTAACATATTGCTAGGCCGTCGCGCCCAAAGAGAGTACAACATGACATCTACTCCTCACGCTGCTTGCGGGTTTCCAACAGAAACCGGGGTGGCCATCATGTATTCGAGGAAGGAGGTCATGTCCATAGAAGAGGAACCGCCAGTCAAGGTGCCGAAGTCATCCTCAACGGTGAGCCGGAAAAATGGGTACTCAACAAGTACCCGGAACAAACGGTGTTATTAGGTCCCGCCATGACCCCTGCAGTCAAGGCGTGACTTAAGCAACTCCTGTTCCGCAATCTAGACATTTTTGCATGGTCACCGGCGGATATGACAGGGGTACCAAGAGAGATCGCAGAGCATGCGCTACACACTTTCCCTTCAGTTAAGCATGTCGTTCAGAAAAAGTGCAGTTTTGGAGCTGAAAAACTCGCGCAATGAACGAGTAAGTTTCAGAGCTCCACCAGGCCGGCATCCTTAGAGAAGTGCGCTACCAAACATGGGTAGCCAATCCAGTCATGGTCCAGAAGCAAAACGACGGTTGGCGCATGTGCGTTGATTTCAAAGACTTGAACAAAGCATGTCCAAAAGACTACTACTCTTTGCCGGAAATCGACAAAAAGGTGGGCTACCTCGCTTCATTCAGGTGGAAATGTTTTCTTGACTGCTACAAAGGCTACCACCATATTCAGATGAAGAAAGAGGACGAAGACAAAACTGCATTCCACACGGACAAAGGAATCTTTTGCTACACAAAGATGCCCTTTGGATTGCGCAATGCGGGAGCCACCTACTAGCATTTGATGGACCATGTCCTCGGAGATGACATTGGCGAAACCGTGGAAGTCTACATTGATGACCTGGTCTTCATGAGCCCGGATGAGGAAAGGATGCTGACAAACATTAAGAAAATTTTTGCATCCTTACCAAGGCCAACTTGCAGTTGAACCCCTGGAAGTGCTTGTTTAGAATGGAAGAAGGAAAATTCTTGGGATTGATCATCACGCGCGATGGTTTCAAACTCAATCCTGAGAAGGTGGAAGCAATTCAGCTTATGCCTTCCACTTCGACCATCAAGGAAATGCAACGGTTTGCTGGGCGATTGGCTGCGCTGAACAGGTTCTTAGCCAACCACGCGATGAAATCCTTCCCATTCATCAGCACCCTGAGAAATTGTGTAAAGCAAAACAAGTTTTAGTGGACTCCGGATGCGTAGAAAGCCTTCCAACAGATGAAGGAATGCTTGATTCAGTTGTCTACACTCACCGCACCGCAAAAGAATGAGCCACTGATCCTTTATCTTTCTGCATCGGATATCGCTATGTCAGCAAGATGTTAACTAACCCGGAGACAAGATACCCAATGATGGAGAAGCTTGCTCTAGATTTAGTCCATGCATCCCGCAGGCTGCGTCGGTATTTTTCAGGCCACGTGATCACGGTTCTCACGAACTATCACCTGGGACAAGTTTTGTCCAAACCAGACATATTTGGCCATCTGGCGAAATGGGCGATCGAGCTAGGTGGACACAATATCGTGTATAAACTACAGCCAGCTATTAAAGGTTAGATACTAGCCAATTTTGTCATGGAAGTGCCGAGTAATAAAGTGCAAGAGTGTGAAGCTGTACGGAATCCAACGCCTGTCACAGATAACCTCGCATGGATCCTTCACACTGACAACGCATCCAATGATGATGGCGTAGTGGCTGGTCTACATCTAATAACCCCTGATAATCAGGAGTTCACCTACGCCATCAGATTCGAATTCAAAAGCACAAATAACGAAGCCGAATATGAAGCGTTTCTGGTAGACCTTCGGTTAGCCATCAAAATGGGGGCTAGGAATTTGGAAGCGCACGTCGACGATCTTTTGGTCGCAGGGCAGATCAATGGCCTGTATGACGCAAAAGGCGAAACGATGGCACTGTATCTTAAACAGGCGCAGTCCTTGATAAACACATTCCAAAGTTTCAAAATAACCCACATTAACCGAAGCGAGAATAAACATGCTGATGCGCTCAGCAAACTGGCTGCTACAAGCTTCAGACACCTCGCACGAGAAGTGCGCATCGAGGTGCTAAAAAACTCTTCCGTTCCGTTACATCAAGTGAACGTCATAGAAATGGGAAATCCTTCCTGGATGTCTCCATCATCATGTTCTTGCAGTGTGGGATACTCCCATAAAACAAGGCAGAAGCAAGAAAGGTCCAGAACAAGGCACTTAACTACGAAATGGAAGTCAAAATACTTTATCGAAACTCATACCTTAGACCACTCCTCTGCTGCATTGATCCGCTAGACGCGCAACCGCGAAATACACAAAGGGTTGTGTGGAATTTATGCCAGTCCGCGCATGGTAGTCGCGAAGATCATGAATGCTGGCTACTATTGTCCTGACATGCACTTAGATGCAGTCAAAACGCTGCGGAAATGTGCATCATGTCAGCGACACGCGCCTAAGACGTTGCACCCCAAAATCCATTGATCCCAGTGACAATAGCATGGCCTTTCCAACAATGGGCAATCGATATGGTGAGACCTGTCCCTGATACCCCAGGTGCTGTAAAGTTCATAATCGTAGCCGTCGATTACTTCACCAAGTGGGTAGAAGCAAAGCCCCTTGCATCCACCACATCAACGATAGTTTTCAAATTCATTTGGGAGCACATCATTTGCCGCTTTGGGTTACCCCTGCGCATTGTCAGTGATAACGACCCCAATTTTACTGCTGAAGAGCTACAACGGTGGATGAAGGAAATGCATATCGAACATGTGTTCACTTTGGTCGCGCATCCCCAAGGGAACGGCCAGGTGGAAAGCATAAACAAAAGTATAGTCGAAGGGATCCAGACGAGACTGGGGACAGTGCGGAGAGGTTAGGTAGACGAGTTGCCAAGTATCCTTTGGGCTCATCGAACCATGCCAAAAACCAGCACTGGCGAGACACCATTCAGCTTGGTTTATAGAACAAGGCAATAATTCACGCTGAAATAGGCCTCCCATCACCGCGCATGGTTGCTATGCAAAGCCAGAATAACGAGGAAGAGCACAGACTCGACTTGGACCTCCTGGAAGAAAGGCGTGAAAACGCCGCAATCAACGAAGCAAAATACACGTCCAAGCTCTAAAAGTACTACAATGCGCGAGTCCGCATTTATACCTTTCCTACCTGGTGATTTCGTTTTAAGAGACAATGAAGCATCCAACGCTGAAAGTCCAGGGAAGCTCGCGCCTAAGTGGGAAGGCCCGTACATAATCCATGAAGTCCTAGGAAAAGGGTGCATACACCCTCAAACGTTTGGACGACACAAACGTTCCTAGGACATGGAATGCCCAACAGCTAAGGCGGTGCTATATGTAATCTAAGCATGATCAAATGTCAAGGCTTCACAACTTATCAATGTCCGCGCAACAAACTAGTGAACCTATGATCTAATCTAATCGATTTTGTACATGGCTCTTACCCCTTATTGTTAATACAAGACACTCGATGCATGGTTTTAATTTTTTAGACATTTTGTCACAAATGCGCAAAACCACTTTGGGTATAGGCGAAAACACCATTGTAAAACAATGACTCATGAACAAAATTCACTACCTATTGTATGCGCATGGGATGGGACGTTCATACAGGAGTTCATTACCAGTTTTATTCGCTCTACTTATACAAAGTAGTTATATTCACGCAAATATTGTAACTTCAAAAACACATTCATTTCATATCAAAAGAAGAGTACAATCATCAAGCGCAACGCGCAATTACATTCAAGAACAACATTCCTAAGCCTACAAACACAACACTCTATCCTACCCTTTGGATTCTCCAATCTCGGAAGCATCTTGAAATATATCTTTCAAACAATCCACATAATCGTCATGCTGGAACGCCTCGCTCACAAGATCCATCACGGGTAGTTGTAGACGATCGTACTCGTGCTTCGCCTTGGAGAAGGCTGCAGGAGCATCGACCCCACGAGTGGAAGCACGACTTGTATCCCATTGAACGACCAATGCAGGAGTCACGCGGTGTGCACACTCTGCGTAGCCCTGTGCGTATCCATCATGGCGTGCAATGACCATCAGCTTGTCCACAACACTCTCCAACTCCACGGAGTTCAGGATAGAGTTTGCGATCTGCACAATGCAAGGAAAATAGAATGAGAATCAAGATAAAGAGTGCTAAAAATAACAACAGAGAACTTACATTGACGACTCCATGCTGCTGCATCCAGAGCATGTTGTTCGTTAGGGGCTCCAGCGGGCTCTCTGCGGTGGCGCGACCTATCTCAGAATTTTCTAATTTTTCCTCGCCCACGCCCACCTTTACCTCTGTGAGGCGCAGCTTCTCTAGATCCTCCAAGTGTGCGCTGCAGTTCTGCCTTATCAACCAAGGCAGCTTGGAGATCTTTTTTTGCACTCTCAAGTGTTGCGCAAGCCTCCACCTGATTACACAATAACAAGGTTAGTCTAAGAACCTCTTGATCCTGTAAAATAAGAAGGGCAGAGTTTTACCTCCCTCTGCTCGCTGCGCTCTCAGTGCGACCTGGCCTCTTCGGTCGCAGCAGAGGCTGCCTCCCTCTCCTTCTTTAAGCGCTCAGCTTCAGCGCGCAACTTCACCAACTCATCCCTTAAAGATCTTTTCTCGTTGTTGTCCCTCTCGCAGGCCTCCATCCACAACTTGCGCTCCTCAGCAAGTGTGGCAGCAGAGCCTTCAGCCTTCTTTTTCCACCCCAGCATGGACCATTCTTCGGTCCGTTGAGCTTCGATGAATTCGGATCTCTCAGCCTCAAGCTCTGATTTTTGTGCAGCCACTTGGGCCCGCTCTTGGACCATTTCCTTCTTTGCAGCCTCAAATCTCTCTTGGTCCCGTGCATGCGGCGCCACTCCCTTTTAATTTTATGCATCTTGGAGGTGAAGCTGGCAGCAAGCTGGAGGTACGCATGGTATGTCTGTTCATAAGTTTGTTCCTCGCGCGCACGTACCTCTGCTGGGGGGAAGGCACCCTTGAACCACTCATGGCACGCCTGCCAGTGGCTAAACTTCTCTCATTCCTCAACTTCCACACAGGGGTGTGGAACTCAGCAGCGCGGCCTTCAGAATACGACTTGTAGTAGTAGTCACCCGGGGTTTCGTCCGGGCAAATCGGGGACCCTTTATCAGAAGGGCGCTCCCTAGATCCCCCGGCTTCAACCCCCGGCGCTGGCTCTGCTGCATGAGCCCCCTGACGCGCATCTTCCACCTGTTTACCACCTTCAACCACAACCTATTAAACCACTTTTTTCATGCACAAAGACCTCTACTTCCACCTGTACCTCCGCTGCCTCGGCACTGGTCTCACCACCCTTCACACTCGACGCTTGCGCCGTCTCAAAAATGGGTGGTGGCATGGGGATTTCAAGAGGCGCAGCCGGAGCGACAGCGGGTGCCTCATCTTTCCTTGCAGAATTATAGAAAGTTAAACAAGTGAAACAGGAAGAAAAACAAAGCACAAAGTTAAAAGTGTTTACATGGGAAAAACTTGGCTGCAAGCGCATCCAAGTTCCCGCTTTTGCCAATGATTTTCTTCCGCCAAACCTTTTTGGGAAGCTGCGCGGAAATATCGCCCTTAGAATGAGCCCTCTTTCTTTTGAGCGGCTCTGGACTGGACTCCACAACAATGGGGTCATCCGGGTTGGCAACCGGAATCTCCGCCATCTCTTGCGGCTCCGTTTTGGCTTCTTCAGACCTACAAGCGCAAGACCCTCCAAGGAATCAGAGACTACTACATAGTCATTCCAAGTGTCTGGCACAGAACACGTACCTTTGGGCGGGTCTGCCCTGGGTTGTGCCAGCTTCTTCGCAACCACCACGCTTGGCCCGCGCGTTTCTTCTTTTTAGAATCCGGGCCAACGCCCAAATTCTTTAGCGCACCTGCATCATGGCGCTGGTCTCACCACCCTTCACACTCGACGCTTGCGCCCTCTCAAAAATGGGTGATGGCATGGAGATTTCAAGAGGCACAGCCGGAGCAGACGAAGCGACAGCGGGTGCCTCATCTTTCCTTGCAGAATTATAGAAAGTTAAACAAGTGAAACAGGAAGAAAAACAAAGCACAAAGTTAAAAGTGTTTACATGGGGAAAACTTGGCTGCAAGCGCATCCAAGTTCCCGCTTTTGCCAATGATCTTCTTCCGCCAAACCTTTTTGGGAAGCTGCGTGGCAATATCGCCCTTAGAATGAGCCCTCTTTCTTTTGAGCGGCTCTGGGCTGGACTCTACAACAATGGGGTCATCCGGGTTGGCAACCGGAATCTCCGCCATCTCTTGCGGCTCCGGTTCGGCTTTTTTCAGAACTACAAGCGCAAGACCCTCCAAGGAATCAGAGACTACTACATAGTCATTCCAAGTGTCTGGCACAGAACACGTACCTTTGGGCGGGTCTGCCCTGGGTTGTGCCGGCTTCTTCGCAGCCACCACGCTTGGCCTGCGCGTTTCTTCTTTTTAGAATCCGGGCCAACGCCCAAATTCTTTAGCGCACCTGCATCATGGCGCAACATAGTAAGTAATCCGAGAAGATGTGAAAAAGTAAATAATGAAGGCCTACCACTTTCAGGCGCAGGGGCCACCAGATCTGCGCTCCTTGGCAGCTTAAAATTCCCAAGGATCTAGGCATGCCATGTTGGCTCCTCTAGGTTGAGGGGGACATTCTCCATGCCCCCTTTCCCTCTGGAAGGCCGCTATATTTAGCGCCACCCCTGTAAAAACACGCATAACATTAGTCCGCGCACAAGGAGAAATAATGAAATAGTGAACTAAGGGTACTTACTCTTATCCTCCTCCATATACACCGGCTTTTCCTGGCGGTCAGGCTTTCACAGAAGGCTCATACCCGCAGCCACCAGTGCCCTCTCCGACAACTGCACCGCTGGAATCTCATTGATGTCCTGATAGCAGGACTCCTCCGCCGGTGTAGAAGACGTCTCAATAGGATGTCTTCCGCTCCCTGGAAGTGCATCCGCAACGGAATCACGCCGACCTTTGTATAAAAAAATTATGCTTCCAGTCATGGTAGGACTTCGACGGAGAGTGCAGAATCTTCTTGGCTTGAATCCTATGCTGGAAGGAGTAAAAGCCTAAAGAACAGTGTAATTGGTAGAACACCCGGAACCTATTAACGGTCGGGTGAATACCCATGGATCGGCAGAGAAACTCAAAATGCTTTATTAGCACCATCCCCGTCAGATTGAGTTGGGAGATGTGGAAGCAGTAGTGGTCAAGAACATCAAGCAAAAATTTCGTCGCCGATAACCGGAAGTTGCCGTCGGCAAAAAGTCAAAAAACAAGGTGATATAGCCGGCAGGGGCGTGGCGGCGGTGTCACCTTCGGAAGGATACCGAGCATCCCAGTCCTTGGGGAATCGAAAACCGGCGACTAACCAATGGAAACTGCTGGTAGACCACTTCAGCGCCGGCAGAGAAGTGGATGCTTCCATGGTGCTAGCGCTCTCAGGACCTCTGGTACTCATTCTTGTCACCGGAAGAAGAAAGAAATGAGGAAGAAGATCTCAGAGAGAAGAAATAAGGAGACGAATTCAGATAAAACAAGAAGAAGATATGAAAGCGCGATTTTAACCCTAATTGGATCGTCTATTTATACCCATCGCATTTAATGCGATGGGGAAACATGACGCATCCGCAGGCCCAACATCCAATCCGCGGATGACGCGTGGATGGCAAGTGGGTAACTGACAGTCGCACGCGCCCGTGGCTGGTATTTTCGCTGCCATTCATTAATGAAAAGGAAGCTTCACTGTTGACAGCATGCTACAAACCGTCAGAGGTCACTTCCGGCTCACCTTTTTCTCACCAACTCGCCTGCAACATCAGCATGACGAAAATTCGAATTTCAAATACATCATGAACAAAGGTTTCCCCCATACAAAGGTTTTCTTTATCCCTTATTTAATTGTTGCCATTGAAATAAGCGCGCATACATTAATTCTTATAGTCCAGCACTCCACCTTCTTGCCAACCTGCGCATAGGAGAACCACTGGACTGGGGGGATTTGGAGGGGCATGGTCCCAAAAACCCCACGCCTGCGCAAGGTACCATACCCTCATAATAATAAGTCACAAGAATAACCTTGCGCGCAACACGCAAAGGTACGCCAACCTTGAAACCAGCAGGTTGCCTAGCAAACCTTGCGCGCAATGCGCAACGGTACGCCAATATTAAAACCAGCAGATTGCCTAACAAACCTTGCGCGCAACGCGCAACAGTACGTTAAACCTGAAAGCGCAGGTCCCTGACCCTGCACGGATCGAACAAACCTCTAGCCACGAAATCCTAAAACCTTGCACAAGGCCAAGACTAATATGAGAGCAACTCATGCTTAGTATTGAGAACAAAAGGACTTAAACCCTACAAGTCCGCGCTGGCTAAAAAGCACTGATAAGGCCACTCGGAAGGGAGAAGCGCAAAGAGGCATTGATCAAGTACATGGGTACAAAGTGGCAGAGCTGTGACCCAATAACCGCTCTGCAGGTTGTGCCAGACCACGTCGCATGATGAACAGTCATGCAGAGGGCAGAAAGTACGCAAGGACGTACACGTGGCCCCAGCCAACTCATGTCAGCGACTATCACACGATCTCCACTACCGGCTGATGACAGGTCCGACAACAAGGACAACTGCCAGGACACGTGGCTCCATCCACCATGCGCCAAGCGCACCTCCTGCAAGAGACCATTAACGGTCATCGCAGTGGCGACAGAATGGATATTCCTGGTTGTCGGTCCAGGCTCAAGGCCCATCAGCCCATCTCTTACACACCTCTCTTCGGCTATAAAATAAGGATCACACCACAAGGTAATGAACAACGTTTTGAGTTCACTCACTAATTACTTGCTTATTCCCCTGTAATACCCGATACTTATTCTCACCGGATTATGGTTACGGAGAAAACCCTCCCCTTTTTTCCCTTACGAGGCAAAAGACATTTCTAGTTTTGTAGTGAACTTGAAACAAGATCATTCCGACAAGCAAATGTGAGATAACCTTTTATGCAGAGACGTTGATCCATTACCCAGATATCTCCGAATACCTTTTGAAACCGGTGTTTCTTTAGGCCCAATTTAGCTTCCATCTAGTCTAGTTCTTTAGTAAATCCGCAAAGCTTATTAGTTTAATAATCTTGCAAATCTCTTGAAAGCTAAATTAGAGGGGGGGGGGGGGGGGGGGGGCAAGTACTCGACTCACCACCGGTAACAATGGTGGAGAGATTCTTCTCCACAAACTCCCCCACCACACACGACGACCCAATAATCCTCCTCTCAGGCCCTTCCTCATCGTACTCACTCTATTACTCATCTTTCTCACAAACACACCATCTAAACACATTAATGTTGTTGCAGAGGGAAGACATCGCTGCTATTCCAGTTTGCATTCAACTTCCTCGTCAACGACGCCCACACGTCAGCTGTTTTCATTTGCAGTCGGCGCACGAAACCCCCCTTTCTCTCCAAGGTCATTTTGTGTTTATATTGTTTTAGTTTTTACTTGTTTGTTAATCATTGTTGTTTGCTGATTATTGATTCACAGGGAGTTGATCCGTCGTCTAATGTATTTGATCGAATCCAAATGAAGTAAGATTAAAGTTTCTGTCGTTGCTCTTGCCAAACTAATTTTTGCCCTTTTTTGTTTTTTTTTTTTGAAATGTTAACTTCACTTTTTTGTTATTGGAAATTGCATTTTATTTTTATAATCCAAAATATCCGATGATAATTTATACCATGAACACAATTTAACGTTCATTTGACTAATTACCGAAATTTCTTGTTCATGTTCATCCATCCATGTATCAAACAAACGAACTTCCTTGGGTCTAGTGGTATGGTGTTTGCCCTTCACAAAAGTGGTATAGGTTTAAATCCTTGTGAGTGCAATGTTAGGCGGTAATTTAGGTGTAAAAATTGTTAAAGATTAGACTAATTTTATACCGACAACGCTCGTAACTTTCACTTTCGTAATCTCACTGCAACAGAAGAGCAAACTCTGTGTGTGCTTAATGAACAATTGGCAACTGGTGGCTTTTGCCTGATCAGAATGTTGTAAATTATTTTGACAATGTCATACATGGAAGTTGGGAGCAGATAGAGTTACCTCTGGGTTAGGATGGGATTCAGGTAACGAAAGTGAAAGTTAGGAGCGGCTTTGTTGGAAAGAGTTATTATCGTACAATCGTTTGGATTATTAAAATCCAATTTTCCTTTTCTTTGTTGATATTTAACTTACTTTATAGTGCAAATTCTAGATATGTGGAGGATGAGGAAGGGATCAACAAGTTCTTTGCTGCCTTTCACAAGCATGATAAGCTTCCTGTGTTGGTTATAATTGATGATTTTGGAGAATTTTTTGATGAAAGGTAGTCTTGATATCCTTTCTCTCAAAGAGATTCATGTTTGAATTAACAACATTAATTTTTCCTATCTTTGTTTTGTGTAGTGCAGAATTTGCCAACAGAGGTACCATAGTCCTCGTGGAAGAGAATTGGCGATAGTTCGAACTTTAGCTTTGTGTCAGAATGCAATTGATCATGCTAAGTAAGTAAACGATTTATGTTTGTTATTAACTTATTATACAACTGATTCACCCGCTTTGAACACAGTGAAACAGGGACTTGTATGCTTTTGTTATCTGATACTCACCATGGTGACACCCCTAAATTTCTTCACATTTACAAGAGATGGGTCAACTCTATTTACACCATCAAAGGTCTCTACGGTTTTATCTTGAAATAGTAAATCACATATAAATGACATATACTTGCGTGTTTAAACTTTGCAATGTGTTTGTTGTTGGCAGGTGATGGAATCGGGTCATTTATCATCAAGAGTAATGGTCCGGAAATTGTGAGAACAACAGCTGCTAAATATTCCATTGCACTTCAGTATCTAGTTTTGGAAGAGATGTACGAAAATGAAGAACAAAGAAAAATTACTTGATAAATTCTTGACCAGGGTTTGTTATGGTTTTAGATAATAGCATCTCTTGCCAAATTTCGGTGCAATTTAATGTGTTAGTTGCACCCATCGAGGGCGTGTCAGTTAAGGCATTCTTTTAATTCGGACGACTGTACGTTAGAATCATCGCTTCACTGCATATGTGCTATGTAGTTTTGAATTCTCCATCACGGTCTAATCCAGATGTCAACTTGATTTAGTCCAAACAGTATTTATATTTTGGTCCCAAATATGCTTAGAAGGCCTAAAACTAAGCCCCAAATAGGCGCAAAAGGAGTGCAAGTGTGCAACTACTCCTTCCGAAATGTCCATACCCAGAGATGTTTTCACCCCTCGATCCTGGGTTGGAATCGTCTTCATTGAGCTTCGGGTTAGGGCTGTTCAAATAGTTCGTGCTTCGAATCTCCATCGGAAAAAGCTTGAAAAAGGTTTGCTTGAAATTGGCTAGGTTTGTAAACAAGCCAAGCTTGAGCCGAGGCTGGCTTGCTTGTTTGGCTTGCTCTAACTAACGACAACTTCTAATATTTTGTAGCCAAGTAAAAGACATTATCTTTTACGTCTTGAATCTCCAATATTTGATCAGATTCACACTAGTATCTTTTCTTTCTTCTAGTTTCTAAAAATATAACCGAGCCAAACTGAGTTGAGCATATTTGTTTTTCTTTACTGAGCGAAAACTGATCCAAGCTTGAACCTAAGTTTCAACTCGATTTAAAATATAAGCCAATCCGAGCCAGTTAGGTTAAAATTTAAGCCAAGCTTGTGCTGGCTCGGCTCGTGAACAACCCTACTTCGGGCAATGTATACCTACGCTTTCAAAACAACCTAACACCACCTCACAAGGGAGGTCAGCAGCCAAGAATTAGATTTCATGAAAACTTTTATTGAAATGTTAGGTGAATAGGAGTCACTAGAGAGTTGAATACGAAAATAACACATAAAAAACGAGTGTAGGACTTTCACAATAAGAGTGCATCAATATCTTTGCCTACATATTCCCTTGTGCTTTTATAGGACTATATACAAGTTCCTTGTGCAAATGGTTCTGAAACCCTGAAATGATGACGAGCTTTAGCATCATAGAGGCGTCAAAGGGCTTTGCTCGTGTGACAAGTCTAACGACTTTCCTTCATTAAACAAATCTCGCGAGCTAGGAAAGGGTCCTTCATCCGAAATGAACCTCAAGATTTCCACTCAATGCATTCTTGTGCTTGATTGTCGCGTTTTCAAGTAACTTATTTGAAATATGTTTGACAACAATTAGCTAGCTTTCGAGGTTTTTCATCCCAATCCACTTATTTTCTATTTGTTACAAGCAATTTCTTAAATAATAAATAACTTTAATATTATTACAAACTCACACCATACTACTATAGTTTTCTTTAACAACTTTATAACTTTTATTAGCTTGAGACACTAAATCTCACACATAAAAGAATAATTCATTTTAAAAAAAAGACACATTTAATGTCATAGGTTGGGAATATGTAAATTTTTTTAGGTTTTTAGTATGGTGTGTGTATATATATATTATAGGTGAATTATACATAGAATTCCCACTATAAAGAAACTCAAAAATCCCATATGTGTGAATCGGATGGTTCCATGTCAAACATGCATCATATGAAGGAAAGGGTAGAATCGGTAATTTTATGGTGGACATGTAGAAGAGTTGTAATAGTTGTGTTCAACTCATTTGCTCAGTTTTTTGAGGTTACAATTGGCAGCTAGGGTGTTCAAAACTATTCGTATCCGAAATTTCGATTTGAAATATCCGATATCCGAATTCGAAATATTTGAAATTTTGGATATCCGAATTTTCGGATTGGATTCGGATTTGGATAGTGATTTTAAAAAATTTCGGATATCCGAAATATTCGAAAATTTAATTTTTTACTTTTTTCGGGTATCCGAATATCCAAAAATATCCGAAGTATCCGAAAATATCCGAAAAATAGCTGAAATGTCCGAAAAATATCCGAAATATATAAAAAAAATACCCGAACTATCCGAAAAATATCCGAAAACTTATATTATATCCGAAACTATCCGAAATATCCGGTTCTGAATATCAAAAAGTAATAAAAAATAAAAATTAAATAAAAAATCGGATATCCGATTCACTATCCGATTTCGGATACGGATTCGGATAGTAAAATTTGGTATCCGAAAATTTCGGATATCCAAATTTTCAAATATCCAATTTTAAACACCCCTATTGGCAGCTGTAGAGAGTTACTACACCCATCAAATTCCATTTAATGTAATGTACTAGTAGGCATCTTTTTTCTCCCATTTTAAGGTTATATTTTACCAGAGTAAAAGGTTATATTTTACCAGAATAAAGAAAACTTTAGACCTTTTCATTATTATTGCCTTTATAAACAACATATCTCTTCCTCATTGAACTCACAAACACAAACAAAGTTGTCTTAAATGAGAGTTAAGAACAACAAAAGAATCCTTGCATTAAACATGCTAGCTCTGAACATCCACCCCCTTATGTTGATGTAGGCGGAGAATCATCTTTAACGGATCCCCCACAACTCTTGTCCCACACAATATTTCACCTGCGTTTTGTATTCAATAAAGATCCCGGTCCCTTTTTTCGCCTGCGTCCGTATTCAATGAAGATCCAGTCCTTATTTCGACTAAGTTTTCAAGTAAATCGTTAAATGTTGCATGCTTTATTTTTTCTTGTTTTTGTGAGGCATGTTTTTCATTTTTAAAGTGTTTTTGTTGGCATATTTTTTGTCAGCGGGTTTTGGTAAATAATGTTAAGATTCGGTTGAGTTATTATTTTCCTTTTTTTTAAAGATAATATGTGTCCATGTTACATTTTTTTCATGAATATATTTTTGTGTTTTAAGTATATGGTTTCCATTTGTTTTAACTGCTTTTATATCCTTTTTATGTATCTTAACATCTTTTTTTGTTAAGATTTCCTTGCAAAACATGTGTTAAAATATATTAGGGTTGAGTGAAAATGAGTTTTTTTTTGGGTCACTATTTTTAGTGACTTTTTTGGTAAAAAAGTTAAGATTTGGTGAAGGTTATTTTTCTCAGATGGTATGTGTTTCCATGTTACATTTTTTCCATGAGTACTTTTTTTTTTCTAAGTATATGTGTTTTCCATTTTTTTATTAATGGTTTTATACGTGTTTTATGACATTTGAATGTTATTTCACTAGTAGACGAATATTCGGATACAGAAACTCAAAACGTAGATGCTTCTGTTGATTTTCTGTCTGCATATTAATATATTAGCTTTCGTTTTTTAGATTATATGAATTTTCCAAATTTTTAACTTTTTCATTTTTTTTGTTTTTAAATTATTGCAGGCTTCAAGAGGTTATGTCGTTTTTTTGCACCTTTTTAATGGTGTTTCTTTTTCATTATTTTATGCATTTGTTTATATAGGGGATTCAGATTTGGAACCAGACCCTTCGAACTTGGATGACTCCGGTGTTCAGAATTGTAGTTTTACAGAGCTGCTATCACAAGGTTAATTTTTCCAGAAACGTTTTCCTTTTGTTAAAAGTGTTGAAAAAAGAAAGTTTTGAATGGACGTAACACACATGAGACACCCAATTATCA
This sequence comes from Scalesia atractyloides, assembly GCA_947069175.1. Lineage (NCBI taxonomy): Eukaryota > Viridiplantae > Streptophyta > Magnoliopsida > Asterales > Asteraceae > Scalesia > Scalesia atractyloides. The sequence goes on along the minus strand of CAMTDV010000116.1, from coordinate 17,726,215 downwards.
GTTAGGTTTTGTGGATCCACTGATACAGAAGTCACTGACGCTTTATTGAATATAGTTTCTTTTTATTATAGTATAACTTAATGTTTAGTAATGAATGCCCCGGTGTCTATAGTTGTTCTGCTTCATGCAAGATTTTTTGGCAACACACGTGTTCTTTAAGTTACAAACAACACGCATAGGAAGTTGTTTCACTTAATGTACGAAGTCAATATATGTTTAATATGTAGCCTTTCTTTATCATAATGTTATATTTATTATGCCGTAGTGATTTTTCTGTAAATACACACAAACGTCACACAACAAAAATGTATCAGGTTACAATTTATTTTTTTATTTTCCTTTTTTTGCATCAGATTCATATTTATAGAAAAACTCACCCTTCATGTAATGTTTTTTGATTGCAAAAAAGTGTATACGTATGTAAAAATAAAGATTTCTATAGTATTTTTTTTGTTCAACCTTCATGCAACGTAACATTTGTTTTGCTTGCAAAAGAAATGTATACCTATGTAAAAATTAGAGACTGCTTAATATATTTTTTGTTCTTGTAGGCCTACAGGCTTTGAGGAATTTTATGTTTATCACACCCCAAATGGAACAAAAATGTCATTTCCGAATGTGCCTATTGGTTTGAAGCCCATTGTTGGTTTGGTATTTGAAAAACTCGACGATGTTTTCAGTATGTACTCGAAATATGCTGAGAATTGTGGGGTTTCTATTCGGAAGGGGCAAAGCAAGAGATGAAAGGGGTCGTTATGCACAAGTACATAACGTGTAAAAATTATTCCAAACCGCAGTTTTATCGTAAAATCGATACTCTAGATGAAGAAACTCTGAAGATCAGGCAAAGCAATATCACAATCACAGATTGCAAGGCTAGTATAAAGGTTAATTTTTTCAGGGTAGTTTTTTGTGCACTATGGTGGGATTTTACGAGCATCACAATCACCCGGTTGTTGAGCGTTTTAATCATGATGTAACTAAGATTTCTAGAAAACTACCTTTTTCATCCAAACAGTTTATCCACAACATGAGTTTGAACAGAATTGTTCCAATTGTTTCTCACAGAGTCTTAGTATCTTTGATGGGTGGAGACCACAACGTACGTGGCACCTCAACTAATTTTAAAAACTTTAGTCAGTCTATTAGGATTTTTATTTGTGATCTAGACTTATTGATCAGTGGAGAGATAGATCTAAGAGCTTACCAGAGTTTTACTATGATTTTCTTTTGAAGAAAGGGCAACTGAGGTCAATTTTCTGGGTGGACGAAATTTCTAAGATAAATTATGAGGTCTTTGGTGATGTTCTAGCTTTCGATGTACCACACTAACAAGTAAGTTTTCACATCGGCATTTCTCTTTTTTATTTTTGCATTTATTTTTATTGTGTATGACACTATGTTTCTATGTAGCTGTTTTAGTAACATTTATTTTTTTCTTTGTTTTTGTTATCTCTTCCCTAGGTACAACATAATATTTATCCCTTTTACCGGGGTCGACAATCACAAACAATGTTTAACTTTCGGTGGGGGGTTGTTCTTCAACAAAACAATCAAGTCTTACAAGTGGGTACTTAAATCATTTCTGAAGGCACACACGAAACAACCAAAGTTAGTATTGACTTACTAGGACCCTTCAATAAAACATGCAATCTCACAGAGTCTCGCCACCGTTTGTGCATGTGGTACATTATGAAGAAGCTTCCGACTAAGTTTTTTTAATGTTACAGGAAATGATTTGAGATATATATATATATATATATATATATATATATATATATATATATATATATATATATATATTATTAGCAAATGTGTTACTATTATATAATATATTGCTACAGTTACAAAATTCCGAGCTGAGGGCAAAACTCCGAACTGTTACTGTTATATAATTTGGGTTGTAGCACCATGATTGGTTGAATGATATGTGTGAGGATGTTTTGAGACCGTTGATACTTGAGTTTCATAGTTGATAACTTGATTGTAATAGTTAGTAAAACTAGAAGGGCTAAAAGTGTAATTATGGGTTCTTGTACCTGTAGTCGGATTGTATATATATATATATATATGTGTGTGTGTGTGTGTGTGTGTGTGTGTGTGATCAATGGAAAACCCTAGTTGTAGCACCTCGTAAGTTTGTGTCCAATAATATATTGACACGTGTCCATACTCTCGATTGTATTGGACGAGAGGGAATATTTTTGAAAAGATGAATGTGGAGGGACTAAATGTGTCAACATGCTAAAATTATGCCTTTGAGTGACCCTTTATAGTGTCCATACTCTCAAAATGAGATACTTGTTGGACGAGAGGGACCATTTGTGAATTTAAATATAGGATAACATTACAAGGTCTAATGATACTTCCTCTGATGGACTTCAGCAGAGCTTAGCTTGGCAGACCTTGAACATTTAAACTCTACTGAAGCACTGATAATAACCACTGCTGGACTAACCGCTACTATACGTTAAACATTACAAGGTCTGATGATACATCCTCTATAGACTTCAACAGAGCTTTATCTTCAACATAACTTAGATATAGCAGACCTTGGACTTTTAGACTCTGCTGATAGAAAACACTTATAATAACCACTGATTAGCCAACCATTGCTGAGCTAACCACTGCTGATAGAAAGCACCAATGATAACCACTCTGATGAACCTTTGTAGAGCTTTGTATTCAACAAAGCTTAGCAGACCTTGGACATTTAAACTCTGTAGAAAACACTGCTATTAAGCTAAACACTGCTAATAGAAAACACCGACGATAACCATCCTCTATTGATCTTCAACAGAGCTTGTTGTAGCAGAACTTTGTCTTCAGCAGAGCTTTGCTTTCAGCAGAGCTTTGCCCTTAGTAGAGCTTTGTCTTCACTAGAGCTTGTCTTCAACAGAGCTTAGTGGTAGAAAATGTTGCATTATTATTAGATCAGAGGTTCTGATGTATTTTGGCTTGTTGCCCACACAAAGCTGTCAGAAATCATTAACACAAAACCAGGGGCTTCAAAACTGCTATGTCACGTCCTAGGACACTTGTTCTTTTCTTCTAACATCTGATAACACTTGGAACCACCCCCTTCAATCTCCAACACTATAAATAGATGTGTTTGCAACACTTTAAACTTGCACATTCTTAAAAATAACCCTCTTATTACTTCTGGAGGTTCCTAGTTCTTTAAAATCTTCTGATTCAAGTTCATTTTCATCTAAGAGTCACTTGTAACTGCTCCTTTCAGTTACGTTTCGTTTATTAGGCTTTTAAAGCCAAAAGTCAAACAATTTTGATAATTGCTTTGACTTTCGGGTTAGACCCGACTAATATTAGTTTGCTACTGATTTAAGGTTGCATTGTGATCGTAATTTAATGTGTCACAACCCTCTAAGGTTATAATTCGTGATCATAATCATATCCTGAGTTTTTGTACACGTATCAAGATTATGCCATACTTTCACCATAATAACCTTTTTGCAAGAAATAAGGTTTTAATCAATAAGGAACTTACAAATGACTTATGTACTAATATGTTAATGTAATTAACATATTTTGATGTTATTAAACTAATCATAAATGGAGTTTTCATATAAGATCGTAAACTATGTCACTTAATAGACTAAAATGCCCTCGTGGCACATATTTTGATTTTAAAACCTTAATGATCATATAAGTTGATAGACTACTTGTTACAACTTATTTAAAGTAAAATGGCATATAGAACTTGTTTATAACTCACCTGATTACCCTTTAGCGCTTATATGTTTACGGTTAAACTTATGCAACTAATTTACGTAAGTTTACCAGAACGGTCAAATCTTATCATTTTTACCTAAAATTCCAGAATGTATATTGCTTACCCATATTATACAAGTCCTAGTACTTGTTGGGTTTAAACTACATTCCATTTCGATAATCGCTTAATCAAGCGTATCGTACCATTTTCATTAATTTAAGTTAACTGGTCCAAGTCTATGACTTAAAAAGGACCCGTTGACAATCTAATTGGTTATTTAAATCATTCATTCCAGACTAGGGACTTCCGGTAAATTGCAACCTTGTTAGTTGTTTTGTTTGAATAGCTGTGCTTCTATTATCTTTGGATTTTAAATATTAAGCAAGGTAAATACTCTTAACCTATTTTCCTGTAACATCCTGTAAAATCGTGTCCAATAGTATAGTGACACGTGTTGTATTTTAAATAAAGTCTATTAAAGACCAATAAGGACTAAAAGCGTCAACATGCTCAAACTGAGCCTCTGAGTGACGGTCCGATGTCAACATACATAAATAACAGCCTCTGAGTGACCGATATGTCAACATGCTTAAATCATTAGCCTCTGAGTGACTGATATGACAACATGCTTGAATATTTGGCCTCTGAGTGACTGATATGTCAACATGCCCAGCCTCTGAGTGACATCGGAATCAACATGCTTATAATAAGCCTTTGAGTGATCCTTTGTGAAGTCCTAACTCTCATACGTGCCATTTGTTGGACGAGAGGGTTCAATTTTGTAAATATGTGAAAGTTGGATGATGAAGGGATTAAAAGTGTCAACATGTAAATTTATACCTCTGAGTGACCTTTTAACGAACCGAGAGCTCGACAATGTCTGGGCATAATCCCGGTATGCCAAGTATTGGCTACGAAGGGCTAAAAGTGCCAAAAAGGTGTTTAAAAAGGTTTCTTAGAAGCTTTAATAAGTTAAGGGGTTAAAAGTGTCAAACTTTGAAAGTGGCCAGGTGGAGGTCGCGGGCCGCGAGAGACCAGGCCTGGGTCTCTCGCAGGACGCGAGAAGCCCTCTGCTGCAGAAAATTTGTTTGGTCTCCAAGCAAAACTCCAAAACCATTAATTCGAAACCATGACTTCTCTAAACTGCTATGCTACGTTTTGGGACACTTGTAAGCTTCTTCTTACACCCCTAAGCACCTGGCTTCACCTCCTTTGAGTTCTCCAACTATAAATAGGTGATCAAGTTCACCATTTGAACTTGCACCTTTCTAAATCATAACTCTTCTCCCTCCCCTGGAAGTTCCTAGCTGAAAGGAGCATCCAACTTAGTTCTCTTGCATTGTAGGAACCTCTTTTAAGTGTTCCTTGCTCTTGCATTTTTGTTTATAGGCTTTTATAGCCAAAAGTCAAGCGTTTTTGTAAAACGCTTTGACTTTCGGTTAAGACCATTATGGACAAGCCATTATTTGAAATGGACATGGCTAAGTGATCATAATAAGGTAGGTGTTAGTCCCTATAAAGGGCACCTCCCGAAGATTACGTTTGCTAGACCAATTGACGGGTCAAAGTTATAATATTAAAAAGTCAAACAGGCTATTTTTCGGAAAAAACATAAATTCATCTTATATATGTTATGAAACCTTTTTTGACACTTAAACAAGTTGGTAATAATTTTTAGAACATGTAAGAACATGTTCGGCTCGTCAATTTCAATTCTTGGGTCGGTTCGCAACCGAAAGTCGTGAAGTTTGACTTCTGCTTTGACTTTCGATTCTGACCCGATTTAGATTAGTTATCTACTGATCTAAAGTTGCATTATGATCATAATATAATGTAGCATAACCCTCTAAGGTTATATTACATGATCATAATCAGAATCCAAGTTTATGCGCAAGTTCCATAATTATGCCATCTTTGACCAAAATGCCCTTTTTACATAAATTAAGGTTTTAATGATAATAAACTTGAAAATGAGTTTCCTAATGATGTAATATTATAAGTAGGATTATTTGGGATGTTAAACCAAGTTATAAAATGAGTTTTCAAGCAGGTCCTTAAACTATTTCGATAAATGACGATTTTAGCCCTTGTGACTTATAAATGGTTTTAATCAAATCTTTCCAAGGTAAATTATTTACTTACTGATATGTTATATTAAATAACATATCTAAAACATTTTAATCTGACCTTAATGTCAGTTTTCGTAAAAATCACATAAAGACGCCATTTTACGACATAAGCGCCGTTTAAGCGTATAGTATGGTTTTAAACCATATTAATGGACCAAGACTTGTTACCTACTGATTTTTAAATCTTATTTTAAACATACTTACAGTAGGTACATGTTATAAACTCAGAATCCAAATAATTTATAAACTATGTGTAAAATGACCAAAATGCCCCTTTAGTGCATAGTTTGGTCATAAAAGATAATTTACACATATAATTGACATCCTACTGATATTATATCGTAAATAAAATATTTTTTCTAGAATACTTATGATGGTAGACTTAAAATATATTCAAGTTTCTTTTATACGGTATGAAATTACCAAAAATGCCCTTATGAGGCATAGTTTCGTTTTAAAACCATAACGAGCATATAAGTTAATATCCTACTGATATCTTAACTTATTTCAAATATAATGGCATATAGAACTTGTCCATGACTTCTCCGGTTACCCATATCGCTAATATACGCACAGTTACATACGTGTAACTATTTTACGGAAATTAACCGAAACGGGTTTAACCTTGTCATTTAAGTCTCAAAATCCAGAATGTTAATAGTTTACCCATATTAAACAAGTCAAGGTACTTGTTGGGATTAAAATACATTCTATCCAATCATCGCTTAATCTAGCGTCATACATTTTGATCAAGTACGCTAGTCAGTCTAAGTCTATGACTTAAATAAGACCGTTAGTATTTAATTGGTTAGTTTATGCCATAATCCAGACTAGAGACTTGCCGGTAAATGTTATCTGCACTTAGTCCTTTTTGTGTACGACTGAGTTATTAAAAATTTAACAAGACTAGCTCAGGTAAATACTCTCGACTTATTTCCCCTATACGGGCTTGGGTTACGGTAAATTATTACCGCTTGGTCGGATGGGATTAATCGAACGCCGGTTCAGGATAGAAATCTGCATATTCTGTCTTAATCAGTTTTGTTTGATAATTTAAACATAGGGGGTTAACTACCGTGTCCTGGATATCCTCGGCTCATTACAATCGAAATGGCCACGACCTTAGTGTGGGTATAGGCATACACCCGATAGACGCTCAATTATGCATTCCTACAAGGTTGGGAGGAATTGACTCCTTCGTGAGTCCAAAGTGGTGTGTACGTTAATTGTGTCTCAGTTTTTTTGCCAAGCCCCGTATGTATGACAAACATGTAAATCTATTAACAAGGTTGGACGGTCAATTAACCGAAGTTATAAAAAGATTTTTGTGCTGATACGCACTTAAAACATTTTCGAAATGTTTTCAAAATGAGTCAGTTGGTGTATTTATCAGCAAAAGCTGACGTATTTTCGAAAGACTAATATGCAGGTACAATACGAAAATAGGCCGGAAGTGCTCGGTAGTGATAGAGGATCTTGCATATCCTAAATCTACCCAAAGTCTATTTTATATTCTTTCCATGTACAATTTATGATCCGCCTGTGGATCTTCTATTACAAGCTTGTATATTATTTTGTATTTTCGAACATTCGGTTTGTAATATTAATTTTACTCCAAGACTTCCGCTGTGCCGTGTTTAATTGACAATGATGTTATCAACTGATGTCACGATACTCCCTACCCGGGCCCACCGGTGTATGGATTTCGGGGTTGGAAGTCCGGGGTGTGACATGGTTGGTATCAGAGCCAACGTTTGAGAGAATTAAACACTATCCTTCTTGTGTTTGATCTCAAACTTACACGAGCACATTCCTTAGACTTCTGAGTCTAGGCATTAACCTAGGATTACTCATTTCATTATTAAGTTATTAGTATGTTTTTGAATTGATTTTTAAACAGGAAAAATGCCGCCACGTGTACGAGGACAAAGTGGAGGAGGAAAAGGTCCAATGAGGGGAGGACCATCGGGGCGTATTCCTCCTCAACCTCATAATACAGATGCATACCAAGAATCAGGAGATTCGTCTCCTTGGCAACCAGCGAGACGTTCTGTCTCTAATAGACACTCGCCCTCACATTCACAAAATTCTTACCACTCCTATCATTCACATCATTCTCACCGTTCCCATTCTCATCACTCCTACCATGAGGAATTTAACCCCAACCATTATCTTAACACGCCTCCAGCCGATCAAAATCAGTTGGACCAACCACACCCTATGGACGAGGACTCCTACACGGAGATGCCACCGTCGGGATCAAATATGCATCCCATTGAATTTTCGAGCGATTCAAACTCCTATGCCGGATCGCCTTACCAAGGTCCTAATGAGTGGGACCAATACTGGAACCAATTCACCTTCACCCACACTCCTTCTCACCACTCTCAACCACCCCAGGTTCAAAAAGATGTCTACATGGAACCCGTGGACCAACCTCAACGACCACCTGAACCACCAAGAAGGAAGCGTGGAGCACGAATGTCGCTACGTGCCGGACAAAGGTCGGGATTGTTGCCACGTTTGCCCAATTCTTACCTTACAATTCAAGAGGACCCACAAATGGGTGGACCCTCTAATGTTCCACCTATAGTGGAACCAACACCAGCACCTGCTGTTTAACCACCACTATCGGGTTATACTAACCCAATCCCCACATATCCAGACACGTCTGGATATGATTCTTTTAACCCGTCTAGCCGGTAGACTATCAAGCTGGTCGCAAGACCCATATATGCTGGCGGTTATGCACAACGCCCTTTACCCGTCTCCTTTCCCACCTACCTATCCACCAACTGGATATCCAACTTATGGGTACCAGTATCCGGTTATGCCACAACCTCAACCACAACCTCCGCCATCACTTGAGGCCATTAATGGGGCCTTAGAAAGGATGAAAGAAATGCAGCAACAGGCGGAGAAAACGGAGAAGGAGACAAATAAGTTCTTCAAGAAACTCTCCAAGTTGGTCAAGGGAAAGAAGGACGAGTGAAGTCTCTTTTAATTATTGTAAATCATCCTCTTTAAAACGAGCGTCTCGATTTTACTCGAAATTTATGCTCTGCTATATAATTCCAAAAGTCCTTAATAGATTGAGTATGCCAAGTGGTGCAGACCACACATTGACCAAGAAATGATAGTTAAGTACGAAGGGGTCTTCTATCAGGATAGTTAAGGGAAGTTATCCTTCTATCCAGGAGTAAGGGACTAGGTCCAAACCTCCAAGGTCGTTAAGGTCGAAGGTGACCGGGACTATTAATCAATTATTAAGGTACTCTTATGTAACATTAAGAAATGTTCATACTCTTGGTAGTGTGGCTTAAGGAACCACACTAGCCGTCAGGCCAATGTGCCAAGCTGATATGCCATATACATCTGATATGATATAGGCCAATGTGCCCAATTAATTGTCCAACGGGACAGGCAGATATACCATGTACATCTGATATGATGTAGGCCAATGTGCCCAATTAATTGTCCAACAGGACAGGCTGATATGCCATGTACATCTGATATGATGTAGGCCAATGTGCCCAATTAATTGTCCAACGGGACAGGCAGATATGCCATGTACATCTGATATGATGTAGGCCAATGTGCCCAATTAATTGTCCAACGGGATAGGCTGATATGCCATATACATCTGATATGATGTAGGCCAATGTGCCCAATTAATTGTCCAATGGGACAGGCTGATATGCCATGTACACCTGATATGATGTCGGCCAATGTACCCAATTAATTGTTTAACGGGACAAGCTGATATGCCATGTACATCTGATATGATGTAGGCTAATGTGCCCAATTAATTGTCCAATGCGACAGGCTGACATGCCATATGTATTATGTCTGAAGTGACAGGCTGATATGCCATATATATATTATGACCAATATGACTGTCCAATGTGCCTAATTATTATGTCCATTAGGGACAAGCCTACGAGCTATATAATTATCAATAATGACAATGACAGTTGTGACATTGCGATCCACTGTCCAATGATATATGGACTACGTCCAAATTATAATTTGCCTATTATGGTCCTATTAAGACCTAGGCCAAATATAGATACATTAAGCCTAAGAGTTGTGATGTTATTCACACTAGTATAAGCAATGGACTGTTATATCCAATTTTAAAAGCCGATATGGTTGATGCGCCATGGCTAAATGAAGTTTTATTGGTATATAGAAACCAAGACTTAAAGATGGCTAACTCAAACGAAGCACAAAGTAGCCACAGGAATGTTGAACCCAACAATGCTGAAAATAAAAATATTAATGATAATGATTTCCAAGCTCGCATTGATGCGGCTGTGGAAAGGGCCATGAGTAAGGCCATAGAAAAGCAAGAGAGCCGAGTGCCATGTGATATCCCGGGTTTTTCAGATAACTTACACGTGACACTTGTCGAATAAGATGTGTGCTAAGTATTAAACGTGCATGGATTAAAGACGTGTTGTGTGTTGTATGATTGTCTTAGTGATTGAATAATTAGATTTGATATGTGCACAAACTGAACCGAACCGCGACACGTTCCAACCTTGGTTCATTGCGACTCTAGGAGTAACAAGTTTAAACTCTAGTTCAAGTCAAGCCCTCGGCCAAGATCAAATCCAACACACATCGAAAACCTAAACCCTAAACCAAACATGTCTCGGCCACAAACACTAACCAAACCGAAACCAATAACATGCAACTTTAGTCTTCGGCCATAAGAGAACAAGAATCAAAGATCAAACCTAAACTCTAATACTCTAATCTTTGGCCGCAAGACCCAAACCCAAACCGAGAACAAGTCCAAACAAGTTTCGGCCAAGGCCAAACCCAAACCGAAACCACCCAAGTCCCATGCGGCCGTATACTAAACCAAACCGCAACCCTACCTCCTTTGCGCTTATATATATACCATCTCTTGCATGACTTCTTTCACAACTCCAACAACCCTAGAAGGAAAACTGCCGTCGGCAGCTGATTCTCAGATTTGGCGATCGCAAAACAGCCTCCATCCCAATCGGATCAGCCTTGTTCAGTCCATTCAACCGCAAACAGCTTCCTCATGCTCCATTGATCGCGGACAGCCTGGTTCACTTCAGTCTGGATCACTTTCTCGGTCGCTAACAGCCCCTGTTCACCTTCATTCAGTCACGAGACCAGCCTTGGTTTACCTCTATTCGATCAACCAAAACAGCCTACTTTATTATCATTCTTTCGGTTGCAGTTTGCTGAAACAGCCGGACACCTCTTGTCCGAGACCCGGCTTGTTTACCTAGTTATTCAAGGTTAGATTTATCCTTGATTACGAGATCATGTTCGGTTAAATATATGTTCGAATGATATTGATTAGTTTGTGTCGGGTCTTATGAGTTGGATAAGTAATAGGCTGTTTTGATCATGTGCTTGTGAATAATTGTTTGCGGAAATCCTAAGTGCTTGAATGAATTGATTGTATTCTCTTCGGACTATATGTGCTTACAAGTAGCCTGCTGAATTGACTGTATATATATACGCATGATTGTGTTCGGATATTAGATGTACTAGATGTAATCGGCTGAATTAATCAATGTTGATATGCATGTATACTTGTTTGCGGATCTCATGAGGTTTCAAGTGTGTTTTGTTATAATAACTAGAAGTTATTGAGTAGATTTGCATGGATAGGTTATTAGTCTCAATCTATGAGTAGAAATCGGATTATAATCACCTAGGTTAACCGTATGAACGAGTTGTGCGAATAAATTGTAACAATAATGCTGAAACAGTTTGCTGAGTGAAAGTTTCAGCCGACTTTATCAGGCTGTAACTTGGTCGTTAGTTGTCGAAAAACGGATTTTCTGAGGTCTAGAACGTAGAGATTTGAATAAGGAATCTAATGGTACTGGATTCATAATTTTCTGAAATCGTTTGATATTTTTAAAGGGCTAAATAAGTTCAGTAGGTAAAGCTGTTAAAATTCTGGAATTTTGTTGGTTGTTTATCAAGCTAGATTTTAAAATCAGTAGAGAGTCGAGTCGTGATTTTTGTACAGAAACTAGGTATAGAAATTTCCGGGCAACTCCAATTGGAATTTTGTAAATCGGACAATCAGTGATTTTTAAATAAATTCTTCCGTGGACTGCAGTCAGAAAGCGGTAAATCTGACTGCAGCTTAATGAATTAATATTTATGGCTAACTAGTAAAGATTTAGGACTTGGAAAAATTATATAAATTTCTATGGTACAAATGTCACCTACTGTAAAAATATGGGAATTTTTGGAATGTTAGAACTATTTTATAAAAATCCTAGAAAACAGCTGAATAATTGAGTGTTAAGCAGAAAGTTGATAACTTGTGATTGTATGTATAAAGTGTTGTATGGATTTGGAATATGTTCATGATAAGTTGCTTGATTACTAGGATCATATGAGAATACTTGCATGTATGTTTGAGTGTTAGATATGTTGTTTGTGTGTATCACTTTGTGAGTAAATTGCGTGTGGAATTTGTATTGGTGTGATTTCACACTGACGTGGAATTAATTGGTTTGTTAGGACGCAACTAGCGGTCCCATCTCTTATAACATCTTTGCTACACTAACCGAGCAAACAAAGGTGAGTTCACGGCCCCTAACTTTATACGGTTTTTAAACAACAGGGGGAGAAACATGTATACACTCTCAAACTCAAACTCTTTACGTTATACGAATGTAACGTCACATAACGATACGGTAACTAAGTTAATGTTAATGTAATGTTATGGTCACTATGCAGCTTTATCACTTAAGTCCTCGACAATCTCCTCGGATCGTTAGTATTTGGGTTAAGTAGCGGGGGAATTATAAGTAGTACTACTGGGTCTGACGAGCCCCATCCGAGCTAGTCGCGCTAGCCGACCGGGTATGGTCAACGGGTGTATAATTGGCCTAACATCGCCATGGTCATGTGATAGGCCTGGCAAAACGGAGGCACAAATGTCAGCTTCGATCGCGAACACTTAGTGACATGACTTTAGGCTAGCTACCTATATACATTAATATTGAACTTAATTACGGAACAACTTAATATTCCGGGTTTGGAATATTGGAACATCAACTTATTATCCCGGGTTGGGGATAATGGAAACAACAACTTAATATTCCGGTTTGGGAATATTGGAAGCAACAACTTATTATTCCGGGATTGGAATAATGGAACTGATTAGTTATCCCGGGTTGGGGATAACGGAGTAACAAACTATAACCGAACAAACGATTTTATGAAAACCTGTGAACTCACTCATCTTTAATGTTGACACTTGTTTCTTTACATGTTTCTCAGGACGCTAGGAGCTCTAGGTGCACGCACATGCATTGAACAAGACATCATTATCGAGTCTCATTTATTAATATTGTTTTGGGATTTTTCCTTTGTTTTGGCGTTTGTGTTGGCGCCCGCATCATTACTTATCATTGCTTCCGCTCAAACTTTAAAAACTGATACTTATGCTAAAGACTGGTAATCTAAAATTTATAACAAATGATTTTGGAAAACGTATTATCAAATCATATAGAGTCGTTCGACGTACTAGTGTCTTAGATTCTGGTTTGTTCACACGTCTCGCGGTAAAACTCCGTAAGTGGAAATTGAGGGTGTGACAGATTGGTATCAGAGCCACTAGCTATAGAGAACCAGGTTTGCATTAGAAGTAGACCTAAACTATAGCTGATATCACGACACTAGACTTAGTTTGGCACCGAATTATTATATCTTGTTATGAAATATGTTACAAACGTGTTTGGTAGGTTATACCTTCATGATAAGAAATGAAACCAACTCATAACTAACTACACGACCTAACAGGCAATGTCATCATCCTCATCGTCATCATCGTCCGACAAACTTACGCCACTAAGAGCACCAGGAAAGGCACCAATGGTGAAACCCATACCACCTTATGGCGTGGAGACACGCTCAGCAGCGAGGAAAAGGCTCGCTCTGGGGAGGAGTCGTCGTTGCGCCCAACTATTGCTGTACCGGTTGAACCGGTTAATCCTGTAGAAATAGGACTTGACATGCTTAGAATCCTGGTTCATACACAACAAAAACAGTTAGAAAGAATGCAGGAAACCATCTTAGCACAAGGATGGATGATCCGACACCTTACGGGAAAGACCGACTCGCTCGAGGAAGAGCATCGTACGAGCAAGATAGCTCGTAACACCATAGCTAGAGATCTGCGTGCGGAGCAGATAAGAGCTGACTGGCTTGAGGACAGAGTCCTGGAAAAACAGTTGGAACATTCAGGAACTGCAAAATCAAGCACTTGAACCAGCACCGGCCCCTCCAGTGCCGGTAGAGGAGGATCCAGAAGAGGATCCAGAGGAGGATCCTGAAGAGGATCCGGAGGAGGACCCAGCTGAGGAAGCTGGAAATGCCGCACAGGATGACGGCAACGACAGTGACTTAGGGATGGAGACGTAGACGACTGACACATCTCGTTTATATTATTGTTTTCCTTCAGTTTATTATTTTCCACTTGTATTTAAACTTGAGACTTTATAGTAAATTCGTATGTTTGATTTGCACTTTTGTAAGACGTTGAGATTTCAGTTAATCAAGTATTTCTTTTGACTATTTGACATATTGAGTTGACATAACTTAATAATTATTAAAGTACGAAGTAGGATAACTCTATTGGATATATAGACTTATCGGAGTGTATTTATGTTGTGTTTCGAAGATCTAAATGGCGACTGGAAGACGTGGAAACCTTAACTTGACGCCCGAAGAGCTAGCTGCCATGATCCAGGAGCATGTGAACGCAGCATTAGCGGGTGTGCAGAACCAGCCGGCAGGAGGGGGCTTTAACCCCTATAAGATGTTCCTTGACGCAAAGCCTAGCAAGTTCTCGGGGGCGGAAGGACCCATTGGACTGGTCCGCTGGATCGAGAAGTCGGAATCCGTTTTTGAAATGTGCAACTGCTTAGAGGCCAACAAAGTCAAATACGCCGCCTCAACACTGGAAGAGGGGGCACTGACATGGTGGAATGCCCAAGTCCAAACACGTGGACTGTTAGCTGCAAATGCAATGGCATGGACTGAGTTCAAGGCCCTGATTAAAGAGGAGTACTGTCCACGAGACAGAGTGCAACAGTTAGAGCAAGCTTTGTGGAACCACAAGATGGTGGGATCGGAAATTGAGGCTTACACTGCAAAACACCATGACTTGGTATTTCTGTGTCCTGATTTGGCAAACACGGTGGAGAAAAGACTCGAGTTCTATCTCGGGGGTCTGGTTCCGGAAATTCAGGGTATGGTGATGTCTAGTAACCCTGTAACAGAGCATCAAGCTATCCGATTGGCTCACAAACTCACCGACAAAGCGGTGGAACAGAAGAAACTGCCAGCACGGGGTACCACTGAAGTTGCCTCAGATAACAAAAGAAAGTTTGAAGACTCCACCATTCGACAGTCTTCGTCATCACACCCACATCAAGGGAACCAGAAACGGTTCAATCACTACCACAACCACCGGGGTCATCAAAATCGTTCCAACAACAACAGCAACTACAACAACAATTACAACAATAACAACCAGAATGCAGGCGGCTATGTAGGTCGAAAGCCGCAGTGCAATCGCTGCAATCTTCACCATAACGGCCCTTGTGCCGGAAATCGCTGCCAAAGATGTGGCAAGATGGGACATGCGGCAAGGGATTGTCGTGGGGAAATTATGTCCCGACAAAATCAGAATCAGCCCCAAGGTCAGCAGCAGGGTATAAACCGGGGATGCTATCAGTGTGGTAGCACCGCTCATTTCAGAAAAGACTGCCCACAGTTGCGCAACAACAACAATAATGGTGGAAACAACCACAATAACCACAACAATAATAACAACAACAACAATGGGAACGGTGGCACAGGAGGTGCCAAAGGTCGTGCATTTACATTGGGCCGCGGAGAGGCCAGAAATGACACGAACGTGGTCACCGGTAAGTTTCCCCTTAATGAACATTTTGCTTCTGTGCTTTTTGATACGGGTGCGGATAGGAGCTTTATATCTGAGTCTTTTAGGAAGAACCTAAAACTCACGCTTAAACCATTAGAGACCCCTTATGTGATAGAATTAGCCAATGGTAAATCTGTAAATGTGACCCAAATCGTATCCGGCTGTCAACTCAAACTCGCGGGCCACACTTTTACCATCGATCTGATGACAACTACCCTGGGTAGTTTTGAAGTGGTAGTCGGAATGGACTGGCTATCCGACGTCCGGGCTGAAGTTCTCTGCTTCGAAAAGTCTATCCGTATCCCACTCACGAACGGCGAAATCCTGACGGTACAAGGCGACAAGGCAAGCGCCGTCACCAACATTATCTCATTTATGCAAGCTCAGAAGTATCTTCGGAGAAAGAATTCTTTCGCTTTACTCGCGCTAATTACCGAACAGCCTAAGGACGAGAAACGTATAGAAGACATCCCTGTCGTCCGTGATTTTTCCGAGGTATTCCCAGAAGAACTACCTGGTCTTCCACCACATCGACAATTGGAGTTTGAAATCGAATTGGCAAGCAATGCAACTCCTATCGCCAAGGCTCCATACCGCCTAGCTCCAGCCGAGCTGCAGGAGCTGTCTACCCAACTTCAAGAGCTGCTAGAAAAAGGATTTATCCGACCAAGCGTTTCGCCATGGGGAGCTCCAGTCCTGTTTGTCAAGAAGAAGGACGGGACTTTCCGCATGTGCATCGACTATAGGGAACTCAACAAGGTTACAGTCAAGAACCGATACCCGTTACCTCGCATCGACGATCTATTCGACCAACTGCAAGGGTCAAGTTACTACTCTAAGATTGATTTACGGTCCGGTTATCATCAGCTACGCGTCAGGGAGGAGGATATCGCTAAGACAGCATTTCGCACTCGGTATGGCCATTACGAGTTCTTGGTCATGCCATTCGGTCTCACTAACGCACCTGCAGTGTTCATGGACCTCATGAACCGCGTGTGTAAACCATATCTCGACAAATTTGTCATTGTGTTCATCGATGACATACTCATCTACTCCAAAAGTAAAGAAGAGCATGCTGAGCATCTACGATTACTGCTAGGATTACTTCAACAGGAAAAGCTATACGCCAAGCTTTCGAAGTGTGATTTCTGGATCCGAGAAGTTCAGTTTCTCGGGCACGTCGTGAATGAAAAGGGTATCCACGTAGACCCTTCCAAGATTGAAGCCATCAAAAACTGGGAAGCACCTAAGACACCGACGGAAATCCGCCAATTTTTGGGATTGGCTGGTTACTACAGACGTTTCATCGAGGGGTTTTCAAAGATTGCACAACCGCTCACTACCCTCATCCAGAAAGGCATCAAGTATGCTTGGGGTGAAAAACAAGAAGCAGCATTTCAATTGCTGAAGCAGAAACTCTGCAGTGCACCCATTTTGTCCTTGCCGGAAGGGACAGATGACTTTGTAGTGTATTGTGATGCTTCCATTCAGGGATTGGGATGCGTACTCATGCAACGCGATAAGGTCATCGCGTATGCGTCGCGGCAGCTGAAAGTTCACGAGAAGAACTACACGACGCATGACCTAGAATTGGGAGCAGTAGTGTTTGCACTTAAGATTTGGAGACACTACCTTTATGGAACGAAGTGCACAATCTTCACTGACCACAAAAACCTCCAACACATCTTCGATCAGAAGGAGTTGAACATGCGACAACGTCGCTGGGTCGAACTCTTGAACGATTATGAGTGTGCCATTCGGTATCACCCGGGTAAAGCTAACGTGGTAGCTGATGCCCTCAGCAGGAAGGAACACTTGAAACCTCGTCGCGTACGAGCATTACAACTCACTATTCATTCGGGGCTACCCGAACAAATACGCGACGCCCAGTTAGAAGCAGTTAAGGAGGAAAACATCAAAGCCGAATCAGTGGGAAAAATGGAACGCGATTGGGAGGTAAAGCCCAATGGAGCCCGGTATTTCATGAATCGCATATGGGTACCTCTCTACGGGAACCTCAGAGAGCTAGTCATGGATGAAGCTCAAATCTCGATACTCTGTCCATCCGGGTTCGGATAAGATGTATCAGGACCTTAAAGTTGCGTATTGGTGGCCTAACATGAAAGCCGATATAGCCACCTACGTGAGTAAATGTTTGACTTGTGCAAAAGTCAAGGTGGAGTATCAAAAGCCATCGGGGCTACTCCAACAACCAGAAATCCCAGTGTGGAAGTGGGATCAGATCTCAATGGATTTCATCACTAAACTCCCGCGAACCTTGGGTGGTTGCGATACCATCTGGGTGATTGTGGATCGTTTAACTAAGTCCGCACACTTCCTAGCTATCAAAGAAACGGATAAGATGGAGAAGTTGACTCGCATCTACATTAAGGAAGTAGTTTCTCGGCACGGAGTGCCAACGTCTATCATATCAGATAGAGATGCTCGTTTCACGTCAAACTTCTGGCAGTCACTCCAGAAAGCGTTGGGAACACGCTTGGATATGAGCACAGCTTATCACCCTCAGACTGATGGTCAAAGCGAAAGGACCATACAAACCCTGGAAGACATGCTTAGGGCATGCGTAGTGGACTTCGGAAATAATTGGGAAATTCACCTGCCTCTAGTGGAATTCTAATATAACAACAGCTATCACACGAGTATTTCGGCAGCACCGTTTGAAGCGTTATACGGTCGCAAATGTAGATCACCGGTCTGCTGGGCAGAAGTCGGTGACAGTCAACTCACAGGCCCTGAGTTAATACTTGAGGCTACTGAAAAGATTGTACAAATCAGAAACCGCATGGCGGCGGCACGAGATCGACAGAAAAGCTACGCTGATCAACGACGCAAACCGCTCGAATTCCAAGAAGGCGATCGCGTTCTACTAAAGGTGTCACCCTGGAAGGGTGTAATCCGCTTCGGAAAACGGGGCAAACTTAACCCACGGTACGTAGGCCCGTTTGAAATCTTGAAACGAATTGGACCCGTAGCATACCAATTAGACCTCCCTGCCGAACTCAGTGGAGTTCACAACGTATTTCACGTGTCAAATCTGAAGAAGTGTCTATCAGATGAAACTTTAGTTATTCCATTGGATGAGATCCAAGTGGATGAACAACTACACTTCGTGGAAAAGCCTATCGAGATCATGGATCGTGAGATCAAGACTCGGAGGCACAGCAAGATTCCAATCGTTAAAGTTCGTTGGGACTCTAAACGTGGACCGGAGTTCACGTGGGAAAGAGAGGACCAAATGAAAAGCAAATACCCACACCTCTTTGCAACTGAGCAGCAAACTAACGATGCCAGTAACTAAATTTTCGGGACGAAAATTCTTTCAACAAGGGGATGATGTGACAACCTGGAAATTTTCTCATACTTTCGTGTACTATTGTTGACTAAATTCTTGTGCATGGCACTTGGAAATCCTTGTGTATGACACTTGGGAACTTCTTGTAACGTTGCGTACTATCATTAACAAACTAACTCTTTGTGCGTGGCACTCTGAACATGTACGTTACATGCTAAACCGCGTTTACTCAATTTTCGGGACGAAAATTCTTTCAACATGGGGATAATGTGATATCCGGGTTTTTCAGATAACTTACACGTGACACTTGTCGAATAAGATGTGTGCTAAGTATTAAACGTGCATGGATTAAAGACGTGTTGTGTGTTGTATGATTGTCTTAGTGATTGAATAATTAGATTTGATATGTGCACAAACTGAACCGAACCGCGACACGTTCCAACCTTGGTTCATTGCGACTCTAGGAGTAACAAGTTTAAACTCTAGTTCAAGTCAAGCCCTCGGCCAAGATCAAATCCAACACACATCGAAAACCTAAACCCTAAACCAAACATGTCTCGGCCACAAACACTAACCAAACCGAAACCAATAACATGCAACTTTAGTCTTCGGCCATAAGAGAACAAGAATCAAAGATCAAACCTAAACTCTAATACTCTAATATTTGGCCGCAAGACCCAAACCCAAACCGAGAACAAGTCCAAACAAGTTTCGGCCAAGGCCAAACCCAAACCGAAACCACCCAAGTCCCATGCGGCCGTATACTAAACCAAACCGCAACCCTACCTCCTTTGCGCTTATATATATACCATCTCTTGCATGACTTCTTTCACAACTCCAACAACCCTAGAAGGAAAACTGCCGTCGGCAGCTGATTCTCAGATTTGGCGATCGCAAAACAGCCTCCATCCCAATCGGATCAGCCTTGTTCAGTCCATTCAACCGCAAACAGCTTCCTCATGCTCCATTGATCGCGGACAGCCTGGTTCACTTCAGTCTGGATCACTTTCTCGGTCGCTAACAGCCCCTGTTCACCTTCATTCAGTCACGAGACCAGCCTTGGTTTACCTCTATTCGATCAACCAAAACAGCCTACTTTATTATCATTCTTTCGGTTGCAGTTTGCTGAAACAGCCGGACACCTCTTGTCCGAGACCCGGCTTGTTTACCTAGTTATTCAAGGTTAGATTTATCCTTGATTACGAGATCATGTTCGGTTAAATATATGTTCGAATGATATTGATTAGTTTGTGTCGGGTCTTATGAGTTGGATAAGTAATAGGCTGTTTTGATCATGTGCTTGTGAATAATTGTTTGCGGAAATCCTAAGTGCTTGAATGAATTGATTGTATTCTCTTCGGACTATATGTGCTTACAAGTAGCCTGCTGAATTGACTGTATATATATACGCATGATTGTGTTCGGATATTAGATGTACTAGATGTAATCGGCTGAATTAATCAATGTTGATATGCATGTATACTTGTTTGCGGATCTCATGAGGTTTCAAGTGTGTTTTGTTATAATAACTAGAAGTTATTGAGTAGATTTGCATGGATAGGTTATTAGTCTCAATCTATGAGTAGAAATCGGATTATAATCACCTAGGTTAACCGTATGAACGAGTTGTGCGAATAAATTGTAACAATAATGCTGAAACAGTTTGCTGAGTGAAAGTTTCAGCCGACTTTATCAGGCTGTAACTTGGTCGTTAGTTGTCGAAAAACGGATTTTCTGAGGTCTAGAACGTAGAGATTTGAATAAGGAATCTAATGGTACTGGATTCATAATTTTCTGAAATCGTTTGATATTTTTAAAGGGCTAAATAAGTTCAGTAGGTAAAGCTGTTAAAATTCTGGAATTTTGTTGGTTGTTTATCAAGCTAGATTTTAAAATCAGTAGAGAGTCGAGTCGTGATTTTTGTACAGAAACTAGGTATAGAAATTTCCGGGCAACTCCAATTGGAATTTTGTAAATCGGACAATCAGTGATTTTTAAATAAATTCTTCCGTGGACTGCAGTCAGAAAGCGGTAAATCTGACTGCAGCTTAATGAATTAATATTTATGGCTAACTAGTAAAGATTTAGGACTTGGAAAAATTATATAAATTTCTATGGTACAAATGTCACCTACTGTAAAAATATGGGAATTTTTGGAATGTTAGAACTATTTTATAAAAATCCTAGAAAACAGCTGAATAATTGAGTGTTAAGCAGAAAGTTGATAACTTGTGATTGTATGTATAAAGTGTTGTATGGATTTGGAATATGTTCATGATAAGTTGCTTGATTACTAGGATCATATGAGAATACTTGCATGCATGTTTGAGTGTTAGATATGTTGTTTGTGTGTATCACTTTGTGAGTAAATTGCGTGTGGAATTTGTATTGGTGTGATTTCACACTGACGTGGAATTAATTGGTTTGTTAGGACGCAACTAGCGGTCCCATCTCTTATAACATCTTTGCTACACTAACCGAGCAAACAAAGGTGAGTTCACGGCCCCTAACTTTATACGGTTTTTAAACAACAGGGGGAGAAACATGTATACACTCTCAAACTCAAACTCTTTACGTTATACGAATGTAACGTCACATAACGATACGGTAACTAAGTTAATGTTAATGTAATGTTATGGTCACTATGCAGCTTTATCACTTAAGTCCTCGACAATCTCCTCGGATCGTTAGTATTTGGGTTAAGTAGCGGGGGAATTATAAGTAGTACTACTGGGTCTGACGAGCCCCATCCGAGCTAGTCGCGCTAGCCGACCGGGTATGGTCAACGGGTGTATAATTGGCCTAACATCGCCATGGTCATGTGATAGGCCTGGCAAAACGGAGGCACAAATGTCAGCTTCGATCACGAACACTTAGTGACATGACTTTAGGCTAGCTACCTATATACATTAATATTGAACTTAATTACGGAACAACTTAATATTCCGGGTTTGGAATATTGGAACATCAACTTATTATCCCGGGTTGGGGATAATGGAAACAACAACTTAATATTCCGGTTTGGGAATATTGGAAGCAACAACTTATTATTCCGGGATTGGAATAATGGAACTGATTAGTTATCCCGGGTTGGGGATAACGGAGTAACAAACTATAACCGAACAAATGATTTTATGAAAACCTGTGAACTCACTCATCTTTAATGTTGACACTTGTTTCTTTACATGTTTCTCAGGACGCTAGGAGCTCTAGGTGCACGCACATGCATTGAACAAGACATCATTATCGAGTCTCATTTATTAATATTGTTTTGGGATTTTTCCTTTGTTTTGGCGTTTGTGTTGGCGCCCGCATCATTACTTATCATTGCTTCCGCTCAAACTTTAAAAACTGATACTTATGCTAAAGACTGGTAATCTAAAATTTACAACAAATGATTTTGGAAAACGTATTATCAAATCATATAGAGTCGTTCGACGTACTAGTGTCTTAGATTCTGGTTTGTTCACACGTCTCGCGGTAAAACTCCGTAAGTGGAAATTGAGGGTGTGACATGCCACTCGCTGTAGACCCTTATCTATTCCACCATCTTCAGGTTATAGGGAGAGCTCCGTTCACTCTTCAAATTCGAAGAGTGAACCAAAGAGAATAGATCTTACTGAAAAGTTTCGTTCTGTTAAGGATGGATGTACTTATAAGTATTTCGTCTCATGCAAGCCCCGAGACTTTAACAGGGAGAAAGGATCTGTAGAAGCCCTATAGTGGCTATACGAGATGGAGACAATTGTAGATATCAGCAACTGTGCTGATAAGGATGTGGTCAAGTACGTATCACAATCCTTCAAGGGCGATGCCCTAATATGGTGGAAAGCCATGATTCAATCAACAGGTAAGGTACACTTGTACAACTTGGGATGGTCCAAGTTTGTTGATTTGGTAAAGGAAACTTACTGCCCAACCCATGAGGTGGAGAAGCTAGAGATAGATTTCTTGTCTCTTATCAATGAAAAACCTAGACTGTCGGAAGTATGTTTCCTATTTCAATTCCCTATCTAGGTTAGTTTCCTATTTGATCACCCCTGAATCCAAACGCATTGCGCATTTCATAAATGGGTTGGCGCCCGAAATAAAGGGCATGGTAAAGGCTGCTCAGCCTACTACCTATAGGTCTGCTGTAGACCTATCTCTTTCCCTCACCCTAGATCTGGTAAGACAAAAGTCAATTAGGACTGAAACTGACGGAAAGAGGAAATGAGGGGATAATAACTCCCAAAGGTTTAAGAAGAAAGGAAATTTCAGGCTCAAGAAGAATCAGCACGTGTCCAATGACAAACCTGTGTGCAAGAACTGTAAATATAGACACTAGGGACAGTGTAGCATAAACCCACAAACCGAACCTTGTGGTATCTGCAAAAGAAGGGGGCATAAGACCCTAGATTGCAAGGATCTTAAGGATGAGGTTTGCTACAATTGCAACGAAAAAGGGCTTATAACATGTAATTGCCCCAAGAAACCCAAAAGTAACGATGCAAAGCCTGGAGAGGCCAAGAAAGGGAATGCCTGTGCCTTTCAAATAAATGCAAGGGAAGCTGTTAATGATTACAATGTCATAATAGGTACTTTCCCCATTAATGATATTTATGCTAGAGTTCTTTTTTATTTGGGTGCAGATCGATCTTTTGTAAATCATAAGTTTAGTCAACTATTAAACCTGCCCATAAGAACTCTAGATAAAACTTATGAGATAGAACTTGCTGATGGAACGATAGAATCCACATCTTCCATTCTTGATGGATGCTCTATATCCATTAAGAATCATTCCATCCCTATCTCTCTTCTGCCAATGAAATTGGCGGGGTTCGATTTGTCTTAGGCATGGATTGGTTATCTCATAACCAAGCCCACATTGCCTGCGATAAGAGGCTCATCGAAATTAAGACCCCATTTGGTGAAGTGATCACCATTCCCGGAGACTCACACTATGGACTGCCAGAAAAGGTGTCGTTATTTAAGGCATCCAAGTGTTTGAGAAAAGGATGTGTCATCTACATGGCACAAGTTACTATAAATGAACCAAAGCCAAACCTTGAAGATCAACCAGTTATCTCGGAATATCCCGATGTCTTCCCTGAAGAATAGCCAGGCCTACCTCCAGATAGGGAAGTAGAGTTCAGAATAGATATCATACCAGGATCAGCACCCGTAGCTAGAGCTCCATATAGGCTAGCACCTACAGAGATGGAGTTAAGGACGCAACTAGACAAATTCCTAGGGAAAGGCTTTATACAACCTAGTTCCTCGCCTTGGGGAGCTCCAATCCTCTTCGTTAAAAAGAAAGACGGATCAATGCCGATGTGCATCGACTATCGGGAGCTGAACAAGCTAACGATTAAGAATAGATATCCTCTACCCAGGATTGATGATTTATTCGACCAGCTTCAAGGGGCTAGTTACTTTTCTAAAATAGATTTGAGATCAGGATATCATCAACTGAAGGTTAGAAGTGAAGATGTTCCTAAGACAGCCTTCAGGACCCACTATGGTCATTTTTAAATTCTTAGTGATGCCTTTTGGGCTCACAAATGCACCAGCAGCGTTCATGGATCTCATGAATAGAGTCTGCAAACCGTATTTGGATAAGTTTGTCATTGTCTTCATAGACGACATACTTATCTATTCTCGTAATCAAGATGATCACGAGAAACATCTTCGGTGCATCCTAGAATTATTAAGGCAGGAGAAACTTTATGCAAAGTTCTCTAAATGCGAATTTTGGCTTAGAGAAGTCCAATTCCTTGGACATGTTGTAAGTGAGCGTGGTATCTAAGTGGATCCCACCAAAATTGAGGCCATAATGAATTGGAAAGTGCCCAAGACCCCAACGGAGGTTCGTAGTTTCTTAGGATTGGCTGGTTACTATAGGAGGTTCATTGAGAACTTTTCAAGAATAGCCACTCCTTTAACTTCCTTGACCTGTAAGAATATTAAGTATAATTGGGGTCCAAAGCAACAAGAATCTTTTGAGATTCTTAAACACAAGTTGAGCAACGCTCCTGTGTTATCTCTACCTAAGGGTATTGAGAATTTTGTTGTTTATTGTGATGCATCACACACCGGTATGGGTTGTGTACTAATGCAAAATGGCAAGGTAATTGCCTATGCATCACAACAATTAAAAGTGCATGAAAAGAATTACACCACCCACGATTTGGAATTGGGTGCCGTTGTATTTGCACTAAAATTGTGGAGACATTACTTGTATGACACAAAGTGTGTTATATACACAGACCATAAAAGTCTCCAACATATGTTCAATCAGAAGGAATTGAACATGCGACAATGCCGGTGGATGGAAATGCTTAACGATTATGATTGCGAGATTCGATACCATCCAGGCAAGGCAAATGTAGTTGCCGATGCCTTGAGTCGCAAGGAAAAGGCTAAACCTATTAGGATTAACACCAAGAGCATTGAGCTTAGAAATAGCTTGAGTGAGAAGCTACTAGATGTGCAAAAACAAGCCTTATTAGAGGCTAATATTCCTAATGAGGGATTAGGCGGAACTTTTGATCAGTTAACGCCTGGAAAGGATGGAATCCTAAGATTTAATGATAGAATTTGGGTTCCAATCTTCGGAGCACTTAGAGATCTAATCCTCCAAGAAGCGCATAGTTCAAGATACTCTATTCACCCTGGTGGAGACAAGATGTATCAAGACTTGAAGAAGAATTATTGGTGGATGGGTTTGAAGAAATCCATAGCCACTCATGTAGCTAAGTGTCTGACGTGTTCGCAAGTTAAGGCCGAACATCAGAAAACGTCAGGACTTTTACAACAACTTGAAATTCCCACTTGGAAATGGGAAATGGTAACTATGGATTTGATTACCAAGTTACCTAAGACCAAAAGTGGTAATGACACTATTTGGGTCATAGTGGATAGGCTGACCAAGTCAGCACATTTCTTGCCAATAAAAGAAGCGTATAATTCAGATAAATTGGCTAAGTTGTATGTGGACAAGATAGTGTCCCTACACGGTGTGCCAGTATCTATTATATCCGATAGAGATACTAGATACACCTCTCACTTTTGGAAAAGTTTCCAACAATCTTTAGGCACACGATTAAACTTTAGTACGGCTTACCATCCGCCAACTGATGGTCAAAGTGAGCGTACTATTCAGACTCTAGAAGACATGCTTCGCCCATATGTTGGGCAGAAGTTGGGGAGGCCCAACTATCAGGACCAGTGATTGTCCTAGAGACCGCGGAAAAGATTGTGCAAATCCGTGATCGTCTCAAAGCTGCCAGGGACAGGCAGAAGAGCTATGCTGAAAAGAGGCGTAAACCTCTCAAGTTCCAAGTAGGGGACAAAGTTATGCTGAAAGTATCACCCTGGAAAGGTGTTATGCATTTTGGAAAGAAAGGCAAGTTGAGCCCAAGATATATTGGACCATTCGAGATAGTCGAATGTGTCGGCACTGTAGCTTATAAGCTTAGATTGCCAGAGGAGCTTAGTGGAATCCATGATGTATTCCACATATCTAATTTTAAGAAATGTCTAGCCGATGAATCACTCGCAATGACGCACAAAGATGTGCAGATAGATGAAAACCTAGTTTTGTTGAGAAACCAATTTCGATCGAGGATCGACAGGTTAAGAAGCTCCGAAGAAAAATGATACCTATAGTAAAGGTTAAGTGGGACGCTTTTAGAGGTCCTGAGTATACATGGGAGGTTGAGTCCACTATGCGACAAAAGTACCCCCATCTTTTTGAATAAAATCTCGAGGTCGAGATTTCTTTTAAGGGGGTGAGTATGTAACACACCTGTAAAATCGTGTCCAATAGTATAGTGACACGTGTTGTATTTTAAATAAAGTCTGTTAAAGACCAATAAGGACTAAAGGCGTCAACATGCTCAAACTGAGCCTCTGAGTGACGGTCTGATGTCAACATACATAAATAACAGCCTCTGAGTGACCGATATGTCAACATGCTTAAATCATTAGCCTCTGAGTGATTGATATGTCAACATGCTTGAAAATTTGGCCTCTGAGTGACAGATATGTCAGCATGCCCAGCCTCTGAGTGACATCAGAATCAACATGCTTATAATATGCCTCTGAGTGATCCTTTGTGAAGTCCTAACTCTCATACGTGCCATTTGTTGGACGAAAGGGTTCAATTTTATAAATATGTGAAAGTTGGATGATGAAGGGATTAAAAGTGTCAACATGTCAATTTATACCTCTGAGTGACCTTTTAACAAACCGAGAGCTCGACAATGTCCGGGCATAATCCCGGGTATGCCAAGTATTGGCTACGGAGGCCTAAAAGTGCCAAAAAGGTGTTTAAAAAGGTTTTTAGAAGCTTTAATAAGTTAAGGGGTTAAAAGTGTCAAACTTTAAAAGTGGCCAGGGGGCGGTCGCGGGCCACGAGAGACCAGGCCTGGGTCTCTCGCGGGGCGCAAGAAGCCCTCTGCTGCAGAAAATTTGTTTGGTCTCCAAGCAAAACTCCAAAACCATTAATTCGAAACCATGACTTCTCTAAACTGCTATGCCACGTTTTGGGACACTTGTAAGCTTCTTCTTACACCCCTAAACACCTGGCTTCACCTCCATTGAGTTCTCCAACTATAAATAGGTGATCAAGTTCACTACTTGAACTTGCACATTTCTAAATCATAACTCTTCTCCCTCCTCTGGAAGTTCCTAGCTGAAAGGAGCATCCAACTTAGTTCTCTTGCATTTTAGGAACCTATTGTAAGTGTTCCTTTCTCTTGCATTTTCGTTTATAGGCTTTTATAGCCAAAAGTCAAGCGTTTTCGTAAAACTCTTTCACTTTCGGTTAAGACCATTATGGTCCAGCCATTATTCGAAATGAACATGGCTAAGTGATCATAATAAGGTAGGTGTTAGTCCCTATAAAGGGCACCTCCCGAAGATTACGTTTGCTAGAACAATTGGCGGGTCAAAGTTATAATATTAAAAAGTCAAACAGGCCATTTTTTGGAAAAATCATAAATTGATCTTATATATGTTATGAAACCTGTTTGGACACTTAAACAATTTTTAGAACATGTAAGAACATGTTCGGCTCGTCAATTTCAGTTCTAGGGTCGGTGGCAACCGAAAGTCGCGAAGTTTGACTTCTGCTTTGACTTTCGATTCTGACCCGATTTAGATTAGTTATATTACATGATCATAATCAGAATTCAAGTTTATGCGCAAGTTCCATAATTATGCCATCTTTGACCAAAATGCCCTTTTTACATAAATCAAGGTTTTAATGATAATAAACTTGAAAATGAGTTTCCTAATGATGTAATATTATAAGTAGGATTATTTGGGATGTTAAACCAAGTTATAAACTGAGTTTTCAAGCAGGTCCTTAAACTATGTCGATAAATGACGATTTTAGCCCTTGTGACTTATAAAATGGTTTTAATCAAATCTTTCCAAGGTAAATTATTTACTTACTGATATGTTATATTAAATAACATATCTAAAACATTTTAATCTGACCTTAACGTCAGTTTTCGTAAAAATCACATAAAGACGCCATTTTACGACATAAGCGCCGTTTAAGCGTATAGTATGGTTTTAAACCATATTAATGGACCAAGACTTGTTACCTACTGATTTTAAAACTTATTTTAAACATACTTACAGTAGGTACATGTTATAAACTCAGAAATCCAAATAATTTATAAACTATGTGTAAAATGACCAAAATGCCCCTTTAGTGCATAGTTTGGTCATAAAAGATAATTTACACATATAATTGACATCCTACTGATATTATATCGTAAATAAAATATTTTTTCTAGAATACTTATGATGGTAGACTTAAAATATATTCAAGTTTCTTTTATACGGTATGAAATTACCAAAAATGCCCTTATGAGGCATAGTTTCGTTTTAAAACCATAACGAGCATATAAGTTAATATCCTACTGATATCTTAACTTATTTCAAATATAATGGCATATAGAACTTGTCCATGACTTCTCCGGTTACCCATATCGCTAATATACGCACAGTTACGTATATGTAACTATTTTACGGAAATTAACCGAAACGGGTTTAACCTTGTCATTTAAGTCTCAAAATCCAGAATGTTAATAGTTTACCCATATTAAACAAGTCAAGGTACTTGTTGGGATTAAACTACATTCTATCCAATCATCGCTTAATCTAGCGTCATACGTTTTGATCAAGTACGCTAGTCGGTCTAAGTCTATAACTTTAATAAGACCATTAGTATTTAATTGGTTAGTTTATGCCATAATCCAGACTAGAGACTTGCCGGTAAGTGCTATCTGCACTTAGTCCTTTTTGTGTATGACGAAGTTATTAAAAATTTAAGAAGACTAGCTCAGGTAAATACTCTCGACTTATTTCCCCTATACGGGCTTGGGTTATGGTAAATTATTACCGCTTGGTCGGAAATGGGATTAATCGAACGCCGGTTCGGGATAGAAATCTGCATATTCTGTCTTAATCAGTTTTGTTTGATAATTTAAACATCGGGGGTTAACTACCGTGTCATGGATATCCTCGGCTCATTACAATCGAAATGGCCACGACCTTAGCGCGCGTGTAGGCATACACCCGATAGACGCTCAATTATGCATTCCTTCGTGAGTCCAAAGTGGTGTGTACGTTAATTGTGTCTCGGTTTTTGTGCCGTGCCCCGTATGTATGACAAACATGTAAATCTGTTAACAAGGTTGGACGGTCAATTAACTCAAGTTATAGAAAGATTTTTGTGTTGATACGTTTCGAAATGTTTTCAAAATGAGTCAGTTGGGTGTATTTACCAGCGAAAGCTGATGTATTTTCAAAAGACTAATCTGCAGGTACAATACGAAAATAGGCCGGAAGTGCTCGGTGGTGATATAGGATCTTGCAAACCCTAAATCTGCCCAAAGTCTTTTTTGTATTCTTTCCATGTACAATTTATGATCCGCCTGTGGATCTTTTATTACAAGCTTGTATATTATTTTGTATTTTCGAACATTCGGTTTATAATATTAATTTTACTCCAAGACTTCCCCTGTGCCGTGTTTAATTGACAATGATGTTATCAACTGATGTCACGATACTCCCCACTCGGGCCCACCGGTGTATGGATTTCGGGGTTGGAAATCCGGGGTGTGACATGGTTGGTATCAGAGCCAACGTTTGAGAGAATTAAACACTATCCTTCTTGTGTTTAATCTCAAACTTACATGAGCAGATTCCTTATACTTCTGAGTCTAGGCATTAACCTAGGATTACTCATTTCATTATTAAGTTATTAGTATGTTTTTGAATTGATTTTTAAACAGGAAAAATGGCGCCACGTGTACGAGGACAAAGTGGAAGAGGAAAAGGTCCAATGCGGGGAGGACTATCGGGGCGTACTCCTCAACCTCATAATACAAATGCATACAAAGAATCAGGAGATTCGTCTCCTTGGCAACCAGCGAGACGTTCTGTCTCTAATAGGCGCTCGCCCTCACATTCACAAAATTCTTACCACTCCTATCATTCACATCATTCTCACCATTCCCATTCTCATAACTCCTACCATGAGGAATTTAACCCCAACCATTATCTTAACACGCCTCCAGCCGAACAAAATTAGTTGGACCAACCACACCCTATGGATGAGGACTTCGACCCGGAGATGCCACCGTCAGGATCAAATATGCATCCCATTGAAATTTCGAGTGATTCAAACTCATATGCCGGATCGCCTTACCAAGGTCCTAATGAGTGGGACCAATACTGGAACCAATTCACCTTCACCCACACTCCTTCTCACCACTCTCAACCACCCCCGGTTCAAAAAGATGTCCACATGGAACCCGTGGACCAACCTCAACCACCACCTGAACCACCAAGAAAGAAGCGTGGAGCACGAATGTCGGTACGTGCTGGACAAAGGTCGGGATCACTGCCACCTTTGCCCAATTCTTACCCTACAATTCAAGAGGACCCACAAATGGGTGGACCCTCTAATGTTCCACCTATAGTGGAACCAACACCAACACCTGCTGTTCAACCACCACCATCGGGTTATACTAACCCAATCTCCACATATCCAGACACGTCTGGATATGATCCTTTTAACCCGTCTACGCCAGTAGACTATCAAGCGTGGTCACAAGACCCATATATGCAGGCGGTTATGCATAACGCACTTTACCCGTCTCCTTTCCCACATACCTATCCACCAACTGGATATCCAACTTATGGATACCAGTATCCGGTTATGCCACAACCTCAACCACAACCTCTGCCATCACTTGAGACCATTAATGAGGCCTTATAAAGGATAAAAGAAATGCAGCAACAGGCGGAGAAAATGAAGAAGAAGACAAAAAAGTTCTTCAAGAAACTCTCCAAGTTGGTCAAAGGAAATGGTCACGACCTTAGCGCGGGTGTAGGAATACACCCGATAGACACTCAATTATGCATTCTCACAAGGTTGGGAGGAATAGGAATAGACTCCTTCGTGAGTCCAAAGTGGTGTGTAAGTTAATCGTGTCTCGGTTTTTGTGTCGAGCCTCGTATGTATGACAAACATGTAAATCTGTTAACAAGGTTGGACGGTCAATTAACCCAAGTTATAAAAAGATTTTTGTGCTGATACGCGCTTAAAACATTTTCGAAATGTTTTCAAAATGAGTTAGTTGGGTGTATTTACCAGCGAAAGCTGACGTATTTTCAAAGACTAATTTATAGGTACAATACAAAAATAGGCCGGAAGTGATCGGTAGTGATAGAGGATCTTGCAAATCCAAAATCTGCCCAAAGTCTGTTTTGTATTCTTTCCATGTACAATGTATGATCCGCTTGTGGATCTTCTTTTACAAGCTTGTATATTATTTTGTAGTTTCGAACATCCGGTTTGTATAGTAATTTTACTCCAAGACTTCCGCTGTGCCGTGTTTAATTGACAATGATGTTATCAACTGAAGTCACGATACTCTCCACTCGGGTCCACCGGTGTATGGATTTCGGGGTTGGAAATCCGGGGTGTGACATTTCCCTATACGGGCTTGGGATACGGTAAGTTACCGCTTGGTCAGGTATGGGATCATATGTCGGATTGTGACTAGAAAATCTTCATAACCCGTTTTAATCTGTTTTGTCTGATGACTTAAACATTGAGGGTTAACGCGACCGTGTCCTGGATATCCTCGGCTCATTTAAGTTGCTAATGGCCCCGACTAAGCACAGGGTGTAGGCATACACCTGACAGATGCTAATGCTATTTTAAAATGTTTTCTTACCCATGTTGGGGATACCCCTTCGTGAGTTAAAGTGGTGTGTTGATTAATCATGTTATTCGGTTTTTGCACCAGACCCCATATGTATTGACATGCATGTAAAAACCGTATACAAGATTATTATAATTGTCCTAAGTTATTTATAAAAATACATGTTCCTTGTGCACTTTAATAAATTTTGAAACACTTTCAAAATGTGTCGGTTATTTTATTACTAGTGAAGACTGACGTATCTTTAAAAGACTAAGTGACAGGTTGCAAAGAACGTAAATAGGCTGGAAGCTGCCCGGTAAATGTTTAAGTAGAATTTGCAACTCCATTGCATAGAGGCCTATAGTCTGTTATTTTATTTGTAACTTTTCAATCCTCCTGTGGATCTTTTCATATACTATCCGTCTGTATAATATTTTAAACATTCGGACACTTTATTGTAATAATTTAAATCCAAGACTTCCGCTGTGCTACAATGTGTATTGATATCAATCTTACGTCATGATACTCCCCACCCGAGGCCACCGGGATTTGGTGTGAAATACGGAATGTAACAGGTTGGTATCAGAGCCAACGTTTGTGAGAATTAAACGCTAGAGTTTTGTGTTTAATCTCAAACAGCACGATAGCACATTCCTTAGACTTTCCGAGTCTAGTCATTGACCTAGGATCACTCACATCCTTATTAAGTTATTATTACTGTTTTTTATATTTAACAGATATTATGTCACAAAGATTTAGAGGAAAAGGAAAAGGC
Organism: Scalesia atractyloides; assembly: GCA_947069175.1. Classification (NCBI taxonomy): domain Eukaryota; kingdom Viridiplantae; phylum Streptophyta; class Magnoliopsida; order Asterales; family Asteraceae; genus Scalesia; species Scalesia atractyloides. The sequence goes on along the minus strand of CAMTDV010000116.1, from coordinate 17,693,081 downwards.
CCTATGAGGGGAGGACCATCTAGATAGATACCCTCTCATTCTCACTGCTCGGATCCTTAACAAGATTTGGGAAAGTTTTACTCATCTCAACCTGCGAGACATTCTATTTCGCATCATTCTTTTCACCATTCGCACCACTCTTCCCACTCACATCATTCACACCATTCCCATCACTCACATTCCCATTCATTTCATGGGTTATTTAACCATAACCAATATATAAATACACCACCCGTTGGTCAAGATCAACATGATGATGACTCTGATCCGGAAATGCAACCATCAGGATCCAACATGCATCCGATTGAGATATCAAGCGGGACTGCATCTTATGCAGGATCTCCATATCAAGGTCTCGATGAATGGGACCAATATTTTAACCAATTTACCTTTGTAAATACATCTCCATATCATTCTCTGACACCGCTTCTGGCGCCTCCACAAGAAGATGTGCAAATGGAACCGGTGGAGCAACCACAGCTGCCTCCAGAAACACCAAGGAAGAAATGTGGAGCATGCATGTCTGTACGCACGGGACGACAGTCAAGCTCGCTACCACCATTGCCCCAAACTTACCCCACTATTCTCGAGGACCCACAAATGGGTGGACCCTCGAATGCAAAACCAGTAGTTGACCCAACACCACAAACTTATGTTCAACTACCACCAACTCGTTTTGATAACCGAATCCCTACGTATCCAGATACGTATGGGTACAATCCTTTAAATCCATCTACACCGATGGATTATGACTATCAGGCGCTATCGTACGACCCTTATATGAAAGCGGTTATACATAGTACGCCATACCTGTCTCCTTTCCCTCCCACATATCTAACTACGGGATGTCCAAATTATGGGTAACCGTATCCTGCGGTGCCATAGCCTCAACCACAACCACCGCCACAACTACAGGCCATTAATCAGGCCTTGGAAAGAGCAGAATAAATTAAGCATTAGGCTGAAAAGAGAGAGAGGAAGACAAACAAATTCTTTAAAAAGCTCTGTAAACTGGTCATGGGAAAGAAAGATGAGTGAAAGCTCTCTTCTAATTATTATATATTAATTTCCTCTTAAGTACCTGCGTGGTCAAGTATTTCTTCTAGTCCCTGCATGGACAAGTAGCCTATTTTATTTTAAGTCCTGCTTAAGGCAAAGTATTGTAACCTTTTCATCATTTAATGATGATTTTGGAATTATTTGTAATATATATATGTAATCGTTACATTCTCTTCAAGCGATCGCCTCGATTTTAACTCAAATTTATGATCCGCTAAATAATTCCAAAAGACCTCCTTAATGGTTTTTATTAGCCAAATGGAAAAGTCCATATTTATTGGAAAATTATAAAATATAGTTAAGGATGAATAACCCTTCTATCAGGGTAGTTAAGGAAGATTCTCCCTTCTATCAAGAGGTGGTGAACTATGTTCAAGCCTTCAAGTCATTAAGGTCAAATGCGACCATGACTATTATTAAACAACCATTAAGATAATTCTATGTTAACATTCAAGTAATGTTAATATTCCTGACAGTGTGACTTGAGGAACCATACTAGTAGTCTAGGTGATGGACTATGTCCAAGCCTTATATCCTATATGATCAAATCTGATCACGGCTAATATCATCAAAAGCGAAGATCATCTTTATTAACATCCTTAGTGATGATTTACCTACAGGTTATATTTTTATTGTCAATTGAGACAATGACAATTGTGACCTTATGATCCATTGTCCAAAAGGTGATGAACAATGTCCAAACCTCAAATGCCCTTGATGGTCCTTTGAGACCTAGGCTAATTATATATAGTTACTTTATTTAACATTTACTTTAAAATATTAAAATTATAAATTTTGGCAGTTGTGATGTTATACACACTGATCCAAAGGGGTGAAGGATATATATCCCAACCACATAGTCTATATGGTTTTATACCATGACTAATGAAACTACTAAGTCATCATATTTGATGATCAATTATTACATTGCCACTGAGCAATTATTTAATTAGACTTTTTAGACCAAGTTTATTGAGATTGCAAATCCACATTTTGATGGAGCCAATAGCGGACGAAATAATGATATTAATGCGAGTGTTAACCGTAATGGCGAGGGAGTTGATCTCCAAGCCATGATAGCCGCAAAAGTTGGCAAGGCTATGAATAATTTTATAGCTAACTTTAAGGGATCGAGTATCGCTCTTTCTAAGTCCCATTCAATTCCACATTCATCTGCCGTAAGGAATGCTCGCATTACTCTTCAAATGCGAAGAGCGAGCCAAAGCGGGACTATAAGGAAAAGCCCCGTTCATCAAAGGACAGTTGTACTTACAAGTACTTTGTCTCATGCAAGCCCTGAGATTTCAACGGAGAACGATGCCATGAAGTGGCTAGATGAGATGGAGACTGTAGTAGATATCAGCGGATGTGCTGATAAAGATGTTGTGAAGTACGTCTCACAATCATTTAAAGGTGATGCCTTAACTTGGTGGAAGGCAATGATACAATTAACAGGGAAGATACCCCTGTTCAATTTGGAGTGGTCCAAGTTTGTGGACCTCATCAAGGAAACATACTGTCCACTACATGAGGTGTAAAAGGTGGAGTCAGACTTTCTGACTCTCACCATGAAGAACCTAGACTGTCGGAAGTATGTAACCGAGTTTAACTCACTTTCTAGGTTAGTGCCCTATTTGATTACTCCAGAACCTACGCGCATTGCGTGATTTATTGGGGGTCTAGCACCTGAAATCAAGGGTATGGTGAAGGCTTCAAGGCCTACCTCATATAGGTCTACTGTAGACCTATCCCTTTCCTTCACTTTGGATGTAGTGAGGAAGAAGTCAGTCAAGACCGAGAACGCCGGGAAAAGGAAACGGGAGGATGATTACTTCCAAAAGTCAAAGAAAGGGAATTATGGGTTCAAGAGGAACCAATAAAGGTCCGATGAGAGGCCTATGTGCAAGACCTACAACAAACGACATTGGGGAAATTGTCGTTCAGATCAGCAGGCAAAACCCTGTGGCATATGCAAGAAATTGGGGCATGGGTCCTTGGATTGTAAGGACTTAAAGAACGTAATCTGTTATGGTTGTGGCGAAAAGGGCCACATTAAGACTAACTGCCCCAAAGCTGCCAAAGAGGGTACTAAAAAACCCGGAGAGGCGAAAAAGGGTAACACCCGAGCCTTCCAGATGAATGCGAGAGAAGCTATTAATGACACAAATGTCATTACAGGTACATTCCTCATTAACAATATCTTAGCTAGAGTTCTTTTCGATTCCGGAGCTGATAAGTCTTTTGTAGACAATAGTTTTAGTAAACTACGGAATCAACCTGTAAGAACCCTAGATATACCCTATAATGTATAATTAGTCGACGGTACATTATAAACTACATCTTTTATCCTTGATGGATGCTCTATATCCATTATGGATAGTTCAATCCCCATGTCTCTTATGGCAATGAAATTGGCAGGGTTCGATATGGTCTTAGGCATGGATTTGTTATCTGGTAACCAAGCCCGCATTGCCTGCGATAAGAAACTCATCGAAGTTGAGACCCCATCTGGTGAAATGCTCAGCATCCATGGAGATTTACACTATGGAATACTTAAGAAAGTGTCACTACTCAAGGCATCCAAATGTCTGAAGAGTGGATGTGTCGTTTACATGGCACAGATTTCAATAGATGAGCCAAAAACCAAGATTGTAGACATTCAAGTCATCTCTGAATACCCTGATGTATTTCCTGAAGATCCACCTGGCCTACCTCTAGAAAGACAAGTGGAGTTTTGGATTGATATCATACCAGGAGCTACACCAGTCACAAGGGCTCCATATTGGCTGGCGCCGACAGAGATGAAGGAATTAAAAACCCAGCTTAAAGAACTTTTGGAGAAAGGCTTTATTCGACCTAGTTCTTCACCTGGGTAGCTCCAATCTTATTCGTTAAGAAAAAGGACGGGTTAATGCGGTTGTTCATTGACTATCGTGAACTGAATAAGATAACAATTAAGAACCGTTATCCTCTGCCCAGGATCAATGACCAGTTCGACCAATTTCAAGGGACTAGATACTTCTCGAAGATCGACTTGAGATTATGATATCACCAACTGAAAATTAGGAATGAGGATGTTCCAAAGACTGCCTTTAGGACTAGATACGGCCACTATGAGTTTCTAGTGATGCCTTCTAGGCTCACTAATGCACCAACAACATTCATGGATCTCATGAATAGAGTCTGCAAGCCGTATTTAGAAAAGTTCTTTTTCGTCTTTATAGATGACATACTTATCTATTCTCGAAATCAGAATGATCATGAGAAACACCTCAGATGCATCTTAGAGTTGTTAAGACAAGAGACGCTCTATGCAAAGTTCTCTAAATGTGAATTCTGGCTTAGAAAAGTCCAGTTACTTGGACACATGATAAGTGAGCGTGGTATCCAAGTGGATCCCGCTAAGATTGAAGCGATTATGAACTGGGAAGCACCAAAGACTCCATCGGAGATTCGTAGTTTCTTAGGATTGGCCGGTTATTATAGGAGGTTCATTGAGAACTTTTCGAGGATAGCTACTCCTTTAACTAATTTGACCCGTAAGAATGTCAAGTTTGATCGGGTCCAAAGCAACAAGAATCTTTTGAAATTCTAAAACACAAGTTGAGTAATGCTCCTGTGTTATCTCTACCTGAAGGTGTTGAGGAATTTGTTGTTTATTGTGATGCCTTGCACACTGGCATGGGCTGTGTGCTAACGCAAATAGACAAAGTGATTGCTTACGCATCACGACAGTTAAAGGTGCATGAAAGGAATTACACCACCCATGATTTGGAATTGGGTGCTGTTGTATTTGCACTTAAGTTGTGGAGACATCACTTATATGACACAAAGTATATTATATACACTGACCATAAAAGTCTCCAAAAACTGTTCAATCAAAAGGATTTGAACATGCGACAGCGCCGCTGGATGGAAACGCTTAACGATTATGATTGCGAAATCCGCTATCATCCCGACAAGGCAAATATCGTTGTTGACGCCTTGAGTCGCTAGGAAAGGTTAAGCCTATTAGGATTAACGCCAAGAGCATTGAGCTCAGAAATAGCTTGAATGAGAAGCTATTAGATGCACACATGCAAGCCCTGTTAGAGGCTAATAATTCTAATGAAGAATTAGGCGGAACTGTTGATCAGTTAGTGCCTGGAAAAGATAGGATCCTTAGATTTAATGGCAGAATCTGGGTTCTAATTTTCGGAGGACTTAGGGATCTTATACTCCAGGAAGCGCATACTTCGAGATACTCAGTTCCCCGGTGGTGACAAGATGTATCAAGATTTGAAAAAGAATTATTGGTGGATGGGTTTGAGGAAATCCATAGCCACTTACGTAGCTAAGTGTCTGACGTGTTTGCAGGTTTAATCCGAACATCAGAAACCATTAGGACTTCTACAACAGCTTGAGATTCCCACTTGGAAATGGGAAATGATAACTATGGATTTGATTACCAAGTTACCTAAGACCAAATGTTGTAATGACACGATTTGGGTCATTGTAGATAGGCTGACTAAGCCAACACATTTCTTGCCAATTAAGGAAACTTATAATTATGATAAGTTGGCCAAGTTATATGTGGACAAGATTGTGTCCTTGCATGGCGTGCTAGTATCTATAGTATCTGATGACATACTAGATATACATCACACTTTTGGAAAAGTTTCCAACAAATCATTAGGCACGAGATTGAATTTCAGTACGGCTTACCACCCTCAGACTGATGGACAGAGTGAGTGCACTATCCAGACTTTAAAAGGCATTCTTAGAGCATGTGTAATTGATTTAGGTGGAAGCTGGGATGATCATCTACCCCTAATAGAATTCTCCTACAATAACAATTGCCATACAATCATCAAAGCTGCTCCTTTTGAGGCATTGTATGGGAGAAAGTGTCGAACGCCCGTTTGTTGGGCTGAAGTGGAGAAGTTCAACTATCAAGACCTGAGATTGTCCTAGAAACCACAGAAAAGATTGTACAAATTCGTGATCATCTGAAAGCTGCCAGGGATAGGTAGAAGAGTTATGCTGACAAGAGGCTCCAACCTCTTAAGTTCCAAGTAGGGGACAAGGTCATGCTAAAAGTATCACCCTGGAAGGGTGTAATACGCTTAGGAAAAAGGGGCAAGTTGAGCCCAAGATATATCGGACCATTCGAGATAACTAAATGTGTCGGATCTGTGGCCTATAAATTTAAGCTACCTGAAGAGCTCAGTGGAATTCATGATGTGTTCCATATTAGTAATTTGAAGAAATGTCTAGGCGATGAGTTGCTAGCAACATCACATCATGATATGCAAATTAACAAAAACCTGAGGTTTGTTGAAAACCGATCTCGATCGAGGATCGACAGGTTAGGAAGCTCCGAAAGAAAAGGATTCCAATTGTAAAAGATAAATGGGATGCCTGTCGAGGCCCCGAAGATACATGGGAGACCGAGTCCATTATGCGATAAAAGTACCACTATCATTTTGAATAAAGATCTCAAGTTTGAGATTTCTTTTAAAGGAGTGAGGATGTAACGCCTCGTAAATTTGTGTCCAATAATATACTGACACGTGTCCATACTCTCAATTGTATTGGATGAGAGGGACTATTTTTGAAAAGATGAATGTGGAGGGACTAAAGATATCAACATGCTGAAATTATGCCTCTGAGTGACCCTTTATAGTGTCCATACTCTCAAAATGAGCCACTTGTTGGACGAGAGGGACCATTTGTGAATTTAAATATAAGACAAACTGTACAAGGCCTGATGATACTTCCTCTGATGGACTTCAGCAGAGCTTAGCTTAGTAGACCTTGAACATTTAAACTCTACTGAAGCACTGATAATAACCACTGTTAGGCTAACCACTGCTATACGTTAAACATTACAATGTCTGATGATACTTCCTCTATAGACTTCAACATGGCTTTATCTTCAACAGAACTTAGATATAGCAAACCTTGGACTTTTAGACTCTGCTGATAGTAAACACTGATAATAACCATTGATAAGCCAACCACTGCTGAGCTAACCACTGCTGATAGAAAGCACCAATGATAACCACTCTGATGAACCTCAGCAGAGCTTTGTATTCAACAAAGCTTAGCAGACCTTAGACATTTAAACTCTGCAGAGTACACTGCTGCTAAGCTAAACACTGCTGATAGAAAACACTGATGATAACCATCCTTTATTGATCTTTAATAGAGCTTGTTGTAGCAGAACCTTGTCTTCAACAGAGCTTTGCTTTCAGTAGAGCTTTGCCCTCAGCAGAGCTTTGTCTTCACTAGAGCTTGTCTTCAACAGAGCTTAGTGGTAGAAGATGTGGCATTATTACTAGATCAGAGGTTATGATGTATTTTGGCTTGTTGCCCACACAAAGCTGTAAGAAACCATTAACACAAAACCAGGGCTTCAAAACTGTTATGTCACGTCCTAGGAGACTTGTTCTTTTCTTCTAACATCTGATAACACTTGGAACCACCTCCTTCAATCTCCAACACTATAAATAGATGTGTTTGCAACACTTTAAACTTGCACATTCTTAAAAATACCCCTCTTATTACTTCTGGAGGTTCCTAGTTCTTTAAAAGCTTCTGATTCAAGTTCATTTTCATCTCAAGATCACTTGTAACTGCTCCTTTCAGTTACATTTCGTTTATTAGGCTTTTAAAGCCAAAACTCAAACAATTTCGATAATTGCTTTGACTTTCGGGTTAGACCCCACTGAGATTAGTTTGCTACTGATTTTGGGTTGCATTATGATCGTAATTTAATGTATCACAACCCTCTAACATTATAAAACGTGATCATAATCATTTCCTGAGTTTTTGTACAAGTATCAAGATTATGCCATACTTTGACCAAAATACCCTTTTTGCAAGAAATAAGGTTTTAATCTATAAGGATCTTACAAATGACTTATGTACTAATATGTTAATGTAATTAACATATTTTGATGTTATTAAACTGATCATAAACGGAGTTTTCATATAAGATCGTAAACTATGTCACTTAATGACTAAAATGCCTTCGTGGCACATATTTTGATTTTAAAACCTTAATGATCATATAAGTTGATAGACTACTTGTTACAACTTATTTAAAGTAAAATGGCATATAGAACTTGTTTATAACTCACCCGATTACCAGGTAGCACTTATATGTGTACGGTTAAACTTATGCAACTAATTTACGTAAGTTTACCAAAACGGTCAAATCTTATCATTTTTACTTCAAATTCCAGAATGTATATTGCTTACCCATATTATACAAGTCCTAGTACTTGTTGGGTTTAAACTACATTACATTCCGATCATCGCTTAATCAAGCGTATCGTACCATTTTCATTATTTTAAGTTAACTGGTCCAAGTCTATGACTTAAAAAGGACCCGTTGACAATCTAATTGGTTATTTAAACCATTCATTCCACACTAGGGACTTCTGGTAAATTGCAACCTTGTAAGTTGTTTTGTTTGAACGGCTGTGCTTCAGTTATCTTTGGATTTTAAAGATTTAAGCAAGGTAAATATTCTTAACCTATTTTCCCTATACGGGCTTGGGATACGGTAAATTATTACCGCTTGGTCGTGTATGGGATCATATGTCAGATTGTGACTAGAAAATCTTCATAACCCATTTTACTCAGTTTTGTCTGATGACTTAAACATTGAGGGTTAACGCGAGCGTGTCCTGGATATCCTCGGCTCATTTAAGTTGCTAATGGCCCCGACTAAGCATGGGTGTAGCCATACACCTGACAGATGCTAATGCTATTTTAAAATGTTTTGTTACCCATATTGGGGATACCCATTCGTGAGTTAAAGCGGTGTGTCGGTTAATCATGTTTTTCGGTTTCTTCACCAGACCCCATATGTATTGACAGGCATGTAAAACTGTATACAAGATTATTATAATTGTCCTAAGTTATTTATAAAAATACATGTGCCTTGTGCACTTTAATAAATTTTGAAACACTTTCAAAATGTGTCGGTTATTTTATTACAAGTGAAAACTGATGTATCTTTAAAAGACTAAGTGACAGGTTGCAAAGAACGTAAATAGGCTAGAAGCTGCCGGGTAAATGTTTAAGTGGAATTTGCAACTCCATTGCATAGAAGCCTATAGTCTGTTATTTCATTTGTAACTTTTCGATCCGCCTGTGGATCTTTTCATATAATCTCTATCTGTATAATGTTTTATACATTCGGACACTTTATTGTAATAATTTAAATCCAAGACTCCGCTGTGCTATAATGTGTATTGATATCAATCTTATTGTAATAATTAAACGCTAGATTTTTGTGTTTAATCTCAAACAGCACGATAGCACATTCCATAGACTTTCTGAGTCTAGGCATTGACCTAGGATCACTCGCATCCTTATTTAGTTATTATTACTGTTTTTTTATATTTAACAAATATTATGCCGCCAAGATTTAGAGGAAAAGGAAAAGGCCCTATGAGGGGAGGACCATCTAGATAGATACCCTCTCATTCTCACCGCTCGGATCCTTAACAAGATTTGGGAAAGTTTTACTCATCTCAACCTGCGAGACATTCTATTTCGCAACATTCTTCTCACCATTCGCACAACTCTTCCCACTCACATCATTCACACCATTCCCACTCACTCACATTCCCATTTATTTCATGGGTCATTTAACCATAACCAATATATAAACACACCACCCGTTGGTCAAGATCAACATGATGATGACTCTGATCCGGGCATGCCACCATCGGGATCCAACATGCATCCGATTGAGATATCAAGCGGGACTGCATCTTATGTAGAATCTCCTTATCAAGGTCTCGATGAATGGGACCAATATTTTAACCAATTTACCTTTGTAAATACATCTACCTATCATTCTCTGACACCGCCTCCGCCGCCTCCACAAGAAGATGTGCAAATGGAACCGGTGTAGCAACCACAACCGCCTCCAGAAACACCAAGGAAGAAACGTGGAGCACGCACGTCTGTACGCACAGGACGACAGTCGAGCTCGCTACCACCATTGCCCCAAACTTACCCCACTATTCTCGAGGAGCCACAATGGGTGGACCCTCGAATACAAAACCAGTAGTTAACCCAACACCACAAACTTATGTTCAACTACCACCAACAGGTTTTGATAACCGAATCCCTACGTATCAAGATACGTATGGGTACAATCCTTTAAATCCATCTACACCGATGTATTATGACTATCAGGCGCCTCGTACGACCCTTATATGAAAGCGGTTATACATAGTACGCCATACCTGTCTCCTTTCCCTCCCACATATCCAACTACGGGATATCCAAATTATGGGTAACCGTATCCTGCGGTGCCACAGCCTCAACCAAAACCACCATCAAAACTACAGGCCATTAATCTGGCCTTGGAAAGAGCGGAACAAATTCAGCATTAGGCTGAAAAGACGGAGAGGAAGACGAACAAATTCTTTAAAAATCTCTCTAAACTGATCAGGGGAAAGAAAGATGAGTGAAAGCTCTCTTCTAATTGTTATATATTAATTTCCTCTTAAGTCCCAGCATGGTCAAGTATTTCTTCTAGTCCCTTCATGGACAAGTAGCCTATTTTATTTTAAGTCCTGCTTAAGGCAAAGTATTGTAACCTTTCCATCATTTAATGATAATTTTGGAATTATTTGTAATATATATATGTAATCGTTACATTCTCTTCAAGCGATATCCTCAATTTTAACTCAAATTTATGATCCGCTAAATAATTCCAAAAGACCTCCTTAATGGTTTTTATTAGCCAAATGGCAAAGTCCATATTGATTCGCAAATTATAAAAGATAGTTAAGGATGAATAGCCCTTCTATCATGGTAGTTAAGGAAGATTCTCCCTTCTATCCAGAGGTGGTGAACTATGTTCAAGCCTTCAAGTCATTAAGGTCAAATGCGACCATGACTATTATTAAACAACCATTAAGATAATTCTATGTTAACATTCAAGCAATGTTAATATTTCTTACAGTGTGACTTGAGGAACCATGCTAGTCGTCTAGGTGATGGACTATGTCCAAGCCTTATAGCCTATATGATCAAATCTGATCATGGCTAATATCATCAAATGCGATGATCATCTTTATTAATATCCTTAGTGATGATTTACCTACAAGTTATATTTTTATTGTCAATTGAGACAATGACAATTGTGACCTTATGATCCATTGTCCAAAAGGTGATGGACAATGTCCAAACCTCAAATGCCCTTGATGGTCCTTTGAGACCTAGGCTAATTATATATAGTTACTTTATTCAACATTTATTTTAAAATGTTAAAATTATAAATTTTGGCAGTTGTGATGTTATACACACTGATCCAAAGGGGTGAAGGATATATATATCCAAACCACATAGTCTATATGGTTATATACCATGACTAATGAAACTACTAAGTCATAATATTTGATGATCAATTATTATATTGCCACTGAGCAAATATTTAATTAGTCTTTTTAGACCAAGCTTATTGAGATTGCAAATCCACATTTTGATGGAGCCAATAGCGGACGAAATAATGATATTAATTCGAGTGTTAACCGTATTGGCGAAGGAGTTGATCTCCAAGCCATGATAGCCGCAAAAGTCGGCAAGGCTATGAATAATTTTATAGCTAACTTTAAGGGATCGAGTATCACTCGTTCTAAGTCCCATTCAATTCCACATTCATCTGCCGTAACGAATGCTCGCATTACTCTTCAAATGCGAAGAGCGAGCCAAAGCGGGACTATAAGGAAAAGCCCCGTTCATCAAAGGACGGTTGTACTTACAAGTACTTTGTTCATGCAAGCCCTGAGATTTCAACGAAGAATGATGCCATGAAGTGGCTAGATGAGATGGAGACTGTAGTAGATATCAGCGGATGTGCTGATAAAGATGTTGTGAAGTACGTCTCACAATCATTTAAAGGTGATGCCTTAACTTGGTGGAAGGCAATGATACAATTAACAGGGAAGATACCCCTGTTCAATTTGGAGTGGTCCAAGTTTGTGGACCTCATCAAGGAAACATACTGTCCACTACATGAGGTGTAAAAGGTGGAGTCAGACTTTCTGACTCTCACCATGAAGAACCTAGACTGTCGGAAGTATGTAGCCGAGTTTAACTCACTTTCTAGGTTAGTGCCCTATTTGATTACTCCAGAACCTACGCGCATTGCGTGATTTATTGGGGGTCTAGCACCTGAAATCAAGGGTATGGTGAAGGCTTCAAGGCCTACCTCATATAGGTCTACTGTAGACCTATCCCTTTCCTTCACTTTGGATGTAGTGAGGAAGAAGTCAGTCAAGACCGAGACCGACGGGAAAACGAAACGGGAGGATGATTACTTCCAAAAGTCAAAGAAAGGGAATTATGGGTTCAAGAGGAACCAACAAAGGTCCGATGAGAGGCCTATGTGCAAGACCTACAACAAACGAAATTGGGGAAAGTGTCGTTCAGATCAGCAGGCAAAACCCTGTGGCATATGCAAGAAATTGGGGCATGGGTCCTTGGATTGTAAGGTCTTAAAGAACGCACTCTGTTATGGTTGTGGCGAAAAGGGCCACATTAAGACTAACTGCCCCAAAGCTGCCAAAGAGGGTACTAAAAACCCGGAGAGGCGAAAAAGGGTAACACCCGAGCCTTCCAGATGAATGCGAGAGAAGCTATTAATGACACAAATGTCATTATAGGTACATTCCTCATTAACAATATCTTAGCTACAGTTCTTTTCGATTTCGGAGCTGATAAGTCTTTTGTAGACAATAGTTTTAGTAAACTACTGAATCAACCTGTAAGAACCCTAGATATACCCTATAATGTATAATTAGTCGACGGTACATTATAAACTACATCTTTTATCCTTGATGGATGCTCTATATCCATTATGGATAGTTCAATCCCCATGTCTTTTTTGCCAATGAAATTGGCAGGGTTCGATATAGTCTTAGGCATGGATTGGTTATCTAGTAACCAAGCCCGCATTGCCTGCGATAAGAAACTCAACGAAGTTGAGACCCCATCTGGTGAAATGCTCAGCATCAATGGAGATTTAAACTATGGAATGCTTAAGAAAGTGTCACTACTCAAGGCATCCAAATGTCTGAAGAGTGGATGTGTCGTTTACATGGCACAGATTTCAATAGATAGTCATCTCTGAATACCCTGATGTATTTCCTGAAGATCCACCTGGCCTACCTCTAGAAAGACAAGTGGAGTTTTGGATTGATATCATACCAGGAGCTACACCAGTCGCAAGGGCTCCATATCGGCTGGCGCTGACAGAGATGAAGGAATTAAAAACCCAGCTTGAAGAACTTTTGGAGAAAGGCTTTATTCGACCTAGTTCTTCACCTTAGGGAGCTCCAATCTTATTCGTTAAGAAAAAGGAAGGGTCAATGAAGTTGTTCATTGACTATCGTGAACTGAATAAGATAACAATTAAGAACCGTTATCCTCTGCCCAGGATCAATGACCTGTTCGACCAATTTCAAGGGGCTAGATACTTCTCGAAGATCGACTTGAGATTATGATATCACCAACTGAAAATTAGGAACGAGGATGTTCCAAAGACTGCCTGTAGGACTAGATACGGCCACTATGAGTTTCTAGTGATGCCTTCTGGGCTCACTAATGCACCAACAACATTCATGGATCTCATGAATATAGTCTGCAAGCCGTATTTAGACAAGTTCGTCATCGTCTTTATAGATGACATACTTATCTATTCTTGTAATCAGAATGATCATGAGAAACACCTCAGATGCATCTTAGAGTTGTTAAGACAAGAGACGCTTTATGCAAAGTTCTCTAAATGTGAATTCTGGCTTAGAAAAGTCCAATTCCTTGGACACATGGTAAGTGAGCATGGTATCCAAGTGGATCCCGCTAAGATTGAGGCGATTATGAACTGGGAAGCACCAAAGACTCCGTCGGAGATTCTTAGTTTCTTAGGATTGGCCGGTTATTATAGGAGGTTCATTGAGAACTTTTAGAGGATAGCCACTCCTTTAACTACTCTTACCCGTAAGAATGTCAAGTTTGATTGGGTCCAAAGCAACAAGAATCTTTTGAAATTCTAAAACACAAGTTAAGTAATGCTCCTGTGCTATCTCTACCTGAAGGTGTTGAGGAATTTGTTGTTTATTGTGATGCCTCACACACTGGTATGGGCTGTGTGCTAATGCAAATAGACAAAGTGATTGCCTAAGCATCACGACAATTAAAGGTGCACGAAAGGAATTACACCACCCTTGATTTGGAATTGGGTGCTGTTGTATTTTCACTTAAGTTGTGGAGACATCACTTATATGACACAAAGTGTATTATATACACTGACCATAAAAGTCTCCAAAAACTGTTCAATCAAAAGGATTTGAATATGCGACAGCGCCGCTGGATGGGAATGCTTAACGATTATGATTGCGAAATCCGCTATCATCCCGACAAGGCAAATATCGTTGTTGACGCCTTGAGTCGCAAGGAAAGGGTTAAGCCTATTAGGATTAACACCAAGAGCATTGAGCTTAGAAATAGCTTCAATGAGAAGCAATTAGATGCACACATGCAAGCCCTGTTAGAGGCTAATAATTCTAATGAAGAATTAGGCGGTACTGTTGATCAGTTAGTGCCTGGAAAAGATAGGATCCTTAGATTTAATGGCAGAATCTGGGTTCTAATTTTTGGAGGACTTAGGGATCTAATCCTCCAGGAAGCGCATAATTCGAGATACTCAGTTCCCCGGTGGTGACAAGATGTATCAAGATTTGAAAAAGAATTATTGGTGATTGGGTTTGAGGAAATCCATAGCCACTTACGTAGCTAAGTGTCTGACGTGTTCACAGATTAAATCCGAACATCAGAAACCATTAGGACTTCTACAACAGCTTGAGATTCCCACTTGGAAATAGTAAACGATAACTATGGATTTGATTACCAAGTTACCTAAGACCAAATGTTGTAATGACATGATTTGGGTCATTGTAGATAGGCTGACTAAGTCAACACATTTCTTGCCAAATAAGGAAACTTATAATTATGATAAGTTGGCCAAGTTATATGTGGACAAGATTGTGTCCTTGCATGGCGTGCCAGTATCTATAGTATCTGATAGAGATACTAGATATATATCCCACTTTTGGAAAAGTTTCCAACAATCATTAGGCACGAGATTGAATTTCAGTACGGCTTACCACCCTCAGACTGATGGACAGAGTGAGCGCACTATCCAGACTTTAGAAGACATTCTTAGAGCATGTGTAATTGATTTAGGTGGAAGCTGGGATGATCATCTACCCCTAATAGAATTCTCCTACAATAACAATTACCATACAATCATCAAAGCTGCTCATTTTGAGGCCTTGTATGGGAGAAAGTGTCGAACGCCCGTTTGTTGGGCTAAAGTTGGAGAAGTTCAACTATCAAGACCTGAGATTGTCCTAGAAACCACGGAAAAGATTGTACAAATTCGTGATCATCTGAAAGCTGCCAGGGATAGGTAGAAGAGTTATGCTGACAAGAGGCGCAAACCTTTTAAGTTCCAAGTAGGGGACAAGGTCATGCTAAAAGTATCACCCTGGAAGGGTGTAATACGCTTTGGAAAAAGGGGCAAGTTGAGCCCAAGATATATCGGACCATTCGAGATAACTGAATGTGTCAGATCTGTGGCCTATAAATTTAAGCTACCTGAAGAGCTTAGTGGAATTCATGATGTGTTCCATATTAGTAATTTGAAGAAATGTCTAGCCGATGAGTCGTTAGCAACGTCACATCATGATATGCAAATTAACGAAAACCTAAGGTTTGTTGAAAAACCGATCTCGATCGAGGATAGGTTAGGAAGCTCCAAAAGAAAAGGATACCAATTGTAAAAGATAAATGGGATCCCGTCGAGGCCTCGAATATACATGGGAGACCGAGTCCATTATGCGACAAAAGTACCACTATCTTTTTGAATAAAAATCTCAAGTTTGAGATTTCTTTTAAGGGGGTGAGAGGATGTAACACCTCGCAAATTTGTGTCCAATAATATACTGACACGTGTCCATACTCTCAATTGTATTGGATGAGAGGGACTATTTTTGAAAAGATGAATGTGGAGGGACTAAAGATATCAACATGCTGAAATTATACCTCTGAGTGACCCTTTATAGTGTCCATACTCTCAAAATGTGCCACTTGTTGGACGAGAGGGACCATTTGTGAATTTAAATATAAGACAAACTTTACAAGGCCTGATGATACTTCCTCTGATGGACTTCAGCAGAGCTTAGCTTAGTACACCTTGAACATTTAAACTCTACTGAAGCACTGATAATAACCACTGCTAGGATAACCACTGCTATACGTTAAACATTACAAAGTCTGATGATACTTCCTCTATGGACTTCAACAGAGCTTTATCTTCAACAGAACTTAGATATAGCAAACCTTGGACTTTTAGACTCTGCTGATATAAAACACTGATAATAACCACTGATAAGCCAACCACTGCTGAGCTAACCATTGCTTTTAGAAAGCACCAATGATAACCACTCTGATGAACCTCAACAGAGCTTTGTTTCAAGAAGGCTTAGCAGACCTTAGACATTTAAACTCTGTAGAGTACACTGCTGCTAAGCTGAACACTGCTGATAGAAAACACTGATGATAACCATCCTTTGTTGATCTTTAATAGAGCATGTTGTAGCAGAACATTGTCTACAACAGAACTTTGCTTTCAGTAGAGCTTTGTCTTCACTAGAGCTTGTCTTCAACAGAGCTTAGTGGTAGAAGATCTGGCATTATTATTAGATCAGAGGTTCTAATGTATTTTGGCTTGTTGCCCACACAAAGCTGTCAGAAACCATTAACACAAAACCAGGGGCTTCAGAACTGCTATGTCACGTCCTAGGAGACTTGTTCTTTTCTTCTAACATCTGATAACACTTGGAACCACCTCCTTCAATCTCCAACACTATAAATAGATGTATTTGCAACACTTTAAACTTGCACATTCTTAAAAATACCCCTCTTATTACTTCTGGAGGTTCCTAGTTCTTTAAAACTTCTGATTCAAGTTCATTTTCATCTAAGGATCACTTGTAACTGCTCCTTTCAGTTACATTTCGTTTATTAGGCTTTTAAAGCCAAAAGTCAAACAATTTCGATAATTGCTTTGACTTTCGGGTTAGACCCGATTAAGATTAGTTTGCTACTGATTTAAGGTTGCATTATGATCGTAATTTAGTGATCATAACCCTCTAAGGTTATAATACATGATCATAATCATATCCTGAGTTTTTGTACAAGTATCAAGATTATGCCATACTTTGACCAAAATACCCTTTTTGCAAGAAATAAGGTTTTAATCTATAAGGAACTTACAAATGACTTATGTACTAATATGTTAATGTAATTAACATATTTTGATGTTATAAACTGATCATAAATGGAGTTTTCATATAAGATCGTAAACTATGTCACTTAATGACTAAAATGCCCTCGCGGCACATATTTTGATTTTAAAACCTTAATGATCATATAAGTTGATAGACTACTTGTTACAACTTATTTAAAGTAAAATGGCATATGGAACTTGTTTATAACTCACCCGATTACCCGGTAGCACTTATATGTGTATGGTTAAACTTATGCAACTAATTTACGTAAGTTTACCAAAACGGTCAAATCTTATCATTTTTACTTCAAATTCCAGAATGTATATTGCTTACCCATATTATACAAGTCCTAGTACTTGATGACTACATTCCATTCCGATCATCGCTTAATCAAGCGTATCGACCATTTTCATTAATTTAAGTTAACCGGCCCAAGTCTATGACTTAAAAAGGACCCGTTGACAATCTAATTGGTTATTTAAACCATTCATCCGAGACCAGGGACTTCCGGTAATTGCAACCTTGTTAGTTGTTTTGTTTGAACGGTTGTGCTTCTATTATCTTTGGATTTTAAAGATTTAAGCAAGGTAAATACTCTTAACCTATTTTCCCTATACGGGCTTGGGATATGGTAAATTATTACTGCTTGGTCGGGTATGGGATCATATGTCAGATTGTGACTGGAAAATCTTCATAACCCGTTTTAATCAGTTTTGTCTGATGACTTAAACATTGAGGGTTAACGCGAGCGTGTCCTGGATATCCTCGGCTCATTTAAGTTGCTAATGGCCCCGACTAAGCATGGGTGTAGGCATACACCTGACAGATGCTAATGCTATTTTAAAATGTTTTGTTACCCATATTATGGATACCCCTTCGTGAGTTAAAGCGGTGTGTCGGTTAATCATGTTATTTGGTTTCTACACCAGACCCCATTGTCCCAAGTTATTTATAAAAATACATGTGCCTTGTGCACTTTAATAAATTTTGAAACACTTTCAAAATGTGTCGGTTATTTTATTAACAATGAAAACTGACGTATCTTTAAAAGTCTAAGTGACAGGTTGCAAAGAACGTAAATAGGCTGGAAGCTGCCCGGTAAATGCTTAAGTGGAATTTGCAACTCCATTGTATAGAAGCCTATAGTCTATTATTTCATTTATAACTTTTCGATCCGCTTCTGGATCTTGTATATACTATCCGTCTGTATAATATTTCAAACATTCAGACACTTTATTGTAATAATTTAAATTCAAGACTTCCACTGTGCTATAATGCGTATTGATATCAATCTTACGTCCCGATACTCCCCACTCGGGCCCACCTAGATTTGGTGTTCAATCCAGGGTGTGACACTAGTCCAAGTTTCTTGGACAAGTTTTGGTGATTTCTCTTTTGTTGTGATTATTGTTCTTGTGCTAAATCCGAATATCCAAGTGCTTTTAGTGATTATATCTTTTGGGATTCCATATACAACACTTAATGTTTGATCAATACAAGAATCTTCATCTTCATCTTTTGGTTTTTCTGAACTTTTACACATTCAAGCAACTAATCTATAGTTGTTTGGGTGCTAACAATTAAACCCCTATGATCCGAATCTGTTTTGGGACTCACAATTTGGTATTAGAGCCTTTTTGCTCTTGATTGTTTGAGCTTTTGTTAAGATTGTTCAAGTTTTGAAGGACAAAGTTTCAAGGTTTTCAAATTTTTTGGACTTAAAATGGCTTGATCTGGTGTGTTTAATCATTTGGTTGTTGTTAATCAGTGTTTAGGTAAACATTTAGGTCATTGGGGTACAAAGAACATGGATTTTGAGTCGCTTTTCGATGATTAGAGGGTTTTTGTTCATACGTAAACCCTGCTGGGTGTATTTAAATTTGAAGTCAGTGTAGATAAATTTAAATATAACGTTTTTAACTTGAAGATCGCCTAAATTAACAAATATGCTGGCATCACACCAGCGTATTTGTTGATTCCCAGTGAAATAGTGTCAGCGTGTTTAATCGAAGGCGACTTCAAAGTCAGTGATAAAAATCCTCAGTGATTTTATCACGGTGATCGACGTGTTTAGACAAACTGACATTTGTTTTTGTGTTCCAGCGGATTTAGCTGTTGTCGCCGGTCCAAGTAGCCAAGTATCTTCAGCGTATTTGCTCACTTATCTCACATGTTCCTAGCGTAATTAAGCTTCACCAGCGTTTTTAAGCATAATAACCTAAGATCCAGCATAATTAATCTCTGATCAAAACTTTGAACTTGAAATCCAGCCAAAATGTTACTTAATAAACTAAATCCAATTGCTCAAGCTGAACTTGAAACCGGAACCGCAACTCGACCTCCTAAGTTGAAAGGATCTGAAGATTTCAGCAGCTAGAAGAATCGAATCAAAGCATTCTTTGAGTACACGGACTTTACTCAATGGATGTCCGTCACTGTAGGACCCCATGTTCCTATGGTAATTCGTGACGATGTTCGTACAATCAACGAAGATCCTTCAACCTTCACTGATGAAGATAGGACACTCATCCAACGCGACTGTAGGGCTCACACTGCTCTAACAATGGCTCTATCAAAGGATGATAACAACTTGTTTGATGAATACACTTCGGCTCATGAACTATGGTTGGCCCTTATTGATCACTACGAAGGCAATGAAGAACTGATGGATAACAAGAGAGATATGGTTTAGAAAGAATACAACATGTTTACGAGTGTTCGAGGTGAAAGTTTTTTAGATCATATTAGCCGATTTTTGAATGTGCTAACAAAAATTAAGAAAGTCGGCAATCCCGTTGCCAACTATGCCTCAATCAAGAAACTTTTGGACTCTCTTCCAAAAGAACGGAGTTTACAATGCATGATGATCAAAAGAACTTTCTTGACTAGTACAACCCCAGTCACTCTTTCAAAACTGATCAACACACTAAAGGCCTTTGAAACGGATGTGCTCAAGAGAGAAATGAATCAAGCAGGATACTCTCAGAAATCTACTCAATCTGCTGCTGCTGCTTGTGTTCCAAAAAACATGGCATTCCTTGCCCCCATAACCTCCAGTGATTCAAGTTCTCAAAGTGCCAACGCATCTTACTTTAATTCTTCAGCAAGCTCTGCAAAGGCTCCACCATCTAACGAGAAGACTACTGTGGTCGGTGATGCTCAAGCACTCAAGATATCCACTGAACATGTTGTACTGTTTAACACCTTCCTTAGCAGCTACGAGGCTCTTATGGCAGGTGAACTGAAATGGGATTTCTTTCAGCTGAAGACATATATCAAGTTGATCCAGATGATATGGAGAAATGGATCTCAAATGGCAGATGGCTATGATCACCTTAAGGCTAAAAAAGTTTCAAGACAAGACATGTAAGTTATTGTCTCTCAGAAAAGCTGGTTTCGACAAGTCCAAGCTGAGATGCTACAACTGCAAGAATTGGGTCACTTCAAGAGAGAGTGCCGGCTGCTGAAAAACAAAAATGCTGAGATTGTTCCAGCAAGAAGGCCAATAGCTATCGAGGGAAATAAGAATGTTACTAATAACACCCCAAAGGCACTGGTGGTAGAAGATTATGACTGGGCTAAAGAAATTGCTGAGGCAAAGAAAGAAGTCAACAAAGCTCTTATGGCTAAAATCTCTACCACATCAGTCTCGTCTTCATCAAACTGCATTGAGAAACAAGCTACAGGAATTCCCAAGGGCGTCAAAGTTATAGATAAAGGTTTGAAAAGCATAATCGCTCCTACTAAACCATCAGATAAGGCAAAGAAAGAAGTTGAGAAGACTGAACCGAAGAAGACAGCCCAAGAAGCAACTAGCGATATCAAGAATGAGAAAGCCGAAACTTCTATAGCCGCCATGAAAGCTGAATCTACAAAAGACAAGGAGGATAAGGATTTGGTAAACAACATACCGTATGAATTTAAGGCAAAACTATGCTCCCAACCATGTTTAAACATCGTGGCACATTATAAATCACTCCACCATGACCTGATTAGATAAAAAGAAAAGGTTTTGAAATTTAACAAAGAACTGAAAGAAACGAAGCTGCATATCAGAGAAAGATGAACTCAACTTTCGCTGGGATGCAGACATTAAAAGAATTCGTTTTTAGAAAAGATTTTATCATAAATGATCTAACTGAAAGATTAGAAAAATCTCAAAATGAAAATAATAAACTGCAAATCACAATCGATAAATGGAAACTTAGCCAAAAGGCACTAGTTGATTTTGAAAATTGCCAACGACCGACATTCGTGAAGGATGGGATTGGATACAAGGATAAGCTCAGAAAGGAAAGAAAAATCTTTCCTCCTCCGCACAGCAAAAACTATGTACCTATGCCATCTCCTCATCCTAATTATGACTTAATTGATAAACATGATGATTTTGCTCAAAATATCTCTTACGAAAATGAAAATAATACTAACATTGCTGAAATTATTGCAGATGTGTTTGAGCGTAAAGAAGATGTGTGCAATGAGGATGATGACTATGGAGGATCGAAAATAGGGATATGATATTCAGGCGATAGTTATTCCACCGTTAATTGGTTCGCCTGGAATTGTAACAAGAAAAACAGTACTTCTATTCGGGATAACATTAATAGTTTGACTAGGATGGATGACTGTAATGGTTGTGTGCCTAAATTTAATATTCAGGATGACTGTAATAGCCAAGTGCCTACATTTAAGACCCACAACCACGTAAATGTAGTGGTTGAAAGTCAAGACTTAATTCTGCTTGTAGTGGTTGGAGTCTACGAGCATAGTTCGTATCTTTTGCCAGAGATGAAAAAGGAGGGAAAATTGTTGGAATGGTAGACGTCGTATACGAAGAACTTACATTGGAGAATGTCAATTATGTACCAGAATTTTGTTACAATCTCATGAGCGTATCACAAGTCTGCGACAAAGGAATATCAGTGCTGTTCAACGACGTGGAATGTATATTTCTCAAGCCCGAATACTCCATTCCTGCCGAAATGATTATGCTAACAGCCCCTCATCAAAACAACACCTACGTTCTCAATATGAAAAATGCAAAATCCAATGAGCATATGACGTGTCTAATATCAAAAGCGTCAGAATCGGATCACACCTTTAGCATAGGCGGATGGGGCATGTGAACTTCAAAAATATGAATTAACTTTCTAAGCTAAATTTAGTGAGAGGTTTACCTATAAATTCCCATTTTCAGAAAAATGTATCATATGCGCCCAAGGCAAGTAACACAAAAAGCCGCACAAATCCAAAGCAGTGAATACGATATCCACTCCATTCAATTATTGCATCTGGATCTTTTTGATCCTATTTGTGTTAAAAGTCTGGCTAAAAGATCCTATTGCTTGGTGTTTATAGATGATTTCTCCCGATTTTCATGCGTATATTTGCTTGAAGCAAAAAAAGAGATCGCCTCCACTCTCAAAAACTTCATTTCCATAATCGAAGATGTGATCAAGCTAAAGGTCAAATTAGTCAGAAGTGACAATGGATCAGAATTCAAAAATCAAGCGTTTATCATCTTCTGCAAAGAAAAGGGAATACATGTTCAGTACAGTGCAACTAGAACTCCTCAGCAAAACGGCGTGGCAAAACAAAAGATTAGAACACTCATTGAAGCTGCTCGAACTATGCTTGTAGACTCCAAGCTTCCTATAATCTTATGGGGAGAATCAGTCAACACAGCATGCTATGTTTTGAATCGAGTTCTCATCGTTAAAACTCATGGAAAAACAACATATGAACTTCTTTTCAAAAGGATGCCTCTGATAGTTTTCTTTAGACCGTTTCAATGTTCCTGTACACTCCTTAACACTGAAGACAATCTTATCAAGTTTGAAGCACTTGGTGATGTGTGCTACTTCATGGGATACTCATCTACTCAAAAGGCGTATCGTGTCTACAACAAACGAACTAAGATGGTGCTTGAATCATACTATGTCGACTTGCAAGAAGGAAACTCCACCAACACTGGAAATTCTTCGAACTGGTTTTACGATGTAGATGTTGTTTTCAAGACTTTCGACATTGCTGAACCACTCATTGAAACCGAACCTGCAGAAACGACTCCTATAGAACCCTTGTTTGATCCTTCAGACATCAGTCTCACCCCTCACAACTCGCTTCACCCAGTTTCAGCCGATCCAATCCTTCTTGTTGAAGAAGTTAATGGTGACACTTTGGCTGGAATGCATTTGTGTATGATACTTCTTCTTCACACCTGAATGTGGATTAACCAACTAAAGAAGACGGGCCTCCAATTATCTATGTCGACAAACACTTCACCAATCTACCTCAACAACTTGAGACCCACACCAACGCATGTTACAAGACAAATCGAAATCATCCCATTGAAAATGTCATCGGTCCTTTGGAAGATGGAGTTCAAACTCGTGGACAAACAAATACCGTCAACAAAGGATTGTATGTTGCGTTTCTTTCGAAGTCTGTGCCAAGTGGCATCAAATAAGCTATTCAGGATTCTAGTTGGGTGCATGCAATCCAGGAAGAGTTATCTCAGTTTCGTAAGCTCAAAGTTTGGGAACTTGTTGATCTTCCAGATGGAAAGTATCCTATTGGCACTAAGTGGGTAGGTGTGGTCATCAAGAACAAGGCAAGATTGATCATTCAAGGTTTTCGACAAGAGGAAGGGATTGACTGTGAAGAAGTTTTTTGCCCCGGTAGCATGTTTGGAGGCTATTAGAATATTCTTGGCATATGCCACGTACAAAAACTTCAAGGTCTTTCAGATGGATGTGAAGAGTGCTTTCCTATATGGGAAGGTGAAAGAGGAAGTTTATGTTTTTTAGCCTTCGGGGTGACAAAGATCAACATTTTTCTAAAACATACTACAGGCTTGACAAAGCTCTCTACAACCTTCATCAAGCTCCTCGAGCCTTGTATGAGACTTTGTCGATATATCTTTTGGAATGTGGATATACAAGAGGTAAAATCGACATGACTCTCTTCACAAAAAGGATGAGAGATAATGTGATGATGGTTCAGATTTATGTAGATGATATTATTTTGGGTCAATCGATGAGGCTCTATGCAAGGAGTTTGAGAAGGTTATGAAGGCAACGTTCAAAATGAGTATGATAGGAGAACTCACATTTTTCTTGGGATTGGAGGTGAAGCAAAGAGAAGATAGTATCCTCATTCATCAAGCAAAATACATCAAGGATATTGTTGCAAAGTACAGCATGAACGACTGCAAAACTGCAAGCACATCATTTGCAGCTCAAACGAAACTCACACATGGATTTTAAGGAAAACCAGTGAACAAGTCCTTCTATCGCTCGATGATAGGCTCATTGATGTATCTAACCGCAAGTAGGCCTGACATTATGTGGGCTGCCTGCATCTGTGCACGATTTCAGACGAATCCTAAAGAATCACATGAAACTGCTATCAAACGAACTTTTGCTATCTGAAAGGAACATCCAAGCTCGGATTGTGGTATCCTAAAGATAGTAATTTTGATTTAATTGCTTATTCTGATAGTGATCATGCAAGTTGCAAGGTTGATAGAAAGTCAGTTTCAGGAGGTTGTCAATTCTTAGGAAATCGTCTTATATCATGGCAAAGCAAGAAGCAGACGACAGTTTCCACGTCCACTGCTCAAGCCGAATATACAACGGCTTATAGTTGCTGCTCACAAGTTCTTTGGATACAAAATCAGTTGCTGAATTACGGGATCAACATCATGAAGACTCCGATATTCATTGACAACGAGGCGTGTCTAGGAATTGTGAAGAACCCAATCCACTACTCCAGAACAAAGCACATCAAAATTCGCATTCATGCAATCCGAGATGCGTACGAGAAAGGATACATTCAAGTGGTGTCTATGGATACTATGCAACAGAAAGCCGATATTTTCATGAAAGCCTTTGACAAAACCCGTTTCAACCAGTTGGTAACCTGGTTGGAAATGATCAATTTCCTTGAGTGGAAATTACTTGCGTCTTCATAATCGACTCACTTAAAAAAAACCTGCTTTTCATAATAAATAAGTATCTTAAAACTGTGTCCTTCAAAAAGATTTTCTGCAACATTAAAAATTCATTTTCAAGCAATGGTAATTCGAAAATAAAATTTTAGGGGGAAGATTTCTAGAAAATGAGTATTCTTAATGTTTTGATCTTCCGGTTGATACTTGCATAAGAAATGATAGAATACTGCTGACACTCTGTTTGCTTTTAAAACAGAAAACGGATGGAAAATCAAGATGCTAAGCAAGGAAAATCGAAGTTCCAAGCAACGACGTGTCAGTATATTCAGCAATACCATCGAGTAAACTGCGAGTAGGCGACAAAAATTAATGCTTACACAAGAATTCTGGAAACCCATAATGTTGTGCAACTTGTGGGTAACACGTTGCGGCATATGGCTTAATGGTCTTAAATCTTGCGTTGATAGATTGCCAAATTCTGAGATTTCGGGTCTTTATATTGACTAATCATTCGGGGATATCATAATTGCTCTTCTGCTGCATCCAAATATATGCTGACATAGACATAATTATGATATCTTTTCAAAAGAGCCTATGTGGCCATAACCTTACACAGAAGAAGCTCTCGTTGAGAGTCATTCAAGTGCATAAATCGTAACGTCTGTGGTATTTGCCTTAGCAACTCGTTAGACATTGGTCTCTGCTGTATGAATGTACTGACCTGATGATCAACTGTCTATCGTTGAAAAACAAAACGAATGAAGTCAATATACTCACCCACTATGAGGAATCTTTGTGCATACCTTGATTGCGGGGGTATGTCCTGATGTGGGACACATGGGTACAACATTCTATCCATCTAGCTTGAGTGGGGGTCATTGCAATTTTTGTCAATATTACCACAACATGATAAAACGCTCACCAAAAGAAAGTTGAAAGAAGGGTGCATGGATTTAAGAGGACAACATACTGACAGTTTTTCTTATACCTTGATTATTCAAAATCTTCTTATATATAACAAACTAACAAGTGTTGCAAGAATGATCTTTTGCAAGAAAGTCACGGGGTTTCAATTAAAATAAGAATGTGAAAAAGGAAGCTTCGTGGCTCTAAAAATGATTTTTGGTGTCCAAATTGCAAAATTTTGTTTCTATTAAACTTATTTTCATCTTTTGCACTATTATTAGCTAAAAAGGGCATGTTTTTCGAGAAAAGTTTAAGATTTTCGAGCGTATTTGGTTTGGACTTCTTAACATTGAAGAAACCTTTCGAAACAAGTAACGGCGGTGTAATTATCTAGCCAGCGTATTTAACAAATACGTTGGCAGATATATGTGTGTGTGTGTGTATATATATATTTTCAAATCTCTTTTCTTTAAGTGTTTCATATACTCATTTCTTCCTCTCACTCTAAATACACCAAGCAAACACTCTAATCACAAATCTAAGAATTGGCTAGTTCATTATTCATCGAATACGATATGTTTTTCTTGTTTAAGTATTGATTGTCAAATGTTTAAACCTCAGAAACCACGTACAAAACCAAGACAATCAATGGGATTGGTTGAATCAGTTTTCAAAGGTTTTTAAAAGGGTTTATCAAGAAATCTTTGAACTCAGCGCATTTAATTTAAATATGGCGTATTTATGTTGAACGCTGTGTAATACTCAGTGATCAACGGGTAGCGGATTTAAGTCTTGAACGCGAGTTCGAGCAACCGTCATATTTCACTAATACGCCGGTCATTCAGTATAGATATATATATCTATGCTGACTGTAGTCTCGAAACAAGACATAAATACGGGACCCGCATTCAGCGTATTTGTCTATTAATCAATCATGTATCAGTGTAAATGACCAGAGTTTCTAAATTATCCCGTAAACATCTCAGCAGTTGTAACTGGCCTTAATCAGGGTAAATATTTATAGCAACGGCTTTAACCCCAAATTCGGCGTTTTTGTTTGCGTATTTATACATTTTCTTTTGTTTTCCTTTTTTATATTTTGTATTGTAAACATTTTCACTAAGAAATAGTATGTTTCGAAACATGGATCTCACTCGACTCGTTTCCATGTCTCAGAATGGCTCAACAGATGATCTCGGATGGTACAGGAAAACACAATCAGCCCATTACACTAGTTCCACCAAAGCCTGATTTTGAAGATGTAATGGACTGGCTGTCCAGAAGCAAAGTAAGTTATGTTATTCAAGCAAATCCGAAGATCTACTGCATTCACATAGAAGACTTTTGGAGAACAACAAGAGTGAGAACAATAAATCAAGTCAAGCATATCACAACAACAGTCCGTAACAAAGAGATAAAAGTGACAGAAGAGCGAATATGAAAAGTCCTCAGCCTCGGAGACAAGTCTAGTGACCCAATAAAGCTGAGTAAAGAGGCAGTGCTAGAAGGATTCCGTGGAATGAACTATTTAGGTGATTTTCGAGGAAAGAACGAGATAAAGAAGACTGGTCTTACGAAAGATTGGAGATTCATCTTACACACATTTTGCATGAGCATCTGTCACAGAAAAGGTGGGTATGACGGTCTCAATCTGTAATGGTCTGCGGCAATGCTAAATCTATGTACCAATCAGCCATTTAACATCTCTAGCCTAATCTTCTACTGCATGGTCGACAACGTAAACAAAGGTGCATGGGCCATGTATCCAAGATTCGTACAACTGCTTATCGACGATCAGCATAAGAACTTGCCACATGATGGAAATTTATACCGATTTCACCTTCCCAAAGGAAAACAAAGTACGGAGCTGAAAACAAAAGAATGGGTAATGCTACACAATTGGATGTATAGAGAAGAAAGACTTCCAACAGTTCTTGCTGCATACAACAAATACCGGGAGGGTGTAAGGCAAGCACGAGAAAGACAAGAAAAACATGCTTCTGAAGAGGAAGAAGCAGAAGTTGAGGAGGAAACACCACTAATACATTAACGAAAAGACAAAGGGAAGAAAGTGGTGGGTCAACAAGAGATTATGGGTTATGGGTGACAACATTCGTGCTGGGTCAACAAGAGAGGAGATAGAAAGAATGCAAGCTATTCACGCTGTCGCAGAGGCAGAAAAACGAGAATGGAGGATGAAAAGGAGAAAGATGACTGAGTCATAGACACCCGTTTTGTGACAACAGAGCAGGAACAGTTAGATCAGTTTCTTGAAGGGCTGCTAACTGATCCCTCATAGCCCAGTCCAAGCAAGTCCCCTGCACACAAGAAATGAAAAATAGGAGAGAGATCGTCCAAGGATGTTCCACCCAAACCAACCTCAACTGTTCAAGCTCCTCCTCAACGAGTTCCTTCAAGACCTCGACCATTTCAAGTTCTGTATGATCGCTTATACAAAGAAATTGGATTGTTTCCTGCAAAGGAATTTTGTTTGTTAAAGAATAGGTCAATGATACCAATGCGCTCAAAGAGAAGCTGAAAGAACAGAGAAAGAAGAACAAAGAATTGTACACCTACTTCTCCAAGCAATCTGAATTTATAAAGTTTCAACAAGATGGATTGGAGAAATTGCACGAGCTGGTGCAGGATCTGTACACTTCAGCAAATCAAAAACCAAAATACACAAGTGAAGATATATTCAATTTTGACAGTTTTAGAGAAAGGGAAGAGAAAATGCAAGGCTGAAATAGCGGAAAAGAAAAAGAAACGACTTGATTCTACTGTTGATGTAAGTATTGATGGAGATAGTGAAGAGGAAGAGGTTGATCAAATGGAAATGCCAGAAAAATTCCTCGAGTGGGGACTAGAGGATGATGTGGTCTATGAAACTGACGGTGGAGACGAGTTCGCTCCGCAGCACCCTGAATGGTTCCAGAAGGAAAGAGCAAAATTGCCATATTTCTATCAAGTCATAACAATTGATAAAACAGAGGTCATAGACCGAATCATCAGCTAGAAGTACTGCAATCTGACTGGGTGTTTTGTCGTGAAGCGAAGAGGAGGTGTAATTCAGTACTTTCGAAATGGAAATGACATGCAGAGTCTAGCCACATGGGACAAACAGGAATTGAGCAAGCACGATATGATAAATCCTACTAACAGTAGCAAGCACGATATGATAAATCCTACTAACAGTAGCATCTGTCTCTCTGATCTGAATATTCTTTATGGAAACAAGATACACGTTGGCGCAAGAAACGAATACCTGGAGGAAGGGATGCTGTTTTAGAGAGCTGTCGAGCGAGCTAGAGCACGAAAGATAGAAATGATGGAGATTATGCTCAGAATAGACACACAAAAAGAAAAGGCTGAATCTAAAAAGAAGAAAGCTACCGAGAAGTCTGAAGAGCAGCAATCTGTCTCTCCTCAACCCAAAGATCCATCCTCTGATTCAGATGTTCAAGTTATTCCACCACGTCCGACTTCATCCACATATGAAGTCACTATGGAGGTCCAACCAACAACTAGTGAAGTTGTTCTTAACCAAACTACACCACCAAGAAATGATCAAGATGCCGCCGCAAGCCTTGAAGCTCAGAACGAAGAATGAAGACTCTCAAGTATGCAATGGTCTAGGACGTTTTGAGATCGTTGATACTTGAGTTTTATAGTTTGTAGGTTAATTGTAATAGTTAGTAAAACTAGAAGGGCTAAAAGTGTAATTATGGGTTCTTATACCTGTAGCAGCGTATTTAAAGTCCCAGCGTATTTATTAAATACGCTGGGTAGTCAAATTAATATATATGTGATCAATGGAAAACCTTAGTCCAAGGTTTTTCGACAAGTTTTGGTGATTTCTCTTGTGTTGTGATTATTGTTCTTGTGCTAAATCCGAACATCTAGGTGCTTTAGTGATTATATCTTTTGGGATTCCATATACAACACTTGTTGTTTGATCCATACAAGAATCTTCATCTTCATCTTTTGTTTTTTCTTAACTTTTACACATTCAAGCAACTAATCTACAGTTGTTTGGGTGATAACAATCAAACCACGGTGATCCGAATCTGTTTTGGGACTCACAATATGTACTCGTTAAGGGAACAAGGGGAACCTGTTTACTTTTGCGACATCCTAGTGTGTTGCCTGATGAAAATTACTTTGAGATGTGAAAGTTCCAACTCAAGCTTCAAGGTTTAATTCATTGAGTGCTAATACACCGGTTCAATTCATGCTATGTTTGATGCAAGAATCGACAATCAGCGTCACATGCAACGAACGGTTGGGTACAAAACTTCATCTATTATATTCAAGGACACTACGTAGTTAGTTATTGAGAAGCATGCCTTCAAGTTATACACCCAAGCATCTTTGTAGAAGTTAGAAAAGAGATATACAAAGGGAAACTATCTTGTTACATTGCAAACACTGAGGTTGTTGATGATGTTCATGGGTACTATGTTAATAAGTTAGACAAACAATTGTATAAACGAAATAATGCCACTAACACATTCACGATAATTTGACTAACTGCGAAACTATACTTTTGCCATCATGGTGTCATTTTCACTCAACGATACAAAATGAACAGATAACAGTTTATTTTTGTTTGTTCAAAGTTTCAGTGTCGTTTCTTATTATATGGAGTTCTAACAACATTTTTGTGTTTTCGCAGGTTAAGTTTGATAGCTCCTATGAATGTGTGTCTTGTTCATGCAACAACTTCGTCCGTATTGGTTACTTGTGTAGGCATATCTTCTAAGTTTATCGTGTAAACCAGGTTGAAAAACATCCTGCCCCAATATATTGTCAAGCGTTAGACTAGGGCTGTGCTTCCTAAAATGATATTCTCAATTGAGAACCGTTATGGCATCGGCAACCGTCCACAAGCTGTCATCTGGAGCCAGATCCTTGAAACAAAAACTGAATGTGTTGATGTCTTAAGATGCGATGCCGACATTTTAACTTCATTTGCTAAGTAGATCCAAGAACTGAAACAAAAGATACTAAATAGAGGTCCCTTTGACGACGAAGCCAACAATGACAACCATGTTGCTGTTGAAGAATTGCTTGGTTTTTATTGTCACACCCTCAAAATCCACACGTAGATTTTTGGCACTAGGCGTGCGACTGACTAGGATCCAGTCACTAATCATGTTGAACATTTATTATAGTTCTAAAAATTCATCACAATCAACATGATTAGTGAGTAGCTTTTTAAATGTTTAAAACACAGTTCAAATCAATAGCGGAAACAAAAAAATCCAGACAATAGTTTAAAACAAAAAGTTTAATAAAATAAGAACCAATAGTTTATCACAGCAACGACACTCCAACGTTGCAAGCTCCCAAGCTGTACCTAACGACCTGTAAAGCATACACAAGCGTATCAACAAAGGTTGGCGAGTTCATAGTTTCAGTTTCATTGTAAAAGTAAGTTCGGTTAAATAAATTAGTTTGTTAAAACATTTCATGGGTAGCTAACCTACGGTTAAGCTACTAAACTGTGTGGTACCAAAAAACTTGACTGTAGTATGTTGTTGCGCCTCGTATCAATGTCTATCATCATTGATATGAAGTCAAGGTCAATAGTTCACGACTGGCTCCCAGCATGGTGTGAGGTTTGTCGAACCTCATAGTGCTATCAACTAATACCCTGTTTGTCAAACCCTATAACTAATCGGCATAATGTGTAGATAGATTTTCGTTTAGTACGCTAACGACATGAAATGTAAACTACGGTATTTAATTAGAGGTATTCCAATCTAGGAATATAAGGTGGTCCCAAATCCAGGGATATTGTAGTTCCCAAATCTAGGAATGCATGTTTTTGGTAAATGTGTGAACTCATCTTAGATTAGCTCGGTAGTTTAGGTTATGCGAGCTAGGATGGTCAACCACGTCCTATTATGGTTACCAAGAATACTAGGGGTTGTTTGTCTAATTCACGCAAGTCCTACACGTATCTAGCAAATAACATGCGTACAAGTTGTCACAAAAATTTTACCACGTAGTTTTCATGCACATGTTCATAATATAACCTACGACATGTCATATATCATTTATACAATCATTAAACATGTGCGGACACTAAAGGTAGCAAGTTCGACAGTTATAAACTTATAATCACGCATAACAAAATTCACTGAAATTAGGTTGTTTTAGGAAGCTTGTTTACCATACTTAAGAGGTTGTAAAAATTATGATCTTTTTATATAAAGTGCCCCTCGGAGAGGTTGGCCTTATATCAAATTTTTAAGGCCTAACTTTTTACCAAAAAATTATAAAAAATCATTTACAGCAGCAATCAGATTCGTCACTTTCTGACTACAGCTCACGGAAAAAATTCATTTAAAACTTCTCTGTTATCCGATTGATGTAATTCCAGTCGGAGACTCGCACTGACACCTAAAACCATCTAATGTATAGATTTCATGACCTAACTCCAAGTATTTATTGAGATATGATGTAAAACACAACACAAAAATCTGAAGAAATTTGCAGTTTTGACCACTAAAACGAAATAATTCGTTTAAAATATAAAACAACATCTAAAAATTATGATTCTGGCGCCATTAGAAGCGTATTTCAAAGTACCACATTTTAGACTCACGAAAATCTAGTTTTCGTTAGTTATGACCCGGTTACAGCCGATTAAAGTCGGCTGTAACTGTTAGACAGCTTCCTGTTTTCAATTGTTAACATTCCAACGTGAGTTATATTGGCACCGTTAGCCTTTTTAGCAAATAAAAATGACACTTATACTTCCCAAACAGTAGGTTATCATCAAACTCAAATTATTATCGCTAAGACATCAAAAGATGACAAGGTTTAACTCAACATCAAACAACATCAAAACCCTAGTACAAATACGAGTCCATATGCGATCAAAACATCATTAAAGCATTAATTTTAGGCACTTGCACTACATGTAATAAACATATCATCAAAAGTATCACTCCAAGCAGAAATCGCAGCCATTTATATAGAAGACCTTCAAGCCAAAACAATCTTAAACACTTACCAAGGGAGAGAGATGCAAGCGAGAGAGTTAGAGTGCGGGAAATAGAGCACTGAGAGGAGGCTCTTGCTGCTGTAAGTTGGAGGGGGATGCTAGGGTTTTGTGTTTTGAGAGGTTATACAAACACATGCATACGTACAAAAATAAAAGAGGAAGGCGGTTTGGGGTTTGTGTATTTGTGTGTGTGGGCCGAATGTTTCAAGAGAGTGGGCTGGGAGTTGAGTTAGGCTGTACAAACAAAAACAAAGGGGAGTAGAGGTGAGGGTGTGGCAGCGATTTGTTATATAGATAATGATATATATTGTTTTTTACTAATCACTAATACTAATCAATTAATATATATGTATACAGTTCGTGATGCGGTTCGGGCCTCGTAAGTTCGAGCTACGTGAGTGGGTTCCAACAGTTCAGGTCGGTTCAACCCGATATGGATTGATTCATCAAATAATAAAAGCGTATGATCTGATTTATAAAAGTGAAATAAACAGTTTTTACCTTGAAGTTACGGGTTATCACATCAACCCTAAGTTGAAAGAAATTTCGTCTGGAAATTTAGCATGCAGTCACTTAAGAAACTAGTGCTTTGAACATTTTTGTGGGGTGTCACATTTATAGTGATTTTTGGATGAAGGAGGTGAGGAAAAGTATGTTTTGATGTTGCTTAGAGTCCTAACATGTGTCACAACCAGATTAGAGCTGACAAGATTCGTGTTAGGTGTCAAAATTTAAAGATAAGTGGCTAAACTTGGTGATCAAGCAAATTTTCTACATCTGGGCACCCCTTACAGACCGTATGAGTAGCCTTCGGTTCGTAAGACCCTCCGATAAAATTTTTTTGTATTATGACAATTTTGGCCCCTGGACTTGTATTATCACGTGTTTGCCCTTTTTAACCCTTCTAACTTATTGTATAGGTTATATGACGGGTATTAAGGCATGTGTAACTTAGATTTTGTTCCGAAAATATCGTGAATATCGTCTTACTTGATCATATGATTACGAAACTCGTAAATAAAATATAAAACTATATAAAGCACGAAAACGATCGAAAGTTTACAATGTTTGAAATCTTGCAAATGTTACAACTGCTTTTAATGAATTCCCCTATAAACTCAGTATCTAGGGTATGCTATTTTGAGAAATTCATATTAGTACCTATCCCAGACATTGTTTATGGATTTGGTAGCAAACATAAAAGCAATCAAGAGAGGAACTTGCAATCCTTTTCTTCTTTATCCAAGGATGTTAAGCTTCTACCTTAAAAATGTTTTAAGAAAAAAAAGTTTTGAACAAGGTGAAGCTCTTGAAACTCTCAGTCTTTCAAATGAAACTTTTACCCGCATGATGACTAGAAATCAAGAAAATATGGGAGAAGAAGACATTTTACAAAACTAAGCAACAAATTTTACAACATCTATTGCTAAGCCCATTACTCCTAGTGACCATGGTGCACAACCCAGCACTTAGGAACACACACCAGACATTTCCACAAAAACTACTTCCATTCCCATCCCCGAATCCAAAAGAAAAACCAAAAAGAAAGGTTCTGTAGGAATTGAGATGCCAGAGATATCTGCTGTAACACAAATGCAGCAAACATATTTTGTTACTTTATCACAACAGATGCAAACATCTCCACATATCCAAACTCCTCACTCATCCTCACAAAAGGAGAGTGTTGTAAGCACAAGGGAACCAAGATATTTCACTTGAATATCTCTACTCAAGCCCCTTTCCCAGGGCTGCTTCTCTTTCCACACCTCCACCCACTAGAATAATTCCATCACCATTCCAAAAATTGCTTGACGCAATTAATATGACTGACTTGCATATACCTAGTTCCTCTCAAAAACATGTCACAGAGAGTATACTTCATAAAGTGACTAGGGCAAGTTCGAAAATCATTGCAAACCCATAAGCAGATGAGGCTACACCACTGTGTCCCAAGAGGCACTTGTTGGTATTTCAAGTGGGGCAACTACTACAATTGTTGGGACAATAGTCTCACAGTTGGACATTGGTTACATAATCAAGACCCCCTTGAAGGCAACAACTGTTGAGACAAGAGTCTCTCCACCAGTTGGAAGTCCCTAGTACCAAGTAAAATGGGCACCTAGTTCAAAACTAGGTACAACCACCTCTCATGGGAATTCAGATGATCCTATTAATTTAGGTGATGGATTAAACTATCCTGAAATGACAGACAGAGTTACCAAGTTGGAGTCATCAGTTGAAGAAATCAAAGAAATAATGAAGACTTGGTACGAAACTCTAAAACTCCAACATCAAATGTAGACATTGCAAAGAAATGTGGGCACATGTTCAACCATATCTACATCTTCAAAAGCAACCTGCTGAAGAAAAAACACAATATGAAATAGAGTTGATCAGACAAATGGTGGATGCCAAGTACAAAGATACTCTGGCAGAGGTAAAAGCAATCGAAGACTTTATTCTTTAAAACACTAGAAAAACTCTCACTCTCCTTAAATATGAAAATGATTCCAAAGGGGGGGAGGAAGAATCCATAAGGAAGCTCCCACCCTTGGTCAAAAAGGAAGAAAAGACACCTGGCACTTCTGCTCTTAAAAAGGCAAGATAAGAAGAGATTGCCAAGGCAATGGAAAAGAATAGAGAAGAGACACTAGGGAAGCTAATATGCAGATAACAGTGTAGGAAATCACTGAAAGTTAGAAAATTCAAGATAACCAGGGTCCTTTAACAGAGGTTTCAACAAAGGTTACATAAAGCAAAACTGCAACTATCCCAACCACTCTCACAACATCCACCACTCAAACCACTGCTCCCACTATCCAAACATTTGTTACCACTACAAAAGTGACAATAGAGGTTACAAATACACTAGCACCACCACCAACACACAAGTCTCCTGAAGGACTTCTCATCCATAAAAGAAAACCAACAAAACCAATCCCACAACCATCATCAAAAACACAAACTCCTAAAACCAGAACAAAGAGAACTAAATTCATTGTCCAAGATGATGATGAAGAAACTCCTGATGCATCACCTATCAAAACCACAACCTCATCCATCTCATCTCAACCATCCACTACCACAACAACAACACTCACCATTGCATTACCATCCACAAAACTACCCACCACCATTCTTGACCCGTTGGAGTTACAGAATGTATCAAAAGAGATGCAATCTTTCTACTCCACGACTGACTTTAGTCTACTTACCTTTCCATCCCTCAAAATATATTCAAAACCTAAAAATGTACAAGAGTACCTACAACTAAAGATTAAACAAGCTGAATGCATAGCAGCTTATAAAAGCAAGGGCAAAAGTGATAAGGAGGCTCAGGAAATCATGTCATTCTAATTCACCAAAGTGAATAGGCTTGTAGATTTTGCAAAAGATGTTAGTCAAAAGGCTTCTCAAGGACTAGTAAGTAACCCTGACTTCAAAAAGGAAATACGGGAAGATTATCTAGAGTTCATCATGAAAAATAAGCCTTATAGAGCCTCAAGAGCTCAATTATCTGGTTGGACTATAGGAGCCCTTCTAGAAAAAAATCTCAAGGATTGAGATGCCAAAGATCAATCCAAATATCAAGCCCACTCATCCCAACTGATTTGCAGGTAGAAAACCTGTTGGTCAAAAAGCAGGTGATTTAAAACGAATGAATTTGGAGATGGTTGCTGCAAAATTTTGATCAATGCAATCCATGGCCAAGTGGGATGAGACAACAATCAAGGAGAACTACAAGAAGCTTGAAGCATTAAGAGCCGTAGACCTTTTAGTCCCCAAAAGGCCCAATTATGAAGATTTACCCATCAGCTCTCTTGTAAATCCCTTAGAACTTCCATCTACAAAGAATGTTTCCTCAATTGTTACAGGCCACCTCAAAAGACAAAAGGAAAGATCAGAAAAGTATGAAGATGATATAAGGAAAGAATGGATCAAAATGGAACTTGTTTATGGGCATCCTGATACAAATCTAGAGGAGCTGGTTGGGAAAATTTTGGGAAAATATATTCCCTCACCTCTTCTAATAAAATCAGTCATAGTGACTTCATTTGCCTCTAAAATTCTAAAATGGTCCTCAGGTAGAGCAAGCCATAAATTGACAATTGTCATGGCAGATGGAGAAGTGAAAAAGACTTCAAGAATAGTTTGATGAGCCTGAAAATTGAAGATCTGCAAGATCTAATGTCCACTCGAAAGGGATGCTGATGACTTACTCTTAGAAAGATTTAAAAAGTAATATAAAGCACAGATCAGATATAAGATGAAGAGGAATAAAAGTTGATCCAATGAACATGTGTTTTGGTATCATCTGTTCTAGGGGGAGATTGTTGGACCTACAAAAGAACAAATGATATCCAAAAGCCAAAGCATGATCATCTGATCAAGAATTAAACAAGAGATTGAAACAAATTCTTAGGGAAAATAAGCAAACATCTATTGAAGATAAGCAAACATCTGATCAAAGCCTTGGAACCACTGTTCAAGAAGAAACAAGGTCTATTGAAGGCAAAAGTCTGTTGAAGAGCAAAGGTCTAATGAAGAAGACCAAACATCTATCTGGCCAAATAGATGTTTGGAATCAAATGTAACAATACTTGTTTTGTATCAGAGTTTAGCATAGTTAGATTAGATGCTAGATTTTCACATATGTTGCATAACATATGTGGAATCTTTATTGTTAGGAATGTTAGATGTCACTATCAGGATGATGTCAGCCAATCACAAACAGAGCTTTTGTACTTAGTATAAATAAATCTCACTTATTAGAGATCTGTTCTATCACACACATCACCTTTTCTCTTATATGAACAAGATTGTTAAGTGATCGGCTAAGGGGGAGTCTGTAGAGTCAATCTTTTGAAGTAGGGAGTGGTAATGCATTTGCAAGTAATGGTTCAGGATACTCACAATCACCACAATATTTTTATAGTAGTGGTAGCTCAAATTCTACACCACAACAAACTCAACAATGTAATATCGCAGTCAACCTCCTGAATGCTGAGGGTTTATCACGTACCCAATGCAAAAGAACATCTAACATTTCAAGTTCCAATTCTCGAATCATATGAAGGTCTTGTCATAGGACTAACAGGAAACTATAATATGTCAAAAGAGGATTATGATAGATTGATCTTGAAGAAATGGAGCTGATTGATATACGTTGGTGTATTGCGAGTGTAACAAGGAGAGCTCAAAGGTATATGGAGTTAACTTGGAAAATTTCTTGGGAGGACCGAACACTAAGCTAGTTTCAACAAATCAAAGGTGACTTGCTTTAGATGCAAAGAAAAGGGTCACTTCAAAAGAGAGTGTACTAATCAAGAGGTGAAGGATGATATGTTAACTCATTCAGTAGAGACTATTATCAAAGAGCGATCCAGCACAAGAATTCACAATGTCCATTTCAGTCAAACTCAAGAGTTATTCCAATTAAAAGATGTATCTACATCAAAATCGAGAGATAAAGCATTGATGGTCACTTGAAAGTGATGAGGGGATTAATTGGAATGAGATGATTTCAAAGACATGAAGTTTAGCTCTCATGGTAGAAATACAATAGATTGAGGTAAATGAAGAAATTGGTGAGGTGGTAGAAAATGTGAATGTTGCTGAATTAGTTGAGGAGAAAAAGATTGTTGCTAAAATGGAGATTAAAGTTGATTCTGAAATTGTTGTTGAAACAGAATCTGAATCCGTTCTGACAGATATTGTCGAAGAGGATAAGAATTTAGATGTCTTTAAATCTATTTTGCTACCTGATGTCATTCAAATTTTTGCAGGTTTCTTTGGAGAGAAAGCAGCTTTCAAAGACTTACATTTTGATGAAGAAAAGAATGAGTACGTCGTAATGATAGATGTCAACGAAGAAATCAACGTTGGAACTCTAGAGAAAATTGCTCAGAAAGCAAGGATGGCGAATCTAAAAGAGTTGAATAAAGATATTTTAGAGTTAGATACTGAGTCTAATATTGAATCTAATAATGAATCGATAAAATAATTAGTTAAATCTGAAACATCAATCGATCTGGATAAACCAACATCCTTTGAATGTTTAAATGTTTGATTCCTTGTGAACAATGTACTGAAAAGGATGCAACTTACAGTATGCTTAAAAACATACTGATAACTTGTTGGAAGAACTTAAAAAGGTTCAAGAAACTTACAATAAGCTTCAAAATTTTGAAAAAGAATTTAAAGAAATAACCAGGAAAGATCAACAAATGATTTCCATGTTAAAAGCAACAGTGTCAGACAAACAAATTGCCATTAATAAACATATTGATGATACTGCTGCATAAAAACAAGAATTACAAAAGATGAAAACTGAAACTGAACGAGTCGATAAAAATCGGACAAGTGTTGTTGTCGCGTCGTATGTCCTATATTACTATTGATACATCTGTCTGTTGCCTGCGTCTGTAACAGGATAAAATGTTAGAATTGATTATGTATGTAAGTACCTCCGTACAAAGGTATTACTCCATACAAAGGTAAACATTAGTCTGTACGGAGGTAGCCTTTCTTAGTTCGTATGAAGGTGTCTCTTAGTCCGCACAGAGGTAATAGTACTACAAAGAGGTGTGTGGTCTTTGAGTTAAATGTAATTATAGGTCCCTTAATCATATGAATCTTGATAGAATCGTCTATCTAACCTGGAGTGCGGAATCCTCTAGATTAGCTTATCATAGAATACAGTAGAAACATAAATAAATTCAAACACGTATTCTATTGATTATCCAACTTGCAGTTTACAATCAACTCAATACCTCACACAACCTCACAGCCTATCTCTGTGATCTTACCTCTCTCTATCTCTCTCCCTCTAGCCTTTCTGTTCAATTTTCATTGTAATCTCTCTAGTTGTTACAAACTCTAATCACAAAACATGTTTATATACCACATGTTTGTGAACTAGGCTTCTAACTGGGCTAGGCCTTTCTCCAAGCTCATTACAACAATTAACTCACTAACCAAAAATGCTAAGCACGATACAAAATATCTAAAGACTAAATAATTAAACTATTAAGTTGTTTTCATAGAATATGCACCAATATACTCCCCCTGACAATAGCTTCATAGTGTAATTTTGTCTTCAAACATCTTGTGGTCTTTTGTTCTTTGTATAACTTCAGCTACACACAGTTTCTGACATCAACAGACTCCCCCTTAGTTGATACTTCCAATCTCCACAAATTTCATTCGTTGTAGATTAGTGAACTAGCAATCTTTGGTTAAGCAAGTGAACTCCAACTCTTATATATCTCTCTGCAATGCAGTAGAAGGATCCTACCATGCATCTTCACACATTCTACACTTCAGTCTCAATCTGTACTTTACTTGAATTCTACACTTCATTTTGGTAACTGCATCAATCTGTTTAGAAACACAAGCAAGTATCTCAAAAATCATTAGTCTTTTTCACATTCAAGATAAACCAATATTTTATCTAGATATGCAAAAATAACAACCTGTCAATTCAATATGGAAGTCTTTTAAAAAGAAAATCTTTTTGGGTTTTTTATATAAATAAAACAACTAAACAAGACTAAAAATATTTATAATGCATCTTTTTGTGAGAATCATGTGCAAGAATATCATATCAGCGAAATCAAACTGTTTCACACAAGCAGTTAATTTTCTCTTTTGATTTTCGTGACAAGCAGTTCAAGACGATTATTAATATTGTTTGTCCACTTAAACTAAACTCATGAACATTTCAAGTTCCATTACCCCGTGATATAATTAAGTGTATTATTATACCGATGTACTAGTGTGTCCCAATTCAGGACATACCCCCACGATCAAGGTATTTACAAAGCTTCCTCGTAATAGGTGAGTATACCGTATTCATCCTTTTTGTTTTACAACGTTAGATAATTGGTGATCAGGTCAGTACTTCCGTACAGCAAAGAGAACAATATCCAACGAGGGTAAGGCAAATACCAAAAATTGGTACGATTTATGCATTTTGTACATTTGAATGACTTTCTAGAGAGGTTCTTCAAATTCTAGTGTGAGAATCTGCTCTCATCCATAAGCTCATGTCCTAATTTGTTTATCCATGTCTTAAATGTGCGGTATTCTCTTTAGATTAGTGACAATAGTTCAAGATTACTTTTCAATCACTGTTTCACTGATTAATAAATGTTTACAATCAGGACATACTTGGATAGAGCTTCGCCGTCGTATTCACAAAACTGTTACATATACAATGAACACACAAACCCTATATATAACATATACGTTTTAAAATTAAAACTTAGTAAAATAATAACTTGGTCTTAAAGTTGCTAATTTAGGAAGTTAATAAACGATAATTGGAAATTAAAGAATGATTGAAATTGATTTAAAAATAAACCATAAATAAACATATTTCAAATTTCAAAATGTAAAAAATATAACTGAATATTCAATAAAAATGAGTTTCATATAATACAACATCTATGATTTAAAAATAAAAGTTAGTAAAATAATAACTTTATTGATCTTAATTTGCTCAATAATTATATTACCACCATAATAAAATCTTTTAGCAAGTGAATAAATGATAATTACAAATTAAAGAATTATTCAACTGGATTTAGATATTTACCATAAATAAACATATTTCAAATTTTTAAAATTTTCAAAATTTTAAAAATATACATAACTAAATATTCAATAACAACGAGTTTTATATAATAAAACATATATGCTTTAAAATTAAAAGTTGATAAAATAATAACTTCAATGGTCTTAAATTGCGATATAATTATATTACCACCATAATAAAATCTTTTATATTCAACAACAAATAAATAAAATAAGATTAAGTTATAAGGTTGTGAAATTAGGAAGTTAATAAATAATAATTACAAATTAAAGAATGATGGAAATTGATTTACAAATTGGTCATAAATATACATATTTTCAAAATTTCAAAAATATACATAACTGAGTATGATAACTATTTAGACAATACAATAAATATAGTAAAAAAAGAGACAAAAGTGAATTATTAACATTTACTCGGTATAAATCATTAAACATGTAAAAATAACAAAATCCGTTTTATAAAATTTCAAAAAAAATTTGAATCTATCTAAACATAACATAAGAACTTTGAAAACAAAAATTAATTGAAAATCTAAAACCTAAAACATCTCATAGTTAGAAAATCTATGTATTTACATATAGTTAACAACTACTTAGGGAATTTGAATTGACTTATTATAAGGCACATTATTTTCCTACAGGTGAGTTGCAAAATCACTTGGTATTGTATGTGAAAGAACATATTAAAAAATAATATTATTCATATTATAAGAATAATCAAGCTTAATAAAAGTAAATATAAAAAAGAATAATGTAACATACCAAATCGAACGATTCTAGATTATCGATAAATTTAAAGAAACTTGGATTAATCTTTTTGGGTTCGTATTTGAAGAAAATATATCACAATTAAAAAAACTACATTATATAATAATAACCTAAATTCTTATAAAAGACTCCATTAAATACCAAATGTCATTTTTCTAAGACCCCAACAATTCTGGTGCCACATGGCATTTTCTTAGTAGCTTAAAAATCTAATCCCCTCAATGTAAACCCACCCACCCAACCAATCGATGCCCGAAACCAACTTTACTTCACTCTAAACCCTAATCTAATCTAACATCTCCCTTGTCACCGCGTCTCCTTCCCACACCATAAACTCTGATTTTCCCTCTCTTCTATTCCAAACCCTATCTAGCACCATGAGGCTATCGTTTTCCCACTACAAAGCCATACTACCCACACCATCAACTCTAATTTTCCCTCTCTGTAAGTCCCGATAACCGGATCTTACGATATCACACGTAGCTTGAATGGTGGCAGAATCACACGAACACGATAAAAACCAAAATAAAAGAAATAAGATGAAATAAAAAGTTCAACTTGCATACAATCTTGAATTTGTCTAATACAAGTTGAGCGAAAAGCCATCAAGGAGCCACTAACCCTAACACATTATTATTTATTTATATTAGAGAGTTAGTGCTCAATTACCCTATTACCCTAAAGCCCTTAGGCCCAAAAGCTACCCGAAGCCCATTGACATAAGATATGCCCAAGATAATAAAATAACTAATGCATAAACCTATCAAGACCTAACACTCTCTTCACTTCCAAACCCTATCTAGCACCATGATGCTATCGTTTTCCCACTACAAAGCCGTTGTTAACATATGTTTTGATACGAAGTGTTTATGCAGGTGATATGGCCCCTTCATCGATTGTTCTTCTCTTCAATGTTTATGCTAGTGACAAGGACACCTTCATCTATTGTTCTTCTCTTCAATATTATCCACTCAGGAAATTATTTTTCAATTTGATTTTGTAAATTATAGTAATTTATTAATATCGTATGATTTGGTCTCATTGAAAAGTTTTGGTAAAAATAGGTTTTTAAAAATTAATATGTTGTAGTAAGCTTCTCTAATATCTACAAAATTTTGAATTCATTATTGAAATTGCAAGCTTTTTGCATGAGTCGAATATGTGTGTAAATTTCGAACTTTTGCTATCCCAAACTTAATAAAATTAACTTGTATGTCTCTTAGAATGTTGATATGTGGGATCTTTTGTTACGTTCTGTAAGAGCATTTACAGATAAATTAACTTTTATCAAGTTTGGGAAAGCAAAATGATGGTTTGAATTAACTTGTATGTCCCTTAGAATGTTGTTTTCAAATACGATTTGAAGATGTTTAGGTGGTTCTAAGGTTCATCTTCTTGATTTGTTGCTCGATTTCTAGTGTGATTCAACCATTAAGTTACGTTTCTTGCGCTTCTTAGTCTCGTGCTTAGAATTGAATGGTTAGTGTCGATAAACTGATTTATCGAGACAAAAGAGGTATTATTTTAAAAGCATAGTTTCTTGGTAACGATGAACAGTTTATCCACAACCGTTGTCATGCTCTAACTGTCACCGTACGGGGCAAGAGCTCGCAATCGTTCCTGTTACACGTGAAGACGTACCAAAGGTTGTTAATTGCTTTAATAATTTGTTTTGTTAATTGTTTGCTAAGTGGGATGATTAGTTATGTTCTTGATCTACAAGAAAGTTTTTTATTGCGGTCTTTAAAGAATGGGAATGTTGTAGATCATCCTTCGTATATAATCGATGTTAAGAAGGGAGGATGAGGATTCAGATGAAAGTGGCATTAGCTTTTGGAGTTGATGTTATGCATTTTGTTGAGAGGCTGATTTGGCTTGATTTTTTTAAAGTTTATGTATAAATTTTATCTTTATAAAATAAATTGTTTTTATACGCATAAACTGGGGTTATTTATTCATGGTGATTACCCTTTATTTGGTTTTGCAGGAACGCTGTTAACAAGAGTTGTGTACCGGCTACCAAAACCTTAACTCGGCATCTGGTATGTAAGCTCCGC
Organism: Scalesia atractyloides; assembly: GCA_947069175.1. Lineage (NCBI taxonomy): Eukaryota > Viridiplantae > Streptophyta > Magnoliopsida > Asterales > Asteraceae > Scalesia > Scalesia atractyloides. The sequence goes on along the minus strand of CAMTDV010000116.1, from coordinate 17,648,357 downwards.
TGCTGAGTAACATTTTATTCACAATCATATGCGCTTTTAGAGTCATAAATTAAATTCATCTTTGTACATGATTTCGTTTTCCTTTAAAGATATATAATTTGTGAAAATATTTATAATCTTTCTTCTCTTTTATATTTTCTGGATGAATGGCTATACTCACAATAACTTTGCAAATTGTTTTGTTATTTTAGCATGAATATGTGGTTCATACATAATTTCTTTGTTCGTAGTCCTGCGATATGATTATATAGATAATTACATGAACTTGATTATTTTGTATTTTAGTTATGCTCCTAAACCTCCTGACTTGTTAATGTTAGCCATATATTGATTAAAAGAATGGCTTATGTAAAGGAATTCGACTACAAGTCTTATTACTGCACAAATGCGTTGTTGAGGCACAAATCTTATCTGGAAGTAATATTAGGGCTCAAACATTTCTCCCCACAGACAAAAGAATCCAATTTCAAAGAAGACGGGTTGTGTAAGGTTGGTTTGTTTCTAAAACAACCGGTGGCATTGTCAAGAGTTAAAAGTAGATATGGACTTAAGCTATTGATACTCGATGAGGATGGTCAAATTACAAACAAAACTACAAATGTTATGTTTAGAGATTTGTAGAATGTAACGTGCACCTTCATTTTATATTGTTTTTATATTGTTCGAACTAATCAAAATATTAAATTCATGTACATTTGTTTACACTTTAGTAAAATCAAATCTCATCATACCCGATAAAATCATGTACATTCGTTTACACTTTAGTAAAACTAATTATCTTCAAACCGTGTACCACACGGGTCTATAAACTAGTAATAATAATAATTAACTAATTAATTATTAACAATACTAAATACAAATCATCAAAAATGTAATTGAAGTGTCAATATATCGTATTTACTCCAGAATCTCTAATTGAAACTATTTTTCATTACTTAAAAAAATCTAAGAATTGAAATGTCAATATTTTTCATCTTTAACAACTATAACAACTATGGATGAAATTTTGAAAGATCTAAAACATAAATATTGTAATTATTAAAAACTTCTTGAATGCAAACAAGCATAAATGAAAAACATGAACAATATATTAAAAAATTGAAAACAAATCTGGACAAAAAAATAAACAAATCTTGATAACATATACATAAACTATAAATATTTCATGTAAAAATTCGAAAAATCCATTAAAAAACCTTTTATATGTTAGCATGAGAAGATCATTAAACATGGACAAACAACTTAAACCGCATAAAATCCATAGTTTTTTTTTATTTCAGAAAAATAATAGAGCTAAAACGTTAAAAAAAACAAGTCTAAACTTATTAAAATAAAAAAACAGTAATAACATTTAACTAACCTATAAAGTGGTTTGAAAATTCGTCGTTCTATTTATAGTACATATTTAGAGTTATAGCATAAAAGATCAAAACAAAAACTTTAGTAACTTCGAATAATGTTGAACAACCAAACATAACACACAAACAACATACCTAAGATTTTGTCAGCATAATAAAGAAGATGATGCCGAATACGGCGGTGTTGATCTAAATAACAAAAAAAATATACAATCAAACATCAACAACTTCAATTAACCAAAAATCAATACATAAAAAACACATATATCACATACCTTAATTTTTTCGTTCGGATTTAAAAGATAGTAAAAGAAGAATATTGTTAACAGGATTCGAATCAATGTTTTTAAAAACCAATGATGTTAATCTTGTTCAAGAAATAGAAGAAGACATACACAAAGAAATTAATTGACAAATAATTTCTTTCGGTCTTGAATGATGTTAATCTTGTACAAGAAGTAAAAGAAGTTAGGTGGGAGAGAGAGAGAGAGAGAAAGAAGAGATGTTGTGTAGATATAGAATGAGATTTATGATATCAATAATTGATATTTTTTAATTTATAGTATATCTGATTAAGTGAATTCGGGTGAACTAAATCATAAATCTGACCCGAATACAATTCGAATCCTGACTCACATGGCCTAGAAATCATTCCCTCCAAAATCACCTTGAGGCTCCAATACAATATGCCAAGTGTCCCAAATGCATCTCATTTATTATATTATATAATAGTTAAATTAGCAGTTTAAGTTTATTTATATCTGTGATGTTTATTTACAGTGTTTTAATTGGTTGGTTTGTTTCGTATAATGTATAATGCGATACGACGCGATATAATACAATACGATATAACACAATACGAAACGGAATGATACAATACAATACATATAAATTGTTTAAAATTAAGCACGAAAAAGTATTATATTTGACTCGAATCAACTTGAGTTTACACCGACAAGTATATAAAAATAAGCACATAAAACTCAATTACAAGATCTTTAGAAAGTTAAGAGTTTGTAAGTGTCAATGCTGAAATTTGAGGAGCAAAGGTAAAGAAAAGACAAAAGGCACCAAAAGACAAAAAGGAAAGATTAATGAAACCATATTATATTAGACCCGACTTATTTTCGGCCCAAATATATGTCAAAGCGTAGACCAAGTGGAAACGTACATAAAAATAAGCACCAAAACGTATTATATTTAACCAGACTCATTTAAAAAAATTACGTTAAAAGGTAAATCAACTTAAATTTATGTTGACACGTAAATAAAAATAAATACCTAAAACTCTATTACAAAGTTAAAAAGTTAAGGGGCTGTATGTGTCTGAAAATTGAGGGGTAAAGGTAAAGTTAAAAACACCAAAAGATTAAAAAAGAAGAAGAAGAAGAAATGGTACTATAGATATTAGACCCAACTTGTTTTCGGACAAAATTTATGCCAGAACGTAGACCAGATGAAACCACGCACAAAAATAAGTACGAAAACGTATTATATCTGACTTGACTTATTTTGAAAAAATAAACAAGATAAATCAACTTTAGAAAGTTAAGGGCTTGTATGTGTCAATACTAAAAATTAATAGATAAAAATAAAGAAAAGACAAAAAAACACCAAAATAAACCAACTAGTACTATAGACCTCTTGTTGTATAGTATAGTATAGCATAGTATAATATAGTATAGTATAGTATAGTATACCGTTCAACCACTTAGTTGAATTCTAGCTATGTATTTAAGTTTTTATAAGTTTCAATCTTGTGATAATATTTTGTGTGAAAAATAAATTAGAAAAAACTGAGTTAAATCGAATACTATACAGATAAATCACTAAAATTTGATCATACAAGAAACTGACTATTAAATGGAATTGATCCTATTTCCCCAAATACATGACTCTAGTTATATATGTGATTAGTATATAAGAAAGAAATTACAAATAGGGTATAAGTGAGCCGGCCTAGATACAACTTGTTTAGAATTCCGTTTATCTCGAGCTCTATATTATTATATATAAAGCTCAAGTATGGCTTGAGTTGTGTTTTATTTACTAGTTATTTATATTTATTACATGTGCGTATATATATCTTTTTTACTGATCGACACTTGTCATTTCCTAATGCTTTTTCACATTATTTTCCTATTAGTTTCTTATACTAAATAAAACTAGTGGGTTATATTCGCGCTCTGCGGCGGAGCGACCCAATTTTTAATGGAAATGTAGAAGGAATAGTAAAATTAACGTTAATGACAGGAATTCGTTTGATATTAGTTCATTTCATTAAGATACCGACACTTATCGAAAGAAAAACAAAAAAAGTCATGATATGACCAAAAAAGTACTGATATGTGTTTACAAGGATCGAAACAATAAAAACGAATATCAATTTCGATACTGATGTTGTTCAGTCAGTATAAGACCGTTCATTATGTTACACGTACAACCGAAGTTTGATTGAAACTTAAAAAAGAAAAAGAATAACCAAAAAATAGAAATGAAAAGTAAGATAAAAAATTCACAAAAGACAAAAATCTAAAACAACAAAAATTATTGTAGCTAAAAAGTTAATAATAATAATAATAATAATAATAATAATAATCAAAATATTAGATTAGGATAAATAATTAGATAATGATAAATATCTGTTTTTATTATAATCATATTAAATAATAATAATTTAAACAAAAAATTAAATAAGAATATAAACATTTGTTTTTATTATGATCATATCAAATAATAATAATATTTTAAATAAAGAATTAGATAAGAACAAATAGTTGTTTTTCTATAGATATTTTTAAACAAAAAATTAGATAAGATATAAACATTTGTTTTTATTATGATCATATTAAATAATAATAATTTTAAACAAAAAATTAGATATGAATAAATAGTTGTTTTTCTATAAATAATTTTAAAGAAAAAATTAGATAAGCATAAACGTTTGTTATATTATGAGTAGAGATATATATACTTTGGAATTTGGTGATTGAAATTATATTAAATTAGGAATCAAAGGTTCCATTTGATATATAATTAATAATTGTATTATTTTTTTCACTATAATTAAATAATTATTATAGGTCAGGCAAAGTGTAAGTTTTTTTACATATATCGCTATAATGGTAAGCGTACTGTTATAATTGGTTTAAACCCATCATTTATCGCACATTGTATCAACATGTAGAAAGAACACAATTGTTATACTCCATTCAAAGAGAATTTAATTCTCAATTTTATGGTATAATGCATAAAAAATGATGAAATATATAAAAACGTAAGAATTGATCTCCACCTTTTTGTACCGTAAACTCTTTTGAATACAAATTTAAGACAAGTGTTTTATGAATGAAATAAACAAAAAACATATTTGTGCATAAAACTAACTAAACTAATTGTATCGTATAATTTGAATGTATCATAAAAATAGAACTCAACTCCATGTAATACATGTGTGTTTTAACCTAAGAATAAATTAAAAAACAAAGTAAAATGTTATAATGGGTAAATATTACACCAAAGTTCATTTATAAAAGATAAATCTTGACGACTATATGTGTTAACTTATGACATTATATTTTATTCAACACGTGCAATATACGAGTTTTTTAAAGATATATCTTTTTATTATTTATTATATATATTACAATTTTTCAAAATAAAATAAAAAAACAAAGTAAAATGTTATAATAAGTAAATCGTACATCAATGTTCTTTTATATAAATTACATTTATGTAACCCGTGTAGTACACGGGGTTCTAACCTAGTGTGTGTGTGTGTGTGTATAGATAGAAACGGGATAAGAAGAAAACGATTGGAAATGTGAAAACGGTGAGAATGGATCCTCACCGAACACGTGTCAGTCGGCGATAAATGATATACGGGGTACGAGTGTCATTGTTCAAGTCTACTTAATTGATAGTGTTATAATTCATTTTAAAACAAAAGTCCATTAGATATCGCATGTTGTTCTTTATTCTTGTTTCTATAGGGTTTTATTTTCAAATTTATTTTCAAAGCAATATTTTTAAAAAATGTCGTCATGTCCTTCAACCTAGAATCAATATTCGGCGTTTTAGTAAATAAAGATGGCAAAATTACACTTTTGTAAGGCACCCTTTTGTTCTATTCTCTTGCACCTTGTTTTATATATTCAGTAATTATTTCGATTTTTTAATAATACGTGATTAAATGAATTTTATTATAGTTTTGGTGTTTGGCGTTTGTGGCATTTTGGCATTTTATAAGTAATTAGAGAAATAATGTATTTTATTAGCTGAAAATTAGATAACAAACCACATAAAATGACACCAAAAAATAGAAAAGAAAAAAAATAAAATATGCTAATACGATTTCTCATCCAAATCTTCATCGCCATCAGTCTTTTATTCTTGAAGTTTTTGTCCCCTGAACCTTTGAATTCTTTAGATAGGTGTTGATTCCCTACACAGCGCTGATTTCCCTACACAGTTGAAACACCCTGCTCTAGGCGAAGCTGATCATTCCACAAAATATGGCGCTTTGGCTTATGGTGCGATCTTTTCTTGTTGATTGTTGAAGTGGTTTTGTAGACGTTGGAGACATAGATCGGTGTCGTATTTGTGGATGCTTTTACTAAGGTGTGATTGTGAGTGGATTTTTTCGTTTGGATGATATTTGGCCATCATCTTCATGCAAATCCCACTCTTAATCATTTAATAATGGAGTCCAAAATAGCATTTACATTAGCGTACGTCCCTTCTTCTCATCCAAACCTTCTATAGAACAAAGCACCCAAAATGACATAACACTGTCATCGGTCTATTTTTATAAAAGATTTGTCCATGTCATTCAACAAAATCTTATTGAGTTATCCCCCTCACTTAATAATCAATTCAGCGAAACTTCATGAGAGCAACACTGAATCCTCAAGAAATGACGTTTGCCATCTGTGGTTGTTTTAACTTTTTTGGCGTTTTAAAGTGAATGATTTGCCAAGAAAACATGGCGTTTGTTTTTGGGTGTGATAAATGGAAGTTTCTAAGATCTTTGTTTATATAAGAGTTTTTTGGCGCGTAGTTTAGGCGAGATTTTATTTCATAAATGTTAGTAAGAAAGTATTCGCCGCTTCAGCTGCTGTTTGTTCAACCTACATTTGAACATGTCATGCAACAACACCAATTTTACATTCATGTCTTTGTTCAAACATGTTGCGTCTTGTAACTCTTGCACGAACTCAAGACCGTGCTAGGTCATGATGTTTTCAAGCATGTGGTCTTCCTGCTCCCCGTTATCACATATAACGCTCACCATGTTAGTGTCTTCACCAAAACACCATGATCTGATGACTGGGTCCATTTTTGCATTTTCCTTGTTTGGTCCAAATTTTCTAGTTAATCTTCTTATAACCGTATGCGTTTTATCACTTTAGTTATCTAGAGGGACACGAAGTGCTTGGATCCCCCTTTGTACTTCTTCTTCCAAGTTCAATATGGCTTTGATTGTTTTAACATTCTTTTTTTGTTGTCAAAACAAATTAAGAATCTTCAAATTCTGAGGATATATTTCAATGAAACGACGGTTGCCATTTTTCTTCCTCTCAGAGTTTTTTCTTTATGAAATTTGGCGTTTTGGTTAAAAATGGCGTTTTAGTATGGAAGTGATGCTAACGTGGTTTATATAATGATCTTTTTGACACGTAGTTTAGGAGGGAAGTTTTTGCAATAAATGTTAATAATTAACTTTCAGTTACTGTTTGTTCACATCTATTTGTTAAATCTGCAACGCATTTTATCATTAAGTTTTAGCGATTTGTATAAATGGCGTTTTAGATAAATATGTCATTTCATCTTGAAGTGAGTGATGTATATGGAATGTAAGTTAACACGGAATTTTGAATGGCGTTTTGCTCATTAGTGTGGTGTTTTATATTAGAGCAGTAAAAAGACCCTTTTACCCTTAATGAAGCACGTCAAGTAATAAAGTTGATGTTATTTATGAAAACGCCACCGTGCCATTTTAATCCATAGATTGTTTTGATCCAACGGATGAGGGGCGTTCTCACCGTTTTCACACTTTTAGGCATTTTCTTTAAATTCTCACCCTATATATATATATATATACATATATATATATATATATATATAAACGGGATCAGGAGAAAATGATTGGAAGTGTGAAAACGGTGAGAACGGATCATGGCCCGAACACGTGTCCGGGCGCTAAATGATATGCGGGGTACGATTGTCATTGTTCAAGTCCGCTTAATAGATGGCGTTAGAATTCATTTTAAAACAAAAGTCCATCAGTTATCGGGTGTTGATCTTTATCTTGTTTCTATGGGGTTTTATTTTCAATTTTATTTTCAAAGCAATATTTTTGAAAAATGTCGTTATGACCTTCAATCTAAAATCAATATTCCGCGTTTTCATTAGTTAGAACTTACCAATGATGTTTTACACCTTCTTACGCATATCTGAATTTTAGCGTTTTCATTAAAATGTTTTAGGGTTACAGTAAATCTGTTATTCCTGATGTTTATCATTAAACTAATGGTTTGTTCATTATGACGTTTTCACCTTCTTCCTTCTTAGAAGCCATTTCATTTGTAGATATGTCCAGTTGAATTAATTTATATCTTATAAAGGTAAATATCGTGGTATTCCTAAATTCATTATATTTCATTAATAATTCAAAACATTACAACTAAGATGAAATCAAAGTAAACTAATAGTCTTCTATGGATGGTATTACATTAGAGATGTACTTATCTATTTCATTGACGTATAATGCCATAATCTCGTTTAGCCTTTTTCGCATCCTATATTTAAATATCATCGCAACCTTGGATGCTGCAACGTTCGAAGGTGCTAAATCACAGAGTTGTTCAAGAAGGTGTAGTTTATCTGTGTTTAGCACTTCATCAATCGTCAATGAATAATCCAGCCCGTCTTGATAAGTCACTTTCATCATTCTTGATAGTTCATCCAAACTCCAACTGGTTACTGTTGGTAGATCAGTAATGTCATCATCATCATCTGCTGGAAATTTTCTTTTCAATCTTCTTATTACCGTTTAAGTCCTTTCACAATCGTTGGCCCTTGGAACCCTAAGGGCCAGAATATCCCTTTGAACGGCCTCATCCATATTAAGTATTGCCTTGATGGTCTTGACTTTCACCCTTCTCATGTCTGAGAACTTTAGGACGAAACATCTCTCCGACCTCTTAAACCTTCATGCAATAACCTGAGCCACTTTTTTAAAACTTGTATGGCGTTTTAAATAATTTGTAGCGTGTTTAGACAATTTGTGGAATGTTAAGTCTGTTTACTTGTTTTGCTTATATAATGACCTTTTTTTGCGCGAGATAGATATATGTTTTGACGCTAAATAACAATAGTAATTATATTTTTTTGATGTGTATTTTTTTTATCTCTTGTCATGTGATGCAGAATGCAGAACTATAATGTGACAGGTAATTATGAAGTTTTGAAAATATAAAAAAATTCAATTGTCATGGTGTGGTTTTTAATATAATAAATGTTAGTAATAAAGTTTCCATTGTTTCAGTTACTGTTTGTAGTTACTATTTGTTTAGCTTTATCTGTTAAGCCTGCAACACGTCCCATCTTTTAAGTTTGACATTTTGTATTTTAATGGCGTTTTAGTAAATAAATATGGCAAAATTGAACTTTTGTAAGACACCCTTTTGTTCTATTCTCTTGCACCTTGTTTTATACATTTCAGTAGTTATTAGGAGTTTTTAATAATACGTGATTAAAGTAATTTTATTATAGTTTTAGTGTTTGGCTTTTGTGTCATTTTGTCATTTTATATGTAATTAGAGAAATAATGTAATTTATTAGCTGAAAATTAGATGAAACCACATAAAATGACACCAAAAAAATAGAAAAGAAAAAAAAATAAAATGCTAATCCAAATCATAACTGCCATCAGTCTCTTCTTTTTAAAGTTTTTGTCCCCTGAAATTTGGAATTCCTTAGATAGGTTCTGATTTCCCTACACAGCTGAAAACGCTCTGCTCTAGGCAAAGCTGATCATTTAACAAAATATGGCGTTTTGGTTTTTGGTGTGATCTTTTGTTGTTGATTGTTGAAGTGGTTTTGTAGATGTTGGAGACATGGATCGATCATGTATTTGTGGATGCTATTATTGGGGTGTGATTGTGAGTGGGTTTTTCGTTTGGATGATATTTGGCCATCATCTTCATGCTGATCCCACTATTCATCATTTAATAATGGAGTCCAAAATAACATTTACACTGGCATATGTTTTTTCTTCTCATCCAAACCTTCCTCAAGAATAGAACATACAAAATGATATATCACTTTCATCAGTCTCTTTTTCTTGAAGATTTGTCCATCTCATTCAGCAAAATCTTATTGAGTTACCCCCCTCACTTAAGAATCAATTCAGCAAAACTTCATGGAGAACAATACTAAATCTCCAAGAAACGATGTTGCCGTCTGTGGTTGTTTTAACTTTTTTGATGTTTTAAAGTGAATGGTTTGTTCGGAAAACATGGCGTTTGGTTTGGGTGTGATAAATGGAAGTTCCTAAGATGTTTGTTTATATAAGAGTTTTTTGGTGCGTAGTTTAGGCGAGATTTTTTTAATAAATGTTAGTAATAAAGTATCCATTCAGTTACTGTTTGTTCAACTTTATCTGTCAAGGCTATAACACGTCCCATCTTTTATGTTCGGCGCTTTGTATTTTAATGGCGTTTTATAAATAAAGATGATAAAATACACTAATTAACTTTGGTGTTTTGTAGTTGTGGCATTTTGGCATTTTATAACTAATTTGAGAAATATAGTATTTTATTATTTGAAAAGTACATAACAAATACAGAAAAAATTACACAAAAGAAAAAAAAATAAAACTTCTTGTTAGAAGGGATTTTGTCTGAGAAGTATCCATCACTCCACGCGTTTTCTTTTTCGGATTCTTCTTCCAATGTCTCATCCTAGTCATCACTTTCACTTTTATTAGCCTCTTGTTCTTGAAGAGTTTGAAGCCTCCATTTAAACATGTCATGCAACAACGCCAATTTTATGTTCATGTTTGTGTTCAAACATGTTGCATTGTGTAACTCTTCCATAAACCCAAGACCCTGCTTGGTCATGATGTAACAAATCATGTAGTCTTCCTGCTCCGTGTTGTCACATATAACGATCACCATGTCAGTGTCTTCATCAAAACATGATGATTTGATGATTGGGTCCATTTTTGCATTTGCCTTGTTTGGTCCAAATTTTCTAGTTAATCTTCTTATATTTATATGTGTTTTATCACACTAGTTATCTAGCGGGACGCCAAGTGCTAGGATACCCCTTTGTACTTCTTCTTCCAAGTTCAATATGGCTTTGATTGTTTTAACAAACACTCTTCTTCTGTTGTCAAAACATATTACAAATCTTCTGATTCTGAGGGTGTATCTCCATGAAACGATGGTTGTCATTTTTCTTCCTCTCAGAGTTTTTTCTTTTTGAAATTTGACGTTTTGGTTAAAGATGGTGTTTTAGTATGAGTAACTGAAGTGATAATGGAAGTGATGGTAACGTGGTTTATATAATGATCTTTTTATCACGTAGTTTAGGAGGGAACTTTTTGTAATAAATGTTAATAATTAACTTTCAGTTACTGTTTGTTCAAATCTATTTGTTAAATCTGCAACGCGTTTTATCATTAAGTTGGCGTTTTAGATAAATATGTCGTTTCATCTGGAAGTGAGTGATGTGTATGGAATGTTGGTTAACGCGGGAGTTTTGAATGGCATTTTGCTAATTAGTGTGGCCTTAATGAAGCATGTCCAAGTAATAAGTTGATATTATTTACGAAAATGCCATCGTGCCATTCTAATATATAGATTGTTTTGATGTAACGGATGAGGGCGCTCTCACCGTTTTCATACTTTTAGGCGTTTTCTCTAAATCCTCACTCTATATATATAGGGTAGGGTTCATTCGAGAACCACCTTTATTGCGAGAACCACGAGAACCAATGTGAACACAAAAAAATACCTAAAAAAATCTAAAAACACACAATTTTTAATATATTTTTTTTAAAAAATATCTATATTTCGTTACAAAAAAATTTACAATTATCGATGCACATGTGCAATGTATCATTTATTGGACAAATTCCGTAATACATTAACAGTAGTAGACAAATGCACTTCCATTTACAATACCATCCGTAATACACTACTTTTTTACATTAGCAATATTAAAAAGTGCACATGTGTATCATTATGTATAACCATGATATAACGTGTTTTGATACAAAAAGTTTGTGGTTTTGAATTATGAAGTAACCCCATATACATGTTTTTTGTTTATCTAGTAGTTGATAGTTTTGTTATATTTGTCACTTTATGATGTTATATGTTGTTTGGAAGGTATAAAAGGTGTTGATGTACACGTAATAAAGTGAAATGTTGATAATGGTATTGTATTATTGATGATAGTAGGTAATGGTATTGTATTATGGATGATAGTAGGTAATGGTATTGTATTATGGATGGTATGATAGATGAAAGGGAAAGTGTATTCAAAGTAGTGTACCAAAACACGTTATATCGTATTCATACATATAGATGCACATGTGCATTTATAATATTATTAATGTAAAAAGTAGTGTATTATGAATGATAGTGTAAATGAAAGTACAATTGTCAAATGTTGGTAATGTATTACGGAATTTGTCAAAGAAAATGTGCATGGATAAATTGTTACTCGATGTTTTTTTGGTTTTTTAGTGACAAAATATAGCGATTTTAAAAAAATAAATATTAAAAAAAATTTGTGTGTTTTTTTTATATTTTAGGCATTTTTGGTTGTGTTCACATTGGTTCTCGCGTTTCTCGTAATAAATGTTGGTTTCTAACGGATCCTTCTCCGGTTTCTAACGGATCCTTCTCTTATATATATCTAGGTGAAGTATAGGAATAAAACCCACTTGAGTTGAAAAAAATCAAGAAAACCATATGTAACATTTTTACTTTTGTCTAAAAAATCAAGGAATGTAACACAAACATATTTTACTATTTTTATAGGAAAAAATGTAAAAAAAAACGCCTAATTGTTTTTTTAATAAATGTTCATAATCTATATGTAACATTTTCTTTGGACATATATATTTTATAAAATGAAACTATCTAATATTTTTTTTATAAAAAAGACTACTCGGTGCTCTTTAGTTTTCTTTTTTACAAAAATGTTCGAATATGTATGTTACATTCTCTATTTTTTTCAAAAAAAAGATAAAGATGTTACATAGGGTTTTTACAAGAGTTTCTTGAGTTTTTTCAACTCAAGTGAGTTTCCTTTGATCCTTCCGCTATACAGGCGAAGTATAGGGTAAGGATACATTAAAAACCACTCTTTATTGCAAGAACCATTAAAACCAATGCGAACACAATCAAAATTAGTTAAAAAAGCTTAAGAAACACAACTTTTTTAATTTTTTCGTCAACATTCGCAAAATTTTATTTATAATTTTTTTAGTAAAAAGTCGCGATTCAATTGTTAAATTTTTTTTTTAGCATTTAGTTTTCTGGTTTAGTTTTTAACATTTAGCTTATGTGAGCTGTGTGGGGGAGGGGTGAAGGTGGAGGGTTTTAGGTTTTTTAGGTTTTTTTTCCAAGGGGGGAATTGTTTATGTTTTTGGGTTATGTTGGGGTGGAATGGGGTGGGGTGAGGGTGAATGTTTACGTTTTTGGATGGTGGTTGGATGAGTTTTTTTTATTGTGTTCACATTGATTCTCGACGTACCCAGATCTTATAGTAAACCTACCTCTGCTGACATAATATGAAATCACAGGGCTATTTTTTAACCTAGAAATTAAATTTGATGTTCAAAAAATCATTTTGAATTATTTTGTAGTCTCAACAATTAATATTAGAAATGAGGCTGCTTTTATAAACATAGAAATAAAATTTGATGTACAAAAAGTCAATTTTGATTGACTTTGTAGTCTCAACTGTTAATATTACAAGTAACGTATTGAGTAACGTAATAAATGGACAATAGTGGCACATCATGGTAATATTCAAAGTCATTTTGTTTTATCTAATTTGTTTATAAATGGTTATTGCGCTAATAAAGTTATACCTTCAAGAAAATGAATCCTTTAAATTAAAATATAAGCCTATTTTTAGAGTGGGTTAAATGCACTCTTTTTTTTTTTACTATTTATACCTTTTTCCTAAAAATAGAGGTTTTTAAGTTGTTAAATTTCGCCGCTATAAATATTCTTAGTTTTAGTTCTATACATAAATAATTGATAGGCATTCAATCGAAACAAAACTTTGGGTAAGACCTAAAAATACCGGTTTTTAAGTTGTTAAATTTCACCCTACATATATTCTTATTTTTAGTTCTATACATAAATAATTAGATAAGAGATCATGTACAAGAGATAATTCTTGTACGAAGTGCAGGAGAGAAGCTCAATCATTGATCTCCCAAGATCAATGTGTAACGTTTCGCATTTTGTACTTTCCTAAATTAGAAAGTGTAATCGTATTTCTAGTAATGGAAACTTGTATTCGTATCACATGCGTATTTCATTTTCAATCTTGCAATCTGAGACTTTGATCGTAATAAAATTCAGACTTAATACATACTTGTCTTACATGCATTTGATCGTTAAATACATGTTTACATACAAACCAATATTTGTTATACGTACAACTACTCATACATACACTCTCGATACTCAAATTATACTTAGATACATGTTATACACTTAAAAACATGCCAAAACACCAAGTTTTAGCTTAAAATAAAGGAAAAACCAAGTTCATGGACCAAATTTCAAAATCTGCCTAAATTAGTCTCTGGCAGGGCATGAGAGACAAGGCTCTGCCTCTCGCAGGGCGCGAGAGACCTCAATCCGCAGAAAGTTACTTCCAGCTCGCGGGTTGGCTATTTTCTCCACCTTTTTCACACCCAATAAATCTAAATCTCATTTAACACCAAACCTAACTCACCCACTATATACAACCTCCCTAACCCTCCGTTGCACTTTCCAAACACTTCTAAATCATCAAAACACTCTAAATTCTCTGGAATTTTAAGAACAAGGCAGATTTCTTTCAAGTGCAAAAGTGAGTTCAAACTCACTTTTCTTCATCTTTTCTTCATCAAATCTTCCTCTACAAAGCTTGGAACACATCTAGGATTGTTTCCACAGGTTTCCCATGGAAATCCAAGGTGGAACATCACCATTTTGGGGTCCAACTTTTGTTAAACTTTTACAAACTATGTTTTTCTTGACTTAATCTTGTTCCTACTTGTTCTTAAACCTATCTAAGGTTATGAGACTTGTTAGGAATATATTCTTTTGAGTTTACGAGGTGCAAAAACCTCTAAACTTTCTGTTTTTGCAAGGGTTTATGCAACCTACAAGTGATGAAACCATCAGAGTTTGCCATGAAGTTGATGGCAATACTTGTGGGTATATGTGTGAATACTTGGAAGCCTTGGCTATTCTAACTTCATTCCACCACTTCACTTGATGCTTTTACCTTGTTATCTCAAGTAGTTTGCTAGACTTAAAGAAACTTAACCCCATCTAACATCTGACACTTAGTTAACTCTTTCCAGCTTAAAGCTTACTTGGCTACTTGATATAGTAAGAAGTTGTACATTTCATTTTCATTCATGACCATACAAATCATCCTTGTGATGATTTGTGTATTGGTGAATCATACAATGATGTTAATCCTCCAAGCTTGACTTACATGACAATCTATGATACTCTTGATGGACTTAGCTTAGAATAATTATATAAACAATTTATAAAATAAATATATACTAGTCATTTACACGCGTGATGCGGCGGGAGTGACGATTTACAATAGGATACTCGTTTACCGTTAGTTTATCAGTCGTCTCGTGATATATTTTATAGTACTTAAGTTAGTTTTCTTATTTATGATATGTTGGCACTTGTTTTTCTGTTAGTTTATCAATTCTTTGGTGATATACTTTTTCTAATTTATTTAGTTGTAGCTTCGGCATTAGACAATGCTTCAAGTTGACAGGTGTAAATGATATTGTCTGGTAATATATTGTATAGTTGGAGGGGTATGGTCCCAAAAACTCTGCGCCTGCGCAAGGTACCATACCCTCATAATGACAGTTATTGGGATAACCTTGCGCTACATGCAACGGTGCACCAAACTAGAAACAAGTTGCCTCACAAACCTTGGGCACACTGTGAAACGACAAGTTAAACCTGGAAGTGCAGTCCACTTGACCCTGTGCTGATAGAATAACCTTGTGCGCAACGTGCAACGGTACGACATTCTTGAAACTAGCAGGTTGCCTAACAAACCGTGCGCACACTTCGCAACGACAAGTTAAACCTGGAAGCGCAGGCCCCTTGACCCTGCGCTGATAGAATAACCTTGCACGCAATGCGCAAAGGGACGCCATTCTTGAAACCAGCAGGTTGCCTAACAAACCTTGCACACACTGCGCAACGACAAGTTAAACCTGGAAGCGCATGCCCCTTGACCCTACGCGAATAAAACAATAGGATACTCGTTTAACGTTAGTTTCAGTCGTCTTTTGATATATTGTATAGTACTTAACTTAGTTTTCTTATTCGTGATATGTTGCACTCGTTTTCTATTAGTTTATCAATTGTTTGGTGATATACTTTTCCTAATGTTTTTAGTTGTAGCTTCGGCGTTAGACAATGCTTCAAGTTGACAGGTGTAAATGATACTTATGTTAGTTTATCAACCACTATTGGTTAACCACTACTGAGTATAACATCAGTAGTTTCGCTATACAACTATTGTTGGTGTGTTAGCAGTGCTTTGTCATCAGTGGTTTGCATCAGTGGTTTCTGATCAGTGGATGTGACTGACGTGTTGCAGATTTAATAGATAAAGCTAAACAAACAGTAACTTAATGATATGATGTGCCATCTTTATTACTGAACAAACAGTAACTTATAGAGAAATCCTGCCCAAACTACGCGCCAAAAACATCTTATATAAACAACCTCAAGCCCTTCCATTAATTACACCAAAAGCAAATGCCATGATTTACTAAATACCATATGGCAAACCTTGTTTCTTGGAGATTCAGTATTGTTCTCCATGAAGTTTCATTGAATGGATTCAAAGGTGAGGGGGATAACTCAATAATATTTTGCTGAATGAGATGGACAAATCTTCAAGAAAAAGAGACTGATGACATTGGTTGTCATTTTGTGTGCTTTGTTCTTGAGGAAGGTTTGGACGAGATGAAGAGTGGGATGAGCATAAAGATTATGGCCAAATATCATCCAAGCGAAAAACCCAGTCACAATCTCCAACATCCACAAAACCACTTCAACAGTCAACAACAAAATATCGCACCAAAAACTAAAATGCCATATTTTGTTGAATGGTCAGTTTCGCCTAGAACTTCAAGAATAAGAGACTGATGACAGTGAAGATTTGGATGACAAATTGGATTAGCATTTTTAATTTTTTTCTTTTCTGTATCTTTTTTGGTGTCATTTTCTGTGGTTTCTTATCTAATTTTGAGCTAATAACATACATTATTTCTCTAATTACTTATAAAATGCCAAAATGCCACAAATGCCAAACACCAAAACTATAATAAAATTCTTTTAATCACGCATTATAAAAGTCAAACTACTGATCAGCCAACATCTGAAAGAATCCTTGCCAAACCTCTGATGAGTTTGCTAACCTCTGATAGAGTAATAACATCAGATGTTAGACAAACATTGATGATTTTGCTAACCTCTGATGGAGTAATAACATCAGATGTTAGACAGACATTGATGATGTTGACAACCACTAATGAAGTAATAACATCAGATGTTAGGCAAACATTGTTCGTGTTAGACAACCATTGCTGAGTATAACATCAGTGGTTAGTGAGTCAGTGGTTGAATCAATGGTTGAATAACTGATTTTGCTATACAACTATTGTTGGTGTGTTAGCAGTGGTTTGCATAAGTGGTTTCTGATCAGTGGTAGTTTGGAAGGAATAACATCAGATGTTAGGCAAACACTAATGATGTTAGACAAACACTAATGATGTTGCTAACCTCTAATAGAGTAATAACATCGGATGTTAGGCAAACACTGTTGGTGGTAGCCAACCACTACAGGACAACCACTGCTGAGTATAACATTGGCGTTTTTTGCTATATAACTACTGTTGGTATGTTAGCAGTGGTTTGTCATCAGTGGTTTCTGATCAGGGGATAGGATTGCATGTTGTAGATTTAACAGATAAAGCTCAACAAACAGTAACTTAATGATGGGACGTGCCATCTTTATTACTAAACAAACAGTAACTTATAGAAAAATCCCGCCCAAACTACGCGCCGAAAACATCTTATATAAACAACCTCAAGTCCTTCCATTGATTACATCAAAAAAAACACCATAATTTACTAAATTCCATTGATTACACCAAAAGCAAACGTTTCTTGTAACATCGGTTTTGTTCTCCATAAAGTTTCACTGAATGAGGTGGACAACATTCTTAAGCCATTATTAAGTGAGCATACAATGTTGTCCATCTCGTTCAGTAGAATTTTATTGAGATAAACCTCACCTTGTTTAAATTAAAACGCCAAAAAGTTCAAAATAACAGATGGCAAACGTGTAAGTTGTGTATTCTTAAACATTTTGCTGAATAAGATGGACAAATCTTCAAGAAAAAGAGACTGATGGCGGTGATATGTCATTTCGTCTGCTTTGTTCTTGAAGAAGGTTTAGATGAGATGGAGAGACGTATGCTAGTGTAAACACTATTTTAGACTCCATTTTAAATAATGGAGTGGGATGCGCATGATGATGATGGCCAAATATCATCAAAGCCAAAAACCCACTTACAATCACACCCAAAATAATAGTGTCCACAAAAACGCCATCAATCTATGTCTCGACCACCCACAAAACCACTTAACCAATCAAAATATGGCACCAACACCAAAAACTCTATATTTTTGGTTGGATGATCAGCTTCGTCTAGAGCAGGGCGTTTCAGCTGTGTAGGGAAATCAGCACCTATCCAAGGAATTCAAAGGTTCAGGGGATAAAAACTTCAAGAATAAGAGACTGATGGAGTGAAGATCTGGATGAGAAATAGGATTAGCATTTTTAATTTTTTTTCTTTTCTGTATCTTTTTGGTGTCATTTTCTATGGTTTGTTATCTAATTTTTAGCTAATAAAATACATTATTTCTCTAATTAATTAAAACATGCCAAAATGCCACAAACACCAAACACCAAAACATATCGATTTTGTGCTATATTCCTCTATGTGCACAAAAAGTATATACACCGTCTCTCATATTGCTCAATGTATCATCCAACGTCACTCCCATTGTGGCAAAAGAAAAATTGGTATTATACCATCAGTGGGTAGTCAATCAGTGGTTTTGCTATTAGTGGCTAGTGAGTCAGTGGTTGATACAGTGGTTTTGCATCAGTGGTTTCTGATCAGTGAGTCAGTGGTTTGCATCATTGGTTTGCATCAGTGGTTAGTGACTATAACATCAGTGGTTAGCGAGTCAGTGGTTTTCATAACAGTTGAGAGATTGTTTTCATTGTCATGTTTTTATAATTATGAGTACTTGCATATGACTCACAATCTCCCCCTCAACCTAAGATCACTGATGTGTTCGTACAGAATGTAAGGAATATAGCTTAGATTGATAATCGATGAAAGTGATCAAATATAACATTACAAGCATAGATGATGCCAAAACTAAACATTAAAAGAACTTTATTATGATTACTCTTTACAAGAACAGATGATGAAAAAACTAAACTTTATTACTGATCCTTATGTCTCATCAATGATTCCCTTGTTTCGCCTTTGAACTGAAGTTCAAAGTCCAGGGCAATCGTGTCTTCTACATCCCTTTCAAGCTCAAGATTCAGCAAGTCTTGGAGATCAGCTACATCCAGACTGTATGCATCCTGCATCTTTATCCTTTGAACTCTACCATCTGACCTGAGCAATGTTAATTCATGGTTGTCTTTGTTACACTTCCATTTTACAATTTTTGAGTCAGATGGTTTTCTTGGGAGTAGTGTTATTTTTGATGCTCTAAGCTTCTCACTTGCAGCATCTAAGCCAAATAAAAGTTGGTTCTTTATTCCCTCTTTTCTTAATTACTCATGCATCCTTTGATCTTCTTCTTCTACCCGCTTTTGCCTCTTTGCTTGATTCAAGGAAATGGTGGATAAGCTGGTGGTTGAACTTAATCTTTCAGGATCAAGGGTCGGTTGAAGAGAAGAGGTTGTTTGCTCATAGATTGGATTTCTTGGAACAGAAGGATCTTTTTTTCTTATTTCTTCCAACCTTCTGTAGGCATCTACCACTGTAGATTCTGACCATCTAGCAATCTGCCTTGTTCTTCAATATGAAGATTCAACAAGCTCGGCTTTCATACTCTTAATCTTCAGAGCATGGTCTTCGCTTCCAATTTTTGCCTTTTTCCTAACTGTAGGAGTAGGTTTCTTTGAAGACTCTTTGAGCATTGAATTAATTCTTTCAATTTCTTATTTAAGCTCATTAGTCGACCACCCTTTAAATTGTGCACTTGTCGCTTTGTAAGGCTTATGCTTCATGACATGATCAAGATAATCTTCTATCAGTTCTAGATCATCAGTGGTTGGTTGTTCAGACATAGACTTACACAGCTCCTTAGCAAATTCTTCAATGCTTCTGACTTTGCTTAGTTGGTATTGCAAGGAGAGTTGTAAAGCCTTGTCATCTTTATCTTTGAATTTTCTTTTGCAATATATTCAGCCTATTAAGCCTTCAGCTTAAGATACTCATCCAAGTTCGTAGGCTTTCTATACCCCAGCAAGGAAGGGAATTCTCTTTTTGTTGGATCTTCTATTTTGTAGAAAGCTTCAATCTCACCTTTAACTGTACAAATTTCCAATGGGTATAATGCACCCATAGGAAGGAATGAGGAGGGTTGGTGCATGGTTGGAAATGGGGAAATGGAGTTTGAGAGTGTGGAGGTGATGAGGATGGTTGTGATATAGATTATGATGAGGTGGGAATTGGTGATTGGTTGTCTTCATCATCATCAACAACAAAAGCTTTTCTTTTCTGTTGGAATTTAATTTTGGGAGAAGGTGGATGTGTGGGAATTCAGGATGGTGTGGGCAGTGGTTTACATGTGGTTGGAAAGGTGATCAAGACAGTGGTTTGAACAACATTTGTTGGAGCAGCTGTTGTTCCAGCATCTGCTGTCACAACATCTGACCTAGCATCTGTTGTGAGTAGAGTGACAGAGGATACATTTGTAGTAGCCGCAACAGTGGTTGTAGGAAAGATGGGAGTTTCTTGTCCTGCTCTTCTAGCAGACCTTCTTTGCCTTGAAATTCCAACATCTTCCTTTTCCAGTTGCTTAGCCTTTACTTCTTTTACGAGTCTCAAAGCTTTTTTCGTCGAGTGTATCCTGTCTTTCTTGCTTGTCATTTATAATCCTTTCACCTTCTTTGTTTAATGATTCATCAATTTCTTTACCCAAAGTCGCTTC
This sequence comes from Scalesia atractyloides, assembly GCA_947069175.1. Taxonomy (NCBI): domain Eukaryota; kingdom Viridiplantae; phylum Streptophyta; class Magnoliopsida; order Asterales; family Asteraceae; genus Scalesia; species Scalesia atractyloides. The sequence goes on along the minus strand of CAMTDV010000116.1, from coordinate 17,627,446 downwards.
GGATGCTTCAGCAGTTGTAGTTGTTGCTGGCTGTTGTTGCACTTGAGGTTTGACTTTTGAGTCAGGCTGCAACTATCGCATTGAATCTGTAACATTCATGTAAAACGGGTTTCAAACCCCGCTCCATTTGAAAATCAAGTATTTATTCGAAGTCCGTTGCTAATTTATTTAGTTGTGTTATTTAATTGGTTATTCATAGTTAATAAATAATTATACAATTAAGACCTATAAAAAATAAATAAATAAAATAATTTAGCCTTAAAAATAATAAAAATAAATAAATAAACAAAAGGGGTAACCGGGAGTCGAACCCGGGTCCCCACAAACCCGCACACACTAAAACACCACTAGACCACACACCACATGCGTCTAGAAACAACTCAATTGAATTTTATACGCTTACACAGACAAACCTGCAAATCAAGTGTTCTAGTTCAAAACCGTCAAAATCAAGAGCTGCGAAATCAACTCCATTATCTTATTTTTGGGAATTCAACGGCTATAAACTGACAATCGCATATCAGTTACAACCTTAAAATTGAAATCAATTTCAATAATTGATAACTGAAACCAAAAGAAATCATTGAAATTGAAACCGAATTCTTAAATTATTGGGTGCACTATAAATATCACACTTCAATCTTCTCTAGAACTCGTTCAAACACTCCCACACTCTCTATAAAACTCGCTCGGTAGTCGTCTCCACTAGTCACCGGAACCATCGGTTGTTCGCCGGAATTTGAAACCGGAAATGGTGGAAGTTCTTCAATCGGTATAAGTTTTATTTAAGTTTCCTTTCTTTTCTACTGATATTTGTGATCTGTGGATGTAATCAGTAACCCAATTGGGTTAACTAATAAATCGGTGCGAATCGGATTATGGGTAATTTTATGAAGAAGATAAAGTCTGAGCATTGTATGAATATAATTAAATCCATAAGTTAAACCGGGTTAGACACACAGTCCAGTAGTGGACGATGTGCAATGCTATCATGGATGCCCGGGTTCGAGTCTCTCTAAGTGCGGTTAGATTACTTAACAAATTTAAAAAAAAAAATAAATGGATTATAACATGATGTAAGTATATAAAAGAAATAAAATCAGAGATACAACTGGGTTAGTCATCCAGCCCAGTTGGTAGGGCTGGGTGCGTTGCAAGTCCAAAGTCACGGGTTTGAGTTGGGTACGAGGCAGCGGGCGGATAGATTTTATAGAAAATAAAAACCTTTTTAATTAAGCCAAATTCTGAATGCATTCAATTAGTATATAAATGTAATAAAAGCAGGGATTATTTCGGGTTAGACACGTAGCTCAGTTGGTAGAGCTGCGTGCACGTATACGGGAGGTCACGAGTTCGCACCTCACATGCTGCCAATCTCATACGCATAAAAACCGGTCAGACCAAGGTCTGACAAGAACCAATTTTTTTATTATCATTTTCTTTAATATTTCAATTAAAAATTCAATTAAAAATACTTAGAAACAAGATTTTTTTAGGTTTAAAAACTCCATTAATTACCACAAAATAACCTAATAACAAGCATTAATTAAAATATTAATTTCTAATAGAAATTATTTATTTATCGAATTATTATGTTATTATTTTAGGTTAGTTTTCTCTCGTGGTAAGTCCCAAATTCGTGTGCGTTCGTCTTCAATCAAGGAAACGCACCCACTGTGAGTGAATCCTTACAAATTCCCCTTTTTATTCAAGTTTTGGGGTGTGTCATGTGTCGTTTACATATTTTAATTTAAACACTTGTGCTAACACTATTATATGATCTAATGTGCATATTTTGTCGTTGTTGTTATATGCGGTTACATTATGTTATTTCAGTGCAAATCATTCATACAAGGCCCATCAGTTCCTTGTTGGATACGAATTGAGCATCGCGTGCCTCATTAGATCGGCTCTGTTTGATTGAGCCTTGATCTCACAGTTCATCATTTATCATGCATGTGTACATTGTTGCTAAAATGTGGTTTATATATATATATATATATATATATATATATATATATATATATATATATATATATATATATATTGCTCATATATGGTCTTTGCACAATCTTTTAAATTAATCAATGTAATTGAATTGTTTAAATGTTTAATTTAGATTAACTCGCCAACTTTTTTGACCCAAACATTTATTTTACGCATGATACAGGTGGACAGACTGAGAAGAGGAACACATAGGATTGTCCTTAGAAGATGAATAAAATATGTTTTGTCTAGAACAATATTTCTTGTGTTTGTATGTTCCTTTGTGTTTGGAAATTTTCTTTTAAATTTCAATTAATAAATATGAAACTTAATGATAGTTATTGTCATGAGCTTTGATGAACACCCAATCATGCCCCGACTTATATTTCCGTTGCGGGTCAAGGTGTGACAGATTGGTATCAGAGCTTTTGACTATAGGGATATAGGATAGGTTATTAGACCCTTAGAACCTATACTATAGTTGGTTAGATTTTAATTGTTTATGTGTCACATGCAAAACTCATGATGTTTATTTGTTTCATATTTTTCACACACAAATACATGCAAGCACTTTCACTATTACATATTAATGTGTGATATTCATTATGGTCTATATATTATGAACATATCATGTCTATGCAAACACACACAACACAAATTCACAATTTTCATGATTTTTTTCTCAAGGATTTTGTGATCTTTGCATGTTTTCAGTCCCATCAAAGTGAGTTCTACGACGGGCATGTAGTAATTGGAAGGGTACGAGTACCGATAGTCGGGACGTTCTGTCTAGGATTGGCATTCGTATAAATCCAATATAACGGACAAGTTTACCTACCTGGGGACTAACGATGAGAGTACGAAGGACCTATTAGGCCAAAGCATGCCACAGTAAACGTCGTGTGAACTAACCCCACTTTGAGTTGTCATTGTGTCTACACCTGGACACCCTCCGACCTTATATCTCGCAATCATGTTTTTTACGATTTTCATTCGGGTGATGCGAGCATTAACAAGCGAACACCAATGTGAACCCTACAAAGCCCAGTAGTCATGGAGGCCCACATGGCTACCTAAGCTAAAGTATGGGCGACATATGGGGCCCAAATATAGGCAAAGCCCAAGACATCTTATGGATGTAGTAAATTTATTTTCTCATTTAAATGTGAATGTTGCTTTTTATTTTACGACACATGACACCTAAAAAACGTTCAACTCATAATCTCGCTACGTATTTCCTGTAGATGTCTGCTAGACACTCTCGAGGTGGTAGAAGGTCAGAAAGATCTAGCGAGCGCATGGCCGCTCAAATAGCCCAACAGATGGCTGTCGTACTTCCCGACATCGTCGTACAAGTCCAATAAGCTCTTGCCGCCAATCCCATCAACCCTACCAATCAAGAAGGTCAAAATTTCGCCAACCCTCCCCCTAACACCACCAAATGCACTTACAAGCATTTCAAATCCTGCGATCCTCCAAAATACGAGGGTACTGAAGGGTCACCGCTCTCCTCCGTTGGTTTGAGGAGATGGAAAGCACTTTTCTCAACTGCGAGTGTCCCGATGATCGCAAGATGCGATATGCTACTGGTCGTTTATATGGGGTAGCACTTACATGGTGGAACACAGAGAAAGGAAAGCAAGGTGTTGAAGCTGCTATGGCCTTAACTTGGGAAGAGTTGAGGGAGCTCATGACAGGACGCTTCTGTCAAAGAAGCGAAATCAAGAAATTGGAAGATGAGTTCTACTCTTTGAAACAAAAGGAGGAATATCACACAACATACAATAAGAGGTTTCTCGAATTCAATCAGATGATCCCCAACTTGTTCACTCCACTCTATCATTTAATTGAGAGCTATATTCGAGGTCTTCCCTAAAAAATTCAAGATTCTGTGTTGAGTACTACATCTACAACCCTCAAAGCTGCAATGGAGCTGGCTACTGAGCTCATGGAAAATCGCATCCGAAATGGCGATTTTAAAAATGAGAAGAAGAAAGATAAGACACCTGTTGAAACCCTAACCCCAACCCCAACCCAAACAGGTTCGTCCTCCAAATTTGTTGGTAAAAGAAAACGCAATGGGAAGAATTTTGCTATTACACAAACCAATCCCCACTATCACTGTTGCGCCAATCACACAAGTCGCTCCTCCTGCCGCCCCATTCAAGAAACCTTACACAAGATCTCACCCAAAATGCAATCGATGCCAATATCACCACCTTCATAAGAACCCATGTCAATATTGCACAAGTTGTGGCCGTGCAGGTCACACAATTCAAACTTGTCGCATTCTCCAAAAGCCAAACCGCAATCAACCTCAAGCCCAATCCAACAATCAAGTGGTAGGCCAAGCCCAATACCAACAACCTCTACTCTTACCACCTGCTCAACCCACAGTTCAACCTTACTATCAACCCAACTACCCTATAATGCAACCAATCAGAGCATGTTTCAATTATGGTTATCCAACCCATTTCCGAAACACTTGCCAATGTTTGCTGAATATCATAAATGCCCAAGCTCAAGCTAATCCGGTGAATCAAGCCAACCAAGCCAATCTACCCGCAAGAGGAAGAGCTGTCAACATCAATGCTAATCAAGCTAGGGCTGATAATAATGTGGTTAACGGTACGTTTCTCATTAACGGTAGTTATGCATCTATAGTATTTGACACTAGTGCGGATAAGAGTTTCGTGTACTTAGAATCCGAATTGATACTTGAATTACCCTGCGTTAGTCTAGCTGAATCCTTCACGGTGGAAGTTGCTAATGGTGAACCTATTACGTTAGACTCAATTATCCAAGATTGCACTCTCACCCTCAATGACCATGATTTCTCAATTGATCTTATCCCTATGAAATTGGGTAGTTTTGACGTCATCATCGATATGGACTGGCTTAGTAAACATCACGCTGAAGTTGTTTGTTACGAGTAGTTTATTCAAATTCCTCTCGCTATCGGTCAAACTTTACGTATCTTTGGTGAAACCTCCTCCAAAGGGCTCAAATTGATGTCATACCTCCAAGCTCGAAGATACCTTCGCAAGAACTATATCGCATTTTTAGCTCACATCGTCAAAAAGGAAGGCAAGGAAAATAAGCTCGAAGACATTTCAATCATTAAAGAATTTCCTAAAGTTTTTCTGATTACGTCTCAGGACTTCCTCCTATGAGAGAAGTCGAATTCCGAATCGATCTTGTACCTGGTGATACACCCGTCACAAAATCTCCATATCGGCTAGCCCCATATGAGATGCAAGAATTAGCTAGTCAGCTGCAAGAGTTGACTGACAAGGGATTTATATATCCTAGATCATTACCTTGGGGAGCGCCGGTTCTTTTCATAAAGAAGAAAGATGGAACCTTTCGAATGTGTATCTACTATAGAGAGCTTAACAAACTGACTATCAAGAACCGCTATCCTTTACCTCGTATCGATGATCTTCTAGATCAACTTCAGGGTGCCACCTGTTTCTCAAAAATCGATCTTCGTTCTGGTTATCATCAACTTAGAGTATATGAAGAAGACATTCTAAATACTGCTTTTCGAACTCGTTACGGCCACTATGAATTCATGGTTATGCCTTTTGGATTGACCAATGCTCCTGCTGTTTTCATGGATTTGATGAATAGGGTGTGTAAACCCTACCTCGATCGTTTTGTCATAGTCTTCATTGATGATTTTCTTATCTATTCTAAGACCAAATCCGATCATGAGCGACATCTTCTACTTATCCTAACACTTTTGAGGACCGAAAGGCTTTATGCTAAGTTATTGAAGTGTGAGTTTTGGTTAAAAGAGGTAGAATTTCTTGGTCATGTCGTTAACGACCAAGGTATTCATGTCGACCCTGCAAAGATCAAAGCGGTGCAAGAATGGCAAGCGCCACTACTATCGAAGTTAGATCATTTCTTGGTCTTGCTGGTTATTACTGACGTTTCATCGCAAATTTTTCTCGTAACACCGTCCCACTCACAGGCTTGACTTACAAGGGCAAACCCTTCAATTGGGGGCCTAAGCAAGAAGAGGCTTTCCAGACTTTGAAGCAAAAACTTTGTGATGCACCTATCCTTACACTTCCTGATGGTTTCGAATACTTTGTGGTTTATTGTGACGCGTCAGGGCATGGTTTAGGTTGCGTTCTAATGCAAATAGGAAAGGTGATAGCCTATGCCTCAAGGCAACTTAAAGTGCATGAAAAGAACTATACCATTCACGACCTTGAACTTGGAGCAGTCGTGTTCGCTCTAAAGATATGGAGACACTATCTCTATGGTATCAAGTGTGAAATTTACACCGACCACAAGAGCCTTCAACATATCTTCAATCAAAAAGAGATGAACATGAGGCAACGACTATGGGTCGAGCTCTTAAATGATTACGATTGTGAAATTCGATATCATCCTGGAAAGGCCAATGTTGTAGCTGATGCTCTTAGTCGAAAAGAGTATGCGAACTCCATCCATCTTTTGTGTTCTCAAATTGTAATCGATCTCCAAAATCAAATTCTAGCAGCTCAACAAACCTTCTGTCGCGGAAAATGATGTGCGAGATGAATTGTCTTGTGGAGCTGAACTCAAGATAGAAACCAAGTCCGATGGTATCCTTTACTATCTAAATCGTATTTGGATACCTGATCGCGACAATCTTCACACTTTTCTTATGAATGAGGCTCACAAAACATGATACTCTATATATCCAGGTGCTGATAAGATGTATCAAGATCTACGATACTTATACTGGTGGCCTGGCATGAAGAAAGATATCGCTATATTTGTCTCCAAGTGCCTTACATGTTCTAAGGTAAAAGCTGAACATCAACGACCTTCAGGATTACTCGTCCAACCCGAAATACCTGTTTGGAAGTGGGAAAATATAACCATGAACTTTATTACCGGGTTACCTCGCACCTCTAGTGGGTATGACACAATTTGAGTTATCATTGATCGTCTCACTAAATCAGCTCATTTCATTCCAATCCGTAAGGACTATACGAACGAGAAGTTAGCTCGTATCTATATTGATGAAATTGTAAGCCGTCATGGTGTGCCTTTAAGTATCATTTCAGATCGAGACGGCCGTTTTACTTCGCGAACATGGCAAGCCGTACAGTCAGCTTTGGGTACACGATTAGATCTTAGCACTGCATTTCACCCTCAAACTGATGGGCAATCTGATCGCACCTTACAAACCCTTGAGGACATGTTTCGAGCATGTGTCATAGACTTCAAGGGCAATTGGGATACTCATTTACCATTAGTTGAATTTTCGTACAACAATAGCTATCATTCAAGCATCAGCATGGCTCCTTTTGAAGCCTTATATGGTCGTAAGTGACGATCCTCTGTATGTTTGCACGAAATAGGTGAAGCGCAAATCACTAGACCTGAATTAATTCAAGAAGCGACTGACAAAATTCTTCAGATTCGCAATAATCTTCTAGCTGCTCAAAGTCGTCAAAAGAGTTACGCTGATAAACGAAGAAAGCCTCCGGAGTTTTGTGTGGTGATCAAGTACTTTTGAAGGTATCACCGTGGAAGGGAGTGGTTCGTTTTGGTCAAAAAGGAATGCTAGCACCACGCTATGTGGGACCATTCAAAATACTCGAGAGAGTTGGTCCCGTAGCATACAAGCTTGACCTACCAGAAGAACTCAATAGAATTCATCCCACGTTCCATGTATCAAACTTGAAAAAGTGTCTCGCCGACGAAAACCTCCATTCACCATCAGAAGATATTCAAATCGATGAATCAATGCATTTCATTGAAAGACCTGTAGAAATCATGGACTTTGGAGAAAAGCGTTTAAGACGAAGTCGTATTCCAATAGTTAGGCTGCGTTGGGAGTCACGGGAACGCGAAGACTCAATGCGCGGAAAATACCCGCATCTCTTTCCAGTTACATCTACTACTTAAATTTCGGGACGAAATTTCGAAAAGTAGGGGATACTGTAACATTCATGTAAAATGGGTTTCAAAACCCGCTCCGTTTGAAAATCAAGTATTTATTCGAATTCCGTTGCTCATTTATTTAGTTGTGTTATTTAATTGGTTATTCATAGTTAATAAATAATTATACAATTAGGACCTATAAAAAATAAATAAATAAAATAATTTAGCATTAAAAATAATAAAAATAAAAAACATAAACAAAAGGGATAACCGGGAGTCGAACCCGGGTACCCACAAACCCGCACACTCAAAAACACCACTACACCACACACACCACATGCGTCTAGAAACAACTCAATTGAATTTTATACGGTTACACATACAAACCTGCAAATCAAGTGTTCTGATTAAAAAACCGTCGAAATCAAGAGCTGCGAAATCAACTCCATTATCTTGTTTTTGGGAATTCAATGGCTATAACTGACAATCGCATATCAGTTACAACCTTAAAGTTGAAATCAATTTCAATAATTGATAACTTAAACCAAAAGAAATCATTGAATTTGAAACCGAATTCTAAAATTACTGGGTGCACTATAAAGATCACACTTCAATCTTCACTAGAACTCGTTCAAACACTCCCACACTCTCGCTAAAACTCGCTCGGTAGTCATCTCCGCTAGTCACCGGAACCATCGGTTGTTCACCAGAATTTGAAACCAGGAATCGTGGAAGTTCTTCAATTGGTATAAGTTTTATTTAAGTTTACTTTCTTTTCTTCTGATATTTGTGATCTGTGGTTGTAATCAGTAACTCAATTGGGTTAATTAAGAAATCGGTCTGAATCGGATTCTGGGTAATTTTATGAAGAAGATAAAGCCTGAGCATTGTATGAATATAATTAAATCCATAAGTTAAACCGGGTTAGACACACAGTCCTGTGGTGGACTGTGTGCAATGCTATCATGGATGCCCGGTTTCGAGTCTCTCTAAGTGGGTCAGATTACTTAACAATTTTTTTTTCAAAAAAAATGGATTATACACGTTGTAAGTATATAAAAGAAATAAAATCAGAGATACAACCGGGTTAGTCGCCCAGCCAAGTTGGTTGGCTGGGTGCGTTGCAAGTCCAAAGTCACGGGTTCGAGTTGGGTATGAGGCAGCGGGTGGATAGATTTTGTAGAAAATAAAAACCTTTTTAATTAAGCCAAATTCTGAATTCATTCAATTTAGTATAAATGTAATAAAAGCAGGGATTATTTCGGGTTAGACACGTAGCTCAGTTGGTAGAGCTGCGTGCACGTATATGAAAGGTCACGAGTTTGCACCTCACATGTTGCCAATCTCATACGCATAAAACCGGTCAGACCTTGTCAGGTCTGACAAGAACCAATTTTTTTATTATCATTTTATTTAATATTTCAATTAAAAATCAATTAAAAATACTTAGAAACAAGATTTTTTTTAGGTTTAAAAACTCCATTTATAACCACAAGAATAACCTAAAAATCTAACAATAAGCATTAATTAAAAATATTAATTTCTAATAGAAATTATTTATTTATCAAATTATTATGTTATTATTTTAGGTTAGTTTTCTCTCGTGGTTAAATCCCAAATTCGTGCGCGTTCGTCTTCAATCAAGGAAACGCACCCATTGTCAGTGAATTCTTACAAATTCCCCGTTTGATTCACGTTTTAGGGTGTATCAAGTGTCGTTTACATATTTTATTTATTTAAACACTTGTGCTAACTATATTATGTGATCTAATGTGTATATTTTGTTGGTGTTGTTATATATGGTTAGATTTTGTCATTTCAGTACAAATCATTCATACAAGGCCCATCAGTCCCTCGTTGGATACGAGTTGAGCATCGCGTGCCTCATTAGGTCGGCTCCGTTTGATTGAGCCTTGATCTCAAAGTTCATCATTTATCATGCATGTGTACATTGTTGCTAATATGTGGTTTTTTGTTGTTTATATATATATATATATATAAATATATATATATATATATATATATATATATATATATATATATACATATGCTCATATATGGTCTTTGCACAATCTTTTAAATTAATCAATGTAATTGAATTGTTTAAATGTTTAATTTAGATTCACTCACCAACTTTTGTTGACCCAAACTTTTATTTTACGCATGACACAAGTGGACAGGCTGAGGAGAGGAACATATAGGATTGGCATTAGAAGATTAATAAAATATGTTTTGTCTAGAACAATATTTCTAGTGTTTGTATGTTCCTTTGTGTTTGGATATTTTCTTTTAAATTTCAATTAATAAATATGAAACTTATTGATATTTAATGTTATGAGCTTTGATGAAAACCCAATCATGCCCCGACTTCTATTTCTGCTGCGGGTCAGGGTGTGACAGAATCTTTCTCCCCCCTTTTGGCATCAACTTCATTGTCATCTTGAAGAATGATCACCGGGGGCATAGCCAGTAGTTTTGAGCAGATGGTCTTTGATGGCTTTAATATCAACTTGTGTATCTTTATATCGAGCCTCAACCATGTTGCAGATCAGCTTCATATGAGTTTCATGCTAATATCTGCCAAGTTTCTCTGAGCTAGGATGATTGGTTGAACAACCTTCCATAACTCTTCAGCATTTTGTGTTGGAGATGGTTGAGGTTGGGAGTTTTGGAGAACCTGCTTCATCATGGTTTTGAGGTCATCTATAGATGATTCCATGGAAGACATCCTCTTCATCAATTCTTTATACCTTAATTCACCACCTAATCTAATAGGATCATCAAAATTCCTACCAGAGGTAGTTATATTTGGATCATCTACTGGAGTATGCTCATAGTATCAAACCCAAATGCCCCTTGTTCTTGGTTCTGGGACTTCCAACTGGCTCAGAGAATACAACTGTAGCCTTAGCAGTTGTTGCCGTCAAGGAAGTCTTAATTATGTAACCACTGTCCAACTGAGCCACTGTTATAGCAGCAGTTGTAGTAGTTGCTTCACTTGACCTACCACCAAGAGTTACATGTAACTCTTGGGGTGTAACCTCCTCAATTGCCTGTGGGCTAGCAGATAGAGTTGTCTCAGACTCAGTCAAAGGTGGAGGTTGACTCTCTTTAATGGGTGAGTGAGAGGGCCTGTTGAGTTACTTAGTTTTCTCTATTGCCTCAAGCAAAGGTATAACTATGGGTGGAATTGGAGTAGTGGGTACGGGAGTAGATAGAGACATAGCCCTAGGAGAGGGGCAGGAGAACAAATGCTCAAGTGAAACATCTGCCTCATAATATGGTGTCCCTATGCTTACAACTTGTTCCTTTTGTGAGGAAACAAGAGGAGCTTGTGATGGTGGAGATCTTTGAACCATCTGCTGTGAGGAAGTAGCAGCAGTGGTTGTAAGTGACTTTTGTGATGTCACAGGTAAGACATCTAGGATCTCATCTTCCAGAGCTACTTCTTTGAGTGTTTGGTGGGCTTGGTGGATTTGGTTGGTCTCTTTTTGGGTTTAACTAGTGGGGGTTGCACAACACTAGTGATAGTGTTGTGGTCACCAGGAGTAGTGGGCTCAGCAATAGAGGAAGGAGTAGTGGTTGTAGAAGTTGTCAAAATCTGCTCAGTCTCTGTTGCTTTTGTTTTTAATGCCTTAGGTTTTTGAGTTGAGAGTCTAGTAAAAGTTTCATGTTTAAGGCTGCCAACTTCATAGGTAACACCTTGTTTAAAATCAGACTCAGAAACTTGTTTTTGTTAATAGAAACTCAACAACCTAGGGTGTATCAAAAAAGCTTTACCCTTTTAAGATTGTTAAAATTAACAACCAGATCAGAAAACAATACCTGAGAAAAGTTAAATTTTGATTTGGTTAAAATAGCGTAACCTAGGTATTGAATATTCAACGATATTTCATTGAAACTGGTTGTTTTTGCTGATAGGCACTGTAAAAGGGTGTGAAAACAGAATTTCATGTCATCGGGAAATTCAAGTTTGAAAATCGTAATACCTGAAAGCTGACCTTCATATCCATGCTCTATGAAATTTGCGTGTAAATCTTTCTTTGAGAAAGATGTGGGGTCATCAAGGTCATTAAGACCGAAAGTGGTGGAGATAGTAGAAGGAGAGATTTGGACTAGTGACTGTTCAATCTTTGATGTGATGGTAACGGGCTTTTTGTTCTGAATTTGTAGTTCAACGTTTGCCCAAACTTTCGGAGGGTGTCGACGAAGATCGGGGCTTTTACAAGTAACACGTCTTTGTATAATGATGTTTGTAGAACATCAATCATGGAGTGAAACACAGTATTATTGTTGGTTTTGTCGAATATTGGAAGGTATTTATGGGGATTTTTGAGGATAAGATTCATAGTGAATTTTGGGTTTGAAAGAAGAAGAGAGTAATGGAGAATTTTATGGGTGTTTTTTGTTTTTGAAATTCAAATAGCAAGTGGGAAACTCTGTTTGGATGAAACAGGGTTTATAAAGGGAAAAGTGAGCAGTTTCCAAAACATCTGATGGTTATCATCTGTGCACGTGTAAACTCTGTTGAGTAATGGGTGACAGTTGTTTGGTAACCTCTGCTGGAGACCAGCGGTGGTTCTGAACTGAGGAGTGATCAGAGGATTTGGAAAACTGTGGTTTCACCAACAGTGGATTGGGGAAACAATGGTTTCACCAACAGTGGAAGTAGGAACAGAGGATACACTTTCCGCAACGGATAGATTTTCATTGAGTAATAACATCAGATGTTAGGCAAACACTATTGGTGGTAGACAACCACAGCTGGACAACCAATACTGAGTATAACATCAGTGGTTAGTGAGTTAGTGTTTGAATAAGTGGTTTTACTATACAACTACCATTGGTGTGTTAGCAGTGGTTTGTCATTAGTGGTTTGCATCAGTGGTTTCTGATCAGTGGAAAGGATTAGAAACACTGATACTTATTTTCTTATAAATTCGGGGGCATTTATGTCTAGTTTGCATTAGTGGATAGGATTACAAGGACTGATACTTATTTTAATGTAAGTTCAGGGGGCATTTACGTTAAGTTTGCATTTATGTCAGTGGATAGGATTACAACGACTGATACTATATTATCTTAGGTAATGAAGGTTGATAAAGACGGGTGTAAGAAAAGTTGACTATATTGACAATGGTAAGAAAAGTTTTGCTCTCAGGTTGCTCTTGGCCTTGTGCAGAGTTTTAGGACTTTGCGACTAGAGGGTTGTTTTATCCGCGCATTATCAAGGGACCTTTGCTTCCAGGTCCAACTAGCCATTTCGCAGGTGTGCGCAAGGTTTGTTGTGCGACTTGCAAGTATCAAGAATGGTGTACCATTGCGCGTTGCGCGTAAGGTCAAGGGGCCTGTGCTTCCAGGTTTAACTTACCGTTGCAGCGTGCGCAAGGTTTGTTGTGCAACCTGTTTGTTTCAAGAAAGGCGCACCATTGCGCATTGCGCACAAGGTTATTCTTGTGATCTCATTATGAGGGTATGATTCCTTACGCAGGTGCAAAGTTTTTGGGACCATACCCCTTCAGTTTGCATCAGTGGTTAGTGACTAACATAAGTGGTTAGTGACTAACATAAGTGGTTAGTGAGTTAGTGGTTTGCATTAGTGGGCATTTATGTGAAGTTTGCTTTAATTCAAAACAGTTGAGTGATTGTTTTTGTTGTCAGCATGAATGTGACACATAACAAAAATAACAAACTAATAACATCTGCTAAGCTAACCACTGCTATACACTAAACATTACAAGGACTGATACAAAATACTGATGATACATCCTCTGTTGGTCTTCAGCAGAGCTTTGCCTTAACCGACCTTTAGCTTTGATCTTCAACAGAGCTTTGCCTTGGCAGACCTTTTACCTTTAGTCTTTAGTAGAGCTTTTCCTTAGCAGACCTTTAACTTTAGTCTTTAGCAGAGCTTTGTCTTGGTAGACCTTCAGCTTTAGACTTCGGCAAAGCTTTGTCTTCAACATATTTTAGCTATGGCAGACCTTGGACATTTAGTCTTCAGCAGACCTTGACATGGGCAGATGTTACATTATTATTTGGATCAGAGGTTGTAGTATATTTTGGAGTTCTGTCTCTGTTCTTTTGTAAGGTTAAATTCCAACATATATTTTATATCCAACACATATTTTTACTGAATTTAGTGTAGTTTGACAAATTACATATATAAATTTTCTTTGCCTTGTAAGGGGAAGATAGATGCTTCTCTCCATAGGCTTACAAGACACAGGTTATGTGCAGCAGTCAGCCATATTTAACATATAAAGTTTTTTTATATGTTAATAAGGCGGGCTGCCACCAATAACCTTTGTTTTGTAAGTCCTAGGAGAGAACCACCTATCATCCCCCTAAAAAGTACAGAAAACTTATCATGCAATATAAACCTTTTTTCAATTTCTCTTCATCATAATCAGACGTGCTAGACTCAGTTGTTGATCTAACCTGACAAACAATAATGATCAATATTATTAGTATTTCTTGAGATATAGTTTACGAAATCAATTTAGTGGAAGTGCACCTATCGCTTACCATATAAAACTTGTTGCGGCTGTGCTGGCTGCGGCGTTTTAATGCACTGGCTGCGGCGTTTCATCTACTGTAAACAAAGTGGGGTCAAGATTTAGGTTTTCTTTTACCATAAAGTTCATAGTTCTAACTTGAATTAATAAATGGTGCTCACCAAGATCTGAATCTTGAATGGATGAAGAAACAGAGAGAATGAGATGAAAATGAGAGCCCTGAAACTGAGATGAGATGAAACTGAGAGATGGTCAGTGAAGATCTCAAATTGTTTGGATCTATCGATTGTATCTTGTGAAACTTTGAACATCTTGTGAAATCGCTAGAGAGAGAAAGGGGCCAGAGGATTTTGAAAATGAAGAATGAATCTAGAAAACCTTGATTTATATCCCTGGCAGGGGTGTATGGGGAACTGGGATGAGTGGGAATTGAAAAATTGAATGTCCACTTTGGCCGCTCAAATATATTGTGCTTAAAGATGTTAGACTTCATGCATTAAAGGAGTTTTAAGGGAAGTGGCAAATTACCTTAAGTTAGCTTTGGATATGCTTATTAGTATAGTATAGAGATATATATGTGCATAACCGAATCCTTGATAATAATCAACATGGTTACTTTTCATGGTAATAGGTTATATTGTCTAAGACTTGAACCTCTCGTTACGATTCTAATGGGCACCTAAGCCATGAAATCACAACAACCCATACGGGATATATAGTGTCTAAAACGAGTGTGTAAGGCAAGACAATTACTTTCTTGAATACATACTTTTACATACTTTAATTCTGAATCCGAATCCCCCGTTATTATCCAAATACTCACACACCTACGTTTCCTCATGTAGGATAACTCGGTATTCCATCCTTCAAACTCTCAAACTCTTCACGGGATTACCAAAGGAAGCTTTGCAAAACTGTGAGTACACTCGAAAGCCCCTTTTTACGCTTTACACTTTTGGGTGCAATGTGTTTAACCTATCAAAATACACGTAAACTGTAACATCCGTCAAAAACCGGGTTAACCAAACCCGCTTCGTTTATTAACCGAACATCCAGTTAAAAAAATTTGTTGCGTATTTAATGCTCAAATTAATTTTAAACGATACATAATTAATAAATATATTAGAATATAAAATTTATAATTGAAAATTTATTAAGAATAATGAAATAAAAATAATATGCTGATGCCGGGTTTCGAACCCGGGTCAGCCGGGTCAAAGACTTAACACACAAACATTCAACCACTCCGCCACTTGACTCACTTGTGCTATCCAGTGAAACAAATAATATTTATTATAAAACTAGAAGTTGAATTCGGTCACTCAGAACGCCCAAATCACTCTCGCCGGAATTCCCGACGAATTCGTCAATCATTGACGTTTTCTTTTGACATAACGGATGCATTTACATCAGCGCCGGTTATAACTGAAAAACTTTAACTCACTCGTTCAAATCATCAAACCATAACAGAATAATTTTGAATTCGAAACCGGAAATACAATTAAACCTGAGATATACTTTATTCATCAGTTAAGCTCGCGAGTTTATCAAACTTACACTCTTCAATTCGCTTAGAAAACCTCGCCGCAAGTCGCCGGAATCCTCTGCAAGTTAACCGGAAATTATCGCCGGAAAACCGAATTCATTCCATCCCTTCTGCTTACTCTAAAATAAGATTTTTAGAGCTCATACCAACATCACCCACACTCACCTTAAACTCCCTGAAGAATCTCTGTCGCAAGAAATACATCGTCGGAATTCTCTGCAAGTCGGCGGAAAACCGAGACTTTCATCAACACGGTAAATACCTCGACTTTCTCTGTTTCAATCCATTGTTAGACCATTACTAACATCAATCCGTCACCCAGAATCAATTCCAGACGACGTTGCCGAATATTCTGTTTTCGCCGGAAAACTTCTGGAATTTCCAGAATCACGCTGTGAATCGGTATAATCACCTAAACTTTCTGCTAATCGCTGTTCAGTAATTCAATCTCACATTTAATCAATCAAAACTGTTAATTGATTCGAACAGACGGAGTACACAAAACAGAGCCGACGATCCTGGCCGGAGTTCTGAAAAAGACAACCAGTTCCGGTACTTTCTTTCCCCAAACCCTCTCTGTTCATCACACTACAATCGCTTATAAAGTTCGTTAATTTAATTTAACAAGTAACAGTTGAATGATCGCCGTCTGTGTTCTTGAGCGAAGAAGACGAAGTTGATTATGGTTATAAGATTAATTAAAATCAGAATAATAAACGGGTTAGACACACAGTCCAGCGGTGGACTGTGTGCAAACAATACATATACGTCTCGAGTTCGATTCCTATCACGACCCTATCCTCAGAAATAAAAATGTTTTTTTAAAAACCGAACCGGGTTAATTCACAATAAGATGTTAAGTATAATAAAAACAGGAATATTTACCAAGTTAGACACACAGTCCAGCGGTGGACTGTGTGCCAAACTAAACCACAGGTCCCGGGTTCGAGACCTGTGGAGATCACCGATTCGATACAATTAAATCCTTTTTAAAATAAATGATTTTCGGATTAACTTAAATAGTGTATAAATATAATTAAAAACAGAAATATTTCGGGTTAGACACGTAGCTCAGTTGGTAGAGTTGCGTGCACGCGTACGGGAGGTCACCGGTTCGAATCTCACTCAGTGCAACAATATAACCGACCGAACCGGTCAACGGTCAACAGTCACGGTCAACGGTCAACGGTCAACATTTTTTTATTTTTATTTATGTATTTAATTTAAAAATCAATTAAAAATACTTAAAAATAAACGTTTTTAAAGTTAGAAAATAGCCTTAAACTCACAAAAATATATCCAAAAATCCTATTAAAGTTGGTTAATAAAATCCGCTTACTTACCGAACCGTTATGTTATTATCTAGGTTAGTTTATCTCGTGGTTAAATCCAAATTCATGCGCATTCATCATCAATACAAGAAACGCAACCACTGTGAGTGAATTCTTACAAATTCCCCTTTTTATTCATGTTTTAGGGTGTATCATGTGTCACTTAAACTAATTCGTTTATTCAAACTCGTGCTATACCATATTATGATCTAAACTTAGAATGTAAATATTGTTTGTTGTTATGATTTACATATTGTCAAATTGTATGCAAACTATTTGTTAGGCCCATCAGTTCCTCGTGGGAGACGAGTTGAACAACGCGTGCCTTAAAACTCATTCATTAGGCCCATCAGTTCGTAGAACAACGCGTGCCTCAAAACTCATTCATTAGGCCCATCAGTTCCTCGCGGGAGATGAGTTGAACAACGCGTGCCTCAAAACAATCAATTGTTGTATGTGTGTGCAATATTTAATATTATGTGCATTGTGAATAAATTTACATCTACATTTACTTATATGTGGTTATGCACTTTATTTTATACTCAATACAATAAACTCGTTTAAATGTTTTTCATAGGATTCACTCGCCAACTTTTTGTTGATCCAAAAACCATTTTTACACATGATACAGGTGGACAGGATGAAGCAAGGAACACATAGGAAAGTGCCTTAGAAAAAAATAATGAAGCCTAGAAAGATGTATAGGACATGTTGAACTTGTATGAAATGATTGTATGATCTCCTTTAAATAGTAATAATAAATATGAAACATTATAATAAATGTCATGACCTTTGATGAAAACCCAATCATGCCCCGATCACCTTTTCCGCTGCGGGTCGGGGTGTGACAGATTGGTATCAGAGCTTTTGACTATAAGGATATAGGATAGGTTATTAGACCCTTAGAGCCTATACTATAGTTAATTAGATTTTAATTGTTTATGTGGTTACATGCAAACTCATGATGTTTATTTCTTTCATATTTATTACATACACAAATGCATGCAAACACTTCCAATACTACATTTTGTGATACATAGTGAATTATACTTACAGTCAAACATACATAATTACATACACATTCATCATACATATTTCAATGCTCACATATTCAAGTCATCTTCATACTTCCATTATTCAAGATTTTGTCACATTTTTCATTTTTCAAATCTCATCAGAGTGAGTTCTGCGACGGGCATGTAGTATCTGTAAGGGTACAAGTACCGGTAGTCGGAACGTCCTGTCTAGGTTGGCATTCGTATAAATCCAATATAACGGACCAGTTTGCCTACCTGGGGACTAACGATGAGAGTATGAAGGATCTATTAGGCCAAAGCATGCCTCACCAAACGTCGTTCGAACTAACCCCACTTTGAGGTGTCACCGTGTCCACACCTGGATACATTCCGAATATCATACGTTACATACATATTTCTCGATTTTCTCCAGGTTTTAGTGTACGTAACCAGGCTAACACATGCGGACCATATGAAAAACCCGGTAATCATGGGGGCCCACATGATTACGAAGGTGAAGTATGGCGGCATGCAAGGCCCAATTACGAGCAAAGCCCAAGACATCCTACGGATGTAGTAGATTTATTATTCTATATTTATTTTATGAATGTTCATTCCTAAATACGACACATGATCCCTAAAACATCCAACTCATACTCTTGATGTGTATTCCTTGTAGATGTCTTCTAGTCTCGCTCGTAGGAAGATGAGATCAGGAAAAGCCCGCGAGCGCATGGCTGCCCAAATCGCTCAACAAATGGCTGCCGTAATACCCAACATTGTAGTTCAAGTCCAACAAGCCCTTACCGCTAATCCCGTCAATCAAGAAGATCAAAACATTGTCAACCCTCCCCCAAAAACCACTAAATGCACCTACAAGCATTTCAAATCCTGCGACCCTCCAAAATACGAAGGGACTGAAGGTGTCACCGCCCTCCTCCATTGGTTTGAAGAAATGGAAAACACTTTTCTGAATTGCGATTACCCCGATGATCGCAAAGTGCGATATGCTACTGGTCGTTTTCTTGGAATAGCACTTACATGGTGGAATACAGAGAAGGCCAAACGAGGTGTTGAAGATGCTATGACTTTGACTTGGGAAGAGTTGAAAGAAATCATGACAAGACGGTTTTGCCCAAAAAGCGAAATCAAGAAATTGGAGGATGAGTTCTACTCTTTGAAACAAAAGGAAGGCGACTACACCACATACAACATAAGATTCCTCGAGTTAAATCAAATGGTTCCCAACTTGTTCACTCCTCTTTACCATTTGATCGAGCACTACATTCGAGGTCTTCCTTCAAAAATTCAAGACTCTGTAATAAGTACCACGCCTGCAACTTTGGAAGCAGCAATGGAGTTAGCTACAGAGCTCACCGAGAACCGCATACGGAATAAAGACTTCAAGGAGGAGAAGAAGAAGGATAAAGCATCAACTGAAACCTCAAACTCCACCCAAACCGAATCCCCTTCTCAACCCATTTCTAAGAGAAAACGAGATGGGCAACTTTTCGCTGTCACCCAACGCAATCAACCAGCCTCACAAGCCATACCCCTCCAAGCTATCCCAATCACTCAAGTAGCACCCAAGTCAACTTACCCAAATAAGAAACCTTACCTTGGACCTCACCCTCAATGTAACAGCTGTTTTTATCACCATCCATCTACCTTACCTTGTCGACTATGTGCGAATTGTGGACGCTATTGTCATTTGAGCAAGGTTTGCCGCACCCCTCAAAACCAAACCTCACCCCCTACTCAAAACATGATCCAAACATATCAACAACCCCAATACCCCATGTTCCCATATGTTCGAGCTTGTTTTAATTGTGGCGACCCTACCAATTTTAGAAACACGTGCCCACGATGGGTTAACATCATAAACGCTCAAGCTCAAGCAAACCCAGTTAACCAAGCAAATCAAGAAAACCCAACCACTAGGCCACCAGCAAGAGGAAGAGTTTTCAACATCAACGCCAATCCTGTTAAAGATAATGACGGCCCAAACGAACCACCCAACTAGTCTCCTTCACCAAAAATCAAGATTCAACTCCAACCGCTTAGTTTTTATGTTTTTCTTTATGTTATCTCAATGTTCCTGTATCCCAGTTATAAATTGGAAATTTTTCCAAGGATCTTAATGCAAATTACTATTTCAGTTTTGTTTTATACTCATTAATTTAACATTCATATCATCATACCTCACGATGTATCTCAGTCTCAGCATTTAAAGAAGTTGAGCTGTGTCTCACTTCCACATGAACTAACCTCTCCATCATAACAAACGAGAGAGGTACTGTCATCATTCAAACATGTGTACTATCAGAATTAAGACTCAAGCTTTGGTTGTTGTGTTTGTTATGTTTTAGAGTCACATAGGACTAATCATAACTTACTGATAAAACCAATGAAAATTTGACAAGAATATGGTGGATACGCCGCTGGTACTTCCTATATATAAGTATTCTTGTCAAAGGATCAGAGGCATTGTCAGGCGGTTATGAGAAGTTCCATGTAGGATTTAGTAATGTCTTGGTTGAAATTTGTTTTATACTCACTGATTTAGCATTCATATCATCTCATCATTTAAAGAAATTGGATTGTGTTCTATTTCTACATAGACTAACCTCTCCATCATAACAAACGAGAGAGGTACTGTCACCATTCAAACATGTATACTATCAGAATTAGGACTCAGGCTTTGGTTGTTATGTTTGTTTATGTTCTAGAGTCACACCATAGAACTAATCATAACTTACTGATAAAAACCAATGAAAATTTGACAAGAATATGGTGGATACGCCGCTGGTACTTCCTATATATAAGTATTCTTGCCAAAGGATCAGAGGCATTATCAGGCGGTTATGAGAAGTTCCATGTAGGTTTTAGTAGTAGAAGTTTTGTTGTAGGATATTAAATTATCTTTCCAATCGTATCAAAACTCTTATGCATAAAATCATACTTAGTCAATCAACTCTATTTCTAAATATTCTTTATCGTAGGCAACAAAAAACGATTCCTGTTGCAGGGTACTCAACCCTTACAAGGAACGTTACCGCCTCAAACAAAATTTAAACTCTTACTCCCTTCTAAGTATGTAACTGTCAAATTAAAACACCATCGTTTTGAGTCAAACATGCCACTACTTAAATTTCGGGACGAAATTTCTAAAAGTAGGGGATACTGTAACATCCGTAAAAAACCGGGTTAACCAAACCCGCTTCGTTTATTAACCGAACATCCAGTTAAAAAAATTTGTTGCGTATTTAATGCTCAAATTAATTTTAAACGATACATAATTAATAAATATATTAGAATATAAAATTTATAATTGAAAATTTATTAAGAATAATGAAATAAAAATAATATGCTGATGCCAGGTTTCGAACCCGGGTCAGCCGGGTAACCTCAAAGACTTAACACACAAACATTCAACCACTCCGCCACTTGACTCACTTGTGCTATCCAGTGAAACAAATAATATTTATTATAAAACTAGAAGTTGAATTCGGTCACTCAGCGCGCCCAAATCACTCTCGCCGGAATTCCCGACGAATTCGTCAATCATTGACGTTTTCTTTTGACATAGCGGATGCATTTACATCAGCGCCGGTTATAACTGAAAAACTTTAAGTCACTCATTCAAATCATCAAACCATAACCGAATAATTTTGAATTCGAAACCGGAAATACAATTAAACCTGAGATATACTTTATTCATCAGTTAAGCTCGCGAGTTTATCAAACTTACACTCTTCAATTCGCTTAGAAAACCTCGCCGCAAGTCGCCGGAATCCTCTGCAAGTTAACCGGAAATTATCGCCGGAAAACCGAATTCATTCCATCCCTTCTGCTTACTCTAAAATAAGATTTTTAGAGCTCATACCAACATCACCCACACTCACCTTAAACTCCCTGAAGAATCTCTGTTGCAAGAAATACATCGCCGGAATTCTCTGCAAGTCGCTGGAAAACCGAGACTTTCATCAACACGGTAAATACCTCGACTTTTTCTGTTTCAATCCATTGTTAGACCATTACTAACATCAATCCGTCACCCAGAATCAATTCCAGACGACGTTGCCGAATATTCTGTTTTCGCCGGAAAACTTCTGGAATTTACAGAATCACGCTGTGAATCGGTATAATCATCTAAACTTTTTGCTAATCGCTGTTCAGTAATTCAATCTCCCATTTAATCAATCAAAACTGTTAATTGATTCGAACAGACGGAGTACACAAAACAGAGCCGACGATCCTGGCCGGAGTTCTGAAAAAGACAACCTGTTCCGGTACTTTCTTTCCCCAAACCCTCTCTGTTCATCACATTACAATCGCTTATAAAGTTCGTTAATTTAATTTAACAAGTAACAGTTGAATGATCGCCGTCTGTGTTTTTGAGCGAAGAAGACGAAGTTGATTATGGTTATAAGATTAATTAAAATCAGAATAATAAACGGGTTAGACACACAGTCCAGCGGTGGACTGTGTGCAAACAATACATATACGTCTCGAGTTCGATTCCTATCACGACCCTATCCTCAAAAATAAAAATGTTTTTTTAAAAACCGAACCGGGTTAATTCACAGTAAGATGTTAAGTATAATAAAAACCGGAATATTTACCAAGTTAGACACACAGTCCAGCGGTGGACTGTGTGCCAAACTAAACCACAGGTCCCGGGTTCGAGACCTGTGGAGATCACCGATTCGATACAATTAAATCCTTTTTAAAATAAATGATTTTCGGATTAACTTAAATAGTGTATAAATATAATTAAAAACAGAAATATTTCGGGTTAGACACGTAGCTCAGTTGGTAGAGCTGCGTGCACGCGTACGAGAGGTCACCGGTTCGAATCTCACTCAGTGCAACAATATAACCGACCGAACCAGTCAAAGGTCAACAGTCACGGTCAACGGTCAAAGTCAACAATTTTTTTTATATTTTTATTTATTTATTTAATTTAAAAATCAATTAAAAATACTTAAAAATAAACGTTTTTAAAGTTAGAAAATAGCCTTAAACTCACAAAAATATATCCAAAAATCCCATTAAAGTTGGTTAATAAAATCCGCTTACTTACCGAACCGTTATGTTATTATCTAGGTTAGTTTCTCTCGTGGTTAAATCCAAATTCGTGCGCATTCATCATCAATCCAAGAAACGCAACCACTGTGAGTGAATTCTTACAAATTCCCCTTTTTATTCATATTTTGGGGTGTATCATGTGTCACTTAAACTAATTCGTTTATTCAAACTCGTGCTATACCATATTATGATCTAAACTTAGAATGTAAATATTGTTTGTTGTTATGTATTACATATTGTCAAGTTGTATGCAAACTATTTGTTAGGCCCATCAGTTCCTCATGGGAGACGAGTTGAACAACGCGTGCCTTAAAACTCATTCATTTGGCCCATCAGTTCGTAGAACAACGCGTGCCTCAAAACTCATTCATTAGGCCCATCAGTTCCTCGCGGGAGAAGAGTTGAACAACGCGTGCCTCAAAACAATCAATTGTTGTATGTGTGTGCAATATTTAATATTATGTGCATTGTGAATAAATTTACATCTACATTTACTCATATGTGGTTATGCACTTTATTTTATACTCAATACAATAAACTCGTTTAAATGTTTTTCATAGGATTCACTCGCCAACTTTTTGTTGATCCAAAAACCATTTTTACACATGATACAGGTGGACAGGATGAAGCAAGGAACACATAGGAAAGTGCCTTAGAAGAAAAATAATGAAGCCTAGAAAGATGTATAGGACATGTTGAACTTGTATGAAATGATTGTATGATCTCCTTTAAATTGTAATAATAAATATGAAACATTATAATAAATGTCATGAGCTTTGATGAAAACCCAATCATGCCCCGATCACCTTTTCTGCTGCGGGTCGGGGTGTGACATAAACACACTTATACTTTATGCAAACACAAACAATCCATTATACATGCTTAAATACATGATACTTGATTTGTATTATTGGAACATTCTTATGTGATTCGCTCGTCATTAACTTCGTACAAGACTCCCTGAACATGTATGGCGCTATAGGAGTAACGCACCGGCCGTAGTCTTGTGGTCATGTTAAGTCTTTAATTCTTGCAGTAATCAGAGGGTTGACTTGTAAAATTGCATGCCTTGTGGATTCGTTTAAATCTTTTAACGTACTTATGCTATATTAAAATTGTGTACTCGCCAATGCTTTTGTGTTGAACTATACTTTTAACATGTTGCAGGTTGATGATGTTGACATTGACGAAATGTAGTAGGGACGACTTAGAAACGTACCTAGAAATACTAGATTTTGATACTGTATTGTTGTTGAATTTTGTTGCTCTTTAAAATTTCCGAATGTTGTATTTTGATTTCCTATGACGTACTAGACAAGTTTTATCTATGATTAAAATCAGTTTTGAATTAAATATTGCAACAATAGTGTTATAAAGTCTCGAGCAATCTCGTTTTCATCCCACCCCGATGTTCCCGCCATCGGTTGGGGTGTGACAGAATGACTCAAAACTAAGCGGTGACATTTTTGTAATTATGAGGTTCAAACAATTGAAGATACAAATAGAGAAAGAGTATTCTGGTCCTTTCTCAGTTATACTCCTTCCTCTCTTGATTTTCAAACGGCTATAACTTTTTCATATGCTAATATTTACAAAAATAACACCGTATTAACGAGCATTTAATTTTCTTTAATCCGAGCAACATATCGCTATAGTTTTCTTTAAAAAATTTACATGATTTTGAATACCCATTATGTGATTACGTGATTTTGAATACCTAACACATGACTACATGATTTCACTATAGTATCTAAAACCATACTAAGTAATTACATAATACGTAACAATAGTTGACTATGTAGTATTACGTGACTACGTAATTTTAAATACCTATATCGTGATTACGAGATTCCATTATAGTATATTTTATATGAAACCACACTAAGTGATTACGTTGTAAGCATAATTGTAATAATATTAGCTACAACAAATCATATTGCATGTGTAATCAATTAGTGGATTTATATTGAATGTGTAACCATGTAATGTTTTATGTTGAATGTTTAATCACGTATGTCACACCCCAACCGATGGCGGAAACATCGGGGCGGGACGAAATAGATTGCTCGAGTATTCATAACGCTAATTTTTGACAAGTATTTAAAGAAACAATATTTCATTTTATTTCTAGATTCGAGTACATAGTTTGGAAACAAAGTACAACATTTAAATTTAAAATACAACAATCAGATGAACATGCAGCGGAAAGATGAACTTTAGTTCATAACAGCCGAGAGATTGTTTTTGATTATAATGCTTTTAGTGAATTGTAATCACATGCAAATAAATCGCAATCTCCCCTCAGCCTAAGATCACTGATTTGTTTCTATATAACGTAAGAAATATATGTTGGATTGATAATTGATGAAAGTGATCAAATAAATTAGTACAAGCACTGTTCTATTTATACTACAGTCCTCACCGCTGAGCATCTTATGATGATGTCAGCATGAAAGTGACATTGAACAATAATAACAAACTAACAACATCTGCTAAGCTAACCACTACTATACACTAAACATTACAAGGACGGATACAAAACACTGATGATACATCATTTATTGGTCTTCAGCAGAGCTTTGCCTTGACAGACTTTTAGCTTTGATCTTCAGCAGAGCTTTGCCTTGGTAGACCTTTAGCTTTAGACTTCAGCGGAGCTTTGTGTTGGCAGACCTTTAGCTTTAGACTTCAGCAGAGCTTTGCCTTGACAGACCTTTGCTTTAGACTTCAGCAGAGCTTTGTCTTCAATAGAGTTTTGCTATGGCAGACCTTTGACATTTAATCTTCAGCAGAGCTTAACTTGGGCAGATGTTATATCATTATTAGGATAAGAGGTTGTAGTATATTTTGGCTTTCTATCATCTGTTCTTTTGTAGGGTTCAATTTCCAACAAAATCAAAACTACAAAGTACAAAATAAGTCTAATTTAAAAGTGGGTTTCTAGATCATCCTACTAGATTCCATGCATCCTCATTGTTATCATATTCCAGCAACATATATTAACGTATAGTTCAACACACAAGGCATTGGCGAGCATACAAGTTTCAATACTAGATAATGTAAAAGGATAAACATTCGACATGGCATAAACGTTACTTAAACTATCATACAATGCTAGTAATGCGACTACACATGTCAATCAAAAGTTTACCGCTAGCATAATCTAATCATAGCAATGACTAGACCGTTTTGTTTACATAACATGACCTCAACTAAACGGGTGGTGCGTTAATCCTATAGCGCTATACATGTTAAGACAGGCTTGTATACAGTTAATGACGTAGTATAAAGCATGCGATTCTAGCATGAATAAGTTTACAACTATTTGTATTAAGCATGTATGATTGAATGTTTGTGTTATGATTTACGTATAAAGAGTTGTGATTTAGTGGATTGATATAGCATATAAGTTGCACCCAAAAGTGTAAAGGTAAAAAGGGGAGTAGAGTATGCTCACAGTTTTGCAAGCTTTCCTAGTAATACGGGAGCTGGTGGGTTGAGGTGATGAACACCGAACTTACCCTACATGAGGGAAACATAGGTGTGTGAACATTCTGAGTTTGGCGAAGGATTCAGATTTGGATTTAGATATACGAAAGAAAGCGTAGGAAATGCCACTTCGTGCGAAGTGGGCTTACCACTTTGTGTGAAGTGATTATGCACTACATGCGAAGTGACAGTTCTGAAATGATGTAGCTCGTTTAACACTCATTTCGACACTGATTTCTGTGAACGAGAAGTTTAGGTATGAGGTGGAACAGTCCAGGGTCATAACAGTTAATCAATTCGATAGCATCATGATCCTGACCAGTTTTACAAGAAAAGTACGTATATAGTTTATGTTCTTAGTCAGATATGTCATAGATGTCAAGCACGGAGGTATGAAACCTCGTTATATGATTCACCAAAGCACTAAGTTTATCAACATAGTTGATAAACCTGGTTGGTCATGAATGTACAGAAATTAGATAAATAAAAGTGTTCACAAGTGAGGTGTGGAACTTAATTCGGGTAGCCAAGACTCTCAACATTCTCACTCTTGCTGTAACGCAAGTCCAATCCTAGTGTGGATAATAAACTTGGTTAGCTTCTACACTTGGTACAAAAGAAAAAGAAGAAAGAATCATAAAAGAAATGACAAAGTAATAGTGAGTTGAACTCACTTAGATGGTCTGAGAACAGTGTGCCAAGATTCGAAAATTTTAGAGTGGGAGTGTGAAGATTTGGAAAGATTGACGGTGTGAAGTGTGCACTTATTTATAGGAACAAGTTACTGCCAGCTCCACTTCAAGCGAAGTGGGTTCAACTCGCAGGAGTGGGTCGGCTAGGGGCTGTTTTTACATATTTTAGCTGGTTTTTGAGTATTTCAAGCATAAAGTTGTAACGTATGAGTATTGCACGTATAATAAGTATCGATTTGCATGTAAACACGTATTTAAATGATTGATAGCGTGTATAATAGGTATGAATAAAGTATAAGTTTTCATTACGATGGAACTTTTTTAAATATTAGCATATGAAAAGTTATAACCGTTTGAAAATTAAGTGAAGGAAGTTGTTCACTTGGTAAAGGACAAGAATACAATTCCTGCCAATGACACTTATACTTCTCTAACTCTTACGTACACATCGTATCAAATTGTTATCTTTTACAAGATCCAACCTCAAAATATTTATAGGCATTCGATCCATAACTTTCGATAAGACTACGTTATATAATTGAATTAGTTATTTTTTATGTATAAAAAATTTGATAAGACTTGGTTATATAATTTATTTTATTTTTTAAATGTCTAAAAACTTAAAGTAAATGCATGTTTTGAAAAAAATAGAAATAAAAGCAAACTTTTTGGGTTAGTCATTGGATCACCGTCTCCCGACTACCCTACTAAACAATCGCCTTAAGCCAATTCATGGCATTGTTGCATTTCATGACCTATTAAGCATATACATTAAACACGCTTATATATTGAGGATTTCCACGCGATTTACAATTTCAAGATCCATGCTATGTTTTTCTTTTTTACCATTGTTAACACATAATTTTATTTTTGGCTTCAATAATTCATTATACATCTTGCCATTCAAAAAAATCATTATTCTTTTAGATGTCATTGCACATTTGATGGTAATATAAACAAAACATAACTTCGATTCATTGTATTTACACACTAAGTTATTCGACTTAAATTCTAAAAAAAATACACTTTTTTTTTCTTTTGTTATATATCTCCGTTAAAACTTTAATAATAAATATATTAAATTTTTTAGATTATCCATATAAATTTCTAATATTTAATAGATATAGTTACAATGTCACACCCGGACCTGTGGCGGGTTATCGATCAGAGCGAGATATTTGTCAAAAGCTTATGGTTTAGGTGCAAGATCCGGTGTGTTTAGACGGAAGTTCGGATAAATTACTGATTCGATAGAAATTTCAGCAGCATAACATTTAAGTTGGCCCGCTTTTATAAGCTTCCATTTCAAACCGAACGATCATACATCAATAAACACTGGAAGAGAGCATTAGGCTCGATTTCCTCTCAAATCAAAAATCCCCAAAACTTATGAACTAATGCGCATGACATTACTATATATAGGAAATGTTCATGCGCTCCTACGTGCGTAGGAGTCCTGTGTTCGTAGGAGTCATGTGCAAGTTCATGTCAAGCGGTTCCTAAACACTATTTCAATCATACAATTATACAATATTCAACACACGCTCTAACTAGCTCATTCATTTTAGTAATGAATACACAAAATGCACCAACAGATTCCCCCTTGTACGTTGCTATTGAATCCTGAGCTTAAAACATGAGAGTTGTGTTTAAATATTCTGCAACTTCAATCAAGCATTGGTTGATGTCGTAGCACATGTCAACAAATTCCCCCTCGATTGATGCTTCGGGTATGGATTTGATTCAGTGAATTCCCCCTGAATTTATGCTTCAGGTCTTTATCTGCACGGTTCCTGATACTATCCTTTGATATGAACATTAACAAATTTGAAACTAATCAATGCAACTTCTCCATTACAACGTTAACCACATTCTCGTTTGGTTTTAACGCACTCCTTGCTCGATCCTCCAATCTTCAAAAACCCAATCGTTATTTGATAAAAAATTCGAATACCAAACTGATAAATTTCAAATCAGCGAATACCCCTGAAAACTTGAAATCTCTTTTACGTAATCAACTTTATGCTTCACCAAATTCAATGATTGATCAGTGTAAACGGTAACTTCAACAATCAACAAATATTCATTATATCTAACAGAGTATGTAGTCTTCTCCTTTTGTCATGATAGAAAATATATAATCGTCTCTGTCAGTCATGTAAGCAACTTAATCTTCAAACATTATTATTCCTTGATAGTTAGTTCAGAAAAGGAAATTAAAAATGTTATGGATCTATCATGTATCTAATATCTTGAAAGCTCTCCGAAATCTAGCGGTTCAGCAAAGACCACAAATATATCCTGCATATCGGCTTGTACGAAAAGAAAAACTTCAATTTGATCACGATCTGAAGAATCCGAGATACTATGCGTTACCACATAACTTGAGTCAGAATCATCCGAATGTTGCTGCAAATCTCCTCAGGTCTTCATCTGAATTTCCAAAAATGCTCTAAATTTTATTACATGAAATTTTTATTCCCCCTCATTTTTGGTAAATTCGGATCTCTATAATACCACTTCTGAATTTCCAAGGATTTCCTCCTCAACTTGGCAAATTGTGGTCTCTCTTATCTCTGAAAACTCATATTTGCGGCATATTATGACTATTAGTTTCACAAAAAAACAGTTTTTCATCAATGCGGAATTTTTCTTTTTGGCCCATTAGTAGTCACTTCACCAAATGATGATCATTATGCTTAGGTTTCCATGACGGCCCCAATATCTATCAACACTCCACGATTTCATTATATTTAAAAGTTCTCTGAATCCTTTATCGTGTCCCCGAACAACCTGTATTTGTCGTTCAAATTTCAAAAAGAAAAGTATTCTATCATCAAATTTTTTATAGACACTCGTCTCGTCACCAGGATCGCATAGTGTACTTTTTTTACTCCTACGTGCGTATGACTTCCCCCTGGGTGTATGACTCCTGCGTGCGTATGACTTCTACCTTTGATCTCCAGCACGCGTAGGACTCTTGAGCTTCAAGCGCACGTATGACTTGTGCTGATTTCAATTGTTCGATCCAAAATCTTCATTTTTCGAATTTGATGATGAAACCACTATAGACATGTGCGAAAATCTATTCTGATCAATAAGATATCTTCAATTTGAGATTTCATCCGTGAATTGATCTTCAAATTTGTTTTTTACGTCTAAAACACATAAATCATGAGCGTAGGTGATTCAATCAACTGTTGGATCGATTAAATCGGTACTATAGCTCTAATACCAATTCTAGGTGAAGGATCTGGTGTGTTTAGACGGAAGTTTGTATAAAATACTAATTCATTATAAATTTGAGCAACATAACGTGTAACTCGGCCCAATTTTATTAGCTACCATTTCAATCTGAAAGAGCATTCATCAATAAACACTGGGAGAGAGCATCAGGCTCGATCTGCTCTCAAATATGAAATCTCCAAAACTTATGAACTAATGAGCATATTTATACGAATGCTCCTGAGCTCCTACGTGCGTAGGACTCCCGCGTTTGTAGGAGTCTTGAGTAGGTTCATGTCATGTGCTTCCTGAACACTATTTCAAACATACTTTTATAACACGTTCTAACTAGTTTATTCACACAGTAATGAAGAAAAAAGATGCCCTAACATATAGCACTATTAACTATTCCAATATTTATTTATGTCACAATTTAAAATGTCACATTATATGAAACATATTCTAAATAGTCCAAATATAATTCAATACATAAACATAGAAAAATCCCTTTATTTAGTCAAAGGCAATCCTACATGTCCTTTATCCATGCATCATTAAACTTTGTTCCTATACCATTTGTAAAAACTATTTTTGGGTCAACTAAAAGAAGTTGTTGAGTAAATCTAATGTTAAATACAATTAATTTATTTAGAAATTAGTTTATCTTTAAAAGTAAGCATTTATTTATTTTAAAGTAAACATGCATTTGATGTTTTAATTAACTATACTAAATAATGAGCATCCAACGATAGATAAAATAACCAATATTTGAGTATCAAACCCCAAATGATAACGACACCTTCATCTGGTAGTCATGAGGAAATGGTCAATCTATGAATAAGTGAGGCGATACCCTCATCTCATAAATATAAGTGAGGCACTTATGAATTGAACAACCATTGCACATAAATTAAATAAATAAATAAACAAAATAACACATAACTATACAAGGATTTGCATGCTTTGACAATTAAGATAAATGAATAGGAGATTTTACTTGACACATGATACACCTCAAAAAATTTAATTGTAAAAAGGGGAACAGAGATCTATTCATAGTTTGCGAAGTATGATCCATGAAAATGAAACTGTCCGAGAAAAAGAAATAAACCTTGATAAAATCCAGCGATAAAATCACCCTAAAATTATATAAATAAATAAATATCTAAACAAACAAAACGATAAAATGAGAATTAACGACTCGGGTTCTTGTATTTGAGGACTTTGGATAAAATATTATTTTGATTAATATATATGTAAATATTCCTACCTAAAGTTATATTCAAATTAAATTAAATAATTATGTATATAAATATATATTGATTAGGGTTTAATATTTCAAAGAAAATTAATCCTAAAATTAATTATATATTAAAGTCTTGAATTTTTCTATACAAATTTTCCATCAAAACCAAATAAATACATATACAATAATTAACTACTTATATCCATAACTCTGAACATTATAAAATATGAGTTTTATGATGAAATATATATTAAGTAATAATAACATATTATATATATATATATATATATATATATATATATATATATATATATATATATATATATATATAGTGATTGCTAATTCTAGGTAATTTGAAGTGATCCAACAAATATATTGTATCAACTAGGTAATTATAACAACTCAAATAGAAGTATTATTTTGATCACAATGATTATACTTGTAATATATAAAATTAGTCATTTTTATATAAAAAGTATATAACTACTTTTGCAAATTGTTTATTCTATATGTTATAAACAATCATCAAATTAAATATAACAATTGTTAAAAAAATTTCACAACTAAATTATCTATGGAAAATCATATTACAATATTAAGACATGATACTTTGATTATCTTGTATTTTTACATGAATTGACTAAACTAATACACTATATTAATTATCCAATAAATCGAAACAAAATTCAATAATTCTAAAAAAATACATAATCTATGCTAAGATATTCAAGATCAGTTTAGGATATCAAATTTATCAATACACAACTTTAAATTGAAAAGCCCGGAATTTGATTGTTCAAGAATCCTGAAATCACAACATTCTAAATTCGGGTTTGGTTGCCCTCCATCAAATAATTGGATAGAGGGGTTTTGTGGAGCATGAAAAATTTAATTGAATAGGCTCAAAATTTTCCTAATTTTCTTCATAAATGAAGGAGAAATCGTTGAAACAAGATAGAGTCCTAGCTTTGATCTTCACTTGAATTTGTTGATTGTGATGCTTGTGAACAAATTTAGAGGATGCAGAATGATAGGAACATATTAGAAAAGTTGATTGGGACCGGTCAGATTGCCTATGTTAAGGAGATGAGAAGATGTCGTTTGAAGAGGGAGTTGGGTAGCGTTTAGGTTGGGTTACATGTTGAGGAATGTCGATTAGGATCCTCAAGAGAATACAACATCATGTTCCAAACTACACGGGGACAGGTTGCTATCATTTGGGGACGAAGACAAGGCTGGCGCGTGACCGAGGGGGTAGGACGAGTGGGGCTAGGATGACATGGCGCGTGAGGTGCCTCGATCTTGACGGTAGTTTGACCAATGTGCACTTTAAACCCCTCTAATCGTTGAACTTTGCTAACTTTAATTCTGAACTTGTTACTTTTATATCCTTTGTAATAATTAGTGAGATTTAATTGTAAAATCAACGCTTATTTTATTAAAATTAATATTTTAATCCGGAATTAATTATCTTGATTATATTAATACGCTTCATTATTAAAAAAATTGATAATAAAAGTTCACATTTCAATTTATTACGTTTCAAGATCCGATTTACAAAATGAGTCGAATCTTTCTAGGTCTTGCTTTTTGCAAATGGTACAATTAATTTACTTATCTATTTATTTATAAATCTCTTTTTCTAAAATTATATTATTAAAATCAAATCTAAAGACTTTATAACTATGTAAATCTACTTAATGTAGTTTATATATGTTATGTTGAAAAAACTAATCACATATGTACTCGTGAATTTCCTAAAAATTATTTACATTACCCTAAAAGAAGAGATAATGTATTCATATGATATTGTAATTAATGATTTTTAGGGGTGGAAAAATTTTGAAATTTATATTATATTATATTTTTAAAATGGGTATAAAATATAAAAATGAAAGTACATTTAGCAAAGCTCATTTTAGGTAGTCAATGTTATGAACTTATATATAGTTCAACAAGAATTAGAAAGGAAAATCTCATAGGTAGATATTACTAAAATCTATTTAATGAAAACCCTGATTGGATCTCACAAATATATTTACAAGAATGATAAACAAATCATAAGGCGTATGAGGAACATGTGTTTGTGTTGATAAAGATATTAATGTTGTTTACAAACGTTAGCTACGCACAAACTAGGTACAATGACAAATTACATGGTAGTCCTAAAGTTTTGCTTGCTCCAGGAAACACCCATACCTACTTTAGAGTTCTTAAGTAGCTACGATTTCAAGAGAAACCAATGTTACATTAAGAATGTTCAAAAGACACTAAATTTATGCCAAGCCTGTTTTCCCTAATTGACCCAAGATGCATAGTGGTTTACATGTTATGTTTTATACTACTGATGAGCTTTCGGTTATTGTTATTGTCAAAAACACATATGAATTATAACCTATAACCCATTAAATCGCAGTCAACTCTCAGTAAGTATAATTAATAGGTATGAGATCATTGAAGGACTAATATTGAAATTAAATAAAAATTTAGGTTTGTTTTGATTATTATATCTAAAGTTAGGTTAATTTCTTTTTGTTTTTTTAATGAAAATTTTGGATCGCTAACGAACCACTGGATTATCATCGTGCCACCAGCAGAACTACCCGATCATATCCATCTTCACTAGCTATAATGCTTATACACCAATTCAGGAGGAAACCCAATAAATATGGGAAAACCCACTTGTAAGAATCGAACAAAGACCTATTGGTTTTAAAGCCTTATCTCACCCACAAGATGCCACTTGGCTATAAAGCCATGAACATGTTAATTTCTTATTAGACATATTGAGTCATATATTTTAGTATTACATTGTATCTTTAAGAACAAATTGGAATGGTCATATAAATGAGAATTAGTTTACTATGATTTTATGGTACTATCGTTTGATTTGAATATAAGAAAAGAGTCGCATATCGTTCCCCATATTTACGTGTTTATTTGTTTGTTTCATCTAATTATCTGACCATCTAGGCCAACAATTGGTATCAGAGCTAAGGTGTAGCTCATACCAGACAGTGAAGATCAAGAAACTGTTAAGTACAAAACAAGAGCATGAACCGAAAAACTTTTTCGTTTTCTTTCACAACGTTGCCGCCACCAGCAACATTGACACAATGTGACTAAGCTGCCGCCAAGACGCCTCACACGCCCATGTGTGCGGTTTAAAGTTTTTGAAGCACCACCTTTTTCAATGCGTGGAAACCTCTCGTGCTACCGTTTTTTCAAGTCATGGCTGAAATACATTATGCGAGTCCTTGTGTAGTCAGCTTTTTGTTCAGCTCTAGTTTAGGTTCATTCATGCATTTGAAACAGACTAAAGGTAGATCATGGCAAGTGACAAAGAAGAGAATCCAGAAAAACATGGAAGCTTTGGAATGGTAAAATAATCGACGAGTGGTTTATATTTGCAAGCAACAATGTTAACATCGACAAAATACACAATGTGGTCGATTATGGGGAAGATCATGCTAGGTGCGGATGGCTTTCAAGATACGATTGATCAAGAAAAGGCGGCATGAATAGAAGAAAGAAAGAAAGTCTAACATCCGCTAAAAACGGATGCCCGAAAACCTGACTCAAATGATAAAAAAAACAGATCCCTTGGAATTTAAAAAAAAGTGACAATTTTATTATTATATCTTTTTCATTTTTGGTACGTATGCGTTTGATATAAACCGGATAAAAGAAACATTAATTTATTAATAAATTACAGTTAGTATAGTTAGTAATTATAAAAGGAATACTTAACCTCGTTAGAATATAGAGTTAAACAAGTTATAAAAGGTAGTGGCTGAAAATGTTAGGTGTTGAAAGTCCTTTTCAAAGGAAGAGAAGGAGAAAAAGTAACTGCACGGGACGGGAGTCGAACATGGAAGCCCACGTTCCACATGTAACGTGCACACCACTGAGATGTCTTGCATCTTGTTTGTAGACCTTATCCGCATGATATTAGTATCCACCCCGAAACCAGCCTCCTACCTTCCTTCTTCCCTGTAACACCCTGTAAAATCGTGTCCAATAGTATAGTGACACGTGTTGTATTTTAAATATAATCTATTAAAGACCAATAAAAACTAAAGGTGTTAACATGCACAAACTGAGCCTCTGAGTGACGGTCCGATGTCAACATGCATAAATAATAGCCTCTGAGTGACTGATATGTCAACATGCCCAGCCTCTGAGTGACATCGGAGTCAACATGCTTATAGTAAGCCTCTGAGTGATCCTTTGCGAAGTCCTAACTCTCATATGAGCCACTAGTTGGACAAGAGGGATTAATTCTGAAAATCTGCTAATGTTGGATAATGGAAGGGTTATGTAATACCACGTAAAATTTGTGTTTGGTAATATACCGACATGTGTACATACCCTCAGATCATACCTCAATAAGTTAGCCACTCAAACATATTCAAAAACATAAAATTTTCATAAGCTGAACCGTAACTTACGGTCTAAGACCGTAAGCTATGGTCTAGAGCTGCTCTTTTAATCTTAAGCTGACCGTAAGCTACATCTGGTGACCGTAGCCTACGGCGAGACACTGAAGCTCTAGCTTTTCACCATTTTGACTTTCAGTAAATGACCCAAAGGCCCCTAGACTTTATTATTTTCATGTTACTTGTTTAAACAAGTTGTTTCTAGACCCGAACGTCTCTCGGTTGAGACGATATATTTTTATTTACCATCCTTGAGCATTCCGCTCTTTTACCAAACCTTTAACTTTATTAATTTAGTTAAATTAGCCTTTAAAACCATAAGTATTCGTATCTTCACGTTTAAGCTAGTAAACACTTTTAAGTCGTAAAGACACCTAGTGTGACACCCGTTAACGTTTGGTTATTCATACTTTTCTTCAATACATCTCGTGTTGAACGAAAAGAACTAGTTGTGTCATTATGTCATGGAATATAAGTCAAGGGACAATTCATGACATTTAAAAAACTATATTTGAGGGACTAAATTTGTTAAAAACCCCAAATCTTTGTGATGTAGCCACCTAGCCTGCAAATTGCGACACTCCACCAGCTCTTGACACCTAATTGGACACATATAATGATCCTACAACACACCTAACACATGGCTCCACCTCCTTGCACTTCTTACACTATAAATAGCAACCAAAACTCACTCATTCTTTGCTCATTCACTTCTTCTCCTCTCTATTATACTCTTGGAAGTTCCTGACCATTTAGAGCTTCCCTTTGAGTTCTAAGTTTCCTTTGGATCACATGTAAGTGTTCCATCTCTGCTCTTTTCTTTTTATAGGCTTTTAATAGCCAAAAGTCAAGCATTTTCGTCAAATGCCTTGACTTTCGGTTAAGACCATTATGGTCCAGCCATTGTTCGAAATGAACATGGCTAAGTGATCGTAATTAGGAAGGTATTAATCCCTTAAAAGGGCACCTCCTAAGGATCACGTTTACTAGGTCAATTGACGGGTCAAAGTTTATATTTTAAAAAGTCAAACAGGTCAGATTTTATAAAAATTATAATCCGAGTTTATATATGTTATAAACATGTTTTAAAAACTTAAAAAAGTTGATAATAATTATTAAAAACATATGGGAACATGTTCGATCCGTCAATTTCAGTCCTAGAGTCGGTTCGCAACCGAAAGTCGCAAAGCTTGACTTCTGCTTTGACTTTCGATTCTGACCCGACTTAGATTAGTTAACTTCTGAATTATAGTCGCATTATGATCATAATGAAATATAGCATAACCCTCTAAGGTTATATTACATGATCATAATCATAATCTGAGTTTATGCACAAGTTCCGTAAAATGTCGAAATTTGACTAAAATGCCCTTTTTACATAAAACATGGTTTTAATCAACAATGAACTTGCAAATGAAGTACCTACTGATATGTTAATGTAATTAACACATTATGATGTTAATATTCTGATCATAAACTGATTTTAGTATAATATCGTAAACTATACTTTTAAATGACCAAAATGCCCTCTCGGTGCATAGTTTGGTCTTAAACCATAAACCACACTTATGTGTGCTATCTTACTGATATTATATAACAAATTAAGTATTTTTCCAGAATGTTTATGATGATAACATCTATATACACGCAAGTTCCTTTTATACGACATATAATTACCAAAACGCCCTTATGAGGCATACTTTCGTTTCAAAACCTTTTCGGGCATGTAAGTTGATATCCTACTGATATTACAACTTATTTAAAGTATAATGGCATATAAAACTTGTCCATGACTTATCCGGTTACCCGTTATCGCTAGAATGCGTACGGTTAAGTATATGTAATTATTTTACGGAAATTAACCGAAACGGGTTTAACCTTGTCATTTAAGTCTCAAAATCCAGAATGTTTATAGTTTACCCATATTATACAAGTCAAGGTACTTGTTGGGATTAAAATACATTCTATCCAATCATCGTTTAATCTAGCGTTATACGTTTTGATCAAGTACGCTATCGGTCTAAGTCGATGACTTAAATAAGACCGTTAGTATTTAATTGGTTAGTTTATGCCATAATCCAGACTAGAGACTTTCCAGTAAATGCTATCTGCACTTAGTACTTTTGTGTACGGCTGAGTTATAAAAAATTAAAGAAGACTAGCTCAGGTAAATTCTCTCGACTTATTTCCCCTATACGGGCTTGGGATACTATAAAGTATTACCGGTTGTTCGGAAATGGGATCAATCGAATGTCGAAAAACGGCTAGTAAATCCGCATACTCCGTTTTAATCAGTTTTGTTTGATAACTTAAACATCAGGGGTTAACTACCGTGTCCTGGATATTCTCGACTCATTACATTAGATAATGGCCACGACCTTAGCGCGGGTGTAGGCATACACCCGGTAAGACGCTCAAAATGCATACCCACAAGGTTGGGGGAAATGGCTTCTTCGTGAATCCAAAATGGTTTGTACGTTAATCATGTCTCGGTCTCTGTACTGGGCCCTGTATGTATGGACAAACATGTGAATCTGTTAACAAGGTTGCAAGGTTAATTTTCCCAAGTTATAAAAGATTTTGTGCTGATATGCACTTAAAACATATTTAAAATGTTTTCATAATGAGTCAGTTGGGTGTATTTACCAACGAAAGCTGACGTATCGTCCAAAGACTAAGCTTGCAGGTACAATACGAAAATAGGCTGGAAGTGCTCGGTAGAGATAAGAGGATCTTGCAAATCCTAGATCTGCCTAAAGTCTGTTTTACATTCTTTCTTGTACAATTTCGATTCGCCTGTGGATCTTCTATTACGAACTGTCTGTATATTATTTTCGTACTTTGAATATTTGGTTTGTAATAGTAATTTAAATCCAAAGACTTTCGTTGTGCTTTGTTTGATTGACTATGATGTTATCAACTGACGTCACGATATTCCCCACCCGGGCCCATCGGTGTATGGATTTTGGGTTAGAGATCCGGGTGTGACATTCCCAAGTCGGGAACCAGCCAGCCGACCCTGACCCGACCCCAACCCAACCCTACCCTAAACCCAATTGTTTTTGAGCTGTTTTTGGCATCTAAATTTACCCTATCTAAACTAATACACACCTATAATTGTCCTCATACATTACATAATTGCCTAATTTTATTAAAAATTAAATCTCCATTAAAGTTATAAAAATACCTATTTTCTGTGACGTAAAACTCATCCATTATAACATTCCCCATACATCCCAAATGATTTCTCCATCTCTAAGACACAAACCCTAGCCTCCGATTCGTGCAAACAAAATTTACAACTCACGAATTTAATCAAGAAAGATTTTAGGGCTTGTAACTTCAAGTTCTCATATCTCCTTCAATTCTCAACCAAATGAGATAATTCTTCAGCCTGTTTTGCATATTTTTTCGAGAACTATAAAACGCATCTATCAATTTTTGTGATAGAGAATATCTTAGATCAGTTCATAATCTTAGTGTTCTTAGTTTATGTAGATTTTGGGCTTTTGATATTAAAGTTGTGTTTTGACAATTGATGATTGTTTATTGTTAATAATCATATTAATTTTTTTATTTTTATCATGTAATGAATTCTTTTAATATTTTAATTATATAAAACTAGTTTAAAATATGTTAAATCTTAGAAAAAGTAAACTTTATAAATGTCTCTTGTAATATCAAGAAATATTAAATTTTCAAATTTATTTTATTAAATTATATCTGTATATTGATGTTATTATAATAAAAAGAAATCAAGTTTAATTCGTAAAAGTATCTCGTTGGGAAACTTCTAACCTTTCAAGTGATGTTGATCATCGATTTCATTTGGATCATCCAAGATCTACGAAACCATGGTGATATATGATATATACTTTACAAAAAAAATGATCGGTTAAATTAATTAATTATTTAACATAATAGTTTGTACAAATATCACCAAATTTATAAATTTAGTTTTGTTTATATTTCTATTTATGTTTTAGTACTTTGTATTTAACATTAACATTTTAGGGTATCGGCATTTTGAGTTTTCACTTTCATTCATGCGCTTGTTTCAAGGAATCACAAAATACAACTGTGAGTAGATCTTTTCATAATTACCCTTTTTATCATTTGAATGTTTTGGTGTGTATTATGTGCATTGTTTTATTATTTCAAGTTTTCATCATCCAAATACATGCAAGATTTGATTGTGCAATCATGTGGTAAATATTATTGTATATTGTCTGTGTTACTAACCATTATTGCTGACCAGAATCGTTAATCATTATTCACATGGATCTATCGGCTGACTAGGTTATCCACAACCATGGGTTGTAGCCTAGTATCACCACCACATTTATATTTTGTTGGTCGGTGGGCATTAGTTTGATATACATATTCACAGTGTTATTATATTCATCACAATTATCACATTTACCACAGTTTCACATTATCATGTTGCTTGATATGTTATAATTTATTTAATTATTAGTATCAATTAATTTGATCACTTAATTACCATTAATATTGCGTGTTAACCTAATGTAACCAAATAAACAAAAACAATTTAATAAAATAATAGTTTTACTCACTAACTTATGTTGGCTTAAAAACTATTTTTTTACACATGATACGTATGAGAACATGTTTGAAGATGTGGATAATGACACGTAGGGATGAGGACTTAGAGAATAAAACGCATTATATTATAATCTGTTTGTTTAAAGCATTATTTGGATTATTTTTTGTGATATTATTTAAATTGATTAAGAATAATATTTAAACTTTTAAATATCTTGTCATAAGATGTGAGCAATCAATTATATCTAGGTCACTTACTCTACTACGGGTCGAGGTGTGACCGAAAGTTCATTATAAAGCTTGATACTGTATAAGAGACTGAAAATTAATATATTATATTGAATGATGTAATTATAATGGAGAATAATCCTTATTGTATACAGAAAAGAAACAAGAAACTTTAAATAAACATAGCTTAGGCCTGGTAACATATTAATAAACCCTACTAGTTACATATTAATAAATCCTAATTGTAAAACATTAACATCTATAGTTAACATATATCAACTTATACACATTTTTTGGCCTAATCTCAATCCCATGAATAATTAGCCCGCTCTTCCAATTCCCTCCTTTCACCTCCATTAGACTCATCTCAAGTTCTACCTCATCCCCTCCCTTGTTAAAGTACTCTCCAATCTCAACCTCAAACAACCCATCTTCTCTATGCTTCGGACAATTTTCCTCGCAGGGGAAGGTACAACATCGTAATTGACAAATATTCCTCTGCCAAAGATTCCAATTCGTCTCTTTGGTCGTAATCTTCGTCTGCTTTGCACTTGAGGGTCCAAATACACCATTCTAGTCTGCGAGTCTTTCTCATAAGGACCAAAGCAAACCTCCACTGGGTGGTACTCGAAACCATACGCTTCCGAGGTTACCATAAACACAAGGTATGCAACATATGTTGTATTGGGAGATAAGATGGAAGTGTTGACATTGCCACTAATTCCAAGCGAGCACGCGTTAATAAGTTCAGCCACTTCTGTAAATCTATAATTCATAATATCAAAAAGAGTAAATTACTTTGTTTCATCCTTAAACTACAAAATACATAAATCATTTTTATGTTAGGGGTTTGTCACAGTTTTTGTCTCCAGTGTAACTGACGTTAACACTTTATATAGTTTTCTGAGTTAAATGCCGTTTTAGTCCCTATGGTTTGGGACTTTTTGTCAGTTTAGTGTAAAGGTTTCATTTTTCGCCTATGGGTCGAAAAAGGTTTCACCGTTGTTATCTTAGTCCACTGAATTAACTTTATCCATTTTTTCTATTAACGAAAATGAAAATTCAGTCATTTTATATGTAATTCTGTGGACTAGAAGGGTAATTCGACTATGACCGAATTGCCTTTCTAGTAAGCAGAAATTTGGTCCCCCTTTTGGTTTATTTTTGAAAAATCAAAATGGTTTGTGATAAAGATAAAAACACCCCCTCACATTTCTTCATCATTATCTTAAAGAACTAAAAATTAAAAAAATACATATATCCTGCAAAAGATAATAACGACATTTTTTTAATTTTATTTAAAGAACTAAAAAAACTAGAAGTAAAAGATACCTCGATTCTGGCATGGAGGTCCACCTCCAACAACTAGGGGAATCGATCAAAGCAATTGATAGTTGTTTGGTAGCCAACATGTAACATTTCTTCCCAGTCAACTTATTCAGCCAGAAACTCTAGAAATTAATCAGATTAAAAATAATAAGATCCATGCAACTTCAAACAAATTATGTTAATGGATTTAATCTATAACTTTCAACATTTAATAATTTTCCAGATAATCCAAAAACACACCTTAGTTCCCTCTTCAATGAGGATTGGGTTATCACAAAGACGTAGATACACCTCTTT
The DNA here is from genome assembly GCA_947069175.1 of Scalesia atractyloides. Lineage (NCBI taxonomy): Eukaryota > Viridiplantae > Streptophyta > Magnoliopsida > Asterales > Asteraceae > Scalesia > Scalesia atractyloides. The sequence continues at coordinate 17,584,555 of CAMTDV010000116.1, read as the reverse complement.
CATCGAACCGCGACCACCTTGTACCGCCTCCTCCAGGCATTCCGGCGGCTGAAAGCTGGCCCACACAGTATCCCACTCGGCGGCGGACCGGAAAAAAGTATTGACGGAGGACAATCTAGAAGCATCCTGGGGAGTGGTCAGAGCCAACGCTTGTGCAACGAATCCTTCAGGGAGTGAACCCCAAAAATCTTTCATATCTTCTTCCATACACTAGATGGAGGGTTGGGTTACATCTTGTAATTAAATAGATGTGTAGTAGGTCCTGTGTCATATTATTGAGAAAGAGACTTGTTCTATTGTATTTATGCATGAAAAAGTGGTTTCCAGGCTTACAATAGTCCATGCATATTGATTTAATATTTTACTTTAATAATTCTACTCATCCCAATAATGATGATTGTATTAGATGGAAGAAATGCTAAAAAGTTATCCCAATAATGATGATTAAAGTATTAGATGGAATAAATGATAAAAAAAGATGATGAAAAGTTAAAAATCGTACCAGATTAAATAAATTTTCGGTGTCGCAAATTTTCTTTTGCATGAATGATTTCTTTAGATTACGTACAAAATTCCATGAATGATTTCTTTAGATTACTTGTAAATAATAATATGATGTTAATGTCAGCAAAATATTATCCATCCATCTTTTTACCATTAATTAATCAAACTTTTTGTTTTGAACGGTGTACACTACTAGAAAACTTATTTCCATGCTATTTATTCCATCGGAAATGCATAGGATACAACTGTTCCCGATGCATTTTGATGTGTACCGAAAATGGGTAAACAAATAGCCGACTTGGTCAGCCAAGGAATGCATGCCCGCATTATTTGGTGAACTAATATTATCAAGGGTTCCATGTGAACATGAGTTGCATGAATGTTTTTGTTTTTTTCGATGGTTAATTAGGGGTTTAATTAAGTTTTGTGGTCAAATAAAGGGAAGAGTGGGAGTGCCCATGATCTCTCATGTCTATGTAATGTTAGGAGTATTTGTTGGTGTTAGTTGTTTGCATGGTGTTAAAAAAAAATAAAAATAATTTGTTCTTTTTTAACATGAATAAAAAGTATTAGTGTTGAAATTCACTATAATTCTTCTAGTTTTCTTTCTTTCTTTCTTTTTTTTGCCAACATTGAAACCACAACACATATCCTTTGTGGAAAAAGTTAAGAAGGCTATATTAGTCGGAATTCTGCTCGTCGAAACTCTATTAGGAAAATGAGTTGTTTTATAGTAGTGATCATTTATCATCAACACAACTAGGAAGACGGGGTGAGGGTGGTGTTTCTGTTTAATTTTGGTTTAATCATGATAACAACCATATATTTTGTCAACTAATAATTTGATGCCCTAAAATAGCTTTTTCATCTTTTTCTTTTGTTTTTACATATAACTCTAGTTTTTGTTTTAAACATATTGATAATAAAGGAAGTACACTCTTGTTAACTCTTATTCGGTTTTTATATGAATAACCTAATTCGGTTTAAACTGAAATACAATATTATATATATAAAAAAACAACAACGCAAGAAAACAAAACTGTTAAAATGAGTAATCAACTTTAAATTCAAATACAAAATCTAGAGGACTTAAACTGAAAATACAAGTTATTAATGGTAAATTACAATCATGAATCTTTCTAAAATGTTGAATACTTGATTTTCTTTAGGTTTGTAAAATCTATACCTAATAAATAAATAATCGAATGTCTCATGTATAACAATTCAGTTAATCTAAGATTATTTTTCATGTTTTTCTTATTTTCACCTCTTGTATTTTATTTTCTATCTTAAGAAAGTTAGAAATTTATTCGTATTTTATCTTAAAATATCAGTTCTTGTTGGGGAATTAGGTAAACAACGGATAATTTTAGAGGCATGTGATCATCCTTAGATCGAATTATTTCCATGGTTCTCCTGAAAAATTAATCGCATACAACTCAGATTGAGAACTCAAACTCTAGTGTGTTGAGAGCTTCATATAGAACTAGAATATGCAACTAAAGAACAATTTTGAAATTAGTAGATTAGGGTTTGGTAACTACCATGACTTTTCTCTCTTTTATTCAAACTGCTTCTTTAAGAGCCACTTTTTAAATCTCGAAAATAAGTGGTAATTTTCAGAATTTTTTTTCTCATACAATTTTAATGAAGCAATTTAATTAATGGACTCTTTCCCTTGGACCTTGCTCACAGGAGTATTGTCCCCAGATACCGTCAAGGGACCGTTGTCCCCTTGGAACCCCCTTTGATTACGAGCTCCGCCTACAATTGAATTATTAAAATAAAAAAAGTGTGCACTCCCACACCTCCTATTTTGCTTGATTTATATTACAATTCACTTTGGTTACTAGGTCAATCACGATTACACTAAAATATCTAAGATTCCTCCCTTATTTTAGTGTAATTCTTTATAAGCTCAAAACAAAATCCCAACAAAATGCATAAATGAGATATCGCAATGATTGAATTTCATATTTGTATTACACATTCCAAATTTTCGAATATTAGAGTGTCACTGTGGATTGAACCCTCTCTATTCATAGTAAATACATGAAGATAATATATACACAAGTTCATATAATCTTATATTCTTTCTTCACACTATTTTTACTAGCATGTGTCCTATCATTCAGTGAACATATCAAACCCAAGTCCTAGCTTCTCGAAGCGGCTGAACTTCATGCTCATATAGGTAGCTCTTTACTCTTAAGAAGATAAGCTTCTGTAAAAGCCTAGCGTAACCGCACCATTATATTAACTTTGGCAGTCAGCACGCGCTCAGCGCCTGCCCCTCACGGTTTTTAAAACACGTCATAATGTTTAAGGTATCAAACCCCTTATAAGGAAGCCTTCGTTCCCCTTCACAACCAATGTGGGATGTCACAATCCACCCCCCTTACGGGCCCAACGTCCTTGCTAGCACACCAGTCTGATCCCTTGCTCTTATACCATCTGTAACAGCCCAGCGTAACTGTACCATGATATTGTCCGCTTTGGCAGCCAGCACGCCCTCAACGCCTGCCCCTCACAGTTTTTTTAAACGTGTCATGATGGTGAAGGTATCAAGCCTCTTATAAGGAAGCCTTCGTTCCCCTTCACAACCGATTATGACATCCCACATCGGTTGTGAAGGGGAATGAAGGCTTCCTTATAAGAGGTTTGATACCTTCACCATCATGACGAGTTTTAAATCCGTGAGGCGCTGGCGGTTCGTCCCAGCCAAAGTGGACAATATCATGGTGCGGTTAGACTGGGCTGTTACACCTTCAACCCCTTTAACTTGTATGTCTAAACACATACATTGGGATGATGCTACTCATGTGTTCCAATTTCTAGATGTTAAGCTTTCCGCATTGAATTCGGCACCTAACGTGATATTAGGTGGGAATTGAGTATAATAATATGAGAAATTTCATATGGACTTTAATCACATCCTTACAGCCGCCTTGTCAACAAGATCTCTACTTAACTCTTTGGTTAAATGCTCGGCTAAATTATGTTGAGTTATCACAAACTCCACCGATATCACACCATGTATGATGCGCTCACGAATCATGTGTGTCTAACACCTAAGTGTATAGACTTCCCATTATACACTTGGCCATAAGCCTTATCCAAAGTAGCAACACTATCACATCTTATATATATTGATGATATCAGTTTCGGCAACAATGGAATCTCATAAATAAAGTTTCTTAGCCACTCATTTGTGAAAAATGGCATTTTAACTGGTAATTATGTATAACTAAATCACTGTTTAACTATATAATTATGTGCATTAGATTTAATTATAGTATGATTGAGTATCATAAGTCTAGCAATCCCTAGGAATTGCACTACATTTGCGTATCACATGATTGTATTCACCGCGTCGCGTCGTGATGCGATAAAAAATATTACAGAGAGACCATTGGTAGTTTATCTGGTTACACTATTCATGTCAGGATGGTTTCGATACTCCATGAAACGTCACATATAGGACATTAAATCATCTCCAACATAAAACATATATGAAACCCTAGATGGGAAAACAAGAATGCTAGTTATAATTTTCTGGAAAAATACATAAGTATTAAATTGTCGGATTTGAGCCAGTAAACTTGCAATTTTTAGTAAACTTACTACAATTTAATAATTGTGGGGAATACATATGATCAATGGATAATGTTAATAATCACAAATGATATATAAGGAATTGGATATGCCCTAAGGTTATCTAAATATTGTTTACAGAACGAAGCTTCATAATTGATAATTAATCGAATCACAAGCACCATTATTGTATGTTTAACATCCAATAATCATCAAGGCATTGACTTGCGAACTAGTTAAGCTTATTTAACATCATAACATCAGATTATTATTCTACTCATCCTAATTAAAACCCTAACTACATAAATATCTTTAAAGCGTTTCAACACATGTTAAATAAAATAAACAAATCAAACCAACCCAAGACCCCCCTCTAGTTGACAGTTTTGGGAGGGCCCACATGCCCTCCCATTATGATGATGTAGTTCGGATAAGATAGTATGGTGTGGAGATATGATCTTGACTTTGACGTATTGAATAATATAAGGAAATGAAAGACATAACACACCATATCTCTCACATTATTTTCACTTCCAAAAACAAACACATGCACTCCTCATCTCTCTCCCTCTTAGGACATTCACACCACCACTATCTTTCACCAATTACAACTTTCTTTCAAGAATTCTAAGGGTCTACAAGTGAAGAACACGATGATCTAAGGTGTACACAAGCATAAGGAGCATCAAGAGGTTTTATACAAGACTAAGAGGTTCCTATCTTCTTTCTTTTCATCATAAGTCATCCCTAGCCTTTGTGCTAGTTGTAAGTGTTACAACCTTCCATTTTGCTTCTTATTATGTGTAGATCACAAAAATACAAGTTGATCATCATAAAGAAACCTTGTTAAAAATGCTTAAAATCTCAAAGTAAACGACATATTCTACACAATATTAGTAGATTTTGTGTTGATTCTTATTGTTGATGAAGTTGTGAACATGATAAATATGCAAGTTGATGTTAAAAAAAGTAGATTTTACATGCTATATGAAGCACTATATATTTTGATTAACTTTTGATAAACTTGATGATCTTGAAAGTTAATGTTAAAGTGTTTTAAAGTTTAGAAAGTTTCATAAGCTTCCTATTCATGGTTTTAGTTGTTAAAAGTATGTATAAAAGCTTAATATAAACTTATCTCTTGAAAATGATGAAAATGAAAAAAAGTATCTTTAAAACATTTAGAGTTTTGGATATAAACTTCATGTTCTTTGTTTTGTTGAAAACATATAAAAGTATGATCATGTTGTATGGAAATGCTTATGATGATGATTTGAGAACTTGTTGATGATGTTGATTAAAGAGAGAAAACATAATATTTTAGGGGAAACCATGCTAAAATTTTCCAAAGGTAAAAGTTATACTTAATCATGATTAACAAGGATTTTCAAGATTAAAAATGGATTAAGTTCACTAAACATGATTATCCACTTGAGATTTACTAGAACTTGGAACCATATCCTTAAGTCTAGGTATAGAAGAGAATCTATTCTCATCATAATTTGTAGTTCTTGCCTCACTTACCATATGCACAGACACATAGTCATTTGGTTTTATAACATAGAACCTATGAGAAAACGAATGTTTAGCATACCCAATGAAAATGCAGTCTATACCTCTTTCCCCTATGCTCCTTATCTTTTGGATCAATAAGCCTTAGCACAGCTCTATAACCCTAAACTCTTAGTTTATGCAACTCTAGTGGTTTATATACCAAATCTCAAAAGAGGTAGACATGTTCATTTTATTTGGAACCTTGTTTAACAAATAGCACATGATAAATGGCAAAATATAAGGTAATTCCGTACAACTTAATCATTGATTTAAATATAAAATCTCGTGCATTAGACTTAATTATATTATGATTGAGTCTTATAAGTCTAGCAATCCCCAGGAAATGTATAATATGTTCGTATTCGCCGTGTCACGATGCGATAAAAACTATTACAGAGACCGCACGCTGGTAGATTACCGGCTAAACTATTCATGTTAGGAGGGTTCAGGTACCCCCTAAAACGTCACATATAGGACACTAATTCATGTCCAACATCAAACATACACTAAACCCTAAGTAGGGAAACATGTATACAAGTTATAACGTTCCATAAAAATAGATAAGTAATAAATTGTTCGATCCAAGCCATTAAACATGCAATTTTCAATAAACCGACAACAATTTCATAATTGTTGGGAACATACATGATCAATAAATGATATTAATCCTCATAAATAATATCAAAGGCATTGGATATGCCCTAAGGGTATCAAAAAATATTTACCAAACGACGCTTCATAATCGACTGTTAAGCGAATCGTGAGCGCAGTTATTATCCGATTATGATCCGATAACCATCAAAATACAAACTAGTGAACTAGTTAACATTGTTTAACTTCCTAACACTAGTTTGATTCACTAAACACCCTAAACACCTAATTAGAACTTCGTATCAAATATCTTCAACTTATGAATTCATCACATATTAAATACATTAAAAATCCACCAAGACCCCCTCTTAGTAAATGGCCACATGGGCCCCACATGCCCCATGTTGTGTGATCTTGTGTACGATAAGAAAGCATGGGTTCTTGCTTTGTTTATTTGGAAAGTATTGAGCATGAATCATAAGTAACCAACACCCTTCTCCATTCACTTTCACTTAACACTCCCAACTCTCTCTCTCTCTCATCTAGGCTCTTTCTCATCTCTTCTATCCTCTCACTTTAAAAAACTTTCAAGTAAATCAAATGTTCTCAAAGGGGTTTCAAGGTTACCTAAGGTGATATCAAGCATAAGGTGCCACACATGGTCGTAACCGAAGCGCGAGGTGTGATTAAAGCAATAATCATTGCATTCAATCAAGTAAACAACTAATATACAAGTAAGATGTTCATTCATACGATTTAATTAAACAAGTTTACACACCATACATATTGTTTAAAAGAAAGTACAATTCAAAGACACATTGTTCGACATTAACATAAGTTTATATAACAAAGTTCTGAAAACAACTAAGGCATTTGCAATCCATATTTCGTACAAAGACGAAACATATGAATCAAATCCTTAAAAAATGGATGACATCTTATCACTTGACTTCTAAAATCCCATGAAACTTGATTTCCAAAGCTGCCCAGTTAGTTAACTGAAATACATTTTAAGCTTAAAAGTGTCAACAAAAGTTGGTGAATTCATGCGTTTAGTTTTACATCAAATAAATCTTTAAAACATTTGAAGTATTGAAAATCCAGTATGTAAAGAGCAAGGATACTAATATGTGTGTCGACATAGGATGCAACCAAACCTAGACGATATATTGTGTCTAAGACACTCGTTTTAGACACAAAAGCACTCTAACGATATGTTTTGTTTGCCGTTTAAAGTGGGGCTCGCCAAAATCCAATAGGTCTATCCCTTTCGTTCCTCGGCACCTGGATATACATTAATGGTCCTTTTATACAATCCTATTCACAGGTGATCTATAATATTTTCATTTTTTAGCTTCACCAAACCAATTGAAACATGTATCCCTCCCCGAGAGTTTAAAACTGTAAAGCGTTTAAATAAAAAGGGAAAACATGAACTCCTAAATTTGCGCCTTGTGCAAATCTCTAGATAATATCTGGTTTTGCGTTCGTGATGTAACCTACAAATGTTTGAATCTTCTTAGACACATAGGCTTACGTTTTGTTTTCGTACAAATATTTAATCGTGAATTTTTATTAGACTTGTACTCGTTTGTATTTTTATTTGTTAATATATCTTTAATATATATTTGGTATTCTTTTTAGGTTAAATGGGCCTAGCCCAAAATTTAAGTGTAATGGCCTAATCCATTTGATTTGTATGTGTGGACATACCCCAATTGAATTATATGTGTCGGCCTAGCCCACTTGAATTATATAAGTGAGTCTAGCTCAATTAAATTATAAAAGTGGGCCTACTCCAATTGATTATATAAATGGGCCTGGCTGTTTGATTATGTAAATGGGCTTAGCCCAATTTTAAAGTTTACTTATATCAGTATAAAAACCAAGTTTATAAATACTAATAATAATTTTTATACAACTTACTTTTGATAGTTTCATTTATTATTATCTTTGAGTAATTAGTTAGTCATAAAGCCTATTATCCTCCACACTAAACTTTTTTGCATACACACATCAAAATTTATCTTATGCGTTTTGAAATTTATCCTATACATATTGAAATTTATCCTACACAACTCGTAATTAATCCTACACAACTCCTAATTTATCCTACACTTTAAATTAATTTTTTTCTTCTTTGAGAAAATATAAATAAGTTAAAAATTTAATGTAGTTAGCTATTAAAAAGGAAAACTACTAATTAATTATCAATCTAAGTTTACCAATATACTCTTACACTAATATTAAATTCAAAAATTAAATAAAGTAAAATAAAACATTCTTATTAGTTGAAATTTCTTCTTTTTTAATCATAAAAAAAAATTGTTCTCATTTGAACTCTCCACTATATATATAAACTCTAGGATATATATATATATATATATATATATAGCGTGTCGGTTGGTATGTTCGTTTTCGTTTGTCTGGTCCGTTTCGTCTGTTTTGTTCGTGTCATCCGTGTTGTCCATTTTGTCTATTTTGTCCGATTTGTCTGAATTGTCCGATATGTTTGTTTTGTCAAAGATTGGACATATATATATTTATACTTGTCAATTTTCAAGTATTTTTTTATGTTTTGTATTTTTGTGTAAATATTTATTTTAGCATGTATTCTTACATTAACTAAATACATATAATTTATACACAAAATATATACACACAAGTTTGGTGATCTAAATATAAAATTTTATCCTAATATATATATATATATATATATATATACCATTTTCACCAAAAAACTTGTATAATCATGATTAAGGTTTCTATTCATGTTTAATCAAAATAATCCTTTGTCAATTACACCTTAAACATTATTAAATTTTAGAAAAAATTTACCATAGCGTCTCCTAAACTAAGGACTTTTCCCATGTTTATAAGCATAATTTTTATAAAATTTTCAACTCAATAATTTTCCAATCTTTAATAAAAACAATATAAACTCAAAATCTCAACAAGAAACATTATGAACTTGTATGTAATCTTATTTAGTTCAAGAATCACATTTTAAAGTATGTTCATATATATTTTTCTTAACATGTTCATGTAAACTTTTTAGTTTATCCAAAAGCTTATGTTGTGGGTCCCGATAAACCGGATCTAATAGATATCACACAAATAAGCTTTGAGAAATGAGATGAAGATGGAAAGATTCAACTTGCATACAAATTGGAATTTGTCTAAATACAAGTGAAAGTGCAATCAAAGAACTACCAAACCTTGATACATTATTAACTATATATACTAGAGGGTTGGAGCTCCTAAACTCTAAACTTTTAGGCCCAAAGCTTTCCCCAAGCCCATTACAATAAAACAACCCAAATCCTAACAAATACTAATGCATAAACTATTAATGTCTTTATAATCTCCCCCTAGATTTACTGCATTAGAACTAGTCTTACGTTTCAGGATCATCAATCATGTGCAAATAATATGTTTTGAATTACTGTAGCCACTACACTTGTCTAGGATTTAGCACATTCTTCATATTTGTCACTTGCTTGAATCTGATGTGCACCCAGCATCAAAATATCCTCCTCATGAAAACTAATTAGATCCAAAGTATCTGCCAGACGAAATGCCTTTTCTTTTGTAACAATGCCAACTTCAGCCATTCTTGGATCATAGGCCCAATAGCAAAGATTCTGCAGCACACCTTTCGGAAACTTTAGAGCGGCTGGAATAATCTAGTCATTGTTAGTCGGTGGCCAGATAACATTTTGGAGCCGTTTGTGAGTATGAGGGTCTCGAACACCTAGGCTTTTCTTTTAGATATGACTCTTTAGTTTTCATTGTTGGAAAGTTATGGGATACTTCATGTTCAAGCCTAGGGTGAAACACCCAACCGGACCTCGTTGGTTCGGATCTGCGATAGAATAGTGAGCTCTTAACAGACTTTTCAGATCAATCTTAGTCCATGATTCAAATTGTGTTTGATTCGAATAATATTCTCTATATCCACTCTCTCTCGTGACGATCCATAAATTTATGTCGTGATCATACCTCCAACATCTCACTTCTGATTTATTTCCAACATTATCATAGTGACTCGACCCTATCTCCAAGACATATCTATCCGATACTTTTGAAGGATCTTTTGGCTGAAAATCTCATCGAGTGGATTTACATCTTGATTCTTCATTACGATCATCTTTTTGCTGCTGGAACTCCCTTTTTTGGCTGCTTTCTCTTTCTTGATCTTTCAGCACAAAGGTATGCATTCAGGCCCGCTTCATGTTCTGCATCAACAGCAGCCTTTTCTGCTTCTATTCGTTCATGATGTGCGACGTTAATAGGATCATCATCTTTATCTGCAAACTCACTTCTAAACTTTTTCTGCAACTTTGCCTTCATCTCGTAAACCTCTGCCATTAGCAGACTCACATCTCCTTGAAGTTGCTCAATGGCTTGGTCCCTGATAGATATCTGATTTTGTAAGGAGACAATTTGAGCGTTTTTCAGTTCATTTTCTTGCTCTAGCAACACTACTCTGCGTTGCAGTTTGCCAACATCCACAAATTCATCCTCATCGCTATCCGATTGCTCTATAAATTTCATCCTTTCTGCGGCCATTCTCATCGCTTCCTCTTCATTCTTAGGTAAACCAATGCCAGAACTACCTGCCTCATCATGAGCACCACTAGAACTTTCAGGCTGCAGACTTGGATCATGAATAGAGCTTAAAATTGGGGGCTTGGGGAGATTAGAGATATATGGTGCAAAAACATTATCGATTCATCATCTTCAAATTGTGCTTCGTCAGAAGGAATGATACTAGGAGAAGGGATCCCACAATCACCCTTTAGAGATGCAAATAAAGCTTCTAGATTCTCAGCAGAAATCAAATTCATTTATCTCACAGTCTTCACAGCTGTCTCTGGTTCAGCCTATGCTGTTGCTTCTTCTTTCTCTTCTTTTGACACAAGATCTTCAACAACAGATTCTGGTTGTCTTGGTTTATGCTCTTCAGCAACGATCACCGTTACGGGTTTAGGAGCAGCCATGATTTACTTGAATTTCCCATGTTTAATAAGCTCGTAATAACCCACAAACTTAACCTTAGCTGAGTCCCACTGTTTGTACGCTGCTTCGAAGCAACTTGGTCCCTGCAGCATTAAGTTCAGATGGTTTGTGCCTTTAATAACCTCAGGATGCTTCTTGTCGATAATCATCTATACAAATCTTGGATAAAGCAGGAATACCTTCTTCTTTGTACTCTCCAACATGCTTTTCATGTTATCAAAAATGAAAACCAAAAAGTTATAATCCCAGTTATTGACTAATGCAACAAGTGCAGCTGTCTGAGTCTGATTCAGTTGGTCCTGGCCGCCCTTGTTCTCTGAAATGCATTGTAGAAATAAGTGAGCAAGACACCTCCAGTATGGAGGGAATAGCTTCTTCAGCATGTTGGATATGCTCCTTCATAACTCATTCGATGAAGGGCTTTCATCACACTATCCTTGTCAAATGTAGTAAGATGACGTTCACTGTCCCCAAATTGTAATGCGTCTCGTACGTCTGTCTCTAAAACTTTAATTTCTCTCTCTGTGATCTTCGTTTCAATGAAGGCACCTCCACCCTTGAGTTTTGCGTTGATCCAGAAGTCCTGAATCATATCTTCATCTTTTATTGGATTTGACTTTAGAGCATGAGTCATCCGGTAGTTGTTCAGTCCAGAAACTAGGGAATCAAATCTCTCTCTATATTCTCGTGGAGGATCAGACAAACAGAAGGCTTGATTATGAAAAGCTTGGACTTCCAGCTTGCGTCTATCCATCATTTTCTGAGCCATTTTCTGCACATGAAATACAGATGTCATCATTCATAGCAAACATTAATTTCGTCTAAACTATTATGACAGGTCAACTTGGTTGACAAGTTAGCAGTTCAGAGGTGAAGGTCGGAGGGTTAAAAGATAACAAAAGTTCAAAGGTTCACAAGTCAGATGAACTCGAATGACAAGGGTTCAAGTCAATGACCCATTGTCATTCGAGATGGTTCATACAAAAGCATCCGGAATGCATCCGGAAAGCATCCGAGATGCACGCGAGATACACCTGGAATGCATCTGAGATGCATCCGATATGCATCTGAGATGAAGAAAGATCTACCTTAGAGAAAGAGATGAAAGAGATCCGGAAAAACAGAATTCGAAATGATCCGAAATGACTAGAGATGGGCTTTATATAGACTTGAAACATAGCCCAGCCTATCTCTGAACAAGTGACTCGAGATGTGACTAGGCCATGTCCATTTCTAACCAAGTCCATCTCGAAACAGTAAACAAACAAGGTGAATGCATTCGACATAGGTGCACCCACTCTAAAAAGAAATATTTAATTCTTTTCGAGCCCCTATCAGTTTTAACCAGTCCTGAACAGTAACACCTTCTGTTAAAATCTGCGATCCAACCGACCAAGCAACCAATCTTAAAGAAAAAGGACGATTAATAAAAATAGTAATCATAAAGAGATGAGGGGAGAGTTGCCATGAGATTAAACCAGTTCTGAACTGATTAAGGAACATTTTTCGGCATGAGCTTGGTCAAGCACTACCATGTGATTGCTGATATATTTGTCCTTTTAAACTCATCGCATCAATCTACAATTTTCAACCTTGTGACTTTATCAAGTGAGTTTACAATAACATCCGTGTGTCCCACGTCAAGGCATACCCCTGTGATCAAGGTAAGCACAACAATTCAACGTAACAAGTGAATATACCGAGGTCACCCTTTCTTCTTACAATGTTCGATTTGCTAGTGAACAGGTCCGTACAATGTACTACAGAGAGACCAAACAATATCAGACAAGGGTTAGGCAAATACCTTATATATGGTATATTTTACTTTTAGGTTTTTCTCATAAGAGATTTCCCTTTTTAAGGTTTTGGTCCTTTCAATTAGGCTCTTTTAAGAATATCTTGACTGTGCCTAGGTTTGCATGTATCTGGATGCAACAGAAGGGCAGTTCTGATATCCCGGATGACTGATCGGCATAAAGACTTGAAACTTCAGACATTGGCTATCTATCAACACTGGATTTAAGACCATGAAATCATATGCCGATGATACGTTACCCACGAGATGCATAGCTTGTCAGAGAGTTAGTCACTTGGTATCCTTTTGACTCTTGAGCGATAAGCCTATCAACACATCACAACAATCTTTGCTTTTACAGCATCAATACCTTACATGTGTTAACCATGTACATTAGATTTGAGCAGCAAAGCAAATATTTCTCCCCTTAAATTTGTGCAGAAGTAGAAAACTTTATGTACAAATTTAGTTATTTGCGATATATAAATTTTTTTTATAAGAAGTTGGGTAGTCGGTGAAACACATCATTTTTAAAAAGTCCACAAGCACTTTGAATCTCGAATTGCTGACAGGTTCTGTAAAAAGATCTACTGAATTAGCATCTGTGTGGATCTGTTCAAGTTTAATTAATCCTCTATCGAAGCAATCTCGAATAAAATGAACTTTGATATCAATGTGCTTGGTTTTGGAATGAATAACATGGTTTTTGACAATGTGGATAGCGGCATCATTATCACAATAGATAGTAGTGTTTAAGTCAAACCATAATCTGCAAGCTGATGTTGCATCCAAATAACCAGGGAGCAGCATGCAGATGCTGTAATATTTTCTGCTTCTATAGTAGATAAAGACACTGTTTGTTGCTTTTTGCACTACCAGGAAATAAGCCTGTCTCCCAAGTATCGGCATCCAGCTGATGTAGACTTCATGTCCCTGTCTGTCCCTCCAAAGTTACTGTCAGAAAAAGCAAATAGATTAAAATTCGAATCTCTAGGATACAATTGGCCCAATTTTGGAGCACCCTTGAGGCATCAAAAGATTCGTTTAATAGCTGAAAGATGAGAAAGTTTAGGGTTTGCTTGATATCTGGCACATTGGCAAACCGCAATCATAATGTTCGGTCGGCTGGCACTTATGTACATCAATGAACCAATCATAGATCGGTACATTGTTGGATTGACCGGATCACCTTCAACATCCTCATTCAGCAATGGCCGTTCGGCGATGGGCGAGTCGATGGGTTTTGAGTTTGACATGTCGAATTTTGCAAGAATGTCCTGAACATATTTTCCTTGATGGATGAAGATTCTTTGATTGTTCTAATAAACTTGCAAGACCAGAAACATAGTCATTTCACCTAGAGAACTCATTTCAAACTTCTTCTTCATCACATCCTGAAATTCTTTGCACAAGTCTTCATTGGTAGACCCGAATATGATGTCGTCAATACAGATCTGAACAAGAATAAGATCCTTGCCAACAAGTTTAATGAACAACGTTTGAACTATCATACCCCGTACATAACCATGAGCAAGCAGATGCTCTGTTAGATTTGCATACCATGCACGAGGTGCTTGGTGCAAACCATACAAAGCTTTATCTAATTTATACGCATAGCCTTGCTTCTTTGGATCTATAAAACCAGGGGGTTGAGCAACATAAATCTCCTCCTTGACCTTCCCGTAAAAATGTCGTCTTGACATCCATTTGATAAACCGTGAAACCCATGTAGGATGCATATGCCAAGAAGATGTGTATGGCTTCTAGGCGGGCTACGGGTGCATATACCTCATCATTGTCAAGGCCTTCAATCTGTCCGAATCCCTGCACCACTAGCCGAGCTTTGTTCCACACAATCCCTCCAGTATCGTCTTGTTTATTTCTATACACCTAACGAGTACCAAGAGCTTGTTTTCTCTCTGCCAGTTTTACCAATTTCCATACTCCCAACTTTTCAAACTGATTGAGCTCTTCATGCATTGCATCGACCCATCCAGGTTCCTGCAAAGCAACATCAATGTTCTTAGGCTCAATTTGGGATATGAAACATGAATACCAACATGTGTTACTGGTTCTTGATCTACAGCATGTTTGAACGCCGGCAGATACGAGACCAATAACATTTTCAGTTGGATGATTTTTCTGAATGCGCTAGGAAATTGCCACATCTGGTGCCTACAAATTAGATTCTATGATGTGATTTTTCTGAATGCGTCGGGGTCTTTGGTGTGTTCCAATTCTTGATAGCTTCAAGAAATTGAACCTGGTGAATCCAGAATTCCCATTTAGAGAATTTGCATAAAGTTTCTCTTTCTTTAATAGTTCGAGAATAGTTCTTAAGTGTTTTTCATATTCCACCTTGTTTCGTGAACATATCAAAATGTCATCGATAAACACTATAACGAATTTATCAATGTACAGTTTGCACACATGGTTCATTAAATCCATGAACACTGTCGGTGCATTAGTTAAGCCAAAAGGCATAATTAGGAAGTCGTAGTGACCGTAGCAAGTTTGAAATGCCGTTTTAGGAATACTTTCTTCCCTTATCCTAGGTTTATGGTATCCAGACCTCAAATCAATCTTAGAATAGAAAATCGATCCTTGAAGTTGATCAAACAAGTCATCGATGTTGGGTAATGGATACCGATTTTTGATTGTGATTTTGTTCAACTCTCTATAATTAATGCACATTCTGAAAGTTCCGTCCTTTTTTCATGAATAGAACTAGAAATCCCCAAGCTGAGAAACTTAGTCTAATGAAACCTTTGTCCAACAACTCTTGAAGCTGTGTGGACAACTCTTGCATCTCTTGAAGCTATCGGTAAGGAGGTTTCGCTATAGGTGCGACCCCTGGAACTAAGTCTATACGGAATTCGACTTGTCATTATGGTGGTACTCATGGTAAATCTTCTAGAAAGACTTCGGGAATTCCTTCACAACAGGGATCTCCTCAAATTTCGGCTCCTTGGCTTTCTTGTTGACTACGTGTGCTAAGGATACATCCTTTTCGTAAGCACTTTTGAGCTTACATGTAGTTAATGACTCTAAGTGGCGTCTCGTTCTTCTCACCATGAATAGGAAGTGTCTCGTTGTTAGGAAGGGGAATTCGAATGATCTTATAGTAACACACGACTTTAGCTCGGTTATTGGTCAGCTAATCCATACTGATTATAACATCGAAGCTATCTAACTTAACGGGTAGGAGATCGATGTTGAATTTCATTCGCCAAGCTCTAAGAGCATCCTTTGTCGATTTCCCAGATTTGACTACTTTTCCGTTAGCTAGTTCGATAGCACAAGGAATGTCTAACCTATTATTTCTAATCCTAGTATATTTATGAAATCTAAAGACATAAAGCTATAGTCGGGGCCAGTATCAAATGGATGCGAAACGATTGTTGATAGGAAAATACAGTGACCACCTTAGGGTATTGGTGCGCATCTCGGGCTCCTATCACAAAGGCTTGGCCACTACCTTGATTTTCTTTAGGAGAGTCTTTCTTAAAGTGGCTCGTATCTGCACATCCATAATAGCCCTGATTTTTTTTCCTTTTCTATCGCCATTCCCGTTTCTGCCTCCCTTTTTGCCTTCGTTCTTGCCTTCCTTATTGTTTCCTCAACAACTCTCGGTGCGATGACCCAACTTACCACACTTGGTGGTTCGACATCCACCATGGTGATGATAGCCACACTTGTTGCACTTTGGCAAGTTCCCGGTATATCCCCTTGGTCCGGTTTCGGTGGTGGCCACGAATGCCTCTTTTGCTGGTGGGGATTTCCTTTCTCTTGTTGCTCGACCTTGAACCCTTTTTGAAATACATAAATTTTCGCTTGTTGTCATTTGAAGAAGACTCCACATGCGTTTCTTTCATCTTCTCAATACCTTTCCTCGTTAACTTATTCATTCTTACCACCTCCTCGATAAGGCTCACAGCAAGAGTCACAGCTTGGGTAATTTTCATTATGGTTCCTCCCATTCCGCCACTATTTACGGTGTGATTTGCTTCGTGTTGGATGATCGCTTCAGTGACTCGCTGGTTCAGTAGAGCATCTAGCTCAGCTCGTGTTGTAGGTAAGGGTTCCTGTTTGGTTTGGAAAGTGTTCCTTCGTTTTGGTGCCATGATCTTCATATCTATAAAATATATTGAAGAGATTAGATATATAATTTTAGAATGAATATTGTTATTTATGAATGAAAATACCAACACATCGTCACCCAACCCTACGAGCATAATGGTAAGATAAATCATAATGATACTTATGCAAATCCTTCACACCATAATTATCACATCATTGTAGGGAATAAAATAAATTACAACAATGTGTCACTAAGAAAATACCAACTTTTATATATATCATGTCAATTACAATATTTTTTGTGAAGAAAACAAAAATAATCTCGGAGTTACATCACTCCGGTCGATACAAGTCATATAGTAATATACAAGATAAGGTAAGGTCGTTTCTTCACATTGTTACTTGCTTGATCTTCAAGTCTGCAAATCTTTAACAGTCTTTAGTCTTCTACAAAAACGGGTATACTTCCCAAAAATGGTAATTGAATATAATTACCGTGGTGTGGGATGTGAAATTGAAGACATAGACATTAAATTGCAAAGGTACATAACCCTCTTCTAGAGACCGAAAATGTGCCTAGTGGCGGCAATAGAGCGGGTCTCAAGGATACGAATGTGCTCCTTAAACGATGGAGGCACATTGTGGAATAGAGAGTGTAGTGTTAGGAAACATTTTATGTAAGTATTGAAGAAAAATATGATCTATCTGATCAACTGCTGAAGATAAAGTCATGAAGGTCAAACACACAGAAGGAACAAGACAATCTGGACAGAAGAAAGAAAACACATCTTAAACTTTCACTAGATAAAGATCACAAGTAAAAGAAGACAATCAGAAAAGGCCATTCTGATGGATCTAATGATAATTCTGATGTTATCATCAGATTCTAGTAAATTCTGATTATCAGAATTTTTAGTTATCTGTTCAACAAATTTTTTAATGAGATGGCTATCAAGACTTCTGATGAGCCAACTTGTTTGAAAGATAAGACTCTGCCATATTTGTAAAGTAGCAAGTTGACCTCAGTATATTCAATGAATATGCCAAGAAGCTACTTGTTTTATAGGGTAAGTGCATGAATAAACAAATTTTTATTCATCTAAAGACTCTCTATAAATAAAGAATTAAACCGTCGAAGAATGAGGAGTTTAAGCCTAGCATTTAATACATACAACAAAACTCCATTACCCTTTCAAACTATTCTTTTCTAATAGTCAATAACCTCACAATCATCTTGTAAACCATTTTGTTTCAAAGTAATATAAACTTGAAAATTCTGTAGTTGTGTTTATTGAAAGTTTGATTTCTATTTCAACACACTATTTTCATACTTTTGGAAATCACTTGCCATATTAAGTTAAAAGAGTATTGTTTATCTGGGATCAACAATTGGTATCATAGTAGATTGAATAAACTATTTTCAAAGGCTCAATCTATTTGGACACCCCTGCTGCCTATTTAGACACCTTTGGTGTCCTAGACGGGTCGTCTCAGCACTGATTTCTAGGAGTCAGCATGTGAATGGCAGGGCATAGACATTTATGGGGGTAGATGGGTTGTCTAGATCTAGACGACCCATCTAGGAACATGGTTTTTGTTTTAGTTGAAAAGTGGTGTTTTGGTGGGGTAAATTGGTTGTTGTTGGAGGTTGATGTTTTTTTGTTGGTGTAATTTGAGATTTCTAATTTTAAAAAGTATTATTTTTGTATAAAATAAGTTAACGTTTTTATCGTTTAAATACTTCATTGTTTTTACAATTTATTTTTATAAAAAAATTATACTAATTAAATTAATATTTTTTTGAACGTTTTAAGAAGAATGCAAATATTATATCGTGTAAATATTACTTAACATCTTGAAAATTATTATGTTTCCATATTACATTTCAATGTCGATTCAATACAAAAAATGATATAGTAATCGAATAACTGAAAACAAAGTTAAATATAACATATATAAGATAACTTTGTACATCCATAATATGTATCTCTACAGTTGAATACTAAATACAAAACATCTATACATACGAGTCGGTGTCGGGATCTGGCTGCTGCGGCTGCTGCTGATGAAGTGGTGCTCGAGGTGGTGGGAGCGGTATGAGAGGTAACCCGTCTCTCTCTCGTCTATCCTGTAACTCCCGAACCACCCAGCCCATGAGATCCATAAGCCTGTCGACGTCGGCTCGTAAGTGCGTGTATGCTACACCTCCTGGGGCATGACCTGGAATAACGTGCTGCCGAAACTGGGGTGCCCCAGGAGGTGGTGGTGGCGGTGCCGGTCCGTCTAAATCCACTAGAGGCTCCTGAACGACCGCTGCCTCATCTGCCAGTGGATAGACTAGATCAAAGTGATCTGGCAGCGGCTCCGGAATCCATGGCTCACCTGCGCAGGTTTTAAACCGCTCGCCGAGCACGGCGAACCTCTTCACCAGCTTCATCCCCTATAAGGTCTGAAAACCCATCCGCGTCGACGGTATGGCCGGCTACAAGTGTAGGTCTGTCTCCGGCATATGACCCAATGACCGGGCAATCATGGTGACATACGCCACGCCGTACAAAAATACGCGCTCCTGCCGGTGATGGGCGGATGCGAAGTACTGGGCGAGACCGTGCGCTTGTGCGCACGACCTCCTGTACAATAGGCAATAGTTGAAAATAAGTCGGTGCTCGTACACCTCTCACGGCTGTATCCGCGGGCGGTAATAGACGTAGGGAGCATCCGATGTAGATACCTACATATATTGTTAGCGAAATACTGAAATTAATTCTTAACAATAATAATCAAATAATTACTGTAATGAACGAACGTACCTGTACAATGGGTCGTCAACGTGTGAAATCCTCCCCTTAGCCATGACATGTTCCCAAGTGTCATGCCCTGCAACGACCTCCCAAAATCCCAAAAGAGTGGGTCTATCCGCCACCACAAGCCCCTGCGTATAAACATCCGTAGCAATCTCCTCCTACAGGTATACACCGCTATGGACAGCAAACTCAGCAAGCGTTATCGAACACCAGACACCGGCAAGCTTAAATGAAACCTCAGGCAGAGGGGGAGGAGCCTGTGGCTGGGAGGCTGCTGGTCGACTGTGGAGGGTGAAATGTGAAGGTCGACAGGAACTCGATGAGCAACTCCCTATAACTCGGCGTGCCAGCCAAGTCAAACAGACAATGCCACGGTGAATCAACGGGCACGAAAACCGCAGTCTAGGCGTCTCACCAATCGCCTCGATCGCATCCAAGTCGACCACAGCGTGCGATCCGATGTACATTTGGCGAAGCTTCCCGTAAAAACGGGTGGCCTCGGCGTCGGGTGGGAACTCGAGATACGGATGGCCGTGTAGCAGATCCGCCGGCGTTGGCGGAGCCCGTTGCAGACCGGGCGGATTTGGAGCCCCGTGTATCTGATCATCAGCCTCGTCCATAATCAATCTGCGATAATAATAACAGAAATAATAACAATTAACCATATTAATAAAACTAATCTAGTAATAACACATAATCATAAAACAAAAAATTGTATATGTTAAATAAAAGAAAAAAAATTATTCTGGTCGTCTATGGGGGTCATCTAGTGGTAGACGCCCCGTCTTGTTCAACAAAAAACCCAAATACGTGAAGAACACAACCAATAAACCCCAAAAAACATCAAATTCACACACAATATACAGTCTAAATGCATAATACATTAAAGATTATTAAAGTATAGGTTCGAATACGTACCAGAGATGCTAGAATTCGCAAAAAATACGGTCCAAATACGCTGAATTGGGGCAAATACGTATTTGTGTGTTTTGGTTTCTGGTCGTATGTGGCTGGGCGTCTAGCCTGGCCAATCATATACGATGCGTAGACGGGGCGTCTACATCTAGACGACCCGTCTAGTATAAATGGTGAAAGACCATTTTACCCCTGAATTGCCACTAGTCTAGGCCTAATTCAGGGGTAAAATGGTAATTAACCACTCTGAGCTGTAAAGGCTTAGGTGGTTAATTACCATTTTACCCCTAAATTAGGCCTAGACAGGTGGCAATTCAGAGGTAAAATGGTAATTAACCATAGATGTGGCATACAGGTCTAGACATCCAGGCTAGTCCAATGGTTAATTACCATTATACCCTGAGTTGCCACCCGTCTAGGCCTAAGTCAGGGGTAAAATGGTAATTAACCACCTGAGACGTATTTAGCTCATAATGGTTAATTACCATTTTACCCCTGAATTAGGCATAGACGGGTGGCAATTCAGGGGTAAAATGGTATTAGCATTCCCTTAAAAATTCAAAAAGTTGACAGTTTGAAACTTGCCGCTCAAAGGGTACGCGGCGTCTAGGCCTAGACTGGTCGTTCAGTGCGTCAATATTACCCTTTTGCCCTTGAATTTGGCCTAGACGGAGTGCAATCCAGGGGTGAAATGGTCTTTTGACAAAAAACATACGTCCCGTCTAGGTCTAGACGAGTCGTATATTCCAATTTATTTTTTGTCTTTTCCTTTTACATAGAAAATCATATTAATTATAAAAATAACTTATTAATTATTCAAAAATCTTATTAATTATACAAAAAAAAACGTATTCACTATAAAAAAAACTTTGTACTAGTTATAAAAAATTCATATAAACTATAAAAAATCGTATTAATTATACAAAAAATCAAATCAAATATACAAAAAATCGTACTAAGTATACAAAAAATTCATATTAAGTACACAAAATTCATTAAGTATACGAAAACTCATTCTTTCGATTCATTGTCGACGTAATTAATACTCGAGTTTGGATTTGGTGGGGGATTAATTAGCGAGGTATACCATTCTAAACGGGGCGTCTACATGTATAGCCATTGTTCTGCAGCGGCGCTTCGGTAGGTCAATCATAGCCTGTTTATTGTCGGCATTGGAAATTAGCCTTCCAGCTTAATATGTATGAAATGGTTATTGTTAACATGTGCAAGCGTTATCGTTCGTGGTTCTCGATCCGTCGGAGGATTCATTATCGGAAAGAAGGTGGAACAACCATCGATGCTTAACAGGTGAACCATGATACCGTACCTTTGTGCGATAAGAAGCCCTGCGTGGGGGAAGTTCATCTAGTGAGCGGGGGGACAACGCTCCACTGAATCCCAGATTAGGCTCTGATGATGCGTGTTAAAATATCCTTCATCCCCTGCTTCAAATACTGGCTCCCAGATCAATGCATTCTGATCCATCTCCTGTTGAAGGTCTTTTCGAATGTGGATCCATGAATGTTCTCCCATACCCAAGCCTATAGCCACAGACCGAAACCAACAATGACCGTCTGGCCTCACATCTTGTATGCACCAGAGTACGAGTGAAACAATGTCGGAAGGAGAGACTTAAACCATTTGATGGTTGACACATACTTGTCGCCCACTATCAACGGAAAACCGTTATCGTCTCGAATCTCTCTTTGTTTAGAAGTAGTTGAATGGCTTCGCCACGCTATGGGTTTTTGAGACTTTATGACCGACTGTTGAGTGACTTGGGATGGAACGTACGAGCTGTGGCGGGGGGCATCTTATGTACTTTGTTGGGAACCCTTAGACGGGACGTACGAGCTATGGCGGGGGCATCATCAAACCGAAGTTGTGCTTGCTTTGTTGTTGGTCGTCCACGAGTATTTTATTAGACAACCGGTGGTTTCTTGGTGGATTTGGTTGGAGTCAACATCGCTTTAATCTTTCCCAGCAAGCTTTATTTCTAAGCAGGGGGTGTGACTCTAACTTTTGCCGAACAATATTCAGCTCTTCTACCACGTCAACATTATCCGAAATCAATATACATGGCTGAAAGTTAAGCTTCTGCCAGAAAATGTCTACGCCTTCGAGTTGAATCAGACGCTCTACACGGTTAAAACAATGCACGGTTAAAGTCACATGAATAACAGACATGTATAACGCATACCGCTTCACGTTTAGCAAGTATTACTTGCACATACGTACTTTTCCAGACTACAAGCACACGGCAACCCACAGATGTACCACATCTGACATCCACAAGATGAATGAAAACGCTGCAACACGTCCAGTTTCCTAATTAGCTCTCCACTCAACAAGTCAAGCGCTGTGTGAGAAACTTTTCCACGTAGGTGGTCAAATAATGGGTTTTTGTGGTGGTTCATTATTTTTTGATGCTTTCTCGAAAGCTCCTCCTTATTTCACCGTATTGTATATCAACTATATCCTTGACAATACCTACTATATGGTCCATCGAGCTCCTATCTTGGACATATCTCCTTAAATTCGCGTGTTGACTCTCAACTCTGTTTGTGGTACGCTGCCCGAAGTTGCAACTCTGA
Source organism: Scalesia atractyloides (assembly GCA_947069175.1). Classification (NCBI taxonomy): domain Eukaryota; kingdom Viridiplantae; phylum Streptophyta; class Magnoliopsida; order Asterales; family Asteraceae; genus Scalesia; species Scalesia atractyloides. The sequence continues at coordinate 17,561,102 of CAMTDV010000116.1, read as the reverse complement.
TCAGTCCACGCAAAGACGAACATTTCCTTGTAGTCTTTCAGCCAGTTATCATACATGTATGTAAACACCCCTAAAAAGTATTAATAATTAATTAAATATACATAGGTAGGTCACATTTTATTACAAAAACTTACTTGAATGTTTGCACTCCACAAGTCACTTTTGTAGGTTGCGCAAGTTGTACTCGTATATGGGTATTGATGGAGACTCAGACAATCTCCCCAGGATGACAAAAATTTTTGCCAGTCTTCTTCTATGAAGGTGCTCTTGCAGTGCTTACAAATATTCTGTTGTATGTGAAACCTGCAAAGATATCGAGAGGCGTTTGGAAAAACTTTAGCACACGCGTTAATTAGGGCAATGTCTCCATCCGTTACAATCACACGTGCCTCCATACGTTCATCCAACATTGATCTGATCGTCTCAAGCACCCATACAAAGTTATCACTACGTTCATTGTAGATAACGACCTGATGTCTCACCACCACGATCACATTCAAGCCATACCCTCCCTGTCCTTCCACCAATTTTCTTTGATCGTCGGGTCACAATAACGAAACCATCCGCCTTTGCCATTTCCTGTGCCCAGTTTTTTAGCTCATCTAAAGAGTTGAAAACCTGTAACATCGATAGCGTTATGTTAGATTCTATATTTACTCAATTGCCCAACATAAATAAATAAGTTTTGAAACCATCTTTGTGAGGTACGGATTGCCTGCACACGGGGGTGCCTCACCACCATAACCTCCACAATCAGGAATGACTTGTCGACCGTACTAAGACTGTGTTGCATTGTAACTTTCGTAACCGTCTCCTCCGTATCCTTCCAAATAGTGTTGTTGCACGTACGAATATTCACACCCATATCCATAATCCAGAAACCCATGTTGCGCAGGATAACATGGTTCATCAACATGGTACGAGTCGTCCACATGGGATATTTCATCAACGGGAGGAAGCTCGTTCAAATCTAGAAACGGTCTGTTTTAATTTCCTTGTACACTTAATACAACCTCCTCTTGCTCGTTAGAATCGGGAACGACAGTCTCCCCCTAACAATGGTATCATCATTAGTAAATAATTAAAACAACAAATAGTTTAACCTAATAACTGTTACCAGGATCAGCTTCGGGCACCCGTGACTCGCCAGAATACGGCCCAAAGAAATAGTTGCCTTCCTAGTATGATGACATTTCACCACCTTTGAATGATATCATATGGAGTAATATAAGCCAAAGAAGAAGACGCAGAGAATTCCGACGAAATGCAAATTGGCTGTGATATCAAATGCTCCGCATGGCTCTATTTAACAAAGAAATATATGCCCCATCTAGGCCTAAACGGGGTATATCACTTTATTGCTTTACTCACATGCATGCAGACCACCAAAGTCAAAATCAACCTCCAAGACGCCCCGTCTAGGCCTAGACGACCCGTCTTGGGTAGGTCGTCTTCGCCACCCGTCTAGGGCTAGACGCCACGTCTGATGTGACTGATTTGACATTGTACGAGGGTAGGAATGTGGTTGGAGAAAGGAACCCTAGACGCCCCGTCTAGGTCTAGACGACGCGTCTAGAAGGTGTGGAAATAGGCAGGTGAATGTGTGAATATGTAGACCCTTTTCAAACGATCAATTGTTCATTTTTTTAAACTCTCTTTTATCCAAATATGGCAAACTTTCAAACATGGAACAATGCTTTCAATATTGGGTCTATGTCAAAGCCTTCAACCTTGGTCAGAAAGGATTACCCCCTATGAAAATCAGGATGATCAATTTACTAAACTGACATGATCGAGCATTGTGTCAAACCATTGAGAGTAGCCCACATAAAACTATGGTTGAAATACCAGGTATTCCAGCAACTTGGCAAACACCAGATTGCCTACGACTTGGGCTCCAAAAGCAGAAAATTTTGGAGCAATGAAGACAAGGCAAAGGTGGAAGCTGATGAAAGGGCCAAATTACTTTTGATTATAGCACTTCCAAATGACATATTCTCACAAGTAGACGCATGTGCTTCTACTAAACAGATATGGGATCCTGTGATATCCCGGGTTTTTCGGATAACTTACACGTGACACTTGTCGAATAATATATGTGCTAAGTATTAAACGTGCATGAATTAAATACGTGTTGTGGTTGTGTAATTGTTTTAGTTATACAATATATGTATGTATAATAAATATGCACACGAACCGAACCGCGACACAAACACAAACCGAACTCTTTGTGAAACTAGGAAACCTGAAACCCAAGTTTTCGGCCGCGAGATGTAGATCTTAAACCTTAAGCCATTCTCGGCCGTATGCAACCCAAACCACAAACCTAAACCGAGAACAAGCCCAAACAAGTTTCGGCCAAGATCAAACCCAAACCGAAACCACCCTAGTCCTCGGCCATAAGATCAAACCCAAACCGAAACCACCCTAGTCCTCGGCCATAAGATCAAAACCCAAACCAAACCAAACCACCCAAGTCTCTTGCGGCCGCGTGCTAAACCAAACCGTGATCCTCATCCTCCTTGCGCCTATATATACTAACACTCATGCATGTTCTATACACAACACAAAACCCTAGAGTTTCATTGCCGTCGGCTGCCTTACTCTCACCATCTTCTCGGTCGCAGCAAGCAACAGCTTTCTTCATCATCTCGGTCGCAAAACAGCCGCTCCCCACTCTTCTTCACGGTCGCAAACCAGCCTCCTTCTCGGTCACGGATCTTCTCGGTTGCAAGCAATCGTTGATCACCGGATTCCTTAGCTTAATCACGGTTCGTTTACCTTATCATTAAAAGATTAGAACTTATCATATGATACAAGATCATATTCGGATACATGTGTTGTGACTTTGTTGTGTTCGGATCGTATGATTGTATTGTTTCGGATATATACACATACTTGAATGAATTGATTAGTTGTTTCGGATATACACATACTTGAATGAATTGATTAGTTGTTTCGGATATACACATACTTGAATGAATTGATTAGTTGTTTCGGATATACACGTACTTGAATGAAGTGATTAGCTTGTTTCGGATTATAGGTGTTTAATGTAATCGGCTGAATTGGTTATAAACATAATTGTTTTCGGAAATCATAAGTTCGCAAGTGTGTTTTGGTTATAATAACTAGAAGTAAGAACTAGGGTTTGCATGGATAGGTTATTAGTATTAGTCTATGATTAAAAATCAGTTCTTGATCGCCTAGGCTAATCGCATGAACGAGTTATAGGAGTTTATTATAAAGAGATGCTGAAACAGTCTGCTGAATAATAGTTACAGCCGACTTCATCTGGCTGTAACTCGGTCGTTAGTTGTCGAAAAACGGATTTTCTGATGTCTAGAACGTAGAGATTTGAATAAGGAATCTAATGGTGCTGGATTCATAATTTTCTGAAGTCGTTTGATATTTTTAAAGGGCTAAACAAGTTCAGTAGCTAAAGCTGTGAAAATTCTGGAATTTTGTTGGTTGTTTATCAAGCTAGATTTTAAAATCAGTAGAGAGTTGAGTCATGATTTTTGTACAGCAACTAGGTATAGAAATTTTCGGGCAACTCCAACTGGAATTTTGTTAATCGGACGATCAGTGATTTTTAAATAAATTCTTCCGTGGACTGCAGTCAGAAAGCGGTAAATCTGACTGCAGCTTAATGAATTAATATTTATGGCTAATTGGTAAAGATTTAGGACTTGGAAAAATTATATAAATTTCTATGGTATAGATGTCACCTACTGTAAAAATATTGGAATTTCTGGAGTGTTAGAACTATTTTATAAAAATCCTAGAAAACAGCTGAATAATTGAGTGTTAAGCAGAAAGTTGATAACTTGTGATTTTATGCATTAAAGTGTTGCATGGATTTGGAATATGTTCATGATAAGTTGTTTGATTACTATGATCACATGAGAATACTTGCATGCATGTTTGAGTGTTAGAGATGTTGTTTGTGTGTATCAATTTGTGAGTAAATTGCGTGTGGAATTTGTATTGGTGTGATTTCACACTGACGTGTAATTAATTGGTTTGTTAGGACGCAACTAGCGGTCCCATCTCTTATAACATCTTTGCTACACTAACCGAGCAAATAAAGGTGAGTTTACGGCCCCTAACTTTATCCGGTTTTTAAACAACAGGGGGAGAAACATGTATACACTCTCAAACTCAATCTCTTTACGTTATAACGAATTTAACGTCACATAACTATACGGTAACTAAGTTAATGTTAATGTAATGTTATGGTCACTAAGCAGCTTTATCACTTAAGTCCTCGACAATCTCCTCGGATCGTTAGTATTTGGGTTAAATAGCGGGGGAATTATAAGTAATACTACTGGGCCCGACAAGCCCCATCCGAGCTAGTCGCGCTAGCCGACCTGGTATGGTCAACGGGTGAATAATTGGCCTAACACCGCCATGGTCATGTGATAGGCCTGGCAAAACGGAGGCACAACAGTCAGCTTCGATCGCGAACTCTTACGTGACATGACTTTAGGCTAGCTACCTATATATATTAACATTGAACTTAATTACGAATCAACTTAATATTCCGGGTTTGGAATATTGGAAACATCAACTTATTATCCCGGGTTGGGGATAATGGAATTAACAACTTAATATTCCGGGATGGGAAATATTGGAAGCAACAACTTATTATTCCGGGGTTGGAATAATGGAACTGATACGTTATCCTGGGTTGGGGATAACGGAGTAATCAAACTATAACCGAACAAACGAATTTATGAAAACCTGTGAACTCACTCATCTTAAATGTTGACACTTGTTTCTTTACATGTTTCTCAGGACGCTAGGAGCTCTAGGTGCACGCACATGCATTAAACAAGACATCATTATCGAGTCTTATTTATTAATATTGTTTTGGGATTTTTCATTTGTTTTGGCGTTTGTGTTGGCGCCCGCATCACTACTTACTTATGCTTCCGCTCAAACTTTAAAACTAATGCTCTGCTAAATATTGGTAATTGATATAAAATCTACAAAGAACGATTTTGGAAAACGTATAATCAAATCATGTAGAGTCGTTCGACGTACTAGTGTTTCAGATTCTGGTTTGTTCACACGCCTCGCGGTAAAACTCCGCAAGTGGAAATTGAGGGTGTGACAGATTGGTATCAGAGCCACTAGCTATAGAGAACCAGGTTTGCATTAGAAGTAGACCTAAACTATAGCTGATATCACGACACTAGACTTAGTTTGGCACCGAATTATTATATCTTGTTATGCAATACGCCACAATCGTGTTTGGTAGATTATACCTTCATAATAAGAAATGAAAACAACTCGTAACTAACTACACGACCTAACAGGCAATGTCATCATCCTCATCGTCATCATCGTCCGACAGACTTACGCCACCAAGGGCACCAGGAAAGGCACCAATGGTGGGACCCATACCACCTTATGGCGTGGAGACATGCTCAGCGGCGAGGAAAAGGCTCGCTCTGGGGGAAGAGTCGTCGTTACGCCCAACTATTGCTGTACCGGTTGAACCGGTTAATCCTGTAGAAATAGGAATTGACATGCTTAGAATCCTGGTACATACACAACAGAAAAGCTAGAAAGAATGCAGGAAACCATCCTGGCACAAGGATGGATGATCCGACACCTTACCGGAAAGACCGACTCGCTCGAGGAAGAGCATCGTACGAGAAAGATAGCTCGTAACACCATAGCCAGAGATCTGCGTGCTGAGCAGATAAGAGCTGACTGGCTTGAGGACAGAGTCCTGGAAAATAGTTGGAACATTCAGGAACTGCAAAATCAAGCACTTGCACCAGCACAGGCCCCTCCAGTGCCGGTAGAGGAGGATCCAGAAGAGGATCCAGAGGAGGATCCTGAAGAGGATCCGGAGGAGGACCCAGCTGAAGAAGCTGGAAATGCCGAACAGGATGACGACAACGACAGTGACTTGGGGAATGGAGACGTAGACGACTGACACGTCTCGTTTATATTTGTTTTCCTTCAGTTTATTTATTTTCCCACTTGTGTTTAAACTTGAGACTTTATAGTGAATTCGTATGTGTGATTTGCACTTTTGTAAGACGTTGAAATTTCAGTTAATCAAGTATTTCTTTTGATTATTTAACATATTGAGTTGACATAACTTACTAATTATTAAAGTACGAAGTAGGATAACTATATTGGATATATAGACTGATCGGGGTGTGCTTGTGTTGTGTTTCGAAGATCTAAATGGCGACTGGAAGACGTGGAAACCTTAACTTGACGCCCGAAGAGCTAGCTGCCATGATCCAGGAACATGTGAACGCAGCTTTAGCGAGTGTTCAGAACCAGCCGGCAGGTAACCATTATTAAATTTTCGCGTGAGAATCTAATAGTGAGGCTAGTAAAATTCCTTGCTGACTTCCTGTCCTCTGTCAGCAGGAGGGGGCTTTAACCCCTACAAGATGTTCCTTGACGCAAAGCCTAGCAAATTCTCGGGGGCGGAAGGACCCATTGGACTGGTCCGCTGGATCGAAAAATCGGAATCTGTTTTTGAAATGTGCAACTGCCTAGAGGCAAACAAGGTCAAATACGCAGCCTCAACACTGGAAGATGGGGCACTGACATGGTGGAATGCCCAAGTTCAAACCCGTGGGCTTATAGCTGCGAACGCAATGGCATGGACTGAGTTCAAGGCCCTGATTAAAGAGGAGTACTGTCCACGAGACAGAGTGCAACAATTGGAGCAAGCTCTATGGAACCACAAGATGGTGGGATCGGAAATTGAAGCTTACACTGCAAAACATCATGACTTAATATTTCTGTGTCCCGATTTGGCCAACACGGTGGAGAAAAGACTCGAGTTCTATCTCGGGGATCTGGTTCCGGAAATTCAGGGTATGGTGATGTCCAGTAACCCTGTAACTGAACATCAAGCAATCCGATTGGCTCACAAACTCACCGATAAAGCGGTGGAACAGAAGAAACTGCCAGCATGGGGTACCACTGAAGTCGCCCCAGATAACAAAAGAAAATTTGAAGACTCCACTGTTCGACAGTCTTCGTCATCACATCCGCAGCAAGGGAACCAGAAACGGTTCAATCATTACCACAGCCACCGGGGTCATCAAAATCATCCCGCCAACAACAACAACAACAACAACAACAACAACAATATCAACAACCCGAATGCAAGCGGCTATGCGGGCCGAAAGCCGCAGTGCAACCGCTGTAATCTCCACCATAACGGCCCTTGTGCCGGAAGTCGCTGCCAAAGATGTGGCAAGATGGGACATGCAGCAAAGGATTGTCGTGGGGAAATCATGTCCCGACAAAATCAGAACCAGCCCCAAGGTCAGCAGCAGGGTATAAACCGGGGATGCTATCAGTGTGGTAGCACTGCTCACTTCAGAAAAGACTGCCCACAGTTGCGCAACAACAACAATAATGGTGGAAACTACCACAACAACCGCAACAATAATAACAACAACAATAATGGGAACGGTGGCACAGGAGGTGCCAAAGGTCGCGCATTTACATTGGGCCGCGGAGAGGCCAGAAACGACACGAACGTGGTCACCGGTAAGTTTCCCCTTAATGAACATTTTGCTACTGTGCTTTTTGATACGGGTGCGGATAGGAGTTTTATATCTGAGTCTTTTAGGAAGAACCTAAATCTCACGCTTAAACCATTAGAGACCCCTTATGTGATAGAATTAGCCAATGGTAAATCGGTAGATGTGACCCAAATCGTATCCGGCTGTCAACTCAAACTCGCGGGCCACACTTTTACCATTGATCTGATGACAACTACCCTGGGTAGTTTTGACGTGGTAGTCGGAATGGACTGGCTATCCAACGTCCGGGCTGAAGTTCTCTGTTTCGAAAAGTCTATCCGTATTCCACTCTCGAACGACGAAATCCTGACAGTACAAGGCGATAAGGCAAGCGCCGTCACCAACATCATCTCATACATGCAAGCGCAGAAGTATCTTCGGAAAAAGAATTCCTTCGCTTTACTCGCACTAATTACCGAACAGCCTAAGGACGAGAAACGTATAGAAGACATCCCTGTCATCCGTGATTTTTCCGATGTATTCCCAGAAGAACTACCTGGTCTTCCACCACATCGACAATTGGAGTTTGAAATCGAATTGGCAAGCAATGCAACTCCTATCGCCAAGGCTCCATACCGCCTGGCTCCAGCCGAGCTGCAGGAGCTGTCTACCCAACTTCAAGAGCTGCTAGAAAAAGGATTTATCCAACCAAGCGTTTCGCCATGGGGAGCTCCAGTCCTGTTTGTCAAGAAGAAGGACGGGACTTTCCGCATGTGCATCGACTATAGGGAACTCAACAAGGTTACAGTCAAGAACCGATACCCGTTACCTCGCATCGACGATCTATTCGACCAACTGCAAGGGTCAAGTTACTACTCTAAGATTGATTTACGGTCCGGTTATCATCAGCTACGCGTCAGGGAGGAGGATATCGCCAAGACGGCATTTCGCACTCGGTATGGCCATTACGAGTTCTTGGTCATGCCATTCGGTCTCACTAACGCACCCGCGGTATTCATGGACCTCATGAACCACGTGTGTAAACCATACCTCGACAAGTTTGTCATTGTGTTCATCGATGACATACTCATCTACTCCAAAAGTGAAGAAGAACATGAGGAACAGCTACGATTACTGCTAGAGCTGCTTCAACAGGAAAAACTATATGCCAAGCTTTCGAAGTGTGATTTCTGGATTCGGGAAGTTCAGTTTCTCGGGCACGTCGTGAATGAAAAGGGTATCCACGTAGACCCTGCCAAGATTGAAGCCATCAAAAACTGGGAAGCACCTAAGACACCGACGGAGATCCGCCAATTTTTGGGATTGGCTGGTTACTACAGACGCTTCATCGAGGGATTTTCAAAGATTGCACAGCCGCTTACTACCCTCACCCAGAAAGGCATCAAGTATGCTTGGGGTGAAAAGCAAGAAGCAGCATTTCAATTGCTGAAGCAGAAACTTTGCAGTGCACCCATTCTGTCCTTGCCGGAAGGGACAGATGACTTTGTAGTGTATTGTGATGCTTCCATTCAGGGGTTGGGATGCGTACTCATGCAACGCGATAAGGTCATCGCGTATGCGTCACGACAGCTGAAAGTTCACGAGAAAAACTACACGACGCATGACCTGGAATTGGGAGCAGTAGTGTTTGCACTTAAGATTTGGAGACACTACCTCTATGGAACCAAGTGCACAATCTTCACAGACCACAAAAGCCTCCAACACATCTTTGATCAGAAGGAGTTGAACATGCGACAGCGTCGCTGGGTCGAACTCTTGAACGATTATGAGGGTGCCATTCGGTATCACCCGGGTAAGGCTAACGTGGTAGCTGATGCACTCAGTAGGAAGGAACACTTGAAACCTCGTCGCGTACGAGCACTACAACTCACTATTTATTCGGGGCTACCCGATCAAATACACGACGCCCAGTTAGAAGCAGTTAAAGGGGAAAACATCAAAGCCGAATCAGTGAGAAAAATGGAACGCGATTGGGAAGTAAAGCCCAATGGAGCCCGGTATTTTATGAATCGCATATGGGTACCTCTCTACGGAAACCTTAGAGAGCTAGTCATGGACGAAGCTCACAAATCTCGATACTCTGTCCATCCGGGTTCGGATAAGATGTATCAAGACCTTAAAGTTGCGTATTGGTGGCCCAACGTGAAAGCCGATATAGCCACCTACGTGAGTAAATGTTTGACTTGTGCAAAAGTCAAGGTGGAGTATCAAAAGCCATCGGGGCTACTCCAACAACCTGAGATCCCAGTGTGGAAATGGGATCAGATCTCCATGGATTTCATCACCAAACTCCCGCGAACTTTGGGTGGTTGCGATACCATCTGGGTGATTGTGGATCGTTTAACTAAGTCCGCACACTTCCTAGCTAGTAAAGAAACAGATAAGATGGAGAAGTTGACTCGCATCTACATTAAGGAAGTAGTTTCTCGGCACGGAGTGCCAACGTCCATCATCTCAGATAGAGATGCTCGTTTCACGTCAAACTTCTGGCAGTCACTCCAGAAAGCGTTGGGAACACGCTTGGATATGAGCACAGCTTATCACCCTCAGACTGATGGTCAAAGCGAAAGGACCATACAAACCTTGGAAGACATGCTTAGGGCATGCGTAGTGGACTTCGGAAATAATTGGGAAATTCACCTGCCTCTAGTAGAATTCTCATATAACAACAGCTATCACACGAGTATTTCGGCAGCACCGTTTGAGGCATTATACGGTCGTAAATGTAGATCACCGGTCTGCTGGGCAGAAGTCGGTGACAGTCAACTCACAGGCCCTGAGTTAATACTTGAGGCCACTGAAAAGATTGTACAAATCAGAAACCGCATGGCGGCGGCACGAGATCGACAGAAAAGCTACGCTGATCAACGACGCAAGCCGCTCGAATTTCAAGTAGGCGATCGCGTCCTACTAAAGGTGTCACCCTAGAAGGGTGTAATCCGCTTTGGAAAACGAGGCAAACTTAACCCACGGTACGTAGGCCCGTTTGAAATCTTGAAATGTATTGGACCCGTAGCATATCAATTAGACCTTCCTGCCGAACTCAGTGGAGCTCACAACGTATTTCACGTGTCAAATCTGAAGAAGTGTCTATCAGATGAAACTCTAGTTATTCCATTGGATGAGATCCAAGTGGATGAGCAACTGCACTTTGTAGAACAGCCTATCGAGATCATGGATCGTGAGATCAAGACTCGAAGGCACAGCAAGATTCCAATCGTTAAAGTTCGTTGGGACTCTAAGCGTGGACCGGAGTTCACGTGGGAAAGAGAGGATCAAATGAAAAGCAAATACCCACACCTCTTTGCAACTGAGCAGCAAACTAATGATACCAGTAACTAAATTTTCGGGACGAAAATTCTTTCAACATGGGGATGATGTGACAACCTGGAAATTTCTCATACTTTCGTGTACTATTGTTGACTAAATTCTTGTGCATGACACTTGGAAATCTTTGTGTATGACACTTGGGAACTTCTTGTAACGTTGCGTACCATTATAAACGAACTAACTCTTTGTGCGTGGCACTCTAAACATGTACGCTACATGCTAAACCGCGTTTACTCAATTTTCGGGACGAAAATTCTTTCAACATGGGGATAATGTGATATCCCGGGTTTTTTGGATAACTTACACGTGACACTTGTCGAATAATATATGTGCTAAGTATTAAACGTGCATGAATTAAATACGTGTTGTGGTTGTGTAATTGTTTTAGTTATACAATATATGTATGTATAATAAATATGCACACGAACCGAACCGCGACACAAACACAAACCGAACTCTTTGTGAAACTAGGAAACCTGAAACCCAAGTTTTCGGCCGCGAGATGCAGATCTTAAACCTTAAGCCATTCTCGGCCGTATGCAACCCAAACCACAAACCTAAACCGAGAACAAGCCCAAACAAGTTTCGGCCAAGATCAAACCCAAACCGAAACCACCCTAGTCCTCGGCCATAAGATCAAACCCAAACCGAAACCACCCTAGTCCTCGGCCATAAGATCAAAACCCAAACCAAACCACCCAAGTCTCTTGCGGCCGCGTGCTAAACCAAACCGTGATCCTCATCCTCCTTGCGCCTATATATACTAACACTCATGCATGTTCTATACACAACACAAAACCCTAGAGTTTCATTGCCGTCGGCTGCCTTACTCTCACCATCTTCTCGGTCGCAGCAAGCAACAGCTTTCTTCATCATCTCGGTCGCAAAACAGCCGCTCCCCACTCTTCTTCACGGTCGCAAACCAGCCTCCTTCTCGGTCACGGATCTTCTCGGTTGCAAGCAATCGTTGATCACCGGATTCCTTAGCTTAATCACGGTTCGTTTACCTTATCATTAAAAGATTAGAACTTATCATATGATACAAGATCATATTCGGATACATGTGTTGTGACTTTGTTGTGTTCGGATCGTATGATTGTATTGTTTCGGATATATACACATACTTGAATGAATTGATTAGTTGTTTCGGATATACACATACTTGAATGAATTGATTAGTTGTTTCGGATATACACATACTTGAATGAATTGATTAGTTGTTTCGAATATACACGTACTTGAATGAAGTGATTAGCTTGTTTCGGATTATAGGTGTTTAATGTAATCGGCTGAATTGCTTATAAACATAATTGTTTTCGGAAATCATAAGTTCGCAAGTGTGTTTTGGTTATAATAACTAGAAGTAAGAACTAGGGTTTGCATGGATAGGTTATTAGTATTAGTCTATGATTAAAAATCAGTTCTTGATCGCCTAGGCTAATCGCATGAACGAGTTATAGGAGTTTATTTATAAAGAGATGCTGAAACAGTCTGCTGAATAATAGTTACAGCCGACTTCATCTGGCTGTAACTCGGTCGTTAGTTGTCGAAAAAACGGATTTTCTGATGTCTAGAACGTAGATATTTGAATAAGGAATCTAATGGCGCTGGATTCATAATTTTCTGAAGTCGTTTGATATTTTTAAAGGGCTAAACAAGTTCAGTAACTAAAGCTGTGAAAATTCTGGAATTTTGTTGGTTGTTTATCAAGCTAGATTTTAAAATCAGTAGAGAGTTGAGTCATGATTTTTGTACAGCAACTAGGTATAGAAATTTCCGGACAACTCCAACTTGAATTTTGTTAATCGGACGATCAGTGATTTTTAAATAAATTGTTCCGTGGACTGCAGTCAGAAAGCAGTAAATCTGACTGCAGCTTAATGAATTAATATTTATGGCTAATTGGTAAAGATTTAGGACTTGGAAAAATTATATAAATTTCTATGGTATAGATGTCACCTACTGTAAAAATATTGGAATTTCTGGAGTGTTAGAACTATTTTATAAAAATCCTAGAAAACAGCTGAATAATTGAGTGTTAAGCAGAAAGTTGATAACTTGTGATTTTATGCATTAAAGTGTTGCATGGATTTGGAATATGTTCATGATAAGTTGTTTGATTACTATGATCACATGAGAATACTTGCATGCATGTTTGAGTGTTAGAGATGTTGTTTGTGTGTATCAATTTGTGAGTAAATTGCGTGTGGAATTTGTATTGGTGTGATTTCACACTGACGTGTAATTAATTGGTTTGTTAGGACGCAACTAGCGGTCCCATCTCTTATAACATCTTTGCTACACTAACCGAGCAAATAAAGGTGAGTTTACGGCCCCTAACTTTATCCGGTTTTTAAACAACAGGGGGAGAAACATGTATACACTCTCAAACTCAATCTCTTTACGTTATACGAATTTAACGTCACATAACTATACGGTAACTAAGTTAATGTTAATGTAATGTTATGGTCACTAAGCAGCTTTATCACTTAAGTCCTCGACAATCTCCTCGGATCGTTAGTATTTGGGTTAAATAGCGGGGGAATTATAAGTAGTACTACTGGGCCCGACAAGCCCCATCCGAGCTAGTCGCGCTAGCCGACCTGGTATGGTCAACAGGTGAATAATTGGCCTAACACCGCCATGGTCATGTGATAGGCCTGGCAAAACGGAGGCACAACAGTCAGCTTCGATCGCGAACTCTTACGTGACATGACTTTAGGCTAGCTACCTATATATATTAACATTGAACTTAATTACGAATCAACTTAATATTCCGGGTTTGGAATATTGGAAACATCAACTTATTATCCCGGGTTGGGGATAATGGAATTAACAACTTAATATTCCGGGATGGGAATATTGGAAGAAACAACTTATTATTCCGGGGTTGGAATAATGGAACTGATACGTTATCCCGGGTTGGGGATAACGGAGTAATCAAACTATAACCGAACAAACGAATTTATGAAAACCTGTGAACTCACTCATCTTAAATGTTGACACTTGTTTCTTTACATGTTTCTCAGGACGCTAGGAGCTCTAGGTGCACGCACATGCATTGAACAAGACATCATTATCGAGTCTTATTTATTAATATTGTTTTGGGATTTTTCATTTGTTTTGGCGTTTGTGTTGGCGCCCGCATCACTACTTACTTATGCTTCCGCTCAAACTTTAAAACTAATGCTCTGCTAAATATTGGTAATTGATATAAAATCTACAAAGAACGATTTTGGAAAACGTATAATCAAATCATGTAGAGTCGTTCGACGTACTAGTGTTTCAGATTCTGGTTTGTTCACACGCCTCACGGTAAAACTCCGCAAGTGGAAATTGAGGGTGTGATAGATCCGTTGGAAAATCTTTGTGAAGGAGGAGAAAGAATGAAGAGAAACAAGCGTACAAACTGTGTTTCCTCTTATGAGAGATTTAAAACTTTATCAAATGAAAAGCTTTGTGAAACTTATAACAAATTTGCTAAACTTTTAATTGATCTAAAAAACTTGGTATTGAGAAATCAAATGTTGAATGGAATGTGAAATTACTAGATGCTCTACTAAGAGAATGGAGAAGTCTATCATTACTTTAGCCTCCAGTCCAGAGCTAGGAAACATGAGTCTACATGACCTATATAGCATTCTTGTTCTTAGAGTAGAAGAAATATATGATGATTCAAACCAAAGAGGGGACCCATTGCTCTTATTTCAAACTCTCAAACAATAATCAATTCTAATCCACAACCTCTTATTTCCAAAGTATGGAAAATTCTGATACCTCATCAAACTTTTCTGCATTTGCTAAGGCAATTGCATTACTCACAAAAACATTTGAGCAATGATTAAGAGGTGGAAGCCATAGGTACCAAAAAAGTAACAAGGGGAGGATAGAAGGGAAGCCCAAGGACAAAACAAAAGCAGAACTTATGTGTTACAAGTGCAAGCTAAAAGGACACTATGCATCAGAATGCAAGAATAAAAAATTCAAAAAGATGTTACATATTATGAGAAAAAGCTTGAGGAAGCCAAGAAGCAACAACAAGTTAGTCTAATTGCAGAAACTGATGATTGGCTAACTGATGACCCTTTTGATGAAAAAGAAGAGGAGATGGCCAACTTTTGTCCAATGGCAAAACTTTCTGAAGTAGAATCAGAAATCTCATTTCTAATGGCAAAACTTTCTTATTCATCAACATCTCCAAACAAAAATCCAATCATCTGTTAATGGCTCAGCATTTAACAAAAATTTTGACGAAAATTCCTCATCATAAAAAGAAATTTGAAACAGATTTTCATCATGAAAAAGTACCCAAGCAAGTTTGGGAACCAAAAATTCTCTAACTTTATCATTTCAGAACCATCATATACAGCAGGTCTAGTACTGCGATTCAGGAAGCTCCAAGCACATGACTGTGGATAGGAGCTTACTCAGCAACTTTGGAAATGGAGTAGAGGGAAGAACGTTAGGCTATGGTTGCATTAAGTATAAATCCTTGATCATTGAGAAAGTAGCTTATGTAGAAGGTTTAAAATACAATCTACTAAGCTATGGTCAATTTTGTAACAAAGGTTTCCAGGTAACCTTTTTACTAGAAAAATGTTTGTTAGTTGGTTTTGATGACAATACAAATATTTAAGTGAAAAAAGAATAAGAAAATCCATTTATTACTTTGATTTCAAAGAAGAAATTGAGCATCCTCATTTATGCTTGTTTTCAAAAGACAATAAAAGCAATAGTTGGTTATGGCACAAAAGATTAGCCCACGAACTTCAAAAGCCTAAACCAATTAGCAAGCAAAGGTTGGTAAAAGGATTACCTTTCATATCCTCTAAAAAGGATAAAGTATGTGAGGCCTGTGAATTAGGAAAATCAAAGAGAGGCTCACATAAATCAATTTTTGTATCTTCAATACCACAAAATTTAGAACTTTTACACATGGACCTGTGTGGACCTGTAAGCACAACAAGTTTTTTATGGTAATAAATACATTTTGGTCATTGTAGATGACTACTCAAGGTACACTTGGGTTAAATTTTTAAGAAAGAAAAGTGAGACACCAGATCTGATCATAAACTTTATCAGAAAAACAGAAACTTGTTAAAACTTCTTGTAAGAAGGATCAGATCTGACAATGGAACAAAATTCAAAAATGCAAAACTTGAGGCTTCCTTATAAGCAAAGGAATCTCTCATGATTTTTCTGCTCCTAGAACTCCACAACAAAATGGAGTTGTGGAAAGAAGAAATATAACCTTAGTTGAAGCAGCAAGAACCATGTTTGCTTATGCCAAACTACCCACTTACTTTGGGTAGAAGCAATTGCAAATGCTTGTTTTACTCAAAACAGATCCATAATAAACAAAAGACATCAGAAAAACCCTACAACATCATAAAGGGAAAAATACCAAATATAAAATTTTTGCACACATTTGGTTGTAAATATTTTGTATTTAATAATTTTCATAGTCTTGAAAATTTGACAGAAAAGCAGAAAAAAGGCATCTTTCTTGGTTATTCATTGTCCTCAAAAGCTTATAGAGTCTTCATTTTAAAACACAATGACAGTAAGGGAAACTTTATATGTATCATTTGATAACTCATCAGAAACAGAGATTTCTGGTGAAATACTGAAAGATATAAACTTTTCTGATCAACAAGAAAGTCCTAACCATCTTATTAACACCTTAACTGAAGAACTTCTTGAATGTGATTGGCTAAACACAGAAATACCTAAAAGTCAATCATATACTAACCCTGCAGGAAATGTGGAGGATTCATCAAAAAATTTGATGAATAATCAGAATTCTACAAGTTTATTAGAAAATTCATTTGAACATCAAATTCTGATCCTTTCACTACAAATGAAGCAACTAATCAGGGGGAAGTTTCACAACCATCAAAACAAACAACTTCTCACAACAATCTCAGATGGATAAAGGGACACTCTCAACCAGACATAATTGGGAAAATAGAAGAAGGTGTTAGAACAAGATCTGCTAGAGCACATGAATGTATATATGCTTGCTTTTTAAGCATTGTGGAACCAAAATATGTCAAAGAAGCACTCGATGACTCAGATTGGGTACAAACAATGCAAGAAGAGCTTGACTAGTTTGAAAAGAGTCAAGTATGGAATCTGGTATCTAGACCAACTGACAAATCTGTCATTGGTTCAAAATAGGTATTTAGAAACAAATGTTGACGCACTTTTGTGTCTGTAGCTTGTTCTTAGTTACGTCAATAATTGTACAGTCTTTGTTTATTGTGTCTGTAAAGTTTGGTTGTGTCGACCAAATCAAGATATCCTCCTATCTTGATTTAGTACGACGTTTAGTCTGTCTGCGTTGTAAAACAGTTGTATGTGTGCAACCTGTTAAGTTTTGTGTTTCTGATCTTGCCGACTGTGCAATATGTCTGTTAGCAGGTTCCTCCGAAGAACCCCATATTCATACAAGTGAACTGTGCTTCGTACGAACATGTTACCTGTTCGTACAAGCCATTGCATGTCCGTACGAATGAACATTCAAGAAATAGTTCCTTGTCTGTACGAATGAGTTACTTATTCGTACGAGCCATAGGTTATTCGTACGAGCAACTCTTCCATGAATGTTGTTCGTGGTCCTTGTAGTGCTTCGTATGGCCAGTGACATTCTTCGTGATGGTACTGGGTGTTGGGCCTATATATAGACATGCACTTCACAATTCACATAAGAGAGAGCACAGAGAGAATACCGTTAGTCTGTATGAACATTGTGTGTATGTGTTTGTACTACCTCTCTTCTGTTAATCAAGATAGTGAATCTTTGGTTATCTTGTGTTTGTTACTTTGCTTTGGTTTGCATACTTATGTGGATTCCACACTCGTATGTGTGTTAGATAACAAGGAAGTAGGTTATCTTGATCCTCCAAGTGGACCTACAAGTGGTATCAGAGCTTTGGCTCTCTTCATTGTTTAAAACCAAGCATAGTGTTGTGTTTGAGCAAGTTTGGAAGCTTTCTGGAAGTGTTTTTGAACTTCAAGCAAGAAACTTAAGTTTTTACAAGAAAAATAGTTTAAAACTTAGGTAAAACTTGTTGTTTTCAGAAAAATTTTATAAAACTTTGTTAAAATACATGAAGACATGTTAGGAGATGGGTTTTCTTGAAATTTTCTATCAAAGTTCAATTGGACATACTTTCCGGTGAAGCACTTGTCGGACAACTCACAAGAATATTCCTTTAGGGTTGACTAAATCTTAAGATTTGACTGACTTGACTGAAAAGCTGATTTTGGAATGTTTGTCTTTTTAACCGAATCTGTGTAGACAATTGACAACTTTCAAACAAACTCAGAAACAAGTTTCTGTTATAAAAGGAAACTTCTCACCAACCAAACCTACAAAGATTCCTCCCTGCGAAAAACCCAACATCTGCGAAAGACCTCCGTGCGAATAAGCCATCCGCATGAAGAACCAATTATTCGTGCGAAGGACCAGCTAATTCGCACGAAGAATTAGTGACTCACACGAAGAACTGTGGTTCGTAGAAAGAACCCTAGTTCGTACGAAGAACAGTGATTCGTACGAAGAACTAAGTTTTTCGTGACTTTTAGGTTATTCGTGATAGTTTTTCGTGAGAACTGATACTTGGTGATTTTTGGAATTGTGAACCTTTAAAAGAAAACCTTTATTTCAATTTAATCCTTGGAATCTTAAATTTTTAAGCTAATTTTTATAAACAAACAAAAAGAATGGGTACAAACCCTTGGGATTGGGGGTGTAGTTCAAGAACAAACCAAGACTCACCACAATCTAGCTCCGCAACCTCATGGGTTAAATCACTGATGCCTCAGCAAACAGCCATGATTACTGCTAATCAATGGGAATATGTGGCAAATCAAAATCAAAGCATTCAGACTCTTCTCATTAGCGAGAGTGAAACAGGAAGTAACTACCGTCCACCAAAGTTGAACCATATGAACGATTATCCTTCATGGAAAAGTCATTTCCATACGTATATTCTTGGTCAAAATACAGAACTATGGACATGTTTTACTACACCATACAAGGAATCTCTCGAAGAAGTGTCACACCCCAACCGATAGCGGAAACATCAGAGTGAGATGAACTAGATTGCTCGAGACATCATAACACTAATTGTGACAATATTTAATTAAACAACTAATTTCATTTCAAAGCATCAAATTGTCAAATTACAACATAATTGAGATACAAAGTAAAAATAACAAAATAAGATCAACAAAACATAATATTCAACTTAGCAATCTACGCGTGTTTCTAAGCCGATCCTACTAAGTTTCATCATACCACCTCATCAACCTGCAACATGTTAAAAATTATAGTTCAATAACAAAGTATTGGCGAGTACACAAGTTTGATATCATAGCATAAGTATTAAAAACCGTTTAAACAAATCCACATGAATAGCTAGCATACGAGATAAATGTAACCAACGCATGTGAACTACAAGTCAATCCTCTAGTGTACTACATAATAGATTAAAACTTAACATTGACCACAAGAATACGGGCGGTGCATTACTCCTATAGCGCTATACATGTTAAGGGAGGCTTGATCGAAGTTAATGACATTTAGATCACATAAGAATATACCAAGTAACAATTCAAGTAGCATGAGACTAAAGCATGTTTGATGGATTGTTTGTGTATATTCATAGAATAAAAGTGTGATTTAGTGTAGTTTGGTTATTTAACATATTGTAAAAAGGGTGTCGACTGTACTCACGGTTTTGCAAAGTAAATTCCGTGAAAGCGTTAAGTTGTTTTAGGGGAACGAACACCGAGTTATCCTACACAAGGAAACGTAGGTATGTGTGTATTAGATTGACGATGGAATTTGATGAGTTTGTGAGTTTAAGTATGCAAAAGTATGTACAAACAAAAGTATTTATCCAGACGTTAACGCTTGTTTTTGACACTATAAGCCCCGAAGGGTGTTTGTGTTTTTATGGGTCATGCCCAATAGAATCATAACGATAGTTAGGTCTAAGGTAAAATAACCTAATTTTAGGACAAGTAACCATATGGTCATTGTCAAAGGTTCGGTTATATTAAGTATCTACATATATAGTTTACATATGATGTTACTAATTTATCATACAGTTCATGTATTTCATAGATATCATGTAAGTCATATAAGTCATGCTTGGAGGTAGGAGGATAACCGTCCTAAACCACTTTCGTAAGATTCACCAATACACAAGATTGTCATAAGGACAATCCGGATGGTTAAGAATTATAGAAATTATCAAGTGAGGGGTGGATTGAAAAGTTGAATGGCCAAGGCCTTCATGTAATCACACCTACACCAACACAAGCTTGTAAGCTTGGATGGCTCAACACTTGTGGGTTTGAAACCCTAGTAAAAATAACAATTTTAGAGGTATGTTATGATTCTTGATTGTGTATGAACAAGTCTAGCTTCACACACTAACCATAAGCTTGGTTAGAGGCATAAGTAGCAAAGAGTTGTTATGTTAAAAAGAAGTTCGAAAAAGTTTTATAAGTTCACTTCCAAAACAGAAAGTTTGGCCCCAAAAATGGTGCGGTTCCACCTTGGTTTTCCATGGAAAACCTATGGTAACATCCATGGGGCTTAGCAAACAATGTTTGAGGAAGAAAACAAGAAGAAAGCATTGGAAAACTTGAAGTTTAAAAAGATAAAATTTGGGCAGAAAGTTTGCACACTTTTGGACCTCAAAATGGTAGGGTTTCACCTTATTTTACTCAAGCAAACTTGTGAGAACCTTCCTAGAGGTTATCCAAGAGTGTTTGAAGGAAAAGCAAGGCTAGAAGGAGAAGTAAAGTGAGTTGAAACTCACTTGCAACATGCTGTGTTTCAGAGAAATTCTAAAGTTTATAGGGTTGTTTGAGGTGTTTGGAGGCTTGTAAAAGTGGGGAAGTGATGGAGGAACACTTGTTTATATATGGGAAGGATTAGGATTAGGATTAGGGTTACATTTAATGCAATTAGGTGAGGTTTTTGATTAAAAAAGATTAAAACTCTTACACAGCTTGTGGCCGCAAGCTGTGTTATTTTTTGTTGTTGTTTTAATTAATTAATTGATGTAACTTGGACTTTAGATAGTGTACATTATATATATTACTTGTACGGGTCCTATAATGGTTCAAGGTCAAGTGTAAGGTCGTTTTTAAAACCCAAAAAAAAAGACTTCTTGAAGCACATATTAAACACAAACGTGACGAGATTATTGCGATGACGGAAGCTTGCATAACTTGCATTAATCCACTAATTGTCTTGCTTGACTTTGGTATTAAGATTTATAAGCGTTTACAAGTTGTTTCAAGTTGATTTATTAAGAAATATAGTAACGTATGATCATAAGTTTAAACATGAATAAAGTTTGTGGATTTCGCATAATTGATCAATCTTGATTACAATCAAAGCCTTAGATTACAATGAATTGGAAATAGAAATACGCTTACAAGGTTTGGACTTCCCTAAAATAGAAACACGAAGCGATCTTGCCTAAAACGGAAAGTTACAAATGCGAAGTGTTACAAGAAGCAGGATCAAATCCAACTTCTTTAGCCAACTTAGATGAAAATGATAAAAAGGCTTATGATTTAGAAAAGAAGGCATTTGCTATCCTTACACAAGCACTTCATATGGATATTTATCATCAATACGTGTACTGTACCACCACCAAGAATTTGTGGGATACTTTGGAAGCAAGTGGGGAAGGAAATGCTGCAACAAGAAATATACGACATGATCTTCTGAAGAAAGAGTTTGAAGGTTTTCTGTTAATGGAGAATGAGACACTAAGTGATGTGACAACCCGTTTCTATCATCTGCTTAGTGAAACGTATTCATACAAGGTGATTGCATCTCCACAAGAGATTGAAATGCGTTTTGCTGATGCCTTACCACCCAAGTGGAGTCAATTTATTAACTTACTAAAACATACAAGTGTTTTGGATGTGATTAGCATTTATGAGTTCATTCAGAAACTGGAAAATAAGAATGAAGAAGAAATACGAAAAGCAAAAATTGTTCCGGTTCCACATAACCCTGAAATGTATTTTGGAGGTATTAACACAGGCGTTAGTACAACTCAGCAACCAAAACTTCAAACAACGTTTGTAGCTAACGTTAATCCGTTTCTACCACAACCAGTTCAAACAGATCAATCTGCTGGCTCAATTACTCAAACCTATGGTCAAGTATATGATCCTAAAGCCTTTCTACCACAACCACAAGTTGTTACACCTCAAGTTCCACAACAAGCTTCTCAACAAGCTTTTTATGGTAACAACTTTCACCTACAAATCCTAATACCATCAGACTTGATACTTCACATCTTTCCAAGGTCAGTGTAGAAGTTGCTCGGGAACATATGGAACTTCTAAACACAATGTTTAGTGCATATTGTTGACTAGTCGCCGGTCAAATTGGAAACATCAATTTGACTAATGAAGACTACCAACAAATAGACAGGGATGAAATGGAGTTGATGGATATTAAGTGGGCATTTGCCAGTGCGGTCAGAAGAGCCAAAGACTACATGAGTAGAACTAGAAGAACAAGTTTAGAAAGCAAGAAAGACACAAAGTATAGATTTGATAAAGATGTTGTTACTTGCTTCAGCTGTGGTGAAAAAGGTCATTTCAAAAGTGAATGTATTTGACCTAGCAAGCAAGGAAATTACAACCCTTTCCGAAATCAACAGATTCATCCAATACAACTCAAGTTAACAATGAACGGAGTATAGTAGCTTTTAACAACCCAAACAACTCCAACCGATCTGGGTCTTCAAACAACACAAGTAGAGTATTAGTAGTTTAAGCAGATGAAGGATCTGATTGGTCAGTTCAGTTTGGAAATGAAAATCAAGAAGGAACTACTTGTTATGCTAAGATCATCAATCAAATCAAACATGTTCACAACATTGACTCTTGTGATGATGATGATAGTTCTGGGTATAATGGGAATTCTGATGAGGAAAGCTGAAGTATGGGTGGATATGGATTAGATTCAGATGTCAGAAAAAATATTAATACTAAGGTCGATGAGTTGCTAAACGAAGCAGAGAAGCTGAAAACTCAAAAGTTCGGGTTGATAAAGAAAGTAGAATTTGCATCGAAGGAAATAGAAAAATTCTTTGCCAACAATGGACTTTTCTCTAATCACACTTCTTTTATGGCTAATGTTGTAGGTTCAACAAGTCAGGTAAAATCTGAGTCTCCTAGCATATGCAAGGATGTGGCCGACTTAAAAACTTAATTGAAACAATTAACAGTCACAATCAAAGCTTAGTAGTTGAACTGTCAAAATGCAAAGAGGCAAATCCGGCTTTAACTCGAATGAAAAAGAATTCAAATCTGTAATAGAGACTCTTAAGAAAAGCGTGTCTGAATTAACAAAAATAGTTTTGAACAAGCAAACTGGTATGAATAACTACATTAATATCCTTGAAGAAACGAAAAAGGAGTTACCCATTGCAAAATGCGAGCATGATGAAATTAAGCTTAAATTGGAGAGTTACTCTTAACTCCCGCTATATGATTGATCACATCATTGACGTTCAAAAACTTAAAGGAAATGTGAAATGCATTGGGTATAAATCGTCTCCACCATCATTGAAACACAATTATACCAAATTGCCCGACGAGGAGAAAATGACACGTTTTGAACCATCGGTACCTATTAATCCTGAAGATTTGCAGCAGGGTTAGGGTTTAAACTAGACAATTCCTCAGATGAATCCATAAAGACGGAAAACTCATCATCTGTTATTAATCAAAGTCCACCAATAACAAAAGGGGATGATTTATCAGATGATGAGTCAAACGAGATCAATCAGGACCAATCTCTTGATAAAAGGAAAAGGGTAGAAATTCAATTGAGAATCATATTTTATGTGATTCTACTACTCCTGTTGTGCAATCTGAAACAAAGCAATAGATTGATCCTATCAAATCTGTCAAGACGATTGCTTCTACATTTAAGAACGATAATGTTTTGTATACTTTGATTGGTGATAAGAAAATTTACTCAAAGAAGGATTTTCCGATCAAAAATGTCAATCCAACTTCAATTGATCAAGTTTTTGAAAATTCAACAACCAAATTTTTGGGAAAGAAGAATCCAATCAAATCACAACCATTATCACTTCTAAAAGTAGATAACAAGAAAAGCAAGCTGAAATACTAAGGTGTCACAACCAAAGGTTGAAGCTAAAAGAGCTCACAACAAAAAAAAGGGGAAGAATGTTAACTTTATAGTGTCTACTGGTACTGATAAAATCGAGACTTCTGAAAATATGTCAAATATTCATTTTGTAAATCAAGTCAAGATTTTAGAACGTAATAGTCAAAACAATTACACTCAACACACAAATGGCTGTGAAGATGGACCAAGTACCTCTAGGCCTACAAGTTCAACATCAAGTCATCAAACGACATCTCCTAAATTTGTTGAAAGGAGAACATGTTTTAAGTGTGGGGAGTTTGGCCACATAATCAAAAATTGTACCAACTCAACAAAACCCAAGTTTGTTGAAACTGCCCCTCCGGAAAAAAATTGCCAACGTCAATCTGTGTCACCTAAACAAGACAAACGTATTGTTAAGGAACAAGAAGAAAAACAAAGACGTAAACAAGTAAAAATAATTGAAAAGGCATTAAAACCGGATGTTTTAGAGAAGAAACCAAGTTCATCAAGTTTGTTGAAACCAGAAGTGTCTAAACCTGTAAATAATAGTCAATCTGGTAAACGTCAACAATCTTGGAAACCTAAAACCGGTAATGTTTCAGGGGGAGGCACAAAGTTTCCAAATCATCAAGAAATAGAAATCACATCTCTTGATGATAAGTGTTGACCCAATACCACTAAGGCTTGGGTCCCCATCTCAAACTAATGGGGTAATGCACTGTGCAAGTTGTTCCAGGAGGAACTGTGAGTAGTCATTGGATTGTTGACAGTGGAGCATCACGGCAGATGAAAAGCGACTTAAGACTCCTTTATGATATGAAAAGCATTAGTGGAGGCTATGTTGCTTTTGCTGGAGATAAAGGCGGTTACATCACTGGAGAAGGAATGATTTCCAATGGTGTTGTTAGTTTAACAAGATCAATTATGTTCGTCAAATTGATCACAATCTTCTGAGTGTTTCTCAAATCTGCGACAAGAAGTTCACAGTTCATTTTGATGATGCCGGTTGTTATGTGCTAAAACCTGGTTTCAAGATTCTCAAAGAATGGATTCTCTTATCGGCTCCAAGAATAAATGACTTGTATATTCTTGACATGAGCCAAGCTATTACTACGTCTGCACAAGTTACATGTTTTGTCTCAAAAGCCACTGAAAAGGAGTCAATCTCTTGGTATAGACAAATGGGACACATTCACTTGAGGAAAATAACTATTTGGTGAAAAATAATCTTGAAAATGGTGTACCAGTTAAGAATTTTCATTTACAAGTCGTCTGTGTATCGTGCCAAAAGGGAAAACAAGCAAAGAAGTCTCATCCTGTGAAGAAAATTAACACTTTTAGTATGCCTCTGGAACGTCTTCATATGGACCTTTTTGGACCTATGAAACATAAGACTACCTTTGGCGATGCATATTTTTCAGTTGTAACTGATGACTATTCAAGATTTTCATGGGTGAATGTTATGGCACACAAGAGTGAAGTTCCTGAAATCCTCAAGAATCTCCTCACGCTCTTGAAAATTTGTACAATTTGAAGATAAGGAGAATCAGAAGCGACAATGGCACCGAATTCAAGAACCATCTTATGTATGAAATCTTTAATCCTAAGGGCATTTTACATGAATACAATTTTCGTTATACTCCACAACAAAATGGTGTCGCTGAGAGGAAAAATAGAACTCTGATTGAGACTACAAGAACTATGTTAGTAGAGTCAGAACTTCCTGTTCAGTTTTGGGGGGAAGTTGTGGCTACTGCGTGCTATACAATTAATAGAGTTCTTACGGTGAAAAGGCATGGGAAAACATGTTTTGAATTGTTACATAAAAGGAAACCGGATGTGTCTTTCTTAGAACCTTTTGGAGCTGCATGCACTATGTTTGATCCACATGGTAAATTCAGTCCAAAGGCTATCGAATGTTTCTTTCTTGGATATGCTACTCTAAGTTTCAGAGTGTGGAATTTGAGAACAAAAAAGATTGAAGAATGGGGTGAAGTTAAGGTTCAAAGATACACTGAATCAGTAAGAGCTCCGGGTGCTCCTTGGATGTTTGACTACGATGGACTATTTGACTCCTTCAATCTGCCAACTTTTGATGATGCGTCTGTAGCAGCTCAAATGCTACCAGAAAGTGATACTGCAGTTGACTCATCATTAGTACGACCAATTATTGTTAACCCACAAGTGTCTACTTCGGTTAATAATATTGTTCAAATTGAGGAATTTGAAGATGCGGTTGATTATAATGTTTCTTCAGAAGATGATGAGTTACAAGATGCAAATTAAGCTACTTCTGCTCCTGTTCCTAGAATTTCTGATGTAACTTCAAATATGCAAAATCAAGGGACAACTGAAGGTCATGCTTCTACATCTTCGTCAATTCAAGCCATCGACTTAGCTGTTGATCTGAATATCAACAATTTGGGTATAAATTCTTGAGTTCCCGATGTTCCTAAAACTCGAATCCATGATATTCATCCTGAGCAGAATATTATAGGAGATGTCCAGAGTGGAGTGCAGACACGTAATCAACTAAGGAACAACCAGAATGTTGGTTTGTATACAACAATTAGAGAATCCGGTGAACAAAATGATTGGTCTTGTGCCTGCTATGTTTTCCAAGTTGAACCGAAATCTTGGAAGGAGGCAATGAGAGAAGACTCATGGGTGGAAGCAATGCAAGAGGAATTTCAGCAGTTTCAGAAGTTGGGCGTGTGGAAATTGGTTGACAAGCCCGACAACTATAAGAAGATTGGTACTAGATGGATTTACAAGTGTAAGAAGGATGACCGAGGTGTTGTTGTGAGAAATAAAGCAAGGTTGGTTGTCCAGGGCTTTAATCAGGTAAAAGGTATTGATTATAATGAGGTTTATGCACCGGTAGCATGTCTTGAGGCCATAAGAATTTTCTTGGCTTATGCGTCTTACAAGAAGTTTACAGTTTATCAAATGGATGTGAAAAGTGCATTTCTTCATGGTGTGGTTGAAGAAGAAGTATATGTTGAGCAACCGCCTGGTTTTGAAGATCCAGTCCATCCTGACAAGGTTTAGCTTCTCAATAAGGCGTTATATGGTCTTCATCAAGCTCCTCGAGCTTGGTATGAAACGCTGTCTTCCTATTTGCTCAGGAATGGTTTTCGACATGGGTTGATCGACTGTACCCTCTTCATCAAAGAAATGAGGATTTGTTGCTGGTATAAGTGTATGTTGATGATATTATTTTTGGGTATACAAATGATATAATATGCAAAGAATTTGAGCGGGTGATGCAAGAGAAGTTCGAGATGAGCGCCATGGGAGAAATGAATTTCTTTTTAGGTTTTCAGGTTCATCAATCTAAGGAAGGGATCTTCATTTATCAAACCAAGTATGTTGGGGATATTCTCAAACGATTTCAAATGGAAGGCTCGAAGCCTTTGGGAACTCCATTAGCTCAAAATCATGGGATTACTCCTGATGGAATGGGTGAACATGTGGAACCCTCTCTTTATCATGCTATGATCGGATCTCTTATGTATCTTACCGCCTCAAGACCCGATATAATGTACCCAACTTGTCTTCTAGCTCGCTACCAGTCAAGTCCAAAAGTATCTCATTTGATGACTTTGAAAAGAATCTTTCGTTATTTGAAGGGTCGCCCAGACACTGATCTCTGGTACCCTAAGGATGATAGGTTTGATTTGACAGCATTTAGTGATTCTGATCATGGTGGCTGCAAGATCAATTCAAAGTCAACATCAGCAGGATGTCAGTTCTTGGGAATTCGCCTAGTTACGTGGCAGTGCAAAAAGCAGACTTGTGTAGCTACTTTAACATGGGAGGCTAAATATATTTCAGCTTCTAGTTGCTGCTCTCAGGTTTTATGGATCCAACAACAAATGCACGACTACGGTTTTGAATTTCTAACTACTCCTATTTATGTTGATAATGAAGCTGCTTTACAGATCACTCGTAATCCTGTACAACACTCAAAAACCAAACACAGTGAGATTAAGTATCATTTCATACAAGATTGTTATGAAAAGAAACTTATCAATGTTGTTAAAATCCATACTGATCACCAACGTGCCGACCTGTTTACAAAAGCTTTTGATAAATCACGTTTTGATTATCTTCTTTTGGTCAATGGCATCAAGGTGAAACCCGAGTAAATCATCCTTGGCTAATCGTTTTCATAAATATTTTCTTCAAAACTAAAAATACAAAAATATTTTCCATTTTCTTTTATTTTTATATTTTAGGGGAGAAAATTTCAAGAAAATACAAAAATATGAGAAAATGCAAAAATACAAAAATATATCTTTTATTTAGTTATGTCTTTATTTATTTAACTTCTACAAGGGGGAGAAAATTTTAGAAAATACAAAAACAATAGAAAACCCAAATATCAAAAATGAGTTTCTTGGAAAGATAAGAGAAGACCCTGATACACCGGTGATCTGTCAAATACGGTCAAAAACATAAAACAAAAATTGATAAGTAGCTCTACTAATGATGTATCGGTAGGTTCACAATCAGATTAAAATGTGCAGGTTGATATAAACATAACGGTATGAAATCCATGTGGGGACCATTAATTTGCATATGGTCTTGGTATTGAAATTTCGTTTGATAGTATGCCGATGTTCTGAGATATACGGTCTTTATGCTTGCTTATCATCTGGGTATCATGGTTGAATCTTTTACCAAAAAATAACGGTGACGCAAGTCTAGAACTTTCATGATACCATACATGCGTGTAAATACTGCATACAACCATAAATAAGTGATAAAAAGTCACAACTTTATGCGGGAGTTAAGTTCGTCTCTTTGTCCGTACGATGGTACTAACCGGTTCACGGACTTACTCCTGTGCCCTGCACGCATCTGAAGATCAACTTCCTCATCAATAAATGATTTAATCACATAGGGCTTGTTTTCAATCGAAATAAGTGAGTATCTCACAATCTGTACGTCAAAACAAATGATAAGTAATATACTCACCGGTAACATTTTCTCTCGTGCATGTCTTGATACGGGAATGTATGGTGAAGTGGTAAACACCGGCTAGTAAGTATAATTTATACATTAATCATATCTCCTAATCATGATTACATCGGATAAGCTAAGCTTATGTGGACAACAATACCGATAATTCTAGTAGAATACTTATTTATTTAATTTGATGTTTTTAAACAAAAACTCGTTTTGGCAAGATTAAAAGCTGGTATGATTCTCTTACCTTGAAACTCAGAAATAGATTGCTAGTCATGTATAGTTTGTTCTTATCTATTAGCGTTTATTTTAGTTTACTCTGTTTTTAAATCAAATTATTTTTTATTAGCCAAAGAAGAAGCTCGAATATTTTCTACCATGATATGTCCGAAAAATCAATTGTTTTGCTATCATCACTTCATATAGTACCTTTTTGCAACATGGTAAACTCATAACAAAGAGCAAAATTTGTTCAATGAGAAAATTTTCTAACTTGTGATCTGTGTGGATATGTACAAAGATCTAAACAGGTCAACGAAAAACCTAAGGTCCACAAAGAACTGATGCCCCAGTTTAGAAGAACCTGGATTCGTACGAATGATAGCTCTTCGTGTGAATGACTCAATGATCCCTCGTATGAATGTTTATGCTTCGTACGCATGAGTCACTGGCTCTTTGTACAAAACAGTTCATGATACGACTGGGTATTTTTCATGCGGACTAGGGTTCTCCGTGCGAGGAAAGGTATGTAGTATAAAAGGTGATATAGTTCTTCAGTGCAACTTTACTTTACCTTTTTCACTTCATCCTTCTAAGAAGACATCATCTGTCCAATCTTTTTCTCCTTTTTAATTTGTTTGTGATATCTTAAGGTATGATTCACAATGTTGGCATATCTTGAAGATAAACAATTCGAACATTAACTTACTATTTAACATTGCTGACACGAACAACAAACTTTAAGCGAAGAACCTATTGACGAAAAACAAGATCTTCATGAATAATCTTCACTTAAAAGTTCTCTGCGCGAAGAAGTCGATTCTTATTCGTACGAGTGAATTGTTATTCGTATGAGTCAGTAGTTCTTCGTGAAAGGGTTGCATACTTACAAGTTCAAAGTAAAATTTTTTAGTATGCTCCCTAATGTATTTATGTTTCTTCTTATTCTGGTTATCTTTTGTGTATAGGTTGGCACCAAAAGAACATAAAAGAAAGCCTGCAACGAAGAAAACTGACAAGTCAGAAGTGGAAATTATGTGTTGATGCACTTTGTGGCCATCATTGTGCGAATAGGCTAGATAGAGTGTGTTTTGAATATTGTATATATTAGATATGAACACATGACCCAAGTGCGAACAAGTACTGGCTCATACGAGTGACTTTGTGCTTCGTACGAGTGACTCTTGTTACTCGTACGAGTGATAAAATCTCACTCGTACGAATGACCCTTCGTACGAGTGACAGCATGCTTGGTTCACACGAGCTGTCATGTCTATAAATAGGTGTTATGTGTTCATTGTTTGTAAGTTTTTGAAGTTCCCTTAGGGGAAACGCTTGCGGATTCTCTCTAGGAACTCCGCCAGCCAGTCAAGATGTATACTCTTTCGGTATGAATGAATGAATTGAAAAGCTTCCGCTGATTCTGTGCCTACATGTCTATTTTGTTCTGCCGAATCTGTTCTATTCCCAAAACTTCCATCTAGAATCGCCGCCGACCACGAGACCACAACTGGTATCAGAGCTACGGCACCGATTTATTCAATCTAACAGTTGATGAATCACCTACTCTCATGAATTTTGGACGTATGAGGGGTTTTAGACGTAAAACATCGAATAATCAGACAATCCACAAACATAATGTAAAATTGAAATCATAGGATTGATAGAGACTGATTTTCGACCAAATCTGTGCAAGAATCATGTCAAATATCGAAGAAATGAAGATCCTGGATCGAAAAGACATAATCAGTTTTGTCCGTACAAGTAAGACTCTCGCTGTACGAATGACACTCTGTCACTCGTACGAAGCATCACTCGCATGAAGCCCAGCTCGTACAAAGTGGTGACCTGTTCGGCCTGTTCGGAGACACCGTCTAGAGGTTCAAAGTATAGATTTGATGATACGATCACAATGGGATGAAGATTTTGGGGTAGTTACTGAAACCTGCGCAAAATGTTGATCATCTGGTGTAGTGACTATTAATGAGCCTTAACATTTAGTCAGTATTTGATCAAAACTGCAATTTTGGGAAATCTTCCGCAAAATTTGAAGTACCATATGCTGTAGTCCCACCGTAATCCTCATTCCCATAAGAACTCGACGTCAGAATTTGCAAAAATGAGGGGGAATAAAATTTTCATGTATATCTTAAGATTCCGGCACTTTTGAAATTCGTGACGCAATAATAGTATCCGGGTGGTTCAGACTGCAGATTATATGGGAATCACAGAGGATCGAAGATTCATTAGAGATGAGATAACGTTTAAGTCTATTCATGATATAGACTATACATTTAGAATGTGTGATCGAAGAATGTTCAGAATTTTCAGAACATGATACAGATTGATGCTCAAGGGCTAACCACCTGATCCCCGATGTGGAAGCGAAAGCACACACGACTGCCTACCATTAACTCTGCATTGCAAATGAACTGTTTTTCGGTGATCGCCAGGAAACAGGGATGTCTTGTAGTTTCAGTGCCCCATTCCAACGAAGATAGCTATACATCTGTTTTTGTGACTAAAAAGGAAGAATGTGATTCTGATTGCCGAAAAATGTTTCTCAGATTCGATGTGTCACCAGATAGTTTGTTTCTGATGATTTGCTGAATTAGAATATTTTTGCGGATATTTATTGATTTGAAGTTTTTCGTTGTGGTATTTCGAAGTTTCTATCAATTGTCGGTTGGGTTTTGAAGAACGTAGGATCGAGCATCAGGGGAGTGCGCTAAACCGAACGTGGATATGTTCAACATCAAAACAGAGAAGCTGTATTGTTTAATCAAGTTGGTGAGTATTCGAGAAAATTTGTAGATCAAGCAAATCAGAGGAGGTTCTAAACCGTGCAAACAAAAGACCTGAAGATCAATTTCTGGAGAAAATTATTTCAGGGGAAATGTTGCTTAACGTAGATAATGCAAATCCAGATCTTCAATCAAGGGGGAATTACGACATCAACAGATACCTGATTGAAGTTGCAGAATATTCAAACACAACTCTCAGCTTTCAAATTCAAGCTTCGACAGTGACGTCTAAGGGGGTCATTGTTGATGCACTTTGTGGCCGTCACTATGCGAATAGGCTAGAAAGAGTGTGTTTTGAATATTGTATAGATTAGATACGAACACACGACCCAAGTGCTAACAAGTACTGGCTCGTACGAGTGACATATGCTTCGTACGAGTGACTCTTGTTACTTGTACGAGTGATAATATCTCACTCGTACGAATAACCCTTTGTACGAGTGACAACATGCTTGGTTCGCACGAGCTGTCATGTCTATAAATAGGTGTTGTGTGTTCATTATTTGTAAGTTTTGGAAGTTCCCTTAGGGGAAACGCTTGCGGATTCTCTCCAGGAACTCCACCAGCCAGTCAAGATGTATACTCTTTCGGTATGAATGAATGAATTGAAAGCTTCCACTGATTCTGTGCCTACATGTATATTTTGTTCTGCCGAATATGTTCTATCCCCAAAGCTTCCATCTAGAATCGCCGCTGACCACGGGGACGGGGGATCGGCTCCTCCGATGAGCAACCGGTCTGATCTAACTCAGCTAGCAGAGGCGGAATTCATTGCTAGAGAGTATGACAAACGAATAAGAAAGATCTTACTGTTTAACTACTCTGAATTGTATTAATTGACGTGCAAAGAACAGACGTGAGTAAACAAATCTGTAGGGCTTCACCGTACCAACTGAACTAACACTTGCTAGCTCTGACACAACACTCCTCTATTAATAGGTCGACATGACTCGCACTGGAGTGTGTGTTAAACAGAGACGTGGTTCGTATGAGTGGCTGCATCGTACGAGTGACTGTGAGTCACTCGTACAGACCATCCAATCTCGCTCGTATGAGCCATTACAAAACATATAAAATAAACATCAACATTTATACATTCGACTCTTAAGCCCTATATACGATACAAACATATCCTAGACGTAGGCAATAGACATAATGCACCAACAAACTCCCCCTTGGATGTTGCCGCAGTCTGGGTAGTCTTCAAAAAATCTTCACAAGATTTGACACTAACGCCCAAAAAATCTCTTCGGTGGCTTGCGACGCTCCTCAAATGCTATTTGCATTTGATCTGTTAGAGGAGTTTGGTTCACTGTATTGCCAAACCGAAAGCTCCTTACCGATGCTATACGATCACGCTCCGCAATCCTAGCTTCTTTCTTATTCTGCTCAGTCTCCTCTAGCTTCCTCCACGTAGTGTTACATGTCGATCCTGAATGAATATCATTTGCAAAGTAGACATTAACAATCTTCTGGAATTGGAGAGCTTGCTCTTTATCCTTTTCTTCGAAACTGATCTTGCTATTAAATAAACATCAACATTTATACATTCGACTCTTAAGCCCTATATACGATACAAACATATCCTAGACGTAGGCAACAAACATAATGCACCAACAAACTCCCCCTTGGATGTTGCCGCAGTATGGGTAGTCTTCAAAAAATCTTCACAAGATTTGACACTAACGCCCAAAAAATCTCTTCGGTGGCTTGCGACGCTCCTCAATTGCTATTTGCATTTGATCTGTTAGAGGAGTTTGGTTCACTGTATTGCCAAACCGAAAGCTCCTTACCGATGCTATACGATCACGCTCCGCAATCCTAGCTTCTTTCTTATTATGCTCAGTCTCCTCTAGCTTCCTCCACGAAGTGTTCCATGTCGATCCTGAATGAATATCATTTGCAAAGTAGACATTAACAATCTTCTGGAATTGGATAGCTTGCTCTTTATCCTTTTCTTCGAAACTGATCTTGCTATAAAATAAACATTCAATATCCTTCTTTGTGCAATTGACTAGCCACATAGGGTCTAGTACTCGAATGCCACGCCATAGCCCGTATATGCGTTTGTGAGCTATGACGGCTTCGGTTAGCTCCTCTGCAATCTTCCACGAATTTTCGTCTGGGTGCACGCATATAACAGCCTCTCCTGTATTCAAATCGTAATGCCACCACTTGAAGATCGTATAGAAATCCCACTCCATTCGTAACATAGGCATATTTTTCATCACTTTCGGCCTCTTTACGACGAGCGTCACAACCTTCTCCTTTGTTACTGGATCTATCTTTGTGATGCGTCTAGGAAAGTGAGGTTTCCAGTGTGTAAAACCGTGTAAAGCCTCCAGCTTGATCAACTTCCAAAGCCTCTGGTCATGAAACTTCATCTTAGTTTGCACCAATTCTTTAATATCCCAGTAAGACAAGGACTTGATGTCGCGTAGATATCGGAAATACTGAATACCAAACTCCCTTTTGATCACATAGACATTCAGCTCTTCGATCCAACCCCAACTTATGATGTCCCCTAGTGAAATGTCAGCATCACGAGTAAAGAAGGCTAAGGGACGTTTGAATTTACGCTCGGCTGGTGCATTCCTAAACCATTTCTTCCTCATTTAAGCAATTTCAACACTGTGTAATTGTTGAGGAATAGTACCTTCCTTTGCAGCTTCTTCAACTTTACGCTTTAACACATCTACATTTCGGCTGCAAATAATTCGGAAAAAGTTGGGGAGTCCTCTGTACCCTGATCGGCAATATTCGCATCGTCATCAGAATCATCCTCCACGACAACTCTATCATACTCGTTTGCTTCTTCAACATTTTCAAACACATAATCATTTGGCTCAAATGCATTCATCTCGTTCAGCTCATTCTCAAAATCAAACTCAAAGTTATCTTCATTCACACCTAACATTTCGGCGATTTCCTCCTTAGAATAACTATGAATGAATTCTCCTTCTTCAACATCATGCTCAAGATAAAAGATCTTTGGTTCTGCATGACAGGAGTCAATCACCGAGAAGATTCCTGCCTGCTGAGCATCTACAGACTCTTTAGTTCTATCTTTAACCAATACTTCAGTAGTCTGATTTGCAGAATCATCGAGGTACACTGAATAATCAATTTCTTTATTAACACCTGAATCAGTTACACGTACACCCGAACCTCCTATGTTATCATCATCATCATCATCACTACTATCAGAATCACTAGACAAAACATCATCTAACTCTTCGTCATCTTTCTCAGCCTCTTCTTCAAACTCTTCAACAGCTTCTTCTATCTCCCTTTCCAACTTTTTATTCAACAACCATTCACGGTGCCTCTTTGAAAGATCTAACAAGTCAATCTCAACATCTTTTGGATTCCCAAAAAGCACAAACCTGTTCGTTACCTGATACACCACAATATCTGTACAAGTAACTGGCCCAGAGTCAGCTTCTGGCTCAGTTTGAACAATCACAGGATCCTCAACAACCTTCTCTTTGCCCTTTCCTTGTGCATCTGATTGCTCTTTGGCGAGACGTTCCCTCTCAGCGACACGTCTAGAGCTTCAGCGCGTTCGATCTCGTCAATTTTGGCAGGAATATTCACTCCTAGCTTCTTTTTCAGGATTTTGTCAAACATACTCATCGTCCTATCATTCTGAAGCCTTTCTTCTTCATACTCTGCCATACGAGTGTCAACTGTTCATTCTCAGACACGATACTAGCAAGCATGGCTTCAAGCTGTTGTTTATCTTCAGACAAAACATTAATCTGCTCATGCATCTCCTTTTTTTCTTCATTTAACACATTAATCTGTTCTTGTAGCTCAGCTATCTTCACTGTATTCAACAAAACCTGCTTTTTCAACTCATCAACACATGGATCATTGAATAAAAAATCTTCACCCCCAGGTATATCTCGAAAGTCAAATCAAAATCAAAATGTGACTGGGGCTGTCAAGTACGTGGTGACTGTCCCGGTGTAGCTTGCTGTTGTGTTGGCTGCGGTGTTTGCTGTGACATTGGTTGTGGTGGCGGTTGTGGATCAGCCTATCGAGGTGGTGAAATAGGAATTTGTTGAGTTGGTTCGATCACAACCTCTTCTTCAACTGTTTGTTCTGGCATAGTCTCTTTTGATCTGACAGTCGGAGACTCAGAATTCTTGCTGCTGGACGCTTTAACCTTCTTGCCTTTTCTTTACAGGTGTGTGCATAGGAGTATCTGGATCACAACCCAAAGGTACGTATGTAGTATCATCCTCACCTGTAGCTTTATGCTTTCGTTCTTCAACTTTCTTCTTTAACTCAGCCTGATGCTTTTTCTCTATCTTTTGCGCCCTTTTCCTCTCACCAGCACGTCTTTCATCTGAATTTGTGCTTGAAGACGAAGCATCTTCAGCTGCTTTACCTTCACCGAAAGCTCGGTGTTCGATATCCGCAGCAATATCCTCAACATTCTCTTCAACTTCTGGTTCATCACGTAACCCAGAGTTTTCCGTTGCGGCCTTTTTCTTTAATGGTGCTGATGCAGAAGTTGTAGCTTTTCTTTTAACTCCCTTTTCACCATCTTTTACAACCATGAACTGCACTTAGCCACAAAACTATATAATGCAGTTAATTCTTCACTCTCATCGCCACTATCATCTTTCCTCCACTTACTAGGTGCTCGAGAAATATAATCTTTGTCAACTATCGCTCTGAAAACTGGTTTATCATTCGGAAATGCCTTCAAATGTAGATTCATCTTTTTGAGAGTAGACACATCCATATGTTCAAGTTTAAGCACATCCTCCTCCTCCTCCTTCTTCTTCTTCTTCTTCTTCTTCTTCTTCTTTTTATTCTTCTTCAGATTTGGATGTAAATGATCTAACAACATTTGGACGAACCGAGGATACTGTAAAAACTTCTCTCGCTGTATGTTTTGCACCATCTGAGTAAATATAACTTTAGAGAAGTTATATGGAAAGTTTAGGACTAGCACAGTAATCATACACATCTGATAATCCACCAAATCGTCAAAACTTCCTTTCCGATGGCTTAGAGCGTGAGCCACAACATGCATAATATAACAGAAAGGTGCGCTGAGGTTTCCCTTTTTAAACGGTGTTGCATTCACAAAGCCAGCATATCCCATCCTGTAAAAACATCCTTTCACCATGTATTCGGA
The DNA here is from genome assembly GCA_947069175.1 of Scalesia atractyloides. Lineage (NCBI taxonomy): Eukaryota > Viridiplantae > Streptophyta > Magnoliopsida > Asterales > Asteraceae > Scalesia > Scalesia atractyloides. The sequence continues at coordinate 17,523,884 of CAMTDV010000116.1, read as the reverse complement.
AAAACCAGTAGGATCATCTTCGTTATCATTGAAATCTAAAATGTTTGAATCAAATCCTCTGTGATCTTTACTTGGATATCTTCATCGTTAATCTTTACCGCCAACACTATCGCGTTATCTTTAGCACTGAACTCAGCTGCATTCTAGAAGTATTCGACGTGAGATCTATAAACTGTGTGACGATCAGTACGTGCTTTCGTGATCGGGAGTCGGCTCATAAAATCTAGCACATCACGTTAAGCCGCTATCTCTAGTATAGTCTTGTCTATCAAACAACATATGTTATGAAATGGCGAAAATGACGTTTTCTTGACTTGTACATAGAGAGCAACAAACCGTTAGAGAAATTTTCAAACATTTCAACTTATAAGATCATTCGTATGAGCCACATATCTGTACGAATCAGCACTTAGAAAAGTTTTACAAGTTTGAAACAAACAATCATTCGTACGAGTTACTACTTCGTATGGATGACTTAAGACTTAGAAAATTTTCATGTTTATCCAAACATGCTTTCGTACGAATCATCAGCACTTAAACACAATTTTGAAATTTTAACATTTAAGAATTTTACTTCGTACGAATAGTTCATTTGTACGAATGAAAAGAAATAACAATGCAAAATCTTGATTCATACGAACGACTACTTCGTACGAATGATGAACCGTTCCAATAACACCAAGTTTAATCCGAACCTAAAACATGTTGTTTTTAACCTTATTAGGGCCTATATTAATGTTTTAAGGTCAATTTTAAGTTTTACCGGTCCAATCTCCCTAAATCTATGTTTTAAGTCCGTGTGGTTCCAATCTGGCATTATAACAGCTAAGATTGAGCAAAATTGCCTTTCTCATTGCAAGAGTGTGGCAAATCAACCTCCCCAATGTGATAATACTCGAAATATGTCAAGAAATGTGAAGTTTAGAACGTATTACGCACTAAAGTTCACTCAGTTCGCACAGTGACATAAACTTGGTTCGTGCAAAGTAAGTGAGCTTTTATACTAGTGAGGGTTCATTTGTACGAACCAATGGTTTGTGCGAATGAAACACCAAACCTTGTTCATACGAATTAGTGTGATTCATACGAATCAGTTTTGAAACTTTTAAACTTTGATAATTTTTATGCAATTTTTTATTTGTTTAATGCCCATTCAGTTAACCAAGTCCAAGTTAATAACCCAGTCCAAGTTAATGACCTTGGTTGACCATTTTTTACCAAAAACTTATTTGTTTAAGACGTTCAAGAAAGTTTTCGATTAAGATTAGCTCCCATCCCATGGTCTTCAGGTTCCTTTCAGCAAGATGTCGCCATGATTTCAACTATCTATGTTTACATCATCGGTAGACTAAAACAAAACTAAAAAGCTAAGGAAACTGAAAATCTTTTTGGGTTTTGGAATTTTTTCGAAACGAAATAACAAGTAAAGATACATATTTTTGTGAGTTTTGTGTTTCAAGAGGATCATATCAAGTGTTTAACCAATCACTAGTATCGTTGATCTTGGTATACTCATTAAGTTTTTAACCAGATTTACCTAGATTGCCAATATTTTTATCCTCTTAAAATTCTTCTCGTTTCTCAACTGATTCAAGATATGTTAGGTAATATTAGGAACATGAAATAATGTGTGTCCCATCTCAGAATATACTCCCGTATCAAGATTCCTAGAATTCCATTTCACAGGTGAATATATCTAACTGATATATGTAAAGGGTGAATTGCGAGACCTTGAGAGCTCTGGTTGTACTACCGTATAGACAAAGAGATGAAGGCTCGTCTTTAGGTGGTGTTCCTTAAAGGAATCTTTTGAACTATAGATGTCACAAAGGTTATGACATAATCATTTTTTATGCAGCTTTTTAGGCAAATAATGCATAAAGTATTATATAAGTTCTAGGCCATTGCTTATGCAAAATCAGAAGAACTCGGATAATACCCCAGATATTAATTATATATAAAGACCTAGTATGCAGAATCTTGCATTCTCTCAAACGAAATTTCGGAGTACTAAGTCCATATATCCGAGAGATGTTAACCCACAAGTTATTCAGTGTTTCATTTAGGTTTATATCTTGAAAATAATTTACGTAACGAGTGAAGCCTATTGGCACATCCTCAGTAACACCTGTTTAATTACTTGTTTACTCATTCCAATGCTTTAGCATACTGTGACTGTCATATTGATATAATATGATCTCCCTTCTCACCAAAAACTCTTTTTGACTTTTATAATATTTTTGTATTTTCCCAACATTTCTCCCTCTAAAATCAAAAACATATTTTTGGATTTTTAGAGTTTTTAAGAAAGAATATACAGAAAATTTGTCAAACCGATGAGTTAACACATCAAGTCATCGTCATCCTCAAATTCAACCTCATGTTTATCCCCTGTTGTCAGATTTCGTAAACCATTTAATTTTAAGAGATTTCTAAATCTTGTTCGATCAAAGGCTTTGGTATAAAAATCTGCTTTTTGGTCATCAGTGTGAATTTTTTCAGTTCTAACCAACTTTTTCTCATAGAAATCACGGATAAAGTGGTGTCAAATCTAAATATGTTTGGTTCGAGAATGTTGACATGAGTTTTTAGTGATATCGATCGTAGCCTGGTTATCTACATATATAGGCGTATCAAGAAATTGCAGTCCAAAGTCTCTCACCTGCTGTTGAATCCAGAGAATTGGGCACAATAGCTGGATGCTGAAACGTATTCAGCCTCACAGGTAGAGAGAGAAACCGCGGTCTGTTTCTTGCATCGCGATATTACCAAACGGGTTCCAAAGTACTGGCAACCATCCGTCGTAGATTTGATGTTGAGTTTGTAGCAACCGAATCAGATCCAAGTAACCCGAAAGATTGAAGTCGCCATGTCTAGGGTACCACAAGCCGGTGCTTGGAAATCCCTTCAAATATCTCATGATACGTTTGAAGGCGAGCAGGTGCGAATCTCTTGGATTAGACTGATAACGGGCGCACAGGCATGTTGGATACATGATATCTGGTCGAGAAGCAGTGAGATATATCAAGAATCCGATCATGGAGTGGCATAAAGTTTCATCAACTTTGACTCCAGTAAGATCTGGACAAATGCCGTGCTTAGGAGCTAATGGGGCTGATGCTGCTTTAGCTCCTGCCATATTGAATTTCTCCAATATGTCATGAACATACTTCGTCTGATAGATAAAGATACCATCAGGAAACTAATTGACCTGAAGTCCTAGAAAGAACTTCATCTCCCCCATCACGCTCATTTCAAATTTGCGCTTCATGACCTCTTTGAAGTCTTTACACAGCTTGTCATTTATCGATCCAAAGATAATATCATCCACATAGATCTGTACGATAATCAAATGCCCATCCACTTCCTTTGTAAAGAGGGTAGAATCTATGGTTCCTCTGATAAAGTCTTTGTCTGTAAGATGACTTGATAGCGTGTCGTACCAAGCTCTCGGGGCTTGATGCAGACCATATTAGGCTTTGTTCAGAAGGTAGACCTTGTCTTTGTGCATTGGATCGATGACCCCGGTGGTTGGCTGACATACACCTCCTCTTTTACTTTTCCATACAGGAAAGCATATTTGACATCTAACTGGTACACCTTGAACCCTTTCCACGAGGCAAAGGCCAAGAATATGCGGTTTGCTTCAAGGCGGGCGACCGGGGTATAGACTTCGGTGTAATCTATTCCTTTTTACTGATGGAAACCCTGAACCACAAGTCGAGCTTTGTTGCGCATTACAATCCCTCTATCATCACATTTGCACTTGAAGACCCATCTAGTGTTAATCTTTTTGTGATGATCTAGTAGGTCAACAAGCTTCCAGACTCCTAGTTTCTAGAATTGAAGCAACTCTTCTTGCATCACGTCCACCCAGCTTTCTTCCTTTAGCACATCTTTCAAGTTTCCCGGCTCAACCTGAGAAACAAAAGAACTATTAGAAAGTCTGGTTTGAAGTGGAGCAATACGAGTATAGAAACAGCCTAGATCCTTGTTGATCTGATTGCGAGTTTGCACTCCTGATTGTAAGTTGCCTATAATATTCTTCGAAGGATTAAATGAAAGCGTCCTCGGCATCACTTCATTCGGAACATCTACTTATGTTTGCAAATTTGTGATGAGTTCATCCACAACCGGTACAAACGAAGAAGCTTCATTCCTGATGTTAGACTAATCAGCCTGTGTGTTCAAGAAGCTTTCAATCTGTTCAGATCCTTCATTGGAACTGGATCCACCATTGTCGAAAGTTGGTTCCTGATCAGAGTTAACATTTGGCTTTTGCTGGGCAGATGATTCGACAGTGTTGACATTGGGTACAGGAACAGAGTCTTGAAGAGAAGTGCTCGGACCTGCATCAGACGTCGTAGACACAGGAAGTGACGGGGAAATCACTAATGGTCTGGTAACTTGCTATTGATTAGATATTTGATGCTGTTGAAAGAGCATAACAAGTTCTTCTTCTGATGGCATATCTGACAGGTCGAAAGAATTCCACAAACTATCCCCAGGTTTCTGCGTTAGTGTAGTATATCTTTGACATTCCACATGCTGCGCAAGAATAACCTGGTTCAGACTCAGTAAGAAGACATGTTTTTGAGGAGTAGCATAACACACGAAGAATCCTTCCAAGGATTTAGCACCAAATTTACCAGTAATGTCCAATACAGTACACGGTGATCCAAATGGCTCCAGAAATGCAAGGTTGGGCTTTTGTTGATTTAGTAACTCAAAACACGTCTTCCTGTGAGGCTTAACTGTTAACACACGATTCAAGGTATAACACGTTGACGCGACTGCTTCACTCTAGAAACTCATTGGCAATTTCAAATCGGCTAGCATAGTTCTGGCATTCTCGATCAGTGTGCAATTCTTTCGTTCAGCAACTCCATTTTGCTGTGGAGTATAAGGAGCACTGAATTCATGAAGAATCCCCTTCTCATTGTAGAATTCAAGCATCCGATTGTTCTTGAACTCTGTACCGTTGTCACTGCAAATTCTCTAGATTGGCAAATGATAGAGGTTTTCGAGTTTTCTAAAGAGGATCATTAGAGTTTCAAATGTTTCATCTTTGCTCTCCAGAAAGAAAAACCATGAGAATCTTCAAGCCTCTCTAGTGGTAGCTTGATAGAATTCAGCAGCTTTTGTGGGTGAGATTTCTTGTGCTGCTTCCCCTTTTTACAGCTCAAGCAATCATCTGATAATTGAAAATTCTTCAAATTAACACCCTCCACTAGGTTTTTATGTACAAGATAATTCATCTTTTGCAGATGAATGTGCCCCATCTTTCTATGCCATAGTATCGACTCTTTCTCGGTAGCTTTGGAAAGAAAGCATTGAACTTTCTTCGATGTTGTTGATGCGACACTCATATCTAGAACATACAAGTCATTTTCTCTTGGTGCACGCATCAGAATCCATTCCTCCGGAATCTTGAAACCCGGTTTTAAGATCAAGCATTCTTTATCATTGAAATGTGTCATTAATTTTTTGTCACAAATCTACGAAATGCTGAGTAGATTGTTCTTGAGTTCCGCGATGTAGTTCACTTTATCAGACGATACAACTCTGTTCGTGAGAATTCCTTCACCGACAATCCTCCCTCCTTACGTTCCTTCAAAACCTACGTATCATCCGCAGATAGCTTTAACGTGCAAGCATCCCTGTCATATGCCTGGAGGCTCCACTATCCATTATCCATTTAGACATTATCGATCATGGGAGTCCTGCACACAAACAGACGAAACTACTTAAACAAAGAAACCCAAGCCATCTTGGTCTTGGGTGGGTTCGAAATGTTGACATTTCAGACCTACTTTGTTTTTAACATTCTTTTTATGCTTAGTTTTGTTTGGAATAGAAGGTTTTGGTTCTATCTTGGACGGTTTCACTTTGGTCACCCATTTTTGCGTTTTCGGATTTACCTTTTTAGCATAGAATTTAGAATCTATTTGGCGATGTTTAGTTGATGTTTCACCAATTTTAAATTAAGTTGAATAATTGGTTTAACATTTTTGTAGGATTCATTTGTTCTTTTCAAGATTTTCTTGGCTCAACCATATAGGTGCTTTATGTTACTCGTCCTTGTGGAACTTTTTAGAATGAGAAACATGTTTTGGAGATTCTTGTGAGCAATATCTTGCAATATTCCCACATTTTAACATTTGAAACATGTTATAATGTCCTTTAGAATAGAAGATTCCAAAACTTGTCTCCTTTTCTCTTTTTCTTTCTTGAAATCATCATTCGATTGTGTTTCGATGATTTCTTTTTCCTTCTCTGTTGTTGTCCCAAAAACAAAGTTGATTTTCTTGGTAAAATTAAGTTTTTGAGACTTGTTGTTCATTCGTGGCTTTTGGAAACCTGACCCTGCCCTCTTATTTTCAGGATAATCTCTGTTTTTATGATAACAGGATCGGTTGTCACTTTTTGATTAAAGTAGAAAGATGCATCATGTTTATCTAAATCATCATGAGTTACCTCCATAAGCTTGAACATTTTATCAACACGATCCAGATTCACGTTCTAGATGCGAAAGTCTTCATAAGAAAATAGTTTATTTGATCCTTTCATTTTATAAACTATGACATTTGGATCATTGGTCAAACTATTTTATGATGGTTCAGCATCAGACTCTGACTTCTCTGATTCACTTTTTAAAACATTTTCTACCACAGTTTTAACCACCTACATTCACTATCAGAAGTTGTGTAAGTTACGTTGATGTTTGTAGGCAACTCATTTGATTGTTAAGTTTTCAGTTTTAGATTGAGTGCCTTCTCCACCCCTGTTGGCTTTTTGCATGCATAACTATTCCACATAGGGGGTGGAACTCAATCATAACTCGCACTTTTGGTTTCAACCTTTTCTGATTCTTCTTTGTTTTCAATTTTAGGTAAAATGTGATCAATGACGTAAGAGCTTGTTGAATAACTAATTAACAGTTTGTTAACCCGTTCAGTTTTAATTCTTACCTTCTCAAGCTCACTCTTTAGCTCAACGATAGTGTTCAAGTGAATATTAATGGCCATTTGCTTGTCCATTACTGTCGCTTTGAGCATCAAAAGTGTTGCGTCACTTTCTCTGAGTGCTTTTCTGTATTGTTTAACAGATTTACCTAATTTGTCGTATGCTTCTTTAGTTGATTTGTAATCGCTAGACAACTTATCTTTTAAACTTTTGAGCTCAGTATATCGTATGTCTTTTACAACACATTCTTTGCATGGCTCAGCATATTTTAGACATGGTTTTTCAACCACAACCTCAATCTTAGACTCATTTACCTAATTGATGTTTGCCATGCATGCCTTGCTGATGTCATCAAACAACTTCTCCATCTTTTCATCAATTTTCTCTTGAGCATCAGGCGTCTTTGTTCTGAGCAAGATGATTGTTGACTTGGTGCAAAGTAACCTGCAAAAGTTTTCAACATATCGTTAGGTAGGAGGTGTTTAAAGGCACTATTCAAAGTTCCTCTTCTTTTGATAATGTATGATAGTAATAATCATCTTCTAATGCCTCATTAAAAGCTGCCTCCGATTCTTCTTCAGGTTCTTCGATTATCTCAGCAACCAAAGCCAAACTTTCATTCTTGGAAATATATTTGTTCCAATTAAAGCCCTCATCTTCCTGAGTAACTACAAGTGCTTTATCTTTTGTCTCCGACTGTTTATCTTCGATCTGCACCATGCGAGTTCTTGGTTAAGGACGGTGGTAAATAGCCTTCTTGTAATAGTCATCGGCAAATGTGTTCTGGTTCCCTTGAGCCTATCTATTTGGGAATTCATGCTTAAAGTGACCCTTTTCCCGACACTTTAAACAAGTAACTTTGGATTTATCGAATCCTAGATTTCCATCCAACCCTCCCAAGTTCTCTTTTCCCGTAATTTCCATGAAGCGTTGTGCCCCTCGAACGATAGATGCCATGCACCACTTGATGTCAATTAACTCCATTTCAACCGGATCTATCTGGTCATAGTCCTCTCTGGTCATTTCTGAATTTCCAATCTTTCCTACTACAAGACTATCATAGGATTCGAGAACCGATCCAAATAAAGACATGTGTTGCTTCGCGGTTTTCTCATCGAAGTTTTGTGCATTCTGATAATCCACTGCGATATTGCACTGAAGAACCCTTTGAGTAGGATTTGATTGACTGTTCTGGTTGATTTGAGGAGTGTTTGATCCGTGTGACGACTGTGGGCTTTGAGACGTGTGGGGATTAACTGTAGCAAATGATTGAAAGCCACTATTTTTGTTCGATGGTGAGCTTGGCGAGCTGTATGCGCTGAGGTGGTCTGGATCTTAGGAGACTGAATTTGAGTAGTAGAACTGTTCTTGAAGTACAGATTAACATCTTGTTGAACTTGGACGATTTTGTTCTTCGCCATCTTTTGCATTTCAAGTTCAAGTCCCTCCAGTCTTTCAATGAAACGTGGCAATGAAAAATTACCATACTCGGTTCCGTTCTTCAATATGGTCAAATACGTAGACCATTCGCCTTGCGGTAGCGAATCTGCCAACTTATCAATAAGTTCTTCGTTGGTCTTGATGATTCCCATTCTCTTCATTTGCACCACCAAATGACAATATCTTTTGATCAATTGTTTCACAGTCTCTCCTTTAATCAGCATAAAGATATCAAACTCTTTACTTAACAATGCCTATTTACTCTTACGAAGCTGAGCACTTCCCTGAAACTTCAAACGAAGAGCATTCCACAATGATTGAGCATCATCATCGTGTTGTAATAACGCCAGAATATCTTCTTTGATGGATTGTTGTAGAATATTCATCATTTTCTTTTCGTTTATGAACCATTCCATTTCAACATCCAAGAGTTGAGCTAGAGTCTTTTCGAGGCCATTTTCACCTAGAGGAGCTTGATATTTAACTTTGATAGTGAACCAGCAAGAAAAGTGATTTGCCTGGACCCAATTCATGAACCGTTCGCTCCAACTGTCGAAATCTTCTAGTTTCATTAAGTTTGGCGGTTTGGTCATGGTACCCATCTCATTTTCGAGATTCATGTTTTGAGCCATTGTGGTCGTGACTGCCAATGTAGCGAATGCATTGTAAAATCCGTTTGACATTCTTCTGTAAAATTCCACTTTTCGAACAAACTGATTAGTGCGGAAAAATTCTTTCATGCGGATAACAAAAACAACTCGTGCGATCATGATTCGTTCGTACGAACCAAATATTTGTACGGACAAGATGACAAACACAAGTAACTCGTGTGAACAAGAAAGTCACTCGTACGGATGAGAAATTTCACTCATACGAACGAGATGCTCGTACGAATGTATAACATGTGCGAATCACACTTGTAAATTTTGAAACTTGTAAGTTTTTAAGAAATTCTGATTACTTGTTCGTACGAATGGTCTAAAGTTGATCGTGCGAGTGGTCTCTCTACTCGTCCGAAACAACTAAGTCTCCAAACGGATGAATTTTACCGATTTTAACATGATTAAGCTCGATTTTAGATATGAAATTGTTAAGGATTATTTAGAATTGGTTTTAACGGAATATCCTACAATCCTAGTCCAATTTGTCCATAATTTCGTCCAAATCCGAGATCCTTGGGAGAAATGTAGAAGTAGAAAGCTGCAATAGTGAATCTGATCTGAAACCTTGACTGCAGATCAGGCCTCAAGGTTCTGATACCACTTGTGAATGGGGGATCAGCTCCGCCGATGAGCAACCGGTCTGATCTAACTCAGCTAGCAGAGGCAGAATTCATTGCTAGAGAGGATGACAAACGAACAATAAAGATCTTACTGTTTAACTACTCTGAGTTGTATTAATTGACGTGCAAAGTACAGACATGAGTAAACAAATCAGCAGGGCATCGGCGTACCAACTGAACTAACACTTGCTAGTTCTGACACTGTATGTCTATTTATAGGTCGACATGACTCGCACTTGAGTGTGTGTTAAAGAGAGACGTGGTTCGTACGAGTGGCTGCTTCGTACAAGTAACTATGAGTCACTCGTACAAACCATTCAATCTCGCTCGTACGAGCCATTACAAAACATATAAAATAAACATTAACATTTATACATTCGACTCTTAAGCCTTATATAAAATATAGACATATCCTATACGTAGGCAATAGACATAATGCACCAACATTATGTCAGAGTCGAGACACAACATGGGTTCCTACTTAGATCTGGAAGATAAATTTACTGAGTAGAATGGTATAATGAAGTTTTTACGCGACTCAAGGATACATTATGCTATCACGCATAAAACTATAGTATACAAGAAGTTGATCAAGGAATTTTGGGATTCAGCTGAAGTTGTTGAAGTGAATGGACAAGAACTTATCCACGGAAGTGTAAATAACTTAGACACAGATATTTCTGTTGAAATTATAAACTCAGCATTACAACTTGGCGATGATCATGAAGCTCCATACTCAGTTCCGTTGAAGTGTCAACGTTGAATGAGATGCGTCGGAGATTTTCTTATCGGACAACTAAACAAAGCATGGTTGCCACTCCGATACAAGTTGTTTCTACATGTTTTAATTCAATTCTTAAGCAACAGAAGAAGTGGTTATGACATGGTTAATAATGACTTAATTGGGATGATGGTAGCTTTGACATTGAACAAACCATTCAGTGTTTCAAAGTATATTTTTTCAAACATGAAGGAAAATCTGAAAAGAATCGGATTTGGTGGAAACAAGTTTTGGATGTATCCTCGTTTTCTCCAAATGATCTTGAATATACAACATCTGAATCTTCCAAAGAATGGCACCAATGTTCTAAAAGTTGATGTTATGATGGAACATTCGTTAAAGATATTTAGAGGAGTAGCAACAAAACGTTACACAGAAAGCAGACCTCCTCATAAGTTGTTTGGTTTTCTGGCAAATGATGAATATGTTGCACCAGAAAACGATAAGTGGCGCCATGATGATAGTCAGTCAGATAATGAAGAACCAACTTTGAAGAAGATGATCGAAGATAAGTTTGGTCGTCAAAAGGGAAAGGATAAAGGTAATGACGATGACAGTGATGATAGTAATGATGACGGTGATGGTGGTGTGAGTGGTGTAGGTACTACAGGTGGTGATAAGGGTAAACAACCGGATAAAAATCGGATTCTGATGACAATCCGCTTGAACCTTGGTATGAACGCTATGTTGATGAGTGTGGGGTTAGGCAGATTAGAAAGATTCCAACAGATCCAGATGCTGACTATGTTCCATCCGATGCTGAGACTGAACGAGCTCACAAAAAGAAAATTGCGGTTCGTAGAAAGAAACATAGCAAAAAGTCTATGGGAACCTCATCAGCTCAATCTGAAATCACACAACCTACAACCACACAACCTACAACCACACAATAAGAAACCATACTAGAACCAATTGCAGAAGCTCAGTCTGCCTTCACAACGGAGGAGGCTGAAACTCTAATGTCTGAACCCACTACAACCTCTGAACCACAACCTACAGCTACGACAGCAGCTGAAACACCTTCAATTGCGACTACTCCAGTTCAACCACAATCCACTACTTCTTCAGCTCAACAATCCAAGTTCGCAATTCATCAACAAAGTTCAGAATGATGTAGTCGTTTATTCTCTGAAATAGAACAGGATGAGAAAATGGATTTTCTGTTCTCTCAGTTATAAGATGCGACAACTCAGATTAACAGGCACTGGAAGTTTATGTCTTCAAATCGGAATACAGTTATTAAGCAATAGTTGGAGATAAATTCTTTGAACGAAACTATTGGAAAGCAGGCTACCGAGATTGCGCAGTTAACAGAAAAAAATGAGCGGTTGAGGGTTGCGGATGCTGAAAGGGCAACTCAGCTACAACAAATGCAAGTGGCTGATAACGCTTGTGGGATTGAAATGAATAGGCAAAAAGAACGCAATGCGGCTGTATAACGATCTGCCGAAACATTAACTGCCAAACATGACGACATGAGAGAATGGTATCATTCTTGTAATACCGCACTGGTTAAAGGCTTTAAAAGTATTAAAGACGGATTTGAAATGAGCCGAAAGCGGGTGAACATTATGTGAAATGAAAGATGCAAAGCACTGGAGATCCAGCATAAACGTGATCACGATAGTGAAGACCATGGTAATCCTGATGCTTCAGTTTCATCCGCGCAACCAGAAAGTTCTGCTGCAACTCCAGTGGTAAAGTCTAGTGCATAGCAAATCATGGTCGATCCAGTTGCCTCAGGTGGTACTCAAAAGGAAACCGGACATGTTTAATGTTTTGGAGAGTATTGAGGATATTGCTCTTTAGTCAACGTCGGTTGAAAGTGTTTAGTGAATATGGGTGTAGCAGTCCATTAGAAATGGAGACGGAAGACAAAGAAACAGTCAAGGGGGAGTTTGTTGATGCACTTTTGTGTCTGTCGCTTGTTCTTAGTTACGTCAGTAATTGTACGGTATTTGTTTATTGTGTCTGTAAAGTTTGGTCGTGTCGACCAAATCAAGATATCCTCCTATCTTGATTTATTACGGCGTTTAGTTTGTCTGTGTTGTAAAACAGTTGCATGTGTGCATACTATTAAGGTTTGTGTTTCTGTTCTTGCTGACTATGCAATATGTCTGTTAGCAGGGTTCTTCGAAGAACCCCATATTTGTACGAGTGAACTGTGCTTTGTACGAACATGTTACCTATTCGTACAAGTCATTGCATGTTCGTACGAATGAACATTCAAGAAATAGTTCCTTGTCCGTACGAATGAGTTACTTATTCGTACGAGCCATAGGTTGTTTGTTACGAGCAACTCTTCCATGAATGTTTTTTGTGGTCCTTGTAGTGCTTTGTACGGCCAGTGACATTCTTCATGATGGTACTGGGTGTTGGGCCTATATATAGACATGCACTTCATAGTCCACGTAAGAGAGAGCACATAGAGAATACCTTGAGTCTGTATGAACATTGTGTGTATGTGTTTGTACTAGCTCTCTTCTGTTAATCAAGATAGTGAATCTTTGGTTATCTTTTGTTTGTTACTTTGTGTGTATGTGTTTGTACGAGTTGGAAAAAGTTTTAAAAAGGTGTGTCAAGAAAAACTTGGTGCTTAGTTAGGAGAAAAGTGATTTCATGGTCCAAGAGGGTATTGTGTTGGGTCATGTTATTTCTGAAAGGGGGATGGAGGTGGATAAGGAAAAAATTCGGGTAATATCATCTTTGCCTCCAACTAAAAATGTAAAAGGAGTAAGGTCATTTCTGGGACATGCGGGATTTTACCGGAGATTTATTGAAGGTTTTAGTGTTATTATTAAACCTTTATGTAATTTAATACTAAAAGATGTACCTTTTGACTTTACCAATGAATGTTTGCAAGCTTTTACTGTCTTGAAGGAACGGTTGGCGAAAGCTCCCATTTTGCAACCGCTGGATTGGTCAATGTCGTTTTAGATTATGTGTGATGCCTGGTGATACAACTATTGGGGCGGTCTTAGGTCAAAGAGTTGATAAGAAACCGGTGGCAATTTATTATGCAAGCAAAACATTGTCCGAGGCACAAGTGAATTACACCACAACTGAAAAAGGAATTGTTAGCAGTGGTGTATGCCTTGGATAAGTTTCGGTCATACATATGGGGAAGCAAGGTGGTTGTGTATTCGGACCGTATTGCAGTTCGTTACTTGATGGAGAAGAAAGATGCAAAGACTCGATTGATTCGTTAGTTGCTTTTATTACAAGAGTTCGACTTAGAAATGCAGGATAAGAAAGGAAAGGAAAATGTAGTGGCAGATCATTTATCTCAAATTCCGTTGGAAAAGGTTGATGATACTAGTGAAACTAACGAACGGTTTCCCAATGAACAATTGTTGGCTGTATCTACTTCTGTTGCACCATGGTATGCTCATTATGTGAATTACTTGGCTACGGGTGTTATTACTAATCAGTGGTCAAAGAGAAGAAGATAACAGTTTATGGTTCATGTTAAACAATATATATCGGATGAACCTGACCTTTTCAAAATTGGTCCCGATCAAGTGATTCGGAGATGTGTGCCTGAAACGGAAGTGTCAGAAATCTTAACTCATGCTCATTCATCCGCTTGTGGGGGGCACATTAGTGGTCACAAGACGGGATATAGGGTACTTACATGTTGGTTTTATTGGCCGACAATTTTCAAGGATGCGTGTGAGTTTGCTCGGAATTGTCTTAAGTGCCAAAAAAATGGGAAGTGTTTCAAAAAGGGACGAGATGTCAATGCAACCCATTTTGGTAGTTGATATTTTTGATGTATGGGGTATCGATTTTACGGGGCCTTTCCCGATTTTGAATGGGTTCTTCTACATTTTGGTCGTGGTGGACTATGTTTCAAAATGAATTGAAGCCATACCAACAAGAACCAATGATCCTTCGGTAGTATGTAAGTTTGTGTAATCAAATATTTTCACTCAATTTGGGATCCCGAGGGTTATCATTAGCGATGATGGTTCGCATTTCAAAAATTTTAACTTTGGGAAATTGTTGAAGCGGTACAATGAGAATCACCAAATTGCCACGCCCTATCACCCGCAAACAAGTGGACAAGTTGAAGTGTCCAACCGTCAAATCAAAGAAATTCTAATGAAGAAGGTGCGAACGGATAGAAAGGATTGCTCAAGCAAATTGGATGATGCATTGTGGGCATACCAAACAGCTTATAAAACTCCCATTGGTACGACTCCTTACCGGTTAGTGTATGGGAAAGGATGTCATTTACCGATGGAGTTAGTGCATAGGGCAATTAAAATAATTAACGCGGATTATGATGAAGCGGGAAGAATTCGGAATCTATAGTTGAGCGAGATAGAAGAAATTCGTGATGAAGCGTATTAGTGTGCAGGGCATATAAGGATAAGCTAAAAAAGTCCACGATGAAGGTGGAAATGGTAGTGGATGCGGCGCGTGATGAAGCGTATTAGTGTGCAGGGCATATAAGAATAAGCTAAAAAGTCCACGTTAAGGGCATACCCCACGCCACTGTTGCATCACTCACAGTGGGCGGATCCCCGATACGGTCAGCAGCAGGACGCCGCACAACAGCAAGGAGGTGAAGGTGGAAATGGTAGTGGAAGCGGCGCGTTTGCATTCAGAGAGTTTTCAGAGATGATGACATCTATCTTTGGACCTCCTCAACCGCGCTACTACTAGTCAGGTGGTGTTCTTCCTTTGTATATTATTGTAAACATTAATTTGTTTTTGTGATGGTTAGGCGGAAGGGTGGTGTATTGTGGTTGATATTTATGTTGTGGGTTGTGGTTGTATTGGTGGTGTTTATATGTTTTCATAAAAAACCAAAAAGAAATTTGGGATTTGAGAGTTGAGCTGAAAGTGTGGTTGAGGTAGCTTTAATCATTTCCTTCAAAGACATACATTGGGTCAATGTATAGCAAGTGTGGGG
Organism: Scalesia atractyloides; assembly: GCA_947069175.1. Taxonomy (NCBI): domain Eukaryota; kingdom Viridiplantae; phylum Streptophyta; class Magnoliopsida; order Asterales; family Asteraceae; genus Scalesia; species Scalesia atractyloides. The sequence continues at coordinate 17,508,494 of CAMTDV010000116.1, read as the reverse complement.
ATGGGGAAATTTTTGAGATTTTGAAAATTTTTAAACCAAGTGAAACAATTGTCTAATTTGAAATTTTACATTACTCCACATGACACATCGGTATCCCTTTTTATCCTGTCATGGTGAGTTTTGGGCAACATGGATGCTTACTAAAATTATTTCTTTGGTTTGAGAGGTAGTGCGTGATTTGTGTTAATAGAACTTGTCTTATATATGCTTATCCAAACCTAGGTGTAACATGCTTGTGAAGACGATAAGGGCATTTAGGTAGTCTCGTCTGGATGTGTGAGAGTGTGGGTTTGGGGGGTTGGACCTTATAAGATAAATATATAAGCTTGATAGTGAGCGGGACGGGGGTTTGGTCATTAGTAGCAGAAATTGAGCTTGATACCATTCATTTGTAACCCAAGCCTATGTCCTACAAAAATTATATCTATTGATTGACCCGGTTTAGGATCTTTAGTATATAGTGTTTGATGTTGATGTGTATGTGTTTGTACTTAAAAAATGAAAAAAAATGAAAAATGAAAAAATAGAAGGAAAAAGATAGTGAAGTTGTGTAAGTAGTAGTGGTTGTTTTTGTCTATTTGTAATAATAAAACCGGGTCACTTCAATGAGCTACATGCATATATATCCCACCAATTCTCACCCTTACACATAGCCTTGTTCCAACCCAAAAGTCCTTTTGATTCGTAAGCATGTTAGGCATTTTGTAGGTGGAGATTTGATTATTACACAAGCTTATTGTCGCACAATCATGCACTCGCATTGAGTGATCTAGCACAATCTTGCTAGTCCCTTTTTGTCACCGAAAGGAGAGTTATTGTGAGGGGTGTGTCATTTGGTATGATGGTAAATTGACAATTTGATGACATGTTTGTGTTTGGTTTACACTCCGATCACTTGTAGGCTTGGAAATGTTTTTGATGTGTTGCTTGGGGCAAGCAACGGTTAAGTGTGGGGATATGAATGGTGGTCTATTGGACAACCCTCAAGTGCTTTAAAACGATCAATATTCCGCACTTAATTGTGTTAATTATTAGGATTTGATAACTATGGTGTATGGCTTTGCAGGTACCGAAGAGCGCAAATAAGCGATTTTAATGTGTTTTGATGGGAGCTTGTACTTGGCCAAAAGAAGGTGGAGGCATGGAGAGTTGATAAGAGAATAAAAGTAAAAAAGCTGCTGACCATCGTAAGCTACGGTGGGCGCCGTAGCTTACGGTGAGGTCTGATCCTTCTATGCACCGTAAGACAGAAGCTATGGACCGTAAGGAGATTTCTGACCACCGTAAGCAGCGATGGACACCGTAGCTTACGGTGGTGACCCTCAAGAAAAGTCTAACTGCCCTTTTTAATTCAGTTTCAAGAGGCTTTTGGAATATCAATCATTGGAGACGTTTTTTCAGAGTTCTAGATGCGATTTTGAATGTACTGGTTCACGAACAATTTCTAACATTTTTTTAGTGTTTACGATTCGTACGAACATGACATTTGATGGTGTGATGATTTGCAAGACCATGTGTGGCTAAACTCATTGTGATCATCCTAGGTTGAAGGTTTGCTTGAAACATTTGTGTTTTTATCCATAATTTCTAGAATAATAGACTTTCAATGTTAGTATTTTATTATGGTGCTTTAATGTTTGTTTGTAAGATAGTGATTGATGTTTTGCTCTTAGCCTTAATCGTACGTTCTTGGTGTCGTTGACAATCAAGATATCACGGGAGGGTTTAGGGTTGGATATTGGTTAATGGGTCATCGGGTAATAACCTCGCATCTTTCTAATCCGAGTACTTAGTTCCCTTTCAAAACAAACAAATAGTCATACATGAATCATGTCCATGTGATTCTTTCTAGTTGGATTTAAACACAAATGTTAATTGAAACCAGAAACTTAGGATGATTACTTGTTCCTAATATGTTTTAACAACCAATATTTAAATTGCATCTCGTTTAATTTTAAAACCAAAACACTAAAAATCTTGAATTCATTTTCTTGCATTTTAGATAAACTCGTCATTTTAGTTTAAACTTTAGATAGCACATATTCCACAAACTCCATGTATTCGATACCCACTTACCGCTAACTATTAGTAGTATTTGGATTAAATTTACGTGAGACTACGACTTCACGTCAAGGGTCCAAAGGAACATTGACGGACCAGCATGGGAAGGATGTGGCATTATTCTTTCCATGATGATGGATATCCCTCTCGCATATGCGTTGTCAGCATACATCTGGATCCACCCAGATATATTGCAAGAATTCTGGGTGACTGCCTGCACCACCTTCGATTAAAGAGGTAGCAACATTATAAGTTAAGTGATAGGAAGGGACATTGTCCTAACTGAAGAACTCATCAGAATTTAAATGATGACAACGACGCCAAGACCTTCACTCGCATGGTATTGAACACCACCCTAACTGAGATGGGATACTACACAGAGAACAATGCAAGAGGGATCTGAAAGTTCGGATTCATCCAACCATGGCGGTTTCTACTCACCTAGTGGTGCAAGGGTTCCATACAACTTCTCTCAGTATCTATTGAAAGACATTGTGACAAACTTGCACTCTCCTAGATCATTCCTAATCAATCCTCGTTTCTTAATGAGGATAATCACTCATCAACTGGACTTCGAAGGAGTCCCCAACAGGTACCCTAGTGTCACACCCCAGATTTCCTATCCAAATCAATACACCGGTGGGCTCGGGTGGGGAGTATTGTGATGTCAGTTGATAACATCATTGTCAATTAAACATGGCACAGCGGAAGTCTTGGAGTAAAATTACTATTACAAACCAAATGTTTGAAATAGAATAATATATAGGCTCGCAATAGAAGATCCACAGGCGAATCATTAAAATGTACAAGAAAGAATATAAAACAGACTTTAGGGCAGATCTAAGGATTTGCAAGATCCTCTTATTCACTACCGAGCAGCTTCCGCCCTATTTCGTATTGTACCTGTAGTTTAGTCTTTGGACAATACGTCAGCTTTCGCTGGTAAATACACCCAACTGACTCATTTTGAAAACTTTAAAAATGATTTTTAAGTGCAAAATGGCACAAAATCTTTTATTAACTTGGGAAAGTTGAATTTACAACCTTGTATCAGATTCACATGTTTTTCAATACATACAGGGCCCGAGACAGAAACCGAGACATGATTAAATACACACCACTTACGCACTCACGAAGGAGTTGTCCCCAACGTCTTGGGTAATTTGCATATGAGCATCTGACAGGTGTATGCCTACACCCCGTGCTAAGGTCGTGGCCAACAACTAATGTATTGAGCCGAAGATAACGGTAATTTAACACCCGATGTTTAATTTATCAAATAAAAGTGATTAAAACGAAATATGGAGTTTACTAGCCACAAACGGGCATTCGATTGACCACATTTTGGACCAAGCGGTAATAATTTACCGTATCCCAAGACCGTATAGGGAAAATAAGTCGAGAGTATTTACCTGAGCTAGTCTTCTTATTTTTTTTTTAAATAACTCAGCCATATAGAAAAGTACCAAGTGCAGATAGCATTTACCGGCAAGGCTCTAGTCTGGATTATGGCATAAGCTAGCCAATTAAATACTAACGGTCTTATAAACCGAATAGTGTACATGATCATTACGTATAATGCTTGATTAAACGATGATCAGATAGAATTTAGTTAAATCCTGACAAGTACTTGACTTGTATAATATGGGTAAACTATAAACATACTGGATTTGAAACTTAAATGACAACGTTAAACCCGTTTCGGTTAAGTTCCGTAAACTAGTTACGTATAATCAACCGTACGCTCATAAGCGATAATGGGTAACCGGATAAGTCATGGAAAAGTTCTATATGCCATTATACTCTATATAAGTTAAGATATCAGTAGGATATCAACTTGTATGACCGTTAAGGTTTTAAAACGAAATTATGCCACATAAGGGCATTTCGATAATTTTATACCGTATAAAAGGAACTTGAATATAATTTAATGTTATAGTTATAAGTATTCCAGAAAAATACTTTATTTATCATATAATATCAGTAGGATATCAATTATATGTGTAAATTATCTTTTATGACCAAACTATGCACCGAAGGGGCATTTTGGTCATTTTACACATAGTTTATTAATTATTTGGGATTCTGAGTTTATAACATGTACCTACTGTAAATATATTTAGAATAAGTTTTAAAATCAGTAGATAACAAGTCTTGGTCAATTAATATGGTTTAAAACCATACTATGCGCTTAATCGGCGCTTATGTCGTAAAATGGCGTCTTTATGCGATTTTCACGAAAACTGATGTTAAGGTCAGATTAAAATTTCATAGATATGTTATTTAATATAACATATCAGTAGGTAAAAGATTTACCTTGAAAATATTTGATTAAAACTATTTTATGAGCCACAAGGGCTAAAATCGCCATTTATCGACATAGTTTAAGGACTTGCTTGAAAACTCAGTTTATAACTTGGTTTAACATCCCAAATAATCCTACTTATAACATTATATCAGTAGAAAACTCATTTTCAAGTTCATTACCATTTAAAACCCTGTTTTATGTAAAAAGGGCATTTTGGTCAAAGATGACATAATTATGAAACTTGCGCATAAACTTGGATTCTGATTATGATCATGTAATATAACCTCAGAGGGTTATGCTACATTATATTATGATCATAGAGCAATTTTAGATCAGTATGTAACTAATCTAAATCGGGTCTGAATCGAAAGTCAAAGTAGAAGTCAAACTTTGCGACTTTCGGTTGCGAACCGACCATAAACTGAAATTGACGAGCCGAACATGTTCTTATGTGTTCTAATAATTATTACCAACTTGTTTAAGTGTCAAAACAGGTTTCATAACATATATAAGATCAATTTATGATTTTTCCGAAAAATGGCTTATTTGACTTTTTAATATCATAACTTTAACCCGTCAATTGGTCTAGCAAACGTGATCTTAAGGATGTGCCCTTTATAGGAATTAACACCTACCTTATTACGATCACTTAGCCATGTTTTATTCGAACACTGGCTGGACCATAATGGTCTTAACCGAAAGTCAAAGTGTTTTCCGAAAAACACTTGACTTTTGGCTATAAAAGCCTACAAATGAAAATGCAAGAGCAAGGAACACTTACAAGAGGTTCCTACAATGCAAGAGAACTAAGTTGGATGCTCCTTTCAGCTAGAAACTTCTAGAGGAGGGAGAAGAGATATGATTTAGAAAGGTGCAAGTTCAAATGGTGAACTTCTGCATCTATTTATAGTTGGAGATCTCAAAGGAGGTGAAGCCAGGTGTTTAGGGGTGCAAGAGGGAGCTTACAAGTGTCCCAAAATGTGGCATAGCTTATTACAAGTCCATAGTTTCGATTAAATGGTTTTTTGGAGTTTTGTTTGGAGACCAAGCAAAATTTTCTGCAGCAAAGGGCTTCTCGCACCCCGCGAGAGGCCCAGGCCAGGTCTCTCGCGGCCCGCGACCGCCCCTTGGCCAGTTTCAAGTTTGACACTTTTAACCCCTTTACTTTATAAAGCTTCTAAAAACCTTCTAAAACACCTTTTTGGCACTTTTAGCCCTTCGTAGCCAATACTTGGCATACCTGGGATTATGCCAGGTCATTGTCGAGCTCTCGGTTCATTAAAAGGTCACTCAGAGGTAAGAATTAACATGTTGATACTTTTAATCCCTCCATTATCGAACTTTCATAATATAATGGATTTAATACTCTCGTCCAATAAACGGGACACATGAGAGTTAGGACTATGTAAAGGATCACTCAGAGGTTCAGTATAAGCATGTTGACTCCGATGTCACTCAGAGGCTAGGCATGTTGACACAATGGTCACTCAGAGGCCGAGTTTAAGCATAACGACACTAATGAGAGGCTACGTTAATGCATAACGACACTAATAGTTGTTCAAAGGCTAGGTTTTTATGCATGATGACACTAATGGTTGTTCACAGGCCAGGTTTATGCATGTTGACATCAGAAAGTCATTCAGAGGCTAAGTTTGAGCATGTTGTCACTTTAATTCCATATTAGTCTTTTAGTTGACTATATTAAAAATACAACAGGTGTCACTATATTATTGGACACGATTTTACAGGGTGTTACACCTATAGCTCAGGTGGTCCTTTAACAAGATATTCACAATGCCAACCCGATTGCCACTACCAACCATTCCGGACAAATGACCTTCTTATGGGTTTTTGCTAGACTTATTCTTAATGTAGATTAGTCTATTTTTTTCTCTTTTCCGTAAGTTTTCCTTTCTTTCCATGTAGATGTAAATATTTATTATCTATATATTTTACAAGTTAGCAATATTTTATGGAGGGAGGGACAAGTTTACAAACTTAAAGGGCAAATGAAAAGGGAAAAACATTATTAGATCTGTTAAAACTAAGAATACTCACCATAAGATCTGATGAAAGTAAGTCAATTTTGATGTATTTCTAGTAAAATATTGAAAATTATGATACATACATCCTGACTGAAGTTTGGAAATTTAATGACAATTACAAAGTTTACTTCAATCTGATGAAGAATTGACGCAAAATACTTGATGATTTCTACTTCAAAGAGTTAATGTCCATGAATTTCTCTGTTTACATTAAAAGGGGTCAAAACATTTTTTTTTCTAAAAACAAGTCAAAATTTTGAGGAAAAGGCAAGGAGCTCTACAAGATCATACATTGTAAGTGTTTTTCTAATACTTTACTCATTCCCTCTCAACTCCAAAAAAAGGGGGGGGGGGCAATCTATCTAGGGGGAACTTCCATTTCTGATGACCTTCTTATAAAAACCATGCTCAGGAAATCAAACTTTCCTTCATCAAAAAAATTATACAACTTTCGAATGATGTCATCAGATTGAATTTTGCTTTCATAAAGGGGGAAGAATTGTCAGTTTCCAGAAACGAATATCACTGGACCTTCTCTCTTCAAAAGGGTCCCACAAGAGGTAAAGGTATAACTTGCCGTTAATGTTCACCAATCAAAATTATTCTTCAAATATTTTAGAGATACATAAAAAATTGGGGATATATCAAAAGTTTCTTTAAAACGGTTCGGATAAAGTTAAAACATCATTAACTTGTCATTAACCAACTTAAATACTAACCACCCATGATCTATGTCTCACAAATCCTATACATACCCAACTCTAAAAGGACGAGATACACACCTGAAACCTCCACTCTCATAAAGCCCTAAAACCCTTTTTAGTTTTTTTAAAAGCAAAATTCAACTCCCCATGGCCGCACCAAACCTCATCAACCTTAACATCCCAGCTGTGGAACATTTTGTACCATTCATCAGAGATGATGACTTTCTACCATTGAAGGAAAACAACTTACTAATGAACACCAACCATAGCGAATACGACGAAAAATGTCAAATTTTGGTTGAATACCTACTGAAGTGCCCTATTGCCCAAGCCTTGACCAAAACCAGAGATGTACAAAAAAACACCCTGTAACAGCCTGTCAATACACTCAGCGAAACAGGTGTGAATGAAGTCACAACCCATCTCTGGGGAAACATCTCTGTCACCATTACTCCACAAAAGATCACGGAGTACCTGGAACTTCCAATTCATGGGGAATACTTTGAAGCTCCCAAGAAGGAAGATCTGATAGAGCAGCTTACTACATTGTGGGATACGCAAAAAGGATTTCTTTGATTGGGGAATTCAAAAGGAACGAGCTACCTGCTTTTTGGCAAGTGATGATGGAAACATTGACCAAGTGCCTGACGTCAAAGATTGGGGGTACTAATCAGATTAACCTCACTCTTCTGACAATCATGTATGAACTCACCACTGGGTTCAACATTAATTACAGAACAAGAGATTTTCAATCAAATGAAGAGGTCTGTGCTAACCAAATCTTGAAGAATTGGTTATCATTTGCCCTTCCCCAGATTCTGGTAAATCATTATTGCTAAGACATTTGTAGAAAGGAATGTTGAACTCCCTACAACAGAAAAAATCTAGAAATAATCTGTCATGAAACCTAGTGTGCAACATTAGCCCGGAAGTCCAATAGAGATGTACCTAATCCACCAGAATGCATGATGAGCCTGATAGCTAAAGATTCACCCTATAGGATACAACATGTAGCAATTCTAAATAGAAGGATAGAACACGTTGAAGTTTATTACAATAGCTCTTCACCATAACATGATGATCAAGGATCTGTTGCACCACAAACTGATAAAGCAGCAGAAGATATTCAACACCAAGACATCAGATTTTCACCAGAACAATGGAGTTTGATCAACAGATACCGCAGAACATGGAAGCAGAACAACATCATGCTGAAACATCACACATGGTAGCATCATGTGCTCAAACTAATCCTGACTTATTTACTGTTAGAAACCCACGCACGACCGTGCTCGTTCCCGAGATCGAAATAGTCATTGCCGAATACGTCATCGATAGGCACGACCATGCCACCATTTGGCATGATCGTGCCACCTCGGGGAAATTTTAGCGGGATCTTTCGGGATTTGGTAGCAAACATGGTCAACAGTTCAGAAAGGTGTCTGACATTTACCAAGCACGACCGTGCCAAAAGGTGGCACGGTCTTGCCAACTCGCCAGTAGCATAGATGCGTAGTTTGAGCTCATTTGAAGGGGAGTTGGAGCATTTTGGTGAACTTTTCTCTCAAGATTCTTGCCTTGGAAGCTTGTAGAGTCAAGAAGGAGCCTCGAGGAAGGTTGTATCACTTGAATATCAACTCATTTTACCATTTATCTTGTCTTAAACATTAGTTAGCTACTTGTTATTCATGAACAATTTACATTATCCTGCATTTGATTTAGTTGTCATAAGCCTCATGGGTTAAACAATTGTGTTGCTTAAACATTGTTGAAGCTAATGAACATGTGATAACATGGAGATAGATGTGGTGATTGTTGTTTGTTAATCTTCATGGTGATATTCAATCTTGTTCTTGGAGTTCATGTTCATGTTTAAAGTCCTTGTTCTTGAATGTTTGGTCATAAGTATTTACATGTTATGTTGGAAAGACCATGTAGAGATTATGATTGTTGAATCTTGTTAACTTGTTGATATGATTCATAGCATGAAACTAGGAATGGCAATTGCTAACATGATTAGAATGGTGATTTGAACATGTGTATGAATTCTTTCATTCGGATTTGGAAAGATCATATGAATGTTTATATGGATTCTATTGTTTGTGTTTATGTTGCTTTGATGATTTAGGCCAAGGTTGTTATCTAGCATGACCATGCTTGTGATTCATATCAAGAACATGATGAAGATGTAATTTACTTGAAACCAAGTTAGGGCGATTAATGTGTTGTTCATATTAGTTTTCCTTGGCTTGTAGAGTTAGGAGTTTTGACAAACAAATAACTCATTATTAAAGATTAACATCAACTTAGCAAGTAAACTTAAAAGAATGAATCTTAGGTGATTAGAATATTGTTTCATTATAATGTTCCCAAGATTTATAAAACTAGGAAACCTTGAATGGAAACATAGTTGAATTTAGAACTTGCATCACCACTAGTTCTATTAAATTGTTGTCAAATGTTTATTAGTGGATACTTAGTTTAAGAAACCTCTTTTAATTATCATTCTTTCTTAATTTAGTTGGTTAGTTGTTATTTTTGCATGATAGTTTAGTATCAAGAAAGCAACTCTTTTATTGAAAAGGTTTAAAAGTAAGAAAGATTTAGTATTAAGACACGCGTCCACGGATTGATATCCGGTTCTTACCAATTGACTATACTACCATCTGACGGGTACACTTGCCCTATTGTGTGTGTCGTTAGTTTTAAGTAAAAACCATTTTTAAAACAATTTGTGTGAAAGAAAATTATAACGATAAAAATATATTTAATTCACACACATCAAATTTTTGGCGCCGTTGCCGGGGAATCCGGTCTTCTTTAGAATGGTTTAAGTTACTTATTAAGTCACTGTGAAAATTGTATAAAGTGTTTATCTAGTTGTTTTTATTTGCCTTTGCATGATTATTTGAATATATATATATATATATATATATATATATATATATATATATGATAATTAATTACTAGTTGTTTTTATTCTTATGTATATATGGTGCATTGTGTTCCTTTTTCTCCTTACAGGTCGTGCATGTCCTCAACCCCAGTTGCTGAAACCTTTGAGTCTTCATCGGAGCTAGAGCGCAATCTTCATCGGAGACTGCGGAAGCGGTCCCGCGTGGTGGTCACTACAATCGAGGTAGACGCATTGGGAGACGACACATTCCACGAGGGTCGTGTAGAAATGGCAGACAAAGAGGAAACGAGGGACTTAAATGACATAGGAAAACCTTCACTTGAGGGCTTATCTGCGAGCATCAATGCACCCACAATTAATAATAATAATTTCAAGATCAAATCCGGTACCATATCGATGTTTTAGAATGCGGTACAGTTTTATGGGAAGGATCACGAGGATCCTAGTGTCCATATTGCGGTTTTTCTGGAGGTTTATGCCACATTAACGATTCGTGATGCATCATCCAATGCAATACGCCTTCGGCTCTTTCCGTTCTCTTTACGTGATGGAGCTAAGAAATGGCTTCTTTCACTTTCAGCTGGGTCTATCACTACATGGAATCAATTAGCTGAGAAGTTCATTCAGAAATAGTTCCCTCCAGAAAAAACTATTTGGTTGGGAATCAAAATTCTTAACTTCCGGCAGGATGATGATGAGCCCCTTTATGAGGTGTGGGAGCGGTTTAAAGAGCTCATGAGAAAGGTCCCACACCACGGGTTGCCCAAGTGGTAACAATGTCAGATCTTCTACCATGGTTTGGATGGTCAAGGGCAGATGATGGTCGATACATATTCAGGAGGAGACATTGGCACGAAAAATGCCAATGAGGCTTTTGAGATTTTAGAGACATGCGCCTTGAAGAATCGGACACATCAGCCATCGAGGGGGAAGAGTTCTCGACAGGGAGTTCATCACATGAACGACTTCACCGCCATCACAGCACATATGGATGGCTTATCTTCAAAGCTTGTCAAGAGGGGCCCACAGGAGGCCATAATGGGGCAAACAACACGGCGAAGAAAGTATTCGATGCTGGATTCTTTTGGCCTACTATCTTCCGAGATGCCCATGTGTTTGTGAGATCCTGTGATGCTTGCCAAAGGGCAAGCGATATCTCTGCACGCAATGAGATGCCACAAAATGGCATCCGAGTTTGTGAGGTTTTTGATGCATGGGGCCTAGACTTCATGGGTCCTTTTCCGACCTCTTTTGGCAACCGCTACATCCTAGTCACCGTCGATATGTATCAAAGTTGGCTGAAGCGCAAGCTTTACCCACCAATGATGCTTGGGTGGTAGTTAGGTTTCTGAAGAAACTGTTTGCTCGCTTTGGTGCTCCAAAGGCGTTGATTAGTGATCGTAGGACACATTTTGGTAATGCCCAGCTGGAGAATGCATTGTCCCAGTATGGTGTGCAACACCGATTCTCTACACCATACCATCCACAGACGAGTGTATAACTCGAGGTCACTAATTGGGGCATCAAGCGTGTTTTGGAGAAAACGGTTAACTCTAGCTGTAAGGACTGGTCCGAGAGACATAGATGATGCATTGTGGGCCTTCCGGACGGCCTACAAGACTCCTATAGCACTACACTGTTTAAGTTGGTCTATGGGAAGTCTTGCCATCTCCCTGTGGAGCTCGAGCATAAGCCATTTTGGGTTTTGAAAACAGTTAACATTGATATGGCAGCTGCGGGCGAGAACAGGTTTGCGCATATCCACGAGATCGAGGAGCTTAGCAATGATGCGTATGAAAGCGCCAAGCTATACAAGGAACGCACTAAGACGCTCCATGATTCCCGCTTGAAGGACTAGAAAGAATTCCAAGTGGGTGATTGTGTGTTGTTATACAACTTACGTCTTAAGTTGTTTCCTAGCAAGCTTAAATCTTGATGGTTAGGTCCTTACATTGTGCGAGCAGTGTTTCCATATGGAACGGTGGAGATAGGCCATGAGGATGGCCGATTGTTTAAAGTCAACGGGCATAGGCTGAAGGCGTATGTTGGTGGGCCCGTTGATCAGAGTGAGGAGGTTGTTACCCTTCACCCCAAGAACAAATGAATTCGGGGTGGTGAGTCTAGCTGAAGACTCGTAAATAAACTTAGCATGGTTTTGGGGTTGAGACTTGTTTTCCCTTTGTTTTCTTAGTATTTTTCAGGTTTTAGTTTGTCCTGGTCGCGGGGGATGTTTGAATACGTTGCTGATCTTCAGGTATGTTAGTTCAGTTCTTTTTCTTGATAGGAGGTGTTTCGTGAGTGGCCCGGATTCAAGTGGTTTTTGTTTTGTTTTTATTATTGTGAATAAATAAAAATAGCTACGAAAAAACTAACTTTTGTAAAAAAAACATAATCCGAAAATTAAGCACTACCAACAGGGTTTACTGGCACTACAAGACCTCTGCTAGTGTCAGCCCCCTTTTTCAGAATTCATAAAGGCAAAGCCTATTCTTCCTTTAAACCCTCATCTTCTTCACTTGAATCCTCCCAACCACTCACAAATCCTCCATACTTCTTTCCTTCCGTCAATAGATCTGTCATTCTTTCCTCCCAATCAGCATTCCAGGTACGAATCTTTCTCTTTTCTTGTTAGTTTTTGGGTAATTTTGGGGTTTGTTCTTCAAGTTAGTTTCTTTTAAGTTTTTAAGGGTTTGGTCTAAATCACTTGATTCAATCCCATTTTTTGTGTTGTCATGACCCGCACTTGACCGATTTACAAAGCCCCTAAGTGAAAGTTTTAAAAAACTGGGGTTTTGGCTGAGTTTTGGAGGTTGTCGCATGTTTCGGTTCCGTCACGCATGAGCGTGCCAAACCCTGGCACGACCTTGCTCTTTACAAAACTGTGGCTGAACTATGAAAAATTTCTAGAAATTCATCATGCACCATCGTGCCAACATGTGGCATGACCGTGCTCTTCATAAATTTTTGATGATACTGAAGAAACTTGCCCAGAAATTCAAGGCGCACGAGAGTGCCATCAGATGACACGATTGTGCGGTTCATAGGGTTTCCAGATTTCCAAATTTCACCCAGAATTGGTCTGGCACGAGAGTGCTGATGCGTGGCACGATGGTGCTTGTTAAAGAACAAACCCAAAAAACTTCATAATTCAAAAAACTTCATGAAATCTGCTAAAATCAAAGCACGCACGATCGTGCCTTATTTTGGCACGATCGTGCGGATGTTCGATATTTACGTTTGAAATGCTAATCTTGTTACTCACTCTTGTAGATGAATCACCCATTTCTTAGGTTCAGCAACAATGCAAAGGAAGGGCATTGTGTTACTAAGGTGGAAAGGGTGTGGGCTATGAGGCACTTAATTAAACCAATGCGGATGCTACAGACTGTCGATCTCGACCTACTTGGTCAGTTCGAGCGGTCTGAGGATCTAATGACTCCACCTTGGACCCGCATCTTCGTGATTGCTGAACCACAATACACAGAGCTAGTCATTAAGTTCTTTGCTTCTTTACAATTTGTCTTTCCGTGCCCGGATGTCTACGAAAAGCAGGTTGCGGTTAGTTACCGTCTGGGACAGAAATGGCACCACCAATCTATCAGTAGGTTCAGTCAGATCTTGGGTTGTATGTTGATGACGAGATTAATTCTGAGCTTTTTAACGGTAGTCTTCAAGAGTGGGAAGCCGACGCAGATAAAGCCGCGTTCCGAGCCGAAATCACTGTACCTGGTCGAGAATGGGACCCAAGGCGAGCTAAGGCTACATGGATTCTCGACCCCCTGCATCGTATTATCGAGCGTGCCAACTTTCACGTCATCGGAGGTCGGGATGATAGCACCGGAAACATTTCCACCCGCGACCTCTTTCACCTTTATTGTATCATCTCTGGATCCAACTGCAACGTAGCTGTCAGTGTACCCGAGTCAATACAGCGGGGGATTGGTCGACTCCTACTTCGAGAATCTGCGGGGGTGCATTTGCCACCAAGCTCGCCAAATACTACCAGGTGCGGTTAGATTATCTAACCGTCGCTTGTGACTATGGATTACTCGATGTGGCACAGTTGACTGCGATGCATATAATACGGAAGGTAAATGGTATCCCTAAACTGGTTGATCACTTGGGCAGGATTTGGGATCCGCTTCCTGATGAGGATAGTGATCATGAGGGAGGTGATGTTGGTGGTGTAAGTCCCGAAATCGGATCTAACAGGTATCGAAAACCTATCAGTTGCGGAAAGAAAGATTAGGAAGAAGAACAATCTCTTGAATCAAAATCAACTTGCATACACCAGAATAGTGTCTGATACAAGTTTTTCAGTTACAACTCTCTAACCTCATAACATTAACCTAACACATGTATTTATACTATTCATCTAGCCCAACAAGTACAACCCTAGGCCCACAAGGCACTAGCATGCCCAAAACCCTTCCAAAAGCCCAAATGTGGCACTAATGTGTAAACCTCTACTAGTATAAGCCCAAAAATCTCCCCCTAGGTTTACAACATTAGGCCATCTAATCTTTAGGTTGCACGTCCACTCCCAATCTTTCATCAATAGTTCCAGCTACAGCAGCTGTCCAATCTTTAGTGCGTACCTCATATAGCTCTGTTGTTCGAATCTGGTGTGAAGCAAGAACCTGCAGATCTCCATCGTGAAAGCTCACCAAGTCAACTACATCATTAACTCTAAACGCCTTCTCCTTCGTCACTATAGCCACACTTCCAACTTTGGGATCAAACAGCCAAAAATTGAAATTCTTCAAAATTCCTCTCGGAAAGGTTGGAGCGTCCGGTATAAGAAGTTCCTTATCCATCAGGGGCCGCATCACCAACTTAAACCTCCTCCCTGTCCTCGCATCACGCACTCCCTTCGTAGCTCGCAAATACGGTTCAACTGTTTTATTGTCTTGAACCCATTCTTCACCTCCTGTTCCAATTTCTTGAAAACCCTCCAGCCTGGACCTTGTTCTGTATCATCGTCCGAGTACGGAGCTTGTAACAAATCAGTCAAAGCAATCTTCATCCACATTTCAAACTGAGACTCCTTAGAATAATATTCCCGAGTATCGTCCTGTCTAACAATAATCCACATCTTCTTTACATGGTCATACATCCAGCTCAGCACCTTTGATTTGTTTCCAACCTTGCTATAGTATCTTGAGCCAAGCTCCATGACTTACCGTTCAGACTGATTTGAAGGATCTTTAATTGAAAATTTTCATCAAGCGGATTGACGTCAACATTCTTCATTAATACCAATTGTTTCTTCTTTTGTGTTGTTGGACACTTTTGACTTACAGTATATATCTTTCTCGGATCACCCAGATAATCATCCAACCCAGCTTGTCGTTTGGAAGCCAACTGTTCTGCAGCTAACCTGTCTGCTTAACTTTCCTCTGCTCCTCGTTGCTTGACTGCTCTATGTCTATGTTCTAAGTTCATTGGATCATCAGTAGGGTCAGAGAATTCTCGCCCAAACTTGTTCTCCAATTTAGCTTTCAAATCAAACACCAAAGACATCAGCATAGTGACGTCCCCTTGCAGTTGATCAATAGTTTGGTCTCTCACTTCTAAGCATGTCTGTAGTGACGCAATCTGAGCAAACCACTAATACAATCACTCGCTTCTTCAAATCCACAACATCAACTTCTACATCTTCATCATCACTTTCCAAACCACTAAATTCAAACGCACGTTTTTCAGATCTCCGCGAGTATTCCGCAGCATCATCCTCAGCACCATCTATACCACTTCCACAAGTCCCAGATCCCTCAACACCCACTGAACTTCCGCCAAAATCCATCATTCGTAATACCGAGTCTGCTTGAATAGATATGACGGTGGAATGTGTAGCAATGTGAGTAGTGGTCGGTTAAGAAGAAATAGGAGGATTAACCATCAGAGCGTCCGTCATAGATACAACAACTAAAGATAAAGCAGGAGTAGATGCCACTGGTGTAGACTCTTCAGCAATACTAACAACATGAGCTTCTGACTGACTTGGTTGAACAATAGGCTCCGTTCACCGTCTCTTGATCAAAGGTACTTCGTCCTCTTCATCCTCTTCATCAGCTTCAACCACACCTACAAGAACATCAACAGAGGGGATTAACAAAGGAGGATCACCCTGTCATTCTTGAATTTCTTTTAGATGAGCAATTAGGACTTCTAACTTCTCCGAAGAAAGTTCTGGCAAGACTGGAGTCAGATTGGCATTACACTCAGTAAGATCATCTAAGAAAGCTTGTTCCGCGTCTGTATCCTCATCACTTACCAGATCTTCAATCTCGACCTCTTTCTCTTTTGCAGGCATATCATGCTCTTCAGCAACAATAGCATTGACTGGTGTAGGAGCTGGGACATCCTGTCCAATTTCCTCAGCAAACTTTCCAAACTTCTTTAACTGAAAACGACCAACAAATACGGTCTTCGACATCGAACGATTTTTCTTCATTGTGCTAAAGATAGTAGGTCCCATTGGCTTCATAGTTAGCAAATTCGCATCCGAAGCATCCTTGGCCAAGTCGGCATATCGAGCATCCAAAATCAGTTGTACAAAGCGTGGATAGTACAGAAATATCCTCTTCTTGGACTACTCTAAAATCTTCTTCATATTTTTGAAAATATAACTTGAAAAGTTATAGTTCCAGTCAATAATAAGAGCCACGATCGCGGAGGTTTGGTTTTGATTTGGTTAATCTAAGCCTCCCTTGTTCTCAAATGCGCTGCATGAACATATGTACCAGTAATCTCCGGTAGGCAAAAAAACATCTTCTTAAGCAACGGCGGATATGAACCCTCATAAGTCATCTCTGCCAGTCTCGGCCACACTTTCTCCTTTGTGTACACAGTCGGGTCACTTGTAGTGTCTGCAATCTGTAAAACCTCTCGAACACAGGCTTCATTTACTAAGATCTCCTTCCCCTGTATCTGAGAACTAATATATGGTCTCCATCAGCTCCTCTCAGGTGGATCGACCTCTCTTCCAAAATGAGTGCACTAGATCTCTATATATAACCAGATTAGTACAAAGTGCATATGCGATCTTGCGCGCATTCAGACCAGCTATTATCGATTGGAACTCTTGGTAAAATTCAGCTGGTGGTTCCGATAGGAATCCTGCTTGATTATGGAACTGCTCCTCCACAAACATAACTGCATCAAAAGCCTCTTCTACCATTTCTGTCAAAATAATAACCAGGTTAATTCAATTTTAACGCAACTAACAGAAGTTAAAGGAGTTCATGAGGATAAAAGATCAACACGAATTGGATGGTTCAAACAGATTTCAAGGGTTCAGTTATTAAAAGGTTCAAATCAGTATGAAGCGTTCAATCATTTGAAAAGGTTCAAAAGAGCTAAAAGGTTCAAACCCTAGAATCTGGATTCACTATCAGGTCAACAGTAATCCAGATGAACCTTTCATCACTCCGGATTAGCAAAGAGGTCAATAATGATTCAGATGATCATCAATCCGGATTAGCATGCAAATCAATAGTATTTCGGATAAATCAGCAATCCGGATGAATATTATCTGAGATGAAATCCGAGTTCATCAACTATGTTGAATATCCATCCGGAATGAGATCCGAAATACAAGTTCCTTTGAAGGCCAATCCGAAATGCTTTCCGAAATACCTGAAACTTGAAGATTATCATTTGATTTTATGATTTTTAAAGCATAATTTACCTAATCTGGATGAAATTCGAGATAAAAATCTAAAATGAACAGTGAGAGATCAGAGAGAATCAGAGAATATCAGAGGTTTCAGAAATTTGTGAATAATCCGAAATGCATCTCTGGTTCACTTAAGTACTTTTCTGGAATAGGCATGGCCTAAAATCTTTTGGGCCCAACACAATCCGGAATCCGAATTCCAAAGGATCTGGATAGGGCTTTTTCCAGGCCCAATCCGGAACAGTGACAACTTAGTGGGCCTATCCGGAAGGTACTTAAAAGCCCAATCCGGAACAATATATTGTTAACCCGAAATTTTCATTTTTAAAGACTTTCAGAAATTCTATTGGATTGGCCCAACTTCGAAACATAGCAGACGAGTCCAATATCCCTTGACAGAAACCATCTAACAAAAAATCACTAATTTGACTAACCAAGCATCCGAACACCTTTTACTAACTACAAAAATAAGAAATTTTATCACAAACACAAACATAAACACAGCCTTGCTAAGAGATCAAATCGTTTCAAAGGTCAACTAAGGAACACTTTTTAGTATAAGCTGGGTCAGACTAGTCTAAGCAATTGCCAATATACTTGTCCATCTAAATCTAAAACTCAACCCTCCAATTCAAGCTTCATGATACGTTTAAGGTAGTATTATACTATGATACCCGAGTGTCCCATACCATGACATACCCTTGCGATCAAGGTAAGTACAACAATTCATCGTAGCAGGTGAGTATATGAGATCATCCTTTATCTTTTACAACATCAGCCTATTGGTGAACAGGTCAGTACTTTCGTACAGCAGAGTGACCAATAGTATCTGACGAGGGTTAGGCAAATACCTTATGTGGTACGTAGGAACTTATGGAACTTTCTCATGAAGAGATTTCCGTTCTTTTTGGTTTTGGCCCTTCTATTTTGGCTCTTTTAAAAGATATCATGACTGTGCCTAGGTCTGCATATAATCTGGATGCAACAGAAGGGCAACCAAGATATCCCCGGATGACTCAACAGCATAAAGACCCGAAACCTCAGACATTGGCTATCTATCAACACATGATGTAAGACCATGAAATCATATGCCTATAGTATGTGACCCACTGAATACATAGTTCTTTATGTTTATATCATTTGTCTTACACTATCCGGTTGAGATTTAGACCTATCAACATATCACCTTCGATCCAAGTCTTTTCCTGTTTCAACACCTTACATGTGTTAGTCAGAAAAAGTATTTCATTTCCCAATCATTGCAAAAGCTGTTTAAAACAAACATTTTTTTAAATATTTTCCCCTTAAACGTTACATATATATGAACAAATTTACAAAGCAAACAAAATGAATGAAAGACAATAAACGAAACGGAAAGTACAGAGGATGCTTAGTTAGAAAACCAAATCAATTTTAGAAGATCCACAAGCACTTGAAAACGCGCGTTGCTAACGGGTTTGGTGAACAAATCCGCCATGTTTGCATCGGTGTGGATTTGCTCAAGTTTAACAAGACCCTTTTCATAGCAATCATGAATAAAATAAACTTTGATATTTATGTGCTTGGTTTTGGAGTGAAAAACAGTGTTTTTTTACGATTTGGATAGCGGCATCATTATCACAATAAATTGTTGTGTTTAGATAAGTCAAACCGTAATCTGCAAGCTGGTGTTCTATCCATAAAACCTGGGAGCAGCAAGCAGATGCTGCGACATATTCTTCTTCCGTAGTAGAGAGCGAGACCGTCTGTTGCTTCTTGCATTGCCACAAGATTGAGCGGTCTCCCAAGAATTAACATCCAGCTGAAGTTGAGCGTATATCCCTATTTATACCTCCAAGATTACTGTCAGAGAAAGCATACAGTTCAAATTCAGAATTTTTAGGATCTAGAGGCCCAGTGATGGTGCCCCTTTTAGGTACCTAAAAAATCTTTTAACAGCATGTAAATGAGAGAGTTTAGGAGTAGCCTGATAACGAGCACACTGACAGACGGCAAACATGATATCTGGCCGACTTGTAGTGAGATACATGAGTGAACCAATCATAGATCAGTACATGGTTGGATTAACAGGCATTCCTTCAGCATCTTCATTTAGCAAAGGCCGTTCTACAATAGGTGAAGCCGTAGGCTTTGAGTGTGTAAGCTTGAATTTCGCAAGAACGTCATGGACATATTTTCCTTGATGAATCAAGATTCCTTGCTGGCTCTGATGAACTTGAAGTCCCAAAAACATAGTCATCTCCCCCAGTGAGCTCATCTCAAATTTCTTCTTCATGATTTCTTCAAATTCCCGACATAAACCATCATTTGTAGAACCAAAAATGATATCATCAACGTAAATTTGAACAAGAATAATGTCCTTGACAACACGTTTGATGAACAAAGTTTGATCAATGGTTCCTTGAGTATATCCATGAGCAAGCAAATGCTCTGTTAGAGTTGTGTACCATGCGCGAGGCGCTTGATGCAACCCATACAAAGCTTTGTCTAATTTGTATGCATAGTCTGGCTTTTCAGGATCAGTAAAACCCGATGGTTGTGCCACGTATATTTTCTCTTTTGCCGTGCCGTAGAGAAACGCAGTCTTGACATCCAATTGATAGGCAGTGAAATCCATGTAAGATGCATATGCCAAGAAAATGCGAATAGCCTCCAATCGAGCGACGATGCATAAACCTCATCGTAGTTTAATCCTTCAATCTGACGAAAACCCTGAACCACAAGTCGAACTTTATTTCGAACAATGACTCTAGTGTCATTCTGTTTGTTGCGAAATACCCAGCGAGTTCCAAGAGCACGTTTTCCTTGAGGAAGTTTCACCAATTGCCATACCCCAAGCTTCTCAAATTGATTGAGTTCTTCATGCATGGCATCAACCCAGCCTGGCTCCTGCATGGCGACATCAATGCTTTTAGGTTCAATTTGTGAGATAAAGCAAGAGTAAAGACAAGTATTGATATCCCCTGATTGACTGTGTGTTCGAACAGCAGCAGTAACAGGACCAATAATATTTTCAATTGGATGATCGCATTGTAGATGCTGCGGTATTGGCGTAGCAGGGACAAGAAGATCCGTTTGCAAGATGGTGTCACTCGTTGAAGCAACTCCAGATGACTCCCCTTAATAGTTGCACCAGTAGAAGTGTTGACTGATGAATCAACAGAACAGTCTGGCAGTGTAGGCTCAGGAAATAGAGATGAACCCAAGACATCGGGAGGAGTAGACCCTTCATTTGTCGTAGGGGGCTCTGTCTTTGGAGCCTCAACTTCAGGGGAATCACGCTGAGGATTCTGTTCAGATGCCATTTCTTGATGTTGCGATACTGGTGAAGGAGTAGATATAACCTCATTAAATCCAGGTGGATCCACACTCAGCTTCTTTAACGTCTCATGCAGCTGTGTAGCATCGGCATCGTCTTCGGGTGTGAAGGGCATCGTTGGAAGTTCAGAAATTTTGCTTGTACCTGCAGACACATTAGAAGGTACATCAACATGGTTAAACAAGGTGGAACAATTATACTGTCAGTCAGGACCAATGCGTGTGTCCTTGGGATTTTCCTCCAGCCAACCCACATTGTAGGTTTCAACTACCATCTTCTTGATCTTATTATAGACATGATATGAAGTGTTTTTGGAATATCCAACGAAGATGCATGGATCCCCGCGTAATTCAAATTTCCCTTTAGCATCCATGAGCAGGAGAACACAAGGGCATCCAAACTTGCGGAAATGCTTGACCTAAGGTTTGCGACATTCAACCACTTATGGAGTTTTCATGTGTCATTTATTGATCAGGGCATGATTCTGAATATAACAGGCGGTGTTGATTGCTTCTGCCCACAAATAAGAGGTAGCTCAGATTCAACCAACATAGTACGTGTAGCTTCAATCAACGTTCGATTTCTCCATTCTGCAACTCCATTTTGTTGTGGAGTTATGGCTGTACTAAACTATCGGTCAATACCCTTGGAGGAGCAGAAAGAATTTAAGGTAATATTCTTAAATTTTGTTCCATTATCACAACGAATAGCCTTCATGGTGGTGTCAGTTTGGTTTTCCATAAGTGTGACGAACTGTTTAACTAACTTAGCGGTTTCACTTTTATGTGCTAGAAAGAAAACCCAGGTGAATCGTGCGTAGTCATCAATAATGACTAGACAGTTTGCCTTCCCGCGAATGCTCAGAATATCTATCAAACTAAAAAGATCCATATGAATCAATTCTAAGACTTCAGACGTAGAAGGGGAGGTTTTAGATCTGTGCGGCTGTCGATGTTGTTTCCCACATGCACATGATTCACACTTTTCAACCTGCATAAAATCTCGATCTAGTAGATCTCTGACTAAACCACCTTTTGCAAGTTGATTTAAGTTCTTCACGTTGATGTGTCCTAGTTGACTATGCCATAGCATTGCATCATGCTCAGCTCTCGACAAGAATAAGCAAGTGAGCTTGTCAGAGGGAGCCTTGTTCATGTCGATGACATACGCATTTCCTTTTTGTGCGGCTTTTAGAAGACTCCAATCATCTGGAATAATAAAACCTGGTTTCAGTACATAACACTCTTTCTTGGTAAAGAGAACATCCAAATGATTGTCACAGAGCTGAGACACACTCAAAAGACTATGCTTCAATTCTGGTACGTAGTTCAGATTCTTAAAGCTGAGGGCTCCGTTGCATATTGTTCCTCTCATAGTGATCTTTCCGGTCTCACCACCTGCGAAGGAGACAAACCAGCCATCGAAAAACTGAATGTCATTCAACTACGTGATGTCCCTAGTCATGTGCCTGGAACAGCCACTGTCATTATAGTAGAGTCTAACGAGAGTTCGCAAGAGCTGTTCCTGCATATTTCAACAGGTTTTAGTTAGAGGCTACAACCTAGGCCATTGAAGATCTGGGTATGCCATTTGTAACAACATAAGTAACCTCAAGGAAAATTAAATTACTTGAGGATGAGGTCGATGATGCTTTTGATATGTTGGATATGGGGGCAGAAGACTAAATCTTGGTCAAGATCTTAGGCCTCCAGGTTAGCGAATCAGACTTCTTCACAATCCTTGGAGTGCTAGAAGGATTCAGAAAACCTGAAGGTCATGAAGATTTGTGAGTTTGTTTCTTGGCTATGTTCCAGTCTTGATCAGAAGGCTTAGCCATAGCAAATCGAGCCTGATTTAGGTGATTATGCATAGCTTTCTGATATTTTGAGTATAATGCTTTAAAAGGTATAAAAGCCTTTTGACAATTTCGCGCAATATGCCCGGGAAATCCACAGTTGAAACAGGTCTGCCTCTTCTGGAAGAAAATAGTCCGTTCAGCGTGGGAAATTCTAGGAGTTTGTCTATCAGTTTCTTGCTTGCCGGTACTGACGGCTAATGCACGGTGTTGATCTTGGCTGTTGCCTGCGCACAACCATCAGCACTCTTGTTAGTTTTGTGATTTGAATTAGACAATTTGGGGGGTGTAGACTTAGGCGCAAAATTAACTGATTTCTGTTCAGCTGGTTGCTTAACAGATTCAGTTTGGGGTGGCTGAGTTAATTTCTCAGAGTGAAGAAGTGACTCAGTAGTTGCATTTTCATTTGTCTGAGACACCTGTTTATTTTTCTTCTTTTTGGATCGGTGTGTTCTCCGTTTCTTATTCTTATTTTGCAAATCACTTTGCGTGGCAGATTCTGCAGAGGACACGGGTGGCTCAGCAGGGACATCCTTTTCTGAACTTTAAGAAGATGAGCTTGAAACATTACAAGTAGGTGGAATCTCTAAATTTTGAAAAGTTTGAGAGTCCGATTCAGATTCAGTTTCAAGATTTGTATCTGAATCCGAGGAAGAGAATGCTCATCATCTGTCATTTTAGAATCAATCCCTTGTTCTTGGTTTGAAGAAGCTGAGTTGCCGGATTCTTCTAGAATTATGCCAACGTTAATTTTCACAGGGTCAGTTGGTTGGTTGAATTTCTCACTGTCAACCCTGGGATTAGAATCAACAGACGGAACCTCTAGAGAAGAACTTCCGGTCTCTTCAGTAGGAAGTGAGGAAACTGAATCATCTGTCAATGTTGTCCCTGTAGAAAAATTCAAGTTTTCCTCACAAGAGTTATCAGAGTTATTAGTAGCACTCAAAACATCAGCATTAAATAAAAAACCAGAATCTGTGTTATCAGCACAACCAACACTGTCTGAAAATCTAAATTGTTCAGCAAGAAATTGATTCAAAATGTCAAAAGCAGGTTTATAAAATTCATAATCATCAGCCGAATTGTCTGAATTTGCATTCAGGCATTCTTCTTGATCACCATCTGTAATATCCTCAACTAATATTTCTTCTGCACATGAGGTAGAAACGTTAGTATCGTTCATTAAGTCAGTATCAGGTTTAGAAGAATTTTCTCCTTAAATTCTGAGGGTGATGTTGTTGCCTCTGCCTCAGGCGTCACTTTCTCTAAATCATCTGTACTACAAGATGGATGGCACCAGATTCATGTGAAAGTGGTGTGGAAGTAACGAAAATTTTGGTAATAGGGCTTCCACAGTTTAGAAAGATAATCTGAAGGTTTACCATACATCATATTTTCTACATTTTCTAGATCAGCTTCAGATTCAGGCATTCTTGTATAGTTATGATTATATGATGGAGGAGCCCTATTGTACCCAAGACCTTTTGTGAAATTTTTCTGGTAATTGAGCTGTAGATCACACAAGTCCTTGACCAGCTTGATGGAAGTTTCAAATTTTTTAATTTTTATTTCATTTTTGTGAAACTTCCCTATCAAGGAATTTAGCTTGGCTAAGGCTGCTTGAAGTTCTACGTCCTTTTGAGCTAATTTTAGCTCATAGTCGTATTCCCAACATTGCTGTTGGTTCAAGTCAAGCTTTAGCTGAGCTATATCTTGTTTTTGAGCTTCGACCTTTTCTATAAGAAGCTTGTTCTTATGTTTAAGGGCGATGTTCTGTGATGCAGCTTGCTGGTATTCAGCTACAAGAGTTGAATTATGGGCGCGCATTTGTGATAATTTAAAACGACAACATTCAGAACAGAGATTTCGATTTACCGTTTCCGTAGGTCTGGTGTCTCAGTTATCTGCGCCATCATGCAAGGGTTGCTGTTCTTAGAAAGATTCAAAGTCTCCATCTGAGCTGCAGCATCAGCCCAGTTGAATCCTTCATGCTGTTGTGCCACCAACGCTATTGATTTCCCGCTTGAGCTACTTGAGGTACTAGTACTAGACTTTGAGGGAGAGACTGGCACCAACTGTCTGTCATTGCTCTGTATGTCTACCACTCTGGATGACACATATCAAGATGGCGGCTTCTTGCATCCCTTGCAAAATGTCCTGGCTCATGACATATGTAGCACCTGAGTTTATCTTTTGTGAGTCCAACCTTCAGATTTGAAAATGGTTGCCGCACATACTTCTTTTGAAACTTGTTGACACGAAAGGCAGCCATTGCAAGATTCCAGGACACGTCAATCTCATCCAGATCTTCCTCCATTATTTGATCTACTTAAGTTGGAAGAATAGATGGGGGAGTCAGATCACCTGCTAAAAAGGCGTTCATGTTGTTGACCATTGAAGCAATTATGGCCAATTTCTCTTCATTTTCCTTAGTGAGAAAAGCAGAATTTGACACGGCTTGTGTAGGAGCCGGTGCTAGAGCAGCAGATTGAGGAATGCCGCCTTGTTGAGCTGCAGCTGGAATGGCAGGACTGAACACCATGTTAGGATACTGAGCATGGTACTATGACTGAACTTGAGCAGTAGAAATCATAGTAGGAGTCTGAGACTGAAGACCGTAGACGTACCGAGTCTTATGTGGTGTGGCAAGAGGACTGTACACCACGTTTGAACTACCCGGTGTGTGAGAACTTCCTTGCAGAGGGCTATAAATCAGATTTTGTGACATTAATGCTGCATTTTGCCCTGTAATACCGGCGACCATCAAACTACTCTGATGATTGATGTCTCTGCTTATTATCGATCTCACACGATTTAATAGTAGCTATCATTTATGTGAGAGTGACATCATTAAGATTCTTCGTCTTCTTTATCATTCCAACATCAGCATCCCAACTCTTCGGTAATGAATTTAACAGCTGTCTGTTCATAGCACTATTAGTTAGAGTAATCTCAGCTGATATCATCTGGGAAACGAGCTTTACAGAGATCCTGATCTGGTTCTCAATGGTTTCCCCGTAAATGTGATTAAATGAGCTGAATTGTTGATTCAGTTGATTTACTCTGCTGGTCTTCATATACGCATTTCCCTCATAGAGATTTTGCAATTCACTCCACACTTCTTTAGCGGTCTTGCAATTTCTGACCGCAATTGACATGTCGGGTCCATGTGCCATTGTCAATACAGCTGAAGCCTTTTCATCTTCCTCAATGATTTTCACATCTTCTAGAGTCCACAAGTGACTTGGATTTGGAATCTTTGTATCCAGATCTTGATCGGTACTGTAAATAATCATTCGAGGACCATTCAAAATGCACCTCCACACTCCAGGCTCTTTTGGCCTTGCAATATTGCTCGAATCTGAACTTCCATTCATAATACTCATCTCCATACAACAGACGGGGCACTTTAGTTGAAGTGCCAATCACTTGATCCAATTCTTGATGGAGGGCCAGAGTCTGTGATTGTAGTGCTGCCAAAGTGGCATTGGTCAAATCTTGAGCTGTCATGTAACTGTTCATCATGGTTAACTTTATTAAAATTACCAAGTAAATTTAAATTCAGTTAATTTCGAATTTTATAATATGAACAGTGATCAGAATATGTCCCAAAGAGTGTCCAAAATGAGTCCGGAATAGGCAGATCCGAAATCAGTCCGAGATGGTTGAAGCCGGGATCGACAAATCCGAGATGGTCAAAACCGAGAGGATCAAATCCGAGATGGTTGAATCCGAAAACAATCTGAAATTGAAAAAATCCGAAATGATGATCCGGAAAGCAGTGTGAATCCGAAATAAGAAATCCGAAATGATACTGGTCCAGAATGGAAGAAAATCCGGAATGAAAGCCGGTCCGAAATGAATCCGGAATCAGGAAGAATCCGGAATGAGACTCGATCCGGAATGAAAATAGTCTGGAATCTAGTCCTTATCCGAGTGCAACAGTAGTCCGAATTCCCTACAACAGTAGTCCGAAATCCCAGCAACAGATAACCACCGACAGTGTTTCCGATCCGAAATAGTAGCAATCCGGATTAAACAGTAGTCTAGGATCAATCCGAGATGGATGATCTCCTTCGTGTTCTTCGGGATCTTCAACAGTAGCAAATCCGAAACCCTTGAAGCTTCTTCGAGTTCTTCGGAATCTGCAACAATATCAAATTCGAAATCTTCAGACCTTCTTCGAGTTTTTCGAAACAGTAGCAATCCCGATCAAACATAGCAATTCTTCGATTCTGAACAGTAATCCGGGTTGAACAGCAACAACTCCACTTCCGATCAGCTCTTCAATCTGCGTACCTGGAGCCTGTATTGTACAGAAGGCTCTGATACCAATTGTAAGTCCTGAAATCGGATCTAATAGGTATCGAAAACCTAATCAGTTGCGGAAAGAAAGATTAGGAAGAAGAACAATCTCTTGAATCAAAATCTACTTGCATACACAAAAATAGTGTCTGATACAAGTTTTTCAGTTACAACTCTCTAACCTCATAACATTAACCTAACACATGTATTTATACTATTCGTCTAGCCCAACAAGTACAACCCTAGGCCCACAAGGCACTTGGAAGCCCAAAACACTTCCAAAAGCCCAAATGTAGCACTAATATGTAAACCTCTATTAGTATAAGCCCAATAGATGGCGACGACGTCCATATGTAGGATGCCCCAGTTTACGTGTAGGGTGAGGCTGCTGGGGGAGCAGACCCTTACATGCAGATCGGTGATTTGGGCCAGGGCTTTGGAAGCCCAAACTGGGAGCATATGTATGGCGGATACCGTGGTGGTTATGAGAAGGGTGCATATGGCCCATTTGAGCCGTAGGTAGTTGATCTGTGGAGGCGCATTGATGATTTGGCTTTAGATCAGCAGAATGTGAGGCATGATATAGATTTGATCCGCACGGAACAACATTGGCAGGGAAAGTTTTTGGAGGACATGTATGAGCAGAGCAGGCACAGCTTTGATCGGCTCTTCGGTTCGCAGCAGCACATAACGAGCTCGCTCGGTTCTCCCTACACCCAGCCACCGCCACACTTTGTGCGGAGATCCTGTATTTTGTTTTCATTTTGTGTTTGAGGAGAGTGCCATTTGGACTGTCCGTACACTCCTCCGGCTTGTAGCTTTAATTTCTTATGTTTTAATTTAGTGGTTTGCTTTAATAAACAAAGGCAAGGGAAATCTGGGTTGGGTTATATCTTGTGAGCTTGATGATGTTTGCTAGTGTGCAGTATTGGTTTGTTGATGTGCTAGTTGCTGGATGGTGTGGTAGTTCTTTGGGAATGCTCCTTATTACCTTCTTTTGCTCCATTCTAGCCTTTGCATTTCAGGGGATTTTTCGTGTTCCCGCTTCCTCCACTTTTACTATGTTTGCATTTCATTATGCTGTTTTTCGTTGTACATCGAGGGCGATGTACAATTCAAGTGTGGGGAGGTGGCTTAAAGCTTGTTTTAGTTGTCCGTTTTAAAAAATAAATAATAATAATAATAATAATAATAATAATAATACAAACTCTCTTGAATAACCAAATCAACATAAGTTTTATATAAGCACTAAAGTTTTTGATAAATATACAAGGGTGAACGCAAAAAGGGAGTTACTCGAACAAAGGTCACCATCTAGTGAAAATTCTTTTGGTATAAATTGAGCATGAGAAATCAAGCAACCTACCTACTTGTTTGCCTTGCATATTTACCCGATACGCCCATTTCCGTGAGTTATTTTTGAGCCTTGTAGCTTTAGAATTATTTTTCCTCATGTTTTTGCGGGCAAAGATTGAGTGAGCCGGGTGACTTTTGCGATTTAGAACTTGTGTTAGGTATGCATCTCGAGTCCACTGTGAGTCCCAAAACAGATTCGGATCACAGTGGTTGATTGTTTTGTTTGAATGTGCAAATACTAAGAAAAACCAAGCAAAGAAGATGAAGAATCTTGTTTGGATCAAACAACTAGTGTTGTATATGAAATACCAATAACATGTAATCAGTAACAACACCTATATATTCGGATGAGAGCACAATAGCAAAAATCACAACACAAGAAAATCACCAAAATCTGTCCAAGAAACTTGGACATACATTCATTGTTCATAGTATTTATACAAACTGATCATCCAGCGTAATTAATAATTACGCTGGACTATTAAATGCGCCGCCTACTACAAGATTCACACAATTACACTTTTGACCCTTCACCATTGACTAACTAATATAAACTAGCTCAAATTAGTCATAATCAAGCATCAACGGTCTCAAAAGTTCTAACAATATCCACCTAGACTGTTGTGTGCTTGATTTTCTTCAATCATGTTTCCGAGCATCAGAGTCTGCGGTTGGATCTCGGCTTGTCGTTTGGTTGCTGCATCAGTTGATTGTTGAATAAAAGCTTCATTAATGGTTGGATGGGCCTCAATTCTGACTTCATATGTAGATGAAGTCGGAGGTGGTTGAATGATCTGGGCGTCTGAATCTGGAGATGTATCCTTGGTTGGAGGAGAGGATGATTCTTGTTCAGCTGCTTTCTTCTTGCTTAACGCTTCTTTTTCTTTTTTCGCTTCCATTCTGAGAAGAATTTCCTTTATTTCAATCTTTCGAGCTCTAGCACGTTCGACTGCCCTCTGAAAGAGCATTCCCTCCTCAAGATATTCATTTCCGGCCCCAACGTTTATCTTATGTCCAAACAAGATGTTCAGGTCGGAAAGACATAACATAAAAACATCCATAGGGTCCAGAAGGCGAATGTCTTCATTTGAATAAGACCTTATGACTGCCTCACCTGTTTTGCCGTCATAGAACCACTTCTTGAAATTGGTGAGCGTCACAGGTTGCTCTGGAAGAAGCTTCACCCTGGTAACCACCTTTGCTGGATTTATAACCCACGTTATCTTTCCTTTACCGGTGAACGGATCCTAGGTGGTTTTAGACACACGTTTTCTGGGGCGCTGAGGCTTGAACACTGAAAATCCTTGCAAGCATTCTCTTTGTATTAATCTTTCTAAATCTCCACCTATGCTGCTGTTTGTCGGATTAATCAGCTCATGCTTGCTAAGCTCACGTATGTCCCATGTGGGCAAGCTCTGCATATCTTGAGCGCTTCGAAAATATTGAATCACTCCACCTATTCGTTTTACAACGAACCAACCGGTCAGATTGCAGTACTTCCAACTAATTTTTTATCAGTAACTCAGTTTTCTCAACTATGATTACCTGATAAAAGTCAGGCATTTTCGCTCGTTCCTTTTTGAACCACTCTGGCTGTTGTGGCTCAAATTCATCTCCCCCATCCGTTTCATACACCACATCTTCTTCCAACCCCCATTCCAAGAACTTTGCAGGCATTTCTACTTTGTCAACCTCCTCTTCGTCACTGTCGTCATCAAGGCCAACATCAACCGCTGATTCAAGACGCTTTTCCTTCTTTTTAGCTTTGTCTGCTTTCTTTTTCTGCTCCCTTTCTTTAAATAAGTCAAAGTTAAAGATTTCTTCATTTGAGTACTTTGGCTTTCTGTTTGCATCAACATATAGCTCTTGAACCATTTCATGCAACTTCTCCATCCCTTCCTGCTGAAATCTAATGAATTATGTTTGCTTAGCAATGTATGCATGCAGTTCTTTGTTCTTCAACCTTTGCTCTTTAAACTTTCTCTTGAGAACATCGGTATCATTGACTTTGTTCTTCAACAGACAGAATTCCTTAGCGGAGAAAGACCCGATTTCCTTAGATAGACGGTTGTAGAGCTCTTGAAAAGGTCTGGGTCGAGAAGGAATTTGCTGACGAGGGGGTTGTGCCGACACTGGAGGTTTGGGTGGAACGCTTGCAGATGATCCTTCTCTTGATTTTCCCTTCTTTGGCGCTGCAACTTCGCTTGGAGAAGGCTCCTGTGGATCAGCAAAAAGTCCCTCCATGAATCTATCTAACTGTTTTTGCTCTGATGTAACAACCTCCGGGGTTTCAGATTCGGTCATTTCCCTTCTTTTCATTCTCCTCTCGGTTTTTCAGCCTCTGCCACTGCATGAATGGCCTTCATCCTTTCGATCTCTTCCCTGGTCGATCCAGCATGAATGCTGTCAGCCATGATTCGCTCTGGGTTTGGCGTATCTTTCTTGCTCTTCTTCCTTGAAGGTTCCTCTTCTTCTACTTTCTTTCCTTTTTCTTTATGCTTACGTACCAGAGGAATTTCTTCTTCTTCTTCAGCTTCTTCAGAGACATCAAATGGACGACTTCCACCTTCCCTACTTTTTCTTGTCTTTTCTCGATATTTGTTGTAAGCAGCAAGAACAACTGGAAGTCTTTCCTCACGAACATCCAGTGATACAACATCACCCACTCTTTAGTTTTTAGCTCAATGATCTGCCTTCCTTTTGGTAACTGAAACTGGTACGTGTTTCCATCATGTGGCATGTTTCGATGCTGATCGTGGATGAGCAATTGCACGAATCTAGGATACATCAGCCATGCACCTTTATTAATGTTGTCAATCATGCAGTAAAAAATCAATCCAGAAATGTTGAACGGCTGATTTGTTCACAGATTAAGCATAGCCGCGGACCACTCTAGATTCAAGCCATCATAACCGCCCTTTTGATGACATATGCTCATACAAAACGTGCGCAAAATGAATCTCTAGTCTTTCGTTAGCCCTGACTTTTTGATTTCGTTTTCGTGACGAATATCTCCGACGTAATTCATTCCACGAAATCCCTCTAGAATTTCCTCCTTCTTTAGCTTCAATGGATCATTTGCATTATCTCCTAGGTTCAGAACTTTCCGAATTCGTTCCTCGGTCACTCTAATTTCTTTGTTTCTAACAGTCGCTGTGATATGTTTGACGTTGTTCAGCGTTCTTGCTCTTGCCGTTCTCCAAAATTATTCTATGTGAATGGAGTAAATAGTAGGATTAGCTTGGATTGCATAGCTAATTTTACTGCGTGACAACCAATCCATCACGTCTTCAAAATCTGGCTCCGAAGGCACTAGAGTAATCGGTTGATTATGCTTTCTCGTACCATCCCATACCAATTGTTGAGCCATGTCTGAAATGTTGAAACGAGTCAAGTTAGATTTTCATACAACGATGTAAGTTTATATATATATATATATACAAAATAATTAAAATCGCTGATAAATACGCTGAACCTGAGGATAAATACGCAGAACATCTAAATGGCGAAATTAAGTGATATTCGGCGTAAAAGCTTTATTACGCTGGTTTGACTGGCGTATTACTTTAATACGCTGGTTGCTTAGTTAATTGTTTAAGACTTAACTTCGCCATTAGATGTCTCGTACAACTGCGCTGATCAGACATAATTACGCTGATTATAGCTTAGCGTATTTAAGTGCCAGCGTATATGACTATCTACGCTTAGCTTAGCCGGCGTATTTGTCTAAACGCCGGTTGCTTGAACTCGCGTTCAAGGCTTAAATTCGCCAATCCTTTAACAACATAATTATTAAATACGCCATATTCAAAAATAAATACGCCATATACAAAAATTTATTGATAAACCATTTTTTAACCAGAACTGACCCGATCAAAAACACTATTAATCAGCACATAAAACTGAAATCGATGAATGAAACACATTCAAACAATGACCAATGTACATTAGAATATAAAAAACATACCGATATCGATTTCGTTCAGTTATGCTAAAGGAAGATTGAAAAACAGAGGATGTGAGAGTTTGGGTGTTAGTGATGAGGAAGAAGATGAAATGGATAACTTTTTGAAAATATTTACAAACAGTGAAAAAGTTAAGTATTTATACAATTTTACATTCCAGCGTAATTATTAATTACGCTGGATAATTAAATACGCTACTAAGATATTTTTCAAGATTTCTTCAAGCCTAAGAATTTAAAATCAATTACGCTCTAAAACTTCAAAAAATAATTTCAAAAAATGTGCCCTTTTTGGTTAAAAATAATGACAGATATGAAAAATAAGCTTAAGAAAAGTTGAAAATTGCAGTATGGATCCGAAAATTTGTTTCTGGGGCCAGGAAGCCTCCTTTTTCACACAAAATTTATGCTAACTGACTTGAATCCTGTGATATTCCTGCAAAAGATCATACTGGTAACACTTCGTTTGTTTGAGATAAAATATTAGTTATATTAAAAAAATTAAGGCACAGGAAAAAACTGTCAGTATGCTTGTCCTTTTAAATCCATGCACCTATCTTTCAACATGCGATCGAAGAGCCTTTTTATCATGTTACGGTAATATTAACAAGAACTTCAATGTTCCCTACTCATGCCGACATAGTCAGAATGTTGTGCCCGTGAGTCCCACGTCAGGACATACCCCCGCGATCAAGGTTTGCGCAAAGATTCCTTGTAACAGGTGACTATACTGACTTCATTCGTTTTTGAGATTTCAACGTTAGACAGTTGGTGTTCACGTCAGTACTTCCATACAGCAGAGAGACCTAGGTCTAACGAGGGCTATGACCGATACCAGATGCGGTACGAACTAAGCACTTGAATGATTCTCAATGAGAGATTCATTGGTATAGGGTTTTGGCCGCATAGGCTCTTTTAGAAAAGATATCATAGCTGTGTCTAGGTCAGCATATATCTGGATGCAGCAGAAGAGCAACTATGATATCCCCGAATGATTAGCCAATATAAAGACCCGAAATCCTAGAGTTTGGGAATCTATCAACGCAAGATTTAAGACCATTAAGCCATACGCCGCAACGTGTTACCCGCATGTTGCACAACATTGTGGGTATTCAGAATTCTTGTGTGATCATTAGAGTTTGTCTCTGTTTCGCAGTTTACTTCAAGGTATTGCTGAATCTACTGACACGTCGTTGCTTGAGGCCTTAATCTTATTCTGTTTTAAGATCAGAACAACAGTGTTAGTAGTTTTTCTATCATTTCTCTTGCAAGTGCTAAAGAAAAGATTCAGTCTCAACAATATTTTCTAGAAAACTTCCCCCCTTAAAATTTTATTTTCGAGAATCCATTGCTTAAAAGAAATTTTAACCTTGCAGAAAATCTTTTTGTTGGGCACATTTTATGGGATTTGTTATTTATTATGAAAACTATTTTATTATATATATATATATATATATATATATATATATATATATATATATATATATTAAACGAAAGTCAATTCTACTCAAGGAAGTTCACCATTTCCAACCAGGTTACCAACTGGTTGAATCGAGCTTTATCAAAGGCTTTCGTAAATATATCAGCTTTTTGTTGCACTGAATCCACTGGTACCACTTGGATGTATCCTTTCTCGTACGCATCTCTAATCGCATGAATGCGAATTTCGATGTGTTTCGTTCTGGAGTGGTGGATAGGATTCTTCACAATCCCCAGACACGCTTCATTGTCGATGAATATTGGAGTCTTCATGATGTTGATCCCATAATCCAACAACTGATTCGGTATCCAAAGGACTTGTGAACAGCAACTGTAAGCTGCCGTGTATTCAGCTGAGCGGTAGATGTAGAGACTGTTGTCTGCTTTTTGCTCTGCCACGAAATAAGACGATTTCCCAAGAATTGGCAGCCTCCAGAGACAGATTTTCTGTCTACTTTGCAACCTGCACGATCACTGTCAGAGTAAGCTATTAGATCAAAATTACTATCTTTAGGATACCACAAACCAAGTTTTGGAGTTCCTTTGATATGGCGAAAGATTCTCTTGATGGCAGCATCATGCGATTCTTTGGGATTTGTCTGAAAGCGGGCACAGAGACAGACAGCCCGCATTATGTCAGGCCTACTAGCGGTCAGATACATTAACGAGCCAATCATTGAGCGATAGAGAGATTTGTTCACTAGCTTTCCTTGAAGATCTGAAGTGAGTTCCGTCTGAGCAGCAAAAGGAGTGCTGGCGGATTTGCAGTCATTCATGCTGTATTTGGAAAGAATATCTCTGATATACTTAGCCTGATGAATGAGGATGCCATCCTTTTGTTGCTTCACTTCTAGTCCTAAGAAAAACGTGAGTTCTCCCATCATACTCATCTCGAACTTCGCTTTCATCACCTTCTCGAATTCTCTGCAAAGGGCTTCATCTATCGATCCAAAAATGATATCGTCTACGTAGATTTGAACCAACATCACATCTTCCCAATCCTTTTTGTGAAGAGAGTCATGTCAATTTTTCCTCTTGAGTAGCCACACTCCAGAAGATATGTTGACAAAGTCTCGTACCATACTCTAGGAGCTTGGTGAAGACCATAGAGAGTTTTGTCAAGCTTGTAGTATTTCGAGGGAGAATGAGGATCTTTAAAACCTGGAGGTTGACAAACATAAACTTCTTCTTTAACTTTCCCATACAGAAAAGCACTCTTTACATCCATTTGAAACACCTTAAAGTTTTTAAACGAAGCATAGGCCAAGAAGATTCTGATGGCTTCTAACCGTGCAACAGGTGCAAAAACTTCCTCGTAGTCAATCCCCTCTTCTTGTCGAAACCCTTGAACCACTAATCTAGCCTTATTCTTGATAACTACACCACGATCATCCATCTTGTTACGAAACACCCACTTGGTACCAATTGGATACTTTCTGTTTGGTAGGTCAACGAGTTCCCAGACTTTAAGTTTCCGAAATTGTGCCAATTCCTCCTGCATAGCTTGTACCCAACTTGAATCTTGAATAGCTTCTTTGATATCTCTTGGGATAGACTGCGAAAGAAAGGCTGCATACAGTCCTGTGTTGATGGTATGTGTTTGACCACGTGTTCGAACTCCATCTTCAACAGAACCGATGACATTTTCAATTGGATGGTTTCGATTGGTCTTATACCCTGCATTGGTGTGAGTTTCAAGTTGTTGAGGCAGATTAGTAAAGTGTTCATCGACGTAGATGATTGGAGTTCGTCTTCTTTGGGTGGTTCATCCATAGCATGTTGTGAAGAAGAATCATCATGTGTAGATGCATTCTCAGCAGATGTGTCACCATTTACTTCGAACACCGGAAGAGTAGGAGATGCAGAGGCAGAGGTGAAACGGGTTGTAAAAGGAGTAAAACTAATGTCTGAGGCATCAAACAAAGGTTCCAACGGAGTGGATTCTACAGGCTCGGATTCAGTGATGAGTTCATTGATGCTGAAAGTGTTGAATATAATATCCACGTCATAAAACCAGTTCAGAGCACTTCCAGTGTTAGTGGAGTTTCCTTCTTGAAAATCAACGTAGTATGATTCAATCACCATCTTGGTCCGTTTGTTGTACACTCATATGCCTTTTGAGAAGATGAATAGCCCATGAAGTAGCTCACGTCATCGAGTGCTTCAAACTTGATTATAGGAAGCTTAAAGTCGACAAGCATAGTTCTTGCAGCTTCGATGAGAGTTCTGTTTTTGCATTCTGCTACCCCGTTTTGATGAGGAGTCCTGGCAGCGCTGTATTGGAGGTGAATTCCCTTATCTTCACAGAAGGAGACAAACGTATGATTTTTAAATTCAGTTCCATTGTCGCTTCTGATGGAGTTGACTTTCAGCTTGAGCACGTTTTCAATCATGGGAATGAAGCTCTTCAGAATGGATGTCGTTTCGCTTTTGTCTTCAAGAAAGAATACCCATGAAAACCGTGAGAAATAATCTATAATCACCAAACAATAAGATCTTTTAGCTAAACTTTTAACGCTAATTGGGCCAAAAAGATCCATGTGAAGTAATTGCAGAGGAACAGATATTGTATTCACTACTTTGGACTTATGAGGCTTTTTATGCTTCTTTCCTTGGGCACATGCGAGGCACTTTTCTAATAAAGGAAAATCTTTCATAGGTAAACCTCTTACTAGATTTAATTTAGAAAGTTTATTTATGTTCTTAAAATTCACATGCCCCAAACGCCTGTGCCATAACAGTTATTCCGATTTAGATGCTTTTGACATAAGACATGTCATTGGCTCATTTGATTTTGCATTCTTCATATTTAGCACGTAGGTATTATTTTGACGAGGAGCTTTAAGCATGATCATCTCTTTTGGGATGGAGTAACCGGGTTTGAGGAATAAGCACTCCGTGTCATTGAACTGCACCGCGACTCCTTTGTCACAAACTTGTGAAACACTCATAAGATTGTAACACAATTCTGGAACATAGTTCACATTCTCAAATGTGAGTGCTTCTGACACGACGTCACCCATTCCGATGATTTTTCCTCCCTTTTCATATCCGGCAAAGGATACAAAGTCACCATCAATAACTCAAAAGTTGGTAAGCAGTTCCTTTAGCCCGGTCATGTGCCTGGAGCAACCGCTGTCAACGTGCTAGATATACTCCATGAGCATCCGAAGCCATTTCTGAATTTTATTCTGTTATACAACAACAACAAGAGAATATGTACAATTAGCTAGTTTTTGGAACCCAGACTTGCTTTACATTCGTTCTATCATGATTTTGAGCAAGATTGTTGTCTTTTCTTTTCCAAAAACAGGTTGAATAAACTATGTATTTTACTGATTTTTTAAACTGTCAAATTGATCAGTAAAACTTTTAACTAGATCTTGACTAGGTTTAGAAAATTTCTTGCTTTTACAATGTTTCGCCGTATGTCCTAAATGACCGCAGCAAAAACATTGTTTTTGACACGATCTTTTCTTCCTGGGTGCTGAGTGTGAAGATGATGTATGTGATGAGAGTCTGGAGCATCTTGAGGAGTTTGATGATGTAATGTGGCTTGAATCTTTAGCTTTCTTCAGTTTCTCTTCAGGATGATGTTTATCTTCAATGTCAACTTCACTATGCTCACTGTCTGATGTGGAAATTGATTCTTGACTTTCATCGGACCTTTCTTCATCGCTTTCTTAAGTTGTTGTGCTTGAATCTCCAATGAAATCTTTGTCAGTCTCTGATGTACCTGCAACTGATGGAACAAATTCTGGAACTTCCTCTGTAAGGAATTTTCCAAAACTGTTTTTCTTTAGCTCTGGCACAAATACAGGAGATTCAAGCATAACATTTTCATTATTGAGAGAAAAGTTTAGGTCATGACCCTCAACCTTGGCAAACCCTTGGTTGTGAGCCTTAAGTATAGGCACATTGCCATTACAGTCATCCTGAATTGTCAATTTAGGCATACATCCATTACAATCATCTTTATATCCAATTCCATCCTTTATGAATGTCGGTCGTTGGCAGTTTACAATGTTAACCAGTGCTTTTTGGCTAATTTTCCATTTATCAATAATGATTTGTAACTTATTGTTTTCGTTTTGAGATTTTTCTAGCTTTTGGGTCAAATCATTTATGATAAAGTCTTTTCTGAAAACAAATTTCTTTAGAGTTTGTATTTCAGCTATGGTTGAATTCAACTTTCGTTGATATGCAGCCTCATTTTTTTTAGTTCTTGATTTATTTTCAAAACTTTTTCTTTTTCTTTAATTATATCACGGTTGAGTGATTTGTAGTGTGCCACGACGTTCAAACATGGTTTTGAGCACAACTTTTTTTTAAATTCATATGGAATGTTGTTTACCAAATCCTTATCTTCGTCTTCTGATTTCATGGCGGTAGAGGATGTTCCAACCGCTGCATTCTTGCTAGTACTGATGACTTCTTGAACAGTAGGCTTCAACTCATTTATTTCGGCTTTCTATTGTCTCTTCTCTGAGGCAGGAGAGATGATGCATTTCAAACCAGTGTCATCTTTTGGAATCTTGGAGGTTTGTTTTTCAACACCATTTGAAGCAGCCGTGGTAGAGACAGTGGTAATGTTTGCCATGAGGGCCTTCTTTACTTCACCTTTTGCCTAAGCTATCTCCTCCGACCAATCATAATATTCCACCACTAAAGTCTTATGATTATTTTCAGCAGCATTATTATTTCCTTCAATGGAAATCGACCTCCTTGTCTGGTTGATTTCGGTATTCTCGTTCTTCAGCAACGGACACTCTCTTTTGAAGTGGCCCAAGTCTTTGCAGTTATAACATCTAAGCTTGGATTTGTCAAATCCAGCTTTTCCAAGAGCCAAGCTCTTTCCTGTTTTATCTTGGAATTTCTTCAACCGTAGAGTGATCATTGCCATCTGCCACTTCAGATCCATCTCCTCCATGTCGTCTGAATCTACTTGATACATGTCCTCTGCTGTGAGGAATTCTCTCTTCAACTCTCCTGACATAAGCGCCTCACAGCTACTTAAGAAAGTATTAAAAAGAGTTACATGTTCTGTGGAAATTTTTAGTGCTTGAGTGTCGCTGGCTATGGTGGTCTTCTCGGAGGATGACGAGGCCTTCACAGAGTTTGCGGAAGCATTTGAATAGGATTCGACAACACTTTGGGAATTTAATCCACATGAGGTGATAGGAGCAAGAAATGCCATATTCTTGGGGACCGAGGTTGCAGCAGCTTGCTGAGACGTTTTCGGAGAATATCCAGTTTGATTTATCTCTCGTTTCACGATGTCCATTTCAAAGGCTTTTAAAGTGTTGATCAATTCTGAGAGAGTAACTGGAGTTGTGTTGGTGAGGAAAGTTCTCTTAATCATCATGCATTGAAGACTCCATTCTTTTGGTAGAGAATCTAGCAGCTTCTTGATCGATACATAATTTGCAACTGGGTTTCCCACCTTCTTCATCTTGGTCAACACCCCCAGAAATCTGCTTATGTTGCCGGACAAGCTTTCGCAACGAATACTTCCAAACATATCATATTCTTTCTGCACCATGTCTCGTTTGTTCTCCCTGAGTTCCTCATTGCCTTCATAATGATCGATTAGAGCCAACCACAGTTCATGTGCCGAGGTGTATTCTTCAAACAGATTGTTATCATCCTTTGATAGAGTCATAGTGAGAGCAGCGTGAGCCCGCCTGTCACGTTGAATGAGTGTCCTATCTTCATCTGTAAATGTTGAAGGATCTTCATTGGTAGTACGAATGTCGTCACGTATTATCATGGGAACATGCGGTCCCACAGTGAGTGACATCCATTGAGTATAATCGGTATACTCCAAAAAGGACTTGATCCTGTTTTTCCAGCTGCTGAAATCTTCCGAGCCTTTCAACTTTGGTGGTCTTGTAGCGGTTCCAGTTTCTAGTTCGGCTTGAGCAATCGAATTGAGTTGATTGAGAGACATGATGGATGAAAGACGATCAATTACGCTGAGATTTACTGAATCAGAGAACAATTACGCTCGCTAGAAGGTAAAACGCTGGATCAGAGATTAATTACACTGCACTTGGAAACAATTACGCTGATGGGATCGGCGATTTTGTCCTGCAAAAAGCTAAATCTGCTGGATATTTTGAAAACAAGCAAAGGTTTAGTTAATTTCGCTGAACACCATGATAAAATAGCTGAGGATTAGTATCATTGATTTCGAAGTCGCCTTCGAGTAAATTCGCTGGACAATTACGCTGCCAATTTTATAACTCCGCTGATATAAGAACCAGCGTAGTCGTTAACTACGCTAAATTCAAGTTAAATACGCTAGATTCAAAATAAATACGCCAACTTCAAATATATCTACGCTAGCTTCAACATTAAATACGCCCAGAAGGGTTTTAGTACGAACAAAACCCTCTAATCAGCCAAAAACGACCCAAAATTCATGTTTCTTTGCAGCTAAATAACCAAAATGTTTACCAAACTACTGATTAACAACAACCCAAAGATTAAACGCACCAGATAAAACCATTTTAATACCAAAAATTTGAAAAACCATGAAACTTTGAGAACTTTTGTAAAACCTTCAAAACTTGACAAATCTTAACAAAAACTCAAACAATCAAGAGCACAAAGGCTCTGATACCAAATTGTGAGTCCCAAAACAGATTCGGATCACAGTGGTTGATTGTTTTCACCCAAACAACTATGGATTAGTTGTTTGAATGTGCAAATACTAAGAAAAACCAAGCAAAGAAGATGAAGAATCTTGTTTGGATCAAACAACTAGTGTTGTATATGAAATCCCAATAACATGTAGTCAGTAACGGCACCTGGATATTCGGATGAGAGCACAATAGCAAAAATCAAAACACAAGAAGATCACCAAAATCTATCCAAGAAACTTGGACATACATTCATTGTTCATAGTATTTATAAAAACTGATCATCCAGCATAATTAATAATTACGCTGGACTATTAAATACACCGCCTACTACAAGATTCACACATTTACACTTTTGACCCTTCACCATTGACTAACTAATACAAACTAGCTAAAACTATTCATAATCAAGCATCAACGGTCTTAAAAGTTCTAACATCCACAAAGCAAACACATAGCACAAAAATGATTGATGCATTAGGAAGCCTTTTATTTTTAACCATTTTTATTTAGTCCTACACCCAAATCACACCCCTAGTTAAACCAATTTGAGCCTTTCCCTTTCCTTTCTTCTAAACCACTAAATATCGCCACTTAGCCAAATTAGCCTTTTATTGTTAAACCCAATTTTTTTCGGTTTAAAGCCCGGTTCGGTCATGACTAACTTGTAGCCTTCTTGTATAGTTTATAGATTTACTAGTTACAACCTCTTTGCTAAGAGTTTTTATCTAAGTAGACGTACTTAGTTCCCTTGAAGTATGGAGATACAAAAAAAAATAATCAAAGTTTGAAAAAGCCTTGTCAACTGGCTTAGTTAGAGCAATTTTGGGAGATGAATATCTAAGCCGGTCCGCTAGCTCTCGGTTAGTTATTAATAAGTTGCATAGTTATATTTTCCTTTGATTCAAGTTAGTCGACCCGTCGGTTTTTAACCGTTTTAGCCACTTTTATAAATCCATTTCCACACCCTTAACCCTAGCCAAGTTACAACCCACGCAACACCTCTTGATTTGTGTTATGTGTTAGTCGAGTATTTAGATTTGGTCCTTACACAAGCTTATGATATCACATAGTCATCGTCTTGGCATCGAGTGTTCTAAACATACTCCATGAATCGTATGTTCTCCTATATTTGTAGCCGAGTGTGTGTGAACATTGTGAGGATGTAAGGTGAACTTGTAGGGATGTTAAAGATGGATCATTGCTCAAAACCATATTTCACATACTTTTTGGGCTTCCTTTCATGTCGAGTAGTTTGTTTTTGCTTTTGTCCGAGTTGTTTATTTGTGCTTATATAATGCTAGTTGAGATGATTGTTGTTAAGAGAGTTTTTGTTTATTTTAGTTTGCTTGAGGACAACCAAAGTTCAAGTGTGGGGATGTTTGATGTATAAGAATTTATACATCTTTTAAACGTC
This sequence comes from Scalesia atractyloides, assembly GCA_947069175.1. NCBI lineage: Eukaryota > Viridiplantae > Streptophyta > Magnoliopsida > Asterales > Asteraceae > Scalesia > Scalesia atractyloides. Next base: position 17,466,439 of record CAMTDV010000116.1, on the reverse strand, counting down.
AAATATTCCCTGTTTATACGAAAATTCGTTGTATTCTCATTGATCTTGACACTCATTTGAGTTATTTGTGAAATCAGGTCAAGGCTTTGACCTAATGAAGAAACGAAGGCTTTTGGAGCAAAAATGGAATTTCCCAGCAAAACCTGCAAGATATGGCATGACCGTGCCAACCTCAAGCACGACCGTGCCAAGCCTCCAGAGACCGGCACTATCATCAGCACTATCAACAACCAGCCAAACCAGACCAATCCAAGAAGTGGCACGGTCGTGCCAAACCCACGCACTTGCTTCTGATCAGCTCATTCCCGAGATCGAAATAGCCATTGCCGAATACGTCATCGATAAGCATGACCATGCCACCATATGGCATGATCGTGCCACCTCAAGGAAATTTTAGCGGGATCTTTCCGGATTTGGTAGCAAATATGCTCAACAGTTTAGAAAGGGGTCTGACATTTACCAAGCACGACCGTGCCAAAAGGTGGCACGGTCGTGCCAACTTGCCAGTAGCATAAATACGTAGTTTGAGCTTATTTGAAGAGGAGTTGGAGCATTTTGGTGAACTTTTCTCTCAAGATTCTGGCCTTGGAAGCTTGTAGAGTCAAGAAGGAGCCTTGAGGAAGGTTGTATCACTTGAATATCAACTCATTTTACCATTTATCTTGTCTTAAACATTAGTTAGCCACTTGTTATTCATGAACAATTTTCATTATCTTGCATTTGATTTAATTGTCATGAGCCTCATGGGCTAAACAATTATGTTGCTTAAACATTGTTGAAGCTAATGAATATGTGATAACATGGAGATAGATGTGGTGATTGTTGTTTGTTAATCTTCATGGTGATATTCAATCTTGTTCTTGAAGTTCATGTTCATGTTTAAAGTCCTTGTTCTTGAATGTTTGGTCATAAGTATTTACATGTTGTGTTGGAAAGCCCATGTAGAGATTATGATTGTTGAATCTTGTTAACTTGTTGATATGATTCATAGCATGAAACTAGGAATGGTAATTGCTAACATGATTAGAATGGTGATTTGAACATGTGTATGAATTCTTGCATTTGGATTTGGAAAGATCATATGAATGTTTATATGGATTCTATAGTTTGTGTTTTTGTTGGTTTGAAGATTTAGGCCAAGATTGTTATCTAGCATGACCATGCTTGTGATGCATATCAAGATAATGATGATGATGTCATTTACTTGAAACCAAGTTAGGGTGATTAATGTGTTGCTCATATTAGTTTTCCTTGGCTTATAGAGTTAGGAGTTTTGACAAACAAATAACTCATTATTAAAGATTAACATCAACTTAGCAAGCAAACTTAAAAGAATGAATCTTTGGTGATTAGAATGTTGTTTCATTATAAGTTTCCCAAGATTTATAAAACTAGGAAACCTTGAATGAAAACTTAGTTGAATTTAGAACTTGCATCACCGCTAGTTCTCTTAAATTGTTGTCAAATGTTTATTAGTGGATACTTAGTTTAAGCAACCTCTTTTAATTATCGTTCTTTCTTAATTTAGTTGGTTAGTTGTTATTTTTGCATGATAGTTTAGAATCAAAAAATCAACTCTTTTATTGAAAAAGTAATAGGGTTTAGTATTAAGACACCGCGTCCACGGATTGATATATGGTTCTTACGAATTGACTATACTACCATCTGACAGGTACACATGCCCTATTGTGTGTGTAGTTAGTTTTTAAGTAAAAACAATTTTTAAAACCCAATTTGTGTGAAAGAAATTATAACAATAAAAATATATTCAATTCACACACATCAATTTTTCTCATGAATGGTTCAAGGAATTGAAGAAATCTAGGATGTGAATAGGTTTCACAGTTTTGGTAAAGGTGTGGAAGATTGGTCTTTTGACCAACTTAACCCTTTAACAACAGCAACAAGTGTGTCTTCTGTTGGTTTGAAAGCAGGAACATCTGTTGTTCCACCTTTACTCACGGAACCAATCCTCTCACAAGAACAGCTTGATCATATGCTAGACAATGTCATCAAGGTCTGTGTAGATAAGTCTCTATTTGAAGAGAAGCTAGATGTGTTGATAGAAGAAATCAAAAGCTAAAAGTCTGATATGAAAGTTCTACCTGAATCAGTTGAAGCCATTAGAAACCAAATAGAAAAGAATACTTAAGCACTGAAGAACTTACATCAATCAGAAAAGGCACCAGACAACAATAGACCTGTAGCAGATTTCAATAAAATGTTTAAAGTAATAAAGTATGTCAAGGTAAAGGTGAAGGAAGATGTGGAAACAAGAGATTCCACAAAACTAGTAAAATTCTAGAGGAGATTCACAGTTTAACAACAACAATAGCCTAACTAATGCTCTTGATAAACTGGTAAGAGAATGGGCTGCACATTAAAAACAGAATGAAGAAGAGTTCAAAAAGATACATGAAGAAGAAAGAAGGAATGTTCAACTCATGAGTGATGTACAATCACTTGCGAAAAGGTTGTAGTTCAATATTACAAGACTTGTAAACATTGATGTTCATGAACTTAGAACTCCCGTTCCCAAAGAAACCCCATAACAGAAAGAACCAGAAGTCACCCAGCAAAGTCAAGCAAAATTAGCAACCTCTCTCAGTCAATTAGGGCCTGCACCAATGGGGCCTCCACCTCCAATCTCGAGAAGATAAATGATCAAAATACTTGAAGCAATTCCAGCCACAGTCTCCAATCTAAGCAACATCTCTTCAAGGGGTACACGACAGGAACAACCTAAAAGGACTTCATCTGGGGAAACAGCCTTTAGTGAACAGATGAACCCGGCAGAAAAGAGAAAATGGCAAGACTCTGCTACTTCTTAAAAAAGGCCAAAGGTTGTGACCAAAATGGATCCTGAAGGGAGAGAAAAAGAGTATCTAGTTCAAGAGATTGATCAAGATACCTTGATGTTTCCTGAATACCAGTTGAAAGATTTTTACTAGAATAATGAGAAAGACAAGCTGGACAAACCACTCAGCTCCATGAGTAGAATGGTAAAAGAAGAAAAGGTAAAAGGAGGATAAGGCAGTCTTCACAACCTCACCTAAATCCAGTGGTCAAAGTGCTCAAGGTGGATACCCAGGCTGTTATAGGAGAAATAGTGGGAGTTCATGAGAAAAACAAAATACACTCTAAACAGATTGGATGGCAGTCAAACAACAGTAGTGGATGATGATCGAGCTAATGAGCTTCATCCTGTTGATTTAATGAAGCTGAAGAAAATTTATGATCAAGAGACAGGAAATACAAAGATCATCAGAATGGCTCTTCATAGCCTGACAGAGGCAGGAAAGAAAATGTTCACATGGGCAGCCATAGCTGATTTTGATATTTGCATTACCTTTGATTATATGTTGAGCAAGAAAGTACAAATACCTCCTCCAAATGTATCCATTCCAGCTGAACTTAAGCAAGAAGCTAGAATAGGAGTCATATTTGAGATAGCTGAATAATAAGTTGTTCTAAGGGATCATGAAGATAAAAAGCACTGTTCAAAGTTGATGAAATGTGCAGGTATTCAAACCAGACCCTCAACTATATTAAAAATTGTATGAACAAGAAACAGGAGCAACTCAAGGATAAAGGACGAAACAAAGAGAGGCTAAGGAAAGAAATAGAAGACATCATAAATTAGTGGATCACAACAAGAGGTTGGTACAAAGACATGTTTAGAGTAGCTTGAAGATTGCCTGAAAAACAATCTTATTTCTGTTATTTTATTTTGTTTGAAACAATATTTGTCTACAATTTGGATCTTGATTTTTTGAAGTGTTTAAGTATATTCTTTGTCATGAGATGTCATTTTTTCTTAAAATACTTAGGTGGAAATTGCTGGGAAACCTTTTATGTAAGTATAGAAGAAAAATATGATCCATCTCATCAACTATTGAAGATAAAGTCATGAAGGTCAAACAGACAGAAAAAACAAGACGATCTGGACAAAAGAAAGAATATACATCTTCAACTTTATCAAATAAAGATCACAAGTAAAAGAAGACAATCAGAAAAGGCCATTCTGATGGATCTGATGATAATTCTGATGATTATCATCAGATTTTTTTAAATTCTATTATCAGAATTTCTGGTGATATGTTCAACAGATTTTCTAACGACATGGCTATCAAGACTTCTGATGAGCCAACTTGTCTGAAAGATAAGGTTCTACCATATTTGTAAAGTAGCAAGTTGACCATAATAGATTCAATAAATTCCAGGAAGCTACTTTTTGCAGGGCAAGTGCAAGAATAAACAAATGTTTATTCATGCTAAAGACTCTATAAATAGAGAATTAAACCGTCAAAGGATGAGTAGTTCAAGCCTAGCATTTAATACATACAACAAAATTCCATTACCCTTTCACCACGGAATTGCCAAAGTTTTCGTTTGTAATAGTCAATAACCTCACAATCACCTTGAAAGTTTGATTTTTACTTCCGCAAACTATTTTCATACTTGTTGAAATCACTTTCTATATTAAGTTAAAAGAGTATTGTTTATCTAGGATCAACATGTGGAGGCACTAATGGAGGTGATGGTAGTGGAAATGTCGGTAGTGGTGGTGGGATGCATGTGAGGTAAAGGATGAGAAAAACTTTTTGCATGTGTTGTCCATATGCCTAAGCGGAGCAACAATATGATGAGGAGGGGAAAACCAAGCGGTCACCTTCATCCTTACAATATGTATTCCATACTCCATGGACCTCGATCGTCCAAAGTAGTGAAAAATCCTTCGCCGCACTAACCTATGTGATGAATACATTTATATTGCTTGAGCCCTACGAGTTCCAACAAGATTGTTATGATTTCCATAGATGTTGTATAAAATGTGGTAAAAGAGTCATGCCATGGCTCGTCCCATACTACCCTTTAAAACAAAACAAATGTCAAATGATGGAGTTTATCATAATAACTCTAATGAATAAGATAAGGTGTTATTGGCACCGACAGATTAACCCTAATGTTGGGATCCTAAAATGTTTGAGGAAAATCCTTCCTGGATGGTTAATCAAATTTTGTTTGCTTAGATGGCTACTATCAACTGACTCGTGTTATAAATCAAAAGGCTAGGCACGAAACCAATACGTGTAGTTTTCATGTATTGTAGGGAGTTATAGTAATCACCTTAATTAGCATTCTAAGGATGAAAATAGTGAATCTCGAGTAATGATTTAAGAATTTCAAGTAGATCGTGATCATTAGCTTGACCCCACATAGTCCACCAGGATTCTCATGTACTACAAGTTATTATTACATTGGCCACCATAACAATACATTGCCTTGCATGGTCACCCTAGCATTCCCTTGTTCAAAACAGACGATCAGCCAGAGAGGGGACATGATTGTCTACCTACCTTTAGCGTTAAGTGACATTCGTGATGGTCCATGCGTTAATACTTGTTGTTGTCATTTTTGGAATGGCACAACGTTATAAAAAGTAAAAGTAGAGAGGTTTCATAACAATAATAGTTGGAGGGGCACCTTCAAGATGAGTTCTTAATCTGTCTTGTCTTGAAAAATTATAATTAATATAAACCATAGGGACCTCTTTCCCACTAATAGAGTGTTCATCCAAGGCTACCACCTTCGCCTCGTTGTCATGATCGAAGTTAGGCATCTCTGTATCCGAGGGAAAATAACCATCTTCTATGGAAATTCAAGCTTAGGGTTTCTCTTAGGAACTACGTCCACCATATGCTCATCAATAGACGCGAGATGAATGCTTGTTATGCGTATCGAGAATAATGATATAATTTGAATACAATGCTATTACGTTCTATATTAATAAATAAATGTTACTTATTATATATTTTTTGGTAAATTACTTCAATTTCATTGTAAGTCACCCTATGTCTCGTGTGGATCAACTTATTGTTATTTTGTGTATTTTTCACAGACTAAACCATGTAATGTCCTTGCATTATTGTTTTAAAATAAAGTTTTGTACTATTGGACCTTTTGTAATAATGCAATGAAAACAGTTGTTGTATTTCTGCAAATCTTTTCAAGAACAAAAGGTATTCATGAATGGGCTATTTGAAATTGTAAACTAGACTCAAAGAAAGAATCCTAGCTCACTACAATCAAAGCTCTGATACCAAGTCTGTCACACCCGGTCGTAGCGGAAGCATGAGGCGTGACCAGAGCGGTAATCATTGCATTCAATCAAGTAAACAACTAATATAAAAGTAAGATGTTCATCCATTTGATTTAATTAAACAAGTTTGCACACCATACATATTATTTAAAAGAAAGTACAATTCAAAAGATACATTGTTTGACATTAACATAAGTTCATATAACAAAGTTTTGAAAACAACTAAGGCATTTGCATTCCATATTTCCTACAAAGACGAAAAATATGAATCAAATACTTGCAAAACAGATGACATCTTATCACTTGACTTCTAAAATCCCATTAAACTTGATTTCCAAAGCTACCCACTAGTTACTTGAGATACGTGTTAATCTTAAAAACATCAACAAAAGTTGGTGAGTTCATACGTTTAGTTTTATATCAAATGAATCTTTAAAACATTTGCAGTATTGAAAATCCGGTATGAAAAGCGTAAAAGAAACTTGTAAGATTATTAATGTTTTGAAAGGATGGTAATACATGTGCCGACATAGGAGGCAACCAAACCTAGATGATAAATTGTGTTTGAGACACTCGTTTTAGACACAAAAGCACTCTAACGATCTGTTTTGTTTGCCATTTAGAGTTGGGCTCACCAAGACCCAATAGATCTATCCCTTTCATTTTCGGTACTTGGATATACATTAATGACCCCTTTATACAATCCTATTCGCACATGATCTATGATATTTTCATTATCTAGATTAACTATATAAATTGAAACTTGTATCCCTCCCCGAGAGTTTAAAACAGTATAGTGTTTAAATAAAAGGGGAAAACATGAACTCACATATTTTCATTTATGCAAATCTCTAGATATGGTTCTACGTTCGTGATGTAATTTATAAGTGTTCTTATCTCGTTAGACACTTTAGCTTACATTTTGTTTTTTACAAATCTTTCATCTTGAATTTTTTAGACTTATATTCATTTGTATTTTTATTTGTTAGTATATCTTTCATATATATTTTGTAATCTTTTTAGGTTAAATGGGCCTAACCCAAGAGTTAAGTATAATTGCCTAATCCGTTTTTTTTAGGTGTGGGCCTAGCCTAATTATATTATATGTGTGGGCCTAGCCTAATTAAATTATATAAGTGGGCCTAGCGCAATTAAATTATAAAAGTTGGCCTAGCCAAATTGATTATTAAATGGGCTTAGCCTATTTAATTATGTAAATGGGCTTAGCCCAATTTTGAAGTTTACTTATACTTGTACTAAAACAAGTTTACAAAAACTACTTATTATTTTTGTGTATAATGTCAATTGCCTACGTCTAGGATATGTTGATTATGTATATAGGGCTTAGAACGTCATTTAGTATATGTTTATATATGTTTTATTTGTTTAGAGAATGACTCATATGAGTGAGTCTTGTGACTCGTACGAGTGACACATTGTCATTCGTACGAGGCACCACTTTCACTAGTACTCAGACACACACTCTCCTGTGCGAGTCATGTCGACCTATAAATAGAGGAGCCTAAGTGTTGTGTCAGTATCTATTGGTTGATGTACGGCGAAGCCCTGTCAAACTATTTACTCGCTTTGTTCACATTTATCAATACAATTCAAGGCGTTTAAGTAGTATATCTTAGCTGTTTGTTTGTCAAACTCACTAACAATGAATTCCGCCTCTGTTAGCTGAGTCAGATCGGTCCGGTGCTCATCGGAGGAGAGCCGATCCCCTCTAACAAGTGGTATCAGAGCCTTGAGGCCTAATCTGAGGATAAATATCAAGTTTCTGCATACTACCAACAGTTTCTGATCTAGATTCACCATTGGAGTTTTCTACTTCTACACTTTCTCACAAAGATCTCATAATTGAACAAATCCATGGAAAAAATTGACTAGGATTTTAGTATATCACGTTAAAATCAGTCCTTGAAAATTTCATATCAAAATGAACTAATTCATGTCGAAAACTATAAAAATCATCCGTTTGGTGACCTGAGTTGTTTCGTACGAGTAGAGAGACAATTTCTACGAACGATTGTCCGTAAAAATTGTCATTCGTACGAGTACTAGTTCGCACAAATTGTTCATTCGCACCAGTAAGTAGCTCGCATGAACAAGTCATTCGCACGAGTAACCTTTCACTCACACGAACATCTCATTGTACGAACTTAGAATCGCACAAGTATATCACTCGCACGAACATCTCAGTCACACGAGTAGTTCTGTCATTCGCAGGAAGAACATTTTGTCATATTTTTGTCATTCTAATCAGTTTTTCGAAAGTGTGTTTCAAAAACTTTTACAGAAAAATGGAAGAGAAGTTTTGCAATGCATTGCTGCTTCAGCGGTCACAACTACTGCAGCTCAAAATATGAACCTCGAGAATAAGATGGGTACGATGACAAAACCACAAAAGTTTATGAACCTTGAAGAATTTGAACTTTATATGAATTGGGTTCAAGCAAATCATTTTACCAGCTGGTTTGCCATTGAAGCAAAATATCAAGCTCCGATTGGAGAAAACGGTCAGGAAAAAATGTTAGCTCAAGTCTCGGATTTCGAAAGAGAGAAGTTTATAACGAGAAAAAGATGATGAACATCTTACAATTAGCCATCAAAGAAGACATCTTGGCTCTTCTACAACATGATGATGCACAATCGTTATGGAATGCTCTACGGTTGAAATTCCAAGGAAGCGAACAGTTGCGAAAAGGGAAAAGAGCGTTGTTAAGTGAAGAATTTGATATCTTTACTTTGATCAAGGGAGAGACAGTGAAACAATTGACTGAAAGATACTGTCACTTGGTTTTGCAAATGAAGCGCATGGGAATCGTAAAGACGAATTAAGAATTAGTTGATAAACTAGAGGATTCCTTACCACAAGGAGAATGGTCTACCTGTCACACCCCAACCGATGGCGGAAACATCGGAGTGTAACGAACTACATTGCTTGAGACTTCATAACACTATTTGTGACAATTTTAATTAAACAACTCATTCATTTCAAAGCATCAAATTGTCAAATTACAACATAATCCAGATACAAAGTAACAATAACCAAATAAGTTCAACAAAACATAATATTCAACTTAGCATTCTACACGTGTTTCTAAGCCGACCCCACTAAGTTTCATCATACCACTTCATCAACCTGTAACATGTTAAAAAGTATAGTTCAATAACAAAGTATTGGCTAGTACACAAGTTTGATATCATAGTATAAGTATTAACACCGTTTAACCAAATCCACATGAATAGCTAGCATACGAGATAAATGTAAACAAGGCATGTAAACCACAAGTCAATCCTCTAGTGTACCGCATAATAGATTAAAACTTAACATTGAACACAAGAATACGGGCAGTGCGTTTCTCCTATAGCGCTATACATGTTAAGGGAGGCTTGATCAAAGTTAATGACATTTAGATCACATAAGAATATACCAAGTAACAATTCAAGTAGTATAAGACTAAAGCATGTTTGAGGGATTGTTTGTATGTATTCATAGAATAAAAGTGTGATTAGTGTAGTTTGGTAATTTAACATATTTTGCACCCAAAAAGTGTAAAACATAAAAAGGGTGTAGAGTGTACTCATGGTTTTGCAAAGTAAATTCCGTGAAAGCGTTAAGTTGTTTTAGGGGAACGAATACCAAGTTATACTACACAAGGAAATGCAGGTGTGTAAGTATTAGAATGACGATGGAGTTTGATGAGTTTGGGAATTAAAGTATGCAAAAGTATGTATAAACAAAAGTATTTATCTAGACGTTAATGCTCGTTTTTGACACTATAAGCACTGAAGGGTGTTTGTGTTTTTATGGGTCATGCCCAATAGAATCGTAACGATGGTTAGGTCTAAGATAAAATAACATAATTTTAGGACAAGTAACCATATGGTCATTGTCAAAGGTTTGGTTATATTAAGTATCTACATATATAGTTTACATATAATGTTACTAATTTAACATAGAGTTCATGCATTTTATAGATATCATGTAAGTTATATAAGTCATGCATGTAGGTAGGAGGATAACCGTCTTAAACCTCTTTCGTAAGATTCACCAATACACAAGATTGTCACAAGGACAATCCAGATGGTAAAGAATTATAGAAATCATCAAGTGAGGGGTGGATTGATAAGTTGAATGGCCAAGGCCTTCATGTAATCACACTTACACAAATAAAAGCTTGTAAGCTTGGATGGCTCAACACTTGTGGTTTTGAAACCCTAGTAAAAACAAGAGGTTTAGAGGCATATTATGCCTCTTGATTGTGTATGAACAAGTCTAGCTTAACACACTAACCATAAGCTTGGTTAGAGGCATAAGTAGAATAGAGTTGTTATGTTAAAAACAAGTTCGAAAACGTTTTATGAATTAACTTCCAAAACAAAAATTTTGACCCAAAAATTGTGTGATTCCACCTTGGTTTTCCATGAAAACCTATGGCAATATCCATGGGGCATAGCAAATAATGTTTGAGGAAGAAAACAAGAAGATAACATTGGAAAACTTGACTTTTAAAAAGATAAAATTTGGGCAGAAAGTTTGGACACTTTTGCACCTCAAAATGGTGGGGTTTCACCTTAGTTTGCCCAAGAAAACTTGTGAAAACCTTCCTATAGGTTATCCAAGAGTGTTAGATGGAGAAGGGAAGTTAGTTGAAACTCACTTGCATACTACTGTGTTTCAACAGAGAAATTCTAAAGTTTAGAGGGTTGTTTGAGGTGTTTGGAGGCTTGTAAAAGTGGGGAAGTGATGGAGGAACACTTATTTACATAGAGGAAGGATTAGGGTTACATTTAATGCAATTAGGTGAGGTTTTTGATTAAAAGAAAGATTAAAACTGTTACACAGCTTGCGGCCACAAGCTTTGTTATTTTTTTATTTTTTTTGTTGTTTTAATTAATTAATTGATGTAACTTGGACTTTAGATATTGTACATTATATATATTACTTGTATGGGTCCTATAATGGTTCAAGGTCATGTGTAAGGTCGTTTTTAAAACCGAAAAAAAAGAGTTCTTGAAGCACATATTAAGCAGAAACGTGACGAGATTATTGCGATGACGGAAGCTTGCATAACTAGCATTTAGCCACTAATTGTCTTGCTTGACTTTGGTATTAAGATTTATAAGCGTTCAACAAGCGTTTACAAGTCGTTTCGAGTTGATTTATTAAGCAATATAGTAACTTATGATCATAAGTTTAAACATGAATAAAGTTTGCGGATTTCGCATAATTGATCAATCTTGATTACAATCAAAGCCTTAGATTACAATGAATTTGAAATGGAAATACGATTACAAGGTTTGGACTTTCCAAAAAATAGAAACACGAAGTGATCTTTCCAAAAACGGAAAGTTATAAATGCGAAGCGTTACGGTCTCCCCACCTTTAGGGAATTTCGTCCAAAAATTTAGGAAGGCTCAATGAACAGATGTGGATACTTAGTCTTCATGTCGCTTTGAAGTTCCCAAGTAAATTCAGCACCACGTTTTCCTTCCCACCAAACCTTCACGATAGGAATTCTATTTCACCTTAGTTACTTAGTGCCTCGATCCATGATTTCGACTGGTTTCTCCACGAAGTGTAAAGTCTCATTGATTTGAAGATCTTCGTGTAGAACTTGGAGTCCTTCTTTGGCGAGACATCTTTTCAAGTTTGAGACATGGAAGGTAGGATGAACGTTGTTGAGCTCTTATGGTAGGTCCAATCGTTAGGCTACCTTGCCAATCCTTTCAAGAATCTTGAAAGGACCTACGTAGCGAGAGGCAAGATTTCCCTTTTTCCCGAAACGAACCACACCCTTCCAAGGGGATACCTTGAGATGTACAAGGTCTCCAACGTTGAATTCCAAAGGCTTGCGTCTTTTATCTGCGTAGCTCTTTTTTCGGCTTCTAGCTTTTAGCAAGTTGTCCCGAATATGCAAAATCTTGTCCATCGTCTGTAGTATAAGCTCGGGACCGGTGATTTGAGCTTCCCCGATCTCATGCCAACAAATAGTTGATCGGCACTTATGTCCACTCAATGCCTCGAATGGTGCAATTTGAATATTGGCGTGGTAACTATTATTGTACGAGAATTCGACCAAAGGCAAGTGCATGTCCCAATTGCCACCAAAATCAATTACGCAAGAACGAAGCATGTCCTCTATAGTTTGGATAGTACGCTCGGTTTGACCATCAGACTGAGGATGGAAGGCAGTACTGAGATTCAGTTGAGTACCAAGCGCGTTTTGGAATGTTTACCAAAGGCGAGAAGTGAAACCACAATCATGGTCTGAGATAATGTCAATGGGGACACCGTGACGACAGATAACTTCATCTGTGTAGATACGAGCCAATTTCTCAACTCGGTAGTATTCACGTATGGGAAGGAAATGAGCAGAGTTGGTCAGACGATCGATGATTATCCAAATACTATCGTGACTAGACGATGTACGAGGGAGCTTGGTTATGAAATCCATGGGAATACTCTCCCATTTACAAACAGGAATTTCCGGTTGTTCGAGTTAGCCAGAGGGTTGTTGATGTTCGGCCTTTACCTTGGAGCAAGTAAGGTACTTCGAAACATAAAAGGCGATATCTTTCTTCATACCAGGCCACCAGTACAATGCACGGAGGTCGTGATACATCTTATCGGCACTAGGGTGAATAGAATACCGAGATTTGTGAGCATCCCTCATCAAGAGCTCACGAAGATTATCACGGTTTGGAATCCATATACGGTCAAGATAACACATGATGCCATTGGGTTTGGTCACGAGTTGGTTTTCAGCACCACACTTCAACTGATTATCGAGGTTAACCTGATTAATGGTCGAGTATTGTGCCTCACGAATCATCTCTTGGTGTTTTCCCATGGTTTAGTAGCAACGTACACTCTTAACATGAGTTTTCCAACTAAGTGCGTCGGCCACAACATTCGCTTTACCAGGGTGGTAGCGGAATCGCAGTCATAGTCGTTTAATAATTCTACCCGACGACGCTGACGCATGTTGAGTTCCTTTTGATTAAAGATGTGCTGAAGGCTCTTATGGTCGGTGAAGACCATACACTTTTTTACCATAAAGGTAGTGTCGCCAAATCTTTAATGCAAAAACCACTGCACCAAGTTCAAGGTCATGCGTAGTATAATTTTTCTCATGAGTCTTGAGTTGCCGTGACGCGTAAGCGATAACCTTGTCTCATTGCATAAGAACGCAACCACGACCTTGTCTTAAGGCATCGCAATACACGACAAAGTCGTCGGTACCATCAGGAAGGGTTAGGATAGGAGTATTGCAAAGCATGTCCTTGATCGTTTGAAAAGACTCCTCTTGTTCGGAACTCCAAACAAAAGCTTATCCTTTTGGGTCAAGGAAGTGAGAGGTATGGGAATTTTTGAGAAATTTGAAATAAACCAACGGTAATAACCGGCTAAGCAGAGAAATGAACGTATTTCGGATGGTGACTTAGGAGCAATCCAATTTTTCACCGCCTCGATTTTCACGGGGTCAACGTGAATACCATGTTCGATGACGATGTGACCAAGGAATTGAACCTCCTTTAGCCAAAATTCACACTTGGAGAACTTAGCATAAAGACGTTCAGTACTCAACAGTTGAAGGATAAGAAGTAAGTGTCGCTCATGCTCTTCTTGCATCTTTGAATAGATTAGGATATCGTCAATGAAGATGATCACGAATCGATCGAGATAGGGCTTACACATGTGATTCATCAAATCCATAAACACGGCGGGTGCGTTGGTCAAAGCAAATGGCATGACCACGAACTCGTAGTGCCCATAACGTGTATGAAAAGCGGTTTTGGGTATATCTTCTTCGAGGACTCAAAGTTGATGATAACCAGAGTGGAGGTCGATTTTTAAGAAACAAGTCGGGCCTTGAAGCTGATAAAAAAGATCGTCAATGCGAGGAAGAGGGTATCAGTTCTTGACCGTAAGCTTGTTGAGCTCACGATAGTTGATGCACATACGAAAGTATCCATCTTTCTTTTTGACGAATAGGATGGGAGCGCCCCAAGGAGATGTGCTAGGGCGTATGAATCCTTTATCAAGAAGCTCCTGAAGTTGGCTAGACATCTCTTGCAATCTCCGAGGGTGCTAGACGATAGGGGGATTTTGCAACCGGAGTTGCACTAGGGATGAGGTCGATGCAAAAGTCTAAACGGAACGAACATGAGGAGGACCAGGAAGATCCTCAGGGAAAATGTCTGGGAAATCGCGCACAACGGGAACTTACATCATGATTGGACCCCTATCCTTCTTTTCCACAATGTGGGCAAGAAAGGCGAAGTATTCCTTATGCAAGTACTTGTTCACTTGAATACACGACATAAGCTTGAGACGTTTGGAAGGTTTCTCACCATAGACGTGTAAGGAGTCATTATTGGGAAGGGGAAGGCGAATGTATTTTTTCGAACAAACAACTTCGGCAAGGACTCGCCTAAGCCAATCCATGCCTACTATGATATCGAAGCTACCCATTTGCATGGGTATGAGGTCAATAGAAAACATAAGATCGTTGAGATTTAATGAAATTAGAAAGAAAAAAACCGACGGTGACGGATTTTCCGTCAGCGGCTTCAACTTCGAATGAATTAGGCAACTTAGAACGACTGCACATAAGCAAATGTTCGAATTCTACGGATACAAAACTTTTATCCGCACCAGTATCAAATAAACATGTAGCGTAAACATTGTTAACAAGGAACGTACCTGATATGACATTATTTGAGTTTTGAGCTTATGCGGCTGTAATGACGAAGGCTCGGCCGAAAGCTTGCTACTGCTGATTGTTGTTGTTGTTGTTGCGAGTTGCAGGAAGTAGTTGGCTAAGTGATTTGGGTCTCCGCATCTGAAGCAGGCATGAGCGGCGGGTGCAAGGGGTCGGTTTTGGTTGGCGGTAGGGTTTTGAGGTGCGGTTATGGCTCGGGCTTGGTTGACGGGGGCTTGCGGAGCATTTCGGCATTGTTGGGCGAAGTGCCCATACCTATTGCAGAGTGTGCGTAAGGGGCACGGGGCTGTAACCGGGTGGTGGAAAGGACAGGTGTTGCACTTAGGATGGGGCCCAGTGTATGTTTTCTTGATGGGCTCAGGTGCGGCTAAGGCTATGTGTTGGGGGTTTGGCGGGGTGACTACCGCGTAGTGTGGGCTTGAAGCCTTCCACTTCTTGCTCTTGGTGTTGCTCCTTGGGGGTTTGGGTGAGGTAGGCTCAGTGAGGGCTTCGGTGGTGGCTTGGTGGGCTTTCCTTAGTTGGGCCTTGGCGGCTTCACGAAGGACATGGCTATTGTTCAATCGAGCAACCAAACGAAAAGCTTCCTCTAGGGTCTTGGGTGAAGTGGTATCGACCAGGTTCGCGAGGTGAGGAGGGAGGCAACAGATGTATTTAGCAATGGCCTTTTCGACCGTGTCGACTTGACTTGGGCAAATCGCACCCAGCTGTTTAAAACGGGCCGTGAGGCTAGCGTTGTCATTCGCCACCTGCTTGAGGTTCCAAAACTCATTTTGAGTCGTTGGCGTTCGTGGGGAGGGCAAAATTCGCTTTCCATTAGCTTCTTAAACTCGGTCTAAGGGAGGGCATTAGCGACTTCGTTACCACGAGCGTTACGCCCGGAAGTCCACCAATCAAGAGCCCTTGATCGGAACACTTCTGTAATGTTCATGGTTCGTAGGTGGTCGGGACAACCACTTTGGATGAAAGTGACCACCATGGCGTCGAACCATTGCAGTAACTTGGCGGTGAATGATAAGGGATTGCAAGAACATAATTGCTTATGGGTGAAGGTGGTTTTAGGGGGGTCGGCCTTGTAGTCAACAGAGGTGTGAGGTGATTCGGCATTGGGTGGAGGTTGGATCTTGCTGACGATTTCGTGGATGACCTTGGCCATATGCCCGACCATTTGTTCGGCCATGAACTTCATGCAATCCTTCTCTGACATGGAGTCAGATTGGGACTTCAACTTGGACTTTGACTTCCTCCTACCCATGACACTTTGAGAGAAAGACATCTAAAGGATTCGACAATAGAAGATAGATTTAGGCTTTGATCGTAATGTGTTTTTATAAAGAAAAGTATTTGTCTTTGAGCATATACGTATCATGTAACACGTATGATTTCACATAGATAGCATAAGCATATAAGCATTCAAAAGCATAAACACGCATGATTTGCGTAGAGGAGTATATATTTAGTTGGTTCACAAGAATTATTATTATTGTTTTTGGTTACGAAAGGCATACGAATCGTGCATCAAGTTCGAAATGAACGAGATAGCAAGTATTAAAACACATAGAAATTGAGATAGCATAAAAATAGGCTCAATAAAATATTGGAGTGTTTTGGGTTGAGAAACGTTGACTATTCCAAAATGAATCGAGACCCTTTCAAATTAGAGAAACGTGCTTTGGCCTATAGGTGAAGTGCTCTCGTCAAGAAGCGATTAACGGCACTTTACCCTTCCAGTTACTACACGTCTCTAACCGATCGAAAAAATCGAAATTTTGCGAGATTGAAAATCGAGGAATGGGACTAGGTGACAAGGTGCGGGTTTCACCCCTAACTTGACAACATTGTACCCTAAGTGTGGTTGGCACTTACCAAACGAGGAGCGTATTCCGACTCGTTGGTAAGAGACCACTAGAGTATGAAATGGAAATTCCCATCAAGGTGTAGACTTCATTCCTAACTTGATGGTGTAATTTCGTGCAAAATCAAATTTCGTGGATTCACATTGATCACCAAACTACGGTTTTCACCTCTATTTTGGTGAGATCGTCTCGTTTATAGTTTGAGTGTCTTCAAGTATTTACTGTGT
Source organism: Scalesia atractyloides (assembly GCA_947069175.1). Lineage (NCBI taxonomy): Eukaryota > Viridiplantae > Streptophyta > Magnoliopsida > Asterales > Asteraceae > Scalesia > Scalesia atractyloides. Next base: position 17,449,518 of record CAMTDV010000116.1, on the reverse strand, counting down.
AAGTTGTGTAAGTGTCTTAGGAAAAACACATGTATATATTTAAGACAAAAGAAATAGGAAGAAGCAACTTTTTAATCATGAGGCAAGAATGGTCAAGTTGGTCACTTCAACTATAGACTAGGTCGATCATGGCAATTCTACCTAATTACCTATAGTTATGGCTCTGATACCAATCTGTCACATCCCAACAAAATAGTGGAAACATCGGAGTGAGACGAACTAGATTGCTCAAGACATCATAACACTATTTGTGACAATATTTAATTAAACAACTCATTTCATTTCAAAGCATCAAATTGTCAAATTACAACATAATTGAGATACAAAGTAACAATAACCAAATAAGTTCAACAAAACATAATATTCAACTTAGTATTCTACGCGTGTTTCTAAGCCAACCCTACTAAGTTTCATTATACCACTTCATCAACTTGCAACATGTTAAAAAGTATAGTTCAATAACAAAGTATTGACGAGTACACAAGTTTGATATCATAGTATAAGTATTAAACCGTTTAAACAAATCCACATGAATAGCTAGCATACGAGATAAATGTAAACAAGGCATGTGAACTACAAGTCAATCCTCTAGTGTACCGCACAATAGATTAAAACTTAACATTGAACGCAAGAATACGGCCGGTGTGTTACTCCTATAGTGCTATACATGTTAAGGGAGGCTTGATCGAAGTTAATGACATTTAGATCACATAAGAATATACCAAGTAACAATTCAAGTAGCATAAGACAAAAGCATGTTTAATGGATTGTTTGTGTGTATTCATAGAATAAAAGTGTGATACGTGTAGTATGGTAATTTAACATATTGCACCCAAAAAGTGTAAAACATAAAAAGGGTGTTGAGTGTACTCACGGTTTTGCAAAGTAAATTCCATGAAAGTGTTAAGTTGTTTTAGGGGAACGAACACCAAGTTATCCTAAACAAGGAAACGTAGGTGTGTGAGTATTAGATTGACGATGGAGGTTGATGAGTTTGGGAATTAAAGTATGCAAAAGTATGTATAAACAAAAGTATTTATCTAGACGTTAACGCTCGTTTTTTGACACTATAAGCCCCGAAGGGTGTTTGTGTTTTTATGGGTCATGCCCAATAGAATCGTAACGATGGTTAGGTCTAAGATAAACTAAGCTAATTTTTGGACAAGTAACCATATGGTCATTGTCAAAGGTTCGGTTATATTAAGTATCTACATATATAGTTTAAATATAATGTTACTAATTTAACCTAGAGTTCATGCATTTCATAGATATCATGTAAGTTTATAAGTCATGGATGTAGGTAGGAGGATAACCGTCCTAAACCTCTTTCGTAAGATTCACCAATACACAAGATTGTCACAAGGACAATCCGGATGGTCAAGAATTATAGAAATCATCAAGTGAGGGTGGATTGATAAGTTGAATGGCCAAGGCCTTCATGTAATCACCCCTACACAAACACAAGCTTGTAAGCTTGGATGGCTAAATACTTGTGGTTTTGAAACCCTCGTAAAAAGCACAAGTTTAGAGGCATATTATGCCTATTAATTGTGTATGAACAAGTCTAGCTTAACACACTATCATAAGCTTGGTTAGAGGCATAAGTAGCATAGAGTTGTTATATTAAAATATTTTATGAGTTAACTTCCAAAACTGAAAGTTTGACCCCAAAAATGGTGTGATTCCACCTTGGTGTTCCATGGAAAACCTATGGTAACATCAATGGGGCTTAGCAAACAATGTTTGAGGAAACAAAACAAGGAGAAAGCATTGGAAAACTTGAATTTTAAAAAGATAACATTTGGGCAGAAAGTTTGCATACTTTTAGACCTCAAAATGTTGGGGTTTCACCTTAGTTTGCCCAAGCAAACTTGTGAGAACCTTCCTAGAGGTTATCTAAGAGTGTAGAAGGAAAAAAATGCTAGAAGGAGAAGGGAAGTGAGTTGAAACTCACTTGCAACCTGTTTGTGTTTCAGAAGAGAAATTCTGAAGTTTAGAGGGTTGTTTGAGGTGTTTGGAGGCTTGTAAGAGTGGAGAAGTGATGGAGGAACATTTGTTTATATAGAGGAGGGATTAGGGTTAGGATTAGGGTTATAGTTAATCCAATTAGGTGAGGCTTTTGATTAAAAAAAGATTAAAACTCTTACACAGCTTTGTAATTTTTTCTTATTTTTTTGTTGTTTTAATTAATTAATTGATGTAATTTGGACTTTAGATAGTGTGCATTATATATATTACTTGTATGGGTCCTACAATGGTTCAAGGTCATGTGTAAGGATGTTTTTAAAACACAAAGAAGGACTTCTTGAAGCACATATTAAGCACAAACGTGACGGGATTATTGCGATGACGGAAGCTTGCATAACTTGCATTAAGCCACTAATTGTCTTGCTTGACTTTGGTATTAAGATTTATAAGCGTTCAACAAGCGTTTACAAGTCGTTTCGAGTTGATTTATTAAGCAATATAGTAACGTATGATCATAAGTTTAAACATGAATAAAGATTGCGGATTTCGCATAATTGATCAATCTTGATTACAATCAAAGCCTTAGATTACAATGAATTGGAAATGGAAATACAATTACAAGGTTTGGAATTTCAAAAAATAGAAACACGAAGCGATCTTGCCAAAAACATAAAGTTACAAATGTGAAGCGTTACCCTACCTACTTGACTATTCTGAAGAATGGCACAAAATATGGTAATTTTCATTACCAAGATTCATTGAGAGATGCAGAAAATGGCGAAAAACAAAGGCGCCCAAATGCAACAAGGCGTAAATCTGTATTACAAGGGTAGTTCTGCTTCGCATATACAGTCTCCAAAAATCCAAACTGCCTTCAGCGCTTTCAATACATCAAGCCCATCGTCGAGTCAACACAGTGGTTTTCAATCCTTTGCTTCTGTCAACCCAAACACGTCTCCAAGCCCACAATCATCACATGGTTTGAGCAATCCCTAGATCAACCAGAACAATCAATCTCATCCTAATCAAAGGGTTTTATAGTGCAATATTGTTGTTGATTTCCAAAATGCTCAAAACTTTGACGAGAAGACCCAAAGCAACATATGTCATTATTAGCTTCGGTACTCGAATTATACGACAAATAGTCGTAGGAAAAATTGAAAATTCAGAGATGAGGAGAGAGGAAAAAAATCAAATTGATCTGGTCTAGATGGAGTTGATCGACATCAAATGGTGTATGGCTTCTATAGTCAGACGAGCGCATCATTTCATGGAAATCACCGGAAAAGAGAATTTGGGAGGATTAGATGGGAAACTTGGCCTCGAAAAATCCAAAGTTACATGTTTTAAATGTCAAGAAAAGGGACATTTCAAACGAGAATGTCCAAACAGAGAAGTCCAGGGCAATCAAAACCCGTTTGCTGATGACTATTACAAGAAAGCCATCTATTATCATCCTCAACCAAAAACAAGAATGGTGCAAATCCAAGATAGACAGTCAGATTCCAAAGACAAAGCTCTAGTCGTTACTCAGGAGGTTTCAACTGGAACAAGTACATCATGAAGAATGAAAGTTTGGCTTTGGTCGCAGAAATCATTGAAGAATCTGAAGAATATGAAGAAGCATCTTTTGACGAATCTCTTCAAGATTATTATCACACATCGTCAGAAGAAGAGGAATTGTTAAATAGTGCTTTTAAACATCTCCTGCCTAATGATATTTTGAAAACTTTTGCAGGTTATTTTGAGCCAAGCCATCGATCATCTTGTGAAGAAAAAAAGAAGCAGGAAGTTGAAGAAAAGAGAGTTGATGAGACGTTGGAAAAGATGACTGACAAGACTAACAAAGCTTGTATGGGAAATGTGAATGAGGTAAACGTGTCAGAAAATAAGTCTATGATAGAAAAAACCATGTTTAATATGCAACGAGCCATGCAGTGAATGTGCTGTAAAAGACACACGATACAATGAGCTTAAATGTCTAACAGATAATTTGTCATGTGACTATAAATCAACAAAAGAAGCTTATGAAAAATTAAGCAAATCTGTTAAACAATATGAAAAGGTGATCAGAGAAAATGACGGAACACTTTCAATTCTTAAAGTGACTGTAATGGACAAACATTAACATTCATTTAAATACAATTGCTAAGCTAAAAAATGAACTTGAAAAAATGAAAATAGAAACTAAACGAGTTAACAAATTGTTAATAAGTTATTCTACAAGTTCATACGTCATTGATCACATTCTTCCAAAGATCGAAAACAAAGAAGAAACTAAAAATGATGAAAATAAAGGTGCAAGTTATGATCGTGTTCCACCACCCATGTGGAATAGCTATGCTACTAAGAAACCATCGAGGGTGGAGAAAGCGCTCAACTTAAAATTGAAAACTGAAAAGATAAGTGAGGTGCCTGCTAACATTGATATAACTTACACCAAACCAGAAAATGAGTGTGAGTTTGATGTGGGTAAAACCGTGGTTGAAAATGTTCTAAAGAGTGAGTCTGAAAAATCTGAACCAGATGTTGAATCATCAGAAAATAGTTTAAACACTAATCCAAACATCATCGTCTACAAAATGCATAGATCTGATAAACTATATTTTGATGAAGATTTACCAATCCAGAATGTCAATCTGGTTCATGTCAAAAAGTTGTTCAAGCTTGTTGAGGTGAGCCATTCTGATTTAGAAAAACACGATGCATCATTTTACTCTAAATCAAAATGTGTTCACAAACGCTATCATCAAAGAAACATAGATTATCCTGAAAACAGGAGGGTTGGCTTGGGTTTTCAAAAGAAAAGAACAAACAACAAGTTTCAAAAGTTGAATTTTAAGAAAATCAATTTTGTATATATGGAATAACTACAGAAAAAGAAAAAGAGATCATTGGTAAACAATCCAATGATGAGTTCAAGAAAGAAAAAAAGAGTAGAAAACAAATTTTGGATTCCTCTGTCCGAAAAGATAGCAGGACGTGCTACAAGTATAAAAAATGTTGGACATATTGTATGACATTGTTCACAAAAAAATCCAAAACCTGTTTTACCAAAACAGATTTTGAAAAGAAACATTGAATCCAACAAAAATGTTAAATCAATGATTCAACTTAATTCTAAATTTGAAATTGGTGAAACTTCCACCAAGAATCGTTAAAAAGATTCAAAGTTTTACTCAAAAAGGGAAAATTTGAAAACACAAACTTGGGTTGCAACAGTCAAACCATCTAAGGTAGATCTAAAACCATATGTTCCAGCCAAAACAAAAACCAAACAAAATGTCAAGATCAAATTTGGTCCGAAATTAGATTTTCTGAACCCACCTAAGACCAAGCAAGCTTGGGTTTCTTTGTTTAAATAGTTTCTTCCTCATGTGTGCAGGGACTCCCCAGATCGATCATGTCAAAATGGATTATGGATAGTGGAGCTTCCCGACACATGACTGGGATGCTTGCGTTGGTGCACGATGTCAAAGCTATCTGTGGAGGTTATGTAGGTTTTGCTGGAACACAAGGTGGAAGAATCGTTAGAGAAGGTATTCTTACGAATGGAGTGGTATCGTTTGACAAGGTGAAATACATTGTGGAGCTAAAGAACAATCTTCTGATTATTTCACAAATTTGTGACAAAAAGTTCACAGCACACTTCAACGACAAAGAATGCTTGATTCTAAAGCCGGGATTCGAGATTCCTGAGGAATGGATTCTTATGTGCGCTCCAAGAGAGAATGATCTTTAGGTCCTTGATATGAGTGTCGCATCTACAACATCAAAGAAGGTTCAGTGTTTCGTTTCTAAAGCGACCGAGAAGGAGTCTATCTTATGGCATAAGAAGATGGGACACATACATTTGAGAAAGATGAATTATCTAGTGCACAACGACCTAGTAGAGGGTGTTAATTTGAAGAATTTTCATTTATCCGATGACTGTTTGAGCTGTAAGAAAGGGAAACAACATTAGAAATCACACCCAAGAAAACTTCCAAACTCTATCAAGCTACCAAAAGAAAGGCTACATATGGATCTATTTGGACCAGTAAACGTCAAAAGCATTTCTGGAGATCTATATTGTCTGGTCGTACCAGATGATTTCTCAAGATTCTCATGGGTTTTCTTTCTGGAGAGCAAAGATAAACATTTGAAAGTCTAATGATTCTCTTTAGGAAGCTTGAAAACCTGTATCACTTGCCTATCAAGAGAATCCGCAGTGACAATGGTACCAAGTTCAAAAACAAAAGGATGCTCGAATTTTGCAAAGAAAAGGGGATTCTTCACGAATTCAGTGCTCCCTATACTCCTTAAAAAAATGGAGTTGCTTAACGTAAGAATCGCACACTGATCGAGACTGCCAGAACCATGCTCGCTGATTCGAAATTACCAATAAGTTTCTGGATCAAAGCAGTCGCATCAGCGTGTTACACCCTCAATCGTGTGTTAACAGTCAACCCTCACAACAAGACTTGTTTTGAGCTACTTAACCAACGGAAGCCGAATCTCACCTTTTTGGAGCCTTTTGGATCACCGTGTATTGTTTTGGACCCGAATGGTAAATTTGGAGCCAAGTCCTTGGAAGGATTTTTTGTCGGTTACGCTAGTCTACAAAAGCGTGTCTTCTTGCCGAGTCTAAACCAGTCTTGCACAACATGTTGATTGTCAACGGTATACAACGCCAATGCAAAAACCTGGGAATCCATTGCTATTCAACTACGAATGTTTGTGGAATTCATTTGATCTACCGGAAGTGCCATCTAAAGAAGAACTTGTTATGCTCTTTCAACAGCATCAAATCTCAAATCAAGAGCAAGTCTCTAGACCGTTGGTGATTTCCCCATCACTTCCTGTCTCTAACACTTCTGCTGTAGGTCCGAGCACTACTCTTCAAGAATCTGTCTCTGTACCAATCTTGAATGCTGCTGAATCTTCTGCCCAACAACCGATTAATGCCGACTCTGATCGTGAACCGACTTTTGATGATGGAGGATCTAGTTTCAATAAAGCTTCTAAATGCTCAAGCTGATCAATCCAATGTCATAAATGAAGCTACATCTTCTGCACCGGTTGTTGATAAAGTGATCACGAATTTGCAAACTCAAGTTGATGTTCCGAGTGAAGTAATGCCAAGAACATTATCTTACCATCCATCAGGGAATATCATCGGCAGCTTACAAACCGGAGTGAAAACTCGCATTCAGATCAATAAGGATCTAAGCTGTTTTTATACCAATATTGCTCCATTACAAACCATGCTTTCTTATAGTTGTTTTGTTTCGCAGGTAGAACCCGGAAACTGGAGAGACGCGTTGAAAGAAGAAAGCTGGGTGGAGGCAATGCAGGAAGAGTTGCTTCAATTCTAGAAGCTAGGGGTCTGGAAGCTTGTTGACCTACCTGATCATCACAAAAATCTTAACACTCGATGGGTCTTCAAGTGCAAACGAGATGACAGAGGTATAGTGGTCAGAAACAAAGCTTGGCTCGTGGTCTAGGGCTTTCACAAGCAAGAAGGGATAGACTACACTGAAGTCTACGCCCCAATCGCTCGTCTCGAAGCTATTCGCATATTCTTGGCCTTTGCTTCTTGGAAAGGTTTCAAGGTGAATCAATTGGATGTCAAATCTGCTTTCCTTTACGGCAAAGTCAAAGAGGAGGTGTATGTCGGCCAACCACCGGGATTTGTCGATCCTATACACAAGGATAAAGTCTACCTTCTGAACAAAGCTTTATATGGTCTTCATGATGCCCACAGAGCTTGGTATGAAACGCTTTCAAGACATCTTCTTAACAACAGCTTTCTCAGTGGAATTGTAGATAGCACCCTCTTCACAAAGGAAGTAGATGGTCATCTGATTTTTGGTGCAAATATATGTGGATGATATCATCTTTGGATCTACAAATGATGAGCTGTGCAAAGTCTTCAAAGAAGTCATGAAGAAGAAATTCGAAATGAGTGCTATGGGGGAGATGAAGTTCTTTTTAGGACTTTAGGTTGAACAATTGCCTGATGGTATCTTTATTCATCAGACAAAGTATGTTCATGACGAATTAGAGAAACTTGATATGTCAGGAACTAAACCAGCATCCACTCCATTAGCTCCAAATCACGGCATTTGTCCAGACGTTCATGGAGTCAAAGTCGATGAAACATTATATCGCTCCATGATTGGATCCTTGATGTATCTTACAACTTTGCGACCTGATATCGTTTGGTAAACTGGCAATGCAAGAAACAGACAGCAATGCTCTCTCTATGTGTGAAGTTGAATACGTGTCAGCATCCAGCTGTTGTTCCCAGATACTCTGGATACAACAGCAGATCAGAGACTTCGGACTGCAATTTCTTGAGACGCCCATATACATAGATAATCAGGCTCTAAAAACTCTTGTCAACACTCACGCACTAAACATATTGAAATTCGACCAAACTTTATCCGTGACTGCTACGAGAAAAAGTTTGTTAGAATTGAAAAAATCCACACTGATGGCCAAAAAGCATATTTTTACACCTAAGCATTTGATGGTTCAAGACTTAAAAATCAGTTAAAATTAAATGGTTTGAGAAATCTGGCATCAGGGGATATTCAGGAGGTTGAATTTGAGGATGACGAGGACTTGACGTGATTCTCATTGGTATGACACATTTTTCTGTAAATATTTTTTCTTAAAAATCCAAAAATATGTTTTTAATTTTAGGGGAAGAAAGTTGGGGAAAATACAAAAACATTATAACAGTTAAAAAGAGTTTTTGTAAAATAGGGAGATCATATTACATCAATATGTCAATCAAGTATGCTAAAGATATGGAATGTTTATTCAAGTAATTAAATAGGTCTTGCTAAGGATGTGCCAATAGGCTTCACTTGTTCAGTAAATTGTCTTTCAAGATATAAACCTAAAAGAAAAAGTGAGTAACTCGTGGGATGACATCTCTCGGATATATGGACTTAGTACTCCGAAATTTCGGTTGAGAGAATGTCAAATTCTGTGATACTAGGTCTTTATATTTAACCGATATCTGCGGTATTATCCGAGTTCTTCTGATTTTGCGTCAGCAATGGCCTAGCACCTGTATAATACTTTACGCATTATTCGCCTACTAAGTTGCACAAAAAAAGAGTATGTCCTAAACATTCATGACATATGCAGTTCAAAAATTCCTTTATCGAACACCACTTAAAGTTGAGCCTTCGTCTCTTTGTCTATATGGAAATACTAACCTAAGCTCTCAAGGTCTCGCCATTCACCCCATTTACAGGTATCAGTCAGATATATTCACCTGTGAAATGATATTCTTGGAATCTCGATACGGGAGTATATTCTGAGATGGGAAACACAGTTACTTCATGTTCCTTAACATTACCTAACATATTTTTAAACAATTGAGAAACGAGTAGAGGTTTAAGAGGATAAATATATTGGCAATCAAGATAATTCTGTTTAAGAACATAATGATACTACCAAGATCAACGGTACTTGTGATTTATCTAAATATCTGATGTGATCCTCTTAACACAAAACTCACAAAATATGTATGTATATACATCTTTACTTGTTATTACTTTTCAGAAAAATCCCAAAAAGATTATCAGCTTTAGCAATTTTTCTTAGATTTTAGTCTACCGATGATAAAAACACCGTTAGTCCAAGTCAAAGCAACGATTGTTGGAGGAAAGCTGAAGTTCATGGGTTGGGAGCTAATCGTGAAAAGAGAAGATTACCTGAATGTCAACAAAGTTCATTAATTTGAAACTTTACATTTTTAAATAAATATGTTTTGATCAAACAATGGTCAGCTCATTAACTTGGACTTGGTAGGCAAATCAGATAACAAGGGTCATTAACTTGGACATGGTTTATTGAGTGGATTATAAGACAGATAAATTTAATAAACATAAAAAAGTTAATCGAAGTGTGAGAACTGACTCGTACGTGTGACACTGACTCGTACGAGTGACAAAAGTCTTCATTCGCACGAGCCATTGCTCGTACGAGTGAATACTGAATGAGTATAAAAGAATGGCTCATTCGCACGAGTCAGGCGATTGACTCTGTGTGATTGAGAGCAAACTTTGCGCGAACCAGTTCTTTACACTCTACTTTCTTGATCTACGATCCGTGTCTATACGTTGAGGAGGTTGATTTGCACACCTCTTTAAATAGGCAAGGTGCTAATACTTGTTTAAGTCGTTATAATGCCAAATTAGACCAAATGGACATAAAACGCAGATTTAGGATAATCGGACCGGTAAAATATAAAATTGAACTCCAAAATGTGAAAATCGGCCTTGTTGACCTATTAATCAACCTTCAACTTGTTAAAATCAACATGTTTTAAGTTCGGTTTAACTAGGTGTTATTTGGTACAGTTTTCAAATCGTACGAATATTCACTTGTTTCAAATGTCAGTGTATCATATTCACTCGTGCGAGTGAGTATTCGTACGAGTAGGTCCTTTAATTTTTAAATCTTGATGACTCGTACGAGGAATCACTCGTACAAAGAAGTTTGTTCAAAACCCTTGAAAATTTGTTAAGTATATTGTTCACTCGTACGAAGTAGTGACTCGTATGAATGAGGTTTTGACTCAGACTTATACTTTGTTCAAGTATATAACTCGTACGAATGGTGATTCGTACGAGTGATTAAAAAGTTGAAATTTTTTAAAATGTTTCTAAGTGTTGAAATGTCTATGCTAGCAAATCAAGAAGTCTTCGTTTTGCCGTTCCACAATATTTGTTGTCTTTTGGATGATACTATCCTAGAATTTGCTGCATATTGAAAAGTTCTGGATTTTCTAAGCAGACTTCCTATCACTAAAGCTCTCACAGATCACCACACATCATATAGATCTCACGTCGAATATTTCTGGAATGCTGCCGAGTTTGATGAAGAAGAGAATGCAATTTTGTCAGCAGTTCCGATAAACAACGAAGATGTTCAAGTAAATATCACTGAAGAGCTGATCAGAACTGTGCTAGAGTTCAACGATCATGAAGACGACCATACTGGTTTTCCTGAGTATATGGTGAGAGGGTGTTTTTAGAGAATGAGTTATGCCGGTTTTGTTAACTTAGGTCCATTCAAGAAGGCTAACCTCAGTGCTCCATTAAGATATAGAGCACACTGCATTATTCATGCTCTTAGCCACCGAAAAGGCGGATTCGATGATTTAGTTGATTAGCAGATGTGCATGATAACTGCACTTGTTCAGAACCTGCCTTACAACTTCTCAAGAGTGATCTTTTTCCAAATGGTCCAAAATACGCAACGAGAGAAGTTCTTGCATTATCTTCGTTTTATTCAGATGCTACTTGACCAATTACATCCGAACTTGAAGAAGAAAAAAGATGATGTTCTGGAGCATATGGATGTATCAACGTTGAAAAAGATGAATTTGCATCTTAAAGTCTTCCCAAATGCAATGCCAGTTTTCGGAGCTATCATTGATAAAGATTATGTGGTACCATCACAAGGGAAGTGGAGAAAAGACGACAGCGGAGACGAAGATGAAGAGCTTGAAGCATTGGATGGTTTCATTGCTAAGAGAAGTGTTTGGTTTTTGAAAGATGAGAAAAAGAGGGTAAGGGGACTAAAAGAAATCAAACATCCAGATCTTCCTCCAATGCCCCTTAGAAGAAATAGCGAGCGTGTGAAAGCTCGAGATTGGTCGATGAATCTGAGCAAGAAGAGAATGCTGAAACTCTGGCTACTAACATTAAAAGAGAAGCATTCGGTGTTCGAGAAGGAGAGGTTGAAGAAGCATCATCTTCGAGTACTAATACTGAAGATAAGATTGCTGGGGAGAAAGAAAGAGCAAAAAAAAAGAGAGGTTGAATGTCAGGCTGAGCTTAAACGTAAAGCCGAAGAGAAGAAAAAAAAGCGTTTGAGAGGATGATACGACTTATATGTCTTTAGGTTCCGATAGCGATACTCCTATTCGCAAAATTCCTAAGAAATCTTCTAGGAGTCCTAAAAGGCCAGCAGTTAGAAGCTCTGATTCTCCAATTAGACAAATCCAAAAGAAAAGTATAGAAAAAGTTTTTTCAAGAAAAGAATGTTGAGCCGTCTCCACAACCACCACCATCACCAGCTCCTCAACTAACTCCACAGCATCCACCATCACAACCAATACCGCAACCACCACCACAACCAACATCGCAGCCTATACCACAACCTTCTCAATCTCAACCCCAGTTCGATTTTGATTTTGATTTCGGTGATATACCGAGGGGGAGGATTTCTCTGCAGACATGTTCAATGATGCACGTATTGAAGAGCTTGAGAAACAAGTTATGCTGAACAATGTCAGAATGTGAGCTACAAGAGCAACTCAATGGGCTGATACGAAAAAACAGCAGCTAGAAGCTATGTTGGCAAGTATAGTATCCGAAAATGAGAGTTTAAGAAATAGAATGGCAGAATATGATGAAGAACGTCTCAGGAATGAAAGAAAGATGAGCATATTCGAGAAGATACTCACAAAGAAGCTCGAAATAAATATAGTTGCTTAAATTGATGAAATTGAGAAAGAAGAAGCCAGAGAAAGGGTTGCTGAGCGTGAGCGTATTGCCAAAGAACTATCTGATGCTCAATGAAAGGGTAAAGGTGAGGATCCCGTGATTGTTTCAACTGAGCCAGAAGCTGGATCTGTGCTAGTAACTTCTGAGGTGGTGGTGTATTCGGTTTTGAAGAAGTTTGTGTTGGTGGAAAAGCCTAAAGATGTTGATATTAACACATCGAATCTTTCAGCTAGACATCGCAAATGGCTTAACAAGAGAAAGATGGAGAGAGAGATTGAAGCTGAGATACATGAATTTGATGAGAATGCTGAGAAAGAAACTAAAGATTTAGATGATTTTGATGATCTATTTTCTGATAAGTCTGATGACGATAGTGATGGTGGTATGATACTTAGGTGGATCGGGTGTCCTTGTAATAGAGTCTAATTTGAATGATGATATTGACTTTTCTGTGTACTTGGATGACTCAGCAAATCAAGTTGAAGACGATAGAGATCAGGGAAAGTCTGATAGCTTTAAGGATGCTCAGCAGGCAGGAATCTTCACGGTGATTGAAATATCTACCGTTCCTGTCGTGCCAAAACCGAAGATTCTACATTTAGAGCATGATGTTGAAGAAGGTGAGTTTGTCGACAGCTACACTAAAGAAGAAATAGCTGATATGCTAGGAGTGGATGAAGAAAACTTTGACTTTGATTTCGAAGAAGAGCTTAATGATATCAATGCTTTCAAGTCTGTAGATTATGTCTTCGAACATGTGTTTGATGCACATGACTATGATAAAGTTGTCGTGGAGGATGATTCTGATGACGATGATACAGATGTTGCCGATAAAGGTATAAAGGACTCCCCAACTTTTAGTGATTTGTTTGCAGCTGAAATGATGATCTTATGAAGCAAAAACTAGAGGAGGCTGTTAAAAAAGGAACCATTCCTCAACAATTATCTGCTAAAGAAATTGTTGAGATGAGGAAGCGGTGGTTTAAAGTAGTACCAACTGAGTGGAAGTTCAAACATCCCTTATCATTCTTTAGGTGTGATGCGGATATTTCTTTGGGAGATATTATAAGTTGGGGCTAGATCGAGGAGCTGAATGTTTATGCTATTAAAAGGGAGTATGGGATCCAGTATTTTCGATACTTGAGTGATATCAAGAGTCTGTCGTACTGGGATATCAAAGAGCTTGTGCAAACAAAGATGATAAATCTTAAGATGATATTTCACGACCAGCGCCTGTGGAAACTGATAAAGCTTGAGGCTACGCATGGTTTTACACATTGTAAGCCGCATATCCCTAAGCGAATTACGAAGATCAACCCAGTAACAAAAGAAAAAGATATGACGTGAATCTTAAAGAGGCCGAAGTGATGAAGAATATGCCTCTTATCAAGATGGAACAAGACTTCTACAAGATCTTCAAATGGTGGCACTATGATTCAAGCACGGGTGAAGCGTTATTTGTGTGCATCCAGATGATTATTCTTGGAAGAAAACTGAGTAACTAACCGAAGCCGTCATTGCACACAAATATATATACGGACTATGGTGTGGCATTCGAGTACTAGACCCGATGTGGCTAGTCAATTGTTCAAAGAAAGATATCGAATGCTTGTTCTACAACAACATTAATTTTGAAGAGAAAGATAAGAACAAGCGCTCCAGTTCTAGAAGATTGTTAATGTCTGTTTTGCTAACGATGTACATTCAGAAATAGCATGGACACTTCTTAGAGAAAGCTAGAGGAGATCAAGCAGAGAAAGAAAGATAAGAAAGAAGAAAGAATTCCTAAGCGAGCAAGAATTGCGTCGCTAAGGAGCTTTCGGTTTGGCAATACAATTAACCGGCCTCCTCCTACAGATCAGACGCCAATCACTTCTGCGGAGCGTCACAAGCCGCTAAAATGTTTCTTCGATCGTTAATTGTCAGATCTTTTGAAGATTTTTTGTAGACTATCCAAGACTGCGGTAACATCCAAGGGAGAGTTTGTTGGTGGATAATGTCTATTGCCTACATCTAGGATATGTTCATTATGTATATAGGGCTTAGAATGTCAGTTAGTATATGTTTATATATGTTTTATTTGTTGGGAGAATGACTTGTACGAGTTTCTCTTGAAACCTCAACGAATACCTTAGATATTTCTGAAACTTGTGAAACTTGAAATATTGTTGTGACAGATTGTATGAATGAAATTGCTTGTGAACAGGAGACGTCTAATATTTCTGGGAATCAGACTAAAAATTCTAACTCATCGGATAATGGGAAAGATGGTTGTGACAGCTAAAATATTAACAAAACTTGCTCATCATCTGTAACCAAGAATCCATTGATTCTGAAAGCTCGGTGTCAAATGAAATTGCTTCCAAAGAAACTGATATAGTTGCCTTAGAAAACTCAATTTCTGAAGAAAAGGTTTAAGATGAAACTAAGCCCGCAGAATCCACTCCTACAACGAAAAGAAGATTTCAAAGAACCAGAAAACAACAAAAAATGAAAATTCAAGAGGAAGCCTCCTCAAGTGCTGTAAAGCAGAAGAAAAACCCAACTCAAAAACCAACTGAACCAAAGTTGAAGGGTAAAACTATCGATACTCACTTTTATGCTGATGATTGTGAGCAGGTTTCATCCAAGAATAAATATACACACAAGAAATCAGCACCTAGTGGAAAGAAGAGACCTAATCAGCTCCTCAGAATAACGCAAGCGGAATTAAGAGTCTTTTTCTCGAAAAGACAAACTTGCTTCAGTTATGGAATTATGTGGTACATAGCTAGAAACTGTGTTCATCGTCCCTTCGTGTCTTATCCATTCGGAAACTCCATCCATTAGACGACTTCGCACCATCGAAAACATAGACATCAAAGGCCCTCTGATGGAGACTGGAATCTAGCAAAGAAAAATAATCAAAAGCATTCAAACGCAAATGGTTTCATAAATAGCCAAGAAATTAAACGCAACATCATCTAAAGTCTTTTCAAACAACAAAGAAATAAAGATTTGGAAACCTAAAAATATTGCTAGATCTCAGTCAGAGTGTTCTCAATCGCCAAATTCTACAACCCCATCTTCTCAAACCTCAAAATCTACTAACCATGATGTGACCTTCCGTAACGCTTTGCGAAAGAAAAGTGATTATTAACCCATATAAAAAATGATCTGGGTTCCTGTTTCCCACTAATTCCTATGGAGGGCTGTTGTAAGACTTTGGTTTATCGACAGTGGTTGTTTGAGACACATGACAGCGGACATTTCCTAGTTGAACGACATCAACATCTTTGACGTTGGATTTGTCAGCTTTGTAGGTGGTGAAACAGGAAGAATTACTATGAAAGGCTTAGTCAGAATTGGGTCCTCAGCTTCTCTGATGTCAACTATGTTACTGAACTCAAACACAGTCTTCTCAGCAACTCACAGATGTGCGACAATGGGTTAGAGGTCTTGTTTACAAAAGGTGGATGCGTGGTTCTGAAGCCTGAGATTGTCATTCCCGAAGATTGGTACTTGATTGAAGCTGAACGCCGAGGAAATGCCTACGTGATCGACATGAACAAAACCCCCACTTATCAAGTTACCTGCTTATTCTCTGAAATCGCTGAACATGATGCAATGTGGTGGCATTGACGACTTAACCATCTGAACATGAATAATCTTAATCGACTAGCAAAGGGAGGTCTAATCAAAAACTTACCAATCAAGGATTTTATACATATTGAAAAGTGTGAATCATGTGCCCGTGGGAAGCAGCATCGTAAACCTCATAAGCCCAAGCTCATGCACACAACATCTAAAGTTCTAAAACTACTTCACTTGGATCTCAGTGGTCCTATCAATGCGCTGAGTATTGGTGGAAAGGCTTATTGCTTAGTTATCACTGATGACTTTTCTCTTTTCACTTGGGTGTTTTTCTTGGAACAAAAGAGCGAAACTACTGGTCTGATAAAGAAATTCATCATTCTCTTGAAAAACCAAGCGAACAAGCGTGTTATACGCTGTGATAATGGGACAGAGTTCAAAAATGCCAAGCTGAACAATTTGTGTGCTTCAAAAGGAATTGATCGTCAATACAGTGCTGCTCGAACTCCTCAACAAAACGGAGTTGCTAAAAGGCGCAATCGGACTTTCATCGAGGCGGCTCATACAATGCTAATAGATTCCGGCCTTCCATTGATATTTTGGGCAGAAGCAGTGAACACCGCCAGCTATATTCAAAATCATGCGCTTATCAATAAACGTAAATGAAGACGCCGTATGAAATATTAGAAGGACAGAAACCCTCTGTACAACACTTTTGTTTGTTTGGCTGTCCTTGTGTCCTCCTTACCATGGATGCCAAGGGCAAATTTGAAGCAAGAGGAGATCCATGTTATTTCATCGGCTATGCAAAGAATACCACATATCGAGTATACAATAAAATCAAGAAGCAGGTCATGGAGACGGACTATGTGGAATGGCTAGAAGAAAATCCCAAAGACGCACGGCTTGGACCTGATTGGTTATATGATTATCATTCCCTGTTTAAGTCATTTAATATTTTATCTGATGTAATTGTTGCTACGGATGTCTGAAGTATTGTGATACATATTCTCATTATAGATGAAGATGATGTTGTCCCTATTCAAGACTCTCTCAAGAAGCTTACTGTGGATCCACCAGGATTTCATTAAGCTACTACAGAAATGCATCTTTCTTCACCAATTCAAGAGCTAGTTCTTGAACCTACTGTGATTGTTACTCCTGAGATTGCAGTTCAGAACAATGATCCCTCTACACAACAAACTACTACTGGCCATTCAAATACTAATGTTCAGGGAGCTTTATTGTTTTTGGAGCCGATTCTGTCAGATTACACAGTAGATCCTCTGTTGATCAACACTACGACTACATCAAATGAGGGGGAGCAATCTAGAATAGTGTTAGGAAGTTTTTCTAACTTGGTAACAAACTTGCAGGCATATGCTGTGGCAATTCCTCAGCGTGTTAAGAGAAGCCATCTGATTACAAACGTTATTGATCCTGTAACTGCTGGTGTTCAGACACGCAGTAGATCAGGAACCATTAACACATGTTTATATTCATATTTTATCACACAAATTGAGCCTTAGAGCATTGATGTCGCTTTGCTGGAACCTGGACGGGTTGATGCAATGCATGAAAAGCTCAATCAATTTGAGAAGTTGGGAGTATGGAAATTAGTGAAGTTGCTGGAAGGAAAATGAGCTCGTGGTACTCGCTGGGTATATAGAAATAAACAAGATGATACCAGAGTGATTGTGCGAAACAAAGCCTGGCTGGTGGTTCAGGGATTCAAACAAATCGAAGGTCTTGATTATGACGAGGTGTATACACCAGTAGCTCGTCTAGAAGCCATATGCATCTTCTTAGCATATGCATCCTATATGGGTTTCACCGTTTATCAAATGGATGTCAAGACGGCGTTTATGTATGGGAAGATCAATGAGGAGATCTATGTCACTCAACCCCCTGGGTTTGTGGACTCGAAGATGCAAGGATAAGCATACAAGTTAGATAATGCTTTGTATGGATTGCACCAAGCACCTCGTGCATGATATGCAACCTTAACGGAGCATCTTCTTGCACACGAATATATGCGGGGGACGATAGATCAAACGCTATTCATTAAACGCGTTAGCAAGGATCTTATCCTTGTTTAGATCTATGTTGACGACATCATTTTTGGGTCAACCAATGAGGAGCTATGCAAAGAGTTCGAGGAGGTGATGAAGAAGAAGTTCGAAATGAGCTCATTGGGAGAAATGACTATGTTTATAGGCTTGTAAGTTCATCAGAGTAGTCAAGGAATCTTGATTCATCAAGGAAAGTATGTTCAGGACGTTCTTGCAAAATTTAACATGTCAAATTCAGAGCCCATAGACTCCCCCATTGCTGAACGACCATTGCTGAATGCGGATGCTGACGGAGATCCAGTCAATCAAACAATATACCGATCCATGATTGGTTCGTTGATGTACTTCACTACGAGTCGACCGGACATTATGTTTGTTGTCTGCCTGTTGATGCACTTTATTTCATTACTGTGCGAATACGCTAGAAAGAGTGTGTATTGAATATTGTATAGATTAGATACGAACACACGACCCAAGTATGAACGAGAACTGGCTCGTACGAGTGAAAATGTCACTTGTACGAGTGACAATGTGACTCATACGAGTGATGAACATCTCACTCGTACGAGTGAGCATATGTGGTTCATACGAGTGACATCTTGTCACTCGTACGAGCAACCATTCGTACGAGCTGCTCATGTCTATATATATAGGTTTTGTGTTCATTGTTTGTTAAGTTTTGGAAGTTCCCTGAGGGGAAACGCTGGCGGATTCTCTCAAGGAATTCTGCCAGCCAGACAAGATGTATACTCTTTCGGTATGAACGAATGAATGCTTCCGCTGATTCTGTTTCTACTCCCTTCTTATAACCGTCTACCGAATCGGTACTATCATACGCCCAAACTTCCTTCAAGACTCGCCGTCGCCGGGACTCACAACTGGTATCAGAGTTGTGGTACCCATTCATTCAATCTAACGTTGATGAATCACCTACGCTTATGAATTTTGGACATATGAGGGTTTTATATGTAAAACATCAAATAATCGGACAATCCACAGGCATAATGTTAAATTGAAACCTTAGGATTCTTAGAAACTGATTTTCAACCAAATCTATCCAAAAATCGTCTTGAAATTCGAAGAAATGAGGATTCTGGATCAAAAATGTAATCAGACTCATTTGTATGAGAGCATCTGTGGCTCATGCGAGTGACAACTTGTCACTCATACGAAGCCCAACTCGTACGAAGAACCACTCATACGAAGCACTGCTCGTAAGAAGAACCACTCGTACGAAGGCATTTTTTGACTGTATTGACGAGACGAGTGCCCCAAAAAAATTTGGTGATTACAATTTTTTTTGAGATTTTAACCACTCGTACGAAGGCATTTCTGTTTGGGGACACCGTCTAGAGCTTCAGAGTATAGATATGATGATACGGTCACAAAATGTTGAAGATATTGAGTTAGTCACTGATACCTTCACAAAATGTTGATCATCTGGTGTAGTGACTTCTATTGGGCTTGAACGTTAAATCCGCATTTGATCAAAACTGCAATTTTGGAATTTTTTTGCAAAATTTGGTTTTGTGAGAAGATGCTCAAGACGTCAGAATTTACAAAAATGAGGGGAATACAAATTTCCATGTATATGTTAATATTCCTGCATTTTTGAAATTCGTGACCATGCATCAGTATTCGGGTGGTTCCAACTGCAAATTATCTGGGAAACACAGAGATCGAAGATTCATTAGTTATGAGATAAAGTTTATGTCTATTTTTCGTTAAGTTGGGTTGCATAACTGAGTCTTGGAGGAGTTGTTCATCGGATTCAGTAGTTATGGTCACGTTGATGCCTGAGTCTTCGTACAAGCCGGTTGCACACACAACTGCTTAGTGGTACAAAGTATCCAATTTAACTCCGCAGGGCAAATGAACTATTTTCCGGACTAACCGGCAGAAAATGAGGATGCTTTGTGGTTTCAGGTGTCACCGGGACTAACGAGGAGGGCTATATACTTGCAATTCATGAGTAAAGAAGACGATGTAATAAATATTTCAGACAAAAAATGTGTACCAGCTGCTCAGGAAATAGACTATACATTGGAGTTTCGTGATCAAAGGATGTTTAGAATTTTTAGATCATGATACAGATTGATGCTTAAGGGTTAAATACCTGATCCTCGATGTGGAATTGGAAGCACATACGACTGATTATCTTTAACTTTGTAAGGCAAATGAACTGTTTTCAGGATTAACCGCCAGGAAATGAGGATGTTTTGTAGTTTCAGTTGCCCCATTCCAGCAGAGATAGCTATACATCTGATGTTGTGACTAAAAAGGAAGAATGTGATTTTGATTATCGAAGAATGTTTCTTAAATTCGATGTGCTACCAAGGTAATATGATTCCGATGATGATTTGCTGATTGAGAAGATTACCGATTTGCTGATCAATTCTGATTACGAAAATCAGGATTTCAGATTTACGTGGATATTTATTGCCTTGAAGTTTACTGTTGTGGTAATTTGAAGTTTCTATCAAGCATTGGAGGAGTGCGCAAAACCAAACGCGGATGTGGCTAACGTCGAAACGGAGATGCTACATTGATTAATTTCAAGTTGGTGATTATTCGAGAAAATTTATAGATTAAGCAAATCAGAGGAGGTCTTGAACCGTGCAAACAAAAGACCTAGAGATTTTCTGGAGAAAATTATTTCAGGGTGAATGTTGCTTAAAGTAGATAATGCAAACCCGGATCATCAATCAAGGGGAATTTGTTGACACGTTCTATGACATCGACAGATACCTGATTGAAGTTCCAGAATATTCAAACACAGCTCTCAGATTTCAAGATCAAGATCAAGCTTTGACAGTGACGTCCAAGGGGGAATTTGTTGATGCACTTTATGTCCGTCAATGTGCGAATAGGCTAGAAAGAGTGTGTATTGAATATTGTACAGATTAAGTACGAACACACGACCCATGTGCGAATGAGAACTGGCTCGTACGAGTGAAAATGTCACTCATACGAGGGACAATGTGACTCGTACGAGTGATAAATATCTCACTCTTACGAGTGAGCTTATGTGGTTCGTACGAGTGACAACATATCACTCGTACGAGCAACCATTCGCACGAGCTGCTCATGTCTATATATAAGGGTTGTGTGTTCGTTGTTTGTTATGTTTTGGAAGTTCCCTGAGGGGAAACGCTGGCGGATTCTCTCCATGAATTCCGCCAGCCAGACAAGATGTATACTCTATCGGTATGAATGAATGAATGCTTCCAATGATTCTGTTTCTACTCCCTTCTTATAACCTTCGACCGAATCAGTACTATCATATGCCCAAACTTACGTCTAGAACCGTCGTCACCGGAACTCACACTGCCATTGTGCCAGATATCAGGCTAATTCTAAACTTTCTCATATCTCAGCTGATAAACGAATCTTTAGATACATCAAGGGAGCTCCAAAATTGGGACTCTAGTATCCTAGAGATTCAAACTTTGATTTGTTTGCCTAACTGAAAGTAACCTTGGAGGGACGAACAGGGATATGGAGTCCACATCGGCTGGATGCCAATACATGGGAGACATGCTTATTTCATGGCAGTGCAAGAAGCAACAAATGGTGTCTCTATCAATCGTAGAAGCTGAATACGTCACAACATCTGCATTATGCTCCCAGGTTATTTGGATGCAACATCAGCTCGAGGATTATGGTTTGACTTATCTTAACACTAGTATCTACTGTGATAATGATGCCGCTATCCAAATCATCAAAAACCCTATTTTTCACTACAAAACCAAGCACATTGATATCAAAGTTCCTTTTATCCGAGATTGCTACGACAGAGGTTTAATTAAACTTCAACAGGTCCACACTAATGCTAATACAGTGGATCTTTTTACAAAACCTATCAGCAACTCAAGATTGAATCCCGTTTTTGGACCTTTTAAAAATGATGCGTTACACCGACTAAGCAACCCAAAAAAAATCTGAGTTCATATATGTAAATAGCTATCCGCAATATAACTACATTTCCGCATAAAGTATTCCACTTTTGCACAAATTTAGGGGGAGAAATATTTGTTGTTTTGGGAAGAGAAATAAATTTCCGTACTAAGAATTTGATTAACAAATATAAGGTACCAAAGCTGAAAAGGCATGGATCCACTGCGATGTGTTGATAGGCTTATAGCTCAAAGGCATAACGAACCAAGTACCAAGTGACGAATATTGCAAGCTACACGTCATGTCGGTAGCATATCATCGGTGTATGATTTTATGGTCTTAAATCTTGCATTGATAGATAGCCAACACCTGAGGTTTCGGGTCTTTATGCAGGTGAGTCATCCGGGATATCAGGACTGCCCTTCTGTTGCATCCAGATTTATGCAGACCTAGGCACAGTCTAGATTTCTTTAAAAGAGCCAAATTTGATGGCCAAAACAATAAAAGAAAGGAAATCTCATCATGAGATAAGTCCATATGCTCGAAAAGTCATATACCGTATGAGGTACAAAGCCTAACCCTCGTCAGATATTGTTCGGTCACTCTACAGTACGATGTAATGACCTATTCCCCAACAAGTCCAACGTTGTAAATGTAAGGATGATCTCAGTATACTCACCTATTACGATGAATAGTTGCGCTTACCTGGATCGCGGGGTATGTCATGATATGGGATACACGGACGTCATAGTTTGTTCAAACTAGATCAAGTCACGAGGTTAAACTGAAGAATTCACACGATAAGTTTAAGAGGACAAATATATCGGCAATCGCATGATCCTGTCTAATTAGACAAGTGCTGAAAAATGTTCCTAAATCAGTTCGACAACGGTTTGATCCCGTAACAACTCTCCTCTCTTTATTATTATTATTATTGTTATTTTATTATTTTATTATTTTAAAAAGGGATTGCTCGGATGGTAGGATCGCGGAGTTTGTTAAAAGGTGTTACTGTTCAGAACTAGTAAAACTGTGGCCCCCACATAATGAACCATTTCGAATGGGCCCACCCATTTCGAATGAACTGCTTCAGATGGTCTTCCCATTTAGATAAGACTCAAAATGGGCAATCTCGGATCACTTTTGAGATGGGCTTGGCTCAATGTCTCAGGCCCATTGCAAAGTCTTTATGTAATGGCATCTCGACTTATCTCAAATCATTTCGAACTTATTTTATCATCTTGAATCTATCTGGGACTCTCTGACTCTCACTCTTAGGTTAGACTTCTCCCTTGCATCTCAGATGGATCTCAGATGAACATCATAGTATCTCGGATGAACTTCATGGCATCTCGGATGGATCTCGGATAGTCATCCGAGATTTGACATCTTCATCCGAGATGTTAGGGCATCTCGGATAACTGACAAAGGGTCAATCGAGTTAAACCCTTGACATTTGAGATGCTCTTGAACCAGTTCATCCGAATGAATCTTGACTCAGCTCATCCGAATTAGTTTGACCCGGTTCATCCGATTCATTTTGACCGGTTCAATATAGTTTGAACCTTTTGGTTCAAAATTGTTTTGAACCCCTGGATGACCACTTGACCCCCCACTATTTGAATTGTTGACTTGTTGACTATTTGATCCATTTGATTTAGGATCAAACGATCAAAAGAGTCAATTAAGTTGTTTTTGCTATAAAAAGATTGGCGTTTTTGTTCAAGTGTAGAAAATGAAAAACGCAAACTAGAAGTTCAAGCCTTCCATAATCAAGCCTTCTACCTATATGATCCTCCGCTAGAGTACCTGAAGTGTTCTACTCCTTGATAGTTGGCCTAAACAACTGCCGACTCACTCACGCTTTGAAGACAAATCTAATTATCGACGGAGAAATGATACAAGATTTGGATCAACGCTAATGTCAAAAGAGGAGGTGCGGCTATTTAATCAAAGATTCAAGGAACAAATGTTATTGTTTCAGAGTCAGTTGTGCAGGAGGCACTAAAATTCAAAGATCAAGATCGTCATCCAATAGCGTACGACAGAGACAATTTGATCTAAGCACTTCGACGAATGAGTTATGAAGGCACTTATCCAACAGTTTTGAAAAACTTGTTTCCACCATACTAGAGGTGTTTGTCTCACATCTTCCTACAATGTATATCTAAAAACATAGGTGGCCATGATCAGCTGAATCGGAAACAGACAGCCGCACTCGTTTCCTTAGTCAATGACTAGGATTACAACTCTTCAGCCTTCATCTTCGACAACATGAAGAATATGTTAGAGAATACAAAGAAGAAGGTGTTTCTGTTATACCAAAGGTGTGTGCAAACTATCATAGATGAGAAGTATCCAGGTCTAGTAAAGGGCAAAAACATCTGAATTTGAAGCTGCTAGGTCCTAGTTGTTTTAAAACAGCCTGTAAACAGCGTGAGTCAGCGAAAATCAAGTATGTTGGAAGATATGATCTAGTGAAGCATGGGAAATTTAAGGAAGTTGTGTCAGCTCCTCAACCTGTAAACGCCATGATCGCTGAAGAACATGATATACAAATAATCTATGCGGCAAAGAAACCAGAACTTGAAGTCGAAGATCTGGTTACAGATGAAGAGAATGAAGAAGTGTTGGAAAAGGTTGAGACAGAGAAAGCTGAGGAAACTGTCAACGAACTAAATTTGATGAGTGCTGAGGATCTTACTGCTCTTCTTGCATCACTATAGGGTGATTCTTGGGTCCCTCCTCCCAAAACCGTTCCTACTGATGAAACTCAAACAGAAGACAATCCTATCAGTGAGCAAGAGTCAAGAAAGAAACAGAGAACTGAAGCAGAAAACCCTGTTAACCCCAAGCCTACAAGCTCAAATGTCATTCCTGAACCAATTACACAAGATTCCCAAATCACAGACATGCCAGAGAGTTTAAGTGTTTTCGATTTGAAAGTGGAAGTTTTAGTGGTGAGTTTACAGAACAGGTTGAAGATTGAGAATAGCTGTAGAGAAGAAAAAGTTTATTGAATAATCTGACAGTGATGATGATGAAGTAGTAGATGTCAGTAAACTGCGATAAAGAGTGGTGTTGTTAGAACAAGATAATGAATTGAAGAGAGCTCAAATATCTTTGCTGCAAGCAGATTCTACGCGAAAAGATGCCCATATATCGTCTCTGCAAGATCAAGTAACCATTAGAGATAAAACAATTAAGCAACTGCAGGGCGATATAAATTTGTTAATGACAGAGGTTTATTAGATGAAAGCCAAGCTACAAAAGAAAGTTCGGTGGTGAATTTGCAGATAAAGGTGACGATCCTTTGAACGTTGCACATCATGAACTTACTTCTAAAGAGAGAGCTGCAACCGATGCTGAAAGAGAAGATGGTTTGAATGCCTACCTAGCTATAGAACATACAAAGAAAAAAAAGTTATCTCAAAAGAAGCAAAGCAGCAAATAGATGTTAGTTATGAAAACCAAGACGTGAATCCTCTCGATGAAAGCTTCCAACTAAAGGATCCAACCAAACCTCTAATTGCTACGTAATGGAGTTGGGATCAAGTCATTATGACAAAGTCAGAAACAAAGTTGAGGTCAAGTGTTGGAAATATGATCATGATAAAGCTATGCTTGGTGACCAGAGAGAGCGGGCATAAAGAATACTACTCAAGGAGTCACAGTTTGAGTCTTGGACAAAGCTTGACCTAAAAAGCCTGTTGCAAGCTCACTATTCTAATTCCAATCCAAATCAGTGGGGCCCAGGCTGGGCATTTCACTCAAAACTCGAATATGAAGGAAAGCATGGCTTCCCAAACATGAAGAGTGCTGAGTCTTATCTTATGAAGAATCCAGGAATCCGTGACCCCCACATTCACAATCGTATGAAATCAGTTATCTCGCCACAAACAAACAAAGAAAAGGTCATTCCTGTTACTTCAAAGTTTCAAAAAGGTGTGCCTAAGATCTTTTGCTACTGGACATATGATCGACAGATGGCAGAGGCTGTGATCGTGACAAAAGAGAAGGCTTTCAAATTGTCAGACGTATTGGAGCTGATCAGCTTTCATGAAGAGGATATCAGCGTTTTGGTTATCAGATTCACACAAATGACAAGTATGAAGCTTGTGCGAAGTCTTGGACCAGTGGAGTAGTTGTAGTGATCCAAAACAAGCTGTGCGTGGAACCAACTCCACCATTTGGAAGCCACGGAATTGGTGGATCTTAAAGCGGAATGCTACACTAATGCAAAAATCTAGAGGGAGATTGTTAGGTCGTGTTAGGTTTATGCATTAGTTATTTTATTACTTTGGGCATACCTTATATAAATGGCTTGGGGATAGCTTTTGAGCCTAAGTTCTTTAGGGTAATGGAGCACTAACCCTCTAGTATAAATAGATAATGATGTATTAGGATTAGTGGCTCCTTGGGGGCTTTTCTCTCAACTTGTATTAGACAAATTCAAGATTTGTATGCATGTTGAACTTTCTATTTCATCTTATTTCTTCTATTTCTATTCTTAACTTGTTTGTGTGATTCCGCCATCATTCAAGCTACGTGTGATATCGTATGATCCGGTTATCGGGACTTACACATGATTATATAAAGTTTTCTTTAAAAATATAAGTTAAAGAAACTATAGTTTTCATAAATTAAAAATATATAGTAATATATATATATATATATATATATATATATATATATATAGCAAATCATGCAAAATGTGCATTGTTTATATCTTGTGTCATATATGTATTTAGTATAAAGATATAGGAAACTATATCTAACTAAATACCAACTAAAATACACTTACGAGGACATGTAAAGAAATATGACAAAGTGTGTGTATATATACACACACATAAGAGGACATGGACCAAATACACAAATAAAGGTATAAGCCCATGACAATGATATTGGACAAATCGGACAACAAGGCAAATATAAGCATGTATATATACATATATATATACACATGTATATATGTATACGTACAAATACACAACAAATACATGAATTACACAAGTATACCAACAAGTACAAATACATGTATACATATACAAGGCAATGTTGAAAATGTTATTTTTAACAAACATCGACAAGTAAAAAAGTATTTATTTTAAGGATATATATATATATATATATATATATATATATATATATATACTTGTGTTAATAAATGACTTAGTGAAACCATGACGTATGAATATATATTTTATGATTAAAAATATGTTTATGGTTTCACTAAACAAAAAAATCATGTGGAACACAAGGTTGTGCAAGGGGCTAGGCCAAGACATACACTGACTGGTTCTAAACGTCGCGTAACATCATCTTCAACAAACCTCCATCGTACTGACGCGACCACTAGTGCCCCTAAGGCTTTTGGTGGTCTTATTGGCGCATACCACGTTGGGGTATACGACTTGGTTGAAGTCATAACAAGGATGACGTTGAGGGTTCAAGAAACAAAGATAAAAATGTATGTAGATACATTACCATATAATCATACGAATAATCAATCACCAACGCATCTAAACAAACAAAACAAGGTCAAGTCTTAACAAGGTTATCGATGAAAGACTTGTACAAGATCAAACAACAAAATTAGGACACTTGTAGGTTGGATACAAACTAGAAACCAAAGTGTTTGCAAGCATCTGCACGGACGAAAACCGTGAGTGGGGGAGATACATGATACACAATGGTATGATAGTTAGGGAATGAGTAGCCATTAGTCACTACACAAACCGAGGAACAAAAGTGGTAGATCTATCGAGTCTACGCATGCTCCACTCTTGGTCCATGGGACCGAACGAGAGTGTTTTTTGTGTCCAACAAGACGGGCATCTGCATCACTATGGAGTTAGTGACCCGGTAATGCTGGATAACAATGTTGAGGTTTGGTTACTTTCTTATGTCGGCATACATTTATGTCCTAGCTATACATTAATCAATCCACAGGTTTCATTGACACTATGCATACCGGTTTTCATACAAAATTATCAAATGAATAAAAGATTCATTTGGGTTAAACAATACCCATGAACTCACCAACATTATTGTTGATAAATTTTCTACATATATTTCAGGAAAGTAATAGCAATTTGCATGATTTGGAAGCCAAGAACATGGGATACACATAAGATGCCAACTTTTGAAGGCTTTGCCCCATATATTTCACCCTTGTGTGAAATATAGGTGTCCAAGCCTTGTTTTTATCGAAACCATGTTTTGTCCAAATGTAATTTTGTAAACATTAAATATTTGGGATATGTTGTTGCAAAACAATTAAATCTTGTGTCGTTATTACAAGTAATATATATATATATATATATATATATGTTAGCATCGTGGTTTATTTTACTCATGTAGAATGTTTACACTATCGAATGCAATGATAACCTTTCATGGTCACATCAATGCGCTTACGAGTAGGGTGTGACAGATGCGAAATATATGTGGCAAACCCTTGTTTTATGAAAACCATATTTTGTCCAAATGTTATTTTGTAAACATTAAATATTTGGGATATGTTGAGACTTAAATCTTATGTCGTTATTTAAAGTAATATATATAATGTTAGCAAGGTGATTTATTTTAATCATGTAGAATGTTTACATTATCGAATGCAATGATAACCTTTCATGGTCAAATCTATGTGCTTTTGCTACGAGCAAGGTATGACATAGCAGGCTGTCAACATAGCTTCACCCCAATACCATCACTTAGGTACATTCAGTTCATTGGAAATACACCAGATCAAAATACTCACCATCTCTATCAGTATGTAGAGTTTTAATTAACCCACTCTAATGAAGCTCTGCTTCTTGTTTATAGATTTTAAACTTTTCAAGAGGTTCATCTTTAACATGCAACAAATAAGAAGAATCTAGTAGCATCATCTATACACTTTACTACGTACTTTTTATTATCTAGTGATGGTGTAGCATAATGAAAATCACATAGATCGCTATGTAATAAATCTAATATGTTACTTTCCCTATTAACATGTAGCATGAAATGATTTTAGTTATCCTATTCACCTTGCAAATATGACATTTATCATTGTTTACGTTAAAAGCAAATTAAGCTCATTTTAGACATTTCTTTAATCCATTTGTAATGTACATGTCCTAGTCTAACATGCCATAATTCTAAATTCACTCAAGTTGTTACCATTACTAGTAGAAACTATGCAATTAACATTACTAGTAGATGCAACACAAACAGATTCATTCACAAAAGACACATCCCCGTTCAACATAAACATGTCATTACAAAGATAACCAAAACCTTCGAAAGTACCATGTCATGACAAGATATACTTGTCACTTTCCAACCCTTGTTTGTAACCACAATTTATCAACATAATTCCACTTAACAGATTCTTACGAATTTCAGGCGCATATGTCACACCCGCTAAGATTAGAGTCAGGGTGATCTGACTAGTATTTTCATTGCACAACGGAAGTATAAAATGCTAAGACTTCCTAAAAGTTGAACGCCTGCTAAGTACTCGAATCATAATGGGTTCTCCTATTCCAACCGTACCATAGTTTGTTTGAAAAAAGATTTAAAATAAATCTTTGTAACCGGATTAAATATTGATGATAAAACGTAATAAACCATTTTCCTCGACATGTTATTTGAAAAACGTTTTGCTTGTAAAACTTGAATAACCATCAATGCCTGCGTACGACAGAGACAACATGCCTGCATGAGCCTATTACCAACCTCAAGCTAGTGAGTGCCTCACCAACCGTGTACTCAAGACGATAGACCAGCAGTCAGTTATAGTTCTGATATGTACCGAGGACTTCATTGTGTATTTTTAAGAACCCTACGGCCCTTA
The DNA here is from genome assembly GCA_947069175.1 of Scalesia atractyloides. Taxonomy (NCBI): domain Eukaryota; kingdom Viridiplantae; phylum Streptophyta; class Magnoliopsida; order Asterales; family Asteraceae; genus Scalesia; species Scalesia atractyloides. Next base: position 17,419,645 of record CAMTDV010000116.1, on the reverse strand, counting down.
CGGTTCAGTAGAGAACAATCCAGTCCTTAAGTTTATATGTAGGACAATCAAGTCCCTGTGTCTGTATGTAGGACAATCAAGTCCTATCATTTGTATTTAAGACAACCTATTCCCGTTGTTTCGTATGCCGGACAACCCATTCTCGTTGTTTCGTACGTAGGACAACCAGTCCCGCTGTTTGGTATGTAGGAATATCTAGTCTCAGATTGTAACTAGGACATTCCAGTTATTAGTCATCAAACTTATGCATGTTCGAAAATACGCGTATGTTTTGTAAACCGGTATGTTTAGCCTAAACCTTTTATAAACCATTTGAGTTAGTTGGAATTTATTTTCAAGATGGTTTAGAAATATGCAGTTTTTGTCCATCGAAGTATTCTGCACTTTTGCAAAACTTGCATGTCTTTCCACCCCTGAAAATATTTATAAAAAAGTAAAACTGTAAAAGGGGGAGGGGTTATGAACTCACCTTGATACCCTTGTGCAAAACTAGCATAATATGATCCATAATGTCGTTTCCAAAACATAAACTCGTTAGCATGCCATCTATAACATTCCTATCAAGGAATAAACTTATAAGTTTCTACTAAAAACATTGCTAAACCACGTGTCACCGAGCTCTACCGAATCGCTAATCAATGATTTGATGGAAGATCTTAACTAGATGGAAACGAAATTTTATATTCGTTTATCCCCTTTATAGTCAGTGATAATTACTAACTCTTGGGAACACTTAGTTTTCCGAGAGATTTAGAATCTATACTCATATATATAGGGTAGGGTTAATGCGAGAACCACCTTTATTGTAAGAACCGCGAGAATCATTGTGAACACAAAAAAATACCTAAAAACACACAATTTTTTTAATAGTTTTTTCTTAAAATCCGCTATATATGTGTCGTCATCCCTTTGCACCACCGCCTTCCACCGCTACACTTCCTCCCTTGTCATTGTGACGACTAGCAACCACCACTGTTTGGCACCCAGACATCCCTAAAATGAAAGAGAAAAGGAAAAAGGGGAAGCTTTTAAAGAGGTAGATTTGCCGATCTGAAAAAGGAAGAAGAATGGGTGTTCTTACCAGATAAATCACGGCTGTCGGAGTCCAAACTGCCACCGGTGTTGCTCAAATCGGAAAACAAAGGCCGGAATCATGCTCATCATGGTCGGTTTAAGGGGTACACCGTTGCTCGTCCAGAAAAGCCCACCACCGCCACCGTGATCAGAGCCAGGGACCGGACTAGTTTGCCAGCGAGGACGCTGGGCCTTGTAGGGGGGTGGATTGTGACATTCCATATTAGTTATGAAGGGGTTTGAAGGATTCCTTATAAGGGGCTTGACACCTTCACCATCATGACGCATTTTAAATCCTTGAGGCGATGGCGGTTTATTCCCGATCAAAGCGGACAATATCATGGTGCGTTTATGCTGGGCTGTTAAGGATTGTATTAGAGATAGGGACCGGACTGGTGTGCCAGTGAGGACGATGGACCCCATAGGGGGTGGATTGTGACATCCCACATTAGTTATGAAAGGGAACGAAGGCTTCCATATTAGTGACTCGATACCTTTACCATCATGACGCGTTTTAAATCCGTTAGGAGATGGCGTTTCGTCCCGGTCAAAGCGGACAATATCATGGTGCGGTTATGGTGGTTGTTACACATACAAAACATTATTCAAAAGTAAAGACTTCCTAGATTTAAAAGTAAGTTGCACGATTCCTATTCCTTTGATTGGTTCAGTTGCAAAATTTCTAATCTTGATGATAGATACATCTTCAATTGTTGAAAGTCTTTGAACCAACGAAGATCCTTGCATACATGACTAGTTGCACCCAAATCAACCTACCTTGCAACATTATCATCCTGCATAAAAATGCTGCAGAAATTAGTGATACATTATTCTGAATTGAATTATTAATTTGTACTAAATTCTGACCTTGCTTGCCTGGGTCCTTGGACCCACTTGGATCGGCCTCATAATTGTTATTCTTCACCACTTTACAGTCCCTCTTCAAGCGACCAACCTTACCACACTTCCAGCAAGGGTAATTTGGCTTTTTGTTTGGACCCGAATTGTTGTTCTCTTGAAGCTTCCATTTTCCTTTGACCTTATTGTTTCCTTTAGATGGTTTACTCGTCTCAACCATATTCAAAGAACATGTTCTAGCATGTTTCTTGTCATAATTGACAAAGACTTTTTCTTGTGCTCTTAAAGCCTCTTCAACTCGTAAGTGCCTTCCAAGTTCAACCAAATATAACTCTCCTTTCTGATGTTTCAAATTATGTTTGAAATCTTTCAAGGAAGGAGTTCCTTGTCAAGAATGCTTGAAACTGAGATGGATTTGTCCATCTTTGTGTCATGTTGGGCAAAGTGCTCCAGAATTCGTAGCAGTTGATTATATTGTTCCATGACAGGCCTCGAATCAACCGTTTTGTAACTATTGAACTTACCCATAGGAAACTTCTTACTAGAAGAATCTTATGCCATATACTTAACTTCCAGATTATCCTACAATAATTTTGCCGTTTCTATATCCTGATAAACATCAAACAAAGAATCACACATATCGTTCAAGAAGTGGCCAAGAAAGATGTAATTGTCGTTTTCCAACTTTGGGTATTTCTTGATTTGTTCGAGATTGCCATCCTCTAGTATCTCTATCTCAGGTTTGGGAGTGGTCAACATGTACACCATTTTCAGGGTTATAAGAAGAAAGTGCATCTTCTTCTTCCATCGATAAAAATCCTACCATTCGAATTTCTCAAGTTTATCATGCTTGCTTGTCATATTTATACTTCATTGATTGCCCCTTCGTCATCTTATACAAAAAATAATTTGATCTTTGTTGTAGAATCTTGGAGGCTTGTGATTATTTTCAGATCAAATCACTTTGGTGGTTCTCTGGAATAATTCAATCGAATACACCTCATATTGAGAAACTGAACTCTAGTATGTGTGTGTTGAGAGATTTGTATCAACTAGTAGATGCAACCAAAGAAAAATTTCAAAATTAGGAGATTAAGGTATCTCTATTTTATTTAAATTATTTCTTTTAAAGCCATTTTTAAATCTCGAAAGTAAGTGGTAGCTTCAAGAAAATTTATTTTCTAATACAATTTTTATTTTAGTGAAGCAATTTAATTAATGGGTTTGCCCTTGGACCTGTCAGTGGTTGCCGCCCCTTGGACCCTGCTCCAAGAGGCGTTGTTCTGGATACCCGCCAAGGGAGCGTTGCCCCCTTTGAACCTATGTACTCACGGACCTCCTAACTTGCTTGATTTTATAATAATTAACTTTGATTATCAAGTCAATCGAGATTACATGATCAACTATACGTAACTAATTAATAAATTTTTATTACTGGTTTCCATCCTAGTATCACACACATGCCTAGATTTGTATACATTTATATATAACTAGAATCTATATTTATGTATAGTACGTTATACACCGGTTCCAGGTTCAATGAGTTCCTAGATACGGCATTTGAATACCAATTCAAACACCAATTTGTGAATTCATTTGGTAACCAAAAACGATTTAAAAAAAGAAAAAAAGAAAAAAAGAAAAAAATATCTATACAATGGATTTCAGCTTTTCGAGTTACACTCTTTGAAACACCTTATGTGGAGTGTTATTATGGCACAAATCATTTTATCATGTGTTTTCTGATAGTATTTTGATGTTAAACTTTATATAACGTGTTTTTCTGATAGTATTTTTGAAGTTAAAGTTGATATAGCGTATTTCATTACAATAATATTTTACTAGTTAATTTGTAGCAAAAGCTCAACTGACATATCAGAATCATTTTATTTAAAACCAAATAACCACGATAACATCATCATTAGAAATATCATCCACGCCTACAAGAAACTAGTTATTCTATATTAATTTGGTAAAATATTTTTTCGTGAAATAAATATATTATATAAAAAACAAAGTTGATTATATTGATTGATCTCGCCCAATTTGACATATATAGGATTTATATATTTTAGAATTAAATTAAAACAATAGAAGAAGATGTTTTTGAACTTTTGGTAAACCTAGTAAATTTAGTATAATCTAAAGTGCGGTGGACATATAGATATAGCACGACAATATCATACAAACTTGGTCCTATCCTCATCTATCCAGATCCATATATAGAGATTAATTGTGTGGCAGTTATATACAAGATCATACAAAAATTGAGAATGACTATAATGAAACAAACACGTCTTTATATAAATATCAGCGTCAACCGTTCAACCACGCCGATACAAATTATGTATTAACTTCTTGTGAATGATAATTTTGTACATATAATTTGTATAAGAAAAATATTTAAAAAAAACTGAAAGAACTAAAACAAAATATAGATAAATAACTAAAATTTGATCATACAAGTACCTTACTATTACATCATATGGTCGTATTTCCCCCAATACCTAATTCTAGTGATATATGTGATTATTATATAACAAGGAAATTACAAATAGGGGTATAAGTGAGTGAGCCCGAATTCAACTTGTTTCTAGCTCTATGAATTAGCTCAACAATGGTTCGGCCATAAATTTATATATATATATATATAATAGTTATTTATTATACACACACTTAGATAGCTGGATTTTTTTGTAAACCTATCTCTGATAACATACGAGTTCATACGAGCGCCCTAGTTTACCTTGTTACTTCAAGACCAGTGGCAATAAAAATGTGATAGTACACAATTTGCACAAACTATATTTGAATAGTACTTGCCTGCAATCTTAATGTAAAATGTTTTTTTTGGCTTTATGTAATTTGTTTTTCCTATAACAGTTTTATATTTTACTTCTAATTCAAAGTGTGATGGTCCTAAAACAGTTTCGTATTTTACTTCTAATTCAAACTGCAATGGTAAGGACATTTAAATATGAAATATGCTTTTACTGAAAGTTATAATATAAACCGTCAAGTTAAGTTCTTTTTTCTTCCAAAATTAGTAACGTTTTGTAGATATAAAATATAAACCGTAAAACAGATTTTAGTATTGTTAAAACAATAATAGATTAGGAACTAAAGATTGTTATTGATTAGGAATTTACATTGAAGAAAATATGGTTAATTGTTATTTACTCAAAACAATTCGAGTTTTTTTCGTATAATGCGCCCATTGTTATTGTTTTATTTGTATAAAATATCATTTTTCATTGTACATATTATTGGGAATTAACGTATCAAAACTGAATCGATTTACATATTTTAACAATAGCCGATTTTATGTATATTGTGTGTTTGATTTATTAATCCGATTAATAAATATTCTCAATTAGTATCAAGGTGATACGCGTATAAATAAATAAACAACCATATAAGGTTTTAGTAATCAACATTTGAGGACAACACTAGAATTGTAACACACGGGTTACAACGAATCCTGGCTAGTAGGAAGTTCACAACCGAGCACAAGGTATCCGAAGGTAGAAGCGGCCAAAAGGAGAAGGCAGCGGTGGTGCTTGGTTCATGGCAGGTGGGTGGCGGCCCTTTGATGGGGTCGGTCGGCCGAAAAGGGGGAGGAGGCTAGGGTTTTTGTTATGTTACATGTGTCCTTAGGGTTTTCACCTTAATGCCATTTTTCTAAAACATAATCTTACAATAAGCCTATGTCACTTGGGTTTAAACTATTATTATTTTACAAATAATAATCCTCCTACTCGTGAACATATACGATTCGTGTATCAACATGTAACTCTTCGGATTGTACCGAGTTGGTTACGTTGACTTTGATTACGATCGGACATATACATATTTCCAACAATCTCCCACTTGGACGATTTTAATTAGATGAGTCAACGTGTGCAGAGTTGGGCGCTAGCTGCATCACATTGCTCCTAACACGGTATGACACTTTACAGTCATCAACTAGATCTTTGAGTTCAAGTAACACTTTACTTAACCAAATATTGTAGCCCTGATATTTCTATCAATAAGTCCCTTCTGTGTAGAACATTCGTTGATCATAAGACATGGATCATTCATTCTTATATAGTGATCAACTACTTTTAGTCCGAGCGTAGCCACACATTTATTCCAGTTTGAGTTAACGAGGGCGTCAGAATGTCTAAATTTCTAATCCTATAGAAGTACAGAATTCCATCAGCGTCAAACAACTCCCACTTAACCTTGGATTTCTCCCAACGCTACCCGGATTACTACCCATGTTTGGGACAGTGTTAGATAACATCAAAGATTGTCCTTGATCAATGTAGTGTAATATGTGTCTAAGGAAAAATGATAGGTTGAACATATCAATATCAAAACATCGCATGACTTAGATCCATCGAGATCGTTTTGAAGCGACTCACATCCGATATCATTCCCTAGTTATATCTTTGAATTTTGATTCTCAAACTCGTGAGTTATTCATCTTATGAATACAATCTTCTCAATTCACAATAATATTACATTCAAATTCATTTCCATGTAATTTGATCGACTATGGATATTTTAGAATACGTTTATTCAAGGATTTAAACATACAAATAATACAGTTACAAAATAATTAAACTTGCATTTAAGCAATAAATCAAATAAATATTCAATGTAATTGTTGTAGTTCAAAATTAAAACACCAATACTAACTACAAATCATGCCCACTGTCTAGAAAATCTAAGCCCTATCTTTCAAGCATGCTCCTCATGTTTACCTTAAGGTAAAGGCTTAGTAAAGGGGTCAGCCAGATATAGATCCGTATGAACTTTGTTTTACGATGTCTCCACGCTCTATTATCTCTCTAATATAGTGGAATTTTCTGAGTATATGCCTTGTAGTTTGATGCGACCTTGGTTCCTTTGCAAGAGCAATGGCACCAGTGTTGTCACACAGTATCCCGATCGGTTTCTTTATGCTAGGCACAACATCGAGATCAGTAATGAACTTCTTTATCCAGGCAACCTCCTTAGCAGCATCCGATGCAACATTGTATTCTGATTCACAGGTGGATTGAGCAACCACACTTTGCTTAGAGCACTTCCAAGTAACAGCCCCACCATTCAGAATGAAAACATATCCCATCTATGACCTTGAATCATCACGATCAGTCTGAAAACTTGCATTAGTATAACACTTAACTGACAGATCCTCATCCAGCCCTCCATATATTATGAACATGTCCTTAGTCCTTCTTAAGTACTTAAGAATGTTCTTCATTGCAGCCAAGTGACTCTCTCATGGATTCTGTTGATATCTAATTGTCATGCTAAGAGCATATGAGACATCAGGTCTAGTACATAACATGGCGTACATATAGAACCAATAGTAGAAGCATATGGAACTCTTTCCATTTTCTTCTTTTCCTCTTTATTATTTGCACACTGCTTGCTATTAAGAATGGTTCCAGGTGCCATGGGCAAGAGCCCTCTTTTTGAGTCTTGCATTGAGAAGCGTCGTATGACCTTACCAATATATGTACTTTAACTCAAACCTAATAACCGCTTTGATCTATATCTATAAATCTTTATTCCTATAATATAAGCGGCTTCACCAAGATCTTTCATTGCGAAACATTTACCTAACCAAGCCTTAACATCTTTTAGCGTACGGATATTGTTTCCAATAATTAGTATGTCATCTACATACAAAATGAGAAGAGTGATATAGCTCCTACTAGATTTCTTGTAAACACATGGTTCATCTTCGTTTTTCAATAAAACCAAACTCTTTGATTTTCTGATTAAAATGGAGATTCGAGCTGCGAGATGCTTGCTTTAATCCATAAATGGATTTATTTAGCTTGTACACCTTATTAGGATTCTTTGGATGGACAAAACCTTCAGGTTGAACCATATAGACATCTTCAAGTAAGTGTCCATTAAGGAACGCGGTCTTGACATCCATTTGCCATATCTCATAGTCATAATACGCAGCAATGGCAAGTATAATTCCAATAGACTTAAGCATGGCTACTAGCGAGAAAGTTTCCTTATAATCAATTCCTTGAGTCTGAGTGAACCCTTCCGCTACAAGCCCTACTTTGTAGGTTTGCACATTTCCATCTATGTCAGTCTTCTTCTTGAAGATCCATTTGTTTCCTACAGTCCGACCTTCGGTAGGAAGATCAACCAAATCCCAGACTTGGTTATCATACATGGATTGTATCTCTTAGACTCTGAATCCAAGATTGCAGCTTTGTAAGTAGCAGGTTCAGCTTCATCAATCATGAAGATATCGTCATACCTTTTAGGTGCACGACGATCCTTAATACTTCTTCGAACACTTGGTGTTTCTGTTGTTTCTTGAGTCCTCTCAGGCTCAACTTCAACAACTGGATCAGTTACTTCTGGTTCTATCTGAATAACTTGTTCAATTACATGTGATTCTCGAATTTCTTCAAGATACACATGGTTTTCTCCAATCCCTCGCACCAGAAGCTCTTCCTCCAAGAAAGTGACTCTGCGTTTAGTGAAAATCTTATTTTTAGTCGGGTGGTAGAAATGGTAACCGATCTTCTTAGCTTATCCGACGAAAACCATATTTTCACATCTGGGATCTAGTTTATCAGAAGATTCTAGAGTGACATAAGTGTTACATCCCCAGACCTTAAGATATGATACTTTAGGTTTCTTTCCATGCATATCTCATAAGGCGTTTTATCAACCTTATTCGTTGAAGCTATATTCACAAGTCTCGCGGCAGTTTCCAGAGCATAACTCCAAAAGGAGCGTGGGAGGGTTGTTCGACACATCTTTGATCGAATCATATCTAATAGAGTTTGATTTCTCCGCTCAGACACACCATTATGTTGTGGTGTTCCAGGTGGAGTGAGTTTTGAAACTATTCCACAATCCTTTAGATGGTCGATGAACTCCTGACTAAGATGTTCACCACTTCGATTTGATCAAAGCATCTTAATAGTTCTACTTAGCTGATTCTCTACTTATTTTCGTACTCCTTAAACTTTTCAAGTGTTTCATGTTTATGATTCATAAGATAAACATAACCATATCTACTGAAATCATCAGTAAATATAACAAAGTATCTTTCTCCATGTCTTGACACTGTTCTGAATGACCCACATACATCTGCATGTACAAGTCCCAACAGATCATTAGCTTTTTCTCCAAAATTTGAAAAAAGTGCTTTTGTTAACTGTTGGTGCATATTTGTGACAACAACTTAGATTTGGTCTTTGGATATCTTGTATTTAGTAAAACGATAGCCGGTTGGTTTTATAATAGTTAGTTGTAGTGATTGGGCCAAACCAGACCCTCATTATAGGGAGTGGTAAGCGAATTGGGCCCAGCCAAATTTGCAGCCATTGTGGTTAAACCCCAGTTGCAAACCTGTCTCTGTAGAAACATAGTTTATCATTAGGATTAGGGTTGCTCAGTTAGTCACTTCAGAGAGAGTTGAGAGAGAATTCATAGAGAGATTGGCTTGGACGAATTCTTGTGATCTAGATTGATTTTAATCGTTCTGATTGATAATCAATAAAGATCGGGTTTATAGTGATATATGTTTCTACTACTATTTCTGTGATAATCTGATCTAGAGGATTCCGCACTCTAGATTGGATAGACGATTCTGTGAAGATCCATATGAATAGGGAACTTACAATTGGTATCAGAGCATTAGGCTCTTGTTTTGCTCGGTTCAGAATCGTAACAGCATGAAAAGTTGAAGTTTTGGACTTTTTTTACGGCTGGTTCGAAGTTGAAGGCTTTTCTAGGGTTTTGCTGTTGTTTTCAGATAAACAACAAGCATTTTGGATCATTAATAAGGCATCTTGGATAGAGGTCTTGCATTTCAAATCATCATAATTGCATCTCGGATCAAAACAGTGTATTTCGGATAAATTGGGAAGCATCTCGGATAAACTGGGAAGCATCTCGGATCAAAACAGTGCATCTCGGATCTTTAGTATTGATTTCAGATCATCTCAGATCATCTTGAATAACCATCTCGGATAAGTATCTCGGATACTGTTTCGAACAAGGACCATTTCGGACTATCTCGATCACTGTTCCGAATTGCCATCTCGGATTGGTATCTCGAATCACTGTTCCGAATTTCTATCTAGGATTATTAATATGAGTTACTGTTCCGAATTTGGTATTGTTCCGAGTTGAACTCGAATAGGTGGAAAGTGAACCAGCTGACGTAATCGGAGATAAACATTTTCATACACAAAATTTGATCCGTAAACAAGTTTAACAAATCGACTACATGATTAGACTCGTGTGATTTTTAGGACAAAAAAAGGCACGAAAATCCCTAAAAAGGTCTCGGACATTATACATCATTGGATTCGTATTGTTGAGACGAGTCTAATGGTACAATTTGGTAAACACACATTTAGGACAAATTTTTGAGCGTTTTTAACAGTACGGTTACAGTAAAACACGAAAACGGACCAGAAGAGAGGTTAGATTTGGATTTTGACACAAGTATACCAAAATCCATTTAAACCGGTACTCTGTATGTTAAAGATGGTCAGAATGAACAATATAAGTGAGGGTGTTAATAACTAGCCAAAGTTGATAAATGCTGAACGATATGTTGACTGGAAGAAGAAGCTTGCGGCATTTGTTCAGAGTGAAGATTCTAAGATGTAGTACTGTATGATCGATGGGTACATTGCTACCACACATCGAATTAACGGGAGAATTATGGTACTTTCGTATGAGAAAATGGAAGACTCTGAGAAACGTATGTATGAGGATGAGAAGAAAGCTTCAGCAGCGATAAACATGTCATTGCCAGTTGATATGAAACACATTTGTAATAGATATGGGTCTTCTAGAGAGCTGTGGGAAGCTTTAGGAAAACGTTATCAGAGTTCTTCAAGACAAAATACATGTGATCAAGCCTGTGTAGCTGAGACTGCAGCTGTGAAGATTGAAGAAGTAGCTCCTAAGAAAGAAGAGAAGAAGGAAGCCGAGAAGGAGAAAATGGAGGTCAAGGACGCAAGAGCTACAATGTGCATGGATGATACAGATGAGCTTACAGAAGAGATACAGGTACAATTACAATCTGTGAGTCATACTTGTCATAATTGCACTGAACTACAAGGTAAAGTTGATAAACAATCAGAGCAAAACAAAAATATGTTAGGTGAACTAGAAAAACAGAAAGAGTCAATGTTCTTTTGAGTAAAAGGGAGTCAATTTTTTTAAATAAACTCAAATCAAATGAGCAAGAAATACAGTTTCACCGGCAAAGTCAATGAATTGTTACAAATCATTGATTTGGCTCGTGAAACTGTGAATGATAAGACTGACGAGCTTTCAGAAAAGTGCACAGAATTGGCTGGTGCATAAGGCAAACTTGTTGAACTTCATGGAAAGTTAGACAAATTTGGAAAATCCTCGTTAGTAAGGACTAAAATTCAGAAAAGTTTGAAAAGGAGTAGTGATAAAATGGGAGTGGGGTTTACTAAAGCTCCATCCTTTGATATCAGGATTACTCCTTTTTACCAATGAAAATGAGCTAAAAGATTTTGTGCCTACTACACCAGCTGCAGTGGATTCGATAACAGTTAGCATACCAAATAGTCCAGTTTCTTTGAAAGAATTAATTGGGTCTACCAGTACACCTCATAAAGTGGATGAGGATACTAAAGACAAAACAGACAAAACGGTCAAAACATTTAAAAGGGATCTAACAGAAAGAAAGTTTTTAAGAAAAGATCTTGTTTTAAATGTCACAACAAAGGACATGTAGCTAGTTGTTTTAAAAAGAGTAAGAAAGTGGAGTCTGAGGTTGAGGTTAAGGATGGAATTAGGTTGGTTCGAATAAGAATGTTAAACCAAGTTGTTAGACAAAATAACTGAGATTTCAATCTAAACCTTCAACATCAGGAAGATTTGTGAGTCCAAGAAACTTTTCTCCTAAATCAAGTCATTATAATGGTCAATCAAATTGTTTTCAAAGTAAAAATTTTGGATATCGAATTTTTTCATAGAAGAAACGAATATAGGGGTTTTAGTAACTCAAATGTTCAACAGAATTCAAAATTTTTTCAAAGTTCAGATTATGATAATCGGAGAAGAAGGTTTCGAGATAATAATTTTAAAAGGTTGGAAAATCCAAGAGTTTATTGGAACTCTCGCGATCAAAGACCTAGTGGAAATTATAGATCATGTTCAACAACAAGGAAGACATTCAAGACAGTAGTATGGTGTTATGGATATTGGACATAATTAAGTTATATTGATATTCATGGTCAACCCAAAACCGGCAGGGTTTGGGTCTCAAGTCTAACTACGTTGTTGAGTTAGTGCAGGATGTCCAAGAAGGACTCTTGATGTATTCAACAATGGTTGTTCCTGTAATGCATCTAAGGTGGATAGTAGGTTATAAATGGTAATGAATTATTTACTTCTATGATAAATAATGTTTATTAAAATTGAAAAACTTTGTGTCAGGTTAAAGTGGGAGTCTGTTTGTGTTTAAATTTCTGTTTTTTAAAATCCTACTCCTTTAAAACAAAAATTTTGGGGGAGAAATTTTCCTAAGCAAAAAGAGTTAAGTTAGTGCGTGAGTTTAGGGGGAGTAAGTTGAAATGTTTAAAATTAAAAAAAATCCAAAAAAATGAAAAATATAAAATCAAAATGAGTTTTCACTGTGTGGAAAAGAAGAAATGATAGTACATCAACATGTTAGACAGTCATACTAAAATTAAAATTAAATTGCTTAAGTGTGATAGCAGCTTCATCATATGATGTACCGGTAGGCAAAATGCATGAAATAATCAACTTACCTTGGTGATATAAACATAACGAACGGTGTATGAGTGGGTAACAAATCAGTGGCATATGGTTTTATAACCTTAAATCTTGCATTGATAGATTGCCAAAATCTAAGGTTTTGGATCTTTATATCGTTATTTCATCTGGGGATATCAGGGTTGTCCTTCTGCTGCATCCAGATATATGCTGACCTAGGTATAACCAGGATATCTTAAAAGAGCTAGAATGCCAAATCCAAGAAATTGAAGAAGCTCTCATAGAGAGTCATTCAAATGTGCAAAATGCATAAATCGTACCAAAGTCTATGGTATTTTTCTTAACCCTCGTTGGATATTGGTTTCTTTGCCGTACGGAAGTACTGACCTGATCACCAACTATCTAGCGTTGTAAATCCAAAAGGATGAATTTCGGTATACTCACCTACTACGAGAAATATTTGTGCATACCTTGATTGTGGGGATATGTCCTAAAGTAGGACACACTAGTATATCAGTATAAAATTACCTTAACATATCACTAGGTAATGGTACTTGAAATGTTCATATATTTTGTTTAAGTGGATAAACAATACTGGTAATCATATTGAACTGCTTTTCATGATAATTACATATAGAATTATCTAATAGTGTAAAAAACAGTTTGATGTTGTTGATATGCTCTTTTTACCAGTGATTCTCACAAAAACAGAGTGTTAATTATTTTGTTGTTTCTTTATTTCAAAAAATATAAAATACAAAAAGATTCAACCATGATACCCAGATGATAAGCCATCATAAAGACCGTATATCTCAGAACCTCGGCACTCTATCAAACAAAATTTCGGTACCAAGACCATATGCCAATGAATGGTTCCCACCTGGTCTTCAGTCGATTATGTTTATATCGCCCTGTGCACACTTTAAAATGATTGTGAGCCTACCGATACACTGAATATAGAGCTACTTATCATTTTTTATTTTAAGTTCAAAGAGGTTTTGACAGACCACTAATTTGCTATCATTTTCTCTTTTTCTCGTCAGAAACCCATTTTTTTCTCATGTTTTTATATTTTTCTGGAAATATACTCCACCTACAATGCAAAATGTAGATTTAGACAGTTAAATATACCTTTTTGGATTGTCTTTGAAGAAAAATATTTAGAAAAGCGATTTTCCGATATGGATTAACTCATGTTTTACCTTGATGCCATTTACCAAAATTAAGTTAATAAGAATGGTTTATTGAGATTTGGATGTGAAAAGCTGGCATGTTGGTAATTGGTGTGAATCAACAACATTGATACGTTTCATATAGAAACAATCATGTGTGAGGTGATATTTTGTATCAATGTGTTTGGTCTGGAGTAAAGGTCTTTGTTTTTCTCCATGAGAAGTAGTGTGCGGTTGTTCAAACCATGCAAAGGCATCCGCACACCCAGTTGATTTGTTCAAACAAACACATTTTCTTCAATCACACCCTTGGAGAAATGTATATTGCACGATCATCTTGTAAGCTCTTTCTTTCTTTTGGAAGATATAAGACATGATTCTTTGATAATCTTCTATTATGCTGCAGGTGCATACATTTCTATTGAATCTATCCTGTGGATCTGATACAAGCCTTAAACAAACAAATTGTTAGTTGTTTTTCATCTTGTCGAAGTTTTCAATGTTATCCTTTCATTCTTCTCTCCAACAAAGGCAGCAAATCCTGAATATAACAGTATTTTGGAGCCGTATGTTACCTATCTTGTGCCTGGATGCTCCCCTATCAATAGTCCTAAAACTATCAATAGTTCCTCCTGGAACATCCTGCACACTCATCAAAGATTTTTGGAGGTGGGGACCCGAGTTATTGCTGACTTGGGTCGTCCGACATCATCGACAATTGATACCTTGTTTTTCCGATCATTCGGAATGGATTGTGCTCCCCCTGAAACTATTTCCGGTTTTGGTTTCCAAATCTGTTTTTGTTTGTAAACTTTAACATATGATTTTATTTGGACCACCTTTGGTTTCAAAACCTTTTCAACCATCTTCTGTTGTTTCTTTCTCTGTTTTATTTTTCTTTGTTTAACAAGACGAAGGTCCTGTTTTGATGAAACAGATTTTGTATGGTAACGTTTACCATGGGGTGCAGCAATCTTTGTTTTTCCTTTTGTAAGATATGGACAATTTTTGATGATGTGTCCATACTTACCACACTCAAAACATGATCTCCGCTCAACAAACCTCGGAGTATGATGAGATTGACATCTTGATGATGAACTTGGTGATCTTGAGGTACTTGGTCCTTCATCACAACAATATGTGTGTTGTGTGTGGTTGTTCTGATTGTTTTGCTTTGAAATTTTTCTTTGTTTAACAAAATCCGTGTTGAATTTGTTTACAAAAGATTCAATTTTATCAGTCCCTCTGGATTTCATGAAGTTCACCTTTGGCATTTTCTTCTTGTTTTGCTTTGGTTTGCTCTTTTCTTTTCCTTGATTAGCATGATTTTGCTTCCGTGGATTGTTTTGAGATTTCCTCTTTTGATTTCTGTTTTATTTCTATTTTCAGCTTTTAGGGTAGGGGCACGCTTAGTTATTACAAGTTTTGTGCTCGTATTTCCCAAAAACTTACTAGTAGAATCTTCAAAAACTTTATCAATCAAGGATTGAGTGACATTTTTATTGGAAAATCTTGGTTTAAGTAAACTTTATCAAAACCAATCAACATATAAAGCAAATTCATGTTTTCACAGTTTTCAACTTGAGCTTTAACATTCTTGACATTGGCAGTCATTCGCGGTTTCGTTGAAGGATCACATAGAGTGTGATTTTCCTCTTTTGTTACCATGTTTGACTGTTTAGGTTTATCCTCAGCTGACTCGTCATCCGAACTATCATAATCCTCAATAATGAGAGAATTTTGATTATCCTTAGATTTTGAGTCATTGACATCATCCGGTTGGCTTTGATTTGAAGATGTGCCTTTTGTGAACCCTAGACCAGGTTTAAACTCATCTAGGTCTTATGAAACAGTCGGTTCAAAATGTGGCATATCTTCATCATCAGGCATTTTGGTGTAATTGTGCCTAACCGAAGGAGGACAAACCTGATAACCTATACATTTTACATCACCTTTTTTTCTTTTGACTTTTGATGATGTGATCCAAAACATATCTTGAGTTGGAATAACTGTCCAACTTGAGTTTGATTGTGTCATGTTCACATTTTGCACAGACTAGCTCTTTTTTTGCTTCTTCAAGCATGTTAATGTAATTGTTAATGGTTGTTTGTTTTCTTGAAACATTTTTTGACAATTCAGAAACATCTTTCTTTAAAGTTTCAATTGTTGTTTTGAATTCTTCATCCTTTTTCTTAAGAGCGGCGTTTGCCTCGTTACATTTTGTTAGACCCACAATCAAGATCTGATGATGTTTCTTCATGTGATCAAATTTACCTTCCTGTTCTAAGTATTTTCCTTTTAAAAATATACAATTAGAACATTTAGACACAGTAGGTTTATCGGGACTTACCTGACTGGATTGACAATCCAAGCGTATCATGAAAGCTGCACGAAGTGTTGAAGATCCAATTGATGAGAGAGATGCTTGGAAAATTCATCAGATGGTTCTTTAGTTTCATGCTCTGAATCTTCTTCACTGCTATCTGTTGATTCAGTCTCCATGACTACCTCATCTTCAGATTGTTCTCTACTAGAAGTCGATTCTGCTTTATTTGAACTGCTGCTGTCCCCTGAACTGTTGTCTTTTCTGGAAGATTCTTCATTGTTACTGTTCTTTGCAACTTCAACATATAATGCAGTTCCTCCTCCACCGATGTTTCCCAATTGAATTGACCAATCACATTGTTCGTCATCTTGAACCACTAATGCTCGGTTGGAATTGTTTGCGGGAACCATTGCTCTTTCGTTGTTGGCAGCTTGATTTCTGGTAAAAGGATATTGATTCCCTTGTTGTGGAGGTTTCGTGCATTCTCTTTAAAATGCCCTTTTTCCTTGCAGTTGAAACAAGTAACTTTTCTTTTATCAAAACCGTATGGAGTCTCTTTGTTACTTTCCAGATCAGTTCTTCCGGTTCTCTCCATAAAATCTTTCGCTCTACGAACTGCACTTGCGAATGCCCATTTGATATCAATTAACTCCATCTCTTCCTTATTAATTTGCGCATAGTCTTCACTGGTTAAGTTGACATTACCAATTTTACCAGCTACTAATCCACAGTAAGAACTCACCAATGTGTTCAGAAGCTCCATATGTTCCCGTGCAACTTCCACACTTACCTTGGAAGGTTTGATGTATCTAGTCTGACGGTGTTTGAAGTTGAAGGTTGAGAATTTGTACCATAGAAAGCTTGTTGTTGAACTTGAGGTATGGCAACTTGAGGTTGAGGAAGAAAAGCCTTTGGATCAAAAGTTTGTTCATAAGTTTGAGCACTTGTACCAACAGACTGATCAGATTTCACTGGACATTCCCAAAAAGGAATTGTACTTGACACGAATGCGGTTTGAAGTTTTTGTTGTTGAACTGCACCTGTACTCGGTTTAATGCCACCAAAATACATTTCTATATTTTGCTGAACCGGAAATCGTTTAGCTTTGCGAATTTCTTCTTCATCTTTATTTTTAAGTTTCTGAATAAATTCGTAAATGCTGATCATATCCATCACACCTGTATGTTTTACAATTCAATAAATTGATTCCACTTAGGTGGTAAGGTATCAGCAAAATGCGTAACAATCTCCTATTGTGACACAAGAACCTTGTATGAGTGCATCTCACTCATAAATGATAGAAACGAGTTGTCATATCATTTAATGTTTCATTTTCCATAAAATGAAATCCTTCAAATTCCTTCTTTAAAAGATCATGTCTAACTTTCCTTATTGCTGCGTTTCCTTCTCCTCTTATTTTTAAAGCGTTCCACAAACTCTTCGTAGATGTACAATGCAAGAATTGATGATAAATGTCTCTGTGAAGTGCTTGTGTAAGAATTTCAAAGGCCTTCTTTTCAAGATCATAGGCCCTCTTATCATTCTCATCTAATTCAGCTAATGATGCAGAATTTGCTACAACGTCTTCGAGAGATTCTCTGTAAAAACAAAACATGTCCACAATTCTGTATTTTGACCAAGAATATATGTATGAAAAGGATTGTTCCATGAAGAATAATCGTTCATGTGATTTAGTTTTGGTGGACGGTTGTTGCTCCCAGTTTTACTTTCGCTAAGAAGGTGGTTTTGAACGCTTTGCTTTGATTTGTAACAAAAGCCCATTGACCAGTAGTAAACACGTTTGGAGGTATCATCGATTTGGCCCATGAGGTAGTTTCCTGACTTGTAGTACACTCCCAATCCCAAGGATTTGTACTCATTTTTGTATTTTCTTATTTATGAAAAATTTAAAGGTTTAAAGTTTCAAAATTATAATTACCTTTTAAAATTTTCAGATTTGAAAATATGACAAATTCTTAAGATCACAAAGCTTTGAAAAACAATCAAAAACAGTTTCGTGCGAGACAACTGTTTCGCATGAAACAAGGATGTTTCATGCGGATCAGGTGGTTCGTGCGGGTCAGATGATTCGCACAAATATTTTTAGTCTCACAAACTGTTTTGTTCAGCGTTTTTCAGAGGAATCATTTTAGAAATGTTTTTGTGAGAATTTTCCTTTCTTGTGTAGACCTGCTTTTTTAAAATTACCTGTTGTCTTACCCACTTTTAGTTAAAACACAGATTTTTAATCAGTCAATAGTCCAAGTCCAGATCCAAGTTAGAAAATGTCAGCCCTACCAAAACTAATCAGATTCAAATTTTTGCAGATTTCTTCTTCAAGGGTGTTCTTCAGAAAAATTTTACCATAAAAGTTTTTTGCATGCAACAAATTTTTAACTAGTTTAAGTTAGTTAACTATCCAAAACTTAAGTATTCTGCTGGAGGTTCAAGAACACTTTAGAAATCTTCAAACTAGCTCAGACATAACTAAGCCGGTTTTGAACAAGGAAAGAGCCAAAGCTCTGATATCACTTGTAGGTCCACCTGCGGATGGTGTTAAACCAGTTCCTTGTTCATATGACACACACACAAGTGCGGAATCCAAGTGTGCATGCAACCAAAGAAAAGTAAAGAACACGGGGTAACAAAAGATTCACTATCTAGATTAATGATTGAGAACAAGTACAAACATATACACATAATGTTCGTATGACTTAAACAGACTTGCTGTGTTCTTGTGTCTTCGTCTAAAGAGATAACCAACTCAAAGGGTAACAAGCTCTCTGGACTGACCAACTAGCTTGCTAACTTTCACACGCAAGTCCCCCTGACTGAGAAGTGCATGTCAGCTTTTATAGTGTCCGTCTAGATTCTTACGAAACACGACTCTAGACATACATAACACACTAATTCACACGAGACACATTCCAGAGATTTGGCACGAGACACTATTTCGTACGAAATGCTTATTTCATACGAAACAAGTAACACATTAGTTACTCAAATATTTCGTACGATTCATGTGATTCGTACGAAAACTCTGACTCGCACATAATCCATTTTTCTGGAGAACGTGTGTAGACATGTCGTTTCCAAGATTCATCAGTATGCACACATGCAACTGATTAACACAGACAAGCTACGATGTCATACTAGATCAAGATAGAAGGATATCTCAATCTATTCGACATGACCAAACCTATACAGACACCTTAGCAAAGACCGTACAATTACAACTGTAATTAAGAACAAGCAACAGACGCAAAACTGTAAGAACACATATTTATTGATAAGATTAATAACAATTTTGTTAATTGTTTATTTCTAACAAAAGTGTTAAAAATAGTTTATAAAAAAAGCAAATGATTTTTGTAATAGTTTGTCTTCAAACATGCGTGCTAGAAACGGTTCATGAAAAGTGTTAGAAACAATTTATAAAAAAATGCAAATGTTTTTTGTAATCATTTGTCTTCTAACATGCGTGTTAGAAACGGTTCATAAAAAGTATTTTTTGGAAGCAATTTTTAGTTGTTTATTTTTTAACATGTGTATTAGAAGTGACTTATTTATATGAACCATATATGTGTTAATAACAAGTCGATTTAACATTTAGTGGAAATGTTAATATTTCTAACGTGCGCGTTAGATTTCTTTTTCATTTTAACATGATTGTTAAAAATGGTTAGAATACAAATGCTTTTAAATGTTTTATGTAAACATTTTATTTAAGTAATTTGTTGTATAATTGATTTTAGTGAATATAAACACATTAATGCTTTGCATGGTTTAGAAATAAAAAGTCATACATTAAAGTTGATGTTTGATTGGCTTCAATAATTAAATCACCATTAAGTGATGGTGTTGTTGTATGGGATTTATCACTAACTTTAATTTGTGATTTCTAAATTCAAATGGTCATGTTTTATATATATATAATGACTTAAGTTTTCTAACACGTGTGTTAGAAAACGTGTATCACAAATACAAGGTTAGAGATTGTTCATTACATAAGCCATAATAAATAAAAATGTTTTATGTAAAAATTTAATTTCCAATGTGTGCATTAAAAATGATGAGAAATGGTTGATATTATTAATATAGTTATTGCAAAACTAAGGAAATGTGTTAGAGTGATTGTTAAAACAAAGTTTTGCATAGTATTGATAATTTAAATGGTTCACTACTCTTGCTAGTAGTAGCATATGGTGAACAAAGTAACAATCTCATGGATATTATATGGTGGAAAATGACTTGGTGTTGTTGTGAACAAATTTAGTTGTTCAAGTCACTAATTAAATGTAATCTTTGTAACAACTTGGTGTTGTTTTATGTAGAATTATCCAAGTTTAAACTTTCAAGATGAAATGAGAAACTTGTACTTACAAGTGCATTGAGTCTTATTGAGGGAGTATCTCAAGACATGTCATGGGACAATATTGTTGAAAAGATTTTGGTCAGATTATAGAGTGTTGAAGATAAAAGCACTTTGATATTTGATGTCTACATATCGTCTATGCTTCTGTTTAAATTTCAAAAGTGTTTGGCACTTATGATTTAGTTCCCAATGTGTTTTATTGTTTTGTGTTCAATATCTTCGGATAACACATGGAATTTTTTACAAAGAAATAAATCACTAATGTGACGTACAAATTATTTTTGTGGAAAGTAATTATAATTTCAACTATACATTGTTTAAAATAATATGGCTTTAAACAGATAGTACATGAAAATACTTGGACATAAACAACTTAAGAGATGTTGCATTGGCTAAAAGTCAAAGACGAGACATCGAATGTGTAACCACATCACGAGTGAGTAGTGAGTTTATTGAGATGAAATACACAAATGAGATTCATGTCGAAATACTTTGTTAGAAGTCATTGAAAAATTTACAAGTTTGAGTTCTAATATATAAAGTAAAAGTACTATATGTTATTGTATACCTTTAATAAATCTTACGAGATTTATACGTAGATGCGTCTACCACTTGAATATGAAAATTTTACCTTCGTTTGGGAGAGCATTCTAAATATACATATCTCCTAATGAATAACAATAGATGTGCGTAAATCACTTATGGCAAAATTATGAATGCCATGTTGTTGAGTGTGGACCTAGTTGACTCTATCTTCCACATAATAGTGATTGAAAACGAGGAACATTCATCTTGTTGGTGATGAGTGTGTTCACTAAGTGACTTGGATTAAGACTTATGTTTAAGTACTTATGAGTCAATGGTAAAGCCTTGGAGATCAAAGGTAAACAAGTTATGTTCCTTAATTGAATGATAAAATTTAGCTATGTGCCATATACAATAATTAATGAGACCTTCCTAAATATTGATGTTTTAGGATTATGAGTAAGTCTCAATATTTTGTCTTAACAAGGATGAATGTTGCAAAATGATATTATGATATCCTTGGGGCTTTGAAGAATCAGATTGATGCATCTTCTGTTCACATGCTAAAGTATGTAGTCTAAAGCATGCTAGACTAATACTTGGTTATTTATGGTCTCGATGGAGACTAATTAACTCTAAACATTCAAATGTGCATGAACACAAAAAGAATTTGTGTATAGATAAGGTTGGCGGAGAATTTCATTCATTATAAGGAAAAGATATGTAACTTTTGAAGATTTTGTTCGAAATGCTAATGAGGAGAACTCATTGTCTTAGCTTATTCTAGATGTTACATTAACTTACGACAATGGCATGTGTTGTTGTGGTCAGCTCGGAAGCTTATGTAAGCTAATGCAACATGAGTTGAATTCAATGATATAATGAGGCTGATCTTGTTCAATCTTATGTGCATAAATGTCCTCATAAGTGAAGTTACAGAAATGTTGATCAAGTGGCAAGAAATGTGGGGGAGGATTCATTTAAGAAAAAACAACCCTACAAGGGTATGTAAAAATGGTTTTCATTACCCCATCTGGATGTTATCCAATAAAACTTAAATGTGGGGGTGTCTTGCATTTGTACCATAATATTTTGGCAATAAGGATTTTGTAATCAAATCTAACATTGTAAACAGACGACTAAGTGGAAGACACAAAGGTCATAATCAATAATAGAGATGTGTTTGCCTTAAATTATAAATGTATTATTCTAAGACAAATATTATAACCAGATTCAGGTTGCCACTGAGGTTATAGTCTTAGACATTGACAATAGGCAATGTTAACATTCGAGTTATGAACACGTCATGACAATTGATCTCAACTGCAAAGTTACCTTCAGTGACTTGTCAATGACAAAGATAATGTTATGGATCCAACAACCTAAGGATTTATTAGAGATCAAGTTGTGGAATGAGACTAAAGCCCATGGAAAAAAGGGTGTGTGAAGGAAACCTAACTTAGTTGACTAGAGATCCCAAGATCTAAGTTCAATAGGGCAACAAATTCATATGCCTAAGGGTGGTCACTATAGGGGCATAGCTGATATGCATAAGCTAGTATGTATGGTTATATATACCCCCTAAACGATAAAAGGGTGTTTAAATACATCCTAATTCATTCCTATGAAATTCAGTGACAAATTGTGAGGCTAAGCATATTACGTGGTAAATAATTTTGCTTAATCATGGTAACCATGATGCTTTTAATGATTTAAGGAGATTCACCTATGTTAGAGAGAAGAGGGATCACTTCGAATGGAATTGGGGGCACAATTCCTAGAGTTCTCGCAAAACCAGGAAAGTGTTCCACGACCATTATTGGACATAACTATGAGGGGATGACCCGGCTAAGGAGAGTATTGTGTGAAGTCTATTGTCGTCTACACAAATGGAGATTTATTCAAGGACATCGCTGTGACATCCCGGGTTTTTCGGATAACTTAAACGTAATACTTGTCGAGTGAATTATATGCTATGTATTAAACGTGTACGAGTTAGTGAATACGTGATGTGCGATTATGTGATTGTGTTAGTTATAAAATAATCATGGCAAATATGTACACGAACCGAACCGCGACACGAACCAACCTCAAACTCCTTGTGACTCTAGGAGTTAACCAAGTTTTAAACTTTAAACCCAAGTCTCTTCGTCGGCCATGCTTTCTATCCAAAACCCAAGACCATATCCGCGAACAACCCAAATCACTCTCGGCCGAGATCAAGCCCAAACCGCAAACTCATTGTGTTCAAACCCAAACTGAACCAACCCAAGTTCCTCGGCCACGAGCTCAAGCCAAACCGTAACCCTTATCTCTTTTGCGCCTATATATACTAACCATGCATGCATCCCTCACAAACACAAAACCCTAAGAACTAACAACCGACGGCAGCAAAATCATTCCATTCCCTCGACCGCAAACAGCCCCTTTGCACTCCCATTGATCGCGAGCAACATCTGCCTTCATCACCTTGATCTGATCAGCCCTTGTTACACTCCATTCGGTCGCGAGATCAGCCTTTCTTTTCTTCCGGTCGCAGCAGCCCTCGCTATCTTCCTTATCTTACGCACGGTTCGTTTACCTTATCATTACAAGATTAGAACTTATCGTATGTTACAAGATCATATTCGGATACATGTGTTTTGACTTTGTTGTTTTCGGATTGTATGATTGAATGAAGTGAATGTGTTGTTTCGGATTGTTAATGCTAGAATTGAAAGTTGGATGCTTGTTTGAAATCTGAAATCATAGGCTGTATTTGTTTATAAAAACTAGAGATGTTGATTAGGGTTTGCATGGATATGTTATATGTATGGATCTATGATTAGGAAACCGGTTCTTGATCGCCTAGGTTAATCATATGAACGGGTTATGTGAGTTTATGGTAACAATATGCTGAAACAGGTTGCTGAGTAATAGTTACAGCCGACTTCATCTGGCTGTAACTCGGTCATTAGTTGTCAAAAAACGGATTTTCTGATGTCTAAAACGTAGAGATTTGAATAACGAATCTAATGGCGCTAGATTCATAATTTTCTGAAGTCGTTTGATATTTTTAAATGGCAAAATAAGTTGAGTAACTAAAGCTGTGAAAATCCTGAAATTTTGTTAGTTGTTTTTCGAGTTGGATTTTATAATCACTAGGGAGTCGAGTCATGAATTTTGTACAGAAACTAGGTATGGAAATTTCCGGGCAACACCAACCAGAATTTTGTTAATTGGACGATCAGTGATTTTTAAATAAATTCTTCCGTGGACTGCAGTCAGAAAGCGACAAATCTGACTGCAGCCTAGTATATTAATATTTATGGTTAAATGGTAAAGATTTAGGACTTGGAAAATTTATATAAATTTCTACAGTATAAATGGCACCTGCTGTAAAAATATTGGAATTTTTGGAATGTTGGAACTATTTTATAAAAATCATAGAAAACAACTGAATTATGAGTGTTAAGCTGAAATTTGATAACTTGTGATTGTGTGCACCAAATTGTTGCATGGATTGGATTATGTTCATGATAAGTTGTTTTGATCACTAGGTTCACATGAGGATACTTGCATGCATGTTTGAGTGTTAGATATATTGTTTGTGTGTATCACTTTGTGCGTAAATTAAGTGTAGAATTTGTATTGGTGTGTTCACACACTGACGTGAAATAAATTGGTTTGTTAGAACGCAATTAGCGGTCCCATCCTTTACGACTTCTTTGCTACACTAACTGAGCAACAAAAGGTGAGTTCACGGCCCCTAACTTTCTCCGGTTTTTAAACAACAGGGGGAGAAACATGTATACACTCTTCAAACTCAATCTCTTTACGTTATACGAATTTAACGTCACATAACTACTCGGTAACTAAGTTAATGTTAATGTAATGTTATGGTCACTAAGCAGCTATATCACTTAAGTCCTCGTCAATCTCTCGGATCGTTAGTATTGGGTTTAATAGCGGGGGAGTTATAAGTAGTACTACTGGGCCCGACAAGCCCCATCCGAGCTAGTCGCGCTAGCCGACCGGGTATGGTCAACGGGTGAATAATTCGGCCTAACTTCGCCATGGTCAGTGATAGGCCTGGCAACACGGAGGCACAACAGTCAGCTTCGATCGCGAACACTTACGTGACATAACTTTAGGCTAGCTACCTATATATGTTAACATTGAACTTAATTACGAAACAACTATATTATCCCGGGTTGAGGATAATGGAAACAACAACTTATTATTCCGGGTTGGAATAATGGAAACAACAACTATATTATCCCGGGTTGAGGATAATGGAAGCAACAACTTATTATTCCGGGTTTGGAATAATGGAACCAACACGTTATCCCGGGTTAGGGATAACGGGGAAAACAAACTATAACCGAACAAACGAATTTATGAAAACCTGTGAACTCACTCATCTTTAATGTTGACACTTGTTTCTTTACATGTTTCTCAGGACGCTAGGAGCTCTAGGTGCACTCACATGCATTGAACAAGACGTCTTTTATCGAGTCTCAATTACAAATATTGTTTGGGGGTTTTTCATTTGTTTTGGCGTTTGTGTTGGCGCCCGCTTCACTATTTATTTTATGCTTCCGCTCAACCACTTAAACTAATGCTTCCGCTAAACTTTAGTAATTAACTAAGACAATCTAAAATCTACGACAATTGGTTAATCAAATGATTTTTGGAAAACGTATTATCAAATCATATAGAGTCGTTCGACGTACTAGTGTTTCAGATTCTGGTTTGTTCACACGCCTCGCGGTAAAACTCCGCAAGTGGAAATTGAGGGTGTGACAGATTGGTATCAGAGCCACTAGCTATAGAGAACCAGGTTTGCATTAGAAGTAGACCTAAACTATAGCTGAATACACGACACTAGACGTAGTTTGGCACCGAACTGTTATATCTTGTTATGCAATATACCACAACTGTGTTATGTAGATATGCCTTCATAATAAGGAATGAAAGCAACTCGTAACTAACTACACGACCTAACAGGCAATGTTATCATCGTCATCGTCATCATCATCCGACAAACTTACGCCACCAAGAGCGCCAGGAAAGGCACCTATGGTGGAACCCTTACCATCTTATGGCGTGGAGACTGGGGGAGGAATCGTC
Source organism: Scalesia atractyloides (assembly GCA_947069175.1). Taxonomy (NCBI): domain Eukaryota; kingdom Viridiplantae; phylum Streptophyta; class Magnoliopsida; order Asterales; family Asteraceae; genus Scalesia; species Scalesia atractyloides. The sequence continues at coordinate 17,393,433 of CAMTDV010000116.1, read as the reverse complement.
ATCACGCCCAACCATTGCTGTGCCGGTTGAACCGGTTAACCCTGTAGAAGTAGGAATGACCTACTTAGAATCATGATACATAAACAACAAGAACAGTTAGAAAGAATGCAGGAAACCATCCTAGCACAAGGATGGATGATCCGACAACTGACAGGTAAAACCGACTCGCTCGAGGAAGAGCATCATACGAGTAAGATAGCTCGTAACACCTTAGCCAGAGATCTGCGTGCTGAGCAGATAAGAGCTGACTGGCTCGAGGACAGAGTCCTGGAAAATAGTTGGAACATTCAGGAGCTACAGCAAAATCAAGCACCTGCACCAGCACCGGCCCCTCCAGTGCCGGAAGAGGATCCAGAGGAGGACCCTGAAGAGGATCCAGAGGAGGACCCTGAGGAGGATCCAGAGGAGGATCCGGAGGAGGACCCAGCTGTAGAAGCTAGAAATGCCACGCAGGATGACGGCAACGACAGTGACTTGGGGGATGGAGACGTAGACGACTGACACGTCTCGCTTATTTTATTTACTTTCCTTCAGTCTATTTATTTTCCCACTTGTGTTTAAGCTTGAGACTTTATAGTGAATTCATATGTTTGATTTGCACCTTTGTAAGACGTTGAAATTTCAGTTAATCAAGTATTTCTTTTGACTATTTAATATACTGAGTTGGCATAACTTGATAATTATTAAAGTACGAAGTAGGATAACTATATTGGATATATAGACTTATCGGGGTGTGTTTGTGTTGTGTTTCGAAGATCTAAATGGCAACTGGACGACGTGGAAACCTTAACTTGACGCCCGAAGAGCTAGCAGCCATGATTCAAGAGCACGTGAACGCAGCTTTAGCGGGTGTTCAGAACCAACCGACAGGTAACCATTATTAAATTTTCGTGTGAAAATCTAATAGTGAGGCTAGTAAAATTCCTTGCTGACTACCTGTTCTCTGTCAGCAGGAGGGGGCTTTAACCCCTACAAGATGTTCCTCGACGCGAAACCAAGCAAATTCTCAGGGGCGGAAGGACCCATTGGACTGGTCCGCTGGATCGAAAAATCTGAATCCGTATTTGAAATGTGCAACTGTCTAGAGGCCAACAAGGTTAAGTACGCAGCCTCAACACTGGAAGATGGGGCACTGACATGGTGGAATGCACAAGTCCAAACGCGTGGACTCATTGCTGCCAATGCAATGGCCTGGGCCGAGTTCAAGGCCCTAATCAAAGAGGAGTACTGTCCACGAGACAGAGTGCAACAGTTGGAGCAAACTTTATGGAACCACAAGATGGTGGGATCTGAGATAGAGGCATACACAGCAAAACATCATGACTTGGTATTTCTGTGTCCCGATTTGGCCAACACTGTGGAGAAAAGACTCGAGTTCTATCTCGGGGGTCTGGTTCCGGAGATTCAGGGTATGGTAATGGCTAGTAACCCTGCAACTGAACATCAAGCAATCCAACTAGCTCACAAACTCACCGATAAGGCGGTGGATCAAAAGAAGTTGCCAGCACGGGGTACAACTGAAGTTGCCCCTGATAACAAAAGAAAGTTTGAAGACTCGTCTGCTCGACAGTCTTCGTCATCTCAGCCACAACAGGGGAGCCAGAAACGGTTCAATCATTACAACAGCCACAGGGGTCACCAAAATCAACCCGCCAACAACAACAACAACAACAACAACAACAACCAGAACGCAAGCGGCTATGCAGGTCGAAAGCCGCAGTGCAACCGCTGTAATCTCCATCATAACGGCCCTTGTGCCGGAAATCGCTGCCAACGATGTGGCAAGGTGGGACGTGCGGCAAAGGGTTGTCGTGGGGAAATCATGTCCCGACAAAATCAGAATCAACCCCAGGGTCAGCAGCAGGGTATTAACCGGGGATGCTATCAGTGTGGTAGCACTGCTCACTTCAAAAGAGACTGCCCATAGCTGCGTAACAACAACAACAATGGTGGGAACAACCACAACCACAATAACCACAACAATAATAATAACAACAACAATAATGGGAACGATGGCACAGGAGGTGCCAAAGGTCGCGCATTTACATTGGGCCGCGGAGAGGCCAGAAACGACTCGAACGTGGTCACCGGTAAGTTTCCCCTTAATGAACATTTTGCTACTGTGCTTTTTGATACGGGTGCGGATAGGAGCTTTATATCTGAGTCTTTTAGGAAGAACCTAAATCTCACGTCTAAACCATTAGAGACCCCTTATGTTATAGAATTAGCCGATGGTAATTCTGTAGATGTGACCCATATAGTATCCGGTTGTCAACTCAAACTCGCGGGTCACTACCCTCGGTAGTTTTGACGTGGTAGTCGGAATGGACTGGCTATCCGGCGTCCGGGCCGAAGTTCTCTGCTTCGAAAAATCTATCCGTATTCCGCTCTCGAACGACGAAATATTGACGGTACAAGGCGATAAGGCAAGCGCCGTCACCAACATCATCTCTTACATGCAAGCGTAGAAGTATCTTCGGAGGAAGAACCCCTTCGCTTTACTCGCACTGATTACCGAACAGCCTAAGGACGAGAAACGTATAGAAGACATCCCTGTCGTCCGTGATTTTTCCGATGTATTCCCAGAGGAATTACCTGGTCTTCCACCCCATCGACAATTGGGGTTTGAAATCGAACTGGCGAACCATGCAACTCCTATCGCCAAGGCTCCATACCGCCTAGCTCCAGCCGAGCTGCAGGAGCTGTCTACCCAACTTCAGGAGCTATTAGAAAAAGGATTTATCCGACCAAGCGTTTCGCCATGGGGAGCTCCAGTCCTTTTTGTCAAAAAGAAGGACGGGACTTTCCGCATGTGCATCGACTACAGGGAACTCAACAAGGTTACTATCAAGAACCGATACCCGTTACCTTGCATCGACGATCTCTTCGACCAACTTCAAGGGTCAAGTTACTACTCCAAGATTGATTTACGGTCTGGTTACCATCAGCTACGCGTCAGGGAGGAGGATATCGCTAACACGGCATTTCGTACTCGGTATGGCCATTATGAGTTCTTGGTCATGCCCTTCGGTCTCACCAACGCGCCCGCGATGTTCATGGACCTCATGAACCGCGTGTGTAAACCATACCTCGACAAGTTTGTCATTGTGTTCATCGATGACATACTCATCTACTCCAAAAGTGAAGAAGAACATGCTGAACACCTACGATTACTACTAGGATTACTTCAACAGGAAAAGCTATATGCCAAGCTTTCGAAGTGTGATTTCTGGATTCGGGAAGTTCAGTTTCTTGGGCATATCGTGAATGAAAAGGGTATCCACGTAGACCCTGCCAAGATTGAAGCCATCAAAAACTGGGAAGCACCCAAGACACCGACGGAGATCCGCCAATTTTGGGTTTGGCTGGTTACTACATACGTTTCATCGAGGGATTCTCAAAGATCGCACAACCGCTTACTACCCTCACCCAGAAAGGCATCAAGTATGCTTGGGGTGACAAGCAAGAAGCAGCATTTCAATTGCTGAAGCAGAAACTTTGCAGTGCACCCATTCTGTCCTTGCCGGAAGGGACAGATGACTTTGTAGTATATTGTGATGCTTCCATTCAGGGATTGGGATGCGTACTCATGCAACGCGATAAGGTCATCGCGTATGCGTCGCGACAACTGAAGGTTCACGAGAAAAACTACACGACGCATGACCTGGAATTGGGAGCAGTAGTGTTTGCACTTAAGATTTGGAGACACTACCTCTATGGAACAAAGTGCACAATCTTTACAGACCACAAGAGCCTCCAACACATCTTTAATCAGAAGGAGTTGAACATGCGACAGCGTCGCTGGGTCGAGCTCTTGAACGATTATGAGTGTGCCATTCGATATCACCCGGGTAAAGCTAACGTGGTAGCTGATGCCCTCAGTAGGAAGGAACACTTGAAACCTCGTCGTGTACGAGCATTACAACTCACTATTCATCCGGGGCTACCCGAACAAATACGCGACGCCCAGTTAGAAGCAGTTAAGGAGGAAAACATCAAGGCCGAATCGGTGGGAAAAATGGAACGCGATTGGGAAGTAAAACCCAATGGAGCCTGGTATTTCATGAATCGCATATGGGTACCTCTCTACGGAAACCTCAGAGAGCTAGTCATGGATGAAGCTCACAAATCCCGATACTCTATCCATCCGGGCTCGGATAAGATGTATCAAGACCTTAAAGCTACGTATTGGTGGCCCAACATGAAAGCCGATATAGCCACCTACATGAGCAAGTGTTTGACTTGTACAAAAGTCAAGGTAGAGTATCAAAAGCCATCGGGGCTACTCCAACAACCTGAGATCCCAGTGTGGAAATGGGATCAGATCTCGATGGATTTCATCACTAAACTCCCGCGAACCTTGGGTGGTTGCGATACCATCTGGGTAATTGTGGATCGTTTAACTAAGTCCGCACACTTCCTAGCTATTAAAGAAACAGATAAGATGGAGAAGTTGACTCGCATCTACATTAAGGAAGTAGTTTTTCGGCACGGAGTGCCAACATCCATCATCTCAGACAGAGATGCTCGCTTCACGTCCAACTTCTGGCGGTCACTTCAGAAAGCGTTGGGAATACGCTTAGATATGAGCACAGCCAATCACCCTCAGACTGATGGTCAAAGTGAAAGGACCATACAAACCTTGGAAGACATGCTTAGGGCATGCGTCATAGACTTCGGAAATAGTTGGGAAATCCACCTGCCTCTAGTAGAATTCTCATATAACAACAGTTATCATACGAGTATTTCGGCAGCACCGTTTGAGGCATTATACGGTTGTAAATGTAGATCACCGGTCTGCTGGGCAGAAGTCAGTGACAGTCAACTCACAGGCCCTGAGTTAATACTTGAGCCTACTGAAAAGATTGTACAAATCAGAAACCGCATGGCGGCGGCACGAGATCGACAGAAAAGCTACGCTGATCAACGACGCAAACCGCTCGAATTTCAAGTAGGCGACCGCGTCCTACTAAAGGTTTCACCCTGGAAGGGTGTAATCCGCTTTGGAAAACAGGGCAAACTAAACCCACGGTATGTAGGCCCGTTTGTAATCTTGAAACGTATCGGACCCGTAGCTTATCAATTAGACCTTCCTGCCGAACTCAGTGGAGTTCACAACGTATTTCACGTGTCAAATCTGAAGAAGTGTCTATCAGATGAAACTCTAGTCATTCCATTGGATGAGATCCAAGTGGATGAACAACTACACTTCGTGGAACAGCCTATCGAGATCAAGACTCGAAGGCACATCAAGATTCCGATCGTTAAGGTTCGTTGGGACTCTAAGCGTGGACCGGAGTTCACGTGGGAAAGAGAGGACCAAATGAAAAGCAAATACCCACACCTCTTCGCAACTGAGCAGCAAACTAATGATACCAGTAACTAAATTTTCGGGACGAAAATTCTTTCAACATGGGGATGATGTGACAATCTGGAAATTTCTCATACTTTTGCGTACTATTGTTAACTAAGTCCTTATGCATGGCACTTGGGAATCTTTGTGCATGGCACTTGGGAACTTCTTGTAACTTCGCGTACCATCATAAACGAACTAACTCTTTGTGCGTGGCACTCTAAACATGCACGCTACATTCTAAACCGCGTTTACTCAATTTTCGGGATGAAAATTCTTTCAACATGGGGATAATGTGACATCCCGGGTTTTTCGGATAACTTAAACGTAATACTTGTCGAGTGAATTATATGCTATGTATTAAACGTGTACGAGTTAGTGAATACGTGATGTGCGATTATGTGATTGTGTTAGTTCTAAAATAATCATGACAAATATGTACACGAACCGAACCGCGACACGAACCAACCTCAAACTCCTTGTGACTCTAGGAGTTAACCAAGTTTTAAACTTTAAACCCAAGTCTCTTCGTCGGCCATGCTTTCTATCCAAAACCCAAGACCATACCGCGAACAACCCAAATCACTCTCGGCCGAGATCAAGCCCAAACCGCAAACTCATTGTGTTCAAACCCAAACCGAACCAACCCAAGTTCCTCGGCCACGAGCTCAAGCCAAACCGTAACCCTTATCTCTTTTGCGCCTATATATACTAACCATGCATGCATCCCTCACAAACACAAAACCCTAAGAACTAACAGCCGACGGCAGCAAAATCATTCCATTCCCTCGACCGCAAACAGCCCCTTTGCACTCCCATTGATCGCGAGCAACCTCTGCCTTCATCACCTTGATCTGATCAGCCCTTGTTACACTCCATTCGGTCGCGAGATCAGCCCTTTCTTTTCTTCCGGTCGCAGCAGCCCTCGCTATCTTCCTATCTTACGCACGGTTCGTTTACCTTATCATTACAAGATTAGAACTTATCATATGTTACAAGATCATATTCGGATACATGCTTGTTTGAAATCTGAATTCATAGGCTGTATTTGTTTATAAAAACTAGAGATGTTGATTAGGGTTTGCATGGATATGTTATATGTATGGATCTATGATTAGGAAACCGGTTCTTGATCGCCTAGGTTAATCATATGAACGGGTTATGTGAGTTTATGGTAACAATATGCTGAAACAGGTTGCTGAGTAATAGTTACAGCCGACTTCATCTGGCTGTAACTCGGTCATTAGTTGTCGAAAAACGGATTTTCTGATGTCTAGAACGTAGAGATTTGAATAACGAATCTAATGGCGCTGGATTCATAATTTTCTGAAGTCGTTTGATATTTCTATATGGCCAAATAAGTTCAGTAACTAAAGCTGTGAAAATCCTGAAATTTTGTTAGTTGTTTTTCGAGTTGGATTTTATAATCAGTAGGGAGTCGAGTCATGAATTTTGTACAGCAACTAGGTATGGAAATTTCCGGACAACACCAACCGGAATTTTGTTAATTGGACGATCAGTGATTTTTAAATAAATTCTTCCGTGGACTGCAGTCAGAAAGCGACAAATCTGACTGCAGCCTAGTATATTAATATTTATGGTTAAATGGTAAAGATTTAGGACTTGGAAAATTTATATAAATTTCTACAGTATAAATGGCACCTGCTGTAAAAATATTGGAATTTTTGGAACGTTGGAACTATTTTATAAAAATCATAGAAACAGCTGAATTATGAGTGTTAAGCTGAAATTTGATAACTTGTGATTGTGTGCACCAAATTGTTGCATGGATTGGATTATGTTCATGATAAGTTGTTTTGATCACTAGGTTCACATGAGGATACTTGCATGCATGTTTGAGTGTTAGAATATTGTTTGTGTGTATCACTTTGTGCGTAAATTAAGTGTTGAATTTGTATTGGTGTGTTCACACACTGACGTGAAATAAATTGGTTTGTTAGGACGCAATTAACGGTCCCATCCTTTACGACTTCTTTGCTACACTAACCGAGCAACAAAAGGTGAGTTCACGGCCCCTAACTTTATCCGGTTTTTAAACAACAGGGGGAGAAACATGTATACACTCTTCAAACTCAATCTCTTTACGTTATACGAATTTAACGTCACATAACTACTCGGTAACTAAGTTAATGTTAATGTAATGTTATGGTCACTAAGCAGCTATATCACTTAAGTCCTCGTCAATCTCTCGGATCGTTAGTATTGGGTTTAATAGCGAGGGAGTTATAAGTAGTACTACTGGGCCCGACAAGCCCCATCCGAGCGAGTCGCGCTAGCCGACCGGGTATGGTCAACGGGTGAATAATTCGGCCTAACTTCGCCATGGTCAGTGATAGGCCTGGCAACACGGAGGCACAACAGTCAGCTTCGATCGCGAACACTTACGTGACATAACTTTAGGCTAGCTACCTATATATGTTAACATTGAACTTAATTACGAAACAACTATATTATCCCGGGTTGAGGATAATGGAAACAACAACTTATTATTCCGGGTTGGAATAATGGAAACACGGAGGCACAACAGTCAGCTTCGATCGCGAACACTTACGTGACATAACTTTAGGCTAGCTACCTATATATGTTAACATTGAACTTAATTACGAAACAACTATATTATCCCGGGTTGAGGATAATGGAAACAACAACTTATTATTCCGGGTTGGAATAATGGAAACAACAACTATATTATCCCGGGTTGAGGATAATGGAAGCAACAACTTATTATTCCGGGTTTGGAATAATGGAACCAACACGTTATCCCGGGTTAGGGATAACGGGGAAAACAAACTATAACCGAACAAACGAATTTATGAAAACTTGTGAACTCACTCATCTTTAATGTTGACACTTGTTTCTTTACATGTTTCTCAGGACGCTAGGAGCTCTAGGTGCACTCACATGCATTGAACAATACGTCTTTTATCGAGTCTCAATTACAAATATTGTTTGGGGGTTTTTCATTTGTTTTGGCGTTTGTGTTGGCGCCCGCTTCACTATTTATTTTATGCTTCCGCTCAACCACTTAAACTAATGCTTCCGCTAAACTTTAGTAATTAACTAAGACAATCTAAAATCTACGACAATTGGTTAATCAAATGATTTTTGGAAAACGTATTATCAAATCATATAGAGTCGTTCGACGTACTAGTGTTTCAGATTCTGGTTTGTTCACACGCCTCGCGGTAAAACTCCGCAAGTGGAAACTGAGGGTGTGACAATCGCGTCTACAAACTACTAGGAGACTAAGTATGCTTCACAAAGGAAAGTTCAAAGGGAACACCTACTTATCCAGAAATGCTCAACTATCGAGGTTCCATTGAAAATTTTATGTGTTTTGAATGTTCTCCATTCATGTGGGGGATTGTTGGAAATTTATGTAGTGTGAATGGATATTAATTAGTGAAATTATAATTTAGTAAAATTATAATTATTTACTAGACTCTTCATATGGATTTATAAACTCCTAAGTAGAGTTTTTATGTAAATTTATTTGTTATTTTTAGAGTTTATGTCTCTAGTAAAATAACAAATTAATTGAGACTTTTCACTTATTCATAACTCTTGTAAAAATAGTAGGCTATATGCCTCATTTTGAGGTAGAGAAAAAAAGGCTAGAAAAATACAAGAGAAGGGATACAAGAAAAACACATGAATATATGGAGGGTTCTTGGAAAGAAGAAATACTTGAAGACCCATGTGTTGGGTACTTACAGAAATATGTTTTCTTTATATGATTTCATCACCTTTGTATCATATTTTTCCACAAGTTCTAACACTATAATTTTATCCGGTGTAACCTCGAGCACGTGCGCGGTCTCCAGCAGTACATACTGCTTCAGCTGTTGTACCCTGGGAAATAGACGCGTCATCTTTAGTGGACGCGCGAAATTTGTTTTAAGGGAAGCGTGTTGAACACGTACCTCAGCTACAACCGTCAACATCAGTTTATTTATTTTTTGTAGACAAGAAGTATCGCACAAGGAGACGCGGTTCAAGTTCTCGTATCGGAAATTCTACAAGAAGATGCTTCTCAAGCTCTTGTCAAAAAGAACAATTTGAGTCGATTTATTTAAATATGTTGTATTTCTTATCTAATTTTGTATGGATTTGTACACGGTATGGGTACTACATTTTCCAAAATTTTGTAAAGAGAGTATCTTTAAAATTTTTATATTTATTTATATAATTTTTATTATAAAATTGTGACCCATGTCCTACATAACTGACATTAAATCGGCAATCATGTTATGTCCGTTGATCATTGTAGTTGATATATAAACACCTCACAACGTATTCATAGATGTTTTCGCGCACACACTCGCTCATAATTTGATCGTTTATCACTCTAAAATCACAACAGTGCTTATTGGAAAACGCAAAACTCTGGCAGCTTCTTACATGTTCATCCCATTCGAAATCAAGTAAGCCCCTTGTGCGATTCTATTTGTTTTTGTTTTCTGTTTGGAAGCCCCAACTCAATTTTGATCCATATTAGATTGTTTGTGCCAATTTAGGACTTCAGGATTTAGGGTTCTGAGGATCTCGAGTTGGGGATTTAGGATGCTAAGCTTATTGTTTAAAACTATTCGTAGCTCAAATGATCTTTAGCCGCATGCTAACATCACGACCCGATAGGGGCACGGGTTTGCGCCTGGCTTCTCTCACCTTTTGTGTTCTTTTTTAGACCTTATTTTGATGCTGAATTATTTTTAAACTTTTCTTATTAGTTTTTAACTATTTCTTCTATAAAACTGAAATTGAAAGCATTATATATGATTTTTTTCTTAAAATTTTAATCAAATAAATTTCATTAAATTACTTTATAAATTCTCTTTTTGTTTCAACCTATCAGTTTTATTGGGAATATATATACACACATATATACACACGCACACACACACACACACACATATATATATATATTCCTAAAGTTTTTGATCAATAAATTCTACAAAAACCCAACTTTGTCCTGCCTTGTGGGAGAATTCGATGATTGAAAGAGACATGATATAGACCTCTAGAAGACTGCATCTATTAATCGAAGAGGAGATAATGGAAGGGGTACAACGAAAGCAACAATTCAGAAGACACCCATTATTATCTCAGGGGTTGTTGTCAGTGAAGTTCTACTTTTTGGTGATCAACCAAATGATCCCACTTCCTTTTCAAAAGATGCTATCCTTGGAGTACTACCCAAGCTAAGCTATTAGGAACCCATCCTTCACTATTGAAGAAGATGCTTCCTCCATACTGGAAATGGTAAATACATATGTTCTTGCAGTGCATAGCCGAAAATAAGGGAATGTTAGATTAGTTAAACCAAGTGCAGACATGTGCCTTTGTGGCTTTGATAGAGGACTAGAATGAAAACTTCTCTACATTTATGTTTGACAATATGAAGAAGAATTTGGATGATGTTCGAAATAAAGACATGTTCTTGCTATATCCACGGTTTTTGCAAATGATCTTGGATGTGAAATACCCTAAGTTGGTTAAGGGTACTAATTTTTTGGATATGAAGACGATGGGTCCAAGTTGTTTTACTATTGTTACTCAAGTTCAAACTATTGCGAAGAAGAAGTTATTGGGAAAGTTTCCACACCAAAAGTATGGCAGATTTCCAGCTTTTCATGAGGAAGCAAATCAACTAGAACCAGAGATAAATGTTGTGGTGGCTGCAGAACATGATATTCAGATTGTAGGTGAGAATGTGAGAGAAGAGAATGTAGAAGTTGAACATTTGGTTTCTGAAAATGAGAATATACTGCCGGAAGTTAAAATGGAACAAGAGACGTCTGAAACTCAAGAACCTGTGAGACAGTTGCCTAACATTACTTCTTAACGACTTGCAGGAACATTGCAAAGTTTGCAAGGTAGTCTTGGAAATCCTCCTTTTGACCTACCCACTACTACTAATGTGCAAGATGATGCAGATGATTTATCTGTCAAAGACCTTGTGTCTTTGAAAAGAAGACGTGGTGATCCAAGCCCTGTTGTTATTGAAGAAAACCTTACAACTAGTCATGCCCAAACTGAAGAAATGCACCCTCTAGTTTCTGAGCGAGCTGATTTTCAAGAACCAATTCGCTGTTTTGAAGTTGGTAGTTCAAGTGGTAGAAATGTAGTAATGCCTGAAAGCTCAAGAATGGATAGTGGTGAAATACCAATTCTTGATGATCTCAATGATGATGAAAATGTGGATGTTGTTGATTTAAGAAGAAAGGTTATTTGTTCTTGAACAAGAACCTTTGTTGAAAGATGCAAAGATAATTGCTTTAGAAGATTAAATGGATGAAAAAAATAGGAGAATAGAGCACTTGGAGGGTGATGTCACAATGCTTATCTCACTGCTTCATGATCTTAAAGGAAAAGTTGAGAAGAAGTTTGGTGAGCAGTTTGCTGATGATGGTGACGAAGAACGGTATGAATAGAGAAGAGAGCCAACTGCTGAAGAAAAGGCTCAATTGGATGCAGAATGTGAAGCCTCATTGCAACAATATCTAGATACTCCTCATCCCATGAAGAGAGTTTGACAAGTGTAGAATAAAAGAGAGATTATTATTACAAAGAATCTGAATGTTAATCCGCTAGATGAAAATCTAAACTTGATTGATCCAAGCAAGGTTCCTGACAGGTCTCTGACGCATGTTGGCAAGAGCCTATATGAAAAGGTTGGGAACAAGTTAGGTATTGTGAGATGGAGATACGACCATGATTGGAACTTGTGGATTATTACTCAATCACAAGATTTGAGTATTACAAGACACAAGCTGCTTTTGAGTTGTTAACTAAACTAGATTTACAGAGATTGATTCGGGCTCCATATGCAGATTGCAAGACTGATGGGCCTGGTTGGGAATTCTTTGGGCATGATGTTTGGGTTTGAAGATCCCGACTTTGGCGCGAGTGATCATTCGGTGAGATGGTGGAGTGGAAGTATTGAGTGTCGAATCAGTCTGGGAATCAGAGGATATGGGGCTGCTAGATACTGGAACTCCGGATTCATTTGGGGTTGGTATTTCGAAGACCGGTTTGTCTGGTGTAGGAGCATTGTGGGGTGGGGAGGGAGACTCAGTTTCAGTATGGGGGTTAGGGGTCGGTGAGAAGGGAATAGGATGGTTGGTGTCACAACTATTTGGAAATGTGGTGGGGAGGGGGTGCCTTCAAGTGGTGGCTGGGTAGGTTTAGGTTGGGGTTTGATTAGGAAGTTATCAGTGAAGGTGTATAGAGGTAAAAGGTTTAGGTTATTAGGTGTATGTGTGGTTTTAAATGGGAATGATTTTTCATCAAAGCAGGCATGTCGAGTAATGTAGATGTGGGATGTATTTGGATTGAGGCAGTTGAAACCCATATAAGTAGAATAATATCCCATAAAAATGCATCATAGGCTATGGGGGGAAGTTTATTGTTAGAAACTGAGTTTCATATTTGCAAACAAATATTGATTATCCCTATAAAATTCACAAATAGGAAGTCATCATCAATGATTGTTTTTTATTAATCTCAAAGGATTCAAATGTTTTATAACTCGATTAGTCTATAGACTCTCCTCAGCTTATCACATAAACAAAACAGTTTGTACAAAAGAAAATGTAATGTGTGTGATAAATAGATCAATATTAGGTGTGATCTATTTATACTAGATTAATAACAAGTGTCATCTATTTATATGAAGTACGAAAGCTTTGATCAGTGATTGGCTGACATCACCTTAATAGTGACATCAAACATTCCTGATAGAAAAGATTCCACATATGATACAAACATTTGTGCAAATCTTATCATCTATTTAAAGTAGTCTAAAAATTGGTACAAGATAAATTTTGTTACATTGGGAAACCACCGTCTCGACTATCCTCGGTTGTTGTGATCCAAACATCTGCTTGGCCATGCAGATGTTTGGTCTTCTTAATCAGACTTTGGCTTCAATAGACTTTAGCCTTCAACAAATGTTGTTTCTTCTTGAACAACGGTTCCAAGCCTTGAATAGATGTTTGTTTTTTTTCTTCAAAATATGTTTCAATTAGGTGTTCAAGATTCACTATCTTTGGGGAGAGACTAGTTAAATCTTTTGCTTATTGCTTGATCAGTGAATAATACTTTGGCTTTTGGGTATCATCTATTCTTGTAAGTCCCGATAATCCGGATCTAACACTGATATAACACAATCACCAAGGATGGGCGGAATCCAAACTTGGAGATGATTCAAGAAAAACCGAAATGATGAAGAACAATACGGATTCACTTTAACACCTTGCACACGATTCTATTACTTGAACAAGCAAAACCGTCTAGTACAAGATGGAGGTTTTCTAGACAAAACCTAATAGTCAACCCTAAAACTTAACCCTAGAAATAACATAAGCTTAGCTTATATACCTATGGTAAGGCATAACCCTAATGGGCTTGCCTGGCCCACATGGCCTATGGCATGCCCAAATGACCTATAAAGGTCCAAACCTAACACAAACTAACCCAGTTAAGCCCAGTTAGCTACCATAGACCATTGCGTATATTTAATGCTTCAGTCTCACACTTCTAGGACCTAACAATTCTTTTGTAGGTCTAACAATCTCCCCCTAGAACAGATGATGCCAAAACATATGTTTATCAGATCAACCTCTATTCCTCTTAATCATGCTCTTGACTTGGTTTTAATTTGCCTTTCAAATCTTTCAGATAACATGTCATAAGCATCCCTTTCGAGTGGAAGATTCACCAGATCTTGAAGATCTTAAATTTTTAGGCTCATCACACTGTTCATTGAAGTCTTTTCACTTCCCCATTTACCTTGACTATTGTCAATTCGTAGGTTTTGTATAAGGACCACTTTAGAATTTTAGAGGCAACATGGGTTTTTGGGAGTGATGTTATTGGAAGAGGTGAGGGAATATTCATTCCCAAGATTTTCCTTAACAGTTCAGCTTCATCGGCATCACAATGCCCGTAGATAATCACACTTTTTATTCCTTCCTTTAAGATGTCGTCTTCAAATCTTTTTTAATCTCCCGTAGAAATATGTATAGAAGATGGAAGCTCAGATGTGTTGGCCTTGGAACTGCAAAATAAATCTTCATAATCTGGCTTCTTGGGGACAAGGGATCTTTAGCTCTTAAAGCTTCTAGTCTTTTGTAAGTTTCCCTGATTGTTGGCTCATCCCACCTAGCCATTGATCTCATTGTGCCATACTTTACAACACCATCTCTTCCTTCATCCTTGTGAGTTCACATGCTTTTAAGCCAAAATGTTTTCATCTTGTAGCCTAGTTGGGAAGAGTGGGCTTGATATCTGGATTGACCTTTAACATCTCAATTCTAGCAATTTCTTCCAGAAGGGCTTCTACAGACCAACCGGTGAATTGAGCTCTTGAAGCTCTATAGGGCTTATTCTTCATGATCAAATCCAGATAGTCTTCCCTTAGTACCTTTCTAAGGTCAGGATTGCGAACTGGTCCATGAGATGCCTTTTGACTGATATCTTTAGAAAAATCTTCAATTCTATTCATTTTGGTGAATTCTGCATACATGATTTGTTGTGCCTCCTTATCACTTTTTCCCTTGTTTTAAAAGCAACTATCTTTTCAGCATGCACAAGCTTAGCTCAGAGTATTCTTGTACATATTTGGGCTTCTGATATCTTCTGAGGGATAGAAAGTTAAGTTGGCTTCATATCAGGATCGCTATCAGCTTTGCTTGAAACATCTTTGTCAAAAAGAATGCGAGAGGAGGAATCTCAGCAGCTCTTTTCATCTTCAATTTTATGCTTCAAAGCAAGCAGGTTCATAGGTACTTCTTCAAATGTACTATCACTGTCAGATGATGACTTGAATCTGGTTCTACTGACTCAGATACACTTTGATGTTGTGATACTTCATGCTTTGTCAGCAACTAACAACATTTCAATTTCAGCAACCCTTGTTTCTTGATTTAAATCAAAATCTGCACAATTCTCAGAAATTTATAAGCAAACATTCTTATGCAACTGGGAGAGTGCCACATGAACACTTGGTACAACTAAGTACTTGTACTCGGATCAAAATTCAAATTTGTTTCATATTTTTATGATTAGCCAAATCTTGAAGAACGGTTAATAATTTTAATAAAACAAATCAAGCACTCTATTTTTTGGATTTTTTGAATTTTCTGTTATTTTTATTTTATAATTTTTAATAAGTACAAGAATATAAACAGACATAAATAAACAAAGAAACTTACTCAATAGTTACAACTATACAATTGCAATGGGATTATCTTTTACAACGTTAGACTATTGGTGAACAGGTCAGTACTTTCGTACAACAGAGAGACCAATAGTATCTGACGAGGGTTAGGCAAATACCTTATTTGGTATGTTTGAATTCATGGAATTTTCTCATAATGAGATTTCCTTTCTTTTAAGGTTTTGGCCTATCTATTTTGGCTCTTTTAAAGACATCCTGACTGTGCCTAGTTCTGCATATGATCTGGATGCAACAGAAGGGTAGCCAAGATATCCTCGGATGACTCAACAGCATAAAGACCCGAAACCTCAGATGTTGGCTACCTATCAACACAGGATTGAAGACCATCAAATCATACACCGATGGAATGTTACCCACAAGATACATAGTTCATTTTGTTTATATCACTTAGTATCTTTTAATCACTTTGAGCATAAAACCTACCGACATATCACATTAGATCCTAGTCTTTACAGCTAGGACATCTTACATGTGTTAGTCATGCCCTTTATCACGAATATTCATTTCATTTCCCATGACTTTTCATTTTTGTATTTTTCTGTTTTTCATAATGTTTTTATGTTTTTCTAATTTTCTCCCCCTCAAACAACACATATATACATATATCGCCCTCTTCCCCACAAAATTTGTGCATCATACTTTATGCACAAATTTACCTAATAAAGAAAACATATGCACAAAGTTTTAAACAAAAGGAAAAGGAAAATATTTTTGTTGTCTTTGCTTAACCGTTCCGTCATTAGATTAAAAATTAATCAATTTGAAAATTAAAGCACGAAACTCAATTTGTACCTTTTCGTTGATCTTTTCTTACCTCATCTCCTCCAAGGAAACATCCAATCGTAAAAATGTAAACCTTTTTGCAACAGTGAGATGTTATCCTTCATGTCCCTGGAACAACCGCTACCAACATTCAAGAGACAACAGCTCCTCCTTGGTTGTACCTGAAAAATAAGGAGATTAGTAAGACAGTGGGACCCAGGCCATCGTGGTCCTGGGTTTCCCTGAAGCATCAAAATAAGACACTTCTTTAAGACACAAGTCCCCTTTTGTTTCGATGATGTTGCTACTGATTTGGATTTGGGTTTGGGTTTGCAAATCTATTTCATTTTAACAAACACGGTTGTTGCCTTTGATTGAGCAACTGTGGCTGTTTTAGGTTTAGTCGTTTTAGAAAAAAAATTTGTTTCTGAACAGCCTTGCGTTTATTTTTGGCAACATTCCAATCCCCATCAGATGGCTTAACCTTGGAATTCACATTTTTCATTGCCTTAGGTGATGATACCTTCATCGGCTTTGAATGATTGTTATTCTTTGGTGTAACCTTCTGATTTTTAGCATGACACGGAACATGGGGACAACGTGTACAGTTTCGAGCAATGTGAGCAGGAATGCCGCAATTGAAGCACGTTTGTCTCTTCACATATAAAACATTTTGATCAGCTTGATTTGCTCTTGCAGGCCCTGAAGGATGAACTGATCCCTTTTGTGCTTGATTTCCTTGCACGTTTCTTGCAGACGAAGATGAATTTGGATGTTTTTACTTGTCGTTTGCAAGGGCCTTCATCTGTTGTAGGGATTTCTTTTGATTTTTCTTGTTTTGTTTAGACTGTAAGTCTTCTTTAGAAATCTCCTCAACCTTTCTAAAAGCTTGGCTAGCATGGTCAAAGGTATATTTTTCACATTTGCCATTAAAGACCGGCTTAACAAAGGTATTTTTCACAACAATAGCCTTTTGAGGGCTATTGCTGCCCACTGATGATTTTGGAGAGCTTGATTGTTCTTGACGTTTGGACTTCTGCTTTCTTCGACTCCGATTTGCTCGTTTCTGCTCTTTTAGCTTGCTTTGCACCTTTTCATCGGAAGCATAAGGTTCAGATTGTTCAGTTTGCGCACTCGGAGCCTTGTTCACGTCAGCTCTCTCTTCATCAGCTGAATCATTTGACGAGTCAACAGCACTAGATAGTTCCCGTGCATCTAGTGTATAATCACTTGGTTTGCCGTACACCATATGTTGTGCTTTCTCAATATCTTCGTCGGTTTCTGGCATTGTTGTATAGTTGTGATTATACGGTGGGGCAACCTGATTGAATCCCAAACCCTTCTGCCAGCTGCACATTGCACACGTCTTGAACAAGCTTGCTGGATGTATCATACTTCTTTATATTAACTTCATTTTGTTGATATTTTCCAGTAAGAAGCCTCAGATCAACTCTTACCAAGTCAGTTCCATGGTTTTTGAATCTAATCTGGTTTTGTAATCATGGACCCAACATTTCTTTTGATTTACATCTAAGTGGAGCTGAGTTATGTCTTTATTTTGAGCTTCAACCTTTTCTTTGAGTAACTTGTTACTTTCTCAAAGACTGATGTACTGAGCCACTACATAGTTGTATTCATCGGTCATTTTGGAATTAAGTGCACTGAGTTGAGCAACCCTATTCCTGCAAGGTTCAATGCACAAAAGATAATTGACTGTGTCAATGGGCGAGCTTGATTTGTCAGCGTTAGTTTGGGCTTGAGGTCGAGTTTGGGGTGCTGGACTACTGATGGCTGCTTGCTGGGCTTGAGGTTTCTGCTCAGATACTTTTCAGAAATAGACTCAGATACATGATTTGTTGTGCCTCCTTATCACTTTTTCCCTTGTTTTAAAAGCAACTATCTTTTCAACATGCACAAGCTTTAGCTCAGAGTATTCTTGTACATATTTGGGCTTCTGATATCTTCTAAGGGATAGAAAGTTAAGTTGGCTTCATATCAGGATCTCTATCAGCTTTGCTTGAAACAT
This sequence comes from Scalesia atractyloides, assembly GCA_947069175.1. Taxonomy (NCBI): domain Eukaryota; kingdom Viridiplantae; phylum Streptophyta; class Magnoliopsida; order Asterales; family Asteraceae; genus Scalesia; species Scalesia atractyloides. The sequence goes on along the minus strand of CAMTDV010000116.1, from coordinate 17,375,028 downwards.
CTTTGTCAAAGAGAATGTGAGAGGAGGAATCTCAGCAGCTATTTTCATCTTCAATTTTATGCTTCCAAGCAAGCAGGTTCACAGGTACTTCTTCAAATGTACTATCACTGTCAGATGATGACTTGAATCTGGTTCTTCTGACTCAGATACACTTTGCTGTTGTGATGCTTCATGCTTTGTCAGCAACTAACAACATCTCAATTTCAGTAATCCTTGTTTCTTGATTTAAATCAAGATCTGCACAATTCTCAGAAATTTATAAGCAAACATTCTTATGCAACTGGGAGAGTACCACATGAACACTTGGTACAACTATGTACTTGTACTCAGATCAAAATTCAAATTTGTTTCATCTTTTTATGATTAGCCAAATCTTCAAGAACGGTTAATAGTTTTAATAAAACAAATCAAGCACTCTATTTTTTGGATTCTTTGAATTTTCTGTTATTTTTATTTTATAATTTTTAATAAGTATAAGAATATAAACAGACACATAAATAAACAAAGAAACTAACTCAATAGTTACAACCGTACAATTGCAATGGGATTAAAATCGTTTTCAGGTGGACCAAGGAAAAATTTTCTGTGCGAACTTATTCAGACTGGTCTAAGTGATAGCCATTATGTTTCTCCACTTAAACTTTAACACTCAACTTTCAATTTTTCAACTTCGTGATATGCTTAAGGTTGTATTATACTATAATATCCGTGTGTCCCACACCATGACATACCTCCGCGATCAAGGTAGGCACAACGATTCATCGTAGTAGGTGAGTATTTGGAGATCATCCCTTATTTTTTACAACGTCAGACTATTGGTGAACAGGATAGTACTTTCGTACAGCAGAGAGACCAATAGTATCTGACGAGGGTTAGGCAAATACGTTATTTGTATGTTTAAATCACGGAATTTTATTATAATGAGATTTCCTTTCTTTTAAGGTTTTGGCCTATCTATTTTGGCTCTTTTAAAGACATCTTGACTGTGCCTAGTTCTGCATATGATCTGGATGCAACAGAAGGGTAGCCAAGATATCCTCGGATGACTCAACAGCATAAAGACCCGAAACCTCAGATGTTGGCTATCTATCAACACAGGATTGAAGACCATAAAATCATACACAGATGGAATGTTACCCACAAGATACATAGTTCATTTTGTTTATATCACTTAGTATCTTTTAATCACTTTGAGCGTAAAGCCTACCGACATATCACATTAGATCCTAGTCTTCTCAGCTACGACACCTTACATGTGTTTTAAAAGATCAAGTCTTTGATGGCTTTCATTTCTGCCTGTGTATCTTGATACTTGGCATCCACTCTTTGTCTTACTAGTTGTACCTGCATGGCATGTCTTTCTTCTACGACCTACTTTTGAAGATGTAGGAATGGTTGAAATGGGCCCACATTTCTTTTGCAATGTCTGCATTGGATGGAGGATTTCTCGAGTTTTGGATGAAAATTTTTATCATGCCTTTGATCTCCCCAAAAGATGTTTCTAATTTTGTAACCCTCTCTATTAATTCCTGATAGTTTAATCCATCACCTGAGTTAACAGGGTTATCTGAATTCCCACCGGAGATAGTTAAACTTTGTTTTAGACCAAGAGCCCCTTGCTCTTAGTACTTGGGATTTCTAACTAATGTACACACTATTGTCTCAACAGTTGTTGGCCTCAAGGGGATCTTAGAGATGTAACCACTATCTAACTGTGAGACTGTTGTTTCTATAGTCGTAGTAGCTACCCCACTTGAAATACCAGCATGTGTCTCTTTGGACACAGGAGGATTTGCCTCCACTGCTTGGGGGGTAGCAATGATCTCTGGGCTTGCCCTAGTCACTTGTTGAGTGAACTCTTTTTGATATATTTTTTAGAGGAACTAGGTATATGCAAGTCAGATGTATCAATTGCATCAAGCAATTTTTGTAATGGTGATAGGAATGTTGAAGCCGGTGGAGGTGTAGAAAGAGAAGCAGCCTTGGGAGAGGAGCTTGAGTAGAGATAATCAAGTGATATATCCCCCTTGATTTGTGTCCCCTGTGTTTACAACACTTTCATTTTGTATGGAAGAATGAGGAGTTTGGATGGGTGGAGATGTTTGCATATGTTGTGAGGAAATAACAACAGATGTTAGCAACATTTGTGTTACAAAAGGTAACTCTGGCATCTCAACCTCTAGAAATCCTTTCTCTTTGGATTTAGGGATGGATACGGAAATGGTTTGTAAGGAAGTGTCTGGTGTGGGTTACACATTGCTTGGATGGGCACCATGGTTACTAGGAGCAGTGGGCTCAGCAACAGATGTTTTAACATATGTTGCTTGGTTTTCTAAAACGTTTTCGTTTACCAAATCTTCCTTGCTTTTAGCCATCATGCGAGTAAAAGTTTCGTTTGAAAGACTGTTACTTTTAAGTGCTTTATCCTGTTCAAAATCTTCTTCTCTTAAAACATTTTTAGGTTAAAAGCTTAATAGTCTTGGATAGATAAGAAAAGGATTGCTAGTTCCTCTCGTGATTGTCCTTAAATTTGCTACCAATTTAGAAATACTATTTAGTATAGCTTGTGATTTGAATTTCTCAAAATAGCATACCCCATGTACTAAGTTTTTAGGGGTATTTTGTTAAAAGCAGTGGTTTTAGCATAAAGGCAAACCAAGACAGTATGGAAAAAGAATTTCATTTCTAGTGGGAACTTTGGTTTTAAAAGTGTTGCTCCCACTGTCTGACCTTCATAGCCCCTTTCTATGAACTTTGTATTTGCCCAAAATTCGTTGAGTGTGGCAAGATAAATGGGTGCGTCTACGTTAAGGATGGGTGTGTCTACGTTAAGGATGTGATGATATTGTAAAGAGTTTATGATGCCAATGATGGGGTGAAAATCTATATTCTTGCTATGTATTACAAGATACAATAAATAGTTACGTGATGTTATCAAATCGAGGGTCATGATAAATTGTAGTTCAAATGTTTTGAAAATCTTTTATGCTGATGATCTTTTGATTGAAAGCAGCGTTTGATGGAAGAAAAATCGGTTTTTTTTTCTCGTTTGAAATGCTTTTGAATTTTTCAATAATGGAGGATAGAAATAAACTCTATTTCTCAAGGGTTTTTATAGGGTTAATGGTATATGGATGTCAGCGTGACAACGATTGCCCTTTTTATCCATGTGGTCAGTTGATATTTGTTATAGCAAAGCTCTGTTTAGAACATGGGTCTTACTGAGGAAACCCTTTGAAAAAGATATCAAAGATTTGTTTTCAAAATATATGTTTGAGACCTCTACGTACTCAGCAGACCTTTGAGCAACATGATCAATGTTTTGATACATTTGTTTGACTTTTGGTCAACGCAGTTTTGAAAAAACATGAGTTTGAAACCTTTGTTGGGTTAAACAGATTTTTGAATGAAAACAGTGGTAAGTGTTGATGGAACAGTGGCTCTGTTTGACTTTTTTAAGTTAAACAGGTGTTTTGAAAAACAGTGGTTCGTTTGCCTTTAACAATGGTTATCCTCAATTAGGTAGACTTATGAACCAAAGAAACAATTACTTTACTCTTTTGAACAAAGTTTTGAAGATTTGGTATTCTTGTCAATCTTTTCTTGATTTCCAAATAACGTTTTTGATTTCTGAGTTTAGAACTAAGTTTAAAAATAAAAATAACAAAAATTTTGGTGTTTTCAAAACAATTTTCTTTCTTATATTTTGATAAAGATATACGTACAAGTAACCTTTGTTGCCACTTTCAAATTACCAACAATGGTTCCGTACAAATGTACAAATGATGATGAATGGGTCAATCTTGCAGATGATTCAAAGCATTGTATACTTTGGATTTGGTGCTATCAATCACTGCAATGGCTCCTTGGGATTGGTCTTTAGTCCCCAGGAGTTTTTGTACAACCTTCAACAAATGTTTTTGACCTTCTACAAATGCCTGCACACTTGGGTCAACTGGAAGTTGATCATTCTCAACAAGATGTTGATACCCATGTGGATGTCTGTTCACCCTTGGCTTTTGGGGCGGTGGCACAGGTTGTATATAGCTATAAGGTATCCTGTTACGTGGTGGTTGCCCATAGCCTCTAGGTAGTGGGCTTTTAGGTATAACAGAGGTTTAACATGACCTCTGTGCTGGAAGCTGGTTTGACTTTTGTGGGACAGATGTGTGATTTAACTCAACTTTGTTAAGTGATGGTTGTGGAATCCAATCCATAGGACTATCATCTCTTTTGTGTTTCATTTTTCTTCTTGGCCAATTTTTGTTAAAATCATGTGATATAAGAAATGAGCTCTGTTAAGTTAAATGGTTTGTTTTACCACAAATGGTGCTCCTAAGAGTGGATTCACATATGTTGGTGCTATGATTGATATCAAGGGCTTTTAACTTGAAACAGTCTTTTTCCTAGTGATTTGTTTTACCACATAATTAACACAGCATGGCGGAATCTTGTCTTTCCTTTTACCTTTGCCACTCTTTTCGGAAACATATGTTTTAACTTCTGTTTAACAGTTGGTAACATGAACAAATTTTATCTTAGGTGGCTTATGACCATCAGGGTTTGAAATTTTCAAGATTATCACATTCATCTAACCAAGTTAATTTAAAAAACATATTTTAGTTTTTTCAGACTGAATAGAACTTTGTGGCATTTCAAGAATCATATTCTTGCTACTTTTTTCAATAATCTTGAAATCTTTTCAGTTGACTTGGTTGATTAGTCTTCAAACAATTCAGAGCAAATGGAAGTGTTGTTATCTTGATCATGTTTTGTAAGACCCGCAATAAACTTCTCATTGCTTTTCATTTGTTTTTCCAGCATCACTTCCTAATCAGAGCACGACTCCACCCATTTTGCAAAAGTGATTTGGGTGGACTCCAACTCCTTTTTGCAATTCTGATATTTTCTATCATTGACTAGAGCTGGTCTTTGATCATGGATGCTTCATGTTTTAAGGTGCTGATCTCTTGATCCTTTCAGTTAGTCTAATTTTGAGATCACCTTTTAGTTTTTCTAAAATAATTACATTAACTTGGACCATTTCACAAGGTTTTCATTTATCTCTTTGACGTTAGCAAATGTTATGATGCACTTGTCTGAACATAGTTCTTTTAGAACTTGAGGTGATATCTTGGAAGCAACAACCTTTAAATGATCAACATTGATGGAATTAGTGACATTATTGGGATAATTTTTAATTCTTTCTGCATCACCCTCTTCACGAACATGAAAGTTCCAAATCAGGCGGGTTTAGACATAAGTTTGGATAGAATAAAGCTAATTTAGTAGAAATCTCGTAAGAATAAGTAGAAGTAGAAATCTTCCATTCATACCTAAAGAGCAAACATCATTTTAAAAGCTAGAGAGAGCATCATGCCGTCTCTCCGGCATTTCCCTTAGATTCTTCAAAACTTATCAACGATGAATACATGAGCCCAATATATAGACATGATGTTTGGCGGACTAGGCTTGTCCATGCGGATGAGTCTCATTCGTATAAACGAGCTCTCGTCCTCTCCAAAGTCTCATGTGTTAGAATCTAACTCATAACTATACAATATTCCACGTATGCTCTATTTAGCTTATTCGCACAGTCACGGACATACATAATATGCACTAACAGATCCCCCCTTGGCCATCACTGTCGAATCTTGATCTTCAAATATGAGAGCCGTGTTTGAATATTCTTCAACTTCAATCAAGCATTTGATATTTTCCATTGATTCTCCCTTAATTGATTATTCAGGTTTGCACTTTACAATAGCGTATTCCCCCCTGAAATGATTCTTTAGTTATTTGTTTGCACGGTTCCCGACCTCCTCTGATTTGCTTAACTACAATCCTCACGAATAATCGCCTAATTGAAATGTCACAATGTAGCTTCTTCATTTCAACTTTCGTCACATCTGCGTTCGGTTTTTGATTTACGACTTTAGGTGAATCTTTTAATCTTCAAAAACCCAATCGGCAGTTGATAGAAACTTCGAATCACCACACCTGAATGATTGATCAGTGTAAACGATAATCTCCAAAATCAGCGAATGTTAACCGGATAACAAATCATCTGGTAACACATTGTGATCTAAGAAATATTCTTCCATGTTCAGATTCACATTCTTCTTCTTCAGTCACGATAACAGATGTATAGTCTTCTCTGTTAGTCTCAACCGCAACTTAATCAACAAACATCATCATTCCCCGGTGGTTAGTCCAGAAAACAATTCATCTGCTTGAATATTTAACCGATCTAACACTTTAGACTATCACAGAACTGTCGTGTATCTAATATCTTGAAAGCCCTCTGATATTTGTTAAGTATGAACAATACGGATGCATCAACTTGACGCTAATCTTACTAACCGACTTGTACGAAGACTCAGGACTCAAACCCTAAGACATCAATCTGACCACGATCTAAAGAATCTGAACTTCTTATGATCACGGTCTAATGAATCTAAGATCTTATGCATCTTCGAACAATCTGAAGTCGGAACCACCCGAATACTGTTGCACGTCCGTCTGAATTTCCAAAAATGTCTAATATTTGAAAATTTTTATTCCCTCTCATATCTATTCTCTGAAGCCTCTAACGGTGTCCCTGAACAACCCGTATTAGATGTTAAAATCTCAAAAAAAATTTCAATCACCAAATTTTTAATCCTTCGTGCAGATGATCTAACTAATTTTGGAACGGATAAGCTGGTTCATGCAGAGGAGAGCCTTTCATGCGGATGAAAGTTGATCCGTGCGGATGAACTACTAGTTCGTACGAATGAACACGATTTTTCAAATGAATCAGGGTTCATTAGGATGGATGAATAACTCCTTCGCATGAATAAGCACTCCTGCGCACGAAATTGTCTTGTCCGTTCGAAAGTTACTTTTCAACCATTTTGATCTAAAATCTTTATTTCTTTGAATTTTATGATGATTCTTTCACAAACATGGTCGAAATTCATTTCTAATCAATTCTATGGTTTCAATTTTACTTTTAATCCGTGGATTGACCTTCAATTTGATGATTTACATCTAAAACCCATAAAACCCCTTAATTCATCAGCGTAAGTGATTAATAAAATGTTAGATTTATTGAATTGGTACCGTAGCTCTAATACCAATTGAAAGTTCCGGATCGGGCGGGTTTAGATGGAAGTTTGGATATGATAAAGATAATTCGATAGAAATTATATAGGAATTAGTAGAAGGAGAAAGGTTCCATTCATACTTAAAGAGTATACATCATCTTACAAGTTGGAGATATGCCATCTATCCAGCATGTCCCCTAGTTTCTCCAAAACTTATCAACTATGAACACATCTTCCCTATATATTGACATGATGTTTGGGACGAACTAGGCTTGTCTATGCAGATGAGTCTCATCCGTACGAACGAGCTCTTGTCCGTGCGGATGAGCTTCTCTGTGCGGATGAGTCTCATCCGTATGAACGAGCTATTATCCTCTCCAAAGTCTCATGTGTTCGAATCTAACTCTCAACTATACAATATTCAACACATGCTCTATTTAGCCTATTCACACAGTGTCGGACATACATTATATGCACTAACAGAATAGAAGTTTATTTTGGGTTCTCAGCGGTTTTACCAACCAAGCTTCCACCATAGAGGTTTCATTTTCATTTTCATGAGATTCTTCACCTGAGGTATGATCAAAACCCATAAAGCAGAAATTTGCAAGTTCAGCACTCTCATTTACTATTTACGCAAGATTTTCGTCAGTTAAATTTTTAGGCAAATTGCTCCAATCAATATAGCCTTGTTTGAAAAGGCTTTGTTGATTTGGCTCAATTGTTGCAGGAGTAGGAGCAAGAACAGTTTGTGGTGTTGGAACATGTGATTTGGGCATTTGAACATACTGAACTTGAGGAAGTGGTGCTTGGATATATTGCATAGTTGAAGGGCTTGCAAAATAGGCTGTGTTTTAAACACTTGGTGAAGGGGTATTTTGCGTATTCTGATAAAACTGTGTTTGATTGTTAGCATGAGGTCTTTGATTTAGATAGGTAATGACTAGTATAGAGTTATGACTCTTACATTTCCTAGCAAAATGACCTAGCTAGTTACATTTAAAACACTTTATCTTGGATTTGTCCAACCCAACCCTAGATCTCCCATTAAGCCATGGATAACTCCTATCAATTTTCTTGTAAAAATTGTTTGCTCTCACTTAGTAGAGCCACCTAATGTATAATATCCATTTCCTCAAGATCAATGGGATCAATTGTCTAAAATCATCAAAAACAAATGACAGATTGTCGAGATTATGACTATTATTACTAGCAATATAAGCATAGTTTGAGGAGTGTTGACCAGAGTTGATTCCTATTAATATATCAATAAATGATCATAACTCTGGTCATTTTTCATTCCTAATGATGATCCTTCCTGACCCAGAAGTGTCGTGTTTCCTAATACATATTCATTAGACACTTTTCCAGTTTTCTTGAGCTTCTTTTTCTAGATAAGCTCTCTTTCGAAAGTCAAGAGCTTTCCATGAAGTTGTGTCAGTGTCATATATTGAAATCTAGACTTGTTCTCATCAATATGGCATCTATATCCCATTTCTCAGGTAAAGACCTCATAAATCGGTTACTTGAAGTTGATTTCGTGAACTCTTTGTTCACAAAATTTAGTTCACTGATTAAGCATGAAAACCTTTCAAGTTGTTTCTTCCTTGACATGTTTGAAAGTCTCATATTGTTGGTTAAGGATCTTATGAATGTTCTCAAGAACATCCTCTATACAACCAAACTGCTCTTTCAATGCATCACACAACTCTTTAGCACTATTATAGTGTAACAGGCCAGCATAGATATCATTTGGTAGTGCCACACCCACGATGCTAAAGGCTTTCGCATCTAGCTCAAATTTCTTATAATCTTGCTCTGAATAATTTTTAGGCTTTCTTGGCTCAGACACATTTGGGTTTTTGGTATTCGGTAACATTTGGACATGTGGTCCAAAAACAATAGATCTCCAACACCATGTATTTTGTTGAGATAGCATATGTTCCATTCTACGTCACATGATATTAAATTCAAATTTGAAAAGCATAGGTGGTTTATTGCTGAAGCCTGTATTATGGGGATCATTTTGTGCCATTTTCTAAAGTTTTTATTTAGAAAAACATAGTATGTGATAGACACTTTATCAGTTCTTCACTATACAACTCTGAGCTACGAACTATTATTGGATCTTTATTGAGTTGTTCTCTTTGTATTAAACTTATTGTGAAATCAAGTTTAAATGTGACCAAGCTCTGATATCAATTGTTAGAAACTGAGTTTGATATTTGTAAACAAATATTGATTATCATAATAAAATTCACAAATAGCAAGTCATCATCAATGATTGTTTTTCACTAATCTCAAAGGATTCAATGTTTTACCACTCGATTAAATCTACAGACTCCCCCTTAGCTGATCACGTAAGCGAAACAGTTCGTACAAGAGAAATGTGATATATGTTATAAATAGAACAATAACAGGTGTGATATATTTATACTAAGTACGAAAGCTCTGCTCAGTGATTGGCTTATATCACCCTGATAGTGACATCTAACATTCCTAACATAAAAGATTCCATAGATGTTACAAACATCTATGCAAATCTTATAGACCGTTTAAATTAGTCTAAACATTCTTACAAGATAAAACTGGTATATTGAGAAACCACTGTCTAAGTTATCATCTATTGGAGTTGTCCAAAGATCTGTTTGGCCGACTTCATCAATGCTTTGGTCTTCAACAGTCTTTAGCTTTGAATAAATGTTGATTCCTCTTGAACAACAGTTCCTAGCCTTGAACATATGTTTTATTTGTTCATGAACATAAGTTCTCATTAGGTGTTCACGATTCACTATCTTTGGGGAGAGACTAGTTCAATCTTTTGCTTATTTCTTGATCAGTGAAACATGCTTTTGGCTTTTGGATATCATTAGTTCTTTTGTAGGTCCATTATTCATGAGTGGCCTAATCAGAATGGCAGGGATAGACGTTGTAAGCGAAGACCCAAAAATTATTATAGGCGGGTGGTGGTCTGAATAGAAGTTCAAAGGGGAATTTGTTTTGTGAAAAATACAAAAACATTAAAAAAGATAAAAAAAGTTTTGTAATAAAGGGGTAATCATATTACATCAGTGGACTATCACAGTATGCTAAAGATATGTAATGTTAAGTGAGTAATTAGATTGATCTTATGGATGATGTGCTAATAGACTTCACTCTTTCAGTAAATTGTTATTCAAGATATAAACTTAAAAGAAAAACTGAGTAATTTGTGGGTCGCCACCTCTCGGATATATGGACTTAGTACTCCAAAATTTTGTTCGAGAGAATGCTAGATTATGTGAAACTAGGTCTTTATATTTAATCGATATCTGGGGTATTATATGAGTTCTTCTGATTTTGCGTCGGCAATGACCTAGAACTTGTATACTACTTTACGCATCTTTCACCTCCAGAAGCTGCACAAAAAATGAGCATGTCATTAAAAATTACGACATATGCAATTCAAAAGATTCCTAAATGAAACACCACCTAAAGTCGAGCCTTCATCTCTTTCTCTTTATGGAAATACTAACCTGAGCTCTCAAGGTTTCACAATTCACACCATTTACAAATATCAGTTAGATATATTCACCTGTGAAATGAAATTATAGGAATGTCGATGCTGGAGCATATTCTGAGATGGAAAACACGGTTATTTTTTGTTCCTTGATCTTACCAAATGTGATATCTCGGGTTTTTCGGATAACTTACACGTGACACATGTCGAATAATGTATATGCTAAGTATTGAACGTGCACGAGTTAAATGAATACGTATTGTGTGTCGTGTGATTGTTTTAGTTATAGAGTAAGTAGGGTAGATATGTACATGAACTAAACCGAACCGCGACACGAACCAGCTTTGATTCATTGCGACTCTAGGAGGTAACAAAGTTTAAACTTTGAACTCAAGTCTTCGGCCAAAAGAAAACAAGGATCAAACCTAGACCTAAAGTTCTAACTACTCGGCCGAGAACAACCTAAACCGAAAACCATTGCATGCAAAACTCAAACTAATCGGCCACATGATTTAAACCCAAACTAACCCACCCTATTCCTTGGCCGCGAGATCAAGCCCAAACCCAAACCAAAGCAACCCAAGATCCTCGGCCACAATACTTATCCAAACCGTAAACCTTATCATCCTTTGCGCATATATACATACAAACTCTCAATGCATATTCATTCTAAAACACAAACCCTAAGAAGAAAACTGTCGTCGGCAGCCTCTTCCTCCTCCTAACCGATCGAAATCAGCTCCTTTGTTCATCTTTTCAATCGCAAACAAACAGCCCTACACTCCTTGTTGATCACAGGCAGCCCTTTTTCCAGTTCTTGTCGGTTCGGACGTGATCTTGTTGGAGCAGCCGGGTCGCCCTTGTCCACATCTCGGCTTGTTTGTCTAGTTATTCAAGGTTAGGATCATATTTGATTACGAGATCATGTTCGGATATATATATATATGTATGCTTGAATGATTAATTGATTAGTTGTTTCGGGTCTTATATGTTGAATAAATAATCGGCTGTTTTGATTATGTTCTTGTGTATAATTGTTTGCGGATATCATAAGTGCAAGTATGTTTTGTTTGTAAAAGCTAGAAGTAAGAACTAGGGCTTGCATGGATAGGTTATTAGTATTAGTCTATGATTAAAAATCGGTGCTTGATCGCCTAGATTAATCGCATGAATGGGTTACACGAATTAATGGTAACAATAATGCTGAAACAGGATGCTGAGTAATAGTTACAGCCAACCTCATCTGCTGTAACTCGGTCGATAGTTGTCGAAAAACGGATTTTCTGATGTCTAGAACGTAGAGATTTGAATAAGGAATCTATTGGCACTGGATTCATAATTTTCTGAAATCGTTTGATATTTTTAAAGGGCCAAACAAGTTCAGTAGCTAAAGCTGTGAAAATTCTGGAATTTTGTTGACTGTTTATCAAGTTGGATTTTAAAATCAGTAGGGAGTTGAGTCATGATTTTTGTACAGCAACTAGGTATGGAAATTTCCGGGCAACTCCAACTGGAATTTTGTTAATTGATCGATCGATGATTTTTAAATAAATTCTTCTGTGGGCTGCAGTCAGAAAGTGATAAATCAGACTGCAGCCTAGTATATTAATATTTATGGTTAATTGGTAAAGATTTAGGACTTGGAAAAATTATATAAATTTCTATGGTATAAATGTCACCTACTGTAAAAATATGGGAATTTTTGGAATGTTAGAACTATTTTATAAAAATTCTAGAAAACAGCTGAATAATGAGTGTTAAGCAGAAAATTGATAACTTGTGATTTTATGCATTAAAGTGTTGCATGGATTTGGAATATGTTCATGATAAGTTGTTTGATTACTATGATCATATGAGAATACTTGCATACATGTTTGAGTGTTAGATATGTTGTTTGTGTGTATCACTTTGTGAGTAAATTTCGTGTGGAATTTGTATTGGTGTGTTTACACACTGACGTGGAATTAATTGGTTTGTTAGGACGCAACTAGCGGTCCCATCTCTTATAACATCTTTGCTATACTAACCGAGCAAATAAAGGTGAGTTCACGGCCCCTAACTTTATCCGGTTTTAAACAACAGGGGGAGAAACATGTATACACTCTCAAACTCAATCTCTTTACGTTATACGAATTTAACGTCACATAACTATACGGTAACTAAGTTAATGTTAATGTAATGTTATGGTCACTAAGCAGCTTTATCACTTAAGTCCTCGACAATCTCCTCGGATCGTTAGTATTTGGGTTAAATAGCGGGGGAATTATAAGTAGTACTACTGGGTCTGACGAGCCCCATCCGAGCTAGTCGCGCTAGCCGACCTGGTATGGTCAACGGGTGAATAATTGGCCTAACATCGCCATGGTCATGTGATAGGCCTGGCAAAACGGAGGCACAACTGTCAGCTTCGATCGCGAACTCTTACGTGACATGACTTTAGGCTAGCTACCTATATATATTAACATTGAACTTAATTACGAATCAACTTAATATTCCGGGTTTGGAATATTGGAAACATCAACTTATTATCCCGGGTTGGGGATAATGGAAATAACAACTTAATATTCCGGGATGGGAATATTGGAAGCAACAACTTATTATTCCGGGATTGGAATAATGGAACTGATACGTTATCCGGGTGGGGGATAACGGAGTAACCAAACTATAACCGAACAAACGAATTTATGAAAACCTGTGAACTCACTCATCTTTAATGTTGACACTTGTTTCTTTACATGTTTCTCAGGACGCTAGGAGCTCTAGGTGCACGCACATGCATTGAACAAGACATCTTTATCGAGTCTTATTTATTAATATTGTTTTGGGATTTTTCATTGTTTTGGCGTTTGTGTTGGCGCCCGCATCACTACTTATTTATGCTTCCGCTCAAACTCTAAAACTAATGCTCTGCTAAATATTGGTAATTGATATAAAATCTACAATGAACGATTTTGGAAAACGTATTATCAAATCACGTATAGTCGTTCGACGTACTAGTGTTTCAGATTCTGGTTTGTTCACACGCCTCGCGGTAAAACTCCGCAAGTGGAAAATTGAGGGTGTGACAGATTGGTATCAGAGCCACTAGCTATAGAGAACCAGGTTTGTATTAGAAGTAGACCTAAACTATAGCTGATATCACGACACTAGACTTAGTTTGGCACCGAATTATTATATCTTGTTATGCAATGTGCCACAACCGTGTTTGGTAGATTATACCTTCATAATAAGAAATGAAAACAACTCGTAACTAACTACACGACCTAACAGGCAATGTCATCATCCTCATCGTCATCATCATCCGACAGACTTACGCCTCCAAGGGCACCAGGAAAGGCACCAATGGTGGAACCCATACCACCTTATGGCGTGGAGACACGCTCAGCAGCGAGGAAAAGGCTCGCTCTGGGGGAGGAGTCGTCGTTACGCCCAACTATTGCTGTACCGGTTGTACCAGTTAATCCTGTAGAAATAGGAATTGACATGCTTAGAATCCTGGTGCATACACAACAAAAACAGCTAGAAAGAATGCAGGAAACCATCCTGGCACAAGGATGGATGATCCGACACCTTACAGGAAAGACCGATTCGCCCGAGGAAGAGCATCGTACGAGCAAGATAGCTCGTAACAACATAGCCAGAGATCTGCGTGCTGAACAGATAAGAGCCGACTGGCTGGAGGACAGAGTCCTGGAAAATAGTTGGAACATTCAGGAACTGCAAAATCAAGCACTTGCACCAGCACCGGCCCCTCCAGTGCCGGTAGAGGAGGATCCAGAAGAGGATCCAGAGGAGGATCCTGAAGAGGATCCGGAGGAGGACCCAGCTGAAGAAGCTGGAAATGCCGCACAGGATGATAGCAACGACAGTGACTTGGGGAATGGAGACGTAGACGACTGACACGTCTCGTTTATATTATTTGTTTTCCTTCAGTTTATTTATTTTTCCCACTTGTGTTTAAACTTGAGACTTTATAGTGAATTCGTATGTGTGATTTGCACTTTTGTAAGACGTTGAAATTTCAGTTAATCAAGTATTTCTTTTCATTATTTAACATATTGAGTTGACATAACTTACTAATTATTAAAGTACGAAGTAGGATAACTATATTGGATATATAGACTTATCGGGGTGTGTTTGTGTTGTGTTTCGAAGATCTAAATGGCGACTGGAAGACGTGGAAACCTTAACTTGACGCCCGAAGAACTAGCTGCCATGATTCAGGAGCATGTGAACGCAGCTTTAGCGGGTGTTCAGAACCAGCCGGCAGGTAACCATTATTAAATTTTCACGTGAAAATCTAATAGTGAGGCTAGTAAAATTCCATGCTGACTTCCTGTTCTCTGTCAGCAGGAGGGGGCTTTAACCCCTACAAGATGTTCCTTGACGCAAAGCCAGGCAAATTCTCGGGGGCGGAAGGACCCATTGGACTGGTCCGCTGGATCGAAAAGTCTGAATCCGTTTTTGAAATGTGCAACTGCCTCGAGGCCAACAAGGTCAAATACGCAGCCTCAACACTGGAAGATGGGGCACTGACATGGTGGAATGCCCAAGTCCAAACACGTGGACTTATAGCTGCGAATGCAATGGCATGGGCCGAGTTCAAGGCCCTGATTAAAGAGGAGTACTGTCCACGAGACAGAGTGCAACAATTGGAGCAAGCTCTATGGAACCACAAGATGGTGGGATCGGAAATTGAAGCCTACACTGCAAAACATCATGACTTAGTATTCCTGTGTCCCTAATTGGCCAACACGGTGGAGAAAAGACTCGAGTTCTATCTCGGGGGTCTGGTTCCGGAAATTCAGGGTATGGTGATGTCTAGTAACCCTGTAACAGAACATCAAGCAATCCGATTGGCTCACAAACTCACCGATAAAGCGGTGGAACAGAAGAAACTGCCAGCACGGGGTACCACTGAAGTTGCCCCAGATAACAAAAGAAAGTTTGAAGACTCCACTATTCGACAGTCTTCGTCATCTCATCCACAGCAAGGAAACCAGAAACGGTTCAATCATTACCACAGCCACCGGGGTCATCAAAATCATCCCGCCAACAACAACAACAACAACCAGAATTCAGGCGGCTATGTAGGTCGAAAGCCGCAGTGCAACCGCTGTAATCTACATCATAACGGCCCTTGTGCCGGAAATCGTTGCCAACGATGTGGCAAGATAGGACATGCGGCAAAGGATTGTCGTGGGGAAATCATGTCCCGACAAAATCAGAATCAGCCCCAGGGTATAAACCGGGGATGCTATCAGTGTGGTAGCACTGCTCATTTCAGAAGAGACTGCCCACAGTTGCGCAACAACAACAATAATGGTGGAAACAACCACAACCACAATAACCACAACAACAATAATAACAACAACAATGGGAACGGTGGCACAGGAGGTGCCAAAGGTCGTGCATTTACATTGGGCCGCGGAGAGGCCAGAAACGACACGAACGTGGTCACCGGTAAGTTTCCCCTTAATGAACATTTTGCTTCTGTGCTTTTTGATACGGGTGCGGATAGGAGTTTTATATCTGAGTCTTTTAGGAAGAACCTAAATCTCACGCTTAAACCATTAGAGACCCCTTATGTTATAGAATTAGCCGATGGTAAATCTGTAGATGTGACCCAAATCGTATCCGACTGTCAACTCAAACTCGCGGGCCACACTTTTACCATTGATCTGATGACAACTACTCTGGGTAGTTTTGACGTGGTAGTCGGAATGGACTGGCTATCCGACGTCCGGGCTGAAGTTCTCTGCTTCGAAAAATTTATCCGTATTCCACTCTCGAACGACGAAATCCTGACGGTACAAGGCGATAAGGCAAGCGCCGTCACCAACATTATCTCATACATGCAAGCGCAGAAGTATCTTCGGAAAAAGAATTCCTTCGCTTTACTCGCACTAATTACCAAACAGCCTAAGGACGAGAAACGTATAGAAGACATCCCTGTCGTCCGTGATTTTTCCGATGTATTCCCAGAAGAACTACCTGGTCTTCCACCACATCGACAATTGGAGTTTGAAATCGAATTGGCAAGCAATGAGACTCCTATCGCCAAGGCTCCATACCGCCTAGCTCCAGCCGAGCTGCAGGAGCTGTCTACCCAACTTCAAGAGCTGCTAGAAAAAGGATTTATCCGACCAAGCGTTTCGCCATGGGGAGCTCCAGTCCTGTTTGTCAAGAAGAAGGACGGGACTTTCCGCATGTGCATCGACTATAGGGAACTCAACAAGGTTACAGTCAAGAACCGATACCCGTTACCTCGCATCGACGATCTATTCGACCAACTGCAAGGGTCAAGTTACTACTCTAAGATTGATTTACGGTCCGGTTATCATCAGCTACGCGTCAGGGAGGAGGATATCGCCAAGACGGCATTTCGCACTCGGTATGGCCATTACGAGTTCTTGGTCATGCCCTTCGGTCTCACTAACGCACCTGCGGTATTCATGGACCTCATGAACCGCGTGTGTAAACCATACCTCGACAAGTTTGTCATTGTGTTCATCGATGACATACTCATCTACTCCAAAAGTGAAGAAGAACATGCGGAACACCTACGATTACTGCTAGGGCTGCTTCAACAGGAAAAAACTATATGCCAAGCTTTCGAAGTGTGATTTCTGGATTCGGGAAGTTCAGTTTCTCGGGCATATCGTGAATGAAAAGGGTATCCACGTAGACCCTGCCAAGATTGAGGCCATCAAAAACTGGGAAGCACCTAAGACACCGACGGAGATCCGCCAATTTTTGGGATTGGCTGGTTACTACAGACGCTTTATCGAGGGGTTTTCAAAGATCGCACAACCGCTTACTACTCTCACCCAGAAAGGCATCAAGTATGCTTGGGGTGAAAAGCAAGAAACATCATTTCAATCGCTGAAGCAGAAACTTTGCAGTGCACCCATTCTGTCCTTGCCGGAAGGGACAGATGACTTTGTAGTGTATTGTGATGCTTCCATTCAGGGATTGGGATGCGTACTCATGCAACGCGATAAAGTCATCGCGTATGCGTCGCGACAACTGAAGGTTCACGAGAAAAACTACATGACGCATGACCTAGAATTGGGAGCAGTAGTGTTTGCACTTAAGATTTGGAGACACTACCTCTATGGAACAAAGTGCACAATCTTTACTGACCACAAAAGCCTCCAACACATCTTTGATCAGAAGGAGTTGAACATGCGATAGCGTCGCTGGGTCGAACTCTTGAACGATTATGAGTGTGCCATTCGGTATCACCCGGGTAAAGCTAACGTGGTAGCTGATGCCCTCAGTAGGAAGGAACACTTGAAACCTCGTCGTGTACGAGCATTACAACTCACTATTCATTCGGGGCTACCCGATCAAATACGCGACGCCCAGTTAGAAGCAGTTAAGGAGGAAAACATCAAAGCCGAATCAGTGGGAAAAATGGAACGCGATTGGGAAGTAAAGCCCAATGGAGCCCGGTACTTCATAAATCGCATATGGGTACCTCTCTACGGAAACCTCAGAGAGCTAGTCATGGATGAAGCTCATAAATCTCGATACTCTGTCCATCCGGGTTCGGATAAAATGTATCAAGACCTTAAAGCTGCGTATTGGTGGCCCAACATGAAAGCCGATATAGCCACCTACGTGAGTAAATGTTTGACTTGTGCAAAAGTCAAGGTGGAGTATCAAAAGCCATCGGGGCTACTCCAACAACCCGAGATCCCAGTGTGGAAATGGGATCAGATCTCAATGGATTTCATCACTAAACTCCCGCGAACCTTGGGTGGTTGCGATACCATCTGGGTGATCGTGGATCGTTTAACTAAGTCCGCACACTTCCTAGCTATTAAAGAAACAGATAAGATGGAGAAGTTGACTCGTATTTACATTAAGGAAGTAGTTTCTCGGCACGGAGTGCCAACGTCCATCATCTCAGACAGAGATGCTCGCTTCACGTCAAACTTCTGGCGGTCACTCCAGAAGGCGTTGGGAACCCGCCTGGATATGAGCACAGCCTATCACCCTCAGACTGATGGTCAAAGTGAAAGGACCATACAAACCTTGGAAGATATGCTTAGGGCATGCGTAGTGGATTTCGGAAATAGTTGGGAAATCCACCTGCCTCTAGTAGAATTCTCATATAACAACAGCTATCATACGAGTATTTCGGCAGCACCGTTTGAGGCATTATACGGTCGCAGATGTAGATCACCGGTCTGCTGGGCAGAAGTCGGTGACAGTCAACTCACAGGCCCTGAGTTAATACTTGAGGCTACTGAAAAGATTGTACAAATCAGAAACCGCATGGCGGCGGCACGAGATCGACAGAAAAGCTACGCTGATCAACGACGCAAACCGCTCGAATTTCAAGTAGGCGACCGCGTCCTACTAAAGGTGTCACCCTGGAAGGGTGTAATCCGCTTTGGAAAACGGGGCAAACTTAACCAACGGTATGTAGGCCCGTTTGTAATCTTGAAACGTATTGGACCCGTATCATATCAATTAGATCTTCCTGCCGAACTCAGTGGAGTTCACAACGTATTTCACGTGTCAAATCTGAAGAAGTGCCTATCAGATGAAACTTTAGTTATTCCATTGGATGAGATCCAAGTGGATGAACAACTACACTTCGTGGAAAAGCCTATTGATATCATGGATCGTGAGATCAAGACTCGAAGGCACAGCAAGATTCCAATCGTTAAAGTTCGTTGGGACTCTAAGCGTGGACCGGAGTTCACGTGGGAAAGAGAGGACCAGATGAAAAGCAAATACCCACATCTCTTCGCAACTGAGCAGCAAACTAACGATACCAGTAACTAAATTTTCGAGACGAAAATTCTTTCAACATGGGGATGATGTGACAACCTGGAAATTTCTCATACTTTCGTGTACTATTGTTGACTAAATTCTTTTGCATGGCACTTGGAAATCTTTGTGTATGACACTTGGGAACTTCTTGTAACATTGCGTACCATCATAAACGAACTAACTCTTTGTGCGTGGCACTCTAAACATGTACGCTACATGCTAAACCGCGTTTACTCAATTTTCGGGACGAAAATTCTTTCAACATGGGGATAATGTGATATCCCGGGTTTTTCGGATAACTTACACGTGACACATGTCGAATAATGTGTATGCTAAGTATTGAACGTGCACGAGTTAAATGAATACGTATTGTGGGTCGTGTGATTGTTTTGGTTATAGAGTAAGTAGGGTAGATATGTACATGAACTAAACCGAACCGCGACACGAACCAGCTTTGATTCATTGCGACTCTAGGAGGTAACAAAGTTTAAACTTTGAACTCAACTCTTCGGCCAAAAGAAAACAAGGATCAAACCTAGACCTAAAGTTCTAACTACTCGGCCGAGAACAACCTAAACCGAAAACCATTGCATGCAAAACTCAAACTAATCGGCCACATGATTTAAACCCAAACTAACCCACCCTATTCCTTGGCCGCGAGATCAAGCCCAAACCCAAACCAAAGCAACCCAAGATCCTCGGCCACAATACTTATCCAAACCGTAAACCTTATCATCCTTTGCGCATATATACATACAAACTCTCAACGCATATTCATTCTAAAACACAAACCCTAAGAAGAAAACTGCCGTCGGCAGCCTCTTCCTCCTCCTAACCGATCGAAATCAGCTCCTTTGTTCATCTTTTCAATCGCAAACAAACAGCCCTACACTCCTTGTTGATCACAGGCAGCCCTTCTTCCAGTTCTTGTCGGTTCGGACGTGATCTTGTTGGAGCAGCCGGGTCGCCCTTGTCCACATCTCGGCTTGTTTGTCTAGTTATTCAAGGTTAGGATCATATTTGATTACGAGATCATGTTCGGATATATATATATGTATGCTTGAATGATTAATTGATTAGTTGTTTCGGGTCTTATATGTTGAATAAATAATCTGCTGTTTTGATTATGTTCTTGTGTATAATTGTTTGCGGATATCATAAGTGCAAGTATGTCTTGTTTGTAAAAGCTAGAAGTAAGAACTAGGGCTTGCATGGATAGGTTATTAGTATTAGTCTATGATTAAAAATCGGTGCTTGATCGCCTAGATTAATCGCATGAATGGGTTACACGAATTAATGGTAACAATAATGCTGAAACAGGATGCTGAGTAATAGTTACAGCCAACTTCATCTGGCTGTAACTCGGTCGATAGTTGTCGAAAAACGGATTTTCTAATGTCTAGAACGTAGAGATTTGAATAAGGAATCTAATGGCACTGGATTCATAATTTTCTGAAATCGTTTGATATTTTTAAAGGGCCAAACAAGTTCAGTAGCTAAAGCTGTGAAAATTCTGGAATTTTGTTGACTGTTTATCAAGTTGGATTTTAAAATTAGTAGGGAGTTGAGTCATGATTTTTGTACAGCAACTAGGTATCGAAATTTCCGGGCAACTCCAACTGGAATTTTGTTAATTGATCGATCGATGATTTTTAAATAAATTCTTCCGTGGGCTGCAGTCAGAAAGTGATAAATCAGACTGCAGCCTAGTATATTAATATTTATGGTTAATTGGTAAAGATTTAGGACTTGGAAAAATTATATAAATTTCTATGGTATAAATGTCACCTACTGTAAAAATATGGGAATTTTTGGAATGTTAGAACTATTTTATAAAAATTCTAGAAAACAGCTGAATAATGAGTGTTAAGCAGAAAATTGATAACTTGTGATTTTATGCATTAAAGTGTTGCATGGATTTGGAATATGTTCATGATAAGTTGTTTGATTACTATGATCACATGAGAATACTTGCATGCATGTTTGAGTGTTAGATATGTTGTTTGTGTGTATCACTTTGTGAGTAAATTTCGTGTGGAATTTGTATTGGTGTGTTTACACACTGACGTGGAATTAATTGGTTTGTTAGGACGCAACTAGCGGTCCCATCTCTTATAACATCTTTGCTACACTAACCGAGCAAATAAAGGTGAGTTCACGGCCCCTAACTTTATCCGGTTTTAAACAACAGGGGGAGAAACATGTATACACTCTCAAACTCAATCTCTTTACGTTATACGAATTTAACGTCACATAACTATACGGTAACTAAGTTAATGTTAATGTAATGTTATGGTCACTAAGCAGCTTTATCACTTAAGTCCTCGACAATCTCCTCGGATCGTTAGTATTTGGGTAAGCGGGGGAATTATAAGTAGTACTACTGGGTCTGACGAGCCCCATCCGAGCTAGTCGCGCTAGCCGACCTGGTATGGTCAACGGGTGAATAATTGGCCTAACATCGCCATGGTCATGTGATAGGCCTGGCAAAACGGAGGCACAACTGTCAGCTTCGATCGCGAACTCTTACGTGACATGACTTTAGGCTAGCTACCTATATATATTAACATTGAACTTAATTACGAATCAACTTAATATTCCGGGTTTGGAATATTGGAAACATCAACTTATTATCCCGGGTTGGGGATAATGGAAATAACAACTTAATATTCCGGGATGGGAATATTGGAAGCAACAACTTATTATTCCGGGATTGGAATAATGGAACTGATACGTTATCCCGGGTGGGGGATAACGGAGTAACCAAACTATAACCGAACAAACGAATTTATGAAAACCTGTGAACTCACTCATCTTTAATGTTGACACTTGTTTCTTTACATGTTTCTCAGGACGCTAGGAGCTCTAGGTGCACGCACATGCATTGAACAAGACATCTTTATCGAGTCTTATTTATTAATATTGTTTTGGGATTTTTCATTTGTTTTGGCGTTTGTGTTGGCGCCCGCATCACTACTTATTTATGCTTCCGCTCAAACTCTAAAACTAATGCTCTGCTAAATATTGGTAATTGATATAAAATCTACAATGAACGATTTTGGAAAACGTATTATCAAATCACGTAGAGTCGTTCGACGTACTAGTGTTTCAGATTCTGGTTTGTTCACACGCCTCGCGGTAAAACTCCGCAAGTGGAAAATTGAGGGTGTGACACCAAACATATCTTGAAACAATTGAGAAACGTGTAGGGGTTTAAGTGGATAAGTATATTGGAAATCTAGGTAAATCTATTTAAAAACCTTAAAGTTACGACCAAGACAACGGTACTTGTGATTTGTCTAAATATCTAATATGATCCTCTAAACACAAAACTCACCAAAAATATGTATGTAAATACATCTTTATTTACTTGTTCTTTCCTTTCAAAAAATCCTAAAGATTTTCAGTTTATTTTTAGCAATCTATCTTAGATTTTAGTCTATCAATGATGAAAATATCGTTAGTACAAGTCATAGCGACAGTTGCTGGAGGAAAGTTGAAGATCATGGGCTGGGAGCTAATCAGAAAAGAAAAATATTGCAACGTCAAAAAGTTCATTAATTTGTAACTTTAAATTTCGGAATAAATCTGTTTTGGTCAAAAAATGGTCAACCAAGGTCATTAATTTGGACTTGGTAGGCAAATCGGTTAACTGAGGTCATTAACTTAGACTTGGTTAACTGAGTGGGTTATAAAAACAGATAAAATTCCACAAAAATTTAAAAAGAAAATTAAAGTACAAGGAACTGACTCATACGAGTTATAAAGGCTCATTCGTGCGATGCATAACTCGTACGAACGATCTTCAGAGAGTATACAAGGGTTTCTCATTCGCACGAGTCAGATTATTGACTATGTGCGACTGAAAGTTTCCTCTGTGCGATTCAGTTCTTTCTACACTTGTTCTTGATCGATTTACGTATCTTTTTCTTCGGGGAGGTTAATTAGCACACCTCTTACAATGGGCAAGGTACTACTACAAGTTTAAAGCCGTTTTAATGCCGAAATTGGACCAAAAGGACATAAAACGTAGATTTAGGATAATCGGGCCGGAAAAATATAAAATAGAACACAAATTCGTAATCATAGGCCCTTTTAACCTATAAATTAACATTCAATTTGTTAAAATCTACATGTTTTAAGTTCGGTTTGATAAGGTGTTATTTGGTGCGATTCGCAACTCGTACGAATCATCACTCGTACGAGCAAGGTTATCAAATGACTGATTGTCGTATTCACTCGTACGGGTGATAGTTCGTACGAGTATGCCCTTAAACGTTTATATCTTTGTGACTCGTACGAAGCATCACTCGTATAAGGAAGTCTGTTCAAAATCGTTAAAATTCGTTAAGTATGGTTTTCAATTCGTATGAAGAAGTGGCTCGTACGAGTGGGTTTTGATTCAGACTTGAATATTGTCTAAGTATCTGACTTGTACGAATGATGACTCGTACAAATATATAAGATTTGAAAAGTTTGAAAATTTTTTTTAAGTGTTTGTAATCTTTGTGTTTGCAGATCAAGAAGTCTACATTTTCTCCGTTCCACAACGTTTGTTGTCTTTTGGATGAGACTATTCCAGAGACAGCAGTATATAAAGAAGTTTTAGATTTTTTGAGCAGGCTGCCTATTACAAAGGCCCTTACAGATCTTCATACAGCATACCGATCTCATGTTGAATATTTTTGGAATGCAACCGAATATAGTGAGGAAGAGAATGCTATCCTGTCTGTTGTATGCATTGACAACGAAGATATTGAAGCCAGGATCACTGAAGATCTGATTCGAACAGTGTTGGAGTTTAATGACAGTGAAGACGACCCAACCGGTTACCCAAAATATATGGTCAAAGGGTGTTTTTATAGGATGGGCTACACTGGATTCGTTAATGCTGCCCTTTCAAGAAGGGAAATCTCAGTGCTCCCTTTCGCTACATCGCTCACTACATTATTCACGCCCTAAGCCACAGAAAGGGTGGATTTGATGATTTTATAGACTTTCAGATATGGATGATAATTACACTAGTTCTTAACCTGCCTTACAACTTTTCAAGACTTGTCTTCTCTCATATGGTACATAATATACAACACGTGAAATTTCCTCAGTACCCGAGAATCGTGCAAATGATGCTAGATCATCTACATCCAAATCTAAAGAAGAAGGAGGACGATATTCTGAGACTTGAACATATGGATGTGTCTACATTAAAGTAGATGAATCTGCACCTAAAATCCTTCCCTAACGCCAAGCCTGTTTTTGGGGCTATTATGGATAAAGAATATGTGGCACCGCCCAGGGGAAAGTGGCGAAAAGATGAAAATGGGGACGAGGTTGAGGAGATAGAAGCGTTAGATGGTTTTGTTGCAAAAAGGAGCGTGTGGTTTACTATGGAAGATAAGAAGGGGGGGTAAGGGGACAAAATAAAAGCAAACGACTACATATTTCTCCACTGCCCCTCAAATAAGAAACGTGCATCTGCCGCACAAGTTTTGTAGACGTGCCAGAGCCAGAAGAAAATGTCGAGACATTGGCTGCTGATATAGAAAGAGAAGCATTTGGAGTTAAAGAAGGTATAGTTGAAGAAGCATCTTCCTCTAGCACCGATGAAGAGGATAGGATCGCTAGAGAAAGGGAGAGAGCCAAAGAAAGAGGATTAGAACGATTGGCTGAAATACAATGTAAAGCTGAGGAGAGGAGAAGAAAAGAGACGGGAGAAGATGATTCTACATATGTGCCATCTGGATCTGACAGTGACACTCCTGGTCTCAAATCATCAAAGAGGATATCTAAACGTGTGAAGAGGCTAGCGGTTAGAAGTTCTGACTCTCCGAATGCTCCATTAAAGAGAAAGATGTAGGAAAAAGTTGATATTGCACAGAAAGTGGAGTCTACACCACAACCACCACCATTACCAACTCCATAACCACCACCATCACCACCTCCTTAACCAACTCCTCCACTACCACAATCTCCACCACCACAACCAACACCACAACCTACACCTCAACCTCAACCTTCTCAATCACAACCTTAGTTCTCAACAGGATCTAGACTTGAAGATTAGTTTGACTTCGATTTTGGAGATATTCCAGGGGAGAAGAATTTTCTGCTGACATGTTCAATGACACATGAATCAAAGATTTGGAAAACCAAGTTATGCTAAACAGTGTGAAGATTGCCGAATTACAAGAGCAAATTAAGGGGCTGAAAGAAGAAAAACACCATCTTGAGGCTATCTTGGTAAGTATTGTGTCATAGAATGAAAGGCTGAGGAGCCGTATGGAAGAATATTATGAAGAACGCCTCATAAATCAATGGCAAATGAGCTTATTTGAGAGAATTCTTACAAACAAACTCAGGATTAAATTAGCTGCAGAAATCGATGAGATTGAGAGGGCAGAGGCTAGAGAAAGAGTTGCTGAGCGGGAACGTATTGCTAAAGAATTATCAGACGCTCAGGGCAAAGGAAAAGAGAAGGTTGGTGAAGAACCTGTGATTGATATAATTGAGCCAGAAGCTGAATCTGTGCCAGTATCTTCTTAGGTAGTGGTGTATGTAGACACGAAGAAGTTTGTATTGATAGGAAAGCCGAAAGATGTTGATATTAACATGACGAATCTATCTACTAAACATCATGATTGGCTAAGTAAAAGAAAGATGATGAAAGAGATTGAAGATGAAATAGATGCGTTCACGGAAAATCTTGAAGAGGATAATGATGACTTGGACGAAACTGACGATGCATCTACGGAAAAGTCTAACAATGATAGTGATGATGATGATTTGGGTGGTTCGGCTACCCTCGTAATAGAATCGAGTTTGAATGAAGATATCAAATTTTCTGTGTACTTGGATGATTCCGCCAACCAAGTAGAAGGAGGCAAAGAACAAGGAAAGGAGTTTGAAAGCTCGGAGGATTCTAAGCAGGCAGGAATCAAAGATATTGTATTTGGAGCATGACGTAGAAGAGGGAGAGTTTGCCATAGTTATACAAAGGAAGATATTGTGCAAATGTTGGGCATGGACGAAGAGGCGTTTGTTTTTTATTTTGAAGACGACGTTAAAGACATCAGTACTTTCGAGCCTGAGAATTATGTCTTCGAACATTTTTCTGACACACATGATTATGAGAAGGTTGTCATGGAGGATGATTCTGATGACAATGATGCAAATATTGCTGAAGAGGGTACAGATGACTCCCCATCCTTCGGTGTATTGTTTGCAGCCGAGAATGATGATCTACTGAAACAGAAGGTTGAAGAGGTTGTCAAATAGGGAATGCTGCCTCAATGTTTGTCTAAAGAAGAAATTGCTGAAATGAGTAAACTTTGGTTTAAAAAACTACCAGCATAGCTTAAATTCAAACGTCCTCTAGCATTCTTCACACGTGATGCTAACATCTCTATGGGGGACATCGTTAGCTGGGGATGGATCGAAGAACTTGACGTCTATGCGATTAAATGGGAGTATGGGCTCCAGTACTCCTGATACCACTTGTGAGAGGGGATCGGCTTTCCTCTTATGAGCACCGGACTGATTCGACTCAGCTAATAGAGGCGGAATTCATTGTTAGCGAGTTGGACAAACAAACAAGAAAGATATAATGCTTAAATGCCTTGATTCATATTAATAAATGTAAAGGTTACAAACGAGTAAACAGTTTGACAGGGCTTCCCCGTAGTCACACCCAACAGCTATCTAACACAACACTCAAGCTCCACTATTTATAGGTCAACATGACTCGCACAGGAGAGAGGTGTGTTTGGCTCGTGTGAGTGGTGCCTCGTACGAGTGAAAAGGTGTCACTCGTACGAGTCACTTACAAAACATATAAATCATATATAAACATACAATATTTGACATTCTAAGCCCTATATACATAACCGACATATCCTAGACGTAGGCAATAGACATTATGCACCAACAAACTCCCCCTTGGATGTTTCCGTAGTCTTGGATAGTCTTCAAAAAATCTTCAAAGATTTGACAGTTAATGTCCAAAGAAAGGTTTCGGTGGCCTGCGCCACTCCTCAGAAGATATCGGCGTTTGGTCTGTAGGAGGAGGCCAATTGTACATGTTGCCAAACCGAAAGCTCCTTAGTGATGCAATCCGCGTTCGCTCAGCAATCCTTTCTTCATTCTTCTCTTTCTTTCGCTTTTCTATCTCTTCCAGCTTCCTCCAAGAAGTGTTCCATGCTATTCCTAAATGTATGTCATTAGCAAAACAAACATTAACAATATTCTGGAATTGGAGAGCCTACTCTTGGTCTTTTTCCTCAAAACTGATTTTGCTGTAGAATAGACATTCTATATCCTTCTTAGACCAATTGACTAGCCACATAGGGTCTAGTACTCGAATGCCAGGCCATAGACCATATATATGTTTGTGTGCTATGACGGCTTCGATAATTCTTCAGTTATCTTCCAAGAATCTTCATCTGGATGAACACAAATAACAGCTTCACCAGTACTAGAATCGTAGTGCCACCATTTGACATCTTGAAGAAATCCTGCTCCATCTTTATCAGAGGCATATTTTTCATTATTTTCATCAACTTCACAATCAAATTCACATCTTTTTCTTTTGTAATAGGATCGATCTTTGTGATTCTATTGGGCATATGTGGCTTCCAGCGTCTAAAGCCGTGAGTAACTTCCAGTTTTATCAATTTCCACAGCCGCTGGTTGTGAAATTTCATCTTCAGATTTATCATCATTGTCTGCACCAGTTCAGTAATGTCACAGAACGGCAGGTTCTTGATATCGCTTAGGTATCGGAAGTACTGGAGCCCATACTCCCGTTTAATTGCATAGACATCAAGTTCTTCAATCCATCCCCAACTAATGATGTTCCCTAGAGAGATGTTAGCATCACGTGTGAAGAATGCTAGGGGACGTTTGAATTTACGCTCTGCTGGTAGTTCTTTAAACCATAGTTTCCTCATTTCTACAATTTCTTCTTTAGACAAACATTGAGGAACCGTTCCCTATTTGACAGCCTCTTCAACCTTTTGTTTTAGTAGATCATCATTCTCGGCTGCAAACAATTCACTGAAGGTTGGGGAGTCATTTGTACCCTCTTCGGTAATATTTGTATCATTGTCATCAGAATCATCCTCCACGAAAACCTTGTCATAATCACATGCGTCAGAATAATGTTCGAAGACATAATTCTCAGGCTCGAAAGTACTGATGTCATTAAGCTCATCTTCAAAATAAAAAACAAACGCCTCTTCGTCCATGCCCATCATTTGTGAAATTTCTTTCTTTGTATAACTATGGACCAACTCTCCCTCTTCTACGTCATGACCCAAATAAAATATCTTCGGTTTGGGCATGGCAAGAACAGCTGACATTTTAGTCACTGTGAGGATTCCTACCTGCGTAGAATCCTTCGAGCTTTCAAACTCCTTTGCTTATTCTTTGCCTACTTCCACTTGGTAGGCGGAATCATCCAAGTACACCGAAAAATCGATATCTTCATTCCAACTCAATTCTGTTACAAGGATAGCCGAACCACCAAAATCATCATCATCACAATCACTATCATTGTCAGACTTTTCCTTAGATGCATCGTCTGTTTCGTCCGAGTCATCATCATCCTCTTCAGGATTTTCAGTGAGCGCATCTATTTCATCTTTAATCTCATTCATCATCTTTCTTTTACTTAGCCAATCCTGATGTTTATTAGATAGATTCGTCATGTCAATATCTACATCTTTTGGCTTTCCGATCAATACAAACTTCTTTGTGTCTGCATACACCACTACCTCAGAAGATACTGGCACAGATTCAGCTTCTGGCTTAGTTATATCAATCACAGTTCCTCACCAACCTTCTATTTTCCTTTCCGCTGAGCGTCTAATAATTCTTTAGCAATACGTTCCCGCTCAGCAACTCTTTCTCTAGCCTCTGCCCTCTCAATCTCATCGATTTCTACGGCTAAATTAACCCCGAGTTTCTTTGTAAGAATTTTCTTGAATAAGCTCATTTGCTGTTGAATTCTGAGGCGCTCTTCATTATATTCTTCCATACGGTTCACCAACCTTTCGTTCTCCGATACAATACTTACCAAGATAGCCTCAAGATGTTGTTTTTCTTCTTTCAGCCCTTTAATTTGCTCTTCTAATTCAACAATCATCACACTGTTTAGCATAACTTGGTTTTCCAACTCTTCGATTCATGTGTCATTGAACATGTCAGCAGAAAATTCTTCTCCCCCTGGAATATCTCCAAAATCGAAGTCAAACTGATCTTCACGTCTGGATCCTGTTGAGAACTAGGGTTGAGATTGAGAAGGTTGAGGTGTAGGTTGTGGTGGTGGAGATTGTGGTGGTTTAGGAGTTGGTTGAGGAGGTGGTGATGGTGGTGGTTCTGGAGTTGGTGATGGTAGTGGTAGTGGTTGTGGTGTAGATTCAACATTCTGTGCAATATCAACTTTTTCCTGCACCTTTCTCTTTAATCGAGTTTTCGGAGAGTCAGAACTTCTAACCGCTAGCCTATTCACATGTTTAGATTGCCTCTTTGATGATTTGAGACCAGGAGTGTCACTGTCAGATCCAGATGGCACATATGTAGAATCATCTTCTCCCATCTCTTTTCTTCTCCTCTCCTTAGCTTAATGTTGTATTTCAGCCAATCGTTCTAACTCTCTTTCTTTGGCTCTCTATCTTTCTCTGGCGATCCTATCCTCTTCATCGGTGCAAAAGTAGGATGCCTCTTCAACTATACCTTCTTTAACTCCAAACGCTTCTCTTTCTATATCAGCAGACAATCTCTTGACATTTTCTTCTGGCTCTGGCTCGTCTACCAAACTCGTGCCGGCAGATGCACGTTTCTTCTTTGAGGGGCAGTGGAGGAAGATGTAGCCGTTTGCTTTCGTTTTGTCCCCTTACCCCCTTCTTGTCTTCCATAGTAAACCACACACTCCTTTTTGCAACAAAACCATCTAACTCTTCTATCTCCTCAGCCTTGGCCCCACTTTCCTCTTTTCGCCACTTCCCCCCTGGGCGGCGCCACATAGTCTTTATCCATAATAGCCCCAAAAATAGGCTTGGCATTGGGGAAGGCTTTTAGGTGTAGATTCATATACTTTAACGTAGACACATCCATATGATCAAGTCTCAGAATATTGTCCTCTTCTTCTTCTTCTTTCAGATTTGGATGTAGATGATCTAGCATCATTTGCACGAATCACAGTTACTGAAGAAACTTCTCGCGTTGTATATTTTGTACCATATGAGAGAACACAAGTCTTGAAAAGTTGTAGGGAAGGTTGAGAACTAGTGCAGTTATCATGCACATCTGATAGTCTATCAAATCATGAAAACCACCCTTTATGTGGCTTAGGGCGTGAATAATGCAGTGGGCGATGTAGTGAAAGGGAGCACTGGTATTTCCCTTCTTGAAAGAAGCAACATTAACGAATCCAACGTAGCCCATCTTATAAAAACACCCTTTGACCATATATTCTGGGTAACCGGTTGGGTCGTCTTCATTGTCATTAAACTCCAATACTGTTTGAATTAGAACTTTAGTGATCCTGACTTCAATATCTTCGTTATCAATGCGTACTACAGATAGGATAGCATTCTCTTCCTCACTATATTCGACCTCATTCCAAAATTATTCAGCATGAGATCGGTATGTTGTATGACGATTTGTAAGGGCCTTTGTAATAGGCAGCCTGCTCAGAAAATCTAAAACTTCTAAGTATGCTGCTATCTCTGGAATAGTCTCATCCAAAAGACAACAAATGTTGTGGAACAGAGAAAATGTAGACTTCTTGATCTCCAAACACAAAGATTACAAACACTTACAAAGAATTTTTCAAGCATTTCAAATCTTACATATTCGTATGAGTCATCATTCGTACGAGTCAGATACTTAGACAAATATTCAAGTCTGAATCAAAACCCACTTGTACGAGCCACTTCTTCGAATGAATTGAAAAACATACTTAACGAATTTTAAGGATTTTGAAAGACTTCCTCATACGAGTGATGCTTCGCACGAGTCACAAAGATATAAGTGTTTAAGGGCATACTCGTACGAACGATCACTCGTACGAGTGAATACGATAATCAGTCATTTGATAACCTTGCTCGTACGAGTGATGATTCGTACGAGTTGCGAATCGCACCAAATAACACCTTATCAAACTGAACTTAAAACGTGTAGTAGTACCTTACCCATTATATAGGTTAAAAGGCCGATATTACAAATTTGAGTTCAATTTTATATTTTACTTGTCTGATTATCCTAATTCTACGTTTTATGTCCTTTTGGTCCAATTTCGGCATTATAAAAGGTGTGCTAATCAACCTCCGCGAAGAAAAATATACGTAAATCGATCTAGAACAAGTGCAGAAAGAAGTGAATCGCACAGAGAAACTTAGTCGCATAGAGTCAATAGTGGGCTCGTGCGAATGAGAAACCCTTATATACTATCTGAAGATCGTTCGTACGAGTTATGCTGTGACATCCCGGCTTTTCAGGTATCTTAAACGCGCTACTTTATTGTTTTTCATTCCTATGCTGATTTAATTCGGAGAATTAAATTACGCGCTCGCAATAACTACGCTAACTTTAGTATGTAGGGAATACACAATGTTTGGAAATCCTAACAGGTTGTATCTGAATTTTGTGCTACATGGTATTAAACGTTTATGAATAATTGTCGAGTCGTATTATGTGTACTTATTTATCAGATTATAATGATTGGTTAGTAAATTCTATTTATAAGCTGAACCGAACCAAGCTTGTGAAACGTTTCGACTTCGCGACCAAGCAAACCCAACCCGCCACCCACACCCTCTTGCAAACACTACCCAACCCGCCACCCCACCCTTGCGGCCCAAGGGCAAGCACAAACCGCCCCCTTGCCCCTTATGTATACGTATTTAGGCATGGGGTGTTCAAAAAAAAATTACTCAAAACCCTAATCCCCTAGAAGTGTGTGACGGCAGCCCCCCCCTCTCGGACGCGCAAACCCTACAACTCTCGGATCGATCCCAAGCTTGTCCCGGTTCGCAAGTTGTCTTCTATAAGGTTAGCGTTTTTCGATTTTGTTACGATTCATGTGATGATCTTCCGTAGAATTAATTATGATTATGTGCTCATATGATTGTTGTTATGAAAAGTGTTGTGGTGTATGATTAGTTCGGATGAATATGCGAATCTTTGCGGTTGTGATGATATGTTTGAATATTAAAATCGTAGGCTGCGTTTTATCTATAAAGATCAAGATATATACTTAGGATTTTTCATGAATATTGATATATTAGATGATATTTGACAAGTTAACCTGCTGTTAATCAATACAACTAAACGTCATGGCCGTTTACACATGTTCTAATGCAATAAAGTCGAAAACAGTAAGCTGATTGACATTTACAGCCAACTTCAGTTGGCTGTAACCTGATCATTATTTATCGAAAAGTAGATTTGATGAAGCCTAAAACGTGTATTTTTGAAAAACGCTTCAAATGGCGCTGGATTCATATTCTTCTGAGGTCGTTTGCTATTATTAAATGGTCACTTAGTGCAGCAGCTGAAGCTGCATAAATTCTGCAGAATTTGCAGGTTGTGTATCGAGAAGGATCTCATAGTCTGTATGGGGTTAGGTCTCAAAACCTGTACAGTAACTGGAGACGGGAGTTTTCGAAAATAAACCACCGGAATTTCATTAATCGGATGAATGATGATTTTTAAATGATTTTTCTCGTGGCCTACAGTCAGAAAACAATGAATCTGACTGCAGCCTAGTATATAAAT
Organism: Scalesia atractyloides; assembly: GCA_947069175.1. Taxonomy (NCBI): domain Eukaryota; kingdom Viridiplantae; phylum Streptophyta; class Magnoliopsida; order Asterales; family Asteraceae; genus Scalesia; species Scalesia atractyloides. The sequence goes on along the minus strand of CAMTDV010000116.1, from coordinate 17,341,875 downwards.
GTTTATAAATAATTGGTAAAGATTTAGGATTTGAAAATTTTGCACAAAATTCTAAAGCTAATTGACAGCTCCTGTAAAAAATTGGAATTTTTGGAACGTTGGAACTATTTTAAAAAAATTCTCGAAAACAGCCCAGTTATGAGTGTACAAGCTGAAACATGATAACTTGGGTTTGTGTGTATCTAAGTGTTGTATGAGTTATCCTGTGTTTATGACAAGTTGGTTTGATCGTTATTTTGTGTGGTGATACTTTGCATGCATGATTATGGTTTCGAATTGGTTATTATGTGTGCCGTACTGTGTGTTAATTATGTGTAGGGTTTTGTGTCAGTGTGTTCACACACTAACTTTGAATCGGTTGACATGTTAGGACGCGATTAGCGGTTCCATCATTTGCTTCTTTTGCGTTTATCTAACCAAGCAATTTAAGGTGAATTCACGGCCCCTATTTTATCCGGTTTTGAACAACAGGGGGAGAAACATGTATACGCTCTACAACTCAATTTTTTACGTTATGCGAAATTAACACCGTTAACTATTCAGTAACTAAGTTAATGTTAACGTATGTTATGCTCACTAAGTAGCTTTATCACGGAAGTCCTCAACCAACTCTCAGATTGTTAGTATTGGGTTAGATAGCGGGGAAATTATAGTAGTACTACTGGGCCCGACAAGCCACACCCGAGCTAGTCGTGCTAGCCTACCGGGAATGGTCAACGGGTGATTAATTTAGCCTAACTTTCGCCATGGTCAGTGATAGACCTGGCAACACAGAGGCAAAAACAGTCAGCTTCGATCGCGAACTCTTATGTGACGTAACTTTAGGCTCGCTACCTACATGTTATCATTGAACTTATTTACGAACCAACCTTATTATTCCAGGTTAGGAATAATGGAACTATGTCGTTATCCCAGGTTAGGGATAATGAGGGAAAAAAATCTTTTAAACCGAACTTGTGAACTTATAAAAACCTGTTAATTCACTCTTCTTTAATGTTGACACTTGTTTCTTTGCATGTTTCTCAGGACCCTAGGAGCGCTAGGTGCACTCACTTGCATTTGATCAAGGCATTTTTATTGAGTCTTTATTTACGAATAATTTTTTGGGATTTTGGTTTTGGCGTTTATCTGGGCGCCCGTTACTTTATTTTAATGCTTCCGCTAAACTATCAAACCTTGAAACTTTGAAAATGACTATGCATGTTTACAATAAATGTTTTTGGAAAACGTTTAAATAAATCATATAGAGTCGTTCGACATTGCTAGTTTCTGAGATTCTGGTTTGATCACACGCCTCGTGGTAATACTCCGCAAGTGGAAATTGAGGGTGTGACATATTGGTATCAGAGCCTCTAGCTATAGAGAACCAGGTTTGCATTTAAAGTAGACCTAAACTATAGCTGTTACACGACACTAGACTTAGTTACCACCAAAATGTGATATCTTGTTATGTGTTATACTACAATTGTTCTATGTGATATATATATACATATATATATATATATGTATATATATATATATATGTATTGTGATATACACAGCTCGTAACTAACTACACCAACCCAGCAGGCTATGTCATCATCATCATCCGACAGATCTCGACAACCAAGGGCGCTGGGGAAGGCACCCATGGTCGAACCCTCACCACCTCGTGGCGTGGAGACACGCTCAGCTGCCAGGAAAAGACTCACTCCAGGAGGGGAGTCGTCCTCCCGTCCAACCACCGCTGTACCGGTCAAACTGGTCAACGCTTCAGGAATGGGGGACGATCTACTTAGAGATGTGCTAAGGAAACAACATGAACAGCTGGAGAAAATGCTAGAGACTATTGAAGCACAGGGTTGGATGATACGTCAGCTGACTGGTAAAATTGAAGAGCTCGAGGAAGAGCAAGATGAGAATAAGAGAGTTCGAAGCATTTTAGCTAAGGACCTTCATGCTGAGCAGCTGAGGGCTGACTAGCTCGAAGACAGAGTTCTTGAGTCCAGTTGGAGGATTCACGAACTGGAGCAGAACCAAGCACCACCTATCCCAGTACCCGCACCAGCACCGGCAGCACCGGTAGAAGACGAAGAGGAGGATCCAGAGGAAGACCCGGAGGAGGATCCGGAGGAAGAAGATCCGGAACAGGACCCGGCTGTTGAAGCTGAAAACGCTGAAGAGGAAGACGGCAGCGATAGTGACTTGGGGGATGGAGACATAGATGACTAACTCGCCTTATGCTTGAACTTTTAAATTTTATAATTAAACTGATATGTTTGGTTGGTATTTTGTGAGACATTACAATTTATTTAATCGAATGTTCCTTTTGATTGTTTAATTTGTTGGATTGACATAAATTGTGTGATCATTGAAGTGTGGAATATGATAACTATATTGGATATATACTTATCGGTGTGTGTTTGTGTTGTCTTGCGAAGAATTGAAATGGCAACCGGTCGTCGCGGAAATCTCAACATGTCAGCTGAAGAATTGGCCGCTTTAATCCAACAACACGTGAATGCTGCTCTGGCAGGTGTTCCTAAACCACCAGCAGGTAACCATTATTAAATTTTCATGGGAAAATCTAATAGTTTGGCTAGTAGACTTTCTCACTGACTACCTACCCTTTATCCTCAGGAGGGGGTCTTAACCCCTACATGATGTTCCTTGATGCGAAACCAAGCAAGTTCACGGGAGTTGAAGGACCCATAGGACTGGTCCGTTGGGTCGAAAAGTCTGAATCGGTTTTCGAAATGTGCAATTGCCTCGAAGCTAATAAGGTCAAGTATGCTGCCTCGACGTTGGAAGATGGGGCATTAACCTGGTGGAACGCACAAGTCCAAACGCGTGGACTTGTTGCGGCGAACGCAGTGGCCTGGACCGAGTTCAAAGCTCTAATCAAGGAGGAATACTGTGTCACACCCTCAATTTCCACTTGCGGAGTTTTACCGCGAGGCGTGTGAACAAACCAGAATCTGAGACACTAGTACGTCGAACGACTCTACATGATTTAATAATACGTTTTCCAAAATCATTTGTTTAACCATTCATTGTAGATTTTATATTGTCTTAGTTAGTTTTCAATGTTTAGCGGAAGCATTAGTTTTTATGGTTGAGTGGAAGCATAAAAATAAAGTAGAGGAACGGGCGCCAACACAAACGCCAAAACTAAAGAAAAACCCAAAACAATGTTTGTAAATGAGACTCGATAAAAGATGTCTTGATCAATGCAAGTGAGTGCACCTAGAGCTCCTAGCGTCCTGAGAAACATGTAAAGAAACAAGTGTCAACATTAAAGAAGAGTGAGTTCACAAGTTTTCATAAATTCATTTGTTCGGTTATAAGTTTGTTTCCCCCGTTATCCCTAACCCGGGATAACGATTTAGTTCCATTATTCCCAACCCGGAATAATACTGATAGTTCCATTATTCCTTACCCGGAATAATAACGATGTCCCAATATTCCTAACCTGGAATAATAACGTTGTTGGTTCCATTATCCCTAACCCGGGATAATATTGTTGATTCGTAATTAAGTTCAATGTTAATATATATAGGTAGCTAGCCTAAAGTTATGTCACGTAAGTGTTCGCGATCGAAGCTGACTGTTGTGCCTCCGTGTTGCCAGGCCTATCACTGACCATGGCGAAGTTAGGCCAAATTATTCACCCGTTGACCATACCCGGTCGGCTAGCGCGACTAGCTCGGATGGGGCTTGTCGGGCCCAGTAGTACTACTTATAATTTCCCCGCTATTTAAACCCAATACTAACGATCCGAGAGATTGTCGAGGACTTGTGTGATATAGCTGCTTAGTGATCATAACGTACATTAACATTAACTTAGTTACCGAATAGTTAAATGACGTTAATTTCGTATAACGTAAAGAGATAGAGTTGTAGAGTGTATACATATTTCTCCACCTGTTGTTTAAAACCGGATAAAGTTAGGGGCCGTGAACTCACCTTTAGTTGCTCGGTTAGCGTAACACAGAAGTTGCAAATGATGGGACCGCTAATTGCGTCCTAACAAGTCAATTGATTTCAAGTTAGTGTGTGAACACACCAATACAAATCCTACACATGATTAACGCACAAAGCGGTACACACAATCACAAATCCTAACACTCAAACATGCATGCAAGTATCCTCATATGAACATAGTGATCAAAACAATTTATCATGAACACAATCCAATCCATGCAACACTTTGGTGCACACATTCGCAAGTTATCAAGTTTCATCTTATATACTCATAATTCGCCTGTTTTCGAGGATTTTTATAAAATAGTTCCAACGTTCCAAAAATTCCAATTATTTTACAGAAGGTGACAACTATACTTTATAATTTTATATAAATTTTTCAAGTCCTAACACTTTACCAATTATTCATAAATATTAATATACTAGGCTGCAGTCAGATTCGTCGCTTTCTGACTGCAGTCCACGGAAGAATTCATTTAAAAATCACCGTTCGTCCAATTAACAAAATTCCAGTGGGAGTTTCCTGGAAATTTCCATATCTAGTTGCTGTACAAATTTCGTGATTCGACTCCCTACAGATTATTAGATCCGACTCGATAAACAACTAACAAATTTTTCAGTATTTTCACAGCTTTAGTTACTGAACTTAATTGGCCACTTAAAAATATCAAACGACTTCAGAAAAATATGATCCAGCGCCATTAGAATCGTTTTTCAAAACTCTACGTTTTAGACTTCAGAAAATCTGTTTTTCGATAAATAATAACCAAGTTACAGCCAGTTGAAGTTGGCTGTAAACACCATTCAGCATCCTGATTCAGCACTTTATCACAATCTAACCCGCTTAAACCATCGATACATTGAACATATGCGATCAAGAACAGAATTTCCAATCATATACTATCATATATATCATACCCATGCAAACCCTAATCATAACATATAGTTTTTAAACAAAACACAGCCTAACGTTTCTTAATTCCGCAAATCATCATACTTGCAAACTAGCCTAATCAATCGATTATCATCCTAATACTTTCCACCATTACATACACACACGATCCATAATTCATAACCCTAGTATGATTAGCGAAATAACATAAAATTCTAACCTTAACAATAGGATTAATGAGCCGCGAACTAGATGGGACTGATTCGGATGTTGGCGAGACTTGCGACCGAGAAGGAGAATGGTGAGGGGAGGGCTGCCGCGATTCAAGAGGGAGTGTAGCAAGGCTGTCTTGCGATCGAGAAGGTGAATGAGAGGCTGCTGACGGCTGTTACACAACTAGGGTTTGTGTGTTTTGATTTGTAAAGCAAAGCCTCATGCATGTATGTGTATATATAGCGCAAGATGTGAAAGGAAAAGGGAAGGGTTTACGGTTTGGGTACTCACGGCCGCAAGGGGTTCGGGTGGGTTGGTTTGGGTCTAAAACTTGATCCCCAAGTTTTGGTTAACTCCTTGAGTCACAAGGAAATGAGGTTGGCTCGTGTCGCGGCTCGATTCGATTCATTTATCTATTTACTACATCTATATTTTATAAATAAAATAAAACACGAAATCGGAACATCACATAATAACGCACTAACTTATAAACGTTTAAGACTAGCATGTAATTCATTTGACAAGTACACGAAATTATCGTAATTATTTCGAGCGTGCAATTTAAGTCTCCGAACCAATTTAACGTAGGAATGAATAACCGTGAAGTAGTTCATTTAAGATATCTGAAAAACCGGGATGTCACATTATCCCCATGTTGAAAGAATTTTCGTCCCGAAAATTGAGTAAACGCGGTTTAGAATGCATCGTACATGTTTAGAGTGCCACGCACAAAGATTTAATTCGTTAACAATGGTACGCGAAATTACAAGAAATTCCCAAGTGCCATGCATAAAGATTCCCAAGTGCCATGCACAAAGATTTAGTTAACAATGGTACGCAAAATTATGAGAAATTCCCAGGTTGTCACATCATCCCCATGTTGAAAGAATTTTCGTCCCGAAAATTTAGTTGCTGGTATCGTTAGTTTGCTGCTCAGCTGCAAAGAGGTGTGGGTATTTGCTTTTCATTTGGTCCTCTCTTTCCCACGTGAACTCCGGTCCACGCTTAGAGTCCCAAAACGAACCTTAACGATCAAAATCTTGCTGTGCCTTCGAGTCTTGATCTCACGATCCATGATCTCGATAGGTTGTTCCACAAAGTGCAGTTGTTCATCCACTTGGATCTCATCCAATGGAATGACTAGGGTTTCATCTGATAGACACTTCTTCAGATTTAACACGTGAAAAACGTTGTGAACTCCACTGAGTTCGGCAGGAAGGTCTAATTGATAAGCTACGGGTCCAATACGTTTCAAGATCACAAACGGACCTACGTACCGTGGGTTTAGTTTGCCTCGTTTTCCAAAACGGATTACACCCTTCCAGGGTGACACCTTCAGTAGGACGCGGTCGCCTACTTGAAATTCGAGCGGTTTGCGTCGTTGATCAGCGTAGCTTTTCTGTCGGTCTCGTGCCGCCGCCATGTGGTTTCTGATTTGTACAATCTTTTCAGTAGCCTCGAGTATCAACTCAGGGCCTGTGAGTTGACTGTCACCGACTTCTGCCCAACAGACTGGTGATCTACATTTACGACCGTATAATGCCTCAAACGGTGCTGCCGATATACTCGTATGGTAACTGTTGTTATACGAGAATTCCCCTAAAGGCAGGTGGATTTCCCAACTATCCCCGAAGTCCACTACGCATGCCCTAAGCATGTCTTCCAAGGTCTGTATGGTCCTTTCGCTTTGACCATCAGTCTGAGGGTGATAAGCTGTGCTCATATCTAAGCGTGTGCCCAACGCTTTCTGAAGTTACTGCCAAAAGTTGGACGTGAAGCGAGCATCTCTGTCTGAGATGATGGACGTTGGCACTCCGTGTCAAGAAACTACTTCCTTAATGTAGATGCGAGTCAACTTCTCCATCTTATCTGTTTCTTTAATAGCTAGGAAGTGTGCGGACTTAGTTAAACGATCCACAATCACCCAGATGGTATCGCAACCACCCAAAGTTCGCGGAAGTTTAGTGATGAAGTCCATCGAGATCTGATCCCATTTCCACACTGGGATCTCAGGTTGTTGAAGTAGCCCCGATGGCTTTTGATACTCTACCTTGACTTTTGCACAAGTCAAACACTTACTCACGTAGGTGGCTATATCAGCTTTCATGTTGGGCCACCAATACGCAGCTTTAAGGTCTTGATACATCTTATCCGAACCAGGATGGACAGAGTATCGGGATTTGTGAGCTTCGTCCATGACTAGCTTTCTGAGGTCTCCGTAGAGAGGTACCCATATACGATTCATGAAAAACCGGGCTCCATTGGGTTTTACTTCCCAATCGCGTTCCATCTTTCCCACCGATTCGGCCTTGATGTTTTCTTCCTTAACTGCTTCTAATTGCGCGTCGCGTATCTGTTCGGGTAACCCCGAATGAATAGCGAGCTGTAGTGCTCGTACCCGACGAGGTTTCAAGTGTTCCTTCCTACTGAGGGCATCAGCTACAACGTTAGCTTTACCCGGGTGATACCGAATGGCACACTCATAATCGTTCAAGAGTTCGACCCAGCGACGCTGTCGCATGTTCAACTCCTTCTGATCAAAGATGTGTTGGAGGCTCTTGTGATCTGTATAGATTGTGCACTTTGTTCCATATAGGTAGTGTCTCCAAATCTTAAGTGCAAACACTACTGCTCCCAATTCCAGGTCATGTGTTGTGTAGTTTTTCTCGTGAACCTTCAATTGTCGGGACGCATACGCGATGACCTTATCGCGTTGCATGAGTACGCATCCCAATCCCTGAATGGAAGCATCATAATATACTACAAAATCATCTGTCCCTTCTGGCAAGGACAGAATGGGTGCACTGCAAAGTTTCTGTTTCAGCAATTGAAATGCTGCTTCCTGCTTGTCACCCCAAGCATACTTGATGCCTTTCTGGGTGAGGGTAGTAAGCGGTTGCGTGATCTTTGAAAATCCCTCGATCAAACGTCTGTAGTAACCAGCCAAACCCAAAAATTGGCGGATCTCCGTCGGTGTCCTGGGTGCTTCCCAGTTTTTGATAGCTTCAATCTTGGCAGGGTCGACGTGGATACCCTTTTCATTTACGATATGCCCGAGGAACTGAACTTCCCGAATCCAGAAATCACACTTTGAAAGCTTGGCATATAGTTTCTCCTGTTGAAGTAATCCCAGCAGTAATCGTAGATGTTCAGCATGTTCTTCTTTACCTTTAGAGTGATGAGTATGTCATCGATGAACACAATGACAAACTTGTCGAGGTATGGTTTACACACACGGTTCATGAGGTCCATGAACACCACGGGTGCGTTGGTGAGACCGAAGGGCATGACCAAGAAATCATAATGGCCATACCGAGTACGAAATGCCGTCTTAGCGATATCCTCCTCCCTGACGCGTAACTGGTGGTAACCGGACCGTAGGTCAATCTTGGAGTAGTAGCTTGACCCTTGAAGTTGGTCGAAGAGATCGTCGATGCGAGGTAACTTGTATGGGTTCTTGACAGTAACCTTGTTGAGTTCCCTGTAGTCGATGCACATGCGGAAGGTCCCGTCCTTCTTCTTGACAAAAAGAACTGGAGCTCCCCATGGCGAAGCGCTTGGTCGGATAAATCCTTTTTCTAACAGCTCCTGAAGTTGGGTAGACAGCTCCTGCAGCTCGACTGGAGCTAGGCGGTATGGGGCCTTGGCGATAGGAGTTGCATGGTTCGCCAATTCAATTTCAAACTCCAATTGTCGATGGGGTGGGAGGCCAGGTAATTCCTCTGGGAATACATCGGAAAAATCACGGACGACGGAGATGTCTTCTATACGTTTCTCGTCCTTAGGCTGTTCAGTAACCAGTGCGAGTAAAGCGAAAGAGTTCTTCCTCCGAAGATACTTCTGCGCTTGCATGTAAGAGATGATGTTTGTGACGGCGCCTGCCTTCTCGCCTTGCACCGTCAAGATTTCGTTGTTAGAGAGCGGAATACGGATAGATTTTTCGAAACAGAGAACTTCAGCTCGGATGTTGGATAGCCAGTCCATTCCGACTACCACGTCAAAACTACCCAGGGTAGTTGTCATTAGATCAATGGTAAAGGTGTGACCCGCGAGTTTGAGTTGACAGCCGGATACTATATGGGTCACATCCACAGATTTACCATCGGCTAGTTCTATGATATAAGGGGCCTCTAGAGGTTTGGGCGTGAGATTTAGGTTCTTCCTAAAAGACTCAGATACAAAACTCCTATCCGCACCCGTATCAAAAAGCACAGAAGCAAAATGTTCATTAAGGGGAAACTTACCGGTGACCACGTTCGAGTCGTTTCTGGCCTCTCCGCGGCCCAGCATAAATGCGTGACCTTTGGCACCTCTTGTGCCACCATTTCCATTATTGTTGTTGTTGTGGTTATTGTGGTTGTGGTTGTTCCCACCATTGTTGTTGTTGTTACGAAGCTGTGGGCAGTCTCTTTTGAAGTGGGTAGTGCTACCACACTGATAGCATCCCTGGTTAACCCCCTGCTGCTGGCCCTGGAGTTGATTTTGGTTTTGTCGGGACATGATTTCCCCGCAACAATCCTTTGCCGCATGTCCACCTTGCCACATCGTTGGCAGCGATTCCCGGCACAAGGGCCGTGATGATGGAGATTACAGCGATTGCACTGCGGCTTTCGACCTACATAGCCGCTTGCGTTCTGGTTGTTGTTGGCGGCCTGATTATTGTGACCCCGGTGGCTGTTGTAAGTATTGAACCGTTTCTGGTTCCCCTGTTGTTGCTGGGACGATGAAGACTGTCGAACAGACGAGTCTTCAAACTTTCTTTTATTATCAGGGGCAACTTCAGTTGTACCCCGAGTTGGCAACTTCTTTTGTTCCACCGCCTTATCGGTGAGTTTGTGCACCAACCTGATTGCTTGATGTTCAGTTGCAGGGTTGCTAGCCATTACCATACCCTGAATCTCAGGGACCAGACCCCCAAGGTAGAACTCGAGTCGTTTCTCAACAGTGTTGGCCAGATCGGGACATAGAAATACCAAGTCGTGATGTTTTGCTGTGTATGCTTCGATTTCAGATCCCACCATCTTTTGGTTCCATAATGTTTGCTCCAACTGTTGAACTCTGTCTCGTGGACAGTACTCTTCTTTGATTAGGGCCTTAAACTCGGCCCAGGCCATTACATTTGCAGCAATAAGTCCACGCGTTTGGACTTGTGCATTCCACCAAGTTAGTGCCCCATCTTCCAGTGTTGAGGTGGCATACTTGACCTTGTTGGCCTCCAGACAGTTGCACATTTCAAATACTGATTCAGATTTTTCGATCCAGCGCACCAGTCCTATGGGTCCTTCTGCCCCCGTGAATTTGCTCGGCTTCGCGTCGAGAAACATCTTGTAGGGGTTAAGACCCCCTCCTGCTGACAGAGGACAGGTAGTCAGCGAGGAATTCTGCTAGCCCAACTATTAGATTTTCCCATGAAAATTTAATAAGGTTACCTGCCGGTTGGTTCTGAACACCCGCTAGAGCTGCATTCACGTGCTCTTGGATCATTGCAGCTAATTCTTCGGGCGTCATGTTAAGGTTTCCGCGATGTCCAGTTGCCATTTAGATCTTCGTAAGACAACATAAACACACACCGATAAATCTATATATCCAATATAGTTATCCTATTCCGTACTTAAATAATTCCTCAAGTTATGTCAACCCAAATAAATTAAACAGTCAAAAGAAATACTCGGTTAATTAAAATTTCAACGTCTTACAAGTGCCAACCAAACATATGAGTTTACTATAAAGTCTCAAGTTTAAACATAAGTAGGAAAATAAATAGACGGAAGGAAAGTAAATAAAATAAGCGAGACGTGCCAGTCTTCTACGTCTCCATCTCCCAAATCGCTGTCGTTGCCGTCATCCTCCGCGGCGTTTCCGGGTCTTCCTCCGGATCGTCCTCTGGGTCCTCCTCTGGATCCTCTTCTGGATCCTCTTCTGGATCCTCTTCCGGATCCTCTTCTGGATCCTCTTCTGGATCCCCCTCTACCGGCACTGGAGGGGCCGGTGCTGGTGCAGGTACTGGTACAGGTGCCTGATTCTGTTCTAGTTCTTGGATTCTCCAGCTAGACTCAAGAACTCTGTCTTCTAGCCAGTCAGCCCTTAGCTGCTCAGCACGAAGGTCTCTGGCTAAAGTGTTACGAGCTATCTTACTCGCATGTTGCTCTTCCTCGAGCGATCCAGTCTTACCAGTCAATTGTCGTATCATCCATCCTTGTGCCAGGATGGTTTCATGCATTCTTTCTAATTGTTCTTGTTGTTTCCGTATCATATCTCTAAGTAGGTCGTTTCCTACTTCTACCGAGTTAACCGGTTCGACCGGCACAGCGATGGTTGGGCGTGATGACGACTCCTCCCCTAGAGCGAGCCTTTTTCTCGCAGCTGAGCATGTCTCCACGCCATAAGATGGTAAGGGTTCCACCATAGGTGCCTTTCCTGGCGCCCTTGGTTGCGAAGGTTTGTCGGATGATGATGATGATGATGACATTGCCTGTTAGGTTGTGTAGTTAGTTACGAGTTGTATTCATTTCTTATTATGCATTCATATTCTACATAACACAGTTGTGGTACATCACATAACAAGATATAATAGTTCGGTGCCAAACTACGTCTAGTGTCGTGTAATCAGCTATAGTTTAGGTCTACTTTTAATGCAAACCTGGTTCTCTATAGCTAGAGGCTCTGATACCAATCTGTCACACCCTCAATTTCCACTTGCGGAGTTTTACCGCGAGGCGTGTGAACAAACCAGAATCTGAGACACTAGTACGTCGAACGACTCTATATGATTTGATAATACGTTTTCCAAAATCATTTGTTTAACCATTCATTGTAGATTTTATAATGTCTTAGTTAGTTTTCAATGTTTAGCGGAAGCATTAGTTTTTAAGATTGAGTGGAAGCATAAAAATAAAGTAGAGGAACGGGCGCCAACACAAACGCCAAAACTAAAGAAAAACCCAAAACAATGTTTGTAAATGAGACTCGATAAAAGATGTCTTGATCAATGCAAGTGAGTGCACCTAGAGCTCCTAGCGTCCTGAGAAACATGTAAAGAAACAAGTGTCAACATTAAAGAAGAGTGAGTTCACAGGATTTCATATATTCGTTTGTTCGGTTATAAGTTTGTTTCCCCCGTTATCCCAACCCGGGATAACGATTTAGTTCCATTATTCCCAACCCGGAATAATACTGATAGTTCCATTATTCCCAATCCGAATAATACTGATAGTTCCATTATTCCTTACCCAGATAATAATGATGTCCCATTATTCCTAACCTGGAATAATAACGTTGTTGGTTCCATTATCCCTAACCCGGGATAATATTATTGATTCGTAATTAAGTTCAATGTTAATATATATAGGTAGCTAGCCTAAAGTTATGTCACGTAAGTGTTCGCGATCGAAGCTGACTGTTGTGCCTCCGCGTTGCCAGGCCTATCACTGACCATGGCGAAGTTAGGCCAAATTATTCACCCGTTGACCATACCCGGTCGGCTAGCGCGACTAGCTCGGATGGGGCTTGTCGGGCCCAGTAGTACTACTTATAATTTCCCCGCTATTTAAACCCAATACTAACGATCCGAGAGATTGTCGAGGACTTGTGTGATATAGCTGCTTAGTGACCATAACGTACATTAACATTAACTTAGTTACCGAATAGTTAAATGACGTTAATTTCGTATAACGTAAAGAGATAGAGTTGTAGAGTGTATACATGTTTCTCCCCCTGTTGTTTAAAACCGGATAAAGTTAGGGGCCGTGAACTCACCTTTAGTTGCTCGGTTAGTGTAACACAGAAGTTGCAAATGATGGGACCGCTAATTGCGTCCTAACAAGTCAATTGATTTCAAGTTAGTGTGTGAACACACCAATACAAATCCTACACATGATTAACGCACAAAGCGGTACACACAATCACAAATCCTAACACTCAAACATGCATGCAAGTATCCTCATATGAACATAGTGATCAAAACAATTTATCATGAACACAATCCAATCCATGCAACACTTTGGTGCACACATTCGCAAGTTATCAAGTTTCAGCTTATATACTCATAATTCGGCTGTTTTCAAGGATTTTTATAAAATAGTTCCAACGTTCCAAAAATTCCAATTATTTTACAGAAGGTGACAACTATACTGTAGAATTTAATATAAATTTTTCAAGTCCTAACACTTTACCAATTATTCATAAATATTAATATACTAGGCTGCAGTCAGATTCGTCGCTTTCTGACTGCAGTCCACGGAAGAATTCATTTAAAAATCACCGTTCGTCCAATTAACAAAATTCCAGTGGGAGTTTCCTGGAAATTTCCATATCTAGTTCGTGTACAAATTTCGTGATTCGACTCCCTACAGATTATTAGATCCGACTCGATAAACAACTAACAAATTTTCAGGATTTTCACAGCTTTAGTTACTGAACTTAATTGGCCACTTAAAAATATCAAACGACTTCAGAAAAATATGAATCCAGCGCCATTAGAATCTCTTTTCAAAACTCTACGTTTTAGACTTCAGAAAATCGGTTTTTCGATAAATAATAACCAAGTTACAGTCAGTTGAAGTTGGCTGTAAACACCATTCAGCATCCTGATTCAGCACTTTATCACAATCTAACCCGCTTAAACCATCGATACATTGAACATATGCGATCAAGAACAGAATTTCCAATCATATACTATCATATATATCATACCCATGCAAACCCTAATCATAACATATAGTTTTTTAAAAAAAAAAACCTAACGTTTCTTAATTCCGCAAATCATCATACTTGCAAACTAGCCTAATCAATCGATTATCATCCTAATACTTTCCACCATTACATACACACACGATCCATAATTCATAACCCTAGTATGATTAGCGAAATAACATAAAATTCTAACCGTAACAATAGGATTAATGAGCCGCGAATTAGATGGGACTGATTCGGATGTTGGCGAGACTTGCGACCGAGAAGGAGAAAGGTGAGGGGAGGGCTGCCGCGATTCAAGAGGGAGTGTAGCAAGGCTGTCTTGCGATCGAGAAGGTGAATGAGAGGCTGCTGACGGCTGTTACACAACTAGGGTTTGTGTGTTTTGATTTGTAAAGCAAAGCCTCATGCATGTATGTGTATATATAGCGCAAGATGTGAAAGGAAAAGGGAAGGGTTTACGGTTTGGGTACTCACGGCCGCAAGGGGTTCGGGTGGGTTGGTTTGGGTCTAAAACTTGATCCCCAAGTTTTGGTTAACTCCTTGAGTCACAAGGAAATGAGGTTGGCTCGTGTCGCGGCTCGATTCGATTCATTTATCTATTTACTACATCTATATTTTATAACTAAAATAAAACACGAAATCGGAACATCACATAATAACGCACTAATTTATAAACGTTTAAGACTAGCATGTAATTCATTTAAAAAGTACACGAAATTATCGTAATTATTTCGAGCGTGCAATTTAAGTCTCCGAACCAATTTAACGTAGGAATGAATAACCGTCAAGTAGTGCGTTTAAGATATCTGAAAAACCGGGATGTCACATACTGTCCGCGAGACAGAGTTCAGCAATTGGAACAAGCGTTATGGAACCACAAGATGGTCGGGTCAGAAATTGAAGCGTACACGGCAAGACATCATGATCTGGTGTTCCTTTGTCCCGATTTGGCTAACACCGTCGTTAAACGAATTGAGTTTTATCTTGGGGGTCTGGTCCCTGAGATCCAGGGCATGGTAACGTCTAACAACCCTACGACAGAGCAACAAGCGATTAGGCTGGCGCATAAAGTCACCGATAAGGCGGTGGAGCAAAGGAAGTTACCACCTAGGGGTGCAACTGAAATTGTCCCTGACAACAAAAGGAAATTTGAAGACTCACCTGCTCGGTAGTCTTCATCAGCCTAGCCACAACAAGGAAACCAGAAGCGGTCCAACAACTTCAACAACAATTGGGGTCACAACAATCAGTCTGCCAACAACACCTAGAACTCGAGCGGCTATGCGGGTCGAAAGCCGCAATGTAATCGTTGTAATCTCCATCATCACAGTCCTCGCGCCGGAAATCGATGCCAACGATGTGGCAAAGCAGGATGCGCGGCAAAGGATTATCGCGGGCAGTTTATGTCATGACAGAATTAGAACCAGCACCAGGTAATAACCGGGGATGCTATCAGTGTGGTAGCACTGCCCATTTCAATCGAGACTGCCCGCAAATTCGCAACAACAATGGTGGGAATAACAACAACGACAACAACAACACCAATAACAACAATTGCAACAATGGAAATGGTGGCACAGGAGGTGCCAAGGGACGTGCATTCACGCTAGGCCATGCGGAGGCCCAAAACGACTCGAATGTGGTCACCGGTAAGTTTCCACTTAATGATCATTTTGCTACTATACTTTTTAATACGGGTGCGGATAAGAGTTTAATATCTGAGTCATTTAGGAAGAACCTAAATCTCACACCTAAAGCCCTAGAGACCCCTTACGTCATAGAACTAGCCGATGGTAAATCTGTAGATGTGACTCATATAGTGACCGGCTGTCAACTTAAACTTGCGGGTCACACCTTTACCATTGATCTGATGACAACTACTCTGGGTAGTTTTGATGTGGTAGCCGGAATGGACTGGCTATCCGACGTCCGAGTTGAAGTTCTCTGTTTCGAGAAAGCTATCCGTATTTCGCTCTCTAACGACGAAGTCTTGATAGTGCAAGGCGAGAAGGCAGGCGTCGTCACGAACATCATATCTTACATGCAAGCTTAGAAGTATCTTCGGAAGGAGAACTCTTTTGCTTTGCTCGCACTGGTCACCGAATAGTCTAAGGACGAGAAGCGTATTGAAGATATCCCCATCGTCCGTGACTTTCCCGATGTGTTTCCAGAGGAGTTACCAGGTCTTCCACCACATCGATAAATAGAGTTTGAAATCGAATTAGCGAGCCATGCGACTCCTATCGCCAAGGCCTCGTACCGCTTAGCTCCAGTGGAGCTGCAAGAGCTGTCTACCCAACTTCAAGAATTGTTGGAAAAAGGATTTATCTGACCCAGTACTTCGGCATGGGGAGCTCCGGTCCTTTTTGTCAAGAAGAAGGACGGGACCTTCTTCATGTGCATCGACTACTGGAACTCAATAAGGTTACCGTCAAGAACCGATACCCATTACCTCGCATCGATGATCTTTTTGACCAGCTTCAGGGTCAAGCTACTACTCCAAGATTGATCTACGGTCCGGTTATCACCAGCTACGCGTCAGGAAGGAGGATATCTCTAAGACGGCATTTCGCACTCGGTATGGCCATTACGAATTCTTGGTCATGCCCTTCGGTCTCACCAATGCACCCGCGGTGTTCATGGACCTCATGAACCGCATGTGTAAGCCGTATCTCGACAAGTTTGTCATCGTGTTCATCGATGATATACTCATCTACTCTAAGGGTGAAGAAGAACATGCTGAGCATCTGCGGTTATTGCTGGTACTACTTCAATAGGAGTAACTATATGCCAAATTTTCGAAGTGTGATTTCTGGATTCGGGAAGTTCAGTTCCTCGGGCATATCGTGAATGAAAAGGGTATACACGTTGATCCCGCCAAGATCGATGCTATCAAGAACTGGGAAGCACCCAGGACACTGACAGAGATCCGCCAATTCTTGGGTTTGGCTGGTTACTACAGACGTTTCATCGAGGGATTTTCCAAGATCGCATAACCACTTACCACTCTCACTCAGAAGGGCACCAAGTATGCTTGGGGTGACAAACAGGAAGCAGCATTTCAATTACTGAAGCAGAAGCTTTGCAGTGTGCCCATTTTGTCCTTGCCAGAGGGGACGGATGATTTTGTGGTATATTGTGATGCTTCCATTCAGGGATTGGGATGTGTGCTCATGCAACGTGATAAGGTCATCGCGTATGCATCCCGACAGTTGAAGGTCCACGAGAAGAACTAGACGACACATGACTTGGAATTGGGAGCAGTTGTGTTTGCACTTAAGATTTAGAGACACTACCTATATGGAACAAAGTCCACAATCTACACGGATCACAAGAGCCTCCAGCATATTTTCGACCAGAAGGAGTTGAACATGCGACAGCGTCGCTGGGTCGAACTCATGAATGATTATGAATGTGCCATTAGGTATCACCCGGGTAAAGCTAACGTGGTAGCTGATGCCCTCAGTCGGAAGGAGCACTTGAAACCTCGTCGGGTACGAGCACTACAGTTCACAATTCATTTTGGGTTACCCGAACGATACACGACGCGTAACTAGAAGCAGTTAAGGAAGAGAACATCAAGGCCGAAGCTGTGGGAAAGATGGAACGCGATTGGGAAGTGAAACCCAATGGTACCCGGTATTTCATGAATCGTATATGGGTACCTCTCTACGGAAACCTCAGAAAGCTAGTTATGGACGAAGCTCACAAATCCTGATACTCTGTCCATCCTGGTTCGGATATGATGTATCAAGACCTTAAAGCCCCGTACTGGTGGCCCAACATGAAAGCAGATATAGCCACCTACTTGAGCAAGTGTTTAATTTGTGAGAAAGTCAAGTTGGAATACTAGAAGCCATCAGGGCTACTTCAACAACCTCAGATCCCAGTGTGGAAATGGGATCAGATCTCGATGGACTTTATCACTAAACTCCCGCAAACTCCGGGTGGTTGCGCTACCATCTGGGTGATCGTGGATCGTCTAACTAAGGCTGCACACTTCCTAGCGACCAAAGAAACAAATAAGATGGATAAGTTGACTCGCACCTACATTAAGGAAGTAGTTTCTCGGCACGGGGTTCCAACGTCCATCATTTCAGATAGAGATGCCCCTTTCACGTCCAACTTTTGGCGGTCACTTCAGAAAGCGTTGGGTACACGCTTAGATATGAGCACAGCTTACCACCCACAGACGGATGGTCAAAGTGAAAGGACCATTCAGACCTTAGAGGACATGCTTCGGGAAAGCATGGTAGACTTCAGGAACAGTTGGGAAATCCATCTGCCTTTGGTGGAATTCTCGTATAACAACAGTTATCATACGAGTATTCAGGCAGCACCGTTCGAAGCATTGTACGGTCGCAAATGTAGATCACCGGTCTGTTGGGTAGAAGTCGATGACAGTCAACTCACAGGTCCTGAGTTGATACTTGAGGCTACTAAAAAGATTATGCAAATCAGAAACCGCATGGCAGCGGCACGGGATCAACAGAAAAGTTACGCTGATCAACGACGCAAACCGCTCGAATTTCAAGTAGGTGACCGTGTCATACTGAAAGTGTCACCCTGGAAGGGTGTAATTCGTTTTGGGAAACGAGGCAAACTAAATCCATGGTACGTAGGCCAATTTGTGATTTCGAAGCGTATCGAGCCCGTAGCTTATCAGTTTGGCCTTCCTGCCGAACTCAGTGGAGTTCACAACGTTTTTCACGTGTCCAATCTGAAGAAGTGTCTATCAGATGAGACCCCAGTCATTCAATTGGATGAGATTCAAGTGGATGAGCAACTGCATTTTGTGGAACAACCTATCGAGATCATGGACCGTGAGATCAAGACTCGAAGGCACAGCAAGATACCGATCGTCAAGGTTCGTTGGAACTCTAAGCGTGGACTGGAGTTCACCTGGGAAAGAGAGGACCAAATGAAAAGTAAATATCCACACCTTTTTGCAGCTGAGCAGCAATCTGACGTTACCGCCAACTGAATTTCGGGATGAAATTCTTTCAACATGGGGATGATATGACAGCCTGGGATTTACTTGTACCATTCTAACAAACTGAATCTTTGTGAGTTGAATTCTAAACCGCGTTTACTCAATTTTCGGGACGAAAATTCTTTCAACACGGGGATAATGTGACATCCCGGCTTTTCAGGTATCTTAAACGCGCTACTTTATTGTTATTCATTCCTACGCTGATTTAATTCGGAGAATAAATTACGCGCTCGCAATAACTACGCTAACTTTAGTATTTAGGGAATACACAATGTTTGGAAATCCTAACGGGTTGTATTTGAATTTCGTGCTACATGTTATTAGAAGATTATGAATAATTGTCGAGTCGTTTTATGTGTAGTTATTTATCAGATTATAATGATCGGTTAGTAAATTCTATTTATAAGCCGAACCGAACCAAGCCTGTGAAACATTTCGACTTCGCGACCAAGCAAACCCAAGCCGCCACCCACACCACCTTGCGAACACAACCCAACCCGCCACTCCACCCTTGCAGCCCAAGGGCAAGCCCAAACCGCCCCCTTGCCCCTTATGTATACGTATGTATGCATGGGGTGTTCAAAAAAAAATACTGAAAAACCCTAATCCCCTAGAAGTGTGCGACGGCAGTGCCCCCCCTCCCCCTCTCGGTCGCGCAAACCCTACAACTCTCGGATCGATCCCAAGCTTGTCCCGGTTCGCAAGTTGTCTTCGTTTAAGTTTAGGGTTTTTTCGATTTTGTTACGATTCATGTGATGATCTTCTGTAGAATTAATTATGATTATGTGCTCGTATGATTGTTTTTATGAAAAGTGTTGTGGTGTATGATTAGTTCGGATGAATATGCGAATCTTTGCGGTTGTGATGATATGTTTGAATATTAAAATCGTAGGCTGCGTTTTATCTATAAAGATCATGATATATACTTAGGGTTTGCATGAATATTGGTATATTAGATGATATTTGACAAGTTAAGCTGCTGTTAATCAATACAACTAAGTGTCATGGCCGTTTACACATGTTCTAATGCGATAAAGTCGAAAACAGAAAGCTGATTGACATTTACAGCCAACTTCAGTTAGCTGTAACCTGATCATTATTTATTGAAAAGTGGATTTTCTGAAGCCTAAAATGTGTATTTTTGAAAAACGCTTCAAATGGCACTGGATTCATATTTTTCTGAGGTCGTTTTCTATTTTTAAATGGTCATTTAGTGCAGCAGCTGAAGCTGCGTAAATTCTGCAGAATTTGCAGGTTGTTTTTCGAGTCGGATCTCATAATTTGTACGGGGTTAGGTCACGAAATCTGTACAGTAACTGGAGACGGGAGTTTCCGAAAATCTCCCACTGGAATTTCGTTAATCGGATGAACGATGATTTTTAAATGATTTTTCTCGTGGACTGCAGTCAGAAAGCGACGAATCTGACTGCAGCCTAGTATATAAATGTTTATAGATAATTGGTAAAGATTTAGGATTTGAACATTTTACACAAAATTCTACAGTCTAATTAACACTTCCGGTAAAAAAATTAGAAGTTTTGGAACGTTAGAACTATTTTATGAGAATTCTCAAAAACAGCCAGTTATGAGTGTACAAGCTGAAACATGAGAACTTGCTTTTGTGTGTATATAAGTGTTGTATGAGTTATCCTGTGTTTATGACAAGTTGGTTTGATCATTATTTTGTATGGTGATACTTTGCATGCATGATTATGGTTTCAAATTGGTTATTACGTGTGACGTACTGTGTGTTAGTTATGCGTAGGTTTTTGTGTCAGTGTGTTCACACACTAACTTTGAATCGGTTGACATGTTAGGACGCGATTAGCGGTTCCATCATTTGCTTCTTTGCGTTTATCTAACCGAGCAATTTAAGGTGAGTTCACGGCCCCTATTTTATCCAGTTTTGAACAACAGGGGGAGAAACATGTATACGCTCTACAACTCAATCCTTTACGTTATGCTAATTAACACCGTTAACTATTCAGTAACTAAGTTAATTTTAATGTATGTTATGGTCACTAAGTAGCTTTATCACGGAAGTCCTTAACCAACTCTCGAATCGTTAGTATTGGGTGAGATAGCGGGGAAATTATAGTAGTACTACTAGGCCCGACAAGCCCCACCAGAGCTAGTCGAGCTAGCCGACCGGGAATGGTCAACGGCTGATTAATTTGGCCTAGCTTTCGCCATGGTCAGTGATAGACCTGGCAGCACAGAGGCAACAACATTCAGCTTCGATGACGAACTCTTACGTGACGTAACTTTAGTCTCGCTACCTACATGTTAACATTGAACTTATTTACGAACCAACCTTATTATTCCAGATTAGGAATAATGGAACTATGTCGTTATCCCGGGTTAGGGATAACGGGGGAAAACAATCTTTTAAACTGAACTTGTGAACTTATAAAAACCTGTGAACTCACTCTTCTTTAATGTTGACAATTGTTTCTTTGCATGTTTCTCAGGACGCTAGGAGCGCTAGGTGAACTCACTTGCATTTGATCAAGGCATTTTTATCGAGCATTTATTTACGAATAATTTTTTGGGATTTTGGTTTTGGCATTTATGTTGGCGCCCGTTACTTTATTTTAATGCTTCCGCTAAACTTTGAAACCTTTAAATTTTGAAAATGACTATGCATGTTTACAACAAATATTTTTGGAAAACGTTTAAATAAATCATATAGAGTCGTTCGACATTGCTAGTGTCTGAGATTCTGGTTTGATCACACGCCTCGCGGTAATACTCCGCAAGTGGAAATTGAGGGTGTGACATATGCCTCGCACGAATGAGCCTTTATCACTTGTTCGAGTTAGTATTTCACTCGTATGAGTAAGTTCCTTGTACTTTGATTTTCTTTTTAAATTTTTGTTAAATTTTATCTGTTTTTATAACCCACTCAGTTAACCAAGCCCTTAATGACCTCAGTTAACTGATTTACCTACAAAGTCCAAGTTAATGACCTTGGTTAACCAAATTTTGACCAAAACAAATTTATTCCAAAATTTAAAGTTTCGAATTAATAAACTTTTTTACGTTGCAGGATATTTTCTTTTCTGATTAGCTCCCAGCCCATGATCTTCAGCTTTCCTCAAACAACTGTCGCTATGACTTGGACTAACGGTATTTTCATCATCGATAGAATAAAATCTAAGATAGATTGCTAAAAATAAACTGAAAATCCTTTTGAGATTTTTCTGAAAGGAAAGGACAAGTAAATAAAGATGTATTTACATACATATTTTTTGTGAGTTTTGTGTTTAGAGGATCATATCAGATATTTAGACAAATCACAAGTACCGTTGATCTTGGTCGTAACTTTAAGGTTTTTAAACAGAATTACCTAGATTTCCAATATACTTATCCACGTAAACCTCTACACGTTTCTCAATTGTTTCAAGATATGTTAGGTAAGATTAAGGAACATGAAATAACTGTGTTTTCCATCTCAGAATATGCTCCAGCATCGAGATTCCTAGAATTTCATTTCAAAAGTGAATATATCTAACTGATATCTGTAAATGGGGTGAATTATGAGACCTTGAGAGCTCGGGTTAGTATTTCCATATAGAGAAAGAGATGAAGGCTCGACTTTAGGTGGTGTTCCATTTAGGAATCTTTTGAACTGCAGATGTCGTAAATTTTTATGACATGCTCATTTTTTGTGCGGCTTTTGGAGGCGAAAGATGCGTAAAGTATTATACAAGTTCTAGGTCATTGCCGACGCAAATCAGAAGAACTCATATAATACCCCAGATATTGATTAAATATAAAGACCTAGTATCACAGAATTTGGCATTCTCTCAAAAGAAATTTAAGAGTACTAAATATATATATCCGAGAGATGTCGACCCACAAATTACTTATTTTTTCTTTTAGGTTTATATTGAAAAAAATTTACTAAACGAGTGAAGTCTATTGGCACATCATCAGTAAGATCAGTTTAATTACCATTTAAACGTTCCATATCTTTAGCATACTGTGATAGTCCACTGATGTAATATGATTATCCCTTTTTCACAAAAACTTTTTTTATCCTTTTTAATGTTGTTGTATTTTTCACATCTTTTCTCCATTTTGTTGAGGAGTATAGGGGAGCTGAATTCGTGAAGAACCCACTTTTCGTTGCAAATTCGAGCATCCTTGTTGGTATATAATGTCTATTGTCTACGTTTAGGATGTGTCTGTAATATATATAAAGCTTTCATGTCAATGTTTATATGTTAAAAAGTAAATTTTATATGTTTTGTTAGATTTGTTCGTACGAGCATCTAAGTGATTCGTACGAGTGACTCACTCGTATGAAGCATAGACACGTCACTGTTACAACACGCACTCTAGTACGAGTCATGTCGACCTATAAATAGAGGAGTGTTGTGTTAGAGCTAGTTAGTGATTTGTCAGTTGGTACGGCGAAGCTCTGACAGTTTGTTTACTCGCGTCTGTACTTGAACGTCTTTTAATACAACAGAAGCAGTTAAGCAGTAGGTACTATCTTGTTTGTTTTGTCTACCTCTCTAGCAATGAATTCCGCCTCTGCTAGTTGAGAGATCAGGTCGGTTGCTCTTTTTGGGAGCACCATCCCGTTCACAAGTGGTATCAGAGCTTTGAGATCTGATCTACTAACAAACGACAAGTAGTTGCAGGCTACCAGCTGTTTCAGACTTGGTTTCACTTTCATCTTCATCACTTTCCTAAAATGAACTGGATTTTGGACGAATTTGTGGACGAAATGGACTAGGATTCTAGGAATTCACGTTAATATACATTCTAATCAATCCTTAACAAATTCAGACCATAAAATCGGACTAAATCATGTGGAAATCGGTAAAAGTCATCTGTTTGAAGACTTAATTGTTTGGAATAAGTTGATATTTCGTACGAACGAATTCCAAAAAGTTCATAAACTTTACAAATTTTCAGATTTTACCATGTATTTCGTACGAACTTGACAATCGTACGAGAATCTTGTTCACACGAACAACTTGTTCGCACAAGTTTTTGTTGTGAGAATTTAATATTGTTTTGAACTGTGTGATTCGTACGAACTGTGCCATTCGCACGAAGTATTTGTCATCCACACGAAAGATTTTTCCATACTAATCAGTTTGTTTTGAAAGTGTGTTTGTTAAAGTTTTCACAGGAGAATGTCTGAAGAATTTTACAACGCATTCACCACATCAGTCGTCACAACCACATCGGCTCAGAATATCAATCTTGAGAACGAGATGGGCACTATGACGAAACCGCCAAAGCTCATGAACTTATAAGATTTTGATAGCTTGAGTGAGCGTTTCATGAACTGGGTGCAGGCGAATCACATTACTTGTTGGTTTGCAATTGACGCGAAATATATATCGCCGGTTGGTGAAAATGGTCTTGAGAAGACCCTTGCTCAATTCTCAGATGTCGAAGGTGAAAGGTTTATCAACGAAAACAAAATGATGAACATTCTACAACAATCGATTAAAGAAGATATTTTGGCTTTACTTCAACATGATAATGATGCTCAATCAGTATGGAATGCTCTCCGACTGAAGTTCCAAGGAAGCGCTCAACTTAGAAAGAGTAAAAGGGCGTTACTGAGCAAAGAGTTTGATATTTTCACACTTATCAAAGGTGAAACGGTGAAGCAGCTGAATGAGAGATACTATCATTTAGTGGTTCAAATGAAAAGAATAGGAATCATAAAAACCAATGAAGAACTTGTTGACAAATTGGTTGATTCTCTACCGCAAGGCGAATGGTCTACTTATTTGACCATACTGAAGAATGGAACTGAGTATAGCAATTTTGTCGCTACCTCGTTTCATAGAAAGACTGGAGGGTCATGAACTGGAAATGCAAAAAATGGCAAAGAACAAGACTGTACAAGTTCAACAAGATGTTAATCTTTACTTCAAGAACAGTTATGCTGCTCAAATTCAGGCGCCAAAGATCCAGACTGCTTTCAGTGCTTACAGCTCGCCAAGCACACCAGCAAATCAAACTAGTGGCTTTCAATCATTTCCAACAGTTGATCCGAACACACCGTTTAGCCAACAGTCATCTTACAGATCATGTCAACCCCAGAACAACCAGACTACTTCATCTTCTCATTCTAATCAAAAAGTTTTGCAATGTAACATTGCCGTCGATTTTCAGAATGCACAAAATTTTGATGAGAAGACAGCAAAGCAACACATGTCTCTACTAGCTTCAGTTCTTGAGTCTTATGATAGTCTAGTTGTTGGGAAGATCGAAATTCTGAAATGACAGGTGAAGATTATGATCAAATAGATCCAGTTGAGATGGAGTTGATAGATATAAAATGGTGTATGGCTATGATTCTTCGTCGTGCACAGAGATTTATGGAGATTACTAGTAAAGAAAACTTGGGAGGTTCGGATGGGAAACTTGGATTTGATAATCCAAAGTTACTTGTTTTAAGTGTCGGGAGAAAGATCATTTCAAAAGAGAATGTCCTAACAGAGAGGTTCAAGGAAATCATAATCCTTTCGCTGATGATTACTACAAGAGAGCGATCTATCACCGACCTCAACCAAGAACCAGAATGGTGCCGATTGAAGACAAGCATCCTGAAACCAAAGATAAATAGTTGGTTGTTACTCAAGAAGATGAGGGATTAAATTGGAACAAGTATATTTCAAAAGGAGAGAGTTTGGCTTTGGTTGTTGAGATCATAGAGGAACTTGAGGAAGAATCAGAGGCGTCTTTTGATGAAGGATCTGATGATGATAATTACCACACTTCATAAGAAGAGGAGGAACTTTTGAATGGCCCATTCAAACACCTTTTGCCTAATGATATCTTAAAAACTTTTGCAGGTTCTTTGCACCAAGTCAACATTCATCATGTGAAGAGCAAAAGAAGCCGGTTGAAGAAGTCAAAACTGATGAGAAGATGGAAAAGTTATTAGAAGACATCATTAAAGCTTGCATGGCCAACGACAATGAGGTAAACAAGTCAACGACCGAGATTATGGTTGAAAAATCTTGTTTAAAATGTGCAAAGCCATGTGGTGAGTGTTGTGCAAAGCCTATGACAAATTGAGTACATCTGTTAAACAATATAATAAAGCACTCAGAGAAAATGACGCAACACTTATGATGCTTAAAGCAACAGTGATGGATAAACAAATGGCTATAAACATTCATCTGAACACTATTGCTGATCTCAAAAGTGAGCTTGAGAAAATTAAAATTAAATCTGAACGGGTTAATAAGCTGTTAATCAGTTATTCAAGTTATGATCGAGTTCAAAAAGTGCAAGTTATGATCGAGTTCCACCACCCCTTGTGGAATAGTTATGCATGCAAAAAGCCATTTGGGGTGGAAAAGGCGCTTAATCTAAAATTGAAAACTGAATTATCTAATGAGCTACCTTCGGATATCAATGTACCTTACACTAAAATTGATGGAGAATGTGACTCTGAGGTGGTAAAAAATGTGGTTGAAAAAATTCTAAAAAGTGAATCTGAGATTTCTGAGTTTCAAAAATTTGCTGAGTCTAAGTCTGATGATATATCAGAAAATAGTTTAAATGTTGATCCCAATGTGATAGTTTACAAAATGGAAGGATTTGATTAACTCTTTCCGGATGAGGACTTTCCGATCCAGAATGTGAAAATGGATGGTGTGGATAAAATGTTCAAGCTAATGGAGGTAAGTCATGATGATTTATATAAACATGATGCATCTTTCTATTCTAAATCAAAAACTGAAACCGACCGTACTATCATAAGAATAGAGATTATCTGAAAAACAAACAAGCAGGGTTGGGTTTTCAAAAGCAACATAAAAGCTACAGGTTCCAAAAATTGAATTTTACAAAGAAAATCAATTTTGTTTTTGGGACTACAACCAAGAAAGAAAAGGAGATCATCGGAACACAATCAAATGATGATTTTCTTAAAGATAAAGAGAAACAGAAATAGAAGCAAGTTTGGATATCTCCGTTCATAAGGACAACATGACATGCTTTAAATGTTAGAAAGTTGGGCATATCACACGATATTGCTCACAAGAAAGTGCAAAACATGTTTTTTATCCGGAAAGTTCACCAAGGATGAAAAGCAAAAGACACCAATGTTTGTGCCAAAACAAATTCTTAAAAGAAATAATGAATCTCATCAAAATGTTATACCAATTATTTAAAGTCAATCTAAATTTGAAATTGGTGAAACATCAAACAAAAATCATCAAGTAGATTCAAAATTTTATGTTAAAAAGGCTAAACCTCAAACGCAGAAATGGGTTGCTAAAGTTGTCAAAATCAAACCATCCAAGGTTGAACAAAAACCTTCTGTTCCAAACAAAACTGAGCTTATAAAGATTGATAAAAACAAAGTGGGTCCAAAATTTAACATTCCAAACCCACCCAAGACCAAACAGGCTTGGGTTTCTTTGTTTAACTAGTTTTGTTAATCATGTGTGCAGGGGCTCCAGCATTCGATACTATCAAAATGGATAATGGATAGTAGAGCGTCTCGCCACATGACAGGAATGCTTGCGTTGCTCAATGACGTTAAAGCTATCCGTGGAGGGTATGTAGGTTTTGCTGGAACGCAGAGAGGCAGGATCGTCAGAGAAAGGATTCTCACGAACGGAGTTGTATCGTTTGATAAAGTGAACTATATTGCTGAGCTTGAGAACAATCTACTTAGCATCTCGCAAACCCGGTTTCAAAATTCCAAAGGATGGATTTTGATGCGAGCTCCGAGAGAAAATGATTTATATGTTCTTGATATGAGCATCGCTTCTACCACGTCAAAGAAAGTTCAATGCTTTGTCGCAAAAGCTATAGAGAAAGAGTCGATATTATGGCATCGAAAAATGGGGCACATTCATCTTCCCAAGATGAATTTCTTGTGCATAACGATCTAGTGGAGGGTGTTAATCTAAAAATTTTTCATTGATCTGATGATTGTCTGAGCTGCAAAAAGGGGAAGCAACATAAGAAATCACACCCGAGAAACCTGTTGAATTCGATAAAGCTACCACTAGAAAGGATGCTATTGATATCACCAAAAACACATGTCAACACTCACGCACTAAACATATCGAGATTCGACACCACTTTATCCATGATTGCTACGAGAAAAAGTTGGTTAGAATTGAGAAAATCCACACTGATGACCAAAGGTAAATTTTTATACCAAAGCTTTTGATAAAACAAGATTTAAAAATCTTTTAAAGTTAAATGGTTTAAAAAATCTGATATCAGGGATATACATGAGGTTGAGTTTGAGGATTATGACGACCTGATGTGAATTTTTCATTGGTTAGACGCTTTTCAGTATATTTTTTCTTAAAAATTCTAAAAATACGTTTTTGATTTTAGGGGTAGAATGTTTGGGAAATCCAAAAACATGATAAAATTCAAAACAGAGTTGTTGTGAAAAAGGAGATATCATATTATTTCAAAAAGACAGTCATAGTATGCTAAATAATTGGAATGATAAACAAGTTGTTTAAATAGGTCTTACTGAGGATGTGCCAGTAGGCTTTACTCGTTCAGTAAATTGTTTTCGGGATATAAACATAAAAAGTCAAACTGAATAATTTGTGGGTTAACATCTCTCGGATATATGGACTTAGTACTCCGAAATTTCGTTTGAGAGAATGCCAAATTCTGCGATACTAGGTCTTTATATTTGATCGATATCTGGGGTATTATCCGAGTACTTCTGATTTTGCGGAAGCCATGGCCTAGAACTTGAATAATACTTTATGCAAATCGCTCAAGCTACATAAAAAAGGAGATTATGTCATAATCTTTGTGACAAATGCAGTATAAAAGATTTCATGTATGGAACACCACGGAAAGACGAGCCTTAATCTCTTTGTCTGTATGGAAATACTAACCTGAGCTCTCAAGGTCTCGCAGTCACCCATTTACAGATATCAATTAGATATATTCACCTGTAAAATGATATTCTGGGAATCTCGATGCCGGAGTATATTCAGAGATGGGAAACACAGTTATTTCATGTTCTTAAATCTACTTAACATATCTTGAAATAATTAAGAAACGAGAAGAAGTTTAAAAAGACAAATATATTGGCAATCTAAGTAAATCTGGTTAAAAACTTAATGAGTATACCAAGATCAACGATACTAGTGATTTGTTATGTACTTGTTATGATTCTCTAAAACACAGAACTCACAAAAATATGTATGTCATTTTTGATTAATTTCTTAAAAACCCAAAAAGATTTTCAGTTTTCTTAGCTTGATTACATTTATTTTAGTCTACCGATGTAGAGGACACTAACGGTTGAAATCAAAGCAATATCTTGCTGAGCGAGAACTAAAACCATGGGTTGGGAGCTAATCTTTATCTAAAATGTATATAAACGTCAATAAAGTTCATTAATTTGAGACTTTACATGTTCAAATAAATATGTTTTGGTCAGAAAACGGTCATCCAAGGTCATTAACTTGGACTTGGTTAACCGAGTGGATTTTAAAGAGATAAAAAATGGATAAAATGAAAATTTCAAAAATAAAAAAAAATCAAAAGTTCAAAATTTCAGCAATGATTCGTACGAAATAAATTACATCATATGAAATGAGGATATTTCGTACGAACCAACAAGTTCGTACGAAGCAAACCATCTACTATATAATCCCCTGAACTTCGTACGAAATAAGGTTATTTGTCTCTGAAGAACTGTTGAACGAGTTAGAGGATTTTGTACGAAACATCTGCTGAAATCTCATTTTGCAGAGACAATGTTGTTATAATGTCAAATCTAAACAAATCGGACATAAAACTTAGATCTAGGGAGATTGGACCGATAAAACTGAAAATCAACTTCAAAACGTTAATATCGGCACTAATAACCCGAAAATCGACTATTAATTTGTTAAAATCGACAAGTTTTGAGTTCTAATTTCACTTGGTTATTTTGGAATGACGAATTAGTTCGTACAAAGAATTGGCTCGTACGGAGAAAATCTTTCATTGTTTTGATGTTTTGGTTTGTACGAAGGAACTGTTTCGTACGAAGTAAACCTGGAATGTTGAATTTTAAAAATTGTGTTAAGTGTTTGCTTCGTATAAAATGATGTTTCGTACGAAGTAAAAATAAAGTGTTGAATTTTAGAATTTTGCTAAGTATTTCCTTCGTACAAGAGTATGTTTCGTACGAATGAAACTGTTATTTTGAACAGTTTAATATTTTTTAACACTTGTTTGTTATGTTTGTAAAACATGCCAAGAAATCCTTATTCTCATCGTTTCACAATATTTGCTGCCTAACGAATGGATCAATTCCAAAAATTGCTGCGTATAGAGAAATTCTTGATTTTCTAACACGTATACGGGTGACTAAAGCGCTTACTGATAGACATACTGTTTACCAGTCACATGTTGAATACTTCTGGAATGTTGCAGAGTTAAGTATAGAGGATAATGCTCTTGTGTCTGCTGTGAAGATTAATGACGAAGATATTCCTGTCAAGATTAATGAAGAATTGATACGAACAGTGTTAGAGTTCAAAGACAATGAGAATGATCCAACATGATTTTCAGAGTACATGGTGAAAGGTTGCTTTTATCATTTGGGATATGCTGGATTTGTTAATGTTGCACCTTTCAAGAAAGCCAATTTGAGCGAATCTTTTATATATCTGGCTCATGTTATAGCTCACGGTCTTAGTCATCGTAAAGGAGGATATGATAATCTTGTGGATTACCATATGTGCATGATTACTGCGTTGATACTGAATCTGCCATATAACGTTTCTAAAGTTATCTTTACGCAATTGGTTCAGAACATTCAAAGGGAGAAATTTCTGCAATACCCAAGATTTGTACAGATGATGCTCGATTATTTACATCCTGATTTGAAGAAAAGTGCAGATGATATTTTGAAGCTTGAACACATGGACGTTTCTACATTGAGAAAGATGAACTCGCATCTTAAGACTGCTCCTAATGCTAAACCTATGTTCGGTGCGATTGTTGATAAAGATTATGTTTCACTAGCATCAGATCGATGGAGGAAGGATGATAGTGGCGATGAAGACGAAGAACTTGAAGCTTTATCTATGTTTGTTGTGAAAAGAAGTCCGTGGTTTGTGGAGGATAGTGAAAAGGGAGCTAAGCGTAAAGCTACTACAACGTCTACATCAGCTCCAAAAGTTCAGAAAAAGAAAGCTACAGCAGCTGCTGAAAGTTCTTGTCATCGTGATGAACCAGATATTGAAGAAAACGTTGAAGATATGGAAGCTGATATTGAACGTCAAGCTTTTGGTACTGAGAAAGCAGTTGAGGATGTTTCTTCGTCGAGTACTAATTCGGAAGAATGCAGAGAAGGAAAAGGAAATAGGGCGCAGAAGATAGAGAAAAAACGTCAGGCTGAACTCAAACGTAAGGCTGAAGAGCGAAAATGTAAAGCTACTGGAGAGGATGATACAACATATGTACCATCTGAATCTGATTCTAAAGCTATCTTTAGCATGCCAATAAAAAGGCAAAGGAGGATAAAAGGATCTGCTGTTCGAAGTTCTGAATCTCCAACGATCAGATCCAAAGATACTGCTTCTGAACCTATTGTTGAAGAAGTCGTGGTCGAACCATCACAACAAATTCCATCAACACCACCATGACAAACTCCACAGTCTCCACCACAACAAGCTCCAAAATCTCAACTGCAACCACAACAACAACCAACACTGCCACAATAATAAATTCCTCAGCAACTGCCTCAACAACGAACATCTCAGCTACAAAAGCAGACTCCACAACAACCAACACATACTTCACAAACATCACCATCCCAGTTTGATATTAAATTTGATTTTGGTGATCTTTAAGAGGATGATTTTTCATTTAATGATCTGCGGGTGGATGAGCTGCAAAAGCAGGTTTTGCTTAACACAGTAAAGATTGTTGAACTGCAAGAACAAATCAACGTGTTGACTGCTGAGAAACAGGTCGGTTGCTCTTTTCGGGAGCACGATCCCCGGTCACAATCCTCTTGTTCTTGAACTCAGTACCATTGTCACTACGGATTCTCTTGATTGGCAAGTGATACATGTTTTCAAGTTTCCTTAAGAGAATCATAAGACTTTCAAATGTTTCATCTTTACTTCTAGGAAGAAAACCCATGAGAATCTTGAAAAATCATCTGTCACGACCAGGCAATATAGATCTCGAGAAATGCTTTTTACGTTTACTGGCCCAAAAAGATCCATGTGAAGCCTTTCTAGTGGTAGCTTAATAGAATTAAGCAACTTTCTTGGGTGTGATTTCTTATGT
The DNA here is from genome assembly GCA_947069175.1 of Scalesia atractyloides. NCBI lineage: Eukaryota > Viridiplantae > Streptophyta > Magnoliopsida > Asterales > Asteraceae > Scalesia > Scalesia atractyloides. The sequence goes on along the minus strand of CAMTDV010000116.1, from coordinate 17,309,845 downwards.
TGTTTCCCCTTCTTATAGCTTAGACAATCATCAGATAAATGAAAATTCTTCAGATTAACACCCTCCACTAGGTCGTTGTGTACCAAATAATTCATCTTTCGCAGGTGTATGTGCCCCATCTTACGATGCCATAAGATTGACTCCTTTTCTGTCACTTTAGAAATGAAGCATTGAACCTTCTTTGACGTAGTGGATGCAACGCTCATGTCTGGGACATAAAGATCATTCTCTCGTGGAGCGCATAAGGATCCACTCCTCAGGAATTTTGAATCCCGGCTTGAGAATTAAGCATTCTTTGTCTTTGAAGTGTGTTGTGAATTTTTGACACAGATTTGCTAAATGCTCAGCGGATTGTTCTCCAGCTCAGCAATGTAGTTCACCTTGTCATAAAAATAAACCACACCATTTGTAAGAATACTTTCTCCCACCCTGAGGCCCAGCAAAACCAACGTATCCTCCCCGGATAGCTTTAACGTCCTGCAATAATGCAAGCATCCCAGTCATGTGTCGGGAAGCTCCAGTGTCCATAATCCATTTTGACATGATCAACCTAGGGAGCCCCTGCACAGATGAGGAAGAAACTATTTAAACAAAGAAACCCAAGCCTGCTTGGTCTTGGGTGGGTTTGGAATATCAAACTTTGGAACTTTGATTTTGATACTTTGTTAGATCTCTGTTTTGGCTGGAACAGGTGGTTTCAATTCTACTAAAGATGGTTTGACTTTTGCTACCCAAGTTTGTGTTTTTAAAATTGCCCTTTTAGAATAAAACTTTGAATCCTTTTGACGAATCTTGGTGGAAGTTTCACCAACTTCAAATTTAGAATTAAGTGGAATCGTTGATTTTACATTTTTATTGGATTCATTGTTTCTTTTCAAAATATTTTTTGGTACAAACTTGGGTGCTTTTTGTTTCTCATCTTTTGTAGATCTGATTGAGTTAGAAACAAGTTTTGGATTTCTTTGAGAACATTGTCGTGCAATATGCCCAACTTTGTTACACTTGTAGCACGTCCTTCTATCTTTCTAACAGAGGAATCCAAATCATGTGTTTTACTCTCTTTTTCCTTCTTGAATTCATCATTGGATTCTTTACCAATAATCTCTTTTTCTCTTTCGGTGGTTGTCCCATAGACAAAATTAATTTCTTAGCAAAGTTTAAGTTTTGAAACTTGTTGTTCTTTCTTTGCTTTTGAAAACCCAACCCTGCTCTCCTATTTTCAGGATAATCTTTGTCCCTTTGATAATGGGTTTTGTGACCACATTTTGATTTAGAATAAAATGATGCATCGCGTTTTTCTAAATCAGAATGACTCACCTTAACAAGCTTAAACATCTTATCAACACGATCTAGATTGACATTCTGAATTGGGAAATCCTCATCAGAATATAGTTTATCAGATCCATACATTTTGTAGTCGATGACGTTTGGATCATTATTTAAACTGATGATTCAACATCCAACTCGAATTTGTCAGACTCATTCTTCATAACATTTTCAACCACAGTTTTAACCACGTCAAAATCACATTCCTTTTCTAGTTTGGTGTATGTTACATCAATGTTTGTAAGCAGCTCGTTTGTCTTTTCAGTTTCAATTTTAAATTAAGCGCCTTTTCCACCTCTAGTGGTTTCTTACTTGCATAACTATTCCACATGGGTGGTGGAACACGATCGTAACTTGCACCTTTGTTTTCATCAATTTTATTATCTTCCTTGCTTTCAATTTTTGGAAGAATGTGATCAATGACATATGAACTTGTAGAATAACTGATTAACAACTTGTTAACCCATTCTGTTTCAATTTTCATTTTTTCAAGTTCACTTTTTAGCTCAGAAGTTGTATTTAAATGAATATTAATGGCCATTTGTTTGTCCATTACAGTCGCTTTGAGCATCAAAAGTGTCCTGGCATTTTCTCTGATCACTTTTTCAAATTGTTTAATTGTTTTTCTTAGTTTGTCATAAGCTTCTTTTGTTGAATTATAATCACATGACAAATTATCTGTTTGACATTTCAGTTCCTTGTATCGTGTTTCTTTTTCAACACACTCAATGCATTGCTCTTTGCACTTCATGCAAGGTGTTTTCTTTTACCGACTCATTCATTGACATGTTTAGCTCTTTCACATTTGCCATAAGAGATTTGTCATCTTTGTCAGTCAGATTTTCCGACGTCACATCAATCCTCTCCTCTACTTCAGGCTTCTTCTCTTCTTCACAAGGTGATCGATAGCTACAATTGAAATAACCTGCAAAAGTTTTAAGAATGTCATTAGGCAAGAGATGTTTAAATGCACTATTTAACAATTCCTCTTCTTCTGACGATTTGTTATAATATTCTTTAGGAGCTTCGTAAAAAAGATGCCTCAGTACATTCTTCTTCTGCTTGTTCTGGTTCTTCAAAGATCTTCGCTACCAAAGCAAGGCTTTCATTTTTTAAATGTATTTGTTCTAGTGGAACCCTTCACCTTCTTGGGTTACAACCGAAGCCTTATCCTTTGAATTGGATAGATCATCTTCAATCTGAACTAGCCTTGTCTGAGGTGGTTGGGGTCGATGATATTTGGCTCTCTTGTACTAATCATCTGCAAATGGATTATGGTTGCCTTTTACTTCTCTATTCGGGCACTCCCTCTTGAAATGTCCTTTTTCCCTGCATTTGAAACATGTAACGTTAGATTTGTCAAAACCAAGTTTCCCATCCAGACCTCCCAAACTATCTTTTCCTATGATTTCCATAAAGCGTTGAGCTCTACAGACTATCACGCCATGTACCATTTGATATCAATCAGCTCTAACTCAACTGGATCTATTTGATCATAATCTTCTTTTGTCATCTCAGGATTTCCAATTCTACCCGCTACTAGACTTTCCTAGGATTCAAGAACTGATGCCAGCAGAGCCATGTTGTTTGGATGTGTGTTCATTGAAATCCTATGCATTCTCGAGATTCACAACGATATTGCATTGAAGAATTCGCTGGTATGGATTAGGTGAAGGATTACTTGAGCTTTGTGCAGATTGAGGAGCTTCAGGAGAAAAAGACTGAAACCCGCTGGACTGGTTTGCAGGTGGACTTGAAGCATTGTTGGCTTTGAAAGCGGTTTGAACCTTAGGACTCTGTATATGACTAGCAGAACTATTTTTATAGTACAGGTTCACATCTTGCTGCTTATGAGTGCCTTTGTTCTTCGCCATTTTTTTTTATTTTAAGCTCGTGACCTTCTATTATTTCAATAAATCGTGGTAACGTGAAGTTACTGTATTCGGTTCCATTCTTCAGAATTGTCAGATAGGTCGTCCACTCACCTTCTAGCAAAGAATCAGCTAGTTTATCCACCAGTTCGTCGTTAGTGTTGAAAATCTCCATTCTCTTCATTTGAACCACCAAATGACAATAACGTTCGATCAGCTGCTTAACAGTTTCACCTTTCATCAGATTAAAAATATCAAACTCTTTGCTTAGCAATGCTTTTCTCCATTCTGAAGCTGAGAACTTCCTTGAAATTTGAGCCTTAAAGAGTTCCACAGTGGCTGAGCGTCATCATCATGTTGAAGCAATGCTAGGATATCTTCTTTTACTACATGTTGTAGTATATTCATCATCTTCTTCCCATTGATAAACTTTTCTCTTTCCATATCCGTCAGCTGAGTCAATGTCTTCTCCAGACCATTCTCACAAGTAGGTGCGATGTACTTTGACGCGATTGCAAACCAACATGTGAAATGATTTGCTTGAACCCAATTTATGAATCTTTCACTCCAACCGTCATAATCTTCTAAATTCATGAGCTTTGGAGGCTCTGTCATGGTACCTATTTCATTTTCAAGATTCATATTCTGTGCTTCGGTGGTCGTAATTGCTGAAGCAGCAAATGCATTATAAAACTCTTCCTCCATTTTTCTTCAAAATTTCAGAAACACACACATTCGAAAAACACTGATTAGAATGACAAAAGATAAAAAATTTAAGAAAAAATTTCTTAAAATGTTCTTCATGCGAATGACCAGCTGCTCGTGCGACTCAGACGGTTCATGCGAGTAAGATACTTGTGCGAATCAAGGATTCGTGCGGGCAAGATGTTCGTGCGAAAGAAAGAGTTACTCATGCGAGTGACTTCTTCGTGCGAATTACTTACACACGCGAATGACAATTTTGTAACTTGTAGATTTTAAGAAACTTGTTTACTTGTTCGTACAACTGTCTAATTTGACGGATGGTTGTTCGTACAAGTTGTCCCTTTACTCATACGAGTCAGCTCAGGTTACCAAACGGATGATTTTTACAATTTTCGACATGATTTAGCTTGATTTTAGATCTGAAAGTTTCAGGGGTTAGTTAGGGTTGATTTTAATATGACATACTAAAAACCTAGTCCAATTTGTCCAAGAATTCGTCTAGATCTGAGATTTGTATAAGAAAGAGTAGATGTAGAAAAACTTCAATGGTTGAATCTGGATCTGCAACTGCTGAAACTGTTGGTTGTCTACTGAAACTTGATATTTGTCCTCAAATCAGGCGTCAAGGCTCTTGTGAGAGGAGATCGGCTCTCCTCTTATGAGCACCAGACTGATTCGACTCAGCTAACAGAGGGGGAATTCATTGTTAGCGAGTTGGACAAACAAACAAGAAAGATATAATGCTTAAACGCCTTGATTGGTACTAATAAACGTTTAGGTTATAGACGAGTAAACACTTTGACAGGGCTTCGTCGTAGTGACACCCAACAGCTATCTAATACAACACTCAAGCTCCACTATTTATAGGTGAACATGACTCGCACAGGAGAGAGGTGTGTTTGGCTCGTGCGAGTGGTGCCTTGTACGAGTGACAAGTTGTCACTCGTATGAGCCACTAAGCTCACTCGTACGAGCCACTTACAAAACATATAAATCATATATAAACATACAATATTTGACATTCTAAGCCCTATATACATAACCGACATATCCTAGATGTAGGCGATAGACATTATGCACCAACATTTTGTAAGAATTTGGTCGGGAGATGATTAATTATATATGAGGCAAATGCGTCGACCCAATGAGAGGGGGGAACATTATCATTAAATAATTGGCTAAACCTATTTCAACAACATGCCGATGAGAGGAACATTGTCATTAATCAACATGGCTAAACCTGTTTCAACAACATGCTGATGCTTCTGTTTGGCATGACCATTTTGTTGCATAGTGTAGAGGCATGAGATACGATGTAACATGCCGTTGTCTTCAGGTAAACTTTTAATTTTTTGATTGACAAATTCTATGCCCCTATCACTTTGGAAGGTTTTTAATCTGCAAGAAATTGATTTTGAACAAACTATACAATACCTTTTAAACAATATAGAATTTTGTTTATGTTTTAGCGGGTAGAACCATGTGAATCACAAGAAATTGATAATAAAGATTATATAATATCGGTAGCCGTCAACCGATGTGACTGGTGATGGGCTCCATAAGTCACAATGGACCAAATATAATGGATGTATAGCACGTTCATTATTAACATCAAATGGGAGTCAGTGGCATCTATAGAGCTCACAAGATGAGCATATATCCGGTTTGGGTAGAACCGAAATAACCGATAAACAATCACTTTTATTTAAAGATGATATGGTGTCAAATGACACATACACATGACCTAGGCGAAGATTCCAAGTTTCAAGAGAGGCCTTTAAAATAGTATTAGAGTTTACAACAAAAGCGGTAGGATTATTTTTCAAGATATATAAACCATCTTCACACCGACCTTGGGCGAGAACCTGGTTCGTGACCCCGTCCTGCGTATAAAAATGAGGATAAGAAAACAAAACATCCAAGATATTGTTAGAAGTGAGTTTTCTTATGGTTACTATTTTTTATGTATTAGGAATAACTAAGACATCCTTTAAATGAATATGATTGTATAAGGTGGTGTCACCAACATGAGAGATTGAGATTCTAGGATCCGGTGTAGCTAGACGGAAGTTTGGGTAAAATAGAACTAATTCATTAGAATGTTATTAAGAAATAGTAGAAGCAGAAGTCTAATGATTCATATATTCATACCGAAAGAATATACATCTTGACAAGCTGGCGAAAATATGCGTTTCCCCTCTTGGAACTCCAAAACTTAACTTCTCACGAACACACAACATTATATATAGACACTTTACCCTCGTATGAAATGAGCATTTTTACCTTGGTACGAAGTGAGTTACTTTCGTACGAAGTGACACTTATACACCTTTCACGTTCGCACTTAAGTAGTTTGTTGTATCTAATCCATACAATATTCAACACATGCTCTATCTAGCCTATTCGAATAGTGACGGACATAATATGCACCAACAATTTTCCCCTTGGACGTCACTATCGAAGCATGATCTTGATCATGAAATATGAGAGCTGTGTTTGAATATTCTTCAACTTCAATCAGGTATCCGTCGATGTCGTAGAATGCGTCAACAAATTCCCCCTTGATTGATGATTCAGGTTTGCAATTTCTTTAATAAATTCCCCATGGAATTTCTTCAGGTCTTTGTTTGCACGGTTGCCGACCTTCTCTGATTTTCTTAACTATAATCTTCACGAATAATCACTACCTCGAAACTAATCAATGCAGCATTTTTGTTACTACGTTAACCACATCCACGTTTGGTTTTAGCGCACTCATATGCTCAATCGTTTGATCTTCAAAAACCTAACCGACAATTAAAAAAAACATCGGATCACCACACCGGTAAACTTCAAGTCTGTGAATACCCACAAAAAACTAAAATCCCATTTTTCGTAATCACGTGTAAGCATACTCCTGAATGATTGATATTTCTTCAATCAGCAAACAAATCTTCATCAGAATCAAATCATCTTGTAACACATTCAGAATTGAGAAACATTCTTCCACGATCAGATCACATTCTTCATCTTAAGTCACAATAACAGATATATAGTCTTCTCCGTTACACCGGCAGCAACTTAATCAACAAACATCGTCAATTCTCGACGGTTAGTCCGAAAAACAATTCTTCTGCTTCAAGTTTAAACATCCTGACACCTTAGAATATCATCGAGCATTCGTGTATGCAATGTAACTTGAACACCCTCTGATATCTTATACATATTGACAATACAATTGCATCTCTTGATGCTAATCCTGCTAACCCACTTGACGACGACCCAGGACTCAAACCACAAGACATCAATCTGTATCACGATCTGAACACTCTAAACTTAATGTGTTCACGAACTAACTAGTCGAGATCAAATGCCTCCCCGACAATCTGATGTCGGAACCACCCGAATACCGTTGCTTGTCACGAATTTGAAAAATGCCAGAATTTTAATATATTATATGAAATTTTTATTCCCCCTCATTTTTGCAAATTCTAACGTCTCTAAACTCTTCAATGAAAAACTCCCCTATGTGGAAAATATGTCACTTTGGTCCAATAAGTGTGTTTTTCATCAATGCGGATTTTATGTTAAGGCACATTCATAGTCACTATACCAAATGATAATCATTCTACACAAATATCCGTGACTACCCAATATCTTAACCCTCTATGATCGTGTCATCAAATTTGTTCTCTAAAGACCTCGGCGGTGTCCCCGAACAGCTTGTATTTGACGTTAAAATCTCGAAAAAAAATTTCAATCACCAAATTTTTTGGACACTCGTCTCATTGCCACGATAAAAAAATGCCTTTTTTAGGCATTCTGGGTTACCTTCGTACAAGGGTAACTACCTTCGTGTGAAGTTAATCTATCTTCATGCAAAGTGGCCTCTCTTCGTGCAAGGTAACTATCTTCGTGCAAAGATAATCCTATGATGAACACAATTTTCGATCCAAAATCTCTATTTTTTTCGAATTTCAAGATGATTCTTTCACAAATCTGGTCGAATTTCATTTATAAATAATCCTATGGTTTCAATTTTACTTTTTATCTGTGGATTGTCCGTTTATTTGATGATATACGTCTAAACCCCTCTAAAGTCCATAATTCATGAGCGTAGGTTATTCAATCAACTGTTAGATCAATTGAATCGGTACCCTAGCTCTGATACCAATTGAGAGTCCAGGATCCGGCGTTTCAAGATGGAAGTTTGGGTATAATAGAACTAATTCGGTGGAATGTTATTAAGAAAGAGTAGAAGCGGAAGTCTAATGATTCATTCATATAGAAAGAGTATACATCTTGAAAAGTTGGCGAAATTCTGGAGAAATTTCGCCAAGGTTTCCTCTCTAGGAACTCCAAAACTTAACTTCTGACGAACACATATATATAGACACTTTACCCTCTTGTGAAGTGAGCATTTTTACCTTTGTACGAAGTGAGGTACCTTCATACAAAGTGAGTTACTTTCGTACAAAGTGACACTTATACACCTCTCACGTTCGCACATAAGTCGTGTGTTCGTGTATAATCTATACAATATTCAACACATGCGCTATCTAGCCTATTCGCATAGTGTCAGACATAATATGCACCAACGGAGATAGAAAGGGTATTATCGTTCCCGAAGGACACCTTAGCATGCCAAGCATAAGGGATATCGTTTGAACACGACTTAGGGATGGTGTGTAATGGTCAACTGCACTGGTATCAGCAACCCAATCTAGACCAGTGATGGCAACATGGCAAGTGGCATGAAATGCATTGGCAAGATCAGTTTTGGATGGTAAGTTTTGAGATGGAAGGAAGCAAGGTTTGGGGACATGTTTGCATAGTGTCCATCTTTGCCAGACAACTGACAATGACGGGTTCGATGCCCCCTATCATGACCACCAAAACCACCCATATGAGTCCGATTGTTACGTCCCCGAGGATATGGCAAACCGCAGGATTATTGAGCCAAGAATGCCATCGTGGGTGTAGACGAGCCATGGAGAGAACTGAGGAATAACTCATGAGATTCGGCTTGAATTAAGATATCACGTAACAGGGGTGGCGATTTGGCGGCATGAATAGTTGTTGACAAGGTTTCAATAGAGGCTCCAAGACCACATGAAAAACAATGCAGTTTATTAGGTTCTTCAACCGATTGGCCAATGGCTAAGAGTTGATCACAAATCAGTTTAAATTTACGACCAAAATCAGCCACCGAAGCGTTATCTTTTTGTGTTTGGCGAAGTTGATCTTGTAAATTCTGCACTCACTCCATTGAGGTGTTGTATACTTGTTAAAGGGCAAGCAAGATTTGTCGCACGGAAGTGAGGCCCAAAGTTTCAACAGCTTCAATTTACAATTATAATGACCATCTGGTCATTGGCGACCGTAGTAGCATGTTCTGGGTTCAAAATAATCTTTTCACCGAATTGGATTAAGGCATTGTAGGTCCATTCTCTAATCTGATAGCTCAGGTCTAACTTGAATAACCTAGTTTTAAGTGTGCAGAATCCATCTTACATTAGGCGACAAATTCAACAACTTTGTATTTCCTCAATTATCTGTTTTCATTAATAGTTCAACGTGTACAAGATCCTGAAAACACTTGGACAGGGCTCCAAGTCTTCACAAAACGAATTACCTAACACTAAGCTCGCGCATATATATATATATACTAATCGATCTTCATGCGAAGCTATGCTCTACCTTAGTACGAACTTAGTTCACCTTCGTACGAAGATACATACATACATTCAAAACTCTAACATTTTGTCCTATTAAAGACTCGATATGATTCGATGACGTAGGCAACAAACATATGCATAAACAGTCTCCCCCTTAGATGTTGTCGAAGTCTTCAAATTTTCATTAAACTTCAGAATCATTATCGTCTTCAAATTTCTTCAGTTCTTTAATAACTTTAACATTCATGTTCAACAAATAACATCAACAATCTCCTCTTTACTTCAATCTTGAATTGTAAACTTTGAATATCAATCATGCTCCCTCTTATTGAGCTTCCTTAATCATTATTTAACATTTAAAATCCTGCTCCCCCTTTATATCAACTTCGTGTTCAATCTTTTTATCAACATTCAACGTTTTTTTCATGCTCCCCCTTTCTTCCAGTTTCTTGTTCAATTTACTAAAAATTCAATCAGATTCAAACTTTGAAATTTTCTAAACTCAAACATTCATCAATGTTCTCAAAATTTCAAATTTTAATTATCTTATCAAGTTTAACAACCCTCCTAGTTATTAAAGTCCAAGTTAATAAACCTGGTTACCTGATTTATCTACCATGTTCAAATGAATAACCTTGGTTGATTACTTTGTGAACAAACTGATATTTTCTTATCACATTTAAGTTTTAAATTAGTGAACTTTTAATCACCTCAAAAACTATTTATTATTTCAAAATAAACTTTTGATTTCAAGATTTAGATTTTGAAAATCAGTTTTCCATCATAGGCAGTTGAAACTAAGTTGAACATAAAATCTTTTTGATTTTTCAAAGTTTATACTAAAACACACAGAAAATGTTTTTGGATTTTTCTAAAATGAAGTGAAATAACTATGTACAAACATTTTAGTGACATTTTTTGTGAGTTTGTGTTAGAGGATCATATCAGTTTTGAGACTTATCACTAGTACCGTTGATCTTGATTAAACTTTAAGTTCTAAACAAATTCACTTAGATTGTCAGTATACTGGTCCACTTAAACCTCTACACATTTCTCAATTGCTTCGAGATACAGTAATTAGATATCTTAGAACTTGACATAATAGTGTTTCCCACCTTAGAATATTCTCATGTATCAAGATTCCATGGATTTCATCTTACAGGTGAATATATCTAACTGATATCTGTTCTGGGTTATACAAGACCTTGAGAGCTCATGTTAGTACCACCGCACAGACAAAGAGATGAAGGCTCAACTTAGAAGTAGTGTTCCATATTTGGAATCTTTTGTACTGCAATTGTTAGATCTTTCGATACTTTCAATATGTTGTAGTTTTTAGGTTTTTAAAACAAAATTATTCTACAATTTCTAGGCCATTACTGACGAAAATCAGAAAAAACTTGTATAATATCCAACATATCAATTATCTATGAAGACCTAGTTTCTCAGAATCTAGCAATCTCTAAAACGAAATTTTGGTGTTCTAAGACCATATTTCCAAGAGATGTTAACCTACTAATTAAGAATTTTTTTCTTTATGTTTATATCTCAGAAACAATTTACATAATGTGCGAAGCCTACTTGCGTATCATCGGTGAGATATGTTTAAACATTTTGACACTACAATTTTTTAGCATATACTGTGATAATCCATTGATATACTATCATTTCCTCTTTTTACACAAAAACTCTTTTTGTCTTTTTTCATGGTTTTGTACATTTTCAAATTTTTATATGTTTTTGTATTTTCACAACATATTTCTCTCCTAAAATCAAAGACATATTTTGGGTTTTTTTGTTTTTAAAGAAAGAAACATTGACTAGCCAATGAGAATCACATCAATTTGCCATCAATTACTACTTCTCATTTTTCCTTAATAATTTCTCCCACTCATGATGACAAAAACTTTGAGACTCTTGAGTTTAAAACATTTTTAAATCTATCTTTTTCATCAAGTTTTGTCTTGTTCAACAGTGAGGGTTCTGTGAAAATTTTCCAATTTCTTCAAACTTTTAAATGATAAACATTAAAGCAAAACTTATTATAGCGTGAACAATTTTTCGTTTGAATAACCCAATTGCTTTCTCATTATGTGCCAAGGAATTTCGTTCTTCATGATTTACTTTAATCTCAGAAATTCATGCGTACAAATAAACACAATTTGTTAAATAGAGACACCCAAATCTTTCCAGTCTTGGGTAGACTTTCTTGGACTTTAATTTCCTTTACACAATCAAATTTATTTGTAACTTTCTCAAGTTTAGGAAGGTCCTCTAAACTCTTATTCGTCATTGATTGTTTTACTTTTCAACAATTTTTTTCATTACCCATGCTTGTTTTTTAGACATTGCTTTCTTGAAATAAAACAAAGATCTCTTTGTTCATTACTTTTGAAGATTCACCAATTTCAAAATTCAAAACCTTAGTATGAACTGGTTTCACTTTGTTTGTAGATTCTTTGATTTGTTTCCAAACCTGTTTGTAACAAACATTGGTGATTTTTGTTTAACATCTTCTTAATTTTTCTTAACATCGTAAACATATTCAAGTTTCTTTTGTGGACATATTTAGCAATGTGTCCAGTTTGATTACATCGAAATCATATCCTACTGTCTGTTATAACAGAGGATTTCTCAACCTGTTTTCGTTGTTGTTGAGCGAAAAATTCTTTATTAGATTGTTTTGAAAATTGACTTTCTTTTGTACTTTCTAAACTTGCAGGCATGAAAGTCGTTTTCTTTATAAATTTTGATTTTTCAAACTTATTATAGTTTTTCTTTTTATATCCCGAACCATTTCTTCCTTTGTAATAATGTTTATGTTGATAGTTAGGGTAAAATTTATTGGTTTGGTATAATAAGACCTATCTTGTTTGAAATTTGGAAAACTTTGATTGCTTGTAAAATCTTATCACACCCCGACTCGCAGCGGAAGCGCACGCGGGGAGCAACAGATACATGGTATGAATACATTATTTAAAAAGATATTGTATTACACAACACAAGCATCGGTTACAACGTTTGATTACACAGTAAATTTTAATGCACAAGCACTAATGTCCCAAAAGCGGTTGTCTTTGCTAAGCATGCTTCTATGTGCAGTAGTATCCGATCAATAAAATTTGAAAACCATACGCACTTCACTTTATTCTTCTTTAGCTTTACCTGAAAAGCATGTTAAGTTTGAACGGTCAACTAGAAGTAGCTGGTGAATTTCACTGTTTTAGGGTGTTTCACAATTTAGTTTGAACCAGTTGATTTTGCATGTTTGACATGAAATTTTACTAAGCCCACAAGTGGAATCTTGACTGTTCTCAAGTGTCGTGTCCCACTACCAACACCTCAGCACTTTACCACCCCAAGTAGTTATGTCTAACACCACATAGCGTGTTCACAGAATTGCATGGACATGTGCAATTGCAGTAGAACCCATGGCATTTGTGCCAGATCAATTGGGTTCGTTAGACCAATAGTACTATTCACACATCCACCGGCATATAGTTGATCACTTGTGTTTGTGGGGACTTTTCTTGTGTTAGTATAACTCAGATAATTCACATCACAACATGTACGTATGTGCAAGTATGTTCGTATGTAACATGCATTTCACCTCAAGTAAAATAGCAAAACCGTTTGAAAGCAGGGTAGTGAAACTCACTTGGTATATAGCACGACTATCATAGGATGGGTAAGTATCAATGCACTATCCCTTCAGTCATGATATCAGTTCGTGCTTGGTTAATTACAAAATACAGCTTTTAATTTGGTAATTGCAATAACTAGGGCTCAGATGAGCATAATCATCTGAGACTCGACCTATATCATAACAGTAGTACTGTGGGTATTATCTTAGTGTCAGATTTCAGTTAGGCTTCCGGGCACCGTTTTGCGTGCCGGTCAAAGTCGTTTGTTTCAGATGTTCGAAAAGTGGAATGATCATATGGAATATACTAATGAGTTGTCCATTGGTATGATTAACTTTATATTATGGGAGTTCGGTCGTTTGGGGATCCTAGGTTGCCCGATTTTAAGTTTTTGTTTTCACCGTTGGTGAATCACCCGAAATAGCATGTAATGTACCCCAAGTACCCATTTTGCCTCGGAACAATCCATAATGAATCTGGTGTTCCACTTATTTCCAATTTAGTCGTTGGTCAGTTTGCAGTTCCAGCAGGTTTGTTATAGTTTACAACTGCCGGTTTTGTATAAAATAATAATATTTTTAATTCCAAAAATCATTACTCAATGGATATATTTTATAAAATTCTGATAATTTTTATATAAATTGATAAAATCATATATATAAAGTTTTTGAAAATATTTTCAGAATTTATAAATTCATTTTATTAGTTTTAATAATTTCATGAAAAAACTGCATTTTTACGGAACAATTTGTGTTCAAAATGATCCAACCTTCAAAAATTCCCAAAAAATTACATAAGTGTCCCAATATGTCTAGGAACTTCCGGGAAAAAATGAGATTTTTCCGAATTCATTACACTGCATTTCTGGCTACCGGAACTTCGTGAAAACGGTGATTTTTAAAACCAAGTCAAACTCAATCAATGATCCCTGAACTTTTCCAAAATGTTGTACATATTAAACTCAACATCCCTGTAACTTTTGGTGATTTATTGAGCTCGTTTATTATTTTATCAGAATTTATTCCTTTAAACAGTTAAAAATTCACCAAAAATTTAGATAATTCTAAAATTTTAGTCGAGTCTTATTTTCACCATGTTTGATTAGCCTAAAAAATTTCATGTCCAAACAATACTCACGGAAAAAGTTATGCAATCCTTGTGTATCCAGAAGTGAGCTAAGCTTATGTTTAGCACCTATTACAAGAAAAATATGCAAAAACCCATGTCAATCAAGCCTCAAATCCGTTCTTTTTTTAATATTGTTTGTTATGTTCGGTTTATGTCGAATAGGTTGTGCTATTGATCCATAATCCATGTTTTTACATGATCAAACACCATGAATGATCTTGTTACAGATTTGTAATGTTTAAATAGCCTTCAAGGCTAAAAAAATATCAAGTTTTCGGATGAAAACATAATTTCTTTTGTTAAAACTAACTTTTAACATAAAAAGGACATGAATTTATTATTATCAAGCTTGTTAGGCTTCAATATTTTGCTAAAATATGATGAAACTTTGCTAGAACATAAATTAGAGGAGCTTTTATTGGTAAAAAAATGGCCTAGAGGAAAGGAAAAGATTTATATATGTGTTTAAAGGTGTCGAACGAAATTGTGGAGGACACACAAGTGTCCTTGACTTTTTTGACATGCCTACTTGGTATATTAGGATAACTATCAGCTGGTCTTTTGATGTTAAGGATAAACACGGTTTAAAATGCAAACCCGGTTTGGTAAACGGTCGCGAAACACGTAGTTTTACGCGCAGTTTTTCGAAAGAAAAAACAAACCCAACGATAACACAAACCCGAACGCTTTAATGTTTTTGCTTAAAATATATAATATTAAAGTTTTATAAGTGTTTTTAGGCTTGACCGACTGTACAATGCATGTTTGGTTGTTTTCGTGTGCGTTAAAATCAAAGGCACTTCGTTAAACGAAGCCGCCTAGTTTAACATGCCAACTACAGGTTAAGGCCTCAAATCTTATATTATTATGTAAGTACTATGTCTAAGTAATTTTTTACTCTTAGAATAGTCTGCGATACTTACGTTTGCATCTAAATCGTTATTGTACGGTTTGTGAACTGTTAAACAGAAAGCTTCTGTTTAACCTGTTTTTAGCACACAAAGGCATCCACATCGCATTGTTAGGTATTATTGTATGCATGTTTCTTCTAACATACCATCGGATTCATTTGAGTCATACTTAGTATCGTTTCGTTATTTGTATAAGTCGTACGTACAAATTGGGGTTTACTGCTTTCCCCACGGTTGTCACAAATCTTCAATTTCTGACATATCTATTTCAACAAGCTTGAGAACTTTTTCGACTAGTTACAAATTGACATTCTGAATCGAAAATTCAGATTCAGAATATAGTTGATCAGATCCACACATTTTGTACATTAAAATATTCATATCATCATTTGAACTATTTCCTGATTTACGAAGATAGTTATCATGAAAACTTACGTCACTTTCAGGCTGTAAATTTGAGTTTTCCTTTGCAACTTTTGGTTTTGTATTTTCAAAAATCAGATTTATCATTTTCATTACCCAAAACCTTTTCAACCACATTTTTAACCATTTCTGATGTAGCATCAGCATCAGACTTTGAATAGGTCACATCAATGTTATCAGGTAGGTAACTAATCCTTTTGTTCAGTTTTTACAGTTTTTAACTTTAGGTTCAGTGCGTTTTTCACCCCTTCTATTTTTTCTTTATATAGTTAACCCACATCAGAGGTGGACATTGATTATAACCTAAGCCTTTGTTATGATAACCATAGACATCTTCCCCATTTTCATCTTTTCTAGTAGGTTTCGGAAAAATGTGATCCAAGACGTAAGATGCCGTTGAATATGTTCAACTGTTGAATTTCTTATCAACTTGTTTCGTTTCTATTTCATAGCTTCTAGCTCCTGCTTCAATTTGGCAATCGTGTCAATATGAATATTGATAGCCATCTGTTTATCCATGACCGTTGCCTTGAGCATAGAAAGCGTAACATCATCTTTTCTACCTGCATCACGGTATTCAATGATAGTTTTGCTCAGTTTATCGTAGGCTTCTTTCGTATCTTAGAAATCACTTGCAAGTTATCATTATGACGTGTAAGTTTTCTATATCTCTCGTCTTTCTCAACACATGACTTGCATGGTTCTAAAAATTTTGTGCACTATCTTTCTACTTCAATTTTCTCAAATTTTCTCTCTTCTTTGACTTCTTTGACCAAAAATTTCTGATTATCTTTAAACATTTCAGCATAGTTGTTTAACCGATCTATCATTACTTTCTTAGTAATAATTTCTTTTTCAAATTGTTTCTTCACTTCTTCGCTTTGTGTGTTTTGATTATGTCCTCCGAAGAATCCTGCACCTGCAAAAGAATTATAAACTACAGGAGACATGAATGATTTAAAAACATTATGAATATTATCTTCTTCTGAACACCATCCTATTTCTTCTTGAAATTCATCCAAAACAATCTTATCACAAACTTCACCATTGTCTTCTTTAATTTCATTTTTCATCTTAAACTTCAAATCTTTCTTCTTTTCAATGTCAGGTATGTAATTTTTAATTTTTTCAAAGAATTCATGTAAAGTATACATTTCAAATCTAGGATTCTTTTTCATATCAATAAAAACTATATTCCATTCTGAAGGTAAAGCATCTTCAAATTTCAAGATCTTCTCATAACCGAAAACCTTACCTTCGGTTCAAATTCTTTTAACTTGCTAACCAAACCACAAAAACGTTTTATCAAATTGTCCAGTGATTCATCTTCTTTACACACAAATCTCTTAACCCAAATATTTTTGCGATATTGAGAATTCACGTACAAGGGCACATCATCCCAATCACTCATTTTCTTAGTCAAATAAAATCTCACTCAGATTTATCCTCGTGCGAAAATAAAATTAATTGTCAAAACAATTCACTTCGTACGAAGTGGGTAACTTCGTGCCAAGATAAAACAAACTTTCAAAAACTAACTCCGTGCGAAGTAAGTTATCTTCATGCGAAGTTCAACTTTCAACTTTGACAAGATTTCACTTCGTGCCAAGGTAATTTATCTCCGTGCAAAGTGACAAGTTCGTACGATGGTAAGTTCAGAATTTCACGTTTTTTGTCATTTTGATAATGATTTTGGTTGATTTTAGGTCTGAATCTTTCAAAGGTTTGTTAGAATTTGATTTTACATAATCCTTGAGAAAATCAATCCATTTCAACTGTTATATCTTTCAAAAATGATAAAAGATGAAAAAAAATAGTAGAAAAGAAGTTGAACCTTGTTGACTTGTCTTCAAATCAGGCCTCCAAACTTTGATACCACTTGTAGGTCTGATCTTGGATGCAATAACTCAGGTCTAACATAAACCTAATTTTAAATGTGTGTCTTCCAATTTAAATTAGACAACAATTTTAACAAGATTGTATTTCCTCAATTATCCTTTTTCATTAATGGTTCAACGTGTACAAGATCCTGAAAACACATGGACAGGGTTCCGCTGTCCAGTCTACACAAAATGAATTACCTAACACTAAGCTCGCACACATATACCACTAATCTATCTTCGTACGAAGTTAGTTAATCACCTTCATACGAAGTTACATCAATTACCTTCGTACGAAGGTACATACATACATTCATTTTGTCCTATTACATAATCGATATGATTCGATGACGTAGGCAACAAACATATGCTTCAACAGGGATCAAGGGTCAAGGCAGTACCAATGTGTGGTAACAGATATTGGGTGGACAGAATTGGAATCATATGATTCCTCCACGCCAAGTAATTGGTGGAATTCAGTTTGATGTGGAGCATCTGCATAATGGAGTTCAACGTGAGGGTAGAGGAGGTACCGGAGAATGAAGCCATGGGATAAGGTAGAGGAAGAGAGAGGCATGAAGGAGAAGAGATGTTGTAGAGGAAGATGAAAGGAGGAGGTTGAAGGTGATGGGCAATTGATACCATGATATGAATTGCAATCTGATGCATGCCGTAATCAAGGGATGTTGTTGTATATATACATAAAAATATTGCAAATAGGTACACAAGGAATGATATAATTACAAGATGAATACAAAACTAAATATATAAATTAACGTTGTTTGACACACATAATGAGTCTTTAGAGTTATTTGGGTCATAAATTCTAAACCAGTTCAGAATTTTACCATGGAGATTAAAGATCTTCATTTTTGAACATTTTCTTTAATTGAATATTCATTATAATTGGTGTAGAGATCTTAACTATTTCTAGGTTTTACGTAGAATATTGTTTCATACCCTTAGTTCAATGTTTTCACAAAGTAATCATGAATATGACTGAAAAGAGATAATGGATTTGCTAAATCATTTTGGGGTTAACGATCTCATATTTTATTAGTGTGGATGATTTTAATTACTAAGAACAAAGGGCCTCAAGAGATATCACGTGATAAACTAACAAGACTTAAAGCAAGCAAAAACAGGGTTCCATTAACAAATTCAACAACAAAAGTTACACCTTGTTTTATGAAGATTAGAGGTCCTCCTGAAATTTTTGAAAAGTCGACCAGCGAGATTGAGGTGATTTAATTCAATTTCGGGAGTTTTAATCAAAACTATGTAGATTTGAATTGGTTTTACATACAAGTTCGGGTGGTTAGCGTGATCACGTTATAGGAACGAGTGATGAGTGATAGCACACTGCCGCAAGGGAGCTATCTCTCGTGGATGAGAGACAACTCGCGATGTACATCACGTATGGATGGAGTATGTGATGATGAAGCCTCTTTGTTGGAAACAGTAGTGTTGGGGCATCCTTTTGGCATCCTTTTTTATAAATATAAAAATAAAAAAGAATCTCCTACACTATAAATGTCTATATAATTTACCCATTTTATACACTCGTTACGCCATTTTATACACATCATTTTATACACTCCAATTCACCTCTCAAAAACCTATAGCCTTCTATATTTTATGCTTTTAGAAAAAAAAGAACGGTATACTCCAGTACATTTCCGCCCAATCCGTCTAGTTCATCGGAATCTGTGGGTTATGTTTGAAATTTTATGAAAGGGTGTATGAGCTTGAAGATACCAGACGGTCAAAGAAAAAAGTTCGATGTCGTGATCCGGAAGGGGCAAATGAACTTCTAATGAATGATTAGTTTTCTGAAAACCCCAAAGTATAATGCTGATACGTTTAAAATGTGTTTCCATGTATCAAAAGAATTATTTTTCAAGATTGTTGAAGATATTGAAGCTCAATTTGGATGGTTTCAAGTTGGCTATGACGCTAGGGGAATATTTAGCTATGTCATCTAAGATTTCTAGTGAATCTCTAGAATTTTTGGCAGCGTTTTTATTAAGTTAGCTAAAGAAGTTTTACTAAAGTCGACTAGATGGCACTTTCCTGAGATGCTTGGTAGCATCGACTGTACACGCATATTTTGTAGAAGTTTCCGACTAAGTTGTGAGCACATTATATGAGAGGTGACCATAAAAAACCGACGGTCATACTCGAAGTGGTGGTGTCAAATGATTTATAAATTGGGATGCGTTCTTTGGTGCTCCCGACTCAAACAACGACATTAATGTTCTACATCAATCACCATTATTTGATGTCGTGTTACATGGATCTGCATCGCCTTGTGCGTTTACAGTTAATGGGAGAATTTATAGACGCGGCTACTATCATGTTGCTGGTATTTACCCGCCGTGGTCTGTTTTTGTAAAGGTGTATTCGTTTCCAACTAACCTCGAAAAGAAAGTGTTAAAGAACTTACAGGAGTCGGTGAGAAAAGATGTTGATCGACCGTTTGGTGTTTTGAAAAGTAAATGTTGTATAATTGATCGACAGCTGTGTATAATTAAACCACAAACCTTGAGGAGTGTGGTGTGCGCATGTATCGTATTGCACAATATAATCATAAACGACGAGGGGCACACGATATCAACAAACCATGTTATGGATCCTCCGACACAGATACACGTTAGCGAGGATGTCACACCCCGACCCACGGTAGATTAAGTGAACGGGGCATGATTCATTGACAAAATATTTAAAAGTTGAAATATTATTAATAATTCAATTTAACAATGTCACAATACAAATAATAATCCATAACATCACACAATCCAATTTATTTCTCTAGGGCACCAAACTTAAATGTTATCATCCTTGTTCAAACATGTTCACTAGTATCATGTATAAACCTAGTTTTCGGGTCAACATAAGTTGGTGGATTAAATCTTATTGTTTTAGATAAAAACTACTATTGTTCGTTTGTTTAAGAAAAATGTTAACATGCAAATCCAATTGTAACTAAATGATAACAAGAATTATTAATAATAAATAAATCACTCATAACCGATCAACTAACATGACATTGTAACTATAACAACTGAACTAAACATGATGACACTGTAAATATGAGACTCAAGCCCACAAATGAGCGAATCTAAATGATATAGCCATACTAGGCTACAACCCATAGTCGTGAGGAACATAGTTAGCTTGATGGATCCACATGGATAATGATTAGCGACAATGGCTAGTGACACAAACAATGAACAAGTTACAACTACCACATAATTACACATTGACCAATACATGTATCTAAATAATAAAAACTTAAAGTAATAAACAAGTGTGTTATGAAACATAATACACCCCAAAGCATTCAAATAGAAAAAAAGGGAAATAGAAAAGATCTACTCACAGGTTGCCTTTTGTAATCCTTGAAATAGGTTGTGTTTTTTAATTCCTTGAAATAAGCATACAAGTGAAAAAAGGGAATTAGAAAAGATCTACTCACAGGTTGCTTCAAATGTTAAGGATTGTCCTATAATACAAGGCACTAAATATCACATAAACCAAAACATAACTATTTACATTAATTAATTCCTTTTAATATTTATTTCCTGCAAGTTATGTCTTATGTCATAATGGTTTCCTAGATCTCGAGAGATCCGGGTGAGATCGGAGATACCTCACCACTTGGAAGGTTAGGAGTTGTGCCGATGATATACCATTGCGAATATCTTAAGAATTATCTAAAATGAAATTATTGAACATTTTCGGTGTATTGGATAGATTATGAGTTTAGAAAATTTTATATAACAATAGTTTGTTAAATCTCTCTTTTTATTTATATATATATATATATATATATAGGGTAGGGTTCATTTGAGAACCACTCTTATTGCGACAACCACGAGAACCAATGTGAACATAAAAAATACCTAAAAAATCTAAAAAACACACAAATTTATTTTTTTAATAATTTTTTAAATCGCTATATTTCGTCAATAAAAAAAGTTCGAGTAACAATCGTGGATACACATGTGCATATGTATGATTTCTTTGACAAATTCCCTAATACAATACTAGTAGTAGACAATTGCACTTTCATTTACACTACCATCCGTAATACATTAATTTTTACATTACAATATTAAAAATGCACATGTGCATCATTATGTATAACCATGATATAACATGTTTTACTACAAAAAAGTTTGTGATTTTGAATGATTAAGTAGACCCATATACATGTTTTTTAGTTAGTTATATCTAGTGGTTGATGGTTTAGTTATATTTGTCACTTTATGATATAGTATGTTGTTTGGATGGTATGAAGGGTGTTAATGTATATGTGCATAAAGTGAAATATTATACATATTGGTAATTGTATTATATTATGGATGGCAGAAGGTACTGGTAGTGTATTATGGATGGTATGAGAGATGAAAGGAAAAGTGTATTCAAAGTAGTATACCAAAAACACTTTATATCATGTTCATAAATATAGATGCACATGTGCATTTCTAATATTGGTAATGTAAAAAGTAGAGTATCACGGATGGTAGTGTAAATCAAAGTGTAATTATCTAATATTGGTAATATGTTACGAAATTTGTCAAACAAATATACATATGCACATGTGCATCGATAATTGTTACTAAAAAATTTTGTTATGTTGTTTTATAAAGACGAAATATAGCGATTTTTAAAAAAAATTAAAAAATTGTGTATCTTTTAGATTTTTTAGATATTTTTGATTGTTTTCACATTGGTTCTCGCAACAAATGGCGCTTCCTAACGAATCCTTATCCTATATATATATATATATATATATATATATATATATATATATATATATATATATATATATATATATATATATATATATATAATTTACAAAAATTTAGGTTTTATAAATCATTTAAATTCTTAGATATATCAAATACTACAAAACTCCCTTAATAATCTTGATTATAATAATTATTATACTACTTAAAATAATCTATAAATTAATTAAAATTAATTTAAATATGTTCAGAATTCGAACTCGTAACTTTAGGGTTAACAAGAGTGTTTAAAACCACTAGACTGCAACTTATTTTGTGACTTAAATGAACTATTAATTATTTTCATCAAGCCTTTGCCTAACATGATTTTTGTTTGGAAAAGTAAAAAAACGCAGTGAACAACAAGGGAGCCAGGTCAAACCCGAGACCTCCTGTATGTTTGAACGGTTCAACAAACTCCAGAAAAACTACACATATTGATTTCTTGTTTTATTATGGATTCATTTTATCTTTTAAACAGAACCTGCAGTCGACTTCTTCCTTATCATTACCCAACCCGAACCCTAATTTTATTTAACCAAATTTCATATCACATAAGGCACTGATTATAGCTATTAAGTTAGGGGTTTAAATCCCCGTTGAAAACCGAATGAAATCATGAATTACAACCTTATCGGCGATGAGTAGAAAGGAGGGGAGAAAGTTTTTCCGAGAGCACAAGATTTTCTGCTAAGTAGTAGACGTAAGTTTAGACGGCTATGAGGCTTTTGATTCAAGGTAAACATTCACAAGACTAACTAGGCTCAGATATATAGCAAATGCGATAGAAACTAACCTAAATCAAAAGCCATGATTTGATTTTGAGTCAATCAGCATATAAACGAATCTCGTATGATTTATATATGATTTGGTTTGTCCCATCTTTAGGAATTGGTTTGAAATAGAGACTAGGTACAAGATTTCGTAATATGGAAACAAAATCTCATAGTTTGTGTAAAGATAAGAGGATATTGGGATGGTCTTGGTGTTATTCGATGTTAAAACACTGGGCGTCAACGTAGACATGAAACATAACTCGAGTTTTAGTTTAAAAGGAACCTGGTTAAAGGATATTCACAACAACGGCAAGTGGTGGAGTGGTATAAGCATGTATACATTGTGTTTGTGGATTGGTGTAGACCCGGGTTCGGGTCCCGTGTTCTGCTTTGTTTTGTTTCTGTTATTTTTGAGATTTAAAATTTACAACATTTCATTTTTAAAATATAAATTTTATGAATTTTAAATAATTATATTAGTTCATTAAATATAAATAAGATAATTAATTGAAATTATATATATATATATATATATAACAAATAGATAAATAATGAAATAAAGAAATTTCTTTATTATTGACTTTGCAATGAATCCTGGGTTCGGATCCGATTTTCAAAACGGGTCCGATTTTGGAGATCCGTTTTTGGTGGATCTTATAGTCTTCCCCTACTTTTCGGAATTTTCGTCCTGAAATTAGGAGGAAACGACTCATGTAGGTTAGTGTGTAGGGTTTCCCTTAGCTATAGGCAATATCGAGTATTATTAGCACTAGGAACTCAACCTCGAAATAAGATTGTGTCTTGAATATGTCAGTTAACAAGAATTGTTGATGTGGGTGCTTTATTAAACGAAAGTAGGGTTTAGATTGTTAGTGCATTATGTCTATTGCCTACGTCGTAGGGTTGTGTCTGTTTATGTAATAGGGCAATGCTGTTAGATTTGATTTTGTTGTGCATGTATTTAACTTTGGACGAAGGTAGCTTACCCTAGTATGAAGGTAAATTACCTTTATACGAAAAAAACATTACCATCGCACGAAGATAAAGTGGAAGTCTATAAATAGACATGTTAGGGTAATGAGTTTATAACTTTTGGTAACTGATACGACGAAGCCCTGTCTTATTTCACGGTGATATGTAATTGTTAAACAATAAATAAAATCAGTAAATTGTAAGTAATCTTGTTAATTATCACTAGTTAATATGAATTTCGCGCATATAGACTAGATATTCAAATTAGGACCTTTGCTATTGGTCAAATGATCCTACAAGTGGTAACAGAGCTCATGACGCATGATTTGAAGACAATTGTTCAAGATTCAGCCTAGAAGACTTCTTATTCTACTCATTCTTCTTATTTTTGACTTTTTAAAACAAATCCAAGGACATACTGAACTGATTTGCAGTTAACACGTAAAAACATGTTTAGATAAACCCTTGAGAAAACCAGATCTGAAAACAACTGAATTCATGACGAAAATTGCAAAAATTGTCAAATTGTGAACCTAGCTTCGCACGAACATAAGATTGCCTTCGCACGAAGATAATTTTATCTTCGCACAAAGAAAAAAGTGTTAAAAAGTTTAAACGGATCTTACTGAGGATGTGCCAGTAGGCTTTGCACATTCAGTAGATTGATTCTGAGATACAAACATAAAAGTATAACTTCTTAGTAAGTGGATTAACATCTCTCGGATATAAGTACACCGAAATTTCGTTTGTGAGATTCCTGGATTCTGGGGTACTAGGTTATTATAGATAATTGATATATGGGGTATTATACAAGTTCTAATGATGTTTTCGTGTGAGAAGAGGAAATGATAGTACGTCAGTGGATTGTCACTGTATGCTAAAGAATTGAAGTGTTAAAAAGTTTAAACGGATCTTACTGAGGATGTGCCAGTAGGCTTCACACATTCAGTAGATTGTTTCTGAGATACAAACATAAAATTATAACTTCTTAATTAGTGGATTAACATCTCTTGGATATATGGTCTTAGTACACCAAAATTTCATCTGAAAGTTTGCTAGATTCCGAGATGCTATGTCTTTATAGATAATTGATATCCAGGGTACTATACAAGTTCTGATGATTTTGCGTCGGCAATGGACTAGAACTTGTAGAATAATTTTGCTTTAAAAACCCAAAACTATAGCAAATTGTAAGTATCGAAAGATCCAACAATCGCAGTAAAAGATTCCAAATTGGAACACTACTTTTAAGTCGAGCCTTCATCTCTTTGTCTGTACGGTTGTACTAACATGAGCTCTCAAGGTCTCGCATTACCCAAATACAGATATCAGTTAGATATATTCACCTGTAAGAGGAAATCCAGGGAAGCTTGATACGGGAGTATATTCTAAGGTGGAAAACACGGTTAAGTAAAGTTTCTAAAATTACCTAACGTATCTCGGAACAACTGAGAAATGTGTAAAGGTTTAAGTGGACAAGTATACTGACAATCTGAGTGAATCCGTTTAGAAGTTAGTGTCGTATTAAGGTCAATGGTACTAGTGATATGTGTTAAAAACTGATATGATCCTCTAACACAAACTCACAAAAATATGTCTTTAAATATGTTTGTACATAGTTCATTACATTTCATTTCAGAAAAACCCAAAATGATTTTCAATGTGTTTTAGCATAAACTTTGGAAAAAAATCAAAAAGATTTTATTTCTATCTTAGTTTCGACTATCGATGATGGAAAGCGGATCTTCAAAGTCTAGAGATACCAAATGCTAAGAATACCGGAGGACAACGGGTTGGGAGCTTATTTGAATTGAGAAAATGTTTTTAAAAGATTAAAATTTCATTAAGTTGAAACTTTACATTGCCTAAAAACATTAGTTTGTTAACATAGTGTTCAACCAAGGTCATTAACTTGGACTTGGTAGACAAATCAGTTAACCAGGGTCAATAACTTGGACTTGGTTAACTGAATGGATCGTTAAAACTGATAAAAAATTGAATGAAATATTAAAAATTAGAAAAATTGGATTTACCTTCGCACGAAGATAGATGCCTATATAAGGCACTTCGCACGAAGATAAATCATATGTTACTATGCATTCTCTCTAAGCCAAGATAAAATTTGTTAAGTAACAACGAAGTGTTGTCAAAATCATAGCTTGTAGTGGTTGATCAGCACATCACTAACAATACCTAAGGTAGATTGAACTAAATTGAACCTTAAATCTACATTTTCGGTAAATCATACCTAAAAACTCAGATATAGGACAATTTAAACGGACCAAAATTAAAATTGAACATACCATCGTGTAAATCGACGTTGTTAGGTTGTTTTAGAACCTTCAATTTCATGAAAAGCGTGTCCTTGAGGTTACCTTCGCATGAAAAATAATGTGAAAAATTGTCAAATGGTCGTTTTACTTTGCACGAAGATAAAATGTCACTTCGTACTAAGTTCACTTCGCACGAAATTACAAGGTAAAATTTTTGAAATTTTTATAAGTGTTCATGTTTTTGTTTCTTCATGATAAAACATCTAACTTCAACAAGAAACACAACATTTGTTGTGTTCTTGATGAGAAAATACTAGAGATTGCTTCGTTCAAGTCGATATGAAGTTTATGATCGAACTGTCGATCGCTAAAGCACTTACTGATCCTCACAAAGCCTATCGTTCACATGTTGAAAGATTTTGGGAGCATGCAAAGTACGTACCAAAACTTAAAGCCATTAGATTGTTTGTACGAGTTATGAACGAAGCAAAAGAAGTGTTGATCACTGAAGATCTGATTCGTTGTGTTTTAGACTTCAGAGATAAAGATAGTGATCCGATGATGTACACCAAGCGTATGACCTTACAAGTTCTTTGTGCACTCAATTATTTGTGCACTGAGTCATAGGAAAGGGGGAGACAATGGATTGTTGATTATCAGATGTGTTTGATCGCAACACTTATGCTGAACAAGCCGTATAGCTTCATAAAGATGATTTTGAGAAAATGAAGTTAAATATCGATAAAGAGAAGTTTCTACAGTATCCCAGCTTTATTCAAATGATGTTGGGCGATCAGTTTTCTAACTTGGTGAAGGATAAGAAAGATGTGCTGCCGCTTGATCATATGGCAGGCTTGTCTCTGGTTAGATTGAATCGGTACTTGAAACAGACGACAGAACCAGTTGCAAGGAAATTCTTTGGTAGATTCAAGGAAAAAAAGTATAAAGCACCTTCGAAAAACAAATGGAGAAATGATGTAAGTGATTCTGATAATGAACCTACGCAAATGGAAGGTTATGAACCTAAGAGGGGTGTATGTATGAGAAAGAAGATTCAAAGGAAAAGGGAACTCCTAAAATGAAAGCTCGGAAAGAAAGATCAAACAGTACCGAGGGATGAAACTACTGATGGAGAGGTGGAAACTGAGCAGAATATAGAACAGAATGTTGAAACAAAGGTGAATGTTAAGGATGAAATGTTTTCTGCTACCCAGATCATGAGAAAGAGAAAGAAATAGCTGGTGATGATAATGAAGAAGCTTCGGATGATAGTTTTGATATTGCAATAAGTACTGCAGAAAAACAAGAAAAGGAAGCAACGACTCGAGGAAAGAGAAAGGTGGTAGGTGAAGACGGTGATGTTAATGTTTTGTCTGATCCAGATACTAAAGATGAAGCTTAAAGGCCTTCTAAAAAGGCTCGAAGAGTTAAGTGTAAGCCTAATACAAAGAAAAAGACAATTGGGTCTCCTACTATCAAGAAAGCTAGAAGAGAAAGTACAGAAGAAGGAAGACGCTAGAAGTTGAAAATGTTGAATAATCACCTATATCACCCATTCATGTCTCACCACAACCCTCACCATAACACGTACAACCACCACCACCACAACATGTCTCACTTCCACAACCGTCACCACAAAAACAACAAACACCTCCTTTACAACAACGCTTTACACCACAATCGGGTACAAGACGTTCTTTGACTAATAAATTTTCTGATGACTTTCTTGATATTCCATTTACTGAGGGTTTTGATTCAGACATGTTTAATGATACAAAGATTGTAGAACTGGAAAGCCAGATTAAGTTTTTAGAAGATGATCGAAAGAACCTTGAAGCCGTTTTATAAAGTTTTCTATCTGAAAATGAAAGATTAAGAAGGTTGATTATGGAGTATGATGTTGAGCGCCTGCGCAACAATAGAAAGATGGATTTATTCCAGAAGATTCTGACTAGGAAGTTTGGCATTGAATTCAAGGCTGAAAGTGCTTTGATTGAGAGAGAAAAATCCAAAGAAAGAGTTGTTGAATGAGAAAAGAAAGCAAAAGCTGAAGCTGCAGCATTGGGCAAAGGGAAAGAAAAGGTTGATGAAGTTCCTATGATTGTACAACCTGAGCTAGAAGCTGAATCTATGCAAGAAGTGATTTCTAAAACAGTTGAGAATGTAATAGAAGTTGATATGGAAACTGATTCTGAGCCAGTGAATTTTGTGCTTATTGGAGGACCAGCAGATGTTTCTCATATGTCTCTGAAGTAAAAGATTATAGAACGAAAGAGAATGTATACAGAGATTGATGCGGAGATCGATGGGTTTGACGATGATGAGTAGGAGGATGATGATAAAGATAAAGATGATAAGAAAGACCATAGTAAAGAAGATGAGGATGATAAAGGAGGTGATGATGAAAACACTCAGGGAGGTACTGGAGTGACGATAATTGAAACTGCAAAGATAAACGAATCGTTTGATTATGATGCTTTTTTACAAGACAAATGTTAATGAGGAGAATGAAGCTAAAAGACAGGGGGACAAAATGATCAAGTTCACAATGAAGTACATTCAGGAATCTTCACAACTACTCCAATAACAGCTGTACCTGATTGTCAACCGCCCCAAGTTTTATATATCAAGCATAACGTTGAAGAAGGTGAGTTTGTACACAACTACACCAAAGAAGAGATAGCTATTATGCTGGGAGTTGAAGAAGATAAGTTCGAGTTCGAGTTTAACTTTGAAGACGAACTTAAAAATATCAGTGCATCTAATCCTAGTGATTACTAGTACAAGTATATTCCAGATGCTGATATTTATGACAGAGTTAGCATTGAAGATGCATCAGACGACGATGATGAAATGATGAAGTATTCTAAAGCTGATTTTGATAGTTCTCCAATGTTTCAAGAGTTATTTGCTGAAGCATCTGATGAGTTATTGAGACAAAGGGTTGAGGAAACAATGAGAGAAGGTCTTGTTCCTAAACGTCTTTCAAAAGAAGAAATCATTGAAGCCAATAGATCGTAGTTCACTAGCATTCTTTACACAAATTTCCAAAAGAACGGAAGTTTAGACGTCCACTAGCATTCTTTACACGAGATCCCGAAAAAATCACTTGGAGATATTCTTAGTTGGTGTTGGTTAGAAAACCTGAATGTGTATGCTATCAAGAGGGAGTTTTGAGTGCAATACTTCCCATACCTCTTTGATGTAAGACGCTACCACATTGGGATGTAGAAGAGCTTGTGTAGACTATGATGATTAGCTTTCAATTGAAATTTCATTATCAACGCTTATGGAAGCTTATCAAGTATGAAGCAGCTCACGGATTCAATCATTGGAAGCCACATATTCCAAGAAACGCATAAAGATTGATCCGGTAACAAAGGAAAAAGACGTAACGCTGATCATTAAACGACCACACACAATGAAGAAGATGCCGATCGAACAAGATTTTCATGCATACTTCAAGTGGTGGCAATATGATATTGATACTTGCGAAGCAGTGATGTATTGAAAGATGAGAATGTTTGGAGGACGATTCGTGTTCTAGACCCTATGTGGCTAGTGAACTATTCAGAGTAAGATGTTGCATGTTTACTCTTCAACAAGATTTGCTATGAAGTGTTAGAGAAGACACAAGCGATGTAATACCAAGGTGTGATCAATGTTTGCTATGCACATGGTATTAATTCGGGAAAGATGTCGAAGTCTAAATAGAAGGAGCTTGAACGTAAAGAATTTATGAGACAGATAAGGAATGAAGAGCGTATATAAGAAATGTCAAACGAAGCACGCCTTAGAATATTCAAGTCTATTAAATGGGCTCCTACGACGGATCAAACACCGATTCCATCGGAAGAGAGAAGAAAACCGAGGAAGAACTTCTTTGGACGTTAAAGTTCAATGATTGAAGTTTTTGAAGACAGGCCAAGACTACAACAACATCTAGGGGGAGTTTGTCGGTGCATTATGTCTATTGCCTACGTCTTAGGGTTGTGTATGAGTATGTAATAGGTTGTCATGCATGTATTTACCTTCGCACGAAGGTAGCTTACCTTCGCACGAAGGTAGCTTTACCTTCGTGTGAAGATAAACACTACCCTCGCACGAAGGTAAACTAGAAGTATATAAATAGACGTGTTAGGGTAATGAGTTTGTAACTTTTGGTGACTGATATGACGTAGCCTTTTCAGATTTCACAGTGATCTATAATTGTTAAACAATCAATGAAATTAGTAAATTGATAAGTAATCTTGTTAATTGTCACTAGTTAATATGAATTCGGCGCATATGGACTAGATAATCAAATTAGGACCTTTTCTATTGGACAAAACGATCCTACATAGATCTTGATTGAGGTGGTAGTGTTCCTAGTATAGGCTAGATACCCTACTATAAGAATCGCTTTTTGATGCTCACAGCTTATGACAAGATATTTAAAAGTTGAAATATTTATTAATGATTCAATTTAACAATGTCATAATACAAATAATAATCCATAAAAATAACACAATCCGGTTTATCTCTCTAAGGCACCATCCCTAAGTGTCATCATCCACTCTTGTTAATAATAAATAAATAACCATAACTGATCAACCAACATTACACGGTAACCATAACAACTGAAATAACATGACAACACTATAAATATGAGACTCAAGCCCACCAATGAACGAATCTAAGTGATATGGCCTTACTAGGCTACAACCCATAGCCATGGGCGAACCTAGTCAGCTTGATATATCCATGTGAATAATGATTAGCAACACTTGATTAGCGAAAATGGTTAGTGACACAAACAATGAACAGGTTACAAACTTCCACATAATCACACATTGACCATAGCATGTATCTAAATAATAAAAACTTAAAGAAATAAACAACTATGTTTTGACACATAATACACCCCAAAACATTCAAATTGCAAAAAGGGAATAAGGAAAGTGTGAACGGAGGATCGGCTCCTCCGATGAGCAACCGGTCTGATCTAACTCAGCTAGCAGAGGCGGAATTCATTGCTAGAGAGAATCACAAACGAACAAGAAAGATCTTACTATTAACTTCTCTGATTGTATTGAATGACGTGAAAAGTACAGACGCGAGTAAACAAATCAGCAGGGCTTCGCTGTACCAATTGAACTAACACTTCTTAGCTCTGACACAACACTCCTCTATTTATAGGTCGACCTGACTCGCACTAGAGTGTGTATAAAACAGAGACTTGACTCATTCGAATGACTTCCTCGTACGAGTGACAGAGTGTCACTCGTACGAGCCAAGTACTTCACTCGTACGAGTATATTACACTCATATAAAATAATCAATAACATATATACAATCAACGTTTAAGTCCTATATACAATATCGATACATCCTAGACATAGCCAATAGACATAATGCACCAACAAACTCCCCCTTGGATGTTGCCGCAGTCTGGATAGTCTTCAAAAAATCTTCACAATATTTGACGCTTAACGACCAAAAAATTTCTTCGGTGGCTTGCGACGCTCCTCAAATGCAATTGGCGTTTGACCTGTTGGAGGAGGTCGGTTCACTGTATTGCCAAACCAAAAACTCCTTACCGATGCTATGCGAGCACGCTCAGAAATCCTAGCTTCCTTCTTTTCTTTCTTTTTCTGTTCAGTCTCCTCCAGCTTCCTCCAAGAAGTGTTCCATGTCGATCCTAAATGTGTATTGTTTGCGAAGCAGACATTAGCAATCTTTTGGAACTGGAGTACTTGCTCTTTATCTTTCTCTTCATAACTGATCTTGCTGTAGAACAAGCAGTCTATATCTTTCTTCGTACAGTTGACTAGCCACCTCAGGTCTAGTACTCGAATGCCATGCCACAGCCCATATATGCGTTTGCGAGCGATGACGGCTTCGGTTAGCTCTTCAGTAATCTTCCATGAGTCTTCATCCGGGTGCACGCAAATAACAGCCTCTCCTATGTTCGAATCATAATGCCACCACTTAAACACTTTGTGGAAATCTTGCTCCATCTGTAACATAGGCATATTCTTCATAACTTTCGGCCTCTTTACGATGAGCGTCACATCCTTCTCCTTAGTCACTGGATCGATATTCGTAATGCGTCTCAGAAAGTGAGGTTTCCAGTGTGTAAATCCATGTAAAGCCTCAAGCTTAATAAACTTCCAAAGCCTCTGGTCGTGAATTTTCATCTTGAGATTGATCATCTTTGTCTGCACCAACTCTTTGATATCCCAGTAAGGCAAGGACTTCATGTTGCTCAGATATCGAAAGTACTGAATACCAAACTCCCTTTTGATTGCATAGACGTTAAGCTCTTCAATCCAACCCAAGCTTAAGATATCCCCTAGAGAAATATTAGCGTCACGTGTAAAGATGCTAGAGGACATTCGAATTTATGCTCTGCTGGTGAATTCTTAAACCACTTCTTCCTCATCTCAGCAATCTCAGCACTTTTTAACTATTAAGGAATAGTTCCTTGCTTTGTAGCTTCTTCAACTTTACGTTTCAGCACATCCGCATTCTCTACTACAAATAGTTCGGTGAAAGTTGGGGAGTCCTCTGTACCCTGATCGGTAATATTAGCATCATCATTAGAATCATCCTCCATGACAACTCGATCATACTTGTTAGCTTCTTCAACATTTTCAAAAACATAATCATTTGGCTCGAACGCGCTAATCTCGTTCAGCTCATCTTCGAAGTCAAACTCAAAATTCTCTTCATCCACGCCTAACATTTTTGCGATCTCTTCTTTAGAATAGCTGTGAATGAATTCGCCTTCCTCGACATCATGCTGAAGATACAAAATCTTTGGTTTTGGCACGATAGGAACGGTAGATGAATCAATTACCAAGAGGATTCCTGCCTGCTAAGCATCTGAAGGACCTTCTGTTCTGTCTTTAACACCTTCTTTAGTAGTTTGGTTCGTAGAGTCATCGAGGTACACTGAATAATCAATCTCTTTATTCACATCAGAATCAGTTACACGAATACCAGAACCTCCTACATTATCATCATCATCACCCTTATCAGAATCCGAATCAGAATCACCATCAACATCTAAATCTTCATCTTCTTTCTCAGCATCTTTCTCAATTTCTTTTTCTAACTTTTTCTTCAAAAGCTATTCACGGTGTCTCACAGATAGATTTGACACATCAATCTCCACATCCTTAGGCTTCCCGATCAGTATAAACTTGTTCGGCACTTGGTACACAACGATATCTATAATAGTAACTGGCGTAGATTCAACTTCTGGCTCAGGTTCAACATTCACAGGATCCTCTACAACCTTTGCTTTTCCTTTGCCTTACGCGTCTGATAATTCTTTAGCAAGACGCTCCCATTCAGCAACACGTTCTTTAGCCTCAGCACGTTCTATCTCATCAATCTCCATGGCTATATTCACTCCCAGCTTTTTCGTCAAAATCTTCTCAAACAGAGACATTCTACGATCACTTCTGAGCCTTTCCTCCTCAAATTAAGCCATTCTAAGACATAAACGTTCATTCTCTGAAACTATACTTGCAAGCATGGCTTCCATCTGTTGTTTTTCTTCATTCAACACATTAATCTGCTCATGCAACTCCCGTATTTCTTCATTCAACACATTAATCTGTTCCTGCAAATCCGGAATTTTGACCGTGTTCAACAAGACTTGTTTTTGTAGTTCGCCAACACGTGGATCACTGAACATGTCTGTCGCAAAGTCTTCTCCCCCTGGAATATCTCCAAAATCAAAGTTAAAATCAAACTGAGACTGGGGTTGTGTAGTATGCGGTGGCGGTTGTGGTGTAGCTTGTCTTGGTATTGGTTGTGGAGCGGTTGAGGTGCAGACTGTTATGAACTCGTGACGTTGGTGTTGGTTCAACAACAATCTCTTCTTCTAGCGTTTGCTCTTGCACAGTCTCTTTAGATCTAACAGTTGGAGACTCGGAGCTTTTAGCTGCTTGGCGCTTAAACCTTCGTGTCTTTTTCTTCACTGGTGTGCGCACAAGAGAATCTGTATTTGAACCCGTAGGTACATACGTTGTATCATCTTCTCCTGCCGCTTTGCACTTTCACTTTTCTGGTTTTCTCTTTTTCTCAGCCAAACGTTTTGCCTCAATGTTTATGGCCCTTTTTTCTTTCACCAGCGCGTCTCTCATCAGAATTAGTGCTCGAAGACGATGCGTCTTCAGCTTCTTTCTCTCCACCAAATGCTTGTCTCTCGATATCTACAGCGATGTCTTCAATATTTTCTTCAACATCTGGTTCATCTCTAAGCCCAGAACTTTCTGCTGTTGGCCTTTTCTTTTGCGGTGAAGAAGTAGAAGATGTAGCAGTTGGCTTTTCTTTTGCAGAGCTGGAGAAATGTAATCTTTGTTTACTAGCACCAAAAACGGGTTTAGCATTCGGAAATGTCTTCAAATGTAAATTCATCTTCTTGAGGGCAGAAACATCCATGTGCTCTAACTTTAACACATCATCCTTCTTCTTCATCAAGTTCGGGTGCAAATGATCTAACAACATCTATACAAACCAAGGGTATTGCAAGAACTTTTCCATCTGTATGTTTTGCATCATCTGCGTAAATTATAACTTTAGAGAAGTTTTATGGCAGATTTAGGACTGGTGTAGTAATCATACACATTTGGTAATCTACCAAATCATAAAATCCCCCTTTTTGATGACTCAATGCGTGAGCAACAACATGAGCAATATACCGGAATGGTACACTGAGGTTTCCTTTCTTGCACGGCGTGGCGCTCACAAATCCTACATATCCCATTTTGTAAAAACATCCCTTCACCATATACTTAGAGAATCCAGTTGGATCGTCTTCATTATCCTTGAAATCCAAAACCATTCGGATCAAATCTTCATTTATCTTAACCTGTATATCTTCGTCATCAATCTTTACCGCTGAAACTAACGCATTTTCTTCAGAATCATACTCTGCTGTGTTCCAGAAATATTCAACATGAGATCTATAAACTGTATGACGATCTTTGAGCGCTTTTGTAATCGGAATCCTGCTAAAAAAATCTAGCACATCTCTATAAGCAGCAATCTCCGGAATAGTCTCGTCAAGTAGACAACATATATTATGGAACGGAGAAAATGACGTTTTATTGACCTGTATACAAAGAGAATTTAAAACCGTTAGAAAAATTTTCAAAATTTCGACTTCTTACATCATTTGTACGAACCATGCATTCATACGATTCAATACTAAGAAAAATTTTACATGTTTGATTCAAACTATCACTCGTACAAGTCACTACTTCGTATGGGTGACTAAAGACTTAGGAACTTTCAAAGATTACATCAAACTTGCTTCGTACGAATGAAGCTTTGTACGAATCATCAGCACTTAACACAATTTTGAAATTTTAACATTTAAGGATGTTACTTGGTACGAACAGTTTATTCGTACGAATGAAAAGGATATAACAATTTGAAACCTTGGTTCGTACAAACAACTCATTCGTACGAATCACGAACCATTCCAAATAACAAGTTTAATCCGAACCAAAAACATGTTAGTCGATTTATACGCTATTAGGGCCAATATTAACGTTTTTAAGGTTAATTTTAACTTTTATCGGTCCAATCTCCCTAAATCTATGTTTTAAGTCCATTTGGTCCAAATCCGACATTATAACGGCTAAGATTGAGCAAAAGTACCTTTCCCATCGAAAGAGGTGTGCGAATCAACCTCCCCAATGAAATAATACTCGGTAAATGTCAAGAAAAGTGAAGTTTAGATAGTATTTGCACAAAAGTTCTCTCAGTTCGCACAATAGCATAACATTAGTTCGTGCGAACAAAGTTACCTTTTATACTAGTTAGGGTCGTCTGTATGAATCAATGGTTCGTGCAAATGAAGCCAAAACATGGTTCGTACGAGTTAGTGAGACTCGTACAAATCAGCTATAAAACTTGGAAAACTTTTTGATATTTTTTATTTTTTTACAAAATTTTATCTGTTTAAAAAACCACTCAGTTGACCAAGTCCAAGTTAATGACCCTGGTTACCTGATTTGCCTACCAAGTCCAAGTCAAAGTCAATGACCTTGGTTGACCATTTTAGACCAAAACTGATTTATTTTAAATTGTAAAGTTTCAAATTAATGAACTTTGTTGACGTTTAGATACATTTCCGATAGAAATAACAAGATGTCGCCATGACTTCAACTATCTGTGTTTACGTCATCGGTAGACTAAAACAAGACTAAAAAGCTAAGGAAACTGAAAAACAAATTTTTGGGTTTTAGGATTTTTCCGAAAAGAAGTAACAAATAAAGATACATATTTTTGTGAGTTTTGTGTTAAGAGCATCATAACAAATACTTTAACAACTCACCAGTACCGTTGATCTTTGTATACTTATGACATCCAGTCTTTTCAGGTATCTTAAACGCGCTACTTCACGGTTATTTATTCCTACGCTGATTTAATTCGGAGAATTAAATTACACTCTCGCAATAACTACGCTAACTTTGTGAATCTATTGGGTGAATTACGTGCTATGTGTTATTAGACTTTTGTAGATTTTGTAGATTTTTATATCACGCCTTGATTTCGCGATTATTAGTTATAAAAAAAATATAATAAATAAATAGCCGAACCGAACCGAGCCGCGAAACGTACCTCCTTGCGGCCAAGGAAATAACCTAAACTTGAGGCCCAAGCCACTTAACCCAAACCCGCCCCCCCTATTTGCGGTCGCGCCCCCCTCCCCTTTTCCCTTGTTTTATATAATGGTATGTATGCATGAGATGTTTTTTAAAAAAAACAACAAACCCTAGCCTCTAAGAGAAGGCCGACGCAGCCCCCCCTCTCACGGTCGCAAGTCTACAACTTCCGGATTGATTCCAATCTTGTCCCGGTTAGGCTAATCATCATCGTTTCAAGTTTAGGGTTTAATCGTTTTGCGATTCACATTAGGGTTTGTGTAATCTTGATCATGATTATGTGTAATGGTTGGATTATTAGTATGAAAAGTGTTGTGATTTATGATTAGTTCGGATGATAGTGCGAATCTTTGCGATTGTGATGTTATGTTGAATACTAAAATCATAAGCTGCGTTTTAGCGATAAAGATCATGTTATATAATTAGGGTTTGCATGAATATTGATATACATGATGATATTTGACAAATAAACCTATTGTTAATCATCATTATTAAGCGTCATGATCGTTTAAGCATGTTCTAATGCGATAAAAGTCGAAAACAGTTTGCTGAATGACATTTACAGCAAACTTCAATTGGCTGGAACCTGATCATTATTTATCGAAAAGCGGATTTTCTGAAGCCTAAAACGTGTATTTTTTAAAAGTACTTCTAATTGCGCTAGATTCATATTTTTCTGAGGTCGTTTTCTATTTTTATGTGCTTATTTAGTGCAGCAGCTGAAGCTGCGTAAATTCTGCAAAATTTGCTAGTTGTTTATCGAGTCGGATCTCATAGTCTGTAGGGGGTTGGGTCACGAAATTTGTACAGTAACTGGAGACGGGAATTTCCGGAAATCTCCCACTGGAATTTTGTTAATTGGATGAATGATTATTTTTAAATAATCTTTCCCGTGGACTGCAGTCAGAAAGCGACGAATCTGATTACAGCCTAGTATATAAATATTTATAAATAATTGGTAAAGCGTTAGGACTTGAAAATTTTATATAAAATTCTACAGTTTAGTTTACACCTCCTGTAACAATAATTGGAATTTTTGGAACGTTGGAACTATTTTATAAAAATCCTCGAAAACAGCCCAGTTACGAGCGTACAAGCTGAAACATGATAACT
The DNA here is from genome assembly GCA_947069175.1 of Scalesia atractyloides. NCBI lineage: Eukaryota > Viridiplantae > Streptophyta > Magnoliopsida > Asterales > Asteraceae > Scalesia > Scalesia atractyloides. The sequence goes on along the minus strand of CAMTDV010000116.1, from coordinate 17,271,703 downwards.
TGCTTTAGTGTGTACCAAAGTGTTGTATGAGTTAATCTGTGTTTATGACAAGTTGGTTTGATCATTATTTTGGTATGATGATACTTTGTATGCATGATTGTGTTTTCGAATTGGTTATTACGTGTGCCGCACTGTGGGTTAGTTATGCGTAGGGTTTTGTATCAGTGTGTTCACACACTAACTTTAAATCGGTTGGCATGTAGGACGCGATTAGCGGTTCCATCATTTGCTTCTTTTGTGTTATTCTAACCGAGCAATTTAAGGTGAGTTCACGGCCCCTATTTTATCCGGTTTTAAACAACAGGGGAGAAACATATATACACTCTATAACTCTATCTTTTACGTTATGCGGAATTAACGTCGTTAACTATTCGGTAATTAAGTTAATGTTAATGTATGTTATGGTCACTAAGTAGCTTTATCACGGAAGTCCTCAACCAACTCTCGGATCGTTAGTATTAGGTTAGATAGCGGGTAAATTATAAGTAGTACTACTAGGCCCGACAAGTCCCACCCGAGCTAGTCGCGCTAGCTGACCGGGTATGGTCAACGGGTGATTAATTTGGCCTAACTTTCTTCATGGTTAGTGATAGACCAGGCAACACTGAGGCAACAACAGTCAGCTTCGATCGCTACCTACATGTTAACATTGAACTTAATTACCAACCCACATTATTATTCCGAGTTAGGAATAACGGAACTATATCGTTATCACGGGTTAGGGATAACGGGGGAAAACAAACTTTTAACCGAACTTGTGAGCTTATAAAAACCTGTGAACTCACTCTTCTTTAATGTTGACACTTGTTTCTTTACATGTTTCTCAGGACGCTAGGAGCTAGGTGCACTCACTTGCATTTGATCAAGACATTTTTATCGAGTCTTATTTACGAATATTGTTTGGGATTTTTGGTTTTGGCGTTTATGTTGGCGCCGGTTACTGTACTTTACTCTAATGCTTCCGCTAAACTTTGAAACTAATGCTTCCGCTAAACTTTGAAACTAAGATAATTTGAAAATAACTGTGAATGGTTAAACAAATGTTTTCGGAAAACGTTTAAATAAATCATACAGAGTCGTTCGATATTACTAGTGTCTCAGATTCTGGTTTGATCACACGCCTCGCGGTTAAACTTCGCAAGTGGAAATTGAGGGTATGACAGATTAGTATTAGAGCCTCTAGCTATAGAGAACCAGGTTTGCATTAAAAGTAGACCTAAACTATAGCTGTTACACGACACTAGACTTAGTTGGCAACGAACTGTGATATCTTGTATGTGTTATGCTACAATTGCTTTATGTGAGATATATATGTATATTGTGATGCACGCAACTCGTAACTAACTACACCAACCCGGTAGGCTATGTCATCATCATCATCCGACAAATCTCGACAATCAAGGGCGCCGGGGAAGGCACCCATGGTCGAACCCTCACCACCTCATGGCGTGGAGACACGCTCAGCTGCTAGGAAAAGACTCGCTCTAGGAGGGAGTCGTCCTCCCGTCCGACCACCGCAATACCGGTCGAACCGGTCAACTCGTTAGGAGTAGGGGACAATCTACTTAGGGACATGTTAATGAAACAACAGGAACCGCTAGAGAGAATGCAGGAGACTATCGAAGTACAAGGATGGATGATATGTCAACTAACTGGTAAAACTGGGAAGCTTGAGGAAGAGTAACATGAGAATAGGAGAGTTCGAAACATTTTAGCTAAGGATCTTCGTGCTGAGCAGCTGAGGGCTGACTGGCTCGAAGACAGAGTTCTTGAGTCCAGTTGGAGGATTCAAGAATTGGAGCAGAATCAAGCACCTGTCCCAGTACCCGCACCAGCACCGGCCGCCCAGCGCCGGTAGAGGACGAAGAGGAGGATCCAGAGGAACACCTAGAGGAGGATCTAGAGGAAGACCCGGAGGAAGAAGAGCCGGAACAGCACCCGGCTGTTGAAGCTGAAAACGCCACAGAGGATGACGGCAATGATAGCGACTTGGGAGACGGAGACGTAGATGACTAAATCGTCTCGCCAATCTCCGCTTTGTTTCCTTTAGTTGCTTGTTTCCACTTATGTTTGAACTTGAAATTTTATAATTAAACAGAGATGTTTGGTTGGTATTTTTTGAGACATTACAATTTATTAAATCGAATGTTCCTTTTGATTGTTTAATTTGTTGGGTTGACATAAATTGTGTGATTATTGAAGTGTGGAATATGATAACTATACTGGATATATATTCTTATCGGTGTGTGTTTGTGTTGTCTTGCGAAGATCTGAAATGGCAACTGGTCGTCGCGAAAACCTCAACATGTCAACTGGAGAATTGGCCGCATTAATCTAAGAACACGTGAAATGCTGCTCTGGCAGGTGTTCAAAACCCACCAGCAGGTAACCATTATTAAATTTTCATGGGAAAATCTAATAGTTGGGCTAGTAGACTTTCTCGCTGACTACCTATCCTCTGTCTTTAGGAGGGGGTCTTAACCCCTACAAGATGTTCCTTGATGCAAAACTGAGCAAGTTCACGGGTGTTGAAGGACCCATAGGACTGGTCCGTTGGATTGAAAAGTCTGAATCGGTGTTCGAGATGTGCAATTGCCTTGAGGCCAATAAGGTCAAGTATGCTGCCTCAACGTTAGAAGATGGGGCATTAACCTGGTGGAACGCACAAGTCCAAACGCGTGGACATGTTGCGGCAAACGCAATGGCCTGGACCGAGTTTAAGTCCCTAATCAAGGAGGAATACTGTCCGCGGGACAGAGTTCAGCAGTTGGAGCAAGCGTTATGGAACCACAAGATGGTAGGGTGTGAAATTGAAGCGTACACGGCAAAACATCGTGATCTGGTGTTCCTATGTCCCGATCTGGCTAACACCGTCAAAAAACGATTTGAGTTTTATCTTGGGGGTCTGGTCCCTGAGATCCAGGGCATGGTAATGTCTAGCAACCCTACGACGGAGCATCAAGCGATTAGGCTGGCGCATAAACTCACCGATAAGGCGGTGGAGCAAAGGAAGTTGCCACCTTGGGGTGCAACTGAAGTTGTCCCTGATAACAAAAGAAAATTTGAAGACTCACCTGCTCGACAGTCATCGTCAGCCCAGCCACAACATGGAAACCAGAAGCGGTCCAACAATTTCAACAACAATCGGGGTCACAATAACCAGTCTGCCAACAACACCCAGAACTCAAGCGGCTATGCGGGTCGAAAGCCGCAATGTAATCGTTGTAACGTCCATCATCACGGCCCTTGCGCCAGAAATCTCTGCCAACGATGTGGCAAAGCGGGACACACGGCAAAGGATTATCGCGGGGAAATCATGTCTCGACAAAATCAGAATCAGCACCAGGGTCAACAGCAAGGTAATAACCGGCGATGCTATCAGTGCGGTAGCACTGCCCATTTCAAGCGAGACTGCCCGCAGCTTCGCAACAACAACAACAACAATAACAACAATGGCAACAATGGAAATGGTGGCACAGGAGGTGCCAAAGGTCGTGCATTCACGCTGGGCTGCGGAGAGGCCATAAACGACTCGAATGTGGTCACCGGTAAGTTTCCCCTTAACGATCATTTTGCTACTGTACTTTTTGATATGGGTGCGGATAAGAGTTTAATATCTGAGTCTTTTAGGAAGAACCTAAATCTCACGCCTAAACCCTAGAGACCCCTTACGTCATAGAACTAGCCGATGGTAAATATGTAGATATGACCCATTTAGTAACCGGCTGTCAACTTTAACTCGCGGGTCACACCTTTACCATTGATCTGATGACAACCACCCTGGGTAGTTTTGACCTGTGTTTTCTGTTTTGAGGAAGCTATCCGTATTCCGCTCTCTAATGACGAAGTCTTGATGGTGCTAGGCGAGAAGGCAGGCGCCGTCACAAACATCATCTCTTACATGCAAGCTCAGAAGTATCTTTGGAGAAAGAACTCCTTTGCTTTGCTCCCACTAGTTACCGAGCAGCCTAAGGACGAGAAGTGGATTGAAGATATCCCCGTCGTCCGTGACTTTTCTGATGTGTTTTCAGAGGAGTTACCTGGTCTTCCACCACATCGACAAGTGGAGTTTGAAATCGAATTGGCGAACCATGCGGCTCCTATCGCCAAGGCCCCGTACCGCCTAGCTCCAGCAGAGCTACAAGAGCTGTCTACCCAACTTCAAGAGCTGTCTACCGTACTTCGCCATGGGGAGCTCCGGTCCTTTTTGTCAAGAAAAAGGACGGGACCTTCTGCATGTGCATCGACTACAGGGAACTCAATAAGGTTACCGTCAAGAACCGATACCCATTACCTCGCATTGACGATCTTTTCGACTAGCTTCGAGGGTCAAGCTACTACTCCAAGATCGATCTATGGTCCGGTTATCACCAGTTACGCGTCAGGGAGGAGGATATCTCCAAGACGGCATTTCGTACTCGGTATGACCATTATGAGTTTTTGGTCATGCCCTTCGGCCTCACTAACGCACCCGCGGTGTTCATGGACCTCATGAACCGCGTGTGTAAGCCGTATCTCGACAAGTTTGTCATCGTGTTCATCGATGATATACTCGTCTACTCTAAGGGTGAAGAAGAACATGCTGAGCATCTACGATTATTGCTAGAACTACTTCAACAGGAGAAACTATATGCCAAGTTCGAAGTGTGATTTCTGGATTCGGGAAGTTCAGTTCCTCGGGCATATCGTGAATGAAAAGGGTATACACGTTGATCCCGCCAAGATCGATGCTATAAAAAATTGGGAAGCACCCAGGACACCGACAGAGATCCGCCAATTTCTGGGTTTGGCTGGTTACTACAGACGTTTCATCTAGGGATTTTCCAAGATCGCACAACTGCTTACCACTCTCACCCAAAAGGGCACTAAGTATGCTTGGGGTGACAAACAGGAAGCAGCATTTCAATTACTGAAGCAGAAACTTTGCAGTGCACCCATTTTGTCCTTGCCAGAAGGGACAGATGATTTTGTGGTATATTGTGACGCTTCCATTCAGGGATTGGGATGCGTACTCATGCAACGTGATAAGGTCATCGCGTATGCATCCCGACAGTTGAAGGGTCACGAGAAAAACTACACAACAAATGACCTAGAATTGGGAGCAGTTGTGTTTGCACTTAAGATTTGGAGACACTATCTATATGGATCAAAGTGCACAATCTACACGGATCATAAGAGCCTCCAGCATATCTTTGACTAGAAGGAGTTGAACATGCGACAGCGTCGCTGGGTCGAACTCCTGAACGATTATGAATGTGCCATTCGGTATCACCTGGGTAAAGCTAACGTGGTAGCTGATGCCCTCAGTAGGAAGGAGCACTTGAAACCTCGTCGGGTACGAGCACTACAGTTCACAATTCATTTTGGGTTACCCAAACAGATACACGACGCGCAGCCAGAAGCAGTTAAGGAAGAAAACATCAAGGTCGAATCTGTGGGAAAGATGGAACGTGATTGGGAAGTGAAACCCAATGGTGCCGCAGTATTTCATGAATCGTATTTGGGTACCTCTCTACAGAGACCTCAGGAAGCTAGTTATGGACGAAGCTCACAAATCCCGATACTCTGTCCATCCTGGTTCGGATAAGATGTATCAAGACCTTAAAGCCGCGTACTGGTGGCCCAACATGAAAGCGGATATAGCCACCTACGTGAGCAAGTGTTTGACTTGTGCGAAAGTCAAGGTGGAATACAAGAAGCCATCAGGGCTACTTCACCAACCTGAGATCCCAATGTGGAAATGGGATCAGATCTCGATGGACTTTATCACTAAACTCCCGCGAACTCCGGGTGGTTGCGATACCATCTGGGTAATCGTGGATCGTCTAACTAAGTCTGCACACTTCCTAGCGATCAAAGAAACAGATAAGATGGATAAGTTGACTCGCATCTACGTTAAGGAAGTAGTTTCTTGGCACGACAACGTCCATCATCTCAGACAGAGATGCTCGTTTCACGTCTAACTTTTGGCAGTCACTTCAAAAAGCGTTGGGTACACGCTTAGATATGAGCACAGCTTACCACCTTCAGACGGATGGTCAAGGTGAAAGGACCATTCAGACCTTGGAGGACATTCTTAGGGCATGCGTGGTAGACTTTGGGAACAGTTGGGAAATCCACCTGCCTTTAGTGGAATTCTCGTATAACAACAGTTACCATACGAGTATTCAAGCGGCACCGTTTGAAGCATTATACGGTCTCAAATGTAGATCACCGGTCTGTTGGGCAGAAGTCGGTGACAGTCAACTCACAGGTCCTGAGTTGATACTTGAGGCTACTGAAAAGATTGTGCAAATCAGAAACCGCATGGCAGCGGCACGAGATCGACAGAAAAGCTACGCTGATCAACGACGCAAACCGCTTGAATTTCAAGTAGGGGACCGCGTCCTACTGAAGGTGTCACCCTGGAAGGGTGTAATCCATTTTGGGAAACGAGGCAAACTAAACCCACGGTACGTAGGCCCATTTGTGATCTCCAAGCGTATCGGGCCCGTAGCTTATCAGTTAGACCTTCCTGCCGAACTCAGTGGAGTTCACAACGTTTTTCATGTGTCCAATCTGAAGAAGTGCTTATCAGATGAGACCCTAGTCATTCCATTGGATGAGATTCAAGTGGATGAGCAACTGCATTTTGTGGAACAACCTATCGAGATCATGGATCGTGAGATTAAGACTCGAAGGCACAACAAGATACCAATTGTCAAGGTTCGTTGGGACTCTAAGCATGGACCGGAGTTCACGTGGGAAAGAGAGGACCAAATGAAAAGCAAATACCCACACATTTTTGCAGCTGAGCAGTAATCTGATGTTACCGCCAACTAAATTTCGTGACGAAATTCTTTCAACATGGGGATGATGTGACAGCCTGGGAATTACTTGTACCATTACTAACAAACTGAATCTTTGTGCGTTGCATTCTAAACCGCGTTTACTCAATTTTCGGGACGAAAATTCTTTCAACATGGGGATAATGTGACATCCCGGCTTTTCAGGTATCTTAAACGCGCTACTTCATGGTTATTCATTCCTACGCTGATTTAATTAGGAGAATTGAATTACACGCTCGCAATAACTACGCTAACTTTTTGAATCTATTGGGTGAATTACGTGTTATGTGTTATTAGACGTTTGTAGATTTTGTAGATTTTTATATCACGCCTTGATTTCGCGATTGTTAGTTATAAAAAAATATAATAAATAAATTACCGAACCGAACCGAGTTGCGAGACGTGTCGACCTCACCACCTTGTGGCTCAAGGAAATAACCTAACTTGAGGCCCAAGCCACTTAACCAAAATCGCCCCCCCCCTCCCCTTTTCCCTTGTTTTATATAATGGTATGTATGCATGAGATGTGTTTTAAAAAACAACAAACCCTAGCCTCTAAGAGAAGGCCGACGCAGCCCCCCCCCCCCTCACGGTCGCAAGTCTACAACTTCCGGATTGATTCCAATCTTGTCCCGGTTAGGCTAATCATCATCGTTTCAATGTTAGGATTTAATTGTTTTGCGATTCACATTAGGGTTTGTGTAATCTTGATCATGATTATGTGTAATGGTTGGATTATTAGTATGAAAAGTGTTGTGATTTATGATTAGTTCGGATGATAGTGCGAATCTTTGCGATTGTGATGTTATGTTGAATACTAAAATCATAAGCTGCGTTTTAGCGATAAAGATCATGTTATATAATTAGGGTTTGCATGAATATTGATATATACATGATGATATTTGACAAATAAACCTGTTGTTAATCATCATTATTAGGCGTCATGATCGTTTAAGCATGTTCTAATGCGATAAAAGTCGAAAACAATTTGCTGAATGACATTTACAGCCAACTTCAATTGGCTGTAACCTGATCATTATTTATTGAAAAGCGGATTTTCTGAAGCCTAAAACGTGTATTTTTGAAAAACGCTTCTAATGGCGCCAGATTCATATTTTTCTGAGGTTGTTTGCTATTTTTAAGTGGTCATTTAGTGCAGCAGCTGAAGCTGCGTAAATTCTGCAAAATTTGCTAGTTGTTTATCGAGTCGGATCTCATAGTCTGTAGGGGGTTGGGTCACGAAATTTGTACAGTAATTGGGGACGGGAATTTCCGGAAATCTACCATTGGAATTTTGTTAATTGGATGAACGATGATTTTTAAATAATGTTTCCCGTGGACTGCAGTCAGAAAGCGACGAATCTGACTGCAGCCTAGTATATAAATATTTATAAATAATTGGTAAAGTGTTAGGACTTGAAAAGTTTACATAAAATTCTATAGTTTAGTTGACACCTCCTGTAAAAACATTGGAATTTTTGGAACGTTGGAACTATTTTATAAAAATCCTCGAAAACAGCCCAGTTACGAGCGTACAAGCTGAAACATGATAGCTTGCATTAGTGTGTACCAAAGTGTTGTATGTGTTAATCTGTGTTTATGACAAGTTGGTTTGATCATTATTTTGGTATGATGATACTTTGCATGCATGATTGTGTTTTCGAATTGGTTATTACGTGTGCCGCACTGTGGGTTAGTTATGCGTAGGGTTTTGTATCAGTGTGTTCACACACTAACTTTAAATCAGTTGGCAAGTTAGGACGCGATTAGAGGCTCCATCATTTGCTTCTTTTGTGTTATTCCAACCGAGCAATTTAAGGTGAGTTCACAGCCTCTATTTTATCCGGTTTTAAATAACAGGGGGAGAAACATGTATACACTCTATAACTCTATCTTTTACGTTATGCAGAATTAACGTCGTTAACTATTCGGTAACTAAGTTAATATTAATGTATGTTATGGTCACTAAGTAGCTTTATCACGGAAGTCCTCAACCAACTCTCGGATCGTTAGTATTGGGTTAGATAGCGGGTAATTATAAGTAGTACTACTGGGCCCGACAAGCCCCACCCGAGTTAGTCGCGCTAGCCGACCGGGTATGGTCAACGGGTGATTAATTTGGCCTAACTTTCGCCATGGTTAGTGATAGACCTGGCAACACTGAGGCAACAACAGTCAGCTTGGATCGCGAAACTCTTATGTGATGTAACTTTAGGCTCGCTACCTACATGTTAACATTGAACTTAATTACCAACCCACATTATTATTCCGAGTTAGGAATAACGGAACTATATCGTTATCCCGGGTTAGGGATAACGGGGGAAAACAAACTTTTAACCAAACTTGTGAACTTAACAAAACCTGTGAACTCACTCTTCTTTAATGTTGACACTTGTTTCTTTACATGTTTCTCAGGACGCTAGGAGCGCTAGGTGTACTCACTTGCATTTGATCAAGACATTGTTTGAGTCTTATTTACGAATATTGTTTGGGATTTTTGGTTTTTGCGTTTATGTTGGCGCCCGTTAGTTTACTTTACTCTAATACTTCCGCTACACTTTGAAACTAATGCTTTCGCTAAACTTTGAAACTAATGCTTCCGCTAAACTTTGAAACTAAGATAATTTGAAAATAACTATGAATGGTTAAACAAATGTTTTTGGAAAACGTTTAAATAAATCATATAGAGTCGTTCGATATTACTAGTGTCTCAGATTCTGGTTTGATCACACGCCTCGCGGTAAAACTCCGCAAGTGGAAATTGAGGGTGTGACAATACTCATTAAGCTTTTAACCTGATTTACTTAGATTGCCAATAATTTTATCCACTTAAACCTCTTCTCGTTTGTCAACTGTTTCAAGATATGTTAGGTAATATTAGGAACATGAAATAACTGTGTCCCATCTCAGAATATACTCCCATATCGAGATTCCTAGAATTTCATTTCATATGTGAATATATTCAATTGATATCTGTAAAGGGGTGGTGCGAGATTTTGAGAGCTTAGGTTAGTACTACCGTATAGACAAAGAGATGAAGGCTCGTCTTTAGGTGGTGTTCCTTAAAGGAATCTTTAGAACTGCAGATGTCACAAAGGTTATGACATAATCAATTTTTATGCAGTTGTTTTAGGCGAATAATGCGTAAAGTATTATACAGGTTCTAGGCCATTGCTTACGCAAAATCAGAAGAACTCGGATAATATCCGAGATATCGATTAAATATAAAGACCTAGTTCGTAGAATCTTGCATTCTCTCAAACGAAATTTCAGAGGACAGTCCATATATCCGAGAGATGTTAACCCACACGTTATTCAGTTTTTTCATTTAGGTTTATAGCTTAAAACAATTTACTCCACAAGTAAGCCTATCGGCACATCCTCAGTAAGACATGTTTAATTACTTGTTTAAACATTCCAATTCTTTAGCATACTGTGACTGTCATATTGATATAATATGATCTCCCTTTTTCACAAAAACTCTTTTGACTTTTATAATGTTTTTGTATTTTCCCAAAATTTCTCACTCTAAAATCAAAAACATATTTTTGGATTTTTAGAGTTTTTTTTAAGAAAAAATGTACAGAAAATTCGTCAAACCGATGAGTTATCACGTCAAGTCATCGTCATCCTCAAACTCAACCTCGTGTATATCCCCTGATGTTAGATTTCGTAAACCATTTAATTTTAAAAGATTTTTAAATCTTGTACGATCAAAGGCTTTGGTATAAAAATCTGCTTTTTGGTTATCAGTATGGATTTTTTCGATTCTAACCAACTTTTTCTCGTAGCAATCACGGATAAAGTGGTGTCGAAGCTCAATATGTTTAGTTCGAGAGTGTCGACATGAGTTTTTAGTGATATCGATCGCAGCCTGGTTATCTACATATATAGGCGTATCAAGAAATTGCAGTCTGAAGTCTCTCATCTACTGTTGAATCTAGAGAATCTGGGAACAAAAACTGGATGCTGAAATGTATTCAGCCTCACAGGTAGAGAGAGCGACCGTTGTCTGTTTCTTGCATTGCCATGTTACCAAACGGGTTCCGAAGAACTGCAACCAGTCGTTGTAGATTTGGTGTTAATTTTGCAGCAATCAAAATCAGAATCCGAGTATCCCGCAAGATTTAAGTCATCGTATCAAGGGTACCACAAGCCGATGCTTGAAATCCCTTCAAATATCTCATGATACATTTGACGGCGAGCAAGTGCGAATCTCTTGGATTGGACTGATAACGGGCTCACAGGCATGTTGGATACATGATGTCTTGTCGAGAAGCAGTGCGATACATCAAGGATCCGATCATGGAGCGGTATAAATTCTCGTCAATGTTGACTCCATTAAGATCTGGGCAAATGCCGTGATTAGGAGCTAATGGGGTTGATGTTGGTTTAGCTCCTGCCATATCGAATTTCTCCAATATGTCATGAATATACTTCGTCTGATGGATGAAGATACCATTAGGCAACTGATCAACCTGAAGTCCCAAAAACAACTTCATCTCCCCCATCGCGCTCATCTTAAATGTGTGCTTCATGACTTCTTCAAAGTCTTTACACAGCTTATCATTTGTGGATCCGAAGATGATATCATCCACATATATCTGTACAATAATCAAATGCCCATCCACTTCCTTTGTAAAGAGGGTAGAATCTACGGTTCCTCTGATAAAGTCGTTGTCTATAAGATGTCGTGACAGTGTTTCGTACAAGCTCTCGGGGCTTGATGTAGACCATACAAGGCTTTGTTGAGAAGGCAGACATTGTCTTTGTACATTGGATCGACGAAGCGTGGTGGTTGGCCGACAAACACCTCCTCTTTACTTTTCCGTATAAGAAAGCATATTTAACATCCAATTGGCACACCTTGAACCCTTTCCATGAGACAAAGGCCAAGAATATGCGGATTGCTTCAAGACGGGCGACCGTGACATTGACTTCGGTGTAATCTATCCCTTCCTGCTGGTGGAAACCCTGAATCACAAGTCGAGCGTTGTTACGCACTACAATACCTCTATCATCACACTTACACTTGAAGACCCATCTAGTGTTTATCTTTTTGTGATGATCGGGCAGGTCAACAAGCTTCCGGACTCCTAGTTCCCGGAATTGAAGCAGCTCCTCTTGCATCACGTCCACCCAACTTTCATCTTTTAATGCGTCTTTCCAGTTCCCCGGCTCAACCTGAGAAACAAAACAACTATTAGAAAGTCTGGTTTGAAGTGGAGCAATACAAGTATAGAAACAACTTAGATCCTTGTTGATTTTATTACGAGTTTGCACTCCTGTTTGTAAGCTGCCTATAATATTCTCCGAAGGATGGTATGAAAGCGTCCTTGGCATCACTTCACTTGGAACATCTCCTTGTGTTTGCAAATTTGTGACGGCGGTTCTAGACGAAAGTTTGGGCGTATGATAGTGCCGATTCAGGAAAACGGGAGTAGAAACAGAATCAGCGGAAGCATTCATTCATTCATACCAAAAGAGTACACATCTTGAATGGATGTTTATCTTCGATCTGAACCATGCGAGTTCTTGGTTGAGGACGGTGGTAAATAGTCTTCTTGTTGTAGTCATCGGTAAATAGGTTCTGGTTTCCTTGAGCTTCTCTATTTGGACATTCACGCTTAAAGTGACCCTTTTCCTGACACTTAAAACAAGTAACTTTGGATTTGTCAAATCCCAGTTTTCCATCCAAACCTCCCAAGTTATCTTTTTTGTAATTTCCATGAAGCGTTGTGTGCGTCGAACAATAGATGCCTACATTACTTTATGTCGATCAACTCCATCTCTACTAGATCAATCTGGTCATAGTCCTCTCTAGTCATTTTAGAATTTCCAATCCTTCCTGCTACAAGACTATCATAGGATTCGAGAACCGATGCTAATAGAGACATTTGTTGCTTCACAGTTTTCTCATCGAAGTTTTGTGCATTCTGGAAATCCACTGCGATATTGCACTGAAGAGTCCTTTGAGTAGGATTTGACTGACTGTTCTAGTTGATTTGATGAGTGCTTAATCCATGTGATGACTTTCGCCTTGAGACGTGTGAGGATTAACTGTAGCAAATGATGGTGTTCTTGGCGAGCTATAAGCACTGAAGGCGGTCTGGATCTTCGGAGACTGAATTTGAGAAGCAGAACTGTACTTGAAGTACACATTAACATCTTGTTGAACTTGGACGGTTTTGTTCTTCTCCATCTTTTGCATTTCAAGTTCATGTCCCTTCAGAATTTCAATGAAACGTGGTATTGAAAAATTGCCATACTCGGTTCCATTCTTCAAGATGGTCAAATAAGTAGACCGTTCGTCTTGCGGTAGAGAATCTGCCAACTTATCAACAAGTTCTTCATTGGTCTTGATGATTCCCATTCTCTTCATTGCACCACCAAATGTGTCACACCCCGCTTTCCACAGCCAATCAAACACCATGGGCGCAGGTGGAGAATATCGTGACGTAAGTTGATAACATCATAGACAATTCAACTTAGCACAACAGAAGTCTTGGATTTAAATTACTATTACAAACCAAATGTTCGAAATATAAAATAATATACAGGCTCGTAATTGAAGATCCACAGTCGGATCTTAAATTGTACAAGAAACAATATAAAACAGACTTTGGGCAGATCTAGGATTTGTAAGATCCTCTTATCACTACCGAGTACTTCTAGCCTATTTTCGTATTGTTCCTGCAAGCTTAGTCTTTTAAAAATACGTCAGCTTTCGCTGGTAAATAAATCCAACTGACTCATTTTGAAACATTTAAATTATGTTTTAAGTGCGTATCAGCACAAAATCTTTTATAACTTGTGAAAGTTGACCGTCCAACCTTGTTAACAGATTTACATGTTTGTCGATACATACAGGGCCCGATACGGAGACTGAGACTTGGTTAATGTACACACCACTTTGGACTCATGAAAGAGTCATTTCTTCCCAACCTTGTGGGTAATACATTTTGAGCGTCTATCGGGTGTATGCCTACACCCGCGCTAAGGTCGTGGCAATTTTCTGTTGTAATGAGCCGAGGATATCCCGGACACGGTAGTTAACCACCGATGTTTAAGTTATCAAACAAGATTGATTATAACAGAATATGTGGATATACTAGCCATAATCCGGCATTCGATTGATCCCATTTCCAACCAAGCGGTAATAATCTACCGTAACCCAAGCCGGTATAGGGGAAATAAGTCAAGAGTATTTCCCTGAGCTAGTCTTCTTTTAAACGCAAGATTCATTAACTCAGTCGTACACAAAAGTACTAAGTGCAGATAGCATTTACCGGAAAGTCTCTAGTCCGAATTATGGTATTAGCTAACCAATTAAATACTAACGGTCATATTTAAGTCATAGACTTAGACCGACTAGAGTACTTGATCAATACGTATAACGCTAGATTAAATGATGATTGGATAGAATGTAGTTTAATCCCCGACTCACCCTGAGAAACAAAACAAATATTAGAAAGTCTGGTTTGTAGTGGAGCAATACGAGTATAGAAACAGCTTGATCTGCTTTCGAGTTTGCACTCCTGTTTGTAAGCTGCCTATAATATTCTCCGAAGGATGATATGAAAGTGTCCTTGGCATCACTTCACTTGGAACATCTACTTGTGTTTGCAAATTTGTGAACGGCGGTTCTAGACGGAAGTTTGGGCATATGAAAGTACTGATTTGGTAAAACAGGAGTAGAAACAGAATCAACAAAAGCATTCATTTCACTCATACCGAAAGAGTACACATCTTGTCTGGCTGTTTATCTTCGATCTGCATGCACCATGCGAGTTCTTGGTTGAGGACAGTGGTAAATAGCCTTCTTGTAGTAGTCATCGGCAAATGGGTTCTGGTCCTCTTGAGCTTCTCTATTTGGACATTCACGCTTAAAGTGACCCTTTTCCCGACACTTAAAACAAGTAACTTTGGATTTGTCGAATCCCAGTTTTCCATCCAAACCTCCCATGTTCTCTTTTACCGTAATTTCCATGAAGCGTTGTGCGCGTCGAACAATAGATGCCATACACCACTTTATGTCGATTAACTCCATCTCTACTAGATCAATCTGATCTAGTAAAACAGAGGAAATTTTGGGTCAACAAAAGTTGGCGAGTGAACCTTGATAAAACATTTAAGTAAATCAATTTATCGTTGTTTAAATAAGATTGTGCATAATCACATGTGAACAAATGTATAATGTAACAAATCACAAACCACATTGAATGAATATATGACATGAATGATGATGTATCAGAGATCAAGGCTCAATCAAACGGAGCCAATCTAATGACGCACCTGATGCTCAACCCGTATCCCACGAGAAACTGATGGGCCTAATGAAATAAGTGCACTGAAATGATAAAATGTATCCACATATAAACCACATGACAAGCAATACACATTTAATCACGAAATGATACAAGCACAAGTGTTAAATAAAATTAAGAAATGGTACGACACACGATACACCCCAAAAAGGGATTAAAACGGGGAATTTGTAGAGATTCACTCACCTTGGGTGCGTATTCTTGAGTGGTAATGAGAGCGCACGAGTTGCGAATTTAACCGACGGAGAAATACTAACCTAAAAATAATAACGCGATAGTTCGTAAATAACTAGGTTAAATTGTTTGTTTAAGTTTTTAGATTATTTTTGTGAGTTTTATTTATATGTTAAAACCCTTATAATTATGTTAAAACCTTGAAATGATAAAAGAAAAGTAAAAACAAAATAGGATAAAAATAGAAATAAACTAAACTAAATAATAATAAAATAAAAAAATAAAATAATAACAAAAAACGACGGTCTGACACGTGTCAGACCGGTTCGATGAGTGTGGTAAGCATGCGTGTGTACAGATTCGAACTCGAGACCTCACGGTTGCGTGCACGCAGCTCTTTCAACTGAGCTACGTGTCTAACCTGAAAGAATCTAGATTTTTATTATACTTATACACTTCTTAGATTTATTATATTTTAATTAAATTAAAAAAAACAATTATATTGGGTCAAACCGGTGATAACCAGGGGACTCGAACCCGAGTCTTGACGGTGTGATGCACCCAGCTCGACCAACTGGGCTGGGTGTCTAACCCGGCTATACATGCATTTATAATATACTTATATACTAGTTAAGTTATACAGAAAAGGTGAACTTCAAAAAGAGATTTAAAGTGTCCGGCCGGTGTGTGAGGAGAGTTTCAAACCGGCGCCATGTGTTTGGTTTGCACCCGGCCGAACCAGTTGGGCTGGGTGCTTAACCCGATTGTAACCCACTTTGTAAAATATATATAAACACCCCTGCACTTCATCTTCTTCATTCAAACTCTTTTACCCAGAACATCCACCCGCCTAAAACCATTCTCCAAATTCCCTTAAACGATTAAATGAGATAATTAAGATAATATTATAACAAGGTATCAAGAAATTCTACCGAATTGATTTAACCGGCGGTGACTGATTTCGGCTCCTGCTGTATTCTTGCGAACAGAGGATTCCGGCGACAGAGGGGGAGGGTTATAGAGTGGAGGAACGAATTGTAAGACTGAGCGATTTTGGATGAGGGGGCTGCATTCGGTATTTATAGAGTGGTGCTTGGGTTCGGTTTTAGGAAACCGCGTTGGGTGATTGCCATTTATCGCAGAGATGACAGATATCCTGATCGGAATTTGCCAAAAATAGTTCTCGTGCTAGTTGTCGGAGATCTCAAAAAGAAAGGAAAGGCGCGAAGTTGGCAAATTAGTTGTAGGTTTTTCGCTCAGTTTCAAAATATAAGTTTTAAATTTCTAACTTATGCACATTTAGTGTGTGCAGTGTAGTGGTGTTGGTGGTGTGTGTGTGTCCGGGGGAACCCGGGTTCGATTCCCGGTTCACCCATTTTTTTAAAAGCCGTTTTTCTTTAGTTATTTTTATTATCTTTTAGAACTATTATAAATAATTATTAATTAGTTGTTTTGTTTTATTAATTATTGGATTATTAATTTGTTTTTAAACACTAAATTTATTCCTTATATAAATAAATAACTAAACGAATATACAAAAAAATTCTTTTATTGAACAAAAAGGAGCGAGTTTTCGAAACCCATTTTACACGGATGTTACAGTATCCCCTACTTTTAGAAATTAGTGGTTGCAACTAGAAAGAGATGCGGGTATTTTTCGCGCATCGAGTTTTCACGTTCCCAAGTAAACTCAGGCCCTCGTTTTGACTCCCAACGCACCTTGACGATTGGAATACGACTTCGCCTTAAACGCTTCTCACCGAAATCCATGATTTCCACTGGTCTTTCCACGAAGTGCATTGACTCATCAACTTGAATGTCTTCTAGAGGGATATGGAGATTTTCGTCAGCGAGACATTTTTTCAAGTTTGATACGTGGAACGTGGGATGTATTCTGTTGAGTTCTTCTAGTAGGTCAAGCTTGTAGGCTATAGGACCTACTCTTTCGACTATCTTGAAAGGTCCTACGTAGCGTGGTGCTAGCTTGCCCTTTTGGCCTAAACGAATCACTCCCTTCCACGGTGATACTTTCAAAAGTACTTGCTCACCAACGCCAAATTCCAAGGGCTTTCGTCGTTTGTCAGCATAACTCTTTTGACGACTTTCAGCCGCTAGAAGATTGTTTCGAATTTGAAGGATTTTGTCGGTTGTTTATTGAATAAATTCAGGTCCGGTGATTTGCGCTTCACCAATTTCGTGCCAACATACTGGAGATCTGCATTTACAACCTTATAAAGCTTCGAAAGGAGCCATGCTGATACTTGAATGATAGCTATTGTTGTACGAAAACTCGACTAACGGTAGATGAGCGTCCCAGTTCCCTATGAAGTCTATGACACATGCTCGAAGCATGTCTTCAAGGGTTTGGATGGTGCGTTCAGATTGACCATCAGTTTGAGGGTGAAAGGCGGTGCTAAGGTCTACCGTGTACCCAAAGCGATTTGTACGGCTCGCCATGTTCGTGAAATGAAACGACCATCACGGTCTGAAATGATGCTTAACGGTACACCATGGCGGCTTACAATCTCGTTGATGTAGATACGAGCTAACTTCTCGTTCTTGAAGTCCTCGCGAAACGGAATGAAGTGAGCTGATTTTGTAAGACGATCAATGATTACCCATATGGTGTCATACACACTGGAGGTGCGAGGTAACCCGGTAATGAAGTCCATGGTTAGGTTGTCCCACTTCCATACAGGTATTTCGGGTTGGACTATAAGTCCTGAAGGTCTTTGATGTTCAGCTTTCACTTTGGAACATGTAAGGCACTTGGAAACAAAAACAGCGATATCCTGTTTCATGCCAGGCCACCAGTAGGTGTATCGTAGGTCTTGATACATCTTATCGGCTCCTGGGTGTACAGAGTATCGTGTTTTGTGCGCCTCATTCATGAGGAAATCACAAAGGTTGTCGCGATCGGGAATCCATATGCGGCTTAAATAATATAGAATACCGTCGGATTTGCTTTCAGTTTTGAGTGCAGCTCCACATGACAGCTCATCGCGTACGTCATTTTCCGTTACAGAGATACGTTGAGCTGCCCGGATTCGATCCTTGATATCGGTTATGATTTGTGAACATAGAAGACGAATAGAGTTCGCATATCCCTTTCGACTGAGCGCATCAGCCACCACGTTTGCCTTGCCAGGATGATACCGAATCTCGCAATCGTAATCGTTGAGCAGTTCAACCCATCTTCGTTGCCTCATATTCAACTCTTTTTGATTGAAGATATGCTAGAGACTCTTGTGGTTAGTGTATTTTTCACACTTGGTACCGTAAAGATAATGTCTCCATATCTTGAGAGCGAACACAACGGCTCCAAGTTCCAGGTCGTGGGTGGTGTAATTTTTCTCATGAACTTTGAGTTGCCTAGAGGCATAGGCTATCACCTTTCCTCTTTGCATCAATACACAGCCTAGACCTTTCCCTGATGCGTCACAATAAACCACAAAGTCATCGCAACCCTCAGGGAGTGTAAGGATAGGTGCATCACAAAGCCTTTGCTTTAAAGTTTGGAAGGCCTCCTCTTGCTTAGGTCCCCAAATGAAGGGTTTTCCCTTGTGGGTCAAGGCCGTGCGTGGAACGGCGACACGAGAAAAATTGGCAATGAAGCGTCGGTAATAACCAGCCAAGCCAAGAAATGACCTAACTTCGGTAGGGGTGCGTGGCGCTTGCCATTCTTGTACTGCTTTGATTTTCAAAGGATCGACATGAATCCTTTTGTCATTGACGATATGACCAAGGAATTGTACTTCTCTTAACCAGAATTCACATTTTGAGAACTTAGCGTAAAGCTTTTCAGTCCTTAAGAGTGTAAGAATGAGTCGAAGGTGTCGCTCATGATCGGATTTTGACTTGGAGTAGATAAGAATGTCGTCGATGAAGACTATGACGAAACGGTCGAGATAGGGTTTGCATACCCTATTCATCAAATCCATGAAGACAGCGGGTGTGTTGGTTAAACCGAAAGGCATAACCATGAATTCGTAATGACCATAACGAGTTCGTAAGCCAGTTTTTGGAATATCTTCTTCGCGCACTCTAAGCTGATGATAACCAGAACGAAGGTCGATTTTGGAAAAACAGGTGCGGCCTTGAAGTTGGTCTAGAAGGTCATCAATACGAGGCAATGGATAGCGATTCTTAACCGTCAACTTTTTGAGTTCTCTATAATCAATGCACATGCGAAATGTTCCATCTTTCTTCCTCACAAAAAGAACG
This sequence comes from Scalesia atractyloides, assembly GCA_947069175.1. Classification (NCBI taxonomy): domain Eukaryota; kingdom Viridiplantae; phylum Streptophyta; class Magnoliopsida; order Asterales; family Asteraceae; genus Scalesia; species Scalesia atractyloides. The sequence goes on along the minus strand of CAMTDV010000116.1, from coordinate 17,252,151 downwards.
GGCGCACCCCAAGGCGATGAGCTCGGACGTATGAATCCTTTGTCAGTCAACTCTTGCAGTTGACTGGCCAACTCTTGCATCTCGGATGGGGCTAACCTATAGGGAGATTTTGCGACAGGTGTAGCGCCAGGCACAAGATCGATTCGAAATTCGACTTCTCGCACAAGAGGAAGTCCTGAAACGTCATCGGGAAAACTTGCGGGAATTCTTTCACAATAGGAATATCTTCGAGCTTCCTCTCCTTGCCTTCCTTCTTGACGACGTGAGCTAGAAATGCGACGTAATTCTTGCGAAGATAACTTCGGGCTTGAAGGCAGGACATCAATTTGAGCCCTTTCGAAGGAGTTTCCCCAAAGATACGTAGTATCTGACCGTCGGCGAGATGAATACGAATAAACTTTTCATGGCACACCACTTCAGCGTGATGCTGGCTGAGCCAGTCCATGCCGATGATAACATCGAAACTTCCCAATTTCATATGAATGAGATCAATTGAAAAACGTAATCATTAGGGTGAGAGTACAATCGCGTAAAATAGAATTTAATGAAGTGGGTTTTCCGTCAGCAACTTCCACCGTCAGAGATTCAACGAGACTATCACGAGGTTGGTCGAGAATAGATTCGAATTCTAAAGACACAAAGCTCTTATCCACACCAGTATCGAATAATATGGATGCATAACTACCATTTACAAGAAACGTACCGTTGACCACATTGTTGTCAGCCCTGGCTTGGTTGGCGTTGATATTGAAAGCTCTTCCTCTAGCAGGTAGAGGAGCTTGGTTAGCTTGGTTTACCGAGTTTGCTTGAGCTTGTGCATGGATGATGTTCACCAGGCGTGGGCAAGTATTCCTGAAGTGGTTTGGGTCCCCACAATTAAAACAGGCTCGTATGGATTGCATCATGGGGTAGTTGGGTTGGTAGTATGGTTGGGCTGTGAGTTGTGCAGGTGGTAGAAGTAAGGGTTGTTGGGCTTGGCCCACCATTTGATTTTGGGTTTGGGTTGGAGGTTGACAGCGGTTTGATCGCTGAAGGGTACGGCAGGTTTGGATAGTGTGACCCGCACGGCCACATCTTGTGCAATGTTGGCAAGGGTTTTCAGGAGGGTAATGGTATTGGCAATGGTTACACTTTGGGTGTGGGCCAGTGTATGGCCTTTTGAACGGTGTGGCTGGAGGGGCAACTTGGGTGATTGGAGCAGCAGTGATGGGAGGGTTGGTTTAGGTGACAGCAAAGTTCTTGCCATTTCGCTTTATCTTACCAGCAAACTTCGAGGATGAACCTGAGTGGTTTGGAGTTGGGGTCTCAATGGGTGTTTTCTTCTTCTCATCTTTAAAATTTCCATTTCTAATATGATTTTTAGTGAGTTCAGTAGCTAACTACATTGCGGCTTCGAGTGTTGCAGGCGAAGTGCTTAAAACCGAATCTTGGATTTTCGAGGGGAGGCCTCGAATGTAGTGTTCAATTAAGCGGTATAATGGGGTGAATAGATTGGGAACCATTTGGTTCAACTCAAGAAACCTCTTGTTGTAGGAGGTGTGATCCCCTTCTTTTTGCTTTAGAGCATAGAATTCATCTTCAAGCTTCTTGATCTCGCTTCTAGGGCAAAAACGTCTTGTCATGACCTTTCTTAATTCTTCCCATGATAAGGCCATTGCATCATCTACACCTCGCTTACCTTTTTCCGTGTTCCACCAGGTAAGGGCTACCCTAAACAATCTTCCAGTCGCATAATGTACCTTACGGTCCTCAGGACAGTCGCAATTGAGAAAGGTGTTTTCCATCTCCTCAAACCAGTGGAGGAGAGTGGTGACACCTTCAGTCCTTCATATTTTGGGGGATCGCAAGACTTGAAGTGTTTGTAGGTGCATTTAGGGGTTTTAGGAGGAGGGTTGACGACTCTTTGATCTTCTTGGTTGGGAGGGTTAATGGGATTAGCGGTGAGGGCTTGCTGAACTTGTAGCACGATGTGAGGAAGCACTACGGCCATTTGTTTAGCAATTTGCGTTGCCAAGCGTTCGTTTGACTTTCCTGACCTTCTACCTCCACGTAATTGCCTAGCCGACATCTACAGGAATATATGTAAGAAGATTGTGAGTTTAAGAATTTCCTAGGTGTCATGTGTCGCAAAAAGAATGAAAACAACATAACTGAAAATAATTTAACTACATCCATAGGATGTCTTGGGTTTGCCCATGTTTGGGCCTCCAAATGTCCACCATACCATTGACTGTGTAGTCATGTGGGCCCCCATGGCTATTGGGCTTGGTAGGATTCACATTGGTGTCGGCGGGTTAACACTCGCACCACCCGAATGAAAATCGTAAAACATGATTGCGAGATGTGTGGTCGGAGGGTGTCCAGGTGTGGACACAATGACAACTCAAACTGGGGTTAGTTCACACGACGTTTGGTATAGCATGCTTTGGCCTAATAGGTCCTTCGTACTCTCATCGTTAGTCCCCAGGTAGGCAAACTGGTCCTTTGTTTTGGATTTATACGAATGCCAAGCCTAGACAGGACGTTCCGACTACCAGTACTCGTACCCTTCCTTTCCAGTTACTACATGCCCGTCGTGAAAACTCACTTTGATGTGATTTGAAAAATATGAAAACATTGCAAAAATCTTTGAAAAGAAATAACGGAAATTGTGAAGTTGTGAGGTGTGTGCTTTCATAGATATGATATGATATGAGGGTATGATCTATGATGAGCATTGCATATTAACATGTACTTGTGAGAATGTTTGCATAATGTTGTGTGTGAATATAAACATGAAACATATAAACATCATGAATTTTGCATGTAACACATAAACAATTTAAATCTAGTCAACTATAATAAAGGCTCTAAATGTCTAATAACCTATCCTATATCCCTATAATCACAAGCTCTGATACCAATCTGTCACACCCCGACCCGCAGCGGAATAGAAGTTGGGGCATGATTGGGTTATCAACAAAGCTCATGATATTTACTAACAAGTTTCATATTTATTAAATTCAAATTAAAATTTCAAATATCCAACAAAACTTCATACAAACACAAATAATAATCTAAATGCTTGTTCCAACGAAATAACTTGATTATTCTTCTAGGCCATCCTAGGTGTTTCTTTCCTCAACTTGATCACCTGTATCATGCGTAAAACAGAGGAAATTTTGGGTCAACAAAAGTTGACGAGTGAACCTTGATAAAACATTTAAGTAAATCAATTTTATCATTGTTTAAATAAGATTGTGCATAATCACATGTGAACAAATGTATAATGTAACAAATCACAAACCACATTGAATGAATATATGACATGAATGATGATGTATCTGAGATCAAGGCTCAATCAAACAGAGCCGATCTAATGAGGCACCTGATGCTCAACCGTATCCCACGAGGAACTGATGGGCCTAATGAAATGAGTGCACTGAAATGATAAAATGTATCCACATTACAAGTATCTGAGATCAAGGAATATATGACATGAATGATGATGTATCTGAGATCAAGGCTCAATCAAACAGAGCCGATCTAATGAGGCACCTGATGCTCAACCGTATCCCACGAGGAACTGATGGGCCTAATGAAATGAGTGCACTGAAATGATAAAATGTATCCACATTACAAGTAATACACATTTGATCACAAAATGATATAAGCACAAGTGTTAAATAAAATTAAGAAATGGTACGACACATGATACACCCCAAAACGTGATTAAAACGGGGAATTTGTAGAGATTCGCTCACCTTGGGTGCGTATTCTTGAGTGGTAATGAGAGCGCACGAGTTGCAGATTTAACCGACGGAGAAATACTAACCTAAAAATAATAACGCGATAGTTCGTAAATAAATAAGTTAAAATCTTTTGTTTAAGTTTTTAGATTATTTTTGTGAGTTTTATTTATATGTTAAAACCCTTATAATTATGTGTTTTTTTAAATATAAACCTTTTTTTTTAATAAAAGCTTGAAATGATAAAAGAAAAGTAAAAACAAAATAGGATAAAAATAGAAATAAACTAAAATAAATAATAATAAAATAAAAAATAAAATAATAACAAAAAACGACGGTCTGACACGTCTCAGACCGGTTCGATGAGTGTGGTAAGCATGCGTGTGTACAGATTCGAACTCGAGACCTCACGGTTGGGTGCACGCAGCTCTTCCAACTGAGCTACGTGTATAACCCGAAAGAATCTAGATTTTTATTATACTTATACACTTCTTAGATTTATTAAATTTTAATTAAATTTAAAAAAACGATTATATTCGGTCGAGCCTGTGATAACCAGGGGACTCGAACCCGAGTCTTGACGGTGTGATGCACCCAGCCCGACCAACTGGGCTGGGTGTCTAACCCGGCTATACATGCCTTTATAATATACTTATATACTAGTTAAGTTATACATAAAAGGTGAATTTCAAAAAGAGATTTAAAGTGTCCGGCCGGTGTGTGAGGAGAGTTTCGACCCGGCGCCATGTGTTTGGTTTGCACCCGGCCCAACCAGTTGGGCTGGGTGCTTAACCCGATTGTAACCCACTTTGTAAAATATATATAAACACCCCTGCACTTCATCTTCTTCATTCAAACCTTTTTACCCAGAACATCCACCCGCCTAAAACTATTCTCCAAATTCCCTTAAACGATTAAATGAGATAATTAAGATAATATTATAACAAGGTATCTAGAAATTCTACCGAATTGATTTAACCGGCGGTGACTGATTTCGGCTCCTGCTGTATACCGACGAACAGAGGATTCTGGCGACAGAGGGGGAGGGTTATAGAGTGGAGGAACGAATCGTAAGACTGGACGATTTTGGATGAGGGGGCTGCATTCGGTATTTATAGAGTGGTACTTGGGTTCGGTTTTAGGAAACCGCTTTGGGTGATTGTCATTTATCGCAGAGATGACAGCTATTCGGATCAGAATTTGCCAAAATAAGTTCTCGTGCTAGTTGTCGGAGATCTCAAAAAGAAAGGAAAGGCGCGAAGTTGGATCCGGTTAGTTGCAGGTTTTTCGCTCAGTTTCAAAATATAAGTTTTAAATTTCTAACTTATGCACATCTAGTGTGTGCAGCGTAGTGGTGTTTGTGGTGTGTGTGTGTCCGGGGAACCCGGGTTCGATTCCCGGTTCACCCATTTTTTTGAAAGCCGTTTTTCTTTAGTTATTTTTAAAATCTTTTAGAACTATTATAAATAATTGTTAATTAGTTGTTTTTTTTGGTTAATTATTGGATTATTAATTTGTTTTTAAACACTAAATTTATTCCTTATATAAATAAATAACTAAACGCATATACAAAAAAATTCTTTTATTGAACAAAAAGGAGCGAGTTTTCGAAACCCGTTTTACACGGATGTTACATCAAGAACCGGTGCTAATAGAGACATGTGTTGCTTCGTGATTTTCTCATCGAAGTTTTGAGCATTCTGGAAATCCACTGCAATATTGCAGTGAAGAACCCTTTGAGTAGGATTTGACTGACTATTCTAATTGATTTGATGAGTGCTTAATCCATGTGACGATTGTGGGCTTTGAGACGTGTGAGGATTAACTGTAGCAAATGATTGAAAGTCACTATTTAGATTTGATGGTGATCTTGGCGAGCTATAAGCGCTGAAGGCGGTCTGGATCTTCGGAGAGTGAGTTTGAGAAGCAGAACTATTCTTGAACTATATATTAACATCTTGTTGAACTTGGACGGCTTTGTTCTTCGCCATCTTTTCCATTTCAAGTTCATGTCCCTCCAGTCTTTCAATGAAACATGGAAATGAAAAATTACCATACTCGGTTCTATTCTTCAAGATGGTCAAATAAGTAGACCATTCGCCTTGCGGTAGAGAATCTGCCAACTTATCAACAAGTTCTTCGTTGGTCTTGATGATTCCCATTCTCTTCATTTGCACCACCAAATGTGTCACACCCCAGCTTTCCACAGCCAATCAAACACCATGAGCCCAGGTGGAGAATATCGTGACGTAAGTTGATAACATCATAGACAATTAAACATAGCACAATGGAAGTCTTGGATTTAAATTACTATTACAAACCAAATGTTCGAAATATAAAATAATATACAGGCTGGTAATTGAAGATCCACAGTCGGATCATAAATTGTACAAAGAAAGAATATAAAACCGACTTTGGGCAGATCTAGGATTTGCAAGATCCTCTTACACTACCGAGCACTTCTAGCCTATTTTCGTATTGTACCTGCAAGCTTAGTCTATTGAAAATACGTTAGATTTCGCTGGTAAATACACCCAACTGACTCATTTTGAAACATTTAAAATATGTTTTAAGTGTGTATCAGCACAAAATCTTTCAAATCTTCGGAAAGTTGACCGTCCAACTTTGTTAACAGATTTACATGTTTGTCCATACATACAGGGCTACGGAGACTGAGACTTGATTAACGTACACACCACTTTGGACTCACGAAAGAGTCATTTCTTCCCAACCTTGTGGGAATACATTTTGAGCGTCTATCGGGTGTATGCCTACACCCGCGCTAAGGTCGTGGCAATTTTCTATTGTAATGAGCCGAGGATATCCCAGACACGGTAGTTAACCCCCGATGTTTTAGTTATCAAATAAAACTAATTAAAACAGAATATGCGGATTTACTAGCCATAATCCGGCATTCGATTGATCCCATTTCCGACCAACGGTAATAATCTACCGTAACCCAAGCCAGTACAGGGGAAATAAGTCAAGAGTATTTCTCTGAGCTAGTCTTCGTTTAAACGAAGATTCATTAACTCAGTCGTACACAAAAGTACTAAGTGCAGATAGCATTTACCAGCAAGTCTCTAGTGCGAATTATGGCGTAAGCTAACCAACTAAATACTAACGGTCATATTTAAGTCATAGACTTAGACCGACTAGAGAACTTGATCAATACGTATAACGCTAGATTAAACGATGATTGAATAGAATGTAGTTTAATCCCCAGCTCACCCTGAGAAACAAAACAACTATTAGAAAGTCTGGTTTGAAGTGGAGCAATACGAGTATAGAAACAGCTTAGATCCTTGTTGATCTGCTTTCGAGTTTGCACTCCTGTTTGTAAGTTGCCTATAATATTCTCCAAAGGATGATATGAAAGCATCCTTGGCATCACTTCGCTTGGAACATCTACTTGTGTTTGCAAATTTGTGAACAGCGGTTCTAGACGGAAGTTTGGTCGTATGATAGTATCAATTCGTAGAACGGGAGTAGAAACCGAATCAGTCAAAGCATTCCTTCATTCATACCAAAAGAGTACACATCTTGTCTGGCTGTTTATCTTCAATCTGCATGCACCATGTGAGTTCTTGGTTGAGAACAGTGGTAAATAGCCTTCTTGTAGTAGTCATCGGCAAATGGGTTCTGGTTCCCTTGAGCTTCTCTATTCTGACATTCACGCTTAAAGTGACCCTTTTCCCGACACTTAGAACAAGTAACTTTGGATTTGTCGAATCCCAGTTTTCCATCCAAACCTCTCAAGTTCTCTTTTCCTGTAATTTCCATGAAGCGTTGTGCGCGTCGAGCAATAGATGCCATACACCACTTTATGTTGATCAACTCCGTCTCTACTAGATCAATCTGGTCATAGTCCTCTCTGGTCATTTCAGATTTCCAATCTTTCCTGCTACAAGACTATCATAGGATTTGAGAACCGATGCGAATAGATACATGTGTTGCTTTGCGGTTTTCTCATTGAAGTTTTGTGCATTATAAAATGCCACTGCGATATTGCACTGAAGAACCATTTGAGCAGGATTTGACTGACTGTTCTGGTTAATTTGATGAGTGCTTAATCCATGTGACAACTTTGGGCTTTGAGACGTGTGAGCATTAACTGTAACAAATGATTGAAAGTCACTGTTTAGATTTGATGGTGATCTTGGCGAGCTATAAGCGCTGAAGGTGGTCTAGATCTTCAGAGACTGAATTTGAGAAGCAGAACTATTCTTGAACTACATATTAACATCTTGTTGAACTTGGACGGCTTTGTTCTTCGCCATCTTTTCCATTTCAAGTTCATGTCCCTCCAGTCTTTCAATGAAACGTGGTAATGAAAAATTACCATTCTCGGTTCCATTCTTCAAGATGGTCAAATAAGTAGACCATTCCCCTTGCGGTAGAGAATCTACCAACTTATCAAGAAGTTCTTCGTTGGTCTTGATGATTCCCATCCTCTTCATATGCACCATCAAATGTGTCACACCCCAGCTTTCCACAGCCAATCAAACACCATGGGCCCGTGTGTGGAATATCGTGACGTAAGTTGATAACATCATAGACAATTAAACAAAGCACAGCGTAAGTCTTGGATTTAAATTACTATTACAAACCAAATGTTCGAAATATGAAACAATATATAGGCTCGTAATTGAAGAGCCACAGTCGGATCATAAATTGTACAATAAAACAGACTTTGGGCAGATCTAGGATTTGCAAGATCCTCTTATTACTACCGAGCACTTCTAGCCTATTTTTGTATTGTTCCTGCAAGCTTAGTCTTTTAAAATACGTCAGATTTCGCTGGTAAATAAATCCAACTGACTCATTTTGAAACATTTAAAATATGTTTTAAGTGCGTATCATCACAAAATCTTTTATAACTTGGGTAAGTTGACCGTCCAACCTTGTTAACAGATTTACATGTTTGTCGATACATACAGGGCCCGATACGGAGATTGAGACTTGGTTAACGTACACACCACCTTGGACTCACGAAAGAGTCATTTCTTCCCAACCTTCTGGGTAATACATTTTGAGCGTCTATCGGGTGTATGCCTACACCCGCGCTAAGGTCGTGGCAATTTTCTATTGTAATGAGCCGAGGATATCCCGGACACGGTAGTTAACCCCGATGTTTAAGTTATCAAACAAAACTGATTAAAACAGAATATGCGGATTTACTAGCCATAATCCGGCATACGATTGATCCCATTTCCGACCAAGCGGTAATAATCTACCGTAACCCAAGCCGGTATAGGGGAAATAAGTCAAAAGTATTTCCCTAATCTAGTCTTCGTTTAACCGCAAGATTCATTAACTCAGTCATACACAAAAGTACTAAGTGTAGATAGCATTTACCGGCAAGTCTCTAGTCCAAATTATGGCATAAGCTAACTAATTAAATACTAACGGTCATATTTAAGTCATTGACTTAGACCGACTAGAGTACTTGATCAATACGTATAACGCTAGATTAAACGATGATTGGATAGAATGTAGTTTGATCCTCGGCTCAACCTGAGAAACAAAACAACTATTAGAAAGTCTGGTTTGAAGTGGAGCAATACGAGTATAGAAACAACTTAGATCCTTGTTGATCTACTTTCGAGTTTACACTCCTATTTGTAAGCTGCCTATAATATTCTCCGAAGGATGATATGAAAGTGTCCTTAGCATCACTTTGCTTGGAACATCTACTTGTGTTTGCAAATTTGTGAACGGCGGTTCTAGACGGAAGTTTGGGCGTATGATAGTACCGATTCGGTAGAACGGGAGTAGAAACAGAATCAGCGAAAGCATTCATTCATTCATACCGAAAGAGTGCACATCTTGTCTGGCTATTTATCTTCGATCTGCATGTGCCATCCGAGTTCTTGGTTTAGGACAGTGGTAAATAGCCTTCTTGTGGTAGTCATCGGCAAATGGGTTCTGGTTCCCTTGAGCTTCTCTATTTGGACATTCACGCTAAAAGTGACCCTTTTCCCGACACTTAAAACAAGTAACTTTGGATTTGTCGAATCCCAGTTTTCCACCCAAACCTCCCAAGTTCTCTTTTCCCGTAATTTCCATGAAGCGTTGTGCGCGTCGAACAATAGATGCCATACACCACTTTATGTCGATCAACTCCATCTCTACAAGATCAATCTGGTGAGAGTCCTCTCTGGTCATTTCAGATTTCCAATCCTTCCTGCTACAAGACTATCATAGGATTTGAGAACCGATACGAATAGAGACATGTGTTGCTTCATGGTTTTCTCATCGAAGTTTTGTGCATTCTGGAAATCCACAGCGATATTGCACTGAAGAACCCTTTGAGTAGGATTTGACTGACTGTTCTGGTTGATTTGATGAGTGCTTAATCCATGTGACAACTGTGTGCTTTGAGACGTGTGAGGATTAACTGTAGCAAATGATTGAAAGTCACTGTTTAGATTTGATGGTGATCTTGGCGAGCTATAAGCGCTGAAGGCGGTCTGGATCTTCAGAGACTGAATTTGAGAAGCAGAACTATTCTTGAACTATATATTAACATCTTGTTGAACTTGGACGGCTTTGTTCTTCGCCATCTTTTCCATTTCAAGTTCATGTCCCTCCAGTCTTTCAATGAAACATGGAAATGAAAAATTACCATACTCGGTTCCATTCTTCAAGATGGTCAAATAAGTAGACCATTCGCCTTGTGGTAGAGAATCTGCCAACTTATCAACAAGTTCTTCGTTGGTCTTGATGATTCCCATCCTCTTCATTTGCACCATCAAATGTGTCACACCCCAGCTTTACACAGCCAATCAAACACAATGGGCTCGGGTGGGGATATCGTGACGTAAGTTAATAACACATAGACAATTAAACACAGCACAGCGGAAGTCTTGGATTTGAATTACTATTACAAACCAAATGTTCGTAATATAAAATAATATACAGGCTAGTAATTGAAGATCTACAAGTGGATCATAAATTGTACAAAGAAAGAATATAAAACAGACTTTGGGCAGATCTTTTGAAAATACTGGGTCGATTCAATGAGCACTTCTAGTCTATTTTCGTATTGTACCTGCAAGCTTAGTCTTTTGAAAATACGTCAGCTTTCGCTGGTAAATACACCCAACTGACTCATTTTGAAAACATTTAAAATATGTTTTAAGTGCGTATCAGCACAAAAGCTTTTATAACTTAGGAAAGTTGACCGTCCAACCTTGTTAACAGATTTACATGTTTGTCCATACATACAGGGCCCGATACGAAAACTGAGACTTGATTAACGTACACACCACTTTGGACTAACGAAAGAGTCATTTCTTCCCAACCTTGTGGGTAATACATTTTGAGCGTCTATCAGGTGTATGCCTACACCCGCGCTAAGGTCGTGGCAACTTTTTATTGTAATGAGCCGAGGATATCCTGGACGGTAGTTAACCCCCGATGTTTAAGTTATCAAACAAAATTGATTAAAACATAATATGTGGATTTACTAGCCATAATCCGGCATTCGATTGATCCCATTTCCGACCAAGCGGTAATAACCTACTGTAACCCAAGCCGGCATAGGGGAAATACGTCGAGAGTATTTACCTGATCTAGTCTTCGTTTAAACGCAAGATTCATTGGGCAGATCTAGGATTTGGAATATCCTCTTATCACTACCAAGCACTTCCAGCCTATTTTCGTATTGTACCTGCAAGACAGTCTTTTGAAAATTCGTCAGCTTTCGCTGGTAAATACACCCAACTGACTCATTTTGAAAACATTTAAAATATGTTTTAAGTGCATATCAGCACAAAATCTTTTATAACTTGGGAAAGTTGACCGTCCAATCTTATTAACAGATTTACATGTTTGTCCATACATAAAGGGCCCGATACGGAGACCGAGACATGATTAACGTACATACCACTTTGGACTCACAAAAGAGTCATTTCTTCCCAACCTTGTGGGTAATACATTTTGAGCGTCTATCGGGTGTATGCCTACACCCGCGCTAAGGTCGTGGCAATTTTCTATTGTAATGAGCCAAGGATATCCCGGACATGGTAGTTAACCCCCGATGTTTAAGTTATCAAACAAAACTGATTAAAACAGAATATGCGGATTTACTAGCCATAATTCGGCATTTGATTGATCCCATTTCCGACCAAGCGTTTATAATCTACCGTAACCCAAGCCGGTATAGGGGAAATAAATCGAGAGTATTTCCCTGAGCTAGTCTTCGTTTAAACGCAAGATTCATTAACTCAGTCGTACACAAAAGTACTTAGTGCAGATAGCATTTACCGGCAAGTCTCTAGTCCGAATTATGGCATAAGCTAACCAATTAAATACTAACGGTCATATTTAAGTCATAGACTTAGACCGACTAGAGTACTTGATCAATACGTATAACGCTAGATTAAACGATGATTGGATAGAATGTAGTTTAATCCCAACAAGTACCTTGACTTGTGTAATATTTTCGCAATATTTAGACTTAAATGACAAGGTTAGACTCGTTTCGGTTAATTTTTGTAAACTAGTTACATATGCTTAACCGTACGCATATCAGCGACATCGGGTAATCTATAAGTCATGGACAAGTTCTATATGCCATTACACTTTAAATAAGTTGTAATATTAGTGGGATATCAACGTTTATGCCCGTTATGGTTTTTAAAGTGAAACTATGCCTCATAAGGGCGTTTCGGTAATTTCATACCGTGTAAAAGGAACTTGAATATAATTTAATATTGTAACTATAAGTGTTCTGGAAAAATAACTTATTTATGATACATATCAGTAGGATATTAATTATATGTGTAATTTATCTTTTATGAACAAACCATGCACCGAGGGGCATTTTGGTAATTTTACACATAGTTTATAAATTATTTGGGATTCTGAGTTTGTATCATGTACCTACTATAAAAATATTTAAAATAAGTTTTAGAATCAGTAGGTAACAAGTCTTGGTTAGTAAATATGGTTTAGAACCATACTATACGCCGAAACGACGCTTAGCTCGTAAAATGACGATTTGTGTCATATTTAACGAAAACTGGTGTTAAGGTCAGGTTAACATGTCTTAGATATATTATTTAATATAATATATCAGTAGGTAAAATATTTACTTTGAAAAGATGTGATTAAAGCCATTTTATAAGCCCAAGGGCCTTATCGTCATTTATCGACGTAATACAAGGACTTGCTCATAAACTCAGTTTATAATCTGATTTGACATCCCAAATAATCCTACTAATAATATTACATTAGTAGAAACTCATTTTAAAGTTCATTATCATTAAAACATCTTTTTATGCAAAAAGGGCATTTTAGTCAAAATGGCATAATTATGGAACTTGTGCATAAACTCAGATTCTGATTATGATCATGTAATATAACCTCAGAGGGTTATGCTACATTATATTACGATCATAATGAAATTTTAGATCAGTATCTAACTAATCTAAATCGGGTCAGAATTGAAAGTCAAAGAAGAAGTCAAACTTCGCGACTTTCGGTTGCGAACCGACCTTAGAACTGAAATTGACGAGCTGAACATGTTCTATTAAATATTACCAACTTGTTTAAGTGTCAAAACAGGTTTCATAACGTATATAAGATCAGTTTATGAATTTTCCGAAAAATGGCATGTTTAACTTTTTAATATCATTACTTTGACCCGTCAATTGGTATAGCAAACGTGATCTTCAGGAGGTGCCCTTTATAGGGACTAACACCTACCTTATTACGATCACTTAGCCATGTTTGTTACGAACAATGGCTGGACCATAATGGTCTTAACCGAAAGTCAAGGTGTTTTCGTAAAACGCTTGACTTTTGGCTATAAGAGCCTATAAACGAAAATGCAAGAGCAAGGAACACTTACAAGTGGTTCCTAGAATGTAATAGAACTTAGTTGGATGCTCCTTTTAGTTAGGAACTTCAAGAGGAGGGAGATAGAGTTGTGAATGATAAAGGTGCAAGTTCAAATGGTGAACCTTGGCACCTATTTATAGTTGGAGAGCTTGAAGGAGGTGATGTCAGGTGTTAAGGGGTGTAAGAGGAAGCTTACAAGTGTCCTAAAACGTGGCATAGAAGTTTGGAAAGCCATGGTTTCGAATCAAATGGGTTTTGGTAATTTGTGTGGAGGCTAAGCAAATTTTCTGCAGACACAGGCCTCGCGCGCCCGCGAGCGCCCCTTGTCAGATTTCAAAATTTGACACTCTTAGCCCCTCAACTTAATAAACCCTCTTAAACCTTCCTAAAACATCTCTTTAGCATTTTTATCCCTCTATATCCAATACTTGGCGTACCCGGGATTATGCCCGGACATTGTCGAGCTCTCGGTTCCTTAAAAGGTCACTCAGAGGTATAAATTAACATGTTGACACTTTTAACCCCTCCATTATCCAACTTTCACATATTTACCGAATTAACCTCTCTTGTCCAACAAGTGGCACGTATGAGAGTTAGGACTTCGTAAAGGATCACCCAGAGGCTCATTATATGCATGTAGACATATCAGTCACTCAGAGGCTAGGCATGTTGACATATCAGTCACTCAGAGGCCAATGTTTAAGCATGTTGACGTATCAGTCACTCAGATGCTAGGCATGTTGACATATAAGTCACTCAGAGGCCAAGTTTTGAGCGTGTTGACACCTTTAGTCCTTATTGGTCTTTAATAGACTAAAATAAATATACAACACGTGTTACTATACTATTGGACACGATTTTACGAGGTGTTACATCCTCACCCCCTTAAAAGAAATCTCGTCCTCGAGATTTTATTCAAAAAGATGGGGGCACTTTTGTCGCATAGTGGACTCAACCTCCCATGTATACTCGGGACCTCTAAAGGCATCCCACTTAACCTTTACTATAGTTATTAATTTCCTTCTGAGCTTCTTAACCTGTCGATCCTCGATCGAAATTGGTTTCTCAATGAACCTCAGGTTTTCATCTATTTGCACATCCTCGTGTGACATTGCTAGCGACTCATCGGCTAGACATTTCTTAAGGTTAGATATGTGGAACACATCGTGGATCCCACTAAGCTCATCTGGTAGCCTAAGCTTATAAGCTACAGTGCCGACACATTCGATTATTTCGAATGGTCCTATATATCTTGGGTTTAGCTTGCCCTTCTTTCCAAATCTCATTACACCTTTCCAAGGTGATACTTTCAGCATGACTTTGTCCCCTACTTGGAACTTGAGAGGTTTACGCCTCTTATCAGCATAGCTTTTCTGCCTATCACGGGCAGCTTTGAGACGATCACGGATTTACACAATATTATCCGTGGTCTCCAGGACAATCTCAGATCCTGATAGTTAGGCTTCCCCAACTTCTGCCCAGCACACGGGCATTCGACATTTTCTCCCATACAAGGACTCCTAAGGAGCAGCCTTGATGCTTGTTTGATAACTACTATTATAGGAGAATTCTATTAGGGGTAAGTTCTCATCCCAACTTCCACCTAAATCAATCACACATGCCCTAAGCATGTCTTCCAATGTCTAGATAGTACACTCACTTTGACCATCAGTCTGTGGATGGTAAGCCGTACTAAAATTTAATCTTGTGCCTAAAGATTGTTGGAAACTTTTCCAAAAATGAGAGGTATATCTAGTATCTCTGTCAAATACATGATGTGATATCGATGTCTCACGTAAATTTAATACAAATACTAGTAAAATACAGCGGGAAGTGGGTATCGAACATAGGGAGTTTGTGGAATATGTGCTATCTAAAGTTTATACTAAGTTGTTTAATTTATCTAAAATGCAAGAAATTAAATTCAGGGTTTTTAGTGTTTTGGTTTTAGATTTAAACTAATTGCAATTCAAATATTAGTTGTTTAACAAATTAGAAGCAAGTAATCATCCTAAGTTTCCGGTTTCAATTAACACTTGTGTTTCAAATCCAACTAGAAAGAGTCACATAGACATGACTCGTGTTTGACTAATTGTTTGTGATAAAAGGGAACTACGTACTCGGATTACTATGATGCGAGGTTGTTACATGATGATCAATTAACTAATATCCAACCCTTAAACCCTCCTATGATATCTCGATTGTCAACGACACCAAGAACGTACAGTTAAGGCAAAGATCAAAACATCAATCAACAATTTACCAAAAAATATCCAAACACCATAATAAAAAACAAAGATTGGAAGTCTATTATTCTTGAAATCAAAGATAAGAACACAATTGTATCAAGAAAACCTTCCACCTAGGATGATCACAATGAGTTTAGCCACTCATGGTCTTGCAAATCATCACACCTTCAATTGTTATATTCATATGAATCATAAACAAAAAGTAAATGTTTAGAAATTGTTTTGAAGCCACAAGAACACCAAATATTTGCCTCTAAGCTCTGTAAAACGTTCCCCAATGGTTGATATGCCAAAAGTCCCTTGAAACCGAGTTAAATAGGCAGTTACACTTTTCTCGTTGTTGACCACCGTAAGCTACGGTGGTCACCATAAGCTACGGTGGTCAAAATTTCCTTACGGCCCCAAGTGACTGGCTTATGGTGCATAGAAGGATCAGACACCACCATAAGCTACGGTGCCCACAGTAGCTTACGGTGGACAGCAGATTTTCCATTTTTTTCTTTTATCAACTCTCCAAGTCTTCATCCTCATTTAGCCAAGTGCAAGCTCCCATCAAACACGTTAAAACCGTTTATTTATGCTATTTGGCATCTGCAAGGCTATATACACCGTAGTTATCAAATCATAACAATTACCCCAATTATGTGTGGAATATTGATTGTTTTAAGCACTTGAGGGTTGTCCAATGGACCACCCGTCACCTCCCCACTCTTAAACGTTGCTTATCCCAAGCAACACATCAAAAACGTTTTTAAGCTTAAAAGTGATTGCAATATAAACCAAACACAAACGTATCATCTAAATGTCAATTTACCACCATACCACATAACACACCCCTCACAATAACTCTCCTCTGGGTGACAAAAAAGTTACTAGCAAGATTGTGCTAGATCACTCAATGCGAGTGCGTGATTGTGCGACAATAAGCTTGTGTAATAATCAAAACTCCACCTACAAAATATATGCAAGTGAGAGAATTGGTGAGATATATATGCATGTAGCTCATTGAATCGACCCAGTTTTATTATTACAAATAAACAAAAACAACCATTACTACTTACACAACTTCACTATCTTTTTCCTTCTTTTTTTCTTTTTTTTCTTTTCATATTTTCTTCTTTCTTTTTAACTACAAACATTGAACAAAGAACACATACACATCAAGATAACACTACATACTAAGCTCCTAACCGGGTCGATCAATAGGTAGAAGTTTTGTCGGACATAGGCTTGGGCTACAAATGAATAGTTTTAAGCTCAATTATTGCTACTAATGACCAAACCCTCGTCCCTCTCACTACCAAGCTCATATATATATCTTATGAGGTCCAACCCCCAAAACCCACACTCTCACACATCCAGACGAGGCTACCTAAACGCCCTTATCATCTTCACAAGCATGTTACACTTAGGTTTCGACAAGCATATATTACACAAGTGCTATTAACACAAATCACACACTGCCACTCAAACCAAAGAAATAATATCTAGTAAGCATACCTGTGGCCCAAAAACTCACCATGAAAGGATAAAAAGGGATACCGATTTGTCATGTGGAGTAATGTTAACTTTTCAAATTTGACAATTGTTTTGCTTGGTTCAAATGAACCACTACTTTCTCATTTCTCTCCATAGTCCATCCAATCTCTTGAAAATTTCAGTTTCATGCCAATGGGGTCAAATTTAACCCCATCACCCCATCTAATCCCACCATCGGGTGGTGTTCCTTTGCCCGCTCTCCTGCTCACACTTGCCTTCTTCCTTGCATGATTGTCACCGTTCTTCAACTCAGACCTATACAACTCAACACCTTTGCAGTTGACCTGATTGTGCTAATACTTGAAACATGCTCGTTAGTAGCAACTGTGTGACTCAAATCATTAACAAGATCGTAATGAAAGGGTTTCAGAAATAAATTAAAGTACAACTTACGATTCTCATAGTTCATAGTGACCATTCTGTTTCTACAATCGATTTGAGCGTTTTCCATATACAAGAATGGACGACCCAACAATACCTGCAGTTGCTCGTAATCTTCGACGGTGTGTAGTAAATCACCATAAAATTCACCGATACTCACCCAATTGTATCACTACATCTTTCACAACCCCTAGGGATTGCTTTCAACTCGCATCCGTGAACACCGCCATGCTATCAACCTCGTGTAACGGACCAAAGTCGTACTTGTCGTACAGGCTACCCGGGAGAACGTTCATCCCTGCTCTGTAATCCAACAATGCTTTGTGTATCTTGAATTTCCCAACTTGAATCGGGATAACTGGTTCCCCTGCATCACTTCCACCTTTCTTGACACTTGTTTCATTCACACCTCCAATCACATGAACAACAGAAGTAGTTAAACATTTATCACTTTTAGGAACGAAACTTACCCCGCTGATCTGTATGTTCTTTGTGTTCTTCAGGTTAGTTTGCGTATCACTGGGAAGTTTCCCATTCTGTTGCTTCAATGTTGCTACCTCACTAGCAAACTGCCCCATCTGTGTGGTCAGTGATTGGATGGCTTTGTCCCGAATCTCATCCTTTTGTGTCCGAGCGTTATCCAGTTGATTTCTCCATTGCATATCTTGTTGCATCATCCGGAGCATATCTATAACTTCATTCCCATTTGATGAAGTTTGACCCGTGGTACCAATTTGGCCATCCGGTTGTTGAAATTGTCCTTGGTAGCCGTGACTATTTCCACCTCAAAATTACCTTGATTGTGTTGTTGATGTGGAAAGAAATTTCTTTGAGCTCGTTAGAAATTTGGATTAGCTTGATTCGTCGGGTTCCCATAACGAAAATTGGGATGGTTCCTCAACCCAGGGTGGTATGTGTTCGAGTTCATGTTAAAATTATGACCACCTCCTTGAATAACATTTACCTCTTCTACTTGACCTTCAAGCACACCCACCAAACACACATCCGCCGCATGACCCAATTCATTACAATTAGCACAAACATCATATACCTGATTCGTTGCTTGTACCCCTCCATCATCTACTGCATATACTTGAGGTCTTATAATAACATGCCTTGCCCTTCTTGAAGATTGAGCTTTTCTTTCAGAAGTGACCGCCATTTGCTCCAAAAATGTCCAATCATCTTGCTCGAAATTTGTACCAAAAGTACCATCAATGATGGACATCAAGTCACAAGCATCTTCCAAACCCAACCCCTCGTGAAAAGCATTCAACAACTCCCAAAATGCAATGCCATGATGAGGACAATTTTTTAACATCATGTTAAACCTTTCAAATGTTTCATGGAACATCTCACCCGGTTGTTGTCGAAAACTTCTCAAGCTCCGCCTAGCTTCATTAGTCTTTTGGGCTGTGAAAAACTCTTCTAAAAATCTTTGTTGCATGTCGGCCCATGTGTATATTGATGCGGACGGTAAAGTATGGAACCATGTTGTTGCCTTGTCTTCCAAAGAGAATTGGAAGAGTAACAACTTAACATCGTCTGAAGAAAAACTTTGCCCTCCAATAGTGTTGCAAATAGAGTCATATGTCTCCAAATGGAAGTACGGCTCCTCCGTTGCTAGCCCTTTGTACTTCGACAAACTTTGAAGTGCGGTTGTTCTAACCTAAAATGTCCTTCCATCCGGGTGATGAGGAATCACCACGGAGAAGGGTTATTAGTGATAACCGGCCTAAAATGCACTTCAATCCCCCTCACCACCTCTCAGTGATGTCTTCGTGGTGCATCCAATGGTACTCTATGTCGACCCGCTTGACCTTGCCTTAGCCCTTGAGGTGCAAACTGTTGATGATATTGAGGTTGATGCAGCGGTCTTTGAAACTGAGGTTGTTTATGTCGAACTTGAACTTGTTGTAGAGGCATTGGTCGTTGAAACAGTGGCCCTTGAGGACGAATTTGTTGTACCCCTGCGGGTTGCCTAACCACTCCTTGAGCTTGTTCCATTTGTTGCCTTTGTTGATAACCCATTCCTCCTTGAGGTCCTAAATTACATCCATCTCCTCCATAATAGTAACCCTCTTCCTCGTAATTTCCAAATTCTTCTTCATACCCATCATCAAACCCATCTCCTCCAACACCAGAAGATTGTACAAACTGAGAGGATGGATAAGGGAAACCCAGTTGGGTTGGTGGTTGAAATGTGGAGGAGGTATGAACAATGGTTGAGCTTGGTGGAAACTGACTTGGTAATGGTTGTTGGGTAGAGGATGATTGACCGGAACTTGGGAAAAAAGGATGAGAATGGTGGAACCATTGGTGTGGTATTGGTTTGGTTGACTTCATGTGTTGAAGTAGGATGTGTGATAGGAATTGGTGGTGTGGATGGTGATGTTTGGCTTGTAGTGGAAGGTGATGGATCCATGGTGTTAATCGGTGAAATTGGTGTTGTTGGTGAACCACTGATTTTTTTTTCTCTTACTAAGACCCTGTTTCTTTGCAAAGTTCATTCAATCTCCGGATCAAATGCCAATGGTGATAGCTTGTGAGAGCCTCTAGTATGCATGCACCTGTAAATGCCTGCACACTAACACAACTAGCGTAAATCCGGAAAAATAACAAACTAAACTATTTCAAAGATAACACACGTTGCGCACTACTCCCCGGAAACGGCGCCAAAATTTGACGTGATGTCCATGTCTCACGTAAATTTAATCCAAATACTACTAAAATACAGCGTCAAGTGGGTATCGAACACAGGGAGTTTGTGGAAAATGTGCTATCTAAAGTTTATACTAAGTTGTTTAATTTATCTAAAATGCAAGAAATTGAATTCAGGATTTTTAGTGTTTTGGTTTTAGATTTAAACTAGTTGCAATTCAAATATTGTTTGTTTAACAAATTAGAAGCAAGTAATCATCCTAAGTTTCCGGTTTCAATTAACACTTGTGTTTCAAATCCAACTAGAAAGAGTCACATAGACATGGCTCGTGTTTGACTAATTGTTCGTGATAAAAGGGAACTAAGTACTCAGATTACTATGACGCGAGGTTGTTACCAGATGATCAATTAACTAATATCCAACCCTTAAACCTTCCTATGATATCTTGATTGTCAACTACACCAAGAACCTACAGTTAAGGCAAAGATCAAAACATCAATCAGCAATTTACCAACAAATATCCAAACACCATAATAAACTACAAAGATTGCAAGTCTATTATTCTAGAAATCAAAGATAAGAACACAATTGTATCAAGCAAACTTCCGCCTAGGATGATCACAATGAGTTTTGCCACTCATGGTCTTGAAAATCATCACACCTTCAATTGTTATGTTCATATGAATCATAAACAAAAAGTAAATGTTTAGAAATTGTTTTTGAACCCAAAAGAACACCAAAAATTCACCTCTAAGCTCTGCAAAACGTTCCCCAATCATTGATATGCCAAAAGTCCCTTTAAAACCGAGTTAAAATGGGCAGTTACACTTTTCTCATTGTTGACCACCGTAAGCTACGGTGGTCACCATAAGCTACGTTGCTGATCACCGTAAGCTACGATGGTCACCATAAGCTAAGGTGGTCAAAATTTCCTTACGACCCAAGAGATAAGCTTACGGTGCATAGAAGGATCAGGCACCACCATAAGCTACAGTGCCCACAGTAGGTTACAGTGGACAACAGATTTTCCATTTTTGTTCTTTTATCAACTCTCCAAGCCTTCAGCCTCATTTAGCCAAGTGCAAGCTCCCATCAAAGCATGTGAAAACCGCTTGTTTATGCTCTTCGGTACCTGCAAGGCCATATACACCGTAGTTATCAAATAATAACAATTACCCCAATTAAGTGCAGAATATTGATTGTTTTAAAGCACTTGAGTGTTGTCCAATGGACCACCCATCAATACAATAGATATTGGCACACCATGTAGGGACACAATTTGTCCACATACAACTTAGCCAATTTGTCTGAATTATAGGTTTCCTTAATTGGCAAGAAATGCGCTAACTTAGTCAGCCTATCTACAATGACCCAAATCGTGTCGTTTCCATGTTTGGTCTTAGGTAACTTGATAATAAAGTACATAGTTACCATTTCCCATACCATGTGGGAATTTCCAACTTTTGTATAAGTCCTTCCGGATTCTGATGTTCGGCCTTAACTTACGAACACGTCAGACACTTAGCTACATAAGTGGCTATGGATTTCTTCATACCCGTCCACCAATAATTCTTTTTTAGAACCTGATACATCTTATCACCACCTGGGGGAACTGAGTATCTCGTATTATGCGCTTCTTGGAGGATTAGATCTCTAAGCCCTCCAAAGATTGAAACCCAGATTCTTCCATTAAATCTAAGGATTCCATCCTTTCTAGGCGTTAGCTGATCAACATTTCCGCCTAACCCCTCATTAGGAATATTAGCCTCTTATAGGGCTTGCTTTTGCGTGTCTAATAGCTTCTCATTCAAGCTATTTCTGAGCTCAATGCTCTTGGCGTTAATCCTAATGGGTTTAAACTTTTCCTTGCGACTCAAGGCACTAGCAACAACATTTGCCTTGCCGGGATGATAGCGAATTTCGCAATCATAATCATTAAGTGTTTCCATCCAACAGCATTTTCGCATGTTCAATTCTTTCTGATTGACAAATGCTAGAGACTCTTATGGTCAGTGTATATAATACACTTTGTTGCATATAAGTAATGTCTCCACAGTTTTAGTGCAAATACAGCGACACCCAATTCCAAATCATAGGTGGTGTAGTTTCTTTCGTGCTCCTTTAACTGTCGTGATGCATAAGAAATTACCTTGCCTTTTTGCATTAGCACACAACCCATGCCAGTGTGCAAAGCATCACAATAGACTACAAAATCCTCAATACCCTCAGGTAGAGATAACACAGGAGCATTGCTCAACTTGCGTTTTAGAATCTCAAAGGATTCTTGTTGTTTCGGACCCCAAACAAATTTGACATTCTTACGGGTTAAGGGAGTCAAAGGAGTGGTTGTTCTTGAAAAGTTCTCAATAAACCTCTTGTAGTATCCAACCAATCCTAGGAAATTACAAATCTCCAATGGGGACTTGGGCACTTCCCAATTCATTATGGCTTCTATTTTGGCGGGATCCACTTGGATACCACGCTCACTTACAACATGTCCAAGAAATTGGACTTCTCTAAGCCAAAATTCACACTTAGAAAATTTAGCATAAAGCTTCTCTTGCCTAAGTAATTCTAGAATGCATCGAAGGTGTTTCTCGTGGTCAGCTTGATTACGAGAATAGATAAGTATGTTTTCTATAAAGACAATGGCAAACTTATCCAAATACGGTTTGCAGACTCTATTCATGAGATCCATGAATGCTATAGGTGCATTTGTGAGCCCAAAAGGCATCACTAGAAATTCAAAATGACCATATCGGGTCCTGAAGTAGTCTTAGGAACATCCTCATTCCTAACCTTCAACTGATGATATCCTGTTCTCAAATCGATCTTAGAAAAATAACTAGCCCCTTGAAGTTGGTCGAATAAATCATCGATCCTGGGCAGAGGATATTGATTCTTAATCGTTATCTTGTTCAATTCTCGGTAATCAACGCCCATTCGCATCGAACCGTCTTTCTTTTTAACAAAAAGAATAGGAGCTCCCAAAGGTGATGAACTAGGCTGGATAAAGCCTTTCTCTAAAAGTTCGTCTAATTGAACTCTTAACACCTTCATTTTCGTGGGTGCTAACTGATATGGAACTATGGCTACCGGTGCTGATCCTGGCAGGATATCAATTCTAAACTCTACTTACGTATCTGGAGTAGGCCAGGTAATTCTTCAGGGAAAACATCAGAATACTCTGAGCTAACCAGAAGGTCTTTAATGTCTGGTTTAGGTTGGTTGATGGTTAATTGTGACATATAACCTCTTCCTAATCACTTGGATGCCTTAAATAACGACACCTGTCTGGCAATCCATAGTGCAAATCTCCAGGGATGGTGATCGTTTCACAAGATAGGGTTTTAATTTCGATGAGTTTCTTATCGAAGGCAATGCGGGGTTGGTTATGGGATAACCAATCCATGCCTAAAATTACATCGAACCCTGCCAATTTCATTGGAAAAAAGAGTGATGGGGATAGAATGATTCTTAATAGATATAGAGCATCCATCAAGAACGGAAGATGCTATCTCTAACATTCCATCAGCGAGTTCTACCTCTTACGTTATATCTAGAGCTCTTATGGGCAAGTTTAATATTTTACTAAACTTATGATCAACAAAAGATTTATCTACACCCGAATCAAAAAGAACTCTAGCATATACATCATTGATGAGGAATGTACCTGTTATGACTTTATTGTCATTGACGGCCTCCCTGGAATTCATCTAGAAAGCACGAGCATTTCCTTTCTTAGTCTCTCCAGGCTTTGCATCATTACTTTTGGGGTTCTTGGGGCAATTGAACGCAATGTGCCCTTTTCCATTACAGTTGTAGCAAACTGCATCCTTAAGATCCTTGCACTCTAGGGTCTTATGCCCCTTTCTCTTGCAGATACCACAGGATTTAGTCTTTGGATTTATACAACATTGTCCCCCAATGTCTATATTTACAGTTCTTGCATAGAGGTTTGTCATTAGACGTTTGCTGGTTCTTCTTGAACCCGAAATTTCCCTTCTTTTTGAACCTTTGGGAGTTATTATCCTCTTGCTTCCTCTTTCTGTTAGTTTCAATCCTAACTGACCATTCCCTCACTAAATCTAAGGTGAGGGAGAAAGATAGATCTACATCGGACCTATAGGTACCATGCCCTTTGTCTCAGGCGCTAACCCATTAATGAAACGGGCAATGCGTTTGGATTCAGTGGTGATTAGATTTGAAACTAACCTAGACAGGGAATTGAAGTCAGAAACATACTTTTGACATTCTAGGTTCTTCATTGAAAGAGTCAGAAAGTTTGTCTCTAATTTCTCCACCTCATGCGGTGGGCAATAAGTCTCCTTGACTAGATCGACAAACTTAGACCATCCTAAGTTGTATAAGTGTATCTTACCTGTAGATTGAACCATTACCTTCCACCATATCATGGCATCACCCTTGAAGGACTGTGATACATATTTGACCACATCCTTATCAGCACAACCGCTGATATCCACAAGTGTTTCCATTTCGTCAAGCCACTTCAAGGCTTCTATTGCTCCTTTTTCCCCATTCAAGTCTCGGGGTTTGCAGGAGACGGAATATTTATAGATACATCTGTCTTTAGAAGAACGGGACCTATCAACAAATTCTATTTTCTTTCTTCACTCTTCGCATTAAAAGAGTGAACTGAGCTCTCCTTATGAGCTGAGATGGTGTGATTGATAATGGTCTGGAGCGAGTAGCACTCGACTCCCTAAGTTTTTCTATGGCCTTTTCCATGGTCTTTCCCACAACCGCATCTATGCGAGCTTGGAAGTCATCATTGTTAATGGCTATGTTTTCTGCCTTGTTAGAGCTAATCGCTCGGTGGCTACTCTATGCCTCGTCCGAGTTTACCATTTTGCAGCTTTGGCTCTAAACATCAAACAAAATTTCTCTTAGCCATGGTATAACATACATATTGGCTTAAACACTGGATATAACAATCCATTGCCTATTGAAGCTAGTGTGAATAACATCACAACTCTTAGGCTTATCATATCTATATTTGGACTAGGTCTTAATAAGACCATCAAAGGAAAATCACAATCTGGATATAGTCCATATATTATTAGACAGTGGATCGTAATGTCACAACTGTCATTATCATTCAGACAACTATATGATAGCTCATAGGCTTGTCACTAATGGACATAAAATTGGGCACATTGGCCTACATCATAACAGATGTAAATTATGGCACGTTGGCCTGTCACATTGGACATAAAATTTGGCACATTGGCCTGTCACCTTGGACATAAAATTGGGCCCATTGGCCTGTCATTTGTCATTGCATTGATGACATTAGCCGGGATCACATAGATCACATAGGCTATATAATAGGTCTTAGGGCGTAGTCCTTTTCACCTAGATGGCTAGTGTGGTTCCTCAAGTCACACTACCAAGAGTATGAACATTCCTTAATGTTAACATAAGAGTACCTTAGTGATTGATTAATGGTCCCGATCACCTTGGACCTTAAAGACCTTGGAGGCTTGAACCTAGTTCACCACCTCTGGATAGAAGGATAACTTCCCTTAACCATCCTGATAGAAGGCTCCTTTTCCTTAATTATCATTTCTTGGCCAATGTGTGGTCAACACACTTGGCATGATCAAATCCATTAAGGTCTTTTGGAATTATATAGCAGAGCATAAATTTCGAATAAAATCGAGACACTCGCTTGAAGAGGATGAATACATATATATATATATAAAGTTCCAAAAATACTTCATTAAATTCCAAATAGAAATTACAATACTAGAAACAATGAAATAAATTGTCCATGCAAGGACTACAGAAACAAAAATGTCCATGCAGGGACTAAAGAATAAAAATGTCCTCGCAGGGACTAACATATATTAGAAGAGACTTCACTCGTCCTTCTTTCCCTTAACCAGCTTTGAGAGTTTCTTGAAGAATATGTTTGTCTTCTTCTCCGTTTTCTCCGCTTGTTGTTGCATTTCTTTCATTCGTTCTAAGGCCTTAATGGCTTCTAGTGGCAGCGGAGGTTGTGGTTGTGGCATAATAGGATACTGGTACCCATAACTTGGATATTCAGTAGGTGGATAAGCAGGTGGGAAAGGAGACGAGTAAAGTGTGTTATGCATGACCGCTTGCATGTAAGGGTCTTGCGACAATACTTGATAATCAACAGGTGTAGTTGGATTAAAAGGAACATATCGAAACGTATCTTGATATGTTGGGATAGGGTTATTATAAAACGATAGTGGTGGTTGAACCATTGGTGGTGGCGTTGGTTCCACCACAGGTGACGCATTAGAGGGTCCACCCATTTGTGGGTCCTCGTGAATAGTAGGGTAAGGTTTGGGCAAAGGTTGCAGCTATCCCGACCATTGGCTCGCACGTACTGATATACGTGCTCCTCTTTTCCTCATTGGCGGTTCAGGTGGCTATTGGGGTTGTTCCACCGGTTCCATGTGCACATCTTCTTGCACGGGAGGTAGATGGGAGTGATGGGAAGGAGTGTTAGCGAAGGTAAATTGGTTCCAATATTGGTCCCATTCATTAGGACCTTGATAAGGTGATCCAGCATAAGAGTTCGAATCGTTTGAGATTTTAACGGGATGCGCATTTGAACTTGACGGCGGTATCTCTAGATCGGAGTCCTCATCCATTGGGTTTGGCTGATCCAGCTGATTCTGATCAGGTGGGGTGTGTTAAAGTATTGGTTGGGATTAAACTCATCATGATAGGAATGATGAGAGTGGTGGGAGTGGTGTGAATGATGTGAATGGCTACACTCGCGCTAAGATCGTGGCCATTTTCTATTGTAATGAGCTGAAGATTTCCATGACACGATAGTTAACCCCCGATATTTAAGTATCAAACAAAACTGATTAAAACAGAATATGCGGATTTACTAGCCACAATCCGGCATTTTATTGATCCCATTTCTGACCAAGCGGAAATAATTTACCGTAACCCAATCCCGTATAGGGGAAATAAGTCGAGAGTATTTACCTGATCTAGTTGTCACACCCCGACCGGCAGCGGAATAAAAGTCGGGGCATAATTGGGTTATTACCAAAGCTCATGATGTTTACTAAGATGTTTCATATTTATTTAATTCAAATTACATCTTAAATATCCAAAACAAAATTCATACAATTACAAGAAAATGAAACTATATAATTAATCCAAAGCCTAAACTTGTTTATTCTTCTAGGCCTTCCTATGTGTTTCTTGTCTCAGCTGGATCACTTGTATCATGTGTAAAACGGGGGATATTTTGGGTCAACAAAAGTTGGCGAGTGAACCTTGATAAAACATTGTTACTAATTTCTTGTTTTATTTAATAAGGAAAATCTGTGAAATAATCACATGTGAGCAAACATATATACATAAACAAACACAAACCACTTTGAATAAGTATATGATATGAATGATGATGTATGTGAGATCAAGGCTCAATCAAACGGAGCCGATCTAATGAGGCACCTGATGCTCAACCCGTCTCCCACGGGGAACTGATGGGCCTAATGAAATGCGTGCACTAAAGATGATAAATCTAATCTACATATAATTCACACAACAATTGATACACATTTGATCAAGGATATGATGTATGCACAAGTGTTTAAATAAAATAAAGAATTAAACAACACATGATACACCCCAAAACATGATTAAAACGGGGAATTGGTAGAGATTCACTCACATTGGGTGCGTTCTTTGATGACGTTGAATGCGCACGAATTTTAAGATTCAATAGACGAGGGAAAAACTAACCTAAAATAATAACGAAATGATTTGGTAAATAAATGAATTTTATTTGAGATTAATATTTTAATTAGTGCTCTTAATGGGATTTTTAGATATATTCTTGTGAGTTTAAGGAAATTTTCTAACAAATCCTATTTTTAAGTATTTTTAAATAATTTTCCAATTAAATAAATAAATAAAAAGAAAATAAAAAGTTGACTTTTTGACCGTTGACCGGGTTTTTGACCGGTCAGACTGTGTTTTCTATGCGCTGAGTGAGGTTCGAACTCGGGACCTCTCGTATACGTGCACGCAGCTCTACCAACTGAGCTACGTGTCCAACCCGAAATATTCTCTGTTTTAATTATATATATATATTAATTAACTTTAACCTTATTTAGTTTATATGAAAAATGATTTAATATGGCCGAACCAGCTTCAGAGACCCGGAGTCGAACTCGAGACGTTCGGTTCGAGTGCGCACAGCCCAACCAGTTGGGCTGTGTGTCTAATCTGTTTAACTAATGGATTATATTCTTCTTATGTACTTACTGTGACTTGATCTGATTGGATTTCAAAAATGTTGGTTTTATTTCTGAAAGTCGGTAACGTGTGCGATTCGAACTCGGGACGTGCATATTGTATTTGCACACAGTCCACCGCTGGACTGTGTGTCTAACCCGGTTTAATTTCTGTTTTTAATTATACTAATACACGTTTGCATCTTCGTCTTCTTCGCTTAAAAATTACAGAACAGTGAAATCCGACTGTTCTGGTTAATCGATCATAACTTATACTTGTTTGAAATGGAAAGAAGATTAAGTGATATGGTATACCAAGACGGAGCATTTTCTTCAGATTTCCGGCAGTGTTCGTCAGCTCTGATTTTGCGACTTCCGGCTGTACGAACTGTTTTAACAGTTTTGATTATTGGTTTGAGCAATTAAAGTATAAATCAGAGATAGCAGAGAAGTTTAGACAGTTATACCGTCTGATGAACGAAGATGGTTTTCTGATCAACGATTCCGGCGATATTCCGGCGAGTGCAGAGGAACTTCGGCGACGTGCTCTGGAAGAATTAAAGCTTCAAAAAAGTGTGCGGTTCTGAGCGAAAGGATTTCCAGATGATTGAGTGGGTATTTATAGGGATGCACAGCTGAATTGAGTTTGATTTAAGGTCAAAGTTCGCGATTAAGGATTTCTGACAGTTATGACTGAAATTGACTGCTGGAAACGGTTATAACTGCCGTCGAGATTAAATTGTGCGTTTCAGTCAAAGGAAAGGTAGCCAAAATCACGGAATGCTGATTTTTCCGGTGATGGCTAGTTCTGGGCGCGCTGATTACCGGATTTGACTTTCGGGTTTTACTTTAAATGTTATTTGATTCAGTGTTTATCACAAGTGAAGTGTGTGGCGGAGTGGTGTGTTGTGTGCATGTGTTTGTGGGTGACCCGGGTTCGAAACCCGGCGTCTCCAATTTATTTTTTATTCACTATTTATTATTAATTATAAATTATGATTTTTAAATTCTAATATATTTATTAATTATGTATTGTTTAAAATTAATATGAACCATAAATACGCAACAAAACTTATAACTGATTATTTGATTGATAAACAAAGCGGGTTTTGAAACCCGTTTTTCGACGAATGTTACAGTATCCCCTACTTTTAGAAATTTCGTCCCGAAATTTAAGTAGTAGTGGTAACAGGAAAAAGATGCGGGTATTTTTCGCGCATTGAGTCTTCACATTCCCAAGTAAACTCAGGTCCTCGTTTTGACTCCCAACGTACCCTGAGAATTGGAATACGACTTCGTCTTAAACGCTTCTCTCCGAAGTCCATGATTTCTACCGGTCTTTCAACGAAGTGCATAGATTCATCGATTTGAATGTCTTTTAGAGGAATATGGAGGTGATACTTTTGGCCAAAACGAACCACTCCCTTCCACGGTGATACTTGTAAAAGTACTTGATCACCAATGTCAAACTCCAAGGGCTTTCGTCGTTTGTCTGCATAACTCTTTTGACGACTTTGAGCCGCTAGAAGATTGTTTCGAATTTGAATGACCTTGTCGGTTGTTTCTTGAATTAATTCTGGACCGGTGATTTGTGATTCCCCAATTTCGTGCCAACATACAGGAGATCGGCACTTACGACCATATAAAGCTTCGAAAGGAGCTATGCCGATACTTGAATGATAGCTATTGTTGTACGAAAATTCAACTAATGGTAGATGTGCGTCCCAATTCCCTTTGAAGTCTATGACACATGCTCGAAGCATGTCTTCAAGAGTTTGGATGATGCGTTCAGATTGACCATCAGTTTGAGGATGAAAAGCGGTACTGAGGTCTAATCGTGTACCCAAGGCGGTTTGTACGGCTCGCCATGTTCGTGAAGTGAAACGACCATCACGGTCTGAAATGATGCTTAATGGTACACCATGACGGCTTACGATCTCGCTGATGTAGATACGAGCTAACTTCTCGTTCTTAAAGTCCTCGCGAATCGGAATGAAGGGAGATGACTTTCTAAGACGATCGATTATTACCCATATGGTGTCATACCCACTGGAGGTGCGAGGTAACCCGGTAATGAAATCCATGGTTATGTTTTCCCACTTCCATACAGGTATTTCAGGTTGGACTAGAAGTCCTGAAGGTCTTTGATGTTCAGCTTTTACTTTGGAACAAGTAAGGCACTTGGAAACAAAAACAGTGATATCCTTTTTCATGCCAGGCCACCAGTAGGTGTATCATAGGTCTTGATACATCTTGTCGGCTCCTGGGTGTACAAAGTATCGTGTTTTGTGCGCCTCATTCATGAGGAAATCACGAAGGTTATCGCGATCAGGAATCCATATGCGATTTAAATAGTATAGAATACTGTCGGATTTGGCTTCGATCTTGAGTTCAGCTCCACATGACAGCTCATCGCGTACATCATTTTCTGTTACAGAAACATGTTGAGCTGCTCGGATTCGATCTTTGATGTCGGTTATGATTTGCGAACAGAGAAAACGAATGGAGTTTGCATAACCTTTTCGACTGAGGGCATCGGCCACTACGTTTGCCTTGCCAGGATGATACCGAATTTCACAGTCGTAGTCATTGAGAAGTTCGACCCATCTTCGTTGTCTCATATTCAACTCCTTCTGATTGAAGATATGTTGGAGACTTTTGTGGTCAGTGTATATTTCACACTTGGTACCATAGAGGTAATGTCTCCATATCTTGAGAGCGAACACAACGGCTCCAAGTTCCAGGTCGTGGGTGGTGTAATTCTTCTCATGAACTTTGAGTTGCCTAGAAGCATAGGCTATCACTTTCCCGCTTTGTATCAATACACAGCCTAGTCCTTGCCCTGATGCGTCGCAATATACTACAAAGTCATCGCAACCTTCAGGGAGTGTGAGGATAGGTGCGTCACAATGTTTTTGCTTTAGAGTTTGGAAGGTCTCTTCTTGCTTAGGTCCCCATATGAAGGGTTTTCCTTTATGAGTCAAGGCCGTGAGTGGGACAGCAATACGAGAAAAATTGGCAATGAAGCGTTGATAGTAACCAGCCAAACCAAGAAATGACCTTACTTCGGTAGGGGTACGTGGCGCTTGCCATTCTTGAACTGCCTTGATTTTTGAAGGATCAACATGAATTCCTTTGTCATTGACGACATGTCCAAAGAATTGTACTTCTCCTAATCAGAATTCGCATTTTGAGAACTTAGTGTAGAGCTTTTCAGTCCTTAAGAGTGTAAGGATGAGTCGAAGGTGTCGCTCATGATCGGTTTTAGACTTGGAGTAAATAAGGATATCGTTCATGAAGACTATAACGAAACGGTCGAGGAAGGGTTTGCATACCCTATTCATTAGATCCATGAAGACAGCGGGGGCGTTGGTTAAACCGAATGGCATGACCATGAATTCGTAATGACCATAACGAGTCCGGAAGGCGGTCTTTGGGATATCTTCTTCATGCACTCTGAGCTGATGATAACCAGAACGAAGGTCGATTTTTGAAAAGCAGGTGGCGCCTTGAAGTTGGTCTAGGAGGTCATCGATGCGAGGTAGTGGATAGCGATTTTTAACCGTTAACTTGTTGAGTTCTCTATAATCAATGCACATGAGAAACGTTCCATCTTTCTTCTTCACAAAGAGAACAGGTGCACCCCAAGGCGAGGAGCTAGGACGTATGAATCCTTTGTCAGTCAGCTCTTGCAGTTGACTGCCCAGCTCTTGCATTTCGGATGGGGCTAACCTATAAGGAGATTTTGCGACTAGTGTAGCGCCAGGTACAAGATCGATGCGGAATTCGACTTCTCTCACAGGAGGAAGTCCTGAAATGTCATCGGGAAAGACTTGTGGGAATTCTTTCACAACTGGAATATCTTCGAGTTTCCTTTCCGTGTTTCCCTTTTTGACGACGTGAGTTAGGAATGCGACATAGTTCGTGCAGAGATATCTTCGGGCTTGAAGGCAGGACATTAGTTTGAGTCCTTTCGAAGGGGTTTCTCCAAAAATACGCAGGGTCTGACCGTCTGCAAGAGGAATGCAAATGAACTTTTCACGGCACACTACTTCAGCGTGATGCTGGCTGAGCCAGTCCATACCGATTATAACATCGAAACTTCCCAACTTCATAGGAATGAGGTCAACTGGAAAATCGTGATCGTTTAGAGTGAGGGTACAATCGCGTATAACAGAATTTAATGAAACGGGTTTTCCGTCAGCAACTTCCACCGTTAGAGATTCCATGAGATTAACACGAGTTTGGTTGAGGATAGGTTCAAATTCTAAGGACACAAAACTCTTATCCGCGCTAGTATCGAATAACATGGATGCGTAACTACCATTGATGAGAAATGTACCGTTAACCACGTTGTTCTCAGCCCTAGCTTGGTTGGCATTGATGTTGAAAGCTCTTCCTCTTGCAAGTGGAGGAGCTTTGTTAGCTTGGTTTACTAGGTTCACTTGGGATTGAGCATGGATGATGTTCACTAAGCGTGGACAAGTGTTTCTGAAGTGGTTTGGGTCCCCACTGTTGTAACAAGCTCGCATGGGTTGCATCATGGGGTAGTTAGGTTGGTAGTAAGTTTGGGCTGCGTGTGGTGCAGGTGGTAGAAGTAAAGGTTGTTGGGCTTGACCCACTATCTGATGGTGGGTTTGGGTTGGGGGTTGATTGCGGTTCATTCGTTGAAGTGTGCGACAAGTTTAGATGGTGTGTCCCGCACGGCCACAGCTGGTGCAATGTTGGCAAGGGTTTTCGGGAGGTGATGGTATTGACAACGGTTGCATTTTGGGTGTGGGCCGGTGTATGGCTTTTTAAATGGCGCAGCTGAGGGAGCGATTTGGGTGATTGGTGCAGCAGTGATAGGAGGGTTGGTTTGAGTGACAGCAAAATTCTTGCTGTTTCGTTTCCTCTTACCAGCAAACTTTGAGGATGAGACTGAGTGGTTTGGAGTTGGGGTCTCAATGGGTGTTTTCTTCTTCTAATCTTTGAATTTGCCATTTCGGATGCGATTCTCAGTGAGTTCTGTAGCTAATTCCATTGCGGCTTCAAGTGTTACAGGCGAAGTGCTTAAAACCGAATCTTGGATTTTCGAGGGGAGGCCTCGAATGTAGTGTTCGACTAAGCGGTACAAGGGGGTGAACAAATTAGGGATCATTTGGTTCAGCTCGAGGAATCGCTTATTATAGGAGGTGTGATCTCCTTCCTTTTGTTTCAGTACGTGGAATTCATCTTCCAACTTCTTGATTTCGCTTCTTGGACAGAAGCGTCTTGTCATGAGTTCCCTTAACTCTTCCCATGTTAAGGCCATGGCATCTTCAACTCCTCGTTTACCCTTTTCCTTGTTCCACCAGGTAAGGGCTACCCCAAACAGTCTTCCAGTTGCATAACGTACCTTGCGATCCTCGGGACAATCGCAATTGAGGAAAGTGTTTTCCATTTCTTCAAACCAGTGAAGGAGGGCGGTAACACCTTCGGCCTTCATGGATCGCAAGATTTGAAGTGTTTGTAGGAGCACTTTTTGGAGGGAGGGTTGGCGATGCTCTGGTCTTCTTGATTGGGAGGGTTGATGAGATTTGCGGTGAGAGCTTGTTGAACTTGAATCATGATGTCAGGAAGCACTGCGGCCATTTGTTTAGCAATTTGCATGGCCAAGCGTTCATTTGATCTTCCTGACTTTCTACCTCCACGTAGTTTCCTAGCCGACATCTACAGGAACATACATAGGAAGATTGTGAGTTTAAGAAGTTTCTAGGTGTCATGTGTCGTAAAAAGAATGAAAAATAACATAACTGACAATAATTCAACTACATCCATAGGATGTCTTGGGTTTGCTCATGTTTGGGCCTCCAATGTCCCCCATACCATCGCCTGTGTAGTCATGTGGGCCCCCATAACTATTGGGCTTGGTAGGATTCACATTGGTGTTGGCGGATTAACACTCGTACCACCCGAATGAAAATCGTAAAATATGATTGCGAGATGTATGGTAGGAGAGTGTCCAGGTGTAGACACAATGACAACTCAAAGTGGGGTTAGCTCACACGACGTTTGGTATAGCATGCTTTGGCCTAATAGGTCCTTCGTACTCTCATCGTTAGTCCCCAGGTAGGCAAGCTGGTCCTTTATTTTGGATTTATACGAATGCCAAGCCTAGACAGGACGTTCCGACTACCGGTACTCGTACCCTTCCAGTTACTACATGCCCGTCATGAGAACTCACTTTGATGAGATTTGAAAAATACAAAAAAAATCGTTGCAAAAATCATGGTAATCGTGAGGTGTGTGCTCTCATGGATATGATATGTTATGAGGATATGATTCATGTTGAGCATTGTATACTAACATGTATTTATGAGCATGCTTGCATAACATTGAGTGTGAAAATAAACATAAAGCATATAAACATCATGAATTTTGTATGTAACGCATAAACAATTTAAAATTTAATCAACTATAGTATAGGCTCTAAGGGTCTAATAACCTATCCTATATCCCTATAGTCATAAGCTCTGATATCAATCTGTCACACCCCGACCGGCAGCGGAATAAAAGTCGGGCCATAATTGGGTTATCACCAAAGCTCATGATGTTTACTAAGATGTTTCATATTTATTTAATTCAAATTACATCTTAAATATCCAAAACAAAATTCATACAATTACAAGAAAATGAAACTATATAATTAATCCAAAGCTTAAACTTGTTAATTCTTCTAGGCCTTCCTATGTGTTTTCTTGTCTCAGCTGGATCACCTGTATCATGTATAAAACGGGGGATATTTTGGGTCAACAAAAGTTGGCGAGTGAACCTTGATAAAACATTGTTACTAATTTCTTATTTTATTTAATAAGGAAAATCTGTGCAATAATCACATGTGAGCAAACATATATACATAAACAAACACAAACCACTTTGAATGAGTATATGATATGAATGATGATGTATGTGAGATCAAGGCTTAATCAAACGGAGCCGATCTAATGAGGCACCTGATGCTCAACCCGTCTCCCACGGGGAACTGATGGGCCTAATGAAATGCATGCACTGAAGATGATAAATCTAATCTACATATAATTCACACAACAATTGATACACATTTGATCACGGATATGATGTATGCACAAGTGTTTAAAAAAAATAAAGAATTAAACGACACATGATACACCCCAAAACATGATTAAAACGGGGAATTGGTAGAGATTCACTCACATTGGGTGCGTTCTTTGATGACGTTGGATGCGCACGAATTTTAAGGTTCAATCGAGGAGGGAAAAACTAAACTAAAATAATAATGAAATGATTTGGTAAATAAATGAATTTTATTTGAGATTAATATTTAATTAGTGCTGTCAATGAGATTTTTAGATTTATTCTTGTGAGTTTAAGGAAATTTTCTAACTTTAAAATCCTATTTTTAAGTATTTTTAAATAATTTTCCAATTAAATAAATAAATAAAAAGAAAATAAAAAGTTGACTTTTTTACCGTTGACCATTGACCGTTGACCGGGTCTTGACCGGTCAGACTGTGTTTTCTATGCGCTGAGTGAGGTTCGAACTCGGGACCTCTTGTATACGTGCACGCAGCTCTACCAACTGAGCTACGTGTCTAACCCGAAATATTCTCTGTTTTAATTATAATATATATATATATTAATTAACTTTAACCTTATTTAGTTTATATCAAAAATGATTTAATATGGCCGAACCGGCTTCAGAGACCCGGAGTCGAACTCAGGACGTTCGGTTCGAGTGTGCACAGCCCAACCAGTTGGGTTGTGTGTCTAATCTGTTTAACTAATGGATTATATTCTTCTTATGTACTTACTGTGACTTGATCTGATTGGATTTCAAAAATGTTGGTTTTATTTCTGAAAGTCGGTAACGTGTGCGATTCGAACTCGGGACGTGCATATTGTATTTGCACACAGTCCACCGCTGGACTGTGTGTCTAACCTGGTTTAATTTCTGTTTTTAATTATACTAATACACGTTTGCATCTTCGTCTTCTTCGCTTAAAAATTACAGAACAGTGAAATCCGACTGTTCTGGTTAATCGATCATAACTTATATTTGTTTGAAATGGAAAGAAGATTAAGTGATATGGTATACCAAGACGGAGCGTTTTCTTCAGATTTCCGGTAGTGTTCGTCGGCTCTGATTTTGCGACTTCCGGCTCTGTGAACTGTTTTAACAGTTTTGATTATATGTTTGAACAATTGAAGTATAAATCAAGAGATAGCAGAGAAGTTTAGACAGTTATACCGTCTGATGAAAGAATACATTTTTCTGATCAACGATTCCGGCGATATTCCGGCGAGTGCAGAGGAACTCCGACGACGTGCTCTGGAAGAATTAAAGCTTCGAAAAAGTGTGCGGTTCTGAGCGAAAGGATTTCCAGATGATTGAGTGGGTATTTATAGGGATGCACAGCTGAATTGAGTTTTATTTAAGGTCAAAGTTCGCGATTAAGGATTTCTGGCGGTTATGACTGAAATTGACTGCCGGCAACGGTTATAACTGGCGTCGAGATTAAATTGTGCGTTTCAGTCAAAGGAAAGGTAGCCAAAATCGTGGAATGCCGATTTTTCCGGTGATGGCCTGACTTTCGGGTTTTACTTTAAAGGTTATTTGATTAAGTGTTTATCACAAGTGAAGTGTGTGGCGGAGTGGTGTGTTGTGTGCTTGTGTTTGTGGGTGACCCGGGTTCGAAACCCGGCGTCTCCAATTTATTTTTTATTCACTATTTATTATTAATTATAAATTATGATTTTTAAATTCTAATATATTTATTAATTATGTATTGTTTAAAATTAATATGAACCATAAATACGCAACAAAACTTATAACTGATTATTTGATTGATAAACGAAGCGGGTTTTGAAACCCGTTTTTCGACGAATGTTACACTAGTCTTCATTTAAACGCAAGATTTATTAACTCAGCCGTACACAAAAGTACTAAGTGCAGATAGCATTTACCGGCAAGTCTCTAGTCTGGATTATGGCATAAGCTAACCAATTAAATACTAACGGTCTTATTTAAGTTATAGACTTAGACCGACTAGCGTACTTGATCAAAACGTATAAAGCTAGATTAAAAGATGATTGGATAGAATGTAGTTTAATCCCAACAAGTACCTTGACTTGTGTAATATGGATAAACTATAAACATTCTGGATTTTGAGACTTAAATGACAAGGTTAGACCCGTTTCGGTTAATTTTCGTAAACTAGTTACAAATGCTTAACCGTACGCATGTCAGCGACATCGGGTAACCGATAAGTCATGGACAAGTTCTATATGCCATTATACTTTAAATAAATTCTAATATCAGTGGGATATCAACGTTTATGCATGTTATGGTTTTAAAGTGAAACTATGCCTCATAAGGGAGTTTCGGTAATTTCATGCCGTGTAAAAGGAACTTGAATATAATTTAATATTATAACTATAAGTATTCTGGAAAAATAACTTATTTATGATATAATATCAGTAAAATATTAATTATATGTGTAATTTATCTTTTATGACCAAACTATGCACCGAGGAGCATTTTGGTCATTTACACGTAGTTTATAAATTATTTCGGATTCTGAGTTTGTATCATGTACCTACTGTAAAAATATTTAAAATAAGTTTTAGAATCAGTAGGTAGCAAGTCTTGGTTAGTAAATATGGTTTAAAACCATACTATGCGCCGAAACGGCGCTTATGTCGTAAAATGACGATTTATGTCATATTTAATGAAAACTGGTGTTAAGGTTAGGTTAATATGTCTTAGATATGTTATCTAATATAACATATCAGTAGGTAAAATATTTACTTTGAAAAGATGTGAACAAGCCATTTTATAAGCCACAAGGGCCTTATCATCATTTATCGACATAATACAAGGACTTGCTCTTAAACTCAATTTATAATCTGTTTGACATCCCAAATAACCCTACTTATAATATTACATTAGTAGGAAACTCATTTCAAGTTCATTATCATTAAAACCTCTTTTTATGCAAAAAGCGCATTTTAGTCAAAATGGCATAATTACGGAACTTGTGCATAAACTCAGATTCTGATTATGATCATGTAATATAACCTCAGAGGGTTATGCTACATTATATTACGATCATAATGCAACTTTAGATCAGTATCTAACTAATCTAAATCAGGTCAGAATCGAAAGTCAAAGCAGAAGTCAAACTTCACGACTTTCGGTTGCGAACCGACCCTAGAACTGAAATTGTCGAGCCGAACATGTTCTTTGTTGATACAGTTTTGTGTCTTTCATTTGTTCTTAATTACAGTTATAATTGTACAGTCTTTGTTCAGTGTCTGTATAGGTTTGGTCGTGTCGAATAGATCGAGATATCCTTCTATCTTGATCTAGTATGACATCTTAGCTTGTCTGTGTTAATCAGTTGCATGTGTGCATACTTATAAGTCTTGTGTATGTCAAGTCTACACACGTTCTCAAAGAATGAGGATTCTGTGCGAACCAAGAGATTTCGTACGAAACACAGGTTTCATACGAATCAAGGAGATTTCGTACGAAACACAAGCATTTCGTACGAAACAGTGACTCGTACCAATCCTGGAGTTGTGTCTCGTGTGTAATAATGTGTTCCATATGTCTGGAAACTTGTTTTCGTATGAGTAATCAGCTTGGACACTATATAAGGAGACATGCACCTCTCAGTGAGAGTTAGCTAGTTGGCTGAGCCTCTCAGTATTCTCTCTAAAGACGAAGACACAAGAACACAACAAGTTTGTTTGAGTTATACGAGCATTGTGTATATGTTTGTACTTGTTCTCAATCATTAATCAAGATAGTGAATCTTTGGTTACCCCGTGTTCTTTACTTTGCTTTGGTTGCATGCACACTTGGATTCCGCACTTGTGTGTATGTCATTTGAACAAGGAACTGGTTTAACACCATCCGCAGGTGGACCTATAAGTGGTATCAGAGCTTTGGCTCTTTCCTTGTTCAAAACCGAGCTTAGTTGTGTCTGAGCTAGTTTGAAGATTTCTGAAGTGTTCGTAAATCTCCAGCAGAAAACATAAGTTTTGGATAGTTAACTAACTTAAAACTTGGTTAAAATCTACAGCATGCAGAAAATTTTATGGTAAAATTTTTCTGAAGAACACCCTTGAAGATGAAATCTGCAAAAATTTGAATCTGATTAGTTTTGGAAGGGCTGACATTTTCTGACTTGGAACTGGACTTGGACTGTGGACTGTTAAAATTTGTGTTTAACTAAAAGTGGGTAAGACAACATGTATTTTCGAAAAAGCAGGTCTACACAAGAAAGGAAATTTCTCACCAAACAATTTCTGAAAAGATTCCTCTGAAAAACGCTGATCAAAACATTTGGTGCGACTGAGTTATTTCGTGCGAATCATCTGACCCGCACGAAACACCTGGCTCGCACGAAACAGGTGTCTCGCACGAAACAGAAATTGTTTGTTTTTTGTGTTTTTCAAAGCTTTGTGATTTTAAGAATTTGTCATACTTTCAGAACTTGTGAAAATTTTTTTAAAGGTAATTATAATTTTGAAACTTTAAACCTTTAAATTTTCATAAAACAAGAAAATATAATGAGTTCTAACCCGTGGGATTGGAGTTGTTCAAGCTCAAATCAGGAGTCTTCGCAAAGCTTCGCAACATCATGGGTAAAATCTTTGATGCCACAACATACAGCAATGATCTCTGCAAATCAATGGGCGTGTGTTGCGAATCAGAATCAAAGCATCCAAAGTCTGTTAATGAGCGAAAGTGAAACACGGAGTAATAACCGACCGCCAAAGTTAAATAACATGAACGATTATCCTTCATGAAAAAGTCTTTTTCATACGTATGTTCTCGGTCAAAAAACGGAATTGTGGATGTGTTTCACTACCCCCTATAATGAA
Source organism: Scalesia atractyloides (assembly GCA_947069175.1). Lineage (NCBI taxonomy): Eukaryota > Viridiplantae > Streptophyta > Magnoliopsida > Asterales > Asteraceae > Scalesia > Scalesia atractyloides. The sequence goes on along the minus strand of CAMTDV010000116.1, from coordinate 17,211,596 downwards.
GCACTTGAAGAAGCTGGATCAAATCCAACCACATTGGCCAATCTAGTCGAAAGTGACAAGAAAGCTTACGATCTAGAGAAAAAGGCATTTGCTATCCTCACACAAGCTCTGCATAAAGACATTATCATCAGTTTGTGTATTGTACTACAACGAAAAATTTGTGGGACACTTTGGAAGCAAGAGGTGAAGGTAACGCTGCTACCAGGAAGATTCGGCATGATCTGCTCAAGAAAGAGTTTGAAGGTTTCATGTTCATGGAGAACGAAACCCTGAATGATATGACCACTCGGTTTTATCATCTTCTCAGCAAAGTGTACTCGTATAAAGTGTTAGCAGCACCACAAGAAATTGTTATGCGATTTGCTGATGCTTTACCACTGAAATGGGTCAATTTATTGATCTTTTAAAACATACAGGTGTTTTGGACTCAATTAGTATTTATGAATTTGTGCAGAAACTAGAGAACAAGAATGAAGAAGAACTTCGGAAGGCACAACGAGTCTCTGCTCCACAAAACCATGAAATGTATTTTGGAGGTACTAATGCAGGTACAAGCTCAAGTCAGCAACCGAAGCTGCAGACCGCGTTTGTGTCAAACGTGAACCCTTTTCTACCCCAACCAGTTCAATCAAGTCAGTCTACAGGTTCGAGTAATCAAGCCTATGGAAAGACTTTTGATCTGAAAGCCTTCCTTCCACAGCCAACGGATTTAGCGCATAAAGCTCCACAGCAAGCTCCTCAACAAACTTTCTATGGAAACAACAGTCAATCGGCAAATCCCAACACTGTCAAACTTGACACATCAAATCTCTCAAAAATCAACGTAGAAGTTGCACAAGAACATGCAGAACTTCTAAATACCATGGTCAGTGCGTATTGTGGTTTAGTTGCCGGTCAAATAGGGAACATTAATTTGACAAATGAAGACTATGAAAAATTGACCGAGATGAAACGGAGTTGATGGACATCAAGTGGGCATTTGCAAGTGCTATGAGAAGAGCGAAGGATTATATGAGAAGAACGGGTAGAACTTGTTTGGAAAGCAAGAAGGATACAAAATACGGCTTTGACAAAACCACTGTGACTTGCTTCAACTGTGGAGAAAGAGGTCACTTTAAGCGGGCATGCACAGCAAGGAAGGAAATCACAACCCCTTTGGTAATCAGTCTCAACCATCCAACACAGCACAATACAACAATGAAAGAAGAATAGTAGCTGTTGGCAACTCTAACAACACCAATCAATCAGGACCTTCAAACACGCATAGTGCTTTGGTAGTTCAATCTGATGAAGGATGCGATTGGTCAGTACAGTTGGGAACTGAGAACAACAAAAGAACTACATGCAATGCAAAGATCATGGATCAAATCAAGCATGATCACAGCATCAACACTCTAAATAACGATGATACATCTGGGGATGCTGGTAGTTCTGATGAAGAATGTTCAAGTTTAGATGGTTATGGATCTGATTTTGATGTGAAGAAAGGAAGTGATGCTGAGATTGAAGAATTGCTGAGTGAAGCTGAGATGTTGAAATCTGAAAAGGTAGGCATGACGAGGAATGCAGAAGCTGCGGAAAAAGAGACAGAGACACTCTCTACAGATGGTGTAGCTTTTCCTCATCACACTGCCTTTATGGCAAATGTTGAAGGTTCTTCAAAACAGGTAAATTCTGACCCTCCTACTGTTTGCAATGACTGTGTTGAGTTGAAAATAAAGTATGAAACCATCAACAGTCATAATCAAAATTTAGTTCTTGAACTATCAAAATGCAAAGAGGCAAACTTGGCACTAACTAGAAATGAAAAAGAATACAAATCTGTAATAGAAACCCTTAAGAAAAGTGTTTCTGAATTGACAAAAACAGTTTTGAATAAACAGACAGGAATTAATAACTAAATTAATCTCCTAGAAGAAACAAAGAAAGAGATAGCCATCGCCAAATGCGAATATGATTCGATCAAACGCAAATTGGAAAGTTATTCTAACTCCCAGTATGTGCTTGATCATATTATTGAAGTTCAAAAACTAAAGGGAGATGCTCAATGCATAGGGTATAAGTTGTCACACCCCGACCCGCAGCGGAAAAGGTGATCGGGGCATGATTGGGTTTTCATCAAAGCTCATGACATTTATTGTAATGTTTCGTATTTATTATTTCAATTTAAAAGAGATCATACAATCATATCAAACAAATACAACATGTTCTATTCATCCTTCTAAACTTCATTATTTTTCTTCTAAGGCAATTTCCTATGTTTTCCTTGCTTCATCCTGTTCACCTGTATCATATGTAAAAATGGTTTTTGGATCAACAAAAGTTGGCGAGTGAACCTTGTTAGAAAACATTTATTATTTATTTCTTATTGTATTTAATACGGAAAAATTGTGCAATATTCCTATATGAACAAATGTAAATAAACATATAATAACAAACAATTAGCATACAATAACCACCCAATAGCATACCATAACAAACAACAACAAACAATAACATATATTAACAAAAATGGGGAACGGACGGCCTATGATAAATGTATGTACTGAAAATAATAAATGTCTGTGCGATCAAGGCTCAATCAAACGAAGCCGATCGTATTGCATGTACTGAAAATGATAAATGTCTGTGCGATCAAGGCTCAATCAAACGGAGCCGATCGTATGTTGGCAACGCCAGGTTCACGCTCATAATGTAATGGGGAACTGCTCAACGCTCATAATGTAATGGGGAGCGGCGGCCTATGAAATTGCATGTACTGAAAATAATAAATTAAATCTAAACAATAACCACACAAACAGTTTATACAAGCTGAATACACATTTGTTCATGATATGATGTATGCACAATGATTTAAATATAAAAATGGTAAGACACGTGATACACCCCAAAAACGTGATTAAAAACGGGGAATTTTGTAGAGGTTCACTCACATTGGGTGCGTTTGGCTGATGATGTTGAATGCGCACGAGTTTAGAGGATTGATCGACGAGGAAAAACTAACCTAATTAATAACGAAAAGTAAGGTAAATAAATGGATTTTATTAACAACTTTAATAGGATTTTTGGATATATTTTTGTGAGTTTAAGGCTATTTTCTAACTTTAAAAATGTTATTTTTAAGTATTTTTAATTGATTTTTTTAATTTAAATAAATAAATAAAATAATAAAAAAATGTTAATTTTTGAACGTTGACCGTTGACTTGTTGACTGTTGACCGTTGACCGGTTCGGTCGGTTATATGTGTGCGCTGGGTGAGACTCGAACCCGTGACCTCTCGTACGCGTGCACGCAGCTCTACCAACTGAGCTACGTGTCTAACCCGAAATATTTCTGTTTTTAATTATATTTATATACTAATTAAATTAATCCGAGAAATCACATATTTTAAAACAAAGATTTAATGTAAGGACTCGGTGCTCTCCACATGTCTCGAACCCGGGACCTGTGGTTTAGTTTGGCACACAGTCCACCGCTGGACTGTGTGTCTAACTTGGTAATTATTCTAGTTTTTATTATACTTAACATATTACTGAGTTAACCCGGTTTGGTTTAAAAAAAGGCATTTTATTACAGCGAATGAAGTTGGGACAGGAATCGAACTCGCGTCGTGTGCATATTGTTTGCACACAGTCCACCGCTGGACTGTGTGTCTAACCCGTTCATAATATCAATTTTAATTAATCTTATATCTTACACGGCTTCGTCTTCTTCGTTCAAAACACAGACAACGGTTAACTAACTGTTATTTGTTAAATTAATTTAACGAACATTATGAGCAATCGTAATGTAGTGAACAGAAAAAGGTTTGGGGATTGATTGTACCGAACTGATCGTCTTTCTTCAGAAGTCCGGCGAAGATCGTCGGCTCTGTTTTGGGAGCTCCTTCTGTTCGAATTTAATAATTAGTTTGGATGAATTAGATGTGAAACTGAACCACTGGGTAACGATTATCATAAGATTACATGATCATACCGGTTAACAGCGAGATTCTGAAACTTTCAGAAGTTTTCCGGCGAAAACAGAAAAATCCGGCAATGTCGTCTGGGGTTGATTCTGAGTGATGGAGTGATGTTAGAATTTGTATAATAATGGAATGAAACAGAAAAATCGAGGTAATTACCGCGTAGATGAAAGTCCCGGTTTTCCGGCGACTTGCAGAGAATTCAGCGAGTGAAATTTCTTGCGACAGTGATTCTTCAGACGTTTAAGGTTAGGGGAGTGATGTCAGTATGAGTTCTATGATCTTATTTTTTGTAAAAAGAAAAGATGGATTGAACTCAGTTTTCCGGCGAAGTTTTCCGGTTAATTTACAGAGAATTCCGGCGACTGCGGCGAAGTTTTTCTGAGCGAAATGGAGAATGCAGGTTGGATAGATTCGTGAGATTAACTGATGAACAAGGTATAATCCCGGATTTGAATTGTAATTTCGGTTTCGAATAGAAATTTAAGGCAATGAATGAATTTGATTAAGTTTTTCGGTTATAACCGATATGGCTGTTAATGTGATCGTTATGACCAAAAGTAAAGGCAACGTTTGACGATTTTGTCGGGATTTTCGGCGTTACCGGATTTGGGCGCGCTGTGTAACTGGGTTTGATTTCAAGATTTATGTTATGTATTAATTGTTTCAATATTCTAACAAACAACACCAGTGGCGGAGTGGTTGAGCGCGTGTGAGTTAAGGCTTTGATTAATGCTCAGCTGACCCGGGTTCGAAACCCGGCATCAGTATTATATTTTTATTTCATTATTTTTAATACATTTTCAAAAAAAATTTTATATTCTAGTATACTTATTAACTATGTATCGTTTAAAATTAATTTGAGCATTAAATACGCAACGAAATTTTTAACTGATTGTTCGGTTAATAAACGAAGCGGGTTTGGTTAATCCATTTTTGGCGGATGTTACAGTATCCCCTACTTTTTAGAAATTTCGTCTCGAAATTTAGGTAGTGACATATTTGTCTAAAAAGGATGGTGTTTAATTTGACAGTTACATACTTAGAAAGGAGTAAGAGTTCAGATTTTGTTTGAGGCGGTAACGTTCCTTGTAAGGGTTGAGTACCCTACTACAGGAATCGCTTTTTGATGCCTAAGATAATGGATATTGATAAACAGAGTTGATTGACTATATATGATTTCATGTGCAAAAGTTTTGATATGTTTGGAAAGATAAGGTTATATCCTAAAACAAAACTTCTAATACTAAAACCTACATGGAACTTCTCATAACCGCCTGACAATGCCTCTGATCCCTTGACAAGAATACTTATATATAGGAAGTACCAGCGGCGTATCCACCATATTCTCGTCAAATTTTCATTGGTTTTATCAGTAAGTTATGATTGGTTCTATGATGTGACTCTAGAACATAAATAAACACAACAACCAATATCTGAGTCCTAATTCTGATAGTATACATGTTTGGAATGGTGACACAATCCAATTTCTTTAAATGATGAGATTATATGAATGTTAAATCAGTGAGTGTAAAACAAATTTCAACAAAAACATTACTAAATCCTACATGGAACTTCTCATAACCGCCTGATAATGCCTCTGATCCTTTGACAAGAATACTTATATATAGGAAGTACCAGCGGCGTATCCACCATATTCTCGTCAAATTTTCATTGGTTTTATCAGTAAGTTATGATTAGTCCTATGTGACTCTAAAACATAAATAAACACAACAAACAATGCCTGAGTCATAATTCTGATAGTATACATGTTTGAATGATGACAGTCCCTCTCTCGTTTGTTGTGATGGAGAGGTTAGTCTATGTAGAAGTGAGACACAGCCCAACTTCTTTAAATAATGAGATTCAAATACGTTGAGATGTATGATGGTATGAATGTTAAATCAATGAGTATAAAACAAAACTGAAATAGTAGTTTGCATTAAAATCCTTGGATAAATTTCCAATTTAAAATTGAGACCCGTGAAAATTGAGATAACATAAAGAAAAACATAAAACTAAGCGGCTGGAGTTGAATCTTGATTTTTGGTGAAGGGGACTAGTTGGGTGGTTTCGTTTGGGCCGTCGTTATCTTCAACAGGATTGACGTTGATGTTGAAAACTCTTCCTCTTGCTGGTGGCCTAGTGATTAGGTTTCCTTGATTTGCTTGGTTAACTGGATTTTCTTGGGCTTGTGCGTTTATGATGTTAACCAATCGAGGGCACGTGTTTCTATAATGGGTAGGGTCGCCACAATTAAAACAAGCTCGAACATAAGGTAACATGGGGTATTGGGGTTGTTGATATGTTTGGATCATGTTTTGAGTAGGGGATGAGATTTGGTTTTGAGGGGTGCGGCAAACCTTGCTCAAATGACCATAGCGTCCACAATTCGCACATAGTCGACAAGGCAAGGTAGATGGATGGTGATAGAAACAGGTGTTACATTGAGGGTGAGGTCCAAGGTAAGGTTTCTTATTTGGGTAAGTTAAGTTGGGTGCTACTTGAGTGATTGGGATAGCTTGGAGGGGTACGGCTTGTGAGGCTAGTTGGTTGCGTTGGGTGGTAGCGAAAAGTTGCCCGTCTCGTTTTCTCTTAGAAATGGGTTGAGAAGGGGATTCGGTTTGGGTGGAGTTGGAGGTTTCAGTCGATGCTTTATCCTTCTTCTTCTCCTCCTTGAAGTCTTTGTTTCGGATTCGGTTCTCGGTGAGCTCCGTAGCTAACTCCATTGCTGCTTCCAAGGTTGCAGGTGTGGTACTTATTACAGAGTCTTGAATCTTTGAAGGAAGACCTTGAATGTAGTGTTCGATCAAACGGTAGAGGGGAGGGAACAAGTTGGGAACCATTTGATTTAACTCGAGGAATCTCTTGTTGTATGTGGTGTGGTCGCCTTCCTTTTGTTTCAACGAATATAACTCATCCTCTAATTTCTTGATTTCGCTCCTTGGGCAAAACCGTCTTGTCATGATTTCCTTCAACTCTTCCCAAGTCAATGTCATAGCATCTTCAACACCTCGTTTGGCCTTCTCTGTATTCCACCAAGTAAGTGCTATTCCAAGTAAACGACCGGTAGCATATCGCACTTTGCGATCATCGGGGCAATCGCAATTTAGAAAAGTGTTCTCCACTTCTTCAGACCAATGGAGGAGAGCGGTGACACCTTCAATCCCTTCGTATTTTGGATGGTCGCAGGATTTGAAATGCTTGTAGGTGCATTTAGTGGTATTTGGGGGAGGGTTGACAACATTTTGAACTTCTTGATTGACGGGATTAGCGGTAAGGGCTTGTTGGACTTGGACTACAATGTTAGATATTACGGCAGCCATTTGTTGAGCGATTTGGGCAGCCATACGCTCGCGAGCTTTTCCTGCTCTCATCTTCCTACGAGCGGAATTAGAAGACATCTACAAGGAATACATATGAAGAGTATGAGTTGGATGTTTTTGGGATCATGTGTCGTATTTAGGAATGAACATTCATAAAATAAACATAGCATAATAAATCTACTACATCCATAGGATGTCTTGGGCTTTGCTCGTAATTGGGCCTTGCATGCCGCCATACTTCACCTTCGTAATCATGTGGGCCCCCATGATTACCGGGTTTTTCATATGGTTCGCATGTGTTTGCCTGGTTACGTACACTAAAACCCGGAGAAAATCGAGAAATATTTATGTAACGTATGATATTCGGAATGTATCCAGGTGTGGACACGGTGACACCTCAAAGTGGGGTTAGTTCGAACGACGTTTGGTGTGGCATGCTTTGGCCTAATAGGTCCTTCGTACTCTCATCGTTAGTCCCCAGGTAGGCAAACTGGTCCGTTATATTGGAGTTATACGAATGCCAACCTAGACAGGACGTTCCGACTACCGGTACTCGTACCCTTACAGTTACTACATGCCCGTCGCAGAACTCACTTTGATGAGATTTAAAAAATGAAAAATGCGACAAAATCTTGAATAACGGAAGTATGAAGATGATTTGAATATGTGAACATTGAAATATGTATGATGAATGTGTATGTAAGTATGTATGTTTGACTGTATGTATAATTCACTATGTATCACAAAATGTAATATTGGAAATGTTTGCATGCATTTGTGTATGTAATAAACATGAAACAAATAAATATCATAAGTTTGCATGTAACCACATAAACAATTAAAATCTTAGTCAACTATAGTATAGGCTCTAAGGGTCTAATAACCTATCCTATATCCCTATAGTCAAAAGCTCTGATACCAATCTGTCACACCCCGACCCGCAGCGGAAAAGGTGATCGGGGCATGATTGGGTTTTCATCAAAGCTCATGACATTTATTATAATGTTTCATATTTATTATTTCAATTTAAAAGAGATCATACAATCATATCAAACAAATACAACATGTTCTATTCATCCTTCTAAACTTCATTATTTTTCTTCTAAGGCAATTTCCTATGTTTTCCTTGCTTCATCCTGTTCACCTGTATCATATGTAAAAATGGTTTTTGGATCAACAAAAGTTGGCGAGTGAACCTTCTTAGAAAACATTTATTATTTATTTCTTATTGTATTTAATACGGAAAAATTGTGCAATATTCCTATATGAACAAATGTAAATAAACATATAATAACAAACAATTAGCATACAATAACCACCCAATAGCATACCATAACAAACAACAACAAACAATAACATATATTAACAAAAATGGGGAACGGACGGCCTATGATAAATGTATGTACTGAAAATAATAAATGTCTGTGCGATCAAGGCTCAATCAAACGGAGCCGATCGTATTGCATGTACTGAAAATGATAAATGTCTGTGCGATCAAGGCTCAATCAAACGGAGCCGATCGTATGTTGGCAACGCCAGGTTCATGCTCATAATGTAATGGGGAACTGCTCAACGCTCATAATGTAATGGGGAGCGGCGGCCTATGAAATTGCATGTACTGAAAATAATAAATTAAATCTAAACAATAACCACACAAACAGTTTATACAAGCTGAATACACATTTGTTCATGATATGATGTATGCACAATGATTTAAATATAATAAATGGTAAGACACATGATACACCCCAAAAACGTGATTAATTTTGTAGAGGTTCACTCACATTGGATGCGTTTGGCTGATGATGTTGAATGCCCACGAGTTTAGAGGATTGATCGACGAGGAAAAACTAACCTAATTAATAACGAAAAGTAAGGTAAATAAATGAATTTTATTAACAACTTTAATAGGATTTTTGGATATATTTTTGTGAGTTTAAGGCTATTTTCTAACTTTAAAAATGTTATTTTTAAGTATTTTTAATTGATTTTTTTAATTTAAATAAATAAATAAAATAATAAAAAAAAATGTTAATTTTTGACCGTTGACCGTTGACTTGTTGACCGTTGACCGTTGACCGGTTCGGTCGGTTATATGTGTGCGCTGGGTGAGACTCGAACCCGTTACCTCTCGTACGCGTGCACGCAGCTCTACCAACTGAGCTACGTGTCTAACCCGAAATATTTCTGTTTTTAATTATATTTATATACTAATTAAATTAATCCGAGAAATCACATATTTTAAAACAAAGATTTAATGTAACGACTCGGTGCTCTCCACAGGTCTCGAACCCGGGACCTGTGGTTTAGTTTGGCACACAGTCCACCGCTGGACTGTGTGTCTAACTTGGTAATTATTCTAGTTTTTATTATAGTTAACATATTACTGAGTTAACCCGGTTTGGTTTAAAAAAAGGCATTTTATTACAGCGAATGAAGTTGGGACAGGAATCGAATTCGCGTCGTGTGCATATTGTTTGCACACAGTCCACCGCTGGACTGTGTGTCTAACCCGTTCATAATATCAATTTTAATTAATCTCATATCTTACACGGCTTCGTCTTCTTCGTTCAAAACACAGACAACGGTTAACTAACTGTTATTTGTTAAATTAATTTAACGAACATTATGAGCAATCGTAATGTAGTGAACAGAAAAAGGTTTGGGGATTGATTGTACCGAACTGATCGTCTTTCTTCAGAAGTCCAGCGAAGATCGTCGGCTCTGTTTTGGGAGCTCCTTCTGTTCGAATTTAATAATTAGTTTGGATGAATTAGATGTGAAACTGAACCACTGGGTAACGATTATCATAAGATTACATGATCATACCGGTTAACAGCGAGATTCTGAAACTTTCAGAAGTTTTCCGGCGAAAACAGAAAACTCCGGCAATGTCGTCTGGGGATGATTCTGAGTGATGGAGTGATGTTAGAATTTGTATAATAATGGAATGAAACAGAAAAATCGAGGTAATTACCGTGTGGATGAAAGTCCCGGTTTTCCGGCGACTTGCAGAGAATTCCGGCGAGTGAAATTTCTTGCGACAGTGATTCTTCAGAGGTTTAAGGTGAGTGAGAGTGATGTCAGTATGAGTTCTATGGTCTTATTTTTGGGTAAAAAGAAAAGATGGATTGAACTCAGTTTTCCGGCGAAGTTTTCCGATTAATTTACAGAGAATTCCGGCGACTGCGGCGAAGTTTTTCAGAGCGAAATGGAGAATGCAGGTTGGATAGATTCGTGAGATTAACTGATGAACAAGGTATAATCCCGGATTTGAATTGTAATTTCGGTTTCGAATAGAAATTTAAGGCAATGAATGAATTTGATTAAGTTTTTCGGTTATAACCGATATGGCTGTTAATGTGATCGTTATGACCAAAAGTAACGGCAACGTTTGACAATTTTGTCGGGATTTCCGGCGTTACCGGATTTGGGCGCGCTGTGTAACTGGGTTTGATTTCCAGATTTATGTTATGTATTAATTGTTTCAATATGTTAACAAACAACACCAGTGGCAGAGTGGTTGAGCGCGTGTGAGTTAAGGCTTTGATTAATGCTCAGCTGACCCGGGTTCGAAACCCGGCATCAGTATTATATTTTTATTTCATTATTTTTAATACATTTTCAAAAATAAATTTTATATTCTAGTATACTTATTAACTATGTATCGTTTAAAATTAATTTGAGCATTAAATATGCAACGAAATTTTTAACTGATTGTTCGGTTAATAAACGAAGCGGGTTTGGTTAATCCGGTTTTTGGCGGATGTTACATAAGTCGTGTCCACCCCCAATGAAACACAACTATACCAAAATGCCTGATAAAGAAGAGATGCCTCGTTTTGAACCCTCTGTACCTTTGAATCCTGAGGAATTCGCAGCAGGGTTGGGGTTCAAATTAGACAAATCCTCTCAAGAACCATGCAAGCCAGAAAATTCAACGTCTGACGTTGTTCAAACTCCATCTGTTGAAGAGGAGGATGATACATCAGATGATGAATCAAGAAATGATGATCAGGATCAGCCTCTTGGTGAAAGGAAAAGAGTAGAATCGTCTGCTACTCCTAGTACTCAATCTGTTGAGAATCAAGAGACGGTTCCTAAGAATTCTGTGAAGACAAGTGTGTCTACACAAGAAGTAGATAATGTGTTGTATACCTTGGTTAGAGATAAGAAAATCTATTCAAACAAAGATTTTCCAATTAAAAACGTAAATCCAATCTCTATAGATCAGGTCTTTGAAAAGTCAACAACCAAACCTGTAGAAAAGAAAAAGCCGACCAAATCACAACCATTATCCGCTTCAAAAGAAAAAGAATAGAAGCGAGTTGAAAAGCCTATAGTTTCTCAACCGAAGGTTGAAGTAAAAGGCTCTCGTTGCCAGAAAAGGGCAAAACTGTTAAATTTGTGAGTGCTAAAGGTACCAATAAAGTTGAAACTTTTCAAGGAAAATCTAATGTTGATTTTGTAAAGAAAGTTAAGATTTTGAAAAGAAATAGTCAAAACAATTGCACCCAACTCACTGATGGATGTAATGAAAATGAACCTAGTACCTCAGGATCCATAAGTTCAACATCAAGCCGAGAAACACGATCTCCTAGTTTGTTGAAATGAGAACTTGTTTCAAATGTGGAGAATTTGACCACAATATAAAGGATTGTCAAAATCCAGCCAAATCAAGATGTATAGAGAAAACCCCTCATGAACCAACTTGGAAACGTAAATCTGTTTCTCCGACTCAAGATAAACGAATCATTAAGGATCAAAAAGAGAAACAAAAACGTAAAAAAGTACAAGCATTTGAGAAAGCTTTAAAATCGGTTTCTTCGAAAAAGGATCAAAGATCTTCAAAGTCAATAAAACTAGACATTGTTTAAACTGTAAATAATAGTAAATCTGGTAATAAACAAGTATCTTGGAAACAGAAGACCGGTAATTGTTCAAAAGGAGTCTCTTAGTTTGTTAATATTCAAGAAATTAAGATTACATTTCTCGATGGTAAGGGACGACCCAAGACCACTAAGGCTTGGGTCCCCATCTCAAACTAATCTTGTTTGTATAATGTGCAGGGTGTTCCAGGAGGAACTGTAAACAGTCATTGGATTGTTGACAATGGAGCATCAAGGCACATGACGGGTGACTTACGGCTCCTATATGATGTGAAAAGAATAAGGGGTGGTTATGTTGCCTTTGCTGGTGACAAAGGTGGATACATCACTGGGGAAGGAATGGTCTCCAATGGTGTTGTGAGCTTCGACAAGATCAATTATGTGCGGCAAATTGATCACAATCTTCTTAGCGTTTCTCAAATCTTCGACAAGAAGTTCAGGTACATTTTGATGATGCCGGATGTTATGTGCTGAAGCCTGGATTCAAGATCCCTAAGGAAGGATTCTCCTGTCGGCTCCAAGAATTAATGATTTGTATATTCTTGATATGAGCCAAGTTATCACAACATCTGCACAAGGCACATGTTTTGTCTCTAAAGCCACCGAGAAGGTATCAATCTCCTGGCACAGACGTATGGGACACATTCACCTATGGAAAATGAACTATATAGTGAAGAACAATCTAGTGAATGGTGTACCAGTGAAGAACTTTCATCTACAAGATGTTTGTGTATCATGCCAGAAAGGGAAGCAAGCGAGAAAATCCCATCCCGTGAAGAAGATCAACACTGTGAAATGCCACTGGAACGTCTTCATATGGACCTCTTTGGACCTATGAAACACAAGACAACCTTTGGTGATTCTTATTGTCTGGTAGTTATTGATGACTATTCTAGATTCTCATGGGTAAACATGTTGGCACACAAGAGTGAAGTTCCTACTATCCTCAAGAATCTCCTGACTCTGCTAGAAAATTTGTACAATCTGAAGGTAAGGAGAATCAGAAGCGACAATAGCACAGAATTTAAGAATCAAGTTATGGATGAGTACTGTTCCTCAAAGGGTATTTTGCATGACTATAGTTCTCGATACACTGCACGACAAAATGGTGTCGCTGAGAGGAATAATAGAACTCTTATTGAAACTGCAAGAACCATGCTAGTAGAATCAGAACTTCCTGTTCAATTTTGGGGAGAAGCTGTTGCTACTGTGTGCTACACGATGAATAGAGTTCTGATGGTGAAGAGACATGGGAAGACATGCTTTGAGTTGTTACATAAAAGGAAACCGAATATTTCTTTCTTAGAACCTTTTGGAGCTCCATGCACTATGATCGACCTACATGGAAAGTTTGGTCCCAAGGCTATCGAAGGTTTCTTTCTTGGATATACTACTCCAAATTTTCGAGTGTGGAATTTGTCTTCGAAGAAGATTGAAGAATGGGGTGAAGTCAAGGTTCAGAGATATACAGAAGCGGTTAGAGCTCCGGGTGCTCCTTGGATGTTTGACTACGATGGGCTGTTGACTCCTTTAATCTGCCAACTTTTGATGATGCAACAGCTGCTGCTCAGATGTTATTGGAAAGAGATACTGTAGTAGATTCATCACTAGTTCGACCAATTATTGTTAACCCTCAAGAATCGACTTCGGTTAACAATCTTGTTTAAAATGAGGCATTCGAAGATGCTGCGGATTATAATGTTTCATCAGATGATGATGAGTTTCACGATGCTAATGAAGCTACCTCTGGTGCGGTTCCATGATTTTCAAATGATACGTCAAATATTCAACCTAAAAAACGACTGAAGGTCAGGCATCTACAACGTCATCAAATCCAGCTCTCAATTTAACTGTTGATCTGAATATCAACAATTTGGGTATAAATTCTCGAGTTCCTGATGTGCCAGAAACTCGTATTCATAATACCCATCCTCAGCAAAATATTATTGGAGATGTCCAGAGTGGTGTGCAGACTCGTAATCAGCTTCAAAACAACCAGAATGCTGGATTGTATTCGGAAATCAGGGAATCTGGTGGTCTGAATGATTGTTCTTTTGCCTGCTATGTGTGCAAAGTAGAACCAAAATCTTGGAAGGAGGCAATGAAAGAAGACTCGTGGGTTGAAGCCATGCAGGAAGAACTTCAGCAGTTTCAGAAGTTAGGCGTCTGGAAATTGGTTGACAGGCCTGACGGCTACAAGAAGATTGGTACACGATGGGTGTACAAGTGCAAGAAGGATGACGGAGGTGTTTTTGTGAGAAACAAAGCACGATTGGTTGTTCAAGGTTTTAATCAGGTCGAAGGCATTGATTACAATGAAGTTTATGCACCGGTTGCACGACTTGAGGCCATAAGAATCTTTTTGGCTTATGCGTCCTTCAAGAAGTTCACCGTTTATTAGATGGATGTGAAGAGTGCATTTCTTCATGGTGTGGTAGAAGAGGAAGTATATGTTGAGCAACCGCCAGGTTTTGAAGATCCTCTCCATCCTGACAAGGTTTGGCTTCTCAACAAGGCGTTATATGGTCTTCATCAAGCTCCGAGGGCTTGGTATGAAACGTTGTCTACCTATCTGTTGAAGAATCGTTTTCGACGAGGCTTGATCGACTGTACTCTCTTCATCAAGGAACATGACGAGGATTTGCTGCTAGTACAGGTTTATGTTGATGATATTATATTTAGGTCTACTAACACTAGAATGTGCAAAGAATTCGAACAGGTTATGCAGGAGAAGTTCGAGATGAGCGCTATGGGAGAAATGAATTTCTTTTTAGGTTTGCAGGTTCAGCAATCAAAGGAAGGGATTTTTATCCATCAAACCAAGTACATCGGAGATATTCTCAAGCGATTTCAGATGGATGACTCAAAGCCTTTGGGAACTCCATTAGCTCAAAATCATTGGATTACTCCAGATGGAATGGGTGAACATGTAGAACCATCTCTCTATCATGCTATGATCGGATCTCTAATGTATCTTACTGCTTCAAGACCCGATATAATGTACCCAACATGCCTTCTGGCATGCTATCAGTCTAGTCCGAAAGTTTCCCACTTGATGGATGTGAAAAGGATCTTTCGTTATCTAAAGGGTCATCCTAACACTGGTCTATGGCACCCTAAGGATGATAACTTTGATCTGACAGCATTCAGTGATTCTGATCATGGCGGATGCAAAATCGATGCAAAGTTAACAACAGCAGGATGTCAGTTCTTGGGAAATCGCCTAGTCACGTGGCAATGCAAAAAGCAGACTTGTGTAGCTACATCAACATGTGAGGCTGGGTATATTTCAGCTTCTAGTTGCTGCTCTCAAGTTCTATGGATTCAACAGCAAATGCGCGACTACGGTTTTGAATTTCTTACTACTCCTATTTTTGTTGATAATGAAGCTGCTTTACAGATCACTCGGAATCTTGTACAGCATTAAAAAACAAAACACATTGAGATTAAGTATCATTTCATACGAGATTGTTATGAAAAGAGACTTATCGATGTTGTTAAAATCCACACTGATCACCAACGTGCAGACCTTTTTAACAAAGCCTTTGATAAATCACATTTTGATTATCTACTTTTGGTCAATGGCATCAAGGTGAAACCCGAGTTACTCAACCATGGCTAACTATTTTTGTATATCCTTTTCTAAAATCTAAAACTTCAAAAATATTTTCAGTTTTATATTTTAGGGGGAGTAAATTCCAATAAAATATAAAAATATGTCTTTTATTTACCTTCTTTGTTTAAGGGGGGAGAAAATTTCAGAAAAATACAAAAGCACTAAAAAAATAAAAAATGAGTTTCTTGGATAAGTTTAAGATGATGAAATTCACCGGTAAATCTGTCAGCTATGGTTAAAAGCATAGAAAGAAGATTGATAAGTAGCTTTTACTAATGATGTATCGGTAGGCTTACAATCAGACTAAAGAAGATTGATATAAACCTAACAGACAGAACGCCAGGTGGGAACCATTCATTGGCATATGGTCTTGGTACCGAATTTTGTTTGATAGAGTGCCGAAGTTCTGAGATATACGGTCTTTATGCTGGCTTATCATCTGGGTATCATGAATGAATCTTTTGCCGAAAAATAACGGTGGCGCTAGTCTAGAACTTCCATGATATCATACATACGTGTACATACCGCATTCGACCATCAAATAAGTGATAAAAATATCACATCCCCAAAATAAGTGATAAAATATCACAGCTTTATGCGGGAGCTAAGTTCGTCTCTTTGTCGGTACGATGGTACTAACTTGTTCACGAACTTACTCCTGTGCCCTGTATGCATATGAAAATCAAGTTCCTCATCAATAAGTGATTAAATCACAAAGGGGTTGTTTTCGATCAAAAATAAGTGAGTATCTCACATCATTCATATACGTCAATACAGATGATAAAGCAGTATACTCACCGGTAAGATTCTCTCTCGTGCATATCTTGATACGGGAATGTGTCTTGATGTGGTTGAACACCGGCTAGTAAGTATAAATCCATACCTTAATCATATCTCCTAATCATGATTACATTTGATAAGTCTGAGCTTATGGACAACAATACCGATAATTGATATAGGATACTTATCTTAATTCTATCTAATCAAACAACAAGTGTGTTTGGACAGAACTGTATACTAATATGATTCTCTTACCCTCGAAATGCGCAAAAAGAATGTCTGTAACTATTTATTTGATGTTTTCCGTCCTTACCTTTAAAAAATTATACAAAAAGCCAAAAAAAATTTTGCTTCTAGTTTATTTTTTATTAACCTATGTTGGAACTCAAGTCTATCATATCTTAAATCCTGATTATAAGCCGGAAAACAACTACATCCTCATAAATGGTCGAAGTTGACAAGTTTTAAAGTTTAACAATTTAAAATTAAGCAATCTTAAAAACTTTTAAAGCATTGTTAGTTGGTAGTTGAATAAGAATTAGTCTCATATGTGTCTTTTGCTAAGTCTGATTAAAACCAATCCTTTGTGAAATTTTCAAGTGATATTTCTCTAAGGTTGTTTACATCCCTATAGTTGTTCTCGTTATGTGTTTAGCCTTGTTGTGTGTGCAGATAAAATATCCAAGCAAGCTAAATACAAAGAGAACAAGTTTGAAGAAAACAAGTTACGGGAGAGAAGACACAACATGAATACAAGCTGTGAATCAAGAAGAACAATTTTCATAGCTGACCAATTTTTAACACCACAAGATACATTCAAGAGGGAGTTTGCTGATGCACTTCCTAAGTATGATATGTGAAGACCAAAGACCGAAGACTGAAGACCAAGCAACATCCAAGGGGTGTTTGTTGATACAGTTTTGTGTCTGTTGCTTTTTCTTAATTACAGTTGTAATTTTACAGTCTTTGCTAAGGTGTCTGTATAGGTTTGGTCATGTCAAATAGATCGAGATATCCTTCTATCTTGATCTAGTATGACATCTTAGCTTGTCTGTGTTAATCAATTGCATGTGTGCATACTGATGAATCTTGGAAACGATATGTCTACACACGTTCTCCATAAAAATGGATTCTGTGCAAGTCAGAGTTTTCGTCCGAATCACATGATTCGTACGAAATATTTGAGTAACTAATGTGTTACTTGTTTCGTACGAAATAAGCATTTCGTACGAAATAGTGTCTCGTGCCAAATCTCTGGAATGTGTCTCGTGTGAATTAGTGTTTTATGTATGTCTAGAGTCGTGTTTCATACGAATCTAGACGGACACTATATAAGCTGACATGAACTTCTCAGTTAGGGGGACTTGCGCGTGAAAGTTAGCTAGCTAGTTGGTCAGCCCAGAGAGCTTGTTACCCTTTGAGTTAGTTATCTCTGTAGACGAAGACACAAGAACACAGCAAGTCTGTTTGAGTCATACGAGCATTGTGTGTATATGTTTGCACTTGTTCTCAATCATTAATCAAGATAGTGAATCGTTGGTTCCCCGTGTTCTTTACTTTGCTTTGGTTGCATGCACACTTGGATTCCGCACTTGTGTGTGTGTCATTTGAACAAGGAACTGGCTTAACACCATCAGCAGGTGGACCTACATTCTTACATGTTCTAATAATTATTACCAACTTGTTTAAGTGTCAAAACAGGTTTCATAACATATATAAGATCAATTTATGATTATTCCGAAAAATGGCCTGTTTGACTTTTTAATATCATTACTTTGACCCGCCAATTGGTCTAGCAAACGTGATCTTCAGGAGGTGCCCTTTATAGGGACTAACACCTACCTTATTACGATCACTTAGCCATGTTCGTTACGAACAATGGTTGAACCATAATGGTCTTAACGAAAGTCAAGGCTTTTTTCGTAAAACGCTTGACTTTTGGCTATAAAAGCCTATAAACGAAAATGCAAGAGCAAGGAACACTTACAAGTGGTTCCTAGAATGTAATAGAACTTAGTTGGATGCTCCTTTCAGTTAGGAACTTCCAGAGGAGGGAGATAGAGTTGTAAATGAGAAAGGTGCAAGTTCAAATGGTGAACCTTGGCACCTATTTATAGTTGGAGAGCTTGAAGGAGGTGATGCCAGGTGTTAAGGGGTGTAAGATGAAGCTTACAAGTGTCCTAAAACGTGGCATAGAAGTTTGGAAAGCCATGGTTTCGAATCAAATAGTTTTTGGCAATTTGTGTGGAGGCTAAGCAAATTTTCTAGCAGACACAGGCCTCTCACGCCCTACGAGCGTCCCTTGTCAGATTTCAAAATTTGACACTCTTAGCCCCTCAACTTAATAAACCCTCTTAAACCTTCCTAAAACACCTTTTTAGCATTTTTAGCCCTCCGTAGCCAATACTTGGCATACCCGGGATTATGCTCAGACATTGTCAAGCTCTCGGTTCGTTAAAAGGTCACTCAGAGGTTTAAATTAACATGTTGACACTTTTAACCCCTCCATTATCCAACTTTCACATATTTACCGAATTAACCTCTCTCGTCCAACAAGTGGCACGTATGAGAGTTAGGACTTCGTAAAGATCCTCAAAGGCTCATTATATGCATGTTGACATATCAGTCACTCAGAAGCTAGGCATGTTGACATATCAGTCATTCAGAGGCCAATGTTTAAGCATGTTGACATATTAGTCACTCAGAGGCTAGGCATGTTGACATATCAGTCACTGAGAGGCCAAGTTTTGAACATGTTAACACCTTTAGTCCTTATTGGTCTTTAATAGACTAAAATAAAAATACAACACGTGTCACTATACTATTGGACACAATTTTACGAGGTGTTACAAAATGACAGTATCTTTCGATCAATTGTTTCACTGTCTCTCATTTAATCAATGTAAAGATATCAAACTCTTTACTTAACAACACCCGTTTACTCTTACGTAGCTGAGCACTTCCCTGGAACTTCAAACAAAGAGCATTCCACAATGATTGTGCATCAGCATCGTGTTGTAATAACGCCAGATATCTTCTTTGATGGATTCTTGCAGAATATTCATCATTTTCTTTTCGTTTATGAACCATTCCTTTCAACATCCGAGAGTTGAGCTAGAGTCTTTTGGAGGCCATTTTCACCTACAGGAGCTTGATATTTAACTTCGATAGAGAACCAGCAAGTAAAGTGATTTGCCTGGACCCAATTCATGAAACGTTCGCTCCAGCTGTCGAAATCTTCTAGGTTCATTAACTTTGGCGGTTTGGTCATTGTACCCATGTCGTATTCGAGATTCATGTTTTGAGCTGCTGTATGCAGATGTAGCAAATGCGTTGTAGAATTCTTCGGACATTTTTCCTGTAAAACATTAAACACACACTTTTCGAACAAACTTATTAGTGCGGAAAAATTCTTTCGTGCGGAAAACAAAATCAATTTGTGCGACAAAATCCGTTCTTACGAATTAGAAATTCGTACAGACATGGTGATTTAAACTGGTAACTCGTGTGAATAATGAAATAGTTTGTACGGATGGAGTTTCACCCGTACGAACGAGATACTCATACGAATGTGTAACTCGTGTGATTCACTCTTGTAAATTTTGAAACTTGTAAATTTTTAGTTACTTGCTCGTACGAATGACCTAAATTGTATGGAAAGTTGTTCGTGCGAGTGGTCTCTCTACTCGTACGACGCAACTAAGTCTCCAAACGGATGAATTTTACCGATTTTAACATGATTAAGCTCGATTTTAGATTTGGAATTGTTAAACATTGTTTAGAATAAAATTTAACGTGATATCCTAGAATCCTAGTCTAATTTGTCCGTAATTTCGTCCAAATCCAAGATCAGTTTGGGAGAAATGTAGAAGTAGAAAGCTGTAACAGTGAATCTGATCTGGAACAGTTGGTACCCTGCAGAAACTTGACGTTTGTCAGCAGATCAGGCCTCAAGGCTCTGATACCACTTGTGAACGGGGGATCGGCTCCTCCGATGAGCAACCGGTTTGATCTTACTCAGGTAGCAGAGACGGAATTCATTGCTAGAGAGGATGACAAACGAACAAGAAAGATCTTACTGTTTAACTGATCTGGTTGAATTGAATAACGTGCAAGTCCAGATGCGAGTAAAAAATCAGCAGGGCTTTGCCATACCAACTAAACTAACACTTCTTAGCTCTGACACAATACTCCTCTATTTATAGGTCGACATGACTCGCACTGGAGTGTGTGTAAAACAGAGACTTGACTCATGTGAATGACTGCCTCGTACGAGTGACAGAGTGTCACTCGTACGAGCCAAGTACTTCACTCGTACGAGTATATTACAACTCACATAAAATAATCAATAACATATACACAATCGACGTTTAAGCCCTATATACAATATCGACATATCCTAGACGTAGGCAATAGACATAATGCACCAACATAAAGATCTACTCAGAGGGTGCGTTTTGTAATTCCTTGAAATAAGCACACGAGCGAAAAGAGAAAACTTCAAATGATAAGGATTATCCTAAAATATGAGGCACTAAATATCACATAACAGAAAACACAACTATTTACATTAATTAATTAGTTTTAATATTTATTTTCTGCAAGGTACGTCTTGTGTCACCATGGTTTCCTAGATCTCGAGAGATCCAGGTGAGATCAGAGATACCTCACTAGTTAGAAGGTTAGGAGTTGTCCCGATGATATACCATTGTGAATATCTTAAGAATTATCAGAAATAAAATTTATTTAATATTTTCGGTGTATTTGATAGATTATGAGTTCATAAAATTTTATATAACACAAGTTTGTTAAATCTCTCTTTTTGTTTCTTATTTAAATATATATATAATTTACATAAAATCCTGTTAATTCTTTGATAAAGCAAATACTACAAAACTCCCTTAATAATCTTGATTATAACAATTATTATGCTACTTAAACTAATTTTAAAAGTAATCAAAACTAATTTAAATATAATAATTTATTTAATACAAGAATATTAAAAAAAGATTGATATAACTTAAAACCACGGAGGCTGGGATTCGAACTCGTGACGTCCGGTAACAAGAGTGTTCCAAACCACTAGACTGCAGCTTATTTCTATGAGTTATATGAACTATTAATTATTTTCATCAGGCCTTGGCTTAACATGATTTATGGTTGGAAAAGTAAAAAGTAATTAGCGAGTAACAAGCGAGCCGGTCGAATCTTCAGACCTCCTTTATGTTTGAACGGTTCAACAAATTCCACGACCACTACACTTAATGATTTCTTGTTATATTATCAATTCATTTTATCTTTTAAACAGAACCTACAGTCGCCTTCTTCCTTATCATTAACCAACCCGACGCCAATTTTATTTAACAAAAATTCATATCATATAAGGCACTCATTATAGATATCAACTTAGGGGTTTTAATCTCCTTTGAAAACCGAATGACATCATGTATTAGAATCTTACCGGCGATTTGTAGAAAGGAGGGGAGAAAGTTTTTCGGTGAGCACAAGATTTTTGGTGAAGTAGTAGACGTAATTTTCGATGGCTTTGAGGGTTTTGATTTCAGGTAAATGTTTAGAAGACTGATTAGGTTTAGAATATATAATAAATTGGACATAATCTACCCTAAATCGAAACCCTTGATTCGATTTGAGTCAATCCATATATAAACGAATCTCGTATGAGTTTTATATGATTTGGTTCTTCGCATCTTCTGGAATTGGTTTGAAATAGCGACCTGGTTCATGATTTCGTAATATGGAAACAAAATCTCATAGTTTACACAAGGATCAGAGGATTGGGAATGATCATGGTGTTATTCGATGTTAACACATTGGGCGGCAAGATATACTTGAAACATGACTCGAGTTTTAGTTTAAAAGGAACCTGGTTAAAGGATATTAAAAATAACGGCAAGCGGTGGAGTGGTATAAGTGTGTATGCATTATGTTTGTGGATCGGTGCAGACCCGGGTTCGAGTCCTGTGGTCTGCTTTGTTTTGTTTCTTTTATTTATAAAGTTTTAAAATTTACAACATTTCATTTTGAAAATATAAATTTCATGACTTTTAAATAATTAAATTAATTCAGTAAATTTAAATAAGCTTATTAGGAGTAAACTGCTCGTGTAGGTTGGTGTGTAGGGTTTCCCTTAGGCGTAGGCAATATCGAGTATCATTAGCGTTGGAACTCAACCTCAAAATAAGATTGTGTCTTGAGTGTGTCAGTTAACAAGGATTTTAGAGTTGATGAGGGTTTGTAAGTCCCAAAATGAGATCACAACGATATCATACAAATTTTGATTGGTGGCAGAATCACACAATCAAACTTGATTCAAGCAAAAGAAATAAGATGAAGTAGAGAGATGATTCAAAGGTTGACTTGCATACAATAAAGATTGTCTAATACAAGTTACGACAAAATCGCAAGAACCACCAAAACCCTAAGCATCATTAACTATTAATAGGGAGGATTTAGTCCACAACTCCTCCTAAACCCTAAGCCCATTCAAATATGAGTATACTTAAATAAACAAACAAACTTGCCCAACACTAATTAATTAACAAATGTATAAACCATAAGGGCCTAACAATCTCCCCTAGGTTTATAACATTAGTGCTGCATTAGCTTGACGTTCCACCAGCTGCACCACCTCCAAACAGTGGACTAGCATCCACATATAATCTTGAACTAATCACTTTAGCCACTACACCAGTCCAAGATTTCGCATATATCTCATACTTTTCATTCGTTCGAATCTGGTTCTTCCCAAGACGTTAATATCCTCCTCATGAAAGCTTATTAGATCCAACGTGTCGGCTAATCGATACGCAGATTCTTTTGTAACAATCACTGCCTCACACATCTTCGGATTGTATGCCTAGAACTGGAAGTTCTTTAGCACACCATTAGGGAATTTAGGATCAACAGGAATAACTTTCTCTTTATCAGTTGGTGGCGGCTAAGTCACTTATTGCATAGTCTTGTGAGTATGTGGGTCACAAAATCCATGATTCTTTTTAACATATTATTCAGCATAATACATCATTGTAAAGTTTTTTTTCACTTCTGGTTCAAGTTTTGAATGAAACGCCCATCCTGGACCACGCTGATTTGGATCAGAATCAATATAAGGAGCTCATAACAGATTGTTCAAGTCAATCTTGGTCCATGATTCGAACTGATACTCATTGGCGTTATATTCTCTGTGTCCACTTTCTCTAATCACCAGCCACATCTTCTTATTATGATCTTACCTCCAACTCGCAATGCCAGATGTGTTTCCAACTTTGTCATAATGGCTGAACCCAATTCATTACATAGCGATCAGAAGTTTTTGTTGGATCCTTAAGCTAGAAGTTTTCATCGAGTAGATTCACATCATGGTTTTTCATGATAAGCATTTGCTTGCTTTTTAGATTCTTCGGTGGCAACATCCTCTTCTTCTTTCGTGTAGCTGCTAAGTATGCATTTAGACCAGCTTCACGTTCAGTGACAGCAACATCTTTCTCTTCAGTTGATTATTCACGTTGTGCAATGTTCATTGGATCATGATATTTGTCACCAAACTCGCTTCTAAACTTCCTTTCCAACTTTGCATTTAAATCAAATACCATCACCATCAGCATGTTTACATAACCTTGTAGTTTATTGATCACTTGATCTTTATTTGATACTTGAACTTGTAGTAAAGCAATCTGAGCATCTTTCACCGCAGAGTCTTGTTCTAATACAATCACTCTTCTTTGCAGCTTCACAACATCTACTTCAATGTCATCATCACTATCAGATTGTCGATAAATTTCTTCTTTTCTGCAGCAACTCTCATCACCGATTCATCATGTTTAAACAAACCACCACTAGAACTACCAGCATCAAACCGAACGCCGCTAGAGCTTTCTAGTTGCAATCTAGTAGTTGTCTCTTGTGTATTGAAGTTAGAGAATTCTTGAATTGAACTGCAACAGTGACTTCTGGTTCAGCTTGCAAAATGGACTCAGGCTCAACACTTGGGCTTATTTCTTCAATATCTAGTAAAGGTTCGGTTCTTGGTTTCCTGCATGAATCTTGTTCAGCACCTTCAATTATGTCATCTTCAATACGTTCTCATTGAGTAGGAATAATTTCAGGTTGAGGGTTTCCGAGATTATCCTTTAACGATGCAATTAATGCGTGAAGATTCTCAGAAGTCATCAACATTAAATCTCTAACTGTTTCGTCAGCTTTCTCAGATTCCATCTATTCTAACTCAACATCAGTATCTTCATCGTCACTCACTGAATGTTCAGTTTCAATCACCAACTTCTCTCCAACTCCGACAACCTATACATCATCCTCCAAAGCCACTGTAGCATTCAATGGTTTTGGTGCTGAAACGACCGTTTCGAATTTTCCATGCTTTTCTAGTGGAATCCTCCCAAAAATTGATGTTTCTTAGCAGTATCACGACTCCTCTTCACCGTATCAAAGCAACCCGGACCCATTGGCTTCAAGTTCAAAAAATCAGCACTTTTGACAAAATCAAGATATTTTTCATCAAGAATCATTTGATGAACCCTGGGTATAGCATGAAAATTTTCTTCTTGGGATACTCCAAAGTCTTTTTCATATTGTGGAAAATAAAAGCAGAGAGGTTATATTCCCAATCATTCGCCAATGCAACCAACGAAGAAGTTTGGGTTTGATTCACTTGATCCAAATCGCCTTTATTCTATGAGATACATAATAGAAAGACCTGCACTAAACAATCTCCAATACGGTGGAAATAGCTTCTTCAACACTGTTGGATAATCTCCTTCATAGCTCATTCTTCTCAATGCCTTGAATACCCTATCTCGTTCAACAGTCGTTGGATGATTCGGTTGATCTTCAAATTTTAGAACTTCTTGGACTATCGCTTCTGTAATAATAATAACTTTTCCCTGAAGTTTAGCCTCAATCGATCCTACAGCATTACCTCCACATCGGTTGACTTTGGCAGACATCCAAAAGTCTTGAATTGTGTCTTGGCATGTAACTAGATTTATCTTTAGTGCGTGTGTGATCATGCAAGAATTCAATCCGACGATCATTGAGTTGAAATAGTCATAACGCTCTGCAGGTGGATCCGAGAGATATCCAACCTGATTGTGAAAGGTTTCCACTTCCGGTTTGCGTTGTTCAACCATTTTTTCAGCCATTGTCTACACAAAACTAACCAACTTAAGTTTTATCATTGAAACTGGGTTAACTTATTTACAAGTCAACTGGTCAACATAAGTCAACAGGTCAATAAGTCAACAAGTCAGTTCGAAAGGTCAAGGGGTCAAACACAACTTGAAAGGTCAAAAGGGTCAAAAGCAATTCAAAAAGGTCAAAGGGTCAACTTCAATTCGGATGGTCAAAAGGGTCAAAGAGAATTCGGAAGGTCAATATCACTGTTTCAGAGATCCCTTGTCAGTTTTCCGAAACAATCTAACATTTCGGATAAAATATGTCAAATTTCGGATAAATCATGTTAATTATCTGAAATGTAAGTAATTGATCTAAAACCCATCTGAATGAAAGTTGATGATCCAAAGTCCATTCGAAATCTATTCGAAAAGCATGAGAAACTGCAACCCTTGAAATCCAAATTAGTAGTCTAAAGAAGATCAGAGAGAATTTGAACAGCGTAGGATTCGGATTAGTTCGAGATGTGAATCGAATCACAAGAAATGGCCTTTATAAACTATTTTGAATTGGGATGAGAACCAATGGGCATGGCCCAATTCGGAACAGTGATCCGAACCGTTATTCTAATAAGTGGTCCTTATCTGATCCGGACTGTATTTTATCCGAAATCAGTGGGCCTGATTTGAACAGTACTTTATCCCTTTTATGATAGAAAACCATCTTTCTCAAAATCAACGATCCAACCAACCGAGCAACCCTTTTGAACATAAAAACACATAAGTTCACACAGATAAAATAAAATAACATAATAATGAAAGAAATTACTATGGGATCAAATCATTCTTGAACTGATTAAGGAACACTTTTCAGCTCATGCCTAATTACATTGGTCCACGAGATTGCCAAAATATTTGTCCTCTCAAACCTAGCACTCAACCTTAAATTTTTAACCTCGTGATACTAATAAGGTAAAATTATACTATAACACAGTGTGTCCCATACCATGACATATCCCCGCGATCAAGGTAAGCACAACAATTCGTCGTAGCGGGTGAGTATACTGAGTCTATCCTTTTGTTTTTACAATGTCAAACTTATTGGTAACCAATAAAACGTCTGACGAGGGTTAAGATATACCTTTTTAGGTACGAATTTAGATTTAAAAGCACAAAGAATTCTCTCGTTGTGAGATTTTCTTCCTTTAAAGGTTTTGGCCCTTTTAGGGCTCTTTTAGGATATCCTGACGGTGCCAAAGTCTGCATATAATCTAGATGCAACAGAAGGACATCCCTAATATCCCGGATGACTTACAAGTATAAAGACCCGAAACCTCAGACGTTGGCTATCTATCAACATAAGATTTAAGACCATGAAATCATACGTCGATGGTATGTTACCCACATGATGTATAGTTAATTTTATTTATATCACTTGGTATCTTTTTGCCTTTTGAGCGATAAACCTATCAACACATCATGGTAGATCCTCATCTTTTCAGCTTTGATACCTTATATGTGTTAATCAACTTCTTTAGCACGAATATTTATTTCATTTCCCATCAAATATTTCTCCCCCTAAATTTGTGCAAAAGTAGAATACCTAATGCTCAAATTTAGTTATTTTATTATAAAAACCACGTACTATATTTATTTTTATTAATTGCTCAGTCGGTGATATGCAACAGTTTTAAAAGATCTACAAGCATTTTGAATCTCGAGTTGCTAATAGGTTTTGTAAAAAGATCCGCTATATTTGCATCAATATGGATCTGTTCAAGTTTAATCAGTCCTCTATCATAGCAATCTCAAATAAAAGGAACTTTGATATCAATTTGCTTGGTTTTGGAGTAAAAACATGATTTTTAATAATTTGGATGGCGACATCATTATCACAAAAAATAGTAATGTTTAGATAAGTCAAACCATAATCCTCAGGCTGGTGTTGCATCCAAATAAACTGGGAGCAGCAAGCAGATGCTGCAACATATTATGCTTCTGTAATTGAGAGTGACACAGTTTGTTGCTTCTTACATTGCCACGAGATGAGTCTGTCTCCTAAGAATTGGTATCCAGCCGATGTAGATTTCATGTCCCTGTCTGTCCCTCCAAGGTTACAGTTAGAAAAAGCAAATAGATCCAAGGTTACGGCCGATGTAGATTTCATGTCCCTGTCTGTCCCTCCAAGTTTTGGAGCTCCTTTTAGATATATAAAAATTCTTTTAACGGAAGTAAGATAAGAAAGTCTAGGATTAGCCTGATAGCGAGCACGTTGACAGACGGCAAACAAAATGTCTGGTTGACTTGTAGTCAAGTACATTAATGAACCAATCATTGATCAGTATAATGTCTGATTAACCAGGCTTCATTCATCGTCCTCATTCAGCAAGGCTCGTTCTACAATGGGGGAGTCCATAAGCTTTGAATCTGTCATGTCGAATTTCGCAAGAATGTCCTGAATATATTTGCCTTGATGAATCAAAATCCCTTTACAACTCTGATGAACTTGCAAGCCCAAAAAAATTTTCATTTCTCCCAACGAGCTCATCTCAAACTTCTTCTTCATCACTACTTTGAATTCCTTACACAAATCTTCATTGGTTGACCGGAAATTAATGTTGCCAACATATATCTGAACAAGAATAAGATCCTTGTCAACGAGTTTGATGAATTGTGTTTGATCTATCGTCCCCCGAGTATATCCATGTGGAAGAAGATGCTTTGTTAAGGTTTTATACCATGCATGAGGTGCTTGGTGTAACCCATACAAAGCTTTATCTAACTTGTAGGCATAGCCTTGTTTGTGTGAATCAATGAACCTACGGGGTTGAGCGACATAAATTTCCTCCTTGACCCATACAGAAATGTCGTCTTGACATCCCTCTGGCAAACAGTAAATCCCATGTAAGATGCATATGCCAAGAAGATACGAATGGTCTCCAATCATGCAACCGATGCGTACACCTCGTCATAATCTAGACCTTCAATTTTCCTGAGACCTTGGACAACTAATCGTGCTTTGTTTCTCACGATCACGCAAGTGTCTCTCACGATCACACAAGTGTCATCCTGTTTGTTTCTAAACACCCAGAGCGTTCCAAGAGCATGTTTTCCTTTATGCAGCTTTACTAACTTCCAAACACCCAACTTTTCAATCTGATTGAGCTCTTCATGCATCGCATCGACCCATCCCGGTTCCTCCAAAGCAGCATCAATGCTCTTAGGCTCAATATATGAAGTAAAGCATGAATATAAACATGTGTTAATGTCCCCTGATTTGTTGCGGGTTTGAACACCAGTAGTCACAAGACCAATAACGTTCTCAATTGGTTGACTTCTCTAAACACGTTGTGGAAGTGCTATAGCAAGAGCCTGCCAGTTTGATTGCAGATTGGAAAAACTTCCCAATACTATCCTAGTTTGCTCCCCCTCATTTGTAGTAGCAGTGCAGTCAGACGTAATCAGCTCCGGAAACAGTGAAGTTCCTTGGACATTAGGATCTGAGGGTCCCACATTTGCCTGTTGTGTGGAGGCTTAAGTATTGTGAACTACGCCATCAGGGGTAGTCGTTGTAGTGGATTAAGACATCGCCTCCTAATTCGATGCAGTATAAAGCGGTGCCGCAGTAGCTTCGTGAAATCCCAGTGGATCCACAGTAAGTTTCTTGAATGCATCTTGCAAATCCATGACATCATCTTAAAATGCAATGGGAATGGGTATCACTGCATTTGAGGCACCTGCATTAACAGCCACATCAGATAGAATAAACAAAGAGGAATAATCATATAACCAATCAAGTCCAACTCGTGCCTCTTTGGGATTTTCTTCTAGCCAATCCACATCGTAAGTCTCTATGATCTGCTTCTTGATTTTGTTGTACACACGATATGTGGTGTTTTTAGCATAGCCAATGAAATAGCATAGATCCCCTCTTGCTTCAAATTTCCTTTGGCATCCATAAGCAGGAGAACACAGGGACAACCAAAAGTGCGAAAATGTTGTACAGAGGGTTTTTGTCCTTCAACTATTTCATAAGGAGTCTTCATGTGACGTTTGTTGATCAATGCATGATTCTGAACATAGCAGGCGGTGTTCACTGCTTCTACCCAAAATATCAATGGAAGGCCAGAATATATCCACATCATTCGAGCAGCTACAATGAGGGTTCGATTGCGTCTTTCAGCAATACAATTTTGTTGAGGAGTTCGAACTGCACTATATTGTCGATCAATTCCTTTTAAGGCACATAAATAATTCAATTCAGCATTCTTAAACTCCGTCCATTGTTGCATCGAATAATTTCACTCGCTCATTTTCCTAATTTTCCATGAGAGTGACATATTTCTTGATTAAACTTGTAGTTTCACAATTCTGTTTCAAGAAAAACACCCAAGTGAAACGAGAGAAATCGTCAGTGATGACCAAACAGTAAGCTTTGCCTTTAATACTCAGCATATTTACAGGATCAAAAAGATCCATATGAAGCAATTCCAGAACATTAGAAGTCATGTGTATGAGCTTAGACTTGTGAGGCTTATGATGTTGTTTCCAACAAGCACATGATTCACATTTCTCAACCTGCATGAAATCCTTGATGGGTAGGTTTCTGACTAACCCTCCTTTTGCCAGTCGATTAAGATTCTTCAGGTTGAGATGACCCAGTCGATGATGCAACAACATAGCATCTTGTTCGGCAATTTCTGAGAACAAACATGTAACTTGATCCGTAGGAGCTTTATTCTTGTCAATTACATAAGCATTTCCCTGACGTTCTACTTCAATTAAGAACCAATCCTCTGGTATAACAATTCCAGGCTTCAAAACTATTCATCTACTTTTGTGAAGAGAACCTCCAAACCTTTATCGCACATCTGAGATACGCTCAAAAGGCTGTGTTTGAGTTTAGGAACATAATTGACATCTAAGAAGCTGAGAACCCCGTTTTTTACAGTATCCCTCATTGTTATTCATTCAGTTTCCCCTCCTTCAGAGTTGATAAATCCACCAACGAATATTTTTATATCATTCAAATAGGAAATCTCTCCTGTCATGTGCCTGGAACAGCCACTATCGATGAACCAAAGTCTGACGACAGCCCTCCATAGCCGTACACATTCAACGGAATTAATTAGAAACTGGAACCAGGCCATTGTTGATCTGGGTTGACCATCATTGTCTGTATATGAAAACTCACGAAAGATCCTGTGACTTTTAGTAGAATTTGAGGTTTGAGAGAAAGACATTGAGTTTGACGACTGTGAACACTGAGACTGAGATCTAGAAAGAACTTTGGGTTTCAAAATTTTAGAATCAGTGTTGTTTGAAATATTTTTCGATGATGTTACTTTTGATTTCATTGACTGAATTTGGAAATCGTTTGTGTTTGAAATCTTTTGATTAAGTTTCTTTGCCAGATTCAAGTCTCCATCAGACGGCTTGGCTTAAGTCAAACGATTTCCATAGGGTCGATAATGTGCAGCCGTCTGATGATGTGTGTTTCTTGAGTAGTAAGGGATGAAAGGATGATGAACACATTTTTTAGCTATGTGACCCAGAATTCAACAATTAAAACAAGTTTGTCTTATAGAGAAAAAGACATTCAGTTTAGCTTGTGTTATTCTAGGGAGTTGATTGGGTCTCTTCATTCCACTTGGTGCTGATTGCTTGTGTGCATGCTTAATCTTGGATGAAACATGCTCACATTTATCAGCACAAGAGTGAGTATTGATAATTTTACCCTTTAACTTAGATTTAGTTATCTTCTGAGGTGGGTTTTCCTTATGATTTTCTTTAACAACAGTTGAGGAATTTTTGTCTTGAGTTTTCCTTTTGTGTTGTTTTTTGTTTTTATGTGATCGCTTTTTCTTTAAAGGAGCAGATTATGTAGACTTAGTTTCTTTAGAAACCTTTTCTTCAGAATCTGAGATTAGAGATCAACTGCTGAATCAGTTTCTACATAAACCTTTTCTTCAGACTCTTTGCTTTTGGGATCAGCAGCAGAATTAGTTTCCATAGAGACCTTTCCTTCAGACTCCGAGCTTTTGGGATTAGTTGGTTCTGGTTCGTCAGATGATGAGCAATATTCATCTAAAATAGTTTGGCTATCATTTGTTTTTACACCATGTGATTCAGACTTTGCGGCTGGTTCAGAATCTTCAAAAACACTATGCTCATTATCTGATGTACGAGAATCTGCAGTCAGATTGTGAAACTGTTCATCAATTATTTTATTCATACAATCAAACACAATAATATTTTCAACTTCATCATATTTAGAGAACTCTGAGGGATTAGGCACACTAGAACAGTTGTCTGAATCACTCGAAACAGATGTTTTGAATTCATCAGTAGGTGCACCAGACTCCTCTGGTAGAATAGTATCATCACAATCAGAATTAGAAACCACATCATCTAAATGTTTAGTTTTAGTAACATTAGTAGAAATATTGTCAGAAAAACCCTTAGTCTCAGCAAGCATAGACTGAACATATTTCCAAACATAAAAATCATGTTCAACACATAAAGAAACATTAAAATCATTAGCAACATTTGAATGTGGTTCATCATCCACTTCAGACTGCTCTTCAACTATCACTGACTCTGCACATGAACTAAAATATTTAATATTGTCTATAGAAATAAAATTTGACACATTTTCTTGGTGCTCCTCTGTTGACGTTTCAACTGACTACTTTCTTGCTCTGACTTATCAATTGATTTATTTGAACATTTTTTTATCCAAATTGATGTTTGTATCAAAATTCATGGGCTTTTGAAAATCAGTGGGTCGACATTCTTTAGTTTGTAAGGTTCCCATGGAATATAATCGCATGGTTTGTCATAAATCGTTTATCATAGTTTTCTATCTCCTACTTAGTAGTGGGCATTCTAGAATAATTATGATTATATGGCAATGGAACCTATTTATAACCCAAACCCTTACCCTTGTTTTCTTTGAGTGCCAATTACACATTGCATATGTTAGACGACTTGATTGTAGCAATCAGCTCAGTAAGTGTGACATCGTTCAAACTCATTGTACGCTTGATCATAGAAACATCAGCATCCTAGCTCTTTGGCAGCGAATTCAGAAGTTGACGATTCATCCCACTATTTGTGATGGTGATACCGACACTTATCATTTGTGATACCAGTTTAACGAATCTCCTGATCTAATTTTCTACATTTTCACCATAAATGTGGTTGAATGAACTAAACTGCGGATTCAACATATTCACCCTGCTTTCCTTCATGTCTGCATTACCCTCCTACAACTTTTTTAGCACATCCCAAATTCCTTCGCATGCGTGTAGTTTCTAACGATGATTGAAATGTCTGGACCAAGTGCCATGGTGAGATTTGCCATAGCTCTATCATCCTCTTCTTTAATTTTTCGGTCATCATCTATCCATATATTCTCAGCTTAGGGAATCTGAGTTAGAGGGTCATCTTTTGTAGCATACATAATGGTACGAGGTCCATCTCTAATACACCTCCAAATCCCAGGTTCCTTCGCCTTACAATACTGCTCAAACCGAAATATCCACTTGTAGTAATCATCTCCAAACAATAGCCTTGGAATTTTGGTAGATGTGCTAATAATCTGATTGAGTTCCTGATGCAACGCTAGAGTTTGAGTCTGGATGGCAGCCAAAGTAGCATTAGCAAGATCTGTAGCAGTCATTACACCGTTTGTGTTCATCATTTTAAGTTTACCAAATAATGATTTAATTTTTCTTAATAAAAAGTGAACAGTCTAGAACAGCAACGGTCCAATCCGAAAAGGTCAATCCAAATCAGGTCAATTCAAAATAGCATCCGAATTCAAAATGGTATCTGAATTTGGTTAACTTGAATGGCTATCTGAAACTGGAGATTCAAAAGAGTTATCCGAAAGAGTGACAACTCGAAATGCTTGGAGATGATCCGAAATGCTTGTTGAATGATCCAAAATCAGACAATCTTCAACCACTGATGATCTGAAATCCTTGATGATGATCTGAAATGCTTGATGATGATCCAAAATCCTTGATGAATTATCCAGAACCAGACAATCTT
Source organism: Scalesia atractyloides (assembly GCA_947069175.1). Taxonomy (NCBI): domain Eukaryota; kingdom Viridiplantae; phylum Streptophyta; class Magnoliopsida; order Asterales; family Asteraceae; genus Scalesia; species Scalesia atractyloides. The sequence goes on along the minus strand of CAMTDV010000116.1, from coordinate 17,177,816 downwards.
CAACCACAGATTATCCAAAATCCTTGATGATGATTCAAAATGTGACAATCTTCAACTGTAGATATGAAACCTATCCAGACGATCTGAAATGCTTGACTTCAATAGAAGAAAACATAATAGAACGCGAACAACACCAAAACAGCAACACAGTAGCAATCCGAAACAACCTGAATTAGTGTGATATCAAATCTAAGCCTAGAAACAGGTTCAACAGGCTCTGATATCAATTGTTAGTCCGAAAATGAGATCACAACGATATCACAAAAAGTTTGATTAGTGGCGGAATCACACAATCAAACTTGATTCAAGCAAAAGAAATAAGATGAAGTAGAGAGATGATTCAAAGGTTAACTTGCATACAATAAAGATTGTCTAATACAAGTTATGACAAAATCCAAAGAATCACCAAAACCCTAAACATCATTAACTATTTATAGGGAGGGTTTAGTCCGCCACTCCCCCTAAACCCATTAGCCCCTAAGCCCATTCATATACAAGCATACTTTAATAAACAAACAAACTAGCCCACTAATTAATTTACTAATGTATAAACCTTAAGGGCCTAAAGTGCTTGATTAAACGAAAGTAAGGTTTAGATCTTGATTGAGGCAGTAGAGAAATCACTTTTTGATGATAGAGATGTGGGTGTGAACTAGGGTTAATTGCAAAATGTCCTAGGAATTTGAATTACAAAACCATATTATAATTAACTAAAAATCTCTCATGATTAGTTTAACACTGCTTTTTAAAATTTGACCCAAACATTTATATATAGGGAGTACCCACGACGTATCCACCTTGTCTCTACCAAACTTTTATCCACATCGCTATTCGAATCATGATCGATGACGCAAAAATTCTTACACAAAACTTCCCATGACCAGGCTAACAATGCTTTTGATCCTGTGAGAATAACACTTATATATAGGAAGTACCAACGGTGTATCCACCATGTTCTTATTAAATTTTCATCAGCTTCGTTATCTAGCCACGATTGGTACTATGAGACGACTTGTCCAAATATCCTACTAACTAGATAACATAACCAAACCACAAACATCCAATACTTTAGTCTCGAGCCCAAAAGGCGAGATTAAATGATGGCAGTTCCTACATTCCATGTTATGAGGAAGAGATCAACCTATGAAAAAGTGAGGCAATACCCACATCCCCTGAATTATGAGATAGGTTTGGATTGTGTTTTGAGTAGGCGATGGAGCTTGGTTTCGGGTAGCACGACAAGTATTGGCCAAATGACCATATTGTCCACAGTTGGTGCACTGTCTGCAGGGAGAGTTGGGTTGATGGTGATAGTGACAATGGTTGCATTGGAGGTGAGGTCCAGTGTAGGGTTTCTTGTTTGGATAAGCAGTGTTCGGCGCAACTTGGGTAATGGGTGTGGCTTGTATGGGTGGGTTAGTTGATGTTACAACATAATTCTTATCATTTCGCTTCCTTTTGGAATTGAAGCGAGAGGATGATTCAAGTTTTACTTCATTTGTCTCTTTCGTTGAAGTCTTATCAGGGAACTTTTGTCCCCTTTTCTCTTGAGATCCCCTGCCTTGACACGGTGTTCAGTGAGCCGGGAAGATATACAAATAGCAGATTCAAGGATTCAGAACTAGGTTTTGGATTACATCCGGAAGTCCCCAGATGTATTTCTCTATAAGTCTTGAAAGGGGAGTGAATAGGTAAGTTTCCAAAAACTAACCAAGTTAACTTACTTTTCATTATTAAATACAAATTTTATGACTTTTAAATAATTATATTAATTAATTAAATTTAAATATGATTATTAATTGAAATATATGTATATACACACACACACACATATATATATATATATATATCTAAGTAAATAAATAGATAAATAACGAAATAAATGAATTTCTTTATTATTGACTTTGCGATGAATCCTAGGTTCGGATCTGATTTTCAAAATGGGTCGGATTTTTGAAGATCCTAGGACTTCTAGTGAATCTCTAGAATTTTTTGCAACGTTGTTAATAAGTTATACGCTAAAGAAGTTTTACGAAAGCCGACTAGACATGACACAAAATGTTTTTACGCCGCAAATGAAGCTAGATGCCACTTTCCGGGAATGCTTGGTAGCATCACTGTACGGACATATTTTGGAGAACTTGCCCGACTAAGTTGCGAGGACAGTATATGAAAGGTGACCATAGAAAACCGACCATGCTTGAAGTAGTGGCATCAAATGATTTATGGATTTGGCATGTGTTCTTTGGTGCTCCCGGTTCAAACATCAACATTAATGTTCTACATCAATCCGCGTTATTTTATGCCGTGTTACAAGGAATCGAACCGCCTTGTGTGTTTACAGTTAATGGGAGAATTTATAGACGCCACTTCTATCTTGTTGATGGTATTTACCAGACGTGGTCTGTTTTGTGTAAAGGCGTATTCTTTTCGACCGACCCCAAAGAAAGAGTGTTAAAGAAGTTACAGGAGTTGGCTATAAAAGACATTGAGCGAGCGTTTGGTATTTTGAAACTAAACGGCGTATAATTGATCGACCAGTGCGTATAATAAAACCACAAACATTGAGGAGTGTGGTGTACGTGTGTATCACAATATGATTATAACGGACGAGAGGCACACAATATCATCAGACCATGTTATGGACCCTCCAACACAGATACTTGTTAGCGAGGATATTCCTTTGGAGTTGCGAAACGAACAAACACATTTTTGATCTAACGGGACATGTTGGTGGTTTGGATATCCAATTTCCTGATTCTTACGAAGAGTAGTTTCTTAATTTTGGTTTATAAGTATCGGTATTTGTTTTTCTTGATGGTTGTATTTTTTTAATTTAATGCATTTTATAAATGTTGTTTTTTATTTGTTTTAATTTATAACTTATTTGTTTAAATTTAAAAAAAGAGCGTGTGATGACCACCCCTTGTATGATAGAGTGAATTATGGTAGATTGTGATGGAATCATGTGTGAATTGGTGATTGGGCGTTGTATGATGGATTATGATGAGTGATGACCACCTCTTCCATTCTTAGATACCTAAAAGCACCATATTCGTTTTCTCATAAATATAATAGTTAAATATTTTATACATTATAAATGACCATACCGACTTGAAAGTTTTTTCATAGGACGAGCTATGCATATAAAATAGAAATGAGCTCAGAGTTTTATTAGTCTAAGGGGTTGTTTGGCAAACTCTGCACCATTAAGTGTGCTATGACAGTTAGAGACTTGTCTTGGTAAGAGAATATAAACGAGTAAGTGCTAAACCAGTAGAGTTCGCCAATGTTTATGGTATTTGGTGATGGAGGAAGTGGTGCTGGGTCAAGGAGGTGGTGCGTGGGTGGCTGGGTGAGGGATATGAACACATGTGAAGGAATAAAGGGTTAAAAATTTAATAAGCATCAATTTGAAACTTAATGGATAAGAGGATTGTTGTCTGATTCAAAGACGGCATTCTAATTAATTAATCACGTTAATGCTGGATGTAGCCTCTTCATGGAATTATTAAGAGGCTGTCAAACAACCTCTAAATGAGTTATGCTAAGCCTTAGCTCGTTTACACCCGGTTTCCTTCAAAAACGGTATACTTTTCTTTACCTTTTTTCTCATGCTCAGGGGTGAACTTGGCGTGGGTGGGCGGACACTACCTTGAAAAAAGAAAATCAGCATCATATAAGAGTAAAAATTACGAGCGGCGCACTATGAAATTTTGTGATTACCCCTAGAAACTTTTTGAAACTGAAGAAAAAAGATTAAAAAAAAAACATTTGAGATTTTCCACCGTGATCACCCCTTGAAACGTTAATGCTGGATGTAGCCTCTTCATGGAATTATTAAGAGGCTGTCAAACAACCTCTAAATGACTTATGCTAAGCCTTAGCTCGTTTACACCCGGTTTCCTTCAAATACGGTATACTTTTCTTTACCTTTTTTTTCTCATGCTCAGGGGCGAACTTGGCGTGGATGGGCGGACGCTCCCTTGAAAAAAGAAAATCAGCATCATATAAGAGTGAAAATTACGAGCGGCCCACTATGAAATTTTGTGATCACCCTTGAAACTTTTTGAACCTGAAGAAAAAAGATTAAAAAAAAACATTTGAGATTTTCTGCCGGAAGGCAAACCCTTTTTGATATTGGTATTGGTATGTAACTTCAATACTTTTATTTAACTTGACCCTTCTAAACTAGTGTTGGTAGAAATGGAGAGTAGCGAAGAAGAGAATAATGAACATCGATTTACTGGATTTATTTGGATGCGCCGTTCTGGCAATTGTAGGCTTGTAGCGGGTAATTTGATTGAAGAAGTGAAAACCTATGGGCCAGCGTAATATGTTATGCAATGCACTTATGCTATCATGAAGCTCATATGTGGATCTAATTTTAAATATTCCGAGTTTTTTATGTGAAAGGAATAAAAGAGAACTCAATAAAATAAACCTTAGCCATAGACTCATTGAATGCAAAAGGAATAAAAGAAAACTCAACTAAATAAACCTTAGTCATAGACTCATTGTACAAAAAGTCATAGACTCATAGTCAAAAAAGTAATTTTTCCTTACATTTATTTACTTATTGTTAATTTATTGAGTTATTTAACTTATATAAAAGGTTTTGTATTTTATGTGATTTTTCTTTTCTTTTTGAACGGTAAGCAACGAGGTGTCAATAGGTTTGATACCGGATGCTGTGGCCAATGTCGATTACTCGATCGTCGCCAGCGCCTTGACTCTCCCCAGATACACGGAAACCTGACCTCCATCCGTCCGAAGGCACGATAGTTGAATAATAGATAAAATCTCGCCTCCCATCTAAGTTGAACCGGCGCCACCCGTATACGCTTTTCACTTGAATGCCGCAGAAAAGAAAATAATGAGGAGTGTAGGAATCGAACCTGGTTACCAGAAACACCAATTGTTTCCCCAACCACTCCACCACTACCTTATTGACATGTGATTTTCCTTTTATTTGATTTATTGTTTAATCATTGTATGGTTCTTAGATATTATTAATTAAATTTCCTATCACACTAGGATATCTTTATATTATGATAAAAGAAAATGGTTGATTAAGGGAGTGTTTGGGATTAAGTTTGTAAATGACTTATTAACTTATTAGAGCCAATAAGTTATCCTTAGAGGTGTTTGAGATTCAATTTCAAACCTTCTTATTGACTTTTGCAAAAAGTTAGAAGGAGTTTGTAATAAGCAATCAAATTCTAGATTTTTAACATCTTCAAAAAGTGACAAGTAGGGGCAAAAGTCACTTTACCAAACACGCTTTTAACTTATAAGTGTTACTAAGTTAATAAGGAGTTTCAATAAGCAATCAAATTCTAGCTATTGGAAATTACTTATTGACTTTAATAAGTCAACAAGTCATTTCAAAGTCTATTCCAAACACCCTCTAAATCATCTAAAATACCAGTTAAAGTAACATTAAAGTATTAATGACGTGGTGATGTGAACTTAAGCGATAATTGTATTTGATTATCTTTTTTTATATGAACCGCCCGACCCGACCCGACCGGACCTAAACGTACTAGCGGATCAAAAAATAATTATAAGAAAATTTTCAGCCCCCCATGAAAAACATTTTTACGTCCGCCACTACTCATTCTATAAACATCAAGGGTTGAAGCACAACCCTAAATCAAGGACTTGATTTCACCAAGTTTAACTCCTAATGCTAAAAAGTGAAATTTGCCTATCTGAACAATCAAACGAAGAATATGTTAGGTACTAGAAGTGTGAGACTGATGCATCAAATGTACGCAACGGGCTATGGTTGCGAACTAGGATTAATTGGGTTAGTTTATATTAGGTTTTGCATCTTTATAGGTCATTTAGACATGCCTTAGCCATGTGAGCCAAGCAAGCTTAAGGGAGCCCATATATGGGGTGGACAAACCCTAGGTATATAAGCTAGTGTTATAGCATTTCTAGAGTTAGCCTTTAGAGAAGGATCCTCCATTGATAGAATTCTAGAGACAGAGAGAGGTGAAGAACTTTGTACTAGAGGGTTTTGCTTGTGAAAATAATAGAATCGTGTGCAAAGTTTGAAAGTGATTCACGTGTTATTCTCCTTCATCTCGATCATCTCTTTCTTATTTTCGGTTTTCTTGAATGTCACCAAGTTTTGATTCCGTCCATCCTTGGTGATTGTTTGATATCGTTGTTAGATCCGGTTATTTGGGACTTACAATTGGTATCAGAGCCTTTAGAACTTGTTTCTAGGCTCGGTTTGATATCAAACGTTCAAATTTTCCGAAAATTTTGGGTTGGTGTTCTTTGTGTTTCTCGCGTTCTTCATCGTATTCTTTGGTTTGTTTATAAAAAATCATCATTTTTGCTTTGATGATCCAGTTAGAAGGTGTTGGATTTTCAAAATCTTTTTAAATATCATTTCAACTATTTTCTAACTTACTGTTTTCGAGGAGATTTCACGTGGTTTTTCAAAGAAGGATTTCGAATAATAGTTTTCGAACAGAATAATTTCATCCGAATTACGCCACATCATCATCCATTCATACGAAATATTTTTCGTACTCATCTGAAACAATTCCGAAACAAGATAACGTTATCTATATTTCGAATTCACCTGAAACAACTCTTTCATCCGAAACAACTCTTTCATCTGAAACAACTTCATCTCGAAACAACATCCGAAACAGGTCACAATTATCATCAACAACAACACCGCACCTTTATCTTCTCCGTCGTTCATCGTCATCATCTTCATAACATCTTATCATCGTTCAACCCACATCATCGTAAAATCATCATTTCGAATAATCATCACTGTTCGAAACACGGTTCATCATCTTATCCGAAACAAGGTTATCCGATACGTGGTTCCGAGTTAATTCGAATTCAGTTAATTCGAATTTGTTTTATCCGATACGTGTCAGAAATGGTTTCACATCCAACCACGACCCACCATCTTCTCTGACGTCAAACACTGGACATCACTTGCCGTCCACCGTTCTTCAAATTATAATCGTCATCATTATTATCGTAAACTCCGGTCATCACTTCACCTCCGACACACTATCAACCACCGCATTTCCATCATCACCGGCACAACCAACAGTCTACTTCCATAAATTCCACCACCTAGTCAAACCCTGCAACTCCATCACAGCTCCTCGTCAACCTCCCAAAACCACCACCAACCCGCCATCGACAATCGGACTTCTACTTTTATAACCATCTCTCAACATGTTTCACCATTCATCATCATCTCCTTTTACGTCATCATCATCCAATACACCATTCATTATCATCTCCGGTAAAAATATTAACCGACCATCATCATCCCCATTACAGCCCTCGACAACATCCTCCACTCTCCGTGCATCACCACTCCACCCTTTCCAACAACAACATTCTCCGACCACCGCATCTAGGTCTCCATTTTTGACAGTTGCTTTGCCATATTTGAAGTTGAATCTTCGACCACCGTTTGTGATCAGCCATCCACAACTCCCTTCACCGTCACTGTTGTAACGACCTTCGATTCAGACTCTCACAGTCAACACTTCAACATCCGGCTGTCATTACTACCTTCCGTCATCCACCGAACACCATCGATCACCGCCCTACACCATCGTCCAGTGTCTATTGTCCTTCATTGTCAAACCACACTCTTATCAGACAACCTGCAAAAAACCGTACGCCTTAGCCGCATAACCTCATGTTGTTGTCGAGAGTATAAGGCTACTGGTTGTGGGTGATAAGCCTCCCTAGAGGATGACCTGCCACGTCAGCGTCACGTCAAAGTCCTTGAAGGACACCACTCCAAGAATAGAACCAAGGAAATGGGTGATGACGCTACCCCACCTAGTTAATTTATTTTTCTTTTTTTAATTCAACTACTTTTTCACATTTACTAATATAAAATAAAATCATTAGTATTAAAAAACACACGTTATATAACATAAAAACAAACATAAATAATAATAAAATAACCTAAAAAATAAAAAAAAACATAACCTAAAAAAATCCTAAGAACTCCACTTTTTCGCGATTTTTTCTTTATTTTTCATAAAATCGGTCGATTTTTCTTCCGGATACGAGTTTATGTCGGTTGTCATTATCTCCCACTATTTATATTTGTTTTTCTCATTCTTCAACCGAACCCGTTCTTCCACTTCACGTTCCTTCGCTCTTGCCTTTTTTGTTGTGACCTCGGTGTACGCTTTGAACTGTGCCATAAACTCGTCCATTTTGGAACCGCCCCCCAACGCGGCTTGTTTTTTGCAGTTGCCGCCTTTTTGGATTTGTCCCTGCCCGGGGACGTTCCTCCTCTCGAACCACAAACTCTTCTTCGACAAATTCAGGCTCGTCGTTTATATTTATTTGGCATCGTGCGTCTGAGCCCCCCGCACTATAACTACCGATCTCCGAGGTTTGTGTTCGTTTAGCCATTGCAGCCTCATTCGGAAACGGCGTCCACATATTAATGGTTCGCAAAACTTCCCAAGCCCGTACATGGGGGAAAACGGCCCGATGCGTATCTTCGTATTTACGCATCGCCTCTTTAAAAACGTCTTTGTCACTCATCCCACTACGATGACCAGTATATAAGTTATTATATATCACCGAAAACCGGTTAACGACCGGATACATCTTTCGCCACTTCGAAGAGATGGAATCGATATCGCGATAATGACATTGTTCCATAATCGCAAGAAACTTTGATAATATTTATTTCCAAAATCTTTCGCCGGTTTGGTTGTTACCTATATTTTTTGAATGTAGCAAAAGTTATATTAAAATGTACAATTTAAAAATTTTTAGAATATTTCTTTCCAAAACCCTTCGCCGGTTTGGTCTTTTGTCGGGAACGTTCTTTTAGCGACAGGATTCTTACATTAGGGTTATTTGACGTTGACGTTTAGGTTACTTAACTAATATTATTTAATAATTCATTATTAGGTAATCATTACTTAATTATTAATATTTATTAAAATAGTTTTTATGTATAAAAATAATTATAATAATAGTTTATTTTAACATTATTCTAAAAAAGAGGGTTTTATTAATTAATTAAAAAAATAATTAATTAAAAAATTATTATTAAAATCCACAAAATGGGGGAGTTGTTTGTTTGTGGCAAAAGTTTTGACAGGGTTTTGAGGTACGATACAGGAAGCGGGTTCGTTCGAGTACAAAGTGTTTGGATAACTTGGTTCAACGATGAATTCTCCAAGTATTGATTCTCAAAGTGAGTTGCTTTGGCAAAAGCTCGATAAGTTCGGTTACATTGAGGGTGAAACCATAGAAGACTTGAACAGTAGGTTTACCTAGTTGCTTTCTGAAATCGAAAAGATTGAATTAAACGTGACACATGGTAAGATCAACAAGATGTTTCTATATCGTTTGCCACGAAACAAGACATGGGACTATCGTGTTGAAGTTATCTTGACGACTTATAGTTTTTGTAACATGAAACCAAGAGATGTGATCTCCTTAGTCAATAAATATGTTCAGGAGGACAAGCAGAGGAGTCAGACTCATGAAAACACACCATCATCTATGTCAAACTATCAGAAGGTCGTTGCTGCTTCGCCACTTGCTACGGATCCCGACGCTGCTCAGATTCCCTCACCTTCAACTACGCCTACTGCGTCATCTAATGTTAATGCCTCACAATCAAGAGAATCTCATCTCGATGAAGTGGCCCAACAGAAATCTCAAGCCCAGCAAGTTGCAGTCAATAGCCTAGCACCTCAAGCACAAACTCAGACTGACAAACCAAAATCGCTCATTGACACGATAAACTATCTTTTATATTCTGAACATTGCAAAAATAAGGTCGCACAACTCAGGGTACTGAACTCCAAACTAATTAATGATTATAATGTTGCCATGACTCAGTGCATCAGCCTTAGACAAAGCAACTAGTTGCTTACTGAAAAGGTTGAAGCACAAAAGAAGGATATAGCTCAACTTCGCTTGGATCTCAATCAACAACAATGTTGGATCCATGATTATAAAAATAAACTAAATCTGAAGAACATGGAACTAGAGTCTGTAAGAGTTGAGCTAGAACTCCTAACCAGGAAGTATCAACAAAATGAAGTAAATATAAAGAAGTTTGATACTTCCAGCAAGATCATTCAAGACGTGTGCAATGTGCAATTGGCATACAAAAGGAACAAGGAGAAGGGTTTGAGATTCAATCAAGTTGCCCCACCATATAATCACAACTACACAAGAATGCCTGAAACCGAGGAAGAGCTTGAAAACCCACAACATATGGTGTATGGTAAACCTAGTGATTATGCATCCAACAAACAGGAGTCTGTTAAACTTGTCAATGTTAAAATGAAGCAAAAATGTGTGAACAATACTAATGCTTCTGCTTCATGTGCAAAACAAATAGCTTTTTTGTAGGTTGTGATGATGACTCTTCTAATGATTCAACTGAATTGTCTGGTCTTTCATCTAATAAACCAAGACTCTTTGATTCCATAAAAGCTTATGAAGTGGGAACTGACGTCAACAAGGCTCCAAGTATGCAAACTGAACTATCTGAACCTTCAACTTGTGATGAAAAGGTTCAAAGCAAGCAAAAGGAATCAAAACAAGCAGATCATAGACGATGAAAGAAAAGTCTAAACATCAAAGATAATCACATTCTCCAAGGTCCTCAACGGGCATCAATAGTCCTAAAAAGGCTCGTGACTTGAGAAATGCTTCTGTTTAGCCAGCCAGTAATGGTAAATGTGAGAAATATGCTTTTGACTGTGCTAACAAAGCTTTTGAAAGGACTTGTGAGATTTTTGAACAAGACTTACCGTCTAAGCAAAACAAGAAAATTCAAAAGAAATCTTCACAGCAAAAGGCCCCTTCAAACGACAAGTATACGCATCCAAATTCATCCTCGTTTGCAAGAAATGTGCAAGGAAATCAAGCATAGAATGGATCAGTTCATCCTTCAGGGCCTTCAAGAGCATATCAAGCTGATTAGAATGCTTTATATGTGAAAAGACAAACATGCTTCAATTGTGGAATTCCTAGTCACATTACTCGGAACTGCACACATAGTCCCCACGTACCGTATTATGTTCAAAATCAGAAGGTTACACCAAAGGATAACTACCATTCTAAGCCAATGAAGGTATCTTCACCTAAGGCAATGAAGAATGTGAATCCCAATGTTAAACCGTCTAACGGGGATTGGAATGTTGCTAAAAACAAACACAAGGCTGTACAGAAACAAAAATATGTTTCTAAAACTAACAAACCTGAAACAGCCAAAGTTGCTCAACCGAAGACAACAAACATGTTTGTTAAACTGAAACAAATTTGGAAACCCGAATGCAAAGCAGCAACATCACCAATCCTCGAACGAAAGGGAACTTGTGTTTAAAAGAAGTGTCTTATTTTGAGGCTTTTGGAATACCCAGGACCATGATGGCCTAGGTACCACTGTCTTGCTAATCTCCTTATTTTTCAGGGACAACCAAGGAGGAGTTGTTGACAATCTCTGGAATGTTGATAGCGGTTGTTCTAGAGACATAACGAATAAAATTTCACTGTTGCAAAAAGTTCAAATTTTTTTATAGATGGTATGTTTCCTCTGGAGGAGATGTGGTAAGATAAGATCAGCAAAAAGGTACAATTTAAATTTTGTGCTTTAATTTGATATTGATTAGTCTTCAATCTGATAATAGAATGGTTAAGCAAAAACAACAAAAATATTTTCCTTTTCTTTCGTTTATAAATTTGTACATACATTTTCATTATTAGGTAACAATACGAAAAGATTTATGCATAGTTTTAGGGGAGAAAATGAAAACAATACAAAATCATTAGAAAAACAGAAAAAGACAAAATCATTTGAAAAACAGAAAAATCCAAAAAGATTTTATTGCATCTTTGGGAAATGAAATGAATGTTCGTGATAAAAGGTTTGACCAACACATGTAAGGTGTTATAGCTTAAAATACTAGGATCTAATGTGATCTGTTGATAGGCTTGATGCTCCAAAAGATAAAAAGATACTAAGTGATATATATAACAAACTATGTATCTTGTGGGTAACATACCGTCGGCGTATGATTTTATGGTCTTAAATCTTGCGTTGATAGATAGCCAACGTCTGAGGTTTCGGGTTTTTATACAAGTGAGTCATCCGGGATATCAGGACTGTCCTGTTGCATCAAGATTATTTGCAAACCTAGTCACAGTCAGGATATCTTAAAGAGCCAAAATTGAAGGCCAAAACCTTAAAAGAAAGGAAATCTTATCATGAGTGATGTATTGAATAATACATCCATTTATCATCTAGAGTTTGTATAATTTTAGCGCGTCTTGGTTCGTGAAAACGGTTGGAAGGATGGGAAAAACGAGCGAAAATGGTGAAAGGAACCGAGCCGGGACGTGATTGGATCGGAAAAGAGGAAACGAAATGTAAATTAGGGTTTTTTTTACCCAGTCGCGGGGCGTGACTGACAAGCTACAACTCTCTCGCGGCCTGCGAGAGAGTGACACTTATCTCCGGAATCCTACTTGGTCGCGGGGCGCAACCGGAGGCCTCAAACCCTCTCGCGGGCGAGAGGGTCTTTTATCCAGAAAGTTTTGAAACCAGATTGTTTTGGCCTTTTTTTTATTAAATCAATCATAATTGAAGTTAAACTGAACTGGTGACCAACTTGGACGAATTAGAGGCTTTTGGGAGCACTTTTCTGGAGATTTTGAGCTAGGAGAAAGAGATCTAGGCTGCAAGAGGTGTTTGAGTGATCAAGGAGGTTCAAGGCAGGAGCTTTTAACGGTTTTATCATACCATTCTTAACCTTTTCAATCCTTGTTTTGCTTGATTATTCTTTCTTGTTATAAACCTTGTTTAATTTGCTTTTCAAACATGTTATTTGGCTAGATTTGATTTAGTTGCCTAGGTTTTGGATGATGGATTTTATGAAACTTTGATTTGTTTTAATTTAGTTATGGTTTGAATGTTTAATTAGTAAAGTTCACAACTTTAATTATCTAGTTTAGAGTATTGCATGATTTTGCTTGATTTGTGATTGTTTTTCATGAACTTAGGTGGATGTCTTCCATAGAATAGGTTTATGTTACATTTCGTGTCTTTCGGGATTCGGGAAGTTGTCGGTAAAATTGGCCAATAAAACCAGGAAAACAATTGAATGAATTATAAAATCAATCTTTTCATTATACCTAAATTGATTATTGAGAAATAACAATTAGTTGGCTTAATTAATTAGATAAATTGTTAGGTTTAGGTTTGAGAAATTCCCAAATCTAATTTCCTTGTCATAATTGAGTCAGTTAATCTAAAATAGAAATTGTAGTTGGTCTAGGTTAATTATTGAGAGTTAACTAATTATTTAGACAATTTGCTAATTTAAAAGATAACTGAAAAGGAATCTTTAAGACCGGTAAACAAATAAAAAGTGTAGGTTATCATAGGTGTCTTCCTGAGAATGGTCGGGGTCCTATTAGGTAAACCTAGACTTTAATATGTCAAGATCCCGGTAAAACATTCAACCTAATAAATTATTATTAAATTAAAGGAGTAGTAGTCTAAAAATCCAACCTAGTGACTAGTTCGTTATTTCTTGATTTAATTCCCAATATTCTTAAAAGTTCATAGTTTGGGTTGTTCCAATTTAGTAGATTTAGTTTAATTGATAATTTAGATTTAGTAGTAAGCCCCCCCCCCCCCCCCAAAGTATATAAAGTGTGTAATTGAGTCTAAGTTAGTTGACATAGTAATTAGAGAGTCATGTGGGTTCGATAATCCAGACTTGCTTAATGCTATTCTACAATTGATCGGTCCATTTGCCGGTTAGTAGTTTAGTATAGTTTAGGAGTCTAGAGTTTAATTTGAGTCTAGAATTAGGGTAATTTGAGTTGTTTTTAATTAACTACTTTTAGAACATCAAGTTTTTGGCGCCGTTGCCGGGGACTCTCTCATTGGCAATTGCGTTGATTACTCGATTTAGGCTTTGTTATTACACGTGTGTTTATTTTTTATTCGTTTGTGTCGTAGAAGTCTAAATTCTTTAATTAGTTTAATATTTATTTTTTGTATATATATATTCTAATTGTTTTGCTAACTTATTCTATTTGTCGTGTTTTCGGTTTAGTGGATGCCCCATACGCGTTCGCAAGGACCTTCGCCTAAGCTGCCGACGGATACGCCGTTCTCTCCCGCACCAAAGGTAAGTGCTTCTTCCTCAAATTTTTCAAGTTCATCCCATTCCTTTTTACCACCTGATTTTGATTTTACACCTAAACCTTCACCAGCCGGTTCCCCATCACCCCGTGTAGTCCATAGATTCGTAAGCCCACCACCGCCACCACCTAACTTTCACATGGCCAATAACAATCAGACCGTCTACCAAGAGGCCACCACCGGCTTCACCGGTGTAAACTCACCCATCACCTTACCTCCTATGAACAATAATTGAGCCTAGCAAATCCCTTCCTACATCATGACCGCCATCACTAACTCTTGCCAATTCCACGGTCGTGATGATGAGGATGCGCCTGGACATATCAACCGCCTTACCCGTCTATGCCACACGTTTAATATGGAGGTGCGGGCAATGATGCCCGTTTCCTCCAAGTCTTTCCTTTCTCTCTCAGGGGCCGAGCCGCCATCCGGCTTGACTCTCAACCACCCGCTACTTTTTCTTCTTGGGCTGCTCTACGGGATGCTTTCGTTAAAAAATACTTCCCACCCGCTAAAGCATCTCGCCTTTTTTATCAGATCCATTCGTTCCGAATGGAACCTAACGAGCCCTACCATCTAGCTTGGGAGCGGTTTCAAACTTTAGTATCCCGCTGCTCCCAACACGGTCTGTCAGACTGGGCGTTTGTAGATAAATTCTACAACAGTCTCACCCCCGAGACTCGCACTCAATTCGACACTTCTGCTGGTGGACACTTGATGGGAAAGAAAACAGTAGCCGAGTGTAATGGCCTTTTCGAGAGCTTTGCCCATTCCGATGTCGATTACAGCACTGCCGGTAGGAATTCAAGATGGAGGTGTACGAGAAACAGGAATTAAATTCTAAAGTTAGCTTGGAAAATATGGTAGCTGCTGCTTTGGATAGTTTTAAGATGGAGGTCATGAAGGAGATACAAGAACTGAAGAAGAAGGTAGACAGGTGTGAGGTGTGTAGAGGGGGTCATGACACGTTAGAGTGTCCCACGCTCACTATCAAGCAGGTAGAGTTTATCACCGCTCAGAGCTGAGGTCCTATGAATCCCTTTAATATTAATACTTCCAATTATAATCCAAACTGGTGAAATAATAATAATAATAATTATCGATCTTCCGATAACCCCCCTAGTTTCCAATCAGGCACTTATCAGAACAGGGGGCAGGGTCACTACAATAGTGGAGGGTCAGGTCATGCTAGTCAGTTTAATGGAGGGGGTTCGAATCAGGAGGGTCAGACTAGGAGTGGAGGGTTAGAAGGTAGTCTAGATAGGATCGAAGAGTTATTATCTCAATTAGTTGTCAAGGATCAGGCTACTCAGAAAACTCTCGCGGAACATGATCTTCTCTTGAAAAATCAACAGTTCGCGCTCTTAGATCTGCAGAAGTCGATCGGTAGTATCGCTAAGCAGCTGCAAGAGCAGCCACACGGCCAGTTCGCGGGTAATACCCAACCCAACCCCGCGAACCAACACGCGAAAGCGATTACTACGTGCAGTGGTAGGACTCTGAAGGAAGTGGGTAGAGAGGGAGTAGAGGTAGAGGTAGAGGAGCGTGATGATGAGGTGGATGAGGAAATAGAGATGGAGGCTCCACCTAGGGTGCACACCAGGCTAGACCTAGCAATTACCGCACCAGCCAGTGGACCTTCAGTTGAGAGTAGGGGAGAGAGAAAACCGGTAGAGGTTAGGCCATCACCGATCGTAGATACTTCACGCCTACCCTACCTAGCACGTCTGAAACAACAAAAATATGCGAAGGAATACAGGATTTCCTTGACATGTTTACTCAGTTAAAAATCAATCTCCCATTCATAGAGGCCCTCCAGCATATGCCTAAATATGCCAAGTTTTTGAAGGATCTTCTAAAACGTAAAGTTAGGCTGGGGGATCTCTCGAATGGCCCGTTGACTGGAGGATGCTCCGCTGTGGTTTTAAACAAGTTGCCTGAAAAAGTGACTGATCCGGGTATCTTTACGATTCCATGCTTATTCGGCGGCTCCATTGCTCCAGCTCATGCTTTAGCCGATCTTGGGGCGAGCATAAATCTGATGCCTTTCTCACTCTACGAGAGATTATGTCTAGGGGAGCTCACCCCTATTCGTATGTCTTTGTCACTAGCCGATAGGTCTGTTAAGTACCGAGGGGAATCGTAGAGAACTTATTGGTTAAAGTCGATAGATTTGTCTTTCCCGTAGATTTCGTCATCCTCGATATGGAGGCCGACGAGAAGGTACCCATATTCTTAGGTCACCCATTCTTGTGCATCGCGAAAGCGCTCATTGATGTTCATGATGGGAAAATCACCCTTCGAGTGGGGGACGAGAACGTCACGTTCGAAATCGCAAGGTCGATGCAACACCCAAGCGGTGGCGACAGTGATAGTGGCCCTTGTCACTCCGTATACTTTCTGAATTCATTCATGTCGTGCATTGATCACTGTTTAGATTATATTAGCGGAGCCGACTTAGTGAACGAGAGTTTAGCAGCTGAGGAGAGTTAGTGAGGATATAGGGGACGATTTCCTAGAGGTTCCCGAGACCCTTGAGTTCTGTGATGTGAGTGCAGCTAGCGAGAGTACACCATTATCGACACCAGTAGCCGTAAAGTTTAAGGTCCTCCCGTCTCACTTAGAATACACGTTCCTAGGTGACAATTCGAGCTTACCCGTGATCATTTCTTCAAAATTGTTAACGGAGGAGAAGAAGCGCTTAATCGAGGTCCTAAAGTCAAATAAGGAGGCCATCGCATGGAAACTATCTGATATCAAGGGGATTAGCCCTACCTTCTGTACACATAGGATCCTCATGGAGGACGTCTTTAAGCTAGTAGTGTAGCCACAGCGCTGTCTGAACCCGAATATGCAAGAAGTTGTGAAGAAAGAGGTGCTTAAGCTGATGGAAGTTGGTCTCATCTATCCGATCTCTGATTCCGCATGGGTAAGCCCCACTTAGATTGTTCCCAAGAAGGGGGGAATGACAATGGTCATGAACGAGAAGAAGGAGCTTATCCCATCGCGAACAGTCACAGGCTGGCGGGTGTGCATAGATTATCGTAAATTAAACGACGCCACCCGAAAGGACCACTTCCCGCTCCCGTTTATCGATCAGATGTTGGAGTGACTCGCAGGACAGTAACTTTATTGCTTTCTTGACGGGTTCTCAGGTTACTTTCAGATCCCGATTGCTCCTGAGGATCAAGAAAAGACAACCTTCACATGCCCCTACGGGACCTACGCGTATCGCTGCATGTCGTTCGGGTTATGTAACGCTCCGGCTACTTTCCAGCGATGCATGGTCGCTATCTTTCAGGACATGATCGAGACCTTGATGGAGGTTTTCATGGATGATTTCTCTATCTATGGAAACACTTTCGATCAATGTCTTACTCATTTGGATGCGATGATGAAACGGTGTGTCGAGACGAGACTGATGCTCAACTGGGAGAAATGTCACTTTATGGTGACAGAGGGCATAGTGCTAGGGCATAAGATCTCGCGGGGAGGTATAGAGGTCGATCGGGCATATCAGCAGACTCCCTCCACCAACTAGCGTGAAGTCTATCTGTAGCTTTCTCGGTCATGCGGGCTTCTACAGATGGTTTATTAGGGATTTCTCGAAGATTACCCGCCCCATGACTCGACCTCGTAAAAGATGTACCCTTCGTCTTTGATGACGACTGCTTGAAAGCTTTCACGATCCTTAAGGAGAAACTGGTGAGTGCCCCTATCCTCATCTCACCCGACTGGAGCTTGCCCTTCGAGCTCATGTGTGATGCGAGCGATTATGTTGTAGGCGCCGTTTTGGGTCAACGACGTGATAAACATTTTCATCCTATTTACTATGCTAGTAAAACCCTTAATGACGCTCAGGAGAACTACACCACTACAGAGAAGGAGCTTTTAGCAGTGGTATTCGCGTTTGATAAATTCCGCTCCTAACCTTGCCCTATCCAAATTATCGTCTTTATGGACCATGCGGCTCTACGCTTCCTTTTCCAAAAGAAGGACACCAAGCCTCATCTTATTCGGTGGATTCTCTTGCTTTCCGAGTTCGACATAGTGATTAGAGATAAGAAGGGAGCAGAGAATGTGGGCGCTGACCATCTATCCCGATTAGATGATCCTAGTAGAGAAGAAATTAGGGACGACGAGATCGGTGATAGATTTCCCCATGAGTCAGTGGAGTTTGTGGCAGCGGAGAAGGAGAGAATGACGTGGTTTTCCGACTTCGCGAATTTTCTAGCGAATGGAGTGGTACTGAAGGGGATGACCACGCAGTAGAAGAAGAAATTCTTCCGCGATGTCAGGCGTTACATCTGGGACGACCCATTTTTATTTCAGGTAGGGGGAGACAGAATTCTGAGGCACTGCATTAGTAGAAAAGAGGGGGCGGAGATTTTGGGGCACATGCACGAGGGACTGACAGGAGGTCATCATGGTCCGCACGTTACCGCACAGAAGGTTTTTATTGCGGTTTTTATTGGCCATCAGTAGGGAAAGACGTTGTAGAGTTTGTTAAGACGTGTGATCGTTGCCAGCGCACCGGCAACATCTCCTCCAAGGACGAGATGCCCCAAAATCCGATCCAAATTCTTGAAGTTTTCGATGTATGGGGGATTGACTTCATGGGACCGTTTCCCGTCTCTAGCGGGAATCGGTAAATCCTTGTGGCTATTGACTACGTTTCCAAGTGGGTTGAAGCTCAAGCTTTACCCACAAATGATGCCCAAGTGGTGGTGAGATTCTTGAAGAAGTTTTTCTCCCATTTTGGTACCTCACGAGCCATTATTAGTGACCGTGGCATGCACTTCTGCAATGCCGTCATGGAAAAGGCATTGGCGCGCTACAGTGTCACTCACCGCCTTTCCACCGCTTATCATCCTCAGACGAGTGGCCAAGTGGAGAATGCGAACAGGGGGTAAAATGGATCCTTGAGAAGATGGTAGGCAAAAGTCGGAAGGACTGGTTCGACAAGTTAGATGATGCTTTATGGGCGTTTCGCACCGCCTATAAGACACCGCTAGGCACCATGTCCTTCATGATCGTTTACGGTAAAGCCTGCCATCTCCCGGTCGAACTTGAGCATAGGGCACTGTGGGCATTGAAAACCGTGAATTTGGACCTCACCAAAGCTGCCAAGCGACGAATCTTCCAAATTCACGAGTTGGAGGCACTTCGGGACGCGGCGTATGAGCGTTCATGGAACATTAAGGAGAAAACCAAGGCGCTGTACGACAGGAGATTGAAGAGTGTGAAAGAGTTTCAAATCAGCGACAGAGTGCTCTTATATAACTCGTGATTGAAACTGTTTGCGGGCAAACTGAAGTCCAAATGGTCCGGCCCATATGTGGTCAATGAGGTATTCCCATATGGAACTATCGAGCTGAAAGATGAAGTTGACGGAGGGACATGGAAGGTCAATGGGCATCACTTGAAACACTATTTAGGAGGAGATCCCACCGAGACGAAGGAAACTCCTCTCGAAGTTCCACCTCATACCGCGTAGGTTTTTGGGTTTTGGCTCATGTGTACAGTATGTACATTTTGGTAGTTAATTGCATTTCGTGTTTTTATTTAATTTATGTTTTCGTATTTTGTGTGTTTGTGTGTGGGTCGGTTTAGTTGGTTTTTGCAGGACATATCACGTACCATTGATGGAGAGCGGAAAATTGCAGGTACGTTTGGTTAAACCCGGTCAAGAGAGGGTGGTTTATTAAGCTATAATAGACAACATTAATGTTTTAAAAATTTTCCAAGGCATGAAACTTGAAAAAATTTAGAAACTTTCTGTGAAACTGCGAGAGGCGTATGCCTCCTCGGTCGTGGCCCGCGAGAGGCCAACAAATTCCGGAACCACCACTCCCTCGCGGGGCGTGAGAGACTTACATGTCTCTCTCGCGGCCCATGAGAGACCCTAACTGCAGATTAAAAACCCTAGCCTACATTTTATTCCCCATTTCAAACATTTCTTCTCCATTTTAACTACGGCTTCTTCCCCATTTATGACCAAAAATCGCCATTTTTCACCTACATTCACTAAAAGCTTCCATCTTTTCTTCACCACATCAACCCTCGTCCATTTTTAAGTGATTTCCTTTGTTTTCCCCTTTCAACCGTGCTTTTTACCGGTGTTTCAACTTTTCAATTATTTGTGCACTGGTTCCTACAAATCTGCACCAAGATATGCTTTTTCGCAACTTTTATGCTTACATTTTCATCATATATCTAGTTGTTGCGTTTGTTTTGGTGTTTAGTACTATGACGGTTGCATGTTCGGTTACTTTGTAGGTTGGGATAAACTGGGTTTGACTTGACTTTTGATGGTGATAGTTGTTACATAATTGGGTAGATTAAGTACATGCAGGGTCTGTCTTGGCGGGTTTGGTGAGGTCCAACATTGAGTGTGGGGATGCGGGTTGGTTAACATTGTTACTACAAATTTGATTGTTAAGATCGTCAACCGTTATTTCTGCCATGTTCAAACTGTTTTTTTTATCTTGAGATTTACACTCAATGTTGGCTAATGTTTCGGCACATCGGTTTAATTGAGGGCAATTAAAGGGCCAAAAGGTGGGTAGTTATAATGTTTTAGATATATTTCGGGGGTTAGTAACATTTGGATAGTCATTTAAATAAAACACTCGGTCTCACCCATACTCAATCTCCAATCGGGCGAGATTCGGTTTTTATTAAATCAATAATGTTACACTCTGTTAAAATGTATCTTAAATTATGTGGTAAACTGTTTATCTTTTTCTGACCATGACCGCGAATGAAATGCTATACGGTCGTTTATTTTATGTGTTTTCCTTTTTCTAATGTCGTGTTTGTCTTACTTGTGCTTTATGCAGATGTCTAGAGAGGGAAGTTCGAGCAAGGCTGGAAGGAAGAGGAGAGGGCCAACACCTCGCCCAAGAGGTGCCCCTGCTGATGCACCACAGCAGCCTTCATACTTTGGCTAACGTAGAATCAGATACAGGGGGGACGGTGTTCCCCATGGGCAGAGTACGAGAATAGTGGACAGTCCCCTTCTGCAGTTTGATCTAGACTCCCACGAGTGGGAACGACTTTCTAACCTAATCACTTGTGAGCTGCTACCCTATAGGAGGATCAATTGGGATTTGATTAACAATTTGGGTCAGAGGGGTCGGATTGAACGGTTATTGGGTGACAAGTTCCGAAGGGTGTTGGATTGCGGGGCTAGACAATACAAAGAGATCACCTACGAGTTTCACTCTACATTCGAATACCAGCAGATTAAATTCAACGAGAGTGATGCTGTCTCGTTTGCCTTGGGGAGGCAGGTTTTTTAGATGAC
This sequence comes from Scalesia atractyloides, assembly GCA_947069175.1. Classification (NCBI taxonomy): domain Eukaryota; kingdom Viridiplantae; phylum Streptophyta; class Magnoliopsida; order Asterales; family Asteraceae; genus Scalesia; species Scalesia atractyloides. Next base: position 17,156,295 of record CAMTDV010000116.1, on the reverse strand, counting down.
GATTCCACAGTTTGCAGTGGCCTCGCAAATATACTCGGAAGAGGAGGTTCAGGCACTGGACTTCGCCACTAGCCTTCAGGGGGTCTTCAAAAGGAGGACCCACATAGTGTTCAGACAGACGAGCTCGCCAGATTTTGGGGTACAATCTCTTCTGCTCCTTATTCAAACAACATGGTGGCAAGTGATATTATTGATCCAATTCACCGGTTTCTCCACAAGATTTTTGGCGCTACGCTGGTTGGAAGAGGTTAGGGCGACAACAAAGTAAACCAGGTAAGTTTATTCTATCTGATGTGTATGGTGGAGGGACGGCCAGCAAACCTGGCCACGATATTTGCATGGTCAATGGAGCGCCTGTGGAGGGGGCCCGAGGCAAGGGTGTATTGCGGGCCCTTAATTACGTGCTTAGCCGAGAGCTTAGGGGTGTTCGACAGATATTGTGAGTCCCAAAACAGATTCAAATCATAGTGGTTGATTGTTATCACTCAAACAACTATAGATTAGTTGTTTGAATGTGTAAAAGTTAAGAAAAACCAAACCATGAAGATGAATATTCTTGAATGGATCAAACAACTAGTGTTGTATATGAAATTCCAAAAAGATGTAATCAATAAGAGCACCTGGATATTCGGATTAAGCACAATAACAAGAATCAGAACACCAGAGTAATCACCAAAATCTGTCCAAGAAGCTTGGACAAAACATTCATTCAAGAACATATATATACACAGTCTGACTACCCAGCGTATTTATTAAATACGCTGGGTTATTAGTTACGCCGCTAACATATAACTTTCACATAATTGCACTTTTGACCCTTTTAGATTACCTAACTATTACAAACCAGCTCAAACTATGAGTACTCAAGTACCAACGGTCTCAAAATGTTCTAACAATATCACCCTAGACCGTTGCGTGCTTGAGTTTCCTCAATCTTGTTTCGAAGCTTCAGGTTCTGCGGCTGATCCTTGATCCTTTTCTTGCGTAGCTTGATCGGTAGGTTGGTCGGTTGTTGCTTCCGTGGGTTGGTTAAAAATAGCTTCACTTGTGGTTTGTTGGCCCTCCTTAGTGACTCCATATGTGGATGAAGTCAGAGGTGGTGGAACGATTTAAAGATCGGAGTCAGATGATGGATCTTTTCTTGGTGGAGAGGATGGTTCAATCTCAGCTGATTTCTTCTTTCTGGATTCCTCCATTTCTTTCTTTCCGTCCATCCTGAGCATAATTTCCATCACGTCAATCTTTAGAGCCCGCACGCGCTCAACTGCCCTTTGAAAAAGCATCCCTTCCTCTAGATACTCGTTTCCTGCTCCAACGTTGATCTTGTGTCCGTACAGAACATTCAGATCGGAAAGACAAAACATAAATACGTCCATAGGATCCAGGATACGGATGTCTTCATTTGAGTTTGACCTGATGACTGCTTCACCCGTCTTGCCGTCAGAAAACCACTTCTTGAAGTTCGTGAGAGTCACAGGCTGTTCAAGAGGTAGCTTCACCCTAGTTACAACTTTCGCAGGATTGACGACCCATGTAATCTTTCCCTTTCTGGTGAACGGGTCTTTGGTGGTCTTAGATAACCGTCTTCTAGGGCATTGATGCTTGAACACTGAAAATCCTCGCATGCATTCTCTTTGAATTAATCTTTCTAGATCTCCTCCAATGCTGCTATTTGTCGGATTTATCAGATCGTGCTTGCTGAGCTCTCGTATATCCCATGTTGGTAAGCTTTGCATGTCGTGGGCATTTCAAAAGTATTGAATGACTCCTCTTCGTCGTTTTACCACAAACCATCCGGTAAGATTGCAGTATTTCCAACTGATGATTTTATCCGTTATCTCAGTCTTCTCAACTGTGATCACTTGATAAAAGTCAGGCATCTTCGCTCTTTCCTTCTTAAACCACTTCGGATGCTGCGGTTCGAACTCATCTCCGCCATCCGTTTCATACAATACATCATCTTCCAACCCCCATTCGAGAAACTTTGCGGGCATTTCGGCTTTTTCTACTTCCTCTTCATCACTGTCGTCATCAAGACTAACGTCAACTGCTAATTCAAGACGTTTCTTCTTCTTTTCGGATATGCCAGCTTTCTTTTTCTGTTCTCTTTCTCTAAATAAGTCAAAGTTGAAAATGTCTTCGTTCGAGTACTTTGGCTTTCTATTCGCAGCACCATATAGCTCCTGCACTAGCTCATGCAGTTTTTCCAGACCCTCGTATTGAAATCTGATGAATTCTGATTGCTTGTGGATGTAAAAATGCAATTCTTTATTCTTCTTTCTCTGTTCTTTCAACTTTATCTTTAGCACATCAGTTTCATTCACTTGATTTTTCAGCAAATAGAACTCCTTAGCAGGAAATAGACCAATTTCCTTGGTATAAACGGTTATAAAGCTCTTGAAATGGTCTGGGTCTTGATGGAACTTGTTGAGGAGGAGGTTGAGCCGATATAGGTGGTTTGGGTGGAATGTTTGCTGATGATCCTTCGCCTGTTTTTCTCTTCTTTGGTGCAGCAGCCTCGCTTGGAGAGGGTTCTAGTGGATCAGTCAAAAGTCCTTCCACAAATCTATCAAACTATTCTTGTTCTGACATAACCATCACAGGGGTTTCAGATTCTATCATTTCCCTTCTCTTCATTCTTCTTTCCCGTTTCTCAGCCTCCGCAACCGCATGAATAGCTTGCATTCTTTCAATTGCTTCCCTAGTTGATCCAGCGCGAATGCTATCGGCCATGATTCGCTCTGGATTGGGTGCATCTTTCTTGCTTTTCTTCTTTGATGGTTCCTCTTCGACCACTTTCTTTCCTTTTTCTTTACGCTTATGAACCAGTGGCATTTCTTCTTCTAATTCAGGCTCTTTAGCAACATCAACGGGATCACTTCCACTATCTCTACTTTTCCTTGCCTTTTCTCGATAATTGTATGCAGCTAGAACCACTGGAAGTCTTTCTTCACGATACATCCAGTTGTGTAACATCACCCACTCTTTGGTTTTCAACTTGGTAATCTCCCTTCCTTTGGGAAGTTAAAATTGATACGTGTTTCCATCATGTGGCAGGTTCCAATACTGATCGTCAATAAGCAGTTGCACAAATCTAGGATACATTGCCCATGCACCTTTATTAACATTGTCGATCATGCAATAGAAAATTAATCCAGAAATGTTGAACGGCTGATTCGTGCACAGATTTAGCATAGCCGCGGATCACTCTAAATTCAACCCATCATAACCGCCTTTTCTATGATAATACTCATACAGAACGTGTGTAGAATGAACCTCCAGTCTTTTGTAAGCCATGATTTCTTGATCTCATTCTTGTGGCGAAAGTCTCCAATGTAGTTCATCCCACGAAAGCCTTCTAGAATTTCCACTTTCTTGATCTTTAATGGATCACTGGCGTTATCTCCGAGGCTCAGAACGTTTCTAATTTGTTCCTCAGTCACCTTTATTTCCTTGTTCCGCACTGTCACTGTGATGTGCTTGACATTGTTCAACGTTCTTACGCTTGAAGTTCTCCAGAACTCTTCTATGTGGATTAAGTAAATCGTTGGATTTGCCTGGACCGCATAACTAATTTTGCTCCGCGACAGCCAGTCCATCACATCTTCGGAATCTGGCTCCGAGGGAGCTAGAGTGATCGGCTGATTGTGTTTTCTTGTGTCGTCCCATACTAAAGGTTGAGCCATTCCTGAAAGGTGAAAACGAACCAAGTTAGATTTATATACATATATATATATATATACATATATATATATATATATACACACACATAAATGTAAGTATATTAATATATAAAATAAAAAGAATTAAAACTATATATATATATATATATATATATTTAGACATAAAATATATTTTTGGAAAATAAATAAAAATAGTGAAGAAAATAAAAAATAAAAAGGTTTTAAATCCGCTATTATCTACGTTGGCTTATGACTTCATTTACGCAGGACATGCTGTGTTATGAACAGAATACCCAAGGACAATTACGCCAAAGAAGAATTAGTTACGCTGATCAACGATCGGCGAATTTAAGTAAAGCCAGCGTAGATATATATCTACGCTAGCTTGACCGGCGTATTTATTTAATATGCCGGTTGCTTGAACTCGCGTTCAAGACTTAAATCCGCCAATCATTGTTCTGAACAAGTACGCCATCTTCAAACTAAATACGCCATTTCAAAATTAAATACGCTATATTCAAAATTTTCTTGATAAACCCTTGAAAACCAGAAGAAACTAGATCAATATATATATATCCACACAACAGAAGCTAAAAACGATGATTTGAAACACTAAAACATAGAACAATGAACACTTGAATATCAAAATCATACCGACATCAATTCCGTGCAGATTCACAAAGTGAAGATTGAAAGATGTAAATGTATTTTCGGTTGATGAAGAAGACGATGAGAGGTTTTGAAATTGAAAATATTTACACAAAATGAAACATAAAGTATATGTATACAAATTTACATTCCAACGTAATTAATAATAACGCTGGAACATTAAATACGCCCCCAGAGGATTTTTAAGTTTCTTCAAGTCTAAGAATCTTGAAATCAATTACGCTCGTAAACCTCAAATTTTCTCGAAAAATGTGCCCTTTTTGGTTAAAAATAGTGCAGAAATTTAAAAATAAGCTTAAGGAAAATGGAAAATTGCAATTTGGATCCTGAAAATCATTTTTAGGGCCAGGAAGTTTCCTTTTTCACATAAAATTTATGCTTACTGATTCGGATCCTATGACTTTCCTACAGAAGATCATACTGGTAACACTTCGTTAGGTTGAGATAAATTTTAGATATTTTGAATAATCAAGGCACAAGAAAAACTGTCAGTATGTTTGTCCTTTTAAATCCATGCACCTATCTTTCAACATGTGATCAGAGAGCCTTTTATCAGGTTGTGCTAATATTGACAAGAAATTCAATGTTCCCCCACTCATGCTGAACTGGCAGAATGTTGTGCCCGTGAGTCCCACATCAGGACATACCCCCGCGATCAAGGTATGCGCAAAGATTCCTCATAGCAGGTGTGTATATTGACCTCATTCGTATTTGAAATTTCAACGTTAGATAATTGGTGTTCAGGTCAGTATTCCGTACAGCAAAGGGACCAAAGTCTAACGAGGCTATGACAGATACCAAATATGGTACGATTTAAGCAATTGAATGATTCTCAATGAGAGCTTCATTTGTGTAGGGTTTTGGCCGCATTGGCTCTTTTGCAAAGATATCATAATTGTGTCTAGGTCAGCGTATATCTGGATGCAGCAGAAGAGCAACTATGATATCCCCGAATGATTAGTGAATATAAAGACCCAAAATCTAGGACTTTGGCAATCTATCAACGCAAGATTTAAGACCATTAAGCCATACGCCGCAACGTGTTACCCGCAAGTTGCACAACATTGTGGGTATCCAGAATTCTTGTGTGTTCATTAGATTTTGCCTCCTTTTCGCAGTTTACTTTAAGGTATTGCTAAATCTACTGACACGTTGTTGCTTGAGGCCTCAATCTATTTCTATTTTAACATCAAACAAAGTGTTAACAGTTTTTCTATCATTTCTCATGTAGGAGTCAGACAAGGATTCTTGTTTCAACAATATTTTCTGGAATTACTTCCCCCCTTAAAATTTTATTTTCGAGAATTCATTGCTTGAAAAGAAATTTTAAAATTTGCAGAAAATCTTTTTGGTGGGCACATTTTATGAGATTAAAAATGTTTATTTTTTAATTTTTTTAATTTTTTTTAATTTTTTTAATCACTTCCACTCAAGGAAGTTGACCATCTCCAACCAGGTTACCAACTGGTTGAAGCGAGTTTTATCGAAGGCTTTCGTGAATATATCAGCTTTCTGTTGCATCGTATCCACCGGCACCATTTGAATATATCCTTTCTCATACGCATCTCTGATCGCATGAATGCGAATTTCGATGTGTTTAGTTCTGGAGTGGTGGATAGGGTTCTTCACAATTCCAAGACACGCTTCGTTGTCGATGAATATAGGAGTCTTCATAACGTTGATTCCATAATCCAACAACTAATTTTGTATCCAGAGAATTTGAGAACAACAATTGTAAGCTGTCGTGTATTCAAATTGAGCAGTTGATGTGGAGACTGTTGTCTCCTTTTTGCTTTGCCACGAAATGAGACGATTTCCTAAAAATTCACAGCCTCATGAGACAGACTTTCTGTCAACTTTACAACCTGCATGATCACTGTCAGAGTAAGAAATTAAATCAAATTTACTATCTTTAGGATACCACAAAACAAGCTTGGGAGTTCCTTTTAGCGAAAGATTCTTTTGACAGCAGCTTTATGAGATTCTTTCAGATCCGTGTGAAATCGCGCATAGAGACAGACAGCCCACATAATTTCAGGCCTACTTGCGGTAAGATACATTAACGAGCCTATCATAGAACGATAGAAAGATTTATTTACGGGTTTTCCTTGAAGACCCGAAGTAAGTTCCGTCTGAGCAGTAAAGGGAGTACTAGCAGATTTGCAATCATTCATGTTGTACTTGGAGAGAATATCTCTGATATACTTAGCCTGATGAATGAGTATGCCGTCTTCTCTCTGCTTCACTTTTAATCCCAAGAAAAATGTAAGTTCTCCCATCAAGCTCATTTCAAATTTTGCCTTCATAACTTGCTCGAACTCCCTTCAAAGAGCCTCATCAGTTGACCCAAAGATGATATCGTCTACGTAGATCTGCACCAGCATCACATCATCTCCGATCTGCTTTATGAAAAGATTCATATCAATTTTCCCTCTTGAGTACTCACATTCCAGAAGATATGTTGACAAAGTCCCGTACCATGCTCGAGGAGCTTGATGAAGACCGTAGAGAGCTTTGTCAAGCATGTAGTACTTCGCAGGGAAGTGAGGATCTTCAAAACCTGGAGGTTGACAAACATAGACTTCTTCTTTCACTTTCCCATACAGAAATGCACTTTTTACATCTATCTGAAACACCTTAAAGTTTTTGAACGAAGCGTAGGCTAAGAAGATTCTCATAGTTTCTAAGCGAGCAAGTAGTGCAAAAACTTCCTCATAGTCAATCCCTTCCTTCTGCCGAAAACCTTGAACTACCAATCTTGCCTTATTCTTGATAACCACACCACGATCGTCCATCTTGTTTCAAAACACCCACTTGGTACCAATTGGATACTTTCCATCTGGTAAATCAATGAGTTCCTAGACTTTAAGTTTCCGAAATTGGGCTAATTCTTCTTGCATTGCTTGTACCCAGCTGCAGTCTTGAATTGCTTCTTCGATATCTCTTGGGACAGACTGTGGGAGAAAAGCTGCATACAGTCCTGTGTTGATGGTATGTGTTTGTCCGCGTGTTCGAACTCCATCTTCAACAGAACTGATGACATTTTCAATTGGATGGTTTCGAATGGTCTTGTACCTCGCGTTGGTGTGAGTTTCCACTTGTTGAGGCAGATTAGTGAAATGTTCATCGACGTAGATAATTGGAGTTCCGTCTTCTTTAGGAGGTTCATCCACAACCTGCTGTGAAGAAGAATCATCACGTGCGGATGCATTCTCAGCAGGTGTGTCACCATTTACGTCGATAACAGGAAGAGTAGAAGAGGCATAGGCTGGGGTGAAACGGGTTGTAAAAGGAGTGAAACCAATTTCTGAAGGATCAAATAATGGCTCTAATGGGGTGGACTCTGCAGGTACGGATTTAGTGACGGGTTCAGCAATGTCGAAAGTGTTGAATACAATGCTTGCATCATAAAACCAATTTGGAGCGCTTCCAGTGTTAGTGGAGTTTCCTTCTTGAAAATTGATGTAATACAATTCAATCACCATCTTTGTCCGTTTATTGTAGACTCAATATGCATTTTGAGAAAATGAGTACCTCATGAAGTAGCATACGTCACCTACCGCTTCAAACTTGATGATATTATCTTCAGTGTTGGGAAGTATGCATGAGCATCCGAACGGTGTGAAGAAATCTATCAGAGGCTTCCTTTTGAAAATTAGTTCATAAGCTGTCTTTCCGTGAGGTTTAACAATGAGAACACGATTCAAAATGTAGCATGCTGTTGACCGCTTCAGCCCAGAAGATTATCGGAAGCTTGGAGTAGACAAGCATAGTTCTAGCAGCTTCGATGAGAGTTCTGTTCTTGCGTTCCGCTACCCATTTTGCTGAGGAGTTCTGGCAGCACTGTATTGAAGACGAATTTCTTTTTCTTCGCAGAAGGAGATAAATGTATGATTCTTGAATTCTGTACCGTTGTCGCTTCTTATGGATTTTACCTTCAGCTGATTACGTTTTCAATCATAGGGACGAAGCTTTTCAGAACGGAAGCTGTCTCACTCTTAGCTTCGAGGAAATACACCCATGAGAACCTAGAAAAATCATCTGTAATTACCAAACAATAAGATCTTTTAGCTAAAAGTTTAACGCTTATAGGGCCGAAAAGATCCATGTGAAGTAATTGCAGTGGGTCGGAAATCGTATTCACTGCTTTGGACTTATGAGGCTTTTTATGTTGCCTTCCTTGGGCACATGCGATGCATTTTTAAGAAAAAGGAAAAAATTTTCATAGGTAAACCTCTTACTAGATTTAATTTAGAAAGCTTATTTATGTTTTTAAAGTTCACATGCCCCAAAGCCTGTACCACAGCAGTGATTCCGATTCAGATGCTCTTGAAATAAGACATGTCATTTGCTCATTTGATTTGGCATTTTTCATATTCAGCACATAGGTATTATTTTGACGGGGAGCTCTAAGCATGATCATTTCTGTAGGGACGGAGTATTCGGGTTTGAGGAATAAGCACTGTCATTGAACAGCACCGAAATTCCTTTGTCACAAACTTGTGATACACTCATGAGATTGTAACATAACTCTGGAACATCGTTTACATTCTCTAGAGTAAGTGCTTCTGACACGACATCACCCATTCCAACGATCCCCCCCCCTTTCGTCTCCGACAAAGGACACAAAGTCACCATCGATAACTCGAAAGTTTTTAAGCAGATCCTTTAACCGGTCATATGCCTGGAGCATCTGCTGTCAACATACCGTATATTCCATGAGCATCCGAAGCCATTTCTGAATTTTATTCTGTTATACAACAACAACAAAAGATATGTACAAGTTAGCTAGCTTTTAGAACCCAGACTTGCGTTACATTAGTTCTATCATGATTTTGAGCAAGAGAGTTTTCTTTTCTTTTCCAAAAACATGTTGAGTCAACTATGCATTTTACTGATTTCTTTAGATTGTCAAAATGATCAGTAAAGCTCTCAACGAGATCTTGATTAGGTTTATAAATTTCTTGCTTTTGCAATGTTTTGCAGTATGCCCTAAATGACCACATCGAAAGCATTGTTTGGAGTTTGATATTTTCTTCCTGGGTGCTTAGTGCGATGATGATGTATGTGATGAGAATCTGGAGCTGCTTGAGGAATTTGATGACGTAACAAGACTTGAATCTTTGACTTTCTTCAATTTCTTGTCAGGATGATGTTTATCTTCAATGTCGTCTTCACTGTGCTCACTGTCTGATGACGAGGTTGATTCTTGACTTTCATTTCACATTTCTCCATCACTCTCTGAAGTTGTTGTGCTTGAATCAGCTCTATTGCTTTCATCAGTAAAGTCTTTATCAGTCTCTGAGGTACCTGCAACTGATGGAACAAACTCAGGAATTTCCTCTGTAAGGAACTTTCCAAATCTATTTTTCTTCAATTCTGGCACAAAGACAGGAGATTCAAGCATAACATTTTCATCATTAAAAACAGAGTTTAAGAAACCTCAGCATGCACTTGGTTGTGAGTCTTCAGTGTAGGTGCAAGGCCATTACAGTCATCCCGAATGTTCAATTTTGGCACAAAGCCGTTACAGTCATCCATCCTAGATAAACTATTACAGTTATCCTAGATAGAAATTTTGTTTGTCTTATTACAATTCCAGGCGAACCAGTTAACTGTTGAATAACTGTCGCCTGAGTAACCGGTTCCTATTTTTGAACCTCCACAATCATCTTCCTCATCGCACACATCTTCTTGACCCTCACACAGATCTGCATTGCTTTCATACATGTTAGTATTGTTTTGTGGTTTGTAAAAAACATTTTGATCAAAAAGATCATTTTTATCGATTTAGTCATTTTTAGGATGAGGAGATGGCATAGGGACATAATTTTTGCTGTGCGGAGGAGGAAATAATTTTCTTTCATTTCCGAATTTATCCTTATATCCAATTCCATCCTTTATGAATGTCGATCGTTGCCAGTTTACAATATCAACCAGTGTTTTTTGACTAATTTTCCATTCATCAATAATGATTTGCAATTTTTTATTTTGTTTTGAGATTTTTCTAGTTTTTCGGTCAAATCATTTATGATAAAATATTTTCTGAAAACAAATTCTTTTAAAGTCTGCATTTCAGCTATGGTTGAGTTCAACTCTCCCTGATATGCAGCTTCATTTTCTTTTAGTTCTTGATTAATTTTCAAAATCTTTTCTTTTTCTTTAATTATGTCACGGTTGAGAGATTTGTAGTGTGCCACGACGTTCAAACATGGTTTGGAGCACAGCTTCGCTTTAAATTCATATGGTATGCTATTTACCAAATCCTTATCTTCAGTTTTTGACTTTACGACGGTGGTAGAAGTTCCAATCGCTTCATTCTTGCTGCTACTGATGGCATCTTGAACTGCAGGCTTTGACTCATTCATTTCAGCTTTCTGTTTTCCCTTCTATGAAGTTTGTTCAGCATGATTGATGATGCTTTTCAGACCCGTGTCATCTTTTGGAATCCTGGCAGTTTGCTTTTCAACACAATTTGAAGTAGACGTGACAGAAACAGTGGAGATGTTTTCCATGAGGGCTTTGTTAACTTCACCTTTTGCCTCAGCTATTTCCTCTGACCAATCATAATCTTCCACAACTAAAGCCTTTTGGTTATTTTTAGCAATACTGTCACCCCCTTCAATAGCCACCGGCCTTCTTGCCTGGTTGAGTTCGGCATTCTCGTTCTTCAGCAACAGACACTCCCTCTTGAAATGGCCCAGATTTTTGCAATTGTAACATCTCCGCTTGGACTTGTCAAATCCAGGTTTTCTGAGAGCTAACCTTTTTCCTGTTTTATCTTGGAATTTCTTCAATTGAATAGTGATCATGCCATTTGCCACTTCAAATCCATCTCCTCCATGTCGTCCGGATCCACTTGATACATGTCCTCAACTGTGAGGAAATCTCTCTTCAACTCTCTTGACATGAGAGCCTCATAGCTACTTAAAAAGGTATTAAACAGAGCGACATGTTCTGTGGATATTTTAAGTGCTTGAGCGTCGCTGGCCACGGTAGTCTTCTCGGAGGATGACGAGGCCTTCACAGAGCTTGCGGAAGCATTTGGATAAGATTCGACAACACTTTGAGGATTCAATCCACATGAGGTGATGGGAGCAAGAAACACCATATTCTTGGGAGTCGAGGTTGCAGCAGCTTGCTGAGTAAGCTTTTGAGAATACCCAGTTTGGTTCATTTCTCTCTTGACAATGTCCATCTCAAAGGCTTTCAGAGTGTTGATCAGTTCCGAGAGTGTGACAAGAGTTGTGCTGGTCAAGAAAGTTCTCTTAATCATCATGCATTGAAGGCTCCATTCTTTAGGGAAAGAATCTAGCAGCTTCTTGATTGATGCATAATTTGCAACATGATTTCCCACTTTCTTCATCTTGGTCAGCACTCCCAGAAATCTACTGATGTGCTCGGATAAGCTTTCGCAATGAACACTTCCAAACATGTCATACTCTTTCTAGACCATGTCTCTTTTGTTGTCCATGAGCTCCTCATTTCCTTCATAGTGGTCGATAAGAGCCAACCATAATTCATGAGCGGAGGTGTACTCTTCGAACAAGTTGTTATCATCCTTGGACTGGGCCATAGTAAGAGCAGCATGAGCCCTCCGGTCACGTTGAATGAGAGTTCTATCTTCTTCTGTGAACACTGATGGATCTTCGTTGATTGTACGAATGTCGTCAAGAATTATCATTGGAACGTGTTGACCCACTGTGACTGCCATCCATTGAGTTAGTCGGTATACTCAAAGAAGGCTTTGATCCTGTTTTTCCAACTGCTGAAATCTTCAGATCCTTTCAACTTCGGTTGTCTTATAGCAGTTCCAGTTTCCAGCTCGGCTTGGGCAATCGGATTAAGTTGATTGAGAGACATTATGGTTGATTAGTGATTAAATACGCTGGAGAGTATTAAATCAGGAGACAATTACGCTGCAAGGGAAACAAATACGCTACAAAGGAAACAAATCGCTGCACTTGAGATCAAATACGCTGCACTGGAGATCAAATACGCTGATGATCTAGGGCGATTTTTATCCTGCGAAAAAGCTAAATCCGCTGGATATTGAAAAACAAACAAAAGTTGGGTTAATTTCACTGATCACCGTGATAAAATCGCTAAGGATTTTTATCACTGACTTCGAAGTCGCCTTCGATCAATTACGCTGGCACTATTATGCTGAAACTCAACAAATCCGCGATATTCAAGTTAAATACGCTATATTCAAGATTATCTATGCCAACTTCAAAAACAAATACGCCCAGAAGGGTTTTAATAAGAACAAAAACCCTCTAATCACCCAAAAACGACTCAAAATTCATGTTTCTTTGCAGCAAAATGACCAAAATGTTTACCAAACCCTTGATTAACAACAACCCAATGATTAAACACACCAGATCAAGCCATTTTAAGCCCAAAAATTTGAAAAACCTTAAAACTTTGAAAACTTTTGAAAAACCTTCAAATCTTGAAGAATCTTAACAAAAACTCAAACAATCAAGAGCACAAAGGCTCTGATACCAAATTGTGAGTCCCAAAATAGATTCGGATCACAGTGGTTGATTGTTATCACTCAAACAACTATAGATTAGTTGTTTGAATGTGTAAAATATAGAAAAACCAAACCATGAAGATGAAGATTCTTGAATGGATAAAACAACTAGTGTTGTATATGAAATCCCAAAAAGATGTAATCAATAACAGCACCTGGATATTTGGATTAAGCACAATAACAAGAATCACAACACCAGAGTAATCACCAAAATCTGTCCAAGAAGCTTGGACAAAACATTCATTCAAGAACATATATATACACAGTCTGACTACCCAGCGTATTTATTAAATACGCTGGGTTATTAATTACGCCGCCAACATATAACTTTCACATAATTGCACTTTTGACCCTTTTAGATTATCTAACTATTATAAACGAGCTCAAACTATGAGTACTCAAGTACCAACGATCTCAAAATGTTCTAACAGATATCCCCAAGACAGATTGAGAGAAGGCCCCGCCCCCTAAGTTATGAGCATTAGAGACCTCCAGGCTGCCGGAATTCTGACGACTCAAGAGCGTATTAGCTGGCTGCCAGTCCGCCAGGGACCTCAGGTGCAACCGCCTCCCGGATCCGAAGCTGCATCATCTATGCAGGTTGGCATCCCCACTCGATATCAGCGGTCGGTTACGCGCCAGGAACTGCCAGCACGACAGTATCCTCTTCGTGAGCTCGCCTAGACCCACTGACTTTAGATTCTCTTTATGACAGGATGGAGACGGGGTTTGGGGAGTTGAGAGGCTATGTTGACCCGCAGTTTGGTGGAGTTCGCCAGACCATGTTAGAGAGTAGGCGCATACATGAGACTAGCCAGAGGAGGCTAGAAGATGGGATGAGATATATGATGCAGAATCTAAACATGGGAATCACATCATACTTTCAGCATCCAGGTGGTCAGGCAGGGTCAAGTCAGTTTGCGGGGATGGAGGACGTTCAACCGTATCAGGTATTCGAGGCGTCTGAAGAGTCGGAGGAGGACGATTGAAGCAGCTGAGGAGCTTTATCTTTATTTTTCTTTTCTGTTGTTTTAATTTATTAATGGTCGGTAATGTTAAACAATTTACTTTGTGGGTGGTGATAGCTGGTTTGGGTATTCTGATGAACAATCTTTCAAAACAGTTTATTTATCTTTCTTTATCATTATATGTTTTGTAAGTGCATGGTGATAGGTCGATGTTGTATGTTGTTCCATTCGCATGAGAGTTTTAAGAGTGGTACACTGAGCGCGTTCGGTTTGGAGAGCACGAGTGGTTTGACTGGCACATCGACCGTCTTGCACTACCAGCTAAGTCGCTTCCCTCTTGTATTGTGGTTTCTTTATTTTGTTTTGTTTTATTTTGAGTAGTAGGTTGTCTCATCCTTGCATTGGGGACAATGCAAAAATTTAAGTGTGGGGATGAGATAGTAGAGTAATGTGAGTAGTGTAGTAGTTTGATTTGTGTAACAAAAAATTAAAAAAATCCGAAAATGTCTTTTGAAAAAGAAGTTTGCATGAAATCAAACGGAAAATGATAGAAAAATTAAATTGTTATTCGGTTTTAAATAATAATAATATGAGAAATAAAAGGGTGAGTTTGTGTCTAATTTGGGATATGTGAGTAGGGTCGATTCGGTTCTTATTTTCTTTGAGATTAATATACCTTAATTGTCGGTTTACTAGTGGGTACTCATCTAGGAAAAATGGGAAACTGAAACCGCCAAAAATAGTATAAGGAATACCGTTATAAGCTAAAATATTTAGAATTTTTAATCATGTAAAAAAGAAAAAAATAGAAAAAAATGAGCTTAATTGAAAAGTAGACGAGGCCTATGGAATCTCCCTTGGGGATGGTGACTCTGATCTAGAATCCCTCTAGGATTAGTTGAAATTTTAAGTATCGAAGCCAGCGCTGTCGCTCTCGGGAATGGTGACTCTAGTTGAGACAGCCTCTAGGTTAGATATGTGAAAAAGATATCAAATGCTCAAATGAAATAAAAAAGAAAAAGAAAATTGCTTGGTTTTAAATTCTTTATATTTTGGTATAAAACGGTTAGGAAAGGGTTTTAATAATTCGTTCCTTTTGTTCCATAAGCTTGAGGTGGGATTAGGGATACTGTGGACTCTAGTGTGAGACCCTAGGTAGATTGACCGCACTTAAACTAAATTCACATGATAAGAGGTTTGAACCGAATTTTGAGTTTAAGTGGATCCAATACTTGCAATCGCGGTTAACATAAATCTCATTCCTTAATGAAAATAACCGTAATTTTTGAAATCGAGTAATTGTTTGGTTATGATTTCGTTTATGCACAATTCTTTTTCGAGGGCGAAAAAGAGCAAGTGTGGGGGTATTTGATGTATTGAATAATACATCCATTTATCATGTAGAGTTTGTATAATTTTAGCGCCTTTTCATTTCGGTTTGTCAAGAATTTATCTACTTTTAACCCAAATGCGTTTTGCAGGTCTGGGTTCATGAAAACCGTTGGAAGGATGGGAAAAACGAGCAAAAATGGTGAAAGGAACCGAGCTGGGACGTGATTGGATCGGAAAAGATGAAATGAAACGTAAATTAGGGTTTTTTTTACCCGGTCGCAGAGCGAGTGGCAAGCTACAACTCTCTCGCGGCCCGCGAGAGAGTGACACTTATCTCCGGAATCCTACTCGGTCACAGGGCGCGACCGGGGGCCTCAAACCCTCTCACGGCCAGCGAGAGGGTCTTTTATCCAGAAAGTTTTGAAACCAGATTGTTTTTGGCCTTGTTTGTTATTAAATCAATCATGATTGAAGTTAAACTGAACTGGTGACCAACTTGGACGAACTAGAGGCTTTTGGGAGCACTTTTCTGGAGATTTTGAGCTAGGAGAAAGAGATCTAGGCTGCAAGAGGTGTTTGAGTGATCAAGGAGGTCCAAGGCAGGAGCTTTTAACGGTTTTATCATACCATTCTTGACCTTTTCAATCCTTGTTTTGCTTGATTATGCTTTCTTGTTATAAACCTTGTTTAATTTGCTTTTCAAACATGTTATTTGGCTAGATTGATTTAGTTGCCTAGGTTTTGGATGATGGATTTTCTGGAACTTTGATTTGTTTTAGTTTAATTATGGTTTGAATGTTTAATTGGTAAAGTTCACAACTTTAATTATCTAGTTTAGAGTATTTGCATGATTTTGCTTGATTTGTGATTGTTTGATTGTTTGCATGAACTTAGGTGGATGTCTTCCATAGAATAGGTTTATGTTACTTTTCGTGTCTTTCAGGATTCGGGAAGTTGTCGGTAAAATTGGCCAATAAAACCGGGAAAACAATTGAATGAATTATAAAATCAATCTTGTCATTATACCTAAATTGATTATTGAGAAATAATAATTAGTTTGCTGAATTAATTAGATAAATTGTTAGGTTTAGGTTTTGAGAAATTCCCAAATCTAATTTCCTTGTCATAATTGAGTCAGTTAATCTAAACTAGAAATTGTAGTTGGTCTAGGTTAATTATTGAGAGGTAATTAATTATTTAGACACTATGCAAATTTAAAAGATAACTGAAAAGGAATCTTTAGGACCGGTAAACAACTAAAAAGTGTAGATTATCATAGGTGTCTTCTGAGACGGGTCGGGGGTCCTGTTAGGTAAACTATGTCAAGATCCCGGTAAACATTCAACCTAATAAATTATTATTAAATTAAAGGAGTAGTAGTCTAATCCAACCTAGGTGACTAGTTCATTATTTCATGATTTAATTCCCAATATTCTTAAAAGTTCATAGTTTGGTTTGTTCCAATTTAGTAGATTTCGTTTAGTTGATAATTTAGATTTAGTAGTAACCCCCCCCCCCAAAATATACAAAGTGTGTAATTGAGTCTAAGTTAGTAGTCATAGTAATTAGAGAGTCATGTGAGTTCGATAATCCGGACTTGCTTAATGCTATTCTACAATTGATCGGTCCACTTACCGGTTAGTAGTTTAGTATAGTTTAGGAGTCTAGAGTTTAATTTGCGTCTAGAATTAGGGTAATTTGAGTTGTTTTTAATTAACTACTTTTAGAACATCAATGAGAAAATTCCATGTACTTGAAAAGTCAAATATACCGTATAAGGTATTTGCCTAACCCTCGTCAGATTTTGTTTGGTCACTTTGTTGTACTATGTACTGACCTGTACACCAGCAAAGTCTGACGTTGTAATAACAAAAGGATGAACTCAGTATACTCACCTGCTACGATGAATCGTTGTGCTTACCTTGATCATGGGGGTATGTCATGGAATGTGACACACAGATATTATAGTACAATATTACTATAAGCATATCACAAAGTTGAAAAATTAAAGCTGGTCGTTAAAGTTTTGATGGACAAACATATTGGAAATTACTTAGACTAGTCTGAATAAGCTTGCACTGAAAAGTGTTCCTTGGTACGCCTAAAACCGATTTTGATTCCATTGCAAATTATAACTATTAATTAGTTTCTTTGTTTATTTGCGTTTTTGTTTTTATTCTTATTTTAAAAAAAAGAAAACTCAAAAATCAAAAAATAGTGTCTTGTTTTTACAAAATCAACAAAATCCAAAAATAGAGTGTTTTATTTGTTTTGTTAAAAAAACTAAAATTAACCGTTCTTGAAGATTTGATTGATCATCAAAAGATGAAAACAAGTACTTGGATGTACCAAGTGTTCATATGGTACTCTCTGTTGCATAAAAATGTTTGCTTATGAATTTCTGAGAATTTTGCAGACTTGATTTAGATCAAGAAACAGGGGTGATGCGGATTGAGATACTGTTAGTTGCTGACAAGCATGAAGCATCATGAAAAAGTGTACAAGAGTCAGAAGAGTCGGATACGAATTGTCGTCTGACAATGACATTACCATTGAAGAAGTACCTGTGAACCTGCCTTCTTGAAAGAGAAAAGATTGAAGAAGAAAAGAGCTGCTGAGAATCCTCTTCTCGCATTCTTTTTAACAAAGATGTAAAGCAAAGATGATCAAGATCCTGATATGAAGCTAACCGCAAGAGAAAAAGAAGAGACCAGTGCTAAGAGTTCAAAAGTCAAGAACTTCCACAACATCTACAGCATAGCGACAACCATAAACTCCGATGAAGACGTTGCTAAATTCATGCTATGAAGACAATTTGATACATCAGTATACGGGGAGATTGTTAGGTCCTAGAAGTGTGAGACTGATGTAACATCTGACGAAAAACGGGTTCTAAAACCCGCTCCGTTTGTAATTAAGTACATGTTATAATCTTTTATTCGAACTTATGTTAGTCGTTTAATAAACATTGTGATATTAATAAAATAAATAATAGTAAAGATAAACAATAATAATTAAAATATATAAAATAAAACTTATTAAATTAAAAACAAAATAAAGAGTGGACCGCGGATCGAACCCGGGTCTCCACTCAAGTCACACACACTACACACCACTACATCACACGCACAACATGAAAGAAACAGAATTTAATAAACACTTATACCTTTATTCCTTTGATCCAATTTCAAAATCCCGCCCTGTAACAGCCGCTTAAATCAAGAATTCATCAAATCTCCGTTTTTCTTTTCAATTGAACGCTGAAACCGTTTTTCTAATCGCATATTAGACTAAATCATTGAGTCAACAACCTCCAAATTGGTTATACATCATTCGGCATTTAAATCTTGACCGAAACTCATGAAACCGAAATCTGAATCCAAGCCTCTACCCTCCTCTATAAATAGGGATTAAGAACTCAATTAAGATGCACACTCTCGAAAACTTTTCTACCTTTCTCCTGTTCATCAAAGACTACTCGCCGGAATAACATCCAGCCGCCAGAATCCTTGCCAGAGATCCAAACACCTCCGTTTTGGTATGCCACTACGCATAATTCATTTCGTTCTTTTATTAAATCCCATCAGTAGATGTATGAAGATTTGATTGTTAATCAGAACAATCAAATAGGGTTTTAACACTTCTATGTTATCAAATGAAGAAAACGAGTTAGAGTCAGTGTTTAAAAGACATTAATGTTTTGTTATCATCGGGTTAGACACACAGTCCAGTGGTGGACTGTGTGCACCTGAAGCATGTGGTCCCCGGTTCGAGTTTGAATATGGTTTCGGTTCTCTGAATTATACAAACCCTTTTTATAAAACAGATATGAAACAACTCAGTATGTATATAAGATTAATAAAAATCTTATATCCTTCGGGTTAGTCACACAACCCAATTGATCGGGCTGTGTGCAACACGAAGCCAAGGTCACAGGTTCGAATCCGGTTCTTTACACTATCCCTGAAATTATCCAAACCTTTTTAAATAAATAAAAATATGCTAAGCTGTAGTAAGTATCTAAAAGTAATTAAATCTGGATATATTCAGGGTTAGACACGTAGCTCGGTTGGTAGAGCTGCGTGCACGTAAACGAGAGGTCACGAGTTCGATCCCCACACGCAGCGTAAACCCGGCCGGTTCGATCCGAAAAAGAAACATTTTTTTAATTAAACTTTTGATTATTTTTCTCATAAAAACTATAATAAAATATAATCAAATAATAAAAATAGTAATAAATACGATAAAATTATCTAAAATATCTAATAAAAATGTGTAAACAATTAAGCAATCAAAAATACTAATTTTAACCCAAAAATAAATATATACTTATCGAATTTATTACGTGAATATTTAGGTTAGTCTTTCTTATCGTTTGGTATCTCAAACGTTAAATCGTGCGCAATCTTCATCAAATCGTAATCGCACCCACTGTGAGTGAATTTCTACAACTCCCCTTTTTATTCATGCTTTTGGGGTGTATCATGTGTCGTTTTTGTTTATTTTATTATCTCAAATCTCATGCTATTATCTTTATGTGTTCTAACATGCTACGTGATGGTGTTGATTATTATTATTTGTGTTTATATTTCTCATTACAGTCAAGCTCTCACATTAGGCCCATTTGTTCCCCGTTACTTATGGGTAGAGCGTCGTGTTGCCTAATATATAAGATCGGCTCCGTTTGATTGAGCCTTGATCTCACAGCACATCGCTTATCGTGCTCACATGTTCATTGCTAGATGATTGTGTGGTTTGTGGTTTAAATTACATATACATTGCTCATATATGGATAATGCACATTTTATCAAAATAATAATCATACCATTTTCCCTATGATTAAACGGGATTCACTCGCCAACTTATGTTGACCCAAAACTTTATTTTTACACATGATACAGGTGAACAGGTGTGAAGCATGGAACACTTAGGACTTTGGCCTTAGAAGAAAATAAAACATTACTAGCAAGCTTTGTTTGAATATTTTGTGGTTGTATGAATTATGTGTTGATTGAAATGATATGTTTTCAATTTGAAATAATAAATATGAAACTTTAGTAATAGTAAATGTCATGAGCTTTGATGAAAACCCAATCATGCCCCGACTATCATATTCGTTGCGGGTCAGGGTGTGATGTAAGTCCCGATAAACCGAATCTAACAGTGATATCACACAATCACCAAGGATGGGCGGAATCAAAACTTGATGATCTTCAAGAAATAACTGAAATGATGAAGAACAACACGAATTCACTTTAACACCTTGCACACGATTCTATTACTTGAATAAGCAAAACCGTCTGGTACAAGATGAAGGTTCTCTAGAGAAAACCTAAGAGGCTCCCCAAAAGTCTAACCCTAAGAAATGACATAACATTCTATTTATACCTAGGATAAGGAATAACCCTAATGGGCTTGCCTATGGGCTTACCTGGCCCACATGGCCTATGGCATCCCAAATGACCTATAAAGGTCCAAACCTAACACAAACTAACCTAACTAAACCCAGTTAACTACCATAGACTGTTGCGTATATTTGATGCTTCAGTCTCATACTTCTAGGAACTAACAATCTCCCCCTAGACTGATGCATCAAATTGTCTTCAGAGCATCAATTCAGCAACGTCTTCAACAGAGACTATGGTTATCGTTGTGTTGTAAGTGTTGTGGAAGTCAGTCTCATACTTTTAGGACCTCACTCATCAACGAACTCTCAGCACTGGGTATCTTTCTATAACTCTTGTGGTTATCTTCATATCAGGATCTCGATCAGCTTTGCTTGAAACATCTTTGTCAAAAAGAATGCAAGAGGAGGAATCTCAGCAGCTCTTTTCTTCTTCAATCTTTCTCTTTCAAGCAAGCGGGTTCACATGTACTTCTTCAAATGCACTATCACTGTCAGATGATGACTGGAATCTGGTTCTTCTGACTCAGGTACACTTTGTTGTTGTGATGCTTCATGCTTTGTCGGCAACTAACAGCATCTCAATTTTCAGCAATCCCTATTTCTTTATCTAAATCAAGATCTGCACAATTCTCAGAAATTTATAAGCAAACATTCTTATGCAACAGGGAGAGTACCTCATGAACATCTAAGTACTTGTACTCGGGTCAAAACTTAAATTTCTTTCATTCTTTGATGATTAGGAAAATCTTCAAGAATGGTTAATAATTTTATAAAACAAATAAAGCACTCTATTTTTGGATTTTTTGAATTTTCTAATTTTTTATTTTTAAATATAAGAATATAAACAGAAACACAAATAAACAAAGAAACTAACTCAATAGTTACAAGTATACAATTACAATGGGATCAAAATCGTTTTCAGGCGGACCAAGGAACATTTTTCAGTGCGAACTTATTAAGACTGGTCTAAGTGATTGTCAATATGTTTGTCCACTTAAACTTAAACGCTCAACTTTCATTTTTCAACTTCGTGATATGCTTAAGGTAGTATTATATTATTTTACTCGTGTGTCCCATACCATGACATACCCCGCGATCAAGGTAAGCACAACAATTCATCGTAGCATGTGAGTATACTGAGATCATCCTTTATCTTTTACAACGTCAGATATAGGTGAAGTGGTCAGTACTTCTGTACAGCAGAGCGACCAATAGTATCTGACGAGGGTTAGGCAAGTACCTTATTTGGTATGTTTGGATTCATGGAATTTTCTCATAATGAGATTTCCTTTCTTTTAAGGTTTTAACCTATTTTGGCTCTTTTTTAAGATATCTTGACTGTGCCTAGGTCTGCATATAATATGGATGCAACAGAAGGGCAGCCAAGAAATCCCCATATGACTCAACAGCATAAAGACCCGAAACCTCAGATGTTGGCTATCTATCAACGCAAGATTTAAGACCATAAAATCATATGCTGATGGTATGTTACCCAGAAGATACATAGTTCGTTCTGTTTATATCACTTAGTATCTTTGAATCACTTTGAGCGTAAGCCTATCGTCATATCACATTAGATCCTAGTCTTTTCAGCTACAACACTTTACATGTGTCAGTCACACCCTTTATCACGAATATTCATTTCATTTCCCATAAACACTTTTAAATTTTGTATTTTTCTGTTATTAAATAATGTTTTTATATTTTTCTAATTTTATCCCCCTCAAACAATACATATATACACATATCGCCCTCTTCCCCCTAAATTTGTGCATCATACTTTATGCACAAATTTACCTAATTAAAAAAACATATGCACAAAGTTTTAAACAAAAGAAAAGGAAAATATTTTTGTATTTTTGCTTAACCGTTCAGTCATTAGATTAAAAGTTAATCAATTTCAAAATTAAAGCGCGAAATTTAAATTTGTACATTTTTGCTGATCTTTTCTTACCTCATATCCTCCAAAGGAAACATCACAATCGTAAAAATTTGAACCTTTTTGCAACAGAGAGATGTTATCCTTCATGTCCTTGGAACAACCGCTACCAACATTCCAGAGATTGTCAACAGCTCCTCCTTGGTTGTTCCTAAAAAATAAGGATATTAGTAAGATAGTGGGACCCAGACCATCGTGGTCCTGGGTTTCCCTGAAGCACCAAAATAAGACACTTCTTTAAGACACAAGTCCCCTTTTGTTTCGAGGATTGGTGATGTTGCTGCTGATTTGGATTTGGGTTTGGGTGTCCAAATCAGTTTCATTTTAACAAACGCGGTAGTTGCCTTTGATTGAGCAACTTTGGCTGTGTCAGCTTTAGTCGATTTAGGAACAGATTTTTGTTTCTGAACAGCCTTGCGTTTGTTTTTGGCAACATTCCAATCCCCATCAGATGGTTTAGCCTTGGAATTCATATTCTACATTGCCTTAGGTGATGATACCTTAATCGGCTTGGAATGATTGTTATTCTTTGGTGTAACCTTCTAATTTTTAGCATGACATGGAACATGGGGACCACGTGTACAGTTTCGAGCGATGTGATTAGGAATGCCGCAATTGAAGCACGTTTGTCTTTTCACATGTAAAGCATTCTGATCAGCTTGATTTGCTCGTACAGGCCTTGAAGGATGAACTGATCCCTTCGGTGCTTGATATCCTTGCACATTTCTTGCAGACAAAGATGAATTTGGATGTCTGTACTTGTCATTTGCAAGGGCCTTCTTCTGTTGTGAAGATTTCTTTTGATTTTTCTTAGTTTGTTTAGAATGCAAATCCTTTTCCGAATTCTCCCCAACCTTTCCAAAAGCTTTTCTAGCACAGTCAAAAGCATATTTTTCACATTTGACATTAATGACCAGCTTACCAAAAGCATTTTTCACAACATTAGCCTTTTGAGGGCTATTGCTGGCCATTGATGATTTAGGAGAGCGAGATTGTCCTTGACGGTTGGATTTCTGCTTTCTTCGTCTCCGATTTGCTCTTTTCTTCTCTTTTAGCTTGCTCTGAACCTTTTCAGAAGCAGACGGTTCAGATTGTTCAGTTTGCGCACATGGTGCCTTGTTCGCTTCAGCTCTGTCTTCTTCAGCAGAATCATTGGAAGAGTCAACAGCACCAGATGGTTCCCGTGCGTCTGGAGTATAATCACTTGGTTTGCCGTACACCATATGCTGTGCCTTTTCAATATCTTCGTCGGTTTTAGGCATTGTTGTGTAATTGTGGTTATACGGCTGGGCAACCTGATTGAATCCCAAACCCTTCCCTTTGTTCCCTTTATATGCCAGCTGCACATTGCACACGTCTTGAACAAGCTTGCTGGATGTATCAAACTTCTTTATATTAACTTCATTTTGTTGATATTTTCCAGTAAGAATTCCCAGCTCAACTCTTACCAAGTCGCATTCCATGGTTTTTTATTCTAATCTGGTTTTGTAATCATAGACCCAACATTTCTGTTGATTTACGTCCAGGTGGAGCTGAGCTATATCTTTCTTTTGTGCTTCAACCTTTTCTTTGAGTAACTTGTTGCTTTCTCGAAAGCTGATGCACTGAGCCATTGCATTGTTGTATTCATCGGTTATGTTGGAATTAAGAGCCCGGAGTTGAGCAACCCTATTCCTGCAAGGTTCAGTGCACAAAAGATAGTTGACTGTGTCAATGGACGAGCTAGATTTGTCAGCGTTAGTTTGGGCTTGAGGTCGATTTTGGGGTGCTGGACTAATGATGCTTGCTTGCTGTGGTTGAGGTTTCTGCTCAGACACTTCTTCAGGATTAGACTCAGTTGATTTTGCATATCGATCTTGGAGATCTTGGTTTGATTGTAAATGATCCCACAACCAAGAAACAAAGGAGTCTTTGTCATCTCCCAAAAAGCTTTTCAACTCATCGCTTACTTCCTCTTTTCGCCTCTCACGTTCAAGCAAACGCATCACATAATCAGCAACCGGATCAACATTGTAGTCTCTGATAAACTCATTCAGCTTTTCCTTCACTTCATCCCGAGGGTTTTGAGTTTGGGCTTCAAGCATCTTCGGATAATAGAAACCGGACCGGTAAACACGATAAAAAATGTCCGGAAACTGTTTTTACC
This sequence comes from Scalesia atractyloides, assembly GCA_947069175.1. Classification (NCBI taxonomy): domain Eukaryota; kingdom Viridiplantae; phylum Streptophyta; class Magnoliopsida; order Asterales; family Asteraceae; genus Scalesia; species Scalesia atractyloides. Next base: position 17,131,612 of record CAMTDV010000116.1, on the reverse strand, counting down.
AAAATGTGCCGTTAGAATCGTCTCGACAATATGATTCCGATGATATATAATGTTCGATGGTGATTTTTGGAATTTTCGTGCCTTTTTTTTGCCCTAAAAATCACATGAGTCTGGATGTGCAACCGGTTTGTCAAGAATGTTTATGGATCAAATTCTATGTTCGAAAACGTTTAACTCCGGTTACGTCAGCTGGTTAACTTTCCACCTTTTTGGGTGTAACTCGATACACAGCAACAGTGACAATCCGGAATAGTAATCCGGAACAGTAATCCGGAATGCTATCAGCTAGACAACGACACTGAGAATCCGGAACAGTAATCCGGTCTGAAAGTCTATCCGAATTCGGAATAGTTACGAATCCAGAATCTTTGAAGATTATCCGAAATCCTTGAAGATTATCCGAAATGCTTGAAGATTTATCTGAAATCTAATAGAAATCTAGGATTTTATCTGAAATGCAGCAGATTAATCCGAAATCAATCCAAAATGCAACAGATTAATCCGAAATGCACCCAGAAAATCCGAAATCCTTGAATGTTTATACGAAATGCTTGAATCTTCTTCGTGTTCTTCAGTAGAAAACCGAACAGAATCTTGTAATATCAGATATGAGCCTGGAAAACAGGTTCAAACAGGCTCTGATACCACTTGTAAGTCCCGATAAACCGGATCTAACACTGATATCACACAATCACCAAGGATGGGTGGAATCCAAACTTGATGATCTTCAAGAAATAACTGAAATGATGAAGAACAATATGAATTCACTTTAACACTTGCACACGATTCTATTACTTGAATAAGCAAAACCGTCTGGTTCAAGATGAAGGTTCTCCAGAGAAAACCTAAGAGTCTCCCCAAAAGTCTAACCCTAGGAAATGAAATAACATTCTATTTATACCTAGGGTAAGGCATAACCCTAATGGGCTTGCCTATGGGCTTACCTGGCCCACATGGCCTATGGCATCCCAAGTGACCTATAAAGGTCCAAACCTAACACAAACTAACCTAGTTAAACCCAGTTAACTACCATAGACTGTTGCGTATATTTGATGCTTTAGTCTCACACTTCTAAGTACTAACATGTGACAACTGACGCATCAAATATAGGCAACGGATTATGGTTGCGAACTGGGATTAATTGGGTTGGTTTATATTAGGTTTTGGACCTTTATAGGTCATTTGGGCATGCCCTAGGCCATGTGGGCCAAGTAAGCCCAAGGGGAGCCCATACGGGGAGTGGGGAAACCCTAGGTATATAAGCTAATGTTATGATAGTTTTAGGTTAAGCATTAGAGAAGAACCTTAGAGAGCCTCCATTGCTAGAGAGAGAGAGAGAGAGAGAGAGGTGAAGAACTTTTACTAGACGGTTTTGCTTGTGAAAGTAATGGAATCATGTGCAAAGTTTGAAAGTGATACACGTGTTATTCTCGTTCATCTCAATCATATCGTTTTTGTTTTCGGTTTTCTTGAATGTCACCAAGTTTGGATTCCGCCCATCCTTGGTGATTGTTTGATATCGTTGTTAGATCTGGTTATTCGTGACTTACAGAATAAGAGGAGAGCAAACCGCAGATGGCGCGCGAAGCGCATGCGGAACGTGCACGAAGAAAAGGAAGTTTGGAGGAGAAGCAGCCAAGCTCATTGTTCATTCCCTTCACTTCCTGGCCCAAAGCAGTGAAGTCTTTCCAGGCCAAATAAAGGATTTGGGGCTTCTTGCTACGCTACTTCACTAGAAAATCCTTTTTTATTCATATATTATATATATATATATATATATATAATAAAGAGAAAGATAGATCCATATATCCTATTTGATTTCTATTTTGATATCGAAAAAAGAATCCATTTCATTCAACGGTTGATTCAAAGTACTATGCTTAGCCCTCCTGCGCTCATGAAAGGGCTCTGCTGCAATGGATGGCAAAGGGTTCATTGTACTCAAAGCATTCTGGAGTGATCCAGTAGCCGGGATGGGGCCTAGAAGTGCCTACTGCTGCATCATACTACACTTGGCTCTACACATTTACAGAGCTAAGCAATACCTCAATACCTGGCAGAGCTAAGGGGGCTTCAATCCGTACTCTTTATCCTCATATTTGATCAGGCTAACAGGGCCTTACTTAGTCAGGGGAGAGAGTGTAGCCTAGAGAAGCATTGTTGAGAGGAAGACATTTGGCCCATCTCCAGTCTCTATAGGGTTCTAAACCTTTCTTCAACACAGGTGACAAGGAGCGAGACCGTGATGGAAGAGATCAAACACGGGAATAAGAAGTAATTTCATTACCTTTTTTTTTCATTTCTATAGGGGGGTGGAGAAAGTGGACAAAATAGGCTCGCATTTCTCATCGAACAAATATAGGAAAATAATCATATTGAAAACGCTCCTAACCAAGTCCTTCCTTCATAGAGCCATGTATTATAAGTGATCTGAACCTGTCCGGGACGGAGTTTTTTCCAAAAGAGACGTTTGTGGAAAATTTATTTACCAAAATGGATGATTTAAAAACTATTTACCAAATAAGTATTTTTTTCTGAAAGTTTGACTTTTTTCTATCACTCCTAATTTTATTGGACAAAAGTCACATATTGAAAAATTACTTACCTAGAGTTAAGAAAAAAAAAGAATCGCAGATTTATCCCTTTATAACTATAAAAAATATAATTATTAAAAATATCACTTTTGGCAAAGTTTAATTACTGTACTCAAGCACATCGTTATAATACTATATATATAGCCTCAATATTAATCATGCCATATTTTAACATTTGATCTGGATTAATCGTTTTAGCTCAATATTAAGATATTCATCAATAAGAACAATTATTTGTAAAAGTTACTGATATCTTTTATTCTTTTTACATTGTCATTATTTGACCTTGTCAACTCTAGGAATGTAATGTTCATTAGCCAATTGAGACCGGCATTTTCTAAAATTTCGATCAACCTAAGTTGTATGTCACTCGATACCTGCTCGCTAAAAGTTCGAATTAACCTGAGTATAAGTGATCTCGAGCGTATGTTAAAACTCATTTAATAAACAAACTCAAACCCGAACTTCACATACTTATTGTATAACACAACAGGGTTCACGAACTTAAAGCAATTATATATATATATATATATATATAAAATCATAGATTTATTTTGTATAGCAAACATATATAATAGATAGAGTTATTTTATAAACGAGCTTAAAAATAAGAAATGTAAGAAGCCACTATAGAGTGACAAGTGTCCAAAAAGGAATTAAGTGTGAAGGGTAATTTTGTCAAAAAGAAGAGAAAGACTATGCATATGCAAGTCAAATGCTATTCCCCCTCATTTTTAAACGTCCGTAGCTTTTTGTACGTCATTCGTTTTTAAAATAAATTAAACTATAAAATCAAGCGTCTTTTAATTTTTAATATGAGTACCCTATTGTTATAATTTTGTAAAAAAATTGAAAACCCAGTTGCGTATTACACAATGGACATAATGTAAAATACAATGAGAAAACCAGTTGAATATTACACAATTGACATAATGTAAAACCCAATGAATATCAAACTAAAAACACAATGGAGGGTAAACCGAAAACACAATTGATGACAACAGATAAAAGACCCAATGGACCTAACGTAAAACACAATAAATATCTGTCACACCCCAACCCGCAGCGGAATAAAAGTCGGGGCATGATTGGGTTATCACCAAAGCTTATGATATTTACTAAATAGTTTCATATTTACTAAATTCAAATTAACTTCAAATATCCAACACAAATATCACAAAAACACAAATATCAAATCAAACGATTGTTCCAAACGAAATAAATTGTTTATTCTTCTAAGACCATCCTATGTGTTTCTTCCCTCCGCTTGATCACCTGTATCATGCGTAAAATAGAAAGTTTTTGGTCAACAAGAGTTGGTGAGTGAACTTTCATAAAACATTTGAATAATTGAATTATATTGTTGTTTAAATAAAATTGTGCATGTATCATATGTGAACAGATGTATAAATATAACCAAACACGAACCACATTGAATGAACACATGATATGATAAATGATGTAATTGAGATCAAGGCTCAATCAAACGGAGCCGACTAATGAGGCACCTGATGTTCAATCCATATTCCACGAGGAACTGATGGACACATGATACACCCCAAAATATGATTAAAACGGGGAATTTGTAAAGATTCACTCACCTTGGGTGCGTATTCTTGAGTGGTAAAGAGAGCGCCCGAGTTGGTAATTTAATCGATGAAGGTGTACTAACCTAGAAATAATAACGTGGTAATTCGGTAAATAAATAAACTATTATTTAGGTTATAATCTTTTGTTAGGTTTTTAGATTATTTTTGTGATTTGTTTTGATATAATTAAGCCTTTATAATTATGTGTTTTTAAAATATAAACTCTTTTTAATAAAAATTTGAAATGATAAAAGAAAAGTAAATATAAAATTGAATAAAATAGAAATAAAATAAAAATAAAAAGAAAAAAAATAATAACAAAAAACGACAGTCTGACATGTGTCAGAACGGTTCATTCGGTGTTGTAAGCATGCGTGTGTGAGGCTCAAACCTGTGACCTCTCGGTTGCGTGCACGCAGCTCTTCCAACTAAGCTATGTGTCTAACCCGAGAGAATCTGAATTTTAATTATATTTATACACAAGATAGGTTTATTAAATTTTAATTAGATTTAAAAGGGAATAAACGATTCAAACTGGGTGCGCACCAAGGGTTTTGAACCCATGATCTCTGTTGTAATTTGAACCCAGCCCGACCAACTGGGCTGGGTGTCTAACCCGGTTATACCTAGAATTTAATTACATTTATGTACTAAATAGGTTTATACAGATGAGCTAAATTAGAAAGGGGTTTAAATCAGTTGAACCGGTGTGTGTGCGTGAGATCGAACCAACGACCGTGGGTTTGGTTTGCACCCGGCCCAACCAGTTGGGCTGGGTGCTTAACCCGACTGTGATTGTAGTTATAATAATTATATATAAACGCCGCATATCATCTTCTTCATTGCGTATTTGAACCAACTCACACCCGCCAAAAATTTAATCCGATTTACTTCCGATTAACATCAATATATTATGTAAAGTTTAAAACAAAATCACAAAGGATCAAGGGCATACCGATGGGCAGAAGTGAAATAAGATCGCGAGTTCTGGCGCTCGATTTTCGGTGAGTGTCTGAGTTTTCCTGCGAGCAGAGAGGGTGTTTTGAGCAGAGAAGCAGAGAGAGTGGAAAAGGTGCGAGTCTCGTTTGAGGAAACGTTTAGTATTTATAGGCAGAGGCAAAAGGTTTCGATTTCGGTTTATGGTAACACGATTTGGTGATTGGCAATTGCCAAAAGGATGACAGCCGAGCTAATTGGGTTTTGCCATAAATAATCCCGGCCAGTTGTAAGAGATTCCAAAAAGAAAGGAAAGGCGCGTCTTTGATCGCGGCCTTGATTGCAGGTTTAAATTTGGAGTCAACATAAGAGATTTAGAATTCTAAACTTTGCAAAACAGTGTGTGCAGTCCAGTGGTGTTTGTAGTGTGTGTGTGTCCGGGGGAACCCGGGTTCGATTCCCGGCTCGCCCATTTATTTTAAAAACCGTTTTCCTTTTTAAAATTTTTAAGTATTTAGATGATTTATTTATTTAATGGACTATATTATATTATTTATTTAACTTTATTCATTAATTTATTTTTAACCATAGAATTTCATCATTATATATTTAATATTATAAACAAAAAAAGAAAAAAAATAGATGACTAAACGACATAAACAATTATACTTGATTGATCAAATGGGGCGGGTTTTCGAAACCCGATTTACACGGATGTTACAGTATCCCCTACTTTTAGAAATTTCGTCCCGAAATTTAAGTAGTCGTCGCGCATTGAGTCTTCACGTTCCCAAGTAAACTCGGGCCCTCGTTTTGACTCCCAGCGCACCCTGACGATTGAAATACGACTTCGCCTTAACCGCTTTTCACCGACATCCATGATTTCTACTGGTCTTTCAACGAAGTGCCTTGATTCATCAACTTGTATGCCTTCTAGAGGGATATGGAGGTTTTCGTCGGCGAGGCATTTCTTCAAGTTTGATACGTGGAACGTGGGGTGGATTCTGTTAAGTTATTCTTGTAGGTCAAGCTTGTATGCTACAGGACCTACTCTTTCGAGTATCTTGAAAGGTCCTAGGTAGCGTGGTGCTAGCTTGCCCTTTTGGCCAAAATGAACCACTCCCTTCCACGGTGATACTTTCAAAAGTACTTGATCACCAACGCCAAACTCCAAGGGCTTTCGTCGTTTGTCAGCATAACTCTTTTGACGACTTTGAGCCGCTAGAAGATTATTTCGAATTTGAAGGATTTTGTCGGTTGTTTCTTGAATCAATTCAGGTCCGGTGATTTGCGCTTCACCAATTTCATGCCAACATACTGGAGATCGGCATTTACGACCATATAATGCTTCGAAAGGAGCCATGCCGATACTTGAATGGTAGCTTTTGTTGTATGAAAACTCGACTAACGATAGATGAGCGTCCCAATTCCCTTTGAAGTCTATGACACATGCTCGAAGCATGTCTTCGAGGGTTTGGATGGTGCGCTCAGATTGACCATCAATTTGAGGGTGAAAGGCGGTGTTGAGGTCTAAACGTGTACCCAAAGCGGATTGTACGGCCCGCCATGTTCGTGACGTGAAACGACCATCACGGTCTGAAATGATGCTTAACGGTACACCATGATGGCTTACGATCTCGCTGATGTAGATATGTGCTAACTTCTCGTTCTTGAAGTCCTCGCGAATCGAAATGAAGTGGGCTGATTTTGTAAGACGATCAATGATTACCCATATAGCGTCATACCCACTGGAGGTGCGAGGTAACCCGGTAATGAAGTCCATGGTTATGTTTTCCCACTTCCATACAGGTATTTCGGGTTGGACTAGGAGTCCTGAAGGTCTTTGATGTTCAGCTTTCACTTTGGAACATGTAAGGCACTTGGAAAAAAACAACAATGTCCTTCTTCATGCCAGGCCACCAGTAGGTGCATCGTTAGTCTTGATACATCTTATCGGCTCCTGGATGTACCGAGTATCGTGTTTTGTGTGCCTCATTCATGAGGAAATCACGAAGGTTGTCGCGATCGGAATCCAAATACGTTTAAATAATATAGAATAACATCGGATTTGGTTTTGATTTTGAGTTCAGCTCCACATGACAGCTCATCGCGTACGTCATTTTCCGTTACAGAGATATGTTGAGCTGGCCGTATTCGATCTTTGATGTTGGTTACAATTTGTGAACATAGAAGATGAATAGAGTTCGCATAACCCTTTCGACTGAGTGCATCAGCCACCACGTTTGCCTTGCCAGGATGATATCGAATCTCACAGTCATAATCATTGAGAAGTTTGACCCATCTTCGTTGCCTCATGTTCAACTCTTTTTTACTGAAGATATGTTGGAGACTCTTGTGGTCAGTGTATATTTCACACTTGGTACCATAGAGATAATGTCTCCATATCTTTAAAGCGAACACGACCGCTCCAAGTTCCAGGTCATGGGTGGTGTAATTCTTCTCATGTACTTTGAGTTGCCTAGAGGCATAGGCTATCACATTTCCTCTTTGCATAAGTACACAACCTAAACCTTGCCCTGACGCGTCGCAATAAACCACAAAGTCTTCGCAACCCTCAGGGAGCGTAAGGATAGGTGCATCACAAAGCTTTTGTTTCAAAGTTTGGAAGGCCACCTCTTGCTTGGGTCCCCAAATGAAAGGTTTTCCCTTGTGAGTCAAGGCCATGAGCGGAACGGTGATACGAGAGAAAATTGGCAATGAAGCGTCGATAATAACCAGCCAAGCCAAGAAATGACCTTACTTCAGTAGGGGTATGTGGCGCTTGCCATTCTTGTACTGCCTTTATTTTTGAAGGATCGACATGAATCCCTTTGTCATTAACGACGTGGCCAAGGAGTACCTCCCTTAACCAGAATTCAAATTTTGAGAACTTGGCGTAAAGCTTCTCAGTCCTCAAGAGGGCAAGAATGAGTCGAAGATGTCGCTCATGATCGGATTTTGACTTGGAGTAGATAAGGATGTCATCAATGAAGACTATGACAAAACGGTCGAGATAGGGTTTGCATACCCTATTCATCAAATCCATGAAGACAACGGGGGTGTTGGTTAACCCGAAAAGCATAACCATGAACTCGTAATGACCAAACGAGTTCGAAATGCAGTTTTTGGAATATCTTCTTCACGCACCCTAAGCTGATGATAACCAGAACGAAGGTCGATTTTGGAAAAAAGCAGGTGGCACCTTGAAGTTGATCTAGAAGGTCATCAATACGAGGCAATGGGTAGCGATTCTTAACAGTTAACTTATTGAGTTCTCTATATTCGATGCACATGCGAAATGTTCCATCTTTCTTCTTCACAAAAAGACCGGTGCACCCCAAGGCGACGAGCTAGGACGTATGAATCCTTTGTCAGCCAGCTCTTGCAGCTGACTGGCCAGCTTTTGCATTTCCGATGGGGCTAACCTATAAGGAGATTTTGCGACTGGTGTAGCGCCAGGCACAAGATCGATGCGAAATTCGACTTCTCGCACAGGAGGAAGTCCTGAAATGTCATCAGGAAATACTTGAGGAAATTCTTTCACGATCGGAATATCTTCGAGCTTCCTTTCTTTGCCATCCTTCTTGACGATGTGAGCTAGAAACGCGACGTAATCCTTGCGAAGGTATCTTCGAGCTTGAAGGCATGACCACAATTTGAGCCCTTTTGAAGGAGTTTATCCAAAGATACGTAGTGTCCGACCGTCGGCGAGAGGAAAACGAATGAACTTTTCATGGCACACCACCTCAACGTGATGCTGACTGAGCCAGTCCATATCGATGATAACATCGAAACTTCCCAATTTCATAGGGATAAGGTCAATCGGGAAATCGTGATCATTCAGAGTGAGAGTACAATCACGTATAATAGAATTTAACGAAATGGGTTCTCCATCAGCAACATCGACCGTGATTTATTCGGCGAGACTAACACGCGGTAGGTCGAGAATAGGTTCGAATTCTAAAGATACAAAGCTCTTATCCGTACCAGTATCGAATAATATGGATGCATAACTACCATTTACGAGAAACGTACCGTTGACCACACTGTTGTCAGCCCTTGCTTGGTTTCTGTTGATATTGAAAGCCCCTTCCTCTAGCAGGTGGAGGAGCTTGGTTAGATTAGTTCACCGGGTTTCTTGGGCTTGAGCATTGATGATGTTTACCAGGCGTGGGCAAGTATTTCTAAAGTGGTTTGGGTCCCCAGAATTAATACAGACTCTTATGGGTTACATCATGGGGCAGTTGGGTTGGTAGTAAGGTTGAGCTATGGGTTGGGCAGGTGGTAGAAGTAAGGCTTGTTGGGCTTGGCCCACTATTTGGTTTTGGGTTTGGGTTGGAGGCTGATTGTGGTTTTATCGCTGAAGTGTACGACAGGTTTGGATAGTGTGACCTGCACGGCCACAACTTGTGCAATGTTGGCAAGGGTTCTCAGGGGGGTGATGGTATTGGCAACGGTTACACTTTGGGTGTGGGCCAGTGTAGGGCCTTTTGAATGGTGCGGCTGGAGGGGCAACTTGGGTGATTGGAGCAGTAGTGATGGGAGGGTTGATTTGGGTGACAGCAAAATTCTTGCCATTTCGCTTCCTCTTACCAGCAAACTTCGAGGATGGACCTGAGTGGGTTGAAGTTGGGGTCTCGACGGGCATTTTCTTCTTCTCATCTTTAAAATCACCATTTCGTATGCGATTTTCAGTAAGTTCCGTAGCTAACTCCATGGCGGCTTCGAGTGTTGCAGGGGAAGTGCTTAAAACCGAATCTTGGATTTTCGAGGGGATGCCTCGAATATAGTGCTTGATTAAGCGGTATAATGGGGTGAACAGATTGGGAACCATCTTGTTCAATTCAAGTAACCTCTTGTTGTAGGAGGTGTGATCCCCTTCCTTTTGCTTTAGAGAATAGTATTCATATTCAAGCCTTTTGATCTCGCTCATAGGGCAAAAGCGTTTTGCCATTATTTCTCTCAATTCCTCCCATGATAGGGCCATGGCATCTTCCACACCTCGCTTACCCTTTTCCGTGTTCCATCAGGTAACGGCTACCCCAAACAAACGTCCAGTAGCGTAACGTACCTTGCTATCCTCAGGACAGTCGCAATTGAGAAAGGTGTTTTCCATTTCCTCAAACCAGTGGAGGAGAGCGGTGACACCTTCAGTCCCTTCATATTTTGGGGGATCGCAAGACTTAAAGTGTTTGTAGGTGCATTTAGTGGTTTTGGGAGGAGGGTTGGCGACGTTTTGGCCTTCTTGGTTTGGAGGGTTGATGGGGTTTGCGGCGAGAGCTTGTTGAACTTGTAGTACGATGTCAGGAAGTACCGCGACCATTTGTTGAGCAATTTGCGTGGCCATGCGTTCGCTTGACCTTCTTGACCTTCTATATTCTCTTAAGTGTATAGCAGACATCTACAGGAATATATGTAGGGAGATTGTGAGTTTGAGAATTCTCTAGGTCTCATGTATCGTAAAAGAAAACAACATTTATAAATAACTGAAAACAACTTAACTATATCCATAGGATGTCTTGGGCTTGCTCATGTTTGGGCCTCCAAATATCTCCCATACCATAGTCTGTATAGTCATGTGGGCTCCCATGACTATTGGGCTTGGTGGTAGGGTTCACATTGGTGTCGACTGGTTAATACTCGCATCACCCGAATGAAAATCGTAAAACATGATTGCGAGATGTAAGGTCGGAAGGTGTCCATGTGTAGACACAATGATAGCTCAAAGTGGGGTTAGTTCACACGACGTTTGGTATAGCATGCTTTGGCCTAATAGGTCCTTCGTACATTCATCGTTAGTCCCCAGGGAGGCAAACTGGTCCTTTATTTTGGATTTATAGGAATGCCAAGCCTAGACAGGACGTTCCGACTACCGGTACTCATACCCTTCCAGTTACTACATGCCCGTCGTGAAAACTCACTTTGATGTGATTTGAAAAATATGAAAACATTGCAAAAATATTTGAAAAGAATTCATGGAAATTGTGAATCGTGAGGTGTGTGCTTTCATGGATATGAACTATGATGAGTATTGCATATTAACATGTACTTGTGAGAGTGCTTGCATAATATTGCGTGTGAAAATAAACATGAAACATATAAACATCATGAATTTTGCATGTAACACATAAACAATTAAAATCTAATCAACTATAGTATATGCTCTAAGGGTCTAATAACCTATCCTATATTACTATAGTCACAAGCTCTGATACCAATCTGTCACACCCCGACCTGCAGCGGAATAAAAGTCGGGGCATGATTGGGTTATCACCAAAGCTCATGATATCTACTAAATAGTTTCATATTTATTAAATTCAAATTAACTTTAAATATCCAACACAAATATCATACAAACACAAATTTCAAATCAAACGATTGTTCCAAACGAAATAAATTGTTTATTCTTCTAAGGCCACCCTATGTGTTTCTTCCCTCTGCTTGATCACCTGTATCATGCGAAAATAGAAAGTTTTGGGTCAACAAGAGTTGGCGAGTGAACCTTGATAAAACATTTGAATAATTGAATTATATTGTTGTTTAAATAAAATTGTGCATGTATCATATGTGAACAGATGTATAAATATAACCAAACACGAACCACATTGATTGAACACATGATATGATAAATGATGTAATTCAGATCAAGACTCAATCAAACGGAGCCGATCTAATGAGGCACCTGATGTTCAACCCGTATTTCATGAGGAACTGATGGTCCTAATGAGATGATTGTACTGAAATGATAAAATATATCCACATATAAACCACATATCAAACATACATTTAATCACGGAAATGATATTAGCACAAGTGTTAAATAAAATAAAAGAAATTATATGACACATGATACACCCCAAAACATGATAAAAACGGGGTTTTGTAAAGATTCACTCACCTTGGGTGCGTATTCTTGAGTGGTAAAGAGAGCGCACGAGTTGGGAATTTAATCGATGAAGGTGTACTAACCTAGAAATAATAACGTGGTAATTTGGTAAATAAATAAACTATTATTTAGGTTATAATCTTTTGTTTAGGTTTTTAGATTATTTTTGTGATTTGTTTTGATATAATTAAGCCTTTATAATTATGTGTTTTTAAAATATAAACCCTTTTTAATAAAACCTTGAAATGATAAAAGAAAATTAAAACTAAAATAGAATAAAATAGAAATAAAATAAAAATAAAAAGAAAAATAAGATAATAACAAAAAAACGACAGTCTGACACGTGTCAGACCGGTTCATTCGGTGTTGTAAGCATGCGTGTATGAGGCTCGACCCCGTGATCTCTCGGTTGCGTGCACGCAGCTCTTCCAACTGAGCTACGTGTCTAACCCGAAAGAATCTGAATTTTAATTATATTTATACACAAGTTAGGTTTATTAAATTTTAATTAGATTTAAAAAGGAAATAAAGGATTCAAACTGGGCGCGCACCAAGGGTTTCGAACCCATGATCTCTGTTGTATTTTGCACCCAGCCTGACCAACTGGGCTGGGTGTCTAACCCGGTTATACCTGAAATTTAATTACATTTATGTACTAAATAGGTTTATACAGATGAGCTAAATTAGGAAGGGGTTTAAATCAATTGAACCGGTGTGTGTGCATGAGATCGAACCAACGACAGTGGGTATGGTTTGCACCCGGCCCAACCAGTTGGGCTGGGTGCTTAAACCGACTGTGATTGTAGTTATAATAATTATATATAAACGCCGCATAGCATCTTCTTCATTGCGTATTTGAGCCAACTCACACCGCCCAAAATTTAATCCGATTTACTTCCGATTAACATCAATATATTATGCAAAGTTTAAAACAAAATCACAAAGGATCAAGGGCATACCGACGGGCAGAAGTGAAATAAGATCGCGAGTTTCGGCGCTCGATTTCCGGTGACTGTCTGAGTTTTCCGGCGAGCAGAGAGGGTGTTTTGAGCAGAGAAGCGGAGAGAGTGGAAAAGGTGCGAGTCTCGTTTGAGGAAACGTTTAGTATTTATAGGCAGAGGCAAAAGGTTTCGATTGCGGTTTATGGTAACACGATTTGGTGATTGGCAATTGCCAGAAGGATGACAGCCGAGCTAATTGGATTTTGCCATAAATAATCCCAGATAGTTGTCGGAGATTCCAAAAAGAAAGGAAAGGCGCGTCTTTGATCCCGGTCTTGATTGCAGGTTTAAATTTGAAGTCAACATAAGAGATTTAGAATTCTAAACTTTGCAAAACAGTGTGTGCAGTCCAATGGTGTTTGTAGTGTGTGTATCCGGGGGAACACGAGTTCGATTCCCGGCTCGCCCATTTATTTTTAAAACCGTTTTCCTTTTTAAAATTTTTAAGTATTTAGACGATTTATTTATTTAATGGACTATATTATATTATTTATTTAACTTTATTCATTAATTTATTTTTAACCATAGAATTTCATCATTATATATTTAATATTATAAACAAAAAAAGAAAAAAAATAGTTGACTAAACGACGTAAACAATTATACTTGATTGATCAAATGGGGCGGGTTTTCGAAACCCGATTTACTCGGATGTTACAGTATCAAACTAAAAATACAATGGAAAGTAAACTAAAAAAACAAATTGATGGCAACAGATAAAAGACAATTGATGAGAGCAGATAAAAGACACAATGGACAATAGACTAAAACACAATGGACAATAGACTAATACATAATGAACAACAGATTAACACACAATTGATAATAGAATAAACACAATGACAAGAATCTATAACACAATGTATAGAAAATCCAAATATAACATCATCTTTATTGTGTTATAGGTTCTGATAAAAAAACAATGCACAAAACCCAAATTAACACTATGTTATAAGTTTTGATAACACAATATATAAAAATCTTAGTAAACAATGTAAGGACTAATACCCAGTTGAAAGACACAATGACCACAACCTTTAACACAATACAAAAAAAACCCAGTAAAGGTGAAATTTGTTATTCTATTTTGATATAGTAATATTGTACTTATATTAAAGATAAAAAACGGTCATTATCATGGTGAATTTTTAAAAAAACAAGTGTCGTATGAAAAAGTTATAGACGTTTTAAATTGGTGGGGGAATTAGCATGTGCCTTGTATGTGATAGAGAAAATCAATATATATGTGATTCCTTGTGTGCCCTTCCATTATTTTCTTTTCTCTAAAACTAATCTCAACCATCCAAATCTAAAATCAATGGATTAGAATCCTTCTTACTCTTCTTATTTATGTTGTACTTTGTATTTGATCTTAATTCTTAATTTACCCAATTAAGAATCATATAAAATAACCAAATAATATATATAGGGGAAGATTCATTTGAGAAGAAATTTAATATGAGAAGAAAAAAGAAGAAATGGCATAATGGTAAAATATTAAATAGTTTATAACTCTTCTCATTAATTATGTTATTTTTCATTAATAAAGCAAAAACATTTTATTCTACGCATTTCAAAATTTATCCTACATATCTCTTACATTTACCGGAATTTACCCTACACACATGTAAATGTACCCTACACATTTCGAAATTTATCATACACATACTAAAATTTATCCTACGCATGTCGAAAATTGTCCTACACCATAAATTATTTTCTCTTGAAAGAGCATATGAAAAAAATGAGTTATAAATTAAATTAATTAGCTAATTAATGACAATTATAGATTTACCTATATGCCCTGTTTTAGAACATTAAATACACACATTAAATGAAGTAAATAGAGAATTTCTATTGGTCTAAAGTTATTCTTTTTATTCTTACAAAATTTTTCTTATCATTTGAACTCTCCACAATATATATATATATATAATATATATATATATATATATATATATATATATATATATATATATATATATATATATATATATATATATATAGAGGAGGGTTATCTTGAGAACGCTAAATATTGCGTGAACCGTGAGAACGAATGTAAAAACCAATCAAAACCATTTTTTAAATACAATCATCATTTTAATTAAAATATAACATCAGAAAAAGAAATTACAACATAAAATAATTCATTTCTCTTCTCAAAATCATTCTTATTAGATTTTTTACACATGTGTAAATTTTCTTTATTTCCGAATTCACGTAAATTTAAATCTGTAAATTAAATTTATAGAATTGTATTCGAATAATAATGACAATTTCACTTGTTTTTGACCAAATTCTAGTGGTTTTTTCATTCGTTCTCACGGTTCTCGCGATATTTAGTTTTCTCATTTAAACCCTCCCCTATATATATGTATGTGTGTGTGGGTATAAGCATATTTTTTTATGTTTTGCGAAAGATTTTATGTTCAGTTGAAACTTTTTAAACATCATTGTAAAGGTTTGCTTAACTATTTGCTAAGCAACATATTTTTAAACAGAAATTGTTTGTATCCGATAGAAGTAGGAGTGAAAAAAATATACTTATAGAATACCTAATTTGGTAAATACTTTTTAAATCACCCATTTTGGTAAATAAGTTTTCTACAAACACCTCTTTGGGAAAAAACTCGCCCGGAACGTGCTACCCATAAAGGCAAGTGAAGTTGGTGAGCCGTATGATGGGCAACTATCTCCTGCGGTTCGAAGAGGACTCAGCTCTTAGTTATGCACGCATGGAACCATTTTTGCAGGCCGGGTGGCATGTTAAATCTAACACAAAGTTGGATACGAGAAGAACTCAAAAATCATATCAAACACATCAACTATAAATGAGTTGCATATTTGCAGGTGCCCTATATGGACACCATAACGAACCTTCTGTACCAAAACAAGGTATTTTATTTTATTTTTACAAATTAGTTCTCTAAAATTATACAATCAATTCAAATTTGTACTCAAACCTAGGTCATATCGTCTCTAAATTCACCGGAGTGTGTGGTTTTGGTTTTGGCAGAAACAAAAACATCGCATGTCCTCCTTGTTAATAATAGATTCTAAGTATTCTGAGAAGAGATCCGAAACCCTTTATATGGGCTTTACTATTTTCTCAAACACATCACATCAAATAGATTCCTCTGAGAAGAGATCCAAAACCTTTTTTATATGGGCTTCACTATTTTCTCAAACACATCACATCATTACGAACACTTATTTCTTAGTTTCTAAACTGACGGTGTCGACAATTATCCACAACCCCATATCATTCACTAAAAGAAACCTCAAATGATTACTCATAAGAAGCAAAACTACACATATGGCTGAGTATAGATTTAACTACCGCAACAAATAGATAAACATTATAACCATTAAGATAAATATACAACCCAACACCAACACCTGCTCCATTAGACGTTTATAGGACTCCTCCATTGCGATATCATACCATAAACATCAACACTATGAGCCACCATGTAATTAGGCTCAGGCCAGGAAGTAAGAAAAGTCGTCGTTATGCGAATTACATAGCCGAGCGAGTGAACCCGACCATAAATATTAAACATTATAAAAGAAGAAAAAAACAAAGTCCATAAACCTCCCCCATCAAAACTAAGTGCGATACGGGCCAGACAACAACGATTATATCATAGGTACAAGACTAGCACCATCAAACATTGTTAACAAAAAAGAAAAAAAAATATTTAACTTGCTTTTGGCCTAATTTCAATCCCTTGAATGATTATACCACCCTTCCAGTTCCCTCCTTTCACTTCCATCATGCTCATATCAACCTCCCCTTCTTGACCCTTCCCATTATAAAACTCACCCAACTCAATCTCAAGCCACCCGTCTTGTCTGCGTTTCGGGCCAATTTGAGGTGGGGTCGAATTAGCTCGGCTAGCTAACCCTCTCAAACGGCTAAACACCCCCATTCGTCTTCTTCCAGGCAGTGATCGCTCATACTCACCATGTCTATACCTTTCGCTCGCTTCTGGTTCAAGAAAAACCGTTTTGATCCGACTCTCTGTTTGACTCTCAACGCCACTTAAACCGACTGAAACTTCAACAGGATGGTATTCAAATCCATAAGTGTGTGGTGCCGATTTGAACACAAGGTAAGCGGCATATCTAGTGTCGGTTGACAGCAGGGAAGTATCTATTCTACCACGAACTTCAAGCCAACATACACTGACAAGTTCAGCCACCTCAGCAAACCTGCCGTTGGGGTCAAATCCGTAATTCTAGAAAAAGAAATTATTGACGAACATTGAAAAGTCAAATCTGAAATAAAGAGGATAAACATAACCTTGATTCCGGGACGGAAATCCATCTCCAGTATCTCGGGGTATCGCCCCAAATGATGGAGAGGTCTCGTGCGGCCAACATGTAGCATTTTTTCCCACTCAATTTATGTAACCAGAAGCTCTGTTACGAGTACAATAGACTCAGATTCGCAAGAGTAACATCATAACACAGTGGATTAAAATTTTTTAGGTGTAAAATTACCGAATTATCCCCGACTCTATGCATCTACTGCTTAATATATAGGGCAAACTTTATGAAAATTTATGCAACTTCACACCATATGGATGTGCATTGAGCAATAAAACATACCTTTTAATATACCAAACTTTTAAATTCTTATTACTTTTTTTATCAATGTGACAGCCATCTAAGTCGCCACGTCATCAAGGTTACAAGTGATAAAAGTTAAGATACATTAATGTATGATAAAGACGATAACAATCGGTGTAAAGTTGAATAGGTTTTTACGTAGTTAACCCTATTAGATTAACTAATTATGATTCTTTGCAATAAACACACAGAAAAAAAAAACAAACATCAAAATCATCCTTAACTTGCTTAACCTAACCACGACTAGTGTTTTCGAATCGATAGCAAAAAAAATGAATATCACTATCCACGTTATTTTCAATTTCATGAAAATAGAAAATATGGAACAACTAGGGCGAATGGCAACTTGGATTAAAACAATATTCTCTCATGTAAGACGACGTAGTAATGTCGCACGTGGTATGCAAAACTAAATCCGAAAATGTGATGAACTTCTAGACACGTTTATTTATTACAAAAAGGCGAAACGCCATATAAATTCACACACTGCAATGACCTGAAAGCCCAAATCCCATTCAAATTTGTGGACTCAAATCCATAATACGCTCATGATCACGAGAGACTAAGTTCACACGTGTTGTAACTTGTAAAAAGCACACCTAGTTGCGCACATGATACAATTGTGTGCCTTCACCTCAGCTCCAGGGAGGCACTTTTAAAACACAGTTATTATCCTATACACCTCGAAAATGTATGTTCCACATGTATGTTCCAAATGTACTACAGCCTTCAAGTTCAACTTCCACATGCATGAATCAAATGCATCCATGAGGGCAAAACCTTGTTTATTATTTCCTAACCATATGAGGAATCTGTTCGGCAAATAAGTCTCATAAATCTAAAATCATAATACCCATCCTTTAGTTACTACAATCTTAATTCATTCTTTGGATAAAAAGAATAAACTTCGCATCATTCATTTTGTATTTGTTTTTTTACTTCTAGTTCCTTCCAAACAAGATGCTTTGTTCATGAAACAATTGGCGAACACATATTCCTATATTATCATAAACATGACAAATAATAGCATTCAAAACACAAGACTCAATTTCATCACACATCAAAATAATCAACAAACATATCTTCAATTCAAGACCTAATTTCATCACACATCAAAATAATCAACAAAAACAAATTGAAGTTAAAAAGTAAAAAACAAACCTTATTTCCACCATCAATAATAACCGGATAATCACAAAGCCGAAGATACACCTCCTTCTTCGAACAACCACCACCGCCACCGTCCGCCGCCGCAACAATCTTGTGATAATCCGGTGGCAGAAATTTCTCCCAAACAGCGTCCCATCCTGCAGCCGATCTAAACAACGTACATACCAACGACAACGTACACACATCCCTAGGGCTCGTACGGGCCATAGCGTTCGCTATAAATCCTTCGGGTAACGACTCAAAAAAATTACCATCAATTTCTTCACTTTTCTCCATTTTTAATTTGATATCAACGGTTAATTGGTTGTGTATTTATAGATGTGGATGTGAGAGAGATAGCTTAAGGGTGAAGAATATGGTGGGTGTTAAGGAGAAGGGGCTGGCTTTTATACGAAAGGTGATGAGGAAAGAGTTAAAAGCGGTTGCGATGGTAGGATATGACGTGGACGCTTTTCTTTTATCGATTTGAGTGAGGTGGACAACATGAGGAGGAGGAGGAGGAGGGTTTATATTATTAGCTAAAAGTTTATTCAAAAGGATGTCGGGTCAAACTTCAGATGGATATCACTTAATCGACTTTACTTTTTTCTAAGGCCGAATTTTATTATAGACAGATTACAAGCACAACCAAAAAATATTTACAACTCAAGCAAAATTGTAAATTCCGCTAACTCATACCATAAATATCGTATGTTTTATTTTTTATAGGTTTTTTCATCTAGTTGTCTTTGTTCTGGTAGAAACTTCCAAAAGGTCATTCATACTACTATTACTCTCATATGACATATTTAACTATGAAGTTTTCATGTGGTTTAAAGTCCATCCGTCCAAAACACGTTGGCAATTTAAGAGAGGGGACACTTCTTATGATCCAAGAACCAGTGGCGAATCCAGCCCTGTTTTGTGGGTTCATATACCCACTTGGTTTGTAAAAATGGAAAAAGTTAGTGAAAACTTTGTATGATTTGGAAAAAAATAGTGAGAATCCATCACAACGAACCCACCGAAAGAAGTTTCTAGATCCGCCGTTGCCAAGAACCTCTTATCGTCACAGCTAATATGAGATTTGACTAGGGTGTTAGAATGGTGCATGTTAATATTTTTCGGTATTGTTTGATAAATGCACCCCATTGTAACTAATCCAAGTGTTTCTAGTTTAGATCTCTTTCACACCCATAGGAATCCAAAGGATTTGATTTCATCCACGAGGCTTGTGATATCCACTTTCTTGGCAAAAAAAAACCACTTCATTGAATTTGTAAGTTTTCAGGTCGACAACAAAATAAAACTATCACCGAATGTACTATGTTCCTCTTTACCGCTGACCCAATGATCCCTTCAGGGATATTGAGTAGATGCATGAAAGAAAAGGCAAATATTGGAGTGGTGGAGCACCAAAAGGACAGTCGCTTCCAAACAAAAAACTGATGCAACATAGAGAATAAATGTAAGTGGTCCGTGGACTCTATTGCTTCCCCACACAAAGAACATGAGTATG
The DNA here is from genome assembly GCA_947069175.1 of Scalesia atractyloides. Lineage (NCBI taxonomy): Eukaryota > Viridiplantae > Streptophyta > Magnoliopsida > Asterales > Asteraceae > Scalesia > Scalesia atractyloides. The sequence continues at coordinate 17,111,303 of CAMTDV010000116.1, read as the reverse complement.
AATGGATCAGAATGACTCTTTTAGCCAGGGTTTCCTTGGTCAGAATACGATCTAGAGCTGCTCCTCTCACCCAAAGATATTTATTTTGGGACTCACTTGTTCCATGTATGGATTTAACCTTGAGACGTGGCTGAGTTAGATGCAAGCATACACCATAGTGACTGAAAATTTACCTTTTTTTTCTTTGTTTTAACAACAATTTCTAGTTTTTCTAGGTTAAATACACACACGCAACTACACGCTTAAATTTGTAAAGTACATCACTTACCTTCAAAATATCTTTTAGTGACACTTAAGTTACCAAATACATGATTTTGAACAAATTAATAGGAAAATGTTCATTATCTAATTCTATCGGTTAAATAAGTAGAGTTGTTAATATATTATGTGAACCATTAACACAATTAAATAAGTATGTATGACTTAATCGTAATGTTTCCTTTAAAAAATAAACCTAATAGGCTAATCAATAATGTCATGCTTTGTATCATACAACGATTTATAATTACTCAGTGTATAAGTAGTTAAGGAATTAAATTTATATATGTTTGAATACTGAGGAGTGTTTGACAACTTGTGAGATATGATGACAATAAATTTCCTGCATTGTAATTACTTAATACCTCATGACTTTCATGCCCTTACCAATCTTTTCTCATAGAACTTACAAGAAGCTTGATATTTAAAAGATGATTCTTGAAGGCCTCCAAAATATACTTTTTGATTACATCTTTTACAATATATTTTTTGATTGATTATTTCATTTGCTCTTTCAGTTTATATTATGCCTTAGTTCAGTATGTGTCCGGTGTTTCCCAAGGTGGCGACAAAAAATTCCATGGGTGTCAGGGCTCTTTTGGGTTGTTAATTGTGCTTTGATCGAGTGATCGTCATCGAGGCCATGGAACTTGTTGGTATTCGCAATGGTGGTGATAACATGGTACCGGATTTGACAATTATGGATGTTTGGAATGGCGTGTCGAGTGCTAGGATAACTACCTCCTGCAAGCTGATGGACCGTACACCTACGTGGTGGGTCTACGTTATTGCCCATGTCGAACATAGGAAGATGAATATGGATGATTACCTTTTTATTGTTGATATGTTACATGTGCTCCTTAAGCTGGGACATGCGCTCGTAAAGCTCTAGCTCGATCTCGGAATAAACAACAATATCTAGGGATCCATGAGAATGAGTATGTGGCATGCACCAAATCAAGAATTACTAAACCTAAAGGCACAAGTAGAAAGCAAGCTAGGAAAGGAACTTAAGGCAAAGCAAATCTAGAAATCACAAAAAAGTGACAAATAAATGATTTGGGTCATCCTAAAAGTGCCTAATTCAAGTACTCAGCAACGGCGCTAAAAACTTGATGTGTGAAAAGTGTATAATTATATATTTCAGCGACTTTAAGGTCAGACTCTCAAATAAACCACACATGCCCGACAAAGCTTACAGTGTAGTATACCCGGTAAGACTAGATATCGAACCTAAGGACTTTGTGTAGACACTCCCAATAAACAACCTTTTACCCAATATAAGTCGATTTTAAATATCATTTTTGGGGTTTTTAGTTAAATAATTTTAACTAATAATTTAACTAAGTTAACTACGACGAATATTAGCACAAACTACTGGGTTGAAATCAAAGATAGAAAGGCAAGTACACTCTTGGAATTAGATTATTGATTGGTAACCGGTTTCTAAAGATACGATAGCAAGTGTTTGCTAAGACACACTAGATCTCCTCCCGGTCTCAATAATGCTACTCGACAATCCCCAAATAGGCGTCTAAAGTACAACGGTTTATGGTTTAAGTTCACCTTCCGATCTCACCTACTAATATGCTAAGAGTTAGGGCATTGATTTTAGTATAGTGGATCATATATCCTGAGATTTACCCTGAATCACTGATCCTTCATGAATTGCAGGAAGTCTAAGGATCAATGATCCTTATTATCATACACTTGCTACTCTCGAAACTACTTTCAAACACATACACACTAGAATTCAATTTTAACAAGCTCAAAATCATCCGAAGTTGTAATCTTTTTATGCAATATAGTTGATGATCGGTAGTTTCCATCACCTTGAGATTTTTTATAGTGGAGATCCTTTAGAGATCAAGGGCTTTTTCCTCGTACAAATCCTTGTTCATTACCATTTACATTTCATTCATTGTTCACACACTTGTTCATCATTCAAGTACACTACCTCACAAATCAGATTTGGTTACATTATCCTTAGTCCGATTTTTGACCAAAACAATTTAGCGCTCACCATGGGACCAGTGGTGCTTCAGTTCTAAGATATTTTGTTCATTTCTATTCATTTCCATCATCTTCATGGCCTCTCAGGAGAAAGCTAGTTCAAGTGCCATGCCGGCGGTTACCTCATCTCAAACCATAATCCCTTTGCCTCCCATTCCCCCAACATTTCTGAAGAATGCTGAAAATGCTCAGAAGAAGACATCACCCGTCTTCACATGATCAAAAACATCTATTGTTTCTTCCTCTACAAGTACTAATAATGATGTTTCTTCTTTGATTTTGCAGATGAAAGGCTACATGGAAAGCAAGACAAAACCAACTAGAGGATCCTTCGCGAAATTGATGAAATCAAGAAGCAGAAGAGACTTGCAGAAGATCAGTCTCCATTGATACCTAGCTCATTGGATTTTGCTACTCCATCATCAACAATCCAACATTCTAGGGATCCAATGCTCAGTTTCAAGGATCCTCCAACCTTCAGCGTGGATCACAGGCAAGATCCCAGCTTCAAGGATCCTACTTCCAACCTCAAGAATCCTCTATCATTCGACAAGGATCACTAGAGACGACTGAGCCTCAAGGATCCTTCTATCAACCTGGAGGATCCCAGGGAATGTACTAGTCTCATAATTCTACTTCAACCTCAAGGATCCTCTATCCTTTGGCAAGGATCATTGAAGATGACTCAGCCTCAAGGATCCTTATATCAACCTAGAGGATCACATGGAATGTATTGGGTTCAAGGATTTGTGGAATATCCATCAATGCCTTCAGCACCAATGTATCCTGGATCCAACATCTTTCAGGATCAAGGATCCTCAAGGAGTCAACCAATTAGAAGTTCTGAAGTCCATGATGGGGACTTCATCCCAATGCAAACTATTGCTTCCTCAAGCCCTACTATGACAGCAGATAACTCTTAACCTAAAAATACTTCTACGATACCACCTTTGAGTTAAACGGAATGTAAGAATTTTAATAGCACATTTATGGAAACTAATTGCGGATTCATGCAGGATGTAAGGATCACTCAGGCTAGCTAGGGAGCTACAAAAGCTCAAGGATATGATATACAACATTCCAGGACTAGTTACGCCTATCCCTGAAATACCAGATGGAAGTCACAAGGTGTCTCGCTTTGCACCACACATATGCCAGGTAGAGATTCCAAAACTCTTACAAACACCCAACATGAAGTTGTACGACGGAACAACTGACCCAGTGGAACACGTGGCATAATACCGGGAAATGATGGAGATAAACCCCATTCCTGAAATGTTGAAAGAAGCTTGCTTATGTAAAGGCTTCAGATCCACACTCACTGGCTGTTAAGTCTTCCTTAATAACCAGTTTTCATACGTTAGAACTTTTGAAAGACTAACTAGTGACATGTATAGGATAACCCAGGCTCATGATGAATCCTTAAGGGATTATATCACTAAGTTTAGTAGAGAAGCCTTAGAAATCCCGAACCTAGATGTTGCAACTACGGTTGAGGAACTTAAAATGGGATCATAAAAGGATTCTCCAGTTTATGATGACCTTGTCATGACCCCTTGCAGGAACTTGGACGAAGTAAGAAATAGGGCTCTGAGATTCATTTGATTATAGGATGATAAGAGAATACAAGATAGACTTACTGGTTCTAGCAAACAGGAGTACAACGATAAGAAGCAAGGATACAAGAATAACAGATGCAAGCCGTACTCCAAGCCTGATAATCAAAATGTTCATGACGTTGAACAAGACGATGATGAGGAATATCCTTGAATATTTGAATATTGCTTTTCTTTTAATAACAATGAACTAATGATTGCCTTGCAAAACTTATGTGAAAAAGCTGGGTGGCCGAAGAAGAATGAGAAGTCTAATTCCTTCAAAGATAAGTCCAAGTGGTGTGCATACCACGAAGACTTTTGGCATTTGACGGATGAGTGCATAACTTTAAGGAGAGGAATTGGATATTTCCTTCGTAAGGGGCACTTGAAAGAACTACTAGGCAAGAAAAAGTCAAGGATTCAGGATCCTGATAATGTTCCAGAAAAACTACTCCACCTCCAGTCGATTCACAACTTATAAACTTTATGTCCGGAGGGTCAGGTATTTGCGGAACCTCGTTCTCGGCGGCAAAGAGCCATGCCAAAGAAACCAAGTTGGAGAATGGAAAAAGGCCTATAAGGATCTCCACTCTAACTCAGCAGAAAGTTATATCCTTTGATAAGTATGATCGTGTTAATATTCACGATCCTTATCATGATGGCCTAGTTATTACTTTGTTTATAGCTAATCACTTTGTTCCCAGGATCCTCATTGACGGTGGAAGCTCTGTGAACATCAAACAACTTAATATCCTGTAAAAGAGGAATATCCTAGAAGCAGAAATAATTCGGAGATCATCTGTCCTTGTAGGATTCAGCGGTGAAACCAAAAACATGCTGAGGGATATTAAACTCCCAATCTACATTGAGGGGGTAAACTCTATACAAAGATTTTGTGTTTTTGACTTCTTGTCTTGTTGCAATGTTATCCTTGGCAGACCTTGGATTCACGAAATGAAAGTCGTCCCATCAACCTAACACCAATGTGTAAAACTACCAATGCCTTGGTGGGTAGTGAAGAGAAAGCGATCAGCAAGAGGCCAAGAATTGTTACACCTCTTCAATGAAACTTGCATCAAAACCAAGGGTGGCATAGCAATCACAACAACCTCCAAGGAGTGTCATGGAGGTAGCAGAGCAAGATATCAAAATGTAATACTAAATCCTCACGATCCTGAAATCAAGGTTCTTATAAGATCCGGGATCCTTGACATTATAGAGCATGATCTAGTATCCTTCCTGAAAAGCTCTAGTATCCTTCTTGAAATGAAGACATGACAAGTATCTCTAAAGATATTATAACACATAAATTGGGAATTGATAAGTCTTTCATGCCAATTCATCAAAAAAGAAGAAATTTGAACCTGAAAGGAACCTTATTATCCAAGAAGAGATAGATAAACTCTTGAAGGCAGGTATGATTAGGGAAGTTAAGTATCCAAGATGGTTGGCCAATGTGATGGTTGTTCAAAGAAAAATGGAAAGTAGAGGGTATGTGATGACTTTACAGATTTAAACAAGGCATGTCCCAAGGATCCTTTTCCACTACCATACATTGGCTCCATGTTGGATGCAACAGCAGGACATGAGTTGCTAACCTTTATGGATGCTTCTTCTCCATTCCAACAAATTTAGATGGAACCATCTGACCAAGAGGATACCGAATTCATGACTCCTATTGGCATATACTGTTATATTGCAATGCCTTTTGGACTAAGAAATGTAGGTGCCACGTACCAAAGATTGGTTAATATGATGTTCAAAGAGCAGATTGGAGACACTATGGAAGTGTATATAGACGACATGGTGGTCAAGTCCAAGAAAGCATAGGATCATCTCAAGGATCTCGAAGTGGCATTCAACATCCTTGACCAATAAAACATGAAGCTGAATCCTTCAAAGTGTCATTTTGGTGTTAAAGTTGAGAAGTTCCTAGGATACATGGTGACAAAAAGAGGGATTGAAGCAAGCACTGAGTCGATTAATACGATTGTGAATATAAAATCCCCTGCCAATGCCAAGGATATCAAGAGACTGACAGGAAGGATCGCGGCCCTAAACAGATTAATTTCAAAGTCCTCAGAGAAGTGCAAGGACTTTTATAATATTCTGAGGAAGAATAAGAAATTCGAGTGGATTGAGAAGCATGAAGCTGCACTCAAAGCCCTGAAGGATTATCTATCCTCAGCACCAGCCCTGATAAAACCAGAGGATTGTGAGTCATTATCCTTGTACTTAGCTGTCTCAAGTAAAGTAGTAAGTGAAGTGTTAGTTAAGGATCACAAAGGCCAACAACGTCAGGTATATTATGTAAGTAAAAGCCTTTTTGATGCCGAAGCTAGGTACTCTCATTAAAGAAATTAATTCTTGCATTGATCATGGCTTCCACTAAACTTAGACATTATTTTGAAATACATACTATTATTGTAAAAACTAATTTTCCTATCAAGAATGTTCTCAAGAAACCTGAAATGTTAGGAAGAATGGCGAAATGGGTAGTCAAACTTAGTGCATATGACATAAAATATGAACCAAGAACTGCTATCAAATCTCAAGCTTTGGCCGACTTTGTGGCTGATTTCAGTAGTGATCTACAAAGGGAAGCTGAATTAGAGGTTCAATAGCTTGAAGAAACCAAGGATCCTTGGACACTCTTCACCGATGGAGCCACAAATATCAAAGGAACCGGGCTAGGAATACTACTAAAATCGCCACAGGGGGACATAATACCCCAGTCCATTGTTTGTGAGTTTCAGATAACTAACAATGAAGCAGAATATGAGTCCCTAATAGTAGGTTTGCAATTAGCTAAACAAATGAGGATCAGGTATCTTCAAGTGTACATAGATTCATTGATGATTACTAACAATTATAATGGCTTATATGCTCTGAAGGGTGAGAAATTAATTAAATATTTAGAAATTGTCAAAAAACTAGCAAATGCTTTTGATTCTTTCAATATAACGCAGGTACCTAGAGAAGAAAATGTTGGGGCAGATACGTTGGCAGATTTAGGATCATCCTTAAAGATACCAAAAGACGTGAGATACCTATTATCCACATTCTTTTTCCCACAATTGAGGAAAACGAAGCATTGGAAATAGTTGAGGATACTGCAATGGTACCCAATGATGTGCAGCCGAATTCGGGATCATGGATCCTTCCAATTATAAACTACATTCAGAATGGGGAAATTCCCACATGGGAGAATCTGAGAGCCTTCAGGGTTAAGGTATCTTAATTTACTATAATAAATACCATTTTGTATAAAAGATCTCTTGCAGGTCTCTATTTGTGATGCATTAAGGATCCAGAAATTCAAGAGGTCTTGAAGGATTTTCATGAAGGAGACAGTGAAAAACCACACTAGGGCAGAGCACTTTCTCAAGGATCCTTAGAACTGGCTATTAGTGGCCCATAATAAAGAAGGACACAGTGGATTATACAAGGAAATGTGATGCTTGCCAAAGACATAACAACATCCTACATCAACCAATAGAGCCTTTATATCTAATAATTTCCTCTTGGCCATTCATGAAATGGGGAATGGATATAGTTGGCAAACTTCCAAAGGCACAAGGGGGAAAAGTATTTATTCTAGCCATGATTGGTTACTTTTCCAAATGGATAGAACTAGAAGCTTTTGTTCAAGTCGGAGAAAAGGAAGTTATATCCTTCATTAAAAGAAACATTATTACTAGATTTGGAATTACTTCTGAAATTACATGTGACAATGGATCCAGTTTATTGAGAATAGAACTACTAACTTTTGTGACAGTTGTGGAATCAAGATGATAACATCACACCAGTCCCTCCACAAGCTAATGGCCAGGCAGAGTCAAGCAACAAGATCATCATCAACAACTTGAAGAAGAAGCTTGGGTCCAAGAAAGGGAAGTGGGCTGAAGAAATGCCATATGTCTTTTGCGCAGATAGGACAACTCTAAAGAATGCTACAAGCTAGACTCCTTTCTCTCCAGTCTTCGGGACTGAGGCTGTGATCCTAACAGAGATGGTAGTTCCTATACCCAGACCAAGCATTTGTGATCCTCAAACAAATAGTGAGAACCTAAGTCAAGATGTAGATACTATGGATGAGCTCAAAGACTTAGCAAGAATAAGGATGGCCAGTTATTAACAAAGGATGGTTGGAGTATATAACAAGAATGTCAGCATCAGACGATTTCAAGTTGGAGACTTGGTGTTAAGGAAAGCATTTTAGAATACCACAAACCCAGCTGATGGCAAGTTGGCACTTAAGTGGGAAAGCCCCTATCTAATAGAAGCAGAGGCAGGAAATGGGGCATACCGTCTAGTAACCATGGTAGGTAATTTCTTACCAAGAGCGTGGAATGCTATCCATCTGAAAAAATACTTTATGTGAAATCAAGGGTCCTCAAGTTTCAAGTTTTTGTAGAAATGTTTAACATCTCACTTTAAGTTCTCACTTTAAGTTCTTTTTCATACATTATTTTTCATAAGAAAAGGATGTTAGATACTTATCATCCAATTTCACCAAGTTTCAAGTTTTTGTAGAAATGTTTAACATCTTATATAGAGGATTAAGGGGTTGGCCACCTTTCTCCCACGTTTAAGGTATCTTACACCTTATAAGGTTTAAAGGTTTTCACCTTTCACACAAATTGGGTTTTGACGCCCTGCCAGTAGCGCACGTTTATCCAAGTATGGTTCGAGGCAATGGGACCAGTACACGTTTAGTGGCTGAAAATTTCATTGCTGTTGGCCATATGTAGGATCTCAAGTATAATCGTAAACATACCATACATGTGTTATCCTAAGGTCTCTAACGTTTTCACGTTAGCTAAGGTTTCTAAACATTAGATAAGGCTTTGGCATTTTCATGTTACTTCGTGGGCTTGTCTCTAGTTTGGGCCAGACCCTGAGATTTTCGGGCTTATCCCCAGTTTATTTGGGCTTGTCCCTAGTTATGATGGGCTTGTCCCCTGATTATTTGGCTTAGTCCCAAGTTCGTTTTTACAGGTGCTTGGAGCTTTAAAGGTTTGCAAACTCTATCAACAAGGATCCTGAATCCTTAAACCTTAACAAATTTCATTGGCTTGTTGGTACATTAGTAACTTATAAGGATACAGAATCCTAACTTGGATTCTCTAGTATGTTTTAGACTTGGTTTTAGTTATTTCACTGATTACAACTTATAATTTTCAGCTAAGGATTTATGATCCATATTCATACAGACAATCAAAGTTTTCCAGAAAACCAGTTTTTTTTTTGTTTTTTACCAACCTAAGATTTCCTAAGTTTTTTTGAGATAAAATGGTAATCTTAATAAACGACATACTTGGACGTGAGCATAAAAAGTGAAGAAATTTCAAAGATAAATTAACAACACCAGATGTAGCCAAAAGTTTAGAATTATTAAACCCATTAGTAGGTGTCAAAAGCACAAACCTTAGCATATACAATTGCATTCATAGCTGCCTCGTGATTCCCGACCTCGGCGAACAACAGCTGTTCTTCCAGGCCTGTCTTCTCTTTCACAAGCTTGGATCTCTTCTTGTCCTTAGCGGCGGTAATGGAACGTAGATGGCCAGGTTGTCTTCAGTATCAGCAAGGTTTTTGTCGTGGAACATCTTAAGACGGACAAACCTCTGCAAATCATAAGCCAAGGAAATTAGTATCAGTGATCCTTCACTACATGCAAGATCAACTATGAGGATTAAAGATCCTTACCTGAGTGACAAATTCATGAATTTGTTGCTAAATCTAGAAGTTGACTTCCCTAGGCTCACTCGGCTTCTTCCTCTTGAATCCTGCCTTAGCTCGTGGTCATCATCTTTGGCTCTGCTTGGCTTTGGCCCTTGGCTAGCTATCTCTTTGTAGAGCGGGGGGAGATCATGCTGTCGATGTCACCAAGGTCAAATTTAGGAGTTGACTTGCTAGAGGATCTTGAAGCAACTGTTCATTTAACAAACAAATAAGTATCCTTATTCCTTTTCAAATAAATTTTAATACACAATTACATTATATCAATCTACGCAAATACTTATTTGACGTGGTGTAGGAGGCATAGGTGGTCTCTTCTAACTCTTTGATCTTTGGCTTGAACGTCCTAATGCTTGAATCCAAAGCCTAGAATGCAGCAATTCATTCCTTTGTACCAGGAGTATCGGCAAAAGAGCCGAAGTTGTTCATTGTATACAGATAAAGAAACAGGATTAGTTACGAATAAAACTACAACGTCTGTGGTATCCGTCTAAGAATCCTATATCCTACCCTTTACGATCCACTTTGTTGGGAGTTCATTCATTGAAGGATCAGAATCCCTTCTCGCAAAGAAAACTCATTCTTCCATGTGGTGTCAGTTTTAGTGGTCTTAAGGATTGGGAGTGGCTGATGGGGCTTGGCCTTAAACAAGAACTAGTGGGATCCATGGGAAATAAGGGAGTACAAGTGTGAGAGTTCGGAAAGATTGAAGCTCAAGCCCTCGTTGTTGATAATTTGTTCCACAGTGTACAATACCCTCCATAGCATGTGCATTGCTTGACTGTAGCACAAACCAGTAAGGTTGAAGAAATGCTGGGTCAAGTTAGGGAATGGCTAGGTGTACCCAATCTGGAAGGGCATAGCAAGAAAGCACACCCAAGTGGGTGAAACAGAGTCACTCTTGGTGGAGTAGTCAAAAGGACAGAAGACCATTCCTTGTGGGAAACAGGGTGTAGACGATCAACCTCAAGATCGGTGAATCTGCATAACTCCAAGGAAGGGTTTGCTAGTAGGCTTTGGCTTTGTGGTGTACAATCATCATCCTGGCTCTTATTTTGTGATGATTGAGTAATCTTCTAGCTCATGATCGGATCGAGAGGAAAAGAGAAGTCGGAAAGTAAAGGATTGGGAGAGAAAGAAAGAATACCTGAATGGTCTCCAGGATGAAGATTTAAATGAGGGATTCTTGATCTTAAATGGTTTTTCAAAACACTGTCTCTATCCTATATATAATGATAATTGTTGCAGGCAGTCCCATCGATGATGTCAGAGATAGTAACGGCTAGTTACTTGGTGCAACGACTAGTCCTATTCTAATGGAAATATGGCAGATTTAATATGTTTTATATCTGCCATATTTGGGGGAAATTGTTAGGGCATTGATTTTAATATAGTGGATCATATATCCTGAGATTTACCGTGAATCACTGATCCTTCATGGATGGTGCCGGAAGTCTAAGGATCAAGGATCCTTATTATCGCCTATGTTGACTAACAATTGTTCCCTATATTGTTTAGCTTGTGTTTGTAGGTACTTGACGAAGTGGACTTGGTCTATGCTGAAATATCACGGAATATGCTTAGATTTAAGCAAGTGCAAGTGAAGCAAGAACCGTTGTGGGTGAACGTGGGAGAATTGCATATTTTGCGGATGGTTAGTTAGTTGGATATTTCTAATTATAACTGGGGTTTTGAGCTTGAATTAGAACACAATCCACATATAACTCGTACACTTGCTACTCTTGAAGCTGCTCTCAAACACATACACACTAGAATTCAATTGTAACAAGCTCAAGATCATCCGAAGTCGTAATCTTTTTATACAATATAGTTTGTGATCGGTAGTTTCCATGACCCAAGGTTTTTAATGCTAGAGATCCTATAGAGATGAAGGGCTTTTTCCTCATACAAATCCTTGTGTTCATTACCATTTACATTTCATTCATTGTTCACACACTTGTTCATCATTCAAGCACACTACCTCACAAATTAGATTTAGTTACATTATCCTTAGTCCGATTTTTGACCAAAACACTAAGGTACCCTAGACAGATCTCCTTCTGGTTTCACTAATCACAATACACACGAAGATGTAAAGGGTTAATATGTTTACTATGGTTTTAACTTGGAATTGCTAAGTATCTAAAGGCTACTAGGATGAATCTCCTCCCGGTCTTACCAAACTCGTATAATATAGAACTAGACAACCCAATATCCTATCTCCTCCAAGTCTCAAAGATCAGGAGTAAAAATACAACTCATTCCTAGTGTTTTCTAAGACAAGAAACCACAAGCAAAATCACAAACACAAAGTAGGTAATAAACATATGTTACTCAAATAAATTAATACAAAATCAATCAACATAAGAGTCATGCAGAACAAGTAAGTAAAACTCATCCAAACATAGTATGCATACGTATCAAAACCAAACTATCATTAGACAAGTTACCAAAGCATGAAAAATAAGTCTACAAAATAATTACCATGAGCTTAAGCAATTTAAAAATAGTTTAGCTCCTCATGGTAATGAAGAATATCTCAAACAACTTCTATAAAAAGAGATTAAACATAGTTCAAAACCGAAAACCAAGTTTATTGATGATTTCTAACCAATTGCACTTCCAAACTTCAATCCAACAGCCTCCAACTTCCTTCATCTTCAAAAGCTCATGGATTTTGACTAAAACAATAGGATTTTCGTGTAACTGGTGTTAAAAATGAAGCAAGGGTAATCATTAACTTAAATATGGTAAAAATCAGGTTTGTCGCGTGGCCTATCAGCGGCCTCGCCATACGCCTAGGAACAAATATCGACAAAATAGACGATCAAACATTCCATGTTTTAGTCAAACATAATCACCGCCTCGCGAGTCGCACGAGGTGCTCTTTTTAGCTTCACGACACGCTTGGTCCATATTTTCTTAGAATTTGCAATTTCAACCCTTGTACTTCATCTCTTGCTCCCGAATGCTCGTTTCTTGGTCTTTTTTCCTTGTTTTTTCTTCCTTTATGTACCAAGACCTATAATAACACCAACTAATCAAATATGCATTAAATACTAATACAAACAACACAAATTAACTAAAAACTGTACAAAATATATAGGATAAAAGCATATGTTTTACAACACATCAAATATCCCCACTCTTGAACTTTTATCGTCCATGAAAAAAACTTTGCAATCGAACCATAATCAGAAAAAATGGTTCAGAACTTTAAGTTACTTATTTCCATATATGGTGATGTTTTAACTAAGACTACCGGTATGTGATCCACTTAAACCTAACCAACAACCTATCATGTCCCTTTCATGCATAACATTATCTTCAAGTGAACATTGTTGAGGCACTTTATGTCCGTCACTGTGCAAATAGGCTAGAAAGAGTGTGTATTGAATTTGCATAGATTAGATACAAACACACGACCCAAGTGCGAACGAGAACTGGCTTGTACGAGTGACAGTGTGACTCGTACGAGTGATAAACAACTTTACTCATAGGAAGGACACCTCGTACGAAGCCAACCTACTCGCTTCGCAGAAGCTACTCATGTATATATATATATTGTGTGTGTGTTTGTGTGTTCATTGTTTCAGAGAGTTTGGAAGTTCCCTAAGGCGAAACGTTGGCGGATTCTCTCCAGGAATTCCGCCAGCCAGACAAGATGTATACTATTTCGATGTGAATGAATGAATGCTTCCACTGATTCTGTTTCTACTCCCTTGTTATAACGTTCTACCGAATTGGTACTATCATACGCCCAAACTTCCGTCTAGAACCCCGTCACCGGGACCCACAAACATTCTATGTAAGGGTCTCTCACTTAAAATCTACAGTTCTACTTAATCCGTATCAAGCTTTAAGGCACATGTTAAAACTGTATAGATTCACCTATCACTACAAACAAAACTCTACATCTATTTTGAATTAAACATTAAATGGAATGCCAAGGATGACGATTTATGATTTTTCTCATATATAGCCTTCACTTAGTGGTGTTTCAACCAGGCTTCAACCCGATATATGACATGTAAGTTTTAGCAAATATATTATGGCTAGAAACTTTCACCTAGTCATGTTTCAGCTAAGTTACAGCTTAACATGCGGCACATAGGCTTCAGATACTAACATTCTTTTAATCTCTTAATGAATGATATGATATATTATGGAACTTTTTGGGGCGTCACTAGTTTCGGATTTATTTTCATAAAAAGGAAAAGGTGTGCCATTTAATTCTAGATTTTTTAGATTTATAGAAGTAACCCTCAACTATCAACAGTTTCGGCTTCCTCGTCTATCCTAAGGTGATGACCTTCAAGACTTCATGATTTTTAATTTAGGTACATTGATTGCAATCTAGGGAACCCTCTAAGTTGGCTGGGCCTACCAGCAGACTTCGGAAAATTTCTTCTATCTATTTATTTCTTATATATATATATGTATATATATGTATATATACATATATATATATATTAGTTGAAAACCAAAAATATCAATTGTACAATCATTTTCCATTTATTTCATAGGGCTTAGATCTGTTATTCTTATAGATTGATCCCTGCTTCTTATCATAATGCTCATGTTTGGTAGAACCACCTAGTCTATATTGAATTCTTTTGTCATCTTCTAGTCTGATGAACCTCAAGGCCTGTTTCATCTTCGTCTAGATTCCTGCATGAGGTCATTTCAAGGTAATTGTAAAAGGGAGAATCCTTTTGCAATCCCATCTTGAATGCTTCAATAACAGTTGCAATATCAAGATTTGGGTTCTCTAAGGATCCTCTTCCAAACTTGGTGACATAATCCGTAAGGGATTCGTCACGAGCCTGGGTAATTCTATATAACTCACTAGTTAACCTTTCAAATGTTCTATTACAGGAAAATTGGTTATTAAACAGATTAACTAAATGTGAAAATGAACTTATAAAATAAGGAGGAACACTTAGCAGCCATTTTAATGCAGATCTATTGAGTATGGATCCAAAACTCTTGCATAGGCAAGCTTCTTATAGTATTTCAGGAATGGGGTTTATCTCCATTTTTCTCTGTATTGGGCCACCTGCTCCTCCGGATCGGTTGTACCATCATATAACTTCATGTTGGGGGGTTTGGAAGCGCTTAGGTATCTCTGCATTGCATATTGGTGTTGCAAAATGGGATATCCTATGGCTTCTGTCTAGAATCTCAGGAATATGTTTAACTATTCCTGGGATACTGGATATCATATCCTTGAGCTTTTGCAACTCCCTAGCCATGGCTTGATTGATCCCTATATCTTGCACAAAACCATAGTTAGTATCAAAAGACGTATTCTGGAAACTATTAACTCTTGGTTGACATAAAGGTGGTATTCCAGAAGAGTATCTGGGATAGGACATGTCTATAGTTATAGTAGGGCCTGATGAAGCAATAATCTGCATGGGGATGAAGTCCCCATCATGGATTTCTTAGCTTCTCAGTGGTTGTCTCCCAGAGAATCCTTGATCCTGAAAGACATTAGAACAAAGAAAGGTCTATGTCGAAGGCCTTCGTGGGTACTCCATGGATCCTTGAACTTAAGTTGAGGATCCTTGTTGATGGAAGTAGGATCCTTGTGGTTGGAATATTTCCATGTATCCTTATGAATGGAGGAGGAATCCTTGAGGCTGAGTCATCGCCAATGATCCTTGTTGAGGGATAAAGGATCCTTGAGGTTGGATGGTGGATCCTCTAGATTGCTGAGTTATTGATGTCGGAGTGACAAAATCCAACACCCTAGGCATAAATGGAGACTGATCCTCTGGCCTCTTTTGTTTCTTGATATCTTTAATCTCTCTCAGGATCTTTTAATTAGTCTTGTTTTATTGCTCCATGTTGCTTTTCACATGTGAATACAAAACATAAATTTCATTGCCAGTATTAGTAGAGGAGGAAGTAGTAGAAGTTTTGGATCCTTGGAAGAAAGATGATGTTTTATTCTGAGTAGTTTCCTTATTCTTCTAGAATTTTGTGGGGGGGGGGGGGGGTGGTGGATAGGAGGCAATGGCATAGAGCTCTGTGAGGAGGTAGTAGTTGGCATGGCAGTTGAAACGGAGTTTCCTTGAGAGGCCATGGGATTATGGAATTGATGAAAATAGGCAGAAATGGATGAAATTTTGAAAACTTAAGCACCACTTGCTCCACGGTGGGCGCAAAAATCTGATCAAAGATAATGTAACCAAATTTGTAAAGTGAGGTAGAGTGCTTAGGTGATGAATGATGATGAAATGAATGTCAAATGTATAAGATCATCAAACACATAGATTTATACCAGGAAAAGCCCTTGATCACTAGTGGATAGCTAGCACAAAAACCTTAGGTAGTGAAAATTATCACTACCAAGTATATTGTACAATAAAAAAATGATTACAACTTTGGATGTTGATCAAGCGTTTTACAAGTGATTGCTAAGTAACTAAGCGAAAATGAAATAAGCCCCCACGTTCACCCATAACGGCTATGGCCTCACATACACGTGCCTAATTCCTAGTATATTCCATGAGATTCCAGCTTGACCAAGTCCCACTCGTTATTGACCTGCATATAAACATTAGCAACGAAACAGAATAATTTTTAGATAGGATAAATAAAGATAAGGATCCTTAATCCTCAGACTTCCTGCACTTTCTATTAAGGATAAGTGATCCAGGCTAGGTCTTAGGATAAGTGATCCAGACTCATTAATATTTGCCCCTAGCAATTGCCCCCAAATATGGCGAATAAGATGTAAATCAGATTGGCCATATTTCCATTGAATGTGGACTAGCCGTTGTGCATGTAACTAGCCGTTACAAATCCTGACGTCACTGATGGGATATGCTAAATCATCACACTATATAGGGCGAAGATAAGATCGAGTATTCATTTAAAGATCAGAGGATCCTCTTTTAAATCTTCATTCCAGAACCAACTCAGGTATCCTCTTCTCTCTTAAATCGTTTTGTTTTCTTTGAAATTCTTCATCTCCCCCATGCCGTTTATGGCTAAGATGTCTACCCGATCCTCACTCGGCAAGAGCTCGGAGAAGGATAACGAGCCTGAGAGTCAGAACCTATTATCAAATCCTTCCTCGAAGCTATGCAAGTTCACTGATCCAAAGATTGAGAATCTCTTCCCCTATTTTCCACCTAAAACATTATTCCGGCCGTTTGAGTCTTCCATGAAGAGCAATGCCGTTTCGCCCATTTGGGTTTGCTTTCTTGCCCTACCGTTTCTCATTGGCTACACATATCCGTTCCCTAACTTTACCCAACAGTTCTTCACCCTCACAAGCATCAGCTACAACAAAGCAATTCCTATGCTTTGGAGGGTTTCGTATACCCTTGAACAGATCGTCAGTAAAGAAGGGATTGATTTCCTCCTATCAGAGCTTTCCTATCTTTACAGCCTTCTCACCCATGGTTCCTACCGTTTCTTGCTTAAAGCCAAACCTCAGCAGCCTTTACCCATTCTTAAATCCACTCAAAATGGTTCCACTTGGAAGAATCAATTCTTCTTCATGCGAAGGGTTTCTATTCCTCTAGGGAATAGTTTACCCAAAAAGTGGATCGTGAAGGGTAGGATATAGGATCCTCAGATAACTGTTGTAGAAGATTAATTTACATATTTTCCTTTTTCCTCTTGCATGTAATGACCAATTTTACTTGTCTGGCCAATTCACCGGGAACTGAAGAAAGGGTTGTTGCATTTTGGGCCCTTGATTCATCGGTCAGAAAAATCAAGCTGAGAACAAAGGATCCCGAAGCCAACACTTCCACCTCCTATACAATGTCAAGTAAGTGTTTGTGCATTTTTGATATACATAATCCTATATTGAAAAGGTTGCATATAGTAAGAATACTTATTGAAGGGTATGGTCCTAAAAGCCCTGCGCCGGCGCAGGAGACCACACAATCAGAGTGTCACCAGATCACTTAGGAGACATTGCATGCCTCACGCAAAGGTAAGTTAGACCTAAAGAACAGTCTTTATTAACCTCGCGCGAGAACAAAGCGCAAAACATCTAAGCTTCATTTAACACCCTTGCATGGAATTGCGTAAGGGTATAGTTAAAGTAAGAATAAACTATCAAAACTCTTAAGTCTGGTGCACAGACATCTTTGCACGCAGGTAATGAAGAACTGAGCTAAGAGAATCTTTTCTGTTATAACCAACTGGACAGGTGGCAACAGATCAAGGCTCCACAGCCTTGGATCTTCTAGAAGCATTAAATGGCACTCTACAATCCTCTATTCGGTTGTAACCGAATGTGATGTGGTAGCATATGGAATGTCTATCCTACACCCGATGTCAGCACAATCTTCATGAAGACCCAAAGAAAACCACTTTTCATGTGCTCTTCCCCAACGGTCAATCATCTTCTAATTCGTGTGCACGGATGGAGATGTAACCATTAACGGTAGGAAAGATTCTGTTGCAACTCCGTTAACTCTTGACACCCAAATCTCTGGCTATAAATAGAAGACTTGAGTTACAAGTTATTCATTCACTCTCTAATACTGACACTTCATCTTCTTCAAGTCACAGTACTTATTCGCACGCCATAGGGTGCTCTCGGAGAGAACCCCCATTCTACCTGTGGCGAGCCTAACATTGGTGTTCTGTTTTGGAGTGATTTCCGACAAAGTTCTTTCCGATGACGACCAAACATGAGACCAAACTTTGTATGCAGAAACCATTTCCTCAGATCTGGATCTATTCCAACAGATCTTGGTTCGATGTTTCTTCATTGGTACCCACCAATCATTCTTCTTTTAATCTTCATCTCTTGTTTGTTTTCTACGACCTTCAGTTTCATGGCTGATGGCCCGTCGAGTTTGCCACAAGGTCCTCAGGGTGAGGTCAGGAACACAGTTCATATTTCTTGGATCGACAGACAAGTGGAGGAGGCATTCTCCGAAGATGCTGATGTTCGTCATGATTCCGATCGTGTGAACATTCAAGTAACTCCGAGAGTTCAAGCAGAAACTCCTTTTGTTCAAATCGCGTCAATATTACCTCCCAGTGAGACTCTGATATCCTAGTTTGTCAAATCTCAAATCGCTCTAAATGTTGTTTATGCACAGACCAACGCATTGGCCGCACTGGTGCAATTGCCGACAACTCACGTGCATGCTTCGCCTACACCGCGAGTGTTGAGATATTATTCACCGACCAAAGAGAGTGTACCATCGCACGTCTCTGCAAGATAGACAGAAGAGTATCCTTGGTCCAGGACTATATATTAGTCAACTACCCAGAAGCGAGCATCGGTCCATTCTCGTCTGCGCCCGCATCTATCTTAGGGGCGGGACACCCAGCGCGAAAAGTATGACAAGACATATGACGAAGGTGACCGTGTTAGTGTGTTTAACCGGCTACAGAAGGATCATGCTGATTACTAACCTAAATCACGCGCGGTATACAATCCAAAGGCAAAGCATGACTATAATATGATCTATAGACTGGCAGAAGCAGCAGAGCAATCCAAGTTTGTGAATGAAATAGCGTTGTCTCCGCTTGAGCACACAAAGTTACCATCCAAGGTAGGAAAATTTAACGGTATGTCAGGTCTGGATGATCACATGCACTTGTTTACAAGTACATGACTCATTGGAGGATGTACGTTGCCTAGGTGGTGTCATTTGTTTGTTCAAACCCTCATAGGGGCCACACGCTTCTATTTTGACAATCTACCAACAGGTAAACTTACTTCCTGGAATGATCCCAAGGATCAGTTCTTAAGTCACTTCAGCCAACAACGACGATATGTCAGAGACTCCTCGAATGTCATGAACATTTGGCGGAGAGATAACGAAAGTTTGGAAGATTTCATTACTCGTTATAACAAAGAGGTCCTTGAGATCGGTGATGTGCATGAAGACCTAATTCTTAATTCAAGTATGCCGTTTGATGTGATGAGATGATAAAAGCTTTATCGGGAAGTGTGGGTCTCCCGAAGAGTTAGGAAAAACTTATGGCGGTAGCCAAAGTTTATGCTCAAACTGATCGCAACTTGAGTTCCAACAGACCTCCCATGCCTCAATATCGTCCACAGGATATGAGCAGTAATACTGGTAAGAAAAATAAGCCAAATTGGAAAGAGTCGAACCAGAACTCTTTTTCTTCTTATTCGCTAATTGATGTGCGCATAACAATAAACAAAATTATTACTCAAAAGGCGATAAAACAAGAAAATCGAGACCGACAGTGGACACCTTTGACAAAGACTCCATGAGAGTTACTTAGCACTAAGAACCATTAGTTTAAACAGCCACAACCAATGAAAAGAAAAAAAAAACCCAGGATCCAAACTTTTTTGTGATTATCATAAGGATACTAGGCATACTACCGATAATTGCATCAGTTTGTGCACCGAGATCCAGAAAGCATTAAAAAGTGGGAAACTCACTCATCTTCTTCAAAACGTGCGCAAAGAGGTTCGTCAGATTACTCGCGGTGATGAAGGCCTGAGTAATAAGAAGATGAAACAAGCTTCTGTTAATATGGTGCAAGTGGCCCATCACGCAAGCGTAACCATAGAAACGCTTCGACGACACATTGACACGAACAACAGGTAATTTTTCCCATAGTTCCGAGGTCCTTAAGAAGAAAGAGGTAGTGATAACCGGCATTTTCGGCCATTATCGCACTGATTATATGTTTATTGATCTCGGTAGTTCTATGGATATCATTTATGAGCAATGTTTTAAGCAGTTAGACCCAAAAGACAAGGCACGTTTATAGCCGGTTGATTTCCCTTTGACTGCTTTTTGTAATGAAGCCGTTTTCCTCTCGGCCAGATCTCTTTCCCGGTCACTCTCTCAGTTAGGAAACACTCGCGCACATTGCAGGTTAATTTTATGGTTATGCCCGTAACATCCCGACATGATGTTTTGCTGGGTCGTCGTGCACAAAGGAAATTCAATATGATTACTTATACTCCACATGCGGCATGTGGTTTCCCAACGGAAACCGGTGTGGCAATTATGTATTCAAGAAAAGAAGTTATGACCATTGATCAGGAATCACAAGCGAAAGCTGCTAACGAACCAGAAAAGTGGGTACTTAACAGAAAATATCCAGAGCAAACAATTTTGTTAGGTTTTGCCACGACCCCCGTAGTTAGAGCGCAACTTAAACAACTTATTTTCGCAACATGGATATTTTTGCTTGGTCACCGACGGACATAACAGGTGTACCAAGGGACGTTGCCGAGCATGCACTTCATACATTTCCGTCGGTGGAACTAGTTGCACAGAAAAAGCATAGTTTAGGTACATAAAAAACTTGCGCAATGAATGAGCAAGTCTCTGAGCTTCTCTAAGCTGGTATTCTAAGGGAGGTGCGTTATCAAACTTGAGTGGCAAACCCAGTCATGGTACCAAAACACAGCGGTAGCTGGCGCACGTGTGTTGATTTCAAAGACCTGAACAAGCGTGCCCAAAGGATTGTTACTCTTTACCGGAGATTGATAAGAAAGTGGATTTCTTCCTTCTTTTCGTTTGAAATGTTTTCTAGATTGCTACAAGGGCTATCACCAGATCCAAATGAAAAAGGAAGATAAGGACAAAACGTCGTTCCGCACAGACAAAGGAATCTTTTGTTACACAAAAATGTCCTTCGGGTTACAAAATGCGGGAGCTACTTATCAGTGCTTAATGGACCAGGTCTTTGGCGATGACATAGGCGTGACCGTTGAAGTGTACATTGATTATCTTGTCTTATGGGTCCAGATGAAGAATTGATATTGACAAATATTCAAAGAATCTTCGCGTCCCTGCACAAGGTTAACTTAAAATTATATCCAGCGAAATGCTCATTCGGAATGGAAGAGGGGAAACTCCTGGGTTTTATCGTTACGTGAGACGGTTTTAAGGTCAACCCAGAGAAAGTAGTTGCGATCCAGCGCATGCCATCATCGTCCTCCATTAAAGAAATGCAACGATTGGCCGGTCGACTAGCTGCGCTAAATCGATTCTTGGCAAATCATGCAATAAAATCTTTTCCATTCATCAGCACATTACGAAATTGTGTAAAAAAGAATCAGTTTCAATGGACCTCAGATGCTGAAAAAGCTTTAAAGCAAATGAAAGAATGTTTGATTCAATTGCCCACTCTCACCACTCCAAGAAAAGAAGAACCAATGATCTTGTATCTTTCCGACTCAGACATCACAGTTGGCGCAGTCTTACTAGTGGAGCGTGTAGGGGTCCCAACACCAATCTATTACTTCAGTAAAATGTTAAGCGATCAAGAAACACGATATTCAATGATGGAAAAGCTGGTATTAGCATTGGTTCATGCGTCACGTTAATTGCGCATGTATTTCTCCGGACATGTGATTATAGTTCTTACAAATTACCATCTGGGTCAAGTCTTGTTCAAACCCGATGTTTCCGGCCGATTGGCAAAACGGGCTATTGAATTGGGAGGACACAATATTGTTTAAAAGCCGCGACCAGCCATCAAGGGCCATATATTAGCCGATTTTATTACTGAGGTTCCAAGTAACAAGGCGCAAGAGTGCAAATCTATTCAAAATCCAACACCTATCGTGGACGATAGGTATGGACCCTACACACTTATGGCGCGCCTAATGATGATGGCGCAGGGTCTGGTCTTTCTTTAGTCATCCTCGATAATCATGAATTTACTTACGCCATCAGGTTGGATTTCAAAAGCACTAACAATGAAGAAGAATACGAAGCGTTTCTCGCAGGCCTTCGTCTAGCAAATAAAATGGGCGCTAAAAATCTGGAGGCGTACATAGATTCTCTTTTAGTAGCCGGGCAAATCAATAGCCTTTATGATGCGAAAGGCGAGACAATGGCCATTATCTTGAACAGGCGAAGTCTTTGATTAGCAAATTTTAAACTTGTAAGTCATTCACATCAACCGCAGTGAGAATAAACACGCAGATGCGCTTAGCAAGTTGGCAGCTACCATTTTCAAACACTTCGCAAAAGAAGTGCGTATCGAAGTACTTAAAAACCCCCGTTCCGTTACGACAAGCTAATGTGGTGGAACTGGGGAAGCCCGCCTGGATATCAATAATCATCATGTTCTTGCAATATGGTGTTCCCCAAAAAATAAAGCGGATGCAAGGAAAATCCAATACAAAGCGCTAAATTATGAAATGGCAAATGGGATACTTTTTTGGAAGTCATATGTTGGACCACTCCTTCACTGTGTTGACCCACAAGACGCTCAGTACTTGTGTTGATACACTTTTGTGTCTGTCGCTTGTTCTTAGTTATGTCTGTAATTGTACGGTCTTTGTTTATTGTGTCTATATGTTTTGGTCGTGTCGACCAAATCAAGATATCCTCCAATCTTGGTTTAGTACGACGATTAGTTTGTTTGTGTTGTAAAACAGTTGCATGTGTGCATACTGTTGAGTCTTGTGTACGTCATGTCTGTTGGCACATTCTCCGAAGAACACTTCAAGTACGAGTTAGAAGTGCTTCATACGAGCAAGATGTTGCTCGTACGAGCCACTCACCATTCGTACGAGTGACTTGTTAGTCATACGAGTAGGATCATCTCGACAAGCATCCTGGTTGATTTGTACAAGCCAGTTTGTGTTCGTACGAGCCATGGGTCGTTCGTACGAGCATCTTTTGGTGAATGTTCTTCGTAAATTATGGTGTTTCGTACAACCAACAACATTCTTCGTACTGTTGCTAGGTGTGGACACTATATAAACAGACACGCACTTCTCAGTGTCAAGTAGAGCAGACGTGAGACATCAGTGAACAAGTTAGACACTAGAGAAAGAGTATTTCATGGGTATGTATGAACATTGCTTGTATGTGTTTGTACTAGTTCTCTTATGTTAATCAAGATATTGAATCTTTGGTTATCCTGTGTTTCTTACTTTGCTTTGGTTTGCATACTTACGAGGATTCCGCACTCGTATTTGTGTTGTATAAACAGAGAAATAGGTTAATCTTAATCCTCCAAGTGGACCTACAAGTGGTATCAGAGCTTTGGCTCTCTTCCTTGTTTGAAACAAAGCTTAGTGTTATGTCTGAGCTAGTTGTGAGGGTTTCTTGAAGTGTTCTTGAACTTTCAACAGGAAACTTAAGCTTTTAAAAGATAACCAACTTAAAACTTAGTTAAAACTTGTTGTATCCAGAAAATTTTCATTAAAACCTTGTAAGAATATATGGAGACATGTTAGGATCTGGTTTGTCTTAAAATTTTCTATCAATGTTCAGTTGGATATATCTTCAGGTGAAGCACTTTTGGAAAACTCACCGGAATATTCTTGTAGGGTTGACCAAATCTCTGGACATTCTGACTTGACTGTTTTGACTGAAAAGCTGATATGGAATGTTTGTCTTTTTAACCAAAATTGTGTAGACAACCGACCACTTTCGAAAACAAGTCTGTGTTAGAAAAGGAAATTTTCACCAACCAACTCTGCAAAAAGATTCCTCTCTGCGAAAAACATCCGTGCAAATAACCCATCCGCACGAAGAACAAGACTGTTTGTGCGAAAGACCAAGTCATCTGCATGAAGAACCTTGTTCGCACGAAGCACAAGTTTGCTCGCACGAAAGAGTGTCTCTTGTACGAAGCACCTGGTTCATACGAAGGACAGTCACTCATACAAATCGTTGATTCGTATGAAGAACAAGCTTGATCTGTTTTTCATGTTTCAGTTTTTCAAAACTTTGTGATTTTTAAAATTGTGAAGTTTAAAAGGAGACACTTATTGTCAAAAATTAAATTTTAAACCTTTTAATTTTCATAACCAAGAAAACATAATGAGTACTAATCCTTGGGATTGGGGGAGTACTTCAAGGACAAATCAAGACTCATCACAGAGCTCCGCAACCTCATGGGTTAAATCATTAATGCCTCAACATACAGCCATGATTACCGCAAATCGACGGGCAGGTGTCGCAAATCAAAATTAGAGCATTCAGACTCTTCTTATAAGCGAGAGTGAAACTGGGAGTAATAACCGTCCACTAAAACTGAACCATATGAACAATTATCCTTCGTGGAAAAGTCATTTCCATACATATGTTCTCGGACAAAATACAAAATTATGGACATGTTTTACTACACCATACAAGGAATCTCTCGAAGAAGTAGGATCAAATCCAACCTCCTTAGCCAACTTAGATGAAAGCGATAAAAAGGCTTATGATTTAGAAAAGAAGGCATTTTCTATCCTTACACAAGCACTTCATAAAGATATTTATCATCAATTTGTGTACTATACCACCACCAAGAATCCGTGGGATACTTTGGAAGCAATAGGAGAAGGAAATACTACAACCAGAAAAATACGACATGATCTGCTGAAGAAGGAGTTTGAAGGTTTCATGTTCATGGAGAATGAAACATTGAGCGACATGACAACACGTTTCTACCACTTGCTTAGTGAAATGCATTCATACAAAGTGTTAGCATCTCGACAGGAAATCATGATTCGTTTTGCTAACGCCTCACCACCAAAGTGGAGTCAATTTATTGACTTACTGAGGCATCCAGGTGTTTCGGATGTGATCAATATCTATGAATTTGTTCAGAAATTGCAGAACAAAATGAAGAAGGGATCCAAAAAGCAAAAAGGGTTTCTGTTCCACAAAACCTTGAGATGTACTTTGGAGGTATTAACACAGGTGTCAATACAATTCAGCAACCAAACTTCAAACCGCGTTTGTGTCAAATGTTAATCCCTTTCTGCCACCACCAGTTCAATCGGATCAATCCGCTGGCTCAAGTACTCAAACCTATGGTCAAGTATTTGATCCTAAAGCCTTTCTACCACAACCTCAAGTTGTTACACCTCAAGCTATACAACAAGCTTCTCAACAAGCTTTCTACGGTAACAACTTTCAACCTGCAAACCCTAATACAGTCAGACTTGACACGTCACATCTTTCCAAGGGTAGTGGAGAAGTTGCTTAGGAACATAAGGAACTTCTAAACACCATGGTTAGTGCTTATTGTGGATTAGTCGCCGGTCAAACTGGAAACATCAATTTGACTAATGAAGACTACCAACAAATAGACAGAGATGAGATGGAGCTAATGGATATCAAATTGGCGTTTGCAAGTGCGGTTAGAAGAGCTACGGATTACATGAGCAGAACTGGAAGAACAAGTTTGGAAAGCAAGAAAGATACAAAATATGGTTTTGATAAAGATGCAGTTACTTGCTTCAATTATGGTGAAAAGATCACTTCTAACGTGAGTGCACTAGACCCAGCAAACAAGGAAATCACAACCTTTTCAGAAATCAATCACAACCATCCAACACACCTCAAGTTAAAAATGAACAAAGAATAGTAGCTGTTAACAACCCAAACAACACCAACCAGTCTGGGCCTTCAAACAACAAAAACAGAGCTTTAGTAGTTCAAGCAGATGAAGGATACAATTGGTCAGTACAATTGGGAAACGAGAATCAATGAGGAGCTGCATGTTATGCCAAGATTATCAATCGAATCAAACATGTTCACAACATTGACAATTCTGATGATGATGATAGTTTGGGGTATAATGGTAGTTCTGATGAGGAATGCTCAAGTACAGGTGGATATGGATCTGATTCAGATATCAGGGAAGGAAGTGATATTGAGGTCAGTGAGTTGTTAAAAGACGCAGAGAAGCTGAAGAGTCAAAAGGATGGTTTGATGAAGAAAGCAGAAGTTGCATCGAAGGAACATAAAAAGTCTTTACAAATAGTGCATCCTTTCCTCATCATACTGCCTTCATGGCTAATGTTGCTGGTTCAAAAAGTCAGGTAAAATCTGACTCTCCTGAGATATGCAGTGACTGTGCTGAATTAAAAACAAAACTTGAAATAACAAACAATCACAATCAATGCCTAGTTGTTGAACTGCCAAAATGCAAAGAGGCAAATTTCGCTTTAACTCGTGACGAAAAAGACTTCAAATATGTAATAGAAACTCTTAAGAAAAGCTTTTCTAAATTAACAAAGAAAGTTTTGAACAAACAAACAGGAATTAATAATTACATTAATATCCTAGAAGAAATGAAAAAGGAGTTAGCCATTGCCAAATGCGAACATGATGCAATTAAGCTCAAATTAAAGAGTTATTCTAACTCCCGATATGTGCTTGATCACATCTTAACGTTCAAAAACTAAAGGGAGATGTCAAATGCATCAGGTATAAGGCGTGTCCATCTCCTTTGAAACACAGTTATACTAAATTGCCTGATGAAGTGGAAATGCCATGCTTTGAACCATCTTTACCTCTTAATCCTGAAGAGTTTGTAGCAGGATTAGGGTTTAAGCTGGACAATTCCTCAGTTGTATCAAGAAAATCATAGACTCATCATCAGTTGTTGATCAGAATTCCTCTACAATAGAGAAGGATGATTCATCAGATGATGAGTCTGAGAAAATCATTCAGGATCAATCTCTTATGAAGAAAAAGGGATAGAAATTTCTGCTACTCCCAATGTGAAAACTGTTGAAAATCAAGGGAATGATCCTATGAAATCTGCCAAGACAAGTGCGTCTACAGATGAAAATGATAATGTGTTCTATACTTTGATTGGGGACAAGAAAATTTACTCAAACAAAGACTTTCCGATCAAAAATGTAAATCCAACTTCTATTGATCAAGTTTTTGAAAATTCAACAACCATGTTTTTGGAAAAGAAAAATCCAATCAAGTCACAACCATTATCCATTTCAAAGGAAAAAAAAAAAGAAAAGCGAGGTGAAAAACTTAAGGTATCACAACCAAAGGTTGAAGCTAAAGGCGCTTGCTACAAGAAGAAATTAAAAATTTTAATTTGTGAGTTCAACTGTTACTAATAAAATCGAGACTTTTGAAAGCATGTCTAATAACGATTTTGTAAATAAAGTCAATATTTTGAAGCATGACAGTCAAAACAATTACACTCAACATACAAATGGGTGTAAAGATGAACCAAGTACCTCAGACCCACAAGTTCAACATCAAGTTCATAAAACAGGATCTCCTAAATTTGTTGAAAGGAGAACATGTTTTAAATGTGTAGAGTTTGGCCACATAATCAAAATTTGTACCAACCCATCAAAACCCATATTTGTTGAGAAAGCCCCTCCAGAACCAACTTGCCAACGTCAATCTGTATCACCAATACAACAAAAACGTATTGTTAAAGAACAAGAAGAAAAACAGAGACGTAAACAAGTAAAAATAATTGAAAAAGCATTAAAAATAGATTTTCAGAAAGAAAACCAAGTTCTTCAAGTTTGATAAAACCAGAAATAGTTAAAAATTTAAATAATAGTCATTCTGGTAAATTTCAACAATCTTTGAAACCTAAGACCGGTAATGTTTCAGGGGGAGGCACACAGTTTCCAAATCATCAAGAAATTTAAATCACATTTCTTGATGATATGACCCAAGACCACTAAGGCTTGGGTCCCTATCTCAAACTGATCGGGTATTGAAATGTGTAGGGTGTTCCAGGAGGAACTGTGAATAGTTATTGGATTGTTGACAGGAGCATCAAGGCACATGACAGGCGACTTAAGGCTCCTTTATGATGTGAAAAGCATTCGAGGAGGCTATGTTGCTTTTGCTGGAGACAAGGGCGGATACATCACTAGAGAAGGAATGGTATCCAATGGTGTTGTTAGCTTTGATAAGATCAATTATGTTTGTCAAATTGATCACAATCTTCTAAGTGTTTCTCAAATCTTTGCAAGAAGTTCACGGTTCTTTTTGATGATGCTGGATGTTATGTGCTGAAACCTGGATTAAAGATTCCCAAAGAATGGATTCTCCTGTCGGCTCCAAGAATGACTTGTATATTCTTGAGATGAGCCAAGCTATTACCACGTCTGCACAAGTTACATGTTTTGTCTCAAAAGCCACCGAAAAGGAATCAATCTCTTGGCACAGACAAATGGGACACATTCACTTGAGGAAAATGAACTAATTAGTGAAAAACAATCTTGTGAGTGGTGTACCAGTGAAGAACTTTCATTACAAGACGTCTGTGTATCGTGCCAAAAGGGAAAGCAAGCTAGAAAATCTCATCCTGTGAAGAAGATTAACACGGTGAATATGCCTCTGGAACGTCTTCATATAGACCTCTTCGGACCTATGAAACACAAGACTACCTTTGATGATTCATATTGCTTAGTAGTTATTGATGAATACTCAAGATTTTTATGGGTAAATACGTTGGCATACAAGAGTGAAGTTCCTGAAATCCTCAAGAATCTCCTTGCATTACTTGAAAATTTGTACAATTTGAAGATAAGGAGAATCAGAAGCGACAATGGCACCGAATTCAGGAACTATGTTATGATTGAGTTCTGTTCTTCTAAAAGCATTTTGCATGAGTACAATTCTTGATACACTCCACAACAAAATGGTGTCGCTGAGAGGGAAAATAGAACTCTATTGAAATTGCAAGAACTATGTTAGTAGAATCAAAACTTCCTGTTCAATTTTGGGGAGAGGTTGTGGCTACTACATGTTATACGATGAATAGAGTTCTTACGGTGAAGAGGCATGGGAAACATGTTTCGAGTTGTTACATAAAAGGAAACCGGATGTTTCTTTCTTAGAAACTTTTGGAGCTCCATGCAATATGATTGATCCACATGTAAGTTTGGACCAAAGGCTATCGAAGGTTTCTTTCTTGGATATGCTACTCCTAATTTCAGAGTGTGAAATTTGTCAACGATAAAGATTGAAGAGTGGGGTGAAGTTAAGGTTCAAAGATACACTGAATCAGTAAGAGCTCCGGGTGCTCCTTAGATGTTTAACTACGATGGGCTGTTTGACTCCTTTAATCTGCCAACTTTTGATGATGCTTATGCAGCTGCTCAAATGCTACTCGAAAGTGATACTGCAGTTGACTCGTCATTAGTACGACCAATTATTGTTAACCCTAAAGTGTCTACTTCGGTTAACAATCTTGTTCAGAATGAGGAATTCGAAGATGCTGCTGATTATAATGTTTCATCAGAAGATGACGAGTTCCATGATGCAAATGAAGCTATTTCTGGTCCGGTTCCTGGAATTTCAGATGTCATGTCAAATGTGCAAAATCAAGGGACGGCTTAAGGTCACGCTTCTACATCTTCGTCAAATCCAGCAAACGAATTAGTTGTTGATCTAATTGGGTATAAATTCTCAAGTTCCCGATGTTCCTAAGACTCGAATTCATAATACCCATCCTCAGCATAATATTATAGGAGATGTTCTGAGTGGCGTGCAGACTCGTAATCAGCTAAGGAACAATCAGAATGCTGGTTTGTATTCGGTCATTAGGGAATCCGGGGAACAGAATGATTGTTTTTTTGCCTGCTATGTCTACCAGGTAGAACCAAAATCTTGGAAGGAGGTAATGAAAGAAGACTCATAGGTTGAAGCGATGCAAGAAGAACTTCAGTAGTTTCAGAGGTTAGGCGTGTGGAAATTGGTTAACAGGCCTGACAACTACAAGAAGATTGGAACAAGATGGGTTTACAAGTGTAAGAAGGATGACCGAGGTGTTGTTGTGAGAAACAAAGCAAGATTGGTTGTCCAGGGCTGTAATCAGGTAGAAGGCATTGATTATAATGAAGTTTATGCACTGGTAGCTCGTCTTGAGGCCATAAGAATTTTCTTGGCTTATGTGTCCTACAAGAAGTTTACCGTTTATCAGATGGATGTGAAGAGTGCATTTCATCATGGTGTGGTTGAAGAAGAAGTATATGTTGAGCAACCGCCTGGTTTTGAAGATCCAATCCATCCAGACAAGGTTTGGCTTCTAAATAAGGCACTATACGGTCTTCATCAAACTCCACGGGCTTGGTATGAAATGTTGTCTTACTATCTTCTAAAGAATGGTTTTCGACGAGGATTGATCGACTGTACTCTCTTTATCAAGGAAGAAAATGAGGACTTATCGCCGGTACAAGTATATGTTGATGATATTATTTTTGGGTCTACAAACTAGAAATTGTGCAAAGAATTTGAGTAGGTGATGCAAGAGAAGTTTGAGATGAGCGCAATGGGAGAAATGACTTTCTTTTATGGTTTGCAGGTTCATCAATCTAAAGAAGGGATTTTCATCCACAAACCAAGTACGCTGGGGATATTTGTGACGTCTCGAAAATCAGTTATCATTCTGATTCGATTCCTTGTAATTATTCGACTCCATCTTATATATATATATATATATATATATATATATATATATATATATAATATATATATATATATATATATATATATATATATATATATATATATATATATATATATATATATATATTCTACATTTTAATAGTGTCGCGAATATTTAACGTGTTATATGTGCTTGTTAAAAACCCAAACCCTTTCGGACCAAAACCGCCTACGGCCCAATTAAAACCCAAACCGCCCCTTATGCGACCCCCCTATGAATATGTATACATGCATGTTGTGGGAAAAATATTCAAATACCCTAATTCCCTAGTGAGTCGACGGCAGTGGAGACCCCCACCAATCGCGATCTCTCTCTCTCGCTACCCTCTTTCTCTCTCGCTACTCCCTCTCTAGTGTAACACTCATCTTTGCATGGTTAGTCTCGTTTTATGGTTGTTTCTTATTGAAATCGGTGTATACATGGCTGTGTTTGTAGTGTTTCATGGTGATCTTGTTCATGTTAATGTTTAACTTGATTAGTAGAATGATATGTACGTATACATGAGTGTTGGCTGCGTTCATGATGATGTTTAGGGTGTTATTCACCTAGGGTTTGTGTGAATCTTGATGTGCTAGATGATATTTGATAAGTTAACCTGCTGTTAATCAATACAACTAAGTGTCATGGTCGTTTAAACTTGTTCAAGTATTACAAAATCGAAAACAGAAAGCTGATTAACATTTACAGCCAACTTCAGTTGGCTGTAAACTGACCGTTATTTATCAAAAAACTATTTTCTGAAGTCTAAAACGTGTATTTTTTTAAAAACGCATCAAATGGCGCTGGATTCGTATTTTTCTGAGGTCATTTGCTATTTTTAAATGATCATTTAGTGCAGCAGCTGAAGCTGCATAATTTCTGCATAATTTGCAGGCTATTTATCGAGTCGGATCTCATTGTCTGTATGGGGTTAGGTCACGAAATCTGTACAGCAGCTGGAGACGTGAGTTTCCGAAAATATCCCACTAGAATTTCATTAATCGGATGAACGATGATTTTTAAATGATTTTTCTCGTGGACTGCAGTCAGAAAGCGACGAATCTGACTGCAGCCGAGTATATAAATTTTTGTAAGTAATTGGTAAAGATTTAGGATTTGAAAATTTTACACTAATTTTTACATGCTAATTGGCACCCTCTGTAAAAATATAGTAATTTGTGGAACATGGAAACTAATTTATAAAAATTTTCGAAAATAGCCCAGTTATGAGTGTACAAGCTGAAACATGATAACTTACGTTTGTGTGTGTCCAAGTGTTGTATGAGTTAGCCTGTGTTTGTGGCAAGTTGATTTGGTCATTATTTTGTATGGTGATACTTTGCATGCATGATTATGGTTTCAAATTGGTTATTACGTGTGCCGTACTGTGTGTTAGTTATGCGTAAGGTTTTGTGTCAGTGTGTTCACACACTAACTTTGAATCGGTTGACATGTTAGGACGCTATTAGTGGTTCCATCCTTTACTTCTTTTGCGTTTATCTAACCGATCAATTTAAGGTGAGTTCACGGCCCCTATTTTATCCCGTTTTTAACAACAGGGGGAGAAACATGTATACATTCTACAACTCTATCTTTAACGTTATGCGAATTTAACGTCGTTAACTATTCGGTAACTAAGTTATATGTTATGGTCACTAAGTAGCTTTATCACGGAAGTCCTCAACCAACTCTCGGATCGTTAGTATTGGGTTAGATAGCGCGGAAATTATAGTAGTACTACTTGGCCCGACAAGCCCCACCCGAGCTAGTCGCGCTAGCCGACCGGGAATAGTCAACGGGTGACTAATTTGGCCTAACTTTCGCCATGGTCAGTGATAGACCTGGCAACGCAGAGGCAACAAAAGTCAGCTTCGATCATGAACTCTTACGTGACGTAACTTTAGGCTCGCTACCTACATGTTAAAATTGAACTTATTTACGAACCAACATTATTATTCCAGGTTAGGAAAATGGAACTATGTCGTTATTCCGGGTTAGGGATAACGGCGGAAACCAATCTTTTAAACCGAACTTGTGGACTTATAAAACCTGTGAACTCACTTTTCTTAATGTTGACACTTGTTTCTTTGCATGTTTCTCAGGACGCTAGGAGGCTAGGTGCACCCACTTTGCATTTGATCAAGACATTTTTATCGAGTCTTTATTAACGATTATTTTTGGGATTTTGGTTTTGGCGTTTATGTTGGCACCCGTTACTTTATTCTAATGCTTCCGCTAAACTTTGGAACTTTGAAAATGACTATGCATGTTTACAATAAATGTTTTTGGAAAACGTTTAAATAAATCATATAGAGTCGTTCGACATTGCTAGTGTCGGAGATTCTGGTTTGATCACACGCCTCGCGGTAATACTCCGCAAGTGGACATTGAGGGTGTGACAGATTGGAATCAGAGCTACTAGCTATAGAGAACCAGGTTTGCATTTAAAGTAGACCTAAACTATAGCTATTACACGTCACTAGACTTAGTTGGCACCGAACTGTGATATCTTGTTATGTGCTATACTACAATTGTTCTATGTGATATATAAATATATATATATATATATATATATATATATATATATTATATATATATATATATATATATATATATATATATATATATATATATATATATATATATATTGTGATATACGCAGCTCGTAACTAACTTCACCAACCCGGCAGGCTATGTCATCATCATCATCCGACAGTTCTCGACAATCAAGGGAGCCGGGAAGGCACCCATGGTCGAACCCTCACCACCTTGTGGCGTGGAGACACGCTCAGCTGCCAGGAAAGGACTTGCTCTAGGAGGGGAGTCGTCCTCCTGTCCAACCACTGCTGTACCAGTCAAACCGGTCAACTCTTCAGGAGTGGGGACGATCTACTTAGAGCTGTACTAAGGAAACAACAGGAACGGCTGGAGAGAATGCAAGAGACTATCAAAGCACAGGGTTGGCTGATACGTCAGCTGACTGGTAAAACTGGAGAGCTCGAGGAAGAGCAAGATGAGAATAAGGGAGTTTGAAGCATTTTAGCCAAGGACCTTCGTGCTGAGCAGCTGAGGGCTGACTGGATCGAAGACAGAGTTCTTGAGTGCAGTTGGAGGATTCACGAACTGGAGCAGAACCAAGCACCACCTACCCTAATACCCGCACCAGCACCGGCCCCTCCAGCGCCGGTAGAAGATGAAGAGGAGGATCTAGAGGAAGACCCGGAGGGAGAAGAGCCGGTACAGGACCCGACTGCTGAAGCTGAAAACATAGAAGAGGAAGACGACAGTGACAGTGACTTGGGGGATGGAGACATAGATGACTAACCCGTCTTGCCAATCTTCGTTTTGTTTCCTTTAGTTTGTTTGTTCCACTTATGTTTGAACTTGGAATTTTATAACTAAACTGATATGTTTGGTTGGTATTTTGTGAGACATTAAAATTTATTTAATCGAATGTTCCTTTTGATTGTTTAATTTGTTGGGTTGACATAAATTGTGTGATCATTGAAGTGTGAAATATGATAACTATATTGGATAGATACTTATCGGTATGTGTTTGTGTTGTCTTGCGAAGATCTGAAATGGCAACCGGTCGTCGTGGAAATCTCAACATGTCAGCTGAAGAATTGGCCGCTTTAATCCAACAACACATGAATGCAGCTCTAGCAGGTGCTCCTAACGCACCAGCAGGTAACCATTATTAAATTTTCATGGGAAAATCTAATAGTCTGGCAAGTAGACTTTCGCGCTGACTACCTATCCTCTATCCTCAGGAGGGGGTCTTAACCCCTACAAAATGTTCTTGGATGCGAAACCGAGCAAGTTCATGGGAGCTGAAGGACCCATAGGACTGGTCCGTTGGGTCGAAAAGTCTGAATTGGTTTTCGCAATATGCAATTTCCTCGAAGCTACTAAGGTCTTGTATGCTGCCTCGACGTTGGAAGATGGGGCATTAACCTGGTGGAACGCACAAGTCCAAACGCGTGGGCTTGCTGCGGCGAACGCAATGACCTGGACCGAGTTCAAAGCTCTAATCAAGGAGGAATACTGTCCGCGGGACAGAGTTCAGCAATTGGAACAAGCGTTATGGAACCACAAGATGGTCGGGTCAGAAATTGAAGCGTACATGGCAAGGCATCATGATCTGGTGTTCCTTTGTCCCGATTTGGCTAACACCGTCGCTAAACGACTTGAGTTTTATCTTGGGGGTCTAGTCCCTGAGATCCAAGGCATGGTAATGTCTAGCAACCCTACGACGGAGCAACAAGCGATTAGGCTGGCACATAAACTCACCGATAAGGCGGTGGAGCAAAGGAAGTTGCCACCTAGGGGTGCAACTGAAACTGTCCCTGACAACAAAAGGAAATTTGAAGACTCACCTGCTCGGCAGTCTTCATCTGCCCAGCCACAACAAGGAAACCAGAAGCGGTCCAACAATTACAACAACAATCGGGGTCACAACAATCAGTCTGCCAACAACACCCAGAACTCGAGCGGCTATGCGGGTCGGAAGCCGTAATGTAATCGTTGTAACCTCCATCATCATGGCCCTTGCGCCGAAAATCGCTGCCAACGATGTGGCAAAGTAGGACATGCGGCAAAGGATTGTCGCGGGGAGATTATGTCACGACAGAATCAAAACCAGCACCCGGGTCAGAAGCATGGTAAAAACAGGGGATGCTACCAGTGCGGTAGCACTGCCCATTTCAAGCGAGACTGCCTGCAACTTCGCAACAACAACAATGGTGGGAATAATAACAACAACAACAACAATGGCAAAAATGGAAATGGTGGCACAAGAGGTGCCAAAGGACGTGCATTCACGCTAGGCCGTGGGGAGGCCAGAAACGACTCGAATGTGGTCACCGGTAAGTTTTCCACTTAACGATCATTTTGCTACTGTACTTTTTGATACGGGTGCGGTAAGAGTTTTATATCTGAGTCTTTTAGGAAGAACCTAAATCTCACACCTAAACCCCTAAAGACCCCTTACGTCATAGAACTAGCCGATGGTAAATCTGTAGATGTGACTCATCTAGTGACCGGCTGTCAACTTAAACTCGTGGTTCACGCCTTTACCATTGGTCTGATGACAACTACTCTGGGTAGTTTTGACGTGGTAGTCGGAATGGACTGGCTATCCGACGTCCGAGCTGAAGTTCTCTGTTTCGAGAAAGCCATCCGTATTCCGCTCTCTAACGACGAAGTCTTGATGGTACAAGGCGAGAAGGCAGGAGTTGTCACGAACATCATCTCTTACATGCAAGCTCAGAAGTATCTTCGGAGAAAGAACTCTTTTGCTTTGCTCGCACTGGTCACCGAGCAGCCTAAGGACGAGAAGCGGGTTGAAGATATCCCCATCGTCCGTGACTTTCCAGATGTGTTTCCAGAGGAGTTACCCGGTCTTCCACCACATCGACAAGTAGAGTTTGAAATCGAATTGGCGAGCCATGCGACTCCTATCGCCAAGGCCCCGTACTGCTTAGCTCCAGCAGAGCTGTCTACCCAACTTCAGGAATTGTTGGTAAAAGGATTTATCCGACCCAATACTTCGCCATGGGGAGCTCCGGTCCTTTTTGTCAAGAAGAAGGACGGGACCTTCCGCATGTGCATCGACTACAGGGAACTCAATAAGGTTACCGTTAAGAACCGGTACCCCTTACCTCGCATCGACGATCTTTTCAACCAGCTTCAAGGGTCAAGCTACTTCTCCAAGATAGATCTACGGTCCGGTTATCACCAGCTACGCGTCAGGGAGGAGGATATCTCCATGACGGCATTTTGCACTCAGTATGGCCATTACGAGTTCTTGGTCATGCCCTTCGGTCTCACCAATGCACCCGCGGTGTTCATGGACCTCATGAACCGCATGTGTAAGCCGTATCTCGACAAGTTTGTCATCGTGTTCATCGATGATATACTCATTCACTCTAAGGGTGAAGAAGAACATGCTGAGCATCTGCGGTTATTGCTGGAACTACTTCCACAGGAGAAACTATATGCCAAATTTTCGAAGTGTGATTTCTGGATTCGGGAGTTCAGTTCCTCTGGCATATCGTGAATGAAAAAGGTATACACGTTGATCCCGCCAAGATCGATGCTATCAAGAACTGGAAGCACCCAGGACACCGACAGAGATCCGCCAATTTTTGGGTTTGGCTGGTTACTACAGACGTTTTATCGAGGGATTTTCCAAGATCGCACAACCGCTTACCACTCTCACTCAGAAGGCACCAAGTATGCTTGGGGTGACAAACAGGAAGCAGCATTTCAATTACTGAAGCAGAAGCTTTGCAGTGCGCCCATTTTGTCCTTGCCGGAGGGGACGGATGATTTTGTGGTATATTGTGACGCTTCCATTTAGGGATTGGGATGTGTGCTCATGCAACGTGATAAGGTCATCGCGTATGCATCCCGACAGTTGAAGGTCCACGAGAAGAACTGCACGACACATGACTTGGAATTGGGAGCAGTTGTGTTTGCACTTAAGATTTTGAGACACTACCTATATGGAACCAAGTGCACAATCTACACGGATCACAAGAGCCTCCAGCATATTTTTTATCAGAAGGAGTTGAACATGCAACAGCGTCGCTGGGTCGAACTCCTGAACGATTATGATTGTGCCATTCAGTATCACCCGGGTAAAGCTAACGTGGTAGCTGATGCCCTCAGTCAGAAGGAGCATTTGAAACCTCGTCGGGTACGAGCACTACAGTTCATAATTCATTCTGGGTTACCCGAATAGATACACGACGCGCAACTAGAAGCAGTTAAGGAAGAGAACATCAAGGCCGAATCTGTGGAAAAGATGGAACGCGATTGGGAAGTGAAACACGATGGTACCTGGTATTTCATGAACCGTATAATGGATACCTCTCTACGGAAACCTCAGAAAGCTAGTTATGGACGAAGCTCACAAATCCCGATACTCTGTCCATCCTGGTTCGGATAAGATGCATCAAGACCTTAAAGCCGCGTACTGGTGGCCCAACATGAAAGCATATATAGCCACCTATGTGAGCAAGTGTTTGACTTGTGCAAAGTCAAGGTGGAATACCAGAAGCCATCAGGGCTACTTCAACAACCTGAGATCCCAGTGTGGAAATGGGATCAGATCTCGATGGACTTTATCACTAAACTCCCGCGAACTCCTGGTGGTTGCGATACCATCTGGGTGATCATGGATCGTCTAACTAAGTCTGCACACTTCCTAGCGACCAACAAAACAGATAAGATGGATAAGTTGACTCGCATCTACATTAAGGAAGTAGTTTCTCGGCACGGGGTGCCAACGTCCATCATTTCAGACAGAGATGCTCGTTTCACGTCCAACTTTTGGCGGTCACTTCAGAAAGCGTTGGGTACACGCTTAGATATGAGCACAGCTTACCATCCTCAGACGGATGGTCAAAGTGAAAGGACCATTCAGACCTTGGAGGACATGCTTCGGGCATGCGTGGTTGACTTCGGAACAGTTGGGAAATCCATCTGCCTTTAATGGAATTCTCGTATAACAACAATTATCATACGAGTATTCAGGCAGCACCGTTTGAAGCATTGTACGGTCGCAAATGTAGATCACCGTCTGTTGGGCAGAAGTCGGTGAAAGTCAACTCACAGGTCCTGAGTTAATACTTGAGGCTATTGAAAAGATTGTGCAAATCTGAAACCGCATGGCAGCGGCACAGGATCGACAGAAAAGTTACGCT
This sequence comes from Scalesia atractyloides, assembly GCA_947069175.1. Lineage (NCBI taxonomy): Eukaryota > Viridiplantae > Streptophyta > Magnoliopsida > Asterales > Asteraceae > Scalesia > Scalesia atractyloides. The sequence continues at coordinate 17,072,827 of CAMTDV010000116.1, read as the reverse complement.
GATCAACGATGCAAACCGCTCGAATTTCAAGTAGGTGATTGTGTCCTACTGAAAGTGTCACCCTGGAAGGGTGTAATTCGTTTTGGGAAACGAGGCAAACTAAATCCATGGTACGTAGGCCCATTTTTGATTTCGAAGCGTATCGGGCCCGTAGCTTATCAGTTAGACCTTCCTGCCAAACTCAGTGGAGTTCACAACGTTTTTCACGTGTCCAATCTGAAGAAGTGTCTATCAGATGAAACCCTGGTCATTCCATTGGATGAGATCCAAGTGGATGAACAACTGCATTTTGTGGAATAACCTATCGAGATCATGGACCGTGAGATCTAGACTCGAAGGCACAGCAAGATACCGATCGTCAAGGTTCGTTGGAACTCGAAGCATGGACCGGAGTTCACGTGGGAAAGAGAGGACCAAATGAAAAGCAAATATCCACACCTTTTTGCAGCTGAGCAGCAATCTGATTTTACCGCCAACTGAATTTCGGGACGAAATTCTTTCAACATGGGGATGATATGATAGCCTGGGATTTCCTTGCACCATTCTAACAAACTGAACTTTTGTGCGTTGCATTCTAAACCGCATTTACTCAATTTTCGGGACGAAAATTCTTTCAACTTGGGGATAATGTGACGTCTTGGAAAATCAGTATCATTTTGATTCGATTCCTTGTAATTATTCGACTCCATCTTTTATATATATATATAAATATATATATTCTACCTTTTAATAGCGTCGCGAATATTTAACGTGTTATATATGCTTGTTATATATAAAAATAATGTGCTTGTTAAAAACCCAAACCCTTTCGGCCCAAAACCGCCTGCGGCCCAATTAAAACACAAACCGCCCCTTATGCGACCCCCCTATGAATACGTATACATGCATGTTGTGGGAAAAATATTCAAAAACCCTAATCCCCTAGTGAGTCGACGGCAGTGGAGACCCCCCCAATCGCGATCTCTCTCTCGTTACCCTCTTTCTCTCGCTACTCCCTCTCTAGTGTAACACTCATCTTTGCAAGGTTAGTCTTGTTTTATGGTCGTTTCGTATTGAAATCGGTGTATACATGGCTGTGTTTGTAGTGTTTAATGGTGATCTTGTTCATGTTAATGTTTAACTTGATTAGTAGAATGATATATACATATACATGAGTGTTGGCTACGTTCGTGATGATGTTTAGGTTGTTATTCACCTAGGGTTTGTGTGAATATTGATGTGCTAGATGATATTTGATAAGTTAACCTGCTGTTAATCTATACAACTAAGTGTCGTGGTCGTTTAAACTTGTTCTAGTATTACAAAATCGAAAAACAGAAAGCTGATTAACATTTACAGCCAACTTCAGTTGGCTGTAAACTGATCGTTATTTATCGAAAAACTGTTATTCTGAAGCCTAAAATATGTATTTTTCAAAGACGCATCAAATGGTGCCGGATTCGTATTTTTCTGAGGTTATTTGCTATTCTTAAATGATCATTTAGTGCAGCAGCTGAAGCTGCATAATTTCTGCAGAATTTGCAGGTTGTTTATCAAGTCGGATCTCATAGTATGTATGGGGTTAGGTCACGAAATCGATACAGTAACTGGAGTCGGGACTTTTCGAAAATCTCCCACTGGAATTTTGTTAAGCGGATGAACGATGATTTTTAAATGATTTTTCTCGTGGACTGCAGTCAGAAAGCGACGAATCTGATTGCAACCTAGTATATAAATTTTTATAAATAATGGTAAAGATTTAGGATTTGAAAATTTTACACTATATTTTATAGGCTAATTGGCAACCTCTGTAAAAAGATTGGAATTTGTGGAACATGGGAACTATTTTATAAAAATTCTCGAAAACAACCCAGTTATGAGTGTACAAGCTGAAACATGATAACTTACGTTTGTGTGTGTCTAAGTGTTGTATGAGTTAGCCTGTGTTTGTGACAAGTTGATTTGGTCGTTATTTTGTATGGTGATACTTTGCATGCATGATTATGGTTTTGAATTGGTTATTACGTGTGCTGTACTGTGTGTTAGTTATGCGTAGGGTTTTGTGTCAGTGTGTTCACACACTAACTTTGAATCGGTTTACATGTTAGGACGCGATTAGTGGTTCCATCCTTTACTTCTTTTGCGTTTATCTAACGGAGCAATTTAAGGTGAGTTCACGGCCCCTATTTTAGCCTGTTTTTGAACAACAGGGGGAGAAACATGTATACGCTCTACAACTCTATTTTTTACGTTATGCGAAATTAACGTCGTTAACTATTCGGTAACTAAGTTATATATTATGGTAACTAAGTAGGTTTATCATGGAAGTCCTCAACCAGCTAGTCGTGCTAGCCAACCGGGAATGGTCAACGGGTGATTAATTTGGCCTAACTTTCGCCATGGTCAGTGATAGACCTGGCAACGCAGAGGCAACAACAGTCAGCTTCGATCGCGAACTCTTACGTGACGTAACTTTAGGCTCGCTACCTACATGTTAACATTGAACTTATTTACGACCAACATTATTATTCCAGGTTAGGAATAATGGAACTATGTCGTTATTCCGGGTTAGGGATAACGGGGGAAACCAATCTTTTAAACCGAACTTGTGAACTTATAAAACCTGTGAACTCACTCTTCTTTAATGTTGACACTTGTTTCTTTGCATGTTTCTCAGGACGCTAGGAGCGCTAGGTGCACCCACTTTACATTTGATCAAGACATTTTTATCGAGTCTTTATTAACGATTATTTTTGGGATTTTGGTTTTGGCGTTTATGTTGGCGCCCGTTACTTTATTCTAATGCTTCCGCTAAACTTTGTAACTTTGAAAATGACTATGCATGTTTACAATAAATGTTTTTGGAAAACGTTTAAATAAATCATATAGAGTCGTTCGACATTGCTAGTTTCTGGGATTATGGTTTGATCACACGCCTCGCAGTAATACTCCACAAGTGGAAATTGAGGGTGTGACAATATTCTCAAATGATTTCAAATGGAAGACTCTAAGCCCTTGGGAACTCCTTTAGCTTAGAAGCATGGGATTACTCCTGATGGAATGGGTGAACATGTTGAACCATCTCTTTATCGTGTTATGATCAGATCTCTTATGTATTTTACTGCTTCAAGACCTGATATAATGTACCCAACATGTCTTCTAGCTCGTTACCAGTCAAGTCCAAAGGTTTCTCATTTGATGGCGATGAAAAGAATCTTTCGTTATTTGAAGGGTCGCCCAGACACTGGTCTCTTGTACCCGAAGGATGATAAGTTTGATTTGACAACATTCAGTGATTCTGATCATGGTGGCTGCAAGATCGATGCAAAATCAACATCGGCAGGATGTCAGTTCTTGGGAAATCGCCTAGTCACGTGGCAGTGCAAAAAACAGACTTGTGTAGCTACGTCAACCTGTGAGGCTGAGTATATTTCAGCTTCTAGTTGCTGCTCTCAAGTTCTATGGATGCAACTCGCGACTACGATTTTGAATTCTAACTACTCCTATTTTTGTTGATAACGAAGCTGCTTTACAGATCTCGTAATCCTGTACAGCACTAAAAAACCAAACACATTGAGATTAAGTATCATTTCATACGAGATTGCTATGAAAAGAAACTTATCAATGTTGTTAAAATCCACACCGATCACCAATGTGCCGACCTATTTACAAAACCTTTTGATAAATCTCGTTTTGATTATCTACTTTTGGTCAATGGCATCAAGGTGAAACCCGAGTAAATCATCCTTGGCTAATCATTTTTCGTAAATATTTTCTTAAAACTCTAAAAATACAAAAAGATTTTTCATTTTCTCTTAGTTTTATATTTTAGGGGGAGAAAATTTCAGAAAATACAAAACATGAGAAAATACAAAAATATGTCATTTATTTATTTACATTTTTATTTATTTACCTTCTTTATTTAAGGGGGATAAAAACTTAGAAAAATACAAAAACAACAAATCCAAAAATAAAAAATTAGTTTCTTGGATACATAAGAGAAGATGACGATACACACCGGTGATCTGTAAAAAATGGTCAAAAACATAAAACGAAAATTGATAAGTAGCTTTACTAATAATGTATCGGTAGCCTCATAATCAAATTAAAATTTGCAGGTTAATATAAACATAACGGACTGCAAGCCAGGTGGGAACCATTCATTGGCATATGGTCTTGGTATGGAAATTTCGTTTAATAGTATGCCGAGGATCTGAGATATGCGCTCTTTATGCTGACTTATCATCTGGGTATCATGGTTGAATCTTTTACCCAAAAATAACAGTGACGCAAGTCTAGAACTTCCATAATACATACATACGTGTAAATACTGCATACGACCATCAATAAGTGATAAAAATATCACATCCACCCAAAAATAAGTGATAAAATATCACAGCTTTATATGGGAGCTAAGTTCGTCTCTTTGTCGGTACGATGGTACTAACCTGTTCACGGGCTTACTCTTGTGCCCTGCATGCATCAGAAAATCAAGCTCCTCATTAATAAGTGATCTAATCACCTAGGGCTTGTTTTCAATCAAAATAAGTGAGTATCTTACATCATATACGTCAAAACAGATGATAAGCAGTATACTCACCGGTAAGATTTTCTCTCGTGCATGTCTTGATATGGAAATGTGTCGTGAAGTGGTTGAACACCGGCTAGTAAGTATAAATCATACATTAATCATATCTCCTAATCATCATTACATCTGATAAGCTGAGCTTACGTGGACAATAATACCGATAATAATAGAACTTATTTATTTAATTTGATGTTTTAACTAAAACTCGTTTTGGCAAGATTAAAAGCTGGTATGATTATCTTACCTGGAAACTCTGAAAAAGATTGCCTAGTAAACATATAGTTTATTCTTATTTGTTGGTTGATATTTTAGTTTAGTTTACTCTATTGATAAAATAAGTTATTTTTGATTTAGCCAAAGATGGAAATTCAAAAGGTTTTCTACCAAGATACGCCCTAAAAATCATTAGTCTTACTATCATAACTTCATAAAGTACTGTCTTATAACGTATAAACTCATCTCAAAGCACAAAATCTGTTTAATGAGCACTTTTCCTAACCTAATTTGTGATTAGTGTGGATATGTGCAAAGTTCTAAACAGGTCAACGAAAAACCTAAGGTCATCGAAGAACCGAAAGTCCAGTTTTGAAAAACTTAGACTTGTACGAATCAGAGATCACTCGTACGAGCCATTATGCCTCGTATGAATGACCACTGGGTCTTGTTCGAATGGAGTTCTCCGTACGAGCTAAGGTTGTTCGCACGAGTATATTGATGTGGTATAAAGGTGATAAAGTTCTTTGGTGGGACTTTACTTTCACCTTACTCACGTCATTCTTTCACCTCTCCTTAAGTTGTTTTTGATATTTTTAAGGTATATTTGACAATGTTGACTTACTTTGAAGATAAAACAAGTTGAACATTATCCGACCATGTGACTATGACAGACATGAACAACAAACTTAAGCGAAGGATCTTTAACGAAAAATAAGTTCCTCATGAATAATCTTGTATTGAAGTTGTTTGTGCGAACAATATCTGTACGAGTGAAATACCACTCACACAAGTAACTTATCGCTCATACAAGCCAGCTACTAGTATGAGTACATTACTTGTTTAACCAAGTCAATTGTTCATAAAAATCAGTTGTTCTTCGTACGAATAAATTGTTATTTGTATGAGTCAGTAGTTCTTCGTCTAAGGAATACTTACATATAGAAAGTTTGAAATAAAAAATGAATTTATGTTCTTATCCTTGTTGTCTCATGTGTATATAATGGAACAAAGGAACATAAAAGAAAGCCCGCAACGAAGAGAACTGACAAGTCAGAAGTGGAAATTATGTCAGAACCAAGACATAACATGGTGGCCTATTTAGATCCGGAAGAAAAATTTGCTGAGTACAAAGGTATAATGAAGTTTTTGCATGACTCAAGGATACATTATGCTATCACCCACAAGTCTACAGTATACAAGACGTTGATCAAGGAATTTTAGGAATCAACTAAAGTTGTTGAAGTAAATGGGCAGGAACTTATCCGTAGGAGAGTAAATGACTTTAACGTACATGTCTCTGTTGAAATCATTAACTCAGTATTACAGCTTGGTGATGATCCTGAAGCTCCATTCTCAGTACCATTGATGTGTAAACATGGATGTTTCCTTAGAATGAATTATGTTGGAGACTTTCTCATAGGACAACTAAACAAATCATGGTTGCCACGCCGATACAATTCTTTCTACATGTTCTATTTCAATGTTTTGAGCAACAGACGAAGTGGTTATGACATGGCGAATAACGACTTAGTTGGAATGATGATAACTTTGACATTGAACAAACCGTTTAGTGTTTCAAAGTATATTTTTGCAAACATGAAGGAGAACCTGAGAAGAACCAGATATGGTGGAAACAAGTTTTGGATGTATCCTCGTTTTCTCCAAATGATCTTGAATGTGCAACATCAGAATCTTCTAAAGAACGACAACAATATTTAAAAGTAGAAGTCATGATGGAACATTCGTTGAAGATCTTTAGAGGTGTAGCAGCAAAACGTTACAAGGAATGCACAACTCCTCGTAAATTTATTGGTTTTCTAGAAAATGATGAATATGTTGCACCAGAAAATGATAAGTGGCGCCATGATGACAGTGAGTCAGATAATGAAGAACCAACTTTGAAAACGATGATCGAAGATAAGTTTGGTCGTCAAAAGGGTAAAGGTGATGATGATGACAATGATGATGATGATGGTAATGGTGGTGCAAGTGATGTAGGTGCTACAGGTGGTGATAAGGGTAGAAAGGAATAGAGCAAAAAAACCATGGCAACATCGTCAGCACAACCTGAAATCACACAACCTACAACTTCACATCAAGAAACTGTATAGGAACCAGTTGCAGAAGTCTAGTCTACTTTTACAACAGAGGAGACTGAACCAATACAACCTCTGAACCACAACCGTCAAAAACCACAACAGCTGGAACATTTCGGCTGAAGATACTCCAGTTCAATCACAACCGACTACTTCATCAGTTCAAAAATCCCAGTCCACAACTCATCAACAAAGTACAAAATGAAGCAGTCGTTTATTTTCTAAAACGGAAAAGGATGAAAAAGTGGATTTTCTTTTCTCTTAGTTGCAAGCTGCAACAATTCAGATTAACAAGCATTCAGAGTTTATATCTTCAAATTGGAACACAGTTGTCAAACAACAATTGAAGATAAACTCTTTGAAAGAAACTGTTAGAAAATAGGATTCTGAAATTGCACAGTTAAGAAAAGAAAATGAGTGGCTGAAGGCTGCAGATGCTGAAAGAGCAACTCAACTACAACATATGAGAGTAGCTGATAACTCTCGAGGAATTGAGTTGAATAGGCTGAAAGAACGTAGTGCGTCTGTACAACGATCCACCAAAACATTAACCGCTAAACATAACGACTTGAGAGAATTGTATCATTCTCATAATGCTACATTGGTTGAAGGCTTTAATGGTATTAAATACGTATTTGAAATGAGCAGAAAGTGAGTGAACACTCTGTGGAATAAGAGATGCAAAGCACATGAAATCAAACGTAAACATGACCAGGATAGTGCAGTTCCTAGCAATCCTAATGCTTCAACCTCTTCCTCGCAACCAAAAGTTTCTGCTTCAACTTCAGTGGTAAAGTCTAATGTACAGCAGATCGTGACCAATCCAGTTACCTCCAGTGACACTCAAGAGGAAACAAGAAAGATTTGATGTTTCTGGAATGTTTTGAAAACATGATTATCCATCAATGTTGGATTGAAGATTTTCAGGATAGTTTGTTGATACAACAGGCATTTCCGAATGAAGACCGAAGACCAAGCAACAGCCAAGGGGAGTTTGTTGATACACTTTTGTGCCTGTCGCTTGTTCTTAGTTATGTCCGTAATTGTGCGGTCTTGTTTTTATTGTGTCTGTATGTTTTGGTCGTGTTGATCAAATCAAGATATCCTCCTATCTTGCTTTAGTACGACGATTAGTTTGTTCGTGTCGATCAAATCAAGATATCCTCCTATCTTGGTTTAGTACGACGATTAGTTTGTTCGTGTTGTAAACAGTTGCATGTGTGCATACTGTTGAGTCTTGTGTACGTCATGTCTGTTGGCACGTTCTTCAAAGAACACTTCAAGTATGAGTGAGAAGTGCTTCGTATGAGCAAGATGTTGCTCATACAAGCCACTCACCATTCGTACAAGTGACTTGTTAGTCGTACGAGTAGGATCATCTCGACAAGCATCCTCGTTGATTTGTACAAGCCAGTTTGTGTTCGTACGATCCATGGGTCGTTCATACGAGCATCTTTTGGTGAATGTTCTTCGTAAATTATGGTGTTTCGTACAACCAGCAACATTCTTCCTATTGTTGCTAGGTGTGGACACTATATAAACAGACATGCACTTCTCAGTGTCAAGTAGAGCAGACATGAGACATCAGTGAACAAGTTAGACACTAGAGAGAGAGACACAAGAACACAGAGAGTATTTCATGGGTATGTATGCACATTGTTTGTATGTGTTTGTACTAGTTCTCTTCTGTTAATCAAGATATTGAATCTTTGGTTATCCTGTGTTTCTTACTTTGCTTTGGTTTGCATACTTATGAGGATTCCGCACTCGTATTTGTGTTGTATAAACAGGGAAGTAGGTTAATCTTGATCCTCCAAGTGGACCTACAACTCGATTCGCGAGATTCATGAATGGCTCTGTGGGATTCATGCCGGTTCTCTCATGGTAGTAGCAAAAGTTATGAATGTCGGGTATTATTGGCTAGGCATGCATTTAGACGCAGTCGAGACTTTGAGGAAGTGCGCATCATTCTATCGACACCCTCCTAAAACACTATGTCCCAACAATGTTTTATTTCCAGTGACAACAGCGTGGCCTTTTCAGCAATGGGCAATTGACATGGTGGGACAATTCCTAGATGCCCCTGGAGTTGTAAAGTTTATAATCGTAGCAGTTGATTATTTCACCAAGTGGGTGGAGGCCAAGCCGCTCGCTTCAACCACTGCTACGGTCATTCGTAAATTCATATGGGAACACATATCTGCCTTTTGGTCTACCTTTGCGGATGGTCAGTGATAATGGTCCCAACTTTGCTTCAGAAGATTTACAAAGATGGATGAATGAAATGCACATTGAGCATGTTTTTACTTCGGTTGCAGATCCTCAAGGAACGGCTAAGTCAAGAGTACCAACAAGAATATCGTTGAAGGACTCATGGTGAGTTTGGGAACAATGCGTAGAGGTTGGGTTGATGAGTTACCAAGTATCCTTGGGGCTCATCGAACAATGCCAAAAACTAGCACAGGCGAAACACCTTTTAGTCTTGTTTATGGAACCGAGGCGGTGATCCCAGCTAAAATTGGTCTCCCGTAACTGCGCATGCTTGCAATGGAAACACAGAGCAATGAGGAAGAGCGCAAGCTTGGACCTCCTTGAGAAAAGACGGGAAACCACCACGATCAAGGAAGCCAAATATAAATCAAAGCTTGAAAAGTGTTATAATACTCGAGTCCGCATATGTACTTTTCATCTAGGAGATTTTGTTTTAAGAGACAATGAAGCATCAAACGCAGAGCGCCCAGGGAAGCTTGCGCCCAAATGGGAAGGCCCATATGTGATCCATGAAATCTTAGGTAAAGGCACATATACCCTCAAACGGTTGGATGGCACGAGCGTTCCCAGAACTTGGAACGCGCAACAATTATGACAATGCTATATGTAATCTTAGCATCTTTATGCACACCAGCCACGCACCTCATCGGTTTTGGTGCAAAAGATCGCTACTTACAGATATCTCATGGTCTTTACGTTATGTAATCTTACCGACTTTGTATTGCATGGCCTCTACGCCTTATCTTTAAAACAAAATTCATTACTTACATTACGTTGTTACTTATTTACGCCGTGTTACGAATGCGTGAAACCACTTTGGGTATGCACAAAAACATTACGGTATGATACAAGTCTCATGAACAAAATCTACCTCAAGGTCAGCCGCAAACCATTTCGCGCAGGCGGGGTTGTGACTAGTTCATACATTAGTTTTATACCAACTTTACTTGTTTTACCTATACAAAGTAGTTATTCTCACGCAAATATTATAATGAAACATATGCAACAGTTATTATTTACTATGTACCCGTATCGGGTCAAAAAGTACATAAAGCGGTTATGCAACCATCAAAACAAATACACAAAACTTGTGCGGTTTACAAAGCGAGGGGTTACAACAACCGATAACTTCTCCCTTTACATTGCCCTAAAACCAATATGCAGTAGGAACTCTTACACACTATTCCTTTGCTCCTTCAACTTCCTCATTTGCGGCATCATCATGAAAGATGTCCTTTAAGCGCTTAACAAAATCGTCATGTTGCAACGCTTCGTTCACCAAATCCATCACAGGTAATTGTACATGGTCACATTTCTTCTTTGCCTTAGCAAAGGCAGCTGATATTGACCCCTTGCTTAGCGGAGCGATTGGTATCCAAGTTTACGTCTAAAGCGCTTCTCACATGATGAGCACATTCTGCGTAGCCCTGAGCGTAGCCATCATGGCGCGCTGTGACCATCAGCTTGGCTACTACGCTATCCAGCTGCACCGAAGTCAGAATGGAATTCGCAATCTGTATAGCACAATTATATGAAATCATGATAAACATACGGTCAAAATAATAAACAGTTAAGACTTACACTCACAACCCCGTGTTATTGCATCCAAAGCGTGTTGTTTATTAACGACTCAATCATGCTTTCCACCGTGACACACTCTGCTTCCGAATCTTCGAGTTTTTGTTCGGCAAGCTCAACACGTTTCTTGTCCGCGCCAATATCAACCTCATAGAGTTGAATTTTTTCTTGATTCTCTATGTGTCAGCATTGCAGCTCAGTTATTTCAACATGGGCAGCTTGAAGATCTTTCTTCACTACTTCAAGCATAGCCTTGGCCTCCTCCTGATCAAGCAACAATGATGTAAGTTCTGCAATCTCCTTATTTCGTATAACTATAGTTGCATAAGTTTTTACCTCCTTTTGTTCGTTGCGTTCCCGGTGGGATTTCGCTTCATCTGCGGCAGCAAGGCTTTTTCTTTATCTTTCTTCAAGCGCTCTATCTCTAAGCGCAGGCTCAGAGCTTCATTCCATAGGAATATTTTCTCATTATTATCACTCTCACAAGCTTCTTTCCACAACTTGCGTTCCTTAGCAAGTGTGGTAGCTGCAGCTTCCGCTTTCTTCTTCCATCCCATCACAAACCATTCTTTTGTCCTCTACGCGTCTTCAAACATAGCCTTTTCGGCTTCATACTCTTTTCTAAAAACACGACCTGTTGCGCCCGCTCAGTAACCATCTCTTTCTTTGCAACCTCAAAATTTTCACGCTCTTTGTGCATGCTGTGCCATTCACGGATTATTTTATGGGTGTTGGAGGCAGAACTGGCTGCTAGTTGCAAGTAGGCACGATATGTTTGTTCGCATCTTTGTTCACCTCATGATTTCACCTCCGCTATAGGGAAGGCACCCTTAAACCATTCACGACACACTTGACAGTGGCTAAACTTCTCGCTTTGCTTCAATTTCCAGACTGGCATGTGAATGTCGGCAGCACGTTTCTCTCAGTAGGATCGATAATAATAATCACCCGGGGTTTCGTCTAGATGAATTGGGGATTCCTCGTCATTAGGTAGTTTCCCAAGTCCTTCAACATCGCCCTCTGGCCCTAGTTCGACCGTCCGAACTTCCGGGGGAGCGGTATCTTTAAGCAGCTCGCTAGTAGTCATTCTCAAGAGCTCCTCTTCTGGTTCAACAACCTTCTCAACACCTACACTTGCTTCCACATCCTTAACCCCTGAATCACCACCCCTTGAACTCTGCACCTGGGCAGTGTCATAAGAGGGTGATGGCATTTGCAACGACTCTGTGGGAAAGGTAGGAGGTTCCGCTGTAAAGACTAAGACTTCACCTTTCCCTGTGTAACAAATGCGCAGAAATGATTATACAAGCCTTGTAAAATATCAAGTGAAAGGTTAAAGTTTTACCTAGAGAAAATTTTGCTGCAAGGGTATCCAAATTATCGCGCTTCCCTATAGCTTTCTTTCTAGCGACTTTCTTAGGAGGTTGCGCAATGGTGTCATCCCTTAGGAGAGTTCTTTTTTCAGTCTTCAGAGGTTTTTGACTAGAATTCAAGTCAATCGGTTCATCAGGGTTAGCTGCGGGCATATCCGCAGCATCTTTGGGCTCGGGCTTGGGTTTCCTAAAGCCTATAGGCGCAAAGCCTTATAAAGAATTAGACATCACCACATAGTCAACCCAAGTGTCAGGCACAAAGCACGTACCTTTTTGAGGTTCCGCCTTGGCTGTAGCAGGTTTTTTGGTTACACCAGTACTAGGCCCTGTGCGCCGTTTCTTCTTGGAATCTAGGCCGATGCCTAGGTTCAACAACTCACCTACATCATTGCGCAACAAATATTAAACAAAATGAAGGGTGCACGTACAACAGACAGACATTACTACCGCTTCCAAATGGAATAGGAACTATTAAATCTTCATCTTTGGGCAACTCAAAATTCCCAAGTATCTGGGAATACCAAGTTGGCTCTTATGGCTTTAGCGGAACGTTTTTCATCCGCCCATTATCTCTTGATATGCTGTAATAGACAGTTGGTAAAACACCCAGAACCGATTTGTAGTTGGCTGAATATCCATAGCCCGGCACACAAATTTGAAATGTTTTATCCTCACCATTCCCATAGGATTCAACTAGAAAATGTGTAATTTGTAATAATCAAGGATGTCTAAGAAGAATTTTGTCACCGGTAACCTAAAGTTCCCCTCAGAAAAATAATCGAAGAACAAGGTTATATACCTTGTGAGGCATTCGCCGCACTTTCGCCCTTAGCCGGGTATCGGGCATCCCATATCTCCGAAAAACGGAAACATGTAACAAGTTTCTTAAAGCTACTCTCCGACCATTTCAACACCAGTAGCAAGCTCATCATCTCCTCTTCGGCGGCGCCTTTAAGTATGACTTCAATCATAACTTTCAATTAATATGTGATAAAGTGATGAATAAGAGTTTTGGAAAGAGAATTTTGGAGGAGATACAATAAGATGGATAAGGGTGTGAAGTTTCGGTGGCCAAGCCGAGTATTTATACCCATCGCATTTAATGCGACGGGGAAACGTGAAGCCCTAAAAACCCGGAAACGAAGCTACAAGTGACACGTGGAGGGCAAGTGGGAGTCCGACAGTTACTACGCGCGCGTGGCCATTACATTTCTGTGATTCATTAATGAAAAAGCATTCGACACTGTTGACATTTTGCCACACAGACGTCAGCTGTCACTTTCATCCCGATTTCCCTCAACAACGTGCCTGCAAATACGTCAGCTTTATGAAATTCAAATTTTGAAAGCTTATCCTGAGTAGTGGCTTTTCTTCGCCTAGAAGTTTCCTACTATTCCACGATAGGGATCCTTAACAAAAGACTTACAACCCTAGTAAGCAATGCACATACTCGATTTTTATTATAGTCTAGTGATCTACCTACTTGCCATTTGCGCATAGGAGTAACACTGGAGTAGGGGGGACTTGAAGGGGTATGGTCCTAGAAGCCCTACGCCGGCATAGGAGTAACACTGGAGTTGGGGGACTTGAAGGACTTGAAGGTATAGTTAAGCTTAAAGTAAGAAGAAACTATCAAAACTCTTAAGTCTGGTGCACAAACATCTTCGCGCGCATGAAATGAAGAACTGAGCTAAAGGAATCTTTTTTGTTATAACCAACTGGACAAGTGGCAACAGATCAAGGCTCCACAGCCTTGGATCTTCTAGAAGCATTAAATGGCAATTGTGTAGGCCTCTATTGGTTGTAACCGAATGTGACATGGCATCATCTGGGACGTCTATCCTATACCCGATGTCAGCACAATCTTCATGAAGACCCAAAGAAAACCACTTTCCATGTGGCTCTTCCCCAACAGTCGATCATCTTCTAATTCGTGTGCACGGATGGAGATGTAACCACTAATGATGGGAAAGATTCCGTTACAACTTTGTTAACTCTTGACACCCAAATCTCTGGCTATAAATAGAAGATTGAGGTATAAGCTATTCATTCACTCTCCAATACTGACACTTCATCTTCTTCAAGTCACGGTACTTATTCTCACGCCAGAGGGTTGTTACGGAGAACCCCCATTCTCCCCGTGGCGAGGTTAACAATGGTTTTCTGTCTTAAAGTGATTTCCGACTAAGTTCTTTCCGATGACGACCAAACAGGAGACTATCTTTATATGTAGAAACCATGTCCTCAGATATAGGTGCTCAAAGATCAAACAGCAAGTCGGCCACCAAGTTTGGCCTAGATGATGTTGACAACATCATCTCTCCTTGCTCCATTAAGAAGGAGCTAGCCAGAGGCCCAAGCTTTTCGGAGCTAAAGGCCATCACCACCAGAGCCAAGGCTTGGTCGTAAAGGAAAAAGCCTATGGAGGTTGAAGCAGACGAGCTCCAATCTGAAAAGCTGATCCATGACTTCATTGTTGAGGTAAGAATCCTTGATCCATTTCTGTTACTATCATCTTTAATGTAGGATCCTTGATTCTAACTATGCATGTTATCCATTTTAGAGGTTCGTTCGCTTGAAGGCCCATAAGGATAAGAGCTTTGCTGAGCTTGAAGATAATATGGCTGATCTCCAGTCTATAGCTGCTGCCAAGGACAAGAGACTTCCAAGCTAGAGAAGGAAAACAAGCTCCTGGAGAAGAAGATATTGGAGGCAGACATGTAGGCTGACATGGCGGAGTTGAAGGCAATCGAAGAAGCCAAGATCTGTGCCGCTCGAGCTATCCTCAAGGCTAGGATCAAAATTGTCAAAGAGGCAATGGATCCTGCCTTCGATCGGTCTTCATGGGATTTAGCTGGATGGGAGCAAAGACTCCGTGAGCTTGGTGATGATGAGGAGCCGGAGCCGGTACAGATGTTGGAGGCTGGATCAAGTGGGGCCAAGGAGGTGATCGAGTTTGCTGGAGGTGAAGAAGGAGGTGCTGGTGCAGCTATAGGTGGTGCTTCTGAAGTGCGAAATGAAGGATAATCTAGATAAGGCCTGAGCCCACTTTTTTAGAATTCGTTTAAAATATTTTATGGTTCGTAACTCTGAACAATAGGTATTTAGGTGAAGGATCACTGATCCTTATGACAATAGGGGGTGGCAAAGGTGGATGACTCCTTCTGTTTGTGGAGGATGAATCCTTTGAATCCCCTCGCTTTTATTTTCCTGCATCTTGAGAATAATTAGTATGGACACCCTTTATCAACCTAAGTGGATGGGCCACATTTTGCTGGTAGAAACTTGGGTTGATCATTTTGACAGGGTTTTAATAAAAATTATAACCTTTTAACTATACTTGTGTGTGTATTCTTATTTTTGAAATATTATTCTGATATGTTTGTGTTTTTCGTCAGCTTTATACTACAAAAGTTTGAGAACTTCAGATGGTTAAAAATGTGCCAGTTCTCTATTGTAAAAGCTTTTAGAGAAAATATGATAACATATATGATCACGGACCATATATCCTTAATTGAAGGGTTTAGAGCGTAATCAATGAGATAAGTAAAATATGGATAAAAGATACCAGAGAATCCAAGTTAGGATTCTATATCCTTAAGACTTACAATTACATAAACATAACAAAGATATCAGTTAAGGTCTAAGGATTCAGGATCCTTAACTGCAAACCTTTAAAGCTTGAAGAACCTGTAAAAAGACAACATGGGACTAAGCCAAATATTCTAGGGATACACCCATCATAACTTGGGACAAGCCCAAATAAACTAGGGGCTAGCACAAAATCCTTGGGGTCTGGCCTGAGTTGGGGACAAGCCCAACATAAGTGACATGAAAATGCCGAAATGTTAGCTAATGTGAAAACGTTAGAAATCCTAGGATATCGGATGTATGGTATGTCTACCATAATACTTGAGATCCTACGTATGCCAACAGCAATGAAATTGTCAGCCACTAAGAGTGTAATGGTCCCATTGCCTCGAACCATACTTGAATAATCATGCGCTATTGGCGGGGTGTCAAAACCCAATTCGTGTGAAAGTTGAAAACCTTTAAATCTTAGAAGGTATAAGATACCTAAACGTAGGAGAGAGGTGGACAACCCCTTAATCCTCTATGAAAAAAATGTAAAAACTCTACAAAAGCTTAAAGCTTGATAAAAATGGATGTTAAATGTTTAACATCCTTTCTTTATAATGAATAATAAGTATGAAATGAAAGAGAGTAAAAGTAAGATGTTAACGAAATAAGGATCATATATCATTTGAGGATCCTTGATCCTGAGTCAGAATAGTGGAATCTCAAAGGATCCTCGATCCTTCTTACATGAAGTATTATTTAGACGTATAACATTCCAAGCTCTTGGCAGAAGATCACCATCCATAGTTAACAAGCGATATGCCCCCTTTCCAGCTTCTGCTTCTATCAAATAGAGACCTTCCCATTTTGGTGCTAAGTTACCATCAGCTGGATTTATAGTGTTCTAGAATGCTTTCTTTAGCACCAAATCACCAACTTGAAACATTCTGATTCTAACGTTCTTGTTGTATGCTCCAACCATTTATTGTGATAGCTATCCATCCTTATTCTTGCCAAATCTCTGAGCTCATCCAAAGTATCTAGGTCTTGAATCAGATTCTCATCATTTGCTTGAGTATCACAGATGCTTGTTCTGGCTGTCAGAACCACCATCTCTGTTGGAATCATAGCTTCAGTGCCAAAGACTAAAGATAAGGGAGTCTGTCCTGTAGCATTCTTTGGAGTTGTCCCATCTGCCCAAAGAACATATGGCAGCCCTTCAGCCCACTTTCATTTCTTGGATCCAAGTTTCTTTTTTAAGTTGTTGGTGATTATCTTGTTGCTTGATTCTGTTTGACCATTAGCTTGTGGGTGAACTGGTGTTGATGTTTTCATCTTGATCCCCCAACATTCATAAAAGTTAGTAGTTCTACTCCCAATAAATTGGGATCCATTATAACAAATAATTTTAGAATGAATTCCAAATCTAGTCATAATGTTTCTTTTAATGAAGGATATGACTTCTTTTTCCCTTACTTGTACAAAAGCTTATGCTTCTATCCATTTGGAGAAATAGTCTGTCATGGCTAGCATAAATATTTTTCCTCCTAGTTCCTTTGGAAGTTTGCCCACTTTATCCATTCCCTATTTCATAAATGGCCAAAAGGTAATTATTGGATATAAAGGCTCTGCTGGTTGATGTAAGATGTTGCTATATCTTTGGCAAGCATCGCACTTCCTTGCATAATCTAACATCCTTATTCATTGTGGGCCAACAATAACATGTTCTAATGATCCTTGATAATAGTGCTCTGCCCCCTATGTGGTTTCCACAGTCTACTTCATGAAATCTTTCAAGACCTCTTGAATTTCTGGATCCTCAATGCATCGTAAATATGTACCTGCAAGAGATCTTTTATACATAGTGTTATTTAATATAATAAATTTAGATACCTAAACCCTGAAGGCTTTAGGATTCTCTCATGTAGGAATTTCCCCATTCTGAATTTAGCTCATAATTGGAAGTATGCATGATCCTGAATTTGGCTGCACATCAATTGGTACAATTGTAGTATCCTCAACTATTTTCAATGCTTCATTTTTCTCGATTGTAGGAAAAAGAATATGGATGATAGGTATTCTCACGTCTTCTGGTATCTTTAATGATGATCCTAGATTTGCCAACGCATCTGCCCCAACATTTTCTTCTCTAGGTACCTGCGTTATGCTAAAAGAATCGAAAGCATTTGCTAGTTTTTTTAACAATTTCTAAATATTTGATTAATTTCTCACCCTTCACAGCATATGAGCCATTGCATTGGTTAGTAATTAGCAATGAGTCTATGTATACTTGAAGATACCTAATCTTCATATGTTTAGCTAACTGCAAACCTTTCTACTTCGTTGTTAGTTATCTGAAACTCACAAGCAATGGATTGGGGTATTATGTCCCCTTGTAACGATTTTAGTAGTATACCTAGTCCAGTTCCCTTGACGTTTGAGGCTCCATCTATGAAGAGTATCCAAGTATCCTTGGTCTCCTCAAGCTGTTGAACCTCTAATTCAGCGTCCCTTTGTAGTTCACTACTAAAATTAGCCACAAAGTCTGCCAAAGCTTGAGACTTGATGGTAGTCCTTGGTTCATATTTTATGTCATATGCACGAAGTTTGATTGCCCACTTCGCCATTCTTCATAACATTTCAGGTTTCCTGAGAACATTCTTGATAGGAAAAATAGTTTTCCCAACAATTGTATGCATTTCAAAATAATGTCTAAGTTTAGTGGAAGCCATAATCTATGCAGAAATTAATTTCTCTAAATGATAGTACCTAGCTTCAGCATCAAGAAGGCTTTTACTTACATAATATACCGGATGTAGTTGGCCTTCGTGATCCTTAACTAACACTAGGCTTACAGCTTTAGCTGAAACAGCTTAGTACAAGGATAATGGCTCACCGTCCTCTGGTTTCATCAGGGTTGGTATTGAGGATAGATAATCCTTGAGTGCTTTGAGTGCAGCTTCATGCTTCTTAGTCCACTCAAATTTCTTATTCTTCCTTAGAATATCATAAAAATCCTTGCACTTCTCAGAGGGACTTAGAAATGAATATGTTAAAGGTTGTGATCCTTCTTGTCAATCTCTGGACGTCCTTGGCATTGGCAGGGTATTTTATATTCATGATCACCTTAATCTGCTATAGGCTTGCTTCAATCCCTCTCTTGTTCACCATGTATCCTAGGAACTTTCCATATTTAACACCAAAATGACACTTTGAAGGATTCAACTTCATGTTTTATTGATCAAGGATGTTAAATGCCACTTCAAGATCCTTGAGATGATCCTCTGCTCTCTTGGACTTGACCACCATGTCATCTATATACACTTCCATAGTGTCTCCAATCTGCTCTTTGAACATCATGTTGACCAGTCTTTGGTAGGTGGCACTTTCATTCCTTAATCCAAAAGGCATTGCAATTTAACACTATATGCCAGTTGGAGTGATGAATGTTATATCCTCTTGGTCAGATGGTTCCATCTGAATTTGTTGGAATCCAGAGGAAGCGTCCATAAAGGTTCGCAATTCATGTCCTACTGTTGCATCCACCATGGAATCAATGTGGGGTAATGGGAAAGGATCCTTGGGACACGCCTTATTCAAATCTGTAAAATCGACACATACCCTCCATTTTACGTTTTTCTTTTGAACTACCACTACATTGACCAACCAACTTAGATACTTAACTTCTCTACTCATACCTATCTTCAAGAGTTTGTCTACCTCTTCTCAGATGATAAGATTCCTTTCAGGTGCAAATTTTCTTCTTTTTTGATGAATTGGCCTGAAAGATTTATCAATTCCAAGTTTATGTGTTATAATATCTTTAGATATACCTGTCATATCCTCGTGTTTCCAAGCAGAGGTAGACCTTCTTCTTTTCATGAAGGATACTAGATCCTGCTCTATACTGTCAAGGATCTTGGATCCTATGTAGACTTTGATTTTAGGATCCTGAGGATCCAACATTACATCCTTGATGTCTTGTTCTTCTACCTCCTGGACACTCCTTGAAGGTTTCTATGATTGCTATGCTGCCCTTGGTTGTGATGCTGATTTCATTGAAGAGGTATAACAATTCTTAGCCTTTTGTTGATCATTCTCTATCTTCATACCCCCAAGGTGTTGGTAGTTTGACACATTGATGGTAGGTTGATGGAATAGCTTTCATTTCATGAATCCAAGGCCTACCAATGATAACATTGCAACAAGACAAGCAGTCAATAACACAAAATTTTTGTACAGAGTTTACCCCCTCGATATAGATTGGGAGCTTGATGTCCCCCAATGTGTTTTTCCATTCACCATTGAATCCTACAAGTATATATAATCTCTGAATTATTTTAGTTTCTGGGATGTTCATCCTCTTTAGGACATCAAGACGTATGATGTTCACAGAGCTTCCATCGTCAATGAGGATCCTACGAACAAAATGATTAGCTATAAACAAAGTAATAACAAGGCCATCATGGTGAGGATCCTGAATATCAACACGATCATCCTCATCAAAGGATATAACTTTCTACTGAGTTAGAGTGGAGGTCCTGATGGGCCTGTCTCCATTCTCCAACTTAGTTTCTTTAGCATGCCTATTTGCCGCCGAGAACGAGGTTCCACAGACATATGTTCCTTCGGATATAAAGTTTATAATTTGTGTATCGGCTGGAGGCGGATCAGCTTTCTCTAGAACATTTTAAGGATCCTGGATCCTTCACCTTTTCCTTCGTAACAGCTCTTTTAAGTGCCCCTTACCGAGGAAATATTAAATTTCCCTCCTCAGAGCTATGCATTCATCCATTAAATGCCCAAAGTCTTCGTGGTATGCGCACCACTTGGACTTATACTTGAAGGAGTTAGGCTTCTCGTTCTTCTTCGGCCACCTAGCTTTTTCACCTAAGTTCTACAAGGCAAGCATCAATTCATTATTATCAACTAGAAAAACAAGATTCAGATATTCGAGCATATTCCTCCTCGTCATCATCTTGTTCAACTACATGAACATTTAGATTATCAGGTTTAGAGTACTGCATGGATTTGTTATTCTTGTAAAGGATCCTTTCTTCTTGTCGCTATACTCTAGTTTGTTGGAACTAGTGAGCATGTCTTGTATTCTCTTATCATCCTCTAAACGGATGAATTTCAGGGCCCTGTTTCTCATTTGATCTAAGTTCCTACAAGGGGTCATGACAAGGTCATCGTAAAATGGAGAATCCTTTTGTAATCCCATTTTAAATGCCTCAACCGTAGTTGCAACATCTAGATTTGGGATTTCTAAGGATTTTCTACCAAACTTGGTGACATAATCCCTTTAGGATTCACCTCGAGCCTGGGTTATTCTAGACAAGTCACTAGTTAGCCTTTCAAAAGTTCTGCTACATGAAAACTGATTATTGAATAGGTTAACTAAATGAGAGAATGAAATAATGGAGTAGGGAGGAAGACTTAGTAGCCATTTGAGTGCTGATCTAGTGAGTGTGAATCCGAAGCCCTTACATAAACAAGCTTCTTTCAACCTTTCTGAAATAGGATTTATTTCCATTATCTCCTGGTATTGAGCCACGTGTTCCTCTAGATCAGTTGTTCCGTCGTACAACTTCATGTTGGGTGTCTGGAAGCGTTTCAGAATCTCTGCCACGCATATTGGTGGTGCTGTTGATGCATTTTATGTCAGTCACTATACGAATAGGATAGATAGAGCGTGTGTTGGATATTGTATAAATTATACAAAAAGACGCTCTCCTGGTATTGAGCCACGTGTTCCTCTAGATCAGTTGTTCCGTCGTACAACTTCATGTTGGGTGTCTGGATGCGTTTTAGAATCTCTGTCACGCATATTGGTGGTGCTGTTGATGCATTTTATGTCAGTCACTATACGAATAGGATAGATAGAGCGTGTGTTGGATATTGTATAAATTATACAAACCTAAGTATGAATGTGAGAGGTGCATATATGTCACTTCATACGAAGTGATAGCTCACTTCGCACGAAGGTAATTGTTATCTTCGTACCAAGGTAAGCTACCTTTGCACGAAGGTAATTTCCTAACTTTGCACGAGGGTAAAACGTGTCTATAAATAGTGTCGTGTGTTCATTGTTTTGAAAGTGTTGGAGTTCCAAGAGGGGAAATGCTGGTGGAATCTCTCTAGGATTTCGCCAACTTGACAAGATGTATACTCTTTCGGTATGAATGAATGAAGCTTCCGCCGTATTCTGTTTCTACTCCTTTCTTAATAACATTGTAGCGAATTAGTAATAATATACCCAAACTTCTGTCTAGAACCCCTGGATCCCGAACCTAAAGATGCAAAGCGAGACACCTTGTGACTTCCATCGGGAATCTCAGGAATAGGCTTAACTATCCCTGGGACACTGGATATCATATCCTTGAGCTTCTGTAGCTCGCTGACCATAGCCTAGTTGATCCCTGCATGAAACCATAATTAGTATCCATAAAAGTGTTGTTAAAATTGTTACCTCCCATTTGACTCAAAGGTGGTATTGAAGAAGTGTATTGAGGATAAGAGATGTTTGTTGTTACAGTAGGGCCTGGTTAAGCAATAGTTTGCATCAGGATGAAATCTCCATCATGGACTTCAGTTCTAAGTGGTTGGCTCCTCAAGGATCTTGATCCTGAATGATGTTGGATCCAGGATACATTGGTGCTAAAGGTCTTGATGGATAATCCATAGATCCTTGAATTCGAGTTGAGGATCCTTGATGCTGAAAGTAGGATCCCTGAGGCTGGTACATTCCTTGTGATGCTCCTGGTTGGTAGAAGGACCCTTGAGGCTGAGTTGTCTCTAGTGATCCTTGCCGAAGGATAGAGGATCCCTGAGGTTGCGTCGTTGCAACTGATCCTTGCTAAAGATTGGAGGATCCTTGAATCTGGATATTGGGTCCCCTACAATACTGGATTGTTGATGATGGAGTAGCAAAATCCAATGACCTGGGCATCAGTGGAGACTGATCTTCTGCTGGTCTTATTTGCTTCTTGACATTATCAATTTCATGAAGGAACCTATGGTTAGTCTTGTCTTGTTGCTCCATGTAGCTCTTGATCTGCGAAAACAAAGCAGAAACATCATTTTTACTAGTACTAGAGGAAGAAACAGTAGAGGTTTTTGATCCTGTGAAGACGGATGAAGTCTTCTTCTAAGTACTTTCTGCATTCTTCTAAAATGTTTGGGGAACGGGAGGCAAAGGCATAGTGGTTTGAGATGAGGTAACCGCTGGCATGGCACCTAAAGTAGCTTTCCTCTAAGAGGCCATGAAGTTGATAGAAATGAATGAAAATTCTTAGAATTGAAGCACTACTTGCCCCACGGTGGGCACCAAATTGTTTTGGTAAAAAATATGATTAAGGATAATGTAACCAAATATGATTTTGTGAGGTAGCGTGCTTGTATGATGAACAATTGTATAATCATATATGAAATGTAAAGGACAATGAACACGCTGATTTATACGAGGAAAAAGGCCTTGATATTTGTAAGATCACCGATTATATTCCACAAAACGATCCCCAATAGTACAACTTCGGATGATATCGAGCTTGTTACAATTGAGTTCTAGTGTGAATAATTAAGAGCAGTTTGCGAGAGTAGCAAAAATGTGCAAGTGTGTGTCTTATCTAGCTCAATATCCCCTCATTTATTTTCTAAATTAGCTAATAATTAACTAAGCAAAAATGAAGGAAGCCCCCATGTTCACCCATAACGACTATGGCCTCACATGCACGTGCCTAATTCCTAGCATATTCCACGAGATTCTAGCTTGACCAAGTCCCACTCGTTCATGACCTTCATATAAACATTAGCAACAAAACAAAACAATTATTAGATAGCATAAATAAAGATAAGGATCCTTGATCCTCAAACTTACTATACTATCTGTTAAGGATAAGTGATACAGGCTAGGTCTCTGGATAAGTGATCCAGACTCAATAAAATTTATCCCCTGACAACTTGATCAACCCATTTTAAATAACACTAACAACTAAGTCCGATAATCATGCAAGACCATGTTCATTCCCCATGACCGTTTGTGGAAATAGCACGTGCAGCATCTTGAACGAAATCCTCAAGATTCGAGCTAAGACTCAGTCCACTTCGTTGATTTCCAACACATGAACAGTAGTAAACATCGAGAACAATTGTTAGAAATCAAAACTAATAATAAGGATCCTTGATCCTCTTTGTCCTTACACTACCCGCTATGGATAATTGATCCAGGTAACACCTGAGAATATAGGATCCATAATTATAAAAATATATTCCCTAACAATTGCCCCCAATATGGAGGTTGTGATAAGGATTCACATCTGTCATCTTGCCGTTCAATTCGGACTAGCAGTTTATAGGCTAGAGATAACTCCTCATTGTGATAACTTCTGAAGTTTTGGACTTGAGTAGCTATAATCATCATTGTGATTTATAGGCTAGAGATAACTCCTCAATCTCTTTAAAGACCAGAAAATCCTTTCTTATATCTTCACTCCAGTGCTATTAATCAGGTATTATTCTTTCTTTCTCTCTATTTTCTTCACCAAATCCTTCATCCCTTCTTCTTTAAAAATGACGAAGTTGATTACCTGATCCTCTCCTTGCACCAACTAGGAGAAGAATAACACACCCAAGAGCCAGAATTTCCTAATGAATCCTTCATCAGACATTTGTAAGTTCACCGACCCGAGGATTAAGAGCCTTTCCCCCTGTTTTCACCGGAAACTGTCTTCCGGCCGTCTGACCCAGTGATGCGATTGCGCCGAGGTGGGTCTGTTTTCTAGCTTTACCTTTCCTCCTAGGTTATTCTTACCATTTTCCATACCTCACCCAAAGATTCTTCACCTTGACTGGAATCACTATAGTCAAGTCATGCCCATGCTTTGGAGAGCTCTTTACACCATCGAAGATATTCTCAAAACTAAAGACCCTGAGTTCAATTTGTCTGAGCTTTCGTACCTCTACTCCATAGTTACCCATGGCTCTAGTCGCCTTTTCTTCAAGGCTAAACCCCATCAACGTCTTCCAATCCTTAAGACCACCCAAAACGATTCCACATGGAAGAACCAATTCTTCTTTGTGAGAAGGGACTCGGTCCCCCTTGGGGATAGTCTGCCTAAAAAGTGGATCTTGAAGGGTAGGATTTAGGATCCATAGATAACCAGTGCAGTGATTACTATTTTTATGACCTATCCATTTCTCTTGTCTACATACAGTAACCGACTTTTCTTGTCTCGCCAACCTTCCTAGAATAGAAGAGTGGGTGGAAGCTTTCTTAGCACTCGATTCGTTTGTGAGAATGTTTAAGCTGAGGATCAAAGATTCTGAAGAATACATTTCCACGTCCTACACCATGTCAAGTAGGTATTTGTGTATAGATTGTAATTTGAAATTAAATGAATGTTAGGAATGAAATACTTATCTGTTTGTTCCTAGAATAGGCACTCAGAGGTCTGCCAGCAAGTCTGCTACAAAGTTTGGCTTGGATGAGATTGACAGCATGCTCTCTCACCGCTCCATAAAAAATGAGTTGTCTAAGGGCCAAAGTCTCCCCGAACCTAAAGCGTGATAACGAAGGCGAAAGCTGGTTCAAAAAGGAAGAAACCTGTGGAGCCTGAAGATGATGCCTTTGATGTTGAGAGGCAGTTCCATGAGTTTGTGACTAAGGTAAGGATCCTTAATCTATTATTGGTAATTTTTCCTATTGCTAAGGATCCATGTCCTAACTTTTTTGTGTTGTGACTTGTAGAGCTTCACCAGCCTAGTCGAGATGGAAGAGAACTTAGCCGCCTGCGATCCATTGTCGTTGCCATGGACAAAAACTACCATCTCCAAATTGGAGAAGGATATGAAGGGCTTGGAGAAGCAGTTGCTCGTGGCCGAGATGGGGACCAGCAAGGTTGTCATGGAGACGAATGGTGAGGCTAAAGTCTGTGTTGCTCGAACCATGCTATAGGCTTAGACTAGAATGGCTCAAGAAGCCATTGATCCTGACTTCGACAGGTCAGCTTTGGACGTGGCTTCATGGAAGCAGACTTTGCTAAAGCTGGATGGAGAAGCAAAGCCATAACTAGTGAAAAAAGTTGAGGCTAGGTAAGGAGAAGCTGGTGGTGATGCAACAGTGGAGACTACGATAGTGGGCGATGAAGGATGTTGATGCCTAGTGCTGAGCACACTTTTTAATAGTTTTTGTTGATGTTTTTGGTGAACAACTGTTTTGTAATAATTTTAGACAATAGTTTTAGGATAAGGATTCATGATCCTTATGACAATTTGGGGATGAAAAAGGTGGATAGGTCCTTCTGTTTATGGAGGATGAAGCCTTTATCACCCTTCTCTTTTAACTTTCCCCTGCAAACATTTACAATTAGTAACACCCTACTTCAACCCGGGTGGATGGTCCACGTTTTTGCTTGTGAAGCCTAGTTTGATAATTTTGGTTTGAATGGTGGTATTTAAATAGAACTTCTAAGCTTTTAATTTATGCCTTGTGTTATTTACTCTTTTTCGAGTTTTATTTAGTACATATGTTTTCACAAAATCAGGTAGATCATTTGCAAAAATCAGATTGTTGTAAAAAAACTATCAATTATTGTTCACAAAAGCTTAGAAAAAATTAGGTTGTATAAATGATAATGAATCAGATATCCTTAATCATCAAAATGTAGGGTAAAGTTAATTAATTAAATAAATAAGGCAAAGATGAGGCGTACCATAATATCCAAGTTAGGATTACATGTCCTAGATAGTTATCATAGTGGAGATAAACTAGTCACCATAACTTAGACTTCGAGGATCCAGGATCCTTCTTGAAAATACTAGCTAATCTTCAAACTTCCCAATACCTGTTAAGATAAACTTGGGACTAAGCCAAACAAGCTAGGGACAAGCCCATTATAACTGGGTACAAGATCAAAGAACTGGGGACAAGCCCATGATAACTAGGGACAAGCGTAAAAAATTATGGGGCCTGGCCCAAACTAAGGACAAGCCCAACTTATGTGACATGAAAATGCCAAAACCTTAGTTAACATGAAAATTTTAGAAACCTTAGGAAAACGGAGATATGGTACTTCTACCATTATACTTAGCATCCTGCATATGGCTAACAACAATGAAATTGTCAGCTACTAAGCATGTATTGGTCCCATTGCCTTGAACCATACTTCGATAATCGTTCGCTACTGGCGGGGTGTCAAAACCTAATTCGTATGAATGGTGAAAACCCATTTGTCTGGCTAATTGCGAACCTGGTATTAGTGCTTCAAATTCTACCTTGTTGGTGGTGATTTAAAATTCACAGGCGATGGACTTCGGTATTATGTCCCCATGTGGTGATTTTAGTAGTATTCCTAATCTAGTTCCTTTTACATTTGAGGCTTTATCAGTGAAGAGTATCCAAGGATCCTTGGTTTCTCCAAGTTGTTGGACCTCCAATGTAGCTTCTTTTTGAAATAACTATTGAAATTTGACACAAAGTCAGCTAGTGCTTGTGATTTGATAGCAGTCCTGGGCTCATATCTTATATCATATGCACTAAGCTTAACTGCCCATTTTGCCATCCTGCCTTACATTCCTAGTTTCCTAAGAACATTCTTAATTGGAAAAGTGTCTTAGCTTAGATAAAGCCCTGATTAATGCAAGAATTAATTTTTCTAAATGAGAATACCTGGCTTCAGAATCAAGAAGGCTTTTACTTACATAATATACAGGGTGTTGTTGGCCTTCGTGACCCTTAACTGATACTTCACTTACCGCATTACTTGAGATAGCCAAGTACAAAGATAATGGTTCACCGTCCACTTGTTTCTTTAGGGGCGGTGCTGAGGATAGATATCCTTGAGTGCTTTAAGTGTAACTTCATGTTTCTTGGTCCATTCAAACTTCTTATTCTTCCTTAAGATGTTATAGAAATCCTTGCACTTTTACGAAGACTGTGAAATGAACATGTTTAAGGCTGTGATCCTTCTTGTTAGCCTTTGGGCGTCTTTTGCACTCGTAAGAGATTTTAAGTTTACAATAGCCTTTATTCTTCTCTTTGTCACCATGTAGCCCAAGAACTTTCTGACTTTGACACCAAAGTGGCATTTCAAAGGATTTAGCTTCATGTTGTACCGATCAAGTATGTTGAATGCTACTTCCAGATCCTTGAGGTGATCCTCCACCTCCTTCGATTGACTACCATGTCACCAGTGTAGACCTCCATAGTATCACCAAGTTGGTCTTTGAACATCATGTTGACAAGCCTTTGATACATTAAACCTACATTTCTTGTCTGAAAGGCATATCAATATAACAATATATACTAGTAGGGGTCATGAATATAGTATCTTCTTGATCTGATGGTTCCATATGTATTTGTTGGAATCCAGGTGAAGGATCCATGAAGGTGAGGAATTCATGACAAGCCGTTGCATCCACCATGGAGTCGATGTGTGGTAGTGGGAAATAATCATTGGGAAATGCCTTGTTTAAGTCAGTAAAATCGACACATACCCTCCACTTTCCATTTTTCTTTTGCACTATCACTACATTAGCTAACAACCAAGGATATTTTACTTCCCCAATCATACATGATTTTAGGAGTTTATTTACTTCTTATTGTATAATGGTATTTCTTTCAAATGTGAATTTCCTCCTTTTCTAGTGGTAGGCCTGAAAGATTTGTCTATACCTAGTTTATGTGTAATGACAGCTTTGGAAATACCTCTCATGTCTTCGTGCTTCCATGCAAAGCTTTATTTTCTTCTTTTAAGGAAGATAAGAGATCCTCTTCAGTAGAATGAAGGATCGCTGATCCTATAAATACCTTAATGTCAGGATCCTCAGGTTCCAACATTACGTCTTTGATATCCTGTTCCTTTGCCTCAATTACGTCTCTTGGAGATTTTGTAATTGCTATGCTACTCTTTTTTTTAAAGCTGGCTTCATCGAAGAGGTGTAGCAATTTTTAGCTTCCTGTTGGTCACTATCTATCTTCACCACTCCCCAAGGAGTTAGGAGTTTCACACATTAGTGATATCTTGAGGGAACAACCTTCATCTCGTGGATCCAGGGGATGCCAAGAATCACATTACAACAAGACAAGTTGTCAATAACACAAAATTTTTAGATAGAGTTAACTCTCTCTATATGTATCGGTAGTTTGATGTCCCCCAATGTATTCTGATTTCACCACTGAACCCAATAAGTACTGAGGATCTTTGTACAATTTCGGATTCTTGAATATTCATTTTCTTGAACAAATCAAGTTGTACGATATTCACAGAGCTTCCTCTATCTATTAGAATCCTGCGAACAAAATGGTTAGCAATAAATAATGTTATAACCAAACCGTCATGGTGAAGATCGTGGATGTTGACCCTGTCATCCTTGTTACAGGGTATTATTTTTGATCCATCAATGTGGAAGTCCTGATGGTTCTGTCACCATTCTCCAATTTAGTCTCCTTAGCATATCTCTTTGCTGCCGAGAAAGAAGTGCCGCAAATATCCAATCCTCCAGAAATAAAGTTGATCACTTGGGGATCGGTTGGAGGTGGAGCAGCCCTTTCTAGGACATTCCCATAATCCTAAGTCCTTGATTTCTTTCTGCTCAGCAATTCTTTCAAATGCCCAAAATCCTCATGGTATGCACACCATTTGGACTTATCCTTAAAGGAATTTGACTTCTCGTTCTTCCTTGGCCACCTTCCCTTCTCACCTAAGTTCCGCAAAACAAGCATTAGTTCAGTATTCTCTATGGAGAAGCAATATTTAGATATTGTGGGATATTCTTCTTTGTCTTCATCTTGCTCCACTGTGTGGGCATTTTGGTTATCTGCCTTGGAATAGGGCTTAGATTTGTTATTCCTGTAGAAGAATCCCTATTTCTTATCATAATGCCCATGTTTGGTAGAACCACCCAGTCTCTTTTGTCATCTTCTAGTCTGATGAACCTCATGGCCCTGTTTCTGACTTCGTCTAGATTCCTGCATGGGTTCATTATAAGGTCATCATAAAAGGGAAAATCAGTTTGCAACCCCATCTAGAATGCCTCACCTAGCTACTCTAGGTTGGGGGTAGGTCCTGGTGGGAAGTTATAGATACTTTTCCATACTTTGTATTCAGCAACAGTTGTAATATCAAGATTTGGGATCTCTAAGGATCCTCTTCCAAACTTTGTGACATAATCCCTAAGGAATTCATCACGAGCCTAGGTAATTCTATATAAGTCACTAGTTAACTTTTCAAATGTTCTACTACAAGAAAATTGGTTACTAAACAGATTAACTAAATGTGAAAATAAAGGTATAGAATAGGGAGGAAGACTTAGTAGCCATTTTAATGCAGATACAATGAGTGTGGATCCAAAACCCTTGCATAGGGAAGCTTCTTTTAGTCTTTCAAGAATGGGATTTATCTTCATTCTTTCTCTGTGTTGGGCCACCTACTCCTTCGGATCAGTTGTACCATCATACAACTTCATGTTGGGGGTTTGGAAGTGCTTGGGTATCTCTGCATTGAATATTAGTGTTGCAAAATGGGATATCCTATGGCTTCCATTTGGAATCTTAGGATCAGGTTTAACTATTCCTGAGACGCTGGTTATATTATCCTTAAGCTTTTGTAACTCCCTTGCCATGGCCTGATTGATCCCTGCATTTTGTACAAAACCATAGTTTGTATCCAAAAGTGTATTATGGAAACTATTACTCCTGGTTGACTTAAAGGTGGTATTCCAGAAAAGTATATAGGATATGACATTCTACAATTATAGTAGGTCTTGAGGAAGCAATAGTCTACATGGGGATGAAGTCCCCATCATGGTTTTCTGAGCTTGTCAGTGGTTGTCTCCCTAAGGATCCTTGATCCTGAAAGACACTAGAACCAGGAAAGGTCTATGTCGAAGGCCTTAGTGGGTAATCCATGGATCCTTGAACTCGAGCTGAGGATCCTTGTTGACGGATGTAGGATCCTTGAGGCTGGAACATCACCATGTATCCTTCCGAATGGAGGAAGGATCCTTGAGGCTGAGTCATCGCCAATGATCCTTATTGAGAGATAAAGGATCCTTGAGGTTAGATGGTGGATCCTCTGGATTGCTGAGTTGTTGATGTTTGGAGTGACAAAATCTAACACCCTAGGTATCAATGGAGATTGATCCTCTACTGGCCTTTTTTTATTTCTTGATATCTTCAATCTCTCGTAGGATCTTTTATTTAGTCTTGTTCTGCTGCTCCATGTTGTTTTTCATCTGCGAATACAAAGCATGAATTTCATTGTCAGTATTAGTAGAGGAGGAAGTAGCTGAATTTTTGGATCCTTGGAATACAAATGATGTCTTGTTCTAAGTAGTTTCATTATTCTTCTAGAATTGTGGGGGATAGGAGGCAATGGCATAGAGCTATGTGAGGAGGTAGTAGTTGGCATGTCAGTTGAAACGGATTTTCCTTGAGAGACCATAGTGTTATGGAATTGATGAAAATAGGCAGAAATGGATGAAATTTTGAAAACTTAAGCACCACTTGCCCCACGGTGGGCGCCAAATTGTTTTGGCCAAAAATCTGATCAAGGATAAAGTAACCAAACTGGTAAAGTGAGGTAGAGTGCTTAGGTGATGAACGATGATAAAATGAATGCCAAACGTATAAGATAATCAAACACAGAGAGTTATACTAGGAAAAGCCCTTGATCACTAGTAGATGGCCAACACAAAAACCTCGGGTGGTGAAAAATATCACTACCAACTATATTAGACCATCGGAAATGATTACAACTTTGGATGTTGTAGTTTACAACGCTTAAGAGTGTTGTGTGTTTATCAGTTCGTAGTGTGTGTATGTGAAATGTGAATTGTGTCTACTAACACTTATCAACCCATTTTGAATAACACTAATAACTAAGTCCGGTAATCATCAAGACCACGTTCACTCCATGACCGTTTGTGTCAATAGCACGTTCAACATCTTGAACGAATTATCCCCGAGATTCCAGCTAAGACTTAGTCCACTTTGTTGATTTCCTACACATGAACATTAGAAAACATCGAGAACAATTGTTAAGGATCCTTGATCCTCTGAGTCACTGCACTACCCGCTAAGGATAATAGACCCAGGCAACACCTCAGAATATAGGATCCATAATTAACAAATCTATGCCTTAACATATATTAGTTAACTAACTCCATGTAATATATTTCTCGAGCCTTTAGTTTTAATGACTCATGCCTTTACAATCTATCATCGACTTCCTTCCATGTTGACCAATATAGATGAACACACTCTTCAAGAGTTTTATCTAATAAACATCATGATTTGGCATATCATTTTCCATATCATATTCAAAGATCCTGTTAATAGTTGTTTCATTTCATTTTGTATTGTACCATCTTGTACATACTTATTGAAATATCATAATCACCATACGCTTACTACTGCATAGGAATTACATTCTCACGATGTTTACTATTAAGTACTAAACTACCTCTAGAAACTCATCTTGACGTCCATTTATATTCAATTCATGAACATATACAACAAGTATAATGTATTTGGATCCAAATTTATATATATCATTTATATCATTCTCTAGAACTTACTTTACATGATTGTAAGAACTCAAATCCTCTAGAGGCTTCATGTAAATTTCATTATCATATATTCAGGTACCGTAATATCCATTAGACGTAGATCAATTCTCACTTATATTAACAGAATACAAAAGTGTTTCGTCATCCACTACTTGAAAATACTTTTCCTCATAATTAGTTAATGATTCTTAATGAATATAAATGTGCCACCAATCTCGTCCCTGATATTGCATAATTTCACTTTTCTCATTATGCTTCCACACAAAAGACTCATTTGTAACTAGCATATTTTACAACTTGTAGTTGTATGGACCATATGTTCAAAAACTTCTAAATTCATGAGAGATCTCAGTTCTGCCTCATTTACGTCTTTCCATTTTGGTCAATCCTGTTTCATTTATCGTCATATCTTAGTTCTTGATCCTCAACATTTTCATTATTTCAAGCGCTATTTATATATAACATTATCATCAGTGTCGATGTTTGTTTTGATTCCATATATTTCAAGACATGATATATAAGTTAACGATATCTCTTTATTTTCAGTTAACCGAGGTTCTTCTTCTGGAACCATCATGTCTAATGTCTCTTCAGGAGACCCTTTTACTATACCTCGATTTCACCTTTTTCACTACTTGCTCCATTTTCGAGGTTTTTATTCTTGGAATCGACTATTCTACCACGCTTCAGGCATGCCATAGACTCATCACCAATGTGACTTAGCTAGTCAGTTTATTTAGGTCAGTGAATACGTCTGGTAATTAATCCTTTAATTCTTGTAATTGAATTATCCTTTGAACATTCAGTTTATAAATTTGAAGATCAACATAAAATAGTGATTATTCATTCCAACTTTTCCAACTGCATTTTATCTCCCCCCTCATGTTGGGAATATTTATTCATTGAAATAAAATCTAAACAATTGCGTCATAAACGAATCACACCTTTAGTATCAACATATAATCCAAACCTTCATTGAGATCCATTTTTATGCATTGTGGTGGAGTAATTGCAACATATACCGCCCAACTATAAACTCTAGATGGTAAATATCTGGTTCGTGACCGAAAACCAATTATAATAGGGAGGAAGTTTAATAACTTATTGGCTTGATGTGAATTAATATTACATTATGTAAAAACACATGTTACCACATACAAATATGAACTTTTTCTCTCATGAATTGGCTATCAATCATAAGCATTTGGTCATCGTCTTCAACAAAAGCAATTTGTGTAACAACATTTGTCACCTGAAGTTTAACACTTAAATCAATAATCATTAGTAAAATGGGCATCAAGTTCAACGAATTTTTCAAAATTATACCAGTCTAGAATAATAAGGTTGCTATTATTAGCTAAGCCCAAAAGTCACGCGAAGTTGAAGTTATGAATTTGATAACCATTTAGACAATGCATCAATTTATAACACTAAATGGTATACACAATCGATATATCTTTTTATCATACTCCCAAACTATTTTTCAGGGATTTACGCCAAATTTAGTTGGTAAATAATTAACTTTCCTTTGAGAGAAAACATTACATGTATAATTATCATGAAAAATCTTCAAGTTGTCCAATACATTTCACATCTTAATTGACTCGGTTTGGTCTAACCGATTATGCCAATCATTAAATAATTATGATCCATATACTTCAGGTTTATGATCATATATTCTTTTAGTTGCACTCGTTTTTGTCCAATACACGACAAGAAGTACGAAAAAAATAATATTTTATTATTTCCAACATTCATGTTATTACATGTTTCCCATATTTTATTCTTGTGAAATCATTTCCTTAGTCTGCCACTTCTTGTGATCGATTTCAATACTAACATGGTTGTCAACATGAGGATCATTAAAATTTCCTCATTTACCATGATCATGACCTTTATAATGATCATTGTATAGTCATCACTGTTAGGATCTGAGTTCTAAAATTGTTTGTGAAAGTTCTAAAAGGAAATATGAAAGAAGATAAATCAGATGAACTTGCAGCGGAATGGAAGAACTTTAATTCACAACAATTGAGAGATTGTTTTCATTGTCATGCTTTTTCTAATTACGATTAATTGTATATGACTCACAATCTCCCCCTCATCCTAAGATCACTGATTTGTTCGTACATAATGTAAGAGAGATACATTCAATTGATATTAGATGAAATTGATCAAATAGAACAGTACAGGCACTATTCAATTTATACTACAGTCCTAACCACTAAGCATCTTATTATGATGTCAGCATGAAAGTGACACTTAACAAAAATAACAAACTAATAACATTTGCTAAGCTAACCATTGCTATACACTAAACATTACAAGGACTGATAGAAAACACTGATATAACATCCTCTGTTGATCTTCAACAGATCTTGTCTTGGCAGACCTTTTAGCTTAAGTCTTCAATAGAGCTTGTCTTCAACAGAGTATATCTATGACAGACCTTGAACATTTAGTCTTCAGTAGAGCTTGTCTTGGTAGATGTTACATTATCATTTGGATCAGAGGTTTGTAGTATATTTTAGCTTTCTATCATCTGTTCTTTTGTAGGGTTAAATCCCAACAATCTCCCTCTAGAACTGATGATGCCAAAACTAAACTTTATTTCTAATCTTTATTTCTCATCAATGATTCACTTAATTGGCCTTTGAATTGAAGTTCAAAATCCATAGCAATCATGTCTTCTACATCCCTTTATAGTTCAAGATTTAGCAAGTCTTGGAGATCAGCTGCATCCAGACCATATGCATCCTCCATCTTTATCTTTTGAACTCTACCATCTGACCTGAGCAATTCAATTAATGGTTGTCTTTTTTAGACTTCCATTTTATAATTTTTGAGTCAGATGGTTTTCTTGGGAGTAGGGTTATTTTTTATGAGTTTGGTGATGTTGGTCTGTCTACAACTGTTGAGAGTGAGGCTCTGAGTTTGTCAGTTGCAACATCTGTATGAAACAAAAGTTGAATTTTTCATTCCCTCTTTTCTCAATTCTTCATGCATCCTTTGATCTTCTTCTTCTACCTACTTTTGCCTTTTGCTTGATTCAAGGCAATGGTGGACAAGCTGGTGGTCGAAGTTAATCTTTTTGGAGCAAGGGTCTAGTTAAGAGCAGAGGTTGTTTGGTCATATTTTGGCTTTCTCGGAATAAAAGGATCCTTCTTTCTTAACTCTTCCAACCTCCTGTAGGTATCTACCACTTTAAGTTCAGGCCATCTAGCAATTTTCCTTGTTGTTCCATACAAAGCATCAACAAGTTTGGCTTTCATTCTTTTGACCTTAAGAGCATAGTCTTGGCTTTCAGTTTTTTCCTTTTCCAAACACGAGGAGTATGCTTCTTTGAAGAGTCTTTGAGCATAAAATGAATTCTCTCAATTTCTTCTTTAAGCTCATTAGCCGACCAACCTTTAAATGGTGCCCTTGTTGCTTTATAAGGCTTATGCTTCATGACATGATCGAGATAATCCTCTTTAAGCTATGGATCATTAATGGTTGGCTGTTTAGACATAGACTTACTTAGCTCCTTAGAGAATTCTTCAAGACTTCTGACTTTGCTCACTTGAAACTGTAAGGAGAGTTGTAAAGCCCTGACATCTTTGTCTTTTGATTTGTCTTTTGCTATGTGCTCAGTCTGTCTAGCCTTTAATTTTAGATACTCATCCAAGTTCCTAAGCTTTTGATACCCCAGCAAGGAAGCGAAGTCTCTTTTAGCTAGAACTTCTATTTTAAAGAAATTCAATCTCACCTTTTACTGAAAAAGTTTCAATGGGTATAATGCACCCATAGGAAGAAAAGAAGAGGATAGGTGCATGATGGGAAATGGGAGAAATGGAGTTTCAGTAGATGGAGGTAATGAGGATGGTTGTGATATAGGTTGTGAAGAAATAGGGAGTGGTGATTGGTAGTCTTCATCATCATCAACCACAAAAGTTTTTCTTTTGCGTTGGAATTTAAGTTTGAGTGAAGTTAGGTGTGTGGGAATTCGAGATGGTATGGGTAAAGGTTCTGTAGTGGTTGGGAATGTAATCATAGAAGTGGTTTGGATAACATCTGTTGATCCAACAGCTGTTGTTCCAACATTCGCCTTCTCAACAGTGCCACCGACCTCTGCTGGGATAGTGGTGACAGAGGATACATAAGCAATGGCTGCAACAGTTGTTGAAGAAGGAGTGGAAGTTGACTGTCTGACTTTTCTAGCAGATTTCCTTCTTTTTGAAGTGCCAACATCTTCTTTTTCAAGTTGCTTAGCCTTTCCATCTTCAATAAGCATAAGAGCCTTTACTTCCAATGTATCTTGCCGCTTCTGCTTTTCAAGGGAAATCTTTCAGCCTCCAAATTTAGAGTCTCATCAATCTCTTTTCCAGTAGAAGCTTTGGATGCCTCAGCAGAGCTTATAGCATTACTTGGCTATTGTTGCAACTTAGATTTGTCAGTTGGATTAGGCTGCAACCTTCACAATGAATATTTCTCCCCCTTTTTGGCATCATCTTCTTTGCGAATGACAATCGGGGCAGAGCCAATAACCTGCATTAAATGGTCTTTGATAGTCCTAATATCATCCTGTGTATCCATATAACGAGCATCGACCATATTTCTCATCAACTTCATATTGTTCTCATGTTGTATACCACAAAGTTGTCTTTGAGCAAGAAAAGATGGTTGCATGACATTCCATAGCTCAGTAGCAAAGATAGATGAAGAAGGTCGATTTTGAGAATGTTGTAGCAGTTGAGTCATCATGAATTTGATATCATCAATAAATGATTCCATGGTAGAGATCCTCTCTGTCAATTCATGATATTGTAATTTGTCACCTAAGTTAATAGGATCATCCAAATTCCTACCAGAGGTACTTGTATTTGGTGCATCATCCTGAGTAGTCTCAAGGAAATCAGCACCAAATGCCACTTGTTCGTGGTACTAGGGACTTCCAACTGGCTCAGAGGTTACTGTTGTAGCCTCAATAGTTGTTGCCTTCAAAAGAGTCTTACTAATGTAACCACTATCTAGCTGAGCCACTGTTGTGACTGCAGTTGTAGTAGCTGCTTCACTTCAATTACCACCAAGAGTTACAAGTAACTCCTGGGGTGTAACCTCCTCAATTGTCTTTGGGCTAGCAGATAGTGTTGACGCAGACGCAGTCATATGTGGAAGTTGAGTCTCAGTAGTGGGTGAGTGAGAGGGATTGCTCAGTTTCTGAGTTTTCTCTATTGCTTCAAACAAGGATATGAAAGTGGGTGGTATTGGAGAAGTGGATAAGGGAGTAGAAAGAGACATAGCCCTGGGAGAGGGGCTGGAGAACAGATATTCAATTGAAACATTTGCCGCATATTGTGGTGTCCCTGTGTGGCCAACTTGTTCCTTTTTTGAGGAAACAAGAGGAGCTTGAGCTGGTGGAGATTTTTGTACCAATTACTGTGAGGAAGTAGCAACAGTGGTTTTTAGTGACTTTTGTGCTGTCACAGGTAAGACATATGGGATCTCATCTTCTAGAGCTACTGTTTTGAGGCGTTTGGAGGGCTTGGTGGGTTTGATGGGTTTCTTTTTGGGGATGGCTGGTGTGGGTTGCACAACACTAGTTGTAGTGTTGTGGTCACCAGGAGCAGTGGGCTCAGCAACTAACGAAGGAGCAGTGGTTGTTAATGATGTCAAAATTTGCTCGGTCACCGTTGCTTTGGTTTTCAACACCCTAGGTTTTTGTGTTGAGAGTCTAGTAAAAGTTTCATGTTTAAGGCTACCAACTTCACAGTTGGCACCTTGTTGAAAATCAGAAGTAAAAAATTGCTTTTGTAAAAAAAAACTCAACAACCTAGGATATATCAAAAAAGCTTTTCTTTTTTTAGATTATTAAAGTTTTCAACTATATTCGAAAACAATGCCTGAGAAAAGTTAAATGTAGTTTGGTATTAAATGTTTAATGGTATTTCGTCGAAAGTAGTGGTTTTAGCTGAGAAACAAGTAAAAGGGTGTGGAAAAAGAATTTCATGTCAGCGGGAAATTCAGGTTTCAAAATAGAAATTCCAGATAACTGACATTCATGTCCGCGCTCTATGAATGCTGCATGTAGATCTTTCTTGTAGAAAGATGTGGGGGCGTCAAGGTCATTAAGACCAAAAATGGTGGAGATAGTGGAAGGAGAGATTTAAAGAAGTTACTCTACAATCTTTGATGTGATGGCAAAGGGCTTTTTGTTCTGTACTTGAAGTTCAGCGTTTGCCCAAAACTAGCGGAGGGTTTCGATGTTGATAGGGGCTTTGGCAAGTAACACATCTTTGTATGATGATATTTGTGAACATCGATCATGGAGTGAAATGCGGTATTATGGATGGTTTTTTCAAAAATAGGTTATGGGGAGTTTTTATAGTGAGATTCATGGTGGAGAAGTGAGTAATTAGGGTTTTGAGAGGAAGAAGAGTAATGGAGAAATTTATGAGAGATTTTTGTGTTTGAAATTGAAACGGCAAGTGGAAACTCTGTTTGGATGAAACATGGTTTATAAAGGAAAAAAGTGAATGCTGACGTGGCAGTGGTTTCCAAAAGATCTGATGGCTACCATCTGTGCACGTGTAAACTCTGTTGAATAATGGATGACAGTTGTTTGGTAACCACTGCCGGAGACCAGCAGTGGTTCTAAATAATGGAATGAGCAGTGGTGATTTCACACTACCAGAGGATAGATTATCAGTGGATTAGGAAAACAGTTGTTTCACCAACAGTGGAAGTAGAACATAGGATACACTGTGAGCAACGGATAGATTTTCATGCCAAGCAGAGGTATTGACAAACAGTGGTTGTGAACAGACTTTTAGAGATTTATTGAAAAATTGAATTTTAGCTATTTTTAAGGATGAAAGATGATTTTTCTTAACACATTTTTGATGATTTTAACACATTGAACCCAAAAATTTGTTTTCAATCCATGTTTATCATACCAATCCTAGAGATCAAACTTTCAAAGGTAGATGTATCTAGTGCTTTTGTTAGAACATCTGCCAGTTGATCTTTAGTTGGAACATGATGAAGAGAAATCAAACCTTTTTCATAGCAATCTCTCACAAAGTGATGTCTGATATCAATATGTTTGGTGGTAGAATGAGATACTGGATTTTTAATGATGTTTTCAGCTGCTTAACTATCTAACATAAGAGGAGTCTTTAAAGAAGTTACACCAAAATCAATTAACTGATTCTGAAGCCACAGGAGTTGAGCAGTGCAGCTTGCAGCGGCAATATACTCAGCCTCTGCTGTGGATGTTGAGACTGCAGCATGCTTTTTTGCTCTGCCAAGACACTAAGAAGTTGC
This sequence comes from Scalesia atractyloides, assembly GCA_947069175.1. Lineage (NCBI taxonomy): Eukaryota > Viridiplantae > Streptophyta > Magnoliopsida > Asterales > Asteraceae > Scalesia > Scalesia atractyloides. The sequence goes on along the minus strand of CAMTDV010000116.1, from coordinate 17,033,273 downwards.
TAGGAATTGACAACCTCCTGAAGTGGACTTCCTTGTGGTGTTGCATCCAACAAAATCACTATTTGAGAAACCTGAAAATTCAATATATCCATTAGCTGGATACCATATACCAAGTGTGGGAGCACCTTTTAAGTATCTGAATATCCTTTTTACAGCAATGAGATTAGACTTTCTAGGTGCTGACTGAGATCTGGCGCAAACACATGTTGCAAACATGATGTCTGGCCTTGACGCAGGTAGGTACAACAATGAACCTATCATGCTTCTATAAAGAGTTTGATCAACCAAGTCATCTTTTTCTTCATCAGTGACAAGCTTTGTGGTTGCCATGGGTGTGCTACATGGTTTGCAATCATTCATATCAATTTTTTAAGTAGTTCTTTGACATACTTACTTTTATGAATGAACGTACCATTTTGCAACTGTTTTACTTGGAGACCAAGAAAACATTGAAGCTCACCCATTGCACTCATTCCAAACTCAGCTGCCATGAGTTTTTGAAACTCATCACACATGGCAGTGCATATTGATCCAAAATTGATGTCATCCACATAGATTTGAACAAGCATCAAATTCTTTCCTTTCCATTTAAAAATAATGTTTTGTCAATTTACCACTTGAAAAACCAATGGACAAGAGAAAGGTGGAAAGAGTTTCATACCAGGCTCTAGGTGCTTGTTTCAAGCCACACAAAGCTTTGTTAAGCTTTTAGACATGATCAGGATAAAATGCATCTTCAAAGCCAGGAGGTTGACAAACATATACCTCTTCTTTGATTTTCCCATATAGGAATGCACTTTTTATATCCATTTGAAACACCTTGATGTTGTGGTTGGCAGCAAAAGCTAAGAACAATCTGATGGCTTCTAATCTTGCTACAGGAGCAAAGGTTTCATCATAATCAACGCCTTCTTGTTGTTTATAGCCTTGAGCCACAAGCCTAGCTTTATTCTTGACAACAATACCCCTCTTATCAGTTTTGTTTTTGAAGACCCATTTTGTGCCAATTGGATATACATCCTTTGTTAATGGTACAAGTTCCCATACTTGCTGTCTTTTAAACTAGAGGAGCTCTTCCTGCATGGCTTCTACCCAACTGTTGTCTTTCAATGACTCTTGGCGTCACACCCTGGTCGTTGCGGAAGCGCAATCGTGTGACTATGAGGTAATCATTCCAACCAATTGTTTAAACAAAAATAAATCAACAACGATGCCATATATATTAAGTTGCAACAAAAGTTTACAAGTTCCCAAAACAAGTTACAAGGTTCAGACAAATTCACCATGTTATTCAAAGCATAGTTTTTGAGTTACATTACACTTTAACCAAAGATTGCTTTCATCATAAAAGCATGTTGGGGTTTTGACCCCTATATATCCATACGAGGTTGGGATATAAGAGACAAATCCTCCAAAAAGGCACTCGTTGTCAGGTTCATTCCCACTTCCTATAGTCTTCACCGGCTCAAGTTTTGCGTCCTGAAATACATGTAAGTTTGAAAAGCCAACACAAAGTTGGCGAGTTCATGTAGAGTTTGTTTTCATATGAGATGTCTTGTTTGTAATCCAATAATGAAATCTTAGTATGTTGTTAGCATTCATGGAGTTTAAGGATCTATCAGTGTGTAGCTAGCAACCTGACATATGTGCCATAAGTAAGTAACCAAACCGAGACAACTCTTGTCATCAATTACGATCACAAAAGCACTCCTAAAGGGTTAACAAACCAGGAGTGGAGCACGCCTCAAACTCGATAGATCTATACCTTTTGCACCCTGGTTACTAAGTAATAAATGGTTACTCGTGTCATCATCCTACTTAGGCACATTGATCGTGTTATCATCTAACCCCATAGCTAACATATCGTCTGTTACTACATGTATTCCCCCTCGATTGTTTTAAAAACAAAACTTTGAAATATTTGAAAGGAGGGACATGAACTCACAGTTTTGCATTCCGTAAGTCGTACTTATTGAAATTCGAGTATCCGTACACGTGTGTAACCTACATGTGTATTAACTTCATTAGACACCTAGGTCTCGTTGGACCACGTACAAGCTGTTCATCTTGAATTCTTGTTGTGTATATATTTATCATATTAAAACAACTTTAATGTTATTATAGTGTTGGTAGTTGGTTTGTTCGATTATTTTTTATATACATATATTCACAAATATATGTAGCCCATATATTTTATGTCAGGCTTAGCCCATGTTATCATGTGATTTGTGTATTTGGGCCTTGCCAATGTATTTTATATAATGGGTCTAGCCCAACTTAACTTCATGAGCCCATAATATTTATAGTCTTACACTTGGAATTTGTTGGTGCATAATGTCTATTGTCTACGTCTAGGATATGTTGGTTATGTATATAGGGCTTAGAATGTCGAATATGGTATGTTAGTATATGATTTATAAGTTTTGTATATGGCTCGTACGAGTGGCACCACTCGCACGAGTCAAACACACCTCTCTCCTGTGTAGTCATGTTGACCTATAAATAGAGGAGCTTGAGTGTTATGTTATATATCTGTTGTTGTGTGACTACGGTGAAGCCCTGTCAAACTGTTTACCCATTCTATAACCATTTACGTTTATCAATATGAATCAAGGCGTTTAATCAGTATATTGTTCTTGTTTTGTCCAACTTGCTAACAATGAATTCCGCCTCTGTTAGCTGAGTCAGATCAGTCTGGTGCTCATAGGAGGAGAGCCGATCCCCCACACAAGTGGTATCAGAGCCTTGATGCCTGATTTGAGGACAAACATCAAGTTTTTCTACATCTATTCTTTTTCAAACAGATCTCAGATTTGGACGAATTCATGGACGAATTGGACTAGGATTTTAGTATTCCACATTAAAATCAACTCTAACTCCCTGAAACTTTCAAATCTAAAATCAAACTAAATCAGGTCGAAAATTGTAAAAATCATCCGTTTGGTGACCTGAGCTGACTCGTACGAGTAGAGAGACAACTCGTACGAACGACCATCCATCAAATTAGACGCTCGTACGAACAAGTAAACAAGTTTTTCTTAAAATCTACAAGTTAAAAAAATTGTCACTCGTACGAAGCAGTAATTCGCACGAAGTAGTCACTCACACGAGTAACCTTTTTCACTCGCACGAGCATCTCTCTCGCATGAATCTTTGATTCGCATGAGTATCTTACTCGCACGAACCATCTGAGTCGCACGAGTAACTGGTCATTCGCACGAAGAACATTTTTAAGAAATTTTTCTTAAATTCCATATCTCTTGTCATTCTAATCAGTGTTTTTCAAAAGTTTCTTTCTGAAATTTTGCAGTAAAAATGGAATAAGAATTTTACAATGCATTTGCTGCTTCAGCAGTTACGACCACCACAACTCAGAATATGGATCTTGAAAACGAGATGGGCACAATGACAAAGCTTCCAAAGCTTATGAACCTTGAAGACTATGATAGCTGGAGTGAAAGATTTATGAACTGGGTTCAAGCGAATCATTTCACCTCCTGGTTTGCCATTGAATCGAAATATCAAGCTCCGATTGGAGAGAATGGTCTTGAGAAAACGTTGGCTCACTCTCAGATTTCGAAAGATAAAAGTTCATTAATGAGAAGAAGATGATGAACATCTTGTAGCAAGCCATCAAAGAAGATATCTTGGCGCTTCTACGCTCAATCTTTATGGAATGCTTTACGGTTAAAATTCCAAGGAAGCGCGCAGCTACAAAAGGGAAAGAGAGCGTTACTAAGTAAAGAATTCGATATCTTTACTCTAATCAAGGGAGAGATGGTGAAACAATTGATTGAACGGTATTGTCACTTGGTGGTCAAAATGAAGCGCATGGGAATTGTGAAAACAAATGAAAATTGGTCGATAAGCTGGCAGACTCTCTACTTCAAGGAGAATGGTTTTCTTACTTGACTATTTTAAAGAATGGCACAGAGTATACCAAGATTTATTGAAAGGTTAGATGGGCACGAGTTAGAGATGCAAAAAATGGCAAAAAGCAAAGGCACCCAAATACAACAAGATGTAAATCTATATTACAAGGGTAGTCAAGTTAAACAGAGTCGAAAAATTCAAACTGCCTTCAGTGCCTTCAACACACCAAGTCCACAGTCAAGTTAAACCAGTGGATTTCAATCTTTCGATTCTGTCAACCCAAATACACCTCCAGGCCCACAATCATCCCATAGTTCAAGCAATTCACAAAACAACCAGAACAATCAATCTAATCCCAATCAACGGAATCTATAATGCAATATTGATGTTAATCTCCAAAATGCTCAAGACTTCGACGAGAACACCGCAAAGCAACACATGTCACTACTTGCCTTGGTACTTGAATCGTATGAAAGTTTAGTAGCAGGAAGAATTGGGAATCCAGAGATGACGAAAGAGGATTACGATCAGATTGATCCAGTCGAAATGGAATTGATTGACATTAAATGGTGTATGGCTTCCTTCGTCAAAAGAGCTCAACATTTCATGGAGATTACCGGAAAAGATAATTTGAGAGGACTTGATTGGAAACTTGGCTTCGATAAGTCCAAGGTTACATGTTTCAAATGTCGAGAGAAGGGCCATTTCAAACGAGAATATCCAAATAGAGAGGTCAAGGGCAATCAGAACCCTTTTGCTGACGATTATTACAAGAAAGCCATTTATCATCGACCTCAACCCAAAACAAGAATGGTGCAAATTGAAGATGGACCGTCAAACTCCAAAGACAAAGCTCTCGTCGTTACTCAAGAGGACGAAGGTTTCAATTGGAACAAGTACATCACGAAGAGCGAAAGTTTGGCTTTGGTAGCAGAAATCATTGAAGAGCCTGAAGTTACTGAAGAATATACAGAGGCATCTTTTGACGAAGCTCCTAAAGTATATTACAATACATCGTTAGAAGAAGAGGAATTGTTAAATAGTGCATTTAAACATCTCTTACCTAATGAAATTCTTAACTTTTGTAGGTTATTTTGACTCAAGCCATCGATCGCCTTGTGAAGAAGAGAAGAAGCCTGAAGAAGAAGAGAGGATTGATGTGACGTTGGAAAATCTGACTGACAAGACCAACAAAGCTTTTATGGCAAATGTGAATGAGGTAAATGTGTCTGTAAATGAGTCGGTGAAAGAAACACCTTGCATGAAGTGCAAAGAGCCATGCAGTGAGTGTGCTGAAAAGGAAACACGATACAAAGAGCTGAAATGTCATACAGATAATTTGTCATTTGACTATAATTCAACAAAAGAAGCTTATGATAAATTAAGTAAAACTATTAAACTATTTGAAAGGTGATTAGAGAAAATGACAGGACACTTTCAATGCTCAAGGCAACTGTAATGGACAAACAAATGGCCACTAATATTCATTTAAATACAATTGGTGAGCTAAAAAGTGAACTTGAAAAAATGAAAATAGAAACAAAACAGGTTAACAAGTTATTAATCAGAATGATTTAAAAAGTTGTTAATCAGTTATTCTACAAGTATTGATCGTGTTCCACAACCCATGTTGAATAGCTATGCTAGTAAGAAACCATCAGGGGTGGAAAAGGCGCTCAATTTAAAATTGAAAACTGAAAAGACTAACGAGCTGCCTACGAACATTGATATAACTTACACCAAACTAGAAAATGAATGCGATTCTGATGTAGTTAAAACTGTGGTTGAAAGTGTTCTGAAGAATGAATCTAACAAATCTGAATTGGATGTTGAATCATCAGAAAATAGTTTAAACAATGATCCAAACATCATCATATACAAAATGCACGGATCTGATAACTATACTCCGATGAAGATTTTCCGATCCAGAATGTCAATTTGGATCGTGTTGATAAGTTGTTAAAGCTTGTTGAGGTGAGCCATTCTGATTTAGAAAAACGAGCGTTTCATTTTATTCTAAATCAAAATGTGTCAACAAACCCTACCGTCAGAGGAACAGAGACTATCCTGAAAACACGAGAGATGGGTTGGGTTTTCAAAAGCAAAGAACGAATAACAAGTTTCAAAAGTTGAACTTTACAAAGAAAATCAATTTTGTCTATGGGACAACTACAGAAAGAGAAAAAGAGATCATTGGTAAACAATCCAATGATGAATTCAAAAAAGAAAAAGAGAGTAGAAAACAGGTTTTGGATTTCTCTGTTAGAAAAGACAACAAGATGTGCTACAAGTGTAACAATATTGTGCATATTGCACGACAATATTCCCAAAGAAATCCAAAACCTATTTCAAACTCCAACAGATCTACCAAAGATGTGAAACAAAAAGCACTCATGTTTGTACCAAAACAAATTCTAAAAAGAAACCATGAATCCAATAAAAATGTAAAATCAATGATTCAACTAAATTCTAAATCTGAAATTGTTGAAACTTCCACCAAGAATTGTGAGAAGGATTCAAAGTTTTATTCCAAAATGGCAAAACTGAAATACACAAACTTGGGTAGAAAAAGTCAAACCATCTTCAGTAGAACTGAAACCACCAGTTCCAGCCAAAACAAAGATCAAACAAAATGTCAAGATCAAAGTGTGTCAACAAACCCCACCAGAGGAACAGAGACTAGCCTAAAAAAGGAGAGTTGGATTGGGTTTTCAAAAGCAAAGAACGAATAACAAGTTTCAAAAGTTGAACTTTACAAAGAAAATCAATTTTGTCTATGGGACAACTACAGAAAGAGAAAAAGAGATCATTGGTAAACAATCCAATGATGAATTCAAAAAAGAAAAGGAGAGTAGAAAACATGTTTTGGATTCCTCTGTTAGAAAAGACACAGGACGTGCTACAAGTGTAACAATATTGTGCATATTGCACGACAATATTCCCAAAGAAATCCAAAACCTGTTTCAAACTCCAACAGATCTACCAAAGATGTGAAACAAAAAGCACCCATGTTTGTACCAAAACAAATTATGAAAAGAAATGATGAATCCAATAAAAAAGTAAAATCAACGATTCAACTAAATTCTAAATTTGAAATTGTTGAAACTTCCCACAAGAATCGTCAAAAGGATTCAAAGTTTTATTCCAAAAGGGCCAAACTGAAAACACAAACTTGGGTAGCAAAAGTCAAACCATCTTCAGTAGAACTGAAACCACCTGTTCCAGCCAAAACAAAGATCAAACAAAATGTCAAGATCAAAATGTGTCAACAAACCCTACCATCAGAGGAACAGGACTATCCTGAAAACAGGAGAGCTGGATTGGGTCTTGAAAAGCTAAGAACGAATAACAAGTTTCAAAAGTTCAACTTTACAAAGAAAATCAATTTTGTATATGGGACAACTACAGAAAAAGCAAAAAGATCATTGGTAAACAATCCAATGATAATGAATTCAAAAAAGAAAAAGATAGTAGAAAACAGGTTTTGGATTCCTCTGTTAGAAAATACAGTAGGACGTGCTATAAGTGTAACAATATTGGGCATATTGCACGACAATATTCCCGAAGAAATCCAAAACCTGTTTCAAACTCCAACGGATTTACTAAAGATGTGAAACAAAAAGCACCCATGTTTGTACCAAAACAAATTCTGAAAAGAAACGATGAATCCAATAAAAAAGTAAAATCAACGATTCACTAAATTCTAAATTTGAAATTGTTGAAACTTCCACCAAGAATCGTCAAAAGGATTCAACGTTTTATTCCCAAAGCTCTCAACTGAAACCACAAACTTGGGTAGCAAAAGTCAAACCATCTTCAGTAGAACTGAAACTACCTGTTCCAGCTAAAACAAAGATCAAACAAAATGTCAAGATCAAAATGTGTCAACAAACCTTACCATTAGAGGAACAGAGACTATCGTGAAAACAGGAGAGCTGGGTTGGGTTTTCAAAAGCAAAGAACGAATAACAAGTTTCAAAAGTTGAGCTTTACAAAGAAAATCAATTTTGTCTATGAGACAACTACAGAAAGAAAAAAAAGAGATCATTGGTAAACAATCCAATGATGAATTCAAAAAAGAAAAAGAGAGTAGAAATCAGGTTTTGGATTCCTCTGTTACAAAGGACAGCAGGACGTGCTACAAGTGTAACAATATTGTGCATATTGCACGACAATATTCCCAAAGAAATCCATAACCTATTTCAAACTCCAACAGATCTACCAAAGATGTGAAACAAAAAGCACCCATGTTTGTACCAAAACAAATTCTTAAAAGAAATAATGAATCCATTAAAAATGTAAAAGCAACAATTCAACTAAATTCTAAATTAAAATTGGTGAAACTTCCACCAAGAATCATCAAAGGATTCAAAGTTTTATTCTACAAGGGCCAAACTGAAAACACAAACTTGGGTAGCAAAAGTCAAACCATCTTCAGTAGAACTGAAACCAGCTGTTCCAGCCAAAACAATGACTAAACAAAATGTCAAGATCAAAGTTGGTCTGAAATTTTGATATTCCTAACCCACCCGAGACTGAGAAGGCTTGGGTTTCTCTGTTTAAATGATTATGTGTGCAGGGGCTCCTGAGATCAATCATGTCAAAATGGATTATGGATAGTGAAGCTTCCCGACACATGACTGGGATGCTTGCGTTGTTACATGACGTCAAAGCTATACGGGGAGGTTACTTTGGTTTTGCTGGGACTTAGGGTGGAAGAATTGTGGGAGAAGGTATTCTTACAAATGGAGTGGTTTCATTCGACAAGGTGAACTAAATTGCAGAGCTGGAGAACAATCTACTGAGCATTTCACAAATCTGTGATAAAAAGTTCACAAGACACTTCAATGACAAGGAATGCTTAATTCTCAAGCTGGGACTTAAAATTGCTGAGGAGTGGATCCTCATGCGTGCTCCATGAGAGAATGATCTTTATGTCCTAGACATCAGAATTGCATCCACTACGTCAAAGAAGGTTCAGTGCTTCATTTCTAAAGCGACCGAGAAGGAGTCAATCTTATGGCATCGGAAGATGGGCACAATCACCTAAGAAGGGTTATTTGGTGCACAACGACCTAGTGGAGGGTGTTAATCTGAAGAATTTTCATTTATTTGATGATTGTCTGAGCTGTAAGAAGGGGAAACATCATAAGAAATCACATCCAAGAAAGTTGCTTAGTTCTATTAAGCTACCACTATAAAGGCTTCATATGGATCTCTTTGGACCAGTTAACGTGAAAAGCATTTCTGGAGATCTATATTGTCTGGTCGCGACAGATGATTTTTCAAGATTCTCATGGGTTTGCTTTCTTGAGAGTAAAGATGAAATGTTTGAAAGTCTTATGATTCTCTTCAGGAAGCTAGAAAACCTGTATCACTTGCCTATCAAGAGAATCTGCAGTGACAATGGTACTGAGTTTAAAAACAAGAGGATGCTCGAATTTTGCAACGAGATGGCGATTCTTCATGAATTCAGCGCTCCCTATACTCCTCAACAAAATGGAGTAGCTGAACTTAAGAATCGCACACTGATTGAGATTGTAAGAAACATGCTTGCTAATTCAAAACTTCCAATTAGTTTTTTGAGCGAAGTAGTCGCATCTGCGTGTTACACCCTTAATCGTGTGTTGACAGTCAAGCCTCACAACAAGACCTGTTTTGAGCTGCTAAACCATCAGAAGCCAAACCTCGCGTTTTTGGGGCCTTTTGGATCGCCGTGTACTTTTCTGGACCCGGACGGTAAATTTGGAGCCAAATCCTTGGAAGGATTTTTCGTCGGTTATGCTAGTCCACAAAAGCGAGTCTTTTTTCCGAGTCTGAACCAGGTTATTCTTGCATAGCAAGTTGATTGTCAACGATATACTACGCTAATGCAGAAACTTGGGGATCCATGGCTGTTCAACTACGAAGGTTTGTGGAATTCATTTGACCTACCAGAAGTACCATCAGAAGAAGAACTTATTATGCTCTTTTAACAACAACAAATCTCCAATCAAGAGCAAGTCCCTAGACCATTGGTGATTCCCCGTCACTTCCTGTCTCTAACACTTCTGATGTAGGTCCGAGCAATACTCTGCAGGAATCAGTCTCTATACCAATCTTGAACACTGCTGAATCATCTGCCCATCAACCGATTAATGTCGACTCTGATCATGAACCAACTTTTGATGTTGGAGGATCCTCCGATGAAGGATCTTAGCAAATTGAAAATTTTCTGAATTCCCAGGCTGAGAAATCCAATGTCAGGAATGAAGCTACATCGTCTGAACCGGTTGCTGATGAAGTGGTTATGAATTTGAAAAGTCAAGTAGATGTTCCGAGTGAAGTAGTGCCGAGACACTATCATACCACCCGTCAGAGAATATCATTGGCAGCTTACAAACCGGAGTGAAAACTCGCAATCATATCAACAAGGATCTAAGTTGCTTTTATACCAATGTTGCTCCATTGCAAACCAGACTTTCTTATAGTTTTTTTTATTTCGTAGGTTGAACTAGGAAACTGGATAGACGCTTTGAAAGAGGAAAGTTGGGTGGATGCAATGCAGGAAGAGTTGATTCAATTCCAGAAACTTGGTGTCTTGAAGCTTGTTGACCTACCGGATCATCGTAAAAACTTTAATACTCGATGGGTCTTCAAGTGCAAGAGAGATGACAGAGGTATTGTGGTCAGACACAAAGCTCGGCTCGTGGTCCAAGGCTTTCACCAGCAAGAAGAGATAGACTACACTGAAGTCTACGCCCTAGTTTCTCGTCTTGAAGCTATTCGCATATTCTTGGCCTTTTCTTCTTGGTAAGGTTTCAAGGTGTATCAATTGGATGTCAAATCTGCTTTCCTTTACGGTAAAGCCAAAGATGAAGTGTAGTCGGCCAACCACCGGGTTTGTCGATCCAATACACAAGGAAACAGTCTACTTTCTGAACAAGGCGTTATATGGTCTACACCAAGCCCCGAGAGGTTGGTATGAAACGCTTTCAAGATATCTTCTAGACAACGGCTTTCTTAGAGGAACTGTAGACTGTACCCACTTCACAAAGGAAGTAGATGGTCATCTGATTTTGGTATAAATATATGTTGATGATATCATCTTTGGATCGACAAACGATAAGCTGTGCAAAGACTTCGAAGAAGTCATGAAGAAGAAATTCGAAATGAGTGCTATGGGGGAGATGAAGTTCTTTTTAGGACTTCTGGTTGAACAATTTTCTGATGGTATCTTCATTCATCAGACGAAGTATGTTCATGATGTGCTAGAGAAATTTGACATGTCATGAACTACACCATCATCAACTCCATTAGCCCTAAATCACGGCATTTATCCAGACGCTCATGGAGTCAAAGTCGATGAAACATTATATCGCTCCATGATCGGATCCTTGATGTATCTCACAGCTTCGAGACCTGCTATCATGTATCCAACATGCCTATGCGCTCGTTATTAGTCCAATCCAAGAGATTCGCACATGTTAGCCGTCAAACGAATCATACGATACTTGAAAGGATGTCCAAGCACCGGCTTGTGGTATCCTCGTCATGACGACTTCAAACCTGTGAGTTACTCGGATTCTGATTTTGGCTGCTGCAAGCTTAATGCCAAATCTACTATGGCTGGTTTCCAGTTCTTCGGAACTCGTTTGGTAACATGGGAATGCAAGAAACAAACTGCGGTCGCTCTCTCTACATGTGAAGCTGAATACGTTTAAACATCCAGCTGTTGTTCCCAGATACTCTGGATAGAACAGCAGATGAGAGATTACAGACTGCAATTTCTTGATACGCCAATTTACGTAGATAACAAGGCAGCTATTGATATCACCAAAATTCCTGTTTAACACTCACGCGCTAAACATATAGAAATTCGACACCACTTTATCCGTGATTGCTACGAGAAAAAATTGATTAGAATTGAAAAAATCCACACTGATGACCAAAAAGCAGATTTTTACACCAAAGCTTTTGATAGATCAAGATTTAAAATCTTTTGAAATTAAATGGCTTAAAAAATCTGACATCAGGGGATAAACTTGAGGTTGAATTTGAGGATGACGTGGACTTGACGTGATTCTTATCGATATGACATGTCTTTCTGTAAATTTTTTTCTTCAAAACTAAAAACCAAAAATATGTTTTTGATTTTAGGGGGAGAAAAGTTGGGAACAATATAAAAAAATTAAAAATGTTTTTGTGAAAAAGGGGTAATCATATTACATCAGTTGACAATCACAGTATGCTAAAGATATGGAATGTTTAAACAGGTAACTAAATAGATCTTACTGAGGATGTGCCAAATAGCTTCACTCGTTTAGTAAATTGTTCTTCAAGATATAAACTTAAAAGAAAAACTGAGTAACTAGTGGGTCGACATCTCTCGGATATATGGACTTAGTACTCCAAAATTTTGTTTAAGAGAATGCTAGATTCTACGATACTAGGTCTTTATATTTAATCGATATTTGGGGTATTATCCGAGTTCTTCTGATTTTGCATCGACAATGACCTAGAACTTGTATAATACTTTACGCATGATTCGCCTACAAAAGCTACACAAAAAAAGAGTATGTTATAAACATTTATGACATCTACAGTTCAAAAGATTCCTTAATGGAACACCACCTAAATTCAAGCCTTCATCTCTTTCTTTGTATGGAAATACTAACCTGAGCTCTCAAGGTCTTGCAATTCACCCCATTTATAGATATCAGTTAGATATATTCACCTATGAGATGATATTCTAGGAATCTCGATGCGGAAGTATATTCTAAGATGGGAAACATAGTTATTTCGTGTTCCGTAATATTACTTAACATATCTTGAAACAATTGAGAAATGTGTAGAGGTTTAAATGGATAAGAATATTGGCAATCTAGGTAAATCTGTTTAAGAACTTAAAGTTACTACCAAGATCAACGGTACTTGTGATTTATCTAAATATCTGATGTGATCCTCTAAACACAAAACTCACAAAAATATGTATGTAAATACATCTTTACTTGTTCTTTATTTTCAAAAAAATTCCAAATTTTTTTTTTATTTTTAGCAATCTATCTTAGATTTTAGTCTACCGATGATGAAAATACCGTTAGTCTGAGTCAAAGCCACAGTTGCTGCAGGAAAGCTGAAGTTCATGGGCTGGGAGCTAATAAGAAAAAGTATACTGAAATGTCAAAAAGTTCGTTAACTTGAAACTTAAAATTTTTAAAATAAATATGTTTTGGTTAAACATTGGTCAACCAAGGTTATTAACTTGGACTTGGTAGGCAAATCGGATAACCAGGGTCATTAACTTGGACTTGGTTAACTGAGTGGGTTATAAAAACAAATAAAATTTAACAAAAAAATCATCAAAACGATAAACAAAGTGCATAAACTGGCTCGTACGAGTGACACTCTGACTCGTGCGAGTGACAGAAGGCTTCATTCGTGCGAATCATCACTCGTACGAGTGAACCTAAAGGAGTATAAAAGGACTTCTCATTCGCATGAGTCACATTATTAACTTTGTGCGACTGAGTGCTTACTCTGTGCGATTCAGTTCTTATCACTCACTTTCTTGATCTTCGTTACGTATTTATACTTCGAGGAGGTTGATTAGCACACCTCTTACGATTGGCAAGGTACTAATGCTTGTTTTGAGCCGTTATAATGCCGAAATTGGACCAAAAGGACATAAAATGTAGATTTAGGATAATCGGACCGGTAAAATATAAAAGTGAACTCAAAATCGTTAAAATCGACCCTTTTAACCTGTAAATCAACCTTCAATTTGTTAAAATCTACACGTTTTATGTTCGGTTTGATAAAGTGTTATTTGGTGCGATTTGCAACTCGTACGAATCATCACTCGTATGAACAAGGATTTCAAATGTCTGTTTATCATATTCACTTGTACGAGTGATCGTTCGTATGAGTATGTTCTTAAATGTTATATCTTTGTGGCTCGTACAAAGCATCACTTGTACGAGGAAGTCTGCTCAGAATCCTAAATTTTCTTAAGTATGTTCTTCAATTCGTACGAAGAAGTGGCTCGTACGAGTGGGGTTTTGACTCAGACTTAAATCCTTGTCTAGGTATATAACTCGTACGAATGGTGACTCATACAAGTGTGTAAAATTGAAATGTTTGAAAAATTTTCAAAGTGTTTGAAATGTTTGTGTTTGCAGCTCAAGAAGTCTTCGGTCTCACCGATTCATAACATTTGTGTTTATTAGATTAGACTATTCCTGAGATTGCAGCTTATATAGGGAAGTGCTAGATTTTTTAAGCCGACTTCCAATTACCAAGGCTCTTACTGACAGACACACGGCTTACCAATCACACGTTGAATATTTTTGGGATGTCGCTGAATACAGTGAGGAAGAGAACGCTATTTTGTCTGCAGTGAGGATTAATAATGAAGATATTCAAGTCAAGATCACTAAAGATTTAATCTGAGCGATGTTAGCGTTCAACGGTAATGAAGAAGACCCAACTGGCTATTCAGAATACATGGTCAAGGGGGTGCTTCTATCAGATGGGATATGGAGGATTCGTCAACGCAGCTCCTTTTAAGAAGGGAAATTTCAGTGCTTCGTTCCGTTAAATTGCACACTGTATTATTCATGCTCTCAGCCATAGAAAGGGTGGCTTTGATTATTTGATAGACTATCAGATGTGCATCATGACTGCACTAGTTCTCAACTTGCCCTACAACTTTTCAAGACTTGTTTTTGGCGCATTATCCCTATTGCCTTCGTCTAGGATGTGTCTTTATTGTATATAGGGCTTAAGAGTCGAATGTATAAATGTTTATTCTTATTTTATATAGTTTGAATGGTTCGTATGAGCGAGACAGGTTGACTTGTACGATTGACTCTGTTTAACACACACTCCAGTGCGAGTCATATCGACCTATAAATAGATGAGTGTTGTGTCAGAGCTAGTGAGTGTTAGTTGAGTTGATACGGCAAAGCCTTGCTAATTTGTTTACTCGCGTCTGTACTTTGCACATCATTGAATACAACAGAGCAGTTAAACAGTAAGATCCTTCTTGTTCGTTTTGTCAACCTATCTAGCAATGAATTCCGCCTCAGCTATTTGAGTTAGATCAAACCGCCAAAGTTAATGAATCTAGAAGACTTCGACAGCTGGAGTGAGTGGTTCATGAATTGGGTCTAGGCAAATCACTTTACTTGCTGGTACGCGATTGAAGCTAAATATCAAGCGCCTGTAGGTGAAAATGGCCTCGAGAAGACTCTTTCTCAACTCTCGGATGTTGAAAGGGAAAGGTTTATAAACGAGAAGAAAATGATGAATATTCTGCAACAATCCATTAAAGAAGATATTCTAGCGTTACTTCAACACGATGATGATGCTCAATCATTGTGGAATGCTCTCCGTTTGAAGTTTCAGGGAAGTGCTCAGCTTTGAAAGAGTAAACGGGCGTTGCTTAGTAAAGAGTTTGATATCTTTACGCTGATTAAAGGAGAGACTATGAAGCAATTGATCAAAAGAGACTGTCATTTGGTGGTACAAATGCAGAGAATGGGAATCATGAAGACAAACGAAGAACTTGTTGATAAGTTGGCAGATTCTCTTCCGTAAGGCGAATGGTCTACTTATCTGACTATTGAAGAATGGAACCGAGTATGGTAATTTCTCATTACCGTGTTTCATTGAAAGGCTAGAGGGACATGAACTAGAAATGCAGAAGATGGCAAAGAACAAAACCGTCCAAATACAACAAGATGTTAATCTGTACTTCAAGAACAGTTCTGCTGCTCAAATTCAGTCACCAAAGATCCATACAGCTTTCAACGCCTACAATTCGCAAAGTTCACCATCAAACTAGAACAGTGGCTTTCAATTCTTTCCATCGAACAGTGGCTTTCAATCCTTTCCATCAGTTGATCCTAACACGCCTTTAAGCCCATAGTCATCCTATGGTTTAAATAAACCATAGATCATCCCAACTATTCAATCCCATCTTAATCAGAGATTCTTACAGTGCAACATTGCTGTAGATTTCCAGAATGCATATAATTTCGATGAGAAGACCGCGAAGCCACAAATGGCTTTACTAGCTTTGGTACTCGAATCATATGATAGTATAGTCACAGGAAAAATTGGAAACTCAGAAATGACACGAGAAGATTACGATCAGATAGATCTTGTTGAAATGGAGTTGATTGACATCAAGTTGTGTATGGCATCGATCGTTCGTCGCGCACAGAGATTCATGGAGATTAATGGCAAAGACAACTTTGGAGGTCTATATGGAAAACTTGGGTTTGATAATTAGAAAATTACTTATTTTAAATGTCGGGAGAAGGGACATTTCAAGCGTGAATATCCGAACAGAGAGGTTCAGGGTAACAATAACCCTTTCGCCGATGATTACTACAAGAGAGCGATCTAGCACCGTCCTCATCCAAGAACAAGAATGGTGCCGATCGAAGACAAACTGCCAAAGACCAAAGATAAAGCACTGGTGGTGACTCAAGAAGATGAGGGCTTCAATTGGAACAAGTATATCTCAAAGGGTGAAAGTTTGGCTTTGGTTGCCGAGATTATTGAAGAACCTGAAGAAGAATTAGGGGCATCTTTTGACGAGGGTCCTGAAGATGATGATTTCTGTTATCGCACATCTTCAAAGGAGGAGGAACTTTTGAACAGTCCGTTCAAACACCTTTTGCC
This sequence comes from Scalesia atractyloides, assembly GCA_947069175.1. Taxonomy (NCBI): domain Eukaryota; kingdom Viridiplantae; phylum Streptophyta; class Magnoliopsida; order Asterales; family Asteraceae; genus Scalesia; species Scalesia atractyloides. Next base: position 17,016,728 of record CAMTDV010000116.1, on the reverse strand, counting down.
TAATGATATCTTAAAAACTTTTGCAGGTTATTTTGCACCAAGTCAGCATTCATCATGTGAAGAGCAAAAGAAGCCAGTTGATGATGAAAAAGTCAATGAAAAAATGGAGATGATGTCAGAAGACATCATCAAAGCATGCATGGCAAATGGCAATGAGGTAAACGAGTCAAATAGTGAGTTTGTGGTTGAAAAACCATGTCTAAAATGTGATGAGCCATGTAGTGATTGTCTTATAAAAGACATACGATATGTTGAACTCCAAAGTTTAACAGATCATTTGTCTAGTGATTACAAATCCACTAAGAAAACATATGACAAATTAAGTGCCTCTGTTAAATAATATAATAAAGCACTCAGAGAAAATGACTCAACACTTTTGATGCTTAAAGCGACAGTTATGGGCAAACGGATGGCCATTAACATTCATTTGAATACTATCGCTGAGCTAAAAGTGAGCTTGAGAAAACAAGAATTGAATCTGAAAGGGTTAACAAATTGTTAATCAGTTATTCAACAAGCTCGTACGTCATTGATCACATTCTACCCAAAATTGAAAATAATGATGAATCTAAAAATAGTGAAATTGAAAGTGCAAGTTACGATCGTGTTCCACCACCCATGTGGAATAGTTACGCGTGCAAAAAGCCTTCTGGGTGGAAAAGGCGCTTAACTTAAAGTTGAAAACTGAACTGTCAAATGAGCTGCCTGTGAACATCGACATAACTTACACCAAATCTGAAGGAGAATGTGACTCTGAAGTGGTGAACACAGTGTTTGAAAATGTGTTAAAAGGTGAATCTGAAAATTATGAGTCTGAAAAATTAGAAAAGTCTAAGTCTGATGATACATCGGAAGGTAGTTTAAATATTGATCCAAATGTAATAGTTTATAAAATGAAAGGATCTGATAAACTATATTTGGATGAGGACTTTCCGATTGAAAGCGTGAACATGGATCATGTGGATAAAATGTTCAAGCTTATGGAGGTAAGTCATGCAGATTTAGATAAACATGATGCATCTTTCAACTCTAAATCAAAAAGTGACAACCGACCCTACTATCATAAGAATAGAGGTTATCCTGAAAATAAAGGGCGGGGTTGGGCTTCCAGAAGCGTAAATCGAACAACAGGTCCCAAAAACTAAATTTTACAAAGAAAATTAATTTTGTTTTTGGGACAACAACCAAAAAAGAAAAGGAAATCATTGGGACTCAATCAAATGATGATTTTCATAAAGAAAAAGAGAACAAAAAACAAGTTTTGGATACCTCTGTTCACAAGGACAACAGGATGTGCTATAAATGTAAGATTGTCAGGCATATCGCACGGTATTGCTCACAGACAAGTCCAAAACCTGTTTCTCATCCTAAAAACTTCACCAAAGATGAAAAATAGAAAGCACCCATGTTTGCGCCAAAACAAATATTAAAAAGAAACAAAGAATCCCACAAAAATGTTAAACCAACTATTCAACGCCACTCTAAATTTGAAATTGGTGAAACATCAACCAAAAACCGTTAAGTGGATTCAAATTCAAAATTTTACGCTAAAAAGGGAAAACCTTAAACGCAAAAATGGGTAGCTAAAGTCAAACCTTCAAGGTTGAACCAAAACCTTCTGTTTCACACAAAACTTAGCTTAAAAAGAATGATAAAAACAAAGTAGGTCTGAAATTCGACATTCCAAACCCACCCAAGACAAAACAGGCTTAAGTTTCTTTGTTTAAATATTCTCTTCATCATGTGTGCAGGGGCTCCAACGTTCGATAATTTCAAAATGGATAATGGATAGTGGAGCTTCTCGACACATGACAGGGATGCTCGTGTTGCTCAACGACGTTAAAGCTATATATGGAGGGTACGTGGGTTTTGCTGGAACGAAGGGAGGTAGAATTGTAGGTGAAGGAATTCTCATGAACGGAGTTGTATCGTTTGACAAAGTGAACTACATCGTAGAGCTTGAGAACAATCTACTTAGCATTTCAAAGATTTGTGACAAGAAGTTCACAACGTATTTCAACGATAAGGAATGCTTGATCTTAAAACCCGGTTTCAAGATTCCGAAGGAATGGATCCTGATGCGTGCTCCACGAGAGAATGATTTATATGTGCTTGATATGGGTATCGCTTCTACCACGTCGAAGAAAGTTCAATGCTTTGTATCTAAAGCTACCGAGAAAGAGTCTATTCTGTGGCATCGAAAGATGGGGCACATTCATCTACGAAAGATGAATTATCTTATGCATAACGACCTAGTGGAGGGTGTTAACTTGAAGAATTTTCAACTATTTGATGATTGTCTAAGCTGCAAAAAGGGGAAGCAGCATAAGAAATCACACCCGAGAAAGCTATTGAATTCTATCAAGCTACCACTAGAAAGGCTACACATGGATCTATTTAGACCAGTCAACATCAAAAGTATTTCTGGTGATCTATACTGCCTTGTCGTTACAGATAATTATTCACGATTCTCATGGGTTTTCTTTCTGGAGAGTAAGGACGAAACTTTTGAAACTCTAATGATCCTCTACAGAAAACTCGAAAACCTATATCACTTGCCAATCAAGAGAATCCGCAGTGACAACGAAACAGAGTTTAAGAACAAGAAGATGCTAGAATTCTGCAATGAAAAAAGGATTCTTCATGAATTTAGCGCCCCATACTCCTCAACAAAATGGAGTAGTTGAACGTAAGAATCGCACACTGATCGAGACTGCCAGAACAATGTTAGCGATTTTAAATTGCCAATAAGTTTCTGGAATGAAGCAGTCGCGTCAGCGTGTTATACCTTGAATTATGTGTTAACAGTTAAGCCTCACAACAAGACGTGTTTCGAGTTACTGAATCAGCCAAAGCCCAACCTTGCATTTTTGGAACCTTTTTGATCTCCGGCTACTGTATTGGACCCGGATGGTAAATTTGGAGCCAAATCCTTGGAAGGATTTTTTGTCGGTTACTCTACTCCTCAGAAACGTGTTTTCTTGCCGAGTCTGAACCAGGTCATTCTTGCGTAGCATGTGGATTGTCAAAGATATACTACGGCAACGAAGAAACCTGGGGATCCGTGGCTGTTTAACTACGATGGGTTGTGGGATTCATTTGACCTGCTAGATGTGCCATCAGATGAAGAACTTGTTATGCTCTTTCAACAACATGAACTATCTACTCAAGAACAAGTATCTAGACCATTGGTGATTTCTACATCACTTCCTGTCAAAACGTTTGATGTCGGTCAAAGCTCTTCGCATCAAGTACCTGTTCCTGCACCAAATGTCAACACTGCTGAATCATCTGCCCAACAACAACCCAATGCTAATGCTGACTCTGATCGGGAACCGACTTTCAACGATGGTGGATCCAGTTCCGATGCAGGATCTAGCAGATTGAAAGCTTCTTGAACAAACAGGCTAATAAGTCAAATGCCAGGAATGAAGCCTCTTCATCTGTACCGATCATTGATGAAGTTCTCACAAATTTGCAACCACAAGTAGATGTTCCAACCGAAGTGATGCCTAGAACACTTTCATATCATCCGTTGGAGAATATTATAGGCAGCTTACAAACAGGAGTGCAAACTCACTATCAGATCAACAAGGATCTAAGTTGTTTCTATCCTCATATTGCTCCACTCCAAACCAGACTTTCTAATAGTTGTTTTGTTTCTCAGGTTGAACTGGGAAATTGGAAAGACACGTTGTAAGAAGAAAGCTGCGTGGACGCAATGCAGGAGGAATTGCTTCAATTCCAGAAACTTGAATCTAGAAGCTTGTTGACCTACCAGATCATCACAAAAAGATTAACACTCGATGGGTCTTCAAGTCCAAGCGTGATGATAGAGGTGTTGTAGTCCGAAACAAAGCTCGACTTGTGGTTCAAGGTTTTCATCAGCAAGAAGAGATAGTTTATACTGAAGTCTAAGCCCCAGTTGCCCGTCTTGAAGCGATCCACATATTCTTGGCCTTTGCTTCATGGAAAGGTTTCAAGGTGTAACAGTTAGATGTCAAATCAGCTTTCCTGTATGGTAAAGTTAAAGAGGAGGTGTATGTCGGCCAACCAGCAGGGTTCGTCGATCTAGTGCACAAAGACAAGGTCTACCTTCTAAAGAAAGTCTTATATGGTCTTCATCAAGCCCCGAGAGCTTGGTATGAAACATTATTAAGTCATCTTCTTGAGAACGGCTTTATCAGAGAAATTGTCGATTCCACTCTCTTTACCAAGGAAGTAGATGGGCATTTAATCATCTTATAGATATATGTGGATGATATTATCTTTGGATCGACAAATGACAAGCTGTGTAAAGACTTTGAAGAAGTCATGAAGCACAAATTTGAAATGACCGTGATGGGGGAGATGAAGTTCTTTCTAGGAATTCAGGTCGATCAGTTGCCAGATGGTAAATTTATTCATCAGATGAAGTATGTTCATGACATATTGGAGAAATTCAATATGACAGGTGCTAAGCCAGCATCATGATGCATTAGCTCCTAATCACGGCATTTGTCCAGATCTTATTGGAGAAAAAGTTGACGAATGTTATATCGCTCCATGATCGGATCCTTGATGTATCTTACCGCTTTTCGACCTGATACCATTTATCCAACGTGCCTATGCGCCCGTTATCAGTCAAATCCAAGAAAGTCGCACTTGCTTGCCGTCAAACACATTATGAAATATCTGAAGGGTTTTCCAAGCACCGGCTTGTGGTACCCTAGACATGACGACGTTAGCTCCGAATCACGACATTTGTCCAGATCTTATTGGAGAAAGAGTTGACGAATGTTATATCGCTCCATGATTGGATCCTTGATGTATCTTACCGCTTCTCGACCTGATATCATGTATCCAACATGCCTATGCGCTCGTTATCAGTCAAATCCAAGAGAGTCGCACTTGCTTGCCGTCAAACACATTATGAGATATCTGAAGGGTTTTCCAAGCACCGGCTTGTGGTACCCTAGACATGACGACTTTAATCTTGCGGGTTACTCGGATTCTGATTTCGGCTGCGGTAAACTAAATACCAAATCTACAAAGGCTGGTTCCCGGTTCTTCGGAACCCGTTTGGTAACGTGGCAATACAAGAAACAGAACACGGTCGATCTTTCTACCTGTGAGGCTAAATACGTTTCAGCATCCAGTTATGGTGCCCAGATTCTCTGGATTCAACAGCAGATGAGAGACTTCGGACTGCAATTTCTTCATACGCCAATATATGTAGATAACTATGCCGCAATCGATATCACTAAAAACTCATGCCGACACTCACATACTAAACATATCGAGATTCAACACCACTTTATCCATGACTGTTACGAAAAAAATTTGTAAGAATTGAGAAAATCCACACTGATGATAAAAAAGTAGATTTTTAAACCAAAGCATTTGATAAAACGAGATTTAAATTTTTTTTTAAAATTGAATGCTTTAAAAAATCTGACATCAGGAGATGTTCATGAGGTTGAGTTTGAGGAGATGACAATTTGACGTGATATTTTTTTCATCAGTTAGACGTATTTCTGTACATTCTTTCTTAAAATTCTAAAAATCCAAAAATACGTTTTTGATTTTAGGGGAGAATGTTTGGGGAAAATACAAAAACATTATAAAATTCAAAAGGAGTTTTTGTGAAAAAGAGTGATCATATTACATAAAAAAGACAGTCATAGTATGCTAGAGAATTAGAATGGTAAACAAGTGGTTAAACAGGTCTTACTGAACTACTGAGGATGAGCCAGTAGGCTTCACTCGTTCAATAAATTGTTTTCAAGATATAAACTTAAAAGAAAAAAAATGAATAACTTGTGGGTTAACATCTCGCGGATATATGGACTTAGTACTCCGAAATTTCATTTGAGAGAATGCCAGATTCTGCGATACTAGGTCTTTATATTTAATCAATATGTTGGGTATTATCTGAGTTCTTCTGATTTTGCTTCAGCAATGGCCTATAACTTGTATAATACTTTCCGCATTATTCGCCCAAGCTGTATAAAAAATGAATATGTCATAAATATTTACGACATCCACAGTTCAAAAGATTCCGTTATGGAACACCACCCAAAGACGAGCCTTCATCTCTTTGTCTGTATGGAAATACTAACCTGAGCTCTCAAGGTCTTGCACTCACCCCTTTACATATATCAATTGGATATATTCATCTGTGAAATGAAATTCTGGGAATCTCGATACGGGAGTATATTCTGAGATTGGAAACACAATTATTTAATGTTTCTGAAATTACCTAACATATCTTGAAACAGTTGAAAAACGAGAAGAGGTTTAAAAGGACAAGTATATTGGCAATCTAAGTAAATCTGGTTAAAAGCTTAATGAGTATACCAAGATCAACGGTACTAGTGATTTGTTAAGTACTTGATATGATTCTCTTAACACAGGACTCATAAAAATATATTTTTTGTTTCGATAGAAGTCTAAAAAACCCAAAAAGATTTTCAGTTTCCTTAGCTTTTTAGATTTGTATTAGTCTATCGATGTTGAAAACAATGATGGTTGAAATCATGGCGACATCTTGCTGAGTGAAAGCTGAAAACCATGGGTTGGGAGCTAATCTTTAACGGAAATTACCTGAACGTCAATAAAGTTCATTAATTTGAAACTTTACATGTTAAAATAAATCTGTTTTGGTCAAAAACGGTAAACCAAGGTCATAAAGTTGGACTTCGTAGGCAAATCAGATAACCAGGGTCATTAACTTGTACTTGGTTAACTGAGTCGGTTTTAAACAGATAAAATCAGATAAAAATAATAAAAAATCAAAAAGTTTAAAAAAGTTTCAGAACTGATTCGTACGAATCACACTAATTCGTACAAATGAGGTTTCGGTTCATTCGCACGAACGGCTACTTACTAGTATAAAAGGTTTCATTCTTCGCACGAATAAAGTTTAGGTTACTGTGGGAACTTTTGTGAGAAATGAGAAAACTTTGTGCGAATTCGTTCTGAACTTCACATTTCTTGACAATCTTTGTGTACTATTACATTGGGGAGGTTGATCCGCACACCTCTTACAATGGGAAAGGTAATTTTGCTGTTTCTAAGCCGTTATAATGTCGAAATTGAACCAAACGGACATAAAACATAGATTTATGGAGATTGGACCGGTAAAACTTAAAATTAACCATAAAAACACTAATTTCAGCCTTAATAACCCGTAAATCGACCATCAATTTGTTAAAATTTACATGTTTTAGGTTTGGTTAAAACTTGGTATTCTTTGAAATGGTTCATGATTCGTACGAAGAGGTCGTCCGTACGAAGCAAGGTTTTTCAATGTTATATTATCTTCATTCATACGAATGGACTGATTCGTACGAAGCAATCCTTAAATGTTAAATTTCAAAATTACCTTCAATGCTGATGATTCGTACGAAGATGTGTTCGTATGAAGCAAGTTTAGATAAACATGTTTAAATTTTTTCGAACTCTTGAATCATCCGTACGAAGTAGTGATTCGTATGAATGATTGTTTAATTCAAACTTGTGAATTTATGTAAGTGTTGATTCGTACAGTATGTGGCTCGTATGAATGATGTTATAAATTTGAAATGTTTGAAAAAAATTTTAACGGTTTGTTGCTCTCTCTGTGTACAGGTCAAGAAATCATCTTTTTCACCTTTTCACAACATCTGTTGTCTGACAGACGAAACTATTCCAGAGATCGCAGCGTATCGAGATGTATTAGATTTTCTCAGCCGAATCCCGATGACGAAGGCACTTACAGATCAACACATTGTTTAAAGATTGCATGTTGAATATTTCTGGAACGCTGCTGAATACAGTGTTGAGGATTAGGCGATTGTGTCAGCTGTAAAGATTGATGATGTAGATATTCCGGTAAAGGTTACTAAAGAGTTTATTTGTGCAGTTCTGGACTTCAAAGATAACGAAGATGATCCCACGGGTTTCTCTGAGTACATGATCAAAGGATACTTTTATCGGATGGGATATGCTGGCTTCGTGAATGCAACACCTTTTAAGAAAGGGAATTTGAGCGCACCTTTTCGTTATCTCGCACATGTCGTTGCTCATACCCTTAGTCACCGGAAGGGAGGTTTTGATGATCTTGTTGATTATCAGATGTGTATGATCACAGCACTAGTTCTGAACTTACCGTATAACTTCTAGAAAGCGCAGTCTATGGTTTATAAAGGATGGTGAAAAGGGTGCTAAACGTAAAGCTACAGCTACTACTTCTGCATCAGCACAACCAAAGAAGAAAGCCGCAGCAGGAAAGTTTCGATTTGCGTGACGAACCAGATACTGAAGAGAATGTGGAAGATATTGCTGCTGATATAGAATGTCAAGCGTTTGGGGAAGGTAAAGCAGCTGAAGATGTTTCGTCTTCGAGCACAAACTCTGACGAAAGACGGGCTGGTGAGCAAAAACGAGCGTATAAGTTAGAGAAAAAGCGTCAAGTTGAGCTTAAGAAAAAGGCTGAGGAACGAAAGCGTAAGGCTACAGGGGAGGACGATACTACTTATGTTCCATCAGGTTCTGATCCTGGTACTCCTTTTCGAACACCTATAAAGAAAAAGCAAAGAAGATTTTAAGTGTTCTGCATCGAGAAGTTCTGTGTCTCCAACCGTCCGATCCAAAGAGACTATATCGGAACAAACAGTTGAAGAGGAAGTTGCGATCGAGCCTGCTCAGCAAATGCCAACTTCGCCACCACAACAGGCTCCACAACCGCCACCACAACCAACGCCACAGCAAACTCCACCATAGCTAACATAGCAAGCAGCTTCACAACAGCCAACACCTCAACAGCCACCACGAACTACTCAGACTTCACAACCCCATTTCGACTTTGATTTTGACTTCACTGATATTCCTGTGGGTGAAGATTTTTCTTTCAACGATCCGCGTGTGGATGAGTTGCAGAAACAAGTTTTGTTGAATACAATAAAAATAGCTGAGCTGCAAGAAAAGATTAATATGCTAATTGAAGAGAAACAGGAGTTGCTTGAGCAGGTTAACGTTTTATCTGAAGATAAACAGCAGCTTGAAGTCATGCTTGCGAGTATTATATCTGAAAACGAAAGATTGAGATTTTGCATGGTAGATTATGAGGAAGAAAGCCCTCATAGTGATAGAAGAATGAGTTTGTTTCAAAAGATATTGACAAAGAAGCTTGGAGTGAACATAGCTGCCGAAATCGACGAGACAGAACGCACTGAGGCTCGAGAACGTGTCGTGGAAAAAGAACGTCTCGCGAAAGAGAAATCAGGTGCACATGCAAGGGAAAAGCAAAGGTTGTTGAGGATCCTATTATTGTTCAAACTAAGCCAGAAGCTGAGTCTGAGCCAGTTACATGTACAGATATTGTGGTTTATTAGGAACCGAACAGGTTTATACTTATTGCGAAGTCGATAGATGTGGATATCGACATGTTAGATCTTTCAGAAAGGCACCGTGACTAGTTGTTAAAGAAAAGGTTGGTGTAAAAAAAGATAAAGGAATCCGTTGAAGAATTTGAAGAGGAAGCTTAAAACGACAATGCAGAGATAGATGATGTGTTGTCTAGTAGTTCTGATAGTAGTGCTGATGACGATGATAATGTAGGAGGATCGGGTGTACGTATTACTGATTCGGGCGTTAATGAAGATATTGATTATTCTGTGTACCTCGACGACTATGCTAATCAGGCTATTGAGGAAGGAATTAACGATAGAGTTGATGAGTCTGTAGATGCTCAGCAGGCAGAAATCTTCATGGAGATTGACTTATCTACCATTCCTGTCATGCAAAAACAAAAGATATTTTATCTTGAGCATGACGTGGAAGAGGGAGAATTCGTTCACTGTTATACTAAGGAAGAGATAGCAGAGATGCTAGGAGTGAATGAAGAAAATTTTGAATTTGATTTTGAGAATGAGCTGAACGAGATTGATGCTTTCGAGCCAAATGATTACGTGTTTGAGAATGTTGAAGACGTGAACGATTATGACAGAGTTGTCGTGGAGGATGATTCTGATGATGATGCAAATATTGCTAATCAGAGTACAAAGGACTCCCCAACTTTTGCTGAATTATTTGCAGCCGAGAATGTTGATGTGCAAAAACGCAAAGTTGAAGAAGCTGCAAAAGAAGGTACTATTCCTCAACAATTGTCCAGTGCTAAAATTGTTCAAATGAGGAAGAAGTGGTTTAGGAATGCACCAGTCGAGCGTTAGTTCAAACGTCCCCTAGCATTTTTCACTCGTGATGATGACATATCTCTAGGGGGTATTATTAGCTGGGGTTGGATCGAGGTGCTGAATGTATATGCGATCAAGAAGGAATTTGGGATTCAGTATTTCTGATATCTACGCGTCGTTAAGTCCTTGCCTTTCTGGGATATTAAAGAACTGGTGCAGACAAAGATGATAAATCTCAAGATGAGGTTTCATGACCAGAGGCTATGGAAGTTGATCAAGCTGGAGGCTTTACACGTAAAGATTGATCCAGTGACAAAGGAGAAAGATATAACTCTCGTCTTAAAAAGGCCTAAAGTGATGAAAAACATGCCTATGTTACGAATGGAGCAAGATTTTTATACGATCTTCAGATGGTGGCATTACGATTCTAATACAAGAGAGGCTGTCATCTGTGTGCACCCAGATGAAGATTCGTGGAAGATAGCAGAGGAACTGACCAAAGCCGTTATTGTCCACAAACATAATACGGGTTATGGCGTGGCATTCGAGTGCTAGACCCTATGTGGCTAGTCAACTACACAAAGAAGGATATTGAATGTCTATTTTATAGCAAAATCAGTTTCGAGGAGAAGGATAAAGAACAAGCTCTCCAATTCTAGAAGATTGTTAATGTCTGCTTTGCCAATGATATTCATTCAGGATCGACATGGAACACTTCATGGAGGATGCTTGAAGAAACAGAGCAGAAAAAAAGAGAAGAACGAAGCTAGGATTGTGGAGCGTGCTCGTATAGCATTGCTTAGGAGCTTTCAGTTTGGCAATACAGTGAACCGACCTCCTCCAATAGTTCAAACGCCAATTGCCTTTGAGGAGCGGCGCAAGCCACCGAAGAGATTCTTTGGGCATTAGTGTCAAATCCTATGAAGAGTTTTTGAAGACTATCCAGACTACGGCAACATCCAAGGGGAGTTTGTTGGTGCATTATGTTTATTGCCCTCATCTAGGATGTGTCTTTATTGTATATAGGGCTTAAGAGTCAAATGTAAAAATGTTTATGTTTATTTTATATAGTTTGACTGGCTCGTACGAGCGAGATAGGTTAGCACATACGAGTGACTCTCAGTCACTCATACGAAGCAGCTACTCGTACGATTCACATCTATGTTTAACACACACTCGGGTGCGAGTCATGTCGACCTATAAATAGAGGAGTGTTCTGTCAGAGCTAGTGAGTGTTAGTTGAGTTGGTACGGCGAAGCCCTACTAATTTGTTTACTCGCGTCTGTACTTTTCACGTCATTAAATACAACAGAGGAGTTAAATAGTAAGATCTTTCTTATTCGTTTTGTCAATCTCTAATGAATTCCGCCTCTGCTATTTGAGTTAGATCAGACAAAATGCTCATCGGACGAGCACGATCCCCCGTCACACTTGTCCTCTCTCAAATGGTACAGAATATACATCGCGAGAAATTTCTTCAGTATCTAAGATTTGTACAAATGCTTCTAGATCATCTACATCCAAATTTGAAGAAGAAAAAGGATGATATTCTGAGGCTTGAACATATGGATGTGTTGAAGCTGAAAAAGATGGATCTTCATTTGAAAGCCTTCCCCAATGCTAAGCCTGTTTTTGGGGCTATTATTGACAAAGACTATGTGGCGCCGCCGAAGGGGAAGTGATGAAAATATGAAAGTGGGGACGAGGCTAAGAATTTAGAAGCGTTAGACGGTTTTATTGTAAAGAGAAGCGTGTGGTTTTCTAAAGAAGATGAGAAAGGGGTAAGGGGACAAAACGAAAGAAAACGTCGACATCTTCCTCCATTGCCCCTCAAAAGAAGAAAAGTGCATATGCAAGCACTAGTTTGGTAGACGAGCCAGAGCCAGAAGAAAATATCGAGACATTGGATGCTGATATCAAAAGAGAAGCGTTTGGTGTTCAAGAACGTATCGTTGAAGAGGCATCCTCCTCTAGCACTGATGAAGAGGATATGATCGCCGCAGAAAGAAAAGAGCCAAAGAAAGAGAATTTGAAAGATTGGTTAAAATGCAACGAAAAGCAGAGGAGAAGAAACGTAAAGCGACAGGGGAAGATGATAATACTTATGTACCTTCGGGTTCCGACAGTGACACCCCTGTTGGCAAATCTTCAAACAGGTCTTCTAAACGTCTAAAGAGGCAAGCTGTTAGAAGCACAGATTCTCCAAAAGGCAAATCAAAAGAAAGGTGAAGAAAAGGTTGATGAAGTAGAGAATGTTGAACCGACTCCTCAACCAACTCCACAACCACGACCATCTCCACAACTACAACCACCACCTTCACCACCTCCACAACCAACACCACCTCCACAACCAACACCACAACCCACCACCTTCAGTCAAAACCCCAGTTCTCAACAGGAACAAGGTTAGAAGATCAGTTTGACTTTGTCTTTGGTGATATTCCATGTAACATCCGTCAAAAAATCGGGTTATCCAAACCCGCTTCGTTTATTAAACCGAATAATCAGTTATAAAATTCATTGCGTATATATTGTTTATTTTAATTTTAATCGATACATAATTAATAAACATTTTAGAACTTAAAATCTATAATTGAAAATTTGTAATAAATAATGGAAAAAAAAATATAAGGAGACGCCGGGTTTCGAACCCGGGTCGCCCACAAGACAAACACGCTAACACACCAACTGCTCTACACACACTTATGTGCTATAAATCTGAAACAATTAAACTTTATTTAGGATCCACGGCTAAAACTGAAAATCTCAAAGTTTCGGAAAATCTGTAACCGCCGGCATTACTCAAAATCGGGAAGGAAAACCGACGATTTAATCATGCCTTTAACCCAAAAATCGGTTATCAATCATTTGAACAAATCAAAAACATAACTGAAAGTTAAATTAAATCTCTTGACCGAACTGTCGAACATGTTAGCTATCAAGACCAAATCTCGTTCAATTCATAGCCCAACCCTCACCACATTGTGAAAACAAGTCTCTGTTTCACCGGAGTTCACCGGAAATCGCCGGAATTCTCTGCGAGTTGACCGAGAGTTATCACCGGAAAACCGAAGAAACTATCCCACTGTTGCCTTACTTTATAAACAGGACATTTAGAGCTCATACCGAAATCACCCACACTCACCTTAAACTCCCTGTAGAATCTCTGTCGTAAGAAATACATCGCCGGAATTCTCTGCAAGTCGCCGGAAAACCGAATCCATTTCATCCCTTCTGCTTACTCTAAAATAAGACTTCTAGAGCTCAGAAAGAAAGCACCACCCTCACCTCAAACTTCCTGTAGAGCCTCTGTCACAAGATAAACATCGTCGGAGTTAACCTCAGCCGCCGGAATCTTCTGTCGGAGTTAAAACCGAAAGGTCTAACACCTCGCCCAATCGGTACAAACATTTAATTTTCTTCAATACCGTTTATATGCATTTGTTTAAAACTGGGAATCGAAATTATGTGGGCTAACAGTTGGGATTGGGAGTTCTGGGTTGTTTTAACGAAGAAGATGAAGTTTAGGTTGTGTATATATATAATATAAATCGGGTTATATCCCAGGTTAGACACACAATCCAGCGGTGGACTGTGTGCATTTGAAACATAGAGATACCAAGTTCGCGTATGTCCTTGTTCCGATTCGTCACAATATTCAAACCTTTTTATAAAACCCAAATACGGAACCTTTCAGTTAGTATATAAGATTAATAAAAACAAGTATTTTAACCAGGTTAGACACACAGTCCAGCGGTGGACTGTGTGCAAAGTTAAACCACAGGTCACGGGTTCGAAACACACCATGCGCACCGGTTCGACTAGTTTAAAAACCTTTTAATTAATTAAATAAAATTCTGAATAATCTAAGTAGTATATAAATATAATTAAAAACAAAAATATTTCGGGTTAGACACGTAGCTCAGTTGGTAGAGCTGCGTGCACGCGTACGAGAGGTCTCGGGTTCGAACCTCACTCAGCGCATATAATAAACACGGTCCGACCGGTCAACGGTCAACGCTCGGTCAACGGTCAAAGTCAAAAAGTCAACATTTTATATTTTTTTATTTATTTATTTAATTTAAAAATCAATTAAAAATACTTAAAAATAATATTTTTAAGGCTAGAAAGTGTCCTTAAACTCACAAAAATAAACCTAGAAATCCTATTAAGGTTATGAATTAAAATTATTAATCTCAAATAAAATCCTTTTATTTACCGAACCACTATGTTATTATTTAGGTTAGTTTCTCTCGTGGTTAAATCCAAATTCGTGCGCATTCATCATCAATCCAAGAAACGCAACCACTGTGAGTGAATTCTTACAAATTCCCCTTTTTATTCATGTTTTGGGGTGTATCATGTGTCGCTTAAATTAATTCTCTTATTCAAACTCGTGCTATACCATTATATGATCTAAAATTAGAATGTAAATATTGTTTGTTGCGATGTATTACATATTGTCAAGTTGTATGCATATTATTTGTTAGGCCCATCAGTTCCTCGTGGGAGACGAGTTGAACAACGCGTGCCTCAAAACTCATTCATTAGGCCATCAGTTCGTTGAACTACGCGTGCCTCAAAACTCATTCATTAGGCCCATCAGTTCCTCGTGGGAGACGAGTTGAACAACGGGTGCCTCAAAACAGTCAATTGTTGTATGTGTGTGCAATATTTAATATTATATGTTTTGTGAATAAATTTACATCTACATTTACTCATATGTGGTTATGCACTTTATTTTATAATCAATACAATAAACACGTTTAAATATTTTCATAGGATTCACTCGCCAACTTTTTGTTGACCCAAAAACCATTTTTACAGATGATACAGGTGGACAGGATGAAGAAAGGAACACATAGGAAAAGTGCCTTAGAAGAAAAATAATGAAGTCTAGAAAGATGTATAGAACATGTTGTACTAGTATGATTTGATTGTATGATCTCCTTTAAATTGTAATAATAAATATGAAACATTATAATAAATGTCATGAGCTTTGATGAAAACCCAATCATGCCCCGATCACCTTTTTCCGTTGCGGGTCGGGGTGTGACATATTGGTATCAGAGCTTTTGACTATAGGGATATAGGATAGGTTATTAGACCCTTAGAGCCTATAGTATAGTTGATTAAAATTTAATTGTTTATCTGGTTACATGCAAACTCATGATGTTTATTTGTTTTCATATTTATTACATACACAAATGCATGCAAACACTTCCAATATTATATTTTATGATACAAAATGAATTATACTTACCGTCAAACATACATAATTACATACACATTCATCATACATATTTCAATGTTCACATATTCAAATCACCTTCATACTTCCGTTATTCAAGATTTTGTCGCATTTTTCATTTTTCAAATCTCATCAAAGTGAGTTCTGCGACGGGCATGTAGTAACTGTAAGGGTACAAGTACCGGTAGTCGGAACGTCCTGTCTAGGTTGGCATTCGTATAAATCCAATATAACGGACCAGTTTGCCTACCTGGGGACTAACGATGTGAGTACGAAGGACCTATTAGGCCAAAGCATGTCACACCAAACGTCGTTCGAACTAACCCCACTTTGAGTTGTCACCGTGTCCACACCTGGATACATTCCGAATATCATACGTTACATACATATTTCTCGATTTTCTCCGGGTTTTAGTGTACGTAACCAGGCTAACACATGCGAACCATATGAAAAACCCGGTAATCATGGGGGCCCACATGATTACGAAGGTGAAGTATGGCGGCATGCAAGGCCCAATTACGATCAAAGCCGATGTAGTAGATTTATTATTCCATATTTATTTTATGAATGTTCATTCCTAAATACGACACATGACCCCTAAAACGTCCAACTCATACTCTTGATACATATTCCTTGTAGATGTCTTCTAATCTCGCTCGTAGGAAGATAAGATCAGGAAAAGCCCGCGAGCGCATGGCTGCCCAAATCGCTCAACAATTGGCTGCCGTAATACCCAACATTGTAGTTCAAGTTCAACAAGCCCTTACCGCTAATCCCGTCAATCAAGAAGATCAAATTGTTGTCAACCCTTCTCCAATTACCACTAAATGCACCTTCAAGCATTTCAAATCCTGCGACCCTCCAAAATACGAAGGGACTGAAGGTGTCACCGCTCTCCTCCATTGGTTTGAGGAAATGGAAAACACTTTCTAAATTGCGATTGCCCCGATGATCGCAAAGTGCGATATGCTACCGGTCGTTTACTTGGAATAGCACTTACATTGTGGAATACAGAGAAGGCCAAACGAGGTGTTGAAGATGCTATGACTTTGACTTGGGAAGAGTTGAAGGAAATCATGACAAGACGGTTTTGCCCAAGAAGCGAAATCAAGAAATTGGAGGATGACTTCTATTCTTTGAAACAAAAGGAAGGCGACCACACCACATACAACAAGAGATTCTTTGAGTTAAATCAAATGGTCCCCAACTTGTTCACTCCCCTCTACCGTTTGATCGAGCACTACATTCGAGGTCTTCCTTCAAAAATTCAAGACTCTGTAATAAGTACCACACCTGCAACTTTGGAAGCAGCAATGGAGTTAGCTACAGAGCTCACCGAAAACCGCATACGTAATAAAGACTTCACGAAGGAGAAGAAGAAGGATAAAACCTCAACCGAAACCTCAAACTCCACCCGAACCGAATCCTCTTCACAACCCATTTCTAAGAGAAAACGAGATGGGCAACTTTTCGTAGTCACCCAACACAATCAACCAACTTCACAAGCCATACCCCTCCAAGCTATCCGAATCACTCAAGTAGCACCCAACTCAACTTACCCAAATAAGAAACCTTACTTTGGACCTCACCCTCAATGCAACACCTATTTTTATCACCATCCATCTACCTTACCTTGTCGACTATGTGTGAATTGTGGACGCTATGGTCATTTGAGCAAGGTTTGCCGCACCTCTCAAAACCCAACCTCACCCCCTACTCAAAACATGATCCAAACATATCAACAACCCCAATATCCCATGTTTCCTTATGTTCGAGCTTGTTTTAATTGTGGCGACCCTACCCACTTTAGAAACACGTGCCCTCGATTGGTTAACATCATAAACGCCCAAGCTCAAGCAAACCCAGTTAACCAAGCAAAGAAAACCTAACCACTAGGCCACCAGCAAGAGGAAGGGTTTACAACATCAACGCCAATCCTGTTGAAGATAATGACGGCCCAAACGAACCACCCAACTAGTTTTCTTCACCAAAAATCAAGAATTCAACTCCAACCGCTTAGTTTTTATGTTTTCTTTATGTTTATCTCAATCTTCACGTATCTCAATTATAAATTGGAAGTTTTATTCAAGAATATTATGCGAATTACTATTTCAATTTTGTTTTATACTCACTGATTTAACATTTATATCATCATACTTCACGACGTATCTCCGTCTCATCATTTAAAGAAGTTGGGCTGTGTCTCACTTCTACATAGACTAACCTCTTCATCATAACAAACAAGAGAGGTACTGTCATCATTCAAACATGTATACTTTCAGAATTTTAGACTCAAGCTTTGGTTGTTGTGTTTGTTTATGTTTTAGAGTCACATAGAACTAATCATAACTTACTGATAAAACCAATTAAAATTTGACAAGAATATGGTGGATACGCCGCTGGTACTTCCTATATATAAGTATTCTTGCCAAAGGATCAGAGGAATTGTCAGGCGGTTATGAGAGGTTCCATGTAGGATTTAGTAATGTCGTGGTTGAAGTTTGTTTTATACTCACTGATTTAGCATTCATATCATCATACATCTCAACATATTTCAATCTCATCATTCAAAGAAGTTGGGCTGTGTCTCACTTCTACATAGACTAACCTCTTCATCATAACAAACGAGAGAGGTACTGTCATCATTCAAACATGTATACTTTCAGAAATAAGACTCAAGTTTTGGTTGTTGTGTTTAGAGTCACACAGAACTAATCATAATTTACTGATAAAGCCAATTAAAATTTGATAAGAATATGGTGGATACACCGCTGGTACTTCCTATATATAAGTATTCTTGTCAAAGGATCAGAGGCATTGACAGGCGGTTATGAGAGGTTCCATGTAGGTTTTAGTGGTAGAAGTTTTGTTTTAGGGTATAACCTTACCTTTCCAAACGTATCAAAACTCATATGCATAAAATCATACTTAGTCAATCAACTCTATTTATCCATGTTCCGTATTCATACACTTTAGGCAGCAAAAAGCGATTCCTGTAGCCGGGTATTCAACCCTTACTAGGAACGTTACCGCCTCAAATAAGATTTAAACTCTCACCCTCTTCTAATTATGTAATTGTCAAAACCACCCTCCTTTCGAGTCAAACATACCACTACTAAAATTTCGGGACGAAATTTCTAAAAGTAGGGGATACTGTAACATCCGTCAAAAAACCGGGTTATCCAAACCCGCTTCGTTTATTAAACCGAATAATCAGTTATAAAATTCGTTGCGTATATATTGTTTATTTTAATTTTAAACGATACATAATTAATAAACATTTTAGAACTTAAAATCTATAATTGAAAATTTGTAATAAATAATGAAAAAAAATATAAGGAGACGCCGGGTTTCGAACCCGGGTCGCCCACAAGACAAACACGCTAACACACCAACTGCTCTACACACACTTATGTGCTATAAATCTGAAACAATTAAACTTTATTTAGGATCCACGGCTAAAACTGAAAATCTCAAAGTTTCGGCAAATCTGTAACCGCCGGCATTACTCAAAATCGGGAAGGAAAACCGACGATTTAATCATGCCTTTAACCCAAAAATCGGTTATCAATCATTTGAACCAATCAAAAACATAACTGAAAGTTAAATTAAATCTCTTGACCGAACTGTCGAACATGTTAGCTATCAAGACCAAATCTCGTTCAATTCATAGCCCAACCCTCACCACATTGTGAAAACAAGTCTCTGTTTCACCGGAGTTCACCGGAAATCGCCAGAATTCTCTGCGAGTTGACCGAGAGTTATCGCCGGAAAACCGAAGAAACTATCCCACTGTTGCCTTACTTTATAAACAGGACATTTAGAGCTCATACCGAAATCACCCACACTCACCTTAAACTCCCTGTAGAATCTCTGTCGCAAGAAATACATCGCCGGAATTCTCTGCAAGTCGCCGGAAAACCGAATCCATTTCATCCCTTCTGCTTACTCTAAAATAAGACTTCTAGAGCTCAGACAGAAAGCACCACCCTCACCTCAAACTTCCTGTAGAGCCTCTGTCACAAGATAAACATCGCCGGAGTTAACCTCAGCCGCCGGAATCTTCTGTCGGAGTTAAAACCGAAAGGTCTAACACCTTGCCCAATCGGTACAAACATTTAATTTTCTTTAATACTGTTTATATGCATTTGTTTAAAACTGGGAGTCGAAATTATGTGGGCTAACAGTCGGGATTGGGAGTTCTGGGTTGTTTTAACGAAGAAGATGAAGTTTAGGTTGTGTATATATATAATATAAATCGGGTTATATCTCGGGTTAGACACATAGTCCAGCGGTGGACTGTGTGCATTTGAAACATAGAGATACCAAGTTCGAGTCTGTCCTTGTTTCGATTCGTCACAATATTCAAACCTTTTTATAAAATCCAAATACGGAACCTTTCAGTTAGTATTAAGATTAATAAAAACAAGTATTTTAACCAGGTTAGACACACAGTCCAGCGGTGGACTGTGTGCAAAGTTAAACCACAGGTCACGGGTTCGAAACATACCATGCGCACCGGTTCGACTAGTTTAAAAACCTTTTAATTAATTAAATAAAATTCTGAATAATCTAAGTAGTATATAAATATAATTAAAAACAGAAATATTTCGGGTTAGACACGTGGCTCAGTTGGTAGAGCTGCGTGCACGCGTACGAGAGGTCTCGGGTTCGAACCTCACTCAGCGCATATAATAAACACGGTCCGACCGGTCAATGGTCAACGTTTGGTCAACTGTCAAAGTCAAAAGTCAACATTTTTATATTTTTTTATTTATTTATTTAATTTAAAAATCAATTAAAAATTCTTAAAAATAATATTTTTAAAGTTAGAAAGTGTCCTTAAACTCACAAAAATAAACCTAGAAATCCTATTAAGGTTATGAATTAAAATTATTAATCTCAAATAAAATCCTTTTATTTACCGAACCACTATGTTATTATTTAGGTTAGTTCCTCTCGTGGTTAAATCCAAATTCGTGCGCATTCATCATCAATCCAAGAAACGCAACCACTATGAGTGAATTCTTACAAATTCCCCTTTTTATTCATGTTTTGGGGTGTATCATGTGTCGCTTAAATTAATTCGCTTATTCAAACTCGTGCTATACCATTATATGATCTAAACTTAGAATGTAAATATTGTTTGTTGCGATGTATTACATATTGTCAAGTTGTATGCAAATTATTTGTTAGGCCCATCAATTCCTCGTGGGAGACGAGTTGAACAACGCATGCCTCAAAACTCATTCATTAGGCCCATCAGTTCCTCGTGGGAGACGAGTTGAACAACGTGTGCCTCAAAACAATCAATTATTGTATGTGTGTGCAATATTTAATATTATGTGTTTTGTGAATAAATTTACATCTACATTTACTCATATGTGGTTATGCACTTTATTTTATAATCAATACAATAAAAACGTTTAAATGTTTTCATAGGATTCACTCGCCAACTTTTTGTTGACCCAAAAACCATTTTTACACATGATACAGGTGGACAGGATGAAGCAAGGAACACATAGGAAAAGTGCCTTAGAAGAAAAATAATGAAGTCTAGAAAGATGTATAGAACATGTTGTACTAGTATGATTAGATTGTATGATCTCCTTTAAATTGTAATAATAAATATGAAACATTATAATAAATGTCATGAGCTTTGATGAAAACTAAACTCAATCATGCCCCGATCACCTTTTTCCGCTGCGGGTCGGGGTGTGACATTCCAGGGGGAGAAGAGTTCTCAGCAGACATGTTCAACAATTCACGCATTGAAGAGTTAGAGAAACAAGTAATGCTGAATAGTGTCAAAATTGTTGAGTTACAAGAGCAAATCAAAGGGCTTAACGAAGAAAACAGCATCTAGAGGCCATCTTAGTGAGCATCGTATCTGAAAATGAAGGTTTGAGATATCATATGGCAGGATATGATGCAGAACGCCTCAGAAATCAAAGAAAGATGAGCTTATTTAAGAAAATCCTCATGAAGTAACTGGGAATTAATTTAGATGATGTGATTGATGAGATAGAGAAAGAAGAAGCCCGACAGAGAGTTGCTAAGCGAGAACGTATGGCTAAAGAACTTTCAGATGCTCAGGGCAAGGGTAAAGAGAAGGTTGGTGAGGAATCTGATATAACCGAGCCAGAAGCTGAATCTGTGCCAGTATCTTCTGAGGTGGTGGTGTATGCAGGCATAGAGAAGTTTGTATTGATTGGAAAGCCAATGGATGTTGACATTGACATGACGAATCTTTCTGCTAAACATCAAGAACGGCTAAGCAAGAGAAAGATGGAAAAAGAAATTGAAGATGAAATAGATGCATTCACTGAAGATCCTGAAGAGGATGATGAAGACTTAAATGAAACTGATGATGCATCTGAGGAAATGTATGATAGTGATAATGATGGTGATGATGATGATTTGGGAGGTTCGGGTATCCTTGTAACAAATTCAGGTTTGAATGAAGATATTGATTTCTCTGTGTACTTGGATGATTCTGCCAACCAAGTGGAAGAAGGTAAAGAACAGGGTAAGGAGTCTGAAAGCTCGAAGGATTCTTAGTAGGTAGGAATCCTCATATTGACTAATATGTCAGCTGTTCCTATCGTGCCCAAGCCAAAGATATTGTATTTAGAGCATGATGTGGTGGAAAGAGAGTTAGTCCACAGTTACACAAAATAAGAAATAGCAAATATGTTGGGCATGGACGAAGAAACATTTGAGTTTGATTTCGAAGACGAGCTTAAAGACATCAATGCTTTCGAGCCTGAGGATTATATCTTCGAACATGTTTCTGACGCACATGATTATGACAAAGTTGTCATGGAGGATGATTCTAATGAAAATGATGCAAATATTGCCGAAGAGGGTACAGATGACTCCCCAACTTTCAGTGAATTGTTTGCAGCCGAGAATGATGATCTACTGAAGTGCAAAGTTTAATAGGCTGTCAAACAGGGAACTGTTCCTCAACAATTGTCTAAAGAAGAAATTGCAGAAATGAGGAAATGATGGTTTAAAGAATTACCAGCAAAGCATAAATTCAAATGTCCCCTAGCATTCTTCACGTGTGATGCTAACATCTGTTTGGGGGACATCATTAGTTGGGGATGGATAGAAGAACTGGACGTTTATGCGATTAAAAAGGAGTATGGGCTCCAGTACTTTCGATATTTAAGCGATATCAAGACCTAGCCGTTCAGGGATATTAAAGAACTGGTGCAGGAAAAGATGATAAATCTTAAGATGAAATTTCATGACCAGCGGCTGTGAAACTGATAAAGCTCGAAGCTACTCATGGGTTTAGACACTGGAAGCCTCATATGCCTAAAAGAATCACAAAGATCGATCTTGTTACAAAGGAAAAAGATGTAACGTTGATAGTAAAGAGGCCAAAAGTAATGAAGAACATGCCTCTGATCAGGATGGAACAAGATTTCTTCAAGATCTTAAAATGGTGGCACTATGATTCAAGTACTGGTGAAGCCGTTATTTGTGTCCATCCAGATGAAGATTCTTAGAAGATAACTGAGGAATTATCTAAAGCCGTCGTAGCACACAAATGCACATATGGTCTATGGCGCGGCCTTCGAGTACTAGAATATGGCTAGTCAATTGTTCGAAGAAGGATATTGAATGCTTATTTCAGAAAGACCAAGAGCAGGCTCTCCAGTTCCAGAAGATCGTTAATGTTTGTTAGCTAACGATATACATTTAGGAACAGCATGGAACACTTCATGGAGGAAGCTGGAGGAGATAGAGCAACGAAAGAAAGAAAAGAATGCTGAAAGAATTGATGAGCATGTTGACCTATAAATAGAGGGGATTGAGTGTTGTGTTATATATCTGTTGGTTTGTGACTACTGCCAAGACCTGTCAAACTGTTTACTCATTCTGTAACCATTCACCTTTATCAATACAAATCAACGCGTTTAAGCAGTATATTTTTCTTGTTTGTTTGTCCAACTCGCTAACAATGAATTCCGCCTCTATTGGCTGAGTCAGATCAGTCTAGTGCTCATAAGAGGAGAGCCGATCCCCTATCACTAAAATTTTAACGAAGTATGAACTTTTAAGTATGTTTTTATACTTATGTAAAACCACTTAGTAATTTTTATACATCCTAACTTTACGGATTTTGTCATCGTTAATATATACATTCGTTAAGTGTCTAAAATATATTATTTTTAGACGTGTCGTCGTTGTCGTTTAATATATATTTCGGTGTCGGAAATTTCCCAAGTGTCATAGTAGCTCTTCATGTTGGCAATATGTTCGTTGATCGATGGCAAGACGGTGTATTGTATAAATTCGACCATTGTTTGCATAGTCCGCTCGTCTGATTATTGTTTCAAGAATTGTGTAAATGTATATGTGTTCAAGTTATTTATACTTGGTAACCTTCAAGTATTTGGTGTGTTGTATTAGTTGGGTACTTTGTATTGTATACCTTAGACTTTCTAGATACATACACATGTAGTTTACACATTTAATTATGATGGTGACAAAGTATATACATATATTTTTATTGCCAATATATATATATATAAACATATACTTATTTTTAACTTGTCAAAATATATATGAGTATTTGTTAAATCCTTGGAAGGTTAGGGTTTAACCCTTGTCATTAAAACTTCCTTAATGACGGTTTAGGTCACTAATCGCATTTAGTCCTGTTAATCACCCATTTATTTACACTTTAATCGCGATTAGATTTTTAGAAAATTTCACCGTCGTTTCCCCTAAACTATGGCGTTTTTCACGTTTCAAAAACGTATTTAATTCATGCTTAAGCCTATAATCACAATCAATCATCAACTCAAGTTTAATATACAATCTTTGCCAACTCAAGTTTATACATTTTTCATCCTCATTTCCATAGACTTTTATAAATATATATTTGAACAACTTTACTTAAAAATAATGAGATTTTCACATATTTATTAGGACACTAAGACATCATTTTTATTATATTTTCTAATCAAAATCTCCACTTTAAACTCTTTCTTTACTAAACTTTTTAAGATGATCATAACAAAGTTCATGGTGTTTATTCTTTATAAAAGGCACATATATGTGATAAATCATTTTTAAGTTGTAGTAAAGTTCATGGACCATGAGGTTGATGATCTTGTTTAGATTTAAACATCACAATGTTTAAATCATCATTTATAACCTTAATCATACAAGATCACATACTTAAACAACTTACTTTAACATAATCAACACATAATAAACTATATTTAGTAGATTAGTAAGGTAAGGTTAGGGTTTTTAAATTTGATTTTCATTGTATTCAAGATGATCAACAATTAATATCATAAACTATATATCATAATGAGCTTAAATATGGTAAAATATTGTCTTACAATTTTGCAAAAGATTAAATGAAGATTAAGAAGACAATTAAGCTCCAAAGAAAGCGCTAAAGTCCCTCCATTCTAGCCATGATCTTAGATGATCTTGTAGGGGTTTTAAAGTGATTAAAATGTGGTCTTTAGTGGTGGTTGTATGGTCGTTTGGGGTGGTGTAGGTGAGCCGAAAATGGGAAGGAGTTGGGAGGTGTTTGTGAAATTTTTTTGTGAAAATAATAATGTTGAAGTGTGATGGTGTTATATAAACTTCTAGTCAAGACCACATCTTCTTACCATACTTAAATCTTCATGTTTTCAACATAAATCAAGTGGGTGGGGGCCCACTTGAATTCGCTAACTTTAAAGGGGGGGGGGTTAAGTGTAAATTATTATATAACATGTGATAATTTATTAGATATTTAGGTGTTTAAATTAAGTATGATAATTAGGGGTTGTTCTTGCATCATTAGAGAATAATTAGGGTTTAGGACGTTAAGTAACGTTAATTAGTTCCCTTGACTAGTTGGTATTAATTTTTTGGATGGTAAATATACCACTAGTTCGCTCATCGGTGCGATATCGGTTGATATACGAAAGTTATTATTTCGTGCTAAAAGCTTTGGTTTTTGTTTACCGTAAGTGCTACGACGTTTATTTAGGACACTTCTGACATCAAAATATGGTTAACTAGTTCACTAGTCGAGTAGACGTTAAGTTTTAGTGGTAGAAACGCTTTCTGTTTCGTTATTCGCTCATTAACGATACTTATTATTTTACCGCTGAATATTTCCGGGAGTTGTATTTCCGCAACCTCAAGGTGTTTGAAGTGATTTTGGATCTCAAAGAAAGCTTAACTAGCTCTCTAGAATAATTGGTCGGTTTGACAACGTCAAGATGTATGAGTCTATCGAAATCTTTGTCGTTTTGACAATCGGTCGCCTTTCGGTCAAGTTGTGCACTGCCTGTCGTACGACCGGAAATGATATATTTTGTGTATTTTTTATATCCGCATATTGTTTTAAGGTGTTTGTAATTGTTCTATTATAATTCTGGAGTCCTGGAAATGCCGAATTAATGTTGCGGACAAATTGAAATTTTTACCTTTTTTGTCGAAACGGACAATTTTGTAATTTTGGCGTTGTAC
This sequence comes from Scalesia atractyloides, assembly GCA_947069175.1. Taxonomy (NCBI): domain Eukaryota; kingdom Viridiplantae; phylum Streptophyta; class Magnoliopsida; order Asterales; family Asteraceae; genus Scalesia; species Scalesia atractyloides. Next base: position 16,990,820 of record CAMTDV010000116.1, on the reverse strand, counting down.
CAGAAAGTTATGTATTATTGCAAGATGTGTTCCCACATTAGTGTTTTCATGTATATATGGACTCAGTTATGTCATTAGTATGTGGTTATTCATTGTTCTGTTTCGTTTCAGCGGTTTTGCTGACATGAATAGCGTAACCGCGAATAGTGCGTCCAACACTTCCTACCAACACTTTTAGGGAATAGTTTGATATGTTTTGTGTCATAACGAAAACCAATATATGTTATGGCATGATTCACTTAACCTAACACGTGTGATATGACGTACGACTCAGTTACGTAATTAAATTACGATAAAATGCATGAGATTAAGTACAAAAAGTTAGTGATTAGATTGTACGGAATTACCTGTTAAAAAGAATTTCGTCCCAAAATTCACTTTGATGCATCCTCTAAAGGAGTCCTCTTGAACTGTGGGGGTATTTTGTCTTGATTTGATCTTCACGTTCCCATGTATACTCGGGTCCGTGGCGTGAGTTCCAGTGAACTTTGACTAGTTTGATTCAACTTCTCTTTGTCTTTTGAACTTTCCAGTCCATAACCTCAGCGGGTTCCTCAGTAAACTGGAGTTTGTCATCAATATGAATTCATCCGTTGGGATGATAACCGTGTCATTGGTTGGGCTTTTCTTTAGGTTAGACACATGAAATGTGCCGTGTACATTGTTAAGTTCTTTTGGCAGTTTTAGCTTGTATGCCACTATACCAACCTTTGCCATAATTTCAAAAGGCCCAATGTATCTCATGTATAGCTTTCCGCGCTTACCGAATCTAGCTACGTCCTTCCAAGGCGAGACTTGTAGTAACACTTTATCTCTGACCTCGAAGGATAATGGTTTGCGTCTTCGATCAGCGTAGCTCTTTTGTCTATCCTGATCCGTTTTGATACGCTCGCGGATTTTGAATATTTTGTCTGTGGTATCTTGGACTAGTTCGGGACCAATGAGTTGTTTGTCACCGACTTCCACCCAATATAGTGGAGATCTACACTTTCGTCCATAATGTGCTTCAAACGGTGCGGCCTTGATACTTGTGTAATAACTGTTATTGTAGGAAAACTCTACCAATGGTAATGAGTATCCCAGTTTCCGCCCAAATCCATCACACAGGCACGAAGCATGTCTTCCAACGTTTAGATGGTTCGCTCGCTTTGGCCAACGGTCCGTGGATGAAAATTCGTGCTTAAATCTAAGCGAGAACCAAACAAAGCTTGAAATGATTGCCAATTCCACGACACAAAGCGGCCATCTCTATCTGAGATTATCGAGACTGGCACTCCATGAGGTGCCACAATTTCCTTAAGATACAGTTCAACTAACTTCTCGGTATTGTCTTTCTCACGAATTGGTAACAAGTGAGCTGAATTGGTTAACCGATCAATGATAACCCAGATCACATCATGATCTCAAGAGGTTCGTGGTAGTTTTGTAATCAAATCCATTGAGATTTGTTCCCACTTGCAAACAGAGATCTCAGGTTGTTGTAATAGACCAGATGGTTTTGGTATTCGGCCTTAACCTTTGCACAAGTTAGGCATTTCCCAACATAGGTCGCGATATCTCCCTTGAGATTAGTCAACCAATAATACTCCTTTAAATCTTGATACATTTTATCAGATCCCGGGTGTATCGAGTATTTAGACTTGTGTGCTTCATCCAGCACCAAACCTCGCAGACTGTGAGTACCAAATAAGATTCGGATCATAGTTGTTGATTGTTATCACCCAAACAACTATAGATTAGTTGTTTGAATGTGTAAAAGTTAAGAAAACGAAAAGATGAAGATGAAGATTCTTGTATGGATCAAACAACAAGTGTTGTATATGGAATCCCAAAGGATATAATCACTGAATGCACCTGGATATTTCGGATTAAGCACAAGACCAACAATTACAACAAAAGAAAAATCACCAAAATCTGTCCAAGAACTTGGACTAGGGTTTCATTGATCATCGCTTATATACACCCTGATTACCCAGCGTATTTATTAAATACGCCGGGAACATAAATACGCCGCCCCTGGTACTAGTATCACAGATTACACTTTTAGCGCTTCTAGTTTTACTAACTATTACAAACAAGCTCTAAACTATGAAACTCAAGTATCAACGGTCTCAAAAAGCTCTAACAATACCCCCAGACCGTTGCGTACTTGAGAGTCTTCATGTCTTGAGCTTCAGGGCTTGAAGCAGTATCTTGATCTTTTCTCGATGATGCAGATTGGTTAAAAATAGCTTCGCTGGTTGTGGGATGGGCCTCCAAAGTGACTTCATATGTGGATGAAGTCGGAGGTTGGGGAATAACTTGAACATCAGAATCAGAGGATAGATCTTTGTGTTGTGGAGAGGATGATTTCAGCTCAGCAGCTTCTTCTTTCTAGATTCATCTTTTTCCTTTCGATTGTCGATTCTGAGCATAATCTCCATTATATCTATCTTTCGTGCTCGTGCTCGCTCGACTGCTCTCTGAAATAGCATGCCTTCCTCCAGGTGCTCTAACATGTATCTTATTTCCATAAAGAACGTTCGGATCAGAAAGACAAAACATGAAACCATCCATCGGATCCAGAATACGGATATCTTCATTAGAGTTGGATCTGATAACTGCTTCACCAGTTTTACCGTCATAGAACCATTTCTTGAAGTTGGTGAGAGTCATAGGTTGTTCAGCGGAACAAAGTTTCACCCTAGTCACCACTTTTGCTGGATTGATTACCCAAGTTACTTTTCCTTTTCCTGTGGCGCTGAGGTTTGAAAATTGTAAATCCATGCATGCATTCTCTAAGAATCAATCTTTCAAGGTTGCCACCAATGCTGCTGTTAGTGGGATTTATCAGAATCTGAGTTTATGCATAAGTTCCCTAATTATGCCAAATTTGACTAAAATGCCCTTTTTGCATAAAATAAGTTTTTAAAGGATATTGAACTTGAATATGAACTACCTACTAGTGTAATATCATAAGTAAGATTATTTGGGATGTCAAGTCAGATTATATACTGAGTTTACATTCAAGTTCTTGGGTTATGTTGACAAATGATGATAAAACCCTTGTGGCACATAAAATGGTTTTAACCATATCTTTTCATATCAAACTTTTACCTACTGATATTATATTAAATAACATATCTAGGACATATAAACCTGATCTTAACATCAGTTTTTACTAAACTTCTCTTAAATCGTCATTTTACGACATAAGCGACGTTTCGACACATAATATGGTCTTAAACCATATTTATCAACCAAGACTTGTTACCTAACTTAGTTAAAATATTTTTACAGTAGGTACATGATATAAACTCAAAATCCCAAAATGCCCCTTTGGTGCATAGTTTGGTCATAAATGATAAATTACACCTATTATCATGTTCCTACTGATATTATATAATAAATTAATTATTTTTCAAAAATACTTATGATCGTAACATTAAAATTTATTCAAGTTCCTTTTATACGGTATATAATTACCGAAACACCCTTATGAGGCATAGTTTCGTTTTAAAACCTTAACGGGCATGTAAGTTGATATCCTACTGATATTACAACTTATTTAAAAAAATAATGGCATATGGAACTTGTCCTTGACTTATTTAGTTACCCAATATCGCTTATATGCGTTCGGTTAAGTATATGTAACTAGTTTACGGAAATTGACCAGAACGGGTTTAACCTTATCATTTAGGTTTCAAAATCCAGAATGCTTATGGTTTACCCATATTATACAAGTCATAGTACTTGTTGGGCTTAAACTACATTCTATCATGTCATCGTTTAAACTACAGTCTAAGTGTATGACCTAATTAAGACCGTTAGCATTTAATTGGTTAGCTTATACCATAATCCAGAGTAGAGCCTTCCAGTAAATGCAATCTGCACTTAGTTCATTTTAGATACTGCTGAGATATTAAATATCGCATAATAAAATCAAGACTAGCCCAGGTAAATACCCTCGACTTGTTATCCATCAACACTTTGTTTCCTTCATGGTGATCAATAAGGGCCAACCACAGTTCGTGAGCTGAAGTGTATTCTTTGAACAGATTGTTGTCGTCCTTGGACAGAGCCATTGTCAGAGCAGCAGTATCCCTATGATCGTGTTGAATGATAGTTTTGTCCTCTTCTGTGAATGTTGAAGGGTCTTCGTTGATTGTTCGAACATCGTCGCGAATTATCATAGGAACATGCGGTCCTACTGTGACAGACATCCATTGAGTATAGTCCGTATACTCAAAGAACACTTTGATTCAATTCTTCCAACTACTAAAGTCTTCAGATCCTTTCAAATTGGGTGGTCTCGTACTGTGACAGACATCCATTGAGTATAGTCCGTATACTCAAAGAACACTTTGATTCAATTCTTCCAACTACTAAAGTCTTCAGATCCTTTCAAATTGGGTGGTCTCGTAGCTGTTCTAGTCTCCAGTTCGGCTTAGGCTATTGGATTAAGCTGATTGAGTGACATTTTGGTTGATTTCGAGTTTGAAAACAGATCTAGGATTAAATACCCCGGAATCTGAGCGACTAGAGAGTAAATACGCTGAAAACGAGCAAATACACTGAAACGAGCAAATTTGTTGATGATGCTTGGTTGCAAGATCCGACGACAATAGGTAATTCTGCAGGAACACACAAAACAAACGTGAGTTTGGCTAAATGCGCTGATCACCATGATAAAATCGCTGAGGATTTTTATCACTGACTTTGAAGTCGCCTTCCATTAATTAGGCTGACACTATTTCGCTGGAAATCAACAAATCCGCTGGTGTAATGTCAGAGTATTTGTTAATTACACAATCTTCAAGTTTAAAAACGTGATATTCAAGTTTATCTACGCTGGCTTCAAAGTTAAATACGCCCAACAGGATTTAAGTACGAACAAAAACCCTCTAATAACGCAAAAACGACTCAAAATCCATGTTTCTTTGTAATAAAAGGACCCCAAATGATTACCAAAACACTGATTAACAACAACCCAAAGATTAAACACACCAGATCAAGCCATTTTAAGTCCAAAAATTTTAAAAACCTTGAAATCTTGAAAAATATTAACAAAAACTCAAACAATCAAGAGCACAAAGGCTCTGATACCAAATTGTGAGTCCCAAATCAGATTCGGATCACAGTGGTTGATTGTTATCACCCAAACAACTATAGATTAGTTGTTTGAATGTGTAAAAGTTAAAGAACACCAAAAGATGAAGATGAAGTTCTTGTATGGATCAAAAAACAAGTGTTGTATATGGAATCCCAAAGGATATAATCACTGAATGCACCTTGATATTTCGAATTAAGCACAAGAACAACAATCACAATAGAAGAGAAATCACCAAAATCTGTCCAAGAACTTGGACTAGGGTTTCATTGATCATCGTTTATATACACCCTGATTACCCAGCGTATTTATTAAATACGCCGGGAACATAAATACGCCGCCCCTGGTACTAGTATCACAAATTACACTTTTAGCCCTTCTAGTTTTACTAACTATTAAAACAAGCTCTAAACTATGAAACTAAAGTATCAACGGTCTCAAAAAGCTCTAACACATATCGCCAAAATAGGAAATCCAAATCCTTCACATAAAATATAAAGTTTCATCTTTGTTTGGCTCCATTCATTTTCCATTCCCCGTGATGATTCCGCTTGAATGTTTTCCAGCTTTAAAGCTTCTTGTTGTGCATCGTGTACTCGTGTGGTAAAGTTCGTCTAAATAGTCATTTCTAAAGCTCGGAGCATAAAGTTTTGACTCGTTCCTTCAGGCTCAAGGCATCGGCCACTACATTTGCCTTGCTTGGGTGCTACTTGATCTCACAGTCATAATCATTCAACAATTCCACCCAACGCCGTTGGCGCATATTCAGTTCATTTTGATTGAATATGTGTTGTAGGCTTTTATGATCTGTGAATATGGTAAACTTAGTGCCATATAAATAATGACGCCAGATTTTTAACGCAAATACTACTGCGCCTAATTCTAGGTTATGAGTGGTATAGTTCTTTTCATGAACTTTTAATTGACGTGACGCGTACGCGATGACTTTTTTTACGTTGCATTAATACGCAACCCAAGCCTTGATAGTCATTTCTAAAGCTTGGAGCATAAAGTTTTGACTCGTTCCTTCAGGCTCAAGGCATCGGCCACTACATTTCCCTTGCTTGGGTGCTACTTGATCTCACAGTCATAATCTTCAACAGTTCCACCCGACGCCGTTGGCGCATATTCAGTTCCTTTTGATTGAATATGTGTTGTAGGCTTTTATGATCTGTGAATATGGTACACTTAGTGCCATATAAATAATGACGCCAGATTTTTACGCAAATACCACTGCACCTAATTCTAGGTCATGAGTGGTATAGTTCTTTTCATGAACTTTTAACTGACGTGCCACGTACGCGATGAACTTTTTTATGTTGCATTAATACGCAACCCAAGCCTTGATAGTCATTTCTAAAGCTGGAGCGTAAAGTTTTGATTTGTTCCTTCAGGCTCAAGGCATCGGCCATTACATTTGCCTTGCTTGGGTGCTACTTGATCTCACAGTCATAATCTTCAAAAATTCCACCCAACGCCGTTGGCGCATATTCAGTTCCTTTTGATTGAATATGTGTTGTAGGCTTTTATGATCAGTGAATATGGTACACTTAGTGCCATATAAATAATGACGCCAGATTTTTACGCAAATACCACTCCGCCTAATTCTAGGTCATGAGTGGTATAGTTGTTTTCGTGAACTTTTAACTGACGTGACGCGTACGCGATGACTTTTTTTACGTTGCATTAATACGCAACCCAAGCCTTGATGCTATGCATCACTATACACCACAAAGTCATCGGTACCATCTGGAAGTGATAATATCGGTGCCTTGCATAGTTTATCCTTTAATAATTGAAATTCCGATTCTTATGTTTCTCCCTAATCAAACATTTTATCCTTTTGTGTAAGCGAGGTTAGCGGCTGAGAAACCTTCGAGAAGTTCTCAATATATCTCAGGTAATATCCCGCTAAACCTAGAAATTTTTGTACTTTCGTGGCGTCCTTTGATCATTCTAGTTCTTTATGGCTTCTATCTTTGATGGGTCGACGTGTATCCCATTCTCGTTCACTACATGACTGAGAAATTCTACCTCGTGAATCCAAAATTTGCATTTTGAGAATTTCGCATATAGTTTATCCTTCATTGATAGTCCCAATATAGTTCTCAAATGTTATTCATGTTCTTCCTCAGTTCGTGAGTATTTTAATATGTCATCAATAAATACTATTACGAACTTGTCGGGGTAAGGTTTCCATACTCGGTTCATCAAATACATAATTACCGTAGGTGAATTTATTAAGCAAAAAAGGCATAAAAAGGAATTTATAGTGACCGTAGTGAGTCCTAAATGTCGTTTTAGGAATACCTTCCTCTTAGATTCTTAGTTGATGATAACCGGATCTCAAGTCAATCTTAGTGTAGAAGCTCGAGTCTTGTAATAGTCATATAAATCGTCAATCCTTGGTAATCGGTGCTAATTTTTTAATGGTGAGTTTCTTCAACTCTCAATAATCTATGCACATCCGAAAGCTTCCATTCTTCTTCTCAACAAAAGGCACCGGAGCTACCCATGGCGAGGAACTCGTTCTAATGAGTCCTTTGTCTCACAACCTTTTAAGTTGTGTAGATATTCTTTGCATTTATGACGGAGCTAATCGGAATGGAGGCTTCGCTACTAGTGCTACTCCTGGCACCAAATCAATGTGAAAGTTAGCATGTCGTTGCGGAGGTAATCCAAACAAGTCTGATGGAAAGACTTCAAGGGAATTCCTTCACAACGGTAATTTCCTCCAATTTTGGCTCCTCAGCTTTCTAGTCGACTACATGAGCGAGAAAGGCTATGCAACCTTTTTGTAGGCACTTCTGGCCTTCATGTAATCAATGATTCGTAAGGGCGTCTCGTGCTTCTCTCTGTGTACTACAAGTGTTTCCTCGTCTGGCAGGGGGATGCAGATAGTTTTCTCCGGATAACCTACTTCCGCTCGGTTATACGTCAACAAGTCTATGCCAAAAGCTACGTAGTAACAACCTAAATAAACGGGTAAATAATCGATATTAAATTCTCGTTCTCTAAGTCCAAAGTGCATCCATTTTATGACTTCCCCTGACTTGACTAATTTACCGTTAGCAAATCCTATAGAATGAGGGAACGTCTATCTTACTTGACTCTAGGTCAAGTATATTTTGAATTCTCTGGAGATGAACTAAAATCGGCATAGGTATCAAACAAGATAGATGCGAGATGTTGGCTGATAGGAAACGTGTTGGTGACCTTTAATGAATCCTCATGACTCAGCTAATTCCCCATTAGCTAACTTGATAACGTGTCTAATTTACATGAATCTAATTCGAGTATATGCTTAACACCTAAAGACACTAGCTAAGCTTGGTGTTGGTATCAAAAAAATTGACACGTAATGATTGTAAAGTGGAACGTATGCATGACGACATTAGGATCTTGTGGGTTATCCATAGTTTCTACTCACTCACACTTTAATTCACTTGTCTGATTCATTCATAAGACATTCACTTGAAGTGGCCTTCATGCCATACTTAACATCCTTGTTCTTGGTTGAGTCTTACTAGCTTATTGGTTTCTATTTTCTGGCTTGATTTACCACACTTATACTCTTGGCACTTTTGCAAGTGCCCTCATGAGGAAATTTTCACTTATCATATTTAGGATTTCAGTAAGTTATCAACATATTTCTTGGTGCTAGCATCAATTATGGCAGCAATTGCCTTCGTTTCTATCATCACGGGAGTTCCCTTTCGTTTGTAACTCACTCTCGATCCTGCCTTAAGGGGTGTGTATTTTCGCTTCCCGTCGCTAGTAGATTCCACATGCGTTTCCTTCCTTTCCACAGCTTTCTTTGATAATTTCCATTCTAACCACATCATTGGTGAGACTAACTGCGAGAGTTAATGTTTGAGTGATGAAGGTAGGGTGGGATGATTTGGTCATGTTTGAGTTCTTAAAGGCTAAACCCCAAATGTAGCGCTCAATGCGTTTGATTTCAGGTGTTCCCTAATATGGAACAACCCTTGAGAAATCGTGAAAGCTTCAAGTGTAGCATACAACGTTGGCTGCAATCATGATCGAGTTCTAGGATCCCGTTTCTACCCTTGGAATTCCAATCTGGGAGCAGTACTCTTCTCGCATAATATTTTTGAGTTCTTCCCATGATAACCTCTTCGTAGTATCTCCTTAAAGTTTCTACTTGAGGATTTCACCAAGTTAATGCTGCATTCAACATGAGACTCTTTGTTTACTTAATCATTTACTTAGGAGTGTATTTACTAGCACTGTTAACCGACTTTGTTATCTTTATTTAGCAGACATAACCTACGTCACCTCTTGCACTAATGAGGTCTCGCAACTTACAGTCCGGGAAAGCCTTAGAATTTAAAACCTTGTATGATCGCATCTTCAGGTGTAGCGCTGCCACTCATTCCTAATCTATTGGGATCCGAACCATTTAAACTACCGGTATCACCAGTTTTGTCACTAGTGTCGACTGAATCACTCTCGTGTCGTGCGATTTCCGCAACCCTATGTCCTTCCATAAGAACTCTAGTTCGGCCCGGTAAGTCATGGATTAACTAACCCTTTTGGGTGTAAACCTTCCTTTTGGTGCCATGTTTCTTCTTAATACCCAAGATTAAAAGAAGTTAGACATATATTTGGATAAATATAGTCTACCATGCGCCTCTTACGTGTATCGGCCATATGTCTAAATGGAAAGGAAATAACTTGTTAAGGAGGAGAAACCAAACGGTCATCTCCAACCTTATAGCATGTATTCCATACTTCGTGGATTTCGATCATCCAAAGTAGGAAAAAATTCCTTTGCCACACCAACCCGTTAAGTTGATATCCCTTGAGCTCCACGAGCTCCAGCTTGATTGTTATAATTTTCCTTAGATATCGAATAGAATGCAATGAGGGTGTTGAAGCATGGCTCGTGCCATACGAACCCTTGGAATAAGACAAATGACAAACGATGGAATTTAATTTAATCTCTTTCCAATGAATAAGATGAGGTGCCATAGACACCATGGAACCAACCCATGTACAAGAACTCTAGACCGTTGAGGAAATATCCTCCTTGGGTGGCTAACCAGTTTCTGTTTGTTTAGATGACTAGTCTCAATTGACTCGTGATATAGATCGAATGTTAGATGCGAACAAATACGTGTGGGGTTTCTGTATCGTAGGGTGTTATAGCAACCAACCCAGTTAGTGTCCCACTAGATAGAAACTCAAACAACTTAACAATTTCGAATGGGTAGTAATCATTAGCTTGACCCGCAGAGCCCACCAGGATTCTCATCCACTACAAGTTATATTACGTGGACCCCCGTAATAATAAATTACCTTGCATGGTCACCCTAGTGTTCTACCTTTCAAAGACAACGATTAGTCAGACAAAGGATGCTATTTTCTACATACCTTCAACATTGAAGGGACCTTGGTGATGGTCCATGTGCTATCGTCCGTTGACATTACTCGCGATTGGGCACGTCATTAGACATATTTGGAAATAGAGAGAATTTGCAACAATAACAACTGGAGGGGCACCTTCAAGATGAGTACTTCACCTTCCTTGTCTGGACAAGAGTGTCGTTACTAATATTAATATGGGTCATAGGGACCTCGTCCCGCTAATAGAGTTGTCGTCCAAGGCTACCACCTCCGCCTCTTCGTCACTACCAAAGCCAGGCATCTCCGCATCCGCGGGAAAAGTAACCATCTTATGTGGAATCGATCTTAAGGTCTCACTTAGGAACCACGTCCGCCATAAGCTCCACAATACACACGAGGTCGATATTCTTATTGTACGAGTCAAGGATAATAATAATAATATCCATAGTCGAAGGTATTTCGTTCTTGGCAAAATATTTTGTACAACACACACACACACACACACACACATATATATATATATATAATCACATTAAATCCCATCTAGCCATGATTTCTATCTTTTGTTGTTACAAATGGCAAATAATCGGTAATTATGTACAACGTAATCACTATTTTTAGTACTTAATCTCATGCATTTTATGGTAGTTTGATTAGTAACTGAGTCGTACATCATATCAAAAGTGTTAGGATAAGTGAATCATGCCATAACATATATTGGTTTCCGTTACGACATGAAACAAATCAAACTATGCCCTAAAAATGTTGGTAGGAAGTGTTGGGCGCACTATACGTGGTTACGCTATTCGTGTCAGCAAAACCGCTGAAACGAAATACAACAATGAATAACGACTTACTAATGACATAATTGAGTCCAGATATACATGAAAACACTAATGTGGAAACACATCTTGCAATAATACATAACTTTCCGGTACAACGCCTAAATTACAAAATTGTCCGTTTTGACTAAAAAGGTAACAATTTCAATTTGTTTGCAACATTAATTCGACATTTCTAGGACTGCAAAATTATAACATAACAATGAAAAACACCTTAAAACAATATGAGGGTATCAAAAATACATAAAAGACATCGTTTCCGGTCGTATGACAAGTAGTGCACAACTTGACCGATTGTCGAACCGACCAAAATTTCAATGCCCGATAGCCTCATATATTAATCTAGAGAGCTAGTTAAGCTTCCTTTGGGATCCAAAATCTCTTCAAACATCTTGAGGTTGCGGAAATACAACTCCCGGAAATATTCAGCGTTAAGTATCATTATTGAGCGAATAATGAAACAGAAAGCGTTTCTACCACTTAAACTCAACGTCTACTCGACTAGTGAAATAGTTAACCATATTTTGATGTCGGAAGTATCCTAAATAAACATCATATCACTTATGGTAAACAAAAACCAATGCTTCCGGTACGAAACAATGACTTCTGTATATCAACCGGTGTCGCACCGATGAGCGAACTAGTGGTATAGTTAGCATCCAAAACTAATAGCAACTAGTCAAGGGAACTAATTAACATTACTTAACATCCTAACCCCTAATTACTCTCTAATGACGCAAGACCAACCCCTAATTATCATACTTAATTTAGACACCTAAATATCTAATAAGTTATCACATGTTATAAAATAATTTACACTTACCCCCCCTATGTGGGCCCCTACCCATTTGATTTGTGTTGAAAACATGAAGATTTAAGTATGGTAAGGAGATGTGGGCCTTACTAGAAGTTTATATAATCATCATCACAAAAAAAAATTACACAACCACCTCCCAACTGCTTCCCATTTTCGGATCACCTACACTATCACACACTGGTCGTAGCGGAAGTGCAAGTGTGTGACTATTAGGTAATCATTGCATCAATATAGTAAACATTATAAATTAACAATGATGCATGCCATTCATAAGTTTCATTCTGATATTACAGTCATCAAAAGGTGAAATCACATTGTCATTTGTTTCAATTTTCCACTTACAAACATAGTTTTTGAAACACACGTTCCAAAATAGGATATTGTTTTCATCACAAATTCATGTTGAGGCTTTGACCTCTATATACCCAAACGAGGTTAGGATATAAAAGGCAAACCCTCCAAAAGATAGTACATCGTTGTCTTGACAAATCCCATACCAAGATCCCATCACTAGCTCAAGTCTTGCGTCCTGAAATACAAGTAATTTTAAAAAGTCAAATAAAGTTGGCGAGTTCATTTAGTTTAATGTTTTCGTATCAAAATGTCATCCTTGAAAACCTGTATTAAAATCCAAGTATGTTATTAGCATCAATGAGTTAATTAAGGATCTATTAGTGTGTCACGAGCACCCTGACATACTTGTGCCATAAGTAAGTAACCAAACCGAGACTACTTTGAAATCATTGGGATCACAAAAGCACTCCGAAGGGTATACCAACCAGGAGTGGAGTGGGTCTCAAACTCAATAGATCTACTTCTTTTGCACCTTGGTCACTAAGTGATTAATGGTTACTATTGTTATCATCCTACTTACGCACAGTGATATGTTATCTGCTAACCCATAGCTAACATACTGTTTTGACATGGCATGTATTTCCCCTCGATAGTTTAAAACAAAACTTGAAATGAGTGAAAGGAGGGACATGAACTCACAAGTTTTGTGTTCCGTTAATTCGTACTATTTATCGATCGGTGTCCGCAACGCATGTAACCTACATGCGTATTGGGTTCATTAGACACCTAGGCCTCAATGGACCTAGTACCCGTTGTTCATCTTGAATTCTTGTTATGTATCTTTTCGTTATGATAAATGTTATCATAGTGTTGGTAGTTTGTTCGTTCGATTAATATTGTTATATATATTTCTTAAAATATATATATATATAGATATATATATATATATATATTTTTGTTTTCAAATCAAGTGTGAACTGGGCCTTGCCCTTCACATTTCATTAGGCCTAGCCCATGTCATCTATGCCTTTGGGCCTAGCCCATGTTTTCTTGTCATTGGGCCTAGCCCATGTAACTTATGTCTTTGGGCCTAGCCCATATTTTTTATGTCATTTTGCCTAGCCCATGTATTTTATGTCTTTGGGCCTAGCCCATATTTTTATGTCATTGGGCCTAGCCCATGTAATCTATGTCTTTGGGCATAGCCCATGTATTTTATATTTTTGGGCCTAGCCCATGTATTCTTATATGTTCTTGGGCTTTTATTAGTTTTTGGGCCTCATCCATAAATATTATGGAATTTGGGCCTAGTATATGATTTTTACAATTTGGGCCTAGCCCCATGTGTATATATATATATATATAAGCCCATTTTTATTATACGTATTTACTTATAGTTTTTCTAACTTTTAATATACTTATCTTTCCGGATTTTTTGTTTTGATAACATATTTATACACACATATATATATATATATATATATACATATATATATCTATATATATATATGTTGAACGTCTATATATTTTTACTCGTCGTCGGCATCGTTTATTACGTGTTTGCTTTCGTCGAGAATCGCCCGTTGCCGTAACGATCTTTCGTGCCGATGATTCATCCGTCGGTTGTCGACGTGACGGTGAAATCTTGAATGCTCGCCTATTGTTCGCATTGCTTTAATTGTCCGATTTATTGTTTCGACGCATTGTGAGAATATATTTATTTTGCTACCAATACTTGGTGTATTGTTCAAGTGTTTGTATTTGGTATAAGATTCGGTATTCTTTTGTGAATACCCTAAGTTTCTAATATATACACATACAATACATATATGTACACATACAATTTTATTGGCAACAATCGTATAAATATATATACTTGTATTATTTCCAAGTAACAATATATATTTGTAAAAGCATTTATTTTTACTTATACATATATATTCGTAGCTTTGTTTGACCACTTGGTTATTTAGAGATAACCTTTGTCATTAAAGTCCACTTAATGACGATTGAAGTTACTAATCGCGTTTGGTCCCACTAATCACCCCACTATCATGCTTTAATTGCGATTAGATTTTTAGAAACTTTCGCCATAGTTTCCCCTAAACTATGACATTTTCCATGTTTTAAAAATGTATCTAAAACCTGTTTAAACTCACAATCATCATCAACAAACCATCTAGTATTTATTTAACATAATCTACATATCATCATCCATGACTTTTGTTGTTTAAAATCCTAGTAAATCAAGAGGGTTTTTAATGTTTATTATCCTTCTAAAAACAATACTTTAGTATGTTGTTTAAACAAGTTCATGCACTTAACCCCTTGATTACTACACATTTTTAATGTTATTACAACTTAAATACATATGTTTAATTCTTATAAAAATCATTTATAAAAATTATCTTTAAGTTGTAGTATTTTACATGGATGATGTAAGTGATGATCTTGTTTAGATTTAAACCTTATCATGTTTAAACTTTTTTTATACTAAATCACACAAGATTATCTCACTTTTATATCATAATATCAACATAAACAACTTCAGTATACAATCTAACAATCATATAAACATATAATCAACAAAAAATAAACAATATTCAGTGTTATTCTTATGTTGTGTTTTAGGGTTTTTAACTTATCTTTTCTTGATTTTCAAGATGATCAACTTATACACTAATAATCTAAACATAAACATAAGCTAAATTATGGAGGAGTTTAGCTTATAAAGGGTGCACAAGTATCGTGAAGATTTAGAGGAAAATGAAGCTCCTTAAGAATCCCTAATGATCTCCATCCATGCTAGCTTCTTTAGGGGTCTTGTTTAAGCTTCAAATGGTGTAAAAAGTGGTGGATTGTGGTGGCAAATGTGGTATATGGTGGAGGTGTTTGAGCCATGAGGTAGGGGAAGAAAAAGGAAAAAAAGTATTGCAAATTGTTGGATGAAGAAATGATATTTATTAAGTGAAATCATGATATATATTTCCAATCTTTCAAGTCTTCCATCAAGATCTTAAACACCATACTTATGATCTCCATTTTTAAAAAAATTAAGTGGGGTGGGACCCACTTGAGGGGGGGTTAAATGTAAATATTTATTATAACATGTGTTTTTTTATTAGATATTTAGGTAATTAGTTTAAGTATGGTGATTAGGGGTTGATCTTGTATCATAAGCATAAGACTTGAGTTTAGTGTGTATTTACATGGCATTTAATCCATATGATTCTTCAAAATAAGTTTCGGATGACGGATATGTCGCTAGATCGCTCATCGTCGTAATATTCGCTAATAAACGGAACTATTTATTTAGTACAGGAAGCCTTTGCTTTCGTCTACCACAACTAATATGGTGTCTAATTAGTGCATTTCTGATCCAAAAATATGCATGACTAGTTCGTTAGACGAATATACGATGAGTTAGGATGGCCAATTTGTCTTTCGTTCGAACGTTCTAGCGATATCGGCACTTTTATGTTCCGCCGTCGAACTTTTCCGAAAGTTGTGTTTTCATGACCTAATATTAGTTGAATGGATTCCAAGTTCCAAATAAGGCTTAACTAGTTCACTGGATGCCCGGATGAGGCTATCGGCCACTAAAATATTCGTCGTTTCGACAATCGACCGCTTTTCAGTCGAATTGTGCACTGTTTGACGAATGAACGGAAACGATGTCTTATGTGCATTTTTGCTATTCTCACATTATTTTAGGATGTTTAGCATTGTTTTATTCTTATTCTTACATCCGGAGTTCACCGAATTAGTGTTGCGGACAAACTGACATTTGTCGTCTTTTTGGTCAAAACGGACAATTTTGCAATTTAGGTGTTTGACCAGAAAGTTTTGTATTATTGTAATATTTGTTCTCAAATATGGGTTTTCATTTGTATATGGACTCAGGTGTGGCATTAACATGCCGTTATTCCTTGTCCTGGTTCGTTTTAGCGGGTTTACCGGTACAGTCAGTGTCACCGCATTTAGTACATCCAGCACTTTCTAACAACAATTTTAGGACATTGTTTTAGTTTGTTTCACGTCGCAAAGGAAACCAGTATATGTTATGATCAGATTTACTTGTCCTAACGATCTACGACTCAGTTACGCAAATTAAAGTACGATTATATGCATGAGATTATAATATGTAATTAGTGATTTAATTGTACGGAACTACCGGTTATTTGCCATTTGTCACATACCCCCCTGTTAAAAGAATTTCGTCCTGAAATTCAGCTTGAGGCATCCACTGAAGGAGTCTTCTCGAATAGGTGGGGGTATTTTGACTTGATTTGATCTTCACGCTCCCACGTATACTCGGGACCGTGACGTGAATTCCAACGAACCTTCACCAGTTTGATTTGGCTTCTTCTTGTCTTTTGGACCTTCCAGTCCATGACTTCCACTGGTTCTTTGGTGAATTGTAATTTGTCATCAACATGAATCTCATCCGCTGGAATGATAACTATTTGTCGGACTTTTCTTCAGATTGGACACATGAAATGTGTCATGTACATTATTGAGTTCCTCTGGCAGTTTTAACTTGTATGTCACTCTACCAATCTTTGCCAGAATTTCGAAAGGTCTGATATACCTCGGGTTGAGCTTTCCGCGCTTCCCGAATCTAGCTACGCCTTTCCAAGGTGAGACCTTTAACAATACTTTTTCTCCCACCTCGAAGGATAATGGTTTGCGTCTCCGATCCGTGTAGCTCTTTTGTCTATCTTGGGCCGCCTTGATACGCTCTCGGATCTTAAATATCTTGTCTGTGGTCTCTTGTACTAGTTCGGGACCAATGAGTTGTCTGTCACCTACTTCCGCCCGACATAATGGTGATTGGCACTTTCGTCCATATAGTGCTTCGAATGGCGTGGCCTTGATACTGGTGTGATAACTGTTATTGTAGGAAAACTCTACCAATGGTAAATGAGTATCCCAGTTTCCGCCTAAATCCATCACACAGGCCCGAAGCATGTCTTCTAACATTTGGATGGTTCCCTCGCTTTGACCATCGGTATATGGATGAAATGCTGAGCTTAAATCCAAGCGAGAACCAAATAAATTTTGAAATGATTGCCAGATCCGTGACACAAAGGACCATCTCTATCAGAGATTATCGAGATTGGCACACCATGACGTGCCACAACTTCTTTCGGGTACAGTTCAGCTATTTTCTCGGTACTATCTTTCTCTTGGATGGGTAAGAAGTGAGCTGATTTGGTTAATTGATCAATGATAACCCAGATCATGTCATGACCTCGAGAGGTCCATGGCAATTTCGTAATGAAATCTATTGATATCTGCTCCCACTTCAAAACCGGGATCTCAGGTAGTTGTAATAACCCAGATGGTTTTTGGTATTCGGCCTTGACCTTTGCACAAGTTAGGCATTTCCCAACATAGGTCGCAATATCTCCCTTGAGATTAGGCCATCAATAGTATTCCCTCATATCCTGGTATATTTTGTCCGATCCTAGGTGTATCGAATACTTGGACTTGTGTGCTTCATCCAGCACTAAGTCTCGCAACTCCTCATAATAGGGAACCCAGATCCTTCCCATGAAATATAGAGTTCCATCCTTGTTTGGTTCCAACTATTTTTCCATTCCCCGTTGGGATTTCGCTGGAATGTTTTCTGGTTTCAATGCTTCCTGTTGTGCTTCGCGCACTCGAGTTGTGAAGTTCGTCTGGATCGTCATTTCTAAAGCTCGCACCCGTAATGTTTTGACTTGTTCCTTTCTACTCAAAGCATCTGCTATAACATTTGCTTTGCTCGAGTGATACTTGATCTCATAGTCATAATCATTCGACAGTTCCACCCAACGTCGTTGGCGCATATTCAATTCCTTTTGGTTGAATAGATGTTGAAGACTTTTATGATCAGTGAATATGGTATACTTAGTGCCATATAAATAATGACGCCAGATCTTTAAGGCAAATACCACTACACCTAATTCCAGGTCATGTGTGGTATAATTCCTTTCATGAACTTTTAACTGTTGCGACGTGTACACGATGACCTTTTCTCGTTGCATTAACACGCAACCCAAGCCTTGATGTGATGCATCACAGTACACCACAAAGTCATCGGTATCGTCCGGGTGTGATAGTATCGGTGCTTTGCATAGTTTTTCTTTCAATTCTTGGAACGTCGTTTCTTGCTTTTCTCCCCAATCGAACTTTCTATCTTTCTAGGTAAGCGAGGTTAGCGGTTGTGGAACCTGGAGAAATTCTCAATAAATATCCTAAGAATTGTCGTATTTCCGTGGGATTTCTTGGCGTGATCCAGTTCTTTATGGCCTCAATTTTTCGAAGGGTCTACATGTATTCTGTTCTCGTTCACCACGTGCCCGAGAAATTGTACTTCGCGAATCCAAAATTCGCATTTTGAGAACTTGGCATATAACTGCTCCTTCTTTAGCAATTCTAATATAGTTCTCATGTGTTATTCGTGTCCTTCCTCAGTTCGTGGGTATATCAATATGTCATCTATAAAGAAAAACGATCATGAACTTGTCGAGGTATGGCGTACATACCCGGCTCATCAAACCCATAACTATTGCAAGGGCTTTGTTAGACCAAAAGGCATAACAAGGAACTCACAATGCCCGTAGCGAGTCCTAAACGCCGTCTTAGGAATACTTTCCTCTTGGATTCTCAACTGATGATACCCGGATCTTAAATCAATCTCTGGATAAAAACTCAACCCTTGTAAGTGATCGAACATATCATCAATCCTCGGTAATGGGTACGGATTCTTGATGGCTAACTTGTTTTGTTCTCGGTAGCCTATGCACATTCGGAAGGTTCCATCCTTCTCCTCGACAAAAGGCACCAGAGCTCCCCATGGCAAGGAATTCGGTCTTATGAATCCTTTGTCTAATAACTTTTGAAGTTGTGTAGATAGCCTTTGCATTTATGATGGAGCTAATCAGCATGGAGGCTTCGCTACTGGTGCGGTTCCTGGCACCAAATCAATGCGAAAGTTGGCGTGTCGTTGCGGAGGTAATCTAGACAAGTCTACGGAAAGAGTTTGAGGGAATTCCTTCACAACGGTTATTTCCTCCAAATGTTGGCTCCTCAGTTTTCTTGTCGACTACATGAGTTAGAAAGGCTATGCAACCTTTCTGTATGCATATATGTCCTTCATGTAAATAATGATTCGAAAGGGCGTGTCGTGCTTCTCTCCATGTACTACCAGTGTTTCTTCGTCTGGCAGGGGGATGCGAATAGTTTTCTCAGGACAACCTACTTCTGCTCGGTTATACGTCAACAAGTCTATGCCGGAAGCTATGTCGTAACAACCCAGATAAATGGGTAAAAGATTTTGATATTAAATTATTGTCCTCCAAGTTCCAAAGTGCATCCTTCTATAACTTCTCCTGACCTCGACAAATTTACCGTTGGCAAATTCTATAGATTGAGGGAACGTCTATCTCACTTGTATCTTGGTCAAGTATATTTTGGAGTCTATGGAGATGAACTAGAATTGGCACAGGTATCCAACAAGATGGATGCGAGACGTTTGTTGATAGGAATCGTGTTAGTGACCTTTTAATGATTTCCCATGACTCAGGGATCAAAACAGTGTATTTCGGATCTTTGGTAATTTCTTTCGGACCATCTTGGACTATTGTTTCGAATTGGGTACTATTCCGAGTTGAACTCGAAAAAGGTGGGCAGTTATCCATAAACAATTTTACAAACCAATTACATGGTTAGAATCGTGTGATTTTTAGAAAAAAATTGACATTATATATCATTGGATTCGTATCAACATGACGAGTCTAACGCTAACTCTCCATTAGCTAACTTGATAACATGTCTAACTTACAAGACTCTAATTCGTGTATAAGCTTAACATCTAAAGACACTAGCTAAGCTCGGTGTTGGTATCAAAAGAATTGACACGTACGGAATGTAGAGTAGAACGTATGCATGACGACATCAGGATCTTGTGGGGTATCCATAGTTTCTGCTCACCCACACTTTAATTCACTTGCCTGATTCATTCTTGAGACGTTCATGCTTGAAGTGGCCTTCATGCCACACTTAACATCCTTGTTCTTGGTTGAGTCTTACTAACTTATTGATTTTTGTTATATGTCTTCATTCACCACACTTCTACTCTTGGCACTTTTGCAAGTGCCCTCTTGAGGAAGTTTTCACTTATCACTTTTAGGATTTCAGCAAGTTATTTGCTCATTTCTTGGTGCTAGCATCAATTATGGCAGCCATTGCCTTCGTTTCTTTCATCACGGGAGTTATCTATCGCTTCCCATTGCTAATAGATTTCACATGCATTTCCTTGATAATTTCCCATTCTCACCGCATCCTTGGTGAGATTAACTGCGAGAGTTACTGTTTGGGTGATGAAGGTAGGGTGGGATGATGTGGTCATGTTTTGGTACTTAGAGGCTAAACCCCAAATGTAGCACTCAATGCGTTTGATATCAGGTGTTCCCCAAGTATGGAACAACCCTTGAGAGATCGTGAAAGCATCGAGTGTAACCAACAACGTTGGTTGTAATCATGATCTAGTCCTAGGATCTCGTTTCTACCCTTGGAATTCCAATCAGCGAGCAATACTCTTCTCGCATAAGATTTCTGAGTTCTCCCCATGATGACCTCTTCGTAGTATCACTCCTTAAAGTTTCTACTTGAGGATTTCACCAAGTTAATGTTGCATGAAGCAGGAGACTCTTTGTTTACCTAATCGTTTTCTAAGGAGTGCATTTACTCGCACAGCTAACCGACTTCGTTGTCTTTATTTTGCGGACATAACCTACCACACCTCTCGCACTAGTGAGGTCTCGTGGCTTACATTCCCGAAAAGTCTGAGAATTTAAAACCTTGTTTGATCACATCTTCAGGTGTAGCACTGCGACTCTTTCCCAATCTAT
Source organism: Scalesia atractyloides (assembly GCA_947069175.1). NCBI lineage: Eukaryota > Viridiplantae > Streptophyta > Magnoliopsida > Asterales > Asteraceae > Scalesia > Scalesia atractyloides. The sequence goes on along the minus strand of CAMTDV010000116.1, from coordinate 16,969,508 downwards.
TGGGATCCGAACCATTTGAACTACCAGTACCACCAGTTTCGTCAGTAGTGTCAACGAAGTTACCCTCATGTCGTGTAATTTTCACAACCGTATGTCCTTCCATAAGAACTCTAGCTCGGTTTACCTAGTAAGTCATGGATTAACTAACCCCTTTTGGGTGTAGGCCTTCCTTTTGGCGCCATATTTCTTCTTAATACCCAAGATTCAAAGAAGCTAGACATATATTTGAATAAATATAGTCTACCATGCGCCTAAGAATAAAGGATGCCATCGTTCATGGGAACCTCAAGATTGCATTGTTCATACATGTTTGAAACAATGATAACGTGAACAACAACAATCCAAAATTCCTAGTACCTCTTGCGTGTATCAGCCATATGTCAGGGTGGAAAGAAAAATAACTTGTTAAGGAGGAGAAACCAAACGGTCATCTCCAACCGTATAGTATGTATTCCATACTTCATGGACCTTGATCATCCAAAGTAGGAAAAAAGAAAATCCTTCGCCACACCAACCCGTGTGACGATTACCTTGATATCCCTTGAGCTCCACGAGCTCCAGCTAGATTGTTATAATTTCCTTAGATATCGAATAGAATGCAATGAGGGTGTTAAATCATGGCTCGTGCCATACCATCCCTTGGAATAAGATAAATGTCAAACGACGGTATTTAGTGTAATCTTTTTCCAATAAGTAAGAGGAGGTACCATAGACACCATGGAACCAACCCATGTACAAGGACTCTAGATCGTTGAGGAAAGATCCTCCTTAGGTGGCCAACCAGTTTTTGTTTGTTTAGATGACTAGTCTCAATTGACTAGATATAGAACTAATTTTAGATGCGAACAAGTACGTGTGGTGTTTCTGTATCATTGGGTGTTATAGCAACCACCCTGGTTAGTGTCCCACTAGATAGAAACTCGAACAACTTAACAATTTCGAATGGTAGTGATCATTAGCTTGATCCGCATAGCCCACCAGAATTCTCATCCACTGCAAGTTATTATTACGTGGGCCCCCGTAATAATAAATTGCCTCGCATGGTCACCCTAGTGTTCTACCGTTCAAAGACGACGATCAGTCAAAGAGAGGACGCTATTGTCTACATACCTTCAACATAGAAGAGACCTTCATGATGGTCCATGTGTTATCGTCCGTTGACATTACTCGCGAAAGGACACGTCGTAAGAAAAATTTAGAAATAGAGAGAATTAGATACAATAGCAACAGGAGGGGCACCTTCAAGAAGAGTACTTCACCTTCCTTGTCTGGATAAGAGTGTCATCATTCATGATTAATATGGGTCACAGGGACTTCGTCTCGCTAATAGAGTTGTCGTCCAAGGCTACCACCTCCGCCTCTTCGTCACTACCGTAGCCAGGCATCTCCGCATCTGCGGGAAATGCAAATGTGGAATCGATCCTAAGGTCTCATTAGGAACCACGTTCGCCATAAGCTCCGCAATAGACGCGAGGTCGATATTCTCATTGTGCGAGTCAAGGATAATAATAATATCCATAGTCAAAGGTATTTCGTTCTTGGCAAATATTCTGTACAACACATATATAAATAAATTATATATATATATATATATAATCCTATCTAGCCGGGATTTCTATCTTTTGTAATGTGTCCACGACACATAGTCTTATATGTAATGTGTCTATTTCTCATAGACTAATTATGTATTGATCCTGCTCATTACTTATAGTTGAGCTCGTGTGATAGATCCTTGTGTTATCGTGACACAATGAAAACCTTTTTGTTATCTTGTTATAATTCCAAAACATTTCTGTTATGTTTTGAACTTTGTTTTCACGTGTGAGCTCCTGGTGATTGTAGACCAACTTTTAATAAAAAGTTTTCCCTGATTCACTACAATCGGAGCTCTTATACCAACCTGTCACACCCTAGTCGTAGCGGAAGTGAAAGTGTGTGACTATTAGGTAATCATTCATCCAATATAGTAAACATTATAAATTAACAATGATGCATGCCATTCATAAGTTTCATTCTGATATTACAGTCATCAAAAGGTGAAATAACATTGTCATTTGTTTCAATTTTCCATTTATAAATATATATACTTGTATTATTTCCATGTAACAATATATATTTGTAAAAGCATTTATTTTTACTTATAAATATGTATTTGTAGCTTTGTTTAAAAACTTGGTTATTTAGAGATAACCTTTTTCATTAACGTCCACTTAATGACGATTTAAGTTACTAATCGCGTTTAGTCCCACTAATCACCCCAGTAATCATGCTTTAATCGCGATTAGACTTTTAGAAAATTTCGCCATAGTTTCCCCTAAACTATGGCAGTATCAGCGTTTTAAAAACGTATTTAAAACGTGTTTAAACTCACAATCATCATCAACAAACCATCTAATATTTATTTAATATAATCTACATATCATCATCCATGACTTTTGTTGTTTAAAATCCTAGTAAATCAAGAGGGTTTTTAATGTTTATTATCCTTCTCAAAATAACACTTTAGTATGTTGTTTAAACAAGTTCATGCACTTAACCCCTTGATTACTACAAATTTTTAATGTGATTACAACTTAAATACATATGTTTACTTCTTATAAAAATCATTTATAAAAATTATCTTTAAGTTGTAGTATTTTACATGGATGATGTAAGTGATATCTTGTTTAGATTTAAAATTTCATGTTTAAATCTTTATTTTTTCACTAAATCACACAAGATCATCTCACTTTTATATCATAATATCAACATAAACAACTTCAATATACAATCTAACAATCATATAAACATATAATCAACACAAAATAAACAATATTTACTGTTATTCTTATGTTGTGTTTTAGGGTTTTTAACTTATCTTTTCTTGATTTTCAAGATGATCAACTTGTGCACTAATAATCTAAACATAAACATAAGCTAAATTATGGAGGAGTTTAGCTTACAAAGGGTGCACAAGTATCTTGAAGATTTAGAGGAAAATGAAGCTCCTTAAGAATCCCTAATGATCTCCATCCATGCTAGCTTCTTTAGGGGTCTTGTTTAAGCTTCAAATGGTGTAAAAAGTGGTGGATTGTGGTGGCTAAATAGTGGTATATGGTGGAGGTGTTTGAGCCGTGAGGTAGGGGAAGATAAAGGAAAGAAAATGTTGCAAATTGTTGGATGAAGAAATTATATTTATTAAGTGAAATCATGATATATATTTCCAATCTTTCAAGTCTTCCATCAAGATCTTAAACACCATACTTATGATCTCCATTTTTCAACAAAATCAAGTCGGGTGGGACCCACTTAAGGGGGGTTAAGTGTAAATATTTATTATAACATGTGTTTTTTTATTAGATATTTAGGTAATTAGTTTAAGTATGGTGATTAGGGGTTGATCTTGTATCATAAGCATAAGACTTAAGTTTAGTGTGTATTTACATGGCATTTAATCCATATGATTCTCCAAAATAAGTTTCGGATGACAGGTATGTCGCTAGATTGCTCATCGTCGAAATATTCGCCAATAAACGGAAGTATTTATTTAGTACCGGAAGCCTTTTTTCGACTAACACAACTAATATGGTGTCTAATTAGTGCATTTCCGATCAAAAATATGCTTGACTAGTTCGCTAGACGAATGTACGATGAGTTAGGATGGCCGATTTGTCTTTCGTTCGACCGTTCGATTGATATCGGCACTTTTATGTTCCGCCGTCGAACTTTTCCGAAAGTTGTGTTTCCGTGACCTAATGTTAGTTGAATGGTTTCTGAGTTCCAAATAATGCTTACTAGTTCACTAGATGCCCGGATGAAACTATCGGCAACTAAAATATCCATCGTTTCGACAATCGACCGCTTTTTGGTCGAATTGGGCACTGTTTGACGAATGACCGGAAACGATGTCTTTTGTGCATTTTTGCTATTCTCACATATTTTAGGATGTTTAGCATTGTTTTATTCTTATTCTTACATCCGGAATTCACCGAATTAGTGTTGCGGACAAACTGACATTTATCGCCTTTTTGGTGGAAACGGACAATTTTACAATTTAGGCGTTGTACCGGAAAGTTATGTATTATTGTAATATTTGTTCTCAAATATGGGTTTTCATTTGTATATGGACTCAGGTATGGCATTATCATGCGGTTATTCCTTGTCCTGATTCGTTTTAGCGGGTTTCCGACACAGTCACTGTCACCGCATTAAGTGCGTCCAGCACTTTCTACCAACACTTTTAGGACGTTGTTTTGGTTTGTTTCATGTTGCAACGGAAACCAGTATATGTTATGATCAGATTTACTTGTCCTAACGATGTACGACTCAGCTACGCAAATTAAATTACGATTATATGCATGAGATTATAATATAAAATTAGTGATTAAATTGTACGGAACTACCGGTTATTTGCCATTTGTCACATACACCACCCTAAACCACCATACAACCACCATTAAACACCACATTTTAACCACTTTAAAACCTTACAAGATCATCTAAGATCATGGCAAGCATGGAGGGACTTTATGGCTTTCTTTGGAGCTTAATTGTCTTCTTAATCTTCATTTAATCTTGTGAAAAATTGTAAGCAAATATTTTACCATATTTAAGCTAATTATGATATATAGTTTATGAAAGTACTTGTTGATCATCTTGAATACAAAAAAAAATCAAACTTAAAACCCTAACCTCACCTTAATAATCTACTAAATATAGTTTATTATGTGTACTAGTGTTAACTAGTTAGCATGATTATGTTGATTATGTTAAAGTAAGTTGTTTAAGTATGTGATCTTGTATGATTAAGGTTATAAATGATGATTTAAACATTGTGATGTTTAAATCTAAACAAGATCATCAACCTCATGGTCCATGAACTTTACTACAACTAAAAATGATTTATCACATATATGTGACTTTTATAAAGAATAAACACCATGAACTTTGTTATGATCATCTTAAAAAGTTTATTAAAGAAAGTGGTTTAAAGTGGAGATTTTGATTAGAAAATATAATAAAAATGATGTCTTTAATGTCCTAATAAATATGTGAAAATATCATTATTTTAAGTAAAGTTGTTAAAATATATATCTATAAAAGTCTATGGAAATAATGATGAAAAATGTATAAATCATGCATACAAAGATTGTATATTAAACTTGAGTTGATGATTGATTGTGATTATAGGCTTAAACATGAATTAAATACGTTTTTGAAACGTGGAAAACGCCATAGTTTAGGGGAAACTATGGCGAAATTTTCTAAAAATCTAATCGCTATTAAAGTTTAATGAATGGGGTGATTAACAGGACTAAATGCGATTAGTGACCTAAACCGTCCTTAAGGAAGTTTTAATGACAAGGGTTAATCCCTAACCTTCCAAGGATTTAACAAATACTCATATATATTTTGACAAGTTAAAAATAAGTATTATTTATTACATATATATATTTTTGGGAATAAAAATATATGTATATACTTTGTCACCATCATAATTATGTGTAAAATACATGTGTATGTATGTGTATGTATCTAGATGTTTAGGGTATACAATACAAAATACCCAAACTAATACAACACACCAAATACTTGAAGGTTACCAAGTATAATAACATGAACACATACACTTTTACACAATTATTGAAAAAATAATCGGACGAACGGACTATGCGGACAACGGTTGAATTCATACAATACACCATCTCGCCATCGATCAACGAACATATCGCAAACGTGAAGAGCTATTACGACATTTGGGCGATTTTGGATGCGGAAATATACATATTAAACGACAACGACGACATGTCTAAAATATTATATATTTTAGACACTTAATGAATATATGTTTTAACGATGACAAAATCCGGAAAGTTAGGATGTATAAAAATTACTAAGTGATTTTATAAAAGTATATAAACATACTTAAAAATCTAAACTTAGTAAAGTCACCAAGTGCAAGATTATAAATAAATGGACTCATCAAATTAAGTTGGGCTAGGCCCAAACATATAATTTCATGGGCAAGGCCTAAACACATAAATTACATCATATAGGCCCAACCACATAAAGACATGGGCCAAGCCCAATGACATAAATTACATGGGCTAGGCCCAGTCACATAAACATGGGCTAGGCCCAGTCACATAAATTACATGGGCTAGGCTCAATCACATAAAGACATGGGCTAGGCTCAATGACATAATTACATGGGCTAGGCCCAAACACATAAGTTACATGGGCTAAGCCCAATCACATAAAGACATAGGATAGGCCTAATGACATAATTACATGGGCTAGGCCCAATCACATAAAGACATGGGCTAGGCCTAATGACATAAATTTCATGGGCTAGGCCCAATCACATGAAGACATGGGCTAGGCCCAATGACACGCGTGCAAGGCACGAGGACATGTGAAGGGCGAGGCCCGCTCACACACGATCGAATTATGACAATATATGTATATATATATATTTGTGAAATATACGTATATAAATAATAATCGAACAAATGAACTACTAACACTTTAATAACATTAAAGTTGTTCTAATATGATAATATATACACAACAAGAATTCAAGATGAACAACTTGTATAGGGTCCAACGACACCTAGGTGTCTAATGAACTTAATACACATGTAGGTTACACACGTGTACGACTTACTGAACGCAAAACAGTGAGTTCATGTCCCTCCTTTCAAATATTTCAAAGTTCTGTTACTAAAACAATCGAGGGGAAATACATGTCATAACAAACGGTATGTTAGCTATGGTGTTAGATGATAACACGACCAATGTGCGTAAGTAGGATGATGACAAAAGTAACCATTAATCACTTAGTGACCAAGGTGCAAGAGGTATAGATCTATCGAGTTTGAGGCGTGCTCCACTCCTAGTTAGTTAACCCTTTAGGAGTGCTTTTGTGATCCCAATTGATGTCAAGAGTTGTCAGGGTGCTAGCTACACACTGATAAATAATGCTAATAACATACTAAGATTTCATTACTGAATTACAAACAAGGCATCTCATACGAAAACAATAACTACATGAAGTCGCCAACTTTATGTTGACTTTCCAAACTGACATGCATTTCAGGACACAAAACTTGAGCCGGTGAAAGACTACGGGAAGTGGGAATGAATATGACAACGAATGCCTTTTTGGAGGATTTGTCTCTTATATCCCAACCTCGTATGGGTATATAGGGGTCAAAACCTCAACATGCTTTTATTATGAAAACAATCTTTTGGTTTAAAGTGTAATGTAACTCAAAACCTATACTTTGGATAACATTGTGAACTTTTCTGAACCTTGTAACCTTTTTTAGGAACTTGTAAACTTTGGTTGCAACTGAACATATATGGCATTGTTGTTAATTTATTTTTGTTTACACAATTGGTTACAATGATTACCTCATAGTCACACGATTGTGTTTCCGCTATGACCAGTGTGTGACATTTGTAATGTATCCATGACACATAGTCTTATAATGTAATGTGTCTATTTCTATTAGACTAATCGTGTATTGATCCTTTTTTCGTTACTTATGGCTGAGCTCGTGTGATAGATCCTTTATGTTATCGTGTCACAATGAAAACCTTTTGTCATTTTGTCATATTTATGAAAATATTTTTGTGATGTTATAAACTTTGTTTTCATGTGGGACTCCTTAGTGATTGTAGACCAAACTTAGTAAAAGCTTTTCACTGGTTCACTACAATCGAAGCTCAGATACCAATCTGTCACAACCTATTCATAGTGGAAGCGCAATAGTGTGACTATGATGTAATCATTGCAACCAATTGTGTAAACAAAAATAAATCAACAACGATGACATATATCTTAAGTTGCACGAAAGTTTACAAGTTCCCAAAAGAAGTTACAAGGTTTAGACAAGTTCACCATGTTATCCAAAGCATAGTTTGTGAGTTACATTACACTTTAAACCAAAAGATTGTTTTCATCATAAAAGCATGTTAGGATTTTGACCCCTATATACCCATATGAGGTTGGGATATACGAGACAAATCCTCCAAAAAGGCATTCGTTGTCAGGTTCATTCCCACTTCACGTAGTCTTTCACCGGCTCAAGTTTTGGGTCCTGAAATACATGTAAGTTTGAAAAGTCCACATAAAGTTGGCGATTTTATGTAGTTATTGTATTCATATGAGATATCTTGTTTGTAATCCAGTAATGAAATCTTAGTATGTTATTAACATTCGTGGAGTTTAAGGATCTATCAGTGAGTAGTTAGCACACTGACGTATATGCCATAAGTAAGTAACCAAACTGAGACAACTCTTGACATCAATTGGGATCACAAAAGCACTCCTAATGGGTTAACAGACCAAGAGTGGAGCGCGCCTCAAACTCGATAGATCTATACTTTTGCACCCTTGTCACTAAGTAATTAATGGTACTCGTGTCATCATCCTACTTACGCACTTTGATCGTGTTATCATCTAACCCCATAGCTAACATACCATTTGGTATGACATGTATTTCCCCTCGATTGTTTTAAAAACAAAACTTTGAAATATTTGAAAGGAGGGACATGAACTCAATGTTTTGCGTTCCGTAAGTCATACTTATTGAAATTCGAGTGTCCGTACACGTGTGTAACCTACATGTGTATTAACTTCATTAGACACCTAGGTCTCATTAGACACGTAAGTCGTACTTATTGAAATTCGAGTGTCCGTACACGTTTATCATGAATTCTTGTTGTATATATATTTATCATATTAGACTATTATTATAGTGTTAGAAGTTTGTTTGTTCGATTATTATTTATATACATATATTTCAAATATATATGTATATATATACATATTGTCATTATTCGATCGTGTGTGAACGGGCCTCGCCCTTCACATGTCCTCCTGCCTTGCACGCGTGTCATTGGGCCTAGCCCATGTCATGTATGTCATTAGGCATAGCCCATGTCTTTATGTGATTAGGCCTAGCCCATGAAATTATGTCATTGGGCCTAGCCCATGTCTTTATGATTGGGCTTAGCCCATGTAATTATATCTTTGGGCCAAGCCCATGTCTTTGTGATTGGGCCTAGCCCATGTAATTATGTTATTGGGCCTAGCCCATGAAATATTGTGTTTGGGCATAGCCCACGAAATTATAGGTTTGGGCCTAGCCCATTAAATTATATGATTGGGCGTACCGATGTATTTTATGTCTTTGGGCTTGTCCATGTTATCATGTGATTTGTGTATTTGGGCCTTACCCATGTCTTTTATATAATGGGTCTAGCCCAACTTAAGTTCTTGAGCCCATAACATTGTCTTACACTTGGAATTTTTTACTAAGTTTAGACTTTTAGGTATGTTTATATACTTTTACAAAATCACTTAGTAATTTTTATACATCCTAACTTTTCGGATTTTGTCATCGTTAATATATATATTCGTTAAGTGTCTTAAATATATTATTTTTAGACGTGTCGTCGTTATCGTTTAATATATATATTTCCGTGTCAGAAATCGCCCAAGTGTCGTAGTAGCTCTTCATGTTGGCAATATGTTCGTTGATCGACGGCAAGACGGTGCATTGTATAAATTTGACCATTTTCCGCATAGTCCGCTCGTCCGATTAATGTTTCAAGAATTGTGTAAAAGTGTATGTGTTCATGTTATTTATACTTGGTAACCTTCAAGTATTTGGTGTGTTATATTAGTTGGGTATTTTGTAATGTATACCCTAGACTTCTAGATACATACACATGTATTTTACACATATAATTATGATGGTGACAAAGTATATACATATATTTTTATTCCCAAAAATATATATATGTAATAAATAATACTTATTTTTAACTTGTCAAAATATATATGAGTATTTGTTAAATCCTTGGAAGGTTAGGGTTTAATCCTTATCATTAAAACTTTTTAATGACGATTTAGGTCACTAATCGCGTTTAGTCCTGTTAATCACCCCATTAATTACATTTAATCGCGATTAGATTTTTAGAAAATTTCGCCATAGTTTCCCCTACACTATAGCGTTTTCCACGTTTTAAAAACGTATTTAATTCATGTTTAAACCCATAATCACAATCAATCATCAACTCAAGTTTAATATACAACCTTTGCATGAATGATTTATATACTTTTCATCCTCATTTCTATTAACAAATTTACTTAAAAATAATGAAATCCTCACATATTTATGGGAAAGACATCATTTTTATTATATATTCTAATCAAGATCTCCACTTTAAACCACTTTGTTTACTAAACTTTTTAAGATGATCATAACAAAAAAATCATGGTGTTTATTCTTTATAAAAGTCATATATATGTAATAAATCATTTTTAAGTTGCAGTAAAGTTTATGGATCATGAGGTTGATTATCTTGTTTAGATTTAAACATCACAATGTTTAAATCATCATCTATAATCTTAATCATACAAGATCGCACACTTAAACAACTTACTTTAACATCATCAACATAATCATGCTAACTAGTTAACACTATTACACATAATCAACACATAAGAAACTATATTTAGTAGTTTATTAAGGTGAGGTTAGGGTTTTTAATTTTGATTTTTCTTTGTATTCAACATGATCAACAAGTACTTTTATAAACTGTATATCATGATGAGCTTAAATATGGTAAAAGATTGGCTTACAATTTTGCACAAGATTAAATGAAGATTAAGAAGACAATTAAGCTCCAAAGAAAGCCCTAAAGTCCCTCCATGCTTGCAATGATCTTAGATGATCTTGTAGGGGTTTTAAAGCGATTAAAACATGGTGTTTAGTGGTGGTTGTATGGTGGTTTAGGGTGGTGTTGTGAGTCGAAAATGGAAAGGAGTTGGCAGGTGTTTGTGTAATTTTTTATCTATGAAAATAATAATGTTGGAGTGTGATGATGATTATATAAACTTCTAGTCAACACCACCGAATAATTCCAGGAGTTGTATTTCCGCAACCTCAAGATGTTTGAAGGGATTTCGGATCCCAAAGGAAGCTTAACTAGCTCTCTAGATTATGTATGAGGCTATCGGGCATTGAAATCTTTGTCAGTTCGACAATCAGTCGCTTTCCGGTCAAGTTGTGCACTGCTTGTCGTACGACCAAAAACGATGTCTTTTATGTATTTTTGATATCCTCATATTGTTTTAAGGTGTTTGTCATTGTTCTGTTATAATTCTAGAGTCCCAGAAATGCTGAATTAATGTTGCGGACAAATTGAAATTATTAGCTTTTTAGTCGAAAAGGACAATTTTGTAATTTAGGCGTTGTACCGGAAAGTTACATATTATTGCAAGATGTGTTCCCACATTAGTGTTTCATGTATATATGGACTCAATTATGTCATTAGTATGTCGTTATTCATTGTTCTGTTTCGTTTCAGCAGTTTTGCTTACATGAATAGTATAACCGCGAATAATGCGCCCAACACTTCCTACAACACTTTTAGGGCATAGTTTGATTTGTTTCACGTCGTAACGGAAACCAATATATGTTATGGCATGATTCACTTGTCCTAACACTTGTGATATGACGTATGACTCAGTTACGTAATCAAATTACGATAAAAAGCATGAGATTAAGTACCAAAAATTGTCATTAGATTGTACGGAATTACCGGTTACTTGCCATTTCTCACAGTTGGTACTCGACAGGTTGTCTGAGAGATAGAAAACCAGCAAAAAGACAAATGTTTTTGGATTGGCTTCTGGTTAGCACCCCTTCATTTATGTCGCCAATGACAAGGTCTAATGGATGGTTTTTAAGGTAGATTAGATATCCCTTGTATGGAATGATGGCATTTTGAGGTGAAGGCTGCAGATGTGAATCATCTAAGCTAACATCTGTTGGCAATTTTGAAGAACCAACATCTGTTTGAAATGGAGGTGGAGGAATTGGTGAGATAGGTATGAAAACATGATGACTTTTGTCCATAGTGGTTAGACTTTTATCAACAGAGGTTATGATTGATGAAATGGCAATGGATTGAGGATTGGCAGTGGCAGAGTTTTCATAGTTGTTGACAACATTTGTTCCTCTGATGGTCGATGTGGATTTATACTGTGGAATCATGATATCATATCCATAATCATGATGTGGAGACTGTGGTGTACCTGCATGGTCAGTCTTAACAAACACAAATTCAAAAGTGAATTTATCTGAATCAAGAAGTTCAGCAAGATTTGCTGGGATTTTTAATGAAGAAAGTTCATTGAACTTTACATTCAAAGTCTCTTCCACACACCTAGTCCTTGAGTTAGAAACTCTGTAGGCTTTAGCAGTGGTTGAGTATCCCAGAAAATAACCACAATCTACTTTGGCTGCAAATTTTGAAATTTAATATTTTAAGTTCAAAATGAAACATAGGCAACCAATGATTTTGAAATAGGAGATCAGTGGTTTGATCTTGTACAAAGTTTCATAAGCAGTGGATTGATGTCGAGGGTTGATTAAAACTCTGTTTTGAACATACCAGTCAATGTTTACAGCCTCTGCCCAAAAGGATAAAGTTAAACCAGAGTCTGCAAGTATAGTTCTAACAGCTTCAATTAAAGTCCTGTTTTTCTTTCAACCACACCATTTTGTTCTAGTGTTCTTTGAATGCTGTATTACCTTACATTTCCTTTTGACACACAGAACTCATCCAACTCCTTATTTCTAAACTTTGTGCCATTGACACTCCTGGAGACTTTTACTGGCAGGTCAAATTGCTTTTCAACTTGTTTGACAAATCCTTGCAAGATTCCTGCAGTTTCATCCTTAGAGTGCAAAAAGTAAGTCCATGTAAACCTTGAAAAATCATCAACAATTACAAGACAATATCTCTTTTTACTGAAGTTCATGATTTTTACAGGGCCAAACAAGTCCATGTGTAACAATTGTAAACATTTTTTTTTTGGACTCACTAATTGGTTTGTATGAACTTTTGTGTTGTTTTCCTTTTATACAAGAAACACAATGTTCTTATTTTGTGAAAGTTTTGGTGGTAAGCCTCTTACAATGCCTTTTTTAGAGAGTGTGATGATAGTTGTCAGATTTGTGTGTCCAAGTCTTCTGTGCCATAGTTCTGTCTCTTTGTTAGAGGCAGCTGAGAATAGACAAGCATCAGTCATTTGATTATCTTTCAACATATCAACCACGTACACATTGCCACTCCTATGAGCAACAAGTTGTGCTTTGCTCTAGGCTATGATTTAATCAATCTTTTTAACCACTTCTGGCCCAATAATCTGACAAGTTTTCTTAGTGAAGAATGACCCATAGCCTCTGTCACTCATTTGTGAAACACTAAGAAGATTAAATTTCAGATTGTTGATAAGATTGACATTTTCAAATTTGAGCTTCACAGCCTAAACTGTTCCAGACCCAAGTACCTTTGCTTTTGAATTATTACCAAAGGATATATCACCCCTCCATAAGCCATAAAGTCTTTGAGAAGGGCTCTACATCCAGTCATATGCCTTGAGTCGCCACTATCTACATACCATAAACTATCAAGGAAAGTAGAACCTCCCTACACAATGGTAAATAATTATTTCAGTTGGGTTTCCAAAGCCAAAATGGCTTTGGAAGGGGTCTCAAACATTTTAGCCTCAAATTTGGAAGAATGAGCAGAGGTTTGAACAGATCTTTATAACATCTGTTGAGGCCCATCTCCTATTAGATGATAGTATCCATGAGGATGCCTGTTCACACTTGGTTTAGTGAGCTTTTTGTAACTCTCATAACTAAGAGGTACCTTTTGGTAAATTGGTTGGCCATATCATCTTGGGTACTGGTTTGTAGGTGGAGCATCTGTTACCTGTACCTCTTTGGGAAAGTGGTTTTGTTCAGTGCTTTGGTAACAGATGTTTCAATAGACAGAAAAGTCTGTTTAGACTTTCCTTTAGCAGGACTTATCTTTTAACTCTCCAGTGTTTTGGATTTATACTCACTCTTTTTCACATCAAAGTTTTTGATATAAACACACTCTTGAGTTTCATGATTTGCTTTATTACAAATTTTGCAATTTGGAGAATCAATGATTTCACCTGTTTGGTTAATGTCATAAGCTTTTAGAAGAAGACAGTTTTTAGTAACATGAATCTTCTTTTCACGTGAATCACAAACCAAGTTTTTGATTTTTTTTCTTTCTTCTTTCCCTTTTCAGACTTTTTGTCAGAAGATGTTGTAACATATGCTGGTAAGTCTGAAATGGGAATGATTCTAGCCTTTGGTGCTTTGACACCTTCAGTGGATGTAAATTCCATTGGCTTAAAATTTTCAAGAATGTCACATTCATCAGACCATGTGGGTTTGAATTGATATTTTTCAATCTCCTCAAAAGTTGAGGATCCCTCATGTCTTTCTAAAACAATATTATTTCCCTTTTTATTTGTGACTTTGATTTCTTGACCAGCAAGTTTGTTGGAATAATTTCAACCACACAATGGTGTCATTTTTAGTAACATTTTCAGAAACTTGGTCGTTTTTCTTAAATCCAACGCCAAATTTTATGTTACTTTTGACCTGGTTTTCCAATAAGATCTCATAACCTTTGCAAGACTCCACCCATTTTTCACAAGTGATTTGGGTGGATTTCAACTCCTTTTTACAAACCTGATATTTATCTATCATGGTTTGGAGTTGATCCTTTGTTATGCTTGCTTCATGTTTTAGACTACTGATTTTAGAATCCTTTTCAAGCAATTTTGATTTTAATTCTTTTGAAAGTTTTTCAAATTGCAATTCATCCTCTAAAATCTTATTCCTAAGGTTTTCATTCACCTCTTTTATATTTGCAAAAGCAATGATGCATTTTTCTGAACGTAGGTCTTTTAGGACCTGAGGTGATACCTTAGTAGCAGCCATCATGGCACAATCACATTCTCCTTCACAGACACTAGCCTCCCATGGATCAGACAAAGGTTTCTCATCTTCATCAACACTTTCTTTTGTAACCTCTGTTTCATCATGAACATTAGACTCAACAGATTTAGATTCCACCTCCTCAAATTCAGTACCCTCAACCTTGGACTCTAATGCCATAAAGAAAAAACTCATTTTGTTTCTTTTCAATGTCTGCAATTAGAGCAAAGTTTTCATCAGTCATATCCTCAGGTAAGCTACTCCAATCAACAAAACCCTGAGTAAAGAAGCTATGTTGATTAACCTCTTCCTGAGTAGTGGTTTGAGCTACTTTTTGTGCAGGTTGCATTTGAACCTGAGGAGCTGGTGCTGGAACATACTAAATTTGAAGAACAGTGGTTTGAACATATTGCACTGGAACAGTGGTAGTAAGGTGTGCATAGTGAGTAATGTTTAATGGATAGTATTTTGAGGTCTAGGGCTAGGATGTGTGATAATTGGTCAAGATGATTGAGACCTACATTCTCTAGCAAAGTGTCCTAGCCTATTACACTTGGAAGATTTTATCTTTGATTTATCCAACCCAACTTTTGCCCCCCCCCCCATGTAACCCTGGGAACTTCCTACCAGCTCTTTTGTAATACTTGTTAGCCCTGACAGTTAACAGAGCCAACTGGTGCAAAATGTCCATTTCCTCTAAATCTGATGGATCAAAATGTTGAAGGTCACTCATCTCAAAGCATAAGTTGTCAGAAGTTTGGCTTTCCCCATTAGCAGCAAATGCATAATTGGGTGTGTAAGGGTCAGAATTGAAACTAGAAGTTATATCAATGAAATGATCATAACTCTGATCCTTACTACTACTAGTGACTTCTTCTTGGCCAAAGAGAGTTGTGCTACCAAATGTGTTGTCATCAGTCACTTTGCTAGACTCTTGTAGCTTCTTTTTCTGGTTCAGCTCTCTCTCATAAGTGAGGAGCCTACCATGAAGCTGAGTAAGACTCATTTCTTTAAACCCAACTGAATTTCTAGTAATGAAAGCTATAGTGTCCAACTTGTTAAAAAGTGATAAATGAAAGAAGATAAATCAGATGAACTTGCAGCGGAATGGAGGAACTTTAATTCACAACCGTTGAGAGATTGTTTTCATTATCATGCTTTTTGTAATTATGATTACGTGCATATGACTCACAATCTCCCCCCAGCATAAGATCACTGATTTGTTCGTACAGAATGAAAGAGAGATAGATTCAATTGATATTAGATGAAAGTGATCAAATAGAATAGTATAGGCACTGTTCTATTTATACTACAATCCTAACCACTGAGCATCTTATTATGATGTTAGCATGAAAGTGACACCTAACAAAAATAACAAACTAATAACATCTACTAAGCTAACCACTGCTATACACTAAACATTACAAGGACTGATAGGAAACACTGATGATACATCCTCTATTGATCTTCAGCAGATCTTGTCTTGGCAAACCTTTTAGCTTAAGTCTTCAACAGAGCTTGTCTTCAACAGAGTATAGCCATGGCAGACCTTGAACATTTAGTCTTCAGCAGAGCTTGTCTTGGTAGATGTTACATTTTCATTTGGATCACAGGTTTGTAGTATATTTTGGCTCTCTATCATCTGTTCTTTTGTAGGGTTCAATCCCAACAATCACGTTATTAACATGGTTGATCTCATTACATGAGCCACATAAAAATTTCTTCAATTACCATGATTACTAATTTTACACCAATTATTATATCATCACGTTCAATTCAAGGAATGGATTATAACCATACAACATTCAAGGTGGCATTATTACAATTTTCTTAGTTATGTATGTTAAGGCTGGTTTTAATGACTTGTGGATCAGTGATCCTTCTGTGCATCCTAGATAAGTTATTCTTAAATTGTATAGTGGGTGCTTGAAGGATCAAGGATCCTTAGTCCTTGCAACGGTTTCTAATAAATGTCTTCGATATGTTATTTAAATGGTTGACCAATGTGGTGGTTGTTCAAAATGGTTGGCCAATGTGGTTGTTCAAAATGTCTTCAATATGTTATCTAATAGACAAGCTCTTGAAGGAAGGTATGATAAGGGAAGTTAAGTATCCAAAATGGTTGGCCAATGTGGTGGTTGTTCCAAAGAAAAATGGAAAGAATGGAGGGTATGTGTCGACTTTATATATTTAAGTAAGGCATGTCACAAGGATCCTTTCCCAGTACACATTGACTCCATGGTGGATGCAACAGCAGGACATGAGTTGCTAACCTTTATGGATGCTTCCTCTAGATTCCAACAAATTCAAATGGAGCTATCTGACTAAGAGGATGCAACATTCATGACTCCTACTTGTATATATTGTTATATTGCGATGCCTTTTGGACTGAGAAATGCAGGTGCCACCTATCAAAGACTGGCCAATATAATGTATAGAGAGCAAATAGGAGACACTAAGGAAGTCTATATAGACGACATGGTGGTTAAGTCCAAGAAAGTTGAGGATCGTCTCAAGGATCTTTAAGTGGCATTCAATATCCTTGATCAATACAACATGAAGCTGAATCCTTCAAAGTGCCACTTTGATGTCAAAGCTGGGAAATTCATAGGCTACATGGTGACAAAGAGAGGGATTGAAGCAAGCCCTGAGCAGATCAAGGCGATTGTGAATATAAAATCTCCTACCATTGCCAAGGATGTCTAGAGACTGACATGAAGGATTGCGGCCCTATACAGATTCATTTCAAAGTTCTCAGAAAAGTGCAAGGATTTTTATGATATCCTAAGGAAGAATAAGAAATTTGAGTGGATTGAGAAGCATGAAGCTTCACTCAAGACTCTCAAGGGTTATGTATCCTTAGCATCAGCTCTAATGAAACCAGAGGATGGTGAGCCACTATCCTTGTACTTAATTGTATCAGGTAAAGCAGAAAGTGAAGTGTTAGTTAAAGATCATGAAGGCTAACAACATCCGGTATATTATGTAAGTAAAAGATTTCTTGATGCTAAAGCCAGGTATTCTCATTTAGAGAAATTACTTCTTGCATTAATCATGGCTTCCACTAAACTTAGACATTATTAACACATACTATTTTGTGAAAACTAATTTTCCCATTAAGAATGTTCTCAGGAAACCTGAAATGTCAGGAAGAATGGCGAAATGGGCAGTCAAGTTTAGTGCATATGATATAAAGTATGAACCAAGGACTGCTATCAAGTCTCAAACTTTGTCTGACTTTATGGCTATTTCAGTAGTGATCTAGAAAGGGAAGCTGAACTAGAGGTTCAACAGCTTGAAGAGACCAAGGATTGTAAGTCCCGATATCGGATCTAACAGGTATCACAAACCTAATCAATAGCGGAAATAATGATTAGGAAGAAGAACAATCTCCTGATTTAAAAACAACTTTCATACACTAGAAAAATGTATGATACAAGTTTTCAATTACAACTCTCTATCCCTCAAACCTTAACCTAAGACATGTATTTATACTACTCACAAAGTCCAACAGTTACAACCCTAGGCCCACAAGGCACTAGGAAGCCCAAAACCCCCTTAAAGCCCAAATGTATCTCTAATGTGTAAACCTTTTTTAATATAAGCCCAACAATCTCCCCCTAGGTTTACAACATTAGGCCTTCTAGTCTTTAGGTTGCGCGTCCACTCCTAGCCTTCCCGGAATAATACCAGCCACAGCAGTTGTCCAATCTTTTGCACACACTTCATATAACTCTGCTGTTCGGATCTGGTGAGAAGCAAGAACCTGTAGGTCTTCATCGTGAAAGCTTACCAAATCAACCACATCATTCACCCTAAACGCCTTCTCCTTTGTCACAATAGCTACATTACCGACTTTGGGATCATACAGCCAGAAATTAAAGTTCTTCAGAATTCCCCATGGAAAGGTTGGAGCGACCGGTATAACAGGTTCCTTATCCGTTGGAGGCCACATTACCGACTTAAACCTTCTCCCTGTTCTCGCATCACGTACTCCCTTTGTAGCTCGCAAGTATGGTTCAGTTGTCTTCATCGTTTTGAAACCATTTTCACCTTTTGTTCCAATTTCTTGAAAAATCTCCAGCCTGGGCCACGTTCAGTTGTATCATCGTCGGAGTAGGAGCTCGTAATAAATCAGTCAGAGCAATCTTCATCCACGTTTCAAACTGAGACTCCTTAGAATAATACTCCAAGTCCCGTCCTGTCGAACAATGATTCACATTTTCTTGACATGGTCGTACATCCAGCTCAACAACTTCGATTTATTCCCAACATTGCTGTAGTAACTTGAGCCAAGCTCCATGACATATCGTTCAGACTGGTTCGACGGATCTTTCAATTGGAAATTCTCATCAAGCGGATTGACATCAACGTCTTTCATCAACATCATTTGCTTCTTCTTTTGGTTCGCTGGACGCTTCTGACTTGCAGTATATTTCTTTCGCGGATCACGCAGATAGTCATCCGACCTAGCTTGTCATTCGGAAGCCAACTGTTCAGCTGCTAACATGTTTGCCTCACTTTCCTATGCCGCTCGTTGCTCAGCTCTGTGTTCTATGTTAATCGGATCGTAAGTAGGGTCAGAGAATTCCCTCCCAAACTTGTTCTCCAATTTAGCTTTCAAATCAAACACCAAAGTCATCAGCATAGTGACATCTCCATGCAGTTGATCTATCGTTTGGTCTCTCACGTCTAATCGTGTTTGCAACGATGTGATCTGAGCATCCTTCAGTATAACCTCCTGCTCTAACACAACCACTCGCTTCTTCAAATCCACAACGTCAACTTCTATATCTTCATCATCACTATCCAAACCACCAAACTCAAAGCATGCTTCTCAGATCTCTGCAAGTATTCCGTAGCATCATCCTCAGCATTACCTATACCACTTCCACCTGTGCCAGACCCCCCAACACCCATCAAACTTCTGCCAAAATCCATCATTTGTAATACCGAGTCTACCTGAATCGAAACAACTGTGGAATGCGTAGCAACGTGGGCAGTTGTTGGTTCAGTTGAAATATGAGTATCAACCATTGGAGTGTCTGTCATAGATGCAGCGACTGAAGATAAAACAGTAGTAGAAGTCACTATGGTAAACTCTTCAGCAAAAATAACAACACGAGCTTCGGATTGACTTGGTTGAACACTAGGCTCTGTTCGCCTTCTTTTGATTAATGGTACTTCGTCCTCTTCATCCTCTTCGTCATCTTCAACCACACGTACCGGAGCAGCAACAGAGGGAATTACAAGAGGAGGATCACCCTGTCGTTCTTGGATTTCTTTCAGATGAGCAATTAGGGCTTCTAAGTTCTCCGAAGATAGTTCTGGCAAGAATGGAGTTAGATTGGCATTGAACTCAGTAAGATCATAAAAGAAAGCTTGTTCCGCATCAGTATCCTCATCTGTAACCAGATCTTCTATCTCAACCTCTTTCTCTTTAATAGACACGTCATGCTCTTCAGCAATAATGGCATTGACCGATGTAGGAGCTGGGACATCCTGTCCGATTACCTCGCAAACTTTCCAAATTTCTTCAATGCAAAACGACCAACAAAGACAGTCTTCGACATCGAGCGATTCTTCTTCATTGTGCTGAAAATAGTTGGTCCTATAGGCTTCATATTTAGCAAATTCGCATCTGAAGCATCTTTGGCCAAGTCAGGATATCGAGCATCTAGAATCAGCTGTACAAAATGTGGATATAATAGAAACACCCTCTTTTTGGACTGCTCTAAAATCTTCTTCATGTTTTCGAAGATATAACCTGAGAAGTTATACTTCCAGTCCATAATGAGAGCCACAATTGCAGAAGTCTGGGTTTGATTCGGTTGATCTAGGCCTCCCTTATTCTCTGAAATGCACTGCATAAACATATGTACTAGTAATCTCCAGTAGGCAGGAAACATCTTCTTGAGTAACGGTGGATACGACCCTTCATAACTCATCTCCGCAAGTATCAGCAATACTTTCTGCTCCGCGTATACAGTCGGGTCACTTGTAGCATCAGCAATCTGTAAAACCTCTCTACCGAAAGCTTCATTTACTAAGATTTCCTTACCCTGTATCTGAGAACTAATATACGGTCTCCCATCAGCTCATCTCTGGTGTAATCGAGCTCTCTTCAAGAATGAGTGCATTAGATCTCTGTATATAACCAGATTAGCACGGAGTGCATAAGCAATCTTGCACGCGTCCAGACCCGCTATCATCGATTGGAACTCCTGATAAAATTCAGTTGTTAGATCCGATAGGTATCCTGCCTGATTGTGGAACTACTCCTCTACCAACATAACGGCATCAAAGGCCTCTTCTACTATTTCTGTCAAAACAATAAGCAAGTTAAATCAATTTTAACACAACTAACCGAGGTTAACGGAGTGTATCAGGATAAAAGGTCAACACTAATTGGATGGTTCAAACAGATTTTAAAGGTTCAATTATTGAAAGGTTCAAATCAGTTTGAAGGGTTCCAACATTTGAAAAGGTTCAAAAGAACTCAAAGGTGTAAACCCTAGAATCCGGATTTCCTAACAGCTCAACAGTAATCCGGATGAACCTTTACACCAATCTGGATTAGCAAAGAGGTCAATAGTATTTTGGTTGAGTCATCAATCCATATTAGCAAACAAATTAATAGTATCTCGAGTAAATCATCAATCCGGATGAGGATTATCCGAGATGAAATCCGAGTTCATAAACTCGGTTGAATATCCAATCCGGAATGAGATCTGAAATGCATGTTACTTTGAAGGCCAATCCGAAATGCCATCCGTAATGCATGAAACATGAAGGTTCTCATCCGGATTTTATGATTTTTAAGCATTACTTACCTAATCCGGATGAGATTCGAGATACAAATTCGAAATGAACAGTGGGAAATCATAGAGAAAATCAGAGATTTCGGAAATTTATGAATAATCCGAAATGACATCTCTGATTAACTTAAGTACTTTTCAGAATGGGCTTGGGCCTCACATCTTTTGGGCCCAACACAGTCCGGAATCCGAATTCCAAAGGATCCAGATTTCGCTTTTGTCAGGCCAATCTGGAATAGTGACAGTTAAGTGGGCCTATCCGGAAAGTGGCTGAAGGCCCAATCCGGAACAGTAACTTGTGAATTCTAAATTTTCAATTTTTAAAGACTTTCAGAAATTCTATTGGATTGACCCAACTTTGAAACTTAGCAGACCAGTCCAATATCCCTTGACAGAAACCATCTAACAAAAAATCAGCAATTTGACTAACCAAACATCTAACCACCTTTTACCAACTACAAAAATAAGACATTTTAGCATAAACACAAACATAAACACAACCTTGCTAAGGGATCAAATCGTTTCAAAGGTCGACTAAGGAACACTTTTTAGTATGAGTTGGGTCAGACTGGTCTAAGCGATTGCCAATATACTTGTCCATCTAAATCTAAAACTCAACCCTCCAGTTCAAGCTTCATGATACGCTTAAGGTAGCATTATACTATGATACCCATGTGTCCTATACCATGACATACCCCCGCAATCAAGGTAAGCACAACAATTCATCATAGCATGTGAGTATACTGAGGTCATCCTTTATCTTTTACAATGTCAGGCTATTGGTGAACAGGTCAGTACATTCGTATAGCAGAGTGACCAATAGTATCTGACGAGGGTTAGGAAAATACCTTATATGGTACGTAGGAACATATGGAATACTCTCATGAAGAAATTTCCGTTCTTTCAGGTTTTTGCCCTTCTATTTTGGCTCTTTTAGAAAGATATCTTGACTGTGCCTAGGTCTGCATATAATCTGGATGCAACAGAAGGGCAGCCAAGATATCCCCGGATGACTCAACAGCATAAAGACCATGAAATCATACGCCTATAATATGTGACCCACTAAGTACATAGTTCGTTATGTTTATATCATTTGGCTTACACTATCCGGTTGAGATTTACACCTATCAACATATCACCTTCGATCCAAGCGTTTTCCCGCTTCAACACCTTACATATGTTAGTCAGACATTTTATCACGGAAAAGTATTTCATTTCCCAATCATTGCAAAAGCTGTTTTAAAACAAACAATTTTTATTAGATATTTCTCCCCCTAAATTTGGGCATATATATGAACAAATTTACGAAGAAAACACAAATAAATGAAAGACAATAAATGAAACGAAAAGGACAGAGGATGCTTAGTTAGAAAACCGAATCATTTTGAGAAGATCCACAAGCACTTGAAAAGGCGAGTTGCTAATGGTTTCGTGAACAAATCCGCCACGTTTGCATCGGTGTGGATTTGCTCAAGTTTAACGAGACCCTTTTCATAGCAATCACGGATAAAATAAACTTTGATATTTATGTGCTTGGTTTTGGAGTGGAAAACAGGATTTTTTACGATTTGGATAGCGGCACCATTATCACAGTAAATTGTGGTGTTTAGATAAGTCAAACCATAATCTGCAAGATGGTGTTGCATCCATAAAACTTGGGAGTAGCGAGCAGATGCTGCGACATATTCTGCTTCCGCAGTAGAAAGCTAGACTGTCTGTTGCTTCTTGCATTGCCACGAGATTAAACAGTCTCCCAAGAATTGACATCCAGCTGAAGTTGAGCGCATATCCCTATCTGTACCTCCAAGATTACTGTCAAAGAATGCATACAGTTCAAATTCATAATTTTTAGGATACCAGAGGCCCAGTGATGGTGCCCCTTTTAGGTACCTAAAAATTCTTTTAACAGCATGTAAATGTGAGAGTTAAAGAGTAGCCTGATAACAAGCACACTGGCAGACGGCAAACATGATATCTGGCCGACTTGCAGTGAGTTACATGAGTGAACCAATCATTGAGCAGTACAAGGTCGGATTAACAGGCGTTCCTTCAGCGTCTTCATTTAGCAAAGGCTGTTCTACAATAGGTGAAGTCGTGGGCTTTGAGTCTGTAAGCTTGAATTTCGCAAGAACGTCATGGTCATATTTTCCTTGATGAATCAAGATTCCTTGCGGGCTCTGACGAACTTGAAGTCCTAAAAACATAGTCATCTTCCCTAGTGAGCTCATCTCAAATTTCTTCTTCATAATTTCTTCAAATTCCTGACACAAACCATCATTTGTAGAACCAAAAAAGATATCATCAACGTAAATTTGAACAAGAATAATGTCCTTGTCAACTCGTTTGATGAACAGCCCATGAGCAAGCAAATGCTCTGTCAGAGTTGCATACCATGCGCGAGGCGCTTGATGCAACCCATACAAAGCTTTGTCCAATTTGTATGCATAGTCTGGCTTGTCAGGATCAGTAAAACCCGGTGGTTGTGCCACGTATATTTTCTCTTTTACCATGCCGTAGAGAAACGTAGTCTTGACATCCATTTGATAGATAGTGAAATCCATGTAAAATGCATATGCCAAGAAAATGTGAATAGCCTCCAAACGAGCGACCGGTGCATAGACCTCATCGTAGTCTAATCCTTTAATCTGACGAAAACCCTGAACCACCAGTCGAGCTTTATTCCGAACAATGACTCTAGTGTCATCTTGTTTGTTTCAAAAAACACAGCGAGTTCCAAGAGCACGTTGTCCTTGAGGCAGCTTCACCAATTGCCAAACACCAAGCTTCTCAAATTGATTGAGTTCTTCATGCATAGCATCCACCTAACCTGGTTCCTGCAAAGCGACATCAATACTTTTAGGTTCAATTTGCGAGATAAAGCAAGAGTAAAGACAAGTATTTATATCCCCTGATTAACTGCGGGTTCGAACAACAGCAGTAACAGGACCAATAATATTCTCAATTGGATGATCACGCAGTAGACGCTGCGGTATCGGCGTAGCAGGAACAAGAAGATCCGTTTGCAAGTTGGTAACACTCGCTGAAGCAACTCCAGATGACTCCCCCTAATTAGTTGCGCCAGTAGAAGTATTTGCTAATGAATCAACATAACAGTCTGGCGGTGTAGGCTCAGGAAACAGAGATGAACCCAAGACATCAGGAGGAGCAGACCCTTCATTTGTCGTAGGAGGCTCTGTGTTTGAAGCCTCAACTTCAGGGGAATCATTCTGAGGAGTCTGATCAGATGTTGTTTCTTGATGTGGCAATACTAGTGAAGGAGTAGATATAGCCTCATTAAATCCAGTTGGAGCCACACTCAGCTTCTTGAACGTCTCATGCAGGTGTGCAGCATCGGGCATTGTTGGAAGGTCATAAATTTGGCTTGTATCTGCAGACACATTCGAAGGAACATCAATATGGTTAAACAAGGTTGAATAATCATACAGCCAGTCAGGACCAATGCGTGTGTCCTTGGGATTTTCCTCCAGCCAAGCCACATTGTAGGTTTCAACTACCATTTTCTTGATCTTATTATAGACACGATAAGTATTTTTGGAATATCCAAAGAAGATGCATGGGTCCCCGCGTGATTCAAATTTCCCTTTAGCGTCCATAATCAGGAGAACACAAGGGCATGCGAACATGCGGAAATGCTTGACCGAAGGTTTGCGACCTTCAAACACTTCGTATGGAGTTTTCATGTTTTTTTATTGATCAGGGCATGATTCTGAATATAACAGGCGGTATTGATTGCTTCTGCCCAGAAAATGAGAGGTAGCTCGGATTCAACCAGCATAGTACGTGCAGCTTCAATTAGCGTTCGATTTCTTCGTTCTGCAACCCCATTCTGTTGTGAAGTTCTGGCTGCACTAAACTGGTGGTCAATACCCTTGAGGAACAGAAAGAATTTAAGGTAACATACTTAAATTTTGTTCCGTTATCATTATGAATAGCCTTCACGGTGGTGTCTGTTTGGTTCTCTATAAGCGTGACGAACTGTTTAACTAACTCAGTGGTTTCAATTTTATGTGTAAGAAAGAAAACCCAGGTGAATCGTGAGTAGTCATCAATAATGACCAGAAAATATGCCTTCCTGCCAATGCTCATAATATCTGTCGGACCAAAAAGATCCATGTGAAGCAATTCTAAGACTTGAGACGTGGAAGGGGCAGTTTTAGATTTGTGCGGCTGACAATGTTGTTTTACACGTGCACATGATTCACACTTTTCAACCTGCATAAATTCGCGAACTGGTAGATCTCTCACTAAACCACCTTTTGCAAGTCGATTTAAGTTCTTCATGTTGACGTGTCCTAGTCTACTATACCATAACATTGCATCATGCTCAGCTGTCGACGAGAATAAGCAAGTGAGCTTGTCAGAGGGAGCCTTGTTCATGTCAATGACATATGCATTTTCCTTTCAATGACATATGCATTTTAAGAAGAATCCAATCATCCGGAATATTAAGACCTGGTTTTAGTACATAACACCCTTTCTTGGTAAAGAGAGCATCTAAATGATTGTCACATAGCTGAGACACACTCAAAAGACTGTGCTTCAATTCTGGTATGTAGTTCACATTCTTAAAGTTGAGGGCTCCGTTGCATATTGTTCCTCTCATAGTGATCTTCCCGGTCTCCCCACCTGCGAACCAGACAAAACCACCATTGAAAAACTGAATGTCACTCAACTACAAGATGTCCCTAGTCATGTGCCTGGAATAGCCACTGTCAATATACCAGAGTCTGACAAGAGTTTGCCAGAGCTGTTCCAGTACATTTCAACAGGTTTTAGTTAGAGGCTACAACCCAGGCCATTGAAGATCTAGGTATACCACTTGTATCGACATAAGTAACCTCACGGAAAATTAAATTAGTTGTGGATGAGGTTGATGATGCTTTTGATTTGTTTGATATAGGGACAGAAGACTGAATCTTGGTCAAGATCTTAGGCCTCGAGGTTAACGAATCAGACTTCTGCACAATCCTTGGAGTGCTAGAAGGATTCAGGAAACCTGAAGGTCTTGTAGATTTGTGATTTCGTTTCTTGGCCATGTTCCAGTCTTGATCAAAAGACTTAGCCATAGCAAATCGAGCCTAAGATTGGCGATTAGGCATAGCCTTCTGATATTTTGAGTATAATGTTTTAAACAGTGTAAAAGCCTTTTGAAAATTTCGTGCAATATGCCCGGGAAATCCACAGTTGAAACAGGTCTGCCTCTTCTAGAAGAAAACAGTCTGTTTAGCTTGGGAAATTCTAGGCAATTTGTCTATCAGTTTCTTGCTTGCGGGTACTGACGGCTGATGCACAGTGTTGATCTTGGATGTTGCCTGTGCACAACCATCAGCACACTTGTTAGTTTTGTGATTTGAATTAGACAACTTAGGAGCAATTTAAACTGATTTCTATTCAGCAGTTTGCATAACAAATTCAGTTTGTGGCTGCTGAGTCAATTTCTCAGAGTGAAGAGGTGACTCAACAGTTGACTTTTCATTTGTCGGAGGCGCCTGTTTGTTTTTCTTCTTTTTGGCAACGTGTTCTCCGTTTCTTATTCTTATTTTTCAAATCACTTTTCGTGGCAGATTCTGCAGAGGACACGGGTGGCTCAGCAGGGATATCTTTTTCTGAACTTTTAGAAGATGAGCTTGAAACATTACAAATAGGTGGAATCTCTACATTTTGAAAAGTTTGAGAATCCAATTCAGATTCAGTTTCAAGATTTGCATTAGAATCTGCAGAAAGAGAATGCTCATCATCTGTCATTTCAGAATCAATCCCTTATGCCTGGTTTGAAGAAGCTGAGTCACCTGAATCTTCTAGAATTATGCCAACGTCAATTTTCACAGGGTCGGTTGGTTGGTTGAATTTCTCACTATCAACCCAGGGATTAGCATCAACAGACGGAGCCTCTGGAGAAGAGCTTCTGGTCTCCTCAGTAGGAACTGATGAAACCAAATATCTGTCAATGTTGTACTTGTAGCAAAATTCATGTTCTCATCACAAGAGTTATCACAGTTATTAGTAGCATTCAAAACATCAGCATTAGATGAAAAACTAGAATTAAAACTATCTGTGTTATCAACACAACCAACACTGTCTGATATTTTAAATTGTTTAGCAAGAAATCGATTTAAAATGTCAAAAGCGGGCTTATAAAATTCATAATCAGTAGCCGAATTGTCTGAATTTGCATTCAGACATTCCTCTTTATCACCATCTGTAATATCCTCAACTAATATTTCTTCTGCACATGAGGTAGAAACGTTAGTATCGTTCACTAAGTCAGTTTTAGTTTCAGAAGAATTTTCTCCTTTAGATTTTGTGGAGTGTTGTTGCCTCTGCCTCAGGCGTCACTTTCTCCAAATCATATGTACTACAAGAAGGATGGTAACCAGATTCATGTGAAAGTGGTGTGGAAGTAACGAAAACACCATCCCTCTTGAGTTCAGTTGGTTTAGAGAACTTTGGGTAATAGGGCTTCCATCGTTTAGAAATATAATTTGGAGGTTTACCATACATCATGTTTTCTGCATTTTCTAGATCAGCCTCAGATTCAGGCATTCTTGTATAGTTATGATTATATGGTGGAGGAGCCCTATTGTACCCAAGGCCTTTTGTGAAATTTTTCTAGTAATTGAGCTGTAAATCACACAAGTCCTTGACCAGCTTGCTGGAAATTTCAAAATTTTTAATGTTTATTTCATTTTTGTGAAACTTCCCTGTAAAGGAATTTAGCTTGGCTAAGGCTGCTTGAAGTTCTACGTCCTTTTCAGCTAATTTTAGCGTATAGTCGTGTACCCAACATTGTTGTTGGTTCAAGTCTAGCTTTAGCTGAGCTATATCTTGTTTTTGAGCTTCGACCTTTTCAATAAGAAGCTTGTTCTTATGTTTAAGGCCGATGTTTTGTGATGCAGCTTGCTGTATTCAGCTACAAGAGTTGAATTATTGGCGCGCATTTTTGATAATTTAAAACGACAACTATCAGAACAGAGAATTTGATTTACCGTTTCCGAAAGATCTGGTGTTTCAGCTGTCTGCGCCATCATGCAGTGGTTGATGGTCTTAGAAAGATTCAAAGTCTCCATCTGAGCTGCAGCATCTGCCCAGTTGAATCCTTTGTGCTGTTATGCCACCAACGCTGTTGATTTCCTGCCCGAGCTGCTTGAGGGACTTGTAGTAGACTTTGAGGGAGAGACTGGCACCAGCTGTCTGTCGCTGCTCTGTATGTCTGCCACTCTGGATGACACATATCCAGGCGGCTTCTTGCACTCCCTGGCAAAATGTCTTGGCTCGTGACATTTGTAGCACCTGAGTTTATCCTTTGTAAGACAAGTCCTCAGATTTGACAATGGTTCCCGCCCATACTTCTTTTGAAACTTGTTGAAATGAAAGGCAGCCATTGCAAGATTCCAGGACACATCGATCTCGTCCAGATCCTCCTCCATTATTTGATCTACTTCGGTTGGAAGAATGGATGGGGGAGTCAAATTACCTGTTAAAAAGGCATTCAAGCTGTTGATCATTAAAGCAGCTATGGCCAATTTCTCTTCATTTTCCTTAGTGAGAAAAGCAGAATTGGACACAGGTTGAGCAGGTGTTGGTGCTGGAGCAGCAGATTGGGGAATGCCGCCTTGTTGAACTGCTTGAGGAATGGTAGGACTGAAAACCATGTTAGGATACTGAGAATGGTACTGTGTCTGAACTTGAGCCGCATAAATCGTAGTGGGAGTCTGAGACTGAAGACAATAGACGTACTGAGTCTTCTGTGGCGTGGCAAGAGGACTGTAAACCACGTTTGAACTACCCGGTGTTTGAGAATTTCCTTGCAGAGGGCTATAGACCAGATTTTGCGACATCAATGCTGCATTTTGCCATGTAATACCGGCGGCCATCAAACTGCTCTGATGATTGATGTCTCTCTGCTTATTATCGATCTCACACGATTTAATAGTAGCTATCATTTATGTGAGAGTGACATCATTCAGGTTCTTCGTCTTCTTGATCATTCATACATCAGCATCCCAACTCTTCGGCAGTGAATTTAACAGCTGTATGTTCATAGCACTGTTGGTAAGAGTAATCTTAGCTGATATCATCTGGGAAACGAGCTTTACATATTTCCGAATCTGGTTCTGAATGGTTTCCATGTAAATGTGATTAAATGAGCTGAATTGCTGATTCAGCTGATTTACTCTACTCGCCTTCATATCTGCATTTCCCTCATAGAGATTTTGCAATTCACTCTATACTTCTTTAGCGGTTTTGCAATTTCTGACCACAATAGAAATATCGGGTCCAAGCGCCATTATCAATACAGCCGAAGCCTTTTCATCTTCCTCAATGATTTTAACATCTTCTGGAGTCCACAAGTGACTAGGCTTTGGAATCTTTCTGTCCAGATCTTGATCGGTACTATAAACTATCATTCGCGGACCATTGATAATACACCTCCACACACCAGGATCTTTTGCCATGCAATATTGTTCGAATCTAAACTTCCATTCGTAACACTCATCTCCATACAACAGACGGGGCACTTTAGTTAAAGTGCCAATCATTTGATCCAATTCTTGATGGAGGGCCAGAGTCTGTGATTGTAGTGTAGCCAAAGTGGCATTGGTTAAAACTTGAGCTGTCTTGTAGCCGTTCATCATGGTTAACTTAATTAAAATTACCAAGTAAATTTAAATTCATTTAAATTCAAATTTTACAATTTGAACAGTGATCAGTCCGGAATAGTCAACTCTGAGATGGGCAGATCCGAAATCAGTCCGAGATCAACAAATCCGAGATGAATGAATCTGAGATGTTTTATCCGAAATGATTGATCCGAAATGATGTTGATCCGAGATGATAATCCGAAATTGAAAATTCCAAAATGATGATCCGGAAGGCATTGTGTATCCGAAATGAGAACTCCGAAATGATGTTGATCCGGAATGATGTTGATCCGGAATGAAAGAGAATCCGGAATAAAAACTTGTCTGAAATGAATCTGGAATCAGGAGTAATCCAGAATGACACTAGATCCGAAATGAGATCAGTCAGGAATCTAATCCTTATCCGAATGCAACAGTGGTCCGAATTTTAAGCAACAGTGAACCGAATTCCAAGCAACAGTAAACCGAATTCCAACAGTGTCTCGGATCCGAAATGGTAGCAATCCTAATTGAACACTAGTCCGGGATCAATCCGAGATGGATGATCTCCTTCGTGTTCTTTGGGATCTTCAACATTAACAAATCTGAAATACTTGAAGCTTCTTCAAGTTCTTTGGAATCCGTAACAGTAGCAAATCCGAAATCTTCAAATCTTCTTCGAGTTCTTTGGAACAGTATCAATTCTGAACAAGCACAGCCAGTCTTCGATTCTGAATAGTAATCCGGATGAACAGCAGCAGCACCACTTCCGATCAGCTCTTCAATCAGCAATACCTAGAGCATGTATTGTATAGCAGGCTCGGATACCAATTGTAAGTCCCGATATCGGATCTAACAGGTATCAGAAACCTAATCATAGCGGAAATAATGATTAGGAAGAAGAACAATCTCTTGAATTAAAACAACTTGCATACACTAGAAAAATGTCTGATACAAGTTTTCAATTACAACTCTCTAACCCTCAAACCTTGACCTAAGATATGTATTTATACTACTCACTAAGTCCAACAGTTACAACCCTGGCCCACAAGGCACTAGGAAGCCCAAAACCCCCCCTTAAAGCCCAAAGGTTGCTCTAATGTGTAAACCTTTATTTATATAAGCCTAACAAGGATCCTTGGACACTTTTCACTGATGGAGCCTCAAATGTCAAAGAAACCGGGCTCGAAATACTACTAAAATCGCCACACGGGGACATAATACCCAATCCATTGCCTGTAAATTGTAGACAACTAACAATGAATCAGAATATGAGGCCCTAATAGCAAGTTTGAAATTCGCTTATGTAGATGAGGATTAGGTATCTTCAAGTATACATAGACTAATTGCTAATATTAACCATTATAATGTCTCATATACTGTGAAAGGTGATAAATTAATTAAATGTTTGGAAATTGTTAAAAGACTAGCAAATGCTTTCGATTGTTTTAGTATAACGCAGGTACCTAGAGAGGAAAATGTTGTGGCAGATGCGTTGGCAAACTTAGGATCAGCCTTGAAGATACCAGAGGATGTGAAGATACCCATCATCCACATTCTTTTCCTGCAATTGAGGAAAATCAAGCAATGGAGATATTATAGGATACTTCAATTGTATCCGGTGATGTGCAGCCAAATTGAAGATCATGGATCCTCCCCATTATGAAGTTCAGAATAGGGAGATTCCCACAAGGGAGAATCCCAGAGCCTTCAGGGTTACGGTATCTCAATTCACTATATTAAGGTATCTCAATTCACTATATTAAATGACACGTTGTATAAAAGGTCTCTTGCAGGTCCCTATCTGCGATGTATCGAGGATCCAGAAATCTAAGAGGTCTTGAAGGATTTTCATGAAGGAGACTGTGGAAATCATACTGAGGGTAGAGCACTATTCTCAAGGATCCTTAATACAGACTATTACTGGCCCACAATGAAGAAGGATCTAGTAGATTATGCAAGGAAATGTGATGTTTGCCAAAGACAGAGCAACACCCTACATCAAGCAGCAGAGTCTTTATATCCAATAATTTTCTCTTAGCCATTTATGAAATGGGGAATGGTTATAGTAGGCATGTAACATTCGTTCTAAAACGGGTTTTCAAAACCCGTTCTGTTTAAAATTCAAGTATTTATTAAATGTTTTGTTACGCAATTGTGTTAGTTAATTTTTATGGTTAATAAATAGATTATATAGTTAATATAATAAAGAAATAAAAAGTAAAAATAATATTAACAAAATAAAAGTTTAAAAATAAGAATATAAAGGAAAAGAGGAAACCGGGTTCGAACCCGGGTCCCCATCAAATACACAGCTTACACCACTGAGCTATACACACCATTGGTTTTAAATCCAAAACAAATAAATATTATACGCAAACAAAGGTCAACCTTACAATTCAAATTTTGCAGAAACCAGTAACAGCCGGAAAGCACAATTCGAGCATTCAAGCTCAATTTACGGATTCGATTGTTAAAAACGTGTGTAACCGATATCAACCATCAGTTACAATCGCAGAATCAAAACCAATTTGATATATAGAACCGGCTGAAATCAATGATTGAGTGAACTGAAACCGAAACCTTTGATTATTGGTTTCGCTATAAATATCACACCTTAACCTTCATCAGAACTCGCTCAAACTCTCTCAATCATTACCCAAAACCTCTCTGCTCAACTCTATGTTTTCAATCAGCATCGCCGAATAATTATGTTCATCACCGGAATCCAACCGGAATCTATAATTCAACCTTAACTCGGTACAATCATCTTAATTCTTTTGCTATTTCTTGTTTAGTGTTTTATTATCTCAAATCAATTAATCAAAAGCTGTATAAATTATTAACGGTCGGGTTTGGTTTCTGCGTTCTTATTCATGAAGAAGATGAAGTCTTGTTAGTGTATTAATATAATTAAAACTGGAAGTGTAAACGGGTTAGACACACAGTCCAGTGGTGGACTGTGTGCAAAACAAGCATAGCTGCCCGGGTTCAAGTCTCATACGTATCCATCTTTCTGAAACAGAAACCATTTTTTAAAACCCACACAGATCACCTCGTAGCAAGTATTATATAACTAATATAATCTTATGTTATTACGGGTTAGACACACAGCCCAACTGGTTGGGCTGTGTGCACACGAACAGCGAGTCCCGAGTTCGATCCGGCCTACTGAAACCGGTTTTGACCATTTATAAAACCTTTTTAATAAAAACAAAATAAAGATAAAGCTAGTTAGTATATATATGTAATTAAAATGGAGTTTATTTCGGGTTAGACACGTAGCTCAGTTGGTAGAGCTATGTGCACATATACGGGAGGTCACGAATTCAAACGTCACACGATGCTAACTCCACAAGCCAATCCGACCGGTCAGACTTGACAAGGTCTAATATTTTTAATTACTATTTTCTTTATATTTCTATTTTAAAATCCTTTAAAAATACTTAAAATTAATACTTTTCTAGTTTAAAAATTGTAACAAATACAATAAAAATAGACCTAAAAATCTAATAAAAGGCATTAATTAGAAATATTAATTTCAAATAAAAGTTATATATTTATCGAATTATTACGTGATTATTTAGGCTAGTTTCTCTCGTTGGTTGAATCTTAAATCGTGCGCATTCATCATCAATTCAAGAAAACGCACCCACTGTGAGTGCATCCTTACAAATTCCCCTTTTTATTGATGTTTTAGGGTGTATCATGTGTCGTCTACATATTCTTGTTTATTCAAACACTTGTGCTGCTACCATTATATGATCTAACGATTGTGTAATGTTTGGTTGTTGTTGTTATACGTGATTACATTTTCTCATTTCAGTGCAATCATTCACATTAGGCCCATCAGTTCCTTGGTGGATACGAGTTGAGCATCGCATGCCTCATTAGATCGGCTCCGTTTGATTCAGCCTTGATCTCACAGTTCATCATTTGTCATGCTTATGTGTACATTGCTTGATGTTATGTGGTTTGTGGAGAGATTTACATATACGTATGCTCATATTTGGTTTATGCACATTTTTTTATTAAAATAATCAATATAATTATTTCTTTCAAATGTTTAAATGAGATTCACTGACCAACTTTTATTGACCCAAATCTTTATTTTACATATGATAGAGGTGGACAGGCTGAGGAGAGGAACACTTAGGATTTGGCTTTAGAAGAAGAATAAAACATTGTTTGTCTAGAATATTTTCGTGTTTGTATGTTTTTATGTGTTGTTGGAATATTTTCTTTTAAATTTGAATTAATAAATATGAAACTTTATTATAGTAAATGTCATGAGCTTTGATGAAAACCCAATCATGCCCTGACTACTATATCCGCTGCGGGTCAGGGTGTGATAAGGCAACTTCCAAAGGCACCAAGAGGAAAAGTATTTATGCTAGTTATGATCGACTGCTTCTCCAAATGGATAGAAGCGGGAGCTTTTGTTCATATCAGAGAAAAG
The DNA here is from genome assembly GCA_947069175.1 of Scalesia atractyloides. Taxonomy (NCBI): domain Eukaryota; kingdom Viridiplantae; phylum Streptophyta; class Magnoliopsida; order Asterales; family Asteraceae; genus Scalesia; species Scalesia atractyloides. The sequence goes on along the minus strand of CAMTDV010000116.1, from coordinate 16,934,761 downwards.
GAAGTTATATCCTTCATTAAGAGAAACATTATTACTATATTTGGAATTCCTTCTGAAATTATATGTGATAATGGATCCCAATTTATTAGGAATAGAACTACTAACTTTTGTGGCGGTTGGGGAATCAATGACATCTACACCAGCTCACCCACAAGCTAATGGCCAAGTAGAGTCAAGCAACAAGATCGTTATCCACAACTTGAAGAAGAAACTTGGGTCCAAGAAAGGAAAGTGGGCTAAAGAGTTGCCATATGTCCTTTAGAGAGATAGGATAACTCCAAAGAATGCAACAGGCTAGACTCCCTTCTCTTTTGTCTTTGGAACTGAAGTTGTGATCCCAATAGAGATGGTGATTCCTATAGCCAGAACAAGCATCCGTGATCCTTAGACAAATAGGGAGAACCTGACTCAAGACCTAGATACTATGGATGAGCTCAGAGACTTAGCAAGAATAAGGATAGCCATTTATCAACAAAGGATGGTTGGGGCATACAATAAGAACGTCAGGATCAGACGATTTCAAGTTGGAGACTTGGTTCTAAGGAAAGCATTTCAGAATACCATAAATCCAGCTGTTGGTAAACTAAACCTAAATGGGAAGTCCCCTATTTGATAGAAGCAGAGACAGGAAAGGGGGCATACCGTCTACTAACCATGGAAGGTGATCTCTTGCCAAGGGCCTGGAATGCTATTCATCTTAAGAAATATTTTATGTGACAAGGATCAAGGATCCTTAAGGATTCAGGATCCTCACATCGGTAACATTTTGCCTTAAATCTTTCTCTACTTTTTATCTTACTTGTTATGAGAAAAGGGTGTTAGATACTTAACATCCAATTTTATTAAGTTTTAACCTTTTGCAGAAATTTTGACATCATTAGCAGAGGGTTAAGGGGTTGGCCACCTTTCTCCCATGTTTAAGGTATCTTATACCTTCTAAGTTTTAAAGGTTTTCACCTTTCACACGAATTGGGTTATGACACCCCGCCAGTAGCACACATTTATCCATGTAAGGTTCGAAGCTATGTAGGATATTAAGTATAATGGTAGACGTACCATACATCCGTTATCCTAAGGTTTCTGACATTTTTCACGTTAGCTAAGGTTTTGGCATTTTCATGTCACTTAAGTGGGCTTGTCCCTAGTTTGGGCCAGACCCAAGTGTTACTTAGGGTTTCCTAGTTTGGGCTTGTCCCCACTTAGTTTGGCTTAGTCCTAAGTTTATGTTGACAGGTTCTTGAAGCGTTAAGGATTCGCAAGTTCTATAAAGAAAGGATTCTGGATCCTTACGCTCTAACTAATTTTATTGGTCTGTTTATGCTATGGTACACATAAAGGATATAGAATCCTAACTTGGATTCTATGGTACGGTTTCCCTTTAGTTTAATTGATCATACTTTTAAGCCTTCAATTCAGGATATATGTTTCAAATCAAATTGCTTTAAAACTAGTTGGAAAATTTATGACAACATAAGATTTTCTGAGTTTTTATAGAGGAAAGTTGATAGCTTTCACAAACGACTTATTTAAATTAGGAAACATAAGTATATCAAACTGAAACTTTAAAGATAAATGCACAACACTAGCTATAGCCAAAAGTTTAATATTCTTAAACCCGTTAATAGGTGCCAAAAGTGTCCGGCCTGGGCTTCACTAGCAAAACGTGGACCATCCACCTAGGCCAAACAGGGTTCTCTGATAGTTTAGTTTCTGTGCAGAAATTAAAATGCAGGAATGTAAAGAGCATGATAACAAAGGCTTCATCCCCCAAATAGAAGATCCCTCCATCTTTGTCATCCTACCTATTGTCTAAAGGATTAGTGATCCTTAAACCTAGAACTATTGTTTAGAAATTACAGACCCAATTTGTTTGAATAAAAACACCAAGACATAAAATTAAAAAGTGGGCTCAGGCCTCGTCTACATTATCCTTCATTGCCCACTGTTGTGCCATCAGCGCTGGCACCATTGCCAGCCTTCTCTTCAACCTCCTTTTGCACCCCGTTGAATCCTGCTTCACCTACGACTACAATTGCTAGTTCCGAGACCTCATCACCACCAAGGTTACCCAAGGCTATCTCCTAGGAAGACCTATCATTACCATGATCACCAACCTCCTTGGCCATCTTAATCCTGGATTGAAGGATAGCCTTGGTAGGGCGAAGTCTAGCCTCCATTGCTTCTTTCATCAGATCGTTAGTAGCAGCCTCGGCGTCCACAAGTAGGATCTCCAATGCCTTCTTCTTTATTTCAAGCTTGGACATGTCCTTGTCCTTAGCAACTGCAATGGAGCACATCCCAGCCGGAGTCTCCTCATACTAAGCAATCCTCTTCTCATAGTAGATCTTCACATGGCTAAACTCTTGCCAAACAGTAAACAAGATTCAGGATGCAGGATCCTCACAGACAGGTATAACGTAATGACAGGATCAAGGATCCTTACCTTAGTAAGAGCATCATGGAGGCGCTTCTCAATGTCGAAGAGGTCGCATTCTGGTTCAGAGTTCTTCCTCCTCTTTGAACCAGACTTGGCTCTGGTCGTGACCTTGCGTGTCACACCCTCAATTTCCACTTGCAGAGTTTTACCGCGAGACGTGTGAAAAAACCAGGATCTGAAACACTAGTACGTCGAATGACTCTACATGATTTGATTATAAGTTTTACAAAATCGTTCTTTGTAGATTTTATATCAATTACCAATATTTAGCAGAGCATTGGTTTTAAAGTTTGAGCGGAAGCATAAATAAGTACTGATGCGGGCGCCAACACAAACGCCAAAACAAAGGAAAAATCCCAAAACAATATTAATAAATGAGACTCGATAATGATGTCTTGATCAATGCATGTGCGTGCACCTAGAGCTCCTAGCGTCCTGAGAAACATGTAAAGAAACAAGTGTCAACATTAAAGATGAGTGAGTTCACAGGTTTTCATAAATTCGTTTGTTCGGTTATAGTTTGTTACTCCGTTATCCCCAACCCGGGATAACTAATCAGTTCCATTATTCCAATCCCGGAATAATAAGTTGTTGCTTCCAATATTCACAAACCGGAATATTAAGTTGTTGTTTCCATTATCCCCAACCCGGGATAATAAGTTGATGTTTCCAATATTCCAAACCCGGAATATTAAGTTGTTCCGTAATTAAGTTCAATATTAATGTATATAGGTAGCTAGCCTAAAGTCATGTCACTAAGTGTTCGCGATCGAAGCTGACTGTGTGCCTCCGTTTTGCCAGGCCTATCACATGACCATGGCGGTGTTAGGCCAATCATACATCCGTTGACCATACCCGGTCGGCTAGCGCGACTAGCTCGGATGGGGCTCGTCAGACCCAGTAGTACTACTTATAATTCCCCCGCTATTTAACCCAAATACTAAGGATCCGAGGAGATTGTCGAGGACTTAAGTGATAAAGCTGCTTAGTGCCCATAACATTACACTAACATTAACTTAGTTACCGTATAGTTGCGTGACGTTAAATTCGTATAACGTAAAGAGATTGAGTTTGAGAGTGTATACATGTTTCTCCCCCTGTTGTTTAAAAACCGGATAAAGTTAGGGGCCGTGAACTCACCTTTATTTGCTCGGTTAGTGTGGCAAAGATGTTATAAGAGATGGGACCGCTAGTTGCGTCCTAATCAAACCAATTAATTCCACGTCAGTGTGTAATCACCCCAATACAAATTCCACACACAATTTACTCACAAAGTGATACACACAACCAACCTATCTAACACTCAAACATGCATGCAAGTATTCTCATATAATCATAGTAATCAAACAACTTATCATGAACACATTCCAAATCCATACAACACTTTAATGCATAAAATCACAAGCTAACAACTTTCTGCTTAACACTTAATTATTCAGCTGTTTTCTAGGATTTTTATAAAATAGTTCCAGCATTCTAAAAATTCCCATATTTTTACAGTAGGTGACATTTATACCATAGAAAGTTATATAATTTTTCCAAGTCCTAAATCTTTACCAATTAGCCATAAATATTAATTCATTAAGCTGCAGTCAGATTTACCGCTTTCTGACTGCAGTCTACGGAAGAATTTATTTAAAAATCACTGATCGTCCGATTAACAAAATTCCAGTTGGAGTTGCCCGGAAATTTCTATACCTAGTTGCTGTACAAAAATCATGACTCAACTCTCTACTGATTTTAAAATCTAGCTTGATAAACAACCAACAAAATTCCAGAATTTTAACAGCTTTACCTACTGAACTTGTTTAGCCCTTTAAAAATATCAACCATTTCAGAAAATTATGAATCCAGCGCCATTAGATTCCTTATTCAAATCTATACGTTCTAGACATCAGAAAATCCGTTTTTCGACAACTAACGACCAAGTTACAGCCAGATGAAATCGGCTGTAACTTTCACTCAGCTTCCTGTTTCAGCATGTTATCATTATAAACTCGTGTAATCCCGTTCATGCGATTAATCTAGGTGATCAAGAACTGATTTCTAGTCCTAGATTAATACTAATAACCTATCCATGCAACCCTTCTCAAATACTTTAGTTTTTATACACAATTCACAGCCTATACAATCAGCTTTCAATATAACATTCAATTCGGTTTAAACCCTCCGCAAATCATACGATCATCTAATGCAAACATCATTAACAAATCAACTAGTCTAACATTCGTTCAATCATGCTTGGCAAGCTTGTATCTTCCGAGAACAACCCTACTTGTAACTATGATACATAAGCCGATTAAAACATGTATATTCCGAAAACCACACCATTGTTTCATTAAATCAATCACTTGGGAACAAACAACCAAAATCAACACACAAATAACCGAACACTATCTTGTAACATATGTTGAATTCTCACCTTTGATTACTAGGTAAACAAGCCGAGATTGCGGACAAGAGTAACCCGGCTGTTCCAGCAAACCGCGACTGAAGGGACTGAAAAGGAAGGCTGTTCGTGATCGACAAGGAGTGCAAGGGCTGTTTGCGGTTAGGAGACAAGGATGGCGATGGCTGCTGCTGCTGCGACCGAGAGGGTGGAGAGGGTAAGGCAGCCGACGGCAGCTTTTCTTGTTAGGTTTTGTGTTTGTGTTTGACACATGCATGGGTATGTGTATATATATAGCGCCAAGAGGTGAGGGTTTCGGTTTTGGTTAGTACATGTGGCCGAGGGACTTGGGTTGGGTTAGATTGTTTTGGATGCGATCTCGCGGCCAACTCGAACAACAAACGAGCCACAAACCGCTACACCACCTTAAACGTTTGGTTTGGTCTTGACCGAATAGCTTTAATTTAAGGTTTTGGTTTGATCTTTTGGCCGAACATGTTTGGGCTATTTTGGTTTGGTTTTGAACAAAATATATTTGCGGTCTTGGGCTTAATATCGCGGCCAAGGATTAGAGTGGTTTGGTTTGGGTTTTGATCTTGGCCGAGGACTTGACTTGAACTAGAGTTTAAAACTTGTTACTCCTAGAGTCGCAATGAACCAAGGTTTAGAACGTGTCGCGGTTCGGTTAAGTTCGTGCACGTATTAAATCTAAATATTCAATCACTAAAACAATCACACAACACACAACACGTATTCATTTAATTCGTACACGTTCGTACACATAGCATGTAATTAGATTGACACGTATTACGTTTAAGTTATCCGAAAAACCCGGGATATCACATTATCCCCATGTTGAAAGAATTTTCGTCCCGAAAATTGAGTAAACGCGGTTTAGCATGTAACGTACATGTTTAGAGTGCCACGCACAAAGAGTTAGTTCGTTTACAATGGTACGCAACGTTACAAGAAGTTCCCCAAGTGTCATACACAAAGATTTCCAAGTGCCATGCACAAGAATTTAATCAACAATAGTACACGAAAGTATGAGAAATTTCCAGGTTGTCACATCCTCCCCTTGTTGAAAGAATTTTCGTCCCGAAAATTTAGGTACTGTCATTGTTAGTTTGCTGCTCAGTTGCGAAGAGGTGTGGGTATTTGCTTTTCATTTGATCCTCTCTTTCCCACGTGAACTCCGGTCCACGCTTAGAGTCCCAACGAACTTTAACGATTGGAGTTTTTGCTGTGCCTTCGAGTCTTGATCTCACGATCCATGATCTCAATAGGCTTTTCCACGAAGTGTAGTTGTTCATCCACTTGGATCTCATCCAATGGAATAACTAAAGTTTCATCTGATAGACACTTCTTCAGATTTGACACGTGAAATACGTTGTGAACTCCACTGAGTTCGGCAGGAAGGTCTAATTGGTATGCTACGGGTCCGATACGTTTCAAGATTACAAACGGGCCTACGTACCGTGGGTTAAGTTTGCCCCGTTTTCCAAAGCGGATTACACCCTTCCAGGGTGACACCTTTAGTAGGACGCGGTCGCCTACTTGAAATTCGAGCGGTTTGCGTCGTTGATCCGCGTAGCTTTTCTGTCGATCTCGTGCCGCCGCCATGCGGTTTCTGATTTGTACAATCTTTTCAGTAGCCTCAAGTATTAACTCAGGGCCTGTGAGTTGACTGTCACCGACTTCTGACCAGCAGACCGGTGATCTACATTTACGACCATATAATGCCTCAAATGGTGCTGCCGAAATACTCGTGTGATAGCTGTTGTTATATGAGAATTCTACTAGAGGCAGGTGAATTTCCCAATTATTTCCGAAGTCCACCACGCATGCCCTAAGCATGTCTTCCAAGGTTTGTATGGTCCTTTCGCTTTGACCATCAGTCTGAGGGTGATAAGCTGTGCTCATATCCAAGCGTGTTCCCAACGCTTTCTGGAGTGACTGCCAGAAGTTTGACGTGAAGCGAGCATCTCTATCTGAGATGATGGACGTTGGCACTCCGTGCCAAGAAACTACTTCCTTAATGTAGATGCGAGTCAACTTCTCCATCTTATCTGTTTCTTTAATAGCTAGGAAGTGTGCGGACTTAGTTAAACGATCCACAATCACCCAGATGGTGTCGCAACCACCCAAGGTTCGCGGGAGTTTAGTGATGAAATCCATTGAGATCTGATCCCACTTCCACACTGGGATCTCAGGTTGTTGGAGTAGCCCCGATGGCTTTTGATACTCCACCTTGACTTTTGCACAAGTCAAACATCTACTCACGTAGGTGGCTATATCGGCTTTCATGTTGGGCCACCAATACGCAACTTTAAGGTCTTGATACATCTTATCCGAACCCGGATGGACAGAGTATCGAGATTTGTGAGCTTCATCCATGACTAGCTCTCTGAGGTTCTCGTAGAGAGGTACCCATATGCGATTCATGAAATACCGGGCTCCATTGGGCTTTACCTCCCAATCGCGTTCCATTTTTCCCACTGATTCGGCTTTGATGTTTTCCTCCTTAACTGCTTCTAACTGGGCGTCGCGTATTTGATCGGGTAGCCCCGAATGAATAGTGAGTTGTAGTGCTCGTACACGACGAGGTTTCAAGTGTTCCTTCCTGCTGAGGGCATCAGCTACCACGTTAGCTTTACCCGGGTGATACCGAATGGCACACTCATAATCGTTCAAGAGTTCGACCCAGCGACGCTGTCGCATGTTCAACTCCTTCTGATCAAAGATGTGCTGGAGGCTTTTGTGGTCAGTGAAGATTGTGCACTTCGTTCCATAAAGGTAGTGTCTCCAAATCTTAAGTGCAAACACTACTGCTCCCAATTCTAGGTCATGCGTCGTGTAGTTCTTCTCGTGAACTTTCAGCTGTCGTGACGCATACGCGATGACTTTATCGCGTTGCATGAGTACGCATCCCAATCCTTGAATGGAAGCATCACAATACACTACAAAGTCATCTGTCCCTTCCGGCAAGGACAGAATGGGTGCACTGCAAAGTTTCTGCTTCAGCAGTTGAAATGCTGCTTCTTGCTTGTCACCCCAATTATACTTGATACCTTTCTGGGTGAGGGTAGTAAGCGGTTGTGCAATCTTTGAAAACCCCTCGATGAAGCGTCTGTAGTAACCAGCCAATCCTAAGAATTGGCGGATTTCCGTCGGTGTCTTAGGTGCTTCCCAGTTTTTGATGGCTTCAATCTTGGCAGGGTCTACGTGGATACCCTTTTCATTCACGACGTGCCCGAGAAACTGAACTTCCCGGATCCAGAAATCACACTTCGAAAGCTTGGCATATAGCTTTTCCTGTTGAAGTAATCCTAGCAGTAATCGTAGATGCTCAGCATGCTCTTCTTCACTTTTGGAGTAGATGAGTATGTCATCGATGAACACAATGACAAATTTGTCGAGGTATGGTTTACACACGCGGTTCATGAGGTCCATGAACACCGCAGGTGCGTTAGTGAGACCGAATGGCATGACCAAGAACTCGTAATGGCCATACCGAGTGCGAAATGCTGTCTTAGCGATATCCTCCTCCCTGACGCGTAGCTGATGATAACCGGACCGTAAATCAATCTTAGAGTAGTAGCTTGACCCTTGCAGTTGGTCGAATAGATCGTCGATGCGAGGTAACGGGTATCGGTTCTTGACTGTAACCTTGTTGAGTTCCCTATAGTCGATGCACATGCGGAAAGTCCCGTCCTTCTTCTTGACAAAGAGGACTGGAGCTCCCCATGGCGAAACGCTTGGTCGGATAAATCCTTTTTCCAACAGCTCTTGAAGTTGGGTAGACAGCTCCTGCAGCTCGGCTGGAGCTAGGCGGTATGGAGCCTTGGCGATGGGAGTTGCATTGCTTGCCAATTCGATTTCAAACTCCAATTGTCGATGTGGTGGAAGACCAGGTAGTTCTTCTGGGAATACATCAGAAAAATCACGGACGACAGGGATGTCTTCTATACGTTTCTCGTCCTTAGGCTGTTCGGAAATTAGTGCGAGTAAAGCGAAGGAATTCTTTCTCCGAAGATACTTCTGAGCTTGCATAAATGAGATAATGTTGGTGACGGCGCTTGCCTTGTCGCCTTGTACCGTCAGGATTTCGTCGTTCGAGAGTGGAATACGGATAGACTTTTCGAAGCAGAGAACTTCAGCCCGAACGTCGGATAGCCAGTCCATTCCGACTACCACGTCAAAACTACCCAGGGTAGTTGTCATCAGATCAATGGTAAAAGTGTGGCCCGCGAGTTTGAGTTGACAACCGGATACGATTTGGGTCACATCTACCGATTTACCATTGGCTAATTCTATCACATAAGGGGTCTCTAATGGTTTAAGCGTGAGATTTAGGTTCTTCCTAAAAGACTCAGATATAAAGCTCCTATCCGCACCCGTATCAAAAAGCACAGAAGCAAAATGTTCATTAAGGGGAAACTTACCGGTGACCACGTTCGTGTCGTTTCTGGCCTCTCCGCGGCCCAATGTAAATGCGCAACCCTTGGCACCTCCTGTGCCACCGTTCCCATTATTGTTGTTGTTATTATTGTTGCGGTTGTTGTGGTTGTTTCCACCATTATTGTTGTTGTTGCGCAACTGTGGGCAGTCTTTTCTGAAATGAGTAGTGCTACCACACTGATAGCATCCCCGGTTTATACCCTGCTGCTGACCCTGAGGCTGATTCTGATTTTGTCGGGGCATGGTTTCCCCACGACAATCCTTTGCCGCATGCCCCATCTTGCCACATCTTTGGCAGCGAATTCCGGCACAAGGGCCGTGGTGATGAAGATTGCAGCGATTGCACTGCGGCTTTCGACCCACATAGCCGCCTGCATTCTGGTTGTTGTTGTTGGAATGATTTTGATGACCCCGGTGGCTGTGGTAATGATTGAACCGTTTCTGGTTCCCTTGCTGCGGATGAGATGACGAAGACTGTCGAATGGTGGAGTCTTCAAACTTTCTTTTGTTATCTGGGGCAACTTCAGTGGTACCCCGTGCTGGTAGTTTCTTCTGTTCCACCGCTTTATCGGTGAGTTTGTGAGCCAATCGGATAGCTTGATGTTCTGTTACAGGGTTACTAGACATCACCATACCCTGAATTTCCGGAACCAGACCCCCGAGATAGAACTCGAGTCTTTTCTCCACCGTGTTGGCCAATTCGGGACACAGAAATACCAAATCATGATGTTTTGCGGTGTAAGCTTCAATTTCCGATCCCACCATCTTGTGGTTCCACAAAGCTTGCTCTAACTGTTGCACTCTGTCTCGTGGACAGTACTCCTCTTTAATCAGGGCCTTGAACTCAGTCCATGCCATAGCATTTGCAGCTAACAGTCCACGTGTTTGGACTTGGGCATTCCACCATGTCAGTGCCCCATCTTCCAGTGTTGAGGCGGCGTATTTGACCTTGTTGGCCTCTAAGCAGTTGCACATTTCAAAAACGGATTCCGACTTTTCGATCCAGCGGACCAGTCCAATGGGTCCTTCCGCCCCCGAGAATTTGCTAGGTTTTGCGTCAAGGAACATCTTATAGGGGTTAAAGCCCCCTCCTGCTGACAGAGAACAGGAAGTCAGCAAGAAATTTTACTAGCCTCACTATTAGATTTTCACGCGAAAACTTAATAATGGTTACCTGCCGGCTGGTTCTGCACACCCGCTAATGCTGCGTTCACATGCTCCTGGATCATGGCAGCTAGCTCTTCGGGCGTCAAGTTAAGGTTTCCACGTCTTCCAGTCGCCATTTAGATCTTCGAAACACAACACAAACACACTCCGATAAGTCTATATATCCAATATAGTTATCCTACTTCGTACTTTAATAATTATTAAGTTATGTCAACTCAATATGTTAAATAGTCAAAAGAAATACTTGATTAACTGAAATCTCAACGTCTTACAAAAGTGTAAATCAAACATACGAATTTACTATAAAGTCTCAAGTTTAAACACAAGTGGAAAATAATAAACTGAAGGAAAACCAATAATATAAACGAGACGTGTCAGTCGTCTACATCTCCATCCCCCAAGTCACTGTCGTTGCCGTCATCCTGTGCGGCATTTCCAGCTTCCTCAGCTGGGTCCTCCTCCTGATCCTCTTCAGGATCCTCCTCTGGATCCTCTTCTGGATCCTCCTCTTCCGGCACTGGAGGGGCAGGTGCTGGTTCAAGTGCTTGATTTTGCAGTTCCTGAATGTTCCAACTATTTTCCAGGACTCTGTCCTCAAGCCAGTCAGCTCTTATCTGCTCCGCACGCAGATCTCTGGCTATGGTGTTACGAGCTATCTTACTCGTACGATGCTCTCCCTCGAGCGAGTCGGTCTTTCCGGTAAGGTGTCGGATCATCCATCCTTGTGCTAAGATGGTTTCCTGCATTCTTTCTAACTGTTTTTGTTGTGTATGTACCAGGATTCTAAGCATGTCAGGTCCTATTTCTACAGGATTAACCGGTTCAACCGGTACAGCAATAGTTGGGCGCAACGACGACTCCTCCCCCAGAGCGAGCCTTTTCCTCGCTGCTGAGCGTGTCTCCACGCCATAAGGTGGTATGGGTTCCACCATTGGTGCCTTTCCTGGTGCTCTTGGTAGCGTAAGTCTGTCGGACGATGATGACGATGAGGATGATGACATTGCCTGTTAGGTCGTGTAGTTAGTTACGAGTTGTTTTCATTTCTTATTATGAAGGTATAACCTACCAAACACGTTTGTAGCATATTGCATAACAAGATATAATAATTCGGTGCCAAACTAAGTCTAGTGTCGTGATATCAGCTATAGTTTAGGTCTACTTCTAATGCAAACCTGGTTCTCTATAGCTAGTGGCTCTGATACCAATCTGTCACACCCTCAATTTCCACTTGCGGAGTTTTACCGCGAGACGTGTGAACAAACCAGGATCTGAAACACTAGTACGTCGAACGACTCTACATGATTTGATTATACGTTTTACAAAATCGTTCTTTGTAGATTTTATATCAATTACCAATATTTAGCAGAGCATTGGTTTTAAAGTTTGAGCGGAAGCATAAATAAGTACTGATGCGGGCGCCAACACAAACGCCAAAACAAAGGAAAAATCCCAAAACAATATTAATAAATGAGACTCGATAATGATGTCTTGATCAATGCATGTGCGTGCACCTAGAGCTCCTAGCGTCCTGAGAAACATGTAAAGAAACAAGTGTCAACATTAAAGATGAGTGAGTTCACAGGTTTTCATAAATTCCTTTGTTCGGTTATAGTTTGTTACTCCGTTATCCCCAACCCGGGATAACTAATCAGTTCCATTATTCCAATCCCGGAATAATAAGTTGTTGCTTCCAATATTCCCAAACCGGAATATTAAGTTGTTGTTTCCATTATCCCCAACCCGGGATAATAAGTTGATGTTTCCAATATTCCAAACCCGGAATATTAAGTTGTTCCGTAATTAAGTTCAATATTAATGTATATAGGTAGCTAGCCTAAAGTCATGTCACTAAGTGTTCCCGATCGAAGCTGACTGTGTGCCTCCGTTTTGCCAGGCCTATCACATGACCATGGCGGTGTTAGGCCAATCATACAACCGTTGACCATACCCGGTCGGCTAGCGCGACTAGCTCGGATGGGGCTCGTCAGACCCAGTAGTACCACTTATAATTCCCCCGCTATTTAACCCAAATACTAACGATCCGAGGAGATTGTCGAGGACTTAAGTGATAAAGCTGCTTAGTGCCCATAACATTACATTAACATTAACTTAGTTACCGTATAGTTGCGTGACGTTAAATTCGTATAACGTAAAGAGATTGAGTTTGAGAGTGTATACATGTTTCTCCCCCTGTTGTTTAAAAACCGGATAAAGTTAGGGGCCGTGAACTCACCTTTATTTGCTCAGTTAGTGTGGCAAAGATGTTATAAGAGATGGGACCGCTAGTTGCGTCCTAATCAAACCAATTAATTCCACGTCAGTGTGTAATCACCCCAATACAAATTCCACACACAATTTACTCACAAAGTGATACACACAACCAACCTATCTAACACTCAAACATGCATGCAAGTATTCTCATATAATCATAGTAATCAAACAACTTATCATGAACACATTCCAAATCCATACAACACTTTAATGCATAAAATCACAAGCTAACAACTTTCTGCTTAACACTTAATTATTCAGCTGTTTTCTAGGATTTTTATAAAATAGTTCTAGTATTCTAAAAATTCCCATATTTTTATAGTAGGTGACATTTATACCATAGAAATTTATATAATTTTTCCAAGTCCTAAATCTTTACCAATTAGCCATAAATATTAATTCATTAAGCTGCAGTCAGATTTACCGCTTTCTGACTGCAGTCTACGGAAGAATTTATTTAAAAATCACTGATCGTCTGATTAACAAAATTCCAGTTGGAGTTGCCCGGAAATTTCTATACCTAGTTGCTGTACAAAAATCATGACTCAACTCTCTACTGATTTTAAAATCTAGCTTGATAAACAACCAACAAAATTCCAGAATTTTAACAGCTTTACCTACTGAACTTGTTTAGCCCTTTAAAAATATCAACCATTTCAGAAAATTATGAATCCAGCGCCATTAGATTCCTTATTCAAATCTATACGTTCTAGACATCAGAAAATCCGTTTTTCGACAACTAACGACCAAGTTACAGCCAGATGAAATCGGCTGTAACTTTCACTCAGCTTCCTGTTTCAGCATGTTATCATTATAAACTCGTGTAATCCCGTTCATGCGATTAATCTAGGTGATCAAGAACTGATTTCTAGTCCTAGATTAATACTAATAACCTATCCATGCAACCCTTCTCAAATACTTTAGTTTTTATACACAATTCACAGCCTATACAATCAGCTTTCAATATAACATTCAATTCGGTTTAAACCCTCCGCAAATCATACGATCATCTAATGCAAACATCATTAACAAATCAACTAGTCTAACATTCGTTCAATCATGCTTGGCAAGCTTGTATCTTCCGAGAACAACCCTACTTGTAACTATGATACATAAGCCGATTAAAACATGTATATTCCGAAAACCACACCATTGTTTCATTAAATCAATCACTTGGGAACAAACAACCAAAATCAACACACAAATAACCGAACACTATCTTGTAACATATGTTGAATTCTCACCTTTGATTACTAGGTAAACAAGCCGAGATTGCGGACAAGAGTAACCCGGCTGTTCCAGCAAACCGCGACTGAAGGGACTGAAAAGGAAGGCTGTTCGTGATCGACAAGGAGTGCAAGGGCTGTTTGCGGTCAGGAGACAAGGATGGCGATGGCTGCTGCTGCTGCGACCGAGAGGGTGGAGAGGGTAAGGCAGCCGACGGCAGCTTTTCTTGTTAGGGTTTGTGTTTGTGTTTGACACATGCATGGGTATGTGTATATATATAGCGCCAAGAGGTGAGGGTTTCGGTTTTGGTTAGTACGTGTGGCCGAGGGACTTGGGTTGGGTTAGTTTGTTTTGGATGCGATCTCGCGGCCAACTCGAACAACAAACGAGCCACAAACCGCTACACCACCTTAAACGTTTGGTTTGGTCTTGACCGAATAGCTTTAATTTAAGGTTTTGGTTTGATCTTTTGGCCGAACATGTTTGGGCTATTTTGGTTTGGTTTTGAACAAAATATATTTGCGGTCTTGGGCTTAATATCGCGGCCAAGGATTAGAGTGGTTTGGTTTGGGTTTTGATCTTGGCCGAGGACTTGACTTGAACTAGAGTTTAAAACTTGTTACTCCTAGAGTCGCAATGAACCAAGGTTTAGAACGTGCCGCGGTTCGGTTAAGTTCGTGCACGTATTAAATCTAAATATTCAATCACTAAAACAATCACACAACACACAACACGTATTCATTTAATTCGTACACGTTCGTACACATAGCATGTAATTAGATTGACACGTATTACGTTTAAGTTATCCGAAAAACCCGGGATATCACATTGCGAGGCTCAGCAGCAGGGATGGTCTTCATGGGCTCCTTCTTGGTGGCTTCGGAGATTATCATGTTGTTGATATCATCAAGGGTAAAAGATGCAGACTTGGAGGTGGATTTTTGAACACCTAACTATCAAACATCGAAAAGATAGGTACTTTGCTTAATTTTTATTGTCTATATACACTATACATCCTACGATTACTTACTTGACATACTATAGGACGAAAAAGTTTGAACGTCTTCAGAAGGATCCTAGATCCTTGCCTTAAATGTTCTCTCTGCATGATCAAGCTCTAGAAAAGCTTTTGCACAGTCAGAAGTTCCCGAAAGGTCAGCAAGATGAGAATAAGATCAAAAAGACAGTAAAAGTATAAGTAAGCTACATGCAAAAATCCAATATCCTACCCTTAGAGATCCACCTACGAGGCAAAATTTCCCCCTCCAGTATGGAATCCCTCCTAACGAAGAAGAATTGATTCTTCCAAGAAGAATCATTTTGAGTAGTTTTTAGAATAGGTTTCAGCTGGTAGGCTTTGACTTTGAACAGGAATAGGTTGGAACCATGGGTAAGTAGGCTATAGATGTAGGCTAAATCATAAAGGTTAAGCTGCAACCCCTCTTTCTTGATGTTTTCTTCTATGATGAACAAGGTTCTCTGATGGAAAAGGGTATGAGAACCCGAAAAGGAAAGGATGTCCAGGAAAGCAAACCCAGGTCTCTGACATGGCGTCGCTTCTTACAAATGGATCGAAGGGTCAAAAGATGATTCCTGAGGGAAAGCAAGACTTGAGGTTCTGGATTTCTGGATTTGTGAACTTACAGATCTTAGAGTAAGGGTCCTTCAACAGGTTTTGTGATTTTGGTGGATCATTGGACTTCTTGGAACCAGAATCTGGTGAGGATACGGTATGCATGATGCTGGAATTTAGAAACTTTCAAAAAAATAAAAAGAAGGAAGAGAAATATACCTAACTTACAATCGATGGTGTGGATTTCTAATGATAAATCTGAGAATTTAAAAAAAGGAGTTATCTCTTCCCTATTAATAGCGATCATTGTTATGTAGCATATGCAAGTCCCATTGTTTATCATTAACGACAAGTTTGAATTGAAGGCAATATGACAGCTGTGACCCACCTTCATAACTGCCATATTGAGGGCAATTGTTAGGGCTGGTTTTAACTACTTGTGGATTAGTGATCCTTTCTTGCATCCTAGATAAATTATTTTTAAAATGTATAGTGGGTGCTAGAAGGATCAAGGATCCTTATTCCTTGCAACGGTTTCTATTGATTGTCTTCGATATGTTATTTAAATTAATGCAGGTGTGAGAAATGGACTTGGTCAAGCTGGAATATCATGGAATATACTTGGATTTAAGCACGTGCAGATGATGCAATAGCTGTTATGAGGATCGTGGGAGCTCCCTTGTTTATTTGTATAGTTAGTTATTATATATTTCCAATTATAATATGATGATAATGAGCTCATTACGAACTCTCACTCATTCGTACACTTACACGTTCGAAACCTCTCTCTTGAACATACTATCAGTTACTTGTACAGAGCTTCATTATCATCCGAAGTTGTATTGATCTAACCTTTCTGTTCAAAATAGTTGGTGATCAGAAGTTTCCATCACCCAAGGTTTTTTCTGCTTGAGATCTCACAAGGATCAAGGGCTTTTTACTCGTAAAAATATCGGTGTTCATTGTCATTTTCATTTTACAATCGACTACATTGTTGATCATCCACATAAGCACTCAACCTCACAATCAAAATTTGGTTAGATTATTCTTAAACTTATTTTTGACTAAAACAATGTATATGACCACAACCTTTGAATTGATCATTATATGATCACATTAATATTAGGGAATGCATTAGAACCACGCAACTTTTATGGTGGTTGTTTCAAATCTCATATATATTATTTACCAATCTTGCTACTTCAATAGCATATTTAATATTTCACGATGAAAATTGTTTTGCTCAATGTATTATGATATATATTTTTCTCATCATATAATATAAATCGAGATGTAGTTATATAAGCGAGACGTTTATACTTATTGGTCTAAAATCTTACAAGCTTCGATAAACCCATAATAAGATTTTAGGAGTTGGACACTCCAGGTGTCTTTTTATATAAAACTTGACCACAATTCAATTTTGTTTATAACTTGTGATCATATACCACAACTCAGATCACTTTGATATTTCCTTCCAAACATATAACATATGGAACACATTGTATACATAAACTTAGATTATACGATGCATGACTATATAACATGTCACCATGTCACCAAATAAAATGAGTTATTATTCAACCTTATGAAATAAGATTTTCCATCACTTCTAAAAAATATATATAATTTATGTATTAGTTTATTACGATATAACCAATCACAAGTATATCTTACGTAAAAATATATCTATCTTAAAGAATAAGCAAATATACATTAACTTAGTACAACTATTGTATTGATAAAGACCTTAGTATACTAAGGTCATAAACCATCTTAAAATTAAATAAACACTACAAAAATATAAGAGCACATAAGAGCCAATTAAACACTTCCTAGATTCACCTATTACAAAAGGTTATTCATACGTTGATATTTGATATAACTGGTTAAACATGTTAATAGTTTTGGTAATAACATGTAGTAAATAATTAACTTTAATGACACCAAAGTGTATGAAAATATAAAGTTGGAGATACAAAATTTTAGATGTAACAAGATGGCTCTGAGAAATAATTTTAAATACACATGTTAACCACGGAAATTCTTAATATTTTTTTTGGAATAAACATAATCGTAAGTGAATTAACTTACGGGGGACTCCAGAATGCTTATCATAGTCTTAATCACAAAAATAGCCAAGTCCATTGCCTTTTTTTTTACTTTCGGTTTCACAGCGACCGAACCAATCAACCGTATAGTTGGCTGGTTTTACACTCTAACATGACGACCCAATGTCAGTAGCGATGAAGTCTTGCAATCATGGCCCATTTTTCTTGATTCACATTGAACATAATATATTCATGGGGAATTAGAATTCAATGCATATTCAAAATCCATGTAACATTTTAATATGTGATCTATGACTTTACGCCAGAAGTCCTTCCAATAGATTCACTGGCTGCTATCTTTTATCCAAAAATCAATAATGATTTTCGGCAATATCAAAATTCCAAAGAAATCAATAAAATGAATTGTGAATGCAGCAGCGAAACTGAATATTGAACTGTTTGATTTTATTTTCTCAATAATCCAAGGTGCAATATTGGAATTTCTGACCAACTACCGTTTACCCAAGAGTAAGTTCAGCATATGCGTTGACCGTTGCTTTTAAAACCAGTTGAAATTATAAAACCTTTCGTCTTAACTCAAAATTTGACTCTTTAAATCCTATAGTTATAAAATCTTTTGTCTTGCAAAACTTTCTGTCCTTTTTCATATCTATTTCTCAAAATTTAAAATATATTCAGAAAGGATTGGCCACGCAGCTTGTTGCCCGGTTACCTTCTGTTTTGATGTAACTTGGCAAATTTTCTGAATTTAAAATAAAGTTTTGACTCAAAAAAAAAATTTTAAAGTAATAGTTTTGATTCTATTTAAAAACCAGTTGAAATCTCTAACGACACAACCCAACTATTGTATGAATTACAATGTGGTTTATGTTTGATAGAATAATAAAAAAAAATGAGATGATGAGTTAATTAGATAATACCAACTCTCCTTATGATAATGCAATCTAACTTCAAAAGCGATTCGCATTGATAACATGTTGTTAAACAATGACCTACTAGCAACTAACGTACAAAATGTATAAACATTAAGAACAAGGATTATAGAAAGTAAGAGAGAAAGATAATAGAACTCATTCTTATTCATGTATGTATGAAATACAAAAGCCACTATTTATTGGGCTATAATTCAATACAACTTAAATTCCAAGGGAGTTAGACATGTGGATAGTCATATCATAACGATATCCTACTTCACCTATAATTTCCAATTCTTCCTTAAATCGAACGTGCTCCTTTTCATCATTCCGCTTCTTATCATCTTCAATTCCTCTAGCTCTTGCTTAATTAGAAGATTTTCCAATCTTTTTGGTCATCTTTCCATGGATAGTAAATGTGACTGTGTCATCAGTGACGCCAAGAGTTATCTTCCCACCATGAACATCGACAATAGCCTTGGTGGTAGCAAGGAACGGACGACCAAACACATTCTCCTCAATACACCTTGGAAACTTCACCGAACAAAAGAGTTAAACATTCATGAGCGTCGGGGTCGGCTCTTTGAGTTTAAGACTTTTAAGAAGGGAAAATGGCATGACATTTATAATGGCTCCTATGTCAGCTAAAGCATTTCAAATTTTCCACTTCACAAGGAATAGTAAGACTTCCTGGATCAGATATCCTTCAGAAACTTGGCAAATCAATAGGTCCTCACTCAACGTGACAACTCAAGTTTATTTCTATTGAGTAAGAGATCCTTAAGAAAATTGGTAAATTTTGGGCATTTTAGCTATGGCTTCAAGGAAGGGAATGTCCACAAAGAGTTTCTTGATCATCTCCAGAAACCCGTTATGTTGTGCAATTTGTTTCGAATTAAAAAGTCGACCGGGGTATAGTGGTGTCGACTTATATAGTCTCTCGAGCTCCTTCTTCTCACTCTCTCCCAAAGCTCCATTGATATGTTGACGTGATGAGATGTGTATATAAAAAGTAGTATATTTGTAATTATACTAAACTCCATCCTCAGGGATGGAACCAAAGGGGGGTCAGGAGAGTCCATTGATCCTCTGGCCGACCGGAATTTTGTTTATAAGGTATCTGAGTTCGACAGAGATATGATAGTTTGACCCCTCAAACTACATGTAACGGAGTAGTAGAACTGAGGAAAAAAAGGCAATGGAAGCATTCCGGAATTTGTTTTCCAGCGGACAAGAGCGATAACGGTTGACAGAAATAATGGATACTTCTTTGATCAAGAAGAAGAAAAAGAAACAAAGTACATATTTTTTTATTTATTTTATATGTAGATTGCTCTAAACCTAAAACCTGCTTAATAGCAAGCATAGCGCACTTAATGCCATACGATTTGGATTTTCCATAAAAGGTAAATAGGAGTAGAATCTTAAAACAAAATAGATTAAATTATTAAACTTGCAAGCAGGAAATATGCTTAAAAAACAAGATATATTATTGAGGAATAAATTTTTCCATTTATGTTTGAATTTATAAATCTATTAACCATAAAAGATAAATAGGAGTAGAATCTGAAAAAAAATAGATTAATTTATCTAAACTTGCAACGAGAGAGATATGCTTTAAAAAATAACAAGATATATTATTGAGGAATAGATTTTTCCATTTATGTTTGGGTTTATTAAATCTATTAGATTTTCTTAAAGTTTTTTTCTTGACCTATTATTAGAAAACTATTTTGTAAAATAATTTGAACAAAGCTTTGATAAAAATGTATAGGTTAAGATTATCATCCAAAAAGTATGTCTGCTTTTAGAGTTTTTGTTACAATTTTTTGACCCCCTAACAAATGTTTGGTTTCGTCACTGTTCATCCTCATCTTCGCATGTCACGAGCTATTCTCTACCCTTCTATAGCGACACATGAAGATGCAATTTCCCAAGAATATTGTTTTCTTCGTCCAATGTCACCCGTGTGCTCATTTCTTCCCCATTTTAGCTTGTTTAGGTTCCATTTGCACACGTTCACCTGCAAAACACAACAATAACTAAGTACAAGCTAATAAATACAAAAAACGAATCAAAACCTAGTTAGAACCTTTACAAAATACATTACATGGATTAATAGATATTTTTTGCAACGCATCAGACATCCCCACACTTAAACATTTTTCGTCCCTTGAAAATGTGCTATGGAATTATCATTGAAAAGTTTGGTTTGAAATAATTCAATTGCTTAACAATTAGACATAATAACGCATAACAGAGCTTGTTAGTATATTTGTCCACTACAAATCAAGCTCCCATTCATGTTTTATCTTTTAAGCTCATTCATTTCATCTATCCATCTATGGATCTCACACTCATGAAACCACAACTCTACCTAATCGCACATCAAGCAATCAAAACCCATGATAAACTATTTAGATATTTCCTACCACCATAAAAAAAACTTTCATGTATCAAAATTTAGACCACATATGATGAATGAATGAATAATTGTTGGACTTGAACATAGTTGAACCTCATCCAGTGGTGCTTACATCAAGATGCAACTTAACTTGGCACATAAGCTTCAGTAGTCCTCTCGATTAAGCACATAAGTACTACACATTGGTGTTTCAACCAAGCGGAAACTTGGTACACTTAGGCTCAAACTTAATATTTCCATTAGCTCATTTGATGGAATAATGGAATTGCGAAGCGCCATCAACTTATGGATTTATTTGCATAGAAAGAAAGTGACATGCTATTTTGTGAAATTAATTTCTCTTACATAAGTTTTTTTTAAATATACAGTGGTACCTATCATACTAATTTTTACAGTTTCGACTTTGATATTTATCCTAAGGCGAGAACCCAGAAGTCTTCATGATTATTTCCAATGTATTACCTACAATCCTAGGGAAACAATCATTGTTGATTCAGCCTACCAACACATCTCAATTAGAGATGGCATAATAACCGGTTCCAAACCCGACCCGGTGGAACCGACCTGGAACCGGTTCCGGTTCCTACCCGGCTAATAGTAGAACCGGTTCCGGGTTCAAAAAACCCGTAGGTTCCAACCCGGTTCCACATTTTATAAATAAAATCGGTTCGTACCCGGTTCCTACCCGGACCCGGTGTGTACCCGGAACGGGTTCCGGGTATTACAAAAAAACCCGATATGCCCATCTCTACCGTTAACTTACACCTACAAGATATAAACCATCACAACCTCGTCATTGCACGCCATTTTAATTGTGGAAGTTTGAAAGTGTAAATTATTGATATTGGGATGCAAGGAGGCAAGAAGGCAAGGAATTTACAATCGGTTTCTAATAGTTTTGAAGCTTTTTTCATTGAATTGACCGAATGAATAGGTTTCTAATAGTCTTTGCAATCTTTTCTATTTAATTGTAACATTAGGAACCGGTTCTTCTAAGGAACTGGAACCGGTTCCAACCCGACCCGAACCGGGTACACTCGGTTCTAGTTTTAATGGTTAAAACCCGGGTAGGAACCGGACCCGGTTACAATAAGAACCGGTTCCATTGACACACATTCAGGAACCGGGTCCGGTTAGGAACCGGGTCCGGTTAGGAACCGATTATGCCCATCTCTAATCTCAATACTAAACGTGTTTTCGATCTTTTTTTCTTTAAATCTAAATCAGTCAGCATTAAGTGTTTTTGTTTCACCTAGCAAGCCTTTTACCCATTAATTCTCTAAAGGCTAAATGAAAATTTTACCTCTTTATACATTCAACCATGTTTATAATCCTCACCCAACCACTCAAGCACCACCTCTTTGACCCACCACCGCTTCATCCACTACCAACCATCAACACATTGTCGTACTCTTACTAGCTCAACACTTACTCGTTTGGTTTGGGTACATATAAAAATAAAAGTATGGGTACATATAAAAATAAAAGTAGATATAAATTATTAATTAAGTTGTGAACATTTTAAAGGAGTTAGCAAGTTGGCCGGGTTAGTGAGGTAAACCGGACTAAAACCCATTTACTTAAACAAATCAACCTTGAAAATAAACCCTTTATTAAACAAGTTAGAAATAATAATCTGAAACCTGTTTATTTTCGTTTCGTGCTATAAAAAATCCTTAGCCCTAAATTAGGCACGATACACGATAAAAAAGGGTTTTTAAAACTATCATAACTAAGTACAAGACCAGAGCCTAGAACCTTTATCATTGTTGACTTGGAAAGGCGAAAAGATCATATTTAGGAGATAGCAAGAAGCTAGAGAGAAGATACACCACACGAAAAATTAAAAACATGTGTAATGATAGGTGAAACAAATGTGTCACCCTTGAGTATTATGTGACAGATAGAGCACTATGTAATGTGAAATGAAAAAAGGGTGTAGTGGTATAATACCTATAACTACATTCAATCATTACCCATTTCTATTTTCTATATTCCTATTGGCCCATTCAATTAAGGCATGAATTCATCAGGGTTTTAAATAAAATGCCAAACAACAAAATTGCAAAAAAAAACGCCTAGGTGGGCGGTTATGATGGCGTGGAGGGGCGTCTTTTAGGGGATGACGCCCAAAACCCCCTCCACTACGTGTGGTCTAAGGATATGATTAAAACTAACCATCATTAAAGATTAAAAGTTAGAAACTACACCACGAGCTCCATTCTATATAGTTTACCCTGGCCATATGTTATATCCATAGAAAATGCACTTGTCCATATGTCCAAAATAATTTTTCCGAATCCAACCTTTTTTAACTATCCTTAGGCCTAATCTCAATCCCTTGAATGATTAGACCACTCTTCCAGTTCCCTCCTTTCAGATCCTGATTCTCATATCAAGCTCCCCTTCTCGACCATTTTCATTATAAAACTGGCCTATTTTGCTCTCGAGCCACCCATCTTGCCTGCGTTTCGGGTCATTTTGAGGGGGGCCGTATTAAACCGACCACTTGCTTCCGGATCAAGAAAAACCGTTTCTGTTATCCTACTACTCTCAACACCAATTAAAGCAACTGACACATCAGCAGGATGGTTTTCAAATCCGTAGATGTGTGGCCTCATTTTATACACAAGGTAAGCCGCATATCACGTGTTGGTTGACAGAATGCAAGTGTCTATTATACCATGAACTTCAAACCAACATACATCCCTAAGTTCAGCCACCTCAGCAAACCTGCCCGTTGGATCAAATACGTAATTTTAGAATTGTAACATTCGTCGAAAAACGGGTTTCCAAACCCGCTTCGCTTATAAATCAAATACTCAGTTATAATTTTTCGTTGCGTATTTATTGCTCAAATGAATTTTAAACAATACATAATTAATATATATATTAGAATTTTAAAACATAATTATTAAATAAAAAAAATGAACTAAAAAAATATGGAGACGCCGGGTTTCGAACCCGGGTCACCCACAAACTCAAACACACAACACACCGCTCCGCCACACATTGTTTTTGTAATAAACGCGGAAACAAATAGGTTTTATAATAAAACCGAAAAGTCAAATCTGCAATCAGCGCGCCCAGAACTCGCACTCACCGGAAAAACCGACGTTCCACGATTTTGGCTACCTTTCCTTTGACTGAAACGCACAATTTAATCTTGACGCCAGTTATAATCGTTGCCGGCAGTCAATTTCGGTCGTAACCGCCGGAAAATCTCCAATCGCGAACCTTGACCCAATTCAAACCCAATTCAGCCTGCTTCCACTATAAATACCCACTTGAACACTCTGGAAATCCTTTCGCTCAGAACCACGATCATTTCCGAAGCTTTATTCATCCCAAAACACGTCGCCGGAGATATTCTGCATTCGCCGAACTTTCACCGGAAAACCGAGACTTACTTCAAATCGGTAAAATTCTCGACTCTTTTGTTTGTAATCCATTGTTCGGCATGTATTAACTTTAATCATTCAACCAGAATCTGTCCCAGACTACGCCGCCGGAAAACCCCACACTCACCGGAATATCACTGAAAATCCGAAGTCTCAGTGTCGATCGGTATAATCATCTAAACCCTCTTGATATCTCTTGTTTAGTAACTTAATTGCACAACACATTGATCAAAACTGTTAATCAATTCACTCAGCTGGAAGTCACCAATCAGAGACGACGACTCTTGCCGGAAATCTGAGAAAACATTCTGTTTTGGTACATTTTATTCCATAATCTTCTTTATCTATTTCATTCCAACCAATTATAAGTCTTGATGATCGATTTAAACAGAACAGTCGGACTTCACTGTTCTGTGTTTTTGTAAACGAAGAAGATGAAGTCGAGTATAGGTATAAATATAATTAAAACTTGATATTCGAACAGGTTAGACACACAGTCCAGCGGTGGACTGTGTGCACAAACAATACACACGTCCCGGGTTCGAATCGCACATGTTACCGACTTTCAGAAATAAAACCAACATTTTTAAAACTTAATCAGATCAAGTCACAGAATGTTTATAAGAGTAATATAATCCATAAGTTAAACAGATTAGACACACAGCCCAACTGGTTGGGCTGTGCGCACTCGAACCAAAGGACCCGAGTTCAACTCCGGGTCCCTGCAACCGGTTCGGCTATATAAATCATTTTTAATAAAAAGAAACCAAATAAGTTTAAAATTAATTAGTATATAAATATAATTAAAACAGAGAATATTTCGGGTTAGACACGTAGCTCAGTTGGTAGAGCTACGTACACGCATACGAGAGGTCCCGAGTTCGAACCTCACTCAGCGCATATAAAAACACAGTCCGACCGGTCAATGGTCAACGGTCAAAAAAGTCAATTTTTTTATTTCTTTTTATTTATTTATTTAATTAGAAAATTATTTAAAAATACTTAAAAATAAGATTTTTAAAGTTAGAAAATTTCCTTAAACTCACAAAAATAAATCTAAAAATCCCATTAAGAGTATTAATTAAAAGTATTAATCTCAAATAAAATCTATTTATTTACCGAATCATTTCGTTATTATTTTAGGTTAGTTTTTCCCTCGTCGATCAAATCCTAAAATTCGTGTGCATCCAAAGTCATCAAAGAACGCACCCAATGTGAGTGAATCTCTATCATTCCCCGTTTTAAATCATGTTTTGGGGTGTATCATGTGTCGTTCAATTCTTTATTATATTTAAACATTTTGGCATACATCATATCCGTGATCAAATGTGTATCAAATATGTATCAATTGTTGTGTGGATTATATGTAGTTTGGATTTATCATTTTCAGTGCACGCATTTCATTAGGCCCATCAGTTCACCGTGGGAGACGGGTTGAGCATCAGGTGCCTCATAAGATCGGCTCCGTTTGATTGAGCCTTGATCTCACATTCATCATCATTCATATCATATACTCATCCAAAGTGGTTTGTGTTTGGTTACTTATATATGTTTGCTCACATGTGATTATTGCACAAATTTTCCATATTAAATAAACAAGAAATTAATAACAATGTTTTATCAAGGTTCACTCACCAACTTTTGTTGACCCAAAATATCCCCGTTTTACACATGATACAGGTGATCCAGCTGAGGCAAGAAACACATAGGAAGGCCTAGAAGAATAAACCAGTTTAAGCTTTGGATTATTTACATAGTTTCAGTTCCTTGTAATTGTATGAATTTTTATTTGGATATTTAAGATGTAATTTGAATTTAATAAATATGAAACATTTTAGTAAACATCATGAGCTTTGGTGATAACCCAATTATGCCCCGACTCTTATTCCGCTGCGGGTCGGGGTGTGACAGATTTGTATCGGAGCCATGACTACAGGGATATAGGATAGGTTATTAGACCCTTAGAGCCTATACTATAGTTGATTAGAATTTTAAATTGTTTATGCGTTACATACAAAATTCATGATGTTTATATGCTTTATGTTTATTTTTACACTCAATGTTATGAAAGCATGCTCACAAATACATGTTATTATACAATGCTCATCATAAATCATATCCTCATAACATATCATATCCATGAGAGCACACACCTCACAATTCCCCTGATTTTTGCAATGATTTTTGTATTTTCAAATCACATCAAAGTGAGTTCTCATGATGGGCATGTAGTAACTGGAAGGGTACGAGTACCGGTAGTCGGAACGTCCTGTCTAGGCTTGGCATTCATATAAATCCAAAATAAAGGACCAGTTTGCCTACCTGGGGACTAACGATGAGAGTACGAAGGACCTATTAGGCCAAAGCATGCTATACCAAACGTCGTGTGAGCTGACCCACTTTGAGTTGTCATTGTGTCTACACCTGGACACCCTCCTACCATACATCTCGCAATCATATTTTACGGTTTTCATTCGGGTGATGCGAGTGTTAATCCGCCAACGCCAATGTGAATCCTACCAAGCCCAATAGTCATGGGGCCCACATGACTACACAGGCGATGGTATGGGGGACATTGGAGGCCCAAACATGAGCAAACCCAAGACATCCTATGGATGTAGTTGCATTATTGTTAGGTATGTTATTTTTCATTCTTTTTACGACACATGACACCTAGAAAAATTCTTAAACTCACAATCTTCCTATCTATGTTCCTGTAGATGTCGGCTAGGCAACTACGTGGAGGTAGAAAGTCAGGAAGGTCAAACGAACGCTTGGCCACACAAATTGCTAAACAAATGGCTACAGTGCTTCCTGACATCGTAATTCAAGTTCAACAAGCTCTCACTGCAAATCCCATCAACCCTCCCAATCAAGAAGACCAGAGCGTCGCCAACCCTCCCTCCAAAAAGTGCTCCTACAAACACTTCAAATCTTGCGATCCCCCAAAGTATGAAGGGACCGAAGGTGTTACTGCTCTCCTTCACTGGTTTGAAGAAATGGAGAACACTTTCCTCAATTGCGATTGTCCCGAGGATCGCAAGGTACGTTATGCAACTGGAAGACTGTTTGGGGTAGCCCTTACCTGGTGGAACACAGAAAAGGGTAAACGAGGAATTGAAGACGCCATGGCCTTAACATGGGAAGAGTTAAGGGAACTCATGACAAGACGCTTCTGTCCAAGAAGCGAAATCAAAAAGTTGGAAGATGAATTCCACGCACTAAAACAAAAGGAAGGAGATCACACTTCCTATAACAAGAGATTTCTCGAACTAAACCAGATGATCCCTAATCTGTTCACCCCCGTGTACCGCTTGGTTGAACATTACATTCGAGGTCTTCCCTCGAAAATTCAAGACTCGGTTTTAAGCACTTCGTCTGCAACACTTGAAGCCGTGATGGAGTTAGCTACAGAACTTACTGAGAATCGCATCCGAAACGGTAAATTCAAGGATGAAAAGAAGAAAGCACCCACAGAGACCCCCCAACTACAAACCACTCAGTCTCCTCCTCCAGGTTTGCTGGTAAGAGGAAACGAAACAGCAAGAATTTTGCTGTCACTCAAACCAACCCTCATATCACTGCTGCACCAATCACCCAAATTGCTCCCTCAGCTGCACCATTTAAAAAGCCATACACCGGCCCACACCCAAAATGCAACCGTTGTCAGTATCATCACCCTCCCGAAACTCTTTGCCAACATTGCACCAGCTGTGGCCGTGTGGGTCACTCCATTCAAACTTGTCGCACTCTGCAACGAATGAACCGTAATCAACCCCCAACCCAAACCCACCATCAGATAGTGGGTCAAGCCCAACAACCCTCACTTCTACCATCTGCACAACACATAGCCCAATCCTACTACCAACCCAACTACCCCATGATGCAACCCATGCGAGCTTGTTACAACTGTGGAGACCCAAACCACTTCAGGAACACTTGTCCACGCTTGGTGAACATCATCCATGCTCAAGCTCAAGCGAACCCAGTAAACCAAGCCAACCAAGCTCCTCCACCTGCCAGAGGAAGAGCTTTCAACATCAATGCCAACCAAGCTAGGGCTGACAACAACGTGGTTAACGGTACGTTTCTCAGCAATGGTAGTTATGCATCCATGTTATTCGATACGGGCGCGGATAAGAGTTTTGTGTCCTTAGAATTCGAACCTATCCTCAACCAAACTCGTGATAATCTCATGGAATCTCTAACGGTGGAAGTTGCTGACGGAAAGCCCGTTTAATGAAATTCTATTATACGCGATTGTACCCTCACTTTAAACGATCACGATTTTCCAGTTGACCTCATTCCTATGAAGTTGGGAAGTTTCGATGTTATAATCGGTATGGACTGGCTCAGCCAGCATCACGCTGAAGTAGTATGCCGCGAAAAGTTCATTCGCATTCCTCTTGCAGACGGTCAGACCCTACGTATTTTTGGAGAAACACCTTCGAAAGGACTCAAATTAATGTCCTGCCTTCAAGCCCGAACATATCTCCGCAAGAACTATGTCGCATTCCTAACTCACTTCGTCAAAAAGGGAAACAAGGAGAAGAAACTCGAAGATATACCAGTTGTGAAAGAATTCCCACAAGTCTTTCCCGACGACATCTCAGGACTCCCTCCTGTGAGAGAAGTCGAATTCCGCATCGATCTTGTACCTGGCGCTACACCAGTCGCAAAATCTCCTTATAGGTTAGCCCCATCCGAAATGCAAGAGCTGGCCAGTCAACTGCAAGAGCTGACTGACAAAGGATTCATACGTCCTAGCTCCTCGCCTTGGGGTGCACCTGTTCTTTTTGTGAAGAAGAAAGATGGAACGTTTCGCATGTGCATTGATTATAGAGAACTCAATAAGCTAACGGTTAAAAATCGATATCCACTACCTCGCATCGATGACCTCCTAGACCAACTTCAAGGCACCACCTGCTTTTCAAAAATCGACCTTCGTTCTGGTTATCATCAACTCAGAGTACATGAAGAAGATATCCCAAAGACCGCTTTCCGGACTCGTTATGGTCATTACGAATTCATGGTCATACCATTTGGTTTAACCAACGCCCCCTCTGTCTTCATGGATCTAATGAATAGGGTATGCAAACCCTACCTCGACCGTTTCGTCATAGTCTTCATTGACGATATTCTTATCTACTCCAAGTCTAAATCCGATCATGAGTGACACCTTCGACTCATCCTTACACTTTTAAGGACTGAAAAGCTCTACGCTAAGCTCTCAAAATGTGAATTCTGGTTAGGAGAAGTACAATTCCTTGGACATGTCGTCAATGACAAGGGAATACATGTCGATCCTTCAAAAATCAAGGCAGTGCAAGAATGGCAAGCGCCACGTACCCCTACCGAAGTAAGGTCATTTCTTGGTTTGGCTGGTTACTATCGCCGCTTCATTGCCAATTTTTCCCGTATTGCTGTACCACTCACGGCTTTGACTCATAAAGGAAAACCCTTCATATGGGGACCTAAACAAGAAGAAGCCTTCCAAACTCTAAAGCAAAAACTTTGTGACGCACCTATCCTCACACTCCCTGAAGGTTGCGATGACTTTGTAGTATATTGCGACGCATCAGGGCAAGGGCTAGGCTGTGTATTAATGCAAAGAGGAAAAGTGATAGCCTATGCTTCTAGGCAACTCAAAGTTCATGAGAAGAATTACACCACCCACGACCTAGAACTTGGAGCCGTTGTGTTCGCTCTCAAGATATGGAGACATTACCTCTATGGTACCAAGTGTGAAATATACACTGACCACAAAAGTCTCCAACATATCTTCAACCAAAAGGAGTTGAATATGAGGCAACGAAGATGGGTCGAACTTCTTAACGACTACGACTGTGAAATTCGGTATCATCCTGGCAAGGCAAACGTTGTGGCTGATGCACTCAGTCGAAAAGGTTATGCGAACTCCATTCGTCTTCTATGTTCGCAAATCATAACCGACATCAAAGATCGAATCCAAGCAGCTCAATATGTTTCTATAACAGAAAATGACGTACGCGATGAGCTGTCATGTGGAGCTGAACTCAAAATCGAAGCCAAATCCAACGGTATTCTATACTATTTAAATCGCATATGGATTCCTGATCGCGATAACCTTCGTGATTTCCTCATGAATGAGGCGCACAAAACACGGTACTTTATACACCCAGGGGCCGACAAGATGTATCAAGACCTACGATACACCTACTGGTGGCCTGGCATGAAAAAGGATATCGTTGTTTTTGTTTCCAAGTGCCTTACCTGTTCCAAAGTAAAAGCTGAACATCAAAGACCTTCAGGACTTCTAGTCCAACCCGAAATACCTGTATGGAAGTGGGAAAACATAACCATGGATTTCATCACCGGGTTACCTCGCACCTCCAGTGGGTATGACACTATATGGGTAATAATCGATCGTCTTACAAAGTCATCTCACTTCATTCCAATTCGCGAGGACTTCAAGAACGAGAAGTTAACTCGTATCTACATCAGCGAGATCATAAGCCATCATGGTGTACCTTTAAGCATCATTTTAGACCGTGATGGTCGTTTCACTTCACGAACATGGCTAGCCGTACAAACCGCCTTGGGTACACGATTAGACCTCAGTACCGCTTTTCATCCTCAAACTGATTGACAATCTGAACGCACCATCCAAACTCTTGAAGACATGCTTCGAGCATGTGTCATAGACTTCAAAGGGAATTGGGACGCTCATCTGCCATTAGTTGAATTTTCGTACAACAATAGCTATCATTCAAGTATCGGCATGGCTCCTTTCGAAGCTTTATATGGTCGTAAGTGCCGATCTCCAGTATGTTGGCACGAAATTGGGGAATCACAAATCACCGGTCCAGAGTTAATTCAAGAAACAACCGACAAGGTCATTCAAATTCGAAACAATCTTCTACGGCTCAAAGTCGTCAAAAGAGTTATGCAGACAAACGACGAAAGCCCTTGGAGTTTGACATTGGGGATCAAGTACTTTTAAAAGTATCACCGTGGAAGGGAGTGGTTCGTTTTGGCCAGAAGGGCAAGCTAGCACCACGCTACGTAGGACCTTTCAAGATACTCGAAAGAGTAGGTCCTGTAGCATACAAGCTTGACCTACCAGAAGAGCTCAACAAAATTGATCCCACATTCCACGTATCAAACTTGAAGAAGTGCCTAGCCGATGAAAACCTCCATATTCCTCTAGAAGACATTCAGATCGATGAATCTATGCACTTCATCGAAAGACCAGTAGAAATCATTGACTTCGGAGAGAAGCGTCTAAGACGAAGTCGTATTCCAATTGTCAGGGTACGTTAGGAGTCGAAACGAGGACCTGAGTTTACTTGGGAACGTGAAGACTCAATGCGCGAAAAATACCCCCATCTTTTTCCAGCTACCACTACTTAAATTTCGGGATGAAATTTCTAAAAGTAGGGGATACTGTAACATTCGTCGAAAAACGGGTTTCCAAACCCGCTTCGTTTATAAATCAAATACCCAGTTATAATTTTTCGTTGCGTATTTATTGCTCAGAATTTTAAACAATACATAATTAATATATATATTATAATTTTAAAACATAATTATTAAATAACAAAAAAAATGAACTAAAAAAATATGGAGACGCCGGGTTTCGAACCCGGGTCACCCACAAACTCAAACACACAAAACACCGCTCCGCCACACATTGTTTTTGTAATAAACACGGAAACAAACAGGTTTGATAATAAAACCGAAAAGTCAAATCTGCAATCAGCGCGCCCAGAACTCGCACTCACCGGAAAAAACAGACGTTCCGCGATTTTGGCTACCTTTCCTTCGACTGAAACGCACAATTTAATCTCGACTCCAGTTAACCGTTGCCGGCAGTCAATTTCGGTCGTAACCGCTGGAAAATCTCCAATCGCGAACCTTGACCCAATTCAAACCCAATTCAGCCTGTTTCCACTATAAATACCCACTTGAACACTCTGGAAATCCTTTCGCTCAGAACCACGATCGTTTCCGAAGCTTTATTCATCCCAAAACACGTCGCCGGAGATATTCTGCATTCGCCGGACTTTCACCAGAAAACCGAGACTTACTTCAAATCGGTAAAATTCTCGACTGTTTTGTTTGTAATCCATTGTTCGGCATGTATTAACTTTAATCATTCAACCAGAATCTGTCCCAGACTACGCCGCTGGAAAACCCCACACTCACCGGAATATCACTGAAAATCCGAAGTCTCACTGTCGATCGGTATAATCATCTAAACCCTCTTGATATCTCTTGTTTAGTAACTTAATTGCACAACACATTGATCAAAACTGTTAATCAAATCACTCAGCCGGAAGTCACCAATCAGAGCCGACGACTCTTGCCGGAAATCTGAGAAAACATTATGTTTTGGTACATTTTATTCCATAATCTTCTTTATCTATTTCATTCCAACCAATTATAAGTCTTGATGATCGATTTAAACAGAACAGTCGGACTTCACTGTTCTGTGTTTTTGTAAACGAAGAAGATGAAGTCGAGTATATGTATAAATATAATAAAAACTGGATATTCGAACGGGTTAGACACACAGTCCAGTGGTGGACTGTGTGCACAAACAATACACACGTCCCGGGTTCGAATCGCACACGTTACCGACTTTCAGAAATAAAACCAACATTTTTAAAACTTAATCAGATCAAGTCACATAATGTTTATAAGAGTAATATAATCCATAAGTTAAACAGATTAGACACACAGCCCAACTGGTTGGGCTGTGCGCACTCGAACCAAAGGACCCGAGTTCGACTCCAGGTCCCTGCAACCGGTTCGGCTATATAAATCATTTTTAATAAAAAAAACAAATAAGTTTAAAATTAATTAGTATATAAATATAATTAAAACAGAGAATATTTCGGGTTAGACACGTAGCTCAGTTGGTAGAGCTGCGTGCACGCATACGAGAGGTCCCGAGTTCGAACCTCACTCAGCGCATATAAAAACACAGTCCAAAAAAGTCAATTTTTTTTATTTCTTTTTATTTATTTATTTAAATAGAAAATTATTTAAAAATACTTAAAAATAAGATTTTTAAAGTTAGAAAATTTCCTTAAACTCACAAAAATAAATCTAAAAATCCCATTAAGAGTATTAATCTCAAATAAAATCCATTTATTTACCGAATCATTTTGTTATTATTTTAGGTTAGTTTTTCCCTCGTCGATCAAATTTCGTGCGCATCCAACGTCATCAAAGAATGCACCCAATGTGAATGAATCTCTATCAATTCCCCGTTTTAAATCATGTTTTGGGGTGTATCATGTGTCATTCAATTCTTTATTATATTTAAACACTTGTGCATACATCATATCTGTGATCAAATGTGTATCAAATATGTATCAATTGTTGTGTGGATTATATGTAGTTTGGATTTATCATTTTCAGTGCACGCATTTCATTAGGCCCATCAGTTCCCCGTGGGAGACGGGGTTGAGCATCAGGTGCCTCATAAGATCGGCTCCGTTTGATTGAGCCTTGATCTCACATTCATCATCATTCATATCATATACTCATCCAAAGTGGTTTGTGTTTGGTTACTTATATATGTTTGCTCACATGTGATTATTGGACAAATTTTCCATATTAAATAAAATAAGAAATTAATAACAATGTTTTATCAAGGTTCACTCGCCAACTTTTGTTGACCCATAATATCCCCGTTTTACACATGATACAGGTGATCCAGCTGAGGCAAGAAACACATAGGAAGGCCTAGAAGAATAAACCAGTTTAAGCTTTGGATTATTTACATAGTTTCAGTTCCTTGTAATTGTATGAATTTTTATTTGGATATTTAAGATGTAATTTGAATTTAATAAATATGAAACATTTTAGTAAACATCATGAGCTTTGGTGATAACCCAATTATGCCCCGACTCTTATTCCGCTGCTGGTCGGGGTGTGACAAGAATCATTTAGTGCAATGAAATATTAAATGTGAAACACGGGAAACTAACTAACACAACCTTGATTCAGGGACGGAAATCCCTCTCCAGTACCTCGGGGTATCGCCCCAAACAATCGAGAGGTCTCATGCAGCCAACATGTAGCATTTTTTCACACTCGGTTTATGTAACCATAAGCCACTATAATTTTGAGCCGATTTTGGGCTAAACAAGCCACTATAATTTTGACAAAATACAAATAGAACCGAAACGGCATGTTATTACGTTTAAGAAAAAAAATAATTTTTAAGATGCTTAAGAGGGGACAGGGTCTAAGCCGGGGTAGGGGCAGAGTGTGTAGCCCTGCGTGGGTACACCACTCTCACCCCTTGTTTAAGTGGGGTGATTGAGTGGAATAGTCAAATGGTGTTGATAAGTTAGATAAGGTGTATTATAGGTGGAGGTCATCAGTCGTGTATCCGCAAGTTTAGCTATTAAAAAAAAAGATTGAGTGAGACTGAGGGAGTTGTCATTAGGGGGAAGAGAAGAGAGGGATAATGGTGGGTCCATTCTCTTTCAATCAATTACACATTTATCATTTAAAAAAATAACATTTTATAACTCTCCATTTACGATTCCTTACGTGTGGAGTACTTATTTCACCCTAATCTTACATAGAATTTTAAAATAATTATAAGAATTATATAGGGGTTTTTTACACACATATAATGTATTGATTTTTTAATAAAATAAAAAAAACTAAAAAACATAAAAAATAATAAATGTTAAAAGGTGAAGAATTAACCTTTCCATCATCCATGATCACGGAATTATCGCAAAGACGTAGACACAACTCCTTCTTTGAACCACCAGCTGCAAGAATGTTGTGGTATTCCGGCAGCAGGAACTTCTCCCAAACAGCGTCCCACTTGGCTGCCGATCGAAAAACAGAACACACCAACGACAACCTACACACATCCTGTGGGCTCGTTTGACCCATCGCGTTTGCTATGAACCCTTCAGGCAAATGTTCAAAGAAATTACCAACAATTTCACCTTGTTTTTCCATTTTTAACGAGATCTTGACACTTGATTGTGTAAAACCGTAATGTATACATAGACAGAATGTTGCTTAGGGGTGAAGAATTGCTATTGTGATGGATTAAAATAGGCACGTGATGATGACAAGGAGAGAGAAAAATGTTGGATACGACATATAGAAGTGGATGATTTTGTGTGGATTAATGTTCTAATACTATGGGTGTGGAGTAGCCCATTGAGGATTTCACATCACCTTCATCACCCAAAGAAGATGCTACTCTAAGGATGCATAAGGGTGTAGATATCCCTTTCTTTTTCTTTTCTTTTTAAATTAATATTTTTTAACATTATGTAACTTATAAAAAAAATCATATAACTTAAAAATACAATTTGCTATACTAATAAATAAAAATATTTTTTAACACATACCATTTGTTGGTGCTTTTTCATCTTGTTTTTTTATTTATCTCTCGTATTAAACAATAATAATATTAAAAAATTAAAAAAATATTTATCTCTCATATTAAATAATAATAATGATAATTTAAACAAAAATATTAGATAAGAATAAATATTTATAAAAGAAACAATATTTAGATAAGGATATACATTTGTTTTTATTATGATCATATTAAATAATAATAATAAAAATAATAATTTAAACAAAAAATTAGATAAGAATATAAGCGTTTATTTTTATTATGATAATATTAAATAATAATAGTAATTTTGAACAAAAAATTAGTTAAGAATACATATTTAACAAAATAAAATGTTATAATAAGTAAATGGTACATTAAAGTTCATTTTTAAAATATAAATCTGGACGATTGCATGCGTTAACATATAACATTATATTTTATTAAACATGTGTAATATATGAGTTTTTTCTAAAGATATATATTTTTCTATTATTTATTATATAAAATTATATTTATGCAAAATAAAAAAAACACAAAGTAAAATGTTAAAATAAGTAAGTAGTAAATCAGTGTTCATTTTCAAAAGATAAATCTTGATAATTGTTCGTATTAACATATGACATTATATTTAATTCAACACGTACAATATACGTGTTTTTTTTAAAATATATCTTTTTGTTATTTATTATATAAAAATACATTTATGTAACCGTGTAATATACTAGGTTTCAACCAAGTTTGATAACTTAAAAAATACTAGATTGCTAAAAATTAAAAATCCTAAGATTTACATTTTTTGAAGATCTTTTTCATTTTACACAAATCGTGACGTTCTTCCGGATACGTGTTGATATCGGTGTACGTTTCAACCTTACTCGGTCGTCTACTTCATGTTGCTTCACTTTTACCTTTTCGACTGTGACCTTGGTGTATGCTTTGAATGGGGTCATTAACTCGTCCATTTTCGAACTGCCCCCTGATGAGGCTTTTTTTGCAGCCGCTGGCCTTTTGGGTTTTTCCTTCCAGTGGGACGTACCTCCTCTCGAACTACATTTTCTTGCTCGTAAAATTCAGGCTCGTCTTTTATATTTATCTGACATTGTACGTCTCAGCCCCCTCCCCGCATTATAACTTATAGTCTCCGAGGTTTTCCTTGGTTTAGCGATTGCAACCTCGTTTGTAACCGACACCCACTTCTTATTGTTCTTCATAGCTTCCCATGCCTGGATGTGTGGTAAAACCTGCCGATGCTCATCTTCATATCTACGCATTGCCTCTTTAAAATTGTTTTCGTCACTCCTCCCACTTGGACGATTTAGATATAAGTTGTTATAATACCCACAAAACTGGTTAATGACGGATGCATCTTTCGCCATTTCGAAGCAACGGAATCGAGATTTCGATATGGAACTCGTTCCATAATCGTAAGGAATTTTGCTAGTGTTTCCTTCCAAAAACCATCGCCGATTTGGTTGATTCCTATATGTTAAAAATGTAATAAAATTTATATACTAAAAAGTTTAAAATTTATATATTAATGAGTTTAAATTTATATATTTTCACATACCACCAATTGGGCCTTTTGACGTACTAATTGACGCCTTAGCTAATGCCTCCTCCTCGATACATATATATTAATGGTTGTGCCTTTGGTTTCGAATGTTGATCACCGGTTACACGCGCCATTTGTTTCCCTTTTTTCGTTTGGGGGTTTGGGGTTGCGTCTCCGGCACATATTCTTTAATCTCATCTTCTACAAGTTGAGACGATTCTACCGGTGGTGGTGAAGATTGTGATTGGGATTGAAAATCCGAGTTAAATGGTTTTCGCATTTAACATTTGTTGCATCGATTGCATTTGGTTCTTTTAAGTGAAATCATTGGGGCTTTGTTGGAAACCCGAAAAAGAAAATTGCGATGCTGACCAACTCGGAGCCATCGTTAGATAAGTAGCCGGGTACCAGAAAAACGTTTTGGCTTGGGTTCGGTTTAGGTTGTTTTGATTATATGGATCCATGGCTAAAGTTTTATAAAAGTTGAAGATTTGTATAAAAAAGAGAGAGATTGGGATGAATTGGTTTGAAAAGGGGGGTAAATCATTATTAATTATAAAGAAATTAAATATTTTTATTGAAAACTAGTCGTTAAACGGCTCTTTTTTTGAAAAAAAAGGCCTGACATCATCGTCGAAAGGGAGACGGAGACGCTCCGAGGGAGGTCTGGCACGACGCCGCACCGGGGATTTCCTCCACACCGATCAACCTAAAATGCTACACTAATACACACACATATATATATATATATGATCAAGATTAAGGGAAAACCACTCCAAGTTGTGAAAAATTAGAGAACTCGGCCTTCTCGTGCGAGTTTGCCCGCATTTTTCCCACCCATATATTAAAATGTTTAGAAAGCCTGCATTAAAAAAAATAAAAAGAAATCGAAATGGTGTTTTTCGGCCCTTGAAACAGTTGTAAAAAGATGATGATATAAGCATAACATCACTTTTTACAACATTTACGGCTGCCGTAAATGAAAAAAATGGAAAGATTGATTTTTTTAGTGTTGGTGCATAATGTATATTGCCTACGTCTAGGATATGTTTATGTATATAAAGCTTAGATCGCCAGTTTGTAAATGTTAATATATGTTTTATTTGTTTAGTAAATGACTCGTGCGAGTGACACTCTATCACTCGTACGAGGCTCCATTCACACGAGTCACACTCAGTTACACACTCTCCTATGCGAGTCATGTCGACCTATAAATAGAAGAGTGTTGTGTCAGTAATTGGTAGATCTGTTGGTTGGTGTGGCGAAACCCTGTCAAACTGTTTACTTGCTCTGTACTTGTTCACGTTTATCAATACAATTCAATGCATTTAAGTAGTATATCTTACTTGTTTGTTTGTCAAACTAGCTAACAATGAATTCTGCCTCTATTAATTGAGTCAGATAAGTCCGGTGCTCATCGGAGGAGAGCCAATCCCCCCTCACAAGTGGTATCGGAGCCTTGAGGTCTGATCTGCTGACAAACATCAAGTTTCTGCATACTACCAACAGAATCAGATTCAGATTCACCATTGGAGTTTTCTATTTCTACACTTTCCCATATAGATCTCGGAATTGGAAAAATTCATGGACAAAATTTACTAGGAATTTTGGATATCACGTTAAAATCAATTCTAATCAATCCTTAACAATTTCAGATCTAAAATCGAACTTAATCATGTCAAATTTGGTAAAATTCTTCCGTTTTGTAACCTGAGTTGTTTCGTACGAGTAGAGAGATAACTCGTACGAAAGGTTATCCGTAAAAATTAAGTCATTCGTACGAACGAAAAACCAAGTTTTTCTAAACACTTACAAGTTTAACAACAAGTCATTCGCATGAAGCAATGATTCGCACGAATTAGTCGTTCGCACGAACCAGTCACTCGCACAAGTAACATTTCACTCGCACGAACATCTCATTCGTACGAATACTCAGAACTGCACAAGTGTATCACGCGCACGACTATCTCAGTCGCACGAGCAGTTCATCCGCACGAAGAACATTTTTCTCATTCTAATCAGTTTTTCGATAGTGTGTTTCTAAACTTTTGAAGAAAAATAGAAGAAGAGTTTTATAACGCATTTGTTGCCTCAGTGGTCACAACTATTGCGGTCTAAACATGAACCTCGAGAATGAGATGGGTACGATGACGAAGCCACCAAAGTTGATGAACCTTGAAGACTTTGACAGTTGGAGTGAACGTTTTATGAATTGGGTTCAAGCAAATCATTTTACCTGTTGGTTTTCCATCGAAGAAAAATATCAAGCTCCGGTTGGAGGAAACGGTCTGGAAAAAACGTTAGCTCAACTTTCGGATTTTGAAAGAGAGAAGTTCATAAACGAGAAAAAGATGATGAACATCTTACAACAAGCCATCAAGGAAGACATATCGGCATTGTTACAACAAGATAATGACGCACAATCGTTATTGAATGCTTTTCGATTGAAATTCCAACGAAGCGCACAATTGCGAAAAGGGAAACGAGCGTTGTTAAGTAAAGAATTTGATATCTTTACTTTGATAAAGGGAGAGACAGTGAAACAACTGATTGAAAGATACAGTCACTTGGTTGTGCAAATGAAGCGAATGGGAATCGTAAAGACAAATGAAGAATTAGTCAACAAACTGGTGGATTCCTTACCACAAGGCGAATGGTCTATCTATTTGACTATTCTGAAGAATGGAATAGAATATGGTAATTTCATTCCCACGATTCGTTGAGAGATTGGAAGGACACGAACTCGAAATGCAGAAAATGGCGAAGAACAAAGGCACCCAAATGCAACAAGACGTTAATTTGTATTACAAGGGTAGTTCTGCCATTCAGATACAGTCTCCAAAGATCCAAACCGCCTTCAGCACTTACAACACACCAAGCCCACCGTCAAATTAACATAGTGGTTTTCAATCCTTTGCTTCGGTTAACCCGAACACGTCTCCAAGCCCACAGTCATCACATGGTTCGAGCAATCCCCAGAGCAGCCAGAACAGTCAATCTCATCCTACTCAAAGAGTTTTACAGTGCAATATCGCTGTTGATTTCCAAAATGCTCAAAACTTTGACAAGAAGACCGCAAAGCAACACATGTCACTATTAGATTCAGTTCTCGAATCATACGACAATTTAGTCACCGGAAAAATTGGAAACTCATAGATGACGAGAGAGGATTATGACTAGAGTGGTCCGCTCGAGATGGAGTTGATCGACATCAAATGGTGTATGGCGTCTATCGCTAGACGAGCGCGACACTTCATGGAAATCACCGGGAAAGAGAATTTGGGTGGATTAGATGGAAAACTTGGCTTTGACAAGTCCAAAGTTACATGTTTCAAGTGTTGGGAGAAGGGACATTTTAAACGAGAATGTCCGAATAGAGAAGTTCAGGGCAACCAAAACTCGTTTGCTAACGACTACTACAAGAAATCCATTTATCATCGTCCTCAACCAAGAACAAGAATGGTGCAAATCGAAGATAGACAGCCAGAATCCAAAGACAAAGCGCTTGTCATGACTTAAGAAGACGAAGTCTTTAACTGGAACAAGTACATCTCCAAGAATGAGAGTTTGGCGTTGGTTGTAGAAATCATCAAAGAACCCGAAGAATATGCGGAGGCATCTTTGACGAGGCTCTCGAAGAATACTGTCACACGTCGTTAGAAGAAGAGGAATTGTTAAACAATGCTTTTAAACATCTCCTGCCTAATGATATTCTTAAAACTTTTGTAGGTTATTTTGAGCCAAGCCATCGATCATCTTGTGAAGAAAAGAAGAATTCGGAAGTTGAAGCAAAGAGAGTTGATGAGTTGGAAAAACCGACTGACGAGACCAACAAAGCTTGTATGGAAAATGTGAATGAGGTAAATGTGTCGGAAAATGAGTATGTGAAAGAAAAACCATGTTTAAAGTGCAACGAGCCATGCGGTGAATGTGCTGTAAAAGACATACGATACAATGAGCTAAAATGTCTAATAGATAATTTGTCATCTGATTATAAATCAACAAAAGAAGCTTATGACAAATTATGTAAATCTGTTAAACAATATGAAAAACTGCTCAGAGAAAATGACGGAACACTTTCAATGCTTAAAGCGACTGTGATGGATAAAAAAATGGCCATCAACATTCATTTAAAGACAATTGCTGAGCTAAAAAGTGAACTTGAGAAACTAAAAATAGAAACGCAATGGGTTACCAAATTGTTAATCAGTTATTATACAAGTTCATATGTCATTGATCACAGTCTCCCAAAGATCAGAAGCACAGGAGAAACTAAAAATGATGAAACCAAAGGTGCAAGTTATAATCGTGTTCCACCACCCAAGTGGAATAGCTATGCTACTAAAAAGCCATCAGGGGTGGAAAAGGCACTTCATTTAAAATTGAAAACTGAAAAGTCAAACGAGCTGCCTGCGAACATTGACTTAACTTACACCAAACCAAACAAGGAATGTGAGTCTGATGTGGTTAAAACCATGGTTGAAAGTGTTTTGAAGAGTGAATCTGAGAAATCTGAATCGGATGTCGAACCATCAGAACACTGATCCAAACGTTATCGTTTACAAAATACATGGATCTGATAAACTATATTCTGATGAAGATTTCTCAATCCAGAATGTCAATCTGGATCGTGTCGATAAGTTATTCAAGCTTTTTGAGGTAAGTCTTTCAGATTTAGAAAAACATGATTCAACATTCTATCCTAAACCAAAATGTGTTAACAAACCCTACCATCAGAGAAACAGAGATTATCCTAAGAACATGAGGGCTGGGTTGGGTTTTCAAAATAAAAGAACAAACAACAAGTTTCAAAAGTTGAACTTTACAAAGAATGTTAACTTTTTTTTTTTTGGAACAACTACAGAAAAATAGATCATTGGAACACAATACAATGATGAATTTAAGAAAGTAAAAGAGAGCAGAAAACAAATTTTGGATTCCTCTACTCGAAAGGACATTAGGACGTGCTACAAGTGCAAAAATGTTGGGCATATTGCACGACATTGCTCTCAAAGAAATCCAAAATATGTTTCTAACTCCATCAGATCTACCAAAGATGTGAAACAAAAGGCACCCATGGTTGTACCTAAACAGATTTTGAAAAGAAAAATTGAATTCAACAAAAATATAAAATCAACAATTCAACTAAATTCTTAATTTGAAATTGGTGAAACTTCCACCAAGAATCGTCAAAGACAAAAGATTCAAAGTTTTATTCAAAAAGGGCTAATCTGAAAACACAAACTTGGGTTGCAAAAATTAAACCATCAAAAGTAGATCTGAAACCACCTGTTCCAACCAAAACAGATCCTAAACAGAATGTCAAAAACAAAGTTGGTCCGAAATTTGATATTCCGAACCCACCAAAGACCAAGCAGGCTTGGGTTTCTTTGTTTATATAGTTTCTTCCTCATATGTGCAGGGGCTCCTGAGATTGATCATGTCAAAATGGATTATGGATAGTGGAGCTTCCCGACACATGACTGGGATGCTTGCGTTGCTGCACGACATCAAAGCTATCTGAGGAGGTTACGTAGGTTTTGCTGGAACATAAGGTGGAAGAATCGTCGGAGAAGGTATTCTTACGAATGGAGTGGTTTCATTTGACAAAGTGAAGTACATTGCGGAGCTAGAGAACAATCTTCTGAGTATTTCGCAAATTTGTGATAAAAAATTAACAACACACTTCAACGACAAAGAATGCTTGATTCTAAAGCCGAGATTCAAGATTCCTGAGGAATGGATTCTTATGCGTGCTCCGAGAGAGAATGATCTTTCTGTCCTTGATATGAGTGTCGCATCTACAACATTAAAAAAGGTTCAGTGCTTTGTTTATAAAGCAACTGAGAAGGAGTCTATCTTATGGCATAGGAAGATGGGGCAGATTCATCTGAGAAAGATGACTTATCTAGTGCACAACGACCTAATGGAGGGTGTTAATCTGAAGAATTTTCAATTATCTGATGATTGTCTGAGCTGTAAGAAGGGGAAACAGCATAAGAAATCATACCCAAGAAAGCTTCTAAATTCTATCTAGCTACCCCTAGAGAGGCTTCATATGGATCTTTTCGGACCAATAAATGCCAAAAGCAATTTTGGAGATCTATATTGACTGGTCGTTACAGATGATTTCTCAAGATTCTCATGGGTTTTCTTTCTGGAGAGCAAAGATGAAACGTTTGAAAGTCTTATGATTCTTCTCAGGAAGGTAGAAAATCTGTATCACTTGCCTATCAAGAGAATCTGCAGTGACAATGGTACTGAGTTTAAAACAAGAGGATGCTCGAATTCCGCAATGAGAAGGGGATTCTTCATGAATGCAGCACTCCCTATACTCCTTAACAAAATGGAGTAGGTGAACATAAGAATCGCACACTGATCGAGACTGCAAGAACCATGCTCGCTGATTCAAAACTTCCAATTAGTTTTTGGAGCGAAGCAGTCGCATCTGCGTGTTACACCCTCAATCGTGTGATGACAGTCAAGCCTCATAACAAGACCTGTTTTGAGCTACTAAACCATAAGCCGAACCATGCGTTTTTGGAGCCTATTGGATTGTCGTGTACTGTTCTGGTCCTGGACGGTAAATTTGGAGAATCCTTGGAAGGATTTTTTGTCGGTTATGCTAGTCACAAAAGCGAGTCTTTTTGCCGAGTCTGAACCAGGTTATTCTTGCACAACATGTTGATTGTCAACGATATACTACGCCAACGCAAAAACCTGGGGATCCATGGCTATTCAACAACGAAGGTTTGTGGAATTCATTTCACCTACCAGACGTGCCATCTGAAGAAGAACTTGTTATGCTCTTTCAACAACATCAAATCTTTAATCAAGAACAAGTTACTAAACCGTTGGTGATTTCCCCGTCACTTCCTATCAACACTTCTGATTTAGGTCCAAGCACTACTCTTCAAGAATCTGTCTCTGTACCAATCTTGAACACTGCCGAGTCATCCGCCCAACAACCGCCTAATGCCCGACTCTGATCGTGAACCGACTT
This sequence comes from Scalesia atractyloides, assembly GCA_947069175.1. NCBI lineage: Eukaryota > Viridiplantae > Streptophyta > Magnoliopsida > Asterales > Asteraceae > Scalesia > Scalesia atractyloides. The sequence goes on along the minus strand of CAMTDV010000116.1, from coordinate 16,890,498 downwards.
TTGATGATGGAGGATCTAGTTCCGATGAAGGATCTGAACATATTGAAAGCATCCTGAATCCTCAAGCTGATCAATCAAATGTCAGGAATGAAGCTACAACTTTTGCACCGATTGTTGATGAAGTGATCATGAATTTGCAAACTCAAGTGGATGTTCCAAGTGAAGTAATGCCGAGGACACTTTCTTATCATCCATCGGAGAATATCATCGGCAGCTTACAAACTGGAGTGCAAACTCGCAATCAGATCAATAAGAATAAAAGTTGTTTTTATACTTGTATTGCTCCATTACAAACCCGACTTTCTTACAATTGTTTTGTTTCACAGGTTGAACCTGGAAATTGGAGAGACGCGTTAAAAGAAGAAAGATGGGTGGAGGCAATGCAGGAGGAATTGCTTCAATTACAGAAGTAAGGAGTCTGGAAGCTTGTTGACCTACCAGATCATCACAAAAAGATAAACACTAGATGGGTCTTCAAGTGCAAACGCGATGATAGAGGAATAGTGGTCTGAAAAAAAGCTTGACTCGTGGTATAGGGCTTTCATCAGCAAGAAGAGATAGACTACACTGAAGTCTACACCCCATTCGCTCTTCTCGAAGCTATTCACATATTCTTGGCCTTTGCTTCTTGGAAAGGTTTCAAGGTGTACCAATTGGATGTCAAATCTGCTTTTCTTTACGGCAAAGTCAAAGAGGAAGTGTATGTCGGCCAACCATTGGGGTTTGTCGATCCCATACACAAGGATAAAGTCTACCTTCTGAACAAAGCTTTATATTGTCACACCCCGACCCGCAGTGGAAAAGGTGATCGGGGCATGATTGGGTTTTCATCAAAGCTCATGACATTTATTATAATGTTTCATATTTATTATTACAATTTTAAAGAAGATCATACAATCAAGTCATACAAATACAACATGTTCTATACATCTTTCTAGACTTCATTATTTTTCTTCTAAGGCACTTTCCTATGTGTTCCTTGCTTTATCCTGTCCACCTGTATCATGTGTAAAAATGGTTTTTGGATCAACAAAAGTTGGCGAGTGAACCTTGTTAGAAAACATTTATTATTTATTTCTTGTTGTATTTAATATGGAAAAATTGTGCAATAATCATATGTGAGCAAACGTAACTAATCATACAATAACAATAACAACAACAAACAATAACATACAATAACAAACCAACTTGCATGAATATATAACATGAATGAAACTGTATATGTTGGCAACGTCACGTTCACGCTCATAGGTAATGGGGAACGGACGGCCTATGATAAATGTCTGTGCGATCAAGGCTCAATCAAACGGAGCCGATCGTATGTTGGCAACGCCTGGTTCACGCTCATATGTAATGGGGAACAGCTCAACGCTCATATGTAATGGGGAGCGGCGGCCTATGATAATGTATGTACTGAAAATGATAAATTTAATCTAAACAATAACCACACAAACAGTTGATACATGTTGAATACACATTTGTTCATGGATATGATGGATGCACAATAGTTTAAATGTAATAAATAATAAGACACATGATACACCCCAAAAACGTGATTAAACGGGGAATTTGTAGAGATTCACTCACATTGGGTGCGTTCGGTTGATGATGTTGAATGCGCACGAGTTTAGAGGATCGATCGACGAGGAATAACTAACCTAATTAATAACGAAAAGGTACGGTAAATAAGTGGATTTTATTAACAATTTTAATAGGATTTTTGGATATATTTTTGTGAGTTTAAGGCTATTTTCTAACTTTAAAAACGTCATTTTTAAGTAATTTTAATTGATTTTTAAATTAAATAAATAAATAAAAATAATTAAAAAAAGTTGACTTTTGACCGTTGACCATGACTGTTGACGGTTGACCGGTTCGGTCGTGAATACTATTGCACTGAGTGAGACTCGAACCCGTGACCTCCCGTACGCGTGCACGCAGCTCTACCAACTGAGCTACGTGTCTAACCCAAAATATTTTGTTTTTAATTATATTTATACACTATTTAATTTAATCCGAAAATCATTTATTTAAAAAGGACTTAATTGTATCGAACCGGTGCCGTCAACAGGTCTCGAACCCGGGACCTGTGGTTTAGTGTTGCACACAGTCCACCGCTGGACTGTGTGTCTAACCCGGTTAATATACTGATTTTTATTATACTTAACATCTTCAGTGAGTTAACCCGGTTCAGTTCATAAAAAAACATTTTTATTTCCGAGAATAGGGTCATGATAGGGATCGAACTCGAGACGTATGTTCATTGTGTGCACACAGTCCACCGCTGGACTGTGTGTCTAACCCGTTTATTATTCTGATTTTAATTAATCTTATACACTAGTTCGAACTCATCTTCCTCGTTCAAAACACAGACAACGGTTAACTAACTGTTTCTTGATTAAATTCGATTAACGAATATTATTAGCAATTGAAAGGTAATAAACAGAGAGGGTTTGGGGAAAGAATGTACCGAACAGGTGTCTTTCTCAGAACTCCGGCAAGGATTCGTCGGCTCTGTTTTGTGAACTCCGTCTGTTCGGATAATTTACAGTTTTGATTGATTAGATGTGAAATTGAACTACTGAGCAACGATTATCAGGAGGTTTAGGTGACTATACCGATTCACAGCGTGATTCTGGAAATTCCAGAAATTTTCCGGCGAAAGCTGAATATTCGGCAACGTCTTCTGGGATTGATTCTGGGTGATGGATTGAAGTTAGTAATAGTCTAACAACGGATTGAAACAGAAAGAGTCGAGGTATTTACCATTTTGAGGTGAGTCTCGGTTTTCCGACGACTTGCAGAGAATTCCGGCGATGTTCAAAAAGTAATTCCGACGACCAGAAATTAGAGTAAACGTGAAATTAGAAGTTCTGGGAATGTAATTGAGTCGCGAGATGAGGATTTTGTTAAGTAATGCAAGAAGTGAATGTTTTCGGTTATAAAAACCGAACATCACATGAATTCAAGTTCATTAATGACTGAATTGATTTAAAATGTCGGTTTATCGGTTATGATCAAGAATCCGCGAGCATTCAAACGTCTTGGACGGTTGGAAGCCGATATCGTTTTCAGTTGGCGCAACAGGTTGATTCACAGTTGTAGATATGATTTAATTGTTTCCTAGAACTCACAAAAACATCAAGTGGCGGAGTGGTTATATGTGCGCGAGTTAAGACTTGAGATTTACCCGGCTGACCCGGGTTCGAAACCCGGCATCAGCATTTTATTTTTATTTCATTATTTTTAATAAATTTTCAATTATAAATTTTAAATTCTAATATAATTATTAATTATGTATCGTATAAAATTAATTTGAGTATTAAATACGCAACGAAAATTTTAACCGGATGTTCGGTTAATAAACGAAGCGGGTTTGGTTAAACCGGATTTTGACGGATGTTACATATATGGTCTTCACCAAGCCCGAGATCTTGGTATGAAACTCTTTTAAGACATCTTCTTGACAACGGCTTTCTCAGAGGAACTGTAGATTCTACCCTCTTTACCAAGGAAGTGGATGGACATCTGATTATCATGCAAATATATGTGGATGATATTATCTTTGGATCAACAAATGATAAGTTGTGCAAAGACTTCGAAGAAGTCAATAAGAAGAAATTTGAAATGAGTGCAATGGGGGAGATGAAGTTCTTTTTAGGACTTTAGGTTGATCAATTGCCTGATGGTATCTTCATCCATTAAACGAGTATGTTCATGACATATTAGAGAAATTTGATATGACGGGAACTAAACCAGCATCTACCCCATTAGCTCCTAATCACGGCATTTGTCTAGACTTTCATGGAGTCAAAGTTGATGAAATATTATATCTCTCCATGATCGGATCCTTGATGTATCTAACAGCTTCTCGACCTGATATCATGTACCCTACATGCATGTGCGCCCGTTTTCAGTCCAGTCCAAGAGATTCGCACATGATAGCCGTCAAACGTATATGCGATATTTGAAAGGATGTCCAAGCACCGGCTTGTGGTATCCTCGTCACGACGACTTCAATCTTGCGGGTTACTCGGATTCTGATTTCAGTTGCTGCAAGCTTAATGCCAAATCTACGACGGCTGGTTGCCAGTTTTTCGGAACCGTTTGGTAACATGGCAATGCAAGAAACAGACTGTGGTCTCTCTCTACGTGTGAAGCTGAATATGTTTCAGCATCCAGTTGTTGTTCCCAGATACTCTAGATACAACAGTAGATGAGAGACTTCGCACTTCAATTTCTTGACACGCCCATATTTGTAGATAATCAGGCTGCTATTGATATCACTAAAAACTCATGTCAACACTCACGTACTAAACATATTGAGTTCGACACCACTTTATCCGTGACTGCTACGAGAAAAAGTTGGTTAGAATTGAAAAAATCCACACTGATGACCAAAAGCATATTTTTATACCAAAGCATTTGATCGTTCAAGATTTAAAAATCTTTTAAAATTAAATGGTTTAAGAAATCTAGCATCAGGGGATATGCATGAGGTTGAGGATGACGAGGACTTGACGTAATTCTCATTGGTATGACATGTTTTCTGTAAATATCTTTTCTTAAAAATCCAAAAATATGTTGATTTTAGGGGGAGAAAGTTTGGGAAAATACAAAAACATTATAAACGTCAAAATAGACTTTTTGTGAAAAAGGGAGATCATATTACATCAATATGACTATCACAGTATGCCAAAAATATGGAATGTTTAAACAAGTAATTAAATAGGTCTTACTGAGGATGTGCCAATAGGCTTAACTCGTTCAGTAAATTGTTTTTCAGGATATAAACCTAAAAGAAAAACTGAGTAACTTATGGGTTAACATCTCTCGGATATATGGAATTAGTACTCCGAAATTTCATTTGAAAGAATGTCAGATTCTGCGATACTAGATCTTTATATTTAATCAATATCTGGGGTATTATCCGAGTTGCGTCAGCAATGGCCTAGAACTTGTATAATACTTTACGCATTATTCGCCCATAAAAGCTGCACAAAAAATGAGTATGACATAAATATTTACGAGATCTACAGTTCAAAAGTTCCTTTATGGAACACCACCTAAAGACGAGCCTTCATCTCTTTGTATGTATGGAAATACTAACCTGAGCTCTCAAGGTCACGCAATTTACCCCATTTACAGATATCAATTGGATATATTCACTTGTGAAATGATATTCTGGAAACTCGATACGGGAGTATATTCTGAGATGGGAAACAAGTTACTTCATGTTCCTTAATATTACCTAACATATCTTGAAACAATTGAGAAATGAGAAGAAGTTTAAGTGGATAAGTATATTGGCAATCTAGGTAAATTTGTTTAAGAACTTACAGTTACTACCAAGATCAATGGTACTCGTGATTTGTTTAAATACTTGATATGCTCCTCTAAAAACACAAAACTCACAAAAATATGTATGTGTATACATCCTTACTTGTTATTTCTCTTCAGAAAAATCCCAAAAAGATTTTCAGCTTTTAGCAATTTATCTTATGTTTTAAGTCTAACGATGATGAAAACACCGATAGTTCAAGTCAAAAGCGACAATTGCTGGAGGAAAGTTGAATTCCACGGGTTGGGATTGGAAAGAGAAGTTTTCCTGAACGTCAACAAAGTTCATTAATTTGATACTTTACATTTTTAAATAAATATGTTTTGGTTAAAATGTAAACCAAGGTCATTAACTTGGACTTGGTAGGCAAATCAACCAGGGTCATTAACTTGGACTTGGTTAACTGAGTGGGTTATTAAACAGATAAAAATTTCATAAAAATAACAAAAACTTTTACAGAGTGTTAGAATTAACTCGTACGAGTGACACTGACTCGTACGAGTGACATAATTTTTCATTCGCACGAGCCATCACTCGTACGAGTGACTATTGAATGAGTATAAAAGGTTCACTCATTCGCACGAGTCAGACTATTGACTTTGTGCGGTTGAGAGTGAACTTTGTGCGAACCAGTTCTATTAACTTTATTTTTTGACTTATCGTTTGTATCTAGACGTTGGGGAGGTTGATTTGCACACCTCTTGCAATGGGAAAGGTACTAATGCTCGTTTTAAGCCGTTATAATGCCGAATTTGGGCCAAACAGACATAAAACATAGATTTAGGGAAATTGGACCGGTAAAACATAAAATTGAACTAAAAAACGTTAAAATCGGCCATGTTAACCTATATATCAACTTTCAATTTGTTAAAATCTACACGTTTTAAATTCGGTTTGATATGGAATTATTTCGTGCGATTTGTAACTTGTACGAATCGTCACTCGTACGAGCAAGTGTTCAAATGTTTGTTATTATTTTCATTCATACGAGTGAGTATTCATACGAGTAGGATCCTTAAATGTTTAAGTCTTGATGACTCGTACGAGGCATCATTCGCACGAAGAAGTTCTGGTAAAAAAATTTTGAAATTTTACTAAGTATAATTGTTCATCCATACGAATTAGTAACTCGTACGAATGAGATTTTGAATCAGACTTAATTTTTGTCTTGGTACATGACTCGTATGAATAAGTGAGTCGTATAAGTGACTCAGAGTTGAAATTTTCTTGAAAACTTTTCTAAGTGTTTGAAATGTCTATGCTTGCAGCTCAAGAAATCTTCATTTTCGTCGTTCCATAATATCTGTTGTCTTCTAGATGATTCTATTCCAGAAAATTGCTGCTTATCGAGAAGTTCTAGATTTTATGAGCAAAATTCCCATCACGAAAGCTCTCACCGATCGTCATCTAGCGTATTGTTCACATACTGAATATTTCTGGAATGTGGCAGAGTATGATGAGGAGGAGAATGTGATTGTATCTGCTATAAAGATTAACAATGAGGATATTCAGGTTAAGATCATTAAAGACCTGATCAGAATAGTGCTGGAATTCAACGACAACGAAGATAACCCTACAGGATTTCCTGAATATATGGTGAAAGGGTGTTTTTATAGAATTGGTTATGCCGGGTATGTTAATGCTGCTCCATTTAAGAAGGCTAACCTGAGCGCACCATTCAGATATATTGCACACTGCGTCATACATGCACTCAGTCATCGCAAAGGAGGATTTGATGATTTAGTTGATTACCAGATGTGCATGATCACTACACTTGTTCTGAATTTGCCATATAACTTCTCGAAGGTGATCTTTTCCAAAATGGTCCAAAACACGCAGCGAGAGAGTTTTTGCAGTATCAACATTTTATCCAAATGCTGCTTTACCATTTTCATCCTAACTTGAAGAAAACGAAAGATGATGTGTTGAAATTGGAGCATATGGATGTCTCAACATTGAAGAAAATGAACTTGCATCTCAAGGCCTTCCCTAATGCAAAGCAAATTTTTGGAGCAATTGTTGATAAAGATTATGTCGCTCCATCATAAGGGAAGTGGAGAAAAGACGAGAGTGGTGACCAGGATGAAGAGCTTAAACCGCTAGATGGTTTTATCGCTAAGAGAAGCGCGTGGTTTGTAAAAGATGAGAAAAAGGGGGGTAAGGGGACCAAAAGAAAATCAACATCCCCATCTTCCTCCACTGCTCCTTAGAAGAAACAGAAAGCAGTATCTAAAAGCTCAAGATTAATTGATGAATCATATCCTGAAGAGAACGTAGAAACTTTGGCTGCTAAGATTGAAGAAGAAGCGTTCGGTGTTTGTGAAGGAGAAGTTGAAGAAGCGTCATCTTCTAGTACTGTCTCTTAAGATAGAATAGAAGGTGAAAAAGAAAGAGCAAAAGAATGTGAACTTGAACGACAGGCTGAGCTCAAACGAAAAGCCGAAGAGAGGAAACGAAAAGCGTCAAGAGAAGATGACACGAAATATGTACCTTCCCATTCAGATAGTGACATTCATGTATGAAAGACTCCAAAGAAATCTTCTCGACGACTTAAAAGGACGACATTCAGAAGCTCGGATTCTCCGATAGACAAATCAAAGAGAAAGGTACAAAAGAAGAGTGTGGAAGAAGAGCATGTTGAGCTGACTCCACTGATACCACCATCTCCACCATGTCAGCAAACACCACAACCACCACCACAACCAACACCGCAGCCGACGCCACAACCCTCACTATCCCAACCCCAGTTTGACTTTGATTTTGATTTTGGTGATATTCCTGTGGGGGAGGATTTTTCTGCTGACATGTTTAACGACGCACGTGTTGAAGAATTGGAGAAGCAGCTTATGTTAAACACTATCAAGATTGCTGAACTTCAGGAACAGCTCAACGGGGTAAATGCAGAAAAGCAACAGCTTGAAGCTATGTTGGCTAGTATAGTATCTGAGAATGAGCGTTTAAGAATTCGCATGGCTGAATACGAGGAAGAACATCTCAGGAGCCAAAGAAAGATGAATCTATTTGAAAAGATACTTACAAAGAAGCTTGGTATTAACATTGCTGCTGAAATTGACGAAATTGAGAGAGCTGAAGCAAGAGAATGGGTTGCTGAGTGCAAACGTCTTGTGAAAGAACTATCTGATGCTCAAGGCAAAGGCAAAGCTAAGTTGGTTGAGGATCCTGTAATTGTTACAACTGAGCCAGAAGCTGAATATGCGCCAGTAATGTCTGATATAGTGGTGTATTCGGTCTCAAAGAAGTTTGTATTGGTGGGTAAGCCAAAAGATGTTGATATTGAAACGTCAAATCTTTCAGCAAAGTATCATGAATGGCTAAACAAGAGGAAGTTAGAGAGAGAGATCGAAGCTGAGGTTGATGAGTTTGTTGAAGAACCTGAGAAAGAAGCTGAAGAATTAGATGATTTTGATGATGTATTTTCTGATAAGTCGGATGACCATAGTGATGGAGGAGATGATGATGTAAGTGGAACGGGTGTCCTTGTAACAGTGTCTGATTTAAATGATGATATTGACTTTTCTGTGTACTTAGATGACTCAAAAATCAAATGAACGAAGGTAGTGATCAGGGAAGATCTGAAGGCTCTACTGATTCTCAGCAGGCAGGAATTTTTAACGGTAACCGAGATATCTACCGTTCCTGTCGTGCCAAAACCGAAGATATTATATTTAGAGCATGATGTAGAGGAAGGGAAGTTTGTTCACAGTTATTCTAAAGAAGAAATTGCTAAGATGCTGGGCGTGGATGAAGAAAATTTTGAGTTTGATTTCGAAGAAGAGCTTAATGATAATAGTGCTTTCGAGCCAGTTGATTATGTCTTTGAACATGTGTCTGATGCACATGACTATGATCAAGTTGTCGTAGAGGGTGATTCTGATGACGATGATACAGATATTGCCAATCAGGGTACAGATGACTCCAACTTTTAGTGATTTGTTTGCAGCTGAAAGTAAGGATCTTTTGAAACATAAAGTTGAAGAAGCTATTAAACACGAGACCGTTCCTCAACAATCATCTGCTGAAGAAATTGCTGAGATGAGGAAACGGTGGTTCAAAGTTACACCAGCTAAGCAAAAGTTTAAACGTCTCTTCACGTTCTATACGCGTGATGCGGATATTTCTTTGGGAGACATTATTAGTTGGGGCTGGATCGAGGAGCTAAACGTTTATGCTATTAAAAGGGAGTACGAGATTCAGTATTTTAGATACTTGAGTGATATCAAGACCCTGCCGTATTGGGATATTAAAGAGCTTGTGCAAACAAAGATGATAAATCTTAAGATGAGATTTCACGACCAGCGGCTGTAGAAACTGATAAAGCGTGAGGCTACGCATGGTTTTAAACACTAGAAGCCGCATTTCCCTAAGCGAATTACTAAAGTCGATCTAGTAACACAAGAGAAAGACGTGATGTTAATTGTAAAGAGGCCAGAAGTGATGAAGAATATGCCTCTTATAAGATGGAACAAGACTTCTACAAGATCTTCAAATGGTGGCACTATGATTCGAGTACAGGTGAAGCTGTTATATGTGTGCATCTAGATGATGATTCTTGGAAGATCACAGAGGAGCTAACCGAAGCCGTCATAGCACACAAACGTATATACGGTTGTGGCGTGGCATTCGAGTACTAGACCCAATGTGGCTAGTCAATTGTTCAAAGAAAGATATTGAATGCTTGTTTTACAGCAAGATCAGCTTTGAAGAGAGAGATAAAGAGAAAGCACTCCAGTTCCAGAAGATAGTTAATGTCTGTTTTGCCAATGATGTACATTCAGGTACAACATGGAACACTTTGTGGAGAAAACTGGAGGAGATTGAGCAAAGGAAGAAAGACAAGAAGGAAGAAAGTATTGCAGAGCGAGCATGAATTGCATCGCTATGGAGTTTTCGTTTTGGCAATACAGTTAACCGACCTCCTCCTACAGATCAAACACCGATAGCTTTGAGGAGCATCGCAAGCTGCCGAAACGTGTCTTTTGTCGATAAATGTCAGATGTTTTGAAGATTTTTGAAGACTATCCAAGACTACCACAACATCCAAGGGGGAGTTTGTTGGTGCATAATGACTATTGCCTACGTCTAGGATATGTTGTTTATGTATATAGGGCTTAGATCGTCAGTTTGTAAATGTTAATAGATGTTTTATTTGTTTAGTAAATTACTCGTACTCGCACGAGTCACACTCAGTTACACACTCTCCTGTGCGAGTCATGTCGACCTATAAATAGAGGAGTGTTGTGTCAGTAACTGGCATATCTGTTGGTTGGTGTGGCGAAGCCCTACCAAACTGTTTACTTACTCTGTACTTGTTCACGTTTATCAATACAATTCAAGGCATTCAAGCAGAATATCTTATTTGTTTGTTTATCAAACTTGCTAACAATGAATTCCGCTCTGTTAGTTGAGTCATATCGGTCCGGTGCTCATCGAAGGAGAGCCGATCCCCACTCACATTTAGGATTTGTGGTAAATATATTTTTGAAAAATTCTTTCGTAATCTCTAAGTTCTCACAATTCGTATAAGTTTTTATTTTACCCTAACACACACACTCTCTCTATATATATTATATTGCATGAGTAAAGGGCATTTAAAATACCCAAAAACTAATAACATTTTCCCTTTTAATTTATAAGATAGACCCTAAAATGAGGTTAAAATAGTTTTAAAGACTATTAATATTTTAACCTCCTCATGTTAATTAGATTTTAATCCTTTATCTTTGACCAAGCAAATCTGAAAATAATTATTTATTAGTTATATTTTCTCCTTTAAATGGGTTAAAGATACAAATATTAAAGTGTAATATACAACTAAATACAACAACGAAACTTTCAAAAAGTTGACCAGGTTTTTTTAAGTTCTAATTTTAAATTTTGAATTCACCAATATAGCACCTACTTCTTTAATCTTCTACTCACTCAGAGTTTTTCTTCATTCTACACTAATAGAGAGATCAAATCGATGCAGAAATGGAGCGGGTCAGGACCTTTGGTCAGCCACCCTGTTCCAACGATTGTTCAGGCCTACAACACCGTCAACATCTTCCTGTTAGTCAAAGCAATGCCGCAGGTTAGGTGACTGTAACTTCCGATAACCGCCGTAACAGTTTTGGGGACCGTAATCTTTTCAAAACCATTCATCTCCTTCTCTTTTTCACCTCAAAGCTAAAAACCGAGATATGAGGAGGCAATCAGGTATCAAATTTAAAACTATCTTTTGATCTCATAACCACAATTTAAAATCTCACTTTCATATCAGATCTTACACATAAAATCATCACATAATAACAATTCGATTCAGTTGCTAGCTGATTCGTCTGATTCTTTCTCATCATGTTAGGTTTTTGTGATTTCAAGTCATCAACTGTAATGTCGTTTAATTATTCATAGTGTTGTAAGAGTGATTCGATTTGGTTGTTTTTAATCAGTGATTATTTCTATACACGGCTGATTAATTTTGAAGTAGACAAAGTTTTACATAGATCTAGGTTTTTGCATCTTAATATCTGAATTTTGGTGAATTTATCTATTTAGCATATTCCGATTGTGTGTTTGTTACTATGTCGCTGGTTGTAATATCATGACGATACAACAAATTTGTGGGAAAATCCCATACACGATATGTAAGAGTTTTATTTTGTATTCTTTTATTGATGTACTGATTCGAGGGGTGTAAATACACACATATATATAAACACGCTAACATAAAAAAAAAATTAAAGACATTTTGAGAAACCACAAAATTGTGTGAAAATCATAAGGTTTAGAGAAACTTAGGGATTATAAAATATTTGGTCAATCAAATTGTTCATATTTGAAATAGGACGAGTCAATCAATTTGTTGTGGAAATAGCTGCTTTATTATAAACGAACCCAAATGTGAGCATCACTACTCCTCTTTTTACGGTTTTATATAACATTTTGGAGGAAAGACACATCTTATAAAGGATAAAATATGTTTTTTATATAAAACATGCCTTTAAATCAGTTATTAATATATTTTCGAGGAAAATGTGGTTTGAAAATTAATGTGTTGTGTTTTCGAGGAAGGTATGTTTTTCAAATGTGGATGATATAAAACTATTTTCAAGAAAAACGGGAATGGGTTGAATATATTTCATTTCGGGGAGAAACAGGGAGGATAACAGTGTTTGGAGAAAAAGACTGTATAAATTTAAAAATATTTAAATCTAAGTTGTGACGAATTTGTCTGATCTCAAGAGAGTAGATATCGGAATAGGCCTACGTCTCGGCGGGGCCTTCGAGGAATTCGTACAACACAAAATATTAAAATTTTCAATTTAGTAGGCTATATATATTGCTCACGAGGCAGACACCATAAGTGACCCAATTTGAGGCACTTTTTTCGAATTTAGCCGTTTAATCATTAATACCAGTATGCGTAGAGTTGTTAGTAGATCTATCGGGTTGACCACCCCATCATGACCAGTATCTTCGTGTCAAGTAAAAACGACGAATTGACATTCTATGATTGTCGCGTTGATTATACCCATATTGTTAATATGAATCCAAAATTTTGATGCTAGAAATTTTGTGTATATAAAAACCCTTGTGAAGGTGCTTGAATCAAAGGTTTTGAGAGAAACGCTTGCGACAAGAGAACTGACCCATGGATTTTCAAAAGGAAATTTGATTAACTTTACCTAAAATATGTTTGAAACATATGAAAAGAGACTCTCAAATGCGAAGGTTTTTTCTAAAAGAAATTGTGGAGAAATTACTTTTAGTTTTAAATTTGTGAACTCACCAACCTTTTTGTGTTGACACTTAATTTAACATGTTCTTCAAGTACATGAGCACGCCTTCGGATTTTGGCGTATCTTGTGTTTTGTGGATGCAAAAGTTAAATAGACAATGTTTTGGACAACTCTTAAAACAATTTGAGACAGCTTGTACTAAGATCTATAACGGATCAAACAATTATGTCGTGGTTTTGTTTTACATTGTAAACTTTAAACATTATGATTTAGTTAAGTTAAATGTCCAAAATAATTATGCATCGTCCACTAAGATGCTTATGGGTACCAATCTCCGTCACTACCACGTTTGTATTTTCGCTGTGACGTTTTTGGGGTGTGACCGAAGTTGGTATCAGAGCCAATGGTTGTAGCGAACTAGAAGTTTTTCCAAAAATTTCTAGACTTCAACCGATGATTTTTGCGAATATATCCAAAAATTCATGAAGCCAAAATTCTATAAACATGGATTTCGATCATGTATGAAAACTTTGAGAAGTTTATGTGCATACGTGTTAATCTCTTTATTTGTGCCTAATCTGTTATAAGTTTTCTTTTTATTCAAACATACACTTACTTAGTACGGTTACAATGTGTCACAGATGTCGCACTCACATTAGATTATCGAGATTCACGATTCCAACGTCGAGCATGAATTCGAAACCCCTTCGACCTTGGTCCAACCAGAAATACCACACACTACCTCACAGTCCATTCACTTGGCCGATCTTACCTCATCATTTGATGCCGATTCTACTGCTTTTGCCAACTAACTTGACCCACGTTACGCGGACACGAGTAACGGGTGGATCAATAATGATGAAATGGTTGTTCCATCCTCAGTCTTCGAGATTGAACAATCGTCAGGGACAATGCTATTAGTTGATGAACCAGCTGGAGTTGTACATGTTATTGGAGGTCCTTGGAGCCATTGGTAGTCCCACTCATTATCACTACTAAGCCTATGTCTGAGACCTCTACGCCTGTCATATCTGAGTCGTCCATTTCACTTTTTGAGTCACGAGCTTCTACTTCACTATTGCTAGTCTGTACTAGCTGTAGTAAGAGTAGCCGACCAGCTGGTGAGATTGCATCGACATCGAGAGCCGATACTGACCCTGCTTTGAAAACGTAGAAGGGTGTTTGGATTGACCTATATTCTCATTGTGATTGTTAGATTGCTACTTTACGCGCAGACTTGGCGACAACCAAGAAGAAGGTTCACGACTGTTGGGCCCTTAAAGGTTTATACATTAGTTATTAAATATGGGCTAGTTGGTAATCAGTATTTGGGCTTATGGAATGGGCTTAGGTGGGTTGCGAACTGGGCTTAGGTTTAGGGGGAGTTGTGGACTATACCTATCCTATAAATACTTGTTAATTTATCTAGTTTAAGGTTGTTGACTCTAGTTGTTTTGCTGTAACTTGTATTTGACAATTCCATTGTATGTAAGTTAAGTTTTTAGTCAATTACTCTGTTTCATATCTATTTCTTGTGACTGTTATTGAATTGGTTTGATTGTGTGTTTCCGCCACCAATCAAACTACTTGTGATATTGTTGTTAGATCTGTTTTCGGGACTTGCAATTGGTATCAGAGCCTGTTGAACATGTTTCTAGGGTCAGATTGATATCACACTATTTTAGTTTTGTTTTTGGAAGCTGCTGGTTGATGTGTTCAGAGCCTACTTGGAAAAATTGCTGTTTTCAGATAACTTTAGTGTTCTAGATAATCTGTTGTGGTTTACGAAAGATTTCTAGGCATTTCGAATCATTTCAAGGCATCTCGGATTATCTTTTGTTATTTTCGGATAATAGAAGAGAGTTTTCCGAGAAAGCTCTTTGGAGATTGCATGTACCTGCTGCTGATTTTGGATAATCTTTGAAGATCTGCTACGAGTTATTCGAAGAATTCAAAAAGATTACTTGGAAGATCTTAGAAAATTTGTTGCAAGATTTTTCGGGATTTCAGTTACCATGTTTATTAGATTTCGAATCCCTAATAATTCGGAAGTTTGTTAGTGACAGATTTTGTTTTACAAGTTTCGAATCATTTCGGATCCACTATTTTGAATTCATCATTCGGATACACTATTACGGATAGCTTTTAGAGTGACAGCTTTTCGGATTGTTTCGGACACACTATTTCGAATTGCCACCCTAGTTAGTGTTCTACTAGATAGAAACTTGAACAACTTAAGCATTTCGAATGGATAGTGATCATTAGCTTGACCCACAGAGTCCACCAAGATTCCCATGCACAACAAGTTGTTATTGTGTGGGCCCCCGTAATAATAAATTGCCTTGCATGGTAACCCTAGCGTTCTCTCATTCACGACAGACCATCAGTCAATGAGGGGACACTACTGCCTACCTTTAACACAAAAGGGACTTTCGTGGTTGTTGATACACTATATCTGCTGCCTGCGTTATCGAGTCGTGTCTGTAATAGGATTACAATGTTAGATTATGTTTTGGTTTGTAACTGTTACCTTCGTACGAAGGAAAACATACGTGCGGAGGAAGCTTGTCCGCATGGATGTAGTTAGTCTGTACAGACGTGGTTTAGTTCACACGAAGGTAATCATGTGTCTAAATAGTTGTGTGAACTTAGGGTTAGTTAATCTTTTTGCGGATCAGACAGCGAAGCTCAGTCTGTGTGTTTTCAGGATCTTGTAAACGTTTGAACAATTTATGAAAACAAAAAAGTAAGTAACCTTGTTATCGTCACCTGATGAAAATTGGATTCCGCACAATTTGGACTAGGTTAACAGATATTACCTGAGCTATCATGTGGACAAACGGTCCTCACGAGCTCATCCGCACCAACGTGTTCATCCGTCCCAACCTCATGTATATATGTGGTGCCGTGTGTTCGTTAGTTGATAAGTTTTGGAGATCTCAGAGGGGAAATGCTAGAGAAATTTTGTTTCTCCAGCTTGTAAATCAGAGGGGAAATGCTAGAGAAAATTTCTCCAGCTTTTAAATGATGTATGCTCTTTCGGTATGAATGGAATCATTCGACTTATGACTAATCTAACAGAAATTCTACCGAATTAGCTCTATATTAACCAAACTTCTGTCTAAACCCGCCCGATCCTGAACTCAAAGTGGTGGTCCACACGTCAACGTCCGTTGTCATTACTCGCTAAATGGCACGACGTTAGACAAAATAAAAATAGAGAGAATGAATACAATAACAACTGGAGGGGCACCTTCAAGATGAGTACTTCATCTTCCTTGTCTAGACAACAGTATCATCAATCATGATTAGTATGAGCCACAAGGACCTCGTCCCACTAGTAGAGTTGTTGTCCAAGGCTGCCACCTCCGCCTCGTCTTTGCTACCGAAGTCGGGCATCTCAACATCTACTAGAAAAACAACCATCTTCTATGGAATTGAGCTTATGGTCTCACTTATGAACCACGTCTGCAATAAGCTCCACAATAGACGCGAGGTCAATATTCTAATTATGCGAGTCACGAATAACAATAGAATTCGAAGTCGAAGGTATTTCGTTCTTTGGCAAAATATTCCATACAACACATATATAAATAAATTATATATATATATATATATATATATATATATATATATATATATATATATATATATATATATATATATATATATATATATATATATAAATATATATAATCATATAAAGTTCCATTTAACAAGGATTTCTATCTTATATAGGTTGAACTTGTATACTGTTTATAACACACATACTGATAGTGTAATGTGCCTATAACACACAGTCCATTAATGTAATGTGTTTATAACACATGGCTTGATAATGTAACGCGTCTATCACAAATAAACTGATCATGTAATGTTTCTATAACACATAGACTTCACCCACGAAAATGTCCTTACGTGTTGTTTCGAAATGAGTTTTTGGAGTGGACCTTATGTTTGTGTATGCGATGAAAAGTTTTTGTTCTTATAAAACCATTTTCATGAGAGGATCATAGTGATTGTAGACTAGACTCGAGAAGGAATCCTGGTTCACTACAATAGAAGCTCTAATATCAATCTATCACACCCGCTCAAGGTAGAAGTGCAAGGTGTGAACTTGATTAGTTTTCATTGCATACGATGTAAGTAAACAAACTATATGAATAAAATGCGTACGGTGTTCATCCATTCATCAACAAAGAAATAGTTTATAACTTATAAGTTGTTCACGAAAAGACGTCACAAGTTATATTGTTTTACAAAAAGACTTGTACAAAAATAAATTTCTAAATCACCAAGCCTTTGTATCCTATGTCTCGCTCGAAGGCGAGATATATGAATCAGACCTTTCAAAATAGGATGACGTCGCAAACTTGACCATGCCATGCAAGGAACCACCAATTGCCTTAAATAAAAGTAAGTTTGAAAAGTCAAAAAAAGTTGGTGAATTCATGTGTTTGAGTTTGTATCAAATGAATCTTAAAAGCATTTGATTTTATAGTATACATACTGGTATATAAAAGTGGTATGTAAAGCGTCTATGAAACCGTTGATCATTAATGTTTTTCAAGGATATTAATATGTGTATCGACATAGGAAACAATCTAACCTTTGATGATTTAGTGCCGATTAAGCTTGACTGTGACACGAAAGCACTTCATGCAGCCTCACGGACCCATGAGTGGGGCTCGCCAAAACCCAATAGATCTACCCCTTTCGTTCCTCGGTCTGTATGTGATTAATGGTGCTTAAGTTCCACCCTATTCACACATGATCTAGCTGTTTCATTCCTTAGCTTAATCATACCAACATACAAGTGTTCTAATAAAAAAGAGTTTTAAAGAAAAGGGGGGCATGAACCCATAGGTTGCGTCCGAAAGTAATGTGCAAGCAACTTATGTTCCCATAAATGAATCACAGCCTACAAGTGTTCTAATCTTATTAGACACTTAGGTCTTTACTAGACCGTATACAAGTTGTTCATCTTGAATGTTCATTAAGACTTGTAAGTATTTGTTAGATTGTTTGGGGAACCCATGCTTGTTTTTAATTTGTTGGTATTTTGTGTATCGTACGTTGTTAGTATATATTTCATATATATATATTTTTGTTCTCATCGTGTATGAACGGGCCTCGCCCTAGCACAAGTGTAAGTGGGCCTAGACCATATGCGTCTTCGTGCCTAGCACGAGTTTGAATGGGCCTAGCCTATAAGCGTCTTCGTGTCTCGCACGGGTGTTTCGTCGTTATGAATTATATATGAGTTAAATACTATTTTAGTACTCGTGGTTTGCTCAAAATGTCTATTTCAGTCCAAAATATTT
The DNA here is from genome assembly GCA_947069175.1 of Scalesia atractyloides. Classification (NCBI taxonomy): domain Eukaryota; kingdom Viridiplantae; phylum Streptophyta; class Magnoliopsida; order Asterales; family Asteraceae; genus Scalesia; species Scalesia atractyloides. The sequence goes on along the minus strand of CAMTDV010000116.1, from coordinate 16,872,094 downwards.
TTTTGGACTTTTTTAATCCAATATTTTGGTTTTCATATCAATTTAAATCCACTCAACTAACTTCATCCAAATATTATGTTTATTTATAATGAAATGACCAAAATAACCTTAACCACCCTTTTAAACTAATATATTACATTTCCTATACTAGTAAATGAAAATATTTTTAGACATTTATTACTTTCAGATGTCTTCACACTTTTAAATAATAATTTAATAATTTTATTATAAAAACTATATGTATATTCTCTTGTTAAATAATAATATTAATAGTTTTGTTTGTACATATTGTTGTATATATTTTGGTGTATAAATACACATTATTTAAAAAAGATTAATAACATGTATTTATAAAATGTTATGGTCGTTTAAAAACATGGAGATAGTTGATTTAAAAGAAACTAATAATTAAGAAAAAGTATTTTTATCTTTCTATTATACCATTTTGAATAAAAATAAGAAGTCGACAAGATAAATGGTCAATAATGCGCGCGTGTGTGTGTATATATATTGTTTCATACATTAATATTTTTAAAGTATACTATAGAAAGGAGCATAAAAAATATATTTTCTTTATACATGTTATTAGCGTGCAAAAAGATTTTCGTAATTAGTGGACTGAAGTTAGTGGACTGAATGTAAATTGATAAGAAAAACCAAACTATTCGATTAAAAAAATAAAAAAAAATATCTTTTGGATTGAGATAGATATTTTAAACAAACCAGAAGAACTTAGTATTTAACTCATTATATATATATATATATATATATATTCTTCTAATGTATATATTTTTGAATAGTGAACCTCGTTCACTTGTAGATGTACGTTCGTTTCGTATGTATATATTTGTTCTTTCATATATATATATATATATGTGTGTGTATCTTTATTAGATATATTTGTTAAAAATAATCATTTTTAACGCCAAACTTGTGTCGATGTATACGGGTTACGTTCTCTTGTATGTGTACACTTCATCAAGTGTATTGTGTACATCAATTGTACTTGTGTATTTATACATATACGTATACCATATATATACTTCACTTATAGACTATTATTGTAGGTATTTGTGTCGTACACGTATATGTGTACATGTATATTACTTGTAATCTTTCATTTTTATACTAAGTTTTTTCGTGTACGTATTCTGATACGTATAAGTATACATATATACTTGTATAATGTCACTTAGTTGGTTATTTATATAATACTTTCAGGATTGTTAAGAATGGTGAAAATATATATTTTCTAAGTATCTAAAAATATACTATTTTCAGAACGTGTCATTGTAGTTGTGTGTGTGTGTCTATATATATATATATATATATATATATATTCCATTGGCGAAAATATCGAAGCGTCGTCGGTAAAGTATATATGCTCCTCGTCGTGATGATATGTACGATTTTTGTCGGTGATGGTGTTTGAATTATAAAAATCATTCATCACTTGTTGAATTACTCATGGAGATATTTAGGGAATAAATGATGTCTTGCATCATTAAGATGTTATTGGTGGTTTAGGATGATAATTAGCCTTAACTAGTTGACTAGACTAGTTAATTAGATGTTAAATTTAGCTTCTAGTTTCGTTGTCGGGTCGTTACCGGTAAATTACGAAAGGTACATGATAATAACCGTAATAATATCTTGGAGATATCTTTAATATCTTTGACATTGTGTAAGATAATTAACATTATCTATGGACTTTGTGAATGCTGCAGAATTCTGAAATTTGCTGCGAAGTGCTAAATTGGTTAGTTTATTATTCGGTTCGGACAATTTAGGTGTATAGGTATTTTTCCAGAAAGTTTATATATTGATACAAGTGTTTCCCCTAATTAGGGACTTTGTATATGTGTTTAACATGATATGCTTTCATATCATCCAATAGTTGCTTCAGTGAGTTTCCGTACTCTCATTGGCATGAATAGTGTGTTCACATTGTTTACCAACTTATTATGAAATAGTTGTTTGGTTTCGCGAGACAGCGAAATCGGCAATATAAATTATAATGTTTTAAAATGTATAAATAGTGATTAAGTTGTACGGAATTATCATGAAATTTTAGCAATGAAAGAAAGAAAAGAAAGAAGGCTGATCGAAGTCAGCGAGAAAGAAAGAAGAGCGATGTAGTAAGAAAGAAAGAGCAAGCATCGATAAGAAAGAAGAAAAAATGGGTGTCGATCATAAAGAAAGAAAGAAATCAAATTCCGCAAAGAAAGAAAGAATCGTACCTTGAGTTCGTATAGCAAGAGCAAGAGCAAACCTTGGTAGTTCGAATAGCAAGAGAGTTCGAATCAGGCAAGGTTAACAAGATCGATGTCAAGATTATGGGGGTGAATGCTGCATAATCTTGATGGGTCTGGTTCCGGTCATGGATACGAGTCAGACGTGTTGTAGATTTTTAGTTATTTAGTCACATGTTTGTGTGTGTTTTGTTAGTAAAGTAGTGTGTTTTGTTAGTAAAGTAATGGGGTTGTGTCATGGGTTGATTGGGTAAGTAGTAGGTTAGTTGTTACCTTTATTTACGTAGCGTGTGTGTATTTATAGGTATGTTTAGGAATTAATAAAAGTGGGTTTTGAAGCAGTAAAACAAAAGTTCTAGTACGTAAATATATCTTTCAGATTGCGTGAGATTAAAGCTTTGTAGCCCAACAGCTGGCACATCTCCGGCGAACCATTGCGTCCTTTCCCTAATGAATGAGTCGTTTAATTACAACTATATATCAAGTACACAATTAATCTACTTATAGTAATTACTTTTTTTTTCCTAAACCTCAACTTTGAAGAATGATTAAGATTGACCCAACACATAAATCTTGACAAATGCGTTACCACTTAGCAAGGTTAAAGTTTGTCGAGATGTGGACAATCTGCCACAATTTTTTGATTAACGAAGCAACAATGATGTGATCAGTTAAACCAAATGTGACAATTACACTCGTATTCCTGCCACAAGTTTTCCAGTATTATGATTGAATGTAACAGTTAGTTTTGGGTGATGTATGTTGGCGATGTATGTTGGCAATGTATGCAGTCTGTACTAGTGACTTGCTGGTCATAAACTGTTTATATATTTTGGGGTTGAAGGAAATGGAAGTTGTTTGCCGATAAAAACAAGTAATTGGAAAATATAACATCCATCAAAAATTATTTTCAGAAAGTACACATTTTCATAACTTTAATATCCTAGAAAAAGGAAGACGTTTCAAAGAATGTCCACACAATCTCCACAATTTTCTCCAACAAAAAGCTTTGCCAAAGCCATGGCACTTATCACCTATCCTAATCTTTCATTTTGATTTAAACGCTTCGGTTAGGTGCATTTCGGGTCCTTCAAGTCCCGTGTTCGGAGCGTGGAGGACCCCTTTCATCCTCCTTTCCTCCATCCCCTTGGTTTCCTGGAAATGCGTCGCGTTTTCTTTCAATTTTTTCGCTAACAATTTTAGATTTTCGTCTCCTTGTAAAACATCCTGTGAAACAAATTATGTATAAAGGGTGTTATACCGGAGTGGATAGAACGGTGATATCGGTTCTTATTTGAAGGACTTCCAAAATATACAAATTTCAAATCTCTTTTTGTTTTGGGGAGATTCCATATATTTCTTTTTCGCGTGCATTGTCTTAAGATTGTATTTGTTTGTTATCATTCAAAACAAATTATAATATAAGATAGCATAGAGAATGAACTGTTTGCCATGCCTTAGAAAGAAGAATCCAGCAGAAAAAAAATCAGGTGAAAAGAAGTCAGATGGGAAGGAAGGTGAAGATGAGTTGCCTGTGGCACAACCTAAAGAAGATCTCCTTTCCAAACAATCCTCTGGTTAGTTTTTCTATCATAATCATTATATAAACTGCTTTGACTATCATCTATATTTATCACCACAGGCAAAAATCATGATTTCTTAATGTAAATGATATGAACTTTCTAGGTCACTCGCTTTGATAAATTTGACTTGCTTAGATAAAAATGAGTCGATTTTGACTCGTTCAGATATGAATGTGTCGAAGTTTGATTCTTTTACATTTAAATGAATAGAATGGGGTTATGTTTTTTTAAGTGTTGAGCAAGGGAAGTTAAAATTGTAGGAGAAAAAAAGACATTTTGTATTTTTAGCAACATAATTTTAACAATAATTTAGAACGTAGTGTTCGTAACTTTTTGTAAATAAATTCTCTATTTTCATCCGGACATCAAATTACCCTGTCATCACAAATTTGTCACCTATGCTGAAAAAATTTACATTTGCCCATTCCCTCTTGTAGCATTAATGCAAGATACTAATGTTATTAATTAACATAAATGCAGCTTCAAACAAACAAGATGAAAGTAGCGACGACGATTCTATAGATGAACAACCAACAGGTTCAGCCCGTAGATTCAAATACAACGATTTGGACTCAGCCACCAACAATTTCGAGTTGGAATCTCTATTAGGGGAAAGCGGAAATGGAAAGGTTTATAAAGGAACGCTGGTGGATGGCAAGGTTAATACACATCTTATTGATTTAATTTGTTATACCAAAAATAGAATATACATCCAAAGTATGTATTTAAATTAAATAAAGGATATGTTTAATGGTAATTTGATATGATTTGACGTACATGATTGATTGAAGGTTGTGGCTGTGAAGCAATTTAAAAAACAAGGAACAAAAGCAAAAAAGGAGTTCATAGAAGAAGTTAACAAATTGAGTGATCTTCACCATCCAAATCTTGTCGAACTTATTGGATATTGCGCGGATCATGTTAACAGGATTTTAGTTTATGAGTACATGCCAATGGGTTCGATTATAGATCATTTACATGGTATTATTCTCTCCTTTCATGTTCACTTTTAGTAATTTTCTAACTGCATTTTGTTGTGTAAAAATAAAAAAATTTCCATGGTAATGCCTCCATGAAAATGTTCATTCTCATAATCAAGATCCTAATGTTTTTAATGAACATAAATGACAGATCTTCCTCCAGGCAAAAAACCATTAGATTGGATCTCAAGGATGAAAGTTGCAGCAGGAGTCGCACATGCTGTGGAGCATTTACATGAGAAGGTTAATCCACCAGTTCTATGTGGCAACGTTAGATCTACAAATGTTTTGTTGGACAGAAACTTTGAGCCGAAGGTTGCGGATTACGGACTTGTGAATCTAGAAAGCTCATCCGGTAGTAATGCGCATAAAAGGGTGTCGGATCAGTTGGTTGTCTACAGAATCCGAAACATTACGGGAACTCACCGTCAAATCCGATGTCTATAGCTTTGGGTTATACTACTCGAGCTTATCACCGGGTAAAAGCATGGACACCTCTAGGCCATCAAGAGCAAAATCTTGTTCTGGTAATCTCTTTTCCTTTTAAGTTAATGAGGGGGCAGTGATACTATAAAATGGCATAATTCTTCTTATTATCTTAGATACCGGCTTTAGATTCTAGGAGTACGCAAATCTTCCTAAATCACACGAATATCAAGTTTATGTCTTTTTAACGTTTTAGTAGCTTTTTGAAATAACGACTTCCTTCCACCGCAAAAAGACTAAAAAGTGTATTTATTTCATATTGATTTTTGAGATTGAAACAGGCACAAGCATATATTAAAGATCCAAAGAGATTCCAAGAACTGGGTGACCCTATGTTCAAAGGAGTAGTTCCAGAAAAGAATATAAATAAAGCAATTGAGGTGGCGGCTATGTGTCTACAAGACGAGTGGAGTGCCCGCCCGTTGATATCGGACATTTTAGGGGCTCTAACCCTCCTCACCCTAGCTCATCATGAAGAGTTTACCACCCCACAAAAATACCCGTCGTCATCATCGTCGTCGTCATCATCAGATTCTGACTCAGATACAGAGTTAGGTATAAAGATAGAGCCGTTTAACCGCCCTGAGCCCGAGCCTCGGCCGGAACCTGAGCCGGACTCTGATTCTGATTCCGAGTCTGAGCATGAATTTGAGTTAGAGCCTGAGCCTGAGTCGGAGCATGAGCTTGAGTCAGAGCATGAACTTGAATGGGAATCAGAGACAGACACGGAGACCGAGCCTGAACCCGAGTCTGAGCCCGAACCCGAACCCGAGCCTGAGCCTGAGCCAGAACCTGATTCTACTGACTCGGATTCAGATTCAGACTCAGATTTAGAGCCAGAGCCAGTGACCAAGCTCGAACCAGTGCTCGAGCTAGAATCCAAGCCTGATTCGGTACTTGATCCAGTGTCCAAGCCTGAGCCGGTGCTCAAGACAGAGTCCAAGCCTGAACCGGTGCTCGAGACAGAGTCCAAGCCTGAACCAGTGCTCGAACCAGAGTCCAAGCCTGAACCAGTTCTCGAACCAGAGTCTAAGCATGAACAAGTGCTCCAGCCAGAGTCCAAGCTCGAAAAAGTGCTCGAGCTAGTGTCCAAGCCAGAACCAGTTCTGAAGCATGAACCATCCTTTGGTCAAAAGGATGAATCTGGCTCAGACCATGGTTCTGATGGTTCATCAGGAACCGCACACGGTGAAGATGCTTACAGTGAAGAGGATTTCTCTGACGAAGACAAAGCTAGCACAACAATTCTCACAAACTCAAAATCTAAGGCAAGAATGAAAGCTAAATCCAGCAAAAAGAAAGTGATGTTCAAAATAGAAGAAACCGACTCTATAAGGCCAAGCACGAAACGAGTAGATTCAAGTTATAAATCTAAAGTTGATGATGATCAAAGTAGTAAGAGCAAAAGCATACGTAAATCCGATTCGAGGGGATTTGATATAGATTATGCAGACGAAAGTGACGACGAGTTTGAACCTCAAAGGTTCAAAAGTACGATTTCAAGGTTCGGTGCAGATTCAAGAAGTTACAGTGGATACCAGGATGATGAGAGTGACGATTGTTCAAGTACATAAGGTGCAAAATAGAGTGGTATAGATACCAATGTCTCATGTATATGAAGTTCGATTTTCTTCTAATCATATTTTAAGCTTTTTATCGAAAAGAACTATATCCCCAAACTTTGACCCGTTTAAGTTAATTTTTTTAGTTTATTCACTTTAAACCAAAACAAAAACGGGTAGAACAAACTGAAAGTCCACCCGAAATCAAAATAGTAAACAGTAAAAAAGTTAACTGAATGTATACATCAGTCATCTATGCTAATTCAGACCTCATTAACTAAATATAGTTCACGTTTCGATTCATTTTATACTAATATAAGGTAAATCGGATTTTAATAATCGAAAATACTATTTATTAGCCGAATCGATGCAGAGGATGTAACCAATATCACTCATACAATTACACTCTAAAATAAAGGTAACTATGATTGCCCTCAGGGCAGAAATTCTTAACAAGACACTACAAAAACAGGTTTTGAGTCGACAAACACGACCCGTTTATAAAGATGTCGTGTTTGAGTTGACCCATTTAAAACAGGTTAGGTTAGGGTGACCATTTTTTAAAACATGACCGTGCACAGTATGGTGTACGACCATGCATATAAGTCGCTAGCAGCATCAACAACATTATAAATAGAGGCCATCCCCAATCATTTGAAGCATGCTTTGGAGTTTCTAGAAGTGCCAAGTGGTTGTCTAGAGACTTGTTCTAGAGCTCAATGGGACCATTTTGAGGGTCATATCTCCTTGAGGTGTGGATGGCCTATGGACCTTAGTGTATTGATGTCTAAGTATGCTATTTCTTTGACTTTTCCTAAACCTCCTTACTTGGAAGAAGAGAGGTTGGTCCTTAGGGTAGGCTTTCATGCTAGCCAAAACCTCCCCAAAGATAGAACTCCAACATTATATCTTTGATCTCCCACTTCAAAAATAAGGCATCAGTAGTTAGTTCACTAAATACACTTGAGCTTGAGCTTAATCACCTTGCAAGATTAGTAGTCGCCATGGGTAAAAGTATTAAGATCACTATATGATTGTAACCTATTTGTTTCCTCTCACTCTTGGATTAGTTAAACTTATTTAATCTAGTATTTTGTTTTATCAAGCGTGTTTTGTGACAGGATCATTTGGCTCCTAAAATAAATTAACTCGATAAGTTAATCTAACTTAAACTGACTTAACAGATTATGTGTACGACTTCTTGTACCCATAATCAGATCTCTGGTGTAAGCTTCTGGTATTAAACCAATATTTTACTAAGGTTTTCTAGTTTGAACCATACTCGGGTGACACGTTTTTTGTATTGAACCAGATGTTAGGGTAATAAAAGACTTCTAATGTTACATTAAGATCCTTAGAGAGGCTTCTAGTAATGCACCATGTCCTTTCCAATTTGGGGGTGAAAGTTAGAAAGTTTGATTAATGGGGGTTGGGTAACTCGAAAAATTTGTGAAACCAACGAGATTGTTACCAAGTACTTATGTCTCTGTTGGACTCGAAAAGGGATCACGACTATAGATGTTAAAAGAGAATCTATTTTGTTTATTTGGTAACTTAATTAATTTGGATGTTATTTGCCTCGGTAATTAATAGATCCTAATAGGAATCTTGAGTATAAGCTCGAAACAACACAAACTAACTAAGTTACAAAAGATATTAAAAACCAAGATGGCCATAAAGCCAATTTTGTTATAACATAATGTTTACTAGACTAGGGATGGTCGAATGAAGAGCCTCTAAAGCTAACAACTTCATACCAATCCATCAAAATGTTGGGACAAGACTAAGGGAAACACGGTAACCTTAACACGAACCTATCTCCATTTTTGTTAAAGGTAAATAAGAAGAATTAAGCATACTTCCACACTAATAAAATTAACTACGTTAAACAAGCATGAGTTATTAAAGAATGCATTTTTTTATAATTTAGACTACTAATCTATCTATAAATAAAATTGTCAAGATAATAATGGAAGGTTGAGTAGGGGAACCATATCCTTGGATGATACTTGGTTCTTATCTAAACTATATTATACGTGATAGGTCCACTGCCTATTTTGTGTATTTAATATAAACAAAAATAATTTTTATAAGTTCAAAACCTTGATAAACGTGTTTAAAATTTCGCCTAAAAATCACAACCTAAACACACATATCAGTTTTGCAATTTAACAGTTACAAAATCTAAGATCTAATGTTTTGTTGCTACTTATAAAAATGATTATGTAACTAAATAACAATATTAAGACAATCAAGTGTAAAAAATACAATGAAAGATAGGGTTAGGATGTACTCTAGTGCTTTTCATACTCTAAGATTAGATCATCATAATTTCGGTTTTCAGTGTTATTTAAGAAATCGATAGATGAATACATATTAACTTTCTGTTGGTGCATATTATGTCCTTCACTGTGCGAATAGGAATATTGTATAGTTTAGATACGAACACATCACTCAAGTGCGAACGTGAGAGGTGGTTAGGTGTCACTTCGTACGAAGTGAAATATGCTCACTTCGCACAAGGGTAAAAGTCTATAAATAGTGTCGTGTGTTCATAGTTTTGTAAGTTTTGAAGTTCCTAGAGGGGAAATGCAGCTTATCAAGATGTATACTCTTTCGGTATAAATGAATTATTAGACTTCCGCTACTTCTACTCTTTTCTTAATAACATTCTATCGAATTAGTTCTATTTCTACCCAAACTTCCGTCTAGAACCGCTTGATCCTGGACTCTCAATTGGTATCAGAGCTACGGTACCGATTCAATTGTTCTAACAGTTGATTAAATCACCTACGCTCATTAATTTTGGACTTTAGAGGGATTTTAGACGTATATCATCAAATAAACAGACAATCCATAGACAGAGAGTAAAATTGAAAACATAGGATTGTTTAAAAATGAATTTTGACCAGATCTATGAAAAAATCATCTTGAAGTTCGTAGAAATAAAGATTTTGGATTGAAAAACCTGATCATCATGGAATTATCTTCGCACGAAAGTACCACTTCGCCATAAGATAGATTAACTTCGCACAAAGGTAGTTACCCTCGTACGAAGATAACCCAAAAGGCATTTTTTGATCGTGGCGACGAGACGAGTGTCTAGAAAAATTTGGTGATTGCAATATTTTTCGAGATTTTAACGACAAATACGGCTATTCGGGGACACCATCGAGGGCTTCAAAGAAAAAATGTAATGACATGATCACAGAGGGTTGAAGAGAATGGGGTAGTCATGAATACATATGCAATACGATGATTTGGTATAGTGACTATGAAGCGGCCTTAACGTAAAATCCGTTTTGATGAAAAACGCACTATTGTGGACCAAAGTGACATATTTTTCGCATAGTGGAGTTTTCAGTAAAGAGTTTAGAGATGTCAGAATTTGCAAAACTGAGGGGGGAATAAAATTTTCAAAAGTAAATATTGAAATTCTGACATTTTTGAAATTCGTGACTATGCAACAGTATTCGGGTGGCTCCGTAGTCGTCCGGGGATGTATTTGACCTGGATTTGTTAGTTCGTGATCTGGATTCGTTGGTTCGTGATCACAGGAAATTCGGAGTATTCGGATCATGATACAGATTGATGTCTTGTGGTTTGAGTCCCGGGTCTTCGTCAAGTGGGTTAGCAGGATTAGCATCGGGAGATCTAACTTTATTGTCGATACGTATAAGATATCAGAGGGTGTTCAAGTTATATTGCATACACGAATGCTCGATGATAGTCTTAGGTGTCAGGATGTTTAGTCTTCAAGCAGAGGAATTGTTTTTCGGACTAACCACCGGAGAAGACTATATATATGTTATTGTAACTAAAGATGAAGAATGTGATTTTGATCGTGGAAGAATGTTTCTCAGATCTGAATGTGTTACTAGATGATTTGATTCTGATGAAGATTTATTTGTTGACCGAAGAGATTACCATTTTGCTGATCAATCATTAAGGAGTTTGCTTAAACGTGATTACGGAAAACAGGATTTCAGATTTTCATGGTATTCACTTAGTTGAAGTTTTTCAATGAGATATGTTCAGTTTCTTTCAATTGCTGGTTGAGTTTTTGAAGATTAAGAAACCAGCTCACGTGCTAAAGCGTTAAATCAAAATTGAACACGGATGAGGTTATTGTCGAAACTGAGAAATTACGTTGATTAATTTCGAGTTGGTGATTATTTATGAAGATTACAGTTAAGAAAATCAGAATAGGTCGGGAACCGTGCAAACAAAGACCTGAATTTATTCCAGGGGGAACTATTTCAGGGGAAATTTATTGAAGAAATGGTAAACCCGAATTATCAATCAAGGGGGAATTTGTTGACACGTTCTACGACATCGACAGATACCTGATTGAAGTTGCAGAATATTCAAACACGACTCTCATATTTCAAGATTAAGATCAAGCTTCGACAGTGACGTCCAAGGGGGAAATTGTTGGTGTATATTATGTCCATCACTATGCGAATAGGGTAGATAGAGCATGTGTTGAATATTGTATAGTTTAGATATGAACACATGACTCAAGTGTGAACGTGAGAGGTGGTTAGGTGTCATTTCGTACAAAAGTAACTCACTTCGTACGAAGTTAAATATGCTCACTTCGCACGAGGGTAAAAGTCTATAAATAGTGTCGTGTATTCATAGTTTTGTAAGTTTTGGAGTTCCCAGAGGGGAAACGCTAGTGAAATTTCTCCAGAATTTCGCCAGTTTGTCAAGATATACTCTTCCGATATGAATGAATCATTAGACTTCCGCTACTTCTACTCTTTTCTTAATAACATTCTACCGAATTAGTTATATTTGTACCCAAACTTCCGTCTAGAACCGCCGGATCCTGGACTCTCACTTTCTTCGCATAATGTTTTAATTTTCATGCCTATAATACATTTGATTGTCATTCAAATTATTTAGTTTGTTTTTATATATAATTCCATGCAAGAAGAATCTAAGAATCATGCCTAAATTTTTAAAAGAAATGCCTACATAGACTTCTCACACTTTTAGGAAAAATGTCCTTTGTAGACAAACCCTTACCTCTCTCTATAGATATATATACACACACACACATAGAGATAAACACACTTGAAGGGTGCTCGGATGGTGCGGCAGGAAACATAGACATTGTCAGGGTGTGCATTGTTCGGTTATTATCCTCAACTAAAATCAAAGTCATCGATTAGTCTATTTTATTAACCAAACAGTTTTTGGTTAATCGATTTGGTTTATTTGGTTAGATTGGCGGTTTCTGGTTTGATTCGTTTAATAGCTAAAACAAAACTTGGCTAATTTTTTTGCTTAGAAATACATGAAATTGAGGTATAAATACAAGAAATGTAAGTATAAATACATAAATGGAGGTATAAATATGAATACATAAATTGAAGGTATAAAAACTATAAATATATGAAAATATGAATGGTTCGGTTGGTTAATTTTGTTTAAACAAGGATACAAAAAAATAAATAAATGGTTTTGGTTAATAGGTTTTCAATTAATTCAGTTTGTGGTTGATTTCGGCCCGGTTTCGTCTTCGTCTTCTTAAGGTTCAAATTTGGTTAACGATCAGCTATTGCGTACCATTGAACATTGTTAATCACGTAACATTTTAATTTTTTAATTATAAAAAATATAGTAATATTGTGAAAGGGGGATTGGCTCCTTCGATGAGCAACCGGTCTGATCTAACTCAACTAGCAGAGGCGAAATTCATTGCTAGAGATGATGACAAACGAACAAGTGAGATCTTACTATTTAACTACTATGAATGTATTAATTGATGTGCAAAGTATAGACGCAAGTAAACAAATCAGCAGGGCTTCGCGGGTACCAACTGAACTAACACTTACTAGCACTGACACAACACTCCTCTATTTATAGGTCGACATGACTCGCACTGGAGTGTGTGAAACAGAGACTGTGACTCGTGTGAGTGGTTGCCTCGTACGAGTGACAGACTGTCACTCGTACGAGTCTTTACAAAACATACAAAATAAACAATAACATTTATACAAATGACGTTTAAGCCCTATATACAATATCGACATATCATAGACGTCGGCAATAGACATTATGCACCAACAAACTCCCCCTTGGATGTTGCGCAGTCTGGATAGTCTTCAAAAAAATCTTCATATGATTTGACATTTTAACGACCAAAAAATCTCTTTGGTGGCTTGCGACGCTCCTCAAATATTATTGGCGTTTGATCTGTTGGAGGAGATCGATTCATGGTATTGCCAAACCGAAAACTCCTTAGCGACGCTATGCGAGCTCGCTCCGCTATTCTAGCTTCTTTCTTTTCCTTCTTCTTTTGCTCAGTTTCCTCCAAGATGTGTTCCATGCCGATCCATAATGTATGTCATTGGCGAAACAGACATTAACAATCTTTTAAAACTGGAGTGCTTGTTCTTTATCTTTATCTTCGTAGCTGATCTTGCTGTAGAACAAGCAATCTATATCCTTCTTCATACAATTGACTAGTCACATCGGGTGTAGTACTCGAATGCCACGCCACAACACATATATGAGTTTTTGAGCTATGACGGCTTCGGATAGCTCCTTTATAATCTTCCACAAGTCATCATTAGGGTGCACGCAAATTACAGCCTCTCCTGTATTAGAATCATAGTGCCACCACTTGAAGATTTTGTGGAAATCCTGCTCCATTTGTATCATAGGCATGTTCTTCATTACTTTCGGCCTCATTACAATGAGCGTCTCGGAAATCCTTCTCCTTAGTCACTGGATCTATCTTCGTAATGCGTCTCGGAAAGTGAGGTTTTACCAAACTTGCTTCGTATGAACACTGCTTCGTGCAAATCAATAATACTTAACAAATTTCAAAACTCAGTTTGTACGAATGGTCCTTCATACGAATCTTAAACCGTACCAAATAACACCAAGTTTAAACTAAACTCAAAACATTTTGTTTTTAACAAATTGATAGTCGATTTATAGGCTACTGGGGCCGATATTAACGTTTCTAAGATCAATTTTAAGTTTTACCGGTCCAATCTCCCTAAATCTATGTTTTATGTTCGTTTGGTCTAAATCCGACATTATAACAGCTAAGAACAGGCAATATTACCTTTTCCATCAAAAGAGGTGTGCGTATCAACCTCCCCAATGTAATGAATACACGGTATATGTCAAGAAAATCGAAGATTAGAACTGGTTCGCACAAAAAGCTCTCTCAGATGCAATGTAACATAACGTTGGTTCGTGCGAAGAAGATGGCCTTTTATACTGGTTCAGTGTCATTCGTACAAACCAAAGGTTTGTGCGAATGAACACTAAATGTCATTCGAACGAGTTAGTGAGACTCGTACGAAGATGGCTATATATTTTTTTTAAACTTTTTAAATTTTCTTGATTTTTTATGCAATTATATCTGTTTAAAACCCAATCAGTTAACCAAGTCCAAGTTAATGACCCTGGTTACCAGATTTGCCTACCAAGTCCAAGTTAATGACCTTGGTTGAGCATGTTTGACCAAAACAGATTTATTTTAAATTGTAAAGTTCCAAATTAATGAACTTCATTGACGTTCAAGTAAATTTTTCGTTTATAGATTAGCTCCCTACCCATGGTTTTCAGATTCCCTTCAGCAAGATGTCGCCATGGCTTCAACTATCCGTGTTTTCATCATCGGTAGACTAAAACAAAACTAAAAAGCTAAGGAAACTGAAAATTTGTTTGGGTTTTAGGATTTTTCCGAAAAGAAATAACAAGTAAAGATACATATTTGTAAGTCCCGGTAATCCGGATCTAACAATGATATCACACAATCACCAAGGATGGGTGGAATCCAAACTTGGTGATCTTCAAGAAAACCGAAATAATGAAGAACAATACGAATTCACTTTAACACCTTGCACACGATTCTATTACTTGAACAAGCAAAACCGTCTGGTACAAGATTGAGGTTCTCTAGAAAAAACCTAATAGTCTACCCCAAAACTTAACCCTAGAAATAACATAAGCTTAGCTTATATACCTAGGGTAAGGCATAACCCTAATGGGCTTGCATATGGGCTTGCCTGGCCCACATGACCTATAGTATGCCCAAATGACCTATAAAGGTCCAAACCTAACACAAAATAACCCAGTTAATCCTAGTTAACTACCATAGACTGTTGCGTATATTTGATGCTTCAGTCTCACACTTCTATGACCTAACAATCTCCCCCTAGACTGATGCATCAAATTGTCTTCATAGTGCAAATTCAGCAACGTCTTCAACATAATCTATGGTTGTCGCTGTGACATAAGTGTTGTGGAAGTCAGTCTCATACTTTTAGGCCCCCACTCTTCAACGAATTCTCAGCACTGGGTATCTTTCTTTAGCTCTTGTGGTTAGCTTCATATCAGGATCTTGATCGGCTTTGCTTGAAACATCTTTGTCAAAAAGAATGTGAGAGGAGGAACCTCAGCAGCTCTTTTCTTCTTCAATCTTTCTCTTTCAAGCAAGCAGGTTCACAGGTACTTCTTCAAATGTACCATCACTGTCAGACGATGACTGAACTCTAGTTCTTCTGTTTCAGGTACACTTTGCTATTGTAATGCTTCAGGCTTTGTCGGCAACTAACATCATCTCAATTTTCATCAACCCCCGTTTCTTGATTTAAATCAAAATCTGCACAATTCTCAGAAATTTATAAGCAATCATTCTTATGCAACAGGGAGAGTACCGCATGAACACCTGGTACATCCAAGTACTTGTACTCGGATCGAAATTCAAATTTCTTTCATCTTTTGATGTTTAGCCAAATCTTCAAGAACGATTAATATTTTTTAATAAAATAAATAAATCACTCTATTTTTGGATTTTTTAAATTTTCTATTTTTAATTTTTTTAAATATAAGAATATAAACAGAAACACAAACAAACAAAGAAACTAAATCAATAGTTACAACTATACAATTGCAATGGGATCAAAATCGTTTTCAAGAGGACCACGGAACACTTTTCAGTGCGAACTTATTTAGATTGGTCTAAGTCATTGCCAATATATTTGTCCACTTAAACTTTAACGCTCAACTTACATTTTTCAACTTCGTGATATGCTTAAGATAGTATTATACTATAATATCCGTGCGTCCCACACCATGACATACCCCCACGATCAAGGTAAGCACAACGATTCATCGTAGCAGGTAAGTATATCGTGGTCATCCTTTATATTTTACAACATCAGGCTATTGGTAAACAGGTCGATACTTCCACACATCAGAGAGACCAATAGTGACTGACGAGGGTTAGGCAAATACCTTATTTGGTATGTTTGAATTCATGGAATTTTCTTATGACGAGATTTCCTTTATTTTAAGGTTTTAGCCTATTTTTGGCTCTTTTAAGAATATCTTGACTATGCCTAGGTCTGCATATAATCTGGATGCAACAGAAGGGCCGCCAAGATATCCCCTTATGACTTAAATGCATAAAGACCCGAAACCTCAGATGTTAGCTATCTATCAACGTAGGATTTAAGACCATAAAATCATACGCTGATGGTATGTTACCCACAAGATACATAGTTCGTTATGTATATATCACTTAGTATCTTTTAATCACTTTGAGCGTTAAGCCTACCGACATATCACATTAGATCCTAGTCTTTTCAGCTATAACACCTTACATGTGTTAGTCACGCCCTATATCACGAATATTCATTTCATTTCCCATGACTTTTGATTTTTGTATTTTTGTTTTTCCAATAATATTTTTGTATTTTTCTAATTTTCATCCCCTCAAACAATACATATATACATATATCACCCTCTTCTCCCTAAATTTGTGCATCATACTTTATGCACAAATTTACCTAATAATGAAAACATATGCACAAAGTTTTAAACAAAAAGAAAAGGAATTTTTTTTGCTGTTTTTGCTTAACCGTTCCGTCGTTATATTAAAAACTAATCAATTTCAATTAAAGCACGAAATTAAAATTTTTACCTTTTCGCTGATCTTTTCTTACCTCATCTCCTTCAAAGGAAACATCATAATCGTAAAAATTTGAACCTTTTTGCAACAGTGAGATGTTATCCTTCATGTCCCTGGAACAACCGCTACCAACATTCCAGAGATTGTCAACAGCTCCTCCTTGGTTGTTCATGAAAATAAGGAGATTAGTAAGACAGTGGGACCAGGCCATCGTGGTCCTGGGTATTCTTGAAGCATCAAAATAAGACACTTCTTTAAGACACAAGTCCCCCTTTGTTTTGAGGATTGGTGATGTCGCTGCCACTTTCGATTTGGGTTTCCAAATCTGTTTCGTTTTAAAAAACGTGATTGTTGCCTTTGGTTGAGCAACTTTGGCTGTTTCAGGTTTAGTTGTTTTAGAAAAAGCTTTTTGTTTCTGAACAGCCTTGCGTTTGTTTTTGGCAACATTCCAATCCCCATCAGATGGTTTAACCTTGGAATTCACATTCTTCATTGCCTTAGGTGATGATACCTTCATCGACTTGGAATGATTGTTATTCTTTGGTGTAACCTTCTGATTTTTAGCATGACACGGGACATGGGGACCATGTGTGCAGTTTCGAGCGATGTGACCAGGAATGACGCAATTGAAGCACGTTTGTCTCTTCACATGTAAAGCATTCTGATCAGCTTGATTTGCTGTTGCAGGCCTTGAAAGATGATCTAATCCCTTTTGTGCTTGATATCCTTGTACATTTCTTGCAGACGAGGATGAATTTGGATGTTTGTACTTGTCATTCGCAAGGGCCTTCTTCTATTGTGGAGATTTCTTTGGATTCTTCTTCTTTTGTTTAGACTGTAAGTCTTGTTCCGAAATCTCCCCAACCTTTCCAAAAGCTTTGCTAGGCCGGTCAAAAGCATATTTTCGCATTTTCAATTAAAGACCGGCTTAACAAAAGCATTTTTCACAACACTAGCCTTTTGAGGGCTAGTTCTACCTACTGATGATTTTGGAGAGCGTGATTGTTCTTGACGTTTGGACTTCTGCTTTGTTCGTCTCCGATTTGCTATTTTCTGTTCTTTTAGCTTGCCCTGAACCTTTTCATCAGAAACAGAAGGTTCAGATTGTTCAATTTTGCGCACTTTGAGCCTTGTTTACGTCAGCTCTCTCTTCATCAGCTGAATCATTTGAAGAATCAACAGCACCAGATGGTTCCCGTGTGTCGGACGTATAATCCCTTGGTTTTCCGTACACCATGTGATGTGTTTTCTCAATATCTTCGTATGTTTCAGGCATTGTTGTGTAGTTATGATTATACGGTGGGGCAACCTGATTGAATCCCAAACCTTTCCCTTTGTTCCCTTATATGCCAACTACACATTGCACACGTCTTCAACAAGCTTGCTGGATGTATCAAACTTCTTTATATGAACCTCGTTTTGTTGACATTTTCCAGTAAGAAGTCCCAGCTTAACATTAACAGGTCGCATTCCATGGTTTTTTATTCTAATCTGGTTTTGCAATCGTGGACCCAACATTTTTGTTGATTTACGTCCAGGTGGAGCTGAGCTATATCTTTCTTTTGTGCTTCAACCTTTTCTTTGAGTAACTTGTTGCTTTCTCAAAGGCTGATGCACTGAGCCATTGCATTGTTGTATTCCTCGGTCATTTTAGAATTAAGAGCCCTGAGTTGAGCAACCCTATTCCTGCAAGGTTCAATGCACAAAAGATAGTTGAATGTGTCAATGGGCGAGCTTGACTTGTCAGCGTTAGTTTGGGCTTAAGGTTGAGTTTAGGGTGCTGGGCTGCTGATTGCTGCTTACTAGGCTTGAGGTTTCTGCTCAGATACTTCTTTAGAAATAGACTCAGTTGATTTTGCATATAGATCTTTGAGATCTTGTTTTGATTGTAAATGATCCCACAACCAAGAAACAAAAGAGTCTTTATCATCACTCAAGAAGCTATCCATTGAATTTCTTATTTCCTCTTTACGCCTCCCACATTCAAGCAAACGCATCACATAGTTAGCAACCGGATCAACATTGTAGTCTCCGAGAAACTCATTCAGCTTTCCTTCACTTCATCCCGCATGCTCGAGTGCTGAGTTTGGGCTGCAAACATCTTCTGATAATCGAAACCGGACCCGTAAACACGATAAAAAATGTCCGAAAACTGTTTTTACCAAAATGTACCATTAGACTCGTCTCGACGATACGATTCCAACGATATATACTCTCCGATGGTGATGTTAGGAATTTTCGTGCCTTTTTTTTGCCCTAAAAATCACACGAGTCTAACCGTGAAACCGGTTTGTTAGATGGTCTGTGGATCAAATTCTGTGTGCGAAAACATTTAACTCTAGTTACGTCAGCTGATTAACTTTCCCCCTTTTGGGTATAACTCGGAACAGTACCAAATTAAGAAAAGTAACTCGGATTCCGAATCCGAGATTGAAACTCAAACAGTGATCCGAGATGCTAATCTGAGATGGCAATTCTAAACAGTATCCGAGATGGAATCCGAGATGCACTGTTTGAGTCCGAAATGAGAATCCGGAACACTAATCTGGAATGCTATCTGATGAACAGCAACAGTGAGAATCCGGAATATTAATCTGGAATGCTATTTGATACACAACAACAGTGAGAATCCAGAACAGTTACAAATCCGGAATCTTTGATGATTATCCGAAATCCCTGAATATTATCCAAAATCCTTTGAAGAAAATCCGAAATCCTTGAAGATTTATCCAGGTGGAGCTGAGCTATATTTTTTATTTGTGCTTCAACCTTTTCTTTGAGTAACTTGTTGCTTTGTCGAAGGGTGATGCACTGAGCCATTGCATTGTTCTATTCATCGGTCATTTTGGAATTAAGAGCCCTGAGTTGAGCAACCCTATTCCTGCAAGGTTCAATGCACAAAAGATAGTTGACTGTGTCAATGGGCGAGCTTGATTTGTCAGCGTTAGTTTGGGCTTGAGGTTGAGTTTGGGGTGCTGGGCTGCTGATTGCTGCTTGCTGGGCTTGAGGTTTCTGCTCAGATACTTCTTTAGAAATAGACTCAGTTGATTTTGCATATAGATCTTTGAGATCTCGTTTTGATTGTAAATGATCCCACAACCAAGAAACAAAGGTGTCTTTATCATCACTCAAGAAGCTATCCATTGCATTTCTTACTTCCTCTTTACGCCTCTCACATTCAAGCAAACGCATCAAATAGTTAGCAACCGGATCAACATTGTAGTGTCTGAGAAACTCATTCAGCTTTTCCTTCACTTCATCCCGCAGTCTCGAGTGCTGAGCTTGGGCTGCAAACATCTTCTGATAATCGAAACCGGACCGGTAAACACGATAAAAAATGTCCGAAATCTGTTTTTACCAAAATGTACCATTATACTCGTCTCGACGATACGATTCTGATGATATATACTCTCCGATGGTGATTTCAGGAATTTTCGTGCCTTTTTTTTGCCCTAAAAATCACACGAGTCTAACCGTGAAACCGGTTTGTTAAGATGGTCTGTGGATCAAATTCTGTGTGCGAAAACGTTTAACTCCAGTTACGTCAGCTGGTTAACTTTCCACCTGTTTGGGTATAACTCAGAACGATACAAAATTATGAACAGTAACTCGGATTCACAATCCCAGATTGAAACTCAAACAGTGATCCGAGATGCTAATCCGAGATGGCAATTCTAAACAGTATCCGAGATGGAATCCGAGATGCGCTGTTTGTGTCCGAAATGAGAATCCGGAACACTAATCCGGAATGCTATCTGATAAACAGCAACAGTGAGAATCCGGAATAGTAATCTGGAATGCTATCTGATACACAGCAACAGTGAGAATCCAGAACAGTTACAAATCCGGAATCTTTGATGATTATCCGAAATCCTTGAATATTATCCAAAATCCTTAAAAGAAAATCCGAAATCCTTGAAGATTTATCCAGGTGGAGCTGAGCTATATTTTTTTATTTGTGCTTCAACCTTTTCTTTGAGTAACTTGTTGCTTTCTCGAAGGCTGATGCACTGAGCCAATGCAAATTGTTGTATTCATCGGTCATTTTGGAATTAAGAGCCCTGAGTTGAGCAACTCTATTCCTGCAAGGTCCAATGCCCAAAAGATAGTTGACTGTGTCAATGGGCGAGCTTGATTTGTCAGCGTTAGTTTAAGCTTGAAGTTTTGTTTGGGGTGCTGGGCTGCTGATTGCTGCTTGCTGGGCTTGAGGTTTCTGCTCAGATACTTCTTTAGAAATAGACTCAGTTGATTTTGCACATAGATCTTTGAGATCTTGTTTTGATTGTAAATGATCCCACAACCAAGAAACAAAGGAGTCTTTATCATCACTCAAGAAGCTATCCATTGCATTTCTTACTTCCTCTTTACGCCTCCCACATTCAAGCAAACGCATCACATAGTTAGCAACCGGATCAACATTGTAGTCTCTGAGAAACTCATTCAGATTTTCCTTCACTTCATCCCGAAGGCTCGAGTGCTGAGTTTTGGCTGCAAACATCTTATGATAATCAAAACCGTACCGGTAAACACGATAAAAAATGTCCGAAAACTGTTTTTACCAAAATGTACCATTATACTCGTCTCGACGATACGATTCCAACGATATATACTCTCCGATGGTTATTTTAGGAATTTTCGTGCCTTTTTTTTGCCCAAAAAATCACACGAGTCTAACCGTGAAACCAGTTTGTTAAGATGGTATGTGGATCAAATTCTGTGTGCGAAAACGTTTAACTCCAGTTACGTCAGCTGGTTAGCTTTCCACCTTTTTGGGTATAACTCAGAACAGTACCAAATTAAGAACAGTAACTCGGATTCACAATCCGAGATTGGAACTCAAACAGTAATCTGAGATGCTAATCCGAGATGGCGATTCTAAACAGTATCCAAGATGGAATCCGAGATGCACTATTTGAGTCCGAAATGAGAATCCGGAACACTAATCCGGAATGCTATCTGATAAACAGCAACATTGAGAATCCGGAATAGTAATCTGGAATGCTATCTGATACACAGCAACCGTGAGAATCTAGAACAGTTACAAGTCCGAAATCTTTGATGAGTATCCGAAATCCTTGAATATTATCCAAAATCCTTTGAAGAAAATCCGAAATCCTTGAAGATTTATCCAGGTGGAGCTGAGCTATATCTTTCTTTTGTGCTTCAACCTTTTCTTTGAGTAACTTGTTGCTTTCTCGAAGGCTGATGCACTAAGCCATTGCATTGTTGTATTCATAGGTCATTTTGGAATTAAGAGCCCTGAGTTGAGCAAACCTATTCCTGCAAGGTTCAATGCACAAAAGATAGTTGACTATGTCAATGGACGAGCTTGATTTGTCAGCGTTAGTTTGGGCTTGAGGTTGAGTTTGGGGTGCTGGGCTGCTGATTGCTGCTTGCTGGGCTTGAGGTTTCTACTCAGATACTTCTTCAGAAATAGACTCAGTTGATTTTGCATATAGATCTTTGAGATCTTGTTTTGATTGTAAATGATCCCACAACCAAGAAACAAAGGAGTCTTTATCATCACTCAAGAAGCTATCCATTGCATTTCTTACTTCCTCTTTACGCCTCCCACATTCAAGCAAACGCATCACATATTTAGCAACCGGATCAACATTGTAGTCTCCGAGAAACTCATTCAGCTTTTCCTTCACTTCATCCCGCAGGATCGAGTGTTGAGTTTGGGCTGCAAACATCTTCTGATAATCAAAACCGGACCGGTAAACACGATAAAAAATGTCCGAAAACTGTTTTTTACCAAAATGTACCGTTATACTCGTCTCGACGATACGATTCCAACGATATATACTCTCCGATGGTGATTTTAGGAATTTTCGTGCCTTTTTTTTGCCCTAAAAATCACACGAGTATAACCATGAAACCAGTTTGTTAAGATGGTCTGTGGATCAAATTCTGTGTGTGAAAACGTTTAACTCCAGTTACGTCAGCTGGCTAGCTTTCCACCTTTTTGGGTATAACTCGGAACAGTACCAAATTAAAAAACAGTAACTCGGATTCACAATCCGAGATTGAAACTCGAACAGTGATTCGAGATGCTAGTCCGAGATGGAGATTCTAAACAGTATCCGAGATGGAATCCGAGATGCACTGTTTGAGTCCGAAATGAGAATCCGGAACACTAATCTGGAATACTATCTGATAAACAGCAACAGTGAGAATCCGGAATAGTAATCTGGAATGCTATCTGATACACAGCAACAGTGAGAATCCAGAATAGTTACAAATCCGGAATCTTTGATGATTATCCGAAATCCTTGAATATTATCCAAAATCCTTAAAAGAAAATCTGAAATCCTTGAAGATTTATCCAGGTGGAGCTGAGCTATATTTTTTTATTTGTGCTTCAACCTTTTCTTTGAGTAACTTGTTGCTTTCTCGAAGGCTGATGCACTGAGCCATTGCAAATTGTTGTATTCATCGGTCATTTTGGAATTAAGAGCCCTGAGTTGAGCAACCCTATTCCTGCAAGGTCCAATGCACAAAAGATAGTTGACTGTGTCAATGGGCGAGCTTGATTTATCAGCGTTAGTTTAGGCTTGAAGTTGAGTTTGGGGTGCTGGGCTGCTGATTGCTGCTTGCTGGGCTTGAGGTTTCTGCTCAGATACTTCTTTAGAAATAGACTCAGTTGATTTTGCATATAGATCTTTGAGATCTTGTTTTGATTGTAAATGATCCCACAACCAAGAAACAAAGGAGTCTTTATCATCACTCAAGAAGCTATCCATTGCATTTCTTACTTCCTCTTTACGCCTCCCACATTCAAGCAAACGCATCACATAGTTAGCAACCGGATCAACATTGTAGTCTCCGAGAAACTCATTCAGCTTTTCCTTCACTTCATCCCGCAGGCTCGAGTGCTGAGTTTGGGCTGCAAACATCTTATGATAATCAAAACCGGACCGGTAAACACGATAAAAAATGTCCGAAAACTGTTTTTACCAAAATGTACCATTATACTCGTCTCGACGATACGATTCCAACGATATATACTCTCCGATGGTGATTTTAGGAATTTTCGTGCCTTTTTTTTGCCCAAAAAATCACACGAGTCTCACCGTGAAACCAGTTTGTTAAGATGGTCTGTGGATCAAATTCTGTGTGCGAAAACGTTTAACTCCAGTTACGTCAGCTGGTTAGCTTTCCACCTTTTTGGGTATAACTCAGAACAGTACCAAATTAAGAACAGTAACTCGGATTCACAATCCGAGATTGAAACTCAAACAGTGATCCGAGATGCTAATCCGAGATGGCGATTCTAAACAGTATCCGAGATGGAATCCGAGATGCACTATTTGAGTCCGAAATGAGAATCCGGAACACTAATCCGGAATGCTATCTGATAAACAGCAACAGTGAGAATCCGGAATAGTAATCTGGAATGCTATCTGATACACAGCAACAGTGAGAATCCAGAACTGTTACAAATCCGGAATCTTTGATGAGTATCCTGTCACACCCCGACCCGCAGCGGAAAAGGTGATCGGGGCATGATTGGGTTATCATCAAAGCTCATGACATTTATTTTAACGTTTCATATTCATTAATACACTTAATGGGAAATTACAATCAATATTACATTATGTCCTAAACATCAATCTAGGCTTCATTGTTTTCTTCTAAGGCATTTCCTATGTTTTCCTTGCTTCATCCTGTTCACCTGTATCATGTGTAAAAATGGTTTTTGGATCAACAAAAAGTTGGCGAGTGAATCCTATGAAAAACATTTCAACAAGTTTATTTAATTGATTATAAAATGTCACACCCTCAATTTCCACTTGCGGAGTTCTACCGCGAGACGTGTAAACAAACCAGAATCTAAGACACTAGTACGTCGAACGACTCTATATGATTTGATAATACGTTTTCCAAAACCATTTGTTGTAAATTTTAGATTACCAATATTTAGCATGAGTATCAGTTTTAAAGTTTGAGCGGAAGCATAAATAAGTAGTGATGCGGCGCCAACACAAACGCCAAAACAAAAGTAAAATCCCAAAACAATATTAATAAATGAGACTCTATAATGATGTCTTGTTCAATGCGTGTGCGTGCACCTAGAGCTCCTAGCGTCCTGAGAAACATGTAAAGAAACAAGTGTCAACATTAAAGATGAGTGAGTTCACAGGTTTTCATAAATTTGTTGTTCGGTTTTAGTTTGTTACTCCGTTATCCCCAACCCGGGATAACATATCAGTTGCATTATTCCAAACCCGGAATAATAAGTTGTTGCTTCCAATATTCCCAAACCGGAATATTAAGTTGTGTTTCCATTATCCCCAACCCGGGATAATACGTTGATGTTCCAATATTCCAAACCCGGAATATTAAGTTGTTCCGTAATTAAGTTCAATATTAATGTATATAGGTAGCTAGCCTAAAGTCATGTCACTAAGTGTTCGCGATCGAAGCTGACATTTGTGCCTCCGTTTTGCCAGGTCTATCACATGACCATGGCGATGTTAGGCCAATCATACACCCGTTGACCAAACCCGGTCAGCTAGCGCGACTAGCTCGGATGGGGCTCGTCAGACCCAGTAGTACTACTTATAATTCCCCCGCTACTTAACCCAAATATTAACGATCCGAGGAGATTGTCGAGGACTTAAGTGATAAAGCTGCATAGTGACCATAACATTACATTAACATTAACTTAGTTACCGCATAGTTATATGACGTTACATTCGTATAACGTAAAGAGTTTGAGTTTAAGAATGTATACATGTTTCTCCCCCTGTTGTTTAAAACCGTATAAAGTTAGGGGCCGTGAACTCACCTTTATTTGCTCGGTTAGTGTGGAATAGATGTTATAAGAGATGGGACCGCTAGTTGCGTCCTAACAAACCAATTAATTCCACGTCAGTGTGTAATCACACCAATACAAATTCCACACGCAATTTACTCACAAAGTGATACACACAAACAACATATCTAACACTCAAACATGCATGCAAGTATTCTCATAGGATCATAGTAATCAAACAACTTATCATGAACACATTCCAAATCCATGCAACACTTTAATGCATAAAATCACAAATTAACAACTTTCTGCTTAACACTCAATTATTCAGCTGTTTTCTAGGATTTTTATAAAATAGTTCCAGCATTCTAAAAATTCTCGTATTTTTACAGTAGGTGACATTTATACCATAGAAATTTATATAATTGTCTCAAGTCCTAAATCTCTACCAATTAACCATAAATATTAATTCACTAAGCTGCAGTCAGATTTACTGCTTTCTGACTGCAGTCCACGGAAGAATTTATTTAAAAATCACTGATCGTCCGATTAACGAAATTCCAATTGGAGTTGCCCGGAAATTTCTATACCTAGTTGCTGTACAAAAATCATGACCCAACTCTCTACTGATTTTAAAATCTAGCTTAATAAACAACCAACAAAATTCCAGAATTTTAACAGCTTTACCTACTGAACTTGTTTAGCCCTTTAAAAATATCAAACGATTTCAGAAAATTATGAATCCAGTGCCATTAGATTCCTTATTCAATTCTCTACGTTCTAGACATCAGAAAATCCATTTTTCGACAACTAACGACCAAGTTACAGCCAGATGAAGTCGGCTGTATCTGGTATTCAGCAGACTGTTTCAGCATTCTTGTTACAATTTATTCGCACAACTCGTTCGTACGGTTAACCTAGGTGATTATAATCCGATCTCTACTCATAGATTGAGACTAATAACCTATCCATGCAAATCTACTCAATAACTTCTAGTTATTATAACAAAACACACTTGAAACTTCATGAGATCCGCAAACAAGTATACATGCATATCAACATTGATTAATTCAGCCGATTACATCTAATACATCTAATATCCG
Organism: Scalesia atractyloides; assembly: GCA_947069175.1. Taxonomy (NCBI): domain Eukaryota; kingdom Viridiplantae; phylum Streptophyta; class Magnoliopsida; order Asterales; family Asteraceae; genus Scalesia; species Scalesia atractyloides. The sequence continues at coordinate 16,845,421 of CAMTDV010000116.1, read as the reverse complement.
AAAATAATCATGCGTATGTATATACAGTCAGTTCAGCAGGTTATATGTAGGCACATATAGTCCGAAACTATACCATCATGCAGTCTGTGAACAGCAACAACCAACACACATATATTCGAAGCAACTAACCTTTCAAGCCTACATGTAACCGAAACTTTTATATCAATTCTTTCAAGCATGTACATATATATATATATACCCGAAATAATACAATCAAAACACATGTATCCGCAACAACTGAGCATCCAATCATACATATAATCCGAGACAACCAAACATTCAAGCACACATGCAATCCGAGACAACCAAACATTCAAGCATATATGTAATCCGTGACAATACAATCAAACGATCTGAACACAACCAAGTCACACACACGTATCCGATTATGGTCTTGTATCATATGATAAGGTAGACGAACCGTGATTAAGTTAGAGAAATTCGGTGATCAGAAACTGCTTGCAGCCGAGAGGAAAGAAAGCCAGGCTGATCCGCGATCTGAATGAAGGTAAAGATGGAGATTGTTGTGCTGCTGTAACCGAGAGGATTAAACTAACAAGAATGGCAGCTGATAGCGATCACAGGAGGCAAGGACAAGCTGCCGACGGCTGATTTCTTTTAGGGTTTTGGAGTTGTGAAAGAGAGCATGCAAGAGGTGATATATATAAGCGTAAAAAGATAGGGTTGCGGTTTGGTTGAGTTACACGGCCGCAAGTGGTTTCGGTTTGGGTTTGGGTCTTGCGGCCGAGAATCATGGGTTGTTTGTTTTGGGTCTTGATCACGTGGCCGAGGGACTAGAATGGTTGGTTTGGCCGATTAGTTTGAGTTGGATTGGGTGGGTTCGGTTTGGGTTTTATCTTGCGGCCAAGAGACTAGGGTGAGTTAATTTGATTTGAGTTTTGATCTTGGCCGAATAGTTAGAGTGCCGAGAGACTAGGTTTGATCGTTGTTTTCTTCTATCCGAAGACTTAGGTTCAAGGTTTAATCTTTGTGAACTCCTAGAGTCACCATGAACCAAGATTGGAACGTGACGCGGTTCGGTTCAGTTCGTGTACGTATCTACTCTAATGATTACTTTATAACTAAACAATTACACAAACACTCATCACGTATTCATTCCATGCACGCTTAATACTTAGCACACATATTATTCGACAAGTGTGACGTGTAAGTTATCCGAAAAACCCGGGATATCACATTATCCCCATGTTGAAAGAATTTTCGTCCCGAAAATTGAGTAAACGCGGTTTAGCATGTTACGTACATGTTTAGAGTGCCACGCACAAAGAGTTAGTTTATTAATGATAGTACACAACGTTACAAGAAGTTCCCCAAATGTCATACACAAAGATTTCCAAGTGCCATGCACGAGAATTTAGTCAACAATAGTACACGAAAGTATGAGAAAATTTCCAGGTTGTCACATCATCCCCTTGTTGAAAGAATTTTCGTCCCGAAAATTTAGGTACTGTCATCGTTAGTTTGCTGCTCAGTTGCGAAGAGGTGTGGGTATTTGCTTTTCATTTGGTCCTCTCTTTCCCACGTGAACTCCGGTCCACGCTTAGAGTCCCAACGAACTTTAACGATCGGAATCTTGCTGTGCCTCCGAGTCTTGATCTCACGATCCATGATCTCGATAGGCTTTTCCACGAAGTGTAGTTGTTCATCCACTTGGATCTCATCCAATGGAATAATTAAAGTTTCATCTGATAGGCACTTCTTCAGATTTGACACGTGAAATACGTTGTGAACTCCACTGAGTTCAGCAGGGAGGTCTAATTGGTATGCTACGGGTCCAATTCGTTTCAAGATTTCAAACGGGCCTACGTACCGTGGATTAAGTTTGCCCCGTTTTCCGAAGCGGATTACACCCTTCCAGGGTGACACCTTTAGTAGGACGCGATCGCCTACTTGGAATTCGAGCGGTTTGCGTCGTTGATCAGCGTAGCTTTTCTGTCGATCTCGTGCCGCCGCCATGCGGTTTCTGATTTGTACAATCTTTTCAGTAGCCTCAAGTATTAACTCAGGGCCTGTGAGTTGACTGTCACCGACTTCTGCCCAGCAGACCGGTGATCTACATTTACGACCGTATAATGCTTCAAATGGTGCTGCCGAAATACTCGTGTGATAGCTGTTGTTATATGAGAATTCCACTAGAGGCAGGTGAATTTCCCAATTATTTCCGAAGTCCACTACGCATGCCCTAAGCATGTCTTCCAAGGTCTGTATGGTCCTTTCGCTTTGACCATCAGTCTGAGGGTGATAAGCTGTGCTCATATCCAAGCGTGTTCCCAACGCTTTCTGGAGTGACTGCCAGAAGTTTGACGTGAAGCGAGCATCTCTATCTGATATGATGGACGTTGGCACCCCGTGCCGAGAAACTACTTCCTTAATGTAGATGCGAGTCAACTTCTCCATCTTATCCATTTCTTTGATAGCTAGGAAGTGTGCGGACTTAGTTAAACGATCCACAATCACCCAGATGGTGTCAAAACCACCCAAGGTTCGCGGGAGTTTAGTGATAAAATCCATGGAGATCTGATCCCATTTCCACACTGGGATCTCAGGTTGTTGGAGTAGCCCCGATGGCTTTTGATACTCCACCTTGACTTTTGCACAAGTTAAACATTTACTCACGTAGGTGGCTATATCGGCTTTCATGTTGGGCCACCAATACGCCACTTTAAGGTCTTGATACATCTTATCCGAACCCGGATGAACAGAGTATCGAGATTTGTGAGCTTCATCCATAACTAGCTCTCTGAGGTTCCCGTAGAGAGGTACCCATATGCGATTCATGAAATACCGGGTTCCATTGGGCTTTAACTCCCAATCGCGTTTCATTTTTCCCACTGATTCGGCTTTGATGTTTTCCTTCTTAACTGCTTCTAACTGGGCGTCGCGTATTTGATCGGGTAGTCCTGAATGAATAGTGAGTTGTAGTGCTCGTACACGACGAGGTTTCAAGTGTTCCTTCCTGCTGAGGGCATCAGCTACCACGTTAGCTTTACCCGGGTGATACCGAATGGCACACTCATAATCGTTCAAGAGTTCGACCCAGCGACGCTGTCGCATGTTCAACTCCTTCTGATCAAAGATGTGCTGGAGGCTTTTGTGGTCAGTGAAGATTGTGCACTTCGTTCCATAAAGGTAGTGTCTCCAAATCTTAAGTGCAAACACTACTGCTCCCAATTCTAGGTCATGCGTCGTGTAGTTTTTCTCGTGAACCTTCAGCTGTCGCGACGCATACGCGATGACCTTATCGCGTTGCATGAGTACGCATCCCAATCCCTGAATGGAAGCATCACAATACACTACAAAGTCATCTGTCCCTTCCGGCAAGGACAGAATGGGCGCACTGCAAAGTTTCTGCTTCAGCAGTTGAAATGCTGCTTCTTGCTTGTCACCCCAATTATACTTGATACCTTTCTGGGTGAGGGTCGTAAGCGGTTGTGCAATCTTTGAGAACCCCTCGATGAAGCGTCTGTAGTAACCAGCCAATCCTAAGAATTGGCGGATTTCCGTCGGAGTCTTAGGTGCTTCCCAGTTTTTGATGGCCTCAATCTTGGCAGGGTCTACGTGGATACCCTTTTCATTCACGACGTGCCCGAGAAACTGAACTTCTCGGATCCAGAAATCACACTTCGAAAGCTTGGCGTATAGCTTTTCCTATTGAAGTAATTCTAGCAGCAATCGTAGATGCTCGGCATGCTCTTCTTTTCCTTTGGAGTAGATGAGTATGTCATCGATGAACACGATGACAAATTTGTCAAGGTATGGTTTACACACGCGGTTCATGAGGTCCATGAATGCCGCAGGTGCGTTAGTGAGACCGAATGGCATGACCAAGAACTCGTAATGGCCATACGAGTGCGAAATGCTGTCTTAGCGATATCCTCCTCCCTGACGCGTAGCTGATGATAACCAGACCGTAAATCAATCTTAGAGTAGTAACTTGACCCTTGCAGTTGGTCGAATAGATCATCGATGCGAGGTAACGGGTATCGGTTCTTGACTGTAACCTTGTTGAGTTCCCTATAGTCGATGCACATGCGGAAAGTCCCGTCCTTCTTCTTGACAAACAGGACTGGAGCTCCCCATGGCGAAACGCTTGGTTGAATGAATCCTTTTTCTAGCAACTCTTGAAGTTGGGTAGACAGCTCCTGCAGCTCGGCTGGAGCTAGGCGGTATGGAGCCTTGGCGATGGGAGTTGCATTGCTTGCCAATTCGATTTCAAACTCCAATTGTCGATGTGGTGGAAGACCAGGTAGCTCTTCTGGGAATACATCGGAAAAATCACGGACGACAGGGATGTCTTCTATACGTTTCTCGCCCTTAGGCGGTTCGGTGATTAGTGCGAGTAAAGCGAAGGAATTCTTTTTCCGGAGATACTTCTGAGCTTGCATAAATGAGATAATGTTGGTGACGACGCTTGCCTTATCGCCTTGTACCGTCAAGATTTCGTCGTTCGAGAGTGGAATACGGATAGACTTTTCGAAACAGAGAACTTCAGCCCGGACGTCGGATAACCAGTCCATTCCGACTACCACGTCAAAACTACCTAGGGTTGTTGTCATCAGATCGATGGTAAAAGTGTGGCCCGCGAGTTTGAGTTGGCAGCCGGATACGATTTGGGTCACATTTACAGATTTACCATTGGCTAATTCTATCACATAAGGGGTCTCTAATGGTTTAAGCGTGAGATTTAGGTTCTTCCTAAAAGACTCAGATATAAAGCTCCTATCCGCACCCGTATCAAAAAGCACAGAAGCAAAATGTTCATTAAGGGGAAACTTACCGGTGACCACGTTGGTGTCGTTTCTGGCCTCTCCGCGGCCCAATGTAAATGCACGACCTTTGGCACCTCCTGTGCCACCGTTCCCATTGTTGTTGTTGTTATTATTGTTGTGGTTGTTGTGGTTGTTTCCACCATTATTGTTGTTGTTGCGTAACTGTGGGCAGTCTTTCCTGAAATGAGCGGTGCTACCACACTGATAGCATCCCAGGTTTATACCCTACTGCTGACCCTGAGGCTGATTCTGATTTTGTCGGGACATAATTTCCCCACGACAATCCCTTGCCGCATGTCCCATTTTGCCACATCTTTGGCAGCGATTTCCGGCACAAGGGCCGTTATGATGGAGATTACAACGGTTGCACTGCGGCTTCCGACCTACATAACCGCCTGCATTCTGGTTGTTGTTGTTGTTGGAACGATTTTGATGACCCCGGTGGTTGTGGTAGTGATTGAACCTTTTCGGGTTCCCTTGCTGTGGATGCGATGACGAAGGCTGTCGAATGGTGGTGTCTTCAAACTTTCTTTTGTTATCTGAGACAACTTCAGTGGTACCCCGTGCTGGCAGTTTCTTCTATTCCACCGCTTTATCAGTGAGTTTGTGAGCCAATCGGATAGCTTGATGTTCTGTTACAGGGTTACTAGACATCACCATACCCTGAATTTCCGGAACCAGACCCCCGAGATAGAACTCGAGTCTTTTCTCCACCGTGTTTGCCAAATCAGGACACAGAAACACCAAGTCATGGTGTTTCGCAGTGTAAGCCTCAATTTCCGATCCCACCATCTTGTGGTTCCATAGTGCTTGCTCTAGCTGTTGCACTCTGTCTCGTGGACAATACCCCTCTTTTAATCAGGGCCTTGAACTCGGTCCAAGCCATTGCATTTGCAGCTAACAGTCCACGCGTTTGGACTTGGGCGTTCCACCATGTCAGTGCCCCCTCTTCCAGTGTTGAGGCGGCGTATTTGACCTTGTTGGCCTCTAAGCAGTTGCACATTTCAAAAACAGATTCCGACTTTTCGATCCAGCGGACCAATCCAATGGGTCCTTCCGCCCCCGAGAACTTGCTAGGCTTTGCGTCAAGGAACATTTTATAGGGGTTAAAGCCCCCTCCTGTTGACAGAGAACAGGAAGTCAGCAAGGCATTGTACTAGCCTCACTATTAGATTTTCACGCGAAAACTTAATAATGGTTACCTGCTGGCTGGTTCTGCACACCCGCTAATGCTGCGTTCACATGCTCCTGGATCATGGCAGCTAGCTCTTCGGGCGTCAAGTTTAGGTTTCCACGTCTTCCAGTCGCCATTTAGATCTTCGAAACACATCATAAACACACTCCGATAAGTCAATATATCCAATATAGTTATCCTACTTCGTACTTTAATAATTATTAAGTTACGTCAACTCAATATGTTAATAGCCAAAGAAATACTTGATTAACTGAAATCTCAACGTCTTACATAAGTGCAAATCAAACATACGAATTTACTATAAAGTCTCAAGTTTAAATACAAGTGGAAAATAATAAACTGAAGGAAAACAAATAATATAAACGAGACGTGTCAGTCGTCTACGTCTCCATCCCCTAAGTCACTGTCGTTGCCGTCATCCTGTGCGGCATTTCCAGCTTCCTCAGCTGGGTCCTCCTCCGGATCCTCTTCAGGATCCTCCTCTGGATTGTCTTCAGGATCCTCCTCTTCCGGCACTGGAGGGGCCGGTGCTGGTTCAAGTGCTTGATTTTGCAGTTCCTGAATGTTCCAACTGTTTTCCAGGACTCTGTCCTCAAGCCAGTCAGCTCTTATCTGCTCCGCACGCAGATCTCTAGCTATGGTGTTACGAGCTATCTTGCTCGTACGATGCTCTTCCTCGAGCGAGTCGGTCTTTCCCGTAAGGTGTCGGATCATCCATCCTTGTGCTAAGATGGTTTCCTGCATTCTTTCTAACTGTTTTTGTTGTGTATGAACCAGGATTCTAAGCATGTCAAGTCCTATTTCTACAGGATTAACCGGTTCAACCGGTACAGCAATAGTTGGGCGTAACGATGACTCCTCCCCCAGAGCGAGCCTCTTCCTCGCCGCTGAGCGTGTCTCTACGCCGTAAGGTAGCATGGGTTCCACCATTGGTGCCTTTCCTGGTGCCCTTGGTGGCGTAAGTCTGTCGGACGATGATGACGATGAGGATGATGACATTGCCTGTTGGGTTGTGTAGTTAGTTATGAGTTGTTTTCATTTCTTATCATGAAGGTATAATCTACCAAACACGATTGTGGCATATTGCATAACAAGATATAATAATTCGGTGCCAAACTAAGTCTAGTGTCGTGATATCAGCTATAGCTTAGGTCTACTTCTAATGCAAACCTGGTTCTCTATAGCTAGTGGCTCTGATACCAATCTGTCACACCCTCAATTTCCACTTGCGGAGTTCTACCGCGAGACGTGTGAACAAACCAGAATCTAAGACACTAGTACGTCGAACGACTCTATATGATTTGATAATACGTTTTCCAAAACCATTTGTTGTAAATTTTAGATTACCAATATTTAGCATGAGTATCAGTTTTAAAGTTTGAGCGGAAGCATAAATAAGTAGTGATGCGGCGCCAACACAAACGCCAAAACAAAAGTAAAATCCCAAAACAATATTAATAAATGAGACTCTATAATGATGTCTTGTTCAATGCGTGTGCGTGCACCTAGAGCTCCTAGCGTCCTGAGAAACATGTAAAGAAACAAGTGTCAACATTAAAGATGAGTGAGTTCACAGGTTTTCATAAATTTGTTGTTCGGTTTTAGTTTGTTACTCCGTTATCCCCAACCCGGGATAACATATCAGTTGCATTATTCCAAACCCGGAATAATAAGTTGTTGCTTCCAATATTCCCAAACCGGAATATTAAGTTGTGTTTCCATTATCCCCAACCCGGGATAATACGTTGATGTTCCAATATTCCAAACCCGGAATATTAAGTTGTTCCGTAATTAAGTTCAATATTAATGTATATAGGTAGCTAGCCTAAAGTCATGTCACTAAGTGTTCGCGATCGAAGCTGACATTTGTGCCTCCGTTTTGCCAGGTCTATCACATGACCATGGCGATGTTAGGCCAATCATACACCCGTTGACCAAACCCGGTCAGCTAGCGCGACTAGCTCGGATGGGGCTCGTCAGACCCAGTAGTACTACTTATAATTCCCCCGCTACTTAACCCAAATATTAACGATCCGAGGAGATTGTCGAGGACTTAAGTGATAAAGCTGCATAGTGACCATAACATTACATTAACATTAACTTAGTTACCGCATAGTTATATGACGTTACATTCGTATAACGTAAAGAGTTTGAGTTTAAGAATGTATACATGTTTCTCCCCCTGTTGTTTAAAACCGTATAAAGTTAGGGGCCGTGAACTCACCTTTATTTGCTCGGTTAGTGTGGAATAGATGTTATAAGAGATGGGACCGCTAGTTGCGTCCTAACAAACCAATTAATTCCACGTCAGTGTGTAATCACACCAATACAAATTCCACACGCAATTTACTCACAAAGTGATACACACAAACAACATATCTAACACTCAAACATGCATGCAAGTATTCTCATAGGATCATAGTAATCAAACAACTTATCATGAACACATTCCAAATCCATGCAACACTTTAATGCATAAAATCACAAATTAACAACTTTCTGCTTAACACTCAATTATTCAGCTGTTTTCTAGGATTTTTATAAAATAGTTCCAGCATTCTAAAAATTCTCGTATTTTTACAGTAGGTGAAATTTATACCATAGAAATTTATATAATTTTCTCAAGTCCTAAATCTCTACCAATTAACCATAAATATTAATTCACTAAGCTGCAGTCAGATTTACTGCTTTCTGACTGCAGTCCACGGAAGAATTTATTTAAAAATCACTGATCGTCCGATTAACGAAATTCCAATTGGAGTTGCCCGGAAATTTCTATACCTAGTTGCTGTACAAAAATCATGACCCAACTCTCTACTGATTTTAAAATCTAGCTTAATAAACAACCAACAAAATTCCAGAATTTTAACAGCTTTACCTACTGAACTTGTTTAGCCCTTTAAAAATATCAAACGATTTCAGAAAATTATGAATCCAGTGCCATTAGATTCCTTATTCAATTCTCTATGTTCTAGACATCAGAAAATCCATTTTTCGACAACTAACGACCAAGTTACAGCCAGATGAAGTCGGCTGTATCTGGTATTCAGCAGACTGTTTCAGCATTCTTGTTACAATTTATTCGCACAACTCGTTCGTACGGTTAACCTAGGTGATTATAATCCGATCTCTACTCATAGATTGAGACTAATAACCTATCCATGCAAATCTACTCAATAACTTCTAGTTATTATAACAAAACACACTTGAAACTTCATGAGATCCGCAAACAAGTATACATGCATATCAACATTGATTAATTCAGCCGATTACATCTAATACATCTAATATCCGAAAATAATCATGCGTATGTATATACAGTCAGTTCAGCAGGTTATATGTAGGCACATATAGTCCGAAACTATACCATCATGCAGTCTGTGAACAGCAACAACCAACACACATATATTCGAAGCAACTAACCTTTCAAGCCTACATGTAACCGAAACTTTTATATCAATTCTTTCAAGCATGTACATATATATATATATACCCGAAATAATACAATCAAAACACATGTATCCGCAACAACTGAGCATCCAATCATACATATAATCCGAGACAACCAAACATTCAAGCACACATGCAATCCGAGACAACCAAACATTCAAGCATATATGTAATCCGTGACAATACAATCAAACGATCTGAACACAACCAAGTCACACACACGTATCCGATTATGGTCTTGTATCATATGATAAGGTAGACGAACCGTGATTAAGTTAGAGAAATTCGGTGATCAGAAACTGCTTGCAGCCGAGAGGAAAGAAAGCCAGGCTGATCCGCGATCTGAATGAAGGTAAAGATGGAGATTGTTGTGCTGCTGTAACCGAGAGGATTAAACTAACAAGAATGGCAGCTGATAGCGATCACAGGAGGCAAGGACAAGCTGCCGACGGCTGATTTCTTTTAGGGTTTTGGAGTTGTGAAAGAGAGCATGCAAGAGGTGATATATATAAGCGTAAAAAGATAGGGTTGCGGTTTGGTTGAGTTACACGGCCGCAAGTGGTTTCGGTTTGGGTTTGGGTCTTGCGGCCGAGAATCTTGGGTTGTTTGTTTTGGGTCTTGATCACGTGGCCGAGGGACTAGAATGGTTGGTTTGGCCGATTAGTTTGAGTTGGATTGGGTGGGTTCGGTTTGGGTTTTATCTTGCGGCCAAGAGACTAGGGTGAGTTAATTTGATTTGAGTTTTGATCTTGGCCGAATAGTTAGAGTGCCGAGAGACTAGGTTTGATCGTTGTTTTCTTCTATCCGAAGACTTAGGTTCAAGGTTTAATCTTTGTGAACTCCTAGAGTCACCATGAACCAAGATTGGAACGTGACGCGGTTCGGTTCAGTTCGTGTACGTATCTACTCTAATGATTACTTTATAACTAAACAATTACACAAACACTCATCACGTATTCATTCCATGCACGCTTAATACTTAGCACACATATTATTCGACAAGTGTGACGTGTAAGTTATCCGAAAAACCCGGGATATCACATAAAATAAAGTGCACAACCACACATGAGTAAAAATAGATGTAAACTTATACACCAATCATTTAATATTAAATAATGCACACATGAACAATAATGGATCGTTTTGAGGCACGCGTTGCTCAACTCGTCTCCCACGAGGAACTGATGGGCCTAATGAATGATTTGCATAAACTTGACAATATGAAATACATAACTACAAACAATATAAACTAAATAATACACACACGAACAACAATGGATTTGTTTTGAGGCACGCGTTGCTCAACTCGTCTCTCACGAGGAACTGATGGGCCTAATGAATGAATTGCATATAAATTGACAAAATGAAATACATAACTACAAGCAATTTATATACAATCTAAGTTTAGATCACAATATGGTATGGCACAAGTTTAAATAAACGAGTTAATTTTGTGACACATGACACACCCCAAAACGTGTAATTAAAAAGGGGAGTTGTAAGATTCACTCACATTGGGTGCATTCGGTTGATGATGTTGAATGCGCACGAAGTGGTTTTAACCACGAGTGAAATTAACCTAGATAATGGCATAATGGTTCGGTAAGTAAACGGATTTTATTAATCCATTTTAGTAGGATTGTTGGGTGTATTTTTGTGAGTTTAAGGCTATTTTCTAACCTTAAAATGCTATTTTTAAGTATTTTTAATTGATTTTTAATTAAAATAAATAAATAAAAAAATAAAAAAAATGTTGACTATTTGACCTTTGACCGTTGACCATTGACTTTGACTGTTGACCGGTTCGTATGTGTAATTGTGTGCGCCGGGTGAGGCTCGAACCCGAGACCTCCCGTACGCGTGCACGCAGCTCTACCAACTGAGCTACGTGTCTGACCCGAAATATTTCTGTTTTTAATTATATTTATATATTAATTGAATTAAACAGAAAATCATTTTTTTTTAAAAACGATTTTAATGCATCGAACCGGTGCGCTCCACAGGTCTCGAACCCGGGACCTGTGGGTTGAGTTAACACACAGTCCACCGCTGGACTGTGTGTCTAACTTGTTAAATAATCTGTTTTTTATTATACTTATATACAAACTTCATTATTTCATTTCTGCCTTATTTAAAAAGTTTGATAATTGTCCGGATCGGTGCAGTAGTCCGGACTCGAACTCGTGACGTGTGATTAAACGTTCACACAGTCCACCGCTGGACTGTGTGTCTATCTTGGTTATTATTTCGATTTTAATTAAACTTAACATCTATATGTAATGAATCCGGTTCAGTAATAAAAAGGAACATTTTTATTAAGGCGAGTGTGCGTGGGACAAGTATCGAACTCGAGACGTAAGCGTGTTTTAATTGCACACAGTCCACCGCTGGACTGTGTGTCTAACCCGAGTTATATCTTGATTTTAATTAAACATATATACTACTGAAACTTCATCTTCTTCGTTAATCTTAACCAGAATCGGAAGTCCGACTGGTTCGAAGTTTTAATCAAGTTCGTTAGTGTCTGGTGGTTAATTACATGTGAGACTTAATAAAAAGAATGAAAGATTAAGTGTTAGATACACCGAACTGGACTCCTCTGTTTCGCCGGCGAAACTCCGGTGACAGCAGCTTATTCCGGCGACGTGTGTCTTGCGGCAGAGAGTCTTCAGCGAGCTTGAGATGGATGTGAGTGGCTTCGGTATAAGTTCTGGGTGTTCAGTAAGGCTCAGAAGTGAAGGGCTCGGTTTTCCGGCGAGTTGCAGAACTTTTCCGGCGAGTGGAATTACGTCGGGTAAAGGTGTGATTGTGAGCGAAAAAGCTAGCAGAGGTTTGAGGAGGTATTTATAGGGCGGGACATCGATGAATTTGGTCCGATTTCCGTCTTGATTCGTCGGTCATTACGTTTTCTGGCGATTATGACTTGCGTCGCGGGTTCAGACGTCGGTTATAACCGATGTCATAGTTAAAGTTTACGTTAAAACTGAAGAAACCGTCAAATCTTGGCGAGATAGTCGGGATTTCCGACGACTGCAAAAAGGCGCGTCGGTTTTGAAATTGAGATTCATGTTATGTATTAATTGTCTCCAATAATTAACAAGGAACATAAGTGGCGCAGTGGTTTGATGGATGAGTGTTAAGTCATTTGCTGACTCGCTGGCTGACCCGGGTTCGAAACCCGGCAGCAGCCATTTATTTTTATTTCCTTATTTTCAATACTTTTTCAAATATAAATTATATATACCAATATACTTATTAATTATGTATCGTTTAAAATTATTTTGGACATTAAATACGCCACAAAATTTTTAACTGATTGTTCGGTAATTAAACGGAGCGGGTTTGGTAAATCCGGTTTTTGACGGATGTTACATATCCGAAATCCTTGAATATTATCCAAAATCCTTTGAAGAAAATCCGAAATCCTTGAAGATTTATCCAGGTGGAGCTGAGCTATATCTTTCTTTTGTGCTTCAACCTTTTCTTTGAGTAACTTGTTGCTTTCTCGAACGCTGATGCACTGAGCCATTGCATTGTTGTATTCATCGGTCATTTTGGAATTAAGAGCCCTGAGTTGAGCAAACCTATTCCTGCAAGGTTCAATGCACAAAAGATAGTTGACTGTGTCAATGGGCGAGCTTGATTTGTCAGCGTTAGTTTGGGCTTGAGGTTGAGTTTGGGGTGCTGGGCTGCTGATTGCTGCTTGCTGGGCTTGAGGTTTCTGCTCAGATAAAATAGACTCAGTTGATTTTGCATATAGATCTTTGAGATCTTGTTTTGATTGTAAATGATCCCACAACCAAGAAACAAAGGAGTCTTTATCATCACTCAAGAAGCTATCCATTGCATTTCTTACTTCCTCTTTACGCCTCCCACATTCAAGCAAACGCATCAGATAGTTAGCAACCGGATCAACATTGTAGTCTCCGAGAAACTCATTCAGCTTTTCCTTCACTTCATCCCGCAGGCTCGAGTGCTGAGCTTGGGCTGCAAACATCTTCTGATAATCGAAACCGGACCGGTAAACACGATAAAAAATGTCCGAAAACTGTTTTTACAAAAATGTACCATTATACACGTCTCGACGATACGATTCCAACGATATATACTCTCCGATGGTGATTTTAGGAATTTTTGTGCCTTTTTTTGCCATAAAAATCACACGAGTCTAACCGTGAAACCGGTTTGTTAAGATGGTCTGTGGATCAAATTCTGTGTGGCGAAAACGTTTAACTCCAGTTACGTCAGCTGGTTAACTTTCCACCTTTTTGGGTATAACTCAGAATGGTACCAAATTCAGAACAGTAACTCGGATTCACAATCCGAGATTGAAACTCAAACAGTGATCCGAGATGCTAATCCGAGATGGCGATTCTAAACAGTAACCGAGATGGAATCCGAGATGCACTGTTTGAGTCCGAAATGAGGATCCGGAACACTAATCCGGAATGCATCTGATACACAACAACAGTGAGAATCCGGAATAGTAATCTGGAATGCTATCTGATACACAGCAACCGTGAGATATAGAACAGTTACAAATCCGGAATCTTTGATGATTATCCGAAATCTTTGATGATTATCCGAAATCCTTTGAAGAAAATCCGAAATCCTTGAAGATTTATCCAGGTGGAGCTGAGCTATATCTTTCTTTTGTGCTTCAACCTTTTCTTTGAGTAACTTGTTGCTTTCTCGAAGGCTGATGCACTGAGCCATTGCATTGTTGTATTCATCGGTCATTTTGGAATTAAGAGCCCTGAGTTGAGCAACCCTATTCCTGCAAGGTTCAATGCAAAAAAGATAGTTGACTGTGTCAATGGGCGAGCTTGATTTGTCAGCGTTAGTTTGGGCTTGAGGTTAAGGTTGGGGTGCTGGGCTGCTGATTGCTGCTTGCTGGGCTTGAGGTTTCTGCTCAGATACTTCTTTAGAAATAGACTCAGTTGATTTTGCATATAGATCTTTGAGATCTTGTTTTGATTGTAAATGATCCCACAACCAAGAAACAAAGGAGTCTTTATCATCACTCAAGAAGCAATCCATTGCATTTCTTACTTACTCTTTACGCCTCCCACATTCAAGCAAACGCATCACATAGTTAGCAACCGGATCAACAATGTAGTCTCCGAGAAACTCATTCAGCTTTTCCTTCACTTCATCCCGCAGGCTCGAGTGCTGAGTTTGGGCTGCAAACATCTTCTGATAATCAAAACCGGACCGGTAAACACGATAAAAAATGTCCGAAAACTGTTTTTACCAAAATGTACCATTATACTCGTCTCGACAATACGATTCCAACGACATACTCTCCGATGGTGATTTAGGAATTTTCATGCCTTTTTTTTCCCTAAAAGTCACACGAGTCTATCCGTGAAACCGGTTTGTTAAGATGGTCTGTGGATCAAATTCTGTGTGCGAAAACGTTTAACTCCAGTTACGTCAGCTGGTTAACTTTCCACCTTTTTGGGTATAACTCAGAACGGTACCAAATTCAGAACAGTAACTCGGATTCACAATCCGAGATTGAAACTCAAACAGTGATCCGAGATAGCGATTCTAAACAGTAACCGAGATGGAATCCGGGATGCACTGTTTGAGTCCGAAATGAGAATCCGAAACACTAATCTGGAATGCTATCTGATACACAGCAACAGTGAGAATCCGGAATAGTAATCTGGAATGCTATCTGATACACAACAACAATGAGAATCCAGAACAGTTACAAATCCGGAATCTTTGATGATTATCCGAAATCCTTTGAAGAAAATCCGAAATCCTTGAAGATTTATCCAGGTTGAGCTGAGCTATATCTTTCTTTTGTGCTTCAACCTTTTCTTTGAGTAACTTGTTGCTTTCTCGAAGGCTGATGCACTGAGCCATTGCATTGTTGTATTCATTGGTCATTTTGGAATTAAGAGCCCTGAGTTGAGCAACCCTATACCTGCAAGGTTCAATGCATAAAAGATAGTTGACTGTGTCAATGGGCGAGCTTGATTTGTCAGCGTTAGTTTGGGCTTGAGGTTGAGTTTGGGGTGTTGGGCTGCTGATTGCTGCTTGCTGGGCTTGAGGTTTCTGCTCAGATACTTCTTTAGAAATAGACTGAGTTGATTTTGCATATAGATCTTTGAGATCTTGTTTTGATTGTAAATGATCCCACAACCAAGAAACAAAGGAGTCTTTATCATCACTCAAGAACCAATCCATTGCATTTCTTACTTCCTCTTTACGCCTCCCACATTCAAGCAAACGCATCACATAGTTAGCAACCGGATCAACATTGTAGTCTCCAAGAAACTCATTCAGCTTTTCATTCACTTCATCCCGCAGGCTCGAGTGCTGAGTTTGGGCTGCAAACATCTTCTGATAATAAAAACCGGACCGGTAAACACGATAAAAAATGTCCGAAAACTGTTTTTAGCAAAATGTACCATTATACTCGTCTCGACGATACGATTCCAACGATATATTCTCTCCGATGGTGATTTTAGGAATTTTCGTGCCTTTTTTTTGCCCTAAAATCACACGAGTATAACCATGAAACCAGTTTGTTAAGATGGTTTGTGGATCAAATTCTGTGTGCGAAAACGTTTAACTCCAGTTACGTCAGCTGGTTAACTTTCCACCTTTTCGGGTATAACTCAGAACGGTACCAAATTCAGAACAGTAACTCGGATTCACAATCCGAGATGGAATTTCAAAGAGTGATCCGAGATGCTAATCCGAGATGGTGATTCTAAACAGTATCCGAGACGGAAACCAAGATGAACTGTTTCAGTCCGAAATGAGAATCCGGAGCACTAATCTGGAATGCTATCTGATACACGGCTACAGTGAGAATCCAGAACAGTTACAAATCCAGAATCTTTGATGATTATCCGAAATCCTTGAATATTATCCAAAATCCTTTGAAGAAAATCCGAAATCCTTGAAGATTTATCCAGGTGGAGCTGAGCTATATTTTTTATTTGTGCTTCAACCTTTTCTTTGAGTAACTTGTTGCTTTCTAGAAGGCTGATGCACTGAGCCATTGCATTGTTGTATTCATCGGTCATTTTGGAATTAAGAGCCCTGAGTTTAGCAACCCTATTCCTACAAGGTTCAATGCACAAAAGATAGTTGACTGTGTTAATGGGCGAGCTTGATTTGTCAGCGTTAGTTTGGGCTTGATGTCACACCCCGACCCGCAGCGGAATAAGAGTCGGGGCATAATTGGGTTATCACCAAAGCTCATGATGTTTACTAATATGTTTCATATTTATTAAATTCAAAATTACAACTTCAATATTCCAAACAAGTTCATACAATTACAAGGAAAAAGTAACTAAGCAAAAATTCCAAAGCCTAAACTGATTTATTCTTCTAGGCCGTCCTATATGTTTCTTGCTGCAACTGGATCACCTGTATCATGTGTAAAAATGGGGGTTTTTGGGTCAACAAAAGTTAGCGAGTGAACCTTGTTAGAAAACATTTATTATTGATTTCTTGTTGTATTTAATATGGAAAAATTGTGCAATAATCATATGTGAGCAAACGTAAATAAACATACAATAACAAACCACCTTGCATGAGTATATAACATGAATGATAATGTATATGTTGGCAACGTCACGTTCCGCTCATAGGTAATGGGGAACGGACGGCCTATGATGATGTATGTGCGATCAAGGCTCAATCAAACGGAACCGATCATATGTTGGCAACGCCACGTTCCGCTCATAGGTAATGGGGAACGGTTCCGCTCATAGGTAATGGGGAACAGACGGCCTATGATGATGTGTGTACTGAAAATGATAAATTTAATCTAAACATTAACCACAAAAACAGTTGATACATATTGAATACACATTTGATCATGGATATGATGGATGCACAAGTGTTTAAATGTAATAAATAATACGACACATGATACACCCCAAAAAGTGATTAAAATGGGAAATTTGTAGAGATTCACTCACATTGGGTGCGTTCGTTTGATGATGTTGAATGCGCACGAGTTTAGAGGGTTGATCGACGAGGAATAACTAACCTAAATAATAACGAAAAGGTACGGTAAATAAGTGGATTTTATTAACAATTTTAATAGGGTTTTTAGATTTATTTTTGTGAGTTTAAGGTTATTTTCTAACTTTAAAAACATTATTTTTAAGTATTTTTAATTGATTTTTAAATTAAATAAATAAAAATATAAAAAAATGTTGACTTTTTGGGTTGACCGTTGACCATTGAATTTGACTGTTGACCGATTCGGACTTATGTTTGTTTGCGCTGAGTGAGGTTCGAACTTGTGACCTCTCGTACGCGTGCACGCAGCTCTACCAACTGAGCTACGTGTCTAACCCGAAATATTTCAGTTTTTAATTATATTTATATACTATTTAATTTATTCAGAATTCATTTATTTTAAAAAGAATTTTAATTATGTCGAACCGGTGCACATAACAGGTGTCGAACCCGGGACCCGTTGTTTAACATTGCACACAGTCCACCGCTAGACTGTGTGTCTAACCTGGTTAAAATACTGGTTTTTATTAAACTTAACATCTTACAGCGAATTAATACGATTCGGTTTAAAAAATGAACATTTTTATTTCAGAGGATAGGGTCGTGTCAGGGATCGAACTCGAGACGTTTTTTTTTGTTTGCGCACACAGTCCACCGCTGGACTGTGTGTCTAACCCGGTTTAATATCTTGTTTTAATTATACTTATACCTAATGTTCGACTTCACCTTCTTCGATCAAAAACACAGACAACGATTTATTCTACTGTTCTTGTTTAATTCGATTGACGGACATATAAATGATTAAAATGAAATGGATAGAGAAGGTTTTGGGAATGAATGTACCGGAAAGATGATTTTTCTCAGAACTCCGGCAAAGTCGTCGGCTCTGTTTTATGAACTCCGTCTGAGCGGACCAATTAACAGTTTTGATTAACTAATTGTGAAATTAAATGACTAAACAAGAGTTATCAGAGAGTTTAGATGCTCATACCGATTCACAGCGTGATTTCGGAATTTTCAGAAATTTTCCGGCGAGTGCTGAATATCCGACAACGTCGGCTGGGACCGATTCTGATTGAAGGGTTTGAGTTAGTAAAAGTCTAACAATGGATATAAGATGAAATAATTGAGAAATTTACCGATTCGATGAATGTCACGGTTTTCCGGCGAAAGTCCGGCGATTTCAGAAAATGTTTCCGACGAACAGAAATTAGAGCGAAAGTGAAATTGGAGGTTCTGTAAGTGTTTTTGAGTGGTGAGATGATGATATTCCTAGTGAAAATCAGGAAGTAATTGATTTCGGTTTTCAACTCCAAAAATCATATGAATCGAAGGAATTGAAGGCTGAATTGATTAGAACGTGGGCAGCAATTGCTTTATCGGTTATAATCAGTAACTCACGATCACTCAAACGTCTGGAAAGTTGAAAGCCGATTACCGGTTTCAGTTTTGGCGGAAACAGATAATTTCTCGGGTAGAAGTTAAGTTTTATTTGCTTCCTTGATTACACAAAAACAGCAAGTGGCGGAGTGGTTAAATGTTTGATGGTTGTGTCTTCCGGCTGACCTGGGTTCGAAACCCGGCAGCCCCTTTTCTTTTTTATTTAATTTATTTTTACGTTTTAATAATTATAGTTTTTAAATTCTAAAATGTTTATTAATTATGTATTGTTTAAAATTAAAATCAACCATAAATACGCAACAAAATTTTATATCTTGATATTCGATTAACAAACGAAGCGGGTTTGGAAACCCATTTTTCGACGGATGTTACAGTATCCCCTACTTTTAGAAATTTCGTCCCGAAATTTAAGTAGTAGTGGTAACAGGAAAAAGATGCGGGTATTTTTCGCGCATTGAGTCTTCACGTTCCCAAGTAAACTCAGGTCCTCGTTTCGACTCCCAGCGTACCCTAACAATTGGAATACGACTCCGTCTTAAAAGTTTTTCTCCGAAGTCCATGATCTCTACTGGTCTTTCAATGAAGTGCATAGATTCATCGATCTGAATATCTTCTAAGGGAATATGGAGGTTTTCATCGGCGAGGCACTTCTTTAAGTTTGATACGTGGAACGTGGGGTGAATTTTGTTGAGTTCTTCTGGTAGGTCAAGCTTGTATGCTACAGGTCCTACTCTTTCGAGTATCTTGAAAGGTCCTACGTAGCGTGGTGCTAGCTTGCCCTTCTGACCAAAACGAACTACTCCCTTCCACGGTGATACTTTTAAAAGTACATGATCACCAATGTTAAACTCCAAGGGCTTTCGTCGTTTGTCTATATAACTCTTTTGACGACTTTGTGCCGCTAGAAGATTGTTTCGAATTTGATGGATCTTGTCTGTTGTTTCTTGAATCAATTCTGGACCGGTGATTTGAGCTTCTCCAATTTCGTGCCAACATACTGGAGATCGGCACTTACGGCCATATAACGCTTCGAAAGGAGCCATGCCAATACTTGAGTGGTAGCTGTTGTTGTACGAAAATTCAACTATGGTAGATGAGCGTCCCAATTTCCCTTGAAATCTATGACACATGCTCGAAGCATATCTTCAAGAGTTTGGATGGTGCGTTCAGATTGTCCATCAGTTTGAGGATGATAAGCGGTACTGAGGTCTAATCGTGTACCCAAAGCGGCTTGTACGGCTTGTACGGCTTGCCATGTTCGTGAAGTGAAACGACCATCACGATCAGAAATAATGCTTAACGGTACACCATGACGGCTTACGATCTCGCTGATGTAGATACGAGCTAACTTCTCATTCTTGAAGTCCTCGCGAATCGGAATGAAGTGAGCTGATTTTGTAAGACGATCAATGATTACCCATATAGTGTCATACCCACTGGAGGTGTGAGGTACCCGGTAATGAAGTCCATGGTTATGTTTTCCCACTTCCATACAGGTATTTCAGGTTGGACTAGAAGTCCTGGGGGTCTTTGATGTTCAGCTTTTACTTTGGAACATGTAAGGCACTTGGAAACGAAAACAACGATATCCTTCTTCATGCCAGGCCACCAGTAGGTGTATCGAAGGTCTTGATACATCTTGTCGGCTCCTGGGTGTACAGAGTACCGTGTTTTGTGCGCCTCATTCATAAGGATATCACGAAGGTTATTGTGATCGGGAATCCATATGCGATCTAGATAGTACAGAATACCGTCGGATTTAGTTTCGATTTTAAGTTCAGCTCCACAAGACAGCTCATTGGGTACGTCGTTTTCTGTTATAGAAACATGTTGGGCTTCTCGGATTTGATCTTTGATGTCGGTTATGATTTGCGAACATAGAAGACGAATGGAGTTCGCATAACCCTTTCGACTGAGCGCATCGGCCACCACGTTTGCCTTGCCAGGATGGTACCGAATTTCACAGTCGTAGTCATTAAGAAGTTCGACCCATCTTCGTTGCCTCATGTTTAACTCCTTTTGGTTGAAGATATGTTGGAGGCTCTTATGGTCAGTGTATATTTCACACTTAGTACCGTAGAGGTAATGTCTCCATATCTTAAGAGCGAACACAACGGCTCCAAGTTCCAGGTCGTGGGTGGTGTAGTTCTTCTCATGAATTTTGAGTTGTCTAAAAGCATAAGCTATCACTTTTCCTCTTTGCATCAGTACGCAGCCTAGTCCCTGCCCTGACCCGTCGCAATAAACCACGAAGTCATCACTACCCTCAGGAAGTGTGAGGATAGGTGCGTCACGGAGTTTTTGCTTTAGAGTTTGGAAGGCTTCTTCTTGTTTGGGTCCCCATATGAAGGGTTTTCCTTTATGAGTTAAAGCCGTGAGTGGTACAGCAATACGGGAGAAATTTGCAATGAAACGGCGATAATAACCAGCCAAACCAAGAAATGATCTTACTTCGGTAGGTGTACGTGGCGCTTGCCATTCCTGTACTGCCTTGATTTTTGAGGGATCAACATGAATTCCCTTGTCATTGACGACGTGTCCAAGGAATTGTACTTCCCTTAACCAGAATTCACATTTCGAAAACTTAGCGTACAGCGTTTCTGTCCTTAAGAGTGTAAGGATGAGTCGAAGGTGTCGTTCATGATCAGACTTAGACTTTGAGTAGATGAGGATGTCGTCCATGAAGACTATAACAAAACGGTCGAGATAAAGTTTGCAGACTCGGTTCATTAGATCCATGAAGACAGCTATGGGCGTTGGTTAAACCAAATGGCATGACCATGAATTCATAATGACCATAACGAGTTCGAAAGGCGGTCTTTGGGACGTCTTCTTCATGTACTCTGAGTTGATGATAACCAGAACGAAGGTTGATTTTTGAAAAACAGGTGGCGCCTTGAAGTTGGTCTAGAAGATCATCGATGCAAGGTAATGGGTAGCGGTTCTTGACCGTTAACTTGTTGAGTTCTCTGTAGTCGATACACATGCGAAACGTTCCATCTTTCTTCTTCACAAAAAGGACAGGTGCACCCCAAGGCGATGAGCTAGGACATATAAATCCTTTGTCAGTCAGCTCTTGCAGTTGACTGGCTAGCTCTTGCATTTCGGATGTGGCTAACCTATAAGGAGATTTTGCAACTGGTGTAGCTCCAGGTATAAGATCAATACGGAATTCGACTTCTCTCACGGGAGGAAGTCCTGAAATGTCGTCAAGAAAAACTTGCGGAAAATATTTTACTATCGGAATGTCTTCGGGTTTCTTCTCCTTGATTCCCTTTTTGACGACATGAGTTGGGAATGCAACATAATTATTGCGGAGATATTGTCGGGCTTGAATACAGGACATTAACTTGAGTCCTTTCGAAGGGGTTTCTCCAAAGATTCGTAGAGTCTGACCGTTTGTAAGAGGAATGCGAATAAACTTTTCGCGGCATACAACTCAGCATGATGTTGGCTGAGCCAGTCCATACCAATTATAATGTCGAAACTTCCCAACTTCATAGGAATGAGGTCAACTGGAAAATCGTGATCGTTTAGGGTGAGAGTACAATTGCGTATAATAGAGTTTAATGAGACCGGTTTTCCGTCAGCAACTTCTACCGTTATGAATTCCATGAGTTTATCACGAGTTTGGTTGAGGATGGGTTCAAATTCTAAGGACACAAAACTCTTATCCGCGCCAGTATCAAATAACATGGATGCATAACTACCATTGATGAGAAACGTACCGTTAACCACATTGTTGTCAGCCCTAGCTTGATTAGCGTTGATGTTGAAAGCTTTTCCTCTTGCAGGTGGAGGAGCTTGGTTAGCCTGGTTTACTGGATTAGCTTGAGCTTGGGCATGGATGATGTTCACCAAGCGTGGACAGGTGTTCCTGAAATGGTTCGGGTCTCCACAGTTGTAACAAGCCCGCATAGGTTGCACCATGGGATAGTTGGGTTGGTAGTAGGATTGGGCTACATGTTGGGCAGGTGGTATGAGTAAAGCTTGTTGGGCTTGACCCACTATCTGATGGTGGGTTTGGGTTGAGGGTTGATTGCGGTTCGTTCACTGAAGTGCGCGACAGGTTTGGATGGTGTGACCTGCGCGGCCACAGCCGGTGCAATGTTGGCAGGGATGATCAGGAAAGTGATGGTATTTGCAACGGTTGCATTTTGGGTACGGGCCGGAGTATGGCTTTTTATATGGTGCAGATGAGGGGGCAACTTGAGTGATGGGTGCAGCAGGGATGGGGAAATTTGTTTGTGTGACCGCAAAGTTTCTGGTGTTTCGTTTCCTCTTATTAGCAAACTTTGAGGAGGAGGTGGAATGGTTTGAAGTTTGGCCCTCAATGGGGGCTTTCTTTTTCTCGTCCTTAAATTTGCCGTTACGAATACGATTCTCGGTAAGCTCGGTAGCCAGTTCCATAGCAGCTTCAAGTGTTGCAGGCGAAGTGCTTAGAACCGAGTCTTGAATTTTCGAGGGGAGGCCTCGAATATAGTGTTCGACTAAGCGGTATACTGGGGTGAACAAGTTGGGGATCATTTGGTTCAACTCTAAAAACCTTTTGTTGTAGGAAGTATGATCTCCTTCCTTTTGCTTTAACGAGTGGAATTCATCCTCTAACTTTTTGATCTCGCTTCTTGGACAGAAGCGTCTCGTATGATTTCCCTTAACTCCTCCCACGTTAAGGCCATTGCATCTTTGATTCCTCTCTTACCTTTTTCTGTATTCCACCAGGTAAGAGCTACTCCAAATAGTCTCCCGGTTGCGTAACGTACCTTGCGATACTCGGGACAATCGCAATTGAGGAAGGTGTTTTCCATTTCCTCAAACCAGTTGAGGAGAGCAGTGACACCTTCGGTCCCTTCAAATTTCGGGGGATCGCAAGACTTGAAGTGTTTCTAAGAGCACTTTTTGGAGGGAGTGTTGTCAACGTTCTGGTCTTCTTGATGGGGAGGATTGATGGGACTTGCGGTGAGAGCTTGTTGGACTTGAATTACGATGTCAGGAAGCACCGCAGCCATTTGTTTTGCGATTTGGGTGGCCAAGCGTTCGTTTGATCTTCCTGACCTTCTACCCCCACGTTGTTGCCTAGCCGACATCTACAGGAACATACATAAGAAGATTGTGAGTTTAAGGAGTCTTTTTAGGTGTCATGTGTCGTTTTAAAAAAAATAACATAAACATCAATAATGCAACTACATCCATAGGATGTCTTGGGTTTGCTCATGTTTGGGCCTCCAATGTCCCCCATACCATCACCTGTATAGTCATGTGGGCCCCCATGACTATTGGCTTAGTAGGATTCACATTGGTGTTGGCGGTTTAACACTCGCATCACCCGAATGAAAACCATGAAATATGTTTGCGAGATGTATGGTCGGAGGGTGTCCAGGTGTAGACACAATGACAACTCAAAGTGGGGTTAGCTCACACGACGTTTGGTATAGCATGCTTCGGCCTAATAGGTCCTTCGTACTCTCATCGTTAGTCCCCAGGTAGGCAAACTGGTCCTTTATTTTGGATTTATACAAATGCCAAGCCTAGACAGGACGTTCCGACTACCGGTACTTGTACCCTTCTAGTTACTACATGCCCGTCATGAGAACTCACTTTGATGTGATTCGAAAAAAAATACAAAAATCGTTGCAAAAATCATGGAAATTGTGTGGTGTGTGCTCTCATGGATATGATTTGTTATGAGGATATGATTCATGATGAGCATTGTATAGTAATATGTACTTATGAACATGCTTGCATAACATTGAATGTAACAATAAACATAAAGCATATAAACATCATGAATTTTGTATGTAACACATAAACAATTTTAAAATTCTAATCAACTATAGTATAGGCTCTAAGGGTCTAATAACCTATCCTATATCCCTATAGTCATGGCTCTGATACCAATCTGTCACACCCGGACCCGCAGCGGAATAAGAGTCGGGGCATAATTGGGTTATCACCAAAGCTCATGATGTTTACTAATATGTTTCATATTTATTAAATTCAAAATTACAACTTAAATATTCCAAACAAGTTCATACAATTACAAGGAAAAAGTAACTAAGCAAACAATCCAAAGCCTGAACTGATTTATTCTTCTAGGTCGTCCTATATGTTTCTTGCTGCAACTGGATCACCTGTATCATGTGTAAAAATGGGGATTTTTGGGTCAACAAAAGTTGGCGAGTGAACCTTGTTAGAAAACATTTATTATTGATTTCTTGTTGTATTTAATATGGAAAAATTGTGCAATAATCATATGTGAGCAAACGTAAATAAACATACAATAACAAACCACCTTGCATGAGTATATAACATGAATAATAATGTATACGTTGGCAACGTCACGTTCCGCTCATAGGTAATGGGGAACGGACTGCCTATGATGATGTATGTGCGATCAAGGCTCAATCAAACGGAGCCGATCGTATGTTGGCAAACGCCACGTTCCGCTCATAGGTAATGGGGAACGGTTCTGCTCATAGGTAATGGGGAACAGACGGCCTATGATGATGTATGTACTGAAAATGATAAATTTAATCTAAACATTAACCACAAAAACAGTTGATACATATTGGATACACATTTGATCATGGATATGATGGATGCACAAGTGTTTAAATGTAATAAATAATAAGACACATGATACACCCCAAAAAGTGATTAAAACGGGAAATTTGTAGAGATTCACTCACATTGGGTGCGTTCGTTTGATGATGTTGAATGCGCACGAGTTTAGAGGGTTGATCGACGAGGAATAACTAACCTAAATAATAACGAAAAGGTACGGTAAATAAGTGGATTTTATTAACAATTTTAATAGGGTTTTTAGATTTATTTTTGTGAGTTTAAGGTTATTTTCTAACTTTAAAAACATTATTTTTAAGTATTTTTAATTGATTTTTAAATTAAATAAATAAATAAAAATATAAATTTTTTTTGACTTTTTGGGTTGACCGTTGACCGTTGACCATTGACTTTGACTGTTGACCGGTTCGGACTTATGTTTGTTTGCGCTGAGTGAGGTTCGAACTTGTGACCTCCCGTACGCGTGCACGCAGCTCTACCAACTGAGCTACGTGTCTAACCCGAAATATTTCTGTTTTTAATTATATTTATATACTATTTAATTTATTCAGAATTCATTTATTTTAAAAAGAATTTTAATTATGTCGAACCGGTGCACATAACAGGTCTCGAACCCGGGACCCGTTGTTTAACATTGCACACAGTCCACCGCTAGACTGTGTGTCTAACCTGGTTAAAATGCTGGTTTTTATTAAACTTAACATCTTACAGCGAATTAATACGATTCGGTTTAAAAAAAGAACATTTTTATTTCAGAGGATAGGGTCGTGTCAGGGATCGAACTCGAGACGTTTGTTTTGTTTGCGCACACAGTCCACCGCTGGACTGTGTGTCTAACCCGGTTTAATATCTTGTTTTAATTAAACTTATACCTAATGTTCGACTTCACCTTCTTCGTTCAAAAACACAGACAACGATTTATTCTATTGTTCTTGTTTAATTCGATTGACGGACATATAAATGATTAAAATGAAATGGATAGAGAAGGTTTTGGGAATGAATGTACCGGAAAGATGATTTTTCTCAGAACTCCGGCAAAGTCATCGGCTCTGTTTTATGAACTCCGTCTGAGCGGACCAATTAACAGTTTTGATTAACTAATTGTGAAATTAAATGACTAAACAAGAGTTATCAGAGAGGTTAGATGTTCATACCGATTCACAGCGTGATTTCGGAATTTACAGAAATTTTCCGGCGAGTGCTGAATATCCGACAACGTCGTCTGGGACCGATTCTGATTGAAGGGTTTGAGTTAGTAAAAGTCTAACAATGGATAGAAAATGAAAGAATTGAGAAATTTACCGATTCGATGAATGTCACGGTTTTCCGGCGAAAGTCCGGCGATTTCAGAAAACGTTTTCGACGAACAGAAATTAGAACGAAAATGAAATTGGAGGTTCTGTGAGTGTTTTTGAGTGGTGAGATGATGATATTGTTAGTGAAAATCAGGAAGTAATTGATTTCGGTTTTCAACTCCAAAAATCATATGAATCGAAGGAATTGAAGGCTGAATTGATTAGAACATGGGCAGCAATTGCTTTATCGGTTATAATCAGTAACTCACGATCACTCAAACATCTGGAAAGTTGAAAGCCGATTACCGGTTTCAATTTTGGCGCAAACAGATAATTTCTCAGGTAGAAGTTAAGTTTTATTTGCTTCCTTGATTACACAAAAACAGCAAGTGGCGGAGTGGTTAAATGTTTGATGGTTGTGTCTTCCGGCTGACCCGGGTTCGAAACCCGGCAGCCCCTTTTCTTTTTTATTTAATTTATTTTTACTTTTTAATAATTATAGTTTTTAAATTCTAAAATGTTTATTAATTATGTATTGTTTCAAATTAAAATTAACCATAAATACGCAACAAAATTTTATAACTTGATATTCGATTAACAAACGAAGCGGGTTTGGAAACCCGTTTTTCGACGGATGTTACACTTGAGGTTGAGTTTGCGGTGCTGGGCTGCTGATTGGTGCTTGCTGGGCTTGAGGTTTCTGCTCAGATACTTCTTTAGAAATAGACTTAGTTGATTTTGCATATAGATCTTTGAGATCTTGTTTTGATTGTATATGATCCCACAACCAAGAAACAAAGGAGTCTTTATTATCACTCAAGAGGCTATCCATTGCATTTCTTACTTCCTCTTTACAACTCCCACATTCAAGAAAACGCATCACATAGTTAGCAACCGGATCAACATTGTAGTCTCCGAGAAACTCATTCAGCTTTTCCTTCACTTCATCCCGCAGGCTCGAGTGCTGAGTTTGGGCTGCAAACATCTTCTGATAATCGAAACTGTAACATTTGTCAAAAACGGGTTTTCCAAACCCGCTCCGTTTTGTAATCGAATATCAAGTTATAAATGTCACGTTGCGTATTTATGGTTATTTTGATTTTTAATGATACAGAATTAATAAACAAACTAAACTATAAAAGTTATAATTGATAAAAAGTAAAAATAAAATAATTAAAAATAAAATAAGGCTGCCGGGACTCGAACCCGGGTCAGCCGGAAGAGAACTCCAAAGACTTAACACACACACACATACCACACTCCGCCACTTGTTGTTTCTGTCAACTCTAGGAAACAGATGAATTTTATAGTCAATCATAGATCAACCGGTTGCGCAACTGAAAACCGTAATCGGCTATTCAACCGTCCAAAACGTTTGAGTTATCGCGAATTCTGGTTTATAACCGATGCACCGACGATTCTAATCAAGTTTGCCTTGAATGAACTTGAATTCTAGAAGTGAATCGGTTTTTATAACCGAAAACTTTCAATATCAGAATTACTTCAATCTTTGCTCTCTCTCGGTACTCAGAAACATCCTACAAACCTGCCATTTCACTTTCGCTATACATTCAGTTCATCAGAAAAGGTTTTGTTTACTCGCCGGAAAATTTCTGCAAGTCGCCGGAAAACCGTATTCTTCATCAAAACAGTAAGTCTTTCAATACCTTCGTGGTCTATCAATTGTTAAGCTATTGCTAACTCGGACCCTTCAATCGAAATCAATTTCAGACGTCAATATCAGATAATTTCAGTTCGCCGGAAAACTTCTGGAAATCCTTATCTTCAGCTGTGAAACGGTATAGACTTTCAAACCTTCTGATAACTCTTGTTTAATACTTAAATTCCTCTCGTAGCTAATCAAAACTGTCAATTTATTCATTCAGTAGAAATCCGTAAACACAGAGCCGACGACTCGCCGGAATTCTGAGATAAATCGTTCTCCGGTATGTTTACCTCTAAATATCATCTCTGCCATTTCATATTAGTCTGTTCAGTGTTTGTCAATCGAACTAAACAAGATAAAATAGCGTAATCGCAGACTGTAATTTTGTAATGTAGAAGACGATGATAGTTTGATTATAAGTTTAATAAAATCTGGATATTATCTCGGGTTAGACACACAGTCCAGCGGTGGACTGTGTGCATATACATATCACACGCCGCGAGTTCGATCCTTGATACATACACACACCCTCTGTAATTAAAATGTTATTTTTTTAACTGAACCGGATGAACTTACGTTAGATGTTAAGTATAATAAAAATCTGTATATTAAACAAGTTAGACACACAGTCCAGCGGTGGACTGTGTGTAGCGTTAAAGCACAGGTCCCGGGTTCGAGACCTGTTAGTGTCACCGGTTCGATGATTTAAAATGTTTTTGAAAATAAAAGAATTTTGAATAAGCTGAGTTAATATATAAGTATAATTAAAAACAGAATTATTTCGGGTTGGACACGTAGCTCAGTTGGTAGAGCTGCGTGCACGCATATGGGAGGTCTCGGGTTCGAGCCTCACCCGGCGCATACAATTACACAATAAAACCGGTCAACAAGTCAAACGGGCAACGGTCAATGAAAAAGTCAACCTATTTTTATATTTTTAATTATTTAATTTAATTTAAAAATCAATTAAAAATACTTCAAAATAATGTTTTTAAAGATAGGAAATGGCCTTAAACTAACAAAAATATATCTAAAAATCCTATTAAAATTTTTAATAAAATCCACTCATTTACTATATTTTCCGTTATTATTTAGGTTAGTTAATTCTCGTTGTTCAACTCTTCCAACTCGTGCGCATCTCACCATCTCCAACTAAACGCACCTAATGTGAGTGAATCTTTACAAATTCCCCGTTTTAATCACGTCTTTGGGGTGTATCATGTGTCTTGCCATTTATTATATTTAAATCATTGTGCATACATCATATCATGAACAAATGTGTATTCAGCCTGTTTCAACTGTTTGTGTGGTTATTGTTAGATTTAATTTATTATTTTCAGTACATGCAATTTCATAGGCCGCCGCTCCCCATTATATTATGAGCGTTGAGCATGTTCCCCATTACATTATGAGCGTGAACCTGGCGTGCCAACATACGATCGGCTCCGTTTGATTGAGCCTTGATCGCACAGACATTTATCATTTTCAGTACATGCAATACGATCGGCTCCATTTGATTGAGCCTTGATCGCACAGTTTCATTCATGTTATTTATTGTATGATGTTGGTATGTTATTGTATGTTATAGTTTGTGATTGTTATTGCTACTGTTTGATTCTTTACATTTGCTCACTTATGATTATGCACAATTTTTCCTTGATAAAATAACAAGAAAATCAATAATAAATGTTTATCTAACAAGGTTCACTCGCCAACTTATGTTGACCCAAAAACCCCCATTTTTACACATGATACAGGTGAACCAGCTGCAGCAAGAAACACATAGGATTGGCCTAGAAGAATAAAATGATTTAGAGCTTGGAATTGTTTAGTTGGTTATTTTTCTTTGTATTTGTATGAACATGTTTGGATTATTGGGAATGTAATTTTGACTTTAATAAATATGAAACATATTAGTAAATATCATGAGCTTTGGTGATAACCCAATTATGCCCCGACTCTTATTCCGCTGCGGGTCGGGGTGTGACAGATTTGTATCAGAGCCATGACTATAGGGATATAGAATAGGTTATTAGACCCTTAGAGCCTATACTATAGTTGATTAGAAATTTTTAAGATTTTTGTGTGTTACATGCCAAATTTCATGATGTTTATATGTTTTATGTTAAATGTTACATTCAATGTTATGCAAGCATGTTCATAAGTACATATTAGTATATAATGCCTACCATGAATCATATTCTCATAACATATAATACCAATGAAAGCACACATCACGTCATTATCATGATTGTTTTTACAACGATTTTTGTATTTTCAAATCACATCAAAGTGAGTTCTCATGACGGGCATGTAGTAACTGGAAGGGTACCAGTACCGGTAGTCCGAACGTCCTGTCTAGGCTGGCATTCGTATAAATCCAAAATAAAGGACCAGTTTGCCTACCTGGGGACTAACGATGAGAGTACGAAGTACCTATTAGGCCAAAACATGCTATACCAAACGCCGTGTGAACTAACCCCACTTTGAGTTGTCACTGTGTCTACACCTGGACACATTCCGACCATACATCTCGTAAACATATTTTGTGGTTTGCATTCGGGTGATGCGAGTGTTAAATCGCCAATACTAATGTGAATCCTACCAAGCCAATAGTCATGGGGGCCCACATGACTATACAGGTGAAGGTATGGGGGACATTTGAGGCCCAACATGAGAAAACCCAAGACATCCTATGGATGTAGTTGCATTATTGATATTTATGTTATTTTCATTTTCTTTGAGATACATGACACCTAAAAAGACTCCATAAACTCACAATCTTCTTATGTATGTTCCTGTAGATGTCGTCTAGACAACAACGAGGGGGTAGAAAATCAAGAAGGTCTCACGAACGCTTGGCCACACAAATCGCGAAACAAATGGCCGCAGTGCTTCCTGACATTGTGGTTCAAGTACAACAAGCTCTCGCCACAAATCCCACTAATCCTCCCCAACAAAATGACCAGAACATCGGCAACCCTCCTACCAGCAAGTGCTCATACAAACATTTCAAGTCTTGCGATCCTCCTAAATTTGAAGGGACCGAAGGTGTCACTGCTCTCCTCCACTGGTTTGAGGAAATGGAAAACACGTTCCTCAATTGCGATTGTCCCGAGGATCGCAAGGTACGTTACTCAACCGGGAGACTATTTGGAGTAGCCCTGACCTGGTGGAACACAGAGAAGGGTAAGAGAGGAGTCGAAGATGCTATGGCCTTAACATGGGAAGATTTAAGGGAAATAATGACAAGGCGCTTCTGTCCAAGAAGCGAAATCAAGAAGTTGGAAGATGAATTCCACTCGTTAAAACAAAAGGAAGGAGATCATACTTCCTACAACAAAAGGTTTCTAGAGTTGAACCAAATGATCCCCAACTTGTTCACACCAGTGTACCGCTTGGTTGAACACCATATTCGAGGTCTCCCCTCAAAAATTCAAGACTCAGTTCTAAGCACTTCGCCTGCGACACTTGAAGCCGCGATGGAACTAGCTACCGAACTCACCGAAAATCGCATTCGAAACGGTAAATTCAAAGAGGAGAAAAAGAAAGCCCCCATCGAGGCTCAAACTTCAAACCATTCTGGTTCCTCTTCGAAGTTTACTGGTAAAAGGAATCGAAACATAAGAAACTTTGCTGTCACACAAGCAAATTTCCCTATCCCTGCTGCACCCATCACTCAAGTTGCCCCTTCACCTGCACCATATAAAAAGCCATACTCCGGCCCATTACCAAAATGCAACCGTTGCCAATACCATCACTTTCCTGATCATCCCTGCCAACATTGCACTGGCTGTGGTCGCGCAGGCCATACTGTTCAAACCTGTCGCATACCTCAGCGAACGAACCGCCACCAGCCTTTAGCCCAAACCCACCAACAAATAATGGGTCAAGCCCAACAACCCCTACTACTACCACCTACCCAACATTTAGCCCAATCATACTACCAACCCAACTATCCCATGGTGCAATCTATGCGGGCTTGTTACAACTGTGGAGACCCAAACCACTTTAGAAACACTTGTCCACGTTTGGTGAACATCATGCATGCCCAAGCTCAAGCAAATCCGCTGAATCAAGCTAACCAAGCTCCACCACCTGCAAGAGGAAGAGCTTATAACATCAACGCCAATACTGTTGAAAATAATAACGGCCCAAACGAATCACCCAACTAGTTTTTCCTCACCAAGAATCAAGACTCAACTCCAATCGTCTAGTTTTAATGTTTTCTTTATGTTATCTCAATCTTTCCGTATCCCAATTGTAAAATTTGGAAATTATGTATCCAAGAATTTTAATGCGATTTGATATTACGGTTTTGTTCTATACTCATTGATTTAACATTCATATCATCATACATCTCGACGTATCTCAATCTCATCATTTAAAGAAGTTGGGTTGTGTCACACTTTTACATAGACTGACCCCTTCATCATAACCAACGAGAGAGGTACTGTCATCATTTAGTCATGTATCATTTCAGAATTGAGACTCAAGTTTTGTTCGTTGTGTTGTTTATGTTTTAGAGTCACATAGAACTGATCATAATTTACTGATAAAGCCAACGAAAATTTGACAAGAATATGGTGGATACGCCGCTGGTACTTCCTATATATAAGTATTCTTGGCAAAGGATCAAAAGCATTACCAGGAGGTTATGAAAAGTTCCGTGTAGGTTTAAATATCGTTATGATTGAAGTTTTTGTTTTATGATACATACCTTACCATTACAAACGTATCAGTTCCCTCAAAACTATTATGCATAAAATCGTAAGCGACATCAAAGATCAAATCCGAGAAGCCTAGCATGTTTCAGTAACAGAAAAGAGACGTACGCAAGGAGCCGTCTTGTGGAGCTAAACTAAAAAAAACTGAAACTAAATCCGACTGTATTCTATACTGTCTAGATCGCTTATGGATTCCTGACCACAATAACCTTCGTGATTTTCTTATGAATGTGGCGCACAAAACACGATATTTTGTACACCCAGGAGCCGACAAGAGGTATCAAGACCTTCGATACACCTACTGATGGCCTGGAATGAAAAAGGATATTGATGATTTTGTTTCCAAGTGCCTTTCATGTTCCAAAATATAAGCTGAACATCAAAGACCCTCAGGACTTCTGGTCCAACCTGAAATACCTGTATGGAAGTGGGAAAACATAACCATGGACTTCATTACCGGGTTACCTCGCACTTCTGGTGGGTATGACACTATATGAGTAATCATTGGTCGTCTTACAAAATCAGCTCACTTTATTCCGATCCGCGAAGATTTCAAAAACGAGAAGTTAGCTCGTATCTACCTCAGTGAAATCTTAAGCCGTCATGGCGTACCGTTAAGCATTATTTCCGATCGTGATGATCGTTTTACTTCACGAACATGGCAAGCCGTACAAGCCGCTTTGGGTACACGATTAAACCTCAGTACCGCTTATCATCCTCAAATTGATGGGCAATCTGAACGCACCATACAAACTCTTGAAGATATGCTTCGAGCATGTGTCATAGACTTCAAGGGAAATTGGGACGCTCATCTACCATCAGTTGAATTTTCGTACAACAACAGCTATCATTCAAGCATAGGCATGGCACCTTTTGAAGAAACCACAGTATGTTGGCACGAAATTGGGGAAGCTCAAATCACTGTTCCAGAATTGATTCAAGAAACCACAGACAAGATCCATCAAATTCGAAACAATCTTCTAGCGGCTCAAAGTCGTCAAAAGAGTTATGCAGATAAACGACGGAAGCCTTTAGAGTTTAACATTGGTGATCATGTACTTCTAAAAGTATCACCGTGGAAGGGAGTAGTTCGTTTTGGTCAAAAAGGCAAGCTAGCACCACGCTACGTAGGACCTTTCAAGATACTCGAAAGAGTAGGACCTGTGGCATACAAGCTTGATCTACCAGAAGAACTCAACAGGATTCATCCCACATTCCACGTATCAAACTTGAAGAAGTGCCTCGCTGATGAAAACCTCCACATTCCTCTGGAAGATATTCAGATTGATGAATCTATGCATTTTATTGAAAGACCTGTAGAGATCATGGACTTCGGAGAAAAACGTCTTCGACGAAGTCGCATTCCAATTGTTAGGGTACGCTGGGACTCGAAACGGGGACCTGAGTTTACTTGGGAACGTGAAGACTCAATGCGCGAAAAATACCCACATCTTTTTCCTACTACTACTTAAATTTCGGGACGAAATTCCTAAAAGTAGGGGATACTGTAACATTTGTCAAAAACAGGTTTTCCAAACCCGCTCCGTTTTGTAATCGAATATCAAGTTATAAATGTCACGTTGCGTATTTATGGTTATTTTGATTTTTAATGATACATAATTAATAAACAAACTAAACTATAAAAGTTATAATTGATAAAAAGTAAAAATAAAATAATTAAAAATAAAATAAGGCTGCCGGGACTCGAACCCGGGTCAGCCGGAAGAGGACTCCAAAGACATAACACACACACACACACATAACCACTCCGCCACTTGTGGTTTTCTGTCAACTCTAGGAAACAAATGAATTTTATAGTCAATCATAGATCAACCGGTTGCGCAACTGAAAACCGTAATCGGCTATTCAACCGTCCAAAACGTTTGAGTTATCGCGAATTCTGGTTTATAACCGATGCACCGACGATTCTAATCAAGTTGCCTTGAATGAACTTGAATTCTAGAAGTGAATCGGTTTTTATAACCAAAAACTTTCAATATCAGAATTACTTCAATCTTTGCTCTCTCTCGCGACTCAGAAACATCCTACAAACCTGCCATTTCACTTTCGCTATACATTCAGTTCATCAGAAAAGGCTTTGTTTACTCGCCGGAAAATTTCTGCAAGTCGCCGGAAAACCGTATTCTTCATCAAAACAGTAAGTCTTTCAATACCTTCGTGGTCTAACAATTGTTAAGCTATTGCTAACTCAGACCCTTCAATCGAAATCAATTTCAGACGTCAATATCAGATAATTCCAGTTCGCCGGAAAACTTCTGGAAATCCTTATCTTCAGCTGTGAAACGGTATAGACTTTCAAACCTTCTGATAACTCTTGTTTAATACTTAAATTCCTCTCGTAGCTAATCAAAACTGTCAATATATTCATTCAATAGAAATCCGTAAACACAGAGCCGACGACTCGCCGGAATTCTGAGATAAATCGTTCTCCGGTATGTTTACCTCTAAATATCATCTCTGCCATTTCATATTAGTCTGTTCAGTGTTTGTCAATCGAATTAAACAAGATAAAATAGCGTAATCGCAGACTGTAATTTTGTAATGTAGAAGACGATGATAGTTTGATTATAAGTTTAATAAAATCTGGATATTATCTCGGGTTAGACACACAGTCCAGCGGTGGACTGTGTGCATATACATATCACACGCCGCGAGTTCGATCCTTGATACATACACACACCCTCTGTAATTAAAATGTTATTTTTTTAACTGAACCGGATGAACTTACGTTAGATGTTAAGTATAATAAAAATTTGTATATTAAACAAGGTAGACACACAGTCCAGCGGTGGACTGTGTGTAGCGTTAAAGCACAGGTCCCGGGTTCGAGACCTGTTAGTGTCACCGGTTCGATGATTTAAAATGTTTTTGAAAATAAAAGAATTTTGAATAAGCTGAGTTAATATATAGGTATAATTAAAAACAGAATTATTTCGGGTTAGACACGTAGCTCAGTTGGTAGAGTTGCGTGCACGCGTACGGGAGGTCTCGGGTTCGAGCCTCACCCGGCGCATACAATTACACAATAAAACCGGTCAACAAGTCAAACGGTCAACGGTCAATGAAAAAGTCAACCTATTTTTATATTTTTAATTATTTAATTTAATTTAAAAATCAATTAAAAATACTTAAAAATAATGTTTTTAAAGATAGGAAATGGCCTTAAACTCACAAAAATATATCTAAAAATCCTACTAAAATTTTTAATAAAATCCACTCATTTACTATATTTTCCATTATTATTTAGGTTAGTTAATTCTCGTTGTTCAACTCTTCCAACTCGTGCGCATCTCACCATCTCCAACTAAACGCACCCAATGTGAGTGAATCTTTACAAACTCCCCGTTTTATAATCACGTCTTTGGGGTGTATCATGTGTCTTGCCATTTATTATATTTAAATCATTGTGCATACATCATATCATGAACAAATGTGTATTCAGCCTGTTTCAACTGTTTGTGTGGTTATTGTTAGATTTAATTTATTATTTTCAGTACATGCAATTTCATAGGCCGCCGCTCCCCATTATATTATGAGCGTTGAGCATGTTCCCCATTACATTATGAGCGTGAACCTGGCGTGCCAACATACGATCGGCTCCGTTTGATTGAGCCTTGATCGCACAGACATTTATCATTTTCAGTACATGCAATACGATCGGCTCCGTTTGATTGAGCCTTGATCGCACAGTTTCATTCATGTTATTTATTGTATGATGTTGGTATGTTATTGTATGTTATTATATGTTATTGTATGTTATAGTTTGTGATTGTTATTGCTACTGTTTGATTCTTTACATTTGCTCACTTATGATTATGAACAATTTTTCCTTGATAAAATAACAAGAAAATCAATAATAAATGTTTATCTAACAAGGTTCACTCGCCAACTTATGTTGACCCAAAAACCCCCATTTTTACACATGATACAGGTGAACCAGCTGCAGCAAGAAACACATAGGATTGGCCTAGAAGAATAAAATGATTTAGAGCTTGGAATTGTTTAGTTGGTTATTTTTCTTTGTATTTGTATGAACATGTTTGGATTATTGGGAATGTAATTTTGACTTTAATAAATATGAAACATATTAGTAAATATCATGAGCTTTGGTGATAACCCAATTATGCCCCGACTCTTATTCCGCTGCGGGTCGGGGTGTGACAGAAACCGGACCGGTAAACAAGATAAAAATGTCCGAAAACTGTTTTTACCAAAATGTACCATTAGACTCGTCTCGACGATACGATTCCAACAATATATACTCTCCGATGGTGATTTTAGGAATTTTCGTGCCTTTTTTTGCCCTAAAAATCACACGAGTCTAACCGTGAAACCGGTTTGTTAAGATGGTCTGTGGATCAAATTCTGTGTGCGAAAACGTTTAACTCCAGTTACGTCAGCTGGTTAGCTTTCCACCTTTTTGGGTATAACTCAGAACGGTACCAAATTCAGAACAGTAACTCGGATTCACAATCCGAGATGGAATCTCAAACAGTGATCTGAGATGCTAATCCGAGATGGTGATTCTACACAGTATCCGAGACGGAAACCGAGATGCACTGTTTCAGTCCGAAATGAGAAACCGAAACACTAATCCGGAATGCTATCTGATACACAGCAACAGTGAGAATCCGGAATAGTAATCTGGAATGCTATCTGATACACAGCAACAGTGAGAATCCGGAACAGTTACAAATCCGGAGTCTTTGATGATTATCCGAAATCCTTGAATATTATCCAAAATCCTTTGAAGAAAATCCGAAATCCTTGAAGATTTATCCAGGTGGAGCTGAGCTATATCTTTCTTTTGTGCTTCAACCTTTTCTTTGAGTAACTTGTTGCTTTCTCGAAGGCTGATGCACTGAGCCATTGCATTGTTGTATTCATCGGTAATTTTGGAATTAAGAGACCTGAGTTGAGCAACCCTATTCCTGCAAGGTTCAATGCACAAAAGATAGTTGACTGTATCAATGGGAGAGCTTAATTTGTCAGCGTTAGTTTGGGCTTGAGGTTGAGTTTGAGGTGTTGGGCTGCTGATTGCTGCCTGCTAGGCTTGAGGTTTCTGCTCAGATACCTCTTTAGAAATTGACTCAGTTGATTTTGCATATAGATCTTTGAGATCTTGTTTTGATTGTAAATGATCCCACAACCAAGAAACAAAGGAGTCTTTATCATCCCTCAAGAAGCTATCCATTGCATTTCTTACTTCCTCTTTACGTCTCCCACATTCAAGCAAACGCATCACATAGTTAGCAACCGGATCAACATTGTAGTCTCCGAGAAACTCATTCAGCTTTTCCTTCACTTCATCCCGCAGGCTCGAGTGCTGAGTTTGGGCTGCAAACATCTTCTGATAATCAAAACCGGACCGATAAACAAGATAAAAAATGTCCGAAAACTATTTTTACCAAAATGTACTATTAGACTCGTCTCGACGATACGATTCCAACGATATATACTCTCCGATGGTGATTTTAGGAATTTTCGTGCCTTTTTTTTGCCTTAAAAATCACACGAATCTAACCGTGAAACCAGTTTGTTAAGATGGTCTGTGGATCAAATTCTGTGTGCGAAAACGTTTAACTCCAGTTACGTCAGCTGGTTAGCTTTCCACCTTTTTGGGTATAACTCGGAACAGTACCAAATTCAGAACAGTAACTCGGATTCACAATCCGAGATGGAATCTCAAACAGTGATCCGAGATGCTAATCCGAGATGGTGATTCTAAACAGTATCCGAGACGGAAACCGAGATGCACTGTTTCGGTCCAAAATGAGAATCCGGAACACTATCCGGAATGCTATCTGATACACAGCAACAGTGAGAATCCGGAAGAGTAATCTGGAAGGCTATCTGATACACAGCAACAGTGAGAATCCGGAACAGTTACAAATCCGGAATCTTTGATGATTATCCGAAATCCTTGAATATTATCCGAAATCCTTTGAAGAAAATCCGAAATCCTTGAAGATTTATCCAAAAGCTATCAGAAATTCAAGATTTTTATCCGAAATGCAGCAGATTAATGCCAAATCAATCCAAAATGTAACCATAAAATCCGAAATCCTTGAAGATTGATCCGCAATGCTTGAATCTTCTTTGTGTTCTTCGTGTTCTTCAGCAGAAACCGAACAAAATCTTGTAATATCAGATCTGAGCCTGGAAAACAGGTTCAACAGGCTCTTATACCACTTGTAACTCCCGGTAATCCGGATCTAACACTGATATCACAAAATCACCAAGGATGGGCGGAATCCAAACTTGGTGATCTTCAAGAAAACCAAAATAATGAAGAACATTACGAATTCACTTTAACACCTTGCACACAATTCTATTACTTGAATAAGCCAAACCGTCTGGTACAAGATGGAGGTTCTCTAGAGAAAACCTAATAGTCTACCCCAAAACTTAACCCTAGAAATAACATAAGCTTAGCTTATATACCTAGGGTAAGGCATAATCCTAATGGGCTTGCCTATGGGCTTGCCTGGCCCACATGGCCTATGGCATGCCCAAATGACCTATAAAGGTCCAAACCTAACACAAACTAACCCAGTTAATCCCAGTTAACTACCATAGACTGTTGCGTATATTTGATGCTTCAGTCTCACACTTCTAGGACCTAACAATATTTTTGTGAGTTTTGTGTTTAAGAGAATCATATCAAGTGTTTAACAAATCACCACTATCGTTGATCTTGGTATACTCATTAAGCTTTTAACCAGATTTACCTAGATTGCCAATATACTAATCCACTTAAACCTCTTCTCGTTTCTCAACTGTTTCAAGTTATGTTAGGTAATATTAAGAACATGAAATAACTATGTGTCCCATCTCAGAATATACTCGCGTATCGAGATTCCCCTAATTTCATTTCACATGTGAATATATCCAATTGATATCTGTAAAGGGGTGAATTGCGAGACCTTGAGAGCTCAGGTTAGTACTACCGTACAGACAAAGAGATGAAGACTCGTCTTTAGGTGGTGTTCCTTAAAGGAATCTTTTGAACTGCAGATGTCACAAAGATTATGATATAATCATTTTTATGAAGCTTTTGTAGGCGAATATTGCATAAAGTATTATACAGTTCTAGGCCATTGCTGACGCAAAATCAGAAGAACTCGGATAATACCCCAGATATCGATTAAATATAAAGACCTAGTATCGCAGAATCTGGCATTCTCTCAAATGAAATTTCGGAGTACTAAGTCCATATATCCAAGAGATGTTAACCCACAAGTTATTTGGTTTATATCTTGAAAACAATTTACTGAATGAGTGAAGCATATTGGCACATCCTCAGTAAGACCTGTTTAATTACTTGTTTAATCATTCCAATTCATTAGCATACTGTGACTGTCATATTGATATAATATGATCTCCCTTTTTCACAAAAAACTCTTTTTAACTTTTATAATGTTTTTATATTTTCCCAAAATTTCTCCCCCCTAAAATAAAAAACATATGTTTGGATTTTTAGAGTTTTTAATAAAGAATGTACAGAAAATTTGTCAACCGATGAGTATCACGTCAAGTCTCGTCATCCTCAAACTCAACCTCATGTATACCCCTGATGTCAGATTTCGTAAACCATTTAATTTTAAAAGATTTTTAAATCTTGTACGATCAAAGGCTTTGGTATAAAAATCTCCTTTTTGGTCATCAGTGTGGATTTTTTCAATTCTAACCAACTTTTTCTTGTAGCAATCACGAATAAAGTGGCGTCGAATCTCAATATGTTTGGTTCGAGAGTATTGACATGAGTTTTTAGTGAAATCGATCGCAGCCTGGTTATCTACATATATAGGCGTATCAAGAAATTGCAGTTCGAAGTCTCACATCTGCGGTTGAATCCAGAGAATCTGGGAACAACAACTGGATGCTGAAACGTATTCAACCTCACAGGTAGAGAGAGCGACTGTGGTCTGTTTCTTGCATTGCCACGTTACCAAACGAGTTCCGAAGAACTGGCAACCAGCCGTCGTTGATTTGGTGTTAAGTTTGCAGCAACCGAAATCAGAAGCCGAGTAACCTGCAAGATTAAAGTCATCGTGTCTAGGATACCACAAGCCAGTGCTTGGAAATTCCTTCAAATATCTCATGATACGTTTGACGGTGAGCAGGTGCGAATCTTTTGGATTGGATTGATAACGGGTACACAGGCATGTTGGATACATGATATCTGGTCGAGAAGCAGTGAGATAGATCAAGGATCCAATCATGGAGCGGTATAATGTCTCGTCAACTTTGACTCCAATAAGATCTTGACAAATGCTGTGATTAGGAGCTAATGGGGTTGATGCTGGTTTAGCTCCTGCCATATCGAATTTCTCCAATATGTCATGAACATACTTCGTCTAATGGATGAAGATACCATCAGGCAACTGATCGACCTGAAGTCCTAAAAAGAACTTCATCTCACCCATCGCGCTCATTTCAAATTTGCGCTTCTTTACACAGCTTGTCATTTGTCGATGAAGATGATATCATCCACATATATCTGTACAATAATCAAATGCCCATCTTTCCTTCGTAAAGAGGGTATAATCTACAGTTCCTCTGATAAAGCTGTTGTCTAGAAGATGTCGTGACAACGTTTCATACCAAGCTCTCGGGGCTTGGTGTAGACCATATAAGGCTTTGTTCAGAAGGTAGACCTTGTCTTTGTGCATTGGATCGAAGAACCCCGGTGGTTGGCCGACATACACTTCTTCTTTTAATTTTCTATATAGGAGAGCATATTTGACATCTGACTGGTACACCTTGAAACCTTTCCAAGAAGCAAAGGCCAAGAATATGCGGATTGCTTCAAGACAGGCGACCGGGGCATAGAGTTATGTGTAATCTATCCCTTCTTGCTGATGAAAACCTTGTACCACAAGTCGAGCTTTGTTTCGGACTACGATACCTCTATCATCACGATTGTACTTGAAGACCCATCTAGTGTTTATCTTTTTGTGATGATCTGGTAGGTCA
The DNA here is from genome assembly GCA_947069175.1 of Scalesia atractyloides. NCBI lineage: Eukaryota > Viridiplantae > Streptophyta > Magnoliopsida > Asterales > Asteraceae > Scalesia > Scalesia atractyloides. The sequence goes on along the minus strand of CAMTDV010000116.1, from coordinate 16,803,317 downwards.
ACAAGCTTCCAGACTCCTAGTTTCTGGAATTGAAGCAATTCGTCTTGCATTGCGTCCACCCAGCTATCTTCTTTCAACGCGTCTTTCCAGTTCCCCGGTTCTACCTGAGAAACAAAACAACTTTTAGAAAGTGTGGTTTGAAGTGGAGCAATACGAGTATAGAAATAGCTTAGATACGTGTTAATCTGATTGCGAGTTTGCACTCCCATTTGTAAGTTGCCTATAATATTCTCCGAAGGATGATATGAAAGCGTCATTGGCATCACTTCGCTAGGAACATCTACTTGTGTTTGCAAATTTGTGGTGACTTCATCCTCAACCGGTATAGACGATGAAGCTTCATTCTGACGTTTGATTGATCAGCTTGATATTCAGGAAGCAATCAATCTGCTCAGATCCTTCATCGGAACTGGATCCTCCATCATTGAAAGTTGGTTCCCGATCAGAGTCAGCATTTGGCTGTTGCTAGGCAGATGATTCGGCAGTGTTGACAATTGGTACAGGGACAGAGTCTTGAAGAGCAAAGCTCGGACCTACATCAGACGTGTTAGACACAGGAAGTGACGGGGAAATCACTAACGATCTGGTAACTTGTTCTTGATTAGATATTTGATGTTGTTGAAAGAGCATAACAAGTTCTTCTTATGATGGCACATCTGGTAGGTCGAAAGAATTCAACAAACCATGTAGTTGAACAACCATGGATCCCCAGGTTTCTGTATTGGGTAGTATATCTTTGACAATCAACATGATGCGCAAGAATAACCTGGTCCAGACTCGGCAAAATGACACGTTTTTAGGAGTAGCATAACCCACAAAGAATCCTTCCAAAGATTTGGCACCAAATTTACCAGCCGGGTCCAATATAGTACACGGTGATCCAAAAGGTTCCAGAAATGCAAGGTTAGGCTTCCCATGATTAAGTAACTCGAAACACGTCTTGTTATGAGGCTTAACTGTTAACACACGATTCAAGGTGTAACACGCTGATGCGACTGCTTCACTTCAGAAACTGATTGGCAATTTCGAATCGGCTAGCATGGTTCTGGCAGTCTCGATCAGTGTGCGATTCTTTCGTTCAGCAACTCCATTTTGTTGTGGAGTATAAGGAGCACTAAATTCATGAAGAATCCTTTTTTCATTGTAGAATTCGAGCATCCTCTTGTTCTTGAACTCTGTACCATTGTCACTGTGGATTCTCTTGATTGGCAAGTGATATAGGTTTTCGAGTTTTCTAAAGAGAATCATTAGAGTTTCAAATGTTTCATCTTTGCTCTCCAGAAAGAAAACCCATGAGAATCTTGAATAATCATCTATAACGACAAGGCAATATAGATCACCAGAAATGCTTTTGCCGTTTACTGGTCCGAAAAGATCCATATGTAGCCTCTCTAGTGGTAGCTTGATAGAATTCAACAGCTTTTGTGGGTGTGATTTCTTATGCTGCTTCCCCTTTTTACAGCTCAGACAATCATCGGATAATTGAAAATTTTTCAAATTAACACCCTCCACTAGGTCGTTATGCACAAGATAATTCATTTTTCGCAAATGAATATGCCCCATCTTTCTATGCCATAGAATAGACTCTTTCTCGGTAGCTTTGGAAATAGAACATTGAACTTTCTTCGATGTTGTTGATGCGACACTCATATCAAGAACATAAAGATCATTTTCTCTCGGTGCACGCATAAGAATCCATTCCTCTTGAATCTTGAAACCCGGTTTTAAGATCAAGCATTCTTTATTATTGAAGTGCGTTGTGAATTTCTTGTCACAGATCTGCGAAATGCTGAATAGATTGTTCTCAAGTTTAGCAATGTAGTTCACTTTATCAAAAGAAACTACTCCATTCGTGAGAATTCCTTCACCGACAATCCTTCCTCCTAGCGTTCTGGCAAAACCTACATACCCTCCGCGGATAGCTTTAACGTCGCGTAACAACGCAAGCATCCCTGTCATGTGCCTGGAAGCTCCACTATCCATTATCCATTTAGACATTATCGATCACGGGAGTCCTTGCACACATGCGAAAGAAACTATTTAAACAAAGAAACCCAAGCCTGTTTGGTCTTGGGTGGGTTCAGAATGTCAAATTTCGGACCTACTTTGTTTTTGACGTTTTTTAGGCTCGGTTTTGTTTGGAATAGAAGGTTTCGGTTCTACCTTGGACGGTTTCACTTTTGCCACCCATTTTTGGGTTTAAAGATTTGCCTTTTTAGCATAAAATTTAGAATCCATTTGACGATATTTAGTTAATGTTTCACCAATTTCAAATTTAGAATGACGTTCAATAATTGGTTTAACATTTTTGTAAGATTCGTTGGTTGCTTTGGCGCAACCATAGGTGCCTTCTATTTCTCGTCCTTGGTGAACCTTTTAGAATGAGAAACAGGTTTTGGAGATTCTTGTGAGCAATATCTTGCAATGTGCCCAACATTTTGACATTTGTAACACGTCCTACTGTCCTTTTGAATAGAAGATTCCAAACTTGTTTCCTATTCTCTTTCTTGAAATCATCATTCAATTTTGTTTCGATGATTTATTTCTCCTTTTCTGTTGTTGTTCCAAAAACAAAATTGATTTTCTTTGTAAAGTTTAGTTTTTGGAACTTATTGTTCATTCTTCGCTTTTGGAAACCCAAACCTGCCCTCTTATTCTCAGGATAATCTCTATTTTTATGATAGTAGGGTCGGTTATCACATTTTGATTTAGAGTAGAATGATACATTGTGTTTATCTAAAACAGCATGACTTACCTCCACAAGCTTGAACAATTTATCAACACGATCCAGATTCACGTTCTGGATGGGAAAGTCTTCATCAGAAAATAGTTTATCAGATCCATGCTTTTTATAAACTATGATGTTTGGATCATTGTTTAAACTATCTTGCGATGTTACAACATCAGATTCAGACTTGTAAGATTCACTTTTTAACACATTTTCGACCACTGTTTTAACCACTTCAGAGTCACATTCAGATTCGGATGTTGTGTAAGTTACGTCGATGTTTGTAGGTAGCTCATTTGATTGTTCAGTTTTCAATTCTAGATTGAGCTCCTTTTCCACCCCTGATGGTTTCTTACACGCGTAACTTGCACTCTTGTTTTCAACCTTTTCGGATTCTTCTTTATTTTCAATCTTTGGTAAAATGTGACCAACGACATAGGAGCTTGTTGAATAGCTGATTGACAACTTGTTAACCTGTTAAGTTTCAAGTCTTACCTTCTCTAGCTCACTCTTTAGCTCAGCGATAGTATTTAAGTGAATATTAATGGCCATTTGCTTGCCATTACTGTCGCTTTGAGCATAGAAAGAGTTCCATCATTTTATCTGAGTGCTTTTTCATACTGTTTAACAGTTCTACTCAATTTTTCGTATGCTTCTTTAGTTGATTTAAAATCACTTGACAAATTGTCTGTTAAACTTTTGAGCTCAGTATATCGTGTGTGTTTTACAACACATTCATTGTATGGCTCAGCATATTTTAAACATGGTTTTTCTACTACAGACTCACATTTGGACTCATTTACCTCGTTAATGTTTGCCATGAATGCTTTGACAGTTTCATCAACCAACTTCTCCATCTTTTCATCAACTTCTTGTTCAACATCAGGCGTCTTCTGTTCTTCGCAAGATGATCGTTAACTTGATCCGAAGTAACCTGCAAAAGTTTTCAACATATCATTAGGCAAGAGGTGTTTAAACACATTGATTAAAAGTTCCTCCTCCTCTTCTGATGATGTGTGATAGTAATAACCATCTTCTGGTGCCTCATCAAAAGCTGCCTCCGATACTTCATCAGTTCTTCGGTTATCTCAGCAACCAAAGCTAAAATCTCATTCTTGGAAATATATTTGTTCCAGATAAAGCCCTCATCTTCTTGAGTTACCACTAGCGCTTTGTCTTTGGTCTCTGGATGTCTATATTCGATCTGCACCATGCGAGTTCTTGGTTGGGGACGATGGTAAATAGCCTTCTTGTAGTAGTCATCAGCAAATGGGTTCTGGTTACCCTGAGCTTCTCTATTTGCGCATTCACATTTAAAATGTCCCTTTTCCCGAAACTTAAAAAAAAGTAACTTTGGATTTGTCGAATCCCAATTTTCCATCCAAACCTCCCAAGTTCTCTTTCCCTGTAATTTCCATGAAGCGTTGTGCGCGTCGAACAATAGATGTCATACACCACTTTATGTCGATCAACTCCATCTCTATTGGATCAATCTGATCATAGTCCTCTTTGGTCATTTCAAAGTTTCCAATCCTTCCTGCTACAAGACTGTCATACGATTCGAGAACCGATGCTAATAGTGACATATGCTGCTTAGCGGTTTTCTCATCAAAGTTTTGTGCATTCTGGAAATCGACAGCTATATTGCACTGTAGTACCCTCTGAGTAGGATTTGATTGACTGATCTGGTTGAGTTGGGGATTGCTCGATCCATATGATGACTGTGGACTTTGAGAAGCGTTTGGATTGACTTTTGCAAGTGATTGAAAACTGTTGTTTTGATTTGACGGTGGGCTCGGTGTGCTGTAAGCATAAAAGGCAGTCTGGATCTTCGGAGATTGTATTTGAGCAGCAGAACTATTCTTGAAGTAAAGATTAACATCTTGTTGCACTTGAACATTCTTGTTCTTCGCCATCTTTTGCATTTCAAGCTCATGTCCCTCCAATCTCTCAATGAAACGTGGTAATGAGAGATTACCATATTCAGATCCATTCTTCAAGATGGTCAAATAGGTAGACCATTCGCCTTGTGGCAAGGAATCAACGAGTTTATCAACAAGTTCTTCGTTTGTTTTGACGATTCCCATTCGCTTCAGTTGCACCACCAGATGACAGTATCTTTCAATCAGCTGCTTAACCGTCTCACCTTTTATGAAAGTAAAGATGTCAAATTCTTTACTCAACAGCGACCACTTCCCTTTACGCGATTGGGCACTTCCCTGGAATTTCAATCGAAGAGCGTTCCATAATGAGTGTGCGTCATCATCATGTTGTAATAACGCCAGAATGTCTTCTTTGATGGATTGTTGAAGAATATTCATCATTTTCTTCTCATTGATAAACTTTTCCCTTTCATACTCTGAAAGTTGAGCCAATGTCTTCTCGAGACCGTTCTCTCCAATAGGTGATTGTACTTTTCTTCAATAGCAAACCAACAGGTAAAATGATTTGCCTGAACCCAGTTCATGACATGTTCGCTCCGACTATCGAAGTCTTCGAGGTTCATTAACTTTGGCGGTTTTGTCATAGTACCCATTTGTTCTCGAGGTTCATGTTTTGTGCTGCAGTAGTCGTGACTGCTGGTGTAGCGAATGCGTTATAAAATTCTTCTGCCATTTTTCTGCAAAACGTTTAAACACACACTATCAAAAAACTGATTAGAACAGTAAAACTTTCTCCGTGCGGATGACAAAAACAGTTCATGTGACCAAGATCCGTTCGTACGACTCAGACAATCGTCCGGACAAGGTGATTCAAATAAGCTACTCGTGCAAACAAGAAAATAACTCGTACGAATGAACTGTTCCCTCGTACGAATGAGTTGCTCGTACGATTGTAAAATTCGTGTGAATCACAGATTTAAATTTTTAACTTATAAATTTTAGGATCTTCTGATTACTCGTTCGTACGAATGAATTAACTTGTTCAGGCAGTCGTTCATGCGAGTGGTCTCTCTACCCGTACGAAACAACTTAAGTCACAAACCAGATGAATTTAACCAATTTTGACATGATTAAGCTCGATTTTAGATCTGAATTGTTAAGGATTGTTTAAAATTGATTTTAATGTGATATCCTAGAATCCTAGTCCAATTTGTCCATAATTTCGTCCAAATCCGAGATCAGTTTGGGAGAAATGTAGAAGTAGAAAGCTCAAACAGTGAATCTGATCTGAAACAGTTGGTAGCTTGCAGAAACTTGATCTTTGTCAGCAGATCAGGCTTCAAGGCTCTGATACCACTTATGAACAGGGGATCGGCTCCTCTGATGAGCAACCGGTCTGATCTAACTCAACTAGCATAGGCGGAATTCATTGCTAGAGATGATGATAAACGAACAAGTGAGATCTTACTGTTTAACTACTCTGAATGTATTAATTGATGTGCAAAGTACAGACGCAAGTAAACAAATCAGCAGGGCTTCGTCGTACCAATTGAACTAACACTTACTAGCTCTGACACAAAACTCCTCTATTTATAGGTCGAGATGACTCGCACTGGAGTGTGTGAAACAGAGACTGTGACTCATGTGAGTGGTTGCCTCGTACGAGTGACAGACTGTCACTCGTACGAGTCTCTACAAAACATACAAAATAAACAATAACATTTATACAAATGACGTTTAAGCCCTATATACAATATCGACATATACTAGACGTAGGAAATAGACATTATGCACCAACAAATACTATGTATGGTGTATTTCTTTTTGGAAAAATATTAATGTAAAAAAAGTTATAATCATTTAAAAATCATGGGGATGGTTACATTTTATATGGCGATAAAGTGTAACTACAAACTAATTATCCATCATTTTTTTAAAGATGAGGGATTAAAGTGTAATTAAGATGAGAGGATTATAGTGTGATTAGTGTTTAAAAAATAATATACCCTCATTTTAGATTACACCTCATGCATTAAAGCAAAAAAAAAGTTCTTAACTTTTGGGTATCTTAAAATGCCTATGTTTTATGCATTATATGTATGTATGTATATATACACATATACAAGGTTAGGATCATGTGAGAAGCACTATGCTAATTAAGAAACTAGCATTATGTACCATACATTTTCCCTAAGCTTTCCGTAATATACACATATGTATAGTTTAAAATCGACTATATACATATGTGTATAATTCAAGATTTGATAATATACATATATGTATTTAGTCAATTTTAAACTATACGTATGTGTATATTACGAAAAGCTTGGGAAAATATGTGGTCGAAAATGCTTCTCAAGTTTCTTAAATAGGGTGGAATTCTCTTTATGATCCCTACCCTCCACATACATTAGGTTCATTTGTGAACCTCCCCCTTAATTGTGAACTAAATGAACCAAATTTAGCCCTTGACATTTTTTAGATCAAAAGGGTAGTATTGTCATTATCCTAAGTATTTTTAATTTAAATCTCGTAAATTTCTACTTTTCTGAACTCTCTCTCTCATATTTAATTATTTTTCTATTATTTTAATTTTCTCTCAATTCTAAAACACTATGATCTAGATTAAAAAATCTGATTAAACCTTGGTTGTTATACGATCAAATAAACAAGATCAATAAAAAAAAAGTATGATCAAATCAAGAAGATTGATAAAAAAGCTTTAATCTTTTTTTTTTTCAGTCGGCTCCTTTGAATTCCTCAAAACATAAACTCTTCAGATCCGATTCATCAGCAACAATGGCTCATTTCACATATTTAAATTAAAGTCCTAGTTTCACAGCAATTCACATGTTCCAACTAAATTAAAGTTCCAGCTTCTATTGAACATTTCATTAATTTAATTTCTAATTTGCTATTAAAATATATTGTATTCTTTTGATTGAACACGAACATTTGGTTTCCATTTTTTCGACTAAGTTATGAATGATCTAATTAATTTATGAATAATCACATCAAAACAAAACATGAGGCTAAGGTTTTGAAATCGAAGAAGATGATACATGTACATTGAAGATTATAACTCATTATTCATACTCGTGTATAATAGTGCAATACACAGATGTATAACAGTGATTACATATACATACAACAGCCTCTACACTGTGTACAACATGGCAATACACAGATGTATAACACTAGTTACGAATACGTACAACAATTTGTACACTTGTGTATAACAGTGCAATACACAAACGTACAACATTGATTACGTATACACAAAGTAGCTTGTACATATGCTTTTATATTTTGTGTTATGCGTACAATACATATATGTAGATTTAATTATGTAGCAATTTTTAATTATATGTGTTATAAATAGAACAATATCTAATAAATATTGTTTTTAATTAACAAATTAATTAATTTGTGAGAAAAAAGAAGAGGGAGAATATAACTAAATATTTAATTAGAGAGAGAAAGAAGTAACAATTATCTCCATGCCCTTCATTTAAAAATTCCTCAAAATTAGATTTTATGTATTTACAATCTTGCCATTCAAAATCAATGGCTCATAATAGTTCATTTGGTTATAACACACACACACACATATATATATATATGTGTGTGTGTATATGATAAAAAGAGCCAAAATCATGAAAAGTGTAGGAAGCAATCATAACTTTTCACATGTCCAAGGAGAAGGGCAAATGCATCCAAATAAAAATAATAATCTACACATTCAAGTTACCACATCATTTCTAAAGGCCAGAAGTTTCTTATACATCTTCTAAAAAAAATATAAAATCAAGCGTTATTTTGTCTTTATAATGAGTATGGTATATATTACTATAATTTAACAAATATTTTCAAAAACCTAGATGTGTAAAACACCATTGTTCTATATATTGTATTTTTAGGTTATGTTCATTTCGTTTCAGGTTTTGTACATGATCTTTAGACACAATGTAAATAGTCAAAGTTTAAGGTTGGCTTATGCAAATGTGGGTTTAGTATATAACCCTTTCCTCTTGTAAACACTAACTACAATTATTAATACAGATCACACATTTTACATCTTTGCTACACACACTTAAGAGTATCAATTTGGTATCATGTCTTTAATAACCTAATCATTGTTACCCTGATCATTGCCTAAATTGCACAAAACCATTGTCATTTGCACTCCTCATTGTCGTTGTACATCAAGCGAAACTACAAGGTCAGTTCCGTTGTCACTTACAAGTTTTACACTCTCCCTTATAGTGTCGCTCACACCAATTTCACTTGCATATCAATTCCGCTCACACAAGATGTGTTGCTCACATAAGAGTGTCATTTATGAGTTTCGCTCATACAAGTAGTGTCACTTAACAACTTCGATCACACAAGTAATGTAGCTTACACAACAAACATAACGAGCTTTCACTGGAACGATGAAAACAATTACTTATCACCAACCGAAAGGACGGCTGATAGCTCTCACAATTTTGCTTTCACTCTCTCACCAATAAATTATGGCTATTCAAAGACTATGATTGTACCTTTTCTAGATACCAACAACTTGTTGGTTATATTGTTGGTTATGTCCCTTAAGTGAGTCCCACTGTTGTAATTACATATGTCCCTGAAGCATCATTTGCTCGTGTTCAAGGAACCACTGGCCGAGAATTATGGAAATCTCTTGCTCGAGCTTATACTCTAAAACCTCCTTTAGGGAATACATGCTAAAGACACAACTTCTTAAGTTGAAGATGAACGGAGATGAAACACCTCTTGCTTACCTCAGTGGTGCACAAGAGTATGCATCAGCGCTTGCTAATATTGGTGAACCAGTCAAGACAAAGATCGTTATATCTGGCTTGCATGATGAATACAATGGTCTTAAAACTAGTGTTATTGCTCATTCAACTCCTTTGGAATTCAATGAGCTATTTGGTCTGATCACAGATCACGACTACATATTTACAAAACCTCCACAATCCATTGATGCGCTACTTTTGTTGCCTCAACGATGTATTTAAAATAACATTTATCTATGCTAAATTCCCCATATTTGTAGTTGTTTTATTGCAAATTCACCCTGAATAAGTTAATTAGTTGTACTTTGGTGTTTTGCAGGTCCTGGAGCTAAAATGAAGGATTATGAAGATAAAAACAAGTTAAAATGAAGATATCTAAGTAGGATTGTGAAAAAGAGTAAGGTAAGGCCCATTAGCACTTTAAAGGTTACGACCCATACTAGTTGATGACCTAATAAGCCAAAGAAACCCTATGCATTAAATGACGATACATGTCGTACACAGTTTAAAAACCGCAAAAAATGTTTATAAATACCAAATGAGGCTAGAAACGTGGAGGTCGATTTTGGGCGACTATAAGGCGGAAAAAGTGTTGTTTCGGTGATGTTAATCAAGAACGAAGGCAAAGAAGCACATGAACTGAATATCTAACTTCCAGTTGTCGTAAACATGCTATCAATCAAGTTTCAGACTTCTAGTTTCTGCTTTTCTAAACCTTTATCATGTTTTCAATGAATTCTATCACATTAGGACTTGCTAATGGTTGGCTAACCGCTTTATAGTCGGTTAGGCAACTAATCGATTATCATGTTTTTGGGTAATTTGTTTATGATGTGATTTAATTAGTTTATTACCATTAAACTTGTAATGTGTATTATGTATTGGAGATTGATCATTAAGTGAGTTTGTGTTGTTGATATGGATCTTTCTATGAGGTTAGGCTAACCAAATCCGGTTTCTTCTACCCCGAGGTTATATATCGAATGTTAACTTGGGGCTTGAAACCTAGCTGGTAATTGACAAACTTCTTTGAGGGTTGGTTAAATATATGAGCTACTTATGGGAAGGGTCTAAATAAATTGATCTTGAAATTAGTTAGGGTTTTCTTTAAATTGATTTGTATAGGTTGTAAGTTGCATTGATTTTTTAACCTATAAGAACCCATTTAAGAGGCTCTGAGTCACAATGGGTGGGTAAAACAAACTAACTACTTTAAATTGGATTTTCTATGTGGATCTATAGGATAGATCTCAAAGATTTTGTGGTTAACTTGGTCGGGCACTAATATATAAAGCACTTCACACACCATTTTTATGCATGTTAAAATGAGCTTTCATAAATGATTCATATGTTATGCAATTCAATGATTAGGAATTTTGTATCAAAATCATTATCTCTCACATTCCCGATATACAAAACTATTCTCAATCATTGCTTTTCTTTTCCACCGTGTTTTCTATGTAGAGGAGGGTCCTATCGTGGTAGCTATGTGGTCGTAGTCAGTTCTCTTGGGCATCTAAAAAAACATTGTTTATGGTCCATGCAATAGATGCAACGCTGGACATATTCATTCAAATTGACCTAATTATGATCCATCCACCTTTTGCAATCGTCCAAAGGCTAACTATGCTAATGCTAACTATACTGATGTGTAGTCTTAACTGGGTTCTCCAGGACCAAGAACGTGGTATCCTGATACAAGAGCCGACAGTCATGTAACACCGGATTCGGAAAGTCTAGACAATTGCAAGGCATATCATGGTAATGATTCCATCATGTTGGCAATCGTAAGGTTCATCATATTCTTCACATTAGTTCCTCAAAATTTCACTCCATACACAAATAATTTCACATTTATGATATTCTTCATGTTCCTGAAATTAAAAAGAATTATCTATCTAACAAAAAAATTATCTTGATAAGAATGTATGCTTTGAATTTTGTTCTTCTTTCTTTGTTGTGAAGGATGAGTCTACACATACTACCCTTTTTACGGCCCAGTTAGCATGGACTCTACTCTCTTCGTCATATATAACTCCACAACTTCAATAGAAGTACCTTCTATGCTAAACAAACATCTTCCAACCTTTGGCATAGGAGGCTTGGCCATCCACATCACTGTCTTTTTAGGTTATGTTTTCCATTTGTTCTCTTCCCTTTTCTACAAGATCCATCTGTATTTCTTGTCCTAAGGGAAAATCTACTAAGCTAAATTAATGTAATTTAAACTTTAATACTTCAAAATACTTTGGCTTGCTATATTGTGATGATTGTCCTCAGCAATTTATGCTTTGGGTTAATCACTATTCTTGTTAAATGTGGATCTTTCCATTAACACAAAAATCTGATGGTTATTACACATTCACCAACTATGTTTGCGTGATTAAACAACAATTATATATATATATATATATATATATAAACACATGCACACACGATTACCAACTAAGGTTTGTACCCTTTCATTTAAAAGTCATGTTAGTTAGAAATATTATATATAATCCAATAGGTACATCATTTATATATTTACAAATATCAACTTAAGATTTTTATTCCTTCCTTAAAGAGTCGTGTTAGTTAGAAACATTATATTTAATTCAATGGGTATATCCTCAAACGGCTACATGTTGAAATGCTAAAATATGCAAAATTGCGTCGGTAAGTAAATTGATACGTCACTTAAATAAAGCAAAATATAATGTTTCAACCGACACGACTTTAAAAATACCAAAAGCAACATATACGTCACTTAAACATCACGTCGTGTAAATAACAAAAGACTTTGACATTTTAACATTTAAATAACCAAACCGTATGTAATTGACAAAAGTGCGGTTTCATAAAAAAGGGAAAAAGAAGTGACGTTTCAATGGCACCTGAGGAGGTATGGTCCCAAATGACCATACCCTTAACTACATTCTACAAGGATAACTTTGCATGGAACATGCAACGGTGCGTTTTCCAAACAACATCAGGTTATACAATGAGCCTTGTGCACTCAGCGCAATAGTGAATTAGACCAACACCAATAGGTCATACAATGAGCCTTGCGCACTCAGCGCAACGGTGAATTAGACCAATATAATTAAGTCACACAACGAGCCTTGTGTACTTGGCACAACGGCGAGTTAGACTCACGCGCGCAGGATACTAGACCATGCGTGGAACAACATTCCTCTGAGCTGCGAATCCCAAAACCTTGCAAGGACAAGACACACATGAGAAGTGCCTCATAGTCTTGGAACAAAAGGATATACTCCGGGCACCCTGCGCTGGCGGGAAAAACCCTGACATCCTCGCAGAAGGGGTAAGCACTAAGAGGTGTTGACCATACTCAATGGTACAAAGTGGTAGAACTGTGACCAAGGTTTACTCGCCAGGTTGCGTGTAACAGTGTCTATGACCAATGATGCAGACGTCAGACCATACACCACCCACATCTCTGCCAGTGATTATTCCACCTTCTCCACTTTCGGCTGGCAGCAGGCCTGACACCAGAGACGGCTGCCTTTACACGTGGCACCACTCACATCCGACAAAGCACACCTCCTGACAGAGGACATTAATACTCCTGTAGTGAGCATTTAATGTCTAACGCAGACGGACAAAACGGATGTCTCTGGCTGTATGGGTCGGGCCCAAGGCCCACTAGCCCATCTCCTGAACCTACCTTTTCGGCTATAAATAAGCAAACAGATTTCCAGGTAAAGGCACGTTTTGATACACACACCAGATACACACTTACTACCTTACTTCCAACCCACAAATACTTATTCTCACGCTGGAGTGTGGTCACGGAGAAAATAACCCTTTTCCCCGTGACGAGACTAACAGCGCTACTAGTTTTGCAGATCAGCTTAAGCGAGCTCACACCCGAAGAGTGAAGTGAAAGGACAATCCTCTATGTAGAAACACCTTGGTTGTAACTTATATATCCCCAGATATCCTTAGGTTCAACCGGTGCTTCTTCATTGGCACCATCCGTGGTTATCTCACTTTTTCCCAAATAGTTCCTTTCATTTTCACTTTTTCAACCTTGCTTTCATATCGCCGATTTCTCATCAAACACCCCACGAGGTCCTCGAGCCAAAGGCAAGAACCCAGTTCATGCCTCTCGAATTGACGGACAAGTGGAAGAAGATTCTTCCGAGAATGCCGGAACTCAACACGCCTATGGTCGTATAAACATCCCGGTCACTCCCGGAGCCCAACTGGAGACACCCTTTGTACCAATCACAACGGCACCCCCGGGTGAGACCCCATGTCCTGATTCATAAAGTCTCAAACAGCCCTAAATGTTGTCTATGCGCAACTCTGTACGCAGACAAACACCCCTGCTGCCCCAGTGCATCCCGATGTTCAGGTGCATGCTTCGCCTGCACCAAGGATATTGAGCTACGACTCGCTAGCTGGGGCAAGCATACCGTATAGCCTTCATCCCCAGGAGACGGAGTACACACAACCGCCGCCTAAACCAGAGTCTCACTCTCTTAGGCGAGCATCTTTCCACTCACGGTTGGGCCCGCATCCTCAAGGGCAGCAGTACACCCAGTGCGAGGACGACAAAACCTATGGCGAAGGTGATAGCGCCAGCGTCTTTCACCGGTTGTCAAAGAATCATGTGGCATACAGATCCGCTCCACGGGGTGGCTACAACCCAGAAGCGGAGCATGATTACAACTTGATCTACCAGTCGGCGGACACGGTCGAACATTCCAAGTTTATCAAGGAGATAGCGCTCGCACCATTGGAGCATGAAAAACTTCCCTCCAATGTTGGGAAATACAACGGGTTGACTGACCCAGATGATCACCTACGTCTCTTCATCGATGCAGGACTGATTGGAGGATGGACACTACCGATGTGGTGTCACCTTTGTGTTCAAACCCTCACAGGTGCTGCACGCCTATGGTTTGATAATCTGCCCACTGGCAAACTCGCGCCATGGAATGACTTGAAAGATAAGTTCCTGATGCATTTCAGTCAGCAACGGCGCTACGTCAGAGCCTCATCTGACGTAATGAACATCTGGTGGCGCGATGATGAAAGCCTTGAAGATTTCATCACCCCCTACAACAAAGAGGTGCCATAGATAGGGGACATGCACGAAGATCTGATTCGCGCACAGTAAGTATGTCATACACTGTGACGAGATGATCAAAGTCTTGTCAGGAACTACAGTCCTCCCCAAGAGCCGGGAGAAACTTATGGCAGCGAAAAAGGTCTACGCGCAGACGGAGCACAACCTTAATAATAGTAGACCTCCCCTACCTCATCACCAACCCCAAGACTTGAGAAGGACTTTTGGGAAGAAGAATAAAGGGTGGAGGGACCATAGCCAGAACCCTCCCCACACACCGGTCGACGCTCGGGCGACCATTAATAAGCTCACCATCCAGCGAGCAATAAAGCAAGATAATCGCGACCGTCAGTGGATCCCACTGACGAAGACCCCGACAGAGGTCCTTAGTACAGAAGACAATAAGTTCAAACAACCACCGCCGATGCGCAATAAGAAGGGTCAAGACCCCAACCTCTTCTGCGATAATCATAAAGACACGGGGCACACAACCGATAATTGCATCTCCTTGCGCATGGAGATAGAAAAAGCGGCTTGAGAGTGGGAGACTCACCCACTTACTGCAAAATGTGCGCAAGGAGGTGCGCCAAATCACTCGAGGCGGCGAGGGCCCGAGTAACAAAAAATGAAGTCTGTTCATATGATTCAAGGTGGTCCTTCGCGCAAGCGTAGCCACCAGAAGAGTTGCACGTCTCACTTGCGTGAACAGCAGGTCATCTTCCTCGTTGTTCGCGATAAATCTTTCCGATGGGCACCACACTCACACAGTCCAGGTCAACTTCATGGTCATGCCCGCAACCTCGCGCCATGACGTGCTACTAGGACGACGCGCCCAACGGGATTTCAGCATGATTACTTCCATCCCCTACGCCGCTTATGGTTTTCCCATGGAAACTGGAGTGGCCATCATGTATGCAAGAAAGGAAGTCATGTCTGTTGACCAGAAACCGTCAATAAAGCAACCAAAGCCATCGTCCAACAGTGAACCAGAAAAGTGGGTACTCAACAACAAGTGCCCGGAACAAACCGTGCTCTTGGGACCCACCATGACTCCCGCAGTCAAGTCGCGGTTGAAACAGTTGTTGTTCCGTAATTCTGATATTTTTGCATGGTCACCGGCGGATATGACTGGGGTGCCAAGGGAAATCGTTGAGCATGCTTTGCAAACATTCCCTTTTGTTCAACCCATAGTTCAGAAGAAGCGCAGCTTCGGTCCCGAGAAGACCCGCGCTCTGAACGAGCAAGTCACAGAGCTTCTCCAAGCAGGAATCATCCGAGAGGTACATTCTCAGACATTCGTAGCCAACCCAGTCATGGTCCAAAAGTCCAACGGCAGTTGGCGCATGTGAGTCGATTTCAAGGATCTCAGCAAGGCATGTCCCAAGGACTGCTACGCCTTACCAGAAATCAACAAAAAAGTGGACCCTCTTGCTTAATTCAGTTGGAAATGCTTCCTTGATTGCTACAAGGGCTACCACCAGATCCAAATGAAGAAAGAAGACGAAGACAAGACCGCTTTCCGAACAGATAAGGGCATTTTCTGTTACACAAAGATGCCATTCGGATTGCGCAATGCTGAAGCCACCTATCAACGTTTAATGGACCATGTCTTTAGGGATGACATTGGTGAAACCGTGGAAGTATACATTGATGACTTAGTCATCATGAGCTCAGATGAGGAGAAGATGCTGGCAAACATTCAAAAAACGTTTGCCTCCTTGCGCAAGGCAAATGTGAAGCTGAACCCCAGCAAGTGCTCTTTTGGAATGAAGTAAGGCAAATTTTTGGGATTCAACGTTACACGCGATGACTTCAAAGTCAATCCCGATAAAGTGGAAGCAATTCAGCATATGCCATCACGCTTAACTATCAAAGAAATGCACAGTTGGCCGGGCGGCTGGCTGCGCTGAACAGGTTCTTGGCCAACCACGCAATGAAGTCCTTCCTATTCATTAGCACCCTATGGAATTGTGTGAAAAAGAACAAGTTTCAGTGGACTCCGGATGCGGAGAAAGCCTTCACCCAAATGAAGGAATGCTTAATCCAGCTACTAACCCTCACCACGCCACAGAAGAACGAGCCACTGATACTTTACCTTTCCGCATCAGATATCGCTTTGGGAGCAGTCCTGCTAGTAGAGCGCGCAGGAGTCCAGACTCCTATCTACTACGTCAGCAAGATGCTTACTGACCCAGAGACTCGATATCCCATGATGGAAAAGCTTGCTAGCTTTGGTCCATACATCCAGGGCGGTTGCGCCGATATTTTTCAGGCCACGAAATAACAGTTCTCTCGAACTATCATTAAGGCCAAATTTTGTCGAAACCAGACATATCTGGCCGCCTAGCAAAATGGGCGATTGAGCTTGGTGGACACAATATCGTGTATAAACCACGCCGAGCAATAAAGGGCCAGATACTAGCTGATTTCATCGCGGAAGTCCCGCAGAATAAAGCGCAAGAATGTGAAGCTGTACAGAATCCAACGCCGATTACAGAAAACCACGCATGGATACTTCAAACCGATGGCACGTCCAACAATGATGGCGTAGGGGCAGATCTTCATCTAATAAGCCCCGACAATCAAGAATTCACTTATACCATCAGATTGGATTTTATAAGTTCAAATAATGAAGTTGAGTATCAAGCGTTCATGGCAGGCTTCAGCTAGCAATCAAAATGGGTGCGCAGAATTTGGAGGCCCACGTCGACTCACTCTTAGTCGCCGGACAGGTCAACGGCCTGTATGACGCAAAAGGCGAGGTGATGGCCTTGTATCTAGAACAGGCGTAAGCCTTAATAACCAAATTCCAACACTTCAAGATAACCCATGTCAACTGAAGCGAGAACAAACACACCGACGCTCTCAGCAAGTTAGCCGCTACAAGCTTCAAGCACCTTGCGCGTGAGGTGCACATTGAGGTACTCAAAAACCCTTCTGTTCCTCTACGACAAGTCAACATCATCGAAGTGGGAAATCCTTCTTGGATGTCCCCCATCATCATGTTCTTGCAACACAGGAGCCTTCCCGAAAACAAAACGGAAGAAAGGAAGGTCCAGAACAAGGCACTCAACTATGAAATGGTGGACAGTATCTTATACCGAAAGTCATACCTTGGGCCGCTACTCCGCTGCGTTGATCCGCAAGACGCGCAGTTTGTGATCCGCGAAATACACGAAGGGTTATGCGGAATTCAGGCTGGCCTGCGCATGGTCGTGGCAAAGATCATGAACGCCGGATACTATTGGCCTGGCATGCACCTTGATGCGGTCGAAACATTACGTAAATGCGCATCATGCCAGCGCCACGCTCCAAAGACACTACGTCCCAAGAATCCTCTAGGAGCGGTGAAATTCATAATCGTCGCAATGGGCAATCGATATGGTGGGACCATTCCCAGACGCTCTAGGAGCGGTGAAGTTCATAATCGTCACAGTCGATTATTTCACCAAATGGGTAGAAGCCAAACCCCTTGCATCCACCACAGCAACTGCAGTGCGAAAGTTCATATGGGAACACATTATATGCCGCTTCGAGTTACCCTTGCGCATAATCAGTGATAACGGTCCCAATTTCGCAGCCGATGAGCTACAGCAATGGATGAAAGAAAGCCATATCAAACACGTATTCACTTCGGTCACGCATCCCTAAGGTAATGGCCAAGTGGAAAGAATTAACAAAAGCGTAGTTGAAGGGATCAAGACAAGGTTGGGTACAGCACGAAGAGGCTAGGTAGATGAGCTGCCAAGCATCCTATGAGCTCATCGAACCATGCCTACAACCAGCACGGGCGAAACTCCTTTTAGACTCATGTTTGGGACGGAGGCAGTGATTCCAGCAGAGATAGGCCTCCCATCACCACGCATGCTAACTGCGCAAAGACAAAACAATGAAGACGAGCGCAGACTTGACTTGGACTTACTAGAAGAAAGGCATGAAAATGCTGCCATCAACGAGGCAAAATACAAGTCCAAGCTCGAAAAGTATTACGATGCGCGAGTCCGCATATGTACCTTTTTACCTGGTGACTTTGTTCTATGCGACAATGAGGCGTCTAACGCCGAACGTTTTGGAAACTGGCACCCAAATGGGAAGGTCCTTATGTTATCCATGAAGTCCTGGGAAAAGGCGCATACACCCTTAAACGCCTAGACGAAACAAACATCCCTAGGACATGGAATGCGTAGTAGCTAAGACGGTGCTACATGTAACCTGCAAGTCTGATATCTTTTGTCTACTCTAAAATACACCTCTTACGCCCCATTATGTAATAAAGACAAGAGTTACTTGATTTATTTTTATCTTAATGTTTCGTTACAAATGCACGACACCACTTTGGGTATACGCAAAAACACCTCGGTGCACAATGACTCGTAAACCCTAAGTCATTACCAATTGAAGCACGCATAGGAGCTGATGTTCACGCACGAGTTCATTACCAGTTTCATTCGCTATACCTACACAAAGTTGGTCCATTTTTCACGCAAATATTGTAACAAGGAAGAAACATTTCATTACAAGATAAAAATATTTACAAAACCACACAACACGCGGCACAGTCAAAGATCCTACAAAGATATTACATTAAGGATCCTACACTAGTCTTCTTCTTCAGCAGCGGCCTCGGCTTCTGCGGTCGACGAAGTCATCATGGGTGGGCGCCTCGCTTACCAATTGCAACACCGGGATATCAAGACGGTTATACCCTTGATGTGCCCTCTTGAAAACAGCTCCGCATTAACTCCATGAGTGGAAGCATGGCTGGAATCCCATGGAATATCCAAGGCATGAGTGACTTGTTGCGCACACTCAGCATAGCCTTGCGCATGCCCATCATGGCGCGCAGAAACCACTAGCTTGGCTACTGCATCATCCAACTCCGCAGAGTTCACAATGGAATTGGCAATCTACAAATTCAAAGAAAAACTCAGAGCCATCACATAAAGACCAAACAACAAGCGGAATGCTTACATTGACAATTCCATGCTGCTGAAGCCACAGCAGGTTGTTGATCAGCGACTCCACCAACAACTTGGAGATGGCGCGGGAGTTTTCGGAATCCTCCAACTTTTTCTCACCCGCCTCCACCTTCGCTTCCGCCAACCGCAGCCTGCGCAGAAGCTCAGCCTTCTCCACCGAGGCTGCTTGGAGGTCTTTCTTGGCGCTCTCTAGAGCAGCGCAAGCTTCAATCTGTTCGAGTCATAACAAGGTTAGCATCATAACTTAGTAAATATCCAAAAAAGGGAATGAACACAAAGACAAGGGGGTACCTCTCTCTGCTCACTATGTGTGCGTTGCACACTAGCCTGTGCAGCCGCGGCAGCCGCCGCCTCCTTCTCTCTCTTCTCTTGCGCCACTCCAGCAGGCAACTGGGCCAGTTCATCCCTCAGGGATTTCTTCTCCCTGTTATCCATTTCAAAAGCCTCCTTCCACAACTTGCGCTCTTCAGCAAGTTTGGCGTCCGAGGCTCGGCCCGTCTTTTCCACCCTAGTGCGGACCATTCTTCAACCCGCTGGTTATCGATGAAGGCAGTCTTTGCCTGCACCGCAGCTTCACGCGCAGCCACTTGGGCTCGCTCATTAGCAAGGACCGCCTGGGTAGCCTCATGATCTTTCTTCTGCTTCACCAGACCCCGCCATCCTCGAACAACCTTGTAAGTCACAGAGGCAGACCTAGCAGCTGCCTAGAGGTAAGTATGGTACGTTGCTTCTTCTTCATGATCTGAAAGCAAATGTACCTCTGCTAGGGGGAAAGCTCCCTTAAACCACTCATAGCACGTCGGCCAGTGAGAATAGTCTTCTCCTTTCTCTAACTTCCACACAAGAGTGTGGATCTCTTCAGCTTGAGCGGAGGAGAAAGACCTATAATAATAATCCCCCGGAGAAGCCCCCACGCCACCCTAGGGTACCGGTTCCTCCACATGCTCCCCTTGTGGAGCACTGGTCTAAGCACCCTGGACGGAAGCCATTCCCACCGGCTCCGCCTCACTAACATAAGCCACGACACCCATATGCGCGCGTTCTTCCGTCACCACAACGAGTTCTTCCACAACGAACCCCGTTTCTTCCACTTCCACCGCAGGTTCCCCAAGATCCACCCGTGATTCCTCAGCAACAACCACAAGTTCTTGAATATCCAGCTGTGGTTGCGTCAATGGAACCACATGACATTCCACGACCGGAGAACCCGCATTAGTACCCATACCGGAACCTTCCACCACCACGTGAGGCCCTTCCCTCACTGGGACCGGTTCTTCTGCCCCAGCAGCAGAACTCCCGCCTTGACCACCAGCATGGGTCATGGGGGAATCAGTGTCCGCGGCGCTTGCGCCGGATTCGACAAAAACTGTCTCATCGCCCACTGCGTAACAGCAAAAGTTAGCCATGCACGACATAAAAAATTGGAAGGAAATAGTGAAGGTTACCGAAAATTACCGAGCGATATCTTAGCAGTTAATGTCCCCAGATCCGCCCGCTTCCCCATATGCTTCTACGCAACCTTTTTAGGTGGTTGTGCGGAGAGGTCCTTCTTCGGACGCCTCTTTCGCTTTAGAGGCACCTCTGGGATCTCCTCAGCGTCCTCCGGACTAGCAGGTTTGGCGGTCGGGATAACCGCCTGCAGCCTTCTTCGCACCTACAGGTTCAAGACCCTCCCATGAGTCAGAGATGACCACATAAGCTTTCCACTTGTCAATAACAACGCGCTTACCTTTAGGAGGGCCCGTCCGGTGTTGAGTTGCCTCTTTCTCCACCACCGCGCTTGACCCTGCGCGCCTCTTATTCTTGTGATCTGGGCCAACGCCCAAATCTGCATTACAACAAGAACAAATTAAATAATTAAGGCTTACCAGCTGACGACACAGGAACCTCCAGGCTTGATCAAGGAAAAATTGCCCAGGACCTGTGCATACCAAGTGGGCTCATCTGGCCCCAAGGGGAGCCTCTCAATCCGCCCTTGTTTCCTCTGGAAGGCGGCCAAGAATAGTGGGGCTCCTGCAAGAAAACATATTCATGTTAGACAACAGACTACTCAAAAGTCAAGGAAACACAACGGAACAAAAACACTTACTCCGATCCCCCTCCACATACACCGGCCGATACCGGCGGTCGGGTTTCCACAGCAGGCTCATCCCCGCCGCCACCAAGATCCTCTCCGGCAACTGGATCGCCGAGATCTCCTTCAAATCATAATACCAGGGGTCCAACACTGGTATTGGCAGGGTCTCCACCGTAATCTCATCCGACCCCCGGAACGTCAAAGGCACAGGAATAACACCGACCTTCACAAAAAAAGAATTTTGCTTTCTAATCATGGAAGGACTTGGGGGGAGAGAGCAAAATTTTTCGTGCCTGCGCACGGTGCTTAAAAGAATAAAACCCCATTGAACAATAGAGCTGATAAAAAATGCGAAAACGGTCGACGTGGAACAGACCCTGTCGACCGGCATAAAAACTCGAAGTGCTTGATCCTCACCATTCCCATCGGATTCAACTGGGAAAGGTGGAAGCCATAGTACTGCAACACTTCAAGAAAAAACTTGGTGACAGGCAACCGGAAGTTACCCTCACCAAAAAAATCATAAAATAGGGTGATATAGCCCGCCGAAACATCGGCGGCTGTCTCACCCTCAGCCGGCAACCGGGCATCCCAGTTGGGAGGAAACCAGAAACTAGAAACAATGTCATCAAGAGTCTGTCGGCTCAGCTTACAAACCGACAAAGGAGGCGAAACCCCAACACTAGAGGCAGATTCAGGCCCTCTGGACGCCATAGTAAACAAGAAAAAGAAAAAAGTTTTTGAAGACAACTTTGAAGAACACAAGAACTCTAAGAATGCAAAGAAGTTGAAGGAATGAGGAAAACCCTAAGCGGAGTATCTTTATTTATAGTGCTCGCATTTAATGCGATTGGAGAACGTGACACACGCGTGGCAATAACAGCCAACCAGAGAAAGACGCGTGGCAAGCAAGTTGCAAAAGATGGTCAACATGCGCGCGTGGCCTCCACTCTTCCTCCCAATTCATCAATGAATGGCAGGCGAAATGGTCGAGTGCACGCTATAGCTGTCATATGTCCTTTCAGATCCTATTTTTTTCACCAACTCACCTTCAACGTCAGAAAAGCAGAGTTCCAAACTCCAAGAGCTTGATGACAAAACGTTTCCTTCACACAAACGTTTTTCTCCCAACCCTTGTCAAAATTTTTCGTCACTACATTAGCGTCGCATGCAACAATTCTTCTAGTCCAGCACTCCTCCCACTTTACAACATGCGTGTAGAAGCAACACTGGACTGGGGGAACTTGAGGAGGTATGGTCCCAAATGACCATACCCATGACTACATTCTACAAGGATAACCTTGAATGGAACATGCAACGGTGCATTTTCCAAACAACATCAGGATATACAATGAGCCTTGTGCACTCAACACAACGGTGAATTAGACCAACACCAATAGGTCATACAATCAGCCTTGCGCACTCAGCGCAGCAACGGTGAATTAGACAACACCAATAGGTCATACAATGAGCCTTGCGCACTCAGCGCAACGGTGAATTAGACCAACACCAACAGGCCATGCAATGAGCCTTGCGCACTCAGCGCAACGGTGAATTAGACCAATATAATTAAGTCACACAACGAGTCTTGCGCACTCAGCGCAACGACAAGTTAGACTAAACAACACAAGTCACACAACGAGCCTTGTGTACTTGGCATAACGGCGAGTTAGACTCGCGCACACAGGATACTAGACCCTGCGCGGAACAACATTCCTCTGAGCTGCGAATCCCAAAACCTTGCAAGGACAAGGCACATATGAGAAGCGCCTCATAGTCTTGGAACAAAAGGATATACCCCTGACACCCTACGCTGGCGGGAAAAACCCTGAGAGCCTCGCAGAAGGGGTAAGCACTAAGAGGTGTTAACCATACTCAATGGTACAAAGTGGCAGAACTGTGACCAAGGGTTACTCGCCAGGTTGCGTGTGACAGTGTCTATGAACAATGATGCAGACGTCAGACCATACACCAACCACATCTCTGCCAGTGATTGTTCCACCTTCTCCACTTTCGGCTGGCAGCATGCCTGACACTAGAGACGACTGCCTTTACACGTGGCACCACTCAACATTCGACAAATCACACCTCCTAACAGAGGACATTAATTCTCCTGAAGAGAGCATTTAATGTCTGACGCAGAGGGAAAAACGGATGTCTCTGGCTGTATGGGTCGGCCCAAGGCCCACCAGCCCATCTCCTGAACCTAACTTTTCGTCTATAAATAAGTAAATGGATCTCCAGGTAAAGGCACGTTTTGATACACACACCAGATACACACTTACTACCTTACTTCCAACCACAAATACTTATTCTCACGCTCGAGTGTGGTCACGGAGAAAACCACCATTTTCCTCGTGATGAGACTAACGGGGCGCTGCTAGTTTTGCAGATCAGCTTAAGCGAGCTCACACCCGAAGAGTGAAGTAAAAAGACAACCTTCTATGCAGAAACACCCTGGTTGTAACTTATATATCCCCAGATATCTTTAGGTTCAACCGGTACTTCTTCAGCACCTTTAGTTGATTGGCATTTCCTTCCACCGTTAATTAAATATTCTTACCATTAACCCTATTGCATCGTTTAATATTAACCTACCATCTTATCTATATAAAAAACATAAAAAGCGAATGTGATGTATAAGATTGTAATTTTATCATGTTTTAAGTTTTGAAGCATAACTTATAAGAGAGTTAATGCAATTTTAGAGAGATAAATCAGGAAGTTGCACAAAATTTTAAGGCGCCTAAGGGGCAGCCTAGGAATTTCATCCATGGAAAGCCCTGCTCGTCATTCATCACCAACTAAATGCAATTGAAAGCCATTAAGACAGCACCCATAAGTCAGAGGGAACATTAAGACAATTGATTATTGTCTCCATTTGACACTCGCTAACACGCCTATAGTTTTCATTCCACCGCTTTCCTGTCCATAGCATATTTGGAGTCAATCGTCACACCAAAGGGGCAATCTTGGTATTGCAACTTTGGTGATGCATTGTTACTATGGAAGGCGATGAAGAAGGTGGAAGGATTGCGGATTTGGTGCAGCGAACTTAATCTGTAGGTAAATTTCATGATCCTTCACAGGATTGGCCCTGAGAATTCATGTACCTTGCTCAAACTTGAAAAAACATGCTCTTAGGCGGTAACGAAACAGGGTATTGGGCTCACTAAAGGTCAAAACTAATGTCAATTGACCAATAACTAATCTAAACCATAAAAATAGTTCTCTAAATGGGCTTATGTTGATGTTTGTATGAGTATACTCTATTGATTTATTTAATTTTACACATAGATATCAAGGTTTTTTAAAAATAACGTATGCTACGAAACATCTCACCTGGCTAGTGGTCCTCCCGCTCACCTTCCTTCAGGGCCGGCCTTGATCCTTCTGCTTTTCTTTTTCAAAATTTGTATTATTTGTTTGATCTCCGATGATTGTGTTTAGTCAGCGTTGTTAATCTCTGCTTCACCGATTGATTGTATTACAATTAAAGGTAACAACTCTCCGTATTTATATTAAATTTACGATTTGTCATCTTCTTCAAATTAGGTTTCCTTGGTGGAATTTTCATGAAATCAATGACAGAGAGGGTCAAACATGGCTAAATAAAGTGCTTTCTACGATAAGGGCTTTCCAATTGACAAATATGGAGTCAGAAAACATATGTCGCTGGGAGTGTGATGATCCATATAGGTTTTATGATATTGGGAAAAGGGTATGATGCCAAAATCTTTGTTCAATTTTCTTCTTATATTGCTACATAAAGTAGATAATGAATCATACTATCGATCTATCAGGATCTTTCCTTATACCCAACTAGAGAGTTTGATAAATTTCGAGAATTTGTTGAATCAGATGCTTTTTATGTGGATTGCCATTACAGTTGTAGTCCAGGTTTTCTTCTTAGGTAGATTGTTTTTGGGTTTCGGTTAATCTTCAATCCAATCACTAAAATAGTTACCTTAAATTATCATATGAAACTTTCATCTCGTCAATTTTTAGATTTCTCGTTGCCGCTTTGATCATCAAATGTACCGGTAATGGCAAGGGCTGGTCATCCCATCTCTTCCAATGCATTCATGGAATCAAGCTTCATCATCAAAATGAAAGGTCTCCAAAGGGCTGGTGCTTTCTTTGGTACTCTTGCCAGTAAGTTTACGATGATTTTCATCAAATTGATGATCAGCTCGACTTACGTGTAGTTGAAAAATAAAATTGATGTAATTGCTTCTATACATGGCGACCAATTTAGTTTAATTTCAGTCATATTATGATATAATTCTAGGTTTCTTTTGATAAATTTCAGTTTTATTTGTTTGGTTTACCTCTAAAATGTAAAATAGGATCGGGAAGATATGGTCTTTTGCTAGACCTCTTGTGGTGGGTTGGATTTATTGAACAAAAAGTTCTCTGCATTTGCCTCTGCCATTAGGTAACTTTGATTACTTAATAAATCACTTATTAAGTAGTATAGCGCATAGTAATTGGATACTTGAAAAAATGCAACAATGGTTATAAAGTTTCCATTTTGACTCACTTTTGCATAGATTTTCCTTCTTGGTTTTTTATATTTTAGTTATTGACATGAAGCATTGTTTCAATATCTGTCAGGTGGAGCATTTGGAGGGGATCGAAGTGCACGGACAGTGTCGTCAGAAAAAGAAAAAATGAGTGTTTTCATGGGACCAGATGCACTTGTGTAACCAGGTATCATCGCATTAAAAACATCTTTGAAGTTAGATTGGTTTGCCTTTTCGTCATTGTACGCCGCTACCTGGTGTAAACGTCATCGCCGGCATCACATACCACCATCTCATCGTCGCCGCTATCAGTTATTACCTCCGGTATCAACGCCGGGCACTGGCCCCGCCGCTTCTACATAATTTCCTATCTTTATCGCAGAAACCGTTACAAATAGACTTACTAAAACATAAGCACACATGGAACTAAAAGCAGCATTTTAATTCCAAAGTCAAATATTTTTTTCCTATTAGAAGTCCTTACAGTATATTGACGGTACTTACAAAATCCTTTAAAGCTTTACTTAATTTGATTATCTATATATAATAAAGTTTTTATACTTTAATCTTATTCTTTAACTTTTTTCCCTAAATTTGAATGCTCAAATACTATCATAGAAGGGTGCAGGCGATTTGGTTTTGTAAATGCAGGGTCTGGACACATTGAACCCGATACGTATGTAGTTATGGGTCACTATAAGGACACTCTAGGTCATTTAGGACATGGATATAAATTCTAATAGGTTTTTGAGCTGACCTAAAACAAATTAATATTTAAAATGGGTCATCACGCGTTTGAAGAAAAGGAAGATGAAGACACCAGACTGAGAAGTTTTACAAGCTCCAATCCCAACTGTAGGGTGTATCACTTCGAAAGACACCAGACTGAAAATATTTCCACCTGAATGAAGCGAGGGAGTCCACCTTCTTGTGGATTTCAGGCAAAGAGTAGCAGTCTTTTGGACATGTTTTATTTAAGTCTTTGAAATCAACGCACATACGCCAACCACCGTTGTGCTTTGCTTCTGGACCATGACCGGATTGGCTACCCATGTTTGATAGCGTACTTCTCTAAGGATACCGGCTTGGAGGAGCTCTGAAACTTGCTCGTTCATTGCGCGAGTTTTTCAGGACCAAAACTGTGCTTCTTCTGAACGACCGGCTCAACTGAAGGAAAGGTGTGCAACGCATGCTCTGCAATCTCTCTTGGTACCCCTATCATATCCGCTGGTGATCATGCGAAAATGTCTAGGTTGCGGAACAAGAGTTGTTTAAGCCGCATCTTAACTGCAGGAGTCATGGCGGGTCCTAACAACACTGTTTGTTCCGGGTACTTGTTGAGTACCCATTTCTTCGGCTCACCATTTGAGGATGACTTCGGTACCTTCATCGGTGGTTCTTCTTCGATGGACATGGCCACCCCGGTTTCTGTTGGAAACCCGCAGGAAGCGTGAAGAGTGGAGGTGATCATGCTGAACTCTCTTTGGGTGCGACGGCCTAGTAACACGTCATGGCGCGATGTTGCTGGCATTACCATGAAGTTGACATAGACCGTGCGCGAGTGTCGTCCATCAGAAAGAGTTACCGGGAACGAGATCTGACCCAGCGCAAAAACGACTTCGTTGCAGAAACCAGTCAATGGGAAGTCGGCTGGCTCCAAGCGCGCCTTAACCTCCGGGTCCAACTGTTGAAAGCATTGTTCATAGATAATGTCCACGGAGCTTCCCGGGTTGATGAACATGTAGTAAGTGCGATAATGGCCAAAGATGCCAGTTATCACAACCGGACGTTCCTCCTGTGGGGCCCTGGGAACTATGGGGAAGATGACTTGTTGTTCGCGCCAATGTGGCGTACAACTCTTCTGATGGCTGCGCTTGCACGCTGGGCCACCTTGTATCATATGAACGAGTGCTTGTTTCATCTTCTTGTTACTCAGGGCCTATTTGCTGCGAGTAATTTGGCGCACCTCCTTGCGCACATTTTGAAGCAGGTGGGTGAGCTTCTCACTCTTCAGCGCCTTTTCTATTTCCGTGCGCAAGCTGATGCAGTTGTCGGTCGTGTGCCCTGTATCTTTGTGATAATCGCAAAAAAGGTTAGGGTCTTTACCTTTTTTGTTTCTCATTGGCAGTGGTTGCTTGAATTGATTATCTTCTGTGCTAAGCACTTATGCCGGGGTTTTCGTCAGTGACGTCCACTGTCGATCGCGATTATCTTGTTTGATTGCTCTCTGAGTAGCAATCTTATTTACCGTTGTTCGTGCATCGACCGGTGAGTAGGAAGGGTTTGATTGGACTCCTTCCAACTCTTCTTGTTCTTCTTCGCAAAACTTGCACTCATGTCTTGCGGATGGTACTGGGGCAGAGGAGATCGGTTGGAATTAGGTTGCGCTCCGTCTACGCATAGACCTTGGCTGCCACCATTAGTTCTTCCTGTTTTTTGGGAGGCCAGAAGTTCCTGACAAGACTTTTATCATCTCGTCGCAGCGAACAACGTATCTGTATTGTGCGAGAATCAAGTCTTCGTGCACTTCTTCAATTTCAAACACCTCCGTGTTGTAGTGGGTGATGAAATCTTCCAGACTTTCATCACCCGTTGCCAGATATTCTTGACATTAGAGAAATCTCTGACGTACCGTCTTTGTTGGCTGAAATGAGTCAGGAACTTATCTTTGAGATCGTTCAATGAGGTAAGCGTACCCGTGGGTAAGTTGTCAAACCATAGGCGCGCAGTGCCTGTAAGGGTTTGGACAAACATGTGACACCACAAAGGCAGCGTCCAAACTCCAATGAGCCCCGCGCCAGTGAACAAGCGCATGTGGTCGTCTAGGTCTATCAACTCATTAAACTTTCCCACATTGGATGGTAGTTTCGCGCGTTCAAGTGGGGCTAGCGCGATCTCCTTCACAAACTTTGAGTGCTCGGTTGCTTCAGCCGGCCTGTAGATCAGGTTGTAGTTATACTTCGCTCCGGGTTATACACAACCCGTGGCGTAGGCTTGTATGCGGCGTGATCTTTAAGCAGCCGATGAAACATGGTGGCGCTATCACCCTCGCCATATGTTCTATCTTCTTCACGATGGGTGTCCCGTCCCTCTAGAGGACGCGGGCCCAGCCGTGAATGAATAGACGCTCGCCTATGAGTGTTTGACTCATATTTTGGCAGCGACTGAGAATATTTTGTTTCCCTGGTACGGAGGTGTGATGGAACACTCGCTCCGGCCGGCGAGTCGTAACTTAGTACTCGTGGTGCAGGCCAGGAATGCACGTGAGTTGTGGGTGGCTGCGCCGGCACAGCAGATGCATTAGTTTGAGCATAGAGTTGCGCATAAACGACAACCAAGACATCGGAATTTCACCCGGAGGCAAAATTTATGTGATTGGTACAAAGGAGTTTCCACTTGAATTCCGGGAGTTACCGGGATATTCCACAACCTGAGTCGTGGTGAACATCGGCATTTCTGGAAGAACCTTCCTCCACTTGTCCATCAATTCTAGTGGCATGAACTGGGTTCTTGCCCTCGGCCGAGGACCTCGTGGTACGCTTGATGGAATATCAGCAATTTGAAAATGAGATTTTAGAAAAAAAACGAACGAGAGACATATGCAAGAATCAGAAAAAAAAATCGGATGGCGCCAATGAAGAAACACTGGTTCCAAAAGGTATCCGGAGATATCTGAGTTATGGCTCAGAGTCTCTACAGAAACACTGGTCCCACAGATGTCGCCAATGAAGAAACACGTGTTCCAAAAGGTATCAGGAGATATCTGGGTTATGGCTCAGAGTCTCTTCATAAACGGTTATTTCTCGTTTGCTCTTCGGAATGATCTTGCTTCAAGCTCACTGCAAAACTAGAAACGTCGTAAGCCTCGTCACGGGAGAAAGGGGGAGGGTTTTCTCTGTGACCACACTCCGGCGTGAGAATAAGTATCGGGGATTGCAAGTAATAAGCAAGTAATTAGTGAGTGAACTCAAAGCAGTCAGTAGTAATGTGTATGATGGTGATAATAATGGTTTACCTTGTGGTCTGACCCTTTGTATTATAGCCGAATAAAGGTGTGTAGGAGATGGGCCTTGGGCCTGGAACCGACAATCAGAAATATCCATTCTGTCTCCTCTACGACGACCGTTAATGGTCTCTGGCACAAGGTGCGCTTGGCGCATGGTGAATGGAGCCACGTGTCCTGGCAGTTGTCTTTGTTGTCGGACCTGTCATCAGCCGGTAGTGGAGATCGTGTGACAGTCGCTGGCGTGAGTTGGTTGGTGTCACGTGTACGTCCTTGTGTACTTTCTGCCCACTGCACGACTATTCATCATGCGTCGTGGTCTGGCACAACCTGTCGAGCGGTTATTGGGTCACAGCTCTGCCACTTTGTACCCTTGTATTTGGTCAATTCTCTTTGCGCCCCTTCCGTGTGGCCTTATCAGTGCTTTTTGGACAGCATGGAGTTGTAGGGATTAGGTCATTTTGTTCTCAAGACTAAGTATGAGTTGCTCTCATCTTAGTCTTAGTCTGCAAGGTTTTAGGAATTTGCGGCTAGAGGTTTGATCAATCAGCGCAGGGTCAGGGACCTGCGCTTCCAGGTTTAACTCGCCGTTGCGTAGGGTGCGCAAGGTTTGTTAGGCAACCTGCTGGTTTGAAGAATGGCGTACCGTTGCGTGTTGCACGCAAGGTTATTCTTATGATATGTTATCATTATGAGGGTATGGTGCCTTGCACAGGCACAAAGTTTTTGGGCCATACCCTCCATGTAATAACTATATCATCCACATATACAAGAAGTACAACAAACAAAAATGTTTAGACAAGTTAAACAAAGAATGACCACAAGTACTTTGCACAAAACCAACACTTTTTAAAACAACAGTTAGCTATTCATTCCACTGTTAGGAGCTTGTTTTAATCCATGAAAAGATTTAACAAGTTTGCATACCTTAGTTTATTTCTTAGAATTATAGCCTTGTGGTAAGGTCATATATACATCCTCATTTATAGACCCATAAAGAAATGTAATTTTCGCATCTAACTTAAATAAAGGCTAATAGTTTTGAACACTTAAACTAATAACAAATCTCACAATGACCATTTTCACAACTAGTGAAATTTTTTCACCAAAGTCTATTCCCTTTATTTAATTATAACCCTTTACTACCAGCCTAGCCTTATACCTCTCTATTTCTCCTATTTGATTTGTATTTTATTTTATAAATCCATTTACAACCTATGGGTTTCTTCCTATAGGTAATTCAACTAAATCCAAAGTATTATTCCTGAATAAGGCCTCTATCTCAAGATTCATAGCCTCAACCCACTTAGGATCTTTAACAGCTTCATTAAAATTGTTTGGTTGATTAGCCACAAAATACTTATTTTCCACAGATAAACAAGAATAATTTACAAACTTATGAATGTCATACTTGACTTTACCATCTAACACAAATCATCAAGTTTCTTTGGAACAAACACAACCCTAGAGGACTTTCTAATACCATTACTAATTCTCTCAAATGGGTTAGTCTCAACATTTGGCATTGTTGTGTCCTCTTCCCTACCAGTATCCTCTCCAGTACTACTCAATACACTAGTACTTAACTGTTGACTTTTGTCAAAATTACTAAAGGTAGCAAATGTAGAGAGAATCAATGGTTGTTGATCATCACTAGGAGAACCATGAGAGCCTTTTCCCCCTCTTCGTCATTGGGAGTTTCAGAAACTTAAGGTGACAGTTTTTCATAATAATCAAAGAAGTTAACATGATTTAAAGACTTATCAAAAACATATTCCTAATTATTCAATAGTTTAGACTTATAAGGATAAATGTTTTCATAAAATTTTACATCCCTAGAGTAACTCCTTTTTTCATCTAAACTCCACAACTTATATTAGAATAAACCAAGAAGAACACACTTTTCAGCACGAAAAGCAAATTTATTAAACGCATTTAACACAATAATAAGACACAAACACCTAAAGTTTCTTAGATGAGAAAGAGATGGTTTAAAAGCAAACATCAATCCATATGAACTCTTTGCACCTAACACAAAAGACGGCAACCTGTTAGTTAAGTATACAGCAGTCGGAACATAATCAGACCAGAATCCAGAAACTGCAAATGCGCTCTTAGATACCAGCTCCAATAACAAGTTACACTTAACCCCTTTGAGTACCAGCACACAAATGATCGCAGTCCCTCATGTGTTACAACTTTTACCCTTTAGTCCCTTAACATAACAAACCTGTACAAAACCAAAATAAACTATACGCGTACCACAATTCTAATAATTAACATATGAATGAATTAACATGTTACACTTCTTTTAATAGGTGGATAGGACCAGGCGAACCCCTATGCAGGCACGATGAGTGTTATGACCATGAGCGAGGTAGGCATATTTTCCAGGTTTAAGAATAGAGGCTGTGATGCATGAATTTAGTGACTTTACACACACCACAAACTCCGACAACAACTACGAGAAGACAAAACAAACACACCCACCACAATACACGGGCATTTCAACTAGTTAAATATTATTATTATTATTACTAATAGTTAAATGTTGCGACTTTATTCACATAAAAATGGTTGGCAATCATGAATAAATAACATAAATACTCTATTAATTAATCAATTAGTTAATTAAATAACTAACAATTAGAATTGTAATTTGAGCAATAGTGGTAGAGGCTCTTTGGAGAAAAAATCAGGGTTCAAATCTTAGTATAAGGTATAATTAGTACTTATGATGTAGTTAGGAGTAGGAGTAGAAACAATATAACATTTCTCGTTTAAAAAGAACTTACAAATGGAATTCACATAACCCTTAACTTACGTGCCTTTAATTCAAACGAGAAATAACTTACAATTTGAATTCACATAACACGTAACCGAAGCGCCTTAAATTCAAGTGAGTGAGTCCAATTCCAAATTCTAAATAAATGACAATATACACCAATAATTAGACTACAATTAGAACAAAAATTATAGTTAGAAATAAGATATTCAATGGGAATTGTAACTTCAGTGATCTCCAAATCCTTTAATATCATGTATCTCCGTATCTCTTACTCAGCCCTTCAAACTCCATTCAAAATCAACAATCGTCTTCTGTTAGTGTTCCACGTCACACGTAAGACATAAACTTTGTTCAATCAATTTAAGCATATGCCTCTTCCATGTTTATCTTTTTTTCCCTTCTTTAATCGCAATTATAGTAACAATGACGATCAGGTTGATCAAGCCGATTTTTGTTTTCATTATATTATAATTATAATTCATAACACTAAATCATCAAATTAACTTTTAGATATATGTATAGTTACTCGGAGTATGTGTATATGATATAAACATGTTGGGATTCATTTGAGAAGAAATTTAATATAAGAAGAAAGGGCATAATGGTAAAACATGAAATAGTTTATAATTCATTTCATTAATAATGTTATCTCTTATTAATAAAGTAAAAACATTTTATCCTACACATTTCAAAATTTATCCTACATATGTCTTACATTTACCGGAGTTTACTCTACACACATGTAAATTTACCCTAGACATTTCAAAATTTATGCTACACATACTAAAATTTATCTTACATATGTCGAAAATTGTCCTACACCATAAATAATTTTATCTTAAAAGAGTATATGAAAAAAAATGAGTTACAAGTTTAATTAATTAGCTAATTAATGACAATTATAGATTTACCTATATGCTCTTTTTCATAACATTAAATACACACATTAAATGAAGTAAATAGAAAATTTCTATTGGTTTAAAGTTATTTTTTTTACAAAATTTTTCTTCTTATTTGAACTCTCCACTAAACATGTTTAGGTATATCTTTTATATGTAAAATATATTTTAATATTCATATATCATGATGGCAAGTTTCCTTTTGGTTCAATATATGCAAGGCTGCTAAAACTAGACTAATCAGCAAATGGTTATAAAATAGAATAATTAATTAATTACAATTATATATTCATATGTAGTATATAAATTAAATAAAAATAGATTTTAACATACAAAATAGGCTTAACATGAGAAATGAAAGAAGCTATTTTTATATTTTTTTTCATCTACTTAAGTGTGATGTTTGCAAAATGTAAAAAATAAAAAAAAAACATAAAAAATGTGATTTTACACTAATAGAGTAATTATGTAATTATTCTACTAGTGTAAAATCATGATTTTTTTATTATTGGACTAAAATACGTGCTTAATAACATGGGAAAAAAATCAAAAAATATGTTGGGTTATATAAGATCTGCTAATAATGAAATACAGAAGTTCTGCATTTCTAGAAGTACTGGTTCTCAACCAGTAATTCTATGAAATCCAGCAGTTCACTCTATCTCACATCAGAAGAAGCAGTTCAATGCAATAGTGTAACAGTTACATCATTTAATGGGTCGCTTTCATGGTGACGTCACCAGCAGTTCTCTCCTCCTATATAGTTCATGATTGTAATTTTAATATTTAACAGTTAGAGCCTTTAAGCCTAAGAACTAAGTGAGAGAGTGTGTGCACCTGGTGAGGGGAGTACATTTGTACCATGTGATTATATTACATTCTATGAATTCAATGAATTCATTTTGCAATCATTCCTAAATCCAGTTGTGATAGATTGATGTGTTTGTTTACCACTGTTTGATTGAATGTCTAATTTGATTAACTGTTTTATCAGATAAACACACTCTACACACACTCTTAGATGTTAGAGTAAGGTTTCACTGAATTTACTTCATCGTTTATTCAAAATATAAACTAGCTCCAACTGATAACTGATTCAGTGATAACATGAAATTGAGAAGAATTAGACAAATTGGATTAACAAATTGTTTCTGATACTCTAACAGAACTCAAAGATATGTCAATCACTTATGATCCTCACAATACCGGGTCGGCAAACAAGCCTCCGATGCTCGTTCGTCATGAATTTAAGATATGGCAACGAAGAATGGGTCACCACTTGTCACAGCAGAACATTGGTTGCTGGATATCAATGGTATAAGGCCTTCGTGTTCCCTTGGTTCTAAGTACCGAAAAACCAGATGTTATGTTTCCTAAGAAAACCATTGATTACTTTGAAAAGGATTTCCAAAAGTTGGAGCTCGATGCTAAGGCATTCCGGATACTTGCCATGGCCTTGCCCCCAACGAAATCTATGCTGGTTTGTTCCATTGTGAGAATGTTAAGGAGTTGTGGGATGCTTTGAATTGGTGGTACAAATAAGGTCAAGAGAATAACATAGAGATCCTAAATAAACAGTATGAAACATTTGCTCGTATCAAGGGAGAATCTCTAACTCCGCAATTTAAGTGATTTAACTGATCGATCAGTGAGCTAAGTCTTGTTGATCAAACTTACACAAATTCTGCTCTAAGTCATAGATTTATTAGATCACTTCCTAATAAATAGGATACAGCTACATTTTATTGAGAAAATCTATTGGTTTTAAGGAGATGACACTGACACAGCTTCATGGCAAACTTCTCACTTATGAAAATGAGTTTGACCGAAAACAAAAGTTGATGTTATCAAGCAAAACAACCAATGATTACACATATGGTAACATAGCCCATCATCAAACAAAGTAAATGAACAGGGTTATGACCATTTCTTTGACATAACCACTGGTTTTAATTCTTAGTCTAACACATCACATGTTGAAAATTAGAATTATGCCCTTATGATGTATGATCAGAAGCACATGGACCCAATAGACCACGAGGATGTTGACCTCCTATACCAACTTGCACTCTTGAGCATCAAATCGAACAAGTTTTATTATAAAACTCCCAGGAGATTCCCTATATTGGAGGGTAGGGATAAATTTGAGAAAGATAAATCCAAAGTTGAGTGTTAAAATGTCATAGTTTAGGTCACTTTGCAAGGGAGTGTAAAAATCTTGCACAAACCTTAGTACCAAGTGTGACCTATCCATATCAAATGTATTAAACAATTCCTTGTTAGTAATCAAGCTTTCAAAATTATTACCCAAACTTTTCCCAAAATGCTCCTTGTCCATCCACACAGTACACTACACATTTAACACATGAACCAGTTCAAGTGGCATATCAATATGCTAATGGTTCACCTCAATATCAACTTGATCAGTCATCTTCATACACATAGGCTTATGAGAAACTACTGGTTGTCCTACACTAGAACCAAATAACCAAATATTTTTCACACAGAACTTTGTTAACTGGGAGCAATATGCTTGATGAGATCAGAAATGATAAACTGGCTATGTTTGCAGTTGATATCAAGGAACAAGCATCCTCAAATGATCTCAATGAATCTATAGATCCTTTCAAAGAAAAACTTATCTATGAAGTTCCCTAAAGAACAACTGACAAGTTTCCAAAAACAGTGTCTACTAATCTAGAACTTGTTTCCACTAATGAGCTCATTAAGAATGGTCTCTTAAACTTTGACAGTCTGTGGTATGTTGATAGTGGTTGGTCAAGGCATATGATAGGTTGTAAGAATCTCTTGTTCAACTTCAGGGCTCATGGAGGGTCAGATATATCTTTAGGAAATTATTTAAAGGAAAAAATTCTTGGGTCATGGGAAGTTAAAGATGGTAAATTGAAATTTGAAAATGTTAATCTTGTTGATAACTTGAAGTTTAACCTTCTAAGTGTGTCACAAATGTGTGACAAAGGGTATGACACATTTTTCACAAAAAAAATCCTACGAAATTGTTAGGCCAAACATCGAAAGAAAACAAAATTAAGTGCTTAATTGCTAAAGATGCTCAACTTGTAGCTAATAGGAGTAGAAATGTATGTGTTAAAGAATAAACCCATGCCATAAAGTGTCTTTATACTCTCTCAGGCATCACCAAAAGAAACTGAATTGTGGCATTGGAGGTTAGGTCATATTAACCTACAAACAATAAATGATGTTATCAAACAAAGACTTATGAGAGGGCTTCTTAAGAAACAATTCAAGTGTGATCAACAATGTCACACCTCGAAATTTACAACCCAAACACCGGTGGACCCGGGTGGGGAATATCGTGACATAAGCTGATATCATCATAGTCAATTAAACACAACACAACGAAAGTCTTGGAGTTTAAATTACTATTACAAACCAAATGTTCAAAGTGCGAAAAATAATATACAAACGGCTTGTAATGGAAGATCCACAGGCGGATCGTAAAATATACAAAAATATGTAACAGACTTTAGGCAGATCTAAGGATTTGCAAGATCCTCTTATCTCACTACCGAGTAGCTTCCAACCTATTTCGTATTGTACCTGCATCTTATTCTTTTGAAAATACGTCAGCGCTGGCTCATTTTGAAGACATTTTAAAAATTTAGATTTAAGCGCACAGGACACAAATCTTTTATAACTTGGGAAAGTCAGCCTTGTAACCTTGTTAACAGATTCACATGTTTGTCCATGCATATGGGGCCCAGTTTAGAGACCGAGACATGATTAACGTACTCACCACTTAAGAACCCACGAAGGAGTTATCCCCAACTAGTAGGTAAAAATAATTTAGCATGAGCATCTGTCAGGTGTATGCCTACACCCCACACTTTGGTCGTGGCCATTAACTAATGTAATGAGCCGAGGATATACAGGACACGGTCGTTGACCCCCAATGTTTAAGTTATCAAACAACACTGATTAAAACGGAATATACGGATTTACTAGCCACAGTCCAGCATTCGATTGATCCCATTTCCGACCAAGCGGTAATAATTTACCGTAACCCAAGCCCGTATAGGGAAAATAAGTCAAGAGTATTTACCTGAGCTAGTCTTGATTTAAAAATGCAAGATTTAATATCTAAGCCGTATCCACAATGAAATAAGTATAGATAGCATTTACCAGAAGGCTCTAGTCTGGATTATGGCATAAGCTAACTAATTTAAATGCTAATGGTCTTAATTAAGTTATATATGTCATTATACTTTAAATAAGTTGTAATATCACTAGGATATCAACTTACATGGCCGTTAAGGTTTTAAAATAAAATTACGCCTCATAATGGCGTTTTGGTAATTATACACCATATAAAAGGAACTTAAATATATTTTAATATTTATGATCATAAGTATTCAAGAAATGTAATTAATTTATGATATTATCAGTAAGATATTGATTATATGTGTAATTTATCATTTATGACCAAACTATGCACCGAATGGGCATTTTGGTCATTTCACACATAGTTTCATAATTTATTTGGGATTTTGAGTTTATATTATGTACCTACTGTAAAAATATTTTAAATAAGTCTTAAAATCAGTAAGTAATAAGTCTTGGTTGATAAATATGGTTTTAGAACCATACTATGTGCCGAAACGGCATTTATGTCGTAAAATGACGGTTTGTGCGATGTTTAACGAAAACTGATGTTAAGACCAGGTTTGTATGTTTTAGATATGTTATTTAATATAACATATCATTAGGTAAAAAGTTTGGCATAAAAAGTATGATTAAAACCATTTTATGTGCCACAAGGGCTTTATCGTCATTTGTCGACATAACACAAGAACCTGTATGTAAACTCGGTATATAATCTGACTTGACATCCCAAAATATTACTTATGATATCACATCAGTAGGTAGTTCATTTTCAAGTTCGTTATTGAATAAAACCTTATTTTATATAAAAGGGTATTTTAGTCAAAATAGGAATAATAACGGAACTTGTGCATAAACTCATATTCTGATTATGATCATGTAATATAACTTCAGAGGGTTATGCAACATTATTTTATGATCATAATGCAACCTTAGATTAGTAGCTAACTAATTCTAAATCGGGTCAGAATCGAAAGTCAAAGCAGAAGTCAAACTTTGCTCTTTCGGTTGCGAACCGACCCTATAACTGAAATTGATGAGTCGAACATGTTCTCACATGTTCTAATAATTATTACCAGCTTGTTTAAGTGTCAAAACATGTTTCATAACATATGTAAGCTCAGATTATAATATTTTTCGTAAATTGCCCTATTTGATTTTAAATATTAAAACTTTGACCCGTCAATTGGTCTAGCAAACGTGATCTTTAGGAGGTGCCCTTAATAGGGATTAACACCTACCATATTACGATCACTTAGCCATGTTCGTTACGAACAATGGCTGGACCATAGTGGTCTTAATCGAAAGTCAAGGCGTTTTCCATAGAATACTTGACTTTTGTCTATAAAAGCCTATAAACGAAAATGACAGAGAAATGAACATTTACAAGTGGTTCCTAGGATGAAATAGAACTAAGTTGGATGCTCCTTTCAGTTAGGAACTTCTAAAGGAGGGAGATAGAGTGATAATGAGAAAGGTGCAAGTTCAAATGGTGAACCAATGCACCTATTTATAGTTGGAGAGCTTGAAGAAGGTGATGCCAGGTGTTAAGGAGTGTTAGAAGAGCCTATAAGTGTCCTAAAACGTGGTATAGTAGTTTGGAAGTCCATGATTTCGAATCAAATGGATTTTGGCAACATGTGTGGAGGCCAAGCAAATTTTCTGCAGACATAGTCCTCTCGCGCCCCACGAGAGACGAGGACCATATCTCTCACGGCCCGCGAGCGCCACATGGAGACTTTCAAAGTTTGTCACATTTAGCCCCTCAACTTATTAAACCTCTTAAAACACCTTTATAGCATATTTAGCCCTCCGTAGTCAACACTTGGCGTACCCGGGAGTATGCCCGGAATTGTCAAGCTCTTGGTTCGTTCAAAGGTCACTTAAAGGTATAAATTAACATGTTGACACTTTTAGCCCCTCTATTGTCCAACTTTTACATATATACAGAATTAATCTCTCTCGTCCAACTAGTGGCTCATATGTGAGTTAGGACTTTGTAAAGGATCACTCAGAGGCTCAGTATAAGCATGTTGACTCTGATGGTCACTCAGAGGCTAAGCATGTTGACACTACTGGTGATTCAGAGGCTAAGTTTAAGCATGTTGACACTAATAGTTACTCAGAGGCTAAGTTTTAAGCATGTTGACACTAATGGTCACTCAGAGGCTTGGTTTATGCATGTTGACACCAGAGGGTCACTCAGAGGCTTAGTTTGAGCATGTTGACACCTTTAGTCCTTATTAGTTCTTAATGGACTTATAAAAGTGATGACACGTGTCACTATACTATTGGACACGATTTTACGAGGTGTTACATCCTCACCCCCGTAAAAGAAATCTCGACCTTGAGAGCTTATTAAAAAAGATGGGGGTATTTTTGTCGCATAGTGGACTCAACCTCCCATGTATACTCGGGCCTCGTAGGGCATCACACTTTACTTTTACTATAGGTATCATTTTCTTTCGGAGCTTCTTAACCCGTCGATCCTCGAGAAATCGGTTTCTCAACGAACCTCAGGTTCTCATCAATTTGCATCTGATGTGACATTGCTAGCGACTCATCGGCTAGACATTTCAAAGATTACAGATGTGGAATACATCATGAATTCCACTAAGCTCCTCTGGCAGCTTAAGCTTATAAGCTACAGCGCCGACACATTCGATTATTTCGGATGGTCCGATATATCTTGGGCTTAACTTGGCCTTCTTTCCAAATCACATTACACCTTTCCAAGGTGATTTTTAGCATGACTTTGTCCCCTATTTGGAACTTAAGAGGTTTACGCCTCTTGTCAGCATAGCTCTTCTCCCTTTCACGGACAGCTTTGAGTCTATCACGGATTTGTACAATCTTATCCGTGGTCTCCAAGACAATCTCCGGTGCTGATAGTTGGGCTTCCCCAACTTCGGTCCAACACACAGGCATTCAACATTTTCTCCCATACAAGGCCTCAAAAGGAGCAGCCTTGATGCTTGTATGATAACTATTATTATAGGAGAATTCTATTAGGGGTAAGTGGTCATCCCAACTTCCACCTAAATCAATCACATATGCTCTAAGCATGTCTTCCAAAGTCTGAATAGTACGCTCACTTTGACCATCCGTCTATGGGTGGTAAGCCATACTAAAGTTTAATCTTGTGCCTAAAGATTGTTGGAAGCTTTTCCAAAAGTGAGATGTATATCTTGTATCTCTATCAGATACAATAGATACCGGCACACCATGTAGGGACACAATCTTGTCCACATACAACTTAGCCAACATATCAGAATTATAAGTCTCTTTAATTCGCAGGAAATGTGCTGACTTAGTTAGTTTATCAACGATAACCCAAATCGTGTCATTACCACGTTTGGTCTTAGGTAACTTGGTAATCAGATCCATAGTTACCATTTGCCATTTCCAAGTGGGAATTTTAAGCTGCTGTAGAAGTCCTGACGGTTTTTTATGTTCAGCTTTAACTTGCGAACACGTCAGACACTTAGCTACATAAATGGGTATGGATTTCTTCAAACCCATCCACCAATAATTCTTTTTCAAATCTAGATACATTTTGTCACCACCTGGGTGAATCGAGTATCTCGTATTATGCGCTTCTTGGAGGATTAGATCTCTAAGTCCTCCAAAGATTGGAACCCTGCCATTAAACCTAAGGATTCCATCCTTTCCAGGCATTAACTGATCAACAATTCCGCCTAATCCTTCATTAGGAACATTAGCCTCTAATAGAGCTTGCTTTTGTATGTCTAATAGCTTTTCATTTAAGCTATTTCTGAGCTCAATGCTCTTGTCGCTAATCCTTATAGGCTTAACCTTCCCTTGCGACTTAAAGCATCAGCAACGACATTTGCCTTGCCGGGATTATAGCGAATTTCACAATCATAATCATTTAGTGTTTCCATCCAGCGGCGTTGTCGCATGTTCAAATCCTTTTTATTGAAAAAATGTTGGAGACTTTTATGGTCAGTATATATAATACACTTTGTGCCATATAAGTAATGTCTCCACAACTTAAGTGCAAATACAACATCACCCAATTCCAAGTAATGGGTGGTGTAATTCCTTTCGTGCACCTTTAATTGTCGTGATGCATAAGCAATCACTTTGCCTTTTTGCATTAGCACACAGCCCACGCCAGTGTGTGAGGCATCACAATAAACGACAAAATCCTCAATACCCTCAGGTAGAGACAACATAAGACATTGCTCAACTTGTGTTTTAAAGTTTCAAAAGATTCTTGTTGTTTTGGACCCCAGTCAAACTTGACATTCTTACGGGTCAAGGTAGTTAAAGGAGTGGCTATCCTCGAAAAGTTTTCAATGAACCTCCTATAATAACCAGCCAATCCTAAGGAACTACGAATCTCCGATGGAGTTTTGCGTACTTCCCAATTCTTATGGCTTTTATCTTAGCGGGATCCATTTGGATACCACACTCGCTTACAACATGTCCAAGAAACTGGACCTCTCTAAGCCAAATTTGCACTTAGAGAACTTAGCATAAAGCTTCTCTTGTCTTAGCAATTCAAAGATGCACCGAAGATGTTTCTTGTGATCAACATGATTACAAGAGTAGATAAGTATGTCGTCTATGAAGACAATGACAAACTCATCTAAATACGATTTGCAAACTCTATTCATGAGATCCATGAATGCTGCTGGTGCATTTGTGAGCCCAAAAGGCATCACTAGAAATTCATAATGACCATAATGGGTTCTAAAGGCAGTTTTAGGAACATCCTCACTTCTAACCTTCAGTTGATGATATCTTGATCTTAAGTCGATCTTAGAGAAATAACTAGCTCCTTGGAGCTGATCGAATAAGTCATCGATCCTGGGCAGAGGATAACGATGCTTGATCGTTATTTTATTTAGTTCACGGTAATCAATGCGCATCCGCATTGAACAGTCCTTTTTCTTGATGAAAAGGATAAGAGCTCCCCAAGGTGAGGAACTAGGCTATATAAAACATTTCTCCAAAAGCTCATCTAATTGTATTCTTAATTCCTTCATTTCCATTGGTGCTAACCGATATGGAGCTCTAGCAACAGGAGCTGATCCTGGTAGGATGTCAATCCTAAACTCCACTTGCCTATCTGGAGGTAGACCTGGTAATTCTTCAATAATACATCGGAATACTCTGAAATGATTTAAAGGTCTTCAATATTTGGTTTTGGCTCGTTGATAGTTACCTGTGCCATGTAAATGACACAATCTTTCCCTAGACACTTGGATGCCTTAAATAACGGCACCATGTCTGACAATCCATAGTGTGAATCTCCAGATCATTTCACCAGATGGGGTTTTAACTTCGATGAGTTTCTTATCACAGGCAATGTGGGCTTGGTTATGAGATAACCAATCCATGCCTAAGACTACATCAACCCGCGTCAATTTCATTGGTAAAAGAGAGATAGGAATAGAATGATTCTTAATGGATATAGAACATCCATCAAGATTGGAAGATGTTGTTTCTATAGTTCCATCCGCAAGTTCTACCTCATAAGTTATGTCTAGAGTTCTTATAGGTAAGTTTAATAGTTTACTAAACTTAGGGTCTACAAAGGATTCCCG
The DNA here is from genome assembly GCA_947069175.1 of Scalesia atractyloides. Lineage (NCBI taxonomy): Eukaryota > Viridiplantae > Streptophyta > Magnoliopsida > Asterales > Asteraceae > Scalesia > Scalesia atractyloides. The sequence goes on along the minus strand of CAMTDV010000116.1, from coordinate 16,759,833 downwards.
AATCAAAAAGAACTCTAGCATATATGTCATTAATGAGGAATGTACCTGTTATGACGTTATTGTCATTAACGGCCTCCCTAGCATTCATTTGGAAGGCACGTGCATTTCCTTTCTTAGCCTCTCCAAGCTTTGCATCGTTACCTTTGGGTCTTAGGGCAATTAGGCTTAATATGCCCTTTCTCATTACAGCCATAACAAACTGCATCCTTAAGATTTTTGCACTCTAGGGTCTTATGCCCTTTTCTTTTGCAAATATTACAGGGTTTAATTTGTGGGCCAGCATTGCATTGCCCCAATGCCTGCGGTTGCAGGTCTTGCACAGAGGTCTATCATTAGACGTGTGCTGGTTCTTCTTGAACCCAAAATTTTCATTTCTTTTAAATCTTTAAGAGTTATCATCCTCCCGTTTCCTTTTCCCGTCAGTCTCAGATCTAACTGACTTTTGTCTCACCAAGTCTAAGGTGAGAGAGAGAGATAGGTTAACAGCAGACCTATAGGTACTAGGCTGAACAGCCTTTACCATGCCCTTAATCTTGGGTGCTAACCCATTAATGAAACGCGCAATGTGTTTGGGTTCAGGATTGATCACGTATGATATCTAGATAAGGAGTTGAAGTCAAAAACATACTCCCGACAATCTAGATTTTCATTGTAAGAGTCAGAAAGTCTGACTCTATCTTCTCCACCTCATGAGGTGGGAATACGTCTCTTTGACTAGGTCTACAAATTTGGACCTTCCCAAGTTGTACAAGTGTACTTTACCTGTTGATTTGGACCATTGCCTTCCACCAAATTAGGGCATCACCCTTGAAGGACTGTGATACATACTTTACCACATCCTTATCAGCACAACCGCTGATATCCACTATCGTCTCCATTTCATCAAGCCATCTCAAGGCTTCTACTGCTACCTTTTCTCCATTGAAATCTCAGGGTTTGCAGGAGACGAAATATTTATAGATACGTCCGTCTTTAGAAGAACGAGACCTATTGTTAAATTCTAATTCTTTGGTGCACTCTTTGTATTAGAAGAGTGAACAGAGCTCTCCTTATGAGCGGAGGATGGTGGAATAGACAAAGGTTTGGAGCGAGTAGCGCTCATTTCCTTAAATTTCTCCATGGCCTTTCTAACAGCCGCATCAATGCGAGCTTGAAATCATCATTATTGATGACTATGTTTTCGGCATTGTTAGAGTTAATATCTCGGTGGCTACTTTACGCCTCATCCGAGCTAGCCATTCTGGAAGCTTTGGTTCTAAACACCAAATTAAACTTCTCTTAGCCATGGTATTAATAACCATATTGGCTTTAAAGTTGGATATATAAATCCATTGCCTATTTAAACTAGTGTGAATATAATCACAACTCTTAGGCTTAACATTTCTATAAATGTTATCTATATTTGGCTTAGGTCTCAAAAAGGACCATCAAAGGCAAAGTACAATTTGGACATAGTCCATATATATTTTAAACAGTGGATCTTAATGTCACCACTGCCATTGTCATACGACAATTATAAATAGCTCATAGGCTTGTCACGAAGGACATTAATAAAAAGGCTCATAGACCTGTCACTAATGGACATAAAAATACGGCACATTGGCCTGTCACTAATAGACATAATTTTGAGCAGAGGGTTATATTAACCACACTGTCATTGTCATAACTGACAATGTAATTATTGCTCGAAGGCAAATCATCACTAATGGATGTTTAAATCATGGCGCGAAGGCACTACATCACTAATGGATGTTAATTATGGCTCGTAGGCACTACATCAGTAATGGATGTTTAATTATGGCCCGTAGGCACTACATCACTAATGAATGTTTAATTATTATCATCACATTGATGATATTAACCGGGATCAAATTTGATCACATAGGTTACATAAGGTTAGGACGTAGTCCATTACCTAGACGGTTAGTGTGGTTCCTCAAGTCACACTACCAGGAGTATGAACATTACCTGAATGTTACTGCATAGGAGTATCTTAATGGTCGATTAATAGTCACAGTCGCATTGACCTTAACGACTTGGAGGCTTGAACGTAGTCCACCACCTCTTGATAGAAGGATAACTCTCCTTAACTATCATGATAGAAGGCTATTCATCCTTAACTATCATTTATAAGCTGGCCAATTAGTGTGGTCTATGCCACTTCTCTAATCAAAACCATTAAGATCTTTTAGAATTATATAGCTGAGCATAAATTTCGAGTAAATCGAGAAGTTCGCTTGAAGAGGATGAATACATATATATAAAATTCCAAAATTTTTCATTAAATGCCAATAAGAAATTACAATACTAGAAATAAATAAATAAAACTAATTGTTCATCAAGGACTAAAAGAAATAACTTGTCCAAACAGGGACTAAAGAAATAACAATGTCCTCGTAGGGACTAGATATAATAATAGAAGAGACTTCACTCGTCATTCTTTCCCTTAACCAACTTGGAGAGCTTCTTGAAGAACTTATTCGTCTTCTTTTTCGTATTCTCTGCTTGTTGTTGCATTTCCTTCATCCATTCCAAGGCCTCATTAATGGCCTCAAGAGGGGGCGGAGGTTGTGGTTGTGGTTGAGGTACAACAGGATACTGGTACCCATAATTTGGATATCCAATAGGTGGATAAGTAGGTGGGAAAGGAGATGGGTAAAGTACGTTGTGCGTGACCGCTTGCATACAAGGGTCATGCGATAGTGTCTGGTAATTTACTGGCGTAGATCGGTTAAAAGGATCATATCCAGATATATCCGGATATGTAGGAATACGGTTATTAAAACCGATGGTGGTGGTTGAACCGACTGACTCATTTTGAAAACATTTTAAAAATTTAGATTTAAGTGCACAGGGCACAAATCTTTTATAAGTTGGGAAAGTCAGCCTTGTAACCTTGTTAACAGATTCACATGTTTATCCATACATATGGGGCCCAGTACAGAGACCGAGACATGATTAACGTACACACCACTTAAGAACCCACGAAGGAGTTATCCCAACTAGTGGGTAAAAATAATTTAGCATGAGCATCTGTCAGGTGTGTGCCTACACCCCACGCTTTGGTCGTGGCCATTAACTAATGTAATGAGCCGAGGATATCCAGGACACGGTCGTTAACCCCCAATGTTTAAGTTATCAAAAAAACTGATTAAAACGGAATATGCGGATTTACTAGCCACAGTCCGGCATTCAATTGATCCCATTTCCGACCAAGCGGTAATAATTTACCGTAACCCAAGCCCGTATAAGGAAAATAAGTCAAGAGTATTTACCTGAGCTAGTCTTGATTTAAAAATGCAAGATTTAATATCTCAGGCGTATCCAAAATGAAATAAGTGTAGATAGCATTTACCGAAGGCTCTAGTCTGGATTATGGCATAAGCTAACCAATTAAAATGCTAATTGTCTTAATTCAGTCATAGACTTAGACCGACTAGCGTACAGGATCAAAACTGTATAATACGCTAGATTAAGCGATGGTCGGATAGAATGTAGTTTAAACCCAACAAGTACTATGACTTGTATAATATGGGTAAACCATAATCATTATGGATTTTGAGCCTAAAATGATAAGGTTGAACCCGTTTCGGTTAATTTTCGTAAACTAGTTACATATACTTAACCGTGCGCATATACGCGATATCGGGTAACCGGACAAGTCATGGACAAGTTCTATATGTCACTATACTTTAAATAAGTTGTAATTCAGTAGGATATCAACTTACATGCCCGTTAAGGTTTTAAAATAAAATTATGCCTCATAAGGGCGTTTTGGTAATTATACACCATATAAAAGAAACATGAATATATTTTAATGTTTATGATCATAAGTATTCTGGAAAAGTAATTAATTTATGATACTATTAGTAAGATATTGATTATATGTGAAATTTATCATTTATGACCAAACTATGCACCGAATGGGCATTTTGGTCATTTTACACATAGTTTCATATTTTATTTGGGATTTTGAGTTTATATTATGTACCTACTGTAAACAAGTCTTGGTTGATAAATATGGTTTTAGAACCATACTATGCGCCGAAACGACGTTTATGTCGTAAAATGACGGTTTATGCAATGTTTAACGAAAATTGATGTTAAGATCAGGTTTGTATGTTTTAGATGTGTTATTTAATATAATATATCAATAGGTAAAAGGTTTGGTATAAAAAGTATGACTAAAATCATTTTATGTGCCACAAGGGTTTTATCGTCATTTGTCGACATAACACAAGAACTTGTACGTAAACTCAGTATATAATCTGACTTGACATTCCAAATAATCTTACTTATGATATCACATCAGTAGGTAGTTCATTTTCAAGTTCGTTATTGAATAAAACCTTATTTTATATAAAAGGGCATTTTAGTCAAAATAGGCATAATAACGAAACTTATGCATAGACTCAGATTTTGATTTTGATCATGTAATATGACCTCAGAGGGTTATGCTACATTATATTATCGTGAACCAATGCACCTATTTATAGTTGGAGAGCTTAAAGAAGGTGATTCCAGGTGTTAAGGAGTGTTAGAGGGAGCCTATAAGTGTCCTAAAACGTGGTATAACAGTTTGGAAGTCCATGGTTTCGAATAAAATGGTTTTTGGCAGCATGTTTGGAGGCCAAACAAATATTCTGCAGAGATAGTCCTCTCACACCCCGCGAGAGACCATGTTCATGTCTCTCGCGGCTCGCAAGCGCCCCATGGAGACTTTCAAAGTTTGTCAGATTTAGCCCCTCAACTTATTAAACCTCTTAAAACACCTTTATAGCATATTTAACCCTCCGTAGTCAACATTTGACGTACCCAGGAGTACGCCCAGACATTGTCAAGCTCTTGGTTTGTTAAAAGGTCACTCAGAGGTATGAATTAACATGTTGACACTTTTAACCCCTCCATTGTCCAACTTTTACACATATACAAAATTAATCTCTCTCGTCCAACCAGTGGCTCATATGAGAGTTAGGACTTTGTAAAGGATCACTTAGAGGCTCAGTATAAGCATGTTGACTCTGATGGTCACTCTGAGGCTAAGCATGTTGACACTAATGGTCACTCAAAGGTTAAGTTTAAGCATGTTGACCCTAATGGTCACTCAGAGGCTAAGTTTTAAGCATGTTGACACTAATGGTCACTCAGAGGCTTGGTTTATGCATGTTGACACCAGAGGGTCACTCAGAGGCTTAGTTTGAGCATGTTGACACCTTTAGTCCATATTAGTCCTTAATGGACTTATTATAAAAGTGATGACACGTGTCACTATACTATTGTACACGATTTTATGAGGTGTTACAAACAATGTGTTTTTTTTTCAAAAAGGAAAAGAATATAAGGGCTCTTACAGGTCTACTAAAGAATCCAAAACTATTGGATGTATTCAACTGCTTCATCTTGATTCATTTAGCTCTGTTAAGATAATGAGTCTAGCCAAGAACAGGTATTGTCTAGCCATTGTTAATGATTATTCAACGTTCACTTAGACTTATTTCTTACACACCAAAGATGAAATTACTATGATTATTAAAAAGCTTTATTGTCATGGTTGAGAAGCAATATGATCTTCCTTTCAAGATGCTCAGAAGTGACAATGGAACAGAGTCCAAAAATCACACTCTTGATACACTTTGTGACAATAAAGGAATTGTAAGGCAGTGTACCATTGTCACCATAGCAGAATGGGGTGGTTGAAAGAAAGAACATAACACTAATTGAAGTTGCTAGATACAAGCTAGCCGACTTAGGTCTACCACTTTCTTTCTGGGCAGATGCAGTGATATTTGTTGGTTATGAGCAAAACAGGGTCCGAATGAATCAAAGACACCAAAAGACTTCCTATGAAGTACTGCTGAGATCAAACCATTAATTTCTTTCTTCAAAGTCTTTGATGTCCTTTTTTATTAAACCTAAACGATTGTGGGTATTTTATTGTACATTCTTGAAATGCAAATGCAAAAGATTTCTTTCTTCAAAGTATTCAAATCTAGAACAAAAGTAATTGAAGAAACATTGAATGTAAAATTCAATAAAATTTCTACACTCAAAATACCTACCAACCTCGCTAAATTATTTAATCTGGAAATCCTCATATTTGAACGAGGAGAATATTTGGCAGTTTTCAGTCCTCAACAAACTACTAGAACCACAAAAGAAGATTAGAGAACTCAAGTTTTCATAAAGCCCTTGTCATTCACAAAAGATAAGGACCAAACCCCTAAAGTCATCATTGATTTTAGCACAGTAGTTCCAGCACTTTTAGAAGGTTGATATGAATCCTCACCCACTAGATGTTTTGACCCACAAACTGCTGGTACCTTAGAAACTGCTGAAATCTCTATTATCGAAGCTCTTAGACCAATACCTCCACCACCACTCTACAGGAACTCGCCTGAAGCTTATTCAAACAATTAATATGAAACCAACACTTCCAACACTATCACTGATATCATTCCATGTGTTGGGGCATCCTTTCTTTAAGTTTCACCCTCCAGCATAAGTTATAGGGGATATGAGTAGAGGTGCATTGACAAGAAGTCAAACAGCAAACATCTATTTGTTTGCTGGATTCTGATATATGAATTAACCCTTAAAATATCAAGATGCTCTAAAAGACAACAACTTGATAGAAGCTATGCAACAAGAGTTGCTTCAATTCAAAAGACATGAAGTCTAGGAATTAGTGCCACTACCTAAAGATAAATCTCCCATTAGAACCAAATGGGTATTCAAGAACAAAACAGATGAAACTTCAGAGCCATTGTGGTGAAGAACAAAGCAAGGCTAGCAGTTTAGGGTTATAGACAAGAAAAAGGGATTGATTATGATGAAACCTTTGCTCCGATGGCCAGGTTGGAGGCAATCAGATTATTCCTTGTTTTTGCTATAACCCACCAAATGAAGGTATATCAAATGGATATCAAGTGTGTATTTCTCTATGGAAAGATTAGTGAAGAAGTTTATGTGTGTCAAAATCCTGGTTTGAAGATGTTCACAATCCAAATCATGTCTACAAGCTTGACAAGGCTTTGTATGGACTAAAACAAACTCCAAGAGCATGACATGAAACATTGCCATCATTTTTAATTACAAACAATTTCAAAAGGGGAAAATTAATAACGCATTATATATATATATATATATATACACACATATAAGGTAGGGTTCTAGAGTGAACACTAGGTTGAGAGTGAACTGTGTGAACTAATCTAAGGCATTGGATTATATCATCTAGAGATTTTTAAACAATGGCAAGATTGTAATTATAAGGTTATAACTTCTCTTTAAATTAATTGACAGAAGGTTATTTGCGTCTTTTGTAATTGCATTTATCAAACAATATAATCAAAATTCCTAAAATCTTGCTAGTTTCCGTATATACAAAATACACAGTTGTTAGTGTATACACATGTGTACAGTCTCGATATTATTAGTTTATACAAGTTACACAGATGTTAGTTTATACACATGTGTATAATTTCGCTAACTATCAATTTATACAAGATACACAGCTGTTAGTTTATACACATATGTACTTGAATAATACACATGTGTATAAATCTGGTTTATACGGACCTGTGGGAACAAGATGTAATTATACAAAGTGTATAAGTCTTGTATATACTGAGTTGTATACACATATGTAAGAAAACATAATTTAATTAGGTTTAATATTTAATTTTAAAAAGAACAACATAGTTTATTTAAAAATAAACATTAGCCCTTTAATCTCTTATAATTAAAATAATAGAGAAATAATTAAAAATGAGAGAGAGAGAGAGAGAGAGAGATTTAAGAGATGAGAAAATTAAGGATTTTAATTAAAATTACTTGACTAATATTAATCTTACCCATTTAATCTAAAAAATGATCAAAGTCCAAGATTAGTTCAATCAGTTCACTCTTAAGAAGTTGTTCACAAATGATCCCAAAATATATATATATATATATATATATATATATATATATATATATATATATATATATATATAATAGGGGGAGGTTCATCTGAGAAAAAAATTAATGTGATAAGAAAAAGAAGAAAAGAAATAATGGTAAAACATTAAATAGTTTATAACTACTCTCATTAATTATGTTATCTCTCATTAATAATACAAAAACATTTTATCCTACACATTCAAATTTTATCCTACATATGTCTTATATTTATCAGAATTTACCCTACACATTTCAAAATTTACCCTACACATACTAAAATTTATCAAACACATGTCGAAAATTGTCCTACACCATAAATTATTTTATCTTGAAATAGTATATGAAAAAAATGAGTTACAAGTTTAATTAATTAGCTAATTAATGACAATTATAGATTTACTTATATGTCATTTTTCATAATATTAAATTCACACATGAAGTAAATGGAGAATTTTTATTGGTTTAAAAGTTATTCTTTTTATTCTTACAAATTTTTTCTTCTCATTTGAACTCTCCAATATATATATATATATATATATATATATATACACGGGGGAATGTGTTTTGCAAAGAAAATTAAAGTGAAAAAAATAAATTGTATAACTGTAAAACATTAAAAGGTTTTTCTCTTATCTCATTAATTATTCTCTTAAGCTAATTATTTAGTCATAAATATTTCATCTTATACATTAAAATTGTATGGTTGTTTGATTCATGGAATATTTACGAGAGAATTACAATGCTTCAGTGAAATTATGATTTAAAGGAATTTGAACTGATTCCAATGAGTATTTGCAAGTTGTTGGGTTTGTTAATTTGAGATAGGAATTAAACTATATTAAAAGTTAATATACTTAATTACCCTTATTAAAAGTTAATTCTGATTGGTTTAGGCTTATTCTTTCTATATAATCTAGTATAAGTTAGCGTCACTATATAATCCGATTTTAATTGTATTTTGCATAAAAGGTATAGTTTTTTTAAGAAATTTTGAAAGATATAAAAACCTATGAATTGCAAGAATGCAATGATAATAAATATTCAATCAACAAATCAAATGATTAAAACTAAAAAGTATATTTAATATTCATTTTATATAACAACAAGATATCTTTTTATCTTATGATCTTTATCTCATAATATTACGATCTTGATAATACACAATAATAGATATTTGTACGTGTTTTATATAATATAAGATTTATATATAATAATAAAATTTGAAAGTTTTGGTACGGATAAATATATTATTTAAAATCATTTATTAGAATAATAAGGAAAAAGATAAGTGATATCTATATATTAATATATATAATATAATATAAGTAAAAAATTTAAGGTTAAAGGGAAGAATGTCACATTGTATTAATTGAAATCCTTTATTAGAATTTTGATTAAATTAGATGAGATTTAAATATTGGATACTAGTTGTTTTTGTTTTTGTTGTTGTTATTGTTATCATTATTATTGTTATTGTTGTTATTATTGTTATTATTACTACTTGAATTGTCTCCTGTCATATATTTATAAAATTTATTAACAAATGCATAAAAAAATAACATATATGCTAATCGGCCCTACCGAAATTTACATATTTTTTAGTGTTGACACCATCCCAATTTTGACTTCTAAAAATAATATATTCGGAACTTAATGGTGCAGGACTGCAGGGTATTTAGAATATGTCAAAGAAAGAAGACTGAATAATATTTTGTTGTGGATTTCAGTACTTAGAATAGGTCAAAGAAAGAAGACTGAATAATATTTTGTTGTGGATTTTCAGTACATTAAGGATACGATAACCGGAAAACAGAAGTATCAAATAGTCCAAAAGCTAGAAAACAAACACAAAGCCACAACTTTCAATCGTTCATACTGCCTGCTTGCTTCTAGTTGTGCCATTTGTATCCTTCAGATGTCTATATCTACTGATAAAGAATGAACATGATAAAGACAAGAATGATAAATAATTCATCAAATTGAGCTAGAATTCTATATATAATTCCATGTACGTTATCCGACACCTTTTGCTTCAGCAGATGATCTTGTAACTTAATCAGTGAGCTTTCACAAGTTTGTAAAATGGGTGGTCAGGTAATACTAGCTTGCGTCGAGGTGGGTAGAGAGATCACTGATTCTGCACTCGAATGGGCGGTTCAAAACGTGATCAAGCCTATGGATTCACTGATCTTACTTGCCATTATACCTTCTCATGAACATAATCAGCTTCCGGCCAAGAATACTCAACCGCGTCATAACTCCAAGGGATTCTTTTCTCGTAAGACTAATTCATCCAACTTGCTTAGCTATAAAATGTTAAAACTGGAATTAGTTTAAGCGAGCCAAACAATCAAGCCAACGAGTGAGAGCCAACGTTGGCTCAATCTTGGCTCGTTTACAAACGGAGCGATCTTTTGTCCAGCCTTTTCGAATTGAGCTTTGTGCCACAAGTTATCTAAACAATCCTGATTATCACAAACTATTATATATTTTTTTAAATTATGGTTAAGTGCTAACGTTTTTTATTCTTTAGTTATAAGTAGGAAAGCTCGTATGAACTTATATATCTTTTGCTCAATGTGAACATCGTTTACATTTTTTATATGGAAATTGCTTAATAATGTATGTAAATTGTCTAATAAATTGATGATTAACTTCTGGCAAGTGTTTATATTCTTTGTTTTGTAACTCTGTGCGCGTTATAAATAGGCATTTTGAAGAAACGGAGTGTTAAAAACGATGTGTCTGATAAGGTTGGATTTGTGGATAATGGACGCGATATACCACAGAGAGTTTATAATGTGTGTTCACAAATGATACACCATCTCTTCTCCCTTCACAAAGTTGTCAAGGTATGCATTCTCCTTGGGGCTAGCTTATTTGTCACACGTAGGCAAATGCTATGCATTTAGAGTGATATATGTATATATACAGGGTGTTGTTTGGCTACAAAGTCCGTTTTCCCTACAAAGTGTACAAAGTCATAGAACACCACAACTTCAGTCATAAAACACACTCAAAACCTACAAATAATAGAGTGAAGATCACTAAAACACAATATTCAAACCCTAAAAAGTCCACAAAACTTCAAACACACCATCGTAGAACTATAAATACAAAACACAACATGATAATCAACATAAAACACACTAATATTAGTCATTCGATAATCAAAGCTTTATCATCCAAAACACAACACAAAACCCACAAATATGGCGTTTTAGTAATCTTCACTTTGTTATTTGTGCGTTTTGAGTGCGTTTTATGGTTGATATTATGGTGTTTTATGACTTTTTACACTTTGTATGAAAAATGGACTTATATATATATATATATATATATATTGATGTAGAATTTAAGCATGCTAGATATCTTTTAAGTAAATGACAGAAGCTTAATTAGTTTTCTGAACATGCTATATTAAATAAACAATATTCTAGTCATACTACAAGTTCTTTACAAAAGACTGCACAATTTCGTGGAATGTAGGTAGTGGGTATGATCGATTTGATATAAAAGACGGAATAATGTGTATCTTTCGTTGGGGATTTCCTGGAAAAAAATCGTCACGTCTTTCTCCGATTTCTTATAAAAGATATTCAATCAGTTAGAATAGAAGTTAAAGAGGGTATTTATGCTCGGCGTGTCCTTTATATGGATATGAGAGGCCCGGGAGCCATATAAAGTTCTGCTTTAAAGATTGAAAATTCCAACCTAAGACAGAGTTTGATTAATTATGTTAAAAAACAATTTAATAAAATAAAAGCAAAAAGATCTCTTGTAAGGGGTGAGGTGAAATTGAATTGGAGCCATGAAGTGGGAACTTAATTTGGGCTTGATGGTTGGGCTAAAGCAGCAAAGTCTAAGCCCGAAGCGCATCAAGATCTTTACTTGGGATGGTCATGGGCTGTTGCTACCAAACCGCACAGGTGGACTCAATCCAGGTGCCGATACTAATGCCAGGAGAAAGCAGCTCCTGGTTCGATTATTATTGGTTTTGATGTAAAGCGGGGTTTCCTATTCTTGGGCCACAATGCGAACTGCAGTTATAGGAATCCGTTAGAGGCTCCATTGGCTTGAAGCTCCGTAAAAATTCCAGGCTCAAGTCAGTCGGGCCACATTGTAAAATCATATACGTATGCAATAGTATATGTAAAGAGCAGACTTAAGAGAGGGGAACAACCAGCTTTGTTGTTGGTGTGAATCTCCTTTATATATTCAGAATATTGACCAGTCTTGGCTTGGGCTTACTAAAATTGGGCCAACAAGGGTTGGGCCATACATGTTGGGTTTTGGTCTAATTGTAACTCATCACAGGTTATGTAACATATCTAGCATTAAAATTTATGTTTTTGAAGTCCACACATTTTCCCATATGCTTGTGATAGATATGTTCAACTTCCTCCGTCAGTATCTGAACTTAATGCTAATTGGGCGTTATGAAACCATGTTCGTACTGAAGTAAAAGTTGTAGCTTACGTGCCAGTGGGGTCAGTCGCAATGATAGCAACCGAGTTACATGCAAAATGGGTGGTTCTTGATCAGTATGTTGCTTATATATCTAGATTATTAAAAACAACTACAAATTTATCGATTTAAATATTTTCTATGTGCATGTGACAGACGATTGAAAAAGCGAAGCAGATTGTTGCTTAGAGCAATACTTGAATTGCAATGTAGTCCTAGTAGATGGACCCCTTCACAAGATCCTTAGATCAGTGAACTTTCCACTTAACATGAAGGTTGATCAACAGCAAGTCCCCACTATGGCTGATATGTTAGGTGTTTTTCCAGCCTACAATAAAGTTCGCGAAATGAGTCTAGCTGCATCAGAGCTCACTTCAAGTTCATCTAGCACACACAACACTTCATCATCTTATTCGAGTTCAACATCCACAACAACTGAACATGGCCGCCAAAAGACTCCCCCTCCGGTTTTAAAGTGCAGACCTCCTCGCCCAAGGCAGTATTCGAAATCACAACAGTTGACTCAGATTCCTGACTTTGAGATTAAGGCACCAGCTCGCAAATCGATATCTCAGTCTACAGAAGAAAGAACAGACCAAAATGGCAATCGTTTAAGAATTGAAGATGGTGAGATAACCAACTATTCGATTATTGGCCTCATTATGTTAGATGAACTTTTTTCATTTCTAAGTAGTCTAGAAAAATCAAAAGCGTTTCTAGGACGTTTTTGCACTTCTCTTGGTTTCTAGGGAGTACTCTAGTCAAAAGTGCAGTCTAGTTATTTTTGAGTTTTGCCATCTCAAAGTTTTCGAGTATTTTGCTTGCCACATGAATATTTGGTGTAAATTTTTTTAGAGTCCGCTCAAACTCCCTAGAAACCTAAGCACTTCCAAAACCTCCTAGAAACACTTATCATTTTTTGCTAAACCATCTAGAAAACAAAATAAATCTATGTTAGATATATTCTGGTGAATGAGATAACTAATCATAATCCCTTTTTTTGTGTATCTAGAACAGATATGGCAAGAAATTTAGATATGAAGAGAGAAACCGAAACAATACCATATGCCTCAAGACTAGACCAAAGAGAGAGGAATCAAAAAGAGTATAGACAACAAACTACAAGAAGGGCATCTTTTAGTCACACAAATACTTCACTTATAGACAGGACATCAAGCATAAGAAGGGAAATGTCTCTATCACTAAAAGAGCCACCTACACCGCCTCCTCTTTGTTCCATCTGCAAGCATAGTGTTCCAGTTTTCGGTAGATCACCACGAAGGTTCAGCCATGAAGAGATTGAGAAAGCAACCGGTGGATTTTCAACAAGCAACTTCTTGGCGGAAGGTGGATATGGTAAAGTATATAGAGGCGTTTTGAGCGATGGACAAGTTGTTGCAGTCAAAAAACGTAAAATGGTTAGTTCACAAGGTGCAGCTGAGTTTTGTTCTGAAGTTGAAGTGTTGAAATGTGCACAACACAAGAATCTGGTCATGTTGATTGGTTACTGCATTGAGAAGGAGTGGCTACTTGTATATGAGTTTGCTTGTTATGGGTCTTTAGACAAACACTTATACGGTAATTTGAGTGCATCCTTGAACTATTTTGCCAATGTATTGCATATCCTCATGAAAATATATGAATAGTAACAAAACTATTTGATGTGTACAGCAACAAAGGAAAGTGAGGTGATGACTTGGGAGAATAGAATGAGGGTCGCATGTGGTGCAGCAAGAGCCTTAAGATATCTTCATGAAGATTGTCGTGTTGGTTGCATAATACATAGAGATTTTCGGCCTAACAATATACTTTTAGCACATGAGTTTGAACCAATGGTCAGTGATCATAAGTCTCTTCTCTCTCTTTCTCTTGTTGATATCTGGTTCTAACCTTCTTTGAAAATTGGTACATTTTAAACATAGGTAGGAGACTTTGGTCTGGCTAGATGTCAACCAGATGGACAACTAGAGGAAGAAACGCGAGTTGTTGGCGCATTCGGGTATAAAATTATCTACGCGTTCACAATATGTTAATGTTACAATAATATATTAATTCATTAGATGATTTAAAGAAGCATTGTTGAATCTTTTACAGTTACTTGGCTCCTGACTATACACAGACTGGTTTAATAACTGAGAAAGCCGATGGATATGCATTTGGGGTCGTCCTTTTGGAGATTTTAACTGGCATCAAGGCTATTGAATTCGCAAGAACCTCTAGGAAGCAGTACTTTTCTGAATGGGTAAGAATCTTCATTAATGAGTGTATTCACAATAATTATGCAAAAAAAAATGCATTATGGATGGTTTATGAACAAGGCTGGTAATTCTAGGCATTTTTGGAAATTTTTGGAACTGTTGAGTTTTTCACCAAACTCCATAGAGTTTGCTTGCCTCCAAAGAAAATTCCAAAAAACAACTATAAGTACCGGTCGCATTCCTAAATGACCTACTTCCACAAAAGCAGAAAACACATATGTTTACTAAATTATGCCGATTAACAGAGTTGCAGTCTTTCACTTTTCAGGGTCGACGTGTACTTTTGGAGAGAAAGGCATGTGCAGAAATGATTGATCCTAGGTTAGCAAACAAGTATGATGTGAAAGAAGTGGAGTACATGATGTATGCAGCCAGTTTATGTATATCACGTAGGTGAAGAAAGGCCAAGGATGTCTAAGGTGAATCCTTCATTCATAACATATATAAATTATATACATATGTTTTCAGATAATAGTTTTGGAATTGATTAGACAATCTAAATTAACCAGAATCAAAAGCTAATTACTACATCTTGAAATAAAAAATCTGTAATCTGCTATTTCTTATTAATATTTGAGTTTAACAAAAATATGGTGTTTGCAGGTCTTGAGAATATTGGAAGGGAATTTTCAAGTTGAAATGCTTAATCATCATCAAGAACAGTCTCCCACCATCTTTGTAAAACCAAGTTTAGAAATCTATAATTCAAGCAAGGATGCATTGTTAAAGAAGCAAGAAAAAAATCAGCATAAAAAACCAATACGCTCTGTTACAAAACTAAGTTCACTATCACTCAAATTGGAAAATCACCAAGATGCCATTCTTAAAACGAAAACACCTAGACACGAGAGTATGATAAGCGATGAATATAAAGTGTACTTACAAGGGTCACTCCAAAAACATATCCAGAGCTTCAACATGAAGTAGAAAATTTAATTTGTAAAATGTCATTTGATCATCATTCATTCTTATTTCTATCCATAATAAAATCATTCATTATTTGTTTGTGTATATATAGAGATATCTATGGATCTACTGATCTACAAACCAAACAAGAAATATCCATCATAACAATATGCCAATATTATTGGTTAATCTTGATGGGCCGGGTCAAAGTTGGGTCATGAAGTTATATTCAGTTTGCATTTTAGGGGTCAAGAAATTGATTGTCATGTGTAATTAATTTGGGCACATGCACATGTACGTTTGAATTAGTCTGCATGTTTAAAGGTTTCTTTGAACACCCCCTAGGTTGTTCGAAATTTTTAGGAAGTAGTAGATTAGTTGCCTTTTTATGGGAGCTTGAACGAAAAATTAGTAGGGTCGGACTCTCAAAATCTAAATTAGAGGGGGACAAAATCTTAAAAAATCAATATTTTGTACTATAACTTTTTTTTAGAATTTTCTAGTAAAATTAACACTACGAGCAAAATATTAGTGGGGTCCGGATCACCCCGAACCACTACTATACTTCATCCCAAGGAGCAGGTACTTATTTTTCTATTTGAAGCTTGTGTTGGACTGTTGGAGTATGTGTGGACCTTTTTGTTTTCTATTAATAGAACGAGTCAAAGCAGTACACAATCTTCTTCTATTTGTGAACTTTGTGTGTGGTTGGGCCTAAACCAACAAATATATCAAAGATTTCAACCCCTCCATGGTGGTGAATAAGAAAACCAGATCATTAGGATTATATCGTAAGGGAGTGCACATGGCCCTTCCCAAGAATGTTGAACAAACTTTGGGCTCTGGGTGAGATATAAACCCCAACCCTATAATATAAACTCATAATCATATATAGGAAATTCATAATACAAAGATAATTGTAATCAATAAACAAAACAAAAGTAGTGTAGCAAAATACTTACTTAAGATAATCGTACTTTAGTTTGGGTTTGAAATTTAGGCCTTTTAAAACGATTTAACTTCAAGAATTTAAAAAGTAGTTTGGGTTTAAAATTTGGTCCTTTTAAAAGTATATATATAAGCGGGATTAGGAGAAAACGATTGAAAGTGTGAAAACGGTGAGAACGGATCATGTTCGAACACGTGGCAGGGGTGCGCTAAATGATATGCGGGGCACAATTGTCATTGTCCAAGTTCCGCTCATAAATGGTGTTATAATTCATTTTCAAACAAAAGTCCATCAAATATCGCGTGTTGTTCTTTATTCTTGTTTCAATGGCGTTTTATTTTCAAAGCAATATTTTTGAAAATGTCGTTTATGGTTGAATGTCCTTCATCCTATATTCAACTTTGGCGTTTTTATTATTAATGTTAATTGTCATTTGGGTTCTAATATATGCTTATTGTTTACGATCAATTACGTTTTACACCTGGTTACGTATATCTGATTAGTTGTGAATATTGGTGTAAGTCCCGAAAACCGTATCTAACAATATCACACTAAGCTTGATTGGTGGCGGAATCACACAACCAAGCTATAGATTCGGAATAAAAGAAATAAGATGAAGATAGAAATGATTCAATGATTAACTTGCATACAAAAGTGTTTTTGTCTAATACAAGCTAATTACAAAAGCCACCAAAAGCACACCAATTCCTAATACATCACTTACTATTTATAGTAAGGGATTAGTGCACCATTACCCCAAACCCTAGGCCCATAAGCCTTCCCAAGCCCAAAACTATACAAGCTAGCCTAAACATACTTAGTGACTAATGCATAAACCTTAAGGGCCTAACAATCTCACCCTAGGTTTACTACATTAGTGTTGCCTTTAACTTGAAGAACCGCTAGCTGCACTGCTTCCAAATAACGGACCGATATCAACATACAACCGGCTTCCAATCACGTTTGCCACCGCGCTTGTCCACGATTTAGCACAGGCATCATACTCATCATTCTTTCAAATCTGATGTTGCCCTAAGACCTTGATGTCTTCGTCGTGAAAGCTTATAAGATCCAATGTTTCTGGTAATCGGAAGGAGCTTTCCTTAGTCACGATCATCGCTTCAGCCATGCTTGGATCGTATGCCCAAAACTAGAAGTTTTGAGCACACCCATCGGAAATTTTGGAGAAGTAGGAATGACCTTTTCTTTTTTGGTTGGTGGCCACATCACGTTTTGAAATGTTCGTTTGGTGTGAGGGTCACGGACTCCAGGACTCTTCTTTAAGTATGATTCTACAGTTTTCATCGTTGGAAAGTTATTCTTTACAACCTTTTCGAGCCTGTCACGGAATGCCCAACCTCTTCCTCTCTGATTTGGATCAGAATCATGATAAGGAGCACGAAGCAAGTTTTGCAAATCGATCTTCGTGTAGGATTCAAATTGTGACTTGTTCGAGCAATACTCTCTGTGACCGCTTTCACAAGTAATTAACCACATATCTTTGTCGTGATTGAACCTCCAGCTTGCCACCTTTAATTTGTTTTCGATCTTATCATAAATGCTCGATCCCAGCTCCCTAACATGCTGATCAGACGTTTTCATTGGATCTTTCAATTGGAAGTTCTCATCAAGAGGGTTCACATCCTGATTCGTCATGATTAGCATCTACTTGTTGCTTTGTTTCTTTGGTAGTAGTTTTCTTTTCTTCTTTTGAGCAGAAGCAAGGTAAGCAGCTAACCCTGCTTCGTGTTCTGCATCAGCTGCGGCTTTCTCTTGAGCGGTTTGTTCGTGATGAGCTATGTTCATAGGATCATTGTCTTTGTAAGCAAACTCGCCGCCGAACTTCTTTTCTAACTTCGCCTTCAAATCAAACACCAATGCCGTCAATAAATTCACATCTCCTTGAAGGTGTTCAATTGTTTGATCTTTGTTGGATACTTGGACTTGTAACGAAGCAATTTGAGCATCCTTTAAGGCAGAATCTTATACCAACACAATTACTCTTTGCTGTAGCTTCTTGCCATTTACTTCTTCATCATCGTCACTATTTGATTGATCAATCAACTTCATCTTCTCTACAGCATATCGCATTGCAACTTCATCATGTTCGGTAAGCCCACCACTGGAACTACCAGCTTCAAAATGAACGCCGCTAGAACTCTCTAGTTGTGATCCAGTGGTTGCCTTGAAGATAGACGTATCTAGAATGTCTGTTGAAGGGGCATCTTGCATAATTGGCTCAGGAATGGTACTTGAACCTGTGAGCTTGGGGTCAACAGGGGTTTCTGGTTCGGTTCTCTGCTTCTTTCGGGATTCTTGCTCACTACTTGTGTCATCTCAAGTATGCATTTCTCTAGTAGGAACGATTACGGGAGGAAGGTTCCTAGAATCGTCCTATAACAAGGCAAGCAATGTTGTAAGATTCTCAGCGGATATCAAATTAAGATCTTTAACGGTCTCCTCAACTTTCTCCGATTCCATAAGTTCCAACTCTCAGCATCTTTATCATCAATAATCAAATCTTTCGTCTCTATTACGGACTTTACAGCAACTCCCACAACCTGCATATCATGTTCTTCGGCCACTGTGGCGTTCAAAGGTTAAGGTGTAGGTACAATAGGGCCGAACTTCCCGTGCTTTACCAGATTGTATTTTCCCACGAACTTGTACTTTGCGGTATCTCGACTTTTGCATGCCGCTTCAAAACATCCAGGACCCATTGGCTTTAGGTTCAGAAACTTAGTACTCTTCACAAGATCTGGATACTTCTCGACGAGGATCATCTAAGCAAACCTTGGGTATAGCAGGAAAACCTTCTTTTTGGGATTCTCCTACATATTCTTCATGTTATCGAAAATAAAAGCGGGGAAGTTGTAATCCCAGTTATTCAATAAAGCGACCAATGCAAACGCCTGAGTCTAATTGAGGTTATCCAAGCCTCCTTTGTTCTTCGAGATGCATTCCAGGAAGATGTGCATTAGAAATCTCCAATATAACAGGAAAAGTTTGTTTAAAACAGTATGATAGACACCCTGGTAGCTCATGCGTCACAAACTTTAATGACGTTGTCTCTGTCATACAACGTTGGGTGGTGAGATTGATCCTCAAAGTTCAACACCTCACGAACCACTTCTTCTAAAATAATTTCTTTTTCTTGAATCTTGGATACAATCGCTCCTTCACTGTTGGCTCCACATCTTTGTACTTTTGCGTTCAACTGGAAATCCTGAACCATGTCTTCGCAAATAATCAGATTAATCTTCAGGGCATGTCTGATACGGCAGGAATTCAATTGTACTATCATGGAATGGAACCTCTCGTAATAATCTGATAGAGGATCTGATAGATAACATGCCTGATTATGAAAGGGTTCCACCTCGAGCTTACGTTTCTCCATCATCTTTTGAGCCATTTTTCAACACTTTTAAACGAACACGTCAAGTTTTATCATAAACGAAGTTAACTTAGTTGACTAGTCAACCATTCAATCATATATTAAACGGGTCAACAAGTCAATAACTCAAATGGTTTAGATTAGAAAGGTCAAGGTCAAGGGTGAACCATAAGAAATACAGGTCAAAAGTTCAAGATGTTAAAAAATGATTTGAACTGGTCAATCATTGAAAGGTTCAAATAGTTTTAGTTGGTCAAAACATGATTCAGATGGTCTAAGGAGTTAACAGAGTTTCGGATGGCCAAGAGGCTCAAAAGATAATTCGGATGAACCATTGTCAGACATCCGAGATAAACTGACATGCAAGAGAATCTGAAATGCAAGAGAATCTTCAAACCTTTGAATTCGAGATAGTTTATCCGAGAAAGATCTGAAATGCTCAGGGTGTTCGAAATGATTCGAAATGACTCGATATGCTCATTATAGATAGTTTCGAATTGGACCTACCCGAATTACTGGGCCTGGCCTAATTCGGCACAGTGGTCCGAAAAGCTTGCCTGGCCTAATTCGAAACAATGGTCCATCCGGGATATCAGGATTGCCCTTCTGTTATCAATGGGGGAGTATATCAATGCAGGATTTAAGACCACGAAATCATATGCCAATGATATGTTAACCATGTGATGTATAGCTTGTTATATGTTTGTCACTTGGTATCTTTTTGCCTTTTGAGCGATAGGCCTAACAACATATCGCAGTGGATCCTCGCCTTTTCAGCTTCGATACCTTACATATGTTAATCAAGCTCTTTAGAACGAAAATTTATTTCACTTCCCAACAAGCATTTCTCCCCCTCAATTATTTATTTATCAATTGATTTGTTTATAAAAGCCCCATTTTTTAGTTGCTCAGTCGATGAAACGCGTCAATTTTAGAAGGTCCACAAGCACCTTGAATCTCGAGTTGCTGACAGGTTTTGTAAGAAGATTCATTGTATTTGCATCAGTATGGATCTTCTCGAGTTTAATCAGTCCTCTATCATAGCAATCTCGAATAAAATGAATTTTGATGTCAATGTGCTTTGTTTTGGAGTGAAAAACAGATTTTTTTAATGATTCGGATAGCGGCATCATTATCACAATAAATAGTAGTCAAAGCGTAATCCTTAAGGTGGTGATAGTAGTCAAAGCGTAATCCTCAAGGTGGTGTTGCATCCAAATAACCAGGGAGCAGCAAGCAGATGCTTCAACGTATTTTTCTTCTACAGTTGAGAGAGATAAGTTTGAATCTCTAGGATACCAAAGTCCAAGTTTTTGAGCTCCCTTCAGGTATCTAAAGATTCGTTTAACGGTAGTAAGATGAAAGAGTATAGGATTGGCTTGAGAAGGAGCACATTGATGGATGGCAAACACAGTCAGGTACATCAGTGAACCAATCATAGATTGGTACAATGTCGGATTAACCAGACTGCCTTCAGCATCTTCATTTAGTAACGCCTGTTCAGCAATCGGGGAGTCCATGGGCTTGGAATCTGTCATGTCGAATTTTGCAATAACGTCCTGAACATATTTTCCTTGATGGATTAAAACCTTGACTGCTCTAACGAACTCGCAAGCCCAAGAACATTGTCATTTCACCCAATGAGCTCATCTCAAACTTTTTCTTCATTAATCTTCAAATTCTCTGCATAAATCCTCACCGATTGACCCAAAAATGATATCGTCAACATAGATCTGAACAAGAATGAGATCCTTGTCAACACGTTTACTGAATAGCGTTTGATCTATCGCCCCCCGGTATATCCATGTGCAAGTAGATGCTCTGTTAAGGTTGCATATCATGCACGAGGTGCTTGATGCAGTCCATACAAGGCTTTATCTAACTTGTAGGTATAGCCTTGCTACCTTGAATCAACAAACCCAGAGGGTTGAGCGACATAAATTTCATCCTTGACCTTCCCACACAGAATTGTCGTCTTGTCACCCATGTAAGATTCATATGCCAAGAAGACGTGAATGGCTTCAAGTCGTGCCATAGGAGGCGTACACCTCGTCATAATCATGACCTTCAATCTTCTTAAAACCTTGAACCACCAATCGGGCTTTGTTTCTCACAATCACGCTAGTATCATCTTGTTTGTTTCTAAATACCTAGCGTATTCCAAGAGTATGTTTTCCTTCAGGTAGTTTCACTAACTTCCAAACCCCCAATTTTTCAAATTGATTGAGCTCTTCATGCATTGCATCGACCCATCCAGGTTCCTACAAAGCAACATTAATGCTCTTAGGCTCAATCTGTGAAATAAAACATGAATATAAACATGTGTTAATGGTTCCTGATCTGATTCAGGTTTGAACAACAGCAGTTACTGGACCAATAACGTTCTCAATAGAATGGCTTTTCTAAACACGATGTGATTGCTCCACCTCATTTGATGTAGCAGTAGTGTTGATCACCGGTAGATCTACAGTGCAGTCAGACAGAATCGGCTCCGGAAACAGTGAAGCCTTTGGATATTAGAATTTAAGGGACCCGCAGTAGTTTACTGTGTGGAGGCTTCAGCGTTATAAACTACATCATCATGAGTAATTGTTGTAGTAGATTTCGGAACTGGCTCCTGGGTAAGTGAAGTATGATGTGGTCGAGTAGCAACTTCGTGATATCCCAGTGGATCCACAATAAGTGTCTTGAAAGCATCTTGTAAGGGACAACATCATCTTCAGCTACAATGGGAATAGGTATCACTATACTTGAGACATCTGAAGTAACGATCACATCATTTAGAATATTAAACGACTTAAATGTCACACCCCGATAAATTTGATTACATCAGAGTTGGGCGTGATCTGACTGGTATCTTCATTGCATGGCAGAAGTAAATATTGCTAAGACTTCTTGAAAGTGAACGCCCGCTAAGTACTCGAATCCCCATGGGCTCCCCTGCTCCAACCGTGCTACACTTGTAATTGTAACCTGAGAAAGAAACATGCGAAAAATCAATATAAACTTGGCGAGTTCACAGTCTGTTTGTTTTGTATCAAATGAATCATGAAACATTTGAAAATATTACATTTAAAAAATTGTTTGTGAGTTCATAGTATCCCAAAGCGTTTGAAATGTCGTATCTGTATGCCGGTATTGAATGTTTTCTGTTATGTTTGTAAACCGATACATATAACTGATGTGTTTGTAAACTGATAATGAAATGTTTCCTGTCGTATCTGTAAACCGGTATTGAAATCATAGTACGTAGGATGCCTAAAGAATCTAAGGATCAATCGGTGTGTAGCTAATACACTGACCTATGTGTCATAAGTAAGTAAACAAACCAAGATAACTCTAACATCATTGCGATCATAAAAGCACTCCTAAAGGGTTAAAAAACCAAGAGTGGAGCACGCCTCAAACTCGATAGATCTATACATTTTGCACCTTGGTCATTACGTGATTAATGGTTACTCTTGTCATCATCCTACTTATGTACAGTGATCTGTCATCATCTAATCCCATAGCTACATACCGATTGTTAAAAATCTATATTCGATGTGTATGAACGAGCCTCGCCCTTCATATGATTTTTGTTCCTCGCACTTTTGATATTGGGCCTAGCCCATGTCATTCGTGTTATTGGGCCTAGCCCATATTATATTAAAATTGGGTCCTAGCCCCTAGTTGTGACTAAGACAATCCCGTCACTAGTCATAAACTCATGCATGTTTCACTGGTAAATTTAGCCTAAACCATTCATAAACCATCGTGTTTGTTGAAATTTGTTTGTAACATGGTTTAGAAATATGTGATTTTCGTTTATCGGAACATTATGTGCTTTTGCAAAACTTGCATGTCTTTCCACCCCCAAAAACATTTATAAAAATGTAAAACGGTAAATGGGGGGGTTATGAACTCACCTTTATATCCTTGTGCAAAGCTAGCTTAATGTGATTCCATAATGTCATTTCCACAACGTGACTTGCTAGTATGCAATCTAAGACGTTCCTAAAACGGAATAATGTTTAAGTTTCTAAATAAAACGTAGCTAAACTACGTGTCATCGAGCTCTACCGAATCGTTAACCATACGATTCTGTGAAAGTGTTATTGTCTTGTCTCGAAATAACCAATCTATGGTTTTCTCGGAAACGACTTAGTTTCCGAGAGATTTGAAATATATGTTTATATATAAACATAAATATATTTATGAAATCATATTAGTCGTCTCAAATATAAACACGTATAAGTAACGAGTATTTAGATGAAAACAATATGTTGTATACTCGTATAATGGATTTACGCATTTTTCCTAATAGTCGTCATATACGTTGACGGATAATAATACGACTCTTAGTACTTCGTAAGATGTAGACATATATATTCTTGTATATGTAAACGTAAATATTTATGTATATAAACGTCGTGTAGTCGAGATAGTAAACTCGTGTCTCGTGGATAATTATCAAATAATTATATATAGTTGCACGCTTGTTATAATCGACTTCCTTTGTTTGTTATCAAAATGAGTCGGGTAGTAAGGTAGGTGAAGATCGTATGGTATTGCGTCAATTTCATTTAAACGTTCAAAATAAATATAAATGGCTATATTTATTGCATATACTTTTCGAGTTGTGGACGTTTGAAATAATATAAACGATTATACTTATTTTATAAAGATACTCGAAAGTATTCGAATTATCGACTTTTGAATATATATAATTATATTTAATTTATATGATTTTCAAATCCTAAACGTTTGAAATATAATTTCCGAATTCAAGATGTTTGAAATAAGTATAAGAAATTATATTTATACCATACAAGTTTTTGCATTTGTCGAGATGTCATAAACCCGTTATGTGAGTCGTGTAAATCGTACAAAGTAAATATATACTTATATTTGTTTTTATAAGAATACTTTGAGTCTCGATAGGTTTTCGTTGGTTTTGCGACTATAAAACATGTGTATTTTAACGAAAATCGGGCAGAGTTTCCTCTGTTTTTGGACGACCCCGACAATCAATGTGTCGATATATTTTCAAAACACAACAACAATTACAACAATGTATATGAGATTCCATCGTGTTCAAAACATCAAATTTTATCGAATACGAGTCTAATATATGTATTTGAGTATAATATATATATATATAGATATATATATATATATATATATATATATATATATATATATATATATATATATATATATATATATATTATACTTTCACGATGCGTCGGTTGGTCTTAACTAGTAGATATACATATGTATATACGCAAGATATATCAATAAAATAACTTATAGGTCCAAAAGTTTTTTTTCTTCACGATTTTGTTAAGGTTCCGCTTAAAGCTCGATTTCGTTAAAATCACATATAGGTCCAAAATTTAAATAAATATTTAGTAATTTGCGTAAATAATGTTTAACCAAGGTTAGCGTTGACCGGTTTACACGAACCGAATTTGACCCATTGACCGGGTTTGACCATGTTGACTGAGTTGACACTGAGTTGACTCGACGTTGACTGAGTTGACCGGGTTTGAATGAGTTGACTTGACGTTGACTGAATTGACCGGGTTTGACTAGAACAAAAATCTGTTTGTTTGACCCGTGTTAACCATGTTGACCATTTGACTACCTTTGACCCGTGTTGCTCGGGTTTTGACCGCCTTGACCTGCTTTGACCCGCACCCAAAACACGAGTCGAGACCGAACCGAGCCACTACCTGTGTTTTCTTGTATCTCGAAACCAACCAAAAGTTAACCAAAACAAACCAACTTGAACTAAGCCCCAAACATCACTACTACCCATGCCGTCACTGTCGGCCGGAACCCCAATCGCAGCCAGTTACGGCGTTACTGCCACCCTCGTGACCGGAGCCACTCCCAGTAGACCACCACCTCTGCCGCCGTCAACTCCCAACTCTTTCCAAACCAAACAAGCTACCGCTGCTCCCCCCCCTCCCTGTCGTCAACAGAGCCACCACCGCCGCTCTACTACATCACTCCCCACCCCGAAACAACAAGGAGCGACCGGAACTAACATGGATCTAAAAGGATCTAAAAGAAAGCGAAAGTGCTAGGGCTTACTAGAAAACCGCGGCTGTCAGAGTTAAAACCGCCACTTTTGTTGCTCAATCGGAAGACTGGAGGCCGGAATCGCATTCGGGAGGTACGATTTAGGGAGGGTTTGTCGTTTCTCCGCCGCGAAAACTTGTCACCACTGTCGTGCCGCCGACGCGGCTCCAGTGCGCTTTGGTCGCACCGTCGCCGGCCGGAGTCCGGCTACCGAAGTTCTAGAGAGAGAAAGCTAGAGATCAGAGGAGGTAGAGAGAGGAAGAGTGTGTGTAAAAATGGTGTAATGTGTGTAAGTTAACCCTTTTATAGCTAGGGTTTTGGTATGTTGGGACCAAGGCCCACTAGCGTGTTTCTAATCGTTTGCGCGGCCCGATAGCTTTTTCAAGGCCCGTTTTCGAACCCGACTTTAATGAAATGTCGTATAGTATTGTCTTAGGCTCAAAAAAATATAAATGGTGTCGGTATTCGATATTAGTCGCATACGTTCGTCGATTGCATTAAAATGCATAAAATGATTAATCCGATTTCGACTGCGAATACTAAAATTCAAAAACGAAGCTAAAATTATCATATTATTCTAGTTTTGAAGGTGATATAGGAGTCTGATGCTTCCGTTTCGTTGTTAGTGCGTTTCTGTAGTCGCGTTTTTCAATCACGTATGCTTTTTGTGGCGTTCGAAAGCATGCCAATTCATCAAAACCAATTCATATATATAAATTATACGTGTAAAATTCGCATTTTTCGGTGTTGTTAGTATTTTGTTTGGTGTCAGTTCATTACCGCTTATCGTTTAGCAGTCTTCCGGCAAATCAACATTCACGTACTGTAAAGCCAACAAGATGTTCATAGGCATTCCAAAGGCCTAATTGAGTTAATTTGTGTCTTAAATCTTACTTATAATTGTGTTAACCTTTGTTATTCGCGTAATTAGAAACCGTAATTTGCCGGTTGTCACATTAAACAAGGAGAAATAATCATTTAACCAATCCGGTCCAATTCATGCATCTTTGGGATTTTCTTTTAGCCAATCCACATAGTATGTCTCCACGATCTGCTTCTTGATCTTGTTGTACACTCAATATGAGGTGTTTTTAGCATAGCCAATGAAATAGCATGGATCTCCTCTCGTTTCAAATTTACTTTTCGCATCCGTGGTTAGGAGAACACAAGTACAACCAAAAGAGCGGAAATGTTGTACAAAGGGTTTCTGTCCTTCAACTATTTCATAAGGCATCTTCATGTGACGTTTGTTGATTAGAGCATGATTTTGAACATAGCAGGCAGTGTTCACTGCGTCAACCCAAAATATCAGTGGAAGGCCAGATTCTATCAGCATTGTGCGAGTAGCTTCAATGAGGGTTCAATTATGTCTTTTAGCGACTCCGTTTTGTTTAGGAGTTCGATTTGC
The DNA here is from genome assembly GCA_947069175.1 of Scalesia atractyloides. Taxonomy (NCBI): domain Eukaryota; kingdom Viridiplantae; phylum Streptophyta; class Magnoliopsida; order Asterales; family Asteraceae; genus Scalesia; species Scalesia atractyloides. The sequence continues at coordinate 16,732,441 of CAMTDV010000116.1, read as the reverse complement.
ACTGTATTGACGATCAATTCCTTTCAGAGCATAGAAATTATTTAGCTTGGCATTCTTAAACTCCGTCCCATTGTCGCATCGAATAATTTTCACTCGCTCATTTGCTTGGTTCAACATGAGAGTGACAAATTTAATTATCGAACCTGCTGTTTCATTCTTTTGTTCCAAGAAAAACACCCAAGTGAAGCAAGAGAAATCATTAGTGATGACCAAGCAATATGCCTTTCCTCCAATAAGCACATTAACAGGATCAAAGAGATCCATGTGAAGCAATTCCAGAACTTTAGACGTTGTGTGCACGAGCTTAGACTTGTGAGGCTTACAGTGTTGTTTCCCACGAGCACATGATTCACATTTCTCGATCTGCATGAAATCCTTGATGGGTAAGTTTCTGACTAAGCCTCCTTTTGCCAGTCGATTAAGATTCTTCATGTTCAGATGATCAAGCCGACGATGCCACAACATAGCATCATGTTCAGCAATTTCTAAGAACAGACATGTAACTTGATCAGTAGGTGCCTTATTCATATCAATTATGTAAGCATTTCCTCGGCGTTCAGTTTCAATCAAAAACCAATCTTCGGGTATAACAATCTAGGCTTCAAAACTACGCATCCACTCTTGGTGAAGAGAAGCTCTAAGCTTTTGTCGAACATTTGAGATACACTCAAAAGGTTGTGTTTAAGTTCGAGAACATAATTAACATCTGAGAAGCTGTGGACCCCGTTTCTGACTGTACCCTTCATAGTAATTCTTCCATTTTCTCCTCCTACAAAGTTGACAAATCCACCGTCAAAGATTTTGATGTCGTTCAACTAGGAGATGTCCCCTGTCATGTGTCTGGAACAACCACTGTCTACAAACTGAAGTCTGACAACAGCCGTCCATAGTCGTTCCTGCACACATAACGGGATTAGTGAGAAACTTTAACCCATACCATTGTTAGTCTGGGTCGATCATCACTCTTCATTTGTAAAACCTCATGAAAGATCATATGACTTTTAGTAGAGTTGGAGGTGTGAGAGGAAGAGAATGTAGAGTTTGACGATTGATAACACTAAGACTGAGATCTATCAAGAATTTTGGGTTTCAAGATTTTTGAATCAATGTTGTTTAAAACAATTTTGGTTGATATTGCATTTAATTTTATGGACTGATTTTGGAAACCATTTCTGTTTGAAAGCTTTTGATTAATTTTCTTTGCTAGATTCCAGTCTCCATCAGAGGGCTTGGCTCGAATGAATTGATTTCCATAGTGCCGATAATGTGAAGCCATCTGATGATAGGTGGACCTGAAATAGTAAGGCATGAGGGGACGATGAACACAATTTCTAGTTATGTGCCCCATAATTCCACAATTAAAACAAGTCTGTCTTTTCGAGAAAAAGACATTCAGTTCCGCTTGTGTTATTCTAGGGAGCTGCTTGGGTCTCTTCTTTCCACTAGGTGTTGATTTCTTGTGTGCATGTTTACTCTTGTATGAAACCTGCTCACAATCATCAGCACAAGAGTGAGTATCTATAATTTTACCCTTCAACTTAGGTTCAGTTGGCTTTTGAGGTGGGTTTTTCTTTTGGTTTTCTTTAACAACATCTGAGGAAATTTCCTCTTAAGTTTTCTTTTGTGTTGTTTTCTGTTTTTTCGTGATCACCTTTCTTTAAAGGAGTGGATCCTGTAGGCATATTTTTATTAGAAACCTTTTCTTCAGAAACTGAGTTTTTGGAATCAACTGAATCAGTTTCTTTAAAAGCCGTTTCATCAGACATAAGGCTTTCAGGATGAGCTGATTCTTGTTTGCCAGATGATGAGCAATTTTCATCAACAACAGTTTGACTATCAACATCTGATTCAGATTTTGTAGTCATTTTAGAATCCATAGAAACACATTGCTCATTATCTAATGCACCAGAATCTCCAGTCTGATTGTCAGATTTATTAGACAATTCCTGTTTATCAACAATTTCATTCACACAATCAGACACACTAATATTTTAAACTTCTTAATGTTCAGAGAGTTCTAAAGCATCAGTTGAGATTTCAGGCATACTAGGGCAGTTATCTGAATCACTCGAAGCAGGTGTTTTGAATTCATCACTAGATGCCCCAGACTCCTCTAGTAAAACAGTAAAATCACAATCAGAATAAAAAACCATAACATTTAAAGTTTCAGTTTTAGCAATATCTTCAGAAAATTCCTTATTCTCAAAAACCATGGACTGAACATAGTTCAAACATAAAAATTAGGTTCAACACATAAAGAAACATCCGAATCATCAGCAACATCTGGATATGGTTCATTATCCACTTCCGACTGCTCCTCAACTATCAATAACTCTACACATGCACTAAAATAGTTAATATTTTCTATAGAATCAGAAGTTGATGCATTTTCTTGAGACTCCTCATATGGGGTTTTTGTTGACCCCTTTTCTTGTTCTAACTTATCAACTGATTAATTTAAACATTCTTGATTCAAGTTTTTAACAAAACTCATGGGTTTTTGAAAATCAGTGGGTTTAGTGTTCTTTGGTTTGTAAGGTTCCCATGGAATATAATTGCGTGGTTTACCATACATCATTTTATCATAAGTTTCTAGCTCTTGTTTAGTAACATGCATTCTAGAATAATTATGATTATATGGCGGAGGAACCTGCTTATAACCCAACCCTTTGCCCTTGTTTTCCTTATAAGCCAGTTACAAATTGCATAAGTTACGAACAATGTCACTGGGAGAATCAAACTTCTTTAAGTTCAACTTATTTTGTTGATATTTTCCAGTGAGAAGCTCTAGCTCAGCTCGCACAGATTCGCATTCCAAATTTTTTAAATTTAGTCTTTTTTTTGTAATCATGGACCCAAGATTTCGGTTGAATTACGTCCAAATGGAGCTGAGCTATGTCCTTATTTAGTGCGTCAATTTTTTCATAAAGAGTTTTATTATTCTCTCGAAGTCTGATGCACTTAGACATGGAACTGTTGTAATCTTTGATTAGAGCAAAATTGTGTGCTCTCATCTGTGCAATTTTATTTCTACAATGTTTGGAACAGAAAATCGAGTTTACCATCTCAGAGAGTGATTTTGGTTCCTCCGTTTGCGCCATTAAGCATTGATGATTGACATCTACAACTTTAGAGATCTTGAGTTGTTCCACTTGTGCTGCAGCATCCACCTAACGGAAACCACGTTGCTCTTGAACCATCAAAGCCTTTCCTGCTCCAATATTTCCCTGACTTGTTGAAGTTGAAGTTTGGGCAGGTGTAACAGGGACCAGCGACCTTTCCGAATTCTGTGCAATAGCTGTCTGAGTAGCTTCATACCCCACCAGTGCCATCTTACAATCCCTTATAAAGTGTCCTGGCTCATGACATCTGTAACATCTTAGTTTGTCTCTCAAAGATCTAGTGCAAATGTTTGACATAGGACGACGATCGTATCTTATCTGAAACTTTTCAGATCGAAATGCTGTCATAGCCAAGTTCCAGGACGCGTCTAGCTCTTCTATGTCTTCTTCGACCACGTGATTGATTTTTGTTGCGAGAACATATGGGGGCAAAATATCACCCACTAAGAAAGCATGTAGACTGTTAAGCATAGAAGCTGCGAGGGCCAATTTTTCTTCATTCTGCTTGTCCGAAAGGGTATGTTTTCTACAGAGGGTGTGGATGGAACATTTTGAGAAAATGAAGAGTTCACTGGACCGAAAACCACATGGCATGCTGAGGGTATTACTAGGCTGCAGTGGGTGTGGCAGAGGCGTTAGGAAGTGACATTCCGTACACATAATTTATCTTCTAAGCTTGCAGCTGAGCCTGTGTTATCGGACTGAAAATAACATTTGGATTACTGTTTGGATGACTCTGAGACATTAAAGCAGTGTTAGAACTGGTCATTCCGGCAGCAATCATTGAATTTTTATGGTTAAGCTCTCTTTGCTGATTGTCTATCTCACATACCAGCTCGGTGAGTGTGACTTCGTTCAAATTTGTTGTACGCTTGATCATAGAGACATCAGCATCCCAGCTTTTTGGTAATGAATTCAAAAGTTGAAGATTCATCACATGGTTTGTGACAGTAATGCCAGCACTTATCATTTGCGAGACCAGTTTGACGAATCTTCTGATCTGATTCTCCATAATTTCCCCATAAATATGGTTGAAAGAGCTGAACTACTAATTCAACATGTTCACCATACTAGCCTTCATGTTAGTGTTGCCCTCATACAGGCTCTTAAGCACATCCCAAACTTCCTTTGCATTCGTGCAATTCCTAACAATAATTGAAATGTCAGGACCAAGAGCCATAGTGAGATTTGCCATAGCTTTATCATCTTCGTCTTTGATTCTTCGATCATCGTCCGTCCACAGATTCTCAGGTTTAGAAATTTGAGTTAGAGGATCATCTTCGGTAGCGTACATAATGGTATGAGGACCATCTCAAATACACCTCCAGACCCCAGGCTCCTTTGCCTTACAATACTGCTCAAAACGTCAGGTCCACTCAAAGTAATCGTCTCCATACAACATCCTCGGAATTTTGGTAGACGTGCTGACAATCCGATCGAGTTCCTACAACACTAGAGACTGGATGATAGCTAAGGTAGCATTGGCGAGATCCGTAGTAGTCAAAACACCGTTTGGGCCCATCATTTTAAGTTTAACGAATAGAAGTTAAGTAATTTAAAATTAAATATGCATAGTCCAAAACATTCCAAATGAGATGGTCCACTCGAAATGGAAGCTTATCTGAAACGCAAGAAAGATTAATTCGGAACAGTAAATTATCCGAAATGATCCGAGATCGCAAAAGTTATCCGAAATGCTTTGCAGTTGATCCGAAATGAAGGCAAATTTCAACATAGATTATCCGAAATGCTATCAAATGATCCGTAATGAGTTCAAAACATCAAATTACTGATCCGAAATGAATTTGAAATGCAAGCTGATGATCTGAAATGAACTCGAAACATAAGTAGATGATCCGAAATGGATTCGAAATGCCACCAGATGATCCGAAATGCACTCGAAATATAAGCAAATGATCCAAAATGACAAGCAGATCCTTCTAACAGCACCAAAATAGCAGCAGATCGGCAACATTAACGATCAGTGTCATATCATACCTGAGCCTGAAACATGTTCAATATGCTCTGATACCAATTGTAAGTCCTGAAAACCGGATCTAACAATATCACACTAAGCTTAATTGTTAGAGGAATCACACAACCAAGCTATAGGCATTTACTAGCCCAATATACTTTTTCACCAAGAATGTATATTGGGCAGTTTTGGTGCACTTTCTTTTACTAGACCACATTCCCAGCAGCTAACTGCCCAATATACATTTCCATATGCCTCATTGCGAAAATCCCACAGTCGATCATGTTAGACGATGTCCTCCATTCCATCTTTTATCTGACAAATAGGCATTGTCTTCATGATACTAGCCATCAGGTGTTTTTGAATACGTAAGTAGTTTGCAAAAGCATATTGCTGCAGTTTCACATTTTTGTACATATTAGTATGGATTTTTGTCAACATAGTTTCTACATACAAAGTTTTTAAGATACTTACCAACTTTTTCACTCATCCACGATCCTTGATGCTGAGTGTATCCTCTGCAGCACTGTTATCCAATACATCAACTATGTTGTGTTTTATATTGAAGCAAACAATTAAGAAATGTCTTTGGCGTATTATTGGCATGAACACCAAATCATATTCATCTATCTTTCTATCTTTTCGATCTTCTTTGAAACAGGTGTTTTTCATAACCAAATCCATGTGAATTCCTTGTATCGATAACTGTCTGTTTTTTCATACGCGGGCATATTCTGTAATTTTGATGAACGACATTTTAACAACAAAACAAAGTTATAATATAATTGAATCAATTAAATATAGCAAAAGAGTTACCAGCATTAGTTGTGTGCAAAATAATCTTGAGGGTGATTCATGAGCCTTGTATCTTTCTTCGTAGTTCAAGATATGCCCCCCAACTTTGAATAATGCACATGTGTGCATAGAATCCTGGTCTCATGCTCTCAGCAATCACCCTTGAGAGTTCTGACACTCCTTCAATCTTCGACATGGTACTCCTGAAAAAAACAGCATATGGCGTTTTAGTTATTCTCACTCATGTTTACATAAGACATGGCGTTTTAGGTGTTTCACATGCATATGTATGTATACTTTTAACATAACAAATGCAAAATTTGGCGTTTTACTAGAAAGAAATGTACATACATATAGTCACCGCATCCAGTGAATATGTATGTGGAAATGTTGATTTCTTGTGCCTCCATTGATGCATTAATAACCATTTACCTCCTGACATAAGGTGTTAGGACCTGAGTTTGAAACTATTTATGAAAGTTCTAAATATGGTAAATGAAAGAAGATAAATCAGATGAACTTACAGTGGAATGGAAGAACTTTAATTCATAATAGTTGAGAGATTGTTTTCATTGTCATGCTTTCATAATTATGATTACTTGCATATGACTAACAATCTCCCCCTCAGCCGAAGATCATTGATTTGTTCGTACAGAATGTAAGGAAGATAGGTTAGATTGATAAATGATGAAGTAATCAAACAGAACAGTACTGGCACTGTTTTATTCATGCTACAATCCTAACGACTAGGCATCTTATTATGATGTCATCATGAAAGTGACACTTAACAAAAATAACAAACTAATAACATCTGCTAAGCTAACCACTGCTATACACTAAACATTACAAGGACTGATAGAAAACAATACATCCTCTGTTGGTCTTTAGCAAAGCTTTGCCTTGACAGACCTTTAGCTTTGATCTTCAGCAGAGCTTTGTCTTGGCAGACCTTTTAGCTTTAGTCTTCAATAGAGCTTTGTCTTCAACGGAGTATAGGTATGGCACACCTTGAACATTTAGTCTTCAGCAAAGCTTGACTTGGGCATATGTTACATTATTATTTGGATTAGAGGTTTGTAGTATATTTTGGCTTTCAATCATCTGTTCTTTTGTAGGGTTCAATCCCAACATAACAAACATGCTCTATCTTCTTTGACTCTCTCTCGTCTCCTTTTTTCCCACAGTCGTATCCTTTTTATTCTCATCATCTTCTTCATCACCAGGAAGCTTTTTTGGGTTTTGAATGGTGTTATCTTGCATCAACTTTGTGAGGTTTGGTGTTTTGTCCTCATCACCCTTCTCGTGCACATCTGCACTATTTGGCATTTTGGTTGGTGATATTTCATTGACTTTTTCATCTTTGGGTTTCTGGGGTGTCTTTTCTCTTCAAAACTTTGCATGAGGTTTTTCCTACCTAAAGATGGTGGCTGTTGACATCGCGTTTCATCAACCACTACACCATGCTGGTCAACACTTTTGTTCACCATCCCCCTTCAGTTTTTTCTAGTTGAGAAATGAAGGCATCAAAGAACTGTGTCTCTATCACAGGTATGTTTGGTGTTTTGTCATTGTTTTCCTCAGTTGTGTTTTCTAGTTAAGTGATGAACCATTGAGTGTATTGTGTTTCTGTTGGGGGATTTTTGGCGTTTCATCAAATACAGGCATAGTTGGAGTCTCCTCAGTAGGGTCCATGTGGTTTTTTATAGCTTTAAGCATTTGTTCCACCATCTTTGGACAATCTAAACCTTCTTTTAGTTATCTTTTCCCCATTATATCTGAAAATATGATATTCAAGTGTTTTGAAATCACAATCCCAGCTTTTAATATCATTTTCATTTATATCTTCTTCATTTGTACTTTCTCTAGCTGACAATATAATATTCTCATCACCACCCTCAGCCACTTCATTGGCATGTTCATCAGCCACATCCTTGGCGTTGTCACCTTCTTCCCTCTCACCAACCACTTCATTGATGTTTTCATCAGCCACATCATTGGCGTTTTCACTTTCTTCTCTTTCACCAGCCACTTCATTGGTGTTTTCATCACCATCTGTTGGAACTTCCCTTCCCTATCATCAGCCATTTTTTTGATGTTTTCATCACCTTCAACTTCCACTTCAACCTTATTTCATTGTCATTCCCTTCTCCTTCCCTTCCCCTTCTCCTTCCACTTCTTTTTCACCTTTCCAATTCAACCTCATATTCAATTTCAGCTTCTTTTCTCTCACCTACCACTTCATTGGCGTTTTCATCAACAAATGTTGACATGTTCTTTAACAATGTCAAACATTGTGAGTATTTTATGTGTACCAAGAGGCTGTTTGGATGTTCAATCTTTGATATAACAATGTTGTCATTTTTTTTGTAACAATCTTCTAATTCTTTGTATGCCCCACCCAACTTCTCAGCCATTGCCTGTTAAGCAAAAAAGAAATTATTAAGTATGGAATTTTGTGTTTTTTTGTTAAACATATTATTCGAACAACATACCTCGTCAGCTTCATTGTTTTGTTGTTTCTCACCATGGTCTTCATATTGTGTTAGTACTCTGACTAGAGCATGGTTCCCTGATGTAGAAACTTCAAACATCCTGTTCTGGCTTTCTACCTCTTCAACCACAACCCTTTGATAGAAAGCCTCTTCATTCTCACAATCAATCATCATGGAGTTTTGAACCTCAGGGTCGTTTTCAGCATCATCATAATGATCATCATGACCAAAACCATTATCATCTCAACCTATCATGATCATCACCATCATCATCAACCTCTTCATCATCATTATCAGCATGCTCATCAACATTGTGAACATCAACTTCATCTTCATTGTCAACATCATCAGCATCAATATCTTCTTCATCAACACCTTGCATTTTGTCTGCTGTCTTGGGTGTGGCTTTTTTCTTGAAAACTATTTGTAATTGTGTTTTCTTAGCCTTCTTAATAGTTTTCTTTTTAATTTCTTTGCCATCTTGGCGTTTTGGCTCTCCACCATATTTCCTTTTAACTAGTATACTCTCAAATAGGTTAATAGTCCTTGTTGTAAGCCACTCAATCGGGCATCCTTCTTGTCGTTTCAACCTTTGTCTATTGCAAGCATCATTCACTAAGGCAAGCTATAACACAAGAAATTTTTAATTTTTAAATTTGTTATTTTGTGCAAACTATTATATATTGAAATTGTTTTCTTACCGCTAGTACAATCAAGGGCTATGTGAAATGCCTTTTTAGAGACCATGCGGTTTTGGCGTGTTGCAAGCATTGGATGAGATAACCACACCAGTCAGTTAGTTTATTTGAACGTTTCTTTTAATGTGGTGTAAGACCAGCTGGTTGACGACCGTATTATCACTTACATGCCCAATTATAGTGAAGAATGCTACAAGTAAATTTAGGCAGCAAGATGTCATCAAAGAAGAGCTTCACAATCGGTCTGTTAATCCAGTCAGTCCCTTTGAACTGTGCTCTCCACTCACCCACTACTTCGTCTTTATTTGTTGACCTTTTTTTCCCTTTCACGGCAACGTTTCCATTCGGTATACCCATTAAAGAGTTTGTCAATTCTTCATTGATATGTATTGTATGGTTGCTAACATTTAGATTGTTTGTTCTTTCATTATAATTTTCAACCAACCAGTACCCAAGCATTGTGGGTATGTTGTCTATTTTCAACTTCAGGGTAGCACCAATCCCATGTCGTGTACTGACTGTCTTTGATTTTCCTTCAGATTTATAAACCGACCAGTCAAGTTTGTATGTTTTACTCTTAGCAAAACTCTAGCCCCACTAAACTGAAAAAATGGTTCTTCCTCAACCTCAACATCTTGACTTAAGGCCTTTCTCTTATTGGTGTTTTGGGCTTGCCGGTGTGCACATTTATTGTTACTCTCATCCCTCTTTGCCTATAAATCAAGTTTAATCTCCATGGCGTTTTAGTACTATTTAAATGCTGTATGTTGTTCAATAAGACAATCTCATATGATACATGGCGTTTAATAACACAAATGATATATGTAAAATGGCGTTCTCATACAGCCAAACAATATTATACCAACAATACATTTATTGGCGTTTAGTAACAAACTATCAAAGTATATTACATGATATATGAAGTTTTACAAACAAACATCATAAAAAGTAACCATCTGTACCGTGTTTTGTTGTTGCCTTCTTTCGTTGCTCGGTGATTCTTTTGCGTTTTTGAGCAGGTGACTCTCCGAATTCCACATCCATAAAACTGCAGTTATTTATAAAATTAAGATGCCAAAAAACATCTTAAAACTAGCATAATGTAAAGCGAAGTTAACTCAGTCTGTTTTTTTTTTTTTTTTTTGCCTCTGGATCTTGTTTGATGGTTTGACGCCATAATATCATTGGTTAATGTTTTCTAGGGTTTTCGTGTTTTCATTGGGGGTTTATCTGGGAAGTATAAATGTTTCGGTCCCGTTTTTTATGGGTTATGTAGATGCACATTTACCTTTTTGCCCTTAATGAAGCGCGTCCACGTTTGAAAGTTGATTTTATTTACGAAAACGAACTCGTGCCAATCTAATCCATTGATTGGTTTGATCCAACGGATGTGGGGCGTTCTCAACATTTTCACACTCATAGTAGCTTTCTCTAAATCATGCCCCTATATATATATAATCAGCCCACTGAGAATCAAGCGCTAGATGGTCGCCCACCCAAGGGTTGGCCCAGGGAGTTTAGAGAAAAATGAACAGACAATCTCTCAAAATTTAGGATATTTAGTAAAATTGACAAGTTGGTTAATGAATACATAAACTAAAACATTTTTTAAGTTTCTTTAAATGTTTTAGTAATTTGATTTTTTAGTCGTTAACTTTTTAAAACCTTAATACGGTGCTTAATTTTTTTCTCTACATTCTGGTGTATAGTTTTTTGACAACGGAATTGTATTCAAATTAGAGGTTTTTTGTAGTGCAAACTATACGATTGTCGGTATACTAACAAATAGAACAAATACCGTTATTCGTTTTTGTGGTTTCCAATTGATGTAAAACACAAATGGATATTCTTTTGAGCATGTCCCCACTTTATTTTTTAGGTTTCCTCTTTTAATACGGTAACAGGCGAAAATGATGTCGAACGAATTCTCGCCAGCGAAGGAATCGCACAAGATTACCTAGAAAACACCTTTATTTCCTAATACTATGTCAAAACATAGACCCATTTGTATTTTCCAAATCGAGTTAACTTCATACGGATTTCAATAACTAAATAAATAAATAAAGTTTTGTCATCGAAAAAAGGTAACATGAAAACTACATGATTAACCTAACATTGTGTACCAAAAGCATGATGGTTGGTGGCATAAAAAAAATACGTACACAGGTAGGCCGTAGGGCCATGGATCTCTACAGATAACCTACATGAATTTTCATCTTCTATCTCTTAAAATTGCTTCTCAGCAACAAGATCTAGTCTCGAATGGAAGAAAAAAATTATCCTATAGAATATTCACGGGTCAATATGTATCCTTTAGACTTTGATAGGCTACTTAGATTTACACTTCGTTATGCTAGATTAAGCATTGACCGAACAGAATATGGTTTATACCCGTCCAAGTGCACAATCTCATTGGATATGAGATATTTAAGCATTCTGATTTAGAATGGTTTTGAAATCATTTGACCCGATTCGACTAGCTTATATATTTAATATTATTTAAACTAGTCGTATTCTTAAATACGGTGCCGGGTAATCGAATAGATCTTATGAAGAGTCCGTTATGTCAAAAAAAAATTAATAATGTTATATAATTAGTCTTGAGGTCAGATTATATGACTCATTGGTTTAAAACCATTTTTATGCCATAAGGGTATTTTTGACATTTATAAAAGTATAAAATATTGGCTCGTCAATTAACCCATCAAACGACATGACCAAAACGTATAACCTTAGAGGGTTATTCCCTACAATATTATGGTCATATAACAAATCCTAATCGAGTCCTAAACTTGGCCAAACGGATCAGAGTCGAAAGTTAAAGCAAAAGTCAACTGTTTGACTTTCGCTACAAAATGAGCTCTAAAAAAGAAATGACGAGTTGGACATGATTAAACATGTCCTAATATGTTTTATAAATTGATATGATGTCAAAATTTAAGGTTTTGATACTTAGAAACTTATTTGACATAATTTACAAATTTTATGTTTTTGAATTTCTATTTAATATAAAACTGACTCTTCATTTGGCCTATTTAATACAAATTTTACGTTTTTGACTTTTTATCAAAATTTAAGGTTTTGATATTTAGAACCATGATAGGTGTCAAGATTATGTGAAAGGGTGGCAACATACGCAGCAGGCTGCTGCCAACGACTTTACTTTTGTCAGCGCACCCCTTTCAGGCAGATTTATCCCCTCAACTTTAAATTTATAATATACAACTTTTTTATTTTTAAATCCTTTCTTTCAACATTGTGAACTATGTGGAAGGTTTTTAGACACGTGTCATGCTAGGATTCTAGCTAAAATATCAAGGTGTTACATCCTCACCACCTTAAAAAAATCTTGTACTTGAGGTTTTATTCAAATAGCTAGGGATACTTTTGTCCTAATATAGAATTTAATTTCCCAAATGTACTCATGACAGCTCTGGGAATTCCATTCGACATTCACGTTAGGGATTATTTTCTTTCATGGTCTATTAACCTATCGATCTTCGATCAATGAAGGTTTCTCAATAAACCTCATGTCTCTATCAATCCCCATATCATAGTGTAGAATAGCTAATGACATATCAGCTAGGCATTTCTTTAATTTAGAAATATGGAATATATCATGAATTCCACTGAGTTCCTTAGGTAGCTTAAGCCTAAAAGCTATGGAACCAACACATTCAGTTATCTCGAATGGTCCAATATCTCAGGCTCAACTTGCCCTTCTTTCCAGATTTTATGGCACCTTTCCAAGGTGACACTTCCAATAATACCTTGACCTTATTTAGAACTTGAGATCTTTCCACCTTTTATTTGTATAGCTTTTTTGCCTATCACAGGCAGCTTTGAGTCCATCACGGATTTGTATAATCTTATCCATGTTCTCAAGGAATATCTCAGGTCCGGATAGTTGGCTTTCTCCAACTTCATCCCAAGAACTGGACGTTCAACATATTCTCTCATATAAGGCTTCATATAATGCAGCCTTGATACTTGTATGATACTTATCATTATAAGAGAATTCTATCAATGGTAGGTGATCATCCCAGCTACCAATTGGGTCATGACACATGCTCTCAGTATCTTTTCCAAAGTTTGGATTGTACGCTCACTTTGACCATCGGTCTGTGGATGGTAGGCCGTATTGAAAATTAATCGAGTGCCTAGAGTTTGTTGGAAGCTTTTTTTCAAAAATGTGATGTATATCTAGTATCTCTATCGAACACTATTAATACTGGCACTTTGTGAAGGGACATAATATTTTCGACATATAACTTAGCCAATTTGTCAGAACTGAAAGTTTCCTTAATTGGCAAAAAGTGGATTGACTTAGTCAATCTATCGACCATCACCCATAACGTGTCATTGCCATGTTTTGTATATGCTAACTTGATAATGTAACCCATTGTTACCATTTCCCATTTTCAAGTGGGAATTTCATGTCGTTATAGTAAACATGGTTTCTGATGTTCGACTTTAACTTGCAAACACTTCTTCCTGTCCATCTACCAAAAATCTTTTCTAAATCCTAGTACATTCTATCTCCTCCAGGATGTACTAAATATTTGGAATTATGTGATTCCTGGAGAATCAGATTTATGCGTTTCCCCCAAAGATGGGAACCCAAATTCTATTATTGAATTTTAGAATTCCAACATTTCCAGGTGTTAATTGATCAATGGTTTGATATGGCTCAAGGCGTCAGCAATGACTTTTGCCTTGGCAGGATGATAACGAATCTCACATTCTTAATCATATAATATTTACATCCAATGGTGTTGCCGCATATTTAAGTCTCTCTGAATAAATATGTGTTGGCGGCTTTTATGATTTGTGTATATAATACACTTCGTACCATATAGGTAGTGCCTCCACCACTTTAATGCGAATACTACAGCACCCAGTTCCAAAATGGGTGGAATAATTATTTTCATTCAATTTAAGTTGTCGTGATGCATAGGCAATCATTTTGCCTCTTTGCATCAATACGCACCCTAATCCTGTGTGCGAAGCATCGCCGTAAACTATAAAGTCTTCATTTCCTTCGGTGAAGATACTGGTTCATTACTCAATTTCTGTTTAAGAATCTCATATGATTCTTTCTACTTGGCCCCCAATAAAATTTAGCATTCTTGTGAATCAATGTAGTTAGGGGAGTGGCTGTTCTCGAGAAGTTCTCACTGAACCATCTATAATAACCAGCCAATCCCAAAGGGCTTTCAGAAGGAGTCTTGGGTGCTTCCCAACTCATGATTGCTTCAATCTTTACTGGATCCATTTAAATTCCGCGTTCGCTAATCATATGTCTTAAGAATTGGATCTCTCTAAGCCTAACTCAAACTTAGAGAATTTTGCATAAAGCTTCTCTTGCTTTAACAGCTCAAGAATACATCTAAGATGTTTCTCATGATCATCTTTTATTGCGAGAGTGAATATGTATGCTGTGTATGAAGACAATGACAAACTTATCCAGATAAGGTTTGATGACTCTGTTCATGAAATCCATAAAAACTGCGGAAGCATTAGTGAGTCCGAACGGCATAACCATAAACTCATAATGTTCGTATCTTGCCTTGAATGCAATCTTTAAAATAGCTTCACTCCTGGCTTTCAGTTGATGTTCGTATCGATCTTTGGAAAAGAAACTCGCTCCTTGCAATTGATCGAACTAGTCATCAATTCTAGGCAAGGGATAACGATTCTTGAATCGTCATCTTATTCAACCCACGATAATTAACACACATTCGCATTGAACCGTCCTTCATCTTAACAAATAAGATAGGAGCTTTCCAAGGGGAAGAAGTAGGTTATATGAAACCTTTCTCAAGGAGTTCCTCAAGTTGTACCTTTAACTCTTTCATCTCGGTTGGCGCCAAGTGGTATGGAGCTCCAGCTATAGAAGCTAACCCGGGCAATATGTCGATTCAACTCAACCTACCCTTTCTAGGGTAATCCTGATAAATCTTCTAGGAATACATCGGGGTATTCAGAGAAGACTGGTATATCTTCTATCTTTGGATTTGCGAAATCTTGTGGTCACCAGGGTCATGTAGATGTTGCTTCCTCTTTGTAGACTCTTGGATGCCTTAAGTATAAAATCTTTCTCTGGCAATCCATAGTGATAATCTCCACAAGTGGTGAGTACATCACCAGATGGGGATTTTAATGAATTTCTTTGTATCTCAGGCAATACGGATTTGGTTATGGTATAACCAATCTATGCATAAAATTACATCAAGTTAGGCAAGAGTCATAAGTATGAGCTTAAATTAGCATTTAAGTGATTCTTAATGGATCTAAAATATCCTTAAGATTATGTCTGATATTTTTACAGAATTATAATCTACAAAACTCTTATCAATTCTAGAGTCAGACAAGACTCTTGTAAGAATATTACTAATGGAAAGCACATCCATTATGACGTTTGCGTCTTTACTACTTTCCTAGGAGTTAACTGAACGTTTTGGCATTGTCTTTCTTAGCATCATCCGCTTGGCACTTTCGTCAGATCAAGATAACTGGTCCTGAAGTGGACCTAAATTCCATAATGAGGGTAGATTGCTTTCTTAAACTTCTTGTATTCGTGGGTCTTGTAGCGCTAATTCTATTGCATATGCCACTGCCCTTGTGTTGATTATGAAAGGATTTTCTAAAAATGTTCTTTTTCCATACACCTTATATTCTGATTTATTTTTACTGGATGTTGACTGATTTTAAAAATCAGTTCTCCATGTGGGCTCTAACTCAGCCCTGACCTATTCTTAATCAAATTTCATATATAGTTACATGTGAGGGTCAAGTATACAAATGATCGGGAAGTAATAAGATTGGATGATTTTACCATCTCTTAAATGTTTGGGTGAAATCCCCAGTGTATCAAATGATACGCTTAGATTAAGGGGTAATTAAATACTAGCTTGGACATAGAATTTATGGTTGGAGGTATACTCCTTAAGATCTAAGTTATTCATGGTCAGTTTTCAGAAAGAAAGTCTGACCTTGCTTATAAATTTCAGGAGGTGAGTAATTAATTTGATAAACTTATTCCCGTCTAGATTATATAGGGTAATTTCCCAATTAAATCATTGTCTTCTAACATGTTTAAAGCATCCACTTAAAGGGACTGCGATACATATTCGATCGCGTCATCCTCAGCACATCCGCTGATATCTATAATGATTTATATTTCATCGAGTCATTCAATGGCATCGATGGCTCCATAATTTTTCGGTGAAGTCTTGAGGTTTATATAAGATTAATAATTGTACGTACACCCCTCCTCAGAATTTTGAGGTTTTTATCCTATGACACGGTCATACTTACTAGTCTTCCTCCTACTTGAGGATTCGTAAGAACTAGTAGATTTAAGAAACATATCTACTCAATTGATCAGGGTATTTTATTCATAATTGGATATATAATAGCTCTCAGAGACTTATTTTGGCTATTATTCATAGATGGTCCCTCTCCTTCAACATATCTGAATATGGAGAGTTTGGAAATTTTTTAGCACTTATAAGTTACCAGGACTACTTATATACATTTTGGGGTGAGGGAAAATTTTCCAATGCCACACTTTCTCAACCACTATCATCAGTGGGAATATGTGCTTTTAACCAAAGTCTCTATTTTATCTATTAGTCTTACTCGTGTAAATACTAATGGACTGGTAAAAATTGAGAAGGGAATATTTGCTTAATTCATCGTGTTGGTGCATATTTGTGATAACAGCTTAGATTTGGTCTTTGGATATCTTGTAGTTAGTATACTCAATTGATCAGGGTATTTTATTCATAATTGGATATATAATAGCTCTCAGAGACTTTATTTGGGCTATTATTCATAGATGGTCCCTCTCCTTCAACATATCTGAATTTGGAGAGTTTGGAAATTTTTTAGCACTTATAAGTTACCAGGACTACTTATATACATTTTGGGGTGAGGGAAAATTTTCCAATGCCACACTTTCTCAACCACTATCATCAGTGGGAATATGTGCTTTTAACCAAAGTCTCTATTTATCTATTAGTCTTACTCGTGTAAATACTAATGGACTGGTAAAAATTGAGAAGGGAATATTTGCTTAATTCATCGTGTTGGTGCATATTTGTGATAACA
Organism: Scalesia atractyloides; assembly: GCA_947069175.1. Lineage (NCBI taxonomy): Eukaryota > Viridiplantae > Streptophyta > Magnoliopsida > Asterales > Asteraceae > Scalesia > Scalesia atractyloides. Next base: position 16,715,244 of record CAMTDV010000116.1, on the reverse strand, counting down.
GCTTAGATTTGGTCTTTCGATATCTTGTAGTTAGTAAAATGATAAATGGTTAGCGGGTTTAGTTTTGTAATAGTGAATTAGAGGAATTGGGCTGAACTAGACACAAAATAGTGCATGGTAGGCGAATTGGGCTTTAAACCCATTAGCAGTCCATGTAGGAAACCCTAGCCCATGAGCATAACCTATCTCTATATAAAGGGGGTTTGCCTTAGGGTTGAGGTTGCTGGTTCTATTGCTCAGTTAGTTGTTCAGTGCTGAAAGAATTGCTTCATAGAGTTTTAGAGAGAGAGTCTTGAATTGATTGTAAACACTTTGTGTTAGATAATCAATAGAAGATTGTTTGAAGGAATTGTGTTCGTGTTCTTGTTCTTGTTGTTTCTGTGAAATCTGATCTAGGGGATTCCGCACTCTAAATTAGATAGACGATTCTGTCAAGATCCATAAGGACTAGGGGACCTACAATTGGTATCAGAGCATTCGGCTCTTGATTATCGCTCGGTTAAGAATCGTGACAGCAGAAAAGTTGGGTTTTTGGGAGTTTTGGTGGTTGTTTTGGAGTTTATGACGGCAGAATTAGGGTTTCTGTTACTGTTCTGGATTAACAGCTTGCAATTCGGATTGAAGACTAGCATTCCGGATTAAAAAGCATAGTATTTTGGATTGAAGACTTGGATTTCGGACCAGAATCTGCATTTCGGATCATCAGACTTGCAATTCGGATATGGAAAAGTGCAGTTCGGATTGAATTTCGGATCAGAAGCCATTTCGGATTCCATGTCGGATCAGAAGCGATTTCTGATTGAATTTCGGATTAGAAGTTATTCCGGATTCCATCTCGGATCAGAACTATTCCGGATTCCATCTCGGATCAGAATAGTCTATTCCGGATTTCCATTTCGGATCAGAATAGTGCATTCCAGATTTCAATCTCGGATCACTATATCAGATCACCATTTCGGATTAGAAATTCGGATCAGTGTTCCGGATTTTCATTTCGGATTTTACACTATTCCGAGTTACACACAGGAAGGTGGAAACTTAACCAGCTGACATAACCAGAGTTAAACGTTTTCGGACATAGAATTTGATCCATAGACAATTTTGACAAACCGATTGGACAGTTAGACTCGTGTGATTTTTAGGACAAAAAAGGCACGAAAATTCCAAAAATTATAATCGGACAATATACATCATTAGAATCGTATCGTCGAGACGAGTCTAACAGTATAATTTAGTAACCACTCATTTCGGACAAGTTTTAACGTTTTTAACGAGCCGGTTCGGTAAAAATGTCAAATATGTCTAACCTAAATGAGCTGTTGAGAATGGAGCACGAGGCTGGCACCACAAACAAACCTCCAAATATGTTGAAGGTAGAGAACTATCTTACTTGAAAGGATATGTTTCAATCCTTTATTTATTATCAGGACACACGGATGTGGATCTGTACTCAAGATGGGTACGCTAACCCAGCGCATGATTTTGAGGGAAGACAACGTGTTGCTGCCTATGTGAACATGTCAGAGGCTGAGAAGAGAATGTATGAGTCTGAGAAGAAAGCCTTAGCTGCTATCAAGATGTCGTTACCTGATGGCATCAAACATACATTCAAGCGTTATACAACATCGAATGAGATGTGGGATGCCCTAGAGAAGCGATATGAGGGTAATAATGATGTGAAGAAGAACAAGGTTGATCTTCTAAAGAAACAGTTTGCAGTGTTCAAAGGAATGAGAAATGAATCCCTTGAAGATATTATCACGAGATATTATCATCTGATGTCAGAAATCGATAATTATGACATATAGGGATACACAGATGTGGAGATAAACGACAAGTTGTTGGATGCTTTACCTGCAAAGTAAGATATTTACATGTTGATGATAAAGGGTGAAGCTGATTATGAAAAGAAAGACTTGGAAGAGGTTGTTAGAAAATTAAGAGCTTATGAGCTCAATATGAAGAAGAAGGAAATGGGTTATGACCAGGTTCAAGATCCGGGGATTTATAAAGGTCTTACACCTTCATCTTCCAACAATGCTTCTAGTGACACTGCAACTGCATTTCTCTCATGTGAGAATGAACAGATCATGACAAATTCTGAGGGTGAAGTATGTTTTGTTGCCGCTTCAGGAGGCTCGTCAGGGGCTAAGAGACAACAATCAAGTAAAAGTAGTTCTAAGTCTATGCCTCTGAGTGTCAAAAGTACTGAATATCACATGGCATTGCTTGCTTCTTTCGTTGCTTCCTATGAGAACTATATTCATGGAAAAATATCTGATCCTACTACGTTTGATGAAGACTATGATCAGATCGACCCTGATGACTTAGAGTAGATGGATTTTCAATGGCAGATGGCCATGATCTCTAGAAGGGTGAATTGGTTCATGAACAGAACGGGCAGGAAGTTCGTTGGAAAGAGTGTGGGCTTTGACAAGTCGAAAGTGAAGTGTTACAATTGTCACAACTATGGACATTTCGCTAGAGAGTGTCAAAGAGTAAAGTCTGAATCGCGTTCTAGTTCATCCTTTCAAGATTCTCCTGGTCATGGTTTAAGCAACAGGAATGCGTCAAACAACACTGGATCAAAGGCCCTGATTTCTACTGCCAGAGAGGGTTCTTATGATTGGAGTGTTCATCTGGAGAGTGATAACAACGCCTCTTAGGCGTTCATGGCTGAGATAGCTCCAGTTGTTGATGAAGAAGTGAAACCTGATGCTGAGGGAGAGCAAGAGAAGGTAGCTGAGAGAGCTGATGGAGAACAGAATGCTACAGAGAAGAAGATGGCTGCTGATTTTGATGCTTTCATGGCTGATCTAAGCAAATCAACAGGCGAGGTATGTTGTAACTCTAGTAGTTCTGTTTGTTTGAAGTGTCGTGAACTGCAAAGTGAAGTTGACACATTAACAAAGCAAAACCAAAGTCCGGCTAATGAGCTCTCAAACCTAAAAGAATCAAACTTCTTCGTAAAACGAAATGAGTCATTATACTTGAAGAAAATTAAAGGTTATGAAGAAGAAATCAATATTCTAACCTATAAGCTTAACGAAAAACTTCAAGTTATTGATTTAGCTCATGATACGATGAGTGAGAAAACAAAAGAAGTTTCTGAAAAATGCAAAGAGTTGTCTGAAGCACAACTTAAAATTTGTGAACTTGAAAAGAAATTAAATCAATTCAGAGATTCATCTTTTGTCATGAAACACATGATGAATGGCTTGAAGAAGAGTAATGACAAGACTCGTGTGGGATTTAAAGGTTTAAATGAAGTTCCACCACTTCTTGGTCATGACTATTCTTTCTTGCCAGATGAAGAAGAGCTTACAGACTTTGTGTCAACTACATCTGGTAGTTCCACATCAGTGGATGTTGATGGTTCTGAGAATGCCAAGAAGGATAATAACAGGGAACCAGTTTTGAAAACAAAAATAACACACCCTAAGAATCAAAAACATTTTTTTGTTAAAAAGATTGATTTTGTTAAAGGGAGTGACATGAACGAAGAGGTCCCTGTTATTACTAAAGAGTCTAATGTGCAGTTTGCTAAAAATAAAAACAAAGAAAAATTAGAAGTTAAGCAAACTAAACAAGACCCTTCAAAGGCATCATCATCATCGACTGATGAAACTAAGCAAGAGGCTTCAGTTAAGAAGTCTTCGGCTAAAAATCATGCTTCAAATGTCATGAAAAGGGACATGTAGCTAGCTGTTGTCCTAACAAAAAGAGTCAAGCATAGGTAAGTGAGATACAGAGAGAAAAATCACCAGCAAAAAGTGGTGATGGTGAGAAGAAGGGTAATCACCAAGGATATCTCCTACCAAGCAACAATGTGTTGCTGTGGGTGTAGATAAGGCTGAAAAAGGAACTCACCAAGTTCCTCGTTTTCAAAGAAATCAACAAAGATTTCAGCCTGCATCTACGTCAGGCAGATATGAAAGACCTAGAAGTAGTTCACCAAGAATGAATAACTTTCATGGTCAATCAAATAATTTCAGAAGTCAAGGTCAATATCAAACACGATACCAGAATGTTGGTAGTCGAAATTTTTATAATGATGACTTTAGTAATTATCATCATCAAAATTCATGGAACCAAAATCATAATTTCCAAAGGTCGCAAAGTACAAACATAGTTAGGAAACCTCAGGACCACAGACCTAGTGGATATCAAAAACCATTTCCATCAACATGTCTAAGATCCAAGACTCCTGTTAGGAGTGATGGATACTGGATCGATGTTCCTGTGGTTGATGAATTTGGAAGACCCAAGACCATTAAGGCTTGGGTCCCCAATCTAACTAATTTTGTTGGATGGTGCAGGAGCTGCTAAGGAGGATTATCAACTTGTGGTATGTTGATAGTGGCTGCTCCAGGCACATGACGGGGGATGCGAGGCTGTTGACTGAGTTTGAAAATAGAGATGGTGGATATGTGAATTTTGTAGGTGCTAAAGGAGGGCACATTACAGGTCAAGGAAAAGTGACTAACAGGAAGATCACACTGGACAAAGTGAACTATGTTGAGCAGCTGAAGCACAATCTGATGAGCGTGTCTCAAGTCTGCAACAAGGGTCACTCGGTCCACTTTACAAAGTCTGAAGCTTTGGTGTTGAAACCTGGTTTGGTGATACCTGATGATTGGATAGTGATGAGAGCGCCAAGGAGAAATGACACTTATGTCATGGACATGGGTGTCAAAGATTCTTCCACTGTGGTGGCGTGTTTACTATCAAAAGCATCTGAGGCTGAGTCATTGTTGTGGCACAGACGCATGGCCCACATCCACTATCGAAAAATGAATTATATTAATAAAAATGGTTTAGTGGAAGGGGTGCCAGTGCAGAGGTTTCATGTGGAAGATAAATGTCTTCCATGTCAAAAGGGAAAACAACATAAGAAACCTCACAAGTCTAAGACAGTAAATTCCATAGACGCCCCTTATGAATTACTTCATATGGATCTATTCGGTCCATTGAACGTAAGGAGCATAGGTGGAAAGTACTATTGTTTAGTTATCACTGATGATTACTCACGATATTCATGGGTTTTCTTTTTAGGTACAAAAGATGAGACAGCGGAGATGCTGATAGATCTTTTTACAAAATTGGAAAATGTCCATGATGCACGGATCAAGAGGATAAGGAGTGATAATGGCACGGACTTCAAGAATCAAGTTATGGATCTCTATTGTCTTCGCAAGGGAATTGAACATCAATATTTGACTCCTTATACACCTCAAAAGAATGGAGTCGCTGAGAGGAAGAACAGGACGTTGATTGAAGCTGCAAGGACTATGCTATCTGATTCAAAGCTTCCAGTTCTTTTCTGGGAGAAGCTGTGAACACAGCTTGTTATGTCCTGAACAAAGTTTTGACGGTTAAACGGTTTAACAAAACATGTCACGAACTATTGTTTAATCGAAAACCAAACTTAAAAGGCTTTGAACCATTTGGATTACCCTGCACCATTGTGCGAAACAAAGATAAGCAAAAATTCAGTGAGGTAGCTGATGAGGGTTACTTTCTTGGCTATATGCCTGGAACACCGAATAAAAGGGTTTTTAATCTAAAAACAGGTAAAATTGAGGTGGTGTTTAACATAGAAATCACTAGTTATTCACCTCAACAATCAACGAGTGGTCCTCCTATATTATATGATTATGACGGTGTTTTTAAATCATTTAATATTCCTGATTTTTCTAATGCAGATGAGTCTCAAGTAATCCATACTGTGATCAGTGAAGATGGAGAGTGTAACTTCATGCCTAGATCGAGTATATCGATGTCAGACGCTCCAGAACCTTCTTCCAGTGCAGCTCCAGAGGACTCCAGTGATACTGAGTCTCAACCTATTCAGGGGGAGGATTTCACTAATCCATTTGCTAATATTCAGGGGAGGTTAGATCTAATCTGGGAGATAATCTAGTTGTTGACACCATTGCTACCACACATGTACACAGAGATCATCCGGGTGAAAACATCATTGGTGATGCTACTGCAGGTGTTTAGACAAGAAGAGGTGTGCTCGAAGGTTCCTGATTGTTTACTTCGATTTAGAGGACATGGTTGATTCATGAATGTCTATATAGTGCTTTATTGCCCAACAGGAGCCGAAGAGTGTTCATATGGCTCTAAAAGACAATTGTTGGGTAGAAGCTATGCAAGAGGAACTATCTCAGTTCAAGAAGTTGTAAGTTTGGGACCTAGTTGACTTGTCTGCAGGAGAGAAGGAAATAGGCACTAAGTGGGTGTTTAAGTGCAAGAAATACGACCGAGGGAGCGTGATAAGGAATAAGGCTCGGTTGGTAGTGAAAGGGTTCAATCAGCAAGAAGGGATTGATTATAATGAAGTGTTTGCACCAGTAGCAAGGTTGGAGGCAATTCGTTTGTTCCTAGCTTTTGCTTCATTCAAGGGCTTCAAAGTTTACCAACTTGACGTGAAGAGTGCATTTATGTTCAAGAAGTGGTGTATGTCTCACAACGAGACTGATTTACTGATCCAGACTATCCAGATCGAGTCTATCGACTTGATAAGGCATTGTATAGGTTGCATCAGGCACCTAGAGCGTGGTATGAGACACTGTCAGCACATTTGTTAAAACATGGTTTTGAAAGAGGCCAGATTGACAGTACACTGTTCATTAAGAGGAAGAAGGAAGACTTTCTGCTGGTACAGGTATACGTAGAATACATCATTTTTGGGTCATCTGATGAGAACATGTGTCATGATTTCGAGGAGGTAATGAAGAGCAAGTTTGAGATGATTGCGATGGGTGAATTATCCTACTTTTTGGGTTTACAAGTTGAACAGAAGAAGGATGGGATGTTTATACATCAGACGAAGTATGTGTATGACATTTGTCTCGTTTCAAGATGGAGGATTGCGCTACTTTCAGTACACCTATCTGTGAGAATCACAATCTTGGTCCAGATCATGATAGTGTGGAGGATGTTGATCGAACTGAATACAGGGCAATGATTGGTTCTCTGATGTACTTGACTGCTTCAAGACCTGACATCATGTTCGCAGTGTGTCTCTGTGCCAAATATCAAGCGAATCCAAAAGAGTCCCACATGAAAGCGGTGAAGCGGATTCTTCGTTACTTGAAGGGGAAACCTAAACTTGGGTTATGGTATCCTGCTGCTAGTGATTTGAAGTTTGTTGCTTTTACTAATTCGGACTTTGGAGGATGCAAATCAACAAGAAAGTCTATCACAGGTGGTTGTCAGTTCTTAGGAGGGAGGCTCGTGTCATGGCAATGCAAGAAGCAGTCTTGCGTGTCAACCTCGACGTGTGAAGCTGAATATATTGTTGCGGGTAGCTGTTGCTCTCATGTTCTCTGGATCCAACAGCAGATGCGTGATTACGGTTTGAATTTCACTCTACTCCTATTATGATAGACAATGATGCCACTATATCAATCACCAACAATCCCGTAAAACACAGACACACAAAACATATTGACATTGGTCATCATTTTATACGGGATTGTGCTGAAAAGAAATTAATTGAACTGCATAGAGTCAACACACTAGATAACCTGGCAGATCTTTACACTAAAGCTTTTGACAGGGCTCGCTTTGAACATTTAGTCGAACTCAACGGGATGATGAATCCTGAATAACCATTTTTCCATATAAAATAGTTTGTAAGTAATTTATTGCTTTTCAAAAATCAAAAACATACAAAAATAGAAAATCAAAAATGAGTTTTCACTTTGTGGAAAAGAAGAAATGATAGTACATCAGCAAGTTAGACTGTCACACTGAACTTAAAAGAAAATTGCCTAAGTGTGATAGCAGCTTCATCATCTGATGTACCAGTAGGCAAAAAGCATGAAATAATCAACTTGTCGTTGTGATACAAATATAACGAAATGTGTATGAGTGGGTAACATATCAGTGGCATATGGTTTTATAACCTTAGATCGTGTGTTGATAGATTACCAAAATCTGAGGTTTTAGGTCTTTATATTGTTATTTCATCTGGGGTATCAAGGTTGTCCTTCTGCTGCATCCAGATATATGCTGACCTAGGCACAACCAGGATATCTTAAAAGAGCTAAAATGCCAAATCCCAAAAATTGAAGAAGCTCTCCTAGAGAGTCATTCAAATTTGCAAATTGCATTATTCATACCAAAATTTGGTATTTGTCCTAACCCTCGTTGGATATTGGTCTCTTTGCTATACGGAAGTACTGACCTGATCACCAATTATCTAACATTGTAAATCAAAAAGGATGAATTTTGGTATACTCGCCTACTACGATGAATTTTTGTGCATACCTTGATCGCGGGGCTATGTCCTGAAGTGGGACACATTAGTATATCAGTATAAATTATCTAAACAGATCACAAGGTAATGGTACTTGAAATGTTCATTTATTTTTCTTAAGTGGATAAACAATAATGGTAATCGTCTTGAACTGCTTTTCATGAATATTGCATAAAGAATTATCAAATAGTGTGAAAACATTTTGATGTTGCTGATCTGATCTTCTTAACGGTGATACTCACAAAACAGAGTGTTTATTATTTCGTATTTATTTGCTTTCAAAAAATTTAAAAATCCAAAAAGATTTCATTTTCTTGTAAATTCTTATTACGGGATATTGGTTGTTCATGGAGGAGTTGTTACCTATAGGGAGAGACGATGTTAGAAGTTGAGTTCAAAATTTTTTTTAAGATCTTGCAGGTTCATGGTGTTAAAATTTTGAGTGTGTGATTTGAATTGAGAAGTGCTTAATCTGTGATACAGTTTTACTATCTCTTGAATAATAATAATTTGTTTAACTTGTGTTGAAAAATTCTTATGTTTCTCGAGATGTTTGTTTTATAGTATACAGATTATAGCAGTATGTTGCTGGGAAGTTTGGTGAAGAGGAGTTTGCTTGGATGCATGGTAGAACCTCCTTTCTACATTGCAGACAAAGTTGAAGAGTTTTGAAGATTGCTATGCAAGGAGTAAACTGGAGTTTACTCAAACGCTAACGATTTAGAAGATTTGGTGATTGGATACATCAGCTTAGGGGGAGTTTGTTGCTAACATAAGCTATTAAAGCTGAAGCTATCCAAAGACCAACGTTTTTCAAAGATGTTGAAGATTGCAAGAAGACCTGAGATTAAGTTACTTATGAAGCTATTGTCAAGGGGGAGTTTGTTGGTGAATATTTGTGACCAAAGATTAGATTTGGTATTTGGATATCTTGTAATAGTAAAATGATAAACGGTTAGCGGGTTTAGTTTTGTAATAGTGAATTAGAAGTAATTGGGCTGAACTAGACAGAAAATAGTTCATGGTAGGCGAATTGGGCTTTTAACCCATTAGCAGTCCATGTAGGAACCCTAGCCCATGAGCATAACCTATCTCTATATAAAGGGAGGTTTGCCTTAGGGTTGAGGTTGCTTGTTCTATTGCTCAGTTAGTTGTTCAGTGCTGAAAGAATTGCTTCAGAGAGTTTTAGAGAGAGAGTCTTGAATTGATTGTAAACACTTTGTGTTAGATAATCAATAGTAGACTATTTGAAGGAATTGTGTTCGTGTTCTTGTTCTTGTTGTTTCTGTGAAATCTGATCTAGGGGATTCCGCACTCTAGATTAAATAGACGATTCTGTCAAGATCCATAAGGACTAGGGGACCTACACATCGCGGGTTTTATATTAGACCACATTTGTCATAACCCTATAGACTCTATTTTGGCTTTCATAGCATTCATAAGTCATTAAGACTATTATCATGTAACACCCCGACGGCGTAAAACAACGAACCGCGATGGAAACGTCAGGGAGTCATGTCACACAACTATTGTTTCACAACTCATGGAATTTAAAATTTGTTTTATTAAGTTAAATGTTTACATTTTCTTAGGATAAACAGGAACAACACATAAATAAATTGTCTTTCATGTTTTAAGTCACTAAGGCCCGCATCCATTCCTATGTGAAGCATGCATCATATTATCAAGCATTAATTCCTGAAACATATGTGAAAAGAGAGTCAGCATAAAAATGCCGACTAGTACATAGGTTTTGTGAGTGTGTCAAATTCGTGGCTTTGTATACATATTGCAACACCACGTCCGACTACAAGAGTCGTTAAGTAAAAACCTCATATCAAAAGTGTTTGATATTGCAATACAATTAACCAACTAAAACAAGTTGGTTAGAGTTGTGAAAACCTTGTAGCCATGAATCTTGACAAAAACATTTCTTTTGTAAAAACCTTGTAATAGATTGATTCAAAAGAAAACTTCGTATGATTTATATCTTTAAATGAAAATCATTGCGTGACATTGTTCAAAACCATTTGTCCTTGTTATAAACCATTTGTCTATGTTATAAATCAATCGTCCGTGTCATAAACCAATTGTCCATGTCATAAACAAATCGTCCATGTTTTTAATTGTGAAAACTTTTGATCGTTCTTTAATGAACACTTCAAACCTGTGTTGACTATACCACCAAAGGGTATCTTTAATAGACCACCAAAGGGTCTCTTTAACTAGCCTAACAAATCAACAAATGATTTGTTAATCAGAGATAGTTTCTGTCATTACCCAAACTTTCACCAAATCCAGTGAATAGTCCGATAATGGGATTGTCAGTCCTATGGTACCATAACATACTACGGGTCGGCTCGGCCAAAGCTAATGAATGTCATTCGTGTTATGGATAACGCATCAACAAGTTGTTCACATTATTGAAATCGTATTGTTTTTTATATAAACCATAGACATTGTTTTTGAAAACTTAAAATGATTTAGCACATATGAGTCACCCCAAAACATTTGCAAAACGTAAAAGAGGGAAACTATTTACTCACTTTAAAAATCATTTTTGTATATATAAACCATGTATATTGTTTTGAAATTTTGAAAATAATTATAGGCACATATCAGTCACCCCAAAACATTTGAAAACATAAAAAGAGGGGGCTATGTACTCGCTTGGGATTGCGAAAGTGTTCTTGATCAACGGAATAAACAAAGCTCAAACCTGTCCTAATGTGTCAGATAAATATGCTAGCATGTCGGGATTAGAAACGGGAGATCGGATAGAATGAAGTCTTATAAACCAAACGAGTGTTGGAACTCATGTGATATGGTTTACCAAACTTAACATTCTGATTTGGAAAGGATCCTAAGTGCTTTTGACCCATTATGACTCGTTAAAGTAAGTCTTAAATGCCCCAAACATGTTTGAAAATGTTATAACATCAGTTTATATGATAAAAATTTGGTTATATGTGTTTAAAATGGATTTATGCGCAAAAGGGCATTTTGGTCATTATTTTTTAAGAACATAGAAGTAACTTTGCATAACACTAACCAAACGACATGATCATAAGGTAGAACCTCAGTAGGTTATTCCCTATATAACTATGGTCACAAATATGTGTTTGGTCGGATTCTAAGATTGACCAAACGGGTCGGATTCAAAAGTCAAAGCGGTGGTCAAGACCGCTCGACTTACAACCCTAAATAAGCACTAAACTAGAAGTGACGAGTTAGACATGTCAAAATATGTCTAACTAAGTTTATAAAACTGATTTGGGGTTTTGATACCCGAAAATAGTTTCGTTGTAAAATGCACATCATGCGCATTTTCGACCGAAACTTTGACTCGTCACTTCGACTAGTAAACGTGGTAATTAGAAGGTGAAATCGTTAGGGATTATAACGTTCGTGATTACGATCATGTTTCAAAGTTCAATTGAACTTTGACTTGACCAAGTATGGTCAGAACCAAAAGTCAATCAGGTTGCCAAACTGTTCGACTTTTAGCTCAAAATAGCTAAAAAAATGAAAGAACTAGGAAGAGTACTTACTCGTGTTGAAGAACACTTTTGGAACTCAAGATAAGAGGCTTCCAAAGGCTGAAAACAAGCTCCAAGTAGTATAGAAAGAAGAACTTCACACTTTGCTTTGAAGTGTTTTGAAGTGGTGTGAAAAAAATGAAAGAATCATGGGGTATTTAGAGTATTTTAGGATTAAGGAGGTGATGACAAGTGTCCTCAAGTGTGGATTAGTGTCCTAACATGTGTCAACACCATATTAAGTGTGGCAAAGTGAGTGCTAGGTGTCAAAAATTGGAGATAGGTGGCAAACTTGGTGAAGAAGCAAAAATATTTATTATTTTTTTGGCATTTTTGGCCATTGGACTTGTATTTTCACTTGTTTGCCATTTTTAAACCCTTTAACCTAATATTTAGGTTATATAAAGGTGTTAAGACATGTGTAACTTGGATCATGCCCGAAAATGTCATGGATGTATGTTCTTTCGGTTGTATGGTTACGCGTTTGGCAAAAATGCGTAAAACGCTTTAACGAACACCGAAATTGTGCAACGATTGACATTTTTGCACTCTCATCAATAAAATACAAGATTGTAATTGTGCTAAATAAAACATAGGGTTTCATTGTCTACGAAATTATTTGTAATTGTGCAATGATTGAAAAAGGCACAAATGTCACATATCATATATATATATATATATATATATATATATATATATATATATATATATATATAGGAGAAGGATCCATTAGGAACCACCCTTTATTGCGAGAACCGTGAGAACCAATGTGAACACAACCAAAAATACCTAGAAAAATTTTAAAAAAAACACACACACACACACAAATTTTTTTTAATATTTTTTTTCAAAAAAATCGCTATTTTTCATACCAAAGAAAAAAACCAAAAAAAATTCGAGTAACAATTATCCATGCACGTGTTTATACGTATCATTTATTTGACAAATTCCGTAATACATTACCAATATTAGACAATTGCACTTTCATTTACACAACCATCCATAATACACTACTTTTACATTAACAATATTAGAAATGCACATGTGCATCTATATGTATGAACATGATATAACGTGTTTTGGTACACTACTTTGAATACATTTTCCCTTTCATCTATCAAATCACCCATAATACACTACCATTACCTCCTACCATCCATAATACAATATCATTACAAATATTTCACTTTATTACATGTATATCAACACCATTTATACCATCCAAACAACATATTACATCATAAAGTGACAAATATAACCAAACCATCAACCACTAGATATAAACCAAAAAACATGTATATGGGCCTACTTCATCATTCAAAATCACAAAGTTTTTGTACCAAAACATGCCATATCATGGTTATACATAATGATGCACATGTGCATTTTTAATATTGGTAATGTAAATAGTGTATTACGGATGGTACTGTAAATGAAAGTGCAATTGTCTACTACTAATAATGTATTACGGAATTTGCCCAATAAATGATACATATGCACATGTGCATCGATAATTGTTACTTGAAAAAAAATTCTATGACCAATTATAGCGATTTTAAAAAAAAATTGTGTGTTTTTTAGATTTATTTGGTACTTTTTTGTGTTCACATTGGTTCTCGCGTTCTCGCAATAAAGGTAATTCTTGCATAAGCCTAACCTATATATATATATATATATATATATATATATATATATACATATATATATATATATACATATATATATATATACATATATATATATATATATATATATTCTGGTGTGAGGGAAAATTTCTTCCATTACCAACACCTCTCAATTACTACCATTGATGGGAGTATGTGCTTTAGCCTTCGTCTATTTGTGAGCAATCAAGATATTTGCTTGTTATATTATGAGCAATAAAATTTGACCTTTACAACATTTGAAGGAATAAAACAAAAAAGGGCTCCATAAAATCAATGATTATTTTTGTGGCACTGATGTAGCCAAAATATAAATTTATATGCTTACTATTAGTTGATATTAGTACAATATGATTGTTGGGAGATCTTAGAGGTTTCATGCATTAATCTTTTATACTGACCAGGCATGGAAGCAATCTATGGTACACACTAAGATACTACCAATCACCATATGGTGCTTTTATCATACAAAGTTCAGCATATAGATCATAAAAATCATTTATAATCAATGGAATTAATGTTATGCTCCGTATGATTAGGTGGAGGACTTACTGGTTACCATTAATTTAAAGAATAATGGGTGATTGAATGATAGCTTCAAGGTATAGATCATAAGTTTAGTATTTAGAATATTACTAGCAAAATCTGCCAAAATTATATATAATATAATTTAGCCTACTCAGATGAGTTTTGGATATTTAGATATCGAGTTCCCAATGCTTGTGATCGCATGGCTCTAAGCGTGACCCGGGAGAAATGGTTCCTTCTTTTGCTTATCCTCCGGAATGGGAGAGTGTTGTATCAAGGAACATAATTTCCCCGCCATAGTGCACCTACTTTCGTGTAATGATGCGGCTTTTCATTGTTAATGTTGTTCAATTAGTTGGTGAGGTATCAACGTAGCCTCTATCAGATGTGATAAACTTCAGTTTAGTGATATAGGGTATTTTGAAAAAAGACAACTAGCGAAAATGTTGTTTTTACTAGTTGGGTATAGAATGCTAAGAGAAACCAACAGAGAAGTGTATTCGGAATCGGAGTTTAGCATCCTCAAATCGTAGTCATTATCGTCAAAGCAACGTAGTTTGCCATATGGGAATCCAAGCTACTCAAGAGTGGAGGTTACTGGTTCACGACCAATCATAGGTCTTTTGCCTTGTCCGCCACGTCTTGATAGCATTTGTAAAATATTTATAAAATCGATAACTATATATATAGATAAGAGTACTCTTAGGTTAAGTCTAGACTCAGAGTTTCCTAAGTACTTTGTGATTATGACATTTGAGTTTAGACACAAAAGGCTAGTGTCTGAGTCACTCAAACTGTAGCTCTGATACCATCTTGTCACACCCTGATTTCCCGGTGAGCCCGGTCAGTAGGTATATGTGTGACGATCGGCAATTTTCGGTTATCATTACGCGCCTAACAAACATAAAGACCATTATAAACAGCATAGTGAAATGCAAATTAACTTAATTAGCCCCTTGGAATGCCTAGGAACGTCTATTTGAACGGTACACTATGCGATTGTGGAATACATGAATTTTGCGCGCATTTAAACTGCAACGAACTGACACAGAACGAAATACTGACAACGTATAAAAGTATAATTTTGGGCTTCTATTTATCATATACTTATAATTATGTGAATTATTCGGACTACCGAACATCACAGAGCACAAACAAGGAAATTACACGGAAATAATAACGCGCCGACAATTAACTATGAAACATGAGCACCAGACTCGAGTTATGTCTAGATATTAATATATTGTGATATCTTTAGCTTCTTTTCCAAATTTTTGTATTCACAATTGAAACTGGATAGAAAAATGGATAGAAATGATGACCGTAGTGATTTACGCGATTTTAACACAACCGATGAACGAACGCGTTAAACAACTACTCCCAACACTATTGTACATATTTTGATCCTAAAACCAAATTTGATGACATTGCACAAAGTTCGGGTTCAAAAACGGGCCCTGGGAATGCTTCTGGCCTGCGCAAATGATTGGAAAAATGCTAATGGGCCTTGGGCCCAACCCACTTAAACCCTACATATATAAGCATCTTATCTCACCTTTCTCATTTCAAAGCCCTAGCCTCTCAAGACCCATCTGCTTTCTCTCTCTAATCTCCTGCCACTGGAGTAGGGTTCCGGCCGAAATCCGGCGCCGCATTTCCGGCGAGACCTACCCAAAAACCTGAAACCTCCTCCCACCTTGGACCAACTCTGGCCGTCAAGTTACAACGGCTCAGTGATGGAAGTAGTGGTGCTCGACCGTTTCCGTGGTTACTTAGTCTCTAAAACCTCTGGTAAGTAATCGTTTTGGGGTGAAGTTGAGTTGTTTACGTAGACTGTAACCAAGTTTTGTTTTTACCTTAAGTAGTGTTGGTGGTGGAGTCGCGGCGGTGGACAAGCGCCAAAGCCGCCACTCCGACAGCCAGCAAAACCGGAACCGACGGCGGAGGCGGCGAGAGTGATGGTTATTCTTTTCGTTGTTCAAGATCTCCAGTTTTTGTTTCGGGTTCACTTTGGTTTGGCTCAAGTTACAAAGAAACAAGCAATCGGGCATGTGGTTCAGGTCTTTTTCGGGTTTCGGTTTCGATTCTCTCGGTTCAACCCGGTCAACGCGAGTCTTGGTAAAATAATATTAACGCGAAGTTGTTAAATAATTATTTAAGTTTCGTTTTAACGCGATATCGAGCTCTAACCCGAACCAACTAACAATATCGTAAGAAAATAGAATCTGTGAACTTATACGTGGTTTTGGTTACATCTTGCATACATATACAAATAATTATATTAGACAAAAACCGAATCAACACGACGTTATATATATATTATATATATATATATATATATTGGACTTATATTCGACAAAAGTGTATATTTGAAACACGACCGAAAGTTATATATATTGTTGTTACATAGATTGTTGCATTTTGAAAACATTTATTGACAACTTGTATTGTTGGGATCGTCCAAAAACAGAGGAAACTCTGCCCGGTTTTTCGTAAAAATCCGTAATACGAAACATGTTTATATTTTAAAAACGACACCTATCGGAATTCAAGGTATTTTATAAAAATAAATATATGTGTATATTTATTTTGACGACAATTTATAACTCACAAAAACGTGTTTATAACTTTTTTCGACAAAAAGCGGTTTACAAGATAACGGAACGCGGAAACTTATATCGTATAAACATAATTTCTTATATTTAATTCAAAGGTCTATTGATTCAACGATTATTTTAAATAAATATAATTAGTTATATTTATCTTCAACATATACAATGACTATTCGGAAAACGTGTTAATACATTATACGAGTTATAACCACTGATTTTCATATACATATTCGTTACATACACGCATGACCATTCGGAACGACTAACACGATTCAATAAATATATTTATATTTTTATAGAACTATATATACATTTTAAATTTCTCGAACACTAAGTGCTTCCAAGACTTAATGTTTACCGCCGACTATAAATGGGATTAAACGAGTATAGTATTATCGTTTCCACCAAGTTAACATCTTCCCATCGATTCATTGATTGACGATTCGGTAGATTTCGGTGACATGTAGTTAGCTATGCTTTTAATCGAGGCTTATAAGCTTAATTCCTTGATAGGAATGTTATAGATTGCATGCTCGCAAGTTTACGTCTTGGAAAAAACATTATGGAATCACATTATGCTAGCTTTGCACTGGATCTCGAGGTGAGTTCATAAAACCCACTTTTTACGGTCTTATATTTTATAAATGTTTTTGGGGTGGAAAGACATGCATGTTTTTGCAAAGCTACACAATATTTCGATGAACGAAAATTCATATTTCTAAACCATGTTGCAAACGAAATTCTATTAACTTAAATGGTTTATGAAAGGTTTATGCTAAACATACCGGTTCTACAAAACACTCGCGTATTTTCGAAATGTGCATGAGTTTCATGACTAATGACGGGACGGTCCTAGTTATAACGGGACTGATTTGTCCTGCATACAAGTAAGGGGACTGGTTGGTCCTGCTTATAGACACATGGATTGGTTTGTCCTACATACGAATAAGGGGACTGGTTGGTCCTGCTTACAGACACAAGGACTGGTTTGTCCTACATACAAATAAGAGGATTGGTTGGTCCTGCTTATAGACACAAGGACTTGATTGTCCACTACTCAACACTAAAGGTCGTAGGGTCGCTTAAAACTGTACAGTGAAGTCCTCGCTACATATCAGAACTATAACTGCCTACTAGTCTACCGTCTTGAGTAAATGGTTTGGCGAGGCACTTCCTAGCTTGAGGTTGGTTATAGGCTCATGCGAGCATGTTGTCTTTGTCGTACGTGGACATTGACGGTTATACAATTTTTATAAACACAAGGTTTTCAATAAACATGCCAAAGAAGATGGTTTTATTACGTTTTCTCAACATTACTTGAACCGGTTATCAAAAAGATTTATTTGAAATCTTTTCAAACAAACTATGAACTCGCCAACTTTATGTTGAATTTTTCACATGTTTCTTTCTCAGGTTATTTCAAAATATGGCACGGCTAGAATAGGAGAACCCATGGGGATTCGAGTACTTAGTGGGCGTTCACTTTCTAGAAGTCTTAGCATTAAATACTTCCGATGTGCAATGAAGATACCAGTCAGATCACGCCCAACTCTGATTTTAGCGGGTGTGACAATATGCGTGACGATCGGTGCAGTTATCACTTTGCACAATGGAAGATGGTAATAAAAATAGATAAATAAAATAAATGCTTGAATTTAATAAATAAATTTATACAAGATGTTCGTACAGAAATATTTACAGGTTGATCGAATATAAAATGCGACTTTAGACTAATAGGGTCTTTTCCGTGGAGTTGCAAATTCCAATATTTAAAGACCAAGCAACTCCAGCCTATTCCGTATTTGCTATATAACTTGTGCTTAGTTTTTTGAAAATACATCAGCTTTCGCTGGTAAACACAATTAACCGACACATTTTGAAAATCATTTCAAAATGTACGGATACCATTTGGTATATCATTTTAAAAATATCTTTGGACAAAGTGATATCTTTTGTTACCAGTTTTACAAGCTTGTCCATACATTTGGGGCCCGGAACTAATCTCCGATACATGATTGACCGACACGCCACATTAATCCCTATTGGATATAAATATATATAATGACATGATAGCATCAGCGTCTGTCAGGTGCATACTTACCCGCGCTAGTTGTGGCCACTTGAAATTAAGTGACCCGTGGATATCAAGGACACAGTCGCATTAACCCCCAATGTTTAAGATATCAAGCAAAACAGCTTATTTAAATTCTAAGCATCATTCGCCCATGATTTAATACCTGACCAAGCGGCAAATTTTGTCGTATCCTAAGCCCATATAGAGAAATAGGCTAAGAGTATTTACCTATGCAAGTATTTACAAATCAAAGGTATCAAGCACAGATGTTAATCAAAACAACGAGAGGCTTCTAGTCTGGAATGGAAGAAAATATTATCCTATAGAATGTTCACGGGTCAATATGTATACTTTGGACTTTGACCGGCTACTTAGATTTACACTTCGTTACGCTAGATTAAGCGTTAACCGAATTGAATGTGGTATACCCGTCCAAGTGCACGGCCTCCTTGGATATGAGATATTTAACCAAGCATTCTGATTTAGAATGGTTTTGAAATCATTTGACCCGATTCGACTAGCTTATATATTTAATATTATTTAAACTAGTCATATCCGTAAATATGGTATCGGGTAATCGAATAGGTCTTATGACGATTCCGTTATGTCAAAACATTTTTAATAATGTTATATAATTAGTCTTGAGGTCAGATTATATGGCTCATTGGTTTAAAACCATTTTTATGCCATAAGGGCATTTTTTTACTTTTATAAAAGTATAAAATATTGGCTCGTCAATTAACCCATCAAAAGACATGACCAAAAGGTATAACCTCAGAGGGTTATTCTATTGGTCATATAACAAATCCTAATCGGGTCCTAAACTTGACCAAATAGGTCAGAGTCGAAAGTTAAAGCAAAAGTCAATTGTTTAACTTTCGACTACAAAATAAGCTCTAAATAAGAAATGATGAGTTGGACATGATTAAACATTTCCTAATATATTTTATAAATTGATATGATGTCAAAATTTAAGGTTTTGATACTTAGAAACTTATTTAGCATAATTTACAAATTTTACGTTTTTTGACTTTTATTTAATATAAAATTGACTCGTCATTTCGCCTACTTAATGTGATCTTCAGAGGGTGTCATCACAAGGGATTCACACCTTCATTATTACGATCACGTTGCAAAGTTCGATTCGAACTTTGACTTGACCGAAATGGTCATAACCGAAAGTTAAAGCAAAAGTCAATTTGCTTGACTGTCGGCTAATAACTAGCCTAATAAAATGAAGTAGACTAGAAAGAGCACTTACTAGTGTTGAAGAACACTTAAGGTACTCAAAAGGAGGATTCTAATACTGGAAGCAAGCTCCATAAGAAGGTTTAGAGTAAAAGAATGAATGGTGTCCATAACCTCATGAACTAATGAGGTATTTATACTAGTTCTCGAGTTCTAGGAATGTGCCAAGTGTCCCTAAGTGCTTTTAAAACAAGATTAGTGGCAAGACATGTGTTAAGTTATGGTTAAATATGGCAAGAACCATGATTGTCACACCCTCAAATTTCCACATGCGGAGTTTTACCGCGAGAGGTGCGACCGACCAGGATCAAGCCACTAATCAATGTTGAACCACTATTAAAGATATCAAAACGTCTCACCATCAACATGATTAGTGATCTAAAGTTTAAACGTCCAAGAAAAAAAATTAGTTAACCAACAGCGAAAGCAAACAGTTTAAAAAAAATATCAAAACGATGTTTAAAAACCATAATTATTTAAACCAATTCAAATAGTTAACGCAGCCATGACACTCCTCCAATGCAAGCTCCCGCACTGCCTAACGACCTGCAAAGCATGTAATAGCATGTCAACATAAAGTTGGCGAGTTCACGGTTTTTCAGTATTATTTTTTTTTAAAACATAGGTTGTTAAATTACTTAATTATAAAACATGTCATGGGGAGCTACCCCATCTTTAAGCTACTAAACTGTGTGGTATCGAAACTTTGTAAGTTGTTTGTGCCCCAAGTCAATGTCTATCGTCACTGACCAGTTACCAAGGCATAAAAGTTCACGCTCGTCCTCCCAGGTACGGTGTGAGGTTTTTCAAACCTAATAGCGCTATCAACTAGTACCCATTCGCCAGGCCCCGGCAATTAATCGGTATAATGAGTGGGGACTTTCAGATAGAGTTTGTTTAGTCCGCTAAAGACATGAAATATAATTAGCATTTAACAGTATTCCATCCCTAGGGATAAATACTAGGCAATCCCATACCCAGGAAAGTGACGTTCCCAACCACGGGAATACATGCTTTAAATAAAGGTGTGAACTCACGTTTGTTTGCTCCGTAAGAAATAAAGTGCTAATAGCAGCGAAGACGATCAACCGTGTCCTAAGATAGTTATCATGTATTCTATTAGAGTGAATTCATGCAACACTTATATTCCTACACGAAATCTATAATTTTGCACGTTTTATCATAAAATGCTATTTAACATGCATGTATCTATCACGACATCACTTAGCGACCACACAAGTGTCACGAAAGATTTAAAATACAATTCAATAAAAATTCAGCAATATAGTGCATTTTCGGGCAGTTTTTGGAGTGTTATCCGGAATAGTTCGTGTACCGGAAGATTCCCAAAAAAAATACAGGACGTGTCAATCAGAGCATAAACTATTGTGTAAAAATTTGGTGACCAAACTCCTTACGGAGTTTTCGTGAAAAATCTTGCGCCAAACAGTGATCAGATTTGTCACTTTCTGACGGCAGCTAACAGAAAAATTCATTTAAAAATCCTCGTTTATCCGGTCGACATAATTCCAGTTGGAGGTTCATACAGACATCTATGGCCATCTACAATATAAATTTCATCGTCTAACAGTAAATGTTTACCCAGTTACCACTGAAAACATAACACGTAAAATCTGCAGAAAAACGCAGCTTTCAGTGTTGAAACGAAATAATTTATTTAAAATAGCAAACGACGTCCAAAAATCATGATTCCAGCGCCATTAGAAGTGTATTTCGAAATAGCACGAAATAGATTGAAGAAAATCAAATTTTCATTAAGTTATGTCCTGGTTACAGCTGCATAAAGTCGGCTGTAACATTCTGGACTGAAACTGTTTTGTTACCCGAACCCCACAAACGATCAATTAATGAACCCAATAACCCATATACTTATTCAAAGCAGATTTGTATCATAAATAGATCATGTAATTACCAATTTAACACTAACCACCAAGTTAAACCCATAAACAACACCCGCGAGACATACCCGAACCCATGATTCATCACAATCCCAACAAGATAATTTCTAGTAATCCCACGTATGCGTCAAACTTCAAGAATCATTACCTAATCAGAAAACGCAGCCTAGATAACCTAATAAGAGTCATATTTGAACTTTTATACTTATCACAAAACACAAGATATAATCTGTGATGAAAACCCTAGTGGCCTAACCGATCATGTAAACGACCTAAACATCATAACCCATGATTTCTACCATCTAGCACTTCACATAACCTCAAGTCACCATGTAAATCAAATAAACGCAGCCAAGGTACAAACCGAAAACATATATGAATAAAAAAACTAACAATAGAAACATGAGACATGGGTACCTAGTAAAGTTGAGATCCGATCTAGCTTATAACCGAAGCCTTGGAGTCACGGATAGTCCTTTTTCCTTGTCAACAGTAGCAATAGGGAGATGGAGAGTAGATAGGGTGAATGTGAATTAGGGTTTTTCTTAAGAGGATTAATTGCATACATGCATGGATATGAGGCTAAATAAATAAAAACATGGTATGACAGTTAATTCACATGGGCCGAGAATCAATTTGATAATTGGGCTGCATCTAAAGAAAGTAATTGGGGTAATGTGTGTGTGTCGCAAACAAAGGAACAACAAAAAGAATAATTGGCAGACATTCAATTGCTATATACATATCTTCTTCTTCTTCTTTTTTTTTACAAACATAATCAAATAATTATAAACTTTAACTAATCAATCAACAACTAATATAATCCATAATAACCAACTTATGGTTCGGGTCTCATAAGTTTCGAGTTACGCGAGTGGGTTGAATCGACATGCGAGACATGTACTTTGGTTCAAACGGTTCTGGTCGGTACAACACGATATGGATTTAATATAATTGGATAAGAATATACTTGATTCATTAAATAAAATAAGTATGTGATTTGATTTATAAAAGCGAAACAAACGGGTTTTTACCTCGAAATTACGGGTTGTCATAATGATAGGTGTCAAGATTATGTGAAAGGGTGGCAACATATGCAACAGGCTGCTGCCAGCGATTTTACTGCTGTTAGCGCATCCCTTACGGACCTTAAGGGGTATAGCTTGCGGTCCGTAAGGGACCTGGCGCCGCAAAATGATTTGAACATCCTTACAGACCGTAAGAGTATGTTCTTGCGATCCTTAAGGGACCTCATAAATTTATAAAGTTTGCCTTTTGCAGATTTATCCCCTCAACTTTAAATTTATAATATATCATTTTTTTAAATCCTTCCTTTCAACATTGTGAATTATGTGGAAGGTTTTTGACACTTGTCATGCTAGGATTCAATCTAAAATATCGAGGTGTTACATTAAACCGGCTCAGTTCAAGGATCGAACTAGCTATCTCCACCTACACGCCTAGTCTCCCTTCATCACTAGGTGCCGCAAAAAATAATTGGGAAAGCAGGAATCAAACTTGAGTCCCTTAGAACACCAAGTCTCTGCCTTACCACTCCACCACCACCTTATTGGCTATAATTTCTCTTAGATGCTAACCCGAATATTTAATACACTTAGGAAGATATCTTTACATAAACGGTTTGAACATGTTATGTCATGTAGAGGAAGGAAGCGTACAAAACGTAGAGTACAATATGGGCCGTCGATTTACAAGATCAGTGATTGAGATTATGTGGTCCCCAAATATAGAATTCACTTAACCAAAAATAAGAGAAACAAGTGAGGGAAAAGGCAAAATAGGATAATTAAATATTGTTGACTCATAAAGGCAATTTCCCATAATTTTCAAATGGATATAACTTTTTCGTACGCTGATATTTAAAAATAATACACCGTATTAACTAGCATTTATTCTCTTTAATTTGAGTAGGCTATTGTTGTAGTTTTCTTATTTTTAAAAAAAAATATTTTACAAGCTATAACGTTACGTGATAGTGTTGATACAGTTTTGTGTCTGTCGCTTGTTCTTAATTACAGTTGTAATTGTACGGTCTTTGCTCAAGTGTCTGTATAGGTTTGGTCGTGTCGAATAGATCGAGATATCCTTCTATCTTGATCTAGTATGACATCTTAGCTTATCTGTGTTAATCAGTTGCATACGTGCATACTGATAAGTCTTGTAAACGTCAAGTCTATACACGTTTTCCAAGGATAAAGTTTCTGTTGTGTTGACATGTTTCATACAAAACATGTGTTTCGTTCGAAACAGTCTCAAGTAACAAGTAAGTTACTTGTTTCGTACGAAATGAAGAATTTCGTACGAAACACTTGTTCCGTACCAATTCTTTGGAACTGTGCTTCGTGTGAAATATTGTGTTCTGCATTTATTGTTTCGTAATTCGTACGAAACTAATGTATGGACACTATATAAGCAGACATGCACCTCTCAGTAAGGGTTAGCTAGTTGTTCAGACCAGAGAGCTTGTTACCCTTTGAGTTAGTTATCTCTGAAGACGAAGACACAAGAACACAGCAAGTTTGTTTGAATCATACGAGCATTGTGTGTATATGTTTATACTTGTTCTCAATCATTAATCAAGATAGTGAATCTTTGGTTAACTCGTGTTCTTTACTCTGCTTTGGTTGCATGCACACTTGGATTCTGCACTTGTGTGTATGTCATTTGAACAAGGAACTGGTTTAACACCATCCGTAGGTGGACCTACAAGTGGTATCAGAGCTTTGGCTCTTTCCTTGTTCAAAACCGGGCTTAGTTGTGTCTGAGCTAGTTTGAAGATTTCTGAAATGTTCTTGAATCTCCAGCAGAAAACATAAGTTTTGAATAGTTAACTAACTTAAAACTTGTTTAAAATCTGTTGCATACAGAAAATTTTATAGTAAAATTTTTCTGAAGAACACCCTTGAAGAAGAAATCTGCAAAAATTTGAATCTGATTAGTTTGGTAGGGTTGACATTTTCTGACTTGGATCTGGACTTGGACTATGGACTGTTAAAAATCTGTGTTTTAACTAAAAGTGGGTAAGACAACAGGTATTTTCGAAAAAGAAGGTCTACACAAGAAAGAAAATTTCTCACCAAACCATTTCTGAAAATATTCCTCTGAAAAAAGCTGACAAAACAGTTTGTGCGACTGAAGAAATTCGTACGATTCACCTGATCCGTACGAACCACCTTGTCTCGCACAAAACATTCTTATTTCACACGAAACTTGTGTTCCTCGCACGAAAGTGTTGTTCATCCGCACGAACTTGGTTCGTACGAATAACTTTCATTATTGTTTGTTTTTCGTGTTTTTCAAAGCTTTGTGATTTTAAGAACTTGTCATATTTTCAGATATGTGAATTTTTAAAAGGTAATTATAACTGTGAAACTTTAAAATCTTTAAATTTTCATTAAATAAGAAAATATAATGAGTTCTAACCCGTGGGATTGGAGTTGTTCAAGCTCAAATCAGGAGTCTTCGCAAAGCTCCACAACATCATGGGTAAAATCTTTGATGCCTCAACATACAGCAATGATCTCTGCAAATCAATGGGCGTGTGTTGAAAATCAAAATCAAAGCATCCAAACTCTGTTAATGAGTGAAAGTGAAACAGGGAGTAACAACCGTCCGCCCAAGCTAAATCATATGAACGATTATCCTTCCTGGAAAAGTCGTTTTCATACATAGGTTCTTGGACAGAACACAGAATTGTGGACGTGTTTCACTACCCCCTACAATGAAGCACTTGAAGAAGCTGGATCAAATCCAACCACATTGGCCAATCTAGTCGAAAGTGACAAGAAAGCTTACGATCTAGAGAAAAAGGCATTTGCTATCCTAACACAAGCTCTTCATAAAGACATTTATCATCAGTTTTTGTATTGTACTACAACGAAAAATTTGTGGGACACTTTGGAAGCAAGAGGTGAAGGTAACGCTGCTACCAGGAAGATTCGGCATAATCTGCTCAAGAAAGAGTTTGAAGGTTTCATGTTCATGGAGAACAAGACCTTGAATGATACGACCACTCGGTTTTATCATCTTCTCAGCAAAATGTACTCGTATAAAGTGTTAGCAGCACCACAAGAAATTGTGATGCGATTTGCTAATGCTTTACCACAAAAATGGGGTCAATTCATTGATCTTTTAAAACATACATGTATTTTGGACTCAATTAGTATTTATGAATTTGTGAAAAAACTGGAGAACAAGAATGAAGAAGAACTCCGGAAGGCACAATGAGTCTCTGCTCCACAAAACCCTGAAATGTATTTTGGAGGTATAAATGCAGGTACAAGCTCAAATCAGCAACCGAAGCTGCAGACCGCGTTTGTGTCAAACGTGAACCCTTTTCTACCCCAACAAGTTCAAACAAGTCAGTCTACAGGTTCGAGCAAT
Source organism: Scalesia atractyloides (assembly GCA_947069175.1). NCBI lineage: Eukaryota > Viridiplantae > Streptophyta > Magnoliopsida > Asterales > Asteraceae > Scalesia > Scalesia atractyloides. Next base: position 16,688,984 of record CAMTDV010000116.1, on the reverse strand, counting down.
CAAACCTATGGACAGGCTTTCGATCCGAAAGCATTCCTTCTACAGCCAAGAGATTTAGCACATAAAGCTCCACAACAAGCTCCTCAACAAGCTTTCTATGGAAGCAACAATGAATCTGCAAATTCCGACACTATCAAACTTGACACGTCAAATCTCTCCAAAATCAATTTAGAAGTTGCACAGGAACATGCAGAACTTCTAAATACCATGGTCAGTACGTATTGTGGTTTAGTTGCAGGTCAAATAAGGAACATCAATTTGACGAACGAAGACTACGAACAATTGACCGAGATGAAATGGAGCTGATGGACATCAAGTGGGCATTTGCAAGCGCTATGAGAAGAGCAAAGGATTATATGAGAAGAACGGGGAGAACCAGTTTGGAAAGCGAGAAGGATACAAAATACGGCTTTGACAAAACCGTTGTTACTTGCTTTAACTGTGGAGAAAGAGGTCACTTTAAGCGGGAATGCACAAGACCCAGCAAGGAAGGAAATCACAGCCCCTTTTGAAATAAGTCTCAACCATCCAACACAGCACAGTACAACAATGAAAGAAGAATAGTAGCTGTTGGCAACTCTAACAATACCAATCAATCAGGACCTTCAAACACGCATAGAGCTTTGGTAGTTCAATCTGATAAAGGATGTGATTGGTCAGTACAGTTGGGAACTGAGAACAATGGAAGAACTGCATGCTATGCGAAGATCGTGGATCAAATCAAGCATGATCACAGCATCAATACTCCAAATAACGATGATACATCTGGGGATGCTGGTAGTTCTGATGACGAATGTTCAAGTTCAGATGGTTATGAATCTGATTCTGATGTGAAGAAAGGAAGTGAAGCTGAGGTTGAAAAGTTGTTGAGTGAAGCTGAGATGTTGAAATCTGAAAAGGTAGGTATGACGAGGAATGTAGAAGCTGCGGAAAAAGAGACAGACGCACTCTCTACAGATGGTGCAGCTTTTCCTCATCACACTGCCTTTATGGAAAATGTTGAAGGGTCTTCAAAACAGGTAAATTCTGAACCTCCTACTGTTTGCAATGACTGTGTTGAATTGAAAATAAAATATGAAACCGTCAACAATCATAATCAGAATTTAGTTGTTGAACTATCAAAATGCAAAGAGGCGAATTTGGCACTAACTAGAAATGAAAAGAATTTAAATCTGTAATAGAAACCCTTAAGAAAAGTATTTCTGAATTGACAAAAACAGTTTTGAATAAACAGACATGAATTAATAACTACATTAATCTCCTAGAAGAAACAAAGAAAGAGTTAGCCATCGCCAAATGCGAATATGATTCGATCAAACGCAAATTGGAAAGTTATTCTAACTCCCAATATGTGCTTGATCATATCATTGAAGTTCAAAAACTAAAGGGAGATGCTCAATGCATAGGGTATAATTCGTGTCCACCCCCAATGAAACACAACTATACCAAAATGCCTGATGAAGAGGAGATGCCTCGTTTTGAACCCTCTGTACCTTTGAATCCTGAGGAATTCACAGCAGGGTTAGGGTTCAAACTAGGCAATTCCTCTCAAGAACCAAGCAAGCCAGAAAGTTCATCGTCTGATGAAGAAGAGGATGATACATTAGATGATGAATCAATAAATGATAACCAGGATCAGCCTCTTGATGAAAGGAAAAGAGTAGAATCTTCTGCTTCCTAATACTCAATCTACTAAGAACCAAGAGAGCATTCCTAAGAAATCTGTGAAGACAAGTGTGTCTACACAAGAAGCCGATAATGTGTTATATACTTTGGTTGGAGATAAGAAAATCTATCAAACAAAGATTTTCCAATTAAAAACGTAAATCCAATCTCTATAGATCAGGTTTTTGAAAAGTCAACAACCAAACCTTTAGAGAAGAAAAAGCCCACCAAATCACAACCTTATCCGCTTCAAAAGAAAAACAATGGAAGTGAGTTGAAAAGCCTACAGTTTCTCAACCGAAGGTTGAAGCAAAAGGCTCTCGTTACCAGGAAAAGGCTAAACTTGTTAAATTTGTGAGTTCTAAAGGTACCGATAAAGTCAAAACTTTTCAAGGAAAATCTAATGTTGATTTTGTAAAGAAAGTTAAGATTTTGAAAAGAAATAGTCAAAACAATTACACCCAACACACTAATGGATGTAATGAAAATGAACCCAGTACCTCAGGATCCACAAGTTCAACTTCAGGCCGAGAAACACGATCTCCTAGTATTGTTGAAAGGAGAACTTGTTTCAAATGTGAAGAATTTGGCCACATTATAAAGGATTGTCAAAATCCAGCCAAATCAAGATGTATAGAGAAAACCCCTCATGAACCAACTTGCAAACGTAAATCTGTTTCTCCGACACAAGATAAACGAATTATTAAAGATCAAAAAGAGAAACAAAAACGTAAACAAGTAAAAGCAGTTGAGAAAGCTTTAAAATCGGACTCTTCAAAAAAGGATCAAAGATCTTCAAAGTTAATAAAACCAGACACGGCTAAAACTGTAAATAATAGTAAATCTGGTAATAAACAAGGATCTTAGAAACAGAAGACCAGTAATGGTTCAAAAGGAGTCTCTCAGTTTGTTAATCATCAAGAAATTGAGATTACATTTCTCGATGATAAGGGACGACCCATGACCACTAAGGCTTGGGTCCCCATCTCAAACTAATCTTGTTTGTGTAATGTTCATGGTGTTCCAGGAGGAACTGTAAACAGTCATTGGATTGTTGACAGTGGAGCATCAAGGCACATGATGGGCGACTTGCGGCTCCTATATGATGTGAAAAGCATAAGGGGTGGTTATGTTGCTTTTGCTAGTGAAAAAGGTGGATACATCACTGGAGAAGGAATGGTCTCCAATGTTGTTGTGAGCTTCAACAAGATCAATTATGTGTGGCAAATTGATCACAATCTTCTTAGGGTTTCTCAAATCTGCAACAAGAAGTTCACGGTACATTTTGATGATGTCGGATGTTATGTGCTGAAGCCTGGATTCAAGATCCCAAGGAATGGATTCTCCTGTCGGCTCCAAGAATTAATGATTTGTATATTCTTGATATGAGCCAAGCTATTACAACATTTGCACAAGTCACATGTTTTGTTTCCAAAGCCACCGAGAAGGAATCAATCTCTTGGCATAGACGTATGGGACACATTCACCTGAGAAAAATGAACTATTTGGTGAAGAACAATCTAGTGAATGGTGTACCAGTGAAGAATTTCATCTTCAAGACGTTTGTGTATCATGCCAGAAAGGGAAGAAAGCAAGAAAGTCCCATCCCGTGAAGAAGATCAACACTGTGAATATGCCACTGGAACGTCTTCATATGGACCTCTTTGGACCTATGAAACACAAGACAACCTTTGGTGATTCTTATTGTCTAGTAGTTACTGATGACTATTCTAGATTCTCATGGGTAAACATGTTGGCACACAAGAGTGAAGTTCCTACTATCCTCAAGAATCTCCTAACTCTGCTAGAAAATTTGTACAATCTGAAAGTAAGGAGAATCAGAAACGACAATGGCACGTAATTCAAGAATCAAGCTATGGACGAGTATTGTTCCTCAAAGGGTATTCTGCATGAGTATAGTTCTCGTTACACTCCACAATAGAATGGTGTCGCTGAGAGGAAGGATAGAACTCTTATTGAAACTGCAAGAACCATGTTAGTAGAATCAGAATATCCTGATCAATTTTGGGGAGAGGCTGTTGCTACTGCGTGCTATACTATGAATAGAGTTCTGACGGTGAAGAGACATGGGAAGACATGCTTTGAGTTGTTACATAAAAGGAAACTGGATGTTTATTTCTTAGAACCTTTTGGAGCTCCATGCACTATGATCGACCCACATGGAAAGTTTGGTCTCAAGGCTATCGAAGGTTTCTTTCTTGGATATGCTACTCCTAATTTCCGGGTATGGAATTTGTCTTCGAAGAAGATTGAAGAATGGGTGAAGTCAAGGTTCAGATATATACAGAAGCTACAAGAGCTCCGGGTGCTCCTTGGATGTTTGACTACGATGGGATGTTTGACTCCTTTAATTTACCAACTTTTGATGATGCAACAGCTGCTGCTCAGATGTTATTCGAAAGTGATACTGCATTAGACTCATCATTAGTTCGACCAATTATTGTTAACCCTCAAGTATCGACTTCGGTTAACAATCTTGTTCAAAATGAGGAATTCGAAGACGCTGCGGATTATAATGTTTCATCAGAAGATGATGAGTTTCATGATGCAAATGAAGCTGCCTCTGTTGCGGTTCCTGGAATTTCAGATGGTACGTCAAATATTCAACCTCAAGGAATGACTAAAGGTCAGGCATCTACAACGTCATCAAATCCAGCTATCGATTTAACTGTTGATCTGAATATCAACAATTTGGGTATCAATTCATGAGTTCCTGATGTACCAGAAACTCGAATTCATAATATCCATCCTCAGCAGAATATTATTGGAGATGTCCAGAGTGGTGTGCAGACTCGTAATCAGCTGCGAAACAACCATAATGTTGGATTGTATTCGGAAATCAGGGAATCTGGTGGTCTGAATGATTGGTCTTTTGCCTGCTATGTATGCCAAGTAGAACCAAAATCTTAGAAGGAGGCAATGAAAGAAGACTTGTGGGTTGAAGCCATGCAGCAAGAACTTCAGCAATTTCAGAAGTTAGGTGTCTGGAAATTGGTTGACAGGCCTGACGGCTACAAGAAGATTGGTACACGATGGGTGTACAAGTGCAAGAAGGATGACCGAGGTGTTGTTGTAAGAAACAAAGCACGATTGGTTGTTTAAGGTTTTAATCAGGTCGAAGGCATTGATTACAATGAAGTTTATGCACCGGTTGCACGACTTGAGGCCATAAGAATCTTTTTGGCTTATGCGTCCTTCAAGAAGTTCACCGTTTATCAGATGGATGTGAAGAGTGCATTTCTTCATGGTGTGGTAGAAGAGGAAGTATATGTTGAGCAACACCAGGTTTTGAAGATCCTCTCTATCCTGACAAGGTTTGGCTTCTCAACAAGGCGTTATATGGTCTTCATCAAGCTCGGAGGGCTTGGTATGAAACGTTGTCTACCTATCTGTTGAAGAATGGTTTTCGACGAGGCCTGATCGACTGTACTCTCTTCATCAAGGAACGGGACGAGGATTTACTGTTAGTACAAGTTTTGCTGATGATATTATATTTGGGTCTACTAACACTCGAATGTGCAAAGAATTCGAACAGGTTATGCAGGACAAGTTCGAGATGAGCGCTATGGGAGAAATGAATTTCTTTTTAGGTTTGCAGGTTCAGCAATCAAAGGAAGGGATTTTTATCCATCAAACAAGTACGTTGGAGATATTCTAAAGCGATTTTAGATGGATGACACAAAGCCTTTGGGAACTCCATTAGCTCAAAATCATGGGATTACTCCAGACGGAATGGGTGAACATGTAGAACCATCTCTCTATCGTGCAATTATTGGATCTCTCATGTATCTTACTGCTTCAAGACCCGACATAATGTACCCAACATGCCTTCTGGCATGTTATCAGTCTAGTCCGAAAGTTTCTCACTTGATGGCTGCGAAAAGGATCTTTCGTTATCTAAAGGGTCGTCCTGACACTGGTCTATGGTACCCTAAGGATGATAACTTTGATCTGGCAGCATTCAGTGATTCTGATCATGGCGGCTGCAAAATCGATGCAAAATCAACAACAGCAGGATGTCAGTTCTTGGGAAATCGCCTAGTTACGTGGCAATGCAAAAAGCAGACTTGTGTAGCTACATCAACATGTGAGGCTGAGTATATTTTAGCTTCTAGTTGCTGCTCTCAAGTTCTATGGATTCAACAGCAAATGCGCGACTACGGTTTTGAATTTCTTACTACTCCTATTTTTGTTGATAATGAAGTTGGTTTACATATCACTCGGAATCCTGTACAGCATTAAAAACAAAACACATTGAGATTAAGTATCATTTCATACGAGATTGTTATGAAAAGAGACTTATCGATGTTGTTAAAATCCACAATGATCACCAACGTGCTGACCTTTTTACCAAAGCCTTTGATAAATCACGTTTTGATTATCTACTTTTGGTCAATGGCATCAAGGTGAAACCCGAGTAACTCAACCATGGCTAACTATTTTTGTATCTACTTTTCTAAAAATCTAAAACTACAAAAAGATTTTCAGTTTTATATTTTACGGGGAGTAAGTTTAAGAAAATACAAAAATATGTCTTTTATTTACCTTCTTTGTTTAAGGGGGAGAAAATTCAGAAAAATACAAAAACGTTAGAAAAATCAAAAATGAGTTTCTTGGATAAGCTGAAGATGATGAAATTCACCGGTAAATCTGTCAGATATGGTTAAAAGCATAGAAAGAAGATTGATAAGTAGCTTTACTAATGATGTATCGGTAGGCTCACAATCAAACTAAAATGTGCAGGTTGATATAAACCTAACAGACAGAACGCCAGGTGGGAACCATTCATTGGCATATGGTCTTGGTACCGAAATTTCGTTTTGATAGAGTGCCGAGGTTCTGAGATATACGGTCTTTATGCTGGCTTATCATCTGGGTATCATGGTTGAATCTTTTGCCGAAAAATAATGGTGACGCAAGTCTAGAACTTCGATGATACCATACATACGTGTACATACTGCATACGACTATCAAATAAGTGATAAAAATATCACTTCCCCAAAATAAGGGATAAAATATCACAGGTTTATGCGGGAGCTAAGTTCGTCTCTTTGTCGGTACGATGGTACTAACCTGTTCACGGACTTACTCCTGTGCCCTCATGCATATGAAAATCAAGTTCCTTAGCAATAAGTGATTAAATCACAAAGCGTTTGTTTTCAATCAAAAATAAGTGAGTATCTCACATTATTCATATACGTCAAAACAGATGATAAAGCAATATACTCACCGGTAAGATTTTCTCTCATGGATATCTTGATACGGGAATGTGTCGTGATGTGGTTGAACACTGGCTAGTAAGTATAAATCCATATCTTAATCATATCTCCTAATCATGATTACATCTGATAAGTCTGAGCTTACGTGGACAATAATACCGATAATCATAGTTAAATACTTATTTGTTTAATTTTGAAGTTTAAACCAAATATCGTTTTTGACAAAGATTAAAATGCTAGTATGATTCCTTTACCTTGAAACTCGAAAAAGATTGTTAAATAGACATATAGTTTATCTGTATATTTTGATTTTATGTCCAGTTTACTTAGTTGCTTATCTAATTACTTTTTGAAAGTTAGCCAAAGTTGATACTCGAGAGTTTCTACCAAGATACGCCAGAAAACCATTGGTTTAATATTGCAACTTCATAAAAAGTAATATCTTGCAAAAAGTAATCCATCAAAGAAAACCAAAATCTGAAATTCGTTTGAGCGTGTGTATCTCAAACGGATGAACCTGGTCATTTGATTGACTTGGTCACTTGTTTTTCTCAAATCTGCTGCTGGAATTCATACGAGTGTGTGTATCTCGTTCAGGGAATACAATCATACGAAGAATTTATGATAAGTTTTTCATGTGTGTTCCCTGAGAAATTTGTGTTCTGATTATATTTGTCTATTGATTACAGATTGATATAAAAAGAACATGAACAAAGACCAGCAACGAAGAAATCTGACAGTCATAAGAGGAAACAAGAAAGATTTGAAGTTTCTTAGAAGTTCGAAGACCTGATGCTCTAATCATTAGATAGCAAATCTATCAATGGATAGCAGATCTTCAGGGGGAGTTTGTTGATACTCCAAACCATTCATGTGAAGACCAACATATGAAGACCAAAGACCGAAGACCAAGAAACATCCAAGGGGGAGTTTGTTGATACAGTTTTGTGTCTGTCGCTTGTTCTTAATTACAGTTGTAATTGTACGGTCTTTGCTCAAGTGTCTATATAGGTTTGGTCATGTCGAATAGATCGAGATATCCTTCTATCTTGACCTAGTATGACATCTTAGCTTGTCTGTGTTAATCAGTTGCATATTTGCATACTGATAAGTCTTGTAAACGTCAAGTCTACACACGTTTTCCAAGGATAAAGTTTCTGTGCGGTTGACATGTTTCGTACAAAACATGTGTTTCGTTCGAAACAGTCTCAAGTAATAAGTAAGTCACTTGTTTCGTATGAAATGAAGTATTTCGTACGAAACACTTGTTCCGTACCAATTCTTTGGAACTGTGCTTCGTGTGAAATATTGTGTTTCGCATTTATTGTTTCGTGATTCGTACGAAACTAATGTATGGACACTATATAAGCAGACATGCACCTCTCAGTGAGGGTTAGCTAGTTGGTCAGACCAGAGAGCTTGTTACCCTTTGAGTTGGTTATCTCTAAAGACGAAGACACAAGAACACCACAAGTTTGTTTGAGTCATACGAGCATTGTGTGTATATGTTTGTACTTGTTCTCAATCATTAATCAAGATAGTGAATCTTTGGTCAACTCGTGTTCTTTACTTTGCTTTGGTTGCATACACACTTGGATTCCGCACTTGTGTGTATGTCTCTTGAACAAGGAACTGGTTTAACACCATCCGCAGGTGGACCTACAGATTGTGTAACGTAACGTGATTATGTTTCGCTACGTAATTACGTACTAGAACATAATCGGTGAATACCCATGACATAATTTTATTAAATATATTATGTGAAACCCCACTAAATGATTACGTAATAATAGTTGCTTGTGTATTTGAAGAAGCGCCGGTTGAACCTAGGGATATGCGGGGATATGTAAGTCACAACCAGGGTGTTTCTGCATAAATGGTTAACCTCTCACTTCGCCTATGGGTTTGCAAGCTCACTCCGGTTGATCTGCAAAACTAGCAACGCCGTTAGTCTCGCCACGGGGAAAGGGTGGTTTTCTCCGTGACCACACTCCGGCGTGAGAATAAGTATTTTGGGTAAGGAAAATAAGTGGTTGCAGATGTAAGCAAGAGCTTATGTGTGTGTTAAGTGGTGTAGCAAGTATATGCCTCTGTCAGCGTGTTGTTACCTGGAGAATTGATACTTATTTATAGCCGGGAGAAGGTATGCTTAGGAGAAATGCTGGTGGGCCTTGGGCCCGGCCCATACAGCCAGAAACATCCCTTATGTCCCTTGGCGGCAGACATTAAATTCTCCCTGCAGGAGAATTAATGTTTTCTGTCGGGAGGTATGCTTTGTCGGGTGTTGAGTTGTGCCACATGTAAAGTAGTCGTTTCTGGTGTCAGGCCTGTTGCCAACCGAAATGGAGAAGGTGGAACAGTCATTGGCAGAACAGTGGTTGGTGTATGGTCTGACACTTGCCTTATTATCATGAGCGTTGTCACACGACCTGCCAAGTAACCTTTGGTCACAGCTCTGCCATTCCATACCCTGAGGTATGGTCAACATCTCTTAATGCTTACCCCCTTTTGCGAGTCTGTCAAGGTTTTTCCCGCCAGCGTAGGGTGTTAGGGATGTATCCTTTTGTCCTGAGACTATGAGGCGCTTCTCATGTGTGTCTTGTCCTTGTAAGGTTTTGGGATTCGCAGCTTAGAGGAATGTTGTTGTGCGCAGGATCTAGTAACATGTGCGCATGAGTCTAACTTGTCGTTGTGGCGAGTACACAAGGCTCGTTGTGTGACTTATAGAAGCTAGTCTAATTCACCGTTGCGCTGAGTGCGCAAGGTTCATTGTGTGACCTATGAAGGTTGGTCTAATTCACCGTTGCGCTGAGTGCGTGAGGCTCATTGTGTGACCTATTGAATCCAAAGAAGGCGCACCATTGCACGTTACGCGCATGGTTATCTTTGTGACATTTGGGTCAAGGATATGGTCGCGTGGGACCATACCTCCTCAAGTCCGCCCAGTCCAGTGCTGCTCCTGCGCGCATGTTGTAAGTTGGGAGGAGTGCTGGAGTAGAAAAGTTGATGCTTATGTCGTTTATTTGGTGGTGTAAAATTTTCTAAGTGTTGGGAGGAAACGTTTGTGTGAAGGAAACATTTTATCTTCAGTCTTGGAATTTGAAAATATGATTTTCTGACATCTGCAGGTGGTTTGATGAGAAAAAGTGGGATTTGAAAGGACGTCTGACATTTGTGGCGTGTACTCGGCCGCTTCGTCTGCCATTTATTTAATGAATGGGCAGAGATCATGTTTGCCACGCGCGCACGTTAAACATCACTCCCCACTCCCTCGCCACGAGTCCTTCTGTGATTGGTCGTCATAACCATGTGTTGTACACGTTCTCCGAGCGCATTAAATGCGAGCACTATAAATAGAGATGCTCCGGTAGGGTTTCTTCATTCCTTCATAAGTTCTTCAAAATTCTTTTCTTCTTCTTCCATTGCTGAGTTCTTCTGAAATTTTTTCCAAATTTTTTTCAAAGTTCTCTTGTCTTGTTTCTTCTTTCTATGGCGGCAAGAGAGCCTGACGCCACTGCTAGTGGCGCCGTTACTCCTCCTCTACCGACTTGCAAGTTAAGCCAGCAGTTATTTGATGATATTTTGTCCGGTCTCCGGTTTCCTCCCTATTGGGACGCCCGAATGCCGGCGGAAGGTGAGACGGGCGCCGATGCTCCAGCGGGTTACATCACCTTGTTTGCTGATTTCTTTGGTGAGGGTAACTTTTGGTTGCCCACCACCAAATTCTTTGTTGATTTGCTTCAATACTACGGGTTCTACCTTTCCCCACTGAATCCGATGGGAATGGTGAGAATCCGTCACTTTGAGTTCCTCTGCAGGTCGATTGGGTCTACTCCCACCGTCGACCGGTTTTGTATTTTTTATCAACTCCATTGCTCAATGGGGTTCTATTCTTTCCAGCTCCGTGCGCAGGCACGGAATATTTTGCTCTCTCCCCCAAGTCCTTCCACGATTGAAAGGCGGAATTCTTTTTTGTTAAGGCTGGTGTGATACCGTCTTCGATGATGTTTCGGGGGCCGGAAGAAATTCCGACGGAGACCCTTCCCATACCAGTGCTTGACGCCTGGTATGGCGACTTGAAAGAGATCCTGTGATCCAGTTGCCAGAGAAAGTGCTTGTGGCTGCGGGCATGAGCCTGGTGTGGGGACCCGAGCGCCGGTCCCGACCAGTGTACTTTGAGGGTGATCGCAGTAAGTATTCCTTATTCCCTTGTTTCTTGATTGATTGACAGTTGTACATTCACTTATCATGCGTGTGTTCTACTTGCAGGGGCCCAGCTGTTTTTGGCCACCTTCTAAAGGAAGGAAGGGCGGATGGAGAAGGTTCCGTTGAAGCCGGATGAGCCTACCTGGTATGCGCAGGTCCTTGATAATTTTGCCCTAATCAAGGACGCGAATCTAGCAGCTCCTGCGCCACCAACTGGTGAGTTTACATTGTTTGTTTGCACACCCTTGCAGATGACTTACTTGTTGTCTTGGTTTGTATGCAGGCGCTCTGATGGATTTGGGTGTCGGCCTAGATCACAAGAAAAAGAGGCGCGCATGTTCCAGCGCGGCAGCGGGTAGGGAGGCGAATCAACCCGGTACAGGCCCTCCCAAAGGTAAGCGCATTATCACTGACAAGTGGAAAACTTATGTGGTCATCTCTGACTCATGGGAGGGTCTCGAACCTATAGGTGTGAAGAGGGCTGCGCCGAAGCAGGCGGTTGCAGCAGCTACCATATCAGTTAGCCCGGAGGAGCCTGAAGAGGTTCCAGAAGTGCCTCTGAAGCGGAAGAGCCGTCCGAAGGAGACCCTCTCCGCGCAACCCCCTAAGAAGGTTGCGCGAAGACATTTTGATAAGCGGGCTGATTTGGGCTCACTAACCTCTAGAATATCCCTTTGTAAGTATTTATACCCCTTGATATTTTATTCCATGTTTTATGTTGTATGCGGCTAACACTTATCATTGTGCAGTGGGGATGAGCCGGTTTTGGTGGATTCCGGCCCAAGTGTTGGGGAGGCTGAATCCCCAATGACCTAGGTCGGTGGTCTAGAAGGGAATGTTGCTGCTGGGGCAGAAAGAACCGGTCAGCATGAGGGAGGGGCCTCACGTGGAGGTGGAATGTAGCGGTATCGGTACTAATGAGGGTTCCCCGGTATTGGTAACTCCGGGCATTCCATTGATGCAACCACAGTAGGATATTGAAGAACCTGTGGTTGTTGTTGAGGAATCCCGGGTGGATCTTGGGGAACCTACCGTGGGAGTGGAAGAATCGGGGTTCTTTGATCAGGGCCTCGATGTGGTGCTAGAAGAACCCGCTGTGGCGGGGGAAGATCGCGCGCATCAAGGTGGCGCGGTTAATGCTGGTGAGGCGGAGTCGTCGGGAGCGGCGCCCGCCGAAGAGGTTCAGACTAGTGCTCCACAAGGGCACGTGGAGGAACCGTTTCCTGGGGGCGGCGTAGGATCTGCCGCCCTTGGTTTGTCTCCCATCCGCCCGGATGAGACTTTGGGGGATTATTACTATAGGTACTTCTCCTCTTCCCATGCTGAAGAGATCCACACTCATGTGTGGAAGTTGGAGAAAGGAGATAACTTTTCTCACTGGCCGGCGTGCCGTGAGTCTTTTACGGGAGCCTTCCCCCTGGCAGAGGTACGTCTGCTTTCTGATCATGAAGAAGAAGAGACGTATCACACGTACCTCCAAGCAGCTGACAGGTCCGCCTCGGTGACTTACAAAATTGTTCGAAACTGGCGGGGCCTGGTAAAGGAAAGAAGAATCTTGAGGCTGCTCAAGAGACCCTTGGAAAGGAGCGACCCCAAGTGGCTGCGCGTGAAGCTGCATTGTCGGCAAGGGAGACTGCCTTTGTCGATAACCAGCGCATTGAAGGGTGGTCTGCACCGAGGTGGAAGAACAAGGCTGAAGCCTCATAATCAAATCTTGCTGAGGAACGCAAGTTGTGGAAAGAGGCTTGCGAGAGAGACAACAGGGAGAAAAGATCCCTGAGGGATGAGTTAGCCCAGTTGCGCCGATGTGGCGTGCGAAAGGAAAGAGAAGGAGGCGGTCGCTGCCTCAGCTGCACAAGCCAGTGTGCAACGTGAGCACAGCGAGAAGAAAGAGGCGGTCGCTACCTCTTTGTCTTTTGTGTTTATTTTTTTATAAGTTTTAAGGTATGTTGCTAACCTTGTTGGAATTAAACAGGTTGAAGCTTGCGCTGCTTTGGCAAGCGCTAAGAGAGATCTCCAGGCAGCTTTAGCAAAAAATGCTGAACTCGTGCGGAAGCTGCAATGGGCGGAAGCGAAGGTGGAAACAGGAGAGAAAAAATTAGAAGACTCCGAGAACTCTCGCGCCATCTCCGAGTCGCTGGTGGAATCCCTCACCAGCAACATGTTGTGGTTCCACAGCATGGAATTGGCCATGTAAGTGCTTGCACTTGTGTTTTATTCTGACCTTTATAGAATAGCTCTGATTTTTCCTTTGAATTCGCAGATTGCCGATTCCATTGTGAATTCCGCGGAGCTGGATGGTGCGGTGGCTAAGCTGGTGATTGTTGCGCGCCATGATGGGTATGCGCAAGGCTATGCGGAGTGTGCGCAACAAGTTGCTCATGCCTTGGACACTCAATGGGATTCTAGCCATGCCTCCACTCACGGGATTAATACTGAAGCTGTCTTCGAGAAGGCGCAGAAGGGGTATAATCGCCTTGAAATTCCTGCCTTGGAGTTGGTGAGCGAGGCTCTTACCCATGATGACTTTGTTGACCGCTTGAAGGATATTTTCCCGGTAGATGCTAAAGTCGCTGGAGAAGGCGAAGACTAGTGTAGGATCCATTATGTAATATCTTTGTAGGATCATTGCTTGTTCCGCGCATGATGCGGTTATGTATACACTTTTATCTTTTTAATGAAATGTTTCTTTTCTGTTACAATATTTGTGTGGATTGAAACAACTTTGTGCAAGTATAGCGAATAAAACTAGTAATGAACTCGCGCCTGGATATCGCTTTTGTGCATATTGCATAAGTAGTGACTTATATTTTACGAGTCATTGCGCACCAAGTTGTTTTTGCGTATACTCAAAGTGTTTCCGGCATTTGTAGCGAAACATTGAGATAAAAAGAGAAGTGAAGTAAGTCTCATCTTTATTACATAATTGGGCGCAAAGGCCGCATTTCCAGATAGACAAGAGACTATGTACTTAGGGATTTACATGTAACATCGCCTTAGTTGTTGCGCATTCCATGTCCTGGGATGCTTGTTCCGTCTAAGCGCTTAAGAGTATAAGCGCCTTTTCCCAGGATTTCATGAATAACATGAGGACCTTCCCACTTGGCTGCTAGTTTTCCAGGACGTTCGGCATTAGATGCCTCATTGTCGCATAGAACAAAATCTCCGGGTAAGAAGGTGCATATGCGGACTCGCGTGTTGTAGTATTTCTCTAGCTTGGACTTGTATTTTGCTTCATTGATGGCAGCGTTTTCACGCCTTTCTTCTAGCAAATCCAAATCTAGCCTATGCTCTTCCTTGTTGTTTTGTTTTTGCACAGCCAACATGCGCGGTGATGGGAGGCCAATTTCTGCAGGAATCATTGCATCTGTCCCATACACAAGGCTAAAAGGAGTTTCACCCGTGCTGGTTTTAGGCATGGTTCGATAAGCCCATAAGATACTTGGCAACTCATCTACCTAACCTCTGCATGTCATTCCCAACCTTGTCTTGATTCCTTCGACAATGCTTTTATTGATCCTTTCCACTTGGTCGTTTCCTTGAGGATGCACGACCGAAGTGAAAACGTGTTCGATATTCATCTCTTGCATCCATTGCTATAGTTCTTCGGCTGCAAAATTGGGACCGTTATCGCTAACTATGCGCAAGGGTAATCCGAAACGGCACATGTTATGCTCCCAAATGAACTTTCGCACTACAGTTGTTGTGGTGGATGCGAGAGGTTTGGCCTCTACCCATTTTGTGAAATAATCGACTGTAACGATTATGAATTTCACCGCTCCTGGGGCGTCTGGGAATGGTCCCACCATATCGATTGCCCATTGCTGAAAAGGCCACGTTGTTGTTACCGGAATCAGAGGATTCTTGGGGCGCAGTGTCTTTGGAGCATGGCGCTGGCATGAGGCGCATTTTCTCAATGTTTCGACCGCATCAAGGTGCATGTCAGGCCAATAATATCCGGCGTTCATGATCTTTGCAACGACCATGCGCGGTCCGGCGTGAATTCTACATAACCATTCGTGTAATTCGCGGATCAAGTACTTGGAGTCTTGCGCGTCAACGCAGCGGAGAAGAGGTCAAAGGTATGACTTTCGGTATAAGATATCATCCGCCATTTCATAGTTCAATGCCTTGTTCTGGATCTTCCTTCCTTCCGCTTTGCTTTCGGGGAGACTCCCGTGTTGCAAGAACATGATGATGGGAGACATCCAGGATGGGCTCCCCATTTCTGTGATGTTGACTTGTCGCAAAGGGACAGAAGGGTTTTTTAGTACCTCAATGTGCACCTCGCACGCAAGGTGAATGAAGCTTGTAGAAGCTAGCTTGCTGAGAGCGTCCGCGTGTGATGTTCTAAAAGTAGTTAATTAAAAACAAAATAAATTACCCTAATTCTAGACTCAAATTAAACTCTAGACTCCTAAACTACACAAAACTACTAACCGGCAAGTGGACCGATCAATTGTAGAATAGTATGAAGCAAGTCCGGATTATCGAACCCACGGGACTCTCTAACTGCTAAGACTACTAATTTAGACTCAATTACACACTATGTATATTTTAAAGGGGGGTTTTACTAATAATTCTAAAATCAATTTAAATAAAACTACTAAATTGAAATGACCAAACTATGAACTTCTAGGGACTTATTAGAACTTTTAGCAAGACAGAATAAACTAGTTACCTAGGTTAGATTTTTAGACTACTACTCCTTCAATTTAACAATAACTAATCTGGTTAAATATTTTACCGGGATCTTAGCATATCAAAGTTTTAGGTTTATTAAACAGGACCCCTGACCCTTCTCAGGAAGACACCTACAATAACCTAATCTTTTTATTCGTTTACCGGTCCTAAAGATTCTTTTTCAATTATCTTTTCAAATTAGTAAAGTGCCTAATTATTAATTACCTCTCAATAATTAACCTAGACCAACTACAATTTTCTAGTTTAGATTAACTGATTCAATTATGACAAGGAACTTAGACTCGGGAATTTCTCAAAACCCTACCCTAACAATTTAACACATTAATTCAGCCAACTAATTGCAATTTCTCAATTAACAAGTTAGGAATAATGACAAGTTTAATTTAATGGTTAATCTAATTGTTTCCTCGGTTTTATTGGCCAATTTTACCGACAACTTCACGAATTCCTAAGAACAAGAAAAGTAACATAAACCTACTACATGAAAGACATTCACCAAAGTTTATGCAAAACAACCAAAGCAATCATCAAACAAACAAGATCCTGCAAATACCCTAAACTAGATCATTAAACTTGTGATCTTTACCAATTTAAATATTCAAACCATAAACTTAATTAAAGCAAATTAAAGTTTCATAAATCCATAATCCAAAACCTAGGTAACCAAAGAAAATCTAGCCTAACAACATGTTTAAAAAGTGATAAAAACCAAGTTGATAACAAGATAGCATGATTGATCAAAAACCAAAGAAATCAAAGAGGAGATTGGTATGATAAACCGTGACAAGCTCCTGCCTTGAACTCCCATGATCACCACCACAATTCCTGCAGCTTAGATCTGCTTCGAATAGCTTCAAACCTCCAGAAATTAGCTCCAAATTTGCTCTAGATCGTTCACAACTGCCCAAGATGTGTTTAACAATGATCATAATTCTATTATAAACAACCAAATCCCAAAACAACTCTAATTTTGAAACTTTCTGGATAAGCATCTCTCTCGCGGACCGCGAGAGAGATCGGATGGTCCAGTCGCGCCCCGCAACCGAGTAAAGATCCGGAGATAATTATCCCTCTCTCACGCCCCGCGAGAGAGGTTATATTTGCGATCACGCCCCGCGACTGGGTAGAATCCTGATTTTTGCATTTCGTTTTCTCGTTTTCGATCCACTCACGTCCCGGCTCGGTTCTTTTCATCATTTTTGCTCGGTTTTTCCCATCCTTCCAACTGTTTTCACGAACCAAGACCTGCAAAACGTGTTTGGATTAAAAGTAGATAAATTATTGACAAATCCAAACGAAAATGGGCTAAAAATATACAAACTCTACAAGATAAATAGATGTATATTCAATACATCAAATATCCCCACACTTGCTCTTTTTTCGCCCTCGAAAAAGAATTGTACATAAACGGAATCATAATCAAACAATTACTCGATTTCAAAAATTACTATTATTTTCATTAGGGAACAAGATTCATGTTAACCGCGATTGCAAGTATTTGATCCACTTTAAACTCAGAATTCGGCTCAAACCTCTTATCATGTAAATTTAATTTAAGTGCGGTCATTCCACCTAGGGTCTCACACTAAAGTCCACAGTATCCCTAATCCCACCTCAAGCTTATGTAACAAAAGGAATGAATTATTTAACCCTTTCCTAACCGTTTTATACCAAAATATAAAGAATTTAGAATCAAGCAATTTCTTTTTCTCTTCTTTTTTCATTTGAGCATTTTGATTTCTTTTGGCATATCTAACCTAGAGGTTGTCTCAACCAGAGTCACCATCCCCGAGAGCGACAACGTAGGCTTCGATACTTCAAATTTCAACTGATCCTAGAGGGATTCTCGATCAGAGTCACCATCCCCAAGGGAGATTCCATAGGCCTCAGTCTATTATTCAATCAAGCTCATTTTTTTCTTCTTTTAGCTTATAACAGCATTTCTTATACTATTTTTGGTGGTTTCACTTTCCCATTTCTCCTAGATGAGTACCCACTAGTAGACCGACTATTAAGGTGTATTAAGCTCGAAGAAAATAAGAACCGACTCGAGCCTACTTGCACATCCCAATTAGATATAAACTCACCCTTTTTATTCTCATATTATTATTATTTGAAACCGAATAAAAGTTTAATTTTTCTATCATTTTCCGTTTAATTTTCATGCAAACTTCTTTTTCAAAAGACATTTTTGGATTTTTTTTAATTTTTTTTACACTTAAAGTTTTGCATTGTCCCCAATGCAAGGACGAGACAAATACTACTCAAAATAAAATAAAAACAAGAAAACAAAATAAGCAGAAAAATAAAATACAGAAAAGGAAGCGACTTAGCTGATAGTGCAAGCCTATCGATGTGCTAGGCAAACCACTTGTGCTCTCCAAACCGAACGCGCTTAATGGGCCACTCTTAACGCTCTCATGCGAACGGAACAGCATATACATCAACCTAGCATCACGCACTTACAAACATGATAATAATAAAGCCAAATAAATCCATAGTTTTGCAATATTGTTCACAACACATACCTAACTGACCAACCAACCCAAAAAATAAATTGTTTTAACAGTACAAACCATAATGACTGAAAACAGCAGAAAAGAAAAAAATAAAGGTAAAGATCTTCAGCTGCTTCAATCATCCTCTTCAGATTCTTCGGACGCCTCGAATACCTGGTATGGCTGCACATCCTCCATCCCTGCAAACTGGCTAGAACATGCCTGACCACCTGGCTGCTGAAAGTAAGACAGGACTCCCATGTTTAGATTCTGCATCATGTATCGCATCCCATCCTCTAGACTCCTCTGGCTGGCCTCATGCATTCGTCTACTCTCTAACATAGTTTGGCGCACCCCGCCAAACTGCTGGTCCACATAACCTCTCAAATCCCCGAACCCTGTCTCCATCCTGTGATAAAGTGAATCTAAGGTCAGTGGGTCCGGTCGAGGTTCCCGAAGAGGGTACAGTCGTCCTGGCAGTTCCTGGCGGGTGACTGGCCGCTGGTATCGAGTAGGTATGCCCGCCTGCATAGAAGATGCAGCTTCGGATCCAGGAGGTGGTTGCACTTGAGGTCCTTGGCGGGCTGGTATCCAGCTAATAGGCTCTTGGGTGGTAAGAATTCCGACAGCCTAGAGATCTCTGACTCTCATGACACAGGGGTCGGGGCCTTCTCTCATTCTGTCCTGGGGGTATCTGTCAAACACCTCTAGGCTCTCAGCCAAGCATGTAATCAAAGGCCCGCAATAAACCTGTGACATCCCGGTTTTTCAGATATCTTAAACGCACTACCTCACGGTTAGTCATTCCTACGCTAAATTGATTCGGAGATTTAATTTACACGCTCGAAATAATTACGCTAACTTTGTGAACTTATCAAGTGAATTACGTGCTATGTGTATTAAACGTTTATACGTTCGGTGAGTTATTATGTTATGTTTCAATTTCGTGATTTTTAGTTATAAAAATATATATATATAGTAAATATATAGACGAATCAAACCGAGCCGCGAAACGAGTCGACCTCATTTCCTTGCGACTCAAGGGATTAACCAAAACTTGAGGTTCAAGTTAAAGACCCAACCCGCCCCACCCAAACCTTTGCGGCCGCAAGCACATGTCGCCCAACCCTTTTCTTTTCCTTCCTTCCTCATACTATATATAGATGTGTATGCATGAGGGTTGTTTTAACAAAAAAAAGAGAGAAACCCTAGCACTAAACCAGCCGACGGCAGCCTTCTCCCCATTCCTTCTCTCGGTCGCGATCTTCTTCAACATCCGAATCGACTCCCATCTCGTTCCGGTTCATTAATCTTCATTGTTAAAGGTTAGGGTTTTCTATTGTTTCGCAAATCATGTTAGGGTTTATGAACTATTGATCATGCTTGTATGTAATGGTAGAATCATGGTATTGAAAGAGTTATGATATTTAGTTCGATGAATTGTGCAACAATTTCGATTAAGACGATTAGTTGTATAAAGGATCATAGGCTGCGTTTTGTGATAAAAACCATATAATATGATTAGGGTTTGCATGAGTATGATGTACATGATGATATATGATTGATAAATCTGTTCTTGATCGTTTATATTTAACGTCTCGATTGTTTAAGCGTGTTATATTGCGATAAAAAGTTGTAAACAGGATGCTGAATGGTGTTTACAGCCAACTTCAATTGGCTGTAACTTGGTTATTATTGATCGAAAAACAGATTTTATGAAGCCTAAAACGTATATTTTTGAAAAACGCTTCTAATGGCGCTGGATTCATATTTTTCTGAGGTCGTTTGATATTTTTAAATGGTCAATTAAGTGCAGTAACTGAAGCTGTGTAAATTCTGAAAATTTGTTAGTTGTTTATCGAGTCGGATCTCATAATCTGTAGAGAGTTGAATCACGAAATTTGTACAGCAACTGGAGATGGAAATTTCCAGGAAACTCCCACTGGAATTTTGTTAATTGGATGAACGATGATTTTTAAATAAATTCTCCCGTGGACTGCAGTCAGAAAGCAACGAATCTGACTGCAGCCTAGTATATTAATATTTATGAATAATTGGTAAAGTGTTAGGACTTGAAAATTTTACATAAAATTATACAGTTTAGTTGACACCTTCTGTAAAAAATTGGAATTTTTGGAACGTTGGAACTATTTTATAAAAATCCTCGAAAACAGCCTAATTATGAGTATACAAGCTGAAACTTGATCACTTGCGAATGTGTGTACCAAAGTGTTGTATGAGTTGATTTGTGTTCATGATAGGTTGGTTTGATCACTATGTTGGTATGATGATACTTGCATGCATGATTGGGTTTTAGGATTTGTTATTGTGTGTACCGCATTGTGTATTAGTTATATGTAGGGTTTGTATTGGTGTGATTCACACACTAACTTTAAATCAATTGACTTGTTAGGACGCAATTAACGGTCCCATCATTTGCTACTTCTGTGTTACACTAACCGAGCAACTAAAGGTGAGTTCACGGCCCCTAATTTTATCCGGTTTTAAACAACAGGGGGAGAAACATGTATACACTCTACAACTCTATCTCTTTACGTTATACGAAATTAACGTCGTTAAACTATTCGGTAACTAAGTTAATGTTAATGTAAGTTATGGTCACTAAGCAGCTATATCACACAAGTCCTCGACAAACTCTCGAATCGTTAGTATTGGGTTAGATAGCGGAGAAATTATAAGTAGTACTACTGGGCCCGACAAGCCCCACCCGAGCTAGTCGCGCTAGCCGACCGGGTATGGTCAACGGGTGAATAATTTGGCCTAACTTCGCCATGGTCAGTGATAGGCCTGGCAACACGGAGGCACAACAGTCAGCTTCGATCGCGAACACTTACGTGACATAACTTAGGCTCGCTACCTACATGTTAACATTGAACTTAATTACGAAACAACAATATTATTCCGGGTTAGGAATAGTGGAACGAAACAACAATATTATTCCGGGTTAGGAATAATGGAACGAAACAACAATATTATTCCGGGTTAGGAATAATGGAACCAACATCATTATTATTCCGGGTTAGGAATAATGGAACTATATCGTTATCCCGGGTTAGGGATAACGGGGGAAACAAACTTTTAACCGAACTAATGAACTTATAAAAACCTGTGAACTCACTCTTCTTTAATGTTGACACTTGTTTCTTTACATGTTTCTCAGGACGCTAGGAGCTCTAGGTGCACTCACTTGCATTGATCAAGACATCTTTTTATCGAGTCTCATTTACGAATAATGTTTGGGTTTTTCTTTAGTTTTGGCGTTTGTGTTGGCGCCCGTTCCTTTACCTTACTTTAATGCTTCCGCTCAACTTTAAAAACTAATGCTTCCGCTAAACATTGAAACCAAACTAAGACAATTTAAAAATAACTATGAATGGTTAAACAAATGATTTTGGAAAACGTATAAACAAATCATATAGAGTCGTTCGACGTTACTAGTGTCTCAGATTCTGGTTTGTTCACACGCCTCGCGGTAAAACTCCGCAAGTGGAAATTGAGGGTGTGACAGATTGGTATCAGAGCCTCTAGCTATAGAGAACCAGGTTTGCATTAAAAGTAGACCTAAACTATAGCTGATTACACGACACTAGACTTAGTTTGACACTGAACCGTGATATCTTGTTTTGTGTTTTACTACAACTGTGTTATGTAAAATACAAATGCATATTGTGATGAACGCAACTCATAACTAACTACACAACCCAACAAGCAATGTCATCATCATCATCCGACAAACCTTTACAACCAAGGGCGCCGGGAAGGCACCTATGGTCGAACCCTCACCACCTCATGGCGTGGAGACACGCTCAGCTGCTAGGAAAGGACTCGCTCTAGGAGAGGAGTCGTCCTCCCGTCCGACCACCGCTATACCGGTCGAACCGGTTAACTCGTTAGAAGTAGGGGACGACCTACTTAGGGATATGATAAGAAAACAACAGGAACAACTAGAGAGAATGCAGGAAACTATCGAAGCACAGGGATGGATGATACGTCAATTAACGGGAAAGACTGGAGAGCTCGAGGAAGAGCAATATGAGAATAAGATAGCTCGTAACATTTTAGCTAAAGATCTTCGTGCTGAGCAGCTGAGGGCTGACTGGCTCGAAGACAGAGTTCTTGAGTCCAGCTGGAGGATCCAAGAACTAGAGCAGAATCAGGCACCTATACCAGTACCCGCACCAACACCGGCCCCTCCAGCGCCGGTAGAGGAAGAAGAGGAGGATCCGGAGGAAGACCCGGCTGTAGAAGCTGGAAACGCCGCGGAGGATGACGGCAACGAGAGCGACTTGGGAGATGGAGACGTTGAAGACTGACTCATCTAAAATGGCAACTGGACGTCGCGGAAACCTCAACATGACACCCGAAGAACTGGCCGCAATGATCCAAGAACACGTGAATGCTGCTCTGGCAGGTGTTCAAAACCCACCAGCAGGATGGGGTCTTAACCCCTACAAGATGTTCCTCGATGCGAAACCGAGCAAATTCACGGGTGCAGAAGAACCCATAGGACTGGTCCGTTGGATTGAAAAGTCCGAATCAGTGTTCGAGATGTGCAATTGCCTTGAGGCCAACAAGGTCAAGTATGTTGCCTCAACGTTGGAGGATGGGGCACTAACTTGGTGGAATGCGCAAGTCCAAACGCTTGGACTTATTGCTGCAAACGCAATGGCCCGGGCCGAGTTTAAGGCCCTAATCAAAGAGGAGTACTGTCCGCGAGATAGGGTTCAACAGTTGGAGCAAACATTATGGAACCACAAGATGGTGGGATCTGAAATTGAAGCATACACAGCGAAACATCATGACCTGGCATTTCTATGTCCCGATCTGGCCAACACCGTGGAGAAACGACTCGAGTTTTACCTTGGGGATCTGGTTCCCGAGATCCAGGGTATGGTAATGGCTAGCAACCCTGCGACTGAGCATCAAGCAATCAGGTTGGCGCACAAACTCACCGATAAGGCGGTAGAACAAAAGAAGTTGCCATCTCGGGGTACAACTGAAGTTACCCCTAATAATAAAAGAAAGTTTGAAGACTCGTCTGCTCGACAGTCTTCGTCAGCCCAGCCACAACAAGGGAACCAGAAACGGTTCAATAATTTCAACAGCCACCGGGGTCACAATAATCAGCCCGCCAACAACACTCAGAACACAAGCGGCTATGTAGGTCGAAAGCCGCAGTGTAATCGTTGTAACCTTCATCATCACGGCCCTTGTGCCGGAAATCGATGCCAACGATGTGGCAAAGTGGGACACGCGGCAAAGGATTGTCGCGGGGAAATCATGTCCCGACAAAATCAGAATCAGCAGTAGGGTATTAACCGGGGGTGCTATCAGTGTGGTAGCACTGCCCACTTCAAACGAGACTGCCCACAGCTTCGCAACAACAACAACAACAATGGAAATGGTGGCACAGGGGGTGCCAAAGGTCGTGCATTTACGCTAGGCCGCGGAGAGGCCAGAAACGACTCGAACGTGGTCACCGGTAAGTTTCCCCTTAATGAACATTTTGCTACTGTGCTTTTTGATACGGGTGCGGATAGGAGTTTTATATCTGAGTCTTTTAGGAAGAACCTAAATCTCACGCCTAAACCTCTAGAGACCCCTTACGTCATAGAACTAGCCGATGGTAAATCTGTAGATGTGACCCATTTAGTATCCGGCTGTCAACTCAAACTCACGGGTCACACCTTTACCATTGATCTGATGACAACTACCCTGGGTAGTTTTGACGTGGTAGTCGGAATGGACTGGCTATCCGACGTCCGAGCTGAAGTTCTTTGTTTCGAGAAATCTATCCGTATTCCGCTCTCTAACAACGAAATCTTGACGGTGCAAGGCGAGAAGGCCGGCGCCGTCACAAACATCATCTCTTACATGCAAGCACAGAAGTATCTTCGGAGGAAGAACTCCTTCGCTTTGCTCGCACTGGTTACCGAACAGCCTAAGGACGAGAAACGTATAGAAGATATCCCCGTCGTCCGTGATTTTTCCGATGTAGTTCCAGAGGAGTTACCTGGTCTTCCACCACATCAACAAGTGGAGTTTGAAATCGAATTGGCAAACCATGCAACTCTTATCGCCAAGGCCCCATACCGCCTAGCTCCAGCCGAGTTGCAAGAGCTGTCTACCCAACTTCAGGAATTGTTAGAAAAAGGATTTATCCGACCCAGTACTTCGCCATGGGGAGCTCCAGTCCTTTTTGTCAAGAAAAAGGACGGGACCTTCCGCATGTGCATCCACTACAGGGAACTCAATAAGGTTACTATCAAGAACCGATACCCATTACCTCGCATCGACGATCTCTTCGACCAACTTCAAGGGTCAAGCTACTACTCCAAGATTGATCTACGGTCCGGTTATCACCAGTTACGTGTCAGGGAGGAGGATATTGCTAAGACGGCATTTCGTACTCGGTATGGCCATTACGAGTTCTTGGTCATGCCCTTCGGTCTCACCAACGCACCCGCAGTGTTCATGGACCTCATGAACCGAGTGTGTAAACCGTATCTCGACAAGTTTGTCATTGTGTTTATCGATGACATACTCATCTACTCTAAAGGTGAAGCAGAACATGCTGAACATCTACGATTACTGCTGGAATTACTTCAACAGGAGAAACTATATGCCAAGATTTCAAAGTGTGATTTCTGGATTCGGGAAGTTCAGTTCCTCGGGCATATCGTGAATGAAAAGGGTATCCACGTTGATCCCGCCAAGATCGATGCTATCAAGAACTGGGAAGCACCCAGGACACCGACAGAGATCCGCCAATTTTTGGGTTTGGCTTGTTACTACAGACGTTTCATCGAGGGATTTTCAAAGATCGCGCAACCGCTTACCACCCTCACCCAGAAAGGCATCAAGTATGCTTGGGGTGACAAGCAGGAAGCGGCATTTCAATTGCTGAAGCAGAAACTTTGCAGTGCACCCATTCTGTCCTTGCCGGAAGGGACTGATGATTTTGTAGTATATTGTTATGCTTCCATTCAGGGATTGGGATGCGTACTCATGCAACGTGATAAGGTCATCGCGTATGCGTCCCGACAATTGAAGGTTCACGAGAAAAACTACACAACACATGACCTGGAATTGGGAGCAGTGGTGTTTGCGCTTAAGATTTGGAGACACTACCTATATGGAACAAAGTGCACAATCTATACAGATCACAAGAGCCTCCAACACATCTTTGACCAGAAGGAGTTGAACATGCGACAGCGTCGCTGGTTCGAACTCTTGAACGATTATGAATGTGCCATTCGGTATCACCCGGGTAAAGCTAACGTGGTAGCTGATGCCCTCAGTAGGAAGGAGCACTTGAAACCTCGTCGGGTACGAGCACTACAGTTCACCATTCATTCGGGGTTACCCGAACAGATACGCGACGCGCAGTTAGAAGCAGTTAAGGAAGAAAACATCAAGGCCGAATCGGTGGGAAAAATGGAACGCGATTGGGAAGTAAAACCCAATGGAGCCCGGTATTTCATGAATCGCATATGGGTACCTCTCTACGGAGACTTCAGAAAGCTAGTCATGGACGAAGCTCACAAGTCCCGATACTCTGTCTATCCTGGTTCGGATAAGATGTATCAAGACCTTAAAGCCGCGTACTGGTGGCCCAACATGAAAGCGGATATAGCCACCTACGTGAGCAAGTGTTTGACTTGTGCGAAAGTTAAGGTAGAGTATCAGAAGCCATCGGGGCTACTCCAACAACCTGAGATCCCAGTGTGGAAATGGGATCAGATCTCAATGGACTTTATCACTAAACTTTCGCGAACTCCGGGTGGTTGCGATACCATCTGGGTAATCGGGGATCGTCTAACTAAGTCCGCACACTTCCTAGCGATCAAAGAAACAGATAAGATGGATAAGTTGACTCGCATCTACATTAAGGAAGTAGTTTCTCGGCACGGGGTGCCAACGTCCATCATCTCAGACAGAGATGCTCGTTTCACGTCCAACTTTTGGCAGTCACTCCAGAAAGCGTTGGGTACACGCTTAGATATGAGCACAGCTTATCACCCTCAGATTGATGGTCAAAGCGAAAGGACCATACAGACCTTGGAGGACATGCTTAGGGCATGCGTGGTAGACTTCGGGAATAGTTGGGAAATCCATCTGCCTTTAGTGGAATTCTCGTATAACAACAGTTACCATACGAGTATATCGGCAGCACCGTTTGAAGCATTATACGGTCGTAAATGTAGATCACCGGTCTGTTGGGCAGAAGTCGGTGACAGTCAACTCACAGGCCCTGAGTTGATACTTGAGGCTACTGAAAAGATTGTACAAATCAAAAACCGCATGGCGGCGGCACGAGATCGACAGAAAAGCTACGCTGATCAACGACGCAAACCGCTCGAATTTCAAGTAGGCGACCGCGTCCTACTGAAGGTGTCACCCTGGAAGGGTGTAATCCAAATGAGGAAAACTAAACCCACGGTACGTAGGCCCGTTTGTGATCTTGAAACGTATCGGACCCGTAGCTTATCAATTAGACCTTCCTGCCGAACTCAGTGGAGTTCACAACGTTTTTTCACGTGTCAAATCTGAAGAAGTGTCTATCAGATGAAACCCTAGTCATTCCATTGGATGAGATTCAAGTGGATGAACAACTGCATTTTGTGGAACAACCTATCGAGATCATGGATCGTGAGATCAAAACTTGAAGGCACAGCAAGATACCGATCGTCAAGGTTCGTTGGGATTCTAAACGTGGACCGGAGTTCACGTGGGAAAGAGAGGACCAAATGAAAAGCAAATACCCACACCTCTTTGCAGCTGAGCAGCAAGCTAACGATACCACCAACTAAATTTTCGGGACGAAAATTCTCTCAACATAGGGATGATGTGACAACCTGGGAATTTCTTGTAATTTTGTGTACCATTGTTAACGAACTAAATCTTTGTGTGTGGCATTCTAAACCTGTGCGTTGCATTCTAAACACTAAATCTTTGTGCGTGGCATTCTAAACCTGTGCGTTGCATTCTAAACCGCGTTTACTCAATTTTCGGGACGAAAATTCTTTCAACATGGGGATAATGTGACATCCCGGTTTTTCAGATATCTTAAACGCACTACTTCACGGTTATTCATTCCTACGCTAAATTGATTCGGAGATTTAATTTACACGCTCGAAATAATTACGCTAACTTTGTGAACTTATCAAGTGAATTACGTGCTATGTGTATTAAATGTTTATACGTTCGGTGAGTTATTATGTTATGTTTCAATTTCGTGATTTTTAGTTATAAAAATATATATATAGTAAATATATAGACGAATCGAACCGAGCCGCGAAACGAGACGACCTCATTTCCTTGCGACTCAAGGGATTAACCAAAACTTGAGGTTCAAGTTAAAGACCCAACCCGCCCCACCCAAACCTTTGCGGCCGCAAGCACATGTCGCCCAACCCTTTTCTTTTCCTTCCTTCCTCATACTATATATAGATGTGTATGCATGAGGGTTGTTTTAACAAAACAAAAAAAGAGAGAGAAACCCTAGCACTAAACCAACCGACGGCAGCCTTCTCCCCTTCCTTCTCTCGGTCGCGATCTTCTTCAACATCTGATCGACTCCCATCTCGTTCCCGGTTCATTAATCTTCATTGTTAAAGGTTAGGGTTTTCTATTGTTTCGCAAATCATGTTAGGGTTTATGAACTATTGATCATGCTTGTATGTAATGGTAGAATCATGGTATTGAAAGAGTTATGATATTTAGTTCGATGAATTGTGCAACAATTTCGATTAAGACGATTAGTTGAATAAAGGATCATAGGCTGCGTTTTGTGATAAAAACCATATAATATGATTAGGGTTTGCATGAGTATGATGTACATGATGATATATGATTGATAAATCTGTTCTTGATCGTTTATATTTAACGTCTCGATTGTTTAAGCGTGTTATATTGCGATAAAAAGTTGAAAACAGGATGCTGAATGGTGTTTACAGCCAACTTCAATTGGCTGTAACTTGGTTATTATTTATCGAAAAACGGATTTTCTGAAGCCTAAAACGTATACTTTTGAAAAATGCTTCTAATGGCGCTGGATTCATATTTTTCTGAGGTCGTTTGATATTTTTAAGTGGTCAATTAAGTGCAGTAACTGAAGCTGTGTAAATTCTGAAAATTTGTTAGTTGTTTATCGAGTCGGATCTCATAATCTGTAGAGAGTTGAATCACGAAATTAGTACAGAAACTGGAGATGGAAATTTCCGGGAAACTCCCACTGGAATTTTGTTAATTGGATGAACGGTGATTTTTAAATAAATTCTCCCGTGGACTGCAGTCCGAAAGCGATGAATCTGACTGCAGCCTAGTATATTAATATTTATAAATAATTGGTAAAGTGTTAGGACTTGAAAATTTTATATAAAATTCTACAATTTAGTTGACACCTTCTGTAAAAAATTGGAATTTTTGGAACGTTGGAACTATTTTATAAAAATCCTCGAAAACAGCCTAGTTATGAGCATACAAGCTGAAACTTGATTACTTGCGAATGTGTGTACCAAAATGTTGTATGAGTTGATTTATGTTCATGATAAGTTGGTTTGATCATTATGTTGGTATAAAAATACTTTGCATGCATGATTGTGTTTTAGGATTTGTTATTGTGTGTACCGCATTGTGTGTTAGTTATATGTAGGGTTTGTATTGGTGTGATTCACACACTAACTTTAAATCAATTGACTTGTTAGGACGCAATTAACGGTCCCATCATTTGCTACTTCTGTGTTACACTAACCGAGCAACTAAAGGTGAGTTCACGGCCCCTAATTTTATCGGGTTTTAAACAACAGGGGGAGAAACATGTATACACTCTACAACTCTATCTCTTTACGTTATACGAAATTAACGTCGTTAAACTATTCGGTAACTAAGTTAATGTTAATGTACGTTATGGTCACTAAGCAGCTATATCACACAAGTCCTCGACAAACTCTCGGATCGTTAGTATTGGGTTAGATAGCTGGGAAATTATAAGTAGTACTACTGGGCCCGACAAGCCCCACCCGAGCTAGTCGCGCTAGCCGACCGGGTATGGTCAACGGGTGAATAATTTGGCCTAACTTCGCCATGGTCAGTGATAGGCCTGGCAACACGGAGGCACAACAGTCAGCTTCGATCGCGAACACTTACGTGACATAACTTTAGGCTCGCTACCTACATGTTAACATTGAACTTAATTACGAAACAACAATATTATTCCGGGTTAGGAATAATGGAACGAAACAACAATATTATTCCGGGTTAGGAATAATGGAACCAACATCATTATTTTTCCGGGTTAGGAATGGAACTTTATCGTTATCCCGGGTTAGGGATAACGGGGGAAACAAACTTTTAACCGAACTAATGAACTTATAAAAACCTGTGAACTCACTCTTCTTTAATGTTGACACTTGTTTCTTTACATGTTTCTCAGGAAGCTATAAGCTCTAGGTGCACTCACTTGCATTGATCAAGACATCTTTTTATCGAGTCTCATTTACGAATAATGTTTGGGTTTTTCTTTAGTTTTGGTGTTTGTGTTGGCGCCCGTTCCTTTACCTTACTTTAATGCTTCCGCTCAACTTTAAAAACTAATGCTTCCGCTAAACATTGAAACCAAACTAAGACAATTTAAAAATAACTATGAATGGTTAAACAAATGATTTTGGAAAACGTATAAACAAATCATATAGAGTCGTTCGACATTACTAGTGTCTCAGATTCTGGTTTGTTCACACGCCTCGCGGTAAAACTCCGCAAGTGGAAATTGAGGGTGTGACAAAACCCTTGCCCTGGGGCCCCCCTCCACAGTCTCTTCATTGACCAAGCAAATATTGTGGCCAGGTTTGCCGACCATTCTTCTACCATGAACATCAAACAAAATAAACTCACTTGGTTGACCTTATTATCCCCTTGTCCCCTCCCAACCAATGTAGCAGCAAGAATCTTATGAAGGAAGCGGTTTATGGGATCAGTGATATCGCTCGCCACCATGTTGTTTGAGTACGGGGCAGAAGAGATGGTGCCCCAAAACCTGGCGAGTTCATCTGTCTGTACACTGTGGGGTGCCTTCTTTTGAAGTCACCCTGCAAGCTGGTGGCGAAATCCGGCGACTGAACCTCTTCATCTGAATATATTTGCGTCGCCACCGCAAACTGTGTAATAGTCATTTCAAATACTTGCCTCCCCAAGGCAAAGGAAACCGCGTCATTTTCGTTGAACTTTCCTTGTTGGTACTCGAAAGTGGAATGGAACTCGTAAGTGATTTCCTTGTACTGTCTTGCTCCACAATCTAGTACCCGTCTGAACTTATACCCTAGTAGCTGCTTGATCTGACCCCTCTGTCCCAAATTATCAATCAACTCCCAATCAATCCTCCTATAAGGTAGTAACTCACAGGTGACCAAGTTTGAGAGCCTCTCCCACTCGTGGGAGTCTAAATCGAACTGCAAGAGAGGGTTGTCCACGATTCGCATGCTCTTCCCATGGGGGACACCTTCTCCCCGATACCTGATTCTGCGCCTACCGAAATAAGAGGGTTGTTGTGGCACGTCGGCGGGGTCACCTCTCTGATGAGGTGTTGGTCCCCTTCTCTTTCTGCCGGCCCTGCTTGAGCTACCTTCTCCTGGCATCTGCATAAAACACAAGTATGACCTTAGAAAGAGAACAACCACATAAAATAAACGACCATATAGCATTTCATTCGCGGTCGTGGTTTGCAACAGAAAAACAATTTACTTCATGATTAAGATACCTTTGAAGCAAGTGTAACATTAAAGTTTGATAAAAACCGAATCTCGCCCGAATGGAGATGGAGTACGAGCGAGACTGAATTTTATATGCATGATTAATCAAATGTTACTAACCCCCCCCCCCCCCGAAATATATCCAACACCAAACACTACCCCCCGCTCGGCACTTTAATTGTCCTCGATTAAACCGACGTGCCGAGATACAAGCCCACATTGAGTGTATAATGAAAGATAAAACAGGTTGAATCATGGCAGAACTAACGGTTGGCTATCTAAAAAAATCAGATTTTTTATTTAAAAACAAAGTTAGCCACCCCTCATCCCCACACTCAATGTTAGACCGCACCAAACCCGCAAAATTCCCCCTGCATATACAGAATCTATCCACAAATTATAACCCATACTACTATCAAAACTCATGAGCGACCCCGATGACCCAACCCGCACTTAACCGAACCGACAACTAGCACAGTAGCAAACATCAAAATAACCGCAACAAAAAACTATAGCATAAAGAAATGAAGCATAAGAGTTGCGAAAAACCATACTTGTTGTAGATCTGAAAGATAAGTACAAAAAAATTAAAACTTTAAAGCACCGGTGAAATGCGAGTGGGAGGGTAAAAACCAGGTGAAATCACGTCAAAATGAGTGAGGAATGATGTAGGGAAGAAAATGTGGGTGATTTTGGTGAATTTGAGTTGAAAATGGCGGAGTTATGGTGAAATTTGGTTGAAAGCCGTATGGAAAGTGTTTGAGAAAAGTGGTGAATGCTGTGAAAAAAGTGGAGGCTAGGGTTTTAAATTGCAGATAAGGCCTCTCGCGGGCTGCGAGAGAGACTACTAAGTCTCTCGCGCTCCGCGACCGACTGATAATTCCGGAATTTGTTGGCCTCTCGCGGGCCGCGACCGAGGAGGCTTATGCCTCTCGCGCCCCGCGAGAGGCTTGTTTTCACATAAAGTTTCTTTCTTTGATTAGGTTTAATGCCTTAGAAAAAAATTTTGGATTTGGGACACTCTCATGTTAGCTTTTTTTAGTTCACGGAATCACTCTCGTTCTACCGGATTGATGAAACGTACCTGCAATTGCCCGTGCTCCATGACTGATGCGTGATGTGACCTGCAAAAACCAACTAAACCGACCCAAAAACAAACACAAACTACGAGACATGAATGAAATAAAAATAAAATGCAACTAACTACCAAACTCTACAAACTCTACACTCGAGCCAAACCCCAAGAATTTACGCGGTCTAAGGTGGAACTTAGAGAGGAGTCTCCTCCGTCTCGGTGGGATCTAGCGGTCCTCCTAAATAATGTTTCAAGCGATGTCCGTTGACCTTCCATTTCCCTCCGTCAGCTTCGTCTTTCAGTTCGATAGTTCCATAAGGGAAAACCTTATTTACCACGTACGTGCCGGACCATTTGGATTTCACCTTGCCCGCAAACAGTTTCAATCGAGAATTATATAGAAGCACTTTGTCACCGATTTGAAACTCCTTTACATTCTTCAACCGTCGATCGTGCAGCGCCTTTGTTTTCTCTTTCAGACTCCATGACTACTCATACGCCGCATCCCAAAGTGCCTCTAACTCGTGATTTGAAAGAATCGTCGCTTGGCCACTTCGGTGAGGTCTAGATTTACGGTCTTCAACGCCCACAGTGTCGTATGCTCTAATTCGACCGGGAGATGGCAGGCTTTACCGTATACGATAATGAAGGGCGTGGTGCCTAATGGTGTCTTGTAGGCGGTGCGAAACGCCCACAAAGCATCATCCAGTTTGTCGGACCAGTCCTTTCGACTCTTGCCTACCGTCTTCTCCAGAATCCGCTTTACCCCTGTTCGCGTTCTCCACTTGACCGCTAGTCTGTGGATGATAAGCGGTGGAGAGGCGGTGAGTGACACCGTAGCGCGCCAATGCCTTTTACATGACGGCATTGCAGGAGTGTGTACCGTGGTCACTGCTGATCGCTCGTGGGGTACCAAAACGGGTGAACAATTTCTTTAAGAACCTCACCACCACTCGGGCATCATTTATGGGTAAAGCTTGAGCTTCAATCCACTTGGAGACATAATCAATAGCCACGAGGATGTACCGGTTCCGCTAGAAACGGGAAACGGTCCCATGAAGTCAATCCCCCAAACATCAAAGACTTCAAGAATCTGGATGGGATGTTGGGGCATCTCGTCCTTGGATGAGATGTTGCCGGTACGCTGGCAACGATCGCACATCTTCACAAACTCTAGGGTGTCCTTCACAACTGATGGCCAATAAAAACCGCAATCAAAAACCTTCTGTGCGGTGACGTGTGGACCATGGTGACCTCCTGACAGTCCCTCATGCATATGCCTCAATATCTCTGCCCCCTCTTCTCGACTCACGCAGCGCCTCAAAATTCGGTCTCCCCTACCTGAAATAGAAATGGGTCGTCCCAGATATAACGCCTGACATCGCGGAAGAATTTCTTCTTCTGCTGCGTAGTCATCCCCTTCAGTACCACTCCATTCGCCAGATAATTCGCGAAGTCGGAAAACCACGGCATCCCCTCCTTTTCAGCTGTCACAAACTCTACCGACTCGTGGGGAAATCAATCGCCGATCTCTTCTTCCCTAATTTCTTCTCTACTAGGGTCCTGTAGTCGGGATAGATGGTCAGCAGCTACATTCTCTGCTCCTTTCTTATCTCTAATCTCTATGTCGAATTCGGAAAGCAGGAGAATCCATCGAATGAGATAAGGCTTTGCGTCCTTCTTTTGGAAAAGGAAACGCAGAGCCGCATGGTCTGTAAAGACGATGGATTTGGACAGGACAAGGTAAGAGCGGAATTTATCAAACGTGAAGACCACTGCTAAAAGCTCCTTCTCTGTAGTGGTGTAGTTCTCCTGTGCGTCATTGAGGGTTTTGCTGGCGTAATAAATAGGGTGGAAATTTTTGTCCCGTCGCTCACCCAAAACAGCGCCCACAGCATAATCGCTCGCATCACACATGAGCTCGAAAGGCAAGCTCTAGTCTGGTGAGACGAGGATAGGAGCACTCACTAGTTTCTCCTTAAGGATCGTGAAAGCTTTTAAGCAGTCGTCATCGAGGACGAAGGGTGCATCTTTCTCGAGAAGTGGAGTCATGGGGCGGGTGATCTTTGAAAAATCTTGAATAAACCGTCGGTAGAAGCCCGCATGACCGAGAAAGCTGCGAATGGACTTGACGCTAGTCGGTGGGGGAAGTCTGCTGATAGTATCGATTTTCGCCCGATCGACCTCTATTCTGGCTCGCGAAATTTTGTGCCCTAGCACTATGCCCTCTGTCACCATAAAGTGACATTTCTCCCAGTAGAGCATCAGTCGCGTCTCGACACACCGTTTCATCATCGCATCTAAGTGAGTAAGACATTGATCAAAGGTGTTTCCATAGACAGAAAAGTCGTCCATGAAAACCTCCATGGAGGTTTCGATCATGTCCTGAAAGATGGCTACCATACAGCGCTGGAAAGTAGCCGGAGCGTTACATAACCCGAACGGCATGCGCGATACGCATAAGTACCATACGGGCATGTGAAGGTTGTCTTTTCTTGATCCTCAGGAGCAATCGGGATTTGAAAGTAACCTGAGAAGCCGTCAAGAAAGCAATAAAATTGCTATCCTGCGAGACGTCCAGCATCTGATCGATGAACGGGAGTGGGAAGTGATCCTTGCGGGTGGCGTCGTTTAATTTCCGATAGTCTATGCACACCCTCCAGCCCGTGACTATTTGCGATGGGATAAGCTCCTTCTTTTCGTTCATGACCACTATCATTCCCCCTTTTGGGAACGACCTGAGTGGGGCTTACCCATGCGGAATCAGAGATAAGATAAATGAGACTAGCCTCCATCAGCTTAAGCACCTCCTTCTTTACAACTCTTGCATGTTCGGGTTCAGACGGCACTGTGGCTGTCCTACTGGCTTAAAGACGTCCTCCATGAGGATCCTATGAGTACAGAAGGTAGGGCTAATCCCCTTGATATCAGACAGTTTCCATGAGGATCCTACGCGTAGCCGGTGCGGGATTCTGTACTTCTTCACACTCCTGCGCTTTATTTTGTGGGACTTCCACGATAAAATCGGTCAATATCTGGCCTTTTATTGCCAGTCTTGGCTTATACACAACATTGTATCCGCCGAGCTCGATCGGCCATTTTGCTAGGCGACCGGAGATATCCAGTTTTGACAAAATTTGGCCTAGATGATATCTGTTATCTCGTGGCCTGACAAATATCGGTGCAACCGCCGGGATGCGTGGACTAAAGCTAGAGCTACCTTTTCCATCATGGGCTATCGGGTCTTTGTGTCAGTGAGCATTTTGCTGACGTAGTAGATAGGAGTTTGAACTCCTGTGCGTCTGCTATGTAACACCCTATAAAATAGTGTCCAATAGTATAGTGACACGTGTTGTATTTTAAATATAGTCTATTAAAGACTAGTAAGGACTAAAGGCGTCAATATGCTCAAACCGAGCCTCTGAGTGACGGTCCGATGTCAACATGCATAAATGACAACCTCTGAGTGACTGATATGTCAACATACTTAAATCATTAGCCTCTGAGTGACTGATATGTCAACATGCTTGAAATTTGGCCTCTGAGTGACTGATATGTCAACATGCCCAGCCTCTGAGTGACATCGGAATCAACATGCTTATAATAAGCCTCTGAGTGATCCTTTGTGAAGTCCTAACTCTCATACATGCCATTTGTTGGACGAGAGAGTTCAATTTTTGTAAATATGTGAAAGTTGGATAATGGAGGGATTAAAATTGTCAACATGTTAATTTATCCCTCTGAGTGACATTTTAACGAACCGAGAGCTTGACAATCTCCGGGCATAATCCCGGGTATGCTAAGTATTGGCTACGGAGGGCTAAAAGTGCCAAAAAGGTGTTTAAAAATGTTTTATAAGCTTTTACAAGTTAAGGGGTTAAAAGTGTCAAATTTTGAAAGTGGCCTTAGGGCGATCGCGGGCCGCAAGAGAGCTGGCGTAGGTCTCTCGCGGGGCGCGAGAAAGGCTCTGCAGCAGAAAGTTTTGTTTGGAGACCAAGCAAAACTCCAAAACCATTAATTCGAAACCATGGTTTCTCTAAACTGTTATGCCACGTTTTGGGACACTTGTGAGCTTCTTCTTACACTCCTAAACACCTGGCTTCACCTCCTTTGAGCTCTCCAACTATAAATAGGTGTTCAAGTGCTTCATTCCAACTTGCACCTTTCTAAATCATAACTCTTCTCCCTCCTCTGGAAGTTCCTAACTGAAAGAAGCATCCAACTTAGTTCTCTTGCATTGTAGGAACCTCTTGTAAGTGTTCCTTGCTCTTGCATTTTCGTTTATAGGCTTTTATAGCCAAAAGTCAAGCGTTTTCGTAAAATGCTTTGACTTTCGGTTAAGACCATTATGATCTAGCCATTGTTCAAAATGAACATGGCTAAGTGATCGTAATAAGGTAGGTGTTAGTCCCTATAAAGGGCACCTCCTAAAGATCACGTTTGCTAGACCAATTGACGGGTCAAAGTTATGAAAATAAAAAGTCAAAAAGGCCATTTTTCGGAAAAATCATAAAGTGATATTATATATGTTATGAAACCTGTTTTGACACTTAAAAGAATTGGTAATAATTATTAGAACATGTAAGAACATGTTCGGCTCATCAATTTCAATTCTAGGATCGGTTCGCAACCGAAAGTCGCGAAGTTTGACTTCTTCTTTGACTTTCGATTCTGACCCGATTTAGATTAGTTGCCTACTGATCTAAAGTTGCATTATGATCATAATATAATGTAGCATAACCCTCTGAGGTTATATTACATGATCATAATCATAATCCAAATTTATGCGCAAGTTTCATAATTATGCCATCTTTGACCAAAATGCCCTTTTGCATAAAACAAGGTTTTAAATGGTAATGAACTTGAAAATGAGTTTCTACTTATGTAATATTATAAGTAGGATTATTTGGGATGTTAAACCAAGTTATAAACTGAGTTTTCAAGCAGGTCCTTAAACTATGTCGATATTGACGATTTTAGCCCCTGTGGCTTATAAAATAGTTTTAATCAAATTTTTTTAAGGTAAATCATTTACCTTCTGATATTTTATATTAAATAACATATTTTAAATATTTAATCTGAGTGTAACATCAGTTTTCATTAAACATCGCCTAAAACGTCATTTTACGACATAAGCGCCGTTTCGGCGCATAGTATGGTTTTAAACTATATTATTGACCAAGACTTGATACCTACTGATTTTAAAACTTATTTTAAACATATTTACAGTAGGTACATGTTATAAACTCAGAATCTCAAATAATTTATAAACTATGTGTAAAATGACCAAAATGCCCCTTCGGTGCATAGTTTGGTCATAAAAGATAATTTACACATATAATTGATATCCTACTGATATTATATTATAAATAAAGTATTTTTCTAGAATACTTATGACTATAACATTAAATTATATTCAAGTTCCTTTATTACGGTATAAAATTACCAAAATGCCCTTATGAGGCATAATTTCGTTTTAAAACCTTAACGGGCATACAAGTTGATATCCTACTAATATCTTAACTTATTTAAAGTATAATGGCATATAGAACTTGTCCATGACTTATCCGGTTACCCGATACCGCTATTATGCGCACAGTTACGTATATGTAACTATTTTACGGAATTTAACCGTAACAGGTTTAACCTTGTCATTTTAGTTTCAAAATCCAGAATGTTTATAGTTTACCCATATTATACAAGTCAAGTACTTGTTGTTTTTAAACTACATTCTATCCAATCATTGTTTAATCAAGCGTTATACGTAATGATCATGTACACTATTCGGTTTATAAGACCGTTAGTATTTAATTGGCTAGATTATGCCATAATCCAGACTAGTGCCTTGCCGGTATATGCTATCTGCACTTGGTACTTTTGTATACCGCTGAGTTATTTAAAAAGAAAAGAAGAAGACTAGCTCAGGTAAATACTCTCGACTTATTTTTCCTATACAGGCTTGGGATACGGTAAATTATTACCGCTTGGTCCAAAATGGGGTCAATCGAATGCCCGCTTATGGCTAGTAAACCCGCATATTTTGTTTTAATCAGTTTTGTTTGATAACTTAAACATCAGGGGTTAAATTACCGTGTCCTGGATATCCTGGGCTCAATACATTAGTTATTGGCCACGACCTTAGCACGGGGTGTAGGCATACACCTTTTGATGCTCATATGCAATGTTCCCAAGACGTTGGGGATGACTCCTTCGTGAGTCCTGAGTGGTGTGTATTTAATCATGTCTCGGTTTCTGTACCGGGCCCTGTATGTATTGACAAACATGTGAATCTGATACAAGGTTGCAAGGTCAACTTTCCCAAGTTAATAAAAGATTTTGTGCCGTTTTTCACTTAAAACCATTTTAAAGTTTTCAAAATGAGTCAATTGGGTGTATTTACCAGTGTAAGCTAATGTATCGTCCAAAGGCTAAACTGCAGGTACAATACGAAATAGGCCGGAAGCTGCTCGGTAGTGAATATGAGGATCTTGCATATCCTTAGATCTGCCTAAAGTCTGTTTTATATTCTTTCTTGTACATTTTAATGATCCGCCTGTGGATCTTCTATTACAAGCGTGTATTTTATTTTGTATTTTTGAACATTTGGTTGTAATAGTAATTTTACTCCAAGACTTTCGTTATGCCGTGTTTAATTGACTATGATGATTATCAACTAACGTCATGATACTCCCCGTCCGGGCCCACCAGTGTATGGATTTGGGTTGGAAATCCGGGGTGTGACACGGTTGGTATCAGAGCCAACGTTTACTAGCCTTTTGTGTTTAGTCTCAAACTTACACGAGCACATTCCTTAGACTTCCGAGTCTAGGCATTGACCTAGGATTACTCATTTCATTATTAAGTTATTAGTATGTTTTTGAATTAGTTGTTAACAGGAAAATATCGCAACGTGTACGAGGACAAAGTGGACGAGGAAAAGGTCCAATGAGAGGAGGACCATCGGACGCATCCCCCCTCAACCTCATAACTCATAGGCATACCAAGAATCAGGAGATTCATCTCATGGCAACCAGCGAGACGTTCTGTCTCTAATAGACACTCGCCCTCACATTCCCAAAATTCTTACCACTCCTATCATTCACATCATTCTCACCATTCTCGTTCTTATCACTCCTACCATGAGGAATTTAACCCCAACCATTATCTTAACACGCCTCCAGCCGATCGAAATCAGTTGGACCAGTCGAACCTTATGGACGAGGACTCCGACCTGGAGATGCCGCCGTCGGGAACAAATATGCATCCCATTGAAATATCAAGCGATTCAAACTCTTACGCTGGATTGCCCTACCAAGGTCCTAATGAGTGGGACCAATACTGGAACCAATTCACCTTTACCCACACACCTTCCCATCACTCTCAACTTCCTCCTGTTCAAGAAGATATCCACATGGAACCGGTGGACCAACCTCAACCACCACCTGAACCACCAAGGAGGAAGCATGGAGAATGTATGTCGGTACATGCAGGACAAAGGTCGAGATCGCTGCCACCTTTGCCTAACTCTTACCCCACAATCCAAGAGGACCCACAAATGGGTGGACCCTCTAATGTTCCACCTATAGTGGAACCAACACCAACACCTGCTGTTCAACCACCACCATCGGGTTATACTAACCCAATCCCCACGTATCCAGACACGTCTGGATATGATCCTTTTAACCCGTCTACACCGTAGACTATCAAGCATGGTCGCAAGACCCTACATGCAGGCGGTTATGCACAATGCACTTTACCCGTCTCCTTTCCCACCTACTTATCCACCGACTGGATATCCAACTTATGGGTACCAGTATCCGGTTATGCCACAACCTCAACCACAACCTCCGCCACCACTTGAGGCCAATAATGAGGCCTTGGAAAGGATGAAAGAAATGCAGCAACAGGCGGACAAAACGGAGAAGAAGACGAATAAGTTCTTCAAGAAACTCTCCAAATTGGTCAAGGGAAAGAAGGACGAGTGAAATTTCTTCTAATTATAAGTAGTCCCTGCGAGGACTGTTATTTCTTTTAGTCCCTGTGTGGACATGTTTATTTCTTTATAGTCCTTGCATGGACAAGTTTATTTCATTTTCCTAGTATTGTAATTTCTTATGAAAATTTAATGAAATACTTTGGAATTATATTTGTATGTATTCATCCTCTTGTAAACGAGCGTCTCGATTTTATTCAAAATTTATGCTCTACGATATAATTCCAAAAAGATCTTAATGGTTTTGATTTGCCAAGTGCCACAGACCATATATTTGGCCAAATATATAAATGATAGTTAAGAACGGAAGGGTCTTCTATCATGATAGTTAAGGGAAGTTATCCTTCTATCTAGAGGTGGTGGACTAAGTTCAAGCCTCCAAGTCATTAAGGTCAATGCGACCGGGACTATTAATCAACCATTAAGATCCTCTTATGTTAACATTCAAGTAATGTGCATACTCATGGTTGTGTGACTTGAGGAATCACACTAACTTCCAAGGTAATGGACTATGTCCTAACCTTAAATAAGCCCTTGTGATCTGTTTGATCCTGGATAAATAAGCCCTTATGATCTGTTTGATCCCGGCTAAATAAGCCCTTGTGATCTGTTTGATCCGGCTAAAATAGCCCTTGTGATCTGTTTGATCCCAGCTAATATCACCAGTGCGGTGATAAAACATCCGTTAGTGATGTATTACCCTTTTCGGGTTATGATCTATTCTATAAAGCCCATGTGATCTATTTGATCTCGGCTAATATTATCAGTGCAATGATAAATGAAACACGAATAGTGATGTATTGCCCTTATGGTTATAGCCTATGTGATCTATTCTGATCCCGGCTAATACCACCAGTGCGGTGACTAAACATCCATTAGTGATGTAGTGCCTATGTGCCCTATTATATGTCCATTAGTGACAGGCCTATGTGCCATATTTTATGTCTGTTAGTGACAGGCCTATGTGCCATATTTTATGTCCATTAGTGATGGGCCTTTGTGCCATATTTGATGTCCTTCGTGACAAGCCTATGTGCTATATATGTAATTGTCAAATATGACAATGGCAGTTGTGACATTGCGATCCCATGTCTAGTAATAAATGGACTATGTCCATATTTTAATTTGCCTATGATGGTCCTATTAAGACCTAGGCCAAAATATAGTTATATTAAGCCTAAGAGTTGTGATGTTAATCACACTAGTGTAGACCATGGACTTTCTTATATCCAATGTTTAAAAGCCAATATGGTTATTATACCATGGCTAAGAGAAATTTTATTTGGTATATAGAACCAAAGCTTTAAAGAATGGCTAATTCTAATGAGGCACAAAGTAGCCATTGGAACGTCAAAGACACCAAAAATATAGCCATAGATAATAATGACTTCCAAGCACGCATCGATGCGGCTGTAGAAAAGGCCATGGGTAAGGCCATAGAGAAGTTAAGAGAGTCGAGTGCCACTCGCTCTAAGCCATTATCAATTCCACCATCCTCGGCTCATAAAAAGAGCTCTGTTCACTCATCAAATGCGAAGAGTGAACCTAAGAGGGTAGACTATGCTGATAGGTCCCGTTCTTCTAAGGACGGATGTACCTACAATACTTTGTCTCCTGTAAACCCCGAGACTTTAATGGGGAAAAAGGAGCCGTGGAAGCCCTAAAGTGGCTGGACGAGATGGAGACCATAGTAGACATCGGCGGTCGTGCTGATAAGGATGTGGTCAAGTATGTATCTCAATCCTTCAAGGGCGACGCCCTAATATGGTGGAAGGCCATGATCCAGTCTACAGGTAAAGTATACCTGTATAATCTGGGATGGTCCAAGTTTGTGGACCTTATTAAGGAAACCTACTGCCTACCACATGAGATGGAGAAAATAGAGACAGACTTCTTGTCTCTATCAATGAAAAACCTAGACTGTCGGAAGTATGTTTCGAAA
The DNA here is from genome assembly GCA_947069175.1 of Scalesia atractyloides. Taxonomy (NCBI): domain Eukaryota; kingdom Viridiplantae; phylum Streptophyta; class Magnoliopsida; order Asterales; family Asteraceae; genus Scalesia; species Scalesia atractyloides. The sequence goes on along the minus strand of CAMTDV010000116.1, from coordinate 16,646,891 downwards.
TTCAGTTCCCTATCTAGGTTAGTTTCCTATTTAATTACCCCTGAATCCAAATGCATGGCGTGTTTTATTAATGGGTTAGCGCCCGAAATAAAGGGTATGGTAATGGCTGCTCAGCCTAATACCTATAGGTCCGTTGTAGACCTATCTCTCTCTCTCTCACCCTTGACCTTGTGAGACAAAAGTCAGTTAAGTCTGAAACTGACGGAAAAAGGAAGAGGGAAGATGACAACTCCCATAATTTTAATAAGAAAAATAAAGGGAGATTTGGGTTCAAGGGAACCAAGGCAAGTCGGCTGTGATGCCATTTTGCAAGACTTGCAACCGCAAACACTGGGGACAGTGTACTTCTGATCCACAAGCTAGACCTTGTGGCATATGTAAAAAGAGAGGGCAAAGACCCTAGATTGTAAAGATCTTAAGGATGCTATATGCTATATCTACAACGAAAAAGGGCACATTACAACTAACTGCCCAAAGAGTTCAAAGAAAAATAACCCGAAGCCTGGAGAGGCCAAGAAGGGGAATGCACGCGCCTTTCGGCTGACTGCTAAGGAAGATGTTAATGACAATAACGTCATAACAGGTACTTTCCCTGTTAATCATATTTATGCTAGAGTTCTTTTCGATTCAGGTGCGGATAAATCATTTGTTGATCACAAGTTTAGTAAACTATTAAGTTTACCCATAAGAACTCTAGATAAAACTTATGAGATAGAACTTGCCGATGGAACCTTAGAAACTGCTTCTTCCATTCTTGATGGATGCTCTATATCCATTAAGAATCATTCCATCCCTATCTCTCTTTTACCAATGAAATTGGCAGGGTTCGATGTTGTCTTAGGCATGGATTGGTTATCTCATAACCAAGCCCGCATTGCCTGCGATAAGAAGCTCATCGAAATTAAAACCCTATCTGGTGAAATGATCACCATCCCGGAGACTCACACTATGGACTGCCAAACAAAGTGTCGTTATTTAAAGCATCCAAGTGTTTGAGAAGAGGTTGTGTCATCTATATGGCACAAGTAACCATAAATGAACCAAAGCCGAACCTTGAAGATCAACCAGTTATATCGGAGTATTCCGATGTTTTCCCTGAAGAATTACTAGGCCTACCTCCAGATAGGCAAGTGGAGTTCAGAATAGATATCATACCGAGAGCAGCACCCGTAACTAGAGCTCCATATAGGCTAGCTCCAACCGAAATGAATGAGTTAAGAGTTCAGTTGGACGAACTCTTGGAGAAAGGCTTTATTCGGCCTAGTTCCTCACCTTGGGGAGCTCCTATTTTGTCCGTAAAGAAGAAGGACGGTTTGATGCGAATGTGCATCGATTACCGAGAACTAAACAAGTTAACAATCAAGAATAGATATTCGTTGCCCAGGATCGATGATTTATTCGACCAACTCCAAGGGGCTAGTTATTTTTCTAAGATAGATTTGAGATCAGGGTATCATCAACTGAAGGTTAGAAGTGAAGATGTTCCTAAGACAGCCTTCAGGACCTGCTATGGCCATTTTGAATTCTTAGTGATGCCTTTTGGGCTCACAAATGCATCGGCAGCATTCATGGATCTCATGAATAGAGTCTGCAAACCATATTTAGATAAGTTTGTTATTGTCTTCATAGACGACATACTTATCTATTCTCGTAATCAAGATGATCATGAGAAACATCTTCGGTGCATCCTAGAATTATTAAGGCAGGAGAAACTTTATGCAAAGTTCTCAAAATGCGAATGTTGGCTTAGAGAAGTCCAATTTCTTGGACACATGGTAAGTGAGCGTGGTATCCAAGTGGATCCCGCCAAAATTGAGCCCATAATGAATTGGGAAGTGCCCAAGACCCCAACAGAAGTTCGTAGTTTCTTAGGATTGGCTGGTTACTATAGGAGGTTCATTGAGAACTTTTCAAGGATAGCCACTCCTTTAACTTCCTTGACCCGTAAGAATATTAGGTATAATTGGGGTCCAAAGAAACAAGAATCTTTTGAGATTCTTAAACACAAATTGAGCAACGCTCCTGTGTTATCTCTACCCGAGGGTGTTGAGAACTTTGTTGTCTATTGTGATACTTTGCACATTGGCATGGGTTGTGTGCTAATGCAAAATGGCAAGGTAATTATGACAGTTAAAGGTGCATGAAAGGAATTACACCACCCATGATTTGGAATTGGGTGCCGTTGTATTTGCACTAAAACTGTGGAGACATTACTTGTATGGCACAAAGTGTGTTATATACACAGACCATAAAAGTCTCCAACATATGTTCAATCAGAAGGAATTGAACATGCGACAACGCCGGTGGATGGAAACGCTTAACGATTATGATTGCGAGATTCGCTACCATCCAGCAAGGCAAATGTAGTTGCCGATGCCTTAAGTCGCAAGGAAAAGGTTAAACCTATTAGGATTAACGCCAAGAGCATTGAGCTCAGAAATAGCTTGAGTGAGAAGCTACTAGATGCGCAGAAACAAGCACTATTAGAGGCTAATATTCCTAATGAGGGATTAGGCGGAACTGTTGATCAATTAACGCCTGGAAATGATGGGATCCTAAGATTTAATGATAGAATTTGGGTTCCGATCTTTGGAGGACTTAGAGATCTAATCCTCCAAGAATCACACAATTCAAGATACTCGGTTCACCCGGGAGGTGACAAGATGTATCAAGACTTGAAGAAGAATTATTGGTGGATGGGTTTGAAGAAATCCATAGCACTTATGTAGCTAAGTGTCTGACGTGTTCGCAAGTTAAGGCCGAACATCAGAAACCGTCAGGACTTCTACAACAACTTGAAATTCCCACTTGGAAATGGGAAATGGTAACTATGGACTTGATTACCAAGTTACCTAAGACCAAAAGTGGAAATGACACTATTTGGGTCATAGTGGATAGGCTGACTAAGTCAGCTCATTTCTTGCCAATTAAAGAGACGTATAATTAAGATAAATTGGCTAAGTTATATGTGGACAAGATAGTGTCCCTACACGGTGTGTCGGTATCTATTGTATCTGATAGAGATACTAGATACACATCTCACTTTTGGAAAAGTTTCCAACAATCTTTAGGCACACGATTGAACTTTAGTACGGCTTACTATCCGCAGACTGATGGTCAAAGTGAGCGTACTATCCAGACACTGGAAGACATGCTTAGGGCATGTGTGATTGATTTAGGTGGAAGTTGGGATGATCACTTACCCCTAATAGAATTCTCCTACAATAACAATTATCATACAAGCATCAAGGCTGCTCCTTTTGAGGCCTTGTATGGGAGAAAATGTAGAACGCCCGTATGTTGGGCAGAAGTTGGGGAGGCCCAACTATCAGGACCTGAGATTGTCCTGGAGACCACGGAAAAGATTGTGCAAATCCGTGATCGTCTCAAAACTGCCAGGGATAGGCAGAAAAGCTATGCTGACAAGAGGCGTAAACCTCTTCAATTCCAAGTAGGGGACAAAGTCATGCTAAAAGTATCACCCTGGAAATGTGTGATGCGTTTTGGAAAGAAGGGCAAGTTAAGCCCTAGATATATAGGACCCTTCGAGATAATCGAACGTGTCGGCACTGTAGCTTATAAGCTTAGATTGCCATAGGAGCTTAGTGGAATCCATGATGTATTCCACATATCTAATCTTAAGAAATGTCTAGCCGATGAGTCGCTAGCAATGTCGCACAAAGATGTGCAGATAGATGAAAACTTGAAGTTCGTTGAGAAACCAATTTCGATCAAGGATCAACAGGTTAAGAAGCTCCGAAGAAAAATGATACCTATAGTAAAGGTTAAGTGGGACGCTTTTAGAGGTCCTGAATATACATGGGAGGTTGAGTCCACTATGCGACAAAAATTCCCCCATCTTTTTGAATATCTCGAGGTCGAGATTTCTTTTAAGGGGGTGAGGATGTAACACCCTATAAAATCGTGTCCAATAGTATAGTGACACGTGTTGTATTTTAAATATAGTCTATTAAAGACTAGTAAGGACTAAAGGCGTCAACATGCTCAAACCGAGCCTTTGAGTGACGATCCGATGTCAACATGCATAAATAACAACCTCTGAGTTACTGATATGTCAACATGCTTAAATCATTAGCCTCTGAGTGACTGATATGTCAACATGCTTGAAATTTGGCCTCTGAGTGACTGATATGTCAACATGCCCAGCCTTTGAGTGACATCGGAATCAACATGCTTATAATAAGCCTCTGAGTGATCCTTTGTGAAGTCCTAACTCTCATACGTGCCATTTGTTGGACGAGAGAGTTCATTTTTTTGTAAATATGTGAAAGTTGGATAATGGAGGGATTAAAAGTGTTAACATGTTAATTTACACCTCTGAGTGACCTTTTAACGAATCGAGAGCTCAACAATGTCCGGGCATAATCCCAGGTATGCCAAGTATTGGCTAAGGAGGGCTAAAAGTGCCAAAAAGGTGTTTAAAAAGGTTTTTATAAGCTTTTACAAGTTAAGGGGTTAAAAGTGTCAAATTTTGAAAGTGGCCTTACGACGGTCGCGGGCCGCGAGAGACCAGGCATGGGTCTCTCGCGGGGCGCGAGAAAGGCTCTGCAGCAGAAAGTTTTGTTTGGAGACCAAGCAAAACTCCAAAACCATTAATTCGAAACCATGGCTTCTCTAAACTGCTATGCCACGTTTTGTGACACTTGTAAGCTTCTTCTTACACCCCTAAACATCTGGCTTCACCTCCTTTGAGCTCTCCAACTATAAATAGGTGTTCAAGTGCTTCATTCGAACTTGCACTTTTCTAAGTCATAACTCTTCTCCCTCCTATGGAAGTTTCTAACTGAAAGGAACATCCAACTTAGTTCTCTTGCATTGTAGGAACCTCTTGTAAGTGTTCCTTGCTCTTGCATTTTCGTTTATAGGCTTTTATAGCCAAAAGTCAAGCATTTTCGTAAAACGCTTTGACTTTCGGTTAAGACCATTATGGTCCAGCCATTGTTCAAAAGAACATGGCTAAGTGATCATAATAAGGTAGGTGTTAGTCCCTATAAAGGACACCTCCTGAAGATCACGTTTGCTAGACCAATTGACGGGTCAAAGTTATGAAAATAAAAAGTCAAAAAGGCCATTTTTAGGAAAAATCATAAATTGATCTTATATATGTTATGAAACCTGTTTTGACACTTAAAAATTTGGTAATAATTATTAGAACTGTAAGAACATGTTCGGCTCGTGAATTTCAGTTCTAGGATCGGTTCGCAACCGAAAGTCACGAAGTTTGACTTCTGCTTTGACTTTCGATTCTGACCCGATTTAGATTAGGTACCTACTGATCTAAAGTTGCATTATGATCATAATATAATGTAGCATAACCCTCTGAGGTTATATTACATGATCATAATCAGAATCCAAGTTTATGCGCAAGTTCCATAATTATGCCATCTTTGACCAAAATGTCATTTTTGCATAAAACAAGGTTTTGAATGGTAATGAACTTGAAAATGAGTTTCTACTGATGTAATATTATAAGTAGGATTATTTGGGATGTTAAACCAAGTTATAAACTGAGTTTTCAAGCAGGTCCTTAAACTATGTTGATAATTGATGATTTTAGCCCTTTGGCTTATAAAATAGTTTTAATCAAATTTTTTTTAAGGTAAATCATTTACCTTCTGATATGTTATATTAAATAATATATTTTAAATATTTTAATATGATTGTAACATCAGTTTTCATTAAACATCGCATAAAACGTCATTTTACGACATAAGCGTCGTTTCGGCGCATAGTATGGTTTTAAACTATATTATTGACCAAGACTTGATACCTACTGATTTTAAAACTTATTTTAAACATATTTACAGTAGGTGCATGTTATAAACTCAGAATCCCAAATAATTTATAAACTATGTGTAAAATGACCAAAATGCCCCTTCGGTGCATAGTTTGGTCATAAAAGATAATTTACACATATAATTAGTATCCTACTGATATTATATCATAAATAAAGTATTTTTCCAGAATACTTATGACTATAACATTAAATTATATTCAAGTTCCTTTATTACGATATAAAATTACCAAAATGCCCTTATGAGGCATCATTTCGTTTTAAAACGTTAACGGGCATACAAGTTGATATCCTACTGATATCTTAACTTATTTAAAGTATAATGGCATATAGAACTTGTCCATGACTTATCCGGTTACCCGATATCGCTATTATGCGCACAGTTACGTATATGTAACTATTTTACGGAATTTAACCGTAACGGGTTTAACCTTGTCATTTTAGTTTCAAAATCCAGAATGTTTATAGTTTACCCATATTACACAAGTAAAGTACTTGTCGGTTTTAAACTACATTCTATCCGATCATCGTTTAATCAAGCGTTATACGTAATGATCATGTACACTATTCGGTTTATAAGACAGTTAGTATTTAATTAGCTAGCTTATGCCATAATCCAGACTAGAGCCTTGCCGATAAATGCTATTTGCACATGGTACTTTAGTATACGGCTGAGTTATTTAAAAAGAAAAGAAGAAGACTAGCTCAGGTAAATACTCTCGACTTATTTTCCCTATACAGGCTTGGGATACGGTAAATTATTACCGCTTGGTCCAAAATGGGGTCAATCGAATGCCCACTTATGGCTAGTAAACCCGCATATTTGTTTTAATCAGTTTTGTTTGATAACTTAAACATCAGGGGTTAAATTACCGTGTCCTAGATATCCTGGGCTCAATACATTAGTTATTGGCCACGACCTTAGCACGGGGTGTAGGCATACACCTTTTGATGCTCATATGTAATGTTCCCAAGACGTTGGGGATGACTCCTTCGTGAGTCCTGAGTGGTGTGTATTTAATCATGTCTCGGTTTCTGTACAGGGCCCTGTATGTATTGACAAACATGTGAATCTGATACAAGGTTGCAAGGTCAACTTTCCCAAGTTAATAAAAGATTTTGTGCCGTTGTGCACTTAAAACCATTTTAAAGTTTTCAAAATGAGTCAGTTGGGTGTATTTACCAGCGTAAGCTAATGTATCGTCCAAAGGCTAAACTGCAGGTACAATACGAAATAGGCCGGAAGCTGCTCGGTAGTGAATATGAGGATCTTGCATATCCTTAGATCTGCCTAAAGTCTGTTTTATATTCTTTCTTGTACATTTTAATGATCCGCATGTGGATCTTCTATTACAAGCCTGTATAATATTTTGTATTTTTGAACATTTGGTTTGTAATAGTAATTTTACTCCAAGACTTCCGTTGTGCCGTGTTTAATTGACTCTGATGATTATCAACTGACGTCACGATACTCCCCGCCCGGGCCCACCGGTGTATGGATTTGGGTTGGAAATCCGGGGTGTGACATACTAGCAGAACTGCTCCCAGAGCGACATCTGATGCGGAAAGGTAGAGTATCAGTGGCTCCTTCTTTTGTGGCGCGGTGAGCGTTAGTAGCTGAATCAAGCATTCCTTCATTTGGGTGAAAGCCTTCTCCGCATCTGGAGTCCACTGAAACTTGTTCTTCTTCACACAATTCGGCAGGGAGGTCTTATGAATGAGAAGGACTTCATCGCGTGGTTGGCCAAGAATCTGTTCAGCGCAGCCAGCCGCCCTGCCAACTGTTGCATTTCTTTTATAGTTGAGGGTGATTGCATACGTTGAATCGTTTCCACTTTATCTGGGTTAACTTTAAAGCCATCGCACGTGACGATGAATCCAGAAATTTGCCTTCCTCCATTCCAAAAGAGTACTTGCTGGGGTTCAGCTTCAAGTTTGCCTTGCGCAAGGAGGCAAACGTTCTTTGGATGTTTGCCAACATCTTCTCCTCATCCGAGCTCATGATGACTAAGTCATCGATGTATACTTCCACGGTTTCACCAATGTCATCCCCAAAGACATGGTCCATTAAGCGTTGGTAGGTGGCTCCCGCATCCGAAGGACATTTTTGTGTAGCAATAGATGCCCTTGTCCGTTCGGAAAGCGGTCTTGTCTTCGTCTTCTTTCTTCATTTGGATCTGGTTGTAGCCCTTGTAGCCGTCAAGGAAACATTTCCACCTGAATGAAGCAAGGGAATCCACCTTTTTGTCGATTTCTGGCAAGGCGTAGCAGTCCTTGGGACATGCCTTGTTGAGGTCTTTGAAATCGACACACATGCGCCAACTGCCGTTGGACTTCTAGACCATGACTGGGTTGGGTACTCATGTCTGGATAACGCACTTCTCGGGTGATTCCAACTTAAAGAAGTTTCGCGACTTGCTCGTTCAAAGTGCGGGTCTTTTCGGGCCCGAAGCTGCGCTTCTTTTGAACGATAGGCGCAGGTATTATTACGTAATAATAGTTGCTTATGTATTATTACGTGGTTACATGATTTTTGAATACCTATACGTGATTACGTGATTTCATTATAGTATTTATATGAAACCCACTAAGTGATTATGGAATTACTTACTAACCATAACTATAATAAAAAAAAACAAAACATGTAATACATAATATTTCATGAAATACCAAAATATTTAATCACGTATTAAGTGTAAATGTAATACAAAATATTAGCCAATCACTATATAATAACCACCTAATGACGTATATTAGAGATTTAATTACATATTGAAGCAGAAATAATTAAGTTCTTATCATTAAATGTGTAATCACGTAATAGATTTATAATTAATGTGTAATCACGTAATGATTTATATTGAATGTATAATTGCGTATCCTGTAAAAAGATTTAAGAAAACAGTAGCAATAATTTGCTTAAATTAAAAAAAATTGAAATGCTAATGGTGTAATTTAAAAAATATATATTAACATATGAAAAATTTATAACCATCTGAAAATCAAGTGGAACAAGAGATAATAAAATGTCATTATATAAAAAGAAATGGGTTATGACTATAAAGATTGTTGGAACATATCTTCAAAAAGAAGTTTTTGGGGAGGTTTGGTCGTGCCATACAACAGGATGATAAAATCTTACAAGGGTTTCTAAGCAGTAACCTTTCATGACATGAGGCTAAACATGCAGCACACCCTTTCACTCACTTGTGGTGACTGTGATCATAAACGATTTGACGTCGCACTTTACACTTCACAGCCTTAGTTTTTTTCTTTTTTGTTTTTTGAACTCTGTACGCGACTTCGATTAACGTTGAAGTCGCAGATTAGTACAGACCACAATTGGTGCCAAAGGTTAGCTCAAAAAATAGTCTACTTGGTACAATATCGGTTAATACTAACAGATTCACGGTTCGGTTTAGTTCCTAGAGAGGCCTGCCGATAAAATGCTATTTAGGTTAATAATAAACAGTCGGATCAGATGAAATGATTTTCACTATTTTCTACATGACAATCTCAAGTAATTAAATCTCTAATATACGGCATCAATATCCTGAAGTGTGTGGAAACACAACTACAACAAAATAATGCATCACAAAACCAAAAATACTGTTCATATAAATTTGTCATTCTAAATAAGCTTGTTTTGAAGATCATTTTTGTAGCAACACATTACACTTGTGACGGAAAAAGTCTTCTACAAGGATATAATTGAGATGATTCTCCCCGTACCCTCCGATCGCATAAACCATTGGTATTAAAAACACTTTCAGTAAACCACCTGCACTTTCACGCAAACATATTTGGAAGCGGTCTGACTGCCATGAATGCATCAACCATCTGCAAAAAAAAAACACATTGTAATATGTAAATTCTGTAATATGTAAATTCTTACATATTATTCCCATCCGTGTAACCAGGAGTGTAAACGAACCAAGCTCTAGGCTTGGCTCATTTCATGTGGGAGCAAGAGCTTGGTTTGCTAACTATTTTTCAAGCTTGAGATCGGCTCAACCTCTGATTATTTAATATAGTTATATTTATAATTATTTTTATATGTACCTACGACTGTAACTTTTCTATATAGGGTAGGGCTCTAGAGTGAACACTAGGTTGAGAGTGAACTGTGTAAACTAATCTGAGCCATTGGATTATATCATCTAGAGATTTTTAAACAATGGCAAGATTGTAATTATAATGTTGTAACTTCCCTTTAAATTAATTGACAGAAGGGTATTTGCGTCTTTTGTAAATTGCATTTATTAAACAATATAATCAAAATTCCTAAAATCTTGCTAGTTTCCGTATATACAAGATACACAGTTCTTAGTGTATACACATGTGTATAGTCTCGATAGTATCAGTTTATACAAGATACACAGATGTTAGTTTATACACATGTGTACAGTCTCGCTAACTATCAATTTATACAAGATACACCACTGTTAGTTTATACACATGTGTACAGTCTCGCTAACTATAAGTTTATACAAGATACACAATTGTTAGTTTATACAGATGTGTACAGACTTTTGATACGTCTGTGTATTTTGTAGTTCACGACCTAGTTCTGTTAGGAGTTTCATATACGGTTTAAATCCGGGAGAGACAGTTGGTGTCCAGTACCTAGTTCCGTTAGGAGTTTCATATACGTTATTAGCAACTGATTCTACACGAGTTTAAAATAATGGAGAGTAAATTAAAAATGTGTGTGTGAGAGAGAGAATCAACAGATGAGAAAATTAAGTGATTTTAATTAAGACGGAGAGCTAATGTCAATCTTACCCTTTTAATCTAAAAAATGATCAATGGCCAAGATTAGTTCACTCAGTTCATTCTCAAGAAGTTGTTCACAAATGATCCTAATCCTATATATATATATATCCTTAGTTATTTGTACCATAACTTCATTTATACTAATAATTATTATACATATATTATAGAAAATAATTACTATATTAATATAAATAATAGCCTCGCTTAGGTCCACTAGCCTAGGCAAGCTTGTTTAAGTGCGGCTCGTTGGAGCTTCAAGCGAGCAATCTCAAGTAGCTCGTTTACATCTATATTTTATTCTTTTTCCGGAGTTCAAGTACTCATACCTCATCGGTCACAGCTGCCCTTGCTGCGCGGTGTCTTTCCACAATTTCGGTTAAAACCTCAATTAGTCTCTTTTTCACTTCACCTGTAAGCATACGCCCCGAACCATATTCCTGAAATGATGAATTTTTTAAAAAAAATAGCATTTTACTTTGGTTGGTAATGAACGTCGCATTATCATAACGATTTAAAGGCATTGATGAACCGTCATCTTACCTTCCTAATATGTTCAAGTTCTTCATCGTCTTCCAAGAAGAAGCTAAGATATTTGAAAGGTATATCCACCTACACAACATGTCATACTCAACAAATAAAACATGTTCGAACGCATATAATCTTATAGCCCATTTTATTCAGAAAATATGATGCTATCGTAATAATATAGTTCAAATTCTAGGCCGAGCTACCAACTACGGTTTCAAAAAACAGCAAAATAAACCGGCAGGAATAAGTAGGTCAGTCGTACAGGCCGGTTTGGCAGTTTGGTTTTGGCTGCTTGTCATTTGGACCAATTTTTAATATTTTTTCCGGAATAGTTAGTTCATACTAAAAAACTTTAAAATGATTAAGATGGTTCATGAATATGATACATACACATGATTGCATATTCCATAATGGGAAAAAATATATATATAAAAATATAGGTCGCATGTCCAGTTTCTAGTTCCAAATCATTAAACAGCCAAAACCAAACCGTGTTAGTCTCAAACCGACAACTTGCTTCAGTTCAGGCTGTTGGTCAGTTTGGGGGGTTTACGAACACCCCTAATGCCATGGAAATTGCAATCATACTAAAACTTTTAGGAAAAAAAGATCTTTGACTATCAGTCAAATGTTTTGTATATCCATCAATAACAATAGTAAAAAAAATGTTTGACTATCAGTCAAATGTTTTGTATATCCTTCAATAACGACAAGAAACATATTACAATTTACAAAAGAAAAAACACATTAGTATGGTCAATATTTATTCAAAGTGACTTTTATTTCAATAAGTAATCGACACAAGTTTATGCTAGAAATCATTAACATACCTCGAGATTCGCTCCATACTTCCTATGATTTTCAATAGAATCTTGCCCTCCCGAGAAAGCATACCTGTTTACCTATATAAAATGATATAATCACCTTACCACCATCAGCAAGTCAAAGAATCACTAAAAGAATAACACAGAGACATTATGACTGTATGTTACTATAGATAATTAGATGCAAATGGTTAAAAAGCCATTTGCCCAATAACATTCCATAATATAAAAATTAAGTAAACTTATAACTAAATATAAAATAAAGAACTTGGTTTTAAAAATGCGCGCATAATGTGTGATGCGCCCGATGCGCTGATGAGAGCGCATCGCAACAGCTGATGTGTTGCGGTTACGTGATGCGAGAATATTGCATTGATTTCGCATAATGCGCTCGTCGCATTATGCGCTCCGAAGCACGCATCATTGTTTATTATGTTTTTTTTCCAAATTTTATGAAATGGGTTGAGTTTTTTCAATAACTAATATCTTCGTATGCTTGATTTGGATCATTGCGGTTCCTACACTTTTTGTGGTTCATTTTGGTATGCTTGATTTGAACCAAAAAGCACAACTCTTATCTTCTTATTACGTTAGTTGTTCTAGTTTAAGTATGTTTTTATAAGTTGTTATGTATAGATATTATTTTATTATTTATTTTTGTAGAGAGCGCATCACTCGCATCTCGCATCAGATTTTTGGACAAACCACATCGGAACGCATCACGCAATTCAAAACCAAGATAAGGAACATAGAAGGGAGGGTCAAATGAGAACCATCTGATAATTAAGAATCAAATGAACCACTTTTTAGCCCTTAGATCATATTTCAATGGACGGTTGAGACCTCCCCCCGTTATGTCTTTTTTACTATATGAATCGCAACCATTCCCTCCTTTTGTAAGTTCCATGAAGAAAGGCTAAAAAAATTATCTTTAGCACCTAATTATTATGTGGTTCTTATTTGGACGCGCCCCAAGAATATATAAATCATATACCTTGTCCTTAATAGCCTTTTGAGAGTCGGTCACATATATTGCAGAATTCGCATCACTGGCTGACATTTTGCCTGTTTCCCCCTGAAACATTTAGCAAACTAGATAAATATATCATAAACAATACATACATGCACACATATGTGTGTGTGTGTAAATTGTAAACATAAAACTATAATATGAGGCAAATGTACCTGAAGGGCTGGAAAAAATAGTGACTCAATTAATGCAGGCTTATTGTAACCCAGCCGAGGAGCAACATCACGTGTCATCCTGAAATAAGGATCCTGAAGCAATACAAATATCCAATAATGATTATTTAATTGATGGTAAAAATGTTTACATCCCTAAAATCATTTTCTACTCAGTTCATTCTCAATTTACTAATCAAATAAAGTATCACAAGAGTTTGATGATTAACAATAGCCAGCTAGTTTATAGCTAATTAATCCACCATGTATTTCTTCATAATCAATTAGATGCGACAAATTTTCCCCATCCAGTTATTAATCGGTCGGTTTGTGTTGTGTACAAGAAAAGGCCAACCTGATCAATTGCACACGGAATCAAGCAGCGAAGTTTATCCTTGCCAGAAAACAAGTGTGGAAATGAACTCGGGAACGATGGAACAGCCTGCAAAAAAAGCATGTTCATAAGTATTTCTAAAAGTGTAATATAATACTATGATTTTGTAACCTAATTGTTAGAAGTCTCAAGCATAGTTGTTAATGGCAAATAGCGACATATAGCAATAAGGTACCTAACTGCCTATATGCTACATGGCGAATAGCGATAAATGGTGAGAGCTATTTTATAAATAGCGATACACTATATGTATATTATATCAAAATACCCTATTTAACAAAAACCTAATATCCAGCTATTTTATAGCTATATTTAATCACTATTTACATCTAAAAAAATAAACTGAAATCCGGCTATTTATGGCCACATAACCTGTAGCGACCATAGCGACCGCTATTGACAACTATGGTCTCGAGTCCAACATTGCATAAAATGATTAGTTGTGATTTAATATGTTAAAAAATCATGTTCCAATTTCCTTCAGAGTCAAAAAGCCTTGTTCCAAACATACAACTTGCAACTGTAACCATCTTTTTCCTCTTTTGTGAACGTAGAATACGTCTAGCGTTGTTCAGTTACTAACTTCTCTTAATGGTAGAAGTTTCCAAATATGAATTTAATAAAGTACAAAACTATGTGCAAATATTTGGAAAATGCGGACCTGGACTGGCGGAAAACTGATCTTTCCAATATGATCTTCACCAGTGAAACCAAATATACCAACGACCTGCATAATTTCAGTAAAGAAAACTTTTAGAATAAAAACACAAAATGAAAATTTTGTAACTTTTATCACTACTAATTCTAACCTTATTGTATGTGACGCATTTTGCAACCTTAACCATGTTCTCATAAAAGGCACTGCAAGTGAGATTCTACCATTAGATAAATCAGTATATACAACAAGCCAGTGGATAATATAGAAAAACTCAGAAACAAAACTAATTTTTTTCTTTGTTTGTTGAGTTATGCACGACTTGTAAACACTGACTTTTGATCCTACAACGGTTGTACGGATTATAGACCACTGGTAAAACCTCTACAAGTTTAAGAAGTGGCAATTCAACCCATTCACTTAGGAGATGGGTCAAGGTATTTATAGAACATAAAACCTTCTGAATCATTTTAGTAAAAAGTATAGATTATTACTAAAATAATATAAGTTTTCCCTGATATTTAAGACTAAATCTTATTTTCAAAAAAGGAAAATAACACGTCAGCTTCAGCCAGGCCTGCTTTCTATACCAAAGAGTTACCAGTCACCAAACCCACCCAACCCAACCATTATACAACCTCTAATTAGTTCCCACACACATTCTACTAAATTGATTTTTGAGGCATATATAATTTCAAAATTATTATATCTTGGTACTCATAAGTTTTCATTATGATGAAAGTCACCTATAAGTAGAGCCTGATCTTTTAAGTTGAATTTTCTCTAACATAGTCAAGATCAAAAACTAGATTTGATTTTACCCAAATATGTCATTGTTCACATTACTCCATCTAATTAACTAATAATAGTATAATACTACACAATATTTAATAACATCACCATATTTTACATAACAACTCCATAACATCATATATATATATATATATATATGCTATCATAGAGGACTCTTATGGATATAAGAAGTGAAGTTTTATGTAAAGTATATATGAGGAAGTAAAATTTAGTTTCAACTCAGCATCATGATGCCTACTTAATACTTACCCACCAACATAATCAAAGTCTGAAAAGATAAAGGTCCTTGAGACGTCAAATCCACAAGCAATTATATCTTTGGCATTCTCACGAGCAAGTCTCTTGCTCTCTTCTACTGTAAGGTTCTTCCACATGCATTTTTCATCATCGGTTAGTTGAATGACTAGAGGAACCTTGAAAGCCTCCTGCAAATATCTGCAACTCAGTCTTAGAGTATGTTTGATAGCTTTATTATGTTCTTGAAAAGTTATTGTAGATAAACTATTGGAAGATAGAGATAACAACCATTAATAATACATAATAATTACTTAAAATAAAGTTAAATACACAGGTTTGTCGCATTATTCTTTGACAATATACCCAAGCCGCTCATCTATGTACTCCAATTGCATAATTAACAAATAAAATATCTTACTTGGTGAACATAAAAGGAACAAGATGCCCCAAATGCAAAGCTTCAGAAGAAGGCCCTCTGCCTGTGTAGAGATAGAACTTCTCACCGCGTTCATAAGCATCCAAAATCTCAGTGAAGTCCCTATTTCATTAAACAAATGCATCATCATACATTTAACCTAAATAGCTTCAGAATTCACATTTATTTAATTTAAATCAGAAAATGAAGTAACCTGTGGGCGAAAAACACGTTGCGGCGGAGAAAAATATGAGGATTGCGATTGGTGAGACGATGAACTCGATCAACGAAGGATTGGTCGAGCCTTTGACAACCAAATTGGTCGATGAGTTTGTCGTAATCGATTTTGCCTTTTGCGGACACTTCCCATGGATTGATGACTTGCGTTTGTTCTTCTTCGTCTGCTTTCGTCTCCTTCTCCATCCCCTTTGACGGCTAGGCTGTTGTAACAAATGTGTATGTAAAAAACCCTTGTTTCAAGGCCTCTAATTGCTTGATTTTAAATGTCTAGGATGTAGGGGATTCAATTTTAATCCAAACATCCCTTAAAACTATGATTATTAAAAAAAGTTGTTAGAAAACTGGGCCGTTGACACCTTGCTTTCTATTTTTAAAAAAATTGTTATCATACCCCCTGTATCTGACTAGTTGCATCAATGTTCCCCGAGAAGTAAAACTGTAACCTTACCAAAAGGGCATTTTCGTATCTTACCCATATTTATATAGTAAACTTCAGTTATACCCTTGCTTTACCCACGCTGACACGTTTACACTCTCTTTTATTGAAGTCGTCTTCTCCGGCGATCTTCCGACCATCGGAGCAAAACCTTGTGCCACCGAGACCGAGTCAGAAGCAAGTCGGACTTCTGTTACTCCGGTCGAACATCGTCCAACGTCCAAACTACTATATATACATTTATAATTTGTTCCTGCTTCGTTGTCTATGATCTTTAGGAGACTCGCAGGAGAGTTTGAACATCGGCCAAAACTGTAACATTGCAAAATTTCAACCGTTGTACATTTTCAATCGTTTACGTGTTTAATAAAATTTTGTATTTTATTCACGTAAGCGTACGATCGAGCAAAACGATGTTCACGACATTTCCGGAACAAAATCTAAGTTACTTTATACCCTTTACATAACCTAAACAATGTGTTAATAGGGTTAAAAATGGCAAACAAATGATAATACGAGTAAGGGCCTAAAACTGTAAATAAAAAAAGGCAAAAAAAATTGCGTCAGAGTGCCTTACGGACCGTAAGGCTTTGGTTACGGTCCGTAAGGGGAGCCCAGATGCAAAAAATTACCTTGATCACCAAGTTTGGCTACCTATGCTCAATTCTGACACCTAGCTTCGAATTTGCCACCATTGCTCCTCCTTGTGACACCTTAGGTGACACTAATCAGCTTCTAATTATCCTTGGCAACACTTATCATGATTTGGGAGCATTTTGATTAGTATAAATAGGTGATCAAGGTGTTCTTTGAACTCACACCTTTACATTCACTCTAAAATCTGTTCTTGGGAGCTTTTCTAGAGTTTGGGAGCAGCCTTCAATCCTTCTTAGGAGTCCTTAAGTTCAGTAATTCTTCCTCCTTTACTCAGTTTCTATTATTTAGTTAGTCTCTAACTAAAAGTTAAACAGTTTAACTTTTCGTTTCACTTTCAGTTCTAACCACTACGGTCAAGTCAAAGTTCAATCCGAACTTTCTTACGTGATCGTAAAAATGTTGGTATAATTCCCATATGATCATAACAATCACGTTTAATAGGCGAAATGATGAGTCGAACATATTATATCTAAAAAGTCCAAACTAGTAAATATGCACTTTACGATAATTAAACTCTAAACTATCGAAACCCAATGTTTTGACATCATATCAGTTTGTATGAGTTAATATAAAATAATGTAACATGCTCAACTCATTATACTCAGTTTAGACCTCTATTCTATATCGATAGTCAAGCATTTTGACTTTTGATTTGACTTTCTATTCTGACCCGTTGGGTCAACCTTAGGATCCGACAAGCCCATTTACATGACCATAGTAATTTAAAGAATAACCGTTTGAGGTTATACCTTATGGTCATACCGTTTGACAAGTGAAATGACAAGTCAACTTTATACACTTTTAAAATGTCTAAAATACCCTTTTTCGCATAAAATAGTTTCAAACATATATGATCATTGTTTTTTACTTATAAAACTGACCATACAACACTATTAAACATGTTTTGACAAATTGGACTCATCATAGGACTTGATGTGTGCAAAATATAAATTACGGCAAATGAGGCATAAAATCAACCCTTTTTCGATACTAATGTTGGAAAAAGCATGTTTCTTTGTTTACTTTTAAAGTACAGGATCAAAGAGCTTAAACGAATAAAAGGAACAAATTAACAGCAGAAACCAACATAAATACAAAGAAAAAGGATTGACACGACCTGCCAAACCTCCATCCACATCCAAAACAACAAAAATAACGAAGACAGAAGCTCAGGCACGGGGTCGTGCCCACCAGGCATGGGGTCATGCCTAGTCAAGATTCTCTGCAGAAAATAACATACAACAAAAGACAAGCAACACGGGTCATGCCAGCTCAATACGGGGCGTGGTCAACTCTAAGATTCGCAAAATCTAAGATAGTACAGCAAGTAAACTGACTACGGGACGTGCTCTATCACCACGGGGCGTGTTAGTACAAGACCTCACATCTGTAGTTAATGAATGGAGAGAAAATGAAGCCCACGGGGTCGTGCCAGGTGGGCACGGGGCCGTGGTCACCTTCTGTTTTCAGCTATAAATAGAGGTGTTTTGTTCATGAGAAAGGCATCCCTGGGCAAACCATTTCTCTCACACTTGCCATCAGTCCACCACCACTACAACACCAACACCTACCACTATCATCCATCTTTCATCTTTTAGAGTGTGTAGTAGTCTCGGGATCCAAGATTGATCGTAAGAGTTCTTGTCAAACAAAGGCCATGCTTGGCTGAATCTCATCACTTGGTGAAGACAAATCTTGTATGTATTAATTTTGATTTCCAATATTTGGCAACTTTTTATTTGGGTATGTATTAATGACTTTAAGAACTAGTTTTTTATATTGAAAGTGAACTTTATTTAAACATTTCTTCATGTTTCGTTGATTCACTCATTCGTGTCTTTACGGTCTATATAAAGCGCACTAACTACCTAAAAGGGAGTTAGAAGGGTGTTTGGGTAAAGTTCATGTCTCGTTCAGTGTATAGATCCTGCAAGGATGATGGGTCGACAAGTAAACTTTCGTAATCTAGGAACTTGTTATTTTGTGTTAAATTGTTGTATTGTGGTAGGATTATATCTTACAGGTACCTCGGGAGGCTTGGACACACTAAGCATAGTTGTCCCCAAGCCCAGAAATCAGACACCAAGCGACGAAACACAGCTCCCAAAACTGTTACAGACAATTGCTACGGGGTTGTGCCCATAGCCCACGCCCCCGTGCCCAACCTTCTGTAAGCCTTTCAATTTCTTGATACTGGCATTTTGGCCACGGGGTCGTGTCCACCTGGCGCGCCCACGTGCCCAGTGCCTAGTACCCTTTAAATATGTTGTTTAACCCCACTTTTTGCATATTTAATCAAAACAAATCATATTTGAGACACATTGAGGACAATGTGTAATTTAAGTGTGGGGGGTTGTTAAAACCTTGAATCGTTTGTCCTAAAATCAAGCCTTATACAAAACTCGCCTTTGAAAACCGCTAATCACCCGAAATATTTTTCATTTTTTACGTATCTTGGTTTAGTTTGAGAAAATAAATTATAAGAATTATCTTTTTACAAATTTACACCTGCTAGCGTCGTGATAAAAAGAACCAATTAAGAAAATTATAAAATGTCACACCCCAACCCGCAGCGGATAAGGTGATCGGGGCATGATTGGGTTATCATCAAAGCTCATGACATTTATTAAATGTTTCATATTCATTAATACAAATTAAATGAAAGTTTACAATAGTGATACAACATGATCTAACTAACAATCTAACTCCTTTGTTCTCTTCTAAGGCATATCCTATGTTATCCTTGCTTCAACCTGTTCACCTGTATCATGTGTAAAAAGGTTTTTGGATCAACATAATGTTGGCGAGTGAATCCTATGGAAAACATTTGAACAATTTATTTAAATTGATTATGAAATATGTGCACAACCAAACATGAATAAAATTAGATGTAACTTGATCAATAATCATAAGATGTTAAATGAAAACACTCATGAACAATAATGGAACAATTAAAGGCACGCGATGCTCAACTCGTCTCTCACGAGGAACTGAGGGGCCTGATGAATGAATTGCATAAACATGATAATTATGAATAACACAACTACAAACAATATAAACTCAATGAAAACACACATGAACAATAATGAATTTGAATTGAAGCACGCGATGTTCTACTCGTTTCCCACGAGGAACTGATGGGCTTAATGTATGAGTTTCATGTAATTTGACAAACGGAATATAAATAAATCACAACAATAAATCAATCTAAGATTAAGTCATGATGTGGTATGGCACAAGTTTAAATAAATAAATTAATTAATTCATAACACATGACACACCCCAAAACGTGTAATTTAAAAAGGGGAATTGTAAGATTCACTCACAGTGGGTGCGTTCGGTTGATGATGATGAATGCACGCGAAGTGGTTTTAACCACGAGTGAGATTTAACCTAGATAAATCGCATTATGGTTTGGTGAGTAAACGGATTTTATTAAACTATTTTAGTAGGATTGTTGGGTGTATTTTTGTGAGTTTGAAGCTATTTTCTAATCTTAAAAATGTTATTTTTAAGTATTTATAATTGATTTTTAATTAAAATAATTAAATAAAAATAATAAAAATATTTATTTTTTTTCTGCTACAGTTGACCTTGACCAGTTGACTTTGACTGGTCGTTGACCGGTTTGCGGAATATTGTTGTGCGCTCGGTGAGGCTCGAACCCGAGACCTCCCGTACGCGTGCACGCAGCTCTACCAACTGAGCTACGTGTCTAACCCGTTATATATCCGATTTTAATTTCATATAAACATTAATTAGAATTAATAGAAAATCATTTATTTTAAAAACAGTTTAAGGCGAAACGGTCATGCACACCACAGGTCTCGAACCCGGGACCTGTGGGTTAATCTAACACACAGTCCACCGCTGGACTGTGTGTTCAACATGTTATAATATTCGGTTTTTATTATACTTAAATACAAAATAGATATTTCCTTTTCTGCCTTATTTAAAAGAAAAGATAATTGTCCGAGTCGGTGCTGAGGACCGGACTCGAACTCGTGACCTGTGATATAAACAAACACACAGTCCACCGCTGGACTGTGTGTATAACTTGGTTATTATTCCGGTTATTAATATACTTAACATATAACTAAGGCGACTCCGGTTCAGTATTAAAAAAAATAGATTTTATTAAGGCAGCGTGTGAGACGGGAATCGAACTCGAGACCTTTGCATAATTAACGTCTTATGTGCACACAGTCCACCGCTGGACTGTGTGTCTAACCCGATTAAAATCATGATTTATAATATACTTATATGATATGGAAGTGCGTCGTCTTCTTCGACAAAGTTGAACCAGAAATCGGGTCTGACTGGTTCGAGTTTTTATTCAAGTTTCAATAGTGTTTTAGGTTAATTACTGGTGAGATAGAAGTGAAAAGGAAAAGAAACTGAGCGGAGAATATACCGACTGAACTCTCTGTTTTCCGGCAGAAACTCCGGCGACTGAATTCAACTCCGGCGACGTGTTCCTTGTACCAGCTAGTCTCCGAAAAGTTTGGAAAAGGTAAGGGTATCACCGGTATAAGCTTCAGAGGTTCAGAAAAGCTCGGCAATGGGGAAACCGGTTTTCCGGCGACGAACAGGCTTATTCCGGCGAGAGAAATTACGCCGTGAAAAGATGTGATTTTTAGCGAAAAAGTTTGCAGACGATTGTGGTTGAATTTATAGGGAATAATCGAAATGTATTTTGTCTGATTTTGAACTGTATTCATCAATTTAAGTTTTCCGGCGGTTTTGAAAAGTGTCGCGGACTTCAAACATCGGTTATAACCGACATCTGATTAAAGGTTTACGTTATAACGTAAATCGTAGTTAAGGCTCGCGAATATTCCGGGATTCCGACGACTGAATCGTTGGGCGCCGATTTTTGAATTTGTAAAGTCACTTTATGAACTAAATTATTTCATTATTTATCAAACAAATCAGTTGGCGCAGTGGTTTGTGTGTGAGATGTTAAGTCACTAGGTGACTCGGTACAGACCCGGGTTCGAAACCCAGCTGTAACAATTCATTTTTATTTTTCAATTTTCAACAGTTTTTCAAAAACTAAATATATACCCCCGTATAATAATTGATTACGGATCGTTTAAAAATATTTTGGGCATTTAATTCGCAACGAAAATTTTGACTGACTGTTCGGTTGCTAAACGGAGCGGGTTTGGTAAATCCGTTTTTGACGGATGTTACAGTATCCCCTGCTTTTTAGAAATTTCGTCCCGAAATTTAAATAATGATATATTTTGACTATAAGAATGATGATGTTTTGTTTGACAGTTGTATGCTTAGCAAAAATGAGGGTTTAAGTTTTTGTTCGAGGCGGTAACGTTCCTTGTAAAGGTTAAGTACCCTATTCAGGAATCGCTTTTTGTTGCCTACTGTATGAATATTGATAAACAGGAAGGATTCTCTAAATAATGATATCATGCATAAGAGTTTAGATACGTTTGGGAAAAATATGGTTATATCCTAAGGCAAAACTTCTAACACTACAATCTACATGGAACATAAATAAAAACACAACAGCTGATATCCAAACATGAATGAACACATCAGCAAATATTTGAACATGAATAAACATAACAGCAAATATTCGAACATGAATGAACACATCAGCAAATATTTGAACATGAATAAACACAACAGCAAGTATTTGAATCCATATATGTTTGAATGATGGAAGTTCCTCTCTCGTTTGTTATGATGGAGAGGTTAATTTATGTAGAAATGGAACACAATCCAATCTCTTTAAATAACATTATGATATAAATGTAACACAAATTCCAACCAAGGCAATACTAAATCCTACATGGAACTTCTCATAACCGTCCGATAATGCCTCTGATCCTTTGACAAGAATACTTATATATAGGAAGTACCAGCGGCGTATCCACCATATTCTTGCCAAATTTTCATTAGTTTTATCAGTGAATTATGATTAGTCCTATAACTCTACAATCAATACAACAAACATAAAATACTGAAATGAAATATATCTGTGCGATCAAGGCTCAATCGAACGGAGCCGATCGTATTGCATGTACTGAAAATAAAATGGATGTGCGCTCAAGGCTCAATCAAACGGAGCCGAACGTATTGAATGTACTGAAATTGAAATTGTGTGCTCAAGGCTCAATCAAACGGAGCCGAACATATTGAATGTACTGAAATTGAAATTGTGTGCTCAAGGCTCAATCAAACGGAGCCGAACATATTGCATGTACTGAATATGAATAACTTAACCACACAAACAGCCTATGCATGGAACCTCTCATAACCACCTGATAATGCCTCCGATCATTTGACAAGAATACTTATATATAGGAAGTACCATCGGCGTATCCACCGTATCCTTGTCAAATTTTCGTTGACTTTATCCGAAAGTTATGGTTAGTTCGATGCGACTCTACTACAAACACCACAACCACAAGATACTGATAATGAAATTGTATGTGCGCTCAAGGCTCAATCAAACGGAGCCGAACGTATTGCATGAACTTGAAATGTAAATTGAACTGTGCACTCAAGGCTCAATCAAACGGAGCCGAGCGTATTGCATGAACTTGAAATGTGAATAAATCTGTGTACTCAAGGCTCAATCAAACGGAGCCGAGCATATTGCATGAACTGGAAATGTAAATAAATCTGTGTACTCAAGGCTCAATCAAACGGAGCCGAGCATATTGCATGTATTGAAATGTAATATTACGTAACCGATCAAGGCTCAACAAACGGAGCCGATCGTGCGGGCACGCCAAGATCAACCACATAATAAAATGGGGATCCAACTCAACCTCGATGGATGGGGAGCCACGGCCTCGGCAAAAGCATATACCGAAAACAATATATAATATATAATATCCAATAATTTCTCTACAGTCTACACATGTGATAAAGAAAGACTAAACAATAGGAGTTGAATCTGGATCTTCGGCGAACAGGACTAGCTGAGTATCTTCGTTTGGGCCGTCATTATCTTCGACAGGGTTGGCGTTGATATTGAAGACTCTTCCTCTTGCTGGCGGCATAGTGGTTGGGTTTTCTTGGTTTACTTGGTTAACTGGGTTTGATTGGGCTTGAGTGTTGATAATGTTAACCAATTGAGGGCATGTGTTTCTAAGGTGGGTAGGGTCGCCACAATTGAAGCAAGCTCGAGCATATGGGAACATGGGGTATTGAGGTTGGTGATAAGTTTGGGCCATGTTTTGAGTAGGGGAAAAGGTTTGGTCTTGAAAGGTGCGACAAACATTGCTCAAATGACCATAACGTCCACAAGTTGTACATAGCCGGCAAGGTAAAGTAAGGGGATGATGATAAAAACAGTGGTTGCATTGAGGGTGAGGTCCAAGATATGGTTTCTTATTTGGGTAAGCTGAGTTGGGTGCCACTTGGGTGATTGGGACAGCTCGGATGGGTATAGCGTGAAAAACGGGTTGATTTCGTTGGGTAGCAGCGAAAAGTCGCCCGACTCTTCTTCTCTTAGGTTTGGGTTGAGAAGGGGATTCGGGTTGAGAAGGGGATTCGGGTTGAGAAGGGGATTCGGGTTGAGAAGGGGATTCAGTTTGAGTGGAGTCGGAGGTTTCAGTCGATTCTTTATCCTTCTTCTTCTCCTCCTTGAAGTCTTTGTTTCGGATTCGGTTCTCGGTGAGCTCTGTTGCTAGCTCCATTGCTGCTTCCAAAGTTGCAGGCTTGGTACTTATCACAGGGTCTTGAATCTTTGACGGAAGACCACGAATGTAGTGCTCGATCAAACGGTAGAGGGGAGTAAACATGTTGGGAACCATTTGATGTAATTCGAGGAACCTTTTGTTGTAGGTGGTGTGGTCTCCTTCCACTTGCCTCAATGAGTAAAATTCATCTTCTAGCTTCTTGATTTCGCTCCTTGGGCAAAATCGTCTGGTCATGATTTCCTTCAATTCGTTCCAAGTTAAGGACATAGCATCTTCAACACCTCGTTTGGCCTTCTCTGTATTCCACCAAGTAAGTGCTATCCCATATAGTCGACCGGTAGCATAACGCACTTTGCGATCATCAGGGCAATCGCAATTTAGAAAAGTATTCTCCATTTCTTCAAACCAATGGAGGAGTGCGGTGACACCTTCAGTTCCTTTATATTTCGGAGGGTCGCATGATTTGAAATGCTTGTAGGTGCATTTAGTGGTGTTTGGGGAAGAGTTGAAAATGTTTTGGTTTGCTTGGTTGACAGGATTATTGGTAAGTGCTTGATGAACTTGGATTACAATGTTGGGTATTACAGCAGCCATTTGTTGAGCGATTAAGGTAGCCATGCGTTCGCGGGCTTTTCCTGCTCTCATCTTCCTACGGGCGAGGTTAGAAGACATCTACAATGAATACATGACAAGAGTATGAGTTGGATGCTTTTGAGATCGTGGGTCGCATTCAAGAATGAACATTCATAAAATAATTATACAAAAATACTACATCCATAGGATGTCTTTGGCTTTGCTCGCTGTTAGGCCCGTCATGCCGCCATACTTTACCTTATGTAATCATGTGGGCCCCCATGAATTACCGGTTTTTCATATGGTTCGCACGGTTTCTGCCTGGTTGCGTACACAAAACCCGGTGAAAATCGAGAAATATGTATACAACGTGTGATGTTCGGAATGTGTCCAGGTGTAGACACGGTGACACCTCAAAGTAGGGTAGTTCGAACGACGTTTGGTGTGGCATGCTTTGGCCTAATAGGTCCTTCGTACTCTCATCGTTGGTCCCCAGGTAGGCAAACTGGTCCGTTATATTGGATTTATACGAATGCCAGCCTAGACAGGACGTTCCGACTACCGGTACTTGTACCCTTCCAGTTACTACATGCCCGTCGCAGAACTTACTTTGATGAGAATTGAAAATTGCATAAAATCTTTGGATAATGAGAATATGAAAATAAATTGAATACATGAACATCGATATATGTATAATGAATATGTATATATGTATAATGAACATGTATATGAGCATGTATGTTTGACTGAAATGTAAACAAATATGAAACAAATAAATATCACAAGTTTGTATGTAACCACCTAATCAATTTAAAATTTAGGCAGACTATAGTATAGGCTCTAAGGGTCTAATAACCTATCCTATATCCCTATAGTCATGGCTCTGATACCAATCTGTCACACCCCAACCCGCAGCGGATAAGGTGATCGGGGCATGATTGGGTTATCATCAAAGCTCATGACATTTATTAAATGTTTCATATTCATTAATACAAATTAAATGAAAGTTTACAATAGTGATACAACATGATCTAACTAACAATCTAACTCCTTTGTTCTCTTCTAAGGCATATCCTATGTTATGCTTGCTTCAACCTGTTCACCTGTATCATGTGTAAAAAGGTTTTTGGATCAACATAATGTTGGCGAGTGAATCCTATGGAAAACATTTGAACAATTTATTTAAATTGATTATGAAATATGTGCACAACCAAACATGAATAAAATTAGATGTAACTTGATCAATAATCATAAGATGTTAAATGAAAACACTCATGAACAATAATGGAACAATTAAAGGCACGCGATGCTCAACTCGTCTCTCACGAGGAACTGAGGGGCCTGATGAATGAATTGCATAAACATGATAATTATGAATAACACAACTACAAACAATATAAACTCAATGAAAACACACATGAACAATAATGAATTTGAATTGAAGCACGCGATGTTCTACTCGTTTCCCACGAGGAACTGATGGGCTTAATGTATGAGTTTCATGTAATTTGACAAACGGAATATAAATAAATCACAACAATAAATCAATCTAAGATTAAGTCATGATGTGGTATGGCACAAGTTTAAATAAATAAATTAATTAATTCATAACACATGACACACCCCAAAACGTGTAATTTAAAAAGGGGAATTGTAAGATTCACTCACAGTGGGTGCGTTCGGTTGATGATGATGAATGCACGCGAAGTGGTTTTAACCACGAGTGAGATTTAACCTAGATAAATCGCATTATGGTTTGGTGAGTAAACGGATTTTATTAAACTATTTTAGTAGGATTGTTGGGTGTATTTTTGTGAGTTTGAAGCTATTTTCTAATCTTAAAAATGTTATTTTTAAGTATTTATAATTGATTTTTAATTAAAATAATTAAATAAAAATAATAAAAATATTTATTTTTTTTCTGCTACAGTTGACCTTGACCAGTTGACTTTGACTGGTCGTTGACCGGTTTGCGGAATATTGTTGTGCGCTCGGTGAGGCTCGAACCCGAGACCTCCCGTACGCGTGCACGCAGCTCTACCAACTGAGCTACGTGTCTAACCCGTTATATATCCGATTTTAATTTCATATAAACATTAATTAGAATTAATAGAAAATCATTTATTTTAAAAACAGTTTAAGGCGAAACGGTCATGCACACCACAGGTCTCGAACCCGGGACCTGTGGGTTAATCTAACACACAGTCCACCGCTGGACTGTGTGTTCAACATGTTATAATATTCGGTTTTTATTATACTTAAATACAAAATAGATATTTCCTTTTCTGCCTTATTTAAAAGAAAAGATAATTGTCCGAGTCGGTGCTGAGGACCGGACTCGAACTCGTGACCTGTGATATAAACAAACACACAGTCCACCGCTGGACTGTGTGTATAACTTGGTTATTATTCCGGTTATTAATATACTTAACATATAACTAAGGCGACTCCGGTTCAGTATTAAAAAAAATAGATTTTATTAAGGCAGCGTGTGAGACGGGAATCGAACTCGAGACCTTTGCATAATTAACGTCTTATGTGCACACAGTCCACCGCTGGACTGTGTGTCTAACCCGATTAAAATCATGATTTATAATATACTTATATGATATGGAAGTGCGTCGTCTTCTTCGACAAAGTTGAACCAGAAATCGGGTCTGACTGGTTCGAGTTTTTATTCAAGTTTCAATAGTGTTTTAGGTTAATTACTGGTGAGATAGAAGTGAAAAGGAAAAGAAACTGAGCGGAGAATATACCGACTGAACTCTCTGTTTTCCGGCAGAAACTCCGGCGACTGAATTCAACTCCGGCGACGTGTTCCTTGTACCAGCTAGTCTCCGAAAAGTTTGGAAAAGGTAAGGGTATCACCGGTATAAGCTTCAGAGGTTCAGAAAAGCTCGGCAATGGGGAAACCGGTTTTCCGGCGACGAACAGGCTTATTCCGGCGAGAGAAATTACGCCGTGAAAAGATGTGATTTTTAGCGAAAAAGTTTGCAGACGATTGTGGTTGAATTTATAGGGAATAATCGAAATGTATTTGGTCTGATTTTGAACTGTATTCATCAATTTAAGTTTTCCGGCGGTTTTGAAAAGTGTCGCGGACTTCAAACATCGGTTATAACCGACATCTGATTAAAGGTTTACGTTATAACGTAAATCGTAGTTAAGGCTCGCGAATATTCCGGGATTCCGACGACTGAATCGTTGGGCGCCGATTTTTGAATTTGTAAAGTCACTTTATGAACTAAATTATTTCATTATTTATCAAACAAATCAGTTGGCGCAGTGGTTTGTGTGTGAGATGTTAAGTCACTAGGTGACTCGGTACAGACCCGGGTTCGAAACCCGGCTGTAACAATTCATTTTTATTTTTCAATTTTCAACAGTTTTTCAAAAACTAAATATATACCCCCGTATAATAATTGATTACGGATCGTTTAAAAATATTTTGGGCATTTAATTCGCAACGAAAATTTTGACTGACTGTTCGGTTGCTAAACGGAGCGGGTTTGGTAAATCCGTTTTTGACGGATGTTACATAAAAACGGGCATAACAAATCTTTGTAAAATTTGGTTATATATACACTTTTGCATTATAACCTTTTCCCACAAAAGTGAGTGTTTGAGGCTTTACCGAGCATACAAATACATATCTATACTAATTGCTCAATTTTTCGTTTCTTATGTGAATAGCCCATTTGGTTAATCTAGAACTTGCCAAAGCAATACATTCCAATCCTTACCGACACTTATCCAAGTAAGTAAATGATAGAGGCATTAGGACTACAACCCCTTTTTTTCTAAACCTTTATTTTCCTTTCCATATCCCCCTAGTTAAACCCCTTTGATCATTGAATCTTTCGTTTCTAAAAGCCGCAAAAATATAAACTTTTGTAAAAACAACCACCCACATCCACAAAACTTCTTTTTATTTACATCATTTATTTTAGTAACAAGTTTGGTTATAAATAACAAAGTATGGCTTAATTTCAACTTTAGCTAAAAAAAGCCATTGGTTAAAGTTTTTTTTTCTAAGCCACAAAAATTGTTCAAGATAATGACACTTGTACACTTTTCACCGTTTTACCCAAAAATATCTACCCGTAGCCAAAACCTACCCTTTTAAAGTCCTCTTAATATTTACAAAGATTAAACGTCACAAAGGAGGAAGTTTGATTGTTTATCAAGCTTATGGTAGGCGTAAGCACCACATCGGGTCTGAGCGATTTCACTTAAACATCTTCGGCCGAATGTTGAGTGACCACTTGTGAGGTATGTAAATTTGTGTATAACTAAGTAGAATTTTATAAAGGCATGTTATGCCCAAAACAAATAATTTTTTTTTTAAAATATGTTTTCAATAAATCATGACGAATAAGATTTTAAATAAAATAAAAAATAAATTTAGAACTTGGATTCCCGACACTCTAAAAATAAACCCAAAACTTCTCTTCTATCAATTCCATTTGGGTTTGTAAGCCACCTTATAGAGTTTTCCTTGAGGACAATCAAAGATTCAAGTGTGTGGGTATTTGATGTATGCAAAATGCAACATATAAATTATGTCCAACAAGGCATAAAATCAACCATTTTCGGTACTAATGTTGGAAAAAACATGTTTCTTTGTTTACTTTTAAATTACAGGATCAAAAGAGCTTAAACGAATAAAAGAAACAAATTAACAACAGAAACCACCATAAATACAAAGAAGAAGGATTGACACGACCTGCCAAACCCCCGTCCACATCCAAAACAACAAAAATAACGAAGACAGAATCTCAAGCACGGGGCCGTGCCCACCAGGCATGGGGTCGTGCCCAATCAAGATACTCTGCAGAAAAGGACATACAACAAAAGACAAGCAACAAGGGCCGTGACAGCTCAACACAGGCCATGGTAAACTCTAAGATTCGAAGAATCTAAGATAGTACAACAAGTACACTGACCACGGGGCCGTGCTCTGTCACCACGGGGCTTGTTAGAACAAGACCTCACATCTGCAGTTTATTAATGGAGAGAAAATGAAGCCCACGGGGCCGTGGTCGCCTTCTTTTTTCAGCTATAAATAGATGTGCTTGGTTCATGAGAAAGGCATCAATTGGCAAACCACTTCTCTCACACTTGCCATCAGTCCACCACCACTACAACACCAACACCCACCATTATCACCCATCTTTCATCTTTTAGAGTTTGTAGTAGTCTCGGGATCCAAGATTGATCGTAAGAGTTCTTGTCAAACAAAGGTCATGCTTGGCTAAATCTCTTACATCACTTGGTGAAGATAAATCTTTAATGTATTACTTTTGATTTCCAGTCTTTGGCAACTTTTTGTTTGGTATGTATTAATGACTTTAATAACTAGTTTTTTATAATGAAGTAAACTTTATTTAAATATTTCTTCATGTTTCGTTGATTTACTCATTCGTGTCTTTACGGTCTATATAAAGCGCGCTAACTACCTAGAAGGGGGTTAGAAGGGTGTTTGGGTAAAGTTCTTGTCTCGTTCAGTGTATAGATCCTGGAAGGACTTGGTTCCAGCTTATTAGGACTTCCCTTGAGGCAAATAGCATCAAATTGGGGGAAGTAAGAACGGATTGAACCCCTTATAAATAAACTACTATTAAAACTTCACCTGGTCTTGTGGGACTGTATCACTGCTGACTCAGACCAATATGGCCGAGGGCAACGTCGCCTTCACAAGAGGGGCCTACCACTTTTTACATTAATAACTTATTTAATAATCTTTCAATATTACTACCTTGTTGGACTGTATCCCTGCTGACTCTGACCAATAGGTTGAGGGTAACGTCGCCTTCAAAAAGCTCAAAGCGCGGAAATCCTCAAAGGATATATTAAAGAGTGTCACACCCCGACCCGTAGCGGATATGGCACGGGGTATGATATGATTGTTTCATAGCTTTTGACATTTATTTAAAGTTTGAATATTTATTATCATCAATATTAATTTGTCTCACATAACCAAATAATTGTTTCAAATAAAACCATACAATATTCAAAATATAAAAGATAACATAAGTCTTGATTTAATTATTCTAAGGCACAATCCTATGTATTTTCTCAAGTAACTGTCAACCTTGTGTACCTGTTTCATGTGTCAAAGAAATTTTGGTCAACAATAGTTGGAGAATAGATCTTTATTTATTTTTATTTAACTTTAAAAGTTTAGTTGATTTTTGTCGCACCCTCAATTTCCACTTGCGGAGTTTTACCGCGAGGCGTGTGAACAAACCAGAATCCGAGACACTAGTAACATCGAATGACTCTATATGATTTTTTATACGTTTTCCAAAATCATTTGTTTAACCATTCATAGTTAATTTTAAATTGTCTTAGTTTGGTTTCAATGTTTAGCGGAAGCATTAGTTTTAAAGTTGAGCGGAAGCATTAAAGTAAAGTAAAGGAACGGGCGCCAACACAAACGCCAAAACTAAAGAAAAACCCAAACAATATTCGTAAATGAGACTTGATAAAAAGATGTCTTGATCAATGCAAGTGAGTGCACCTAGAGCTCTTAGCGTCCTGAGAAACATGTAAAGAAACAAGTGTCAACATTAAAGAAGAGTGAGTTCACAGGTTTTCATAAGTTCATTTGTTCCGTTATAAGTTTGTTTCCCCCGTTATCCCTAACCCGGAATAACGTTATAGTTCCATTATTCCTAACCCGGAATATATATTGTTGTTTCGTAATTAAGTTATAGTTCCATTATTCCAAACCGGGATGATAATGATGTTGATTTCATTATTCCTAACCCGGAATAATATTGTTGTTTGTTTCATTATTCCTAACCCGGAATAATATTGTTGTTTCGTAATTAAGTTCAATGTTAACATGTAGGTAGCGAGCCTAAAGTTATGTCACATAAGTGTTCGCGATCGAAGCTGACTGTTGTGCCTCCGTGTTGCCAGGCCTATCACCGACCATGGCGAAAGTTAGGCTAAATTATTCACCCGTTGACCATACCCGGTCGGCTAGCGCGACTAGCTCGGGTGGGGCATGTCGGGCCCAGTAGTACTACTTATAATCTCCCCGCTATCTAACCCAATACTAACGATCCGAGAGTTTGTCGAGGACTTCCGTGATATAGCTGCTTAGTGACCATAACGTACATTAACATTAACTTAGTTACCGAATAGTTTAACGACGTTAATTTCGTATAACGTAAAGAGATAGAGTTGTAGAGTGTATACATGTTTCTCCCCCTGTTGTTTAAAACCGGATAAAATTAGGGGCCGTGAACTCACCTTTAGTTGCTCGGTTAGTGTAACACAGAAGTAGCAAATGATGGGACCGCTAATCGCGTCCTAACAAGTCAATCGATTTAGAGTTAGTGTGTGAACACACTGATACAAACCCTACACATAACTATCATACAATGCGGCACACATGATAACAATTTCGAAACACAATCATGCATGCAAAGTATTATTATACCAACATAATGATCAAACCAACTTATCATGAACATAAATCAACTCATACAACATTTTGGCACACACATTCGCAAGTAATCAAGTTTCAGCTTGTATGCTCATAACTAGGCTGTTTTCGAGGATTTTTATAAAATAGTTCCAACGTTCCAAAAATTCCAATTTTTTACAGAAGGTGTCAACTAAATTGTAGAATTTTATATAAATTTTTCAAGTCCTAACACTTTACCAATTATTTATAAATATTAATATACTAGGCTGTAGTCAGATTCATCGCTTTCGGACTGCAGTCCACGGGAGAATTTATTTAAAAATCACCGTTCATCCAATTAACAAAATTCCAGTGGAAGTTTCCCGGAAATTTCCATCTCCAGTTTCTGTACAAATTTCGTGATTCAACTCTCTACAGATTATGAGATCCGACTCGATAAACAACTAACAAATTTTCAGAATTTACACAGCTTCAGTTACTGCACTTAATTGACCACTTAAAAATATCAAACGACCTCAGAAAAATATGAATCCAGCGCCATTAGAAGCGTTTTTCAAAAATATACGTTTTAGGCTTCAGAAAATCCGTTTTTCGATAAATAATAACCAAGTTACAGCCAATTGAAGTTGGCTGTAAACACCATTCAGCATCCTGTTTTCAACTTTTTATCGCAATATAACACGCTTAAACAATCGAGACGTTAAATATAAACGATCAAGAACAGATTTATCAATCATATATCATCCTGTACATCATACTCATGCAAACCCTAATCATATTATATGGTTTTTATCACAAAACGCAGCCTATGATCCTTTTATTCAACTAATCGTCTTAATCGCAATTCTTGCACAAATAATCGAACTAAACATCATAACTCTTTCAATACCATGATTCTACCATTACATACAAGCATGATCAATAGTTCATAAACCCTAACATGATTTGCGAAACAATAGAAAACCCTAACCTTTAACAATGAAGATTAACGAACCGGGAACGAGATGGGAGTCGATTCGGGTTTGAAGAAGATCGCGACCGAGAGAAGGAGTGGGAAGGCTGCCGTCGGCTGATTCTTGGGGAGCTAGGGTTCCTTATTTTTTTTTTGTTAAAACAACCCTCATGCATACATATCTATATATAGTGTGAGGAAGGAAGGAAAAGGATCAAGGGTTCGGTTTGGTGCTTGCGGCCGCAAAGGGTTTGGGTGGGGCGGTTTGGGTCTTTAACTTGAGCCTCAAGTTTTGATTAATCCCTTGAGTCGCAAGGAAATGAGGTCGACTCGTTTCGCGGCTCGGTTCGATTCGTCTATCTATTTACTATATATATATTTTTATAACTAAAAATCACGAAATCGAAACATGACATAATAACTCACCAAACTTATAAACGTTTAATACACATAGCACGTAATTCACTTGATAAGTTCACAAAGTTAGCGTAGTTATTTCGAGCGTGTAAATTAAATCTCCGAATCAATTTAGCGTAGGAATGAATAACCGTGAAGTAGTGCGTTTAAGATACCTGAAAAACCGGGATGTCACAATTTTATTTAATAAAAATTATTTAACATACAATATTAAGTGTAATAGGTGACATAAATTAATTAATCTGAAAAACAACCAATCCATAAGTAAATAATATAACATGACATAACGAAACAAATAGAATGAAACAATGATGCGATTCAAGCCCCCAAAAGGCGAAAAGTGAAGCTATGAAATCCATGACACAAATCGGTAAACACATATAGCGTATGAATGAAACAAGTAATGCAACATACAAAACAAATAGGAGCACATATGACACTTAACTTGGCATGTTATTGAAAAAGCATACGGATCATATGAAAATGACATGAAACAACCCAAAAAGTTAAAGTGATAAAAGGGGAAAAGTAAGATCTACTCACAGTTTTGCGTTCCGTTAAAACCCGCTAATCCGCACGAGTAACGAAAGAGAGATAACACCA
The DNA here is from genome assembly GCA_947069175.1 of Scalesia atractyloides. Lineage (NCBI taxonomy): Eukaryota > Viridiplantae > Streptophyta > Magnoliopsida > Asterales > Asteraceae > Scalesia > Scalesia atractyloides. The sequence continues at coordinate 16,612,257 of CAMTDV010000116.1, read as the reverse complement.
AAAGACACAATCACCATAAATATTATAACACCAAAATACTTAAATAAAATAACACAAGGAAAAATATATGAAAACATTATAACCTAATACTTGCGCTCTATACCTAAAAGAAATATAATTTATCCTATGTTATATTTTTTTGTGATATAATAAACCTACTAATTTAATATATACTTAAATGTTAACAGTTAGTTATATATCTTAAGTTAAAATTTTCTTTTTCTTTAACTTATTAATTTAATATACACTTTCTTTCGTAGCTGTTTTATAGTTCATAAAAAGAAACGTTATAAATTTAATCATCTAATTAGTTTAATTTTTTAATGTGACAAACGACAAATAACCGGTAATTCTGTACAATCTAATCACTATTTTTATTACATAATCTCATGCATATTATCGTAATTTAATTTCGTAACTGAGTTGTATGTTATATCGCAAGTATTAGGACAAGTAAATCAGATCATAACATATACCCGTTTCCGTTACGACGCGAAATAAACCAAACAATGCGCTAAAAGTGTTGGAAGAAAGTGTTGGGCGCACTATTCGCGGTTGTACTATTCATGTCAGGAAAACCGCTAAAACGAAACAGAACAACGAATAATGGCATGCTAATGCCATAATTGAGTCCATATATATGAAAGCGCTGATATGGGAACACCTATTACAGAAATACATAACATCCGCTACAACGCCTAACTTGCAAAATTGTCCGTTTCGACCAAAAAGGCGACAAATTTCATTTGTCCGCAATATTAATTCGGTAGATTCCGGATTCCAGAATTATAGCAAAACAATGTTGAACATCCTAAAATAATATGAGAATAGCAAAAATGCATAAAAGACATCGTTTCCGATCATACGGCAAACAGTGCACAACTCGATCGGAAAGCGACCATTTGTCGAATCGACGAACATTTTAATGGCCAATAGCCTCATGCATTCATCTAGAGAACTAGTTAAGCCTCATTTGGGACTCTGAATCATTTCAACTATCTTGAGGTCACAGAAACACAACTTCCGGAAAAGTTCGACGGCAAAATATATAAGTGCCGATATCGAGCGCAACGATCGAACGAAAGGCTTTTCGGCCATCCTAACTCCACATATATTCGGCTAGCGAACTAGTTAAGCATATTTCTTAATAGGAAGTGCCCTAAATAAATGCCATGACAATTGTGGTGGTTAAAAACCAAAGCTTCCGGTACTACATAATAAGGTTCGTATATTAGCGAATATTGTGTCGATGAGCGAACTAGTGACGTTTTCGTTATCCGAAATTTATACCAATTAGTCAAGTGGACTAATTAACATGGATTAACACCCTAAACCCTAATTACTTGCTAAGGATACAAGAGCAACCCCCTAATCATAACACTTAAGTTAATTACCTAAAAATCTAATAATAGTCACATGTTACAAAAGAAAGTTACACTTTACCCCCTACCAAATGGCGGATTCAAGTGGGTCCCACACCCACTTGAATTGTGTTGAAATTTCAAGATTAGAAGCATGGTGCAAAGCATGGATGTAATCTTTGAAAGGTGGTCATTATAAACATATATCACTTCATGTTTTTCCCTCTTTTCTAACAAAAAAAAATTAAACAACCTCCTTCCTCTCCCTCATACCCCATGGCCACCAACACCACCACTACACCACCATAAGTCCACCATTAAACACCTCATTTCACATACTTTAAAGCCATTTCAAGATCATCCAAGGTGCTAGCAAAGATGGAGGATCATTAGGGCTTTCTTGGAGCTTTATTTTCTTCCTAGATCTTCACTAATCTTGTGCAACCATTGCAAGATAAATTCCTTCATATTTTAGCTTCTTACCATGTCTAGTTTAAGGAGGTACAAGTTGATCATCTTGAAAGTAAAGAAAATATAACTCAAAAACCCTAAACCTCACCTTAATAATAACACTAAATATAGTTTATTATGTGTTGATTATGTGATTATATGTTAACTAGTTAGCATGATGATGTTGATTATGATAAAATGAGGTGTATAAAGTAGATGATATTGTATGAATAAATATATAAATGATGCTTTAAACATGGTGATGTTTAAATCTAAACAAGATCATCAACATCATCATCCATGAAGATTACTACAACCTAAAAGTGATTTACTACGCATGAATAATTTTTATAAAGAATAAACACCATGATTTAAGATGTAATCATCTTAAAAAGTGTAATAAACAAAGGGAGTTTAAAATGAAAGACTTGATTTAATGATGTAACAAAAATGATGGCTTAAAAATGCTAAAAAAATGTTGAAATCTCATTGTATTTTTAAGAAAATAGTGAGAATATAATTACCAAAAACCATGGATGATGATGTGCATAAGTTGTAAACAAAGTAGTATGTGACCATAAATTGTTAGTTGATCTTGATTATGGGTTTAAACATGGTTTAAATACCTTTTGAAAACGTGAAAAACGCCATAGTTTAGGGGAAACTATGGAGAAATTTTCTAAAAATCTAATCGCGATTAAAGTATGATTAACGGGGTGGTTAACCAGACTAAACGTGATTAGTAACCTAAACCGTCATTAAGGAAGTTTTAATGACAAGGGTTAAACCCTAACCATCCAAGAGTTTAACAAGTGCATATATATATATATATATATAATATTACAAGTTAAAAATAATTAATTCTTACACATATATACATATATACACACTTGTGGAATAAAAACATATATATATATATATGCATATGTTGTCACGAAAAGTTTTGTGTAAATACATGTGTATGTATGTGTATGTATCTAGAAGTTTAGGGTATATACCACAAAATACCCAACTTATACAAATACTTCAAACACCTGAGAGAATTACCAAGTGTAGATGACACGAAGCACATACACTTTTACAATATGTCGAAACAATGATCGGACGAACAGAGAATGCGGACAATGGGCGAATGTACACATACATCGTCGCGTCGTCGACAAACGAACAAATCACTAACATGAAGAGTTGCTACGATGTTGGGCGATCTCCGACGCGAAAAAGTGTATATTAAACGACAACGACGACATGTCTAAAATAAGATATTTTAGACACTTAACGTATATATGTGTTAAGATATCAAAATCCGGAAAGTTAAAATCTATAAGAATTTACTAAGTGGTTTTATAAAAGTATATAAATATACTTAAAAATCTATACTTAGTAAAAATTTATAAGTGTAAGAATTATATATATTTGGACTCTTGAAAATAAATTGGGCTAGGCCTACTATATAAAAGACATGGGCAAGGTCCAACTACACAAAGGCATAAAATACATGGGCTAGGCCCAATCACTTAAAGACATGGGCTAGGCCCAATGTCATAAATTACATGGGCTAGGTCCAATCACATAAAGACATGGGCTAGGCCCAATGACATAAATTACATGGGCTAGGCCCAATCACAGAAAGACATGGGCTAGGCCCAATGACATGAATTACATGGGCTAGGCGCAATCACATAAAGACATGGGCTAGGCGCAATCACATAAAGACATGGGCTAGGCCCAATGACATGAATTACATGGGCGAGGCCCAATCACATAAAGACATGGGCTAGGCCCAATGACATAAATGACATGGGCTAGGCCCAATCACATAAAGACATGGGCTAGGTCCAATGACATAAGTTACATGGGCTAGGCCCAATGACATAAATTACATGGGCTAGGCCCAATCACATAAAGGCATGAGCTAGGCCCAATGACATAAATTACATGGGCTAGGCCCAATGACACGCGTGCAAAGTACATGACATGTGAAGGGTGAGGCATGTTCACACACGATCTAAGAATGACAATATATATATGAGAAATATATGTATAAAAATATTAATCAAACAAACGAACAACCAACACTATGATAACATTAAAAGTTGTTCTAATGTGATAAATACATACACAACAAGAATTCAAGATGAACAACTAGTATGAGGTCAACGACACCTAGGTGTCTAATGAAGTTAATACACATGTAGGTTACACACGTGTACAGACACCGAACTTTGATAAGTACGACGTACGGAACGCAAAGCTCTGAGTTCATGTCCCTCCTTTCAATTATTTCAAAGTTTTGTTATAAAACTATTGAGGGGAAATACATGTCATAACAAACGGTATGTTAGCTATGGGGTTAGATGATAACACGATCAATATGCGTAAGTAGGATGATGACAAGAGTAACCATTAATCACTTAGTGACCAAGGTGCAAAAGGTATAGATCTATAGAGTTTGAGACGCGCTCCACTCCTAGTTTGTTAACCCTTTAGGAGCGCTTTTGTGATTGCAATTGATGTCAAGAGTTGTCTCGGTTTGGTTACTTACTTATGGCACATATGTCAGGGTTCTAGCTACACACTGATAGATCCTTAAACTCCATGAATGATAATAACATACTCAGATTTCATTACTGGATTACGAGCATGACATTTTATGAGAAAACAATAACTACATGACCTCGCCAACTTTTGTTGACTTTTAAAAATTACATGTATTTCAGGACGCAAGGCATGAGCTGGTGATACAATTCGGGTTATGGGAAAATGTCAGGACAACGAGGGCCATCTTTTGGAGGGTTTGCCTCTTATATCCCAACTTCGTATAGGTATATAGGGGTCTAAAACCTCATTACGTATTTATGATGAAAACAATATCTTATTTTGAAGTAATGTACTTTGAATTTGTTTATGATGACAAGTTGAAACAGGTAAAACTATAAAAATTACTTTTGGTTGGTTGTAAATATTGGAATGCAAATTTATATCGGCATGGTATCGTTGTTGATTTATACATGTTTACTTAATTGAATGCAATAGTCACACACTTGCGCTTCCGCTACGACCAGGGTGTGACATTTAAAGGCAGAATCTCATATGTTTTCTTTATTGATAAAAGAAACCCAAATTTTATATAACATTTTTAGATCAATAAAATGAAATTAATAATTTATGTAGAACCATATATGGCATCTAAAATATAAATTGACTAAAAAATGTAACTATATGACTTTTTCACGTCATATTATGTGTGCAAACTTAAACGTAAAAAGCTTTCTTTTTTCTTGTCATAGGAAAATATAAAGCTTGTGGTGTTTTAGAAATCTTATGACACGGAAATAAATTTTATGATATGTGGAAAGATGGAATCATGATAAAATAAAAATGTATAATAATATTGGCGATATTGAGAAAAATGGATTTTGTAATTTATTTTATATATATATATATATATATTCTTTTGACAACAACAACATGATAAACAAAACTAACTACACAAAACGCAAACTATGTCTAGATTCAAAACGCAACCTAAGAACTACCCCAAGTACAAGAAATAAATAATAAAGAAAAATAAATCAAAGTAAAATTCAATATAAAATAACTTTAATAACTACCTCCTAGATGAGGATAAAGAGATAGAGATGAGGTCGATGTTGGATTCTTGCTCCTCCTTCTTGATGGTTTAGGAAAACTTGTAAAGCTTCAATGATGGTGGCTAGGGTTTCTTTGAGAGAGATGGTAGTGGCTAGGGTTTTTTTAGAGAGATGGTGGTGACTAGGGTTTTTTTAGAAAGAAGATAGAGATTTTGGAATGGCAAAATAAATAGGGTTGTGATTTGTTTTTTAAAAGTATGATATTAATATTTGATTTAGGATATAAAATCTTGCCTTTTAAAAAAGATTGAAAAAAATATTCTTTTTTTTATTTCACATTAGCGGTGGAAGAGAAAAATTATGTTAATTGTTTTATTTAATATTTTTATATATATAAAGAATTAATTCAGCTGCTTAAGTTATTTTTCTCGTATAACTTGAAAAGTATAATGTTATATAAAAATTCGAACATACCGTTGGAACGAGCGCATTTTTCTCTATGATATGACATAAGTTTCATAAAAATCAGAGTAGAGTCAAAAAAATATATTTTATTTATAACGGATCGAACTAGTTTACAAACGGTTCGTATTCAAATTTTTTTTCAAAACGGATACCCTTCTTAGCGGATGTTACAGTCTCCCCTACTTTTGAGAATTTCGTCCCGAAATTGACGCGGACACATTTTGTGCAAAAAGATGAGGGTATTTGTCTCGCATTTGGTCTTCACGTTCCCAAGTGAACTCTGGTCCAACGGACTTTGACTATTGGAATCCGACTTTGCTTCAATCGTTTCTCATCGTAGTCCATGATCTCCACGGGTCTTTCAATAAAGTTCATAGACTCATCGATTGGTATATCTTCAAGTGGAACAAGCAGGTTTTCATCAGCAAGACACTTCTTCAAGTTAGACACATGAAAAACTAGGTGAATCCTACTGAGTTCTTCTGGTAAGTTAAGTTTGTAGGCTACCGTTCCGATTCTTTTGAGGATCTTGAAAGGACCAACATAACGTGGAGCTAGTTTTCCCTTTTTCCCAAATCTAACACGCCTTTCCATGGCGAAACTTTCAAGAGTACACGATCACCAACACTGAATTCTAATGGTTTGCGACGTTCATCGGCATAACTCTTCTAGCGACTTCGAGCTGCCAAATTGTCGCGAATTTGGTATCTTATCAGTTGTCTCTTGAATCAATTCTGGCCCTGTTATTTGAGCTTTACCAACTTCGTGCCAACAAACAGGATATCGACACATCCGCCAGTATAAAGCTTTAAATGGTGCCATGTTGATACTCGAGTGGTAACTGTTGTTGTCCGAGAATTCAATCAAGGGCAAATGAACATCCCAATTCCCCTTGAAATCTATGACACACGAACGCAACATATCTTCTAACGTTTGGATGGTATGCTCAGACTGACCATCAGTCTGCGGATAGTAAGCAGTACTAAGATCAAGTCGAGTGCCCAACACCGATTGCACAGCTTGCCACGTGCGTAAGGTAAAACGTCTATCATGGTCGGAAATAATACTCAAAGGTACACCATGTCGGCTCACGATTTCGTCGATGTAGATTCAAGCTAATTTCCCGTCCTTGTAATCTATACGGATTGGAATAAAATGGGCGGACTTTGTGAGACGATCTACCATAATCCAAATGGCATCATATCCACTGGAGGTGCGAGGTAACCCGTTTATAAAATCAATGGTTATATTTTCCCACTTCCAAACTGGAAAGTTTGGGTTGTACTAGCAAATCCGAGGGTCGTTGATGTTCCGCCTTCACTTTGGAACACGTAAGGCATTTTGAAACAAACTCTGCAATATCCTTCTTCATTCTAGGCCACCAATATGTGATTCGGAGATCCTGATACCGGGATTTATGGGCTTCGTTCATCAAGAAAACACGAAGATCGTCACGATCAGGTATCCAAGCTCGATTTAAGTAATGGAGAATTCCATTAGCTTTAGATTCCAACTTTGATTCTACTCCACAAGACAGCTCAGCGCATAAAAAATTCTCAGTAATAGAGACATGTTGTACTTTGTGAATCCGCTTTTCGATATCATACAAAATTTGAAAACAAACGAGATGAACAAAATTCACGTATTCTCTATAACTTAGGGCATCGGCCACGACATTTGCCTTGCCAGGATGGTAGCGAATCTCACGGTCATAATCGTTTAAAAGTTCAACCCATTGTCTTTGACGCATGTTCAATTCCTTTTGGTTAAAGATATGCTGGAGACTCTTATGGTCAGTGTAAATCTCACATTTAGCCCCATAAAGATAATGCCTCCAAATCTTTAAAGCGAAAACCAAAGCACCAAGCTCAAGGTCATGAGTGGTGTAGTTCTTTTCATGAACCTTTAGTTGTCTTGAGGAATAAGCTATCACTTTGCCTCGTTGCATCAAAACACAACTGAGTCCTTGACCTAATGCATCACAATAAACGACGAAGTCGTCACAGCCATCAGGTAGAGTGAGTATAGGCGCATCACACAATTTCTGCTTCAAGGTTTGAAAAGTTTAGTCCTGTTTAGGCCCCCAATCAAATGGTTTGCCCTTATGGGTCAAAACTGTGAGTGGTAAAGCGATGTTTGAAAAATTGGCGATAAAGCATCGATAGTAACCTGCTAAGCGAAGGAATGATCGGATTTCGGTAGGTGTACGCAGAGTTTGCCAATTCTTGACAACTTTGATCATGGCAGGGTCAACATGAATACCCTTATCGTTTACTACGTGACCAAGAAATTGGACTTCATTTAACTAGAACTCACACTTAGAGAACTTTAGGTATAGTCTTTCTGTTCGAATAGTCCCAGTATGAGACGAAGGTGTCGTTCATGATCGCTCTTGGTCTTGGAATAAATCAAGATATAAATGATGACGAAACGATCCAAATATGGTTGCATACATGGTTCATCAAGTCCATGAATATTGTTGGTGCATTAGTCAGCCCAAAAGGCATCATTGATGAACTCGTAATGACCATAACAACTACGAAAGCAATTTTGGGGATGTCCTCTTCTAGTACTCTCAATTGATGATAACCAGAACGTAGATCAATCTTTGAGAAACACGTAGCCCCTTGTAGTTGATCTAACAGGTCATCGATTCAAGGTAAGGGGTAGCGATTTTTGATGGTTAACTTATTAAGCTCGCGATAGTCAATGCACATTCGGAATGAACCATATTTCTTCTTCATGAACAGAACAGGTGCACCCCGTGGAGACGAGCTAGGACGTATGAAGCCCTTGTCAGTCAACTCTTGAAATTGACTTGCTAACTCTTGTATCTCTGATGGAGCTAGTCGATAAGGTGCTTTTGCAACAGGAGTTGCAGCTGGAACGAGATCAGTTTGAAATTCGACTTCTCGCATAGGAGGAAGTCCAGAAATATCTTCAGGGAATACTTGAGGAAAGTCTCGAACTACGGGGATATCTTCTATCTTCTTTTCTTTGCCCTTATTTTCCATAATATGGGCTAAGAAAGCCACATATTCCTTTCGTAAGTACTTTTGGGCTTGAACACATGACATTAATTTGAGTCCCTTCGAGGGTGTTTCGCCAAAGACTCGAAGAACTTGACCGTCGGTAAGAGGGATTCGAATATACTTCTCCAAACACACAATCTCAGCACGGTGTTGGGATAACCAATCCATGCCTATGATCGCGTCGAAACTCCCTAGCTTCATTGGTATGAGATCGATTAGGAAGTCGTACTCGTTCAAACTGAGGGTGCAGTCACGAATAACAGATTCAATAGTAACGGGTTTCACGTCAGCTACTTCAACAGTGTAGAACTTGCCCAAACTCTTCCTAGGCACTCCAAGAACAGACTCGAACTCCAAAGACCAAAGCTTTTATCCGCCCCCGAATCAAATAAGTCTGACGCATAAATACCATTAATAAGAACGCACCACATTTTTGTCAGCATGCGCCTGATTTGCATTAACGTTGAAGACTCTGCCCTGAGCAGGTGGGTTGGATTAGTTGCTGGGTTGGCTTGATTAACCGGGTTGGCCTGTGCTTGAGCGTTGATAATGTTGAACAACCTTAGACAAGTGTTACGGAAATGGGTTGGATCACCACAATTATAGCAGGCTCTAGCATAGGGCATCATGGGTGGCTAGTAAGGCTGGAGCATGTTTTATGGAGTGGAGCCTGAATTGAGGTAACTAGTACATGGGTTGAAACATTTGTTGGTTGTTGGGTTGAGCTCGGTTCGGGTTAGAGGCTTGACCCTGACCAACACGGCAGGCTTGGCTCAAATGACTGAAATGCCCACACTTGGTACATTGTTGACAAGGCCTATGAGGCTGGTGATGGTAGCGGCAGTGTCCACACAAAGGGTGAGGACCGGTGTAGGGCTTTTTGTTTGGGTGGATAGTCGGTGTGACCTGGTTCAATGGCACGGCTGGGATAAGAGGGTTTGTGGTAACCGCATAGTTTCTTCCATTTCCTTTGCGTTTCTTCTTAAAGCCAAAGTGAGAAGACGATTCAGTTAGTTTCTTTTACCTCCTTTGGCTTTTCAGCAGAAGATTTGACCGATGAACCTTGATCCCCTCTGCGTTTCAGGTCTTCTGACTTTACTCGATTTTCAGTGAGCTGGCCAGCTAGACGCATGGCCTCTTCAAGAGTAGCGGCCTTACTACCTTCCACCGTGTCCTTGATAACTGCCGGGAGACCCTTAATGTACTGCCTAATGAGTCTGGTAAGGGAGTGAATAGATACGGAACCATCATTGTAAGCTCGTGGAACCGCTTATTGTAAGCCATGTTCTCACCTTCAACCTGTTTCAAATTCCAGAATTCGTCTTCTAAGTTCTTGATTTCATGTAGGGGGCAAAACTGCTCCTTCATAATCTCCTTGAGCTGCTCCCAGGTCAAAGCCACAGCAGCTTCCTCACAACGGGTATTTTTCTCAGCATTCTACCAAGTTAATGCATTTCCTAGCAAACGGCCCATAGCATATCAAACCTTACGATTGTAGGGGCATTCGGAGTTCAAAAACGTACTTTCCATTTCTTCGAACCAACGGAGAAGAGTAGTAGCACCACCGGTGCCTTCATAAGTAGGAGGGTCACAAGACTTGAAATGTTTGTACGAGCATTTGGAAGAACCAGAACCGCCATGGTTCTCTTGGTCATCGGCCCTCTTGAGGGTTTCGTGAACTTGAGCCACAATGTTGGGAAGGATAGCAGCCATCTCTTTGGCAATGTGAGACACAATGCGTCGTCCAGAATTTCCGACATGCTTTCCATTGAGGTTGCGTTTGGCCGACATCTATAAGGATTGAACTCAATAAGTTATGAGTTTTGAGTATAAACAAGTGGACACTAAGTGTGTTCAACATAATAAATAAGAAACTTATGATATATAGAGGAATTCAATGTCACACCCTGGCCCGCAGCGGATATGGTAGTCGGGCATGATTGGGTTTTCATCAAAGATCATGACATTTACTATTATAAAAGTTTCATATATATTATTTCAAATTTAAATAAACTATTCCAAACAACACATTATCCATTCAAACAAAAAATGTTCTAAACAAAACTTTCAAGTAACAATTTATTTTCTTCTAAGGCCCATGTCCTATGTGTTCCTTGCTTCACACCTGTTCACATGCACCATGTGTAAAAATAGAGCTTTGGGTCAACATAAGTTGGCGAGTGAATCCCATATAATCATTAAGAAATATGATATGTTTATTATTTTAAATAAAATGTGCAATAACCAAATATGAGAAACGTGTATGTAGTCTGAATCACAAACCACACAATCAACTAGCAATGTACATGTGAGCACGATAAGCGATGTGCTGTGAGATCAAGGCTCAATCAAACGGAGCCGATCTAATATATTAGGCAACACGACGCTCCACCCATAAGTAATGGGGAACAAATGGTCCTATGTGAGAGCTTGACTGTAATGGAAAATATAAACACAAATAACAATAAACAACAATATCACAAAACACGTTGGATCACATAATGGTAATAGCACGAGGTTTGAATTAGTGAAATAAACAAAAGCGACACATGATACACCAAAAAATGTGAATAAAAAGGGGAGTTGTAAGAATTCATTCACAGTGGGTGCGCTTATGATTTGATGAAGATTGCGCACGATTAAGCGTTTGAGATACCAAACAACGAGAAAGGCTAACCTAAATATTCACGTAATAAATTCGGTAAATATATATTTCTCTTGGTTAAAATTAGTATTTTTACTTAATTTATTATTTACACATCTTTATTAGGTATTTAAGGTAGTTTTTATTGTATTTATTACTATTTTTATTTGCCTAAAAAGAGATTATTTGATTATATATTATTGGAGAAATAATCAAAAGTTTAAATAAAAAAATATGTTTCTTTTCTGGTCGAACCGGCCAGATTATACGCGACGTGTGGGATCGAACTCGTGACCTCTCGTTTACGTGCACGCAGCTCTACCAACTGAGCTACGTGTCTAACCCGGAATATATTGAAATTTAATTATACATATACACATACTACAACTTAACATGTTCTTATATAATTAAAAAGGTTTGGATAATTTCAGGGACAGTGTGATAAACTGGATTCGAACCCGCGTCTGCCGCTTCATGTGCACACAACCCGACCAATTGGGTTGTGTGTCTAACCCGGTGGATATAAGATTTTAATTATACTTATATACATACTGGGTTGTCTCATATTTGGTTGTAAAAAGGGTTTGTATAATTTGGCGAACCGGAAGTGTATATAGACTCGAACCCGTGACCTTGACTATATATGCACACAGTCCATCCACTGGACTGTGTGTCTAACCCGATATAATTTGGATTTTAAATTGTTTTTAACCCAAGTTCAGTTCATCTTCTTTCTGTTCAAAAAGACGCTGAACTGTTAAACTATCCGACTTGGTTTAATTCTTCTTTTATTTGATACTAAAATATATGATTAAGATCTATAAAGATTGAAAGGGCAGTCTAAAAGGATTTTACCGAATTGAAGATGCTCAAGAACTCCGGTGGTATTCCGATGAATTCCAAACTTCTGGCGAAGTAAAACTTGAAGAACATAAATTACAGAGTGTTAGAATGTGTGTATGTGTGATCTAATTGAGTCTAGAGGTTCACTATTTATAGATGAGGCAGTAGATTGGTTTAAGATTTCAGTTTCATGAGTTTCGGTCAAGAATTAATTGCTGAAATGATTGTATAACCGATTTGGGGGTTGTTGACTCACTGATTGAGTCTTTTACACGATCAGTTACATTCGTTAATTGAAGAGGAATCCGATATCTTGATGATAGCCGGTGATTTAGCGCGGCTGTTTCTATTTGAATCCGGATCAAAGGAACGTGATTACAAATGTTTAATTGTTTTGAGATATAACAGATGTGGTCAAGTGGTGTAGTGGTGTGTTGTGTGTACGGTTTGGGTGGAGACCTGGGTTCGATCCCCCGGTCCACCATTTTATTATTTTTGGACTAAATCGTTATTATATTTATATATTTTATTTATCATTATTATTTTATTATTTATTATTATTATTTATTTTATTAATACTTAAAATATAACAAATTCCTTAAATGTTTATCATAAATGCGTAATGAACAATCATAACATATACTTGAATTACAAAACGGAGTATGTTTTAGAACCCGTTTTTCATCAGATGTACATTCGAAGCTTATGATATAAAATAATGTGAAACGTGAAACATTCCATCATGAAATCATATGAATCATGGAGTCAAATGAAACTTAGGATAAAACAATATTTCAAAAATGAAATACTACAAGTTGTGGGGTTGGTATACTTAGAGTTTCAATATGCCTTCCATGCATCTCTTTCGTAATCACGTGGGCCCCCGTGATTAACGAGTGTTTGCATGGCCCACATATGTCTACCCTTTGACATAAAACTAGCCCAAAAGAAATCATGAAATGACAGGGTTTGGGGTGATATGAAACATTTTGGGAGGGCACCCATGACTTAACGTGGGTACGTTTAACTTATCAAAGTGTTGTTGGTTTATGTGACGTTTGGTGTGACATGCTTTGGTCTAATAGGTATTGGTACCCTCATCGATGGTCCCTAGGTAGGCAACGGGTCCTTAATGGATTTATACGAATGCCAAGCTTAGACAGGACGTCCGGACTACCGGTACCTAACCCTTCCAGTTACTACATGTCCGTCACTTAGCCCACTTTGACGAGATATGAAACTCAAATGAAATTTAAAACTTTAAATGAAATAATTGAAATTCAAAGGCGTATGGATAGAAATAATGAAATCAACATACTTTAGATATATAAATAATAAATAAAAGATATATTATTTATTTATTATATAGTATGTGTGAACGCGACATGAATAAAAGAGAAATATACTTTAGATAAACAATATAACACATTGTATCATGTAACGCACTTTTAACATGTAAAAATTAAATAAGTCATCTTGTGCGTGTGTAAATCAAACATTTCAAACATTCATAAGCTATAAACAATTAATCAAATAAGCACATAAGTACCTAAAAACTATAGTCTAAGTCTATGGTCTAATAACCTATCTTAATTCCCTGTAGTCTCGACCTCTGATACCAAATCTGTCACACCCCGACCCGCAGTGTATATGGCACGGGGTATGATATGATTGTTTCATAGCTTTTGACATTTATTTAAAGTTTGAATATTTATTATCATCAATATTAATTTATCTCACATAACCAAATAATTGTTTCAAATAAAACCATACAATATTCAAAATACAAAAGATAACATAATTTTGATTTAATTATTCTAAGGCACAATCCTATGTGTCTTCTCAAGTAGCTGTCAACCTTGTGTACATGTTTCATGTATAAAAGAAATTTTGGTCAACAATAGTTGATGAATAGATCTTTATTTGTTTTTATTTAACTTTAAAAGTTTAGTTGATTTTGTTTAATAAAAATTATTTAACATGCAATATTAAGTGTAATAGGTGACATAAATCAATTAATCCGAAAACAACCAATCCATAAGTAAATAATATATCATGACATAACGAAACATATAGAATGAAACAATGACGCGATTCAAGCCCTCAAAAGGCGAAAAGCAAAACTATGAAACAATGATGCGATTCAAGCCCCCAAAGGAGAAAAGTGAAACTATGAAACAATGATGCGATTCAAGCCCCCAAAAGGCGAAAAGCGAAACTACGAAATCAATGAGACAAAGCGGTAAACACGTATAGCGTATGAATGAAACAAGTAATGCAACATACAAAACAAATAGGAGCACAGGTGACACTTAACTTGGCATGTTATTGAAAAAGTATATGGTTCATATGAAACATGTAACATTTTGTGTAAAACGGGTTCCAAAACCCGCTTCATTTAAATAATTCAAGTATTCTATTTAAGTTTTCATTACGCGTTTATTATGTTTGATGTCTGAAATCAGTTAATCAAACTGGTATAAAGTCGGGGTTAAATTTCTGGGTTCTTATTCATGAAGAAGACGAAGTCTTGTTAGTGTATAAATATAAATAAAAACGGGTATTTAACCGGGTTAGACACACAGTCCAGTGGTGGACTGTGTGCAATCACAAAGCATATGTTCCGGGTTCAAGTCTCATACGTGTCCGACTTTCTGAAATAAAAACCTTCTTTTTAAAACTTATTAAGATCAACTCGTAACATGTATAAATTTAATGTAATTCGGTACTAATACGGGTTAGACACACAGCCCAACTGGTTGTGTGCACACGAACAGCAAGACCCGAGTTCGAATCGGCTTATTGACACCGGTTTGACCATTTATAAAACCTTTTTAAATAAAAACAAAATAAGGTTTAAGCTAACTAGTGTGTATATATATATATATATATATAAAATTAAAATAGAGATTATTTCGGGTTAGACACGTAACTCAGTTGGTAGAGTTGCGTGCACGTATACGGGAGGTCACAAGTTCGAACCTCACACGATGCCAAAAATATACGCGATCCAACCGGTCCAACCGGTCAGACCTGACAAGGTCTATTAATTTTTTATTACTATTTTCTTTATTATTTTATTTAGAAATACTTAAAAATCATACTTTTTAAGTTTAAAAATTGTAATAAATACCACAAAAATAGATCTAAAAATCTAATAAAAAGCATTAATAAGAAATATTAATTTCAAATATGAGTTAGATATTTATCGACTTATTACGTGATTATTTAGGTTAGTTTCCCTCGTCGGTTGAATCCTAAATCGTGCACAATCGTCATCAATCCCAAGAAACACACCCACTGTGAGTGAATCCTTACAACTTCCCCTTTTTATTCATGTTTTGGGGTGTATCATGTGTCGTTTAGATATTCCTGTTTATTCAAACACGTGTGCTGCTACCATTATATGATCTAACGTTTGTGTAATGTTTTATTTGCTGTTATACGTGGTTACATTTCCTTATTTCAGTGCAATCATTCATATTAGGCCCATCAGTTCCTCGCTGGATACGAGTTGAGCATTGCGTGCCTCATTAGATCAGCTCTGTTTGATTGAGCCTTGATCTCACAGTTCATCATTTATCATGCTCATGAGTACATTGCTTGATGTTATGTGATTGGTGGTTAGATATACATATACTTATGCTCATATATGGTTTATGCATATTTTTATTAAATTAATCAATATAACTAATTCTTTCAAATGTTTAAATGAGATTCACTCGCCAACTTTTATTGACCCAAATCTTTATTTTACACATGATACAGGTGGACAGGCTGAGGAGAGGAACACTTAGGATTTGGCTTTAGAAGAAGGATAAAACATTGTTTGTCTAGAATATTTTCGTGTTTGTATGTTTTTATGTGTTTGTTGAGATATTCTCTTTTAAACTTGAATTAATAAATATGAAACTTAATTATAGTAAATGTCATGAGCTTTGATGAAAACCCAAGCATGCCCCGACTTCTATTTCCGCTGCGGGTAAGGGTGTGACAAAACATGTGTAACGCTTCGCATTTGTATCTTTCCGTTTTTAGTAAGATCGCTTTGTGTTTCTATTTTTGGAAATTCCAAACCTTATAATCGTATTTCATTTCCGAATCATTGTAAATCTAAGGCTTTGATTGTACTCAAATTGATCGATTATACGCAATTCGCAATCTTTATACGCATTTATATCTATGATCATACACACATTCGTTACGCAATTTATAGCTTCGAATCAACTTGCATATTCTTATCATATATTCATGAAAGTTAAACGTTTCTAATCAAGAGAGCAATCAACAAGTTAAATGCAAAATGCATAGACTTTTGGCACCATGATTCTTGTCACACTTAAGTTAATTATTTGCAAGACATGTTTAGGATTATGTAACACCTTTAATCATGTTTTAATCTTCCAAAACACTTCACACTTGATCTACATATAAAATATATTATTTATATAACAATTAAAACCATTTATATAAATTAATTAACAAAAAAAACAAAAAAAAGAGGGCTGCCATATGTTGATGTTTTGGGCTTGTTTCAAGTTTAAACACCCACTAATCTTGTCCAAAGCCCAACCCATTGAAACCCTAATCCCTTCCCTATATAAACCACCTTTCCCCCATCTATTTCCCATTTTTACAAGCCTCCAAACACTTCAAAAGAACTCTCAAAGTCCCTCACATATTCAAAAAACGCAACAGCCATATTTAAGTTTTTTTGTGAGTTCTAACTCACTTCTCTACTAATTCTTCCTTATTTCTTCTTCTAAAACACTTGGATAACCTCTAGGAAGGTTTTCACAAGTTTTCTTGGGCAAACTAAGGTGAAACCTCACCATTTTTTAGGTCCAAAGTGCCATAAATTTTCTGCCCATTTTTATCTTTTTAAATTTCAATATTTTCAAAGTTTTCTTCATGTTTTCTTCCTCAACATTGTTTGCTAAGCCCTATGGGATGTTACCATATGTTTTCCATGGAAAACCAAGGTGGAATCACACCATTCTTGGGGCCAAACTTTCTGTTTTGGAAGATAACTTATAAAACTTTTTCGAACTTATTTTTAACATAACAAATCTATGCTACTTATGCCACTAACCAAGCTTATGGTTAGTGTGTTAAGCTAGACTTGTTCACATACAATCAAGAGGCGTAACATGTCTCTAAACTTGTGGTTTTTACTATGGTTTCAAACCCACAAGTGTTGAGCCATCCAAGCTTACAAGCTTATGTTGGTATAGGTGTGATTACATGAAGGCCTTGGCCATTCAACTATTCAATCCACCTCTCACTTGATGATTTCCATAATTCTTGACCATCCGGATTGTCCTTGTGTCAATCTTGTGTAATGGTGAACTTATGAAAGAGGTTTAGGATGGTTATCCTCCTACCTCCATGCATGACTTATATGACTTACATGATATCTATGAAATACATGAACTATATGATAAATTAGTAATATTATAACTATATGTAAATACTTAATATAACCGAACATTTGACCATGACCAAATGGTTATTTGTCCTAAAAGTAGGTTATTTTATCTTAGACCTAACAATCGTTACGATTCTATTGGGCATGACCATTAAAAACACAATTACCCTTCGAGGCTTATTAGTGTCAAAACGAGCGTTAATGTCTAGATAAATACTTTCATTTATATATACTTTCTTTGCATATTGTAAATTCCTAAACTCATTAAACTCCCCCGTCAATCTAATACTCACACACCTACGTTGCCTTGTGTAGGATAAACTTGGTGTTCCATCCCCTAAATCAACCTAACTCTCTCACGAATATTACTTTGCAAAACCGTGAGTACACTCGACCCCTTTTATGCTTTCCACTATTTGGGTGAAACATGATTAATTTACTAAAACTACACCAAATCACACTTTATTCTATACACAAATAATCCATAAACATGCTTTGGTCTTATGCTACTTGAATTGTTACTTGGTATATTCTTATGTGA
Organism: Scalesia atractyloides; assembly: GCA_947069175.1. Lineage (NCBI taxonomy): Eukaryota > Viridiplantae > Streptophyta > Magnoliopsida > Asterales > Asteraceae > Scalesia > Scalesia atractyloides. The sequence continues at coordinate 16,593,900 of CAMTDV010000116.1, read as the reverse complement.
TCTAAATGTCATTAACTTTGATCGAGTATAGCGCTATAGGAGTAACGCACCGCCCGTATTCTTGTAGATTCACATGCCTTGTTTACACTTTTCTTGTATGCTAGCTATTCATGTGGATTTGTTTAAACGGATTTTATACTTATGCTATGATATTAAACTTGTGTACTCGCCAATACTTGTTATTGAACTATACTTTTTAACATGTTGCAGGTTGATGAAGTTGTTATGATGGAACCTACTAGGAATGGCATAGAAACACATGTAGAACACTAAGTTAATCATTATGTTATTGTTGAACTTGTTTTGTTGTTATTTCTTGTATTTGAATATTCGGTGTAACCTTGACAATTTTGATGCTATGAAATGAAAGGGTTGTTAATTTAAATATTATCGCAAATAGCGTTATGATGTCTCGGGCAATCTAGTTCGTCTCACTCTGATGTTTCCGCCATCGGTTGGGGTGTGACAACATGACACATGAAACACCCCAAAAAGTTAAAGTGACAAAAAGGAGGAAAGTAAGATCTATTCACAGTTTGCGTTCCATTAAAACCCGCTAATTCGCACGAGTAACGAAAAGAGAGATAACACTAAAAGACACAATCACCCTAAATATTATAACACTAAAATATTTAAATAAAATAACACAAGGAAAAATATATGAAAATATTACAACCTAATACTTGGGGTCTATACCTAAAAGAAATATAATTTATCCTATCTAATATTTTTTATATGATATAATAAACCTACTAATTTAGAATATATACTTAAATGTCTACAGTTAGTAAAATATCTTAAGTTAAAATTTTCTGTTTCTTTAACTTATTAATTTAATATACGCTTTTTCTTTCATATCTGTTTTATAATTCATAAAAAGAAACGTTATAAATTTAATCATCTAATTAGTTTAATTTTTTTAAAGACACAATCTCATATGGTTTCTTTATTGACAAAACCCAAATTTTTATATAACATTCTCAGATCAATAAAATGAAATTAATAGTTTATGTAGAACCATATATGGCATCTAAAATATAAATTGAGTAAAAAAATGTAACTAATTTTTATATGACTTTTTCACGTCATATTATGTGTGCAAATTTAAATGTAAAAAGCTTTCTTTTTTCTAGTAACATGAAAATATAAAGCTTGTGGTGTTTTTGAAATCTTATGACACAGAAATAAATTTTATGATATGTGGAAAGATGGACTCATGATAAAATAAAAATGTATAATGATATTGGTGATATTGAGAAAAATGGATTTTGTAATTTATATATATATATATATATATATATATATATATATATATTCTTTTGACAACAACATGATAAACAAAACTAACTACACAAAACGCAAGCTATGTCTAGATTCAAAACGCAACCTAAGAACTACCCCAAGTACAAGAAATAAATAATAAAGAAAATAAATCAAAGTAAAATTCAATATAAAATAACTTTAATAACTACCTCCTAGATGAGGATAAAGAGATAGAGATGAGGGCGATGTTGGATTCTTGCTCCTTCTTCCTGGTGGTTTGGGAAAACTTGCAAAGCTTCAATGGTGGTGGCTATGGTTTCTTTGAGAGAGGTGGTGGTGGCTAGGTTTTTTTAGAGAGATGGTGGTGGCTATGAGGATAAAGAGATAGAGATGAGGGCGATGTTGGATTCTTGCTCCTCCTTCCTGGTGGTTTGGGAAAACTTGCAAAGCTTCAATGGTGGTGGCTAGGTTTCTTTGAGAGAGATGGTGGTGGCTAGGGTTTTTTTAGAGAGAAGATGGAGATGTTGGAATGATAAAATAAATAGGGTTGTGATTTGCTTTTTAAAAGCATGATATTAATATTTGATTTAGGATATAAAATCTTGCCTTTTTAAAAGAGATTGAAAAAAATATTCTTTTTTTTATTTCACATTAGCGGCAGAAAAGAAAATTGTGTTAATTTTTTAATTTAATATTTTTTATATATATATATAATTAATTGAGCTGATTAACTTGTTTTTCTTGTATAACTTGAAAAGTATAATGTTTTATAAAAATTCGAACATACCGTTAAAACGGGCACATTTTTCTATATGATATGACCTAAGTTTCATAAAATTGAAGTAGAGTAAAAAATAATATATTTTATTTATAACGGCTCGAACTAGTTTACAAACGGTTCGAATTCAATTTTTTTTTCAAAACGGATACCCTTCTTAGCGGATGTTACAAAGAGGAGTCAGAATCAAGTGTTTTTTCTTGTCTATTCGTTTTTATTTATTTCTTCACGTTCTTACATTTAGTTTTTATCTTTTAAAACTTTCAAAACTTTTATTAAAATTTGGTTAGATTAGACGTTAACGATAAGCCGGTATTAAAAGCTCTTATGTCCTTGGACGACCTGGTATCTTACCATCATTATACTACGTCTACGATGGGTGCACTTGCCCTAACGTGCATGGAGTGGTAGTATTGTATCGTTTTTCTAAATTTAAAGCTTGATCCACGAGTAAAAAGTGCTTACAAGATAAAAAAAATTATAACCACACTCGACTCGTTCGACCATCCGAACCCGTAGTTACGCATACGACCCAGTAAAGTGGCGTAAACCACTTTAACAAGTTGTAACGGGTCAAAACACTCCTAGACATTTTCTAATCAGAATGTAAGGTTTAATAAGTCTATTACACGAGATCCTTCGCTCGTTGGATTCTAAAGCCTCATTCTATTCGTTCTTTCGTTTAAACAGCCATACACACTAACTATATCCGAAATATTAGGAAGCACTTGAGCTTTGCTAGCACGATTAAGAAAGTCATCATCAACCAAGTGAGTACATAGTTATCCACTTTTTCGTTTTTCAAATGTTTTGGGTGATTCATATGTGCCTTTCATTATTTACAAGATTTCAAAACAGTATGATTTATATTCATAGTACCTTATCCATTAAATTTCAAAATTGCTATATATGGCTTAAACACAATGATTTTCTATATTTGTATGAAACTTTTTGGTGTGTATTTGTATTCATGTCTAAAATACATTCATTAACTTTGATTAGCCAATCGGTAATATGATATAGCGTTATAGGATTTGACACCCATTCCCGCTTCCTATGTCTGTTTGGAAGTTTGATTAGGGAATAACAGAAACCGAGTTACTCAAAGAGATATACATAATCATCATCGTCATACTCAGTAAATCCCACCAATAGCAAAGCTAATGTAGGGTCTGAGGAGGGTAAGATGTAGACAGCCTTACCTCTACCCCATAGGAATAGAGAGGCTGCTTCCGGTGATACCCCCGACTCAATAGTAGTTTTGCATCTAGGCTTGGACATAAGGCACATAACACTCATCAATTGAGATGAATGTCGATTAGTGCATGTACCCCCCTTATATTTCGGCTATCAACGCCACTATATGATGCATGATTAACCATCCCCCTCTTTTAACGTTATTTTCATGAAATTAGTAAATAACATTAAAATTAGTGCACTTTCACTTTTGCCCCTAGAGCGCCCACCCATGTATACGTTATATGCGCATACAATTTATCACTTGTTGAGACTAAATGTTTAGTTTTCACAAAACCAAAGTATACTTAATGTATGCTACAAATTTTATTACCGAAACCATTGTATTGCAATACTAACTATTTTTGCGACAAACTGAATTACAAAACTAATTTACACATCAACTCTTGGGGTTGACCAAAGTATTGCAATACTAAACTTTTTGTCATGTTAATGGCTACAAAACCTATGTTACTCACCAACATTTTTTGTTGACTTAATTTTAAAATATGTTTGAGGTACTAATGCATGATCAAGTATGCTACACTTAGGATCTGGACTCGGGCCATAGTTTGCTTAAAATAAAGAACATGTTGTTTGCATTTGTTTGTGTTTTATTTATATTCCAAAGACAATGTAGTTCTAAAAAATCAATAAAATAAAACTTTAAGTACCATGTGTTTGAAACAATTTGTAACGAGACCCCTTGACGTTTCTGCCGCGGGTTGTTTTATACGCGGTCGGGGTGTTACAAATTGGTATCAGAGCCATCGTTATAAGGAATTAGGTTATTAGAATTGCTTTTGACCTAGATTATAACCTTCCTAGGAACCAAACGTGAGATGAGTTGCGTTTAGATTTCTAGTGCAATAAATATACAAAACCATCACCTATCCTTAGGTGATTACAAAACAATGCAAAGTCAATAATCAATCTTAAAAGTCAAAAATTTTCCAAAATTTTTACAAGAAATCATAATCTATCCTTAGATGATTTATTTTTAGGCATTTAAGCCTTAAAAGTTTTCAGAATCTCGTCAAAGTTTGGGTTTGAATAATGTGAACACGTGTAATCTAGAAGGGTGGATGCATGTACCCTAAGTCTTCTGTCTAAGGCTAGAGTGTTCGTACAAATCCACTTAATTGGACCAGTCACTCTTACCTGAGAACTCTTGGGGTGAGTATCCATTTATAGGCTAAATTACGTCTTCGCGATACAGTATAAAGACCCATTTACTTTGATTAGTCATTGTGTCGTTTATTCGTTTGAAATAATGAATAAATGATGACATTCCTTATGCTCCGTCGATGTTTTAACATTTCTTTTTGACTATCCTATTTCAATCTCACATGTTTTCCTTTATGCTTATTCATTCCTTTAGAATGGCTCCTCAACGTGATCCTACCCAAAATTCTGAAATGGCTGCCATGATTACTCAGCAAATGGCTGCAATACTCCCAACCCTTGTAACACAACTCAACCAAGCTAACAATAATAACAACAACATACCCACACCGTGTAATTACAAACAGTTCAACTCGGCTAAACCCATCAAGTTCTATGGATCTGAAGGAACTACTAGGCTCCTATAATGGTTCGAAAGTATCATGAGCACTTTCCGCCATTGTCAATGCTCTAGTGACCGCAAAGTAGAATTTGCCTCGAATGTCTTTCAGAAGAGGGCACTCACATGGTGGAACGGAATTATGAGAGATCGAGGTGCGGATGTAGCCGTGGCACTATCTTGGGAGGAACTTAAAACTATTATAAGGAAAGAGTTCTGCCCAGTAATGAGATGAGGGCACTCAAGACAAATTCCATGATCTTAAGCAAGATAAGTGGAGAAAATCGTGCGTATACCAAGCGTTACAAAGAGTTAATCCTACTCTATCCCACCATGGTTACACCATTGGATCTTGGTATTGAGAAATATATTGATGGTCTACCTGATCCAGTTCAAGATATTGCCATGGGCAGCAAACCAACTACAGTTAGGGAGGCTATCGAACTAGCCTCAACCCTAACTGATTCTCAAGTCAAGAAGGGGGAACTTTTCCCCAAGGGTTGTAAGAAGCAATCTGCTAAAGTTACTCAAGAAATAGAAACAAAAGTTGAACTCTCTAGGAATTCTAAGAAGTGTAAAGCTTCAAAGAATTTTGAAGTTCTTACCCCAACCCATGTAAATCAATGTTCCCTCAACCAACCAGCTCCATCCCCTGCTAAGAAACCCGTGGAAAAAGGGTGTGTGAAGAAACCTAACTTAGTTGACTGGAGATCCCAAGATCTAAGTTCAATACGACAACTATTCATATGCCTAAGGGTGGTCACTATAGGGGCATAGCTAATATGCATAAGCTAGTATATATGGTTATATAAACTCCCTAAACAATAAAATGGTATGTAAATACGTCTTAGTCCATTCCTATGAAATTCTATGACTAATTGTAAGGCTAAGCATATTATGTGGTAAATGATTTTGGTTAATCATGGTAACCGCAATGCTTTTAATAGAGAGAAGTGGGGCCGCTTCGAACAGAATTAGGGACATAATTCCTAGAGCTCTCACAGAACCAAGAAAGTGTTCCACGACCACTATTGGATACTACTATGAGGGGATGGCCTGGCTAAGGAGAGTATTGTGTGAAGGTATTGTCATCTACACAAATGTGTCTACAAACCGCTACAAGACTAAGTATGCTTCACAAAGTAAGGTTCAAAACTAATACCTACCTATCCTACAATACTCAACTATCGAGGTTCCTTCGGAAATTTTATACGTTTTGAACAATCTCCATTCATGTGAGGGATTGTTGGAAATTTGGTGAATGCATATTTAGTAAATTTATATAATTTAGTGAAATTATAAATATTAATTAGATTATTTATATGGTGGATAAAAGAGAAACTCATAAGTAGAGCTTCTTGATGACATTAGTTTAGTTTTATTAGAGTTTTTAAGTCTCTAATTAAATGACTAATTAAGTAAAACCTTTCACCAATCCTTAACTCTTGTACAATTAGTAGGCTACGTGCTTATTTTTGTTAATATAAGAAAATTATGTAGCTTTATACATAGAGAATACTTGGAGAAGGATGAACACTTTAATACTAACTAGAGAGAGGAGTACTCTCTACTCGTTTTCCACCACCATCACATCCTTATTCGTTCCATAAGCTCAAACACTAAAATTTTATCCAATGTAACCTCGGGCTTGTGAGCCATCTCCGGCAGTATAGACAGCTTCAGCCGTTGTACCCTGGGAAACAAACAGATGCGTCGTCTTTAGTAGAGGTACGAAATCTATTTTAAGGGAAACGTGTTGAACACGTGCCTCAGCCACAATCGTCAACACTTGTTTGTTCTTTTTTGTAGGAAATTATTGTACAAGAAGACGTGGTTCAAAACCTCGTTGAAGCCAACACAACTATTTATTAAAGAAGACGCGATTCAAGAGTTCGTTGAAGACTTTACAACGGATCATATAAGAAGACGCGGTTAAAGCTCTTGCAGAAGACTATAGTTTGAATCAATTTAATTACATATGTTGCTGATGTTCTAAAAGTAGTTAAGTAAAAACAACTCAAATTACCCTAATTCTAGACTCAAATTATACTCTAGACTCCTAAACTATACTAAACTACTAACCGGCAAGTGGACCGATCAATTGTAGAATAGCATTAAGCAAGTCCGGATTATCGAACCCACAGGACTCTCTAATTACTATGACTACTAATTTAGACTCAATTACACACTATGTATATTTTAAAGGGGGGGGGGGGGGGGGTTCTAATAAATCTAAATTATCAATTAAACTAAAACTACTAAATTGGAATGACCAAATTATGAATTTCTAGGAAATTTCGGGATTTTAATCAAGAAATACTAAACTAGTCACCTAGGTTGGATTTTTAGACTACTACTCCTTTAATTTAATAATAATTAATTAGGTTGAATATTTTACCGGGATCTTGACACATTAAAGTTTAGGTTTACCAAACAGGACCCCCGACCCTTCTCAGGAAGACACCTACGATAACCTATCTTTTTTTATTTGTTTACCGGTCCTAAAGATTTCTTTTCAGTTATCTTTTTTAATCAGTAAAGTGTCTAATTATTAATTACCTCTCAATAATTAACCTAGACCAACTACAATTTCTAGTTTAGATTAACTGATTCAATTATGACAAGGAAATTAGACTTGGGAATTTCTCAAAACCCTAACCTAACAATTTACCAAATTAATTCAGCCAACTAATTGTAATTTCTCAATAAACAAGTTAGGTATAATGACAAGTTTGATTTTATGGTTTACTCGATTGTTTCCCCGGTTCTATTGTCCAATTTTACCGATAACTTTACGAATTCCTAAGAACACAAAAAGTAACATAAACCTATTCTATGGAAGACATCCATCTAAGTTCATTCAAAACAATCAAATAATCACAAAACAAACAAAATCATGTAAATACTCTAAACTAGATAATTAAAGTTTACCAATTAAACATTCAAACCATAAATTAAATTAAATCAAATCAAAGTTTCATAAAAGCCATCATCCAAAACCTAGGCAACTGAATAACAAGGAAATCAAAGGTCAAGATTGGTATGATAAAACCATGACAAACTCCTTCCTTGAACTCTCTTGATCACCCACACAATCCTTGCAGCTTAGATCCTCTTCTTCTAGCCCCAAATCTCCATAAAAGTGCTTCAATCAGCTCTAATTCGTCCAAGTTTGTTCCAATATATGTTTTACTTCAATAATGAGTCTTTTAATAACAAACAAGTCCACTTTCAATCAGGTTTCGAAACTTTCTGGATAAAAGGCCCTCTCGCCGGCCGCGAGTGAGTTGGAGCATGTCGGTCGCGCCCCGCGACCGAGAAGAAGTCCGGAGGATAACTATGACTCTCTCGCGGGCCGCGAGAGAGAAGAGATGTACCGGTCGCGCCCCGCGACCTGGTTGTAAATCCTCTTTTGCGTTTCGTTTTCTCGTTTCCGATCCACTCACGTCCCCGCTCGATTCTTTTCACCATTCCCGCTCATTTTTCTCATCCTTCCAACCGTTTTCACGAACCAAGACCTGCAAAACGCATTTGAATTAAAAGTAGATAAATTCTTGACAAACCGAAACGAAAACGCGCTAAAACTATACAAACTCTACAAGATAAATGGATGTATTATTCAATACATCAGTTGCATTATAAGTTATTTTCGTTAAGATTTGTACACGGTATGTGTACTACAATTTACCAAATATGTAATGAGAGTATATTTACTATTTTTGTAATTGTATAATTTTATTAATACCTCAACCAAATTCTCTTCGTTGACGATTGAATTCAGCTCTCTAGTTTGTGTTCTATATTCTACAAGTTGTGATCCTATTGTGAAGGTGAGTGATATAAAGAAATGATGATGTGACACTGATGTGATAGTGAAAGATGAAGAATGTGTATTTTACATTATCATTGTAAACCAACCAATGGCATCCGTTGGTGTCAATATGGTAGAAATACATGTGTAGGGCCACATATCATGTAACATACATGATTAACCAACGCTGTGTACCATGTAACCTGCATGATTAACCTAACAACGTATATGTATGTCTCTTCCTTTAGAAAACCCAAAAATTTTCACCATCGTCTTAACGTGTTGTGCCACTATAAATTCTCCTTCGATTCCACCAACAGATCACATATAACATTATCAAATTTAGCCTCTCTTGATTTTCAATTTCAGTGCAAATTTTTTCATCAAATGGCTTCACAAGAACATCAACAAGATCTAGATCCATGATTGAAGGAAGAAGTGAAGGTTAAGGATTTGAAGCCACTGGAGCAACATGATGCAAGGGTTGTTGTCGCTACTACTACTGTTGCTGTTGTAGAGTAATAAATTAATCATTTAATATAAGCTATTGTTATTTGTTTTGTTTTTTAGAACGACAAACTTACTATCACTAAACCTACTCCTAAATCGATTAGAACCCTCGCCATTTCGACAGAACACCTTATTACACTCGTTGGTATCACTAGGTTACAATCCTTTTAGTGTTTGTTTTTATTTAGCAAATGTTGCTAAATCAATAATAATTTTATGCCCAGACTAATCATCGAAAAACACAAATTTATTTAACTTGTGCAGTGAAAAGAGTAAAGCAGAAAAAGAAGATGAGGAGTTGATAGAACGAGCTAGTCGGCCGACTACTAAAGCAAGCCCAATTGCAATATGATTTTAATGTTTGTATGCAATTTGGTTTTCTGAAAAGAATAAACTTTAGTCATAAATTTGCAATATGATTTTAATGTATGTTGTATGTAATTTGGTTTTTCTGAACAGAATAAGCTTTTAGTCATAAGTTATCGTGTTCCGGGTTCGTATTTCAGGTTTTTATTAAAAGAATAAGCTTTTAGTCATATATTGTCCTTATAAAAATGTAAATTATCTGTTTTACATACGAATCCGAATCATTTAATATGCTTGGTGAATGGTTGTCTTTATATAAGTGGTTTGAACATGTTATGTTCTTATACCTTTGAATGAATAAGGATATGAATTGTGTTTGGCTACACTGATTTTAAGTAGTTAATCTGTAAATGCAATAATTTATGCTACGTAGCACAAATTATTTGTATCTATTAGGATTTCGGAAGTGAAAATTATATCAAAAGTTTATAGCAAATACAAGTTGTGGGTGCATACATGGAGAAAACAACGGACTTATTAGAAGAGTATAGTGTGTTAAAGGTCTTAGAAATTAATAAATAAAATAGTAATTAAAATTATTTTTGCAAGCATAGAAATTGAAGTGCAGGAACCCAATAGCCCTCCGGTCATCTATCTCTATTTTTAAATTACACAAAAAATTACTATATTTTCTCTCTCTTTATCAGTTAAATAATATTTTTTATACACTTATCATTATTTTTTCTCTCTTCTTCACTTACAACCACTTTAAAAAAATATTAAAAAAATTAATAAGATAAACAGTGTCCCTCTAAATATATAGATGCACAGTAACATTTTTTCTCTCTTCCACTCACAATCACTTTTTATAATAAACAGAACACACTCACATAAAAATTGCAGAATGGGATGTGAATGCTCTAACTGATTAAGCTAAATTCAGTTGCTTAGCACTCCTTTAGAAAGCGCGGCGTGTTGGTGCATCCTCGTGTTTGTTCAACCAAAAACTGAATTTACTGAAAAACAATTAACCAAAAACCAGTTATTGGTTTTTTTACCCTTGTTTAACCAAAATTAACCGAACGAAACTATTCGTATTTTCATATAGTTCTAGCTTTTATAGCTCTAGTTCATATATATCATATTTTATACCTCATTCATGTAATTATATTTCCATTTCATATATTTATAAATCTATATTTCTAAAAAAATGTTTTAGCCCAACTTTGTTTTTAGCTATTAATGAAACTAAACGAACCAAACCAAAAACCTATAATCTTACCAAATTAGCCGAACTGATTAACCAAAACCAATTGGTTAATAAAATAAACTAACTGATGACATTAATTTTCGCTTCGGTTGATAATAATAACCAAACAGACCGAAGCATGCACATCTTTATAGTGTGATAATAACTAAACAGACCGATCCATACACTCCTTTATAATGTTTGTGTTTTGAGTTGCATCATGTGGATACCTTCATAGCATTATACATAAATATTTATTTGATATCCTCGTTTAGAAAAAAAATGTAATTGGTGTGGAAATTAAAATTAGGATACTTTATTTGAAATGTCAATCAAATTGTTGTTGGGTTCCTTGATAGACAAAACAAAATGACTAGTGATAAAGTATTATACTGAGCACATTTCGTTGGTGTTCGTGATAGATGTGGGGAAAAACCGATTTGAAAAAAAATACATATATTGGATTTAAATAACCTTAATTTTTATCAATTGGTCGATAATACTTGTAACTTTGAATTTGTACACCAGCACTCCCAACTTTCAACTTATTGGCCGATAAACACTCCCTAACTAACTGAACCCTAACCCAGTTAGCTGATGTCAACTGCCACGTCATCAGAAATGCCATGTATGTTGCCACATCATCTGCCATGTCATCAAAAAAGCTACCTCAGTTGCCACGTCAGCAAAACGGGCCACATCAGCAAAAACTAACTGGGTTAGGGTTCAGTTATTTAGGGAGTGTTCGGCCAATAAGTTAAAAGTTGGGAGTGCTGGTATACAAATCGAAAGTTGAGAGTGTTATCGGCCAATTTGTGAAAGTTGTGGTTATTTAAATCCAATATCCAAAAAAAAAACCAAACCGGTTTTCGAAAAACCGCTTTCAACTTGACCCGACCCAGTGGTTTGTAGATCAGTTCGTATTCACGATCTTTGAAACCAATTTATAAACCGAATCGCTTGTTATAAAAACAATTAAAACCATTTTTTGTCCCAAACTGGTTTATAACCCAAACCGAATCGATTTAACTAATTTGGAGTTTGAACCTTGGAAACTAGTTTTAAATCCGAACTGGTGTGAAAAAAAACGGTTTGTTTACAACCCTAAAATTTGGTTCAATTAAAAAAACCAGTTCGATTTGTAAAAAAAAGGTTTGTACACCTCTAACTCGTGATCAATAAGACTTGGAATTGACATAACATTATACACCAATATTAATTTACAACCCTAAGCTCTAGTAGCCAAGGGTTTTGTCTTATTTTACATTTCCAGTTACACCCCATGCTCTTCACAAATTTACCATAAGGGTTTTTAACTCTTCAACTTTTAGCATTCCTTAACTTTTTAACTTAACCTCTCTAGTTTACGTGCTTGGTTTATTTATGTAACGGTATAAATTCAAATTGGTTTACCTTTGAACGTAAATATTTTTGAAAATGAGTTGGGTCAAATATAATACTTTTTCATTAGACGGAATATATTTGAGTTACTTTATGTTTGAGCGCCGCTGCAAGGCGCGGTACCATTCTTTATCGAAAAAAGTATGTGTCGGTATAAATTTAAGGTGATTTATATTTCGAAGTAATTTTTTTTTTGAAAATAAGTCGGTAAATATAATACGTTTTATGCTTATTTTTATATAACTTTTCAGTTAAATTTTGTTCGGAAGAAGTAGTGTAGCTATTTTGTAAGTTATACGTTTCTTTCCTAGTTTTTTCTTGCTTGGCTAGTGGGAAAGAGGATGGTGTTTAGTTTAGTGGTGATGAGTTTTCCGGAGGTCTGCATGTTATCGATCAGCGATTGTAACGGGTAATCGGCGTATTAGGTAGTTTGAGTTCAATTTCTTAGCTAATTTCGTCCAATGGCTATTGACGACGGTTGTGGGTAGTGAAGTGATAAACGAACACCACAGGGGAGATTTTGATTCCGTTAACCTTAATTACACAACCACTTTTGGTTTGGTTTCTCTTTGTAACTTTGACCTAAATTGGGATTGATTTCATGTTTGTTGGCGTACTTTGAGCAAGCTTGGGAAGGTGGAGGTGTTAACTAATGACCCCAACAAGATTCATGCCGGTAACTGTTATGTTCCATATTCTAGGAGCTAATCCGCCAATAGGATTTACCAAACAGTTGTTCTTATTTAGATATGTTCCAAAAAGTTTGCAAATAACTGAAATCGGCGAGCACTTTTAACTAATGACTTTGGGTATTTTTATGCAATAGATACGGATGAAATGGTTTGGGTATAAATTAGTTTTTAAAATAGATGTGTGAGGTCAGGTAGCTAATCATAATGGGTTCGGCTTGAAATGTTAGTTGGTGCTTCGATCGGTTACCCGTATGTTCTGCCACCTCTTTAAGGATATGATATAGTCCTAAAATCATAATCTACATTTTGTTGATTTAAGAAAGGTGTGTTAAGATGTTTTATTATGCAGCAATCATTGAAACCACGGGACTTTGGTTTATTAGCAGGTAGCTTTGTTCCTGCCAATCAAGAACAGGTGATTAATTGTAGGTAGCTTTGTTTTTACTTGCAGACAAAGAAGCATAAAACCTCAAGAAATACAATGGTTTCCCTTTTGTCGACCTAGAAGTTACTTTTGTAACTATGATAACACAAACTTTCTCTTTTTAAATACCAAGCTACCAAAACCAGGTCCTAACTCTGGTTTATAAGTAGTACCTAAGACAAAATCCAGGTTCAAAAGATAAAGTTTGTTTAAATAGTACTCCAACACATTGCTTACTAGTTTATTTAAAATGCCAATCAATTTGACGTTGGGTTCTGATGCAGCCTAGTTAGCCCAGGCCGATGCAACCCCAGAGAATAACCTTACCAAATTGGGTCAGGCGATAGAGGACCCCAGGATCAGGGCCAAAAGGCTGCACAAGAGGCCCAGCAGGCTGCTGGATTGAACCGTGCATGTTACTAGATGGAGAAAGACATCTTTTAGGAATCTTCTTTTATTTTTGCACATGTTTATTTAAATTCTGCATTCTCAAGTAGTGGCTTAGGTTGTTGGCATTCATGACTCCAAGAAATTAGGAACATGGGCATTATGTGTGCATGTCCATTGCATGTTTAAATACTTGTATTTTGTTTGAGGAAATATACAGAAACTTGCCCCAACCCTTGTTCTCTCTGAAAACTTATTGGAGTGTTTGCCTACTATAAAAGGCTAATCCATCATTTGGTGCTTTCATTACCGACTCACCTTCCATCATGCCTTAATGTTGAGACACTTCCGGCTCCGACGAATTTCCACCTTCCATCACGGATCAACTCTCCTAGTTAATCCAGGTTACCACCACGGCTGCCATAGCCCAAGCCGATCTCAAAGCCAAAATCCCTGCACTTGTTCAAGCCACAACCAACCTAAACACAAGCTCGATACCCAAACCGAAAAGATCATCTAGTTGATCATGTAACCCAGCTCACCGATAACCTCAACCCAAACAAAATTGTCGCTAGGCCCGCCTCTCCGGTCCGTCCAGACCCAAACCGCCCCCACCAAAACCTACGACAACCAAAAATCATGTTGCCACTCTTCGACGGTTCGAACCCACTCGGTTGGATCTTTCAAGCCGACCAATACTTTACTTATTATAATATTCCCAAGATGAACGGATGTCACTCACGGCCTTCCACTTCATTGGTGATGCACTTTCGTGGTATCAACATCAAGCTAACAATCATTTGTTAGGCACTTGGATTGAATTTAAACGTGAGGTCGAACTCTGTTTCGGTCCCTCAACTTATGAAAACCATGAGGTCACCTTGTTTAAACTCCGACAAGGCTTCGGTTTCCGAGTATTAAACCAAATTCGAAAAAAATAGTAACCGCATCACCAGTTTGTCGCAACAGACCTTACGCAACTGTTACGTTTCCGGCCTTAATTCCAAGATACAAGCAGAGCTCGTCATTCTCAAGCCCACAACGCTCGTTTGGTATGGCCTTTAAGGTAGAAGACAAATTCGCAGCCCAACCCATTAAACCCAAATCGTAATTTTCACCCAGACCCTATTCACCTCAGACTTCATCTTCAGCCCTAATTCTCTGCCATCGTCCTCTTCAAACCCTAGCTTCGACACCACCATTATTACTGGCTCCACCGAGACCCTTTCCGTTTACAAAGTCGTCACCCGAAGCCATTCAGCAACGCCGAAAAGGTCTCTGTTTCTGGTGCCCGAAAAAGTTTTTTTCTTGGACATAAGTGTTCCCCTCCACAATTCCTCTTGATTGTTGATAACGAAGATAGTTATACGGTGTCAGGCGACAGTCCACAGTCTCTGACCGCGGATTCCAACAATCATCAGTTTATGTCTTTATCGGATGCTGCCCTTTTTGGTTTGAAACCCAACGTATTGCCAGATATATTCCTGGTGTTATGACGACCGTCTTAATCGACTGCGGTAGTACTCACAACATAATTCAAACGTACATCGCCTATAACTTGCATTTACCCACTCAACCTTTTTCGGTGATGGTCGGCAATGGGCAATACATCCATTGTCATGGTTATTGTCCGGATGTTGAAGTTCAATTACAAAAATCAAACTTCAGTATTCCGTTTTTATCTTTCTAGTTCAAGATGCTGACATAGTCTTGGGTATTTCATGTTAGGAACCCTCGGCTCCTTCACTGCCAATTTTTCAATCCTATAAATTTCTTTTACTACTAATGGTAAAACTATGCCGCAAACGAACCAAACATTCGGTGAACAGTTGGTTTGTGTTCGTTCGTTTATTAAACAAACAAACACGAACAATAAATTTCGTTCGTTTAGTTAAATGAGCAAACATGAACAGAGGTCGTGTTCGTTCGTTTATGTTCGTGAACGTTCGGTAACGTGTTCGTTTGTGTTTGATAGCTCATTAGTGTTTTTAGTTTTTATATTTATTTAAATACCTCAAAATTCCGACAAATTAAATATCTAGTAAGCGTCTGTGTATTATATATTCTGTTCATGAACGATTGTTTGTATCCATTTGTGTTCATGAACATAAGTTTGTGCTCATTGTGTTCATCAACATTCGTTTTTTGTTCAATGCCTAAAATTAACAAACAAACATAAACGAACACAAACAAGTTCATTTCCTTAACAAACGAACACGAACATAAAATCTCGTTCGATAAGTGTTCGTAAACACATATTTCTTAACAAACGAATACGAACAAGGTCTTGTTCGTGTTCGTTCGGTTCGTTTGCAGCTCTAGACTAAAACCACTACCCTTCGCGGTGAACCTTTGACACAACCATCATCTCCGAGTTCCCTGTCCACGTTACTTCGCCATGATTCCATTGTCTCACTTCACATATTAACAGTTGAACCTTCCATGCCACGACCACACCTCACCACCCAAACTGAAGCTATTGACCCAAATATCACAACCCTCCTGGAGCTGTTTCAATAGGTGTTCAATGAACCCACCTCATTACCGTCCCCACGACCCCATGACTCATTATGTGTGCCTGTCCATTGCATGTTTAAATACTTGTATTTTGTTAGAGGAAATATACAGAAAACTGCCCCAACTCTTGTCCTCTCTAAAAACTTCTTGGAGTGTTTGCTTACTACAAAAGGCTAACCCATCAGGTTCGTTTTGTGACAAAACAAAAAATAAAATATTTGCTCCCGGTGTACCAAACATAATATGACAATATGGGTCATCATACAACACTACATTTATGATGTTCGAGAACCCATAAATTATTTAGGTCATGTTAAGTTCATCATACATAAGAGTAATATTGTCTACCAGAATCTAATTATCAATAAGTTGATAATTGTTCAAACTATATACGGCTTATTGGTTAATTGTTAGAACATCACTTATTGGATAGTCACAAGGCCATATCGTTAAATAATTTCCAACAGTGTCATGTTGATCCCATTTAGGATCGTGTCGTGATTCAACTCAACCCGTTTAATGTTCATTTGTGAATATGAGTAATGTCTGGTGACTTAATAACAATTCCAACTCAAATGAAACATTTATTTTGTAATTGTTCTTTTAATTTTTTATAAGCCTCGGTTAACAAACTTAGGTTTATATACGTAGCTCGAGTGCCGTGTTCTGGTCGTGCTTCGGGTTGTATGAGGAATCGTCACCTCTAAATTAAACCTTTTAGGTAGAACTGCTAACTACGGTTTTAGGAAACACTCAACCAGACTAGTGGTTTAACAATTTGGTTTTGGTGGTTTGAACTGATTATTTTTTTCAATTTAATTAGTTTGTACTATAAAGTTTAAAACATTATAATACATACACCTTAACTACATTTGTTAAATAAGAAAAAAGAAATAAATAACAAAAGTGAAATGACATGTTTGGTTAACTTGGCTAGTTCCAAGTTCCAACCCAGACAGAACTATTAAACCACCAAACCATGAAAACTGAATCGTTTGGATCTCAAACTGGCATACATGCTTTGATTGATTGTTATTAACTGTTTTTTCAACCCTAGCCACGCTGTGAAAACATTGTCAATGATCATGCAAACAACACATCAAGTGTTAAATAAATCCACAGATGAATGATTATAGATATCATGTTACATATATAAACTATAAAACCAAATCCACATTCACCCGTAAACAATTCCAATGCGATATGTACTCAACGCGCTTCATTCTCGTGGAGCTATGAAACTAGAACTGTTCTTTTTTTGTTCTTACTATTTTGTATCATATAGTGTAGATGGAAAGAATGAGACTGAAGGTACATCATCTTTCTAAGAAACTACTGGATCGCCTTCTGGAATGTTCGCAGAAGATCCCAGATTTTGTGTTTCTAAGGTAGGAACGATTGGCGGCTTCATTCTTCCTGTAACTGTCATGTTCAAACCTTCGGTTGTGTGAATTGTTGCCCCAGTCGTCATTCTCACCTGAAAAAAGAACGGTTTCATGCTTTTGTAAGGTCTTAAATTTATGTTAAGAATTTAATGCTGTTCAGAAACCAATCCAAAGCAAGCTGGCCAGTATGAGATTCATACGGTTCGGTTTTGGTGGTTTAACGGCCCAAGTAACAGTTTTAAACTTGGAACCGACCGTTTAAACTTTATTATTATTATTATTATTATTATTATTATTATTATTATTATTATTACTATTACTATTATTACTATTATTATTATTATTATTATTATTATTATTATTATTATTATTATTATTATTATTTACTTTTTGGAATATGTAGCTGTGGATATGTGTAATATGCATGATTTTAAAAGTTCTATAAACTATCAACTTAAGAAAAACGGTTTAAACTGTAAAAAACAGGGTCTAGCCAACCCAACCAACCAGTAGTTAGTGGTTCGGCCTAAAATTTTCATGAGAATCACAACTGGTAAATTTTAGCCATAAGTTTATAAACGGGTAAACCTAACACCAACCAAACCCGTAAACCCGATGGGTAATGAGTAACAGGTACATGACCTGTATGGGACAAGATTACCAGAACCCGCCCAATATCATCCCTGTTAACTATGATGCAATAAAACTAAATTAGGTATAAGAAAAATGACTTACTGGTGGTGCACCTAGTGCCATTTGAAAGTTGAATCTACGAACAAGCATCGCGACTGCAACTATTGCCTGTAGGTACAAGTTTATAAAAAAACAGAGATTTTGTTTACCCTCTCGGAACGTTTAGAATATAACTATTAGTTATGCGACATAGCTAGTTTGTTAAACTTATTATTGTATGTAAAATGAGTACCTCAAATGAAGCAAACATGTCACCGACACATTTTCTTGGCCCACCACCAAAAGGTAAGTAACTGCAACCGTAAATGACATGCAATGAGCCAATGACAACATTGTGTCGACATTTTAAGCACACAATAAAGCGTATGTGATGTATTAAGCTGACAAAGTTTGGTTCGTAATTTGTTAAAGAAACAATGTCAGTGATCATTTTATTCATCATCTATCAAAAAGTAAACCATCAACTCAAAATATTATCAATGTATATCCGAAGACGAGGTTATAGTACCTGAAGTTTTGGTTGCTTTCATTGGGATTTGGTCCATCTAAAGGCCATCTTTCGGGGTTAAACTTATCTGCATCTATCCAATGAGTAGGAGAACGATGAAGATTCCAAACAGAGATGAACAAGTCTTCACCCCTATCAACAAATTAATAACAACTTCAATAATCAGTTTCATACTAGCTGCTTATGAACCAAATTACCAAGGGTGAAATAAAAGTACCTAATTACCCCTTCTTATAACCGAATTTGCAAGAATGTCATATTTGGTCATTTTATGTATAAACTTCTTAAATAGTCAGAATTCTCGGATATTCAGACTCCAGACAACTAATATATGAGTATTACTACTTAAAACATACGAAGCACATCGCGACATTATCTCCTACAGCTCGTCTATTTACAGTTTATTATCTGGTTCTGATTATTCAAATAACACAATCATAAAATAAGATAAACTACTACAAAGGCATGAATCGAACTTAGTGAAATTATTTAAAATCCCAAATTTTAAATGATTTGTAATTATAACCTCTTAATTGGATACTTGTCAAGGACATCATCTTCAATGGAACGGCGTATCAAAACAGGTGGTTGTGGGTAGAGCCTCAATGACTACAATACATATAATGAAATGGTAAGGAATAATAACATTAATTTACACATATTCAGGCCCGAATAAATAAAAACGTATTTATTACCTCGTTAATGACTCGAGTTGTATATTTAAGTTTCTTCATGTCTTCCATGGTTGGAAACCTATCACCTAGAACCGCATCAACCTAACAAGCATATCATTTTAGAATAATAATATTGCATATATTGTGTTCAACAATCAGTTAAGACGTCCATAATTGTATATTTTCATGTAGAGGGACCATTAATTAATGAATGGTCAATTTGGGTTAGAGGTGGGCATAAAAATCGGTTTGGGAAAAACGGAAAAAAACCTGATTCGTTAAAAAAGGTTTTCTATAAACTGGTTTCAACCTGCACGAACCACCAGTTTGTTTACCGATTTCCCCATCAGGCATCAAAAACCGGTTTGAAAAATGATTAAAAAACGATTTTTTTTACAGTTAAAAAGAACGTTTTTATTTAGTTTTTAAGTAAAATTTTAAAAGTTAATTGTTTGTTTTAACTTAAAAAAATATATAAATATACAAAAAACCGGTTTTTTAAGTCAGGTTGAAGCCCGATCCGTATCAATCCGGATCTTAAGGCATTCAAACCAGTTTAAAAACCGACCTGGTTTAAAAAAAAACCGTTTTTATCAACAAAAAAAAATTTCTACATGTCTAATTCGGTTTGTGTTACATCTATAATGGGTCAAATGACTCAAATCATTGAACATCACCGAAGGTGTACATTTAAGTTTTAACATATACAACCTCTTAATTCATTTTATCGATAAAATTTATGATAGATACCAATTAGTTTATTCATTTTACAATACATAACTAGTTTGGAGAAAAGGTTTTTCAAGCAATCCTGACCCATGCAAAAAACACAATTTGACCCATTACCCCCCCCCCCCCTCAACTTTTTTTTAACTAACCTCGTTTTGAAGCTTGGACATGATCTCAGGTTCCTGCAACATAAATTTGAACTAAGCAAATGACAAACTAGATCAAAAGATTACTATTTCGACAAATTTCTTCTAAACCTTAGTAGTGAAGTACCTTGGAAAGAAGATAAAAAGTCCATGTCAAAACTGCAGCAGTTGTCTCATGTCCTGCAATAAGCATCGTCATCAGATCATCCCTCAGTTGCTTGCTCGACACCTACACGTAACAAATACACAAACTAGTTGATTCAGGTTATGTATTATTTGATTTAATTCTAACGCGCCAATACAGAATTTTATTGAAAAAAATGCTGTAGAGAAGAGAACAAAAATAACGCTCATACATTGTCTCCTGATGCCAACAAGAAATGGAGAATACTTGGATCACTTCCGTTTAAGTATTCCTCATTGAACTGTACGTCTTCTTCGTCAACCATCCTCTGCGTATAAACGGCATGGTTAAGATAAAGACTAAACTTGTGAAAGAAATTATCGAAATCAAAACGGATGGTTTTCAAATTACAAAGTCAACCTCAACACAAGTCAAAGGCGGTTAATTACTTAATTTTCAACTACAGATTGAGTGATTTCTTTATGATTTACTAAGTTCCATTAAAACTGGAACACTTCACTTTTGTTCCATGAAAATTTTATCTAGATATATATGCTTTTCAATTGTCAATAATCACAAAGAGCTAATGACATTGACAGGGATCCACAAGAGTGCGCTATTCTAACATTATTACACAACATAAAAGAACTTTCATCAATAAACTAGCATATCTTTTTTACGGTCCTATCCGGTCAAAAATGGGTCAACTTGGTATATATATTACTTATTACGGGTCGATAAACTAGCATATCAATTTGAAGACACTTATGTATAACTGGCTAAACTTGGGTTATATTTAACTTATCAAGAGTCAAATTAAAATTAAAAAATTAGCTAAAAGGAAAACATGTGAGAATGTTTAATAGTGTCCCGAGTGTAGTCAAGTGGTTTATGACCCACCAAAAAAAGTACCTAAAAATGTAATAATTGTTCTAATCATGTTTTTGTAAATATATAAATTAAAAAGAATTAACAAAAGAAGTTTTAGAGAGTCAGCCCAATCCAATCCGAATCATATAAAAGGGACAAATATGTAATTTTGCAAGTTTAGAAGGGAAAATTTGAAATTCCCCCTATATATTATTATCAGTTTGACCCATTACCCAACCCACCCGACCCACCAAATTTCCCACCTATATAATAAAGTGCATTACAAGCTTTACCTTGCATATTGCAATTAAATCATCCAACGTTGTGTTGATTAGCTTAAGAGCTTCATTAACCTTCTTCTGTCTCGGGGAGATATCTTTCCATATCGGAATCTCCCAAGTTGGAATAGGTGAGACGCTTCGGTCCTCTGCTTCTCGCAAAACGGTGTATACCGCCTGGTCTAAGATGATCGATCATAAAACATGAGCAAAAATATAAAAATGTAAGAATATTTTAGGCGTATTTACCAAAGTGAAACTTTAACATACCTCCACAATCCCATTATCCGTTCTCAATGAATCAAAATCATAATTAAATACTGATTTCCCGATGATGTCTAATGTCAAACGTGAAAAAAGTGATTCCATTTCTACGTCTTCGCCGTTATACGCAGCATCGTCAAGTTTCTTGCATAGGCGATCGGTTGCTTCCCCAAACAACCCAATCATTGCTGCTACGTACTACACTCGAAATTCACTCAAAGATTAAATGAATACCATCGATTACCTCGAAAACACATAAAACTTTTTATTAATGATTTTAAGAAGAAAAAAAACATTATTTCTAATATAATAACATGATTTGTTACTTAAGTTTTTTTAGGAGGTTTTAAGCATTTGAGAACACTTGAGTGTTTTTTGACCCGGTTGCACTCAGTCGACCCGTTTGACCAGATCACTTCTTAGTTAAGTTTTAAAATATAGGTGTTCCCTTTTGAAGTTGCCAAATCACCATTTATATAAAAATGAGTGAATTTCGGTTAAATTCATTGCCAAAGGGTCAAATAGGTAAAAGTTAAAACAAAAAAAGAGTTTAAGAGGAAAGGGGTCAAACAGGTTAAAAAAGTAAAAGATACGTACGACATAATCAAGGGTTTGCAGCCACCTAGATTAATATATTAAAAAAAGGACAGTTATTTAGTATTATTATTTGTAACCGTGATTAACGTAGTACTCTATTGTAAAAATTAAAAAAGAAGAGACAAAGATGTTGGGAAATCAACCCACCTATGTCTCACCAGTTTTGCCAACAATAAATAAATATAAAAAATAATGGTTATAACATATGAGATGGTAATACCTTAAGATGTAATGCGGGGACTATAACCCGTCGTCTAACTCGCCAGACCTCCCCATCAGCTGGAATTAGTCCCGTTCCCATTACAAATTCTAGAATTTCAGCTAATATCCCCTAAACATCAAATATCAACTTTGAAAATGTTAATATTAGAAAACTTAAATTTTTTCGTTTTATTAACAAGATATAGTGACATATGCCAAAAACAAATCAAGAAACATATTGAAAACACAATTGCTTACTTTTGAATACGCCTTTGCATTGTCTTTCAATATGTGCTTTGCAATGTTGGGATCAGAAACAATCAGGAAAGACTGCGAGAATACAATTCAGTCAACATTTGCACATTTGTCACTAGAGGAGGCAAAATGGAAGGGTTGGATAACGGGTCAAAACGAGTGTGCTTAATACAAGTAAAACACATTGTGTTAACTTTTAAATATAATTGACGCGTTAAAAATGATAATCTAAATCTTTTAGCAAACCGAGTTAGAAGATTGTATTATAATTTATACCTTGGTTGACTTTCAACCCGTTCCCTCCATTTGACCCGTTTGACTTTTAGCTAACTTTTTTATTTGTCATGTTTAATATGAAACATAATCCAGGTAAAACACATTTTTGTTAGCTTTATAAATATAACTGGCGTGTTAAAAACATAATAAATAATAATAATAATAATAATAATAATAATAATAATAAACAAAGTTAGAAGGTTGTATTATACTTATACCTTGGGTGAGTTTCAACATGTTCCCCCAAATTGACTCGTTTGACTTTTAGCTAACTTTTTTAATTTTGTCATCTTCGATAAAAAACATAATCCAGGTAAAAAACATTTTAGTTAACTTATCCATATAATTGGCGCGTTAAAAATAACAATAATACGAGTCTGTTAATAAACAAAGTTAGAAGGTTGTATTACAACTTATACCTTGGGCGACTTTTAACCCGTTCCCCCAATTTGACCCGTTTAACTTTTAGCTAACTTCTTTAATACAACATGTTTGATGTAAAGCCTAATCCAAATCAACCCATAAGTAAATGGGTCGAATTTGTGAACTCTATCTATTACCACATGATGAAAGGAAAAAGAAAATGAAAAGAGTCAAACCTTGGGACCAAAAGTTAGCCTGAATATTCCACCATATGTAAGAAAAAGCTCATACAAGGGGATAAAAAACGCCTCACTTCGAATGGCACTAATTGCGCCTTTTGCTTCTGGAATTTTTGGATAATTTTCACCATAATTTATCAAATTTGATAAAGGTTCAAGAATATTCGATGGCACGCCTAATTTTGCCAAACCGCTCACCAACAACGATCCTAAACTGTTTCCCCATGAAAAAACAAGAACTAACAATAAGAACCGTAAACCAATTCTTCATCAAACCTATCATATGGGGCAAGCCTAAAAATAATAGTCCAGCCATACACCTTTATAAAAAATACCCCATCCATACAACAAACAATGCAAGACTTTCCGAAGTCAACATTAATCCATTTTTTTGGAGGGGGGGATCCAGGCAACGTATTTGTCCATACACCAAATTATTATATTTATAATTTATAAATATGCATTAAAGACATATACAAAAATGGCCCAAGGTTATTGAATTACATCATGATTTATAGATCTCATCATAAAAAAAACACAATTTCAAAATCTTAAAATATTTATTTGAAAAGTTTTATAAATCACCCCCCCCCCCCCCCCCCCTTTAACTTTTTAAATAATATATGAACTGATTTAAGTTAACTGCCACACATACATAAACCAATCACATCCTTTACTATTAAAAGCTCTTTATATTTAATAGGTATATAAGAAACAAATATAGTAATAGTAGATGATGTAGCTTGATGGTCGCTCTAAGCAGCCATCTTGGAATATTAACAGACATTGCGGGGAAACTAGGCTTGTTAAACACAGAAGGGTGAAGAGAGTGCGGCTGTTAAAAAGTAAAGGATTTAGGGTTGGGATGGGGTAAACTCACGGGACCTTGCCTACATATATCCACATTTTCTTTTTGTTTTCCTCTTTGATAACCATAAGAACCCGTTGTATACGCATGTGACCTCTACAATCAGGTAATTACCAGTTACCATAACACCACCCCTTGAAGATTACATATTCTTGTTTGCCAATTAGTAATCATTAAATCCAAGCACAATTAATATATTTGACTAGCAGTCAACCATCTTCATGAAACATGCAAATTACAAAGGGAGAACATTTTGGGACATCCTAGGAAGATATATACAATTAATTCCGTAATTCCCAATTTATATTTTTGATAAAAGAATTTCAAAGTTGTTTCTATTTTCTTAATCATTCCAAACAAAATTCAGCTTCTCAGTAACTATTTGAGGTTAAGATGACACAAATGTAACCATCCATTAAGGAGGGGGGATACTGATCATACAATTGCCACTTAAAATCATAATAACTTAAATAGCAAATCCAAACACCCCTAAAAACTTGAAAACAATCTGTCATACCTCGGCTGTTCAACCGTAAACGCACCCGAAGCGATTCGAGCCGACAACTCCGCCCGCCGCTTCTCCTCAGGTGTCATCTCTACCTTCTTCCCACTCTTCTCCTCACCGGAATCCGGCTTCCTCCCATTCGAATACGAGCATTTAATCCCACAGCTCCGCGAAACCCCTACCCGAAAAACAAACAAAGAAATTCCAATTCAACATCAAATAAACAAAACAATCAAATTTCCCTTTGCAATCAATGATAACAATACTGAACCCCAAGAGTAACAAAGAAGAGTGCAGAGTGCAAAGTGCAAACCCACCCAAGAGTAACAAAGAAGAGTGCAGAGTGCAAAGTGCAAACCCACCATATGATTTGGGGAATGAAGTTGAAGGGGATTTGAGTTTGAGTTTGAATTTGTTGGTTTGAGTGTTGAGATATGGGGAAGGAAATTGAAGGGTTGTTAAACTGGCAGCCATGTTTAGAGAGAGAGAGAGAGAGAGATGATATAAAACATGTGAAGTGTTGTTTTATACGTGTTATTGAACAAACAGACAACTACTATTTGTTTTTGGAATGTACAACGATGGAATCTTAAATTTCGGGGAGAGCCGGATCCCCTTCTCACAGAGGTGGACAAAACCGGATTTTGAGGAAACCGAGTTGGATCAAGTCAAAGAAAGTCAAAACCGAATTTGCTAGGTGATGAGGTGACGTGTAATTCACCGAACCAAACATGGTGCTACATAACTCGAATGATCATGCTCCGACCTAAAAGAACGTCCAGCTCCAGGAATCTCTTATAACTAACTGGGGACCCACGTTCCTAACCACCTGATAATGACTGGTCCGGTCATAACAACCTGCGCCACGTCAGCCTATCCACAAGTATAAATACCTCACTTAAAACTCCAAAACGGGTAAGGCATACTTTCTCTCTTCAACTCCTATATCTCTCTTACTGACCTATCTTTTGTACTTCCGATACTTACTGTCAAGCCGAAGCTTGGTCATAGAGAGCCCCCTTCCCTGTGACGAGGCACATGGTGTCTTCCTTTGCTGTGATCTTTGCAAGTTATAGCAGTTAAACTCTGAGGCTTGGATTACTCAACTCGTGCAGATAGTTTTTGAGTCTTCACTCGGATTAGAAAATGGTTTTACAGAGGGAAAAGTGGTTGTAACACCCCAAAAACGGGTTTGGTTATCAAACCACGTTAATATTAAAAAGTGGGTAAAAGATCGTTAAGCGGTGAAAGTTAAACTATAAACAAAATGATTAGGAACAAATAAACCTAGTTAAAACATGTATACAAGTAACCAAATAATGAGTTGTAATCTCATTCATAATCAAAACTAAACTTGAGGGACCAAAACTGCCAAAAAAGGAACTTGTATTGTAAATATCAAAAATTAAAAACACAAAACACATAGTGAATGTGTATGTGTTCTACGGCTGGAGAACAAGGGGCAAACCCTTGTTCTTCCTAAATCATCAAATTAAAGGATCAATTGAGCTCGGAATCGATGCATAAACGCATATAAATGATCACCTAATTGAGGGGATCATAAGATATGTCTCAAAACCTAGATTGGTGAAAAATCATAACTTGAGACAAGTTGAATACTTGTCATTAGATAGTTGGATTATGATCCAAAGATGATATTAAGTCTATGTGTATGCTTGATTTCGTTAAACTTAAAGAAATTATGCACAATTAGGTGCAAGATTACTTGTTAGTAATTAACAAGTAGATTATGAAGTAGATTTTGATTATATTATAAAATTGATGATATACAAGTGTTCATGATCATCATACTTGTATGTATGTGTAAGATATTTGAACAAATTAGAGGTCCGAATAAATGTTCATACATTGCTTGAAATGGGTTTTGATGATAAGATGAGATTGATATTAAAAACATGTTATTAGATACTTAAAAATCATCATGTGAATATGAATGTTAAAAGTATTTGGCTATTAATGTTTGGGTAAATTCCATATATGATGCAATAGGTTGTTTCATAGTGATGAAACAATCCCAAGTTCTTGCATAAGAATGATAGAATATCATATGATTATAGAAACTATGTTAATTTGATACTAGCAATCATGTGAACTTGGTTTGAGAAAACATAACTTAAATGGTGGCCTAAGAATAGTGCTACCGGGTAATTAACGAAATGCGTAAATGAGTTGTTAAACTTGTTCGTAGGTAATTATGAGTAAATAGACAGTTGACTTTTAAAAGTCAACTGGCCTATACTAAGATCGAATGATAAATTTGATATAAAATCCGTAAGGTGGAATAGTCATGTTAGATGATGACTAACCTAACCATCTTACGAATGATAAATGATAGTTTGACGCTTGACAAGCTAGGCGGAGGCTTGGGAAGAAGCGGGTCAAAGGGGACAAGTACGCGGAAAAAGGGCATAATTGGATCTCAAGGTAAGTAAAGCTTACATCTTTAAAATAGTAGAATTACTTATGTAGTTGAATAAGCATTTTGAGTAATCGGGACGAGATTTCGACCGCGAAGAGTACTTTACTCGATGAAGATGGGGTTACTTGTGTGAGATGAGGTGTTTGAAACTATAGAACATTTTGGGACGACGGTTCGACCCCGGGTCCGTCCACTCTTATTGAACAGCTACCTACCCCTGGTGTAGTTGGTGAGCTAGAGGCAGGTAGTGAACTCTTGGGATTATCTGTCGGAAGAGGATCCTTTCCGGCCGTAAGAGAGATGGTAACTTAGTAACAAGGACTGAACTACTAGGAATTCTGTTCTAAGTAACACAACCCCATGGTGGGCACCACTGGGTGGTTTTCTATACATTGTATTATAGGTTCTGATTATTGTGTTTTTCAACTGGGTAGTTTTCTATAAATTGTGTTATAGGTTCTGGTCATTGTGTTTAGTTTGTTGTCCATTGTGTTTTAATCTGTTCTCCATTGTGTTTTTGTTTTGTTGTTCATTGTGTTTTAATATGTTATTCGTTGTGTTTTAGTCTATAGTTCATTGTGTTTCAATCTGTTGCTCATTGTGTTTTTTGTCTGTTGTCCATTGTATTTTTAGTTTATGGTCCACTGTATTTTATTCTATTGTCCATTGTGTCTTTTATCTAATGTCGTCAATTGTGTTTTACGTTATGTCCATTGTGTTTTAATCTGTTGTCCATTGTGTCTTTTATCTTTTGTCATAGATTGTGTTTTTAGTCTACTTTCCATTATGTTTTTAGTTTGATACTCATTGTGCTTACGTTATGTCCATTATGTAATACACAATTGGGTTTCGATTTTTTTTAAAGTATAAGAACAAGCTACACGTATTAAAGATCATAAGACGCTTGATTTTATGGTATAACCTTTTTAGAAACACAAGTGACTATAAAAAAATTATAGACATTAAATAAATGGGGAAGAGGGATAACATGTGACTTGCATGTGCATGTTTCCTAGCATGTGAGAAGAATGTGTATATTGAGTTTTTTTTTGGACGAAACTACCATCCTCGCTTGTTTTTTTCAATAGACGCTTGTCACTTTCTGGTGGCTTCTAACCCTTCTTATTTATATTAGCGTTTGTAGAACAACATAACCTATTAAAACAACAAGAGTATGACAGGGGGAAGATCCAACATCCGCTCCAGCAAATAGATTCTTGATCGGAATCTACACACAATGACCACCGTTAGCCTTAACGCGAGAGGTGGCCTCCCTCGTTTGGACACTGACGTGAAAATCAGTAAAAAAGATCTCTAAGAGTTAAACATAAGTGGGAGAAGAATACTTTTATAGAAAAAGAGTAAAGTGAACATACCATTGGGGGCTGAAGAAGACCCCTTTTGTAGGCACAGGTCTCTGCCTTAGGAAGCCTTCTTGACAGTTTGTGGTAAACCTTATCCTCTAGTGATGTTGCTTGCACGAGTGGCCTTGCCTCTTTGGTAAATGTCGGATTGTGTGTCTCAGTGTTACTCTATTTACTTTTGGGCAAAGCCCCATATCTTTGACCTTGCAGGTTAAACACCCGATGTGTGTACAGTAACATGAGTTTCCAGCTGCAAGTCATCAGTGTGACTGCTTCCAACTTACAGCTCCTAGTCAGTAGTCACTGGTGTAACTTTGTTTAGCTTGTTGTTTCAGCAAAGTTAAGTGGGAGCTTCCGGGTACCCACGTCATCATAACCCTATAAAGAAAATGTTTTAATAAAAACTTTGAAGAAACATAAAAATATATTAGAAGCTAGGTTTATGTGAACGATATTAATTAAAAAGGTTAAACCTAATAACTTACATGTAAACATCTAAGAAAGATTATTAAATCTTTGATTATACGCTCTATTTTTGAATGTTACGTAGTTTTGTTCTAAAAGACGAAAAATTGAATCAAACCATTGCTAAAATCGAAAAAACCAAAACTGGACGGTTTTCAATAACTGGATACCAAACATTTAGGTTACGGTTTTGGTTTTACCATAAAACCAAACGGAACCGTACACACCCCTACGAGATAGACCAACCGAGTTACTAAATCTTTGGTTTTTTACGATGCATTTATTTTTCACCTTCAACATAGTGCAAAGACATATAGTTCTTCTCTTATACCTTACAAAAACCAACATGTTTTCAACTACCATAACCTAACTTACTGGTTTGATTTGGAGGTGCAAAAACCCAAAACCGGTTTTCAACCTTTTTGCCTGATTCATCATCATCAATCTCTCCCTAAAATACTCCCATTTGACTAGAAGTTATGGCCAATCATGAAAAATCAAACCTTATTTTAGCAAATCAATCCCTTCAATTTGAGATGAAGTTGCTCTACCTACCTTCATGTTGTTCTTGACAAACATGCAAACCACGAATATGAAAACCCTATATCCAAAATGGCGGTTGTGCTTGGAGGGATTTCTCATACGCAAAAATTATTCAGATTATATTCTATTTTAACGTACGCATGACCCCTATAGCTCTATGAGCACAAGAAAAAATCTTAAGACCAAATGAGTTAACTAGTTTAGATTTCTATGTAAGATTTTTTATAATATCAAAATTTATTTTTGTAGACTAATTCTTTAAAATAACGTAAGCCCCCATTTTTGTCACACCCCGACCCGCAGCGGAAAAGGTGATCGGAGCATGATTGGGTTATCATCAAAGCTCATGACATTTATTATAATGTTTCATATTTATTATTACAATTTAAAGGAGATCATACAATCATATCATACAAGTTCAACATGTCCTATACATCTTTCTAGGCTTCATTATTTTTCTTCTAAGGCACATTCCTATGTTTTACTTGCTTCATCCTGTCCACCTGTATCATGTGTAAAAATGGTTTTTGGATCAACAAAAAGTTGGCGAGTGAATCCTATGAAAAACATTTAAACAAGTTTATTGAATTGATTATAAAATAAAGTGCATAACCACATATGAGTAAATGTAGATGTAAATTTATTCACAAAACACTTAATATTAAATAATGCACACACATACAATAATAGATTGTTTTGAGGCACGCGTTGTTCAACTCGTCTCCCACGAGGAACTGATGGGCCTAATGAATGAGCTTTGAGGCACGCGTTGTTCTACGAACTGATGGGCCTAAATGAATGAGTTTTAAGGCACGCGTTGTTCAACTCGTCTCCCACGAGAACTGATGGGCCTAACAAATAGTTTGCATACAACTTGACAATACGTAATACATAACAACAAACAATATTTACATTCTAAGTTTAGATCATAATATGGTATAGCACGAGTTTGAATAAACGAATTAGTTTAAGCGACACATGATACACCCCAAAACGTGTAATAAAAAGGGGAGTTGTAAGATTCACTCACATTGGGTGCGTTCGGTGGATGATGTTGAATGCGCACGAGTTTAGAGGATTGATCGACGAGGAATAACTAACCTAATTAATAACGAAAAGGTACGGTAAATAAGTGGATTTTATTAACAATTTAAATAGGATTTTTGGATATATTTTTGTGAGTTTAAGGCTATTTTCTAACTTTAAAAACGTTATTTTTAAGTATTTTTAATTGATTTTTAAATTAAATAAATAAATAAATAATAAAAAAATGTTGACTTTTGACCGTTGACCACGACTGTTGACCGTTGACCGTTGACCGGTTCGATTGTGAATATTATTGTACTGAGTGAGACTCGAACCCGTGACCTCCCGTATGCGTGCACGCAGCTCTACCAACTGAGCTACGTGTCTAACCCGAAATATTTCTGTTTTTATTTATATTTATACACTATTTAAGTTAATCCGAAAATCATTTATTTTAAAAAGGATTTAATTATATCGAATCGGTGCTCTCCACAGGTCTCGAACCCGGGACCTGTGGTTTAGTTTGGCACACAGTCCACCGCTGGACTGTGTGTCTAACTTGGTAAATATTACGGTTTTTATTATACTTAACATCTTACTGCGTGTGGATCCGGTTCAGTTTAAAAAAAGGACATTTTTATTACAGCGAAAGTGCTTGTGTCAAGGATCGAACTCGGGACGTATGTGTGTTTGTTTGCACACAGTCCACCGCTGGACTGTGTGTCTAACCCGTTTATAATCCGATTTTAATTAATCTTATATCATACACGACTTCGTCTTCTTCGTTCAAAACACAGACAACGGTTAAACCAACTGTTTCTTTTTTAATTCGGTTAACGAATATTATGAGAAATTGAAAGGTAATGAACGGAGAGGGTTTTGGGAAAGAAAGTACCGGAACAGGTCGTCTTTTTCAGAACTCCGGCAAGGATCGCCGGCTCTGTTTTGTGAGCTTCCTCTGTTCGGATCAAATAACAGTTTTGATTGATTAGATATAAAATTGAATTACTGAGCAACGATTATCAGGATGTTTAGATGATTATATCGATTAGCAGCGAGATTCTGGAAATTCCAGAAGTTTTCCGGCGAAACAGAAAATCCGGCAATGTCGTTTGAGGTTGATTCTGGGTGATGGAGTGATGTTAGAATTTGTCTAATAATGGAATGAAACAGAAAAAGTCAAGGTATTTACCGTGTTGATGAAAGTCTCGGTTTTCCGGCGACTTGCAGAGAATTCCGGCGAGTGAAATTGATTGAAGAATCGGTGCGATTTTGAGCGAAAAGTTTACCAGAGGCTAGGGTGTGCATTTATAGGGAAGAATCAAGTTGAATTGTGTCTGTTTCTAGTCTCGATTCATTGGTCAGCCGTTCTCCGGCGGTTACGACGGATGTCGCGGAACTGGACATCGGTTATAACCGATGGCGTCGTTAGTTCTTACATTAAGTCAAAAGTAACCGACGATAATTGGCGAAATCGTCGGATTTTTCGGCGTCTGCGGATTTGGGCGCGCTGTTGACTGGGTTTGATTTTCCAGTTTTATTATATGTATTAATTGTTTCAATATGTTATCAAACAACACAAGTGGCGGAGTGGTTGGATGGATGTGAGTTAAGACTTTGTGATACTCTCGGCGGACCCGGGTTCGAAACCCGGCATCAGTAATTAATTTTTATTTCACTATTTTTAATACATTTTCAAATATAAATTTTATATTCTAATATACTTATTAATTATGTATTAAAATTAATTTAAGCATTAAATATGCAACGAAATTTTTAACTGGTTGTTCGTTTAATAAACGAAGCGGGTTTGGTTAACCCGGTTTTTTACGGATGTTACAGTATCCCCTACTTTTAGAAATTTCGTCCCGAAATTTAAGTAGTGGCATGATTGACTCAAAAGGATGGTGTTTTAATTTGACAATTACATACTTAGAAGGGAGTAAGAGTTTAAATTTTGTTTGAGGCGGTAACGTTCCTTGTAAGGGTTGAGTACCCTGCTACAGGAATCGCTTTTTGAGGCCTAAGATAATGAATATTGATAAACAGAGTTGATTGACTAAATATGATTTCATGCGCAAGAGTTTTGATATGTTTGGAAAGATAAGATTATATCCTAAAACAAAACTTCTACTACTAAAACCTACATGGAACTTCTCATAACCGCCTGACAATGCCTCTGATCCTTTGGCAAGAATACTTATATATAGGAAGTACCAGCGGCGTATCCACCATATTTTTGTCAAATTTTCATTGGCTTTATCAGTAAATCATGATTGGTTCTATGATGTGACTCTAGAATATAAACAAACACAACAACCAAAGCCTGAGTCCAAATTCTGATAGTATACATGTTTGAATGGTGACAGTACCTCTCTCGTTTGTTATGATGGAGAGGTTAGTCTATGTAGAAATAAAACACAATCCAATTTCTTTAAATGATGAGATGATATGAATACTAAATCAGTGAGTATAAAACAAACTTCAACCAGGACATTACTAACTCCTACATGGAACTTCTCATAACCTCCTGACAATGCCTCTGGTCCTTTGACAAAAATACTTACATATAGGAAGTACCAGCGGCGTATCCACCATATTCTTGTCAAATTTTCATTGGTCTTATCAGTAAGTTATGATTAGTCCTATGTGACTCTAAAACATAAACAAACACAACAACCAAATCTTGAGTCTTAATTCTGATAGTATACATGTTTGAATGGTGACAGTACCTCTCTCGTTTGTTATGATGGAGAGGTTAGTCTATGTAGAAATGGAACACAGTCCAATTTCTTTAAATGATGAGATGATATGAATGCTAAATCAGTGAGTATAAAACAAACTTCAACCAAGACATTACTAACTCCTACATGGAACTTCTCATAACCGCCTGACAATGCCTCTGGTCCTTTGACAAAAATACTTATATATAAGAAGTACCAGCGGCGTATCCACCATATTCTTGTCAAATTTTCATTGGTCTTATCAGTAAGTTATGATTAGTCCTATGTGACTCTAAAACATAAACAAACACAACAACCAAATCTTGAGTCTTAATTCTGATAGTATACATGTTTGAATGATAACAGTACCTCTCTCGTTTGTCATGATGGAGAGGTTAATCTATGTAGAAGTGAGACACAACTCAACTTCTTTAAATGATGAGACGGAGATACGTTGTGAAGTATGATGATATGAATGTTAAATCAACGAGTATAAAACAAAACTGAAATAGTAATTCGCATTAAGATTCTTGGATAAATTTCCAATTTGTAATTGAGATACGTGAAAATTGAGATAACATAAAGAAAAACATAAAAACTAAGCGGTTGGAGTTGAATCTTGATTTTTGGTGAAGGAGACTAGTTGGGTGGTTCGTTTGGGCCGTCATTATCTTCAATAGGATTGGCGTTGATGTTGAAAACTCTTCCTCTTGCTGGTGGCCTAGTGGTTAGGTTTTCTTGATTTGCTTGGTTAACTGGGTTTGCTTGAGCTTGGGCGTTTATGATGTTAACCAATCGAGGGCACGTGTTTCTAAAATGGGTAGGGTCGCCACAATTGAAACAAGCTCGAACATATGGGAACATGGGGTATTGGGGTTGTTGATATGTTTGGATCATGTTTTGAGTAGGGGGTGAGGTTTTGGTTTTGAGGGGTGCGGCAAATCTTGCTCAAATGACCATAGCGTCCACAATTCGCACATAGTCGACAAGGTAAGGTTGATGGATGGTGATAAAAACAGGTGTTGCATTGAGGGTGAGGTCCAAAGTAAGGTTTCTTATTTGGGTAAGTTGAGTTGGGTGTTATTTGAGTGATTGGATAGCTTGGAGGGGTACAACTTGTGAAGCTGGTTGGTTGTGTTGGGTGACAGCGAAGATTTGTCCATCTCGTTTCCTCTTAGAAGTGGTTTGAGAAGAGGATTCGGTTTAGGTGGAGTTTGAGGTTTCAGTTGATGCTTTATCCTTCTTCTTCTCCTCCTTGAAGTCTTTGCTCCGTATGCGGTTCTCGGTGAGCTCTGTAGCTAACTCCATGGCTGCTTCCAAAGTTGCAGGATTTGAAATGCTTGAAGGTGCATTTAGTGGTATTTGGGGGAGGGTTGATAACATTTTGATCTTCTTGATTGATTGGGTTGTCGGGATTAGTTGTAAGGGCTTGTTGAACTTGAACTACGATGCTGGGTATTACGGCCGCTATTTGTTGAGCGATTTGGGCAGCCATGCGCTCGCGGGATTTCCTGATTTCATTTTCCTACGAGCGAGACTAGAATCTACAAAGAATACGTATCAAGAGTATGAGTTGGATGTTTTTGGGATCATGTGTCGTATTTAGGAGTGAACATTCATAAAATAAATATAAAATAATAAATCTACTACATCCATAGGATGTCTTGGGCTTTGCTCGTAATTGGGCTTTGCATGCCGCCATACTTCACCTTCGTAATCATGTGGGCCCCCATGATTACCGGGTTTTTCATATGGTTCGCATGTGTTAGCCTGGTTACGTACACTAAAACCCGGAGAAAATCGAGAAATATGTATGTAACGTATGATATTCGGAATGTATCCAGGTGTGGACACGGTGACACCTCAAAGTGGGGTTAGTTCGAACGACGTTTGGTGTGACATGTTTTGGCCTAATAGGTCCTTCGTACTCTCATCGTTAGTCCCCAGGTAGGCAAACTGGTCCGTTATATTGGATTTATACGAATGCCAACCTAGACAGGACGTTCCGACTACCGGTACTTGTACCCTTACAGTTACTACATGCCCGTCGCAGAACTCACTCTGATGAGATTTGAAAAAATGAAAAATGCGACAAAATCTTGAATAACGGAAGTATGAAGATGATTTGAATATGTGAACATTGAAATATGTATGATGAATGTGTATGTATTTATGTATGTTTGACTGTAAGTATAATTCACTATGTATCACAAAATGTAGTATCGGAAGTGTTTGCATGCATTTGTGTATGTAATAAATATGAAAGAAATAAACATCATGAGTTTGCATATAACCACATAAACAATTAAAATCTAATCAACGATAGTATAGGCTCTAAGGGTCTAATAACCTATCCTATATCCCTATAGTCAAAAGCTCTGATACCAATCTGTCACACCCCGACCCGCAGCGGAAAAGGTGATCGGGGCATGATTGGGTTATCATCAAAGCTCATGACATTTATTATAATGTTTCATATTTATTATTACAATTTAAAGGAGATCATACAATCATATCATACAAGTTCAACATGTCCTATACATCTTTCTAGGCTTCATTATTTTTCTTCTAAGGCACATTCATATGTTTTCCTTGCTTCATCCTGTCCACCTGTATCATGTGTAAAAATGGTTTTTGGATCAACAAAAAGTTGGCGAGTGAATCCTATGAAAAACATTTAAACAAGTTTATTGAATTGATTATAAAATAAAGTGCATAACCACATATGAGTAAATGTAGATGTAAATTTATTCACAAAACACTTAATATTAAATAATGCAAACACATACAATAATAGATTGTTTTGAGGCACGCGTTGTTCAACTCGTCTCCCACGATGAACTGATGGGCCTAATGAATGAGTTTTGAGGCACGCGTTGTTCTACGAACTGATGGGCCTAAATGAATGAGTTTTAAGGCACGCGTTGTTCAACTCGTCTCCCACGAGGAACTGATGGGCCTAACAAATAGTTTGCATACAACTTGACAATACATAATACATAACAACAAACAATATTTACATTCTAAGTTTAGATCATAATATGGTATAGCACGAGTTTGAATAAACGAATTAGTTTAAGCGACACATGATACACCCCAAAACGTGTAATAAAAAAGGGAGTTGTAAGATTCACTCACATTGGGTGCGTTCGGTGGATGATGTTGAATGCGCACGAGTTTAGAGGATTGATCGACGAGGAATAACTAACCTAATTAATAACGAAAAGGTACGGTAAATAAGTGGATTTTATTAACAATTTAAATAGGATTTTTGGATATATTTTTGTGAGTTTAAGGCTATTTTCTAACTTTAAAAACGTTATTTTTAAGTATTTTTAATTGATTTTTAAATTAAATAAATAAAAAAAATAATAAAAAAATGTTGACTTTTGACCGTTGACCACGACTGTTGACCGTTGACCGTTGACCGGTTCGATTGTGAATATTATTGCACTGAGTGAGACTCGAACCCGTGACCTCCCGTACGCGTGCACGCAGCTCTACCAACTGAACTACGTGTCTAACCCGAAATATTTCTGTTTTTATTTATATTTATACACTATTTAAGTTAATCCGAAAATCATTTATTTTAAAAAGGATTTAATTGTATCGAATCGGTGCTCTCCACAGGTCTCGAACCTGGGACCTGTGGTTTAGTTTGGCACACAGTCCACCGCTGGACTGTGTGTCTAACTTGGTAAATATTACGGTTTTTATTATACTTAACATCTTACTGCGTGTGGATCCGGTTCAGTTTAAAAAAAAAGGACATTTTTATTACAGCGAAAGTGCTTGTGTCAAGGATCGAACTCGGGACGTATGTGTGTTTGTTTGCACACAGTCCACCGCTGGACTGTGTGTCTAACCCGTTTATAATACCGATTTTAATTAATCTTATATCATACACGACTTCGTCTTCTTCGTTCAAAACAAAGACAACGGTTAAACCAACTGTTTCTTGTTTAATTCGGTTAACGAATATTATGAGAAATTGAAAGGTAATGAACGAAGAGGGTTTGGGGAAAGAAAGTACCGGAACAGGTCATCTTTTTCAGAACT
The DNA here is from genome assembly GCA_947069175.1 of Scalesia atractyloides. Lineage (NCBI taxonomy): Eukaryota > Viridiplantae > Streptophyta > Magnoliopsida > Asterales > Asteraceae > Scalesia > Scalesia atractyloides. Next base: position 16,556,167 of record CAMTDV010000116.1, on the reverse strand, counting down.
CCGGCAAGGATCGCCGGCTCTGTTTTGTGAGCTTCCTCTGTTCGGGTCAAATTACAGTTTTGATTGATTAGATATAAAATTGAATTACTGAGCAACGATTATCAGGATGTTTAGATGATCATACCGATTAACAGCGAGATTCTGGAAATTCCAGAAGTTTTCCGGCGAAAACAGAAAATCCGGCAATGTCGTCTGAGGTTGATTCTGGGTGATGGAGTGATGTTAGAATTTGTCTAATAATGGAATGAAACAGAAAAAGTCAAGGTATTTACCGTGTTGATGAAAGTCTCGGTTTTCCGGCCACTTGCAGAGAATTCCGGCGAGTGAAATTGATTGAAGAATCGGTGCGATTTTGAGCGAAAAGTTTACCAGAAGCTAGGGTGTGCATTTATAGGGAAGAATCAAGTTGAATTGGGTCTGTTTCTAGTCTCGATTCTTTGGTCAGCCGTTCTCCGGCGGTTACGACGGATGTCGCGGAACTGGACATCGGTTATAACCGATGGCGTCGTTAATTCTTACATTAAGTCAAAAGTAACCGACGATAATTGGCGAAATCGTCGGATTTTTCGGCGTCTGCGGATTTGGGCGCGCTGTTGACTGGGTTTGATTTTCCAGTTTTATTATATGTATTAATTGTTTCAATATGTTATCAAACAACACAAGTGGCGGAGTGGTTGGATGGATGTGAGTTAAGACTTTGTGATACTCTCGGCTGACCCGGGTTCGAAACCCGGCATCAGTAATTAATTTTTATTTCACTATTTTTAATACATTTTCAAATATAAATTTTATATTCTAATATACTTATTAATTATGTATTAAAATTAATTTAAGCATTAAATATGCAACGAAATTTTTAACTGGTTGTTCGGTTAATAAACGAAGCGGGTTTGGTTAACCCGGTTTTTGACGGATGTTACAATTTTGGCCATTTATTTTTCTTGTGTAATTTCTGTGCCACAACGATATTTGATTTTCTTATCGTTATTTTGATAGAAGGCTATCTAGGAAATCAAGATTTCAATTTGAGGTCTGATACCAATCAAGAATACACAATGGACTAGGTCCTTTGGACTTGGCCCAACTATAGATCGTTGGGTTTGGCCCAATTTGCTAAACCCACAAAATCTACTAATTATTATTTTTGAACGGTAAGTTTGAATAATAGGTAAACCACTGGAATATCATCGTGAGCTAGTGGAACCACCCGATTACATCCATCTTCACTAGGCTATAATGCTTATATACCAATTCATGAGAAAACCCAATAAATCTGAGAAAACCCTGTGGGAATCGAACCCAAAACCTAATGGTTCCTAAGCCTTATCACATCTATAAGATGTCACTAGGCTAATTAATTAATTTAAAACCTGACTACCACATTGAAGTATACATAATTAGAACTTGGGATGAACAAAAAAGGGGTACCCGGACAGATGCCGGTGAACTCAATCCGAACCAGTTTGGTCTCAAACCGTTTGTGGGTTGTAAATCAACCCAGCAGCTCTGTATCGGTTCCCTTCTCTGGCCCAAGAACCTGTTCCAAACAGGTTCTATTTGTCTAAACTTGAACCAACCATTAAAAAGAGCCATTTAGCATAAATCTCATTGATTCTGTCAGTTTTTTCATCAGAATTCATCATTTTGCCCACCTAGATTAGTATACATAGGTTTTTGATGTTTCGGGTTGATTACAGCACTCAAAACGCAAAAACATACCCAAAAAATGCAAAAACATACCCGAAAAACACAAAACCTACTCTCGTATACATCATTTCTATGTAAGTTTTTTTATATACTTAGATAATATCAAAATTTTCGTTGCCCCGCTTGCAGTGTGCACATATAATGTATATATGTGTGGGCGTTCGGGGGCAAAAGTGAAATGGTACTAACTTTAACGTTATTTTACTAATGTCGTGAACATAACATTAAAGCGGCGAATGGTTTAATCATGCATCATGTGGTAGCGTTGATAGATGAAAGACATGGAGGTACATGCACCAATCAGTCTCTCCCGATTGTTTGAGTGTTATGTAGCTTAAGTCCAAGCCTTGATACAAAACTACAATCGAGCCGGGATTTCGCTGGAAGCAGCCTCTCTATTCCTACTGAGTAGAGGTAAGGCTGTCTACATCTACCCTCCTCAGACCCTACTTTAGCTTTGCTATTGGTGGGATTTACTGTATATGATAATGATGATAATAACAAAATTGCCGGTTCCTCAAACAAATAAGTTGTTCAATTTCTTGAGACGAGTCGAAACAAACGTGTATGACATTCTAAGCAAGCACCACCTTATATCATGATTGGAAGAAGGGACAATACCTTGTGCGTGCCACAACCAAAAATGTTAAAAGGTTGCAAAGATTATGCCTTTAGAAAATTCAGAAATTGTTGTTTAAAAAACACTTTTTTAACTTTAAAATCATATTATTAGATCCTAACAAGTAATTTAAACTTTATGAATTAAAAGTGTGGCTACCGGGGTGACCCAAAAGCAAAAGACGATCCCATATACCTCTTGACTATAGACAACATTGAATAGCTAAGCCACCATCTCCGGTTCAAGCGGAAAGCCGACCCGGTAAAAAGGCATTTTGAGGCCAACTTTATGACACATTTGTTGCAGGGTCCATGAATGGGATGAAGAAGGGGTGCTGAGTCATCACTCTCGGAGCGATAGAACAGGGTGAGAGCCGACATAGACCACTGTATCACCATTTCCCCACCACCCACAATGGAAGACGCCAAACCCCCCCTATCTTCTCAACAACAACAACAATACCTCATGGTTCAGCAACAGAATCAACATCACCAACAACAACAATTTCTACTCTTACAACAAATCCAGCAACAACACAAACAACAGCAAGCAATCTCGCGCTTCCCCTCCAACATCGACGCACATCTCCGCCCGATCGGCAACCAGCAGCAGCAGAACTCCAACCCTAACCCTAACGCTATGACGTTGAATTCGCAGATTAGGGCTCCCAATCGGACGCAGGTGCCGTCTCCAGCTAACCAGGTGGAGTTGCAGATGGCGTATCAGGATGCGTGGCGTGTTTGTCATCCCGATTTTAAGCGCCCGTTTACGTCCTTGGAAGACGCTTGTGAGAGGTGCCTAATTTTCTTACTAATTATTGATTTTGTTTCTAAACTGATTATGTGTTTTTGGTTAGGATTCTTGTTTTCTGGTGTTGATTGACAAAAATGATTTAGGTCTTAAGTTTTGTGATTTGTTAGAATCGAAATTGTCACCTGGTTGTCCAAATAAATGTGAAATTATATATCCATGAGTTTAAGCACTTCTTTAGCTATGTGTTTTGCACTGATCTGATATTTCTGGAATGGCTTGTTTATTCCCATAATTTAATTGTGTTAAGTGGTCTCTACTTACATGCATGTTTGAAGATTGATGTTCACGCAAATGCCAAGGGCCGAAAATTCATTATATGTTAGGGTTTGATGTGTCAGTTCTATAGGTATGTCTGGATATCTGGTGATGTGTTAATGCTTGTCTATAATTACTTGTTTTTTTTTCTTTGCTTGTGTGTATGCCAGATTTGTTTAGAGGTGTCGATGCCAGATTTGTCAAAGATATTTGCTGATCGTTGAAGCCATTAGAGTATATCCAATAAGACAAGACAGTAAAGTAACGTTTTTTGAAAAAGATGTGTTCCTAGACTAGGATATAAAGGCGGTTTTATAGGCTAAAAGTGTGTAATTCGCTGTTTGGCTACCGATTAGCTTGTATGTTGAGTTTGTATATAATGAGAATTAACACACATTTTCCTCAAATATCTTTAAGTAATATGTAACATTAGTTTGTTAATTGGGCAAGACATCGTGTCGGTTGCTACATTCATGTAACTTACAGATTTTATGTTTCTTCTTTGGTTGTTATTGGTAAACTGATGTGACTATATTTCTATTCAGTTTCTTAATTAATCGTAACTTGGCTTAACATCTCAGATTTAGTCAAATGTGCGTCTGGTATGTTAGTATAAAAACTAGTGGTGGCAATTTGACCCAATTGCGTACGACCAGGTTGATTTGGGTGATGTTTTTATCCCTAAACGATCAAATGGATACAAATTACCTGATAAGGAAATGGGTTAAACCAAGGTTTAAAATAAGGGAAACGAGTATCGAGGCGTTTTCCCTTCGCCTCACGAGGCGTAAGCCTCGAGGCGAACCGAGGCGTAAGCTCGAGGCGGAATTAAAAAATAAATATAAAAATTATATATCTTACAAAAATAATAGTACTAACTAAATTCATCATCAAATTCATAAAAAAACACACATAAAAAAGACAAGAATTGCTTGAAACTGACAGAAAAAGTCAAAAAACATCAAAAACAAATATCGAAACCCCTGAGGCGCAGCCTTCTTAGCGCCTCAGCCCTTCTGAGGCGCACATACATTAAAAATCCTCTGAGGCGCGCCTCAGAACCCTTTTTTAAAACCATGGGTTAAACAAGCTAATACCTCTCCATTGTGTATTTTTTATGCATAGAATCTCCGAAATTGCTTATTGCTGTATTTTGAAAAATTGATTATTGTTTTGAAAATATAGTTTGTCTAAATAAATGCACATTCAAGTGTTTGTGAGTCAACGTAACCAATGTGGCATGTTTGGACACCAACTTGCAAAAAAACTTAACCGTTTTGCTCATCATGACTTATCCATCCTACCCAACCATTTTGCTGGCTCTATAGAAATCATTTTTTTGTTTTGTACATTTACTGCTCTTAGTTACCTTTTCTAGGGTTCGTTTAAAGTTTTCACTAATCATGTTAATTTTCCAAGAAACATGCTAGTATTAGTGTATTAATTGACTTGGTTTTAAAATGCGCACATCAGGAGCGCATAATGCGCGCATCACCTAATCCAGTGATGAGGTCACTTTGCATGATGTGATTCCATGATGTGCGCATCACATAACATAGTCTGGTGTGGCGCCTTATACAATTGACCGTTATTTGAACAACTTAGACCATCGATTGAACAAATCCGACTATAGATTATAAGAATATATTATATCTTAGTGTTAAGGTTGACAAGTTAGAATATTTGCTATAAATATTTTATTAGTGTCTTTTAATAAAGGATGCCTTGCATTTATGCATCGGATTTTAGAATCAAAACGCATCGGACCGCTACACGCTTTCTAAAACCAAGTTACTTGATAATGTGTTTTGATGCTTGAACTAAAATTTGGATTATGGTGCCGTGTTCTTCTATTCGTGGGTGCCCTTTGAACCAATTACTAGAGGTGGCGTTATTGGCACATTAGTATTATACTTATGAATGGGTCGCTTTGTGTTCTGTTTGTTCTCCAATGTGTCAAGTAGTTGAATAACAAAATCTTAAAAGGAAATGAGTCAAACGTGTCGAAATAGAATTCCCTGGAGCATTTTATTAATCTAAATAAATTATTATTGCAATAGTATATTTTTAAATCATATTAGAAACACTAGTTATTTATTGACATTTAAATAATCATAGGATAGAGATTGATCAACTCCACCTGCTTTGACCCAAACCTGTTTTGATCCAATATCCAACACATGCGACCCACCCATTATGCCACCTTTAAGTGTAACTGCATGTTATGGCTTACGTGGTGCAAATTTAACTGCTTTACTTTTTTATAAAAATGATAAATTTATTTTATAATGTCTCCAGGCTGCTACCATACCACGTAGTAGCAGACTATGAAGCTGAAGAAGACGACAGAATCCTCGATTCAGACACAATGGGCCAAGTTCTATCCCGCACCCAGCAATGGGACCAAAGCATCGCCAACAAAGTCTCAGAATTCACCGCCACCTTCGAGAAACAAGTACTCGCCTTCAACATCATTTCCCGAAAACGAGCCATCGGGGAGTTCCGCTCAGAAGAAAGACTATTAATCGAACAAGCTCTCTTTCAAGAAGAAAGACGGTCATTAATGGAGGCAAGGGCAGAAATGGAAAAGCAACAAAAGGCTGGCCGAGAAGCTCAAGCAGCTAATATGAGAATGGCAGTCATGGGTCAAGCCGAACAGGCTCGGGCCGAGATGATGGCCCGGGCCCCGATACGGGCCAGCGCTATGGGGTCGATGGGTGAGCAAGAACAGGAAGTGAATCCGGATGAAATGATGAATGGATGGAATGATAATAATAACAATCAGAGAGATGAGAAAGAGCCATCTGAGGATTTCTTGAATGATGAGGAAAGGGAGAATGGAGACACAGTGTGTGCAAAGTGATTGGCGTGAAGGTGGCGAGTTTGATTAAATACAAGATAAAAGAATATATAGTAGTATAATGTGTGTATGTTGAGTCGAAACTATATTCTAGTAATCTAACTTGGCTTATCGTTTACTAATTTAATTTAGTTCTGAAGTTCTTAAATGTAGTTGGTGTTTATTTTTGGCATATTGTGAAACTGATTATTGTACCTGGCAAAACAGGCGGGTCGTTTAAAAGAATGGTCATTTTGGTTCGGTTTAGAATGGGTTTAGATAAAAAGAAAACGGTAGGGGTGGGGGTGGGGTTTTACAAATTGGCATAGATGTTTATAAACTATACAGTTGTTTAAAATGATGTTCAAACACTATGAAAGCCAATTCTTCGACAATTCTCTTACGAGTACAGCCACGAATCAACCTCTCGGATAGAAACAATCACAACAACCGGGCCATGTGCTTGGAGTACACGATGAAGGGTTAGAGGTGGGAGAAATAAATACGATCCAAGGCTTTCTATCAAGATGGGAGCCTGCCTGTCTTCCTTTCAGTCCTCCAGTTTGTCATCGTCACAACCGGCTTCCCTCTCATCGCCATCTGAACATTCTTATTGGATTTCCTGGTGGTGTGGTGCCAGAGTCTCCCCGGCTCCCTCTGATTGTGGTTCTTTCCATGGTTGTTAATCTGCCTCGACGCCTTTGCTACAAGTTTATATTGAAAATTGCAAAAATCGCATAATGCATTGTACGTAGTGCTTTGAATGTGATACATAAGAAGGTTATGTAACCAACTTAATCATCTTCTATGCATTATGTAGAAGTGCATTATACGGTTTTCAAAGTTCTCAAAATATTATTATTATTATTGGTTTTTGAAATAAACGTGCTCATGCATATAATAATGATATATATGTCATTTCATAAAAATAAAAAATAAGTTTTGACATTGGATAGTGTAAAAAGGTAAAAGTGATACAGGTGATTGGTATTTTGAATAACTTAACATCAAAATATCACACATGTCATGATTAGTGTTTTCAAAATTGGACCGAAGCATGACCAAGTACCAATGGCGGTTCAGTATGCCCAATTCGACCGTATTCAAATTTAATACAAAAACGGGGTTGAACTGGAGAACCCGGCAAAAAGTTAAAAGAGAGTAGAGAAAGAACTGAAAACGGCTTAAAATGTTATTATTAAAGTTCCATAAATGTTTCAATTTGGTCCCTCATGAAACTCTTTTGACCATTATAAGTCCTAGCCATACCAATTTCACTTCTGCAGGTGGTGAAGTTAATCTTATGATAGCTTTAGTCTATAAGCATCCAAATATATTTGGACTCGGTTTTTTGTTACGTTCATATATGTTATGTAAATATTTTTGCTATCTATGATATCATTTGGTTCTCAAATCCACCAGTGGATAACAAAAGTAAAGCTAAATAATATCAAGAACCTTCTTGAACTCACTTCAATTATGCAGCTTCACGTTCTGTTTTATCACCATCATCAAATGCCATATTTAACATTAACAGAAGAATCATCATAGTTATATTGATTGCGATAACTTTCATATATGTTGACCAAAAACATCATATACATTAATAGCATCTTCTTTCATGGCTTCAAGAGTCTCTTCAGCTTCACTAAAACTCTCTTCAGTTTCTTTAACATCTTCAACAGTCTCTTATGCTTTGTTCTTTCACAGGGTTTAACGTGGTCGTCAAGAACATCAACCACAAAACATCATATCATATCTTTAAGCACTTTATTAACCTGTTTCAAAAATAAAAATATGTAACATTTAATATTTAGATATAATAAATGTAAATAACATTTAGAACATTCAGTAATTCACATGTGATTTCAACAAAAAAAAAATCGTAAAGATTTACAAGTGAAATTCATGCAAATCTTTATAATAATCTACATACTTCACATGTGAACCATTGACATTGTATATTAAAAACATTTCACATGATAACTTATGAAAAACAATATGTTAATAAAGTATGAAAATAAAAACGAACCTCCAACTCTGATTCTTCTTGAGCAACTCTTTACTCAGATAAATTCTTAATTTCGCAACACCCAAAATGTCCAGATTCTATTGCAATATTTTCACATTTTTTCATCATTTCAACACTCCTAAAGGTTATTGCTTGAACGTTAATTGGAGTCTCCGACCGTCTTAACGATGTTATATCAAGATAGATGAGCTGAAAATAAATAATGAATTGAATAACTGCTATGGGTTTGCATATGAAATAATAACTAATAATAATAATAATAATAACCAAGAAAAGCAATTTGAAAAAACTTACGAACACGACAGTATCCATCATGAGCTTCCACACAAAAGAGTTCATTTCCATCATCATTCTCTTTATCTTTTTCACCATTATTGTTATTCTCCCCTTGAGTACGTGATTTGGATAATAAAGAAGCTACTAACACTTGTAGTGTTTGGATAGCACCTTGTTGTGAATCCACACTAGATTCAAGAGCTGCAATCTGCTTGTCTTTCTCTGTATCTTGTGACTTTGATGATAAAACTTTTGCTTTTAGCAGATCACTTTCTTTGGTGGATCTTTCATTCTGTTCCACAAGCTGCTTGTTCTGCTCTTCAGATTTTCTAATAAACGCTTTGAATGATTTTCTATCATTATCATAAACTTCAATTTGTTGTGACTTTGCCGCATCTCGTGCTTGAAGTTCTTTGATTTGTTCGGCTTGTTGATAGACTAAATACGTTAGATAGAGCAGTTGCATTTATATAGACATGTTTCCAATGTCTTCAATATTTGGAAGTTGAAACAGTGAAACATTAGGAGCAGAGCTAGTTATAGGTGCATTGACTGTTGTAACTGTTGCTGCAGTCGGAACGCTTGGACAAGGAGGATTAGCAACTGGAGTAGATCGTAATGGATGTACAAACGGTACGGTAGGATCTGGATTATGAGCATGAAATATACGCTTTGTCCTCTTTGACTTTTGTTGGGCCGGTGCCTTATCCTTCCGACGTTTAGGATCTGGATCATCTTCACCTACCTGTCTAGAACTACCCTCACCACGAGAAGGCGCGTGGGTTGGGATTGGTAATGCATTTATCTGATAAACATGATGAGATCTATCATCAACATCAACATCATCTTCATCACCATCATTAACTTCATTATCATCATTACCATTATCACCATCATCATAATCATCATCATCATCATCATCATTTGGTGCAACCCAAGGAGCATCAACATCTTCCACATCAGAATCACTGTTGTTGTGACACCAGGCGTCATTTTCTGGCGGTTGATAGTTTTCAGTTTTTAAATGACCAAATAAACACCTATCATGAATCTCTTTCTTACCACGGTGAGATATCATTCATGATAGTGTAGCTACAGTCATATGATCCGAGAAAACTATATCAGCATCAGCCTTTGGTAAATTTGGACGTTGTTGATCAAACATCATCTGCATAAATCTGGGATACATGTTGAATTTTTCTTTACGCTTCACCTTCTTCCCAAGATTCTATAATGCAGAAATAACATTCCCGAAAAGTTGAACGGTTTGTTCAGAACCAATGCTACCAATGCCTAAATCAACGTGTCACGCGCCACATCATATCCTGATTTACGTGGCCCCAAGCAGCGGATGATGACATTAACAGATACTTCAGCTGTTTAGGGAAATTTGCTTTGTTGGGCATCGATTCTGCCGGGTCATTAGAATACTTCATCCGCATCAAGCAACCTTTCAATAATCGACCCGGTAATGTAACGGGATCGTTTTGAACTGTGATGGAACTGTAACGCGTTGCGTGTGGTTTCCTCTGAAATAACAATGTCTTCGTCAAGAATTTGTCCTGGATAACCGGCGGATTTACAGAATCATCAACACGTGCTGAACTCCAGAACAGCGTTTTGTGGCTCCGATAAGCAGTGTGACGTGTGGAAATAGCGTACATGATCCTTGATCGACGTAGAAAACTGATTATCTTCGTATAATCTGTATACTAATCCGTATACCGAGTATCTGGATCCAAGAACGCACACACGTTATGCTTTTGAGTCATCATTGATTCTGATATAAAAAACAATAAACGTTAAGCCCAATTAGCAAAAATCAAACACACATTTTCAAATGATCATTTTGCCCTTCATAATTTCAAACAATCCAACTAATCGTTTAAAGGCCCCTTAATCGGTAAAACATTTGCTAAACAATTTGATTTAATCATTTGGAATGTTAAACGATCAGGACAATTTTAATAACTAGGCTTAATCGCTAAAGCGAGCTAGCGATTAGGCCTAATCGTTTACCTTTTCCAAACGACTAACCTTAATCATTTGGATTTTCAAACAATTTGGATCGTCTTCTTCGTGCCACCAACTGTTAAACCCCACAAAACCCTATCCTCAAAATTGAACAATTTATCATGTTTTGTCTTTAAAAACATCAATTGATCTCCAAATCTTCCTCATTTTTTTAGGTTTAGGGCTTGGATTTGGGTTCAAACAATGTACAATCAACGAACATTCATACAATCAGTTCAAATCAGTGTAGATGATAATGATGTTGTTTCGGTTACGGGTTATATAACTGCTGCCATCTTAAAATCAATTAGAAGATATCAAAACGATTTTGACAATCGCTAACAGAATCTCAAAAGATCAGCTTAATCGCCAATGATGTAAACGAATAGGCAAAATCCCTCAAACGATATTCAGAATCGCTAAACGGTTAACTGAACCGCTGAAGACTTAAACGAATCACACAATCGCTAAAGATTTCTCAAACAAGATGACAGAATTGTTTAGACAACGACAGACTAAATCGCTAAACATTTCTCAAACGATATGACAGAATCGTTTAGTCAAAATAACACATCAGTTCACATGTCAAAAAAGAATGTAAAAACGTAATATACAAAAAGAAACAGTAAAAACAAAAAAAATGCATACCTTTCACAACTTCATCAAGGTTATTTGATGTTCTTTAAAGATAACCTTAGATAAAGACCGATCTCCTTTTAAGGCTAAAACACAAAAACAAGCAAACGTTAACAAAAAAAACAACCAAACATGTAAAAATCAAACAAATAAATACTCACATTTAAGGATTGACACAACTTATTCTTCTGACATTATAAGAAAACTTCCTACAAGAAGAAAATCAGTGAGATTGTAGAAAAAAAAAACTCATATAACCATTGAATTGGCCATCTAAATGTTTCCTAACTTTTCAAGTAAATTATCCCTAAACCCTAAATGGTTAGTATCAATTGAAGGTAAGATATAATCATAAACATTGCATGAGATCGATATATTTGGTAGCTCAAACACTTTTTCAGCAACCGCTCCTTTTTGTATCTAATAATCAAATATGTGCGAAAAACCGCAAAGAGAAACTATCATTTGACAGCAATAACCGATCCAGAGTGAAAATTACAATAATACAAAATCTAATTCGAGTGCGAGAAGCTTGAAATACCTTATAACGAATGAATGAAGTGAAAATTGTCGCAATATCGTTTACACGGCTGTCAAGTAAAAATTGAGGTCAACATGCCCTTGTCTGTTTGTTACAATACTTTTTGAGTAAGAAAAATAAGAAAATATTTATAAACACGACTTAATTACTTTGTGATTTATAATTTTTTTTTAACGGTAAGATTCTATGATTATAAAATAGGGCCAGCAAATACTGTAAAAATCCGAAATATTACAATACACGAAATAAAACAAAAACCATTACATCTCCAATTACATTAGTATTTATCACATAATTAATTAATTAATTTAAATAAACATGACTAGAAAATGCAAGGTTTCATACTTTTAAAGGTAAAGTCGATCAATTTACAGTTTTTGTCAGAGTACTAAATAAACATGACCGGAAGATATAATTATACAGTGGTTTCATACTTTTGAAAGGTAAAATCGATGAATTGACAGTTTAGGGAACCTCCTTATCTACACATGTGACCTTGTATTTTACAGTAATAGATAAATTTAAATGTGAGTAAAAGAAACGTACTAAGAACTAATAATAATCCATCATGAAATTGACTAAAATATTATAAGTTTCTTGAATTCGACTTCCAACTCTTAACGTATATCTATTAATCTGATAATAAAATAATTACTTCGTATTTGTATCAAAGTTTTAAAACTAATTTATCTAATTTACATACAAAATTATGAAACTTCAATAAATGTTTATTATACTCCAAATTTTGCGGTACGGAGAAATGATATGTTTTTTTTTTATTTTTTGAAAAAAAATACGTTTATACTAATCATAAAAAAACTGTATGCATGGACTTATTATGGAAATCTGAAGTTAAAGATGAAAATACAACGAAACAACGTACCATAAATCTAAAATAACCGAAAAGATAAGTAAATGAAGGAAATATGTTTTTCTGGTTTGAAATATAAATTGAAAGCCTATCACTCTAATACTTCTACTTGTTGAAGTTTCGTAACCAATAACCTCGAATTCGTTTTTGACCAATTGAAAAAAAAACAATTATCACCTAACAAAATGTGTTCGGCTTCAATTATATCATGTCATCCAACAACACCGTACCTGTACCTATCGTAAACAAAATATCTGAAAAAATTTTATTAGTAATATATTGAAATATATTGAATAATAAAGTAAAATAAATGTAATTAATAACATGAGTAATCGATTAACAAACCTTGTTTGACCATCAATAATCTCTGTACGAAGCATCTTAACCCAACTCTTTCCTTCAAACTTTGATCTTTATTTCAGAAAACTCATCTAAACCACCTAAGTCGGTAACTAATTTAGGAAGGATCTACATTTGATAACAACATTAACATTTGTAAATTTTATTAAATAAAAATAGTAAAAGATAAAATAGGATAGTATAATACCAATTGATAAGTTACTTGATGTATAAGAATTTATACAATTTTTAAACGTCAAATATTCCCCATTAATGCGGAAATTCGTTGTGTTTTCATTGATCTAGATACTCATTTGAGTTATTTGTGAAAATACAGGTCCGGGCTTCGGCCCGATAAAGAAACAAAGGCTTTTAGAGCAAATTGGAGCAAAAATGGAACATTTCTGTCAAACTGCCAGATATGACACGACCGTGCCAACCATCCAGAAGTCGGCAATATCACAAGCACTATCATCAGACTGCACAAATCCGAGTCAAATCAACACTTGGCACGATCATGCCAACCCCAAGCACGACCGTGCGCGTGCAATCACAGGCCTTGATCAGCTAGTTTTCGAGTTCAACTTAGTCATTTCTGAGTACGATATCGATAAGCACGACCGTGCCAAATGGTGGCACGGTCGTGCCACCTCGGGGAAATTTTATCGGGATCTTTCCGGATTTGGCATCAAACTTGGTCAACAACTCAGAAAGGCACCTGACACTTACCAAGCACGACCGTGCCAAAAGGTGGCACGGTCGTGCCAAATGCCCAGTAGCTTAAATACGTGAATTCAGCTCATTTGAAGGGGAGTTGGAGCATTTGGTGGATTTCTCTTTCAAGAAGCTGATCTTGGAAGCTTGGAGATTGAAGAAAGGAGCCTTTAGGAGGTTGTATCACTTGATAATCCAACTCATTTAGCTAATTACATTGTCTTAAACACTAGTATTTCACTTGTTATTCATGCACAATCCATATTACTTTATATTTGTCTTAGTTATAATGAGCCTTCTAGGCTAAACAATTGTTTTGTTTGAATTTTGTTAAAACTAATGAACACTTAACAATATGGAAATAGATGTGGTGATTATTGTATGTTAATATCCATGATGGTATTTATTCAAGTTTCTTGGAATGCATGTTCATGTTTAAAGTTATTATTCTTGAATGTTTGATCATAAAAATTTACATGTAGTTTTGCAAAGCCCATGTAGAGATTATGATTATTGAATCTTGTTAGTTGTTGATTTGATTTATAGCATGAAACTAGGAATGGTAATTGCTAACATGATTAGGATGATGATTTGAATATGAGTATGAATTCTTGCATTTGGATTTGTAAAGATCTTATGAATGTTTATATGAATTCTATGGTTTGTGTTCATGTTGGATTGATGACTTAGGCCAAAGTTGTTGTTTAGCATGACCATGCTTGTGATTCATGTCAAGAGCTTGTTGAAGATATCATTTACTTGAAACCAAGTTAGGGTGATTAATATGTTGTTCATGTTAGTTTTCCTTGATTTGTAGAGTTAGGAGTTTTGATTAACAATTAACTCATTATAGAAGATTAACATCAATTTAGCAAGAGAACTTAAAGAACGAATCTTAGGTGATTAAAATGTTGTTCATTATAATTTTTCGAAGATTTATAAAACTAGGGGACCTTGATTGGAAACTTAGTTGATTCTAAGACTTGTATCACTATTAGTTTTCCTTAAAAGTTGTCATATGTTTATTAGTGGATACTTAATTTAAGCAACATTTCTTAGATATTGTTCTTGTTAATTCATTTAGTTAATTTTTATCCTTACATGATAGTTTAAAAACAATCAAGAAATCAACTCATTGATCGAAACAGGTTTAAAAGTAACGAAAATTTAGTACTGAAACACCGAGTCCACGGATTGATATCCGGTTCTTACCAGTGAACTATACTACCACCTGACGGGTACACTTGCCCTATGTGTGTGTAGTTGGTTTTAAGTAAAAACAATTTTAAAACTTAATCTGTGTGAATGAAAATTATAATAATAAAAATATATTTAATTCACGCACATCATTACTGTAATTGCAAAAAAAAAAAAAGATAGTTAGGATCGTCATTAACTTGTAAATAACCTTCGACATGGCTGATATGTTCGTATTTTTGCTAAATCAAAGGAGAGTTGTTTAACAAAAGTTGACGACCATGCTTATTGAATATCATAATATTAAAATGTGTCGCATCCTTGATTTCAAAATAGAGAATGTCATCAGGATTTAATCGAAGATCTTCTATAAATTTAAACCAACCATCGCCAAAACAGTAATTGATCTTCCTCATACGGAATTCCCATTGATGAAACTCGGATACAATAAGCGTAACTAAGTTATTCGGTAAACGATATTGATAATGTTTGTCAATAAAAGTCTTCGGTAGAACCTGTAGACAAAATTGTTCTAAATAAGATAGGCATAATTTTTATTTATATTCAAGTGTAATAAAACATAAATTAAAAATGATATGTATAAAAAATAATATGTACCGTAGGAACTTGTAAAGAATTATGAATTATCTTGCAAAATGATTTTCCATATTCTTTATTAAAATCATGCGAGAAGTGCTTGAACATGAAAGTACGATCACCAACATAGTTGAATAACATGAAGAAAAGTTCATGTCTGAAGTAGTTTAAAACCTCACACCATCCATCCGTAAAATAGAATATATCTTCTATTAATTTGATAACAACAGACCATGAATGACTTTCATCAAATTTAAGAGTAATAGTTGAAGATTTTAAGTTATTCATCCACATAAATTTTACTCGGACATATTGGTATAGCCTGAAAAAACAAAAACAGTAGCACAAATTACTTGAGATAAAAGATAAAAAATTAATAAAAGTTTATTTAGAAAAAGTATATACAGAAGTGTGTACCTGTTGAAATGCTAAAGGATCAAGTATAAGTATAATCATGATGAAGTTCAGACCATGACGATACATATTAACCAAAACACCAAAAGAAGAAAAAGGCTAAAGATTTAATAGTACTTGCATCATTTATAATGAAAGAAAAAAATAGTAGAATACGTATTTAAGGAAGAATAATGCTAAATCCTACTTAAATAATACTTATACACAATATCTTCACAAAACTCATAAATATTTTACAAATACTATGTAAACCATTGACTATTTATTTTACCATATATAAAACAAAAATCATAACTTTATATCCATATAATATTATTGTAGATATGCAAATATAATTATAGAACATAATTGTGAATATTTTAGGGTAAATCAATACAAAATAAAAACAAAAAAACAAATTAAGATATTAAAAGCTTTATAATGTATACGCATATGTGTAAATAGATTATAATAATTGCTTTTAACATATATCAATATACATGTCTTCAGATAATCACTTCACACATCTTCACTTGCTTTATGATAATAAAGATCGTCGCATCACTTTCTTCTCCAAAAGGTAAAGTTTCCAATCATTAATCCGATAAGATAAACATCAAATTGTTGAGTAAGCTAATATAGGTATGTTTGTTACTACATAGAGTTCATACACCGCTTTTTCCAGCGGTAATGTTTGATTAGACGTCAAATATGATTTTAGGTTGTTAGCAACTTCAAGCTTGGATTTCGTATGTATATTTCGCAAATATTGTTTGTATTGCATGTGATTGAAATTGTGGATTTAATGTTTATAGTCACCTTTCACTGATATGATATGTTCTGAAGTTTATATGAAAAAGAAGAAAAATTAACATTTGATGATTCTGATATAATTTTTAACGATCAATAAGATTTTTTGTTGACTTATATTCAAATAAGATGATTTGATCATAATAATTTAGGATTGTATATAAATAGTTCATTTATTGAGAGTGTGTATATAGAATTGATCTTTTGATGCAAAAATTGAATGAGAAATATTAAATAATGGAAATAAAAGACACATTAACAACAATTTGTTTGCCTAACGGTTAGTTAGTGTGCTTTTTTGTTGTTCAATATGAGAATATATATATATATATAAGTTCAATAGTAAATGTTAACAAGAAATGTTGGTATATTAGAGGGAAAGAAAATGATTCCGTCCTAAGTGTCTAAACTAGAAGAGCCATCGTCTTGTCTTTGAAGTTGGTATGCTATATGGATACAATAAGTAGATGTAATTTTTGACGTAAACTGAAATACATAAAAATAAGGGCAAGTGGTACCAATGGAATTTGTTAAGCAGGTATGGGGAGATCTTTGGCGACGCACAAAAGTAATCATCCATCATGAAAGTGGAAGAAATTGTTCTGTATGGGTGAGGAGTGTCAATGGAGAATCTGTTCTGACTGATGGATGGATAAATGTTGTTAATGATCTT
Source organism: Scalesia atractyloides (assembly GCA_947069175.1). Lineage (NCBI taxonomy): Eukaryota > Viridiplantae > Streptophyta > Magnoliopsida > Asterales > Asteraceae > Scalesia > Scalesia atractyloides. The sequence goes on along the minus strand of CAMTDV010000116.1, from coordinate 16,538,842 downwards.
GGAATAACTTACTGCTGTTGAGGACAATGAATGACAAATCTCTAGAAATTCATTGTTTGTAGAAAATGTTTGTGGTCAATCATTCTTCATAGTTTACCGATATGGAGTTTTGAAAATTGTAGTAAGTTTACTCATATGTTTCTATCAATTTTTTTTTGTTATACATGTCAAGTAAATGATATAAATCAATGTCTCATAATAAATTGTTAAATCATTTCAGGTGATTCCAGAAGCTTATATCAGAAACTTTTACTCTTACCACCAAGCAAACGATTGTTATAATATATACGCACCAGGTGAGTAGTACAAAGTTGAATCAGAAAAAATTAATGAATGCTATGTTTTTACAAAAGCGTGTTCGAAGTTGTATGAGATCTTGGAATAGAATATGAAGATATATTGATGTTCATCAAATGGATAGTGTTACATCTGAGTTAATAGTTTATCATAGAGGACTTCAAGTTTTTTGAATAAAAAAGAAAACAGCTGAAGATGACTCAGTTGTGGAAATACCTAAAGACACGTACTACGAAAACTTCAGCTTTGTAAGTATATCCAATTAAACTACCATGGTTTACTACAAAATACGACTTATTTATGGATTGTAATGTATAACAGATCTTGTCTGATGACGATGAATTCATGTATGAGGTGATAAGTTTACGTATATTTATATTGGAATACATTGACAATATGATGCTAATGTATTTTATAAATTTTGATACGCAGATAAAGAGAGTTGCTGAGAAAAAAGAAGTGAATACTACCAGTGGTAGAAAAGGAAAGTCGAAGCTGAAAACAAAAAAAAATTGTAAATGAAGAAAGAAAATACCCCATAAAAGAAGATGTAAGTCTTTGAAACATAATATGTCAAGTATTTAATGATTATTTGTAGATATATTTAGATAATGATTGTAGATTTAATGTTACACGTTGTATTAACAGGTTAAAAAGAAAGGAAACCAAATTGTAGAAGATTTTAATTCAAGCAAAGATTACGGTAAACAACTTATATGCGCTTCAAAATTTGAAACTCCTGACGTGTCAACACCTGGACAAAGAACTCGTAATCGTTTGGTATGTTGACCATAAGTTAACAACATTTGCTGATAAATATTCGTTATACATTAGTCGATAAAATATAGAAATCTAAATGTAATGGGTATATGTAATAATAAGGTTAACGACAATGGAAAAAGATGTGAAGTGCATGGAAAATAAGAGGTAGAAGGAAAACGTGTTGCACGCCCAAATGCTGTTAAGAAAGTGAGAAGTATGAATTTACACGCAAAGGAGAATATCACATGGTATGACATTTTTTTATTTAATGATACACGGTAATACTATAACATTCGTACGGTTGATAAACTTCTTATTGTATCTATGTAGAGAATGCCTGCTGAAGTTGTAAAGAGAGCCGGACTAACAAATAAGTTGCATCAGTTGAATGTGAGGAATATGAAGGGGAAAACTATAGTGAACAATGTTAAACAACAGAAGAATGGAGAAGGTGTAAGGTATGCAATGGAAGGTTGGCCGTTTTCATGAAAGCCAATGGCCTAAACACGGGTGACATTTTTCATTTCACTTTTTTAACTTCAGAAAATCTACTCGTTTTAACACATGTGGATGCAGTGAATGAAGCATAAAAGGTAAGGTTAGACGTTGATTGTGTAGGTATCTGCGTAAATGAAGTAATGACTTTTGTGGTACTGGTATGATGTTTTTTTGGACATGTTAGTATTTTTAATGATGTTTTCTTTTTGTTGGCTAGGGTTTAACGTTAAAGACACTTATTAGTAGATCATGATGATGGATACCATAATTTTGTATAGAAGTATTAGTGGTATATGTTTATTGATGTTCATATATATATATATATATATATATATATATATATATATTTATAACTGAAGATGTGGGATTTATATGTTATATAGATTAGTGTAATTATCCAAAAAACGTCAAGATGTAACCCCTATACCTATTATTGACTTGACAGCAGAAGATGATAATGAAGTTCCTAATATCGACCAACGATCATTAATTTGCTGACATAATTTTTTTTTGTGTTGAACATCACAATTTTTGCTTATTCCTTTTTTTATTTACTAAAACTAAAAACATACAGAATACGTGGATCATGGTGACCAGATCATAGTATGTCAATCATGTAATGCAAAGATATGGAAAGTTGAGGCGGACAGGGGAGAAAAAAAGGCAAATAAAGTTAAGTATTCTATTTGTTATGCTTATCGTAAAGTTTTATTACCTGATTTTAAATATCCTCCGGAGATTTTGAAAGACTTATTTGTTGGCGGTGATGCTAAAAGCAATTTTTTTTAAAAAACATTCGTGTTGTAATTCTATGTTCTCATATACATTTATGGGAGGAAGGATTGATAAACTATCAATCGTGCAAATGCTCCTTATGTCTTCAGATTAAGTGGTAAAAATTTTCATACAATAGGTAGTCTGTTACCTGTTGATGGAGAAGAGCCAAAATTCAGTCAGTCGTATATATACATAACAGATAATGAGATCTTTAACCGACAAAAAGCCATTGTGTATTTTTTTTTATTTTTTATCTTTAACATATCTTTTTCACTTTAGTTTCTAAAAAGAGACATATATAAAATTTTTAATTTTTATTTTATATTTAAAATAATAATCGTGATTCAGCAAGTGGTTATTCATCAACTAAACAGGTTATGATGTGGAGATCATCGAGGAACTTACATATATGTTAGACGCTCATAATGCTTTGGTTAAAAGTTATCAACAAGCTAGAAATTGTTTTAATGAAAATCCTCATATCGACTTGAAGCTAAGTCTTATTGGTAAGAGATCCAAAGACGGTAAAACATACAACCTGCCTGAAATTTTTGAAGTTGCTTCATTAGTTATTGGAGATCTAACTCAGGCTGTTGAAAATCGCAATATTGTTGTGAAAATAAAAACAGGTTGTATTGAGCGGATTAGTGAATTACATCCTTCTTATCTTTCTTCAATATCCTATCTTACTTCCATATGGAGAAGATATGAATAGGTCGACATCCTTCATTGAGGTCTTGTTCCAGACACAAACAAACAGCCAATGTGTACTATACGGGACTTCTTTGCTTATAGATTACAAGATCGTGTCAATAAATTTTCTCTCCTTCATCATGCAAGACGACTTTTCCAGCAATTTGTGGTTGATGCTTACACTACGATGGAGAGCGAACGGTTGTTTTACATACGACGACAACAAACACACTTGAGATCTAACACTTTTGAGAATGTACAGAATGCAAATAATCAGGGAAAAAAAGATATGTCTAAAATCAGCACACGTAAATTTATTCCTTCTTCATTCACCGGTGGTTCTCGATATATGATGCAAAACTACTTGGACGCAATGTCTTTGTGAAAATGGTTTGGGTATCTGGATTTCTTCATTACTATTACATGTAATTCAAAGTGGCCAGAAGTCCAAAGGTTTTTAAAAGATACAACCATTAGAGGTTAAGATAGACCAAACATTTTGTGTCAAATTTTCAAGATCAAGCTGATTTCATAACCACTTGCTTGGGAGAGTTAATTCATGTATTTTTCATTTTAATAAAAATGTTTACAACCTATATTTATTATATTATCTTAGTTTAATTTTATCATGCTTATGTACATTTTATTCATATACTTTACTTATAATTAATAAGTATTTTGTTATCCTAATATATAGTTGTCTATACTGTTGAATTTAAAAAACATGGACTTTCTCATGCGCACATTTATGTATTCATGCATCTTGATAGCAAGATAGCATCCGTTGACCAACTAGATCCAATCTGTTGAAATTCCTGACAAAGCAGAAGATCTAGAGTTGTATAAACTTGTGGTAGATTACATGATTCATGGTCCATGTGGTGCTCTCAATATGAAGTTCCCTTGCATGGCCGACCGTAAATGTTCCAAAAAATTTCCTAAAAAATTGTTAACTATACTTGTTTGGATAAAAGAGGATTTCCAGTTTATCGTAGAAGAGATTCCGGCTTATTTGTTGTAAAATCACATGTCAATGCAGATAACAAATTTGTAGATAACAAAAGATACCAGGCACACATTAACGTTTAATGGTGCAATCAAGTTGGTTCTATCAAACATTTGTTCAAATACATTAACAAAGGTCCAGAAAGAATACTCTTAGAGTTGTAGAAAGTGACAATCAGAATGACCAGGAACCTGGTGTCGATGAAATAGAAAAGTATTACGATTTCTGCTACATTTCGGCATGCGAATCTGCATGGAGAATTTTCTCATATGATATTCACTATCGATATCCTTCTGTTATTCGACACCCTTTTCATCTAACTGGTCAACAAAACGTAGTCTATGGTGCAGACGATGACATTGATAATGTTCTTAACAAATCATCTGTTGCTTCAACTGTGTTCTTATCTTGGATGAAGTGTAACGAAAGATTACCCGAGGCACGTGAGCTTACTTATGTTGAGTTTCCATCAAAGTTTGTTTATAAATTAAGTATTCACAGCTGGGAAATAAGGAAAAGAAATCCTTAGGATTCATTCTGTTTTCCCTTCAGCTTGTGAAGCATATTATCAAATAATATTATTGAATAAAGTGAAGGGACCGAAATCATTTGAAGATATTCGTACTACCAACGGTCGTACATATCCAACTTTCAGAGATACCTGTTATGCACTTGGCCTTTTGGACGATGACAACTAGTATATTGAAGCTATTAAAGAAGCTAATCTTGACAAGAGCGCTTCCTATCTACGGACCTTATTTGGAACAATGTTGATGTCTGGTAGTTTGTCTAGACCAGACTTTGTATGGGAAAAAACATGGAAATATTTATCAGATGACATTTATACAGATAAGAAAAAGATTTATGTGTTGATGGTATGTTTTCTGTCTTATATGGTGTTATTTATCAAGTAATTTAAGACATTTATTTTATTAAATTATGTATAATTTGTATTCTGATTTCTAACACTTTTTTTTATTTATAATTTATTTTTACAACTTCTTATATCTTATTTACTATATTAAATTTGCAATTTTAAATCTACATCTTCTTATATCTTATTACATATACATGCATATATATATATATATATATATATATATTATTTTTTTTTTGCAGATTTACAATATGAATATGAAATTAAGAATTTGACTTTGTTAGAAATCGAGAAATTCTTACTTCGTAATAATTCCTGGCTAAGAAACTATGCAACCATGCCTTATCCGGATGATGAGTCTGTTTCTCCCGCTAACAACAGATTGATTAACGAAGACTTATCTTACGACCATGATACTATGGAAGATGAGTTAAGTAGCATGTTAGTAGCTATAATAGATTAACAACGGCATGTTTTTTGATGATATTATGGAATCCGTTAATGGGAATAAAGGCGGTTGTGTTTTTCCTTTATGGATATGGTGGCACTGGTAAGACTTTTCTTTGGTAGACATTGTCTGTAGCAATTCGTAGTAAAAGTGAAATTGTTTTAAATGTTGCTTCAAGTGGTATTGCTTCGTTGCTACTATCAGGAGGTCGACAACACAATCTCGATTTTCCATTCCTTTGAATCTAAATGAGGATTCTCTTTGCCGCATGAAGTCAGGTACCAAAATTGCACATCATTCAAAAAGAAACACAACTTATTATTTGAGACGAAGCTCTAACGATTCACATACATACCTTTGAAGCATTGGATAGAACCTTAAAAGACATATTGATGCCCGACTCTTCAAATAACGAAGCTTTACCATTCTAAGGAAAGGTAATTGTATTTGGCGGTGACTTTAGACAGATTCTCCTGATTGTTCCTAATGGTTCCAGGCAAGACATTGTTAACGCTTCTTTGAGTTCATCATATATGGAGCAAATGCAAGTTACTAAGGCTAACAAAGAATATGAGGTTAACTGTTGGCATGGATCAGGCTGATATTGAGAAGACAAAAGAATTTGCAAAATGGCTTTTAGATATTGGGGAGGGAAATTTTGGTGGTCGAAATAATGGTGAGGCTGTTATTGATATACCCTAGGAACTATTGACTGTCGATTCCATCAATATGATTAATAGTTTAATCAACTTTGTGTATCCTTGGATACTTGAAATTTTCAATTATCCAAACTACTTTCAGGAAAGAGCTATACTTGCGCCAAAGAATGACATTGTTCATGAAATAAACGATATTTTATTAGCAATGTTTCCTGGTGATCATAACGTGTATCTAAGTTCAGATTCAATATGCCAATATGAAAACGTAACTGAGCAAATTTGACACCATGTTTACCCGCCTGACGTTCTAAATGGTCTTAAACTTTCAGGGATGCCGAATCATAAGTTGGTCTTAAAAGTTGGTGTTCATGTAATGCTTTTACATAACCTTGATCAGAAAAATGGTTTGTGCAATGGTACCAAATTACAGTTTGTTAAACTTGGTGATCGGGTTATTGAAGCAAAGGTTATTTCTAGTAGTAATATGGGAACTAGAACTTTTATTCCAAGAATCAATCTGTTACCATCTGACAAACGAATACCTTTCAAGCTACAAAGAAGACAATTTCCAATATCAGTTTGTTTCACAATGACGATAAACAAAAGCTAGTGTCAGTCTCTATAGAAGTTTGGTTTGTTTCTAAGGCAGCCTGTTTTCTGTCACCATCTGACAAACGAATACCTTTCAAGTTACAAAGAAGACAGTTTCCAATATCAGTTTGTTTCACAATGACGATAAACAAAAGTTAGGGCCAGTCTCTATAGAAGTTTGGTTTGTTTCTAAGGTAGCCTGTTTTCACTCACGGACAACTATACGTTGCACTATCAAAAGTCAAAAGTACGGACGACTTAAAACTGTTAATGTTCAACGATGATAGGAAGATTACCAATAAAACTACTAACGTTGTCTACAAAGAGAAATTATCAAATTTATAGGTTTCTTATTTTACTTTTATTTTTCTAAGACTTATTCTTTCAATTTATGTTTTATGATATTCATTTGTATTGTTTAATTCTTTGTTTTTAGGTTACATTAAGAGTTTAACAATTCTAAATTAAATCTTCTACACTAATCTAAATAACATAGAAATAACCACATCTTCGGTTATAAATATATATATATATGAACATCAATAGACATTTATCAACGATACCACTAATACTTCTATACAAAATTATGGTATCCATCATCATGATCTACTAATAAGTGTCTTTAACGTTAAACTACTAACCAACAAAAGAAAACATCGTTAACAATACTAACATGTCCACAAAAAACATCGTACCAATACCACATAAGTCATTACTTCATTTACGCATATACCTACACAATTAACATCTAACCTTACCTTTTATGCTTCATTCACTACATCCACATGTGTTAAGACGAGTAGATTTTCTGATGTTACAAAATTGAAATGCAGTATATCACCCGTCTTTAGGCCATTGGCTTTCATGAAAAGCGGCCAACCTTCCATTACATATCTTACACCTTCTCCATCCTTTTGATGTTTTCACTATAGTTTTCATATTCCTCACATTCAACTGATGCAACTTATTTGTTAGTCTGGCTCTCTTTACAACTTCAGCAGGTATTCTCTACATTGATACAAGAATTAAGAAGATTATCAACAGTACGAATGTTATAATATTATCGTGTATCATTAAATAACAAAATGTTATACCATGCGATATTCTCCTTTGCGTGTAAATTCATACTTCTCACTTTCTTCAACAGTATTTGGGCGTGCCACACGTTTTCCTTCTACATCTCTTATTTTCAACGCACTTCCACATCTTTTTCCATTATCGTTGTCCTTATTATTACATATACCCATTACATTTGGATTCATATATTTTATCGACTAATGTATAACGAATATTTATCAGCAAATGTTGTTAACTTATGGTCAACATACCAAATGATTACGAGTTCTCCGTCCAGGTGTTGACATGTCAGGAGTTTCAAATTTTGGAGCGCATATCAGTTGTTTATTGTAATTTTGGAGTGCATATCAGGAGTTTCAAATTAAGAGTTATCCATCCAGGTGTTGACATGTCCTGAGTGGTGCCCGATGACCTAGGGTCCTGAGTCATGCGCTCTTGGCTCGGTCGTGGCGGCAACGTTGACATTGGTAGTGTAACATCCGTCGAAAAACGGGTTTTCAAAACCCGCTTCGTTTATTTAATCGATCAATCAGTTTTAAATTTTTGTTGTTATTTATGACTTATTTTAATTTTAAACGATACATAATTAATAAACCAATTAGGATTTAAAAAAAAATTATTAAAAAGTGAAAATAAGAAAATTAAAAATAAAACAAGGCTGCCGGGATTCGACGGGTCAGCCGGTCAGCCAAGTCTTAACACACACACATCCAACCACTCCGCCACTTTTGTTATTTGATAACATATCGAAACAATTAATTCAAATAATGAAACACAGAAATCAAATCCAGTCAAAGACGCGCTCATTTCGCAGTCGCCGGAAATCCCGACGATTTCGCCGATAATTGACGGTTTCTATTGATTTAACCGAAGAATTAACCTCAACGTCGGTTATAACCGATGTCTAAACCCGCGACATCAGTCGTAACTGCCGGAAATCAGCTGACCATGAATTGAGACTGAAATCAGACCCAATTCATCTCGATTCTTCCCTATAAATACACCCACAAGTCTCTGGTAGCCTTTTCACTCAAAATCGCACCTTTTCTCGAAGCAATTTCACTCGCTGGAAATATCCTGCCATCACCGGACTTTCGACGGAAAACCGAGACTCACCTCAAAACGGTAAATACCTCGACTCTTTCTGTTTCAATCCGTTGTTAGACTGTTACTAACTTCAATCCAACCATCAGAATCAATCCCAGACGACGTAGCCGGAATATGCAGCTCTCGCCGGAAAACCTCTGAAATTTCTGATCCCACGCTGTGAATCGTTATAATCATTCAAACTTCTGTTAATCCTTGTTTAAGTACCTCAATTTCATAACTAATCGAACAGAACTGTTAATTGATTCTAACAGCCGAAGTTCACAAACAGAGCCGACGAATCTTTGCCAGAGTTCTGTGAAAGACACTGATCGGTACATCCTTTCCCCAAACTCTCTCCGTTCATTACCTTTCAATTACTTATAATGCTTGTTAATAGAATTAGACATGAATCAGTTGAATTATCATTATCTGTAATCTTGAGTGAAGAAGACGAAGTTCAGTTATATTATAAGATTAATTAAAATTAGTATATTGAACGGGTTAGACACACAGTCCAGCGGTGGACTGTGTGCAAACAATACACGCACGTCTCGAGTTCGATCCCTGTCCCAACCTCACTCTCTTGAAATAAAAATGCCCTTTTTAACCGAACCGGGATAACTCACAGAATCATGTTAAGTATAATAAAAACCGGATTATTAACCAGGTTAGACACACAGTCCAGCGGTGGACTGTGTGCATATTAACCCACAGGTCCCGGGTTCGAGACCTGTTGAAAGCACCGGTTCGATACATTTAAAATCCTTTTTAAAATAAATAATTTCTGGATAAATCTAAATAGTATATAAGTATAATTAAAAACAGAATTATTTCGGGTTAGACACGTAGCTCAGTTGGTAGAGCTGCGTGCACGCGTACGGAAGGTCACGGGTTCGAGTCTCACCCAGCGCACATATATAAGCGACCGGACCGGTCAACGATCAATGGTCAACGGTCATGGTCAACGGTCAAAAGTAACATTTTTTATTATTTTTATTTATTTATTTAATTTAAAAATCAATTAAAAATACTTAAAAATAACGTTTTTAAAGTTAGAAAATAGGCTTAAACTCACAAAAATATATATCAAAAAATCCTATTAAAATAGTTAATAAAATCCACATACTTACCGTACCTTTTTGTTATTAATTAGGTTAGTTATTCCTCGTCGATCAATCCTCTAAACTCGTGCGCATTCAACATCTTCAAGCAAACGTACCCAATGTGAGTGAATCTCTACCAATTCCCCGTTTTAATCACATTTTGGGGTGTATCATGTGTCGCTATTTATTTATTATAATTAAACACTTGTGCATCCATTATGTTCATGATCAAATGTGTTGCCAATATATATATATTGTTTGTGTGGTTAATGTTTAAATTAAAGGTATCATTTTCAGTACATACATTTCATAGGCCGCCGCTCCCCATTACCTATGAGCGTGAGCTGTTCCCCATTACCTATGAGCGTGAACCAGGCGTTGCCAACATAAGATCGGCTCCGTTTGATTGAGCCTTGATCTCACATACATTAGCATAGGCCGTCCGTTCCCCATTACCTATGAGCGTGAACGGGACGTTGCCAACATATACATTGTCATTCTTATTATATACTTAAGCAAGGTGGTTTGTGATCGTTATGTTTATATACATTTGTTCATATATGATTATTGCACAATTTTCCTATATTAATTACAATAATGAATCAATAACAAATGTTTTTAACAAGGTTCACTCGCCAACTTTTGTTAACTCAAAATTCCCCATTTTTACACATGATACAGGTGATCAAGTTGAAGCAAGAAACATATAGGGCGGCCTAGAAGAATAAACCAGTTTAGATTTTGGATTGTTTTAGTTAATTTTTCCTTTCCTTGTATTGTATGAATTTGACTTGGAACTTTGAGATGTAATTTGAATTTAATAAATATGAAACATATTAGTAAACATCATGAGCTTTGGTGATAACCCAATTATGCCTCGACTCTTATTCCGCTGCGGGTCGGGGTGTGACAGATTGGTATCAGAGCCATGACTATAGGGTTATAGGATAGGTTATTAGACCCTTAGAGCCTATACTATAGTTGATTAGAATTTTTAAATTGTTTGTGTGTTACATGCAAAATTCATGATGTTTATATGCTTTATGTTTATTGTTACATTCAATGTTATGCAAGCATGTTCATAAATACATACTATCATACAATGCTTATCATGAATCATATTCTCATAACATATCATATCCATGGGAGCACACACCTCACAATTCATATGATTTTTACAACGATTTTTGTATTTTCAAATCACATCAAAGTGAGTTCTCATGACGGGCATGTAGTAACTGGAAGGGTACGAGTACCAGTAGTCGGAACGTCCTGTCTAGGCTTGGCATTCATATAAATCCAAAATAAAGGACCAGTTTGCCTACCTGGGGACTAACGATGAGAGTACGAAGGACCTATTAGGCCAAAGCATGCTATACCAAACGTCGTGTGAGCTAACACCACTTTGAGTTGTCATTGTGTCTATACCTGGAAACCCTCCGACCATACATCTCGCAAACATATTTCGTGGTTTTCATTCGGGTGATGCGAGTGTTAAACCGCCAATACCAATGTGAATCCTACTAAGCCAATAGTCATGGGGGCCCACATGACTATACCGGCGATGGTATGGGGGACATTGGAGGCCCAAACATGAGCAAACCCAAGACATCCTATGGATGTAGTTGCATTATTGATGATTATGTTATTTTATTACTTTCAACGACACATGACACCTAAACACTTCTTAAACTCACAATCTTCCTATGTATGTTCCTGTAGATGTCGGCTAGGCAGCTACGTGGAGGACGAAAGTCAGGAAGGTCAAACGAACGCTTGGCCACTCAAATTGCGAAACAAATGGCCGCGGTGCTTCCTGATATTGTGATTCAAGTCCAGCAAGCTCTCACCGCGAATCCTGTCAACCCACCCAATCAGGAGGATCAAAACATCGACAACCCTCCCTCCAAGAAGTGCTCCTACAAACACTTCAAGTCTTGCGATCCCCCAAAGTATGAAGGGACCGAAGGTGTTACCGCTCTCCTCCACTGGTTTGAGGAAATGGATAACACCTTCCTAAATTGCGATTGTCATGAGGATCGCAAGGTACGTTACGCAACCGGGAGATTATTTGGGGTAGCCCTGACCTGGTGGAACACCGAGAAGGGTAAGAGAGGAGTTGAAGACGCTATGGCCTTAACCTGGGAAGAGTTAAGGGAAATGATGACAAAACGCTTCTGCCCAAGAAGCGAACTCAAGAAGTTGGAAGACGAATTCCACTCGCTGAAGCAAAAGGAAGGGGACCATACTTCCTACAACAAAAGATTTCTTGAGCTGAACCAGATGGTTCCTAACTTGTTCACCCCAGTATACCGCTTGGTTGAACACTATATTCGAGGCCTCCCCTCGAAGATTGAAGACTCAGTCCTCAGTACTTCGCCTGCAACTCTCGAAGTTGCTATGGAATTAACCACCGAACTTACCGAGAACCGCATCAGAAACGGTAAATTCAAGGAAGAGAAAAAGAAAGCCCCCGTCGAGAGCCAAACCTCAAACCATTCCACCTCCTCCTCAAAGTTTTCTAACAAGAGGAAACGAAATACCAGAAACTTTGCTGTCACCCAAACCAATTTCCCTATCTCTGCTGCACCCATCACTCAAGTTGCCCCTTCACCCGCACCATACAAAAGGCAATACTCTGGCCCTTACCCAAAATGCACCCGTTGTCAATACCATCATTCCCCCGAACACCCCTGTCAATATTGCACCGGCTGTGGCCGTGCAGGTCACACCATCCAAACCTGCCGCTCACTACATCGAATGAACCGCAACCAACCCACAACCCAAACCCACCATCAAATAATGGGTCAAGCCCAACAATCCCTACTACTACCACCTACACAACATACGGCCCAAACCTACTACCAACCCAACTACCCCATGATGCAACCCATGCGGGCTTGCTACAATTGTGGAGACCCAAACCACTTTAGAAACACTTGCCCACGTTTGGTGAACATTTACATGCTCAAGCTCAAGCAAATCCGGTGAACCAAGCTAACCAAGCTCCTCCACCTGCGAGAGGAAGAGCATTTAACATCAACGCCAACCAAGCTAGGGCCGACAACAACGGGTTAACGGTACGTTTCTCGTCAATGGTAGTTATGCATCCGTGTTATTTGATACTGGCGCGGATAAGAGTTTTGTGTTCTTAGAATTTGAACCCATCCTCAACCAAACTCGTGATAAACTTATGGAATCCATAACGGTAGAAGTTGCTGACGGAAAACCGGTCTCATTAAACTCCATTATCCGAAACTGTACTCTTACTCTAAACGATCACGATTTTCCTGTTGACCTCATTCCTATGAAGTTGGGAAGTTTTGACATTATAATCGGCATGGACTGGCTCAGCCAACATCATGCTGAAGTGGTATGCCGCGAAAAGTTCATTCGCATTCCTCTTGCAGACGGTCAAACCCTACGAATCTTTGGAGAAACCCCTTCGAAAGGACTCAAAATGATGTCCTGTCTTCAAGCCCGAAAATATCTCCGCAAGAATTATGTAGCATTTCTAACCCACGTTGTCAAGAAGGGAAATAAGGAGAAGAAACTCGAAGACATACCTGTAGTAAAAGAATTCCCGCAAGTCTTCCCCGACGACATCTCAGGACTTCCTCCCAAGAGAGAAGTCGAATTCCGCATTGATCTTATACCTGGCGCTACACCTGTCGCGAAATCTCCTTATAGGTTAGCCCCAGCCGAAATGCAAGAGCTAGCCAGTCAATTACAAGAATTGATCGACAAAGGGTTCATACGTCCTAGCTCATCGCCTTGGGGTGCACCTGTTCTGTTTGTGAAGAAGAAAGATGGAACGTTTCGCATGTGTATCGATTACAGAGAACTCAACAAATTAACGGTCAAGAACCGCTATCCATTACCTCGCATCGATGATCTTCTAGACCAACTCCAGGGTACCACCTGTTTTTCAAAGATCGACCTTCGTTCTGGCTATCATCAACTCAGAGTACATGAAGAAGACGTCCCAAAGACCGCCTTCCGAACTCGTTATAGTCACTATGAATTCATGGTCATGCCCTTTGGTCTAACCAACGCTCCAGCCGTCTTCATGGATCTAATGAACAGAGTTTGCAAACCCTATCTGAATCACTTTGTTATAGTGTTCATCGACGATATTCTCATTTACTCAAAGTCTAAGACTGATCATGAACGACACCTTCGACTCATCCTCACGCTCTTAAGAACCGAAAAGCTCTACGCTAAGTTCTCCAAATGCGAATTCTGGTTAAAAGAAGTACAATTCCTTGGACATGTCGTCAATGACAAAGGAATACATGTCGACCCCTCAAAGATCAAAGCAGTTCAAGAATGGCAAGCGCCACGTACACCAACCGAAGTAAGATCTTTCCTTGGTTTGGCTGGTTACTATCGCCGGTTCATATCAAATTTCTCTCGTATCGCTGTACCACTCACGGCTTTGACACATAAAGGAAAACCCTTCATTTGGGGACCTAAACAAGAAGAAGCCTTCCACACCCTTAAGCAAAAGCTTTGTGACGCACCTATCCTCACACTCCCCGAAGGTTGCGATGACTTTGTAGTATATTGCGATGCATCAGGGCAAGGACTAGGCTGTGTATTAATGCAAAGGGGAAAAGTGATAGCCTATGTTTCTAGGCAACTCAAAACTCATGAGAAAAACTACACTACTCACGACCTAGAACTTGGAGCCGTTGTGTTCGCTCTTAAGATATGGAGACATTACCTCTATGGTACCAAGTGTGAAATTTACACTGACCACAAGAGCCTCCAACATATCTTTAACCAAAAGGAGTTGAATATGAGGCAACGAAGATGGGTCGAACTTCTTAATGACTACGACTGTGAAATTCGGTATCATCCTCGCAAGGCAAATGTGGTGGCCGATGCACTCAGTCGAAAGGGTTATGCGAACTCCATTCGTCTTCTATGTTCGCAAATCATAACCGATATCAAAGATCAAATCCGAGAAGCTAAACATGTCTCCATAACAGAGTACGACATACGTAATGAGTTATCTTGTGGAGCACAACTTAAACTCGAAACAAAATCCGACGGTATTCTGTATTATCTAGATCGCATATGGATTCCCGATCACAATAACCTTCGCGATCTCCTTATGAAAGAGGCACACAAAACACGATACTCTGTACACCCAGGAGCCGAAAAGATGTATCAAGACCTTCGATACACCTACTGGTGGCCTGGCATGAAAAAGGATATTGCTGTTTTTGTTTCCAAGTGCCTTACCTGTTCTAAAGTAAAAGCTGAACATCAAAGACCCTCAGGACTTCTAGTCCAACCGGAAATACCTGTATGGAAGTGGGAAAACATAACCATGGACTTCATTACCGGGTTACCTCGCACTTCCGGTGGGTATGACACTATATGGGTAATCATTGATCGTCTTACAAAATCAGCTCACTTCATTCCGATTCGCGAGGACTTTAAGAATGAGAAACTAGCTCGTATCTACATCAGCGAAATCGTAAGCCGTCATGGTGTACCGTTAAGCATTATTTCCGATCGTGATGGTCGTTTCACTTCAAGAACATGGCAAGCCGTACAAGCCGCTTTGGGTACACGATTAGACCTCAGTACCGCTTATCATCCTCAAACTGATGGACAATCTGAACGCACCATTCAAACTCTTGAAGACATGCTTCGAGCATGTGTCATAGACTTCAAAGGGAATTGGGACGCTCACCTACCATTAGTTGAATTTTCGTACAACAACAGCTATCATTCAAGTATCGGCATGGCACCTTTCGAAGCGTTATATGGTCGTAAGTGCCGATCACCAATATGTTGGCACGAAATTGGAGAAGCTCAAATCACCGGTCCGGAATTAATACAAGAAACAACAGACAAGATTCATCAAATTCGAAATAACCTTCTAGCGGCACAAAGTCGTCAAAAGAGTTACGCAGACAAATGACGAAAGCCCTTGGAGTTTAACATTTGTGACCAAGTACTTTTAAAAGCATCACCGTGGAAGGGAGTGGTTCGTTTTGGCCAAAAAGGCAAGCTAGCACCACGCTACGTAGGTCCTTTCAAGATACTCGAAAGAGTAGGACCTGTAGCACACAAGCTTGACCTACCAGAAGAACTCAACAGAATTCATCCCACATTCCATGTATCAAACTTGAAGAAGTGCCTCGCTGATGAAAACCTCCATATTCCTCTAGAAGACATTCAAGTCGATAAATCTATGCATTTCATTGAAAGACCAATAGAAATTATGGACTTCGGAGAGAAACGTTTAAGACGAAGCCGCATTCCAATTGTCAGGGTACGCTGGGAGTCGAAACGAGGACCTGAGTTTACTTGGGAACGTGAAGACTCAATGCGCGAGAAATACCCACATCTTTTTCCTGTTACCACTACTACTTAAATTTCGGGATGAAATTTTTAAAAGTAGGGGATACTGTAACATCCGTCGAAAAACGAGTTTTCAAAACCCGCTTCGTTTATTTAATCGATCAATCAGTTTTAAATTTTTGTTGTTATTTATGACTTATTTTAATTTTAAACGATACATAATTAATAAACCAATTAGGATTTAAAAAAAATTATTAAAAAGTGAAAATAAGAAAATTAAAAATAAAACAAGGCTGCCGGGATTCGAACCCGGGTCAGCCGGTCAGCCAAGTCTTAACACACACACATCCAACCACTCCGCCACTTTTGTTATTTGATAACATATCGAAACAATTAATTCAAATAATGAAACACAGAAATCAAATCCAGTCAAAATGGCGCTCATTTCGCAGTCGCCGGAAATCCCGACGACTTCGCCGATAATTGACGGTTTCTATTGATTTAACCGAAGAATTAACCTCAACGTCGGTTATAACCGATGTCTAAACTCGCGACATCAGTCGTAACTGCCGGAAAACAGCTGACCATGAATTGAGACTGAAATCAGACCCAATTCGTCTCGATTCTTCCCTATAAATACACCCACAAGTCTCTGGTAGCCTTTTCGCTCAAAATCGCACCTTTTCTCGAAGCAATTTCACTCGCCGAAAATATCCTGCCATCACCGGACTTTCGCCGGAAAACCGAGACTCACCTCAAAACGGTAAATACCTCGACTCTTTCTGTTTCAATCCGTTGTTAGACTGTTACTAACTTCAATCCAACCATCAGAATCAATCCCAGACGAGTAGCCGGAATATGCAGCTCTCGCCGAAAAACCTCTGAAATTTCTGATCCCACGCTGTGAATCGTTATAATCATTCAAACTTCTGTTAATCCTTGTTTAAGTACCTCAATTTCATAACTAATCGAACAGAACTGTTAATTGATTCTAACAGCCGAAGTTCACAAACAGAGCCGACGAATCTTTGCCGGAGTTCTGTGAAAGACACTGATCGGTACATCCTTTCCCCAAACTCTCTCGGTTCATTACCTTTCAATTACTTATAATGCTTGTTAATCGAATTAGACATGAATCAGTTGAATTATCATTATCTTCAATCTTGAGTGAAGAAGACGAAGTTCAGTTATATTATAAGATTAATTAAAATTAGTATATTGAACGGGTTAGACACACAGTCCAGTGGTGGACTGTGTGCAAACAATACACGCACGTCTCGAGTTCGATCCCTGTCCCAACCTCACTCTCTTGAAATAAAAATGCCCTTTTTAACCGAACCGGGATAACTCACAGAATCATGTTAAGTATAATAAAAACCGGATTATTAACCAGGTTAGACACACAGTCCAACGGTGGACTGTGTGCACATTAACCCACAGGTCCCGGGTTCGAGACCTGTTGACAGCACCGGTTCGATACATTTAAAATCCTTTTTAAAATAAATAATTTCTGGATAAATCTAAATAGTATATAAGTATAATTAAAAACAGAATTATTTCGGGTTAGACACGTAGCTCAGTTGGTAGAGCTGCGTGCACGCGTACGGGAGGTCACGGGTTCGAGTCTCACCTAGCGCACATATATAAGCGACCGGACCGGTCAACGGTCAATGGTCAACGGTCATGGTCAACGGTCAAAAGTCAACATTTTTTATTATTTTTATTTATTTATTTAATTTAAAAATCAATTAAAAATACTTAAAAATAACGTTTTTAAAGTTAGAAAATAGGCTTAAACTCACAAAAATATATATCAAAAAATCCTATTAAAATAGTTAATAAAATCCACATACTTATCGTACCTTTTCGTTATTAATTAGGTTAGTTATTCCTCGTCGATCAATCCTCTAAACTCGTGCGCATTCAACATCTTCAAGCAAACGCACCCAATGTGAGTGAATCTCTACCAATTCCCCGTTTTAATCACATTTTGGGGTGTATCATGTGTCGCTATTTATTTATTATAATTAAACACTTGTGCATCCATCATGTTCATGATCAAATGTGTTGCCAATATATATCTATTGTTTGTGTGGTTAATGTTTAAATTAAAGGTATCATTTTCAGTACATACATTTCATAGGCCGCCGCTCCCCATTACCTATGAGCGTGAGCTGTTCCCCATTACCTATGAGCGTGAACCAGGCGTTGCCAACATAAGATCGGCTCCGTTTGATTGAGCCTTGATCTCACATACATTAGCATATGCCATCCGTTCCCCATTACCTATGAGCGTGAACGGGACGTTGCCAACATATACATTGTCATTCTTATTATATACTTAAGCAAGGTGGTTTGTGATCGTTATGTTTACATACATTTGTTCATATATGATTATTGCACAATTTTCCTATATTAATTACAATAATGAATCAATAACAAATGTTTTTAACAAGGTTCACTCGCCAACTTTTGTTGACCCAAAATTCCCCATTTTTACACATGATACAGGTGATCAAGTTGAAGCAAGAAACATATAGGGCGACCTAGAAGAATAAACCAGTTTAGATTTTGGATTGTTTTAGTTAATTTTTCCTTTCCTTGTATTGTATGAATTTGAATTGGAACTTTGAGATGTAATTTGAATTTAATAAATATGAAACATATTAGTAAACATCATGAGCTTTGGTGATAACCCAATTATTCCCCGACTCTTATTCCGCTGCGGGTCGGGGTGTGACAGGTAGGGGGCTCTGACCATGATCACGAGCCGCCTAAATATCGTCCTGTATGGCCCGCAAAACAAGATCCTCAGTACTGGCATGGTGTGCGCCAATCCACGCATGTAATAAATGCTCCATCTACTGTAACGTAAGCGCGACATCCGGAGGGAACCGGTCATATAGGACGTGCTGAGGGTACTATGGCACCCCCTTCGATGGCGGCGGAGAGAGCTCTTGGTCGACCTGAGCGACCACAGGCTCGGCGTGATCATCAGCTTCAGCATCGTCATCGTCATCACCATCACCTGCTGTCGCCACAGGCTCAGGCTCCTCCGGCGGTAACTCAAGTATCAGGGGCAGGGACAAAAATGGCGCTGTCGCGGTCACGAAATCAAAGGCCGATACCAACGCCATTGTCACACCCTGCAAAATCAGAGTTGGGCGTAACGACTAGTATCTTCATTACACAATGAAAGTATAAAATGCTAAGACTTCTAGAAAGTTAAAATGCTGCTAAGTACTCGAATCCCAAAGGGATCTCCTATTCCAACCGTGCCATAATATAATGTGAAAGCTGAGAAAGAACATACTAAAAAGTCGACATAAAGTTGGTGAGTTCATAGTTTGTTTAAAAAAGATTTGAAATAAATATTTTTGGTAACCGGTTTAAATAATATTAACAAAAAGTAATAAACCATTTTCCTCGGCATGTTATTTGAAAAACTTTATACTTGTAAAACTTGTGTAACCGTCATTGTCCGCGTCGACAAACACAACATACCCGCATGAGCCTATAACCAACCTCGAGCTAGAGAGTGCCTCGCCAAACCGTGCACTCAAGACGGTAGACAAGCAGCCGATTATAGTTCCGAAATGTAGCAGGGACTTCACTGTACAGTTGTAAGGACCCTACTGCCCTTATGGTTGAGTAGAGGACAATCCGGTTCTTATGTTTGTACGTAGGACAATCTAGTCCTGATGTTTGCATGTAGGCCAACCCAGTCCCATCATTTATATGTAGGACAACCCAGTCCTGTTGTTTTGTATGTAGGACAATCCAGTTCCGATGTAACTAGGACAATCCCGTCACTAGTCATGAAACTCATGCATGTTTCAAAAAAAACGCGTATGTTTTTGTAAAACCGGTATGTTTAGCATAAACCTTTACAAACCATTTGTGTTAGTTAGAATTCGTTTGTAACATGGTCTAAAAATATGTAATTTCGTTCATCGAAATATTGTATGCTTTTCCAAAACTTGCATGTCTTTCCACCCTTGAAAACATTTATAAAAATGTAAAACTGTAAAAAAAAAAGTGGGGGTTATAAACTCACATTGATGTTCTTGTGTAAGATAAACTGACTTGAATCACAAGCTCGCTATTGGAAGTCAGGATATCACGATCTTCCAGCTCTCAAGCAGTTCAAAAGGTGTTGTTAACTTGTTTTGAAACAATACACTATAATTGTTTAATCCCATTTATAGTCGGGATAAATACTAAGTCTTGGAGACAACTTAATTTCCGAGAGGTTTAGGATATATATTTACATATATAAATATGAGTGTTTAAAAAATTGTCCTTTACTTGATACCCTTTTTCAGGCGGTATGTTTTAAGTTTAAATTTGATGAATTTTGTACTTTATGTTTTAAAATCCTGCACGTTATGTCCTTTAGGCCTAACCCAGTTAATTTTTTTTGTTAGATCTGATCACCTAAGTGTATCTTAGTCTTTTTACCCAATTATATAAAAACGTTTTAAGAAATAAAAAATCTAAAAAATTAAAAAAATTATATATATCAATATATATATCTCTCTCTCTACATCTATCTCTCACTTTCTCCACCTCCATCAACAACCGCCAGCATCAACCATCACCGCCTACCACCGCCTCACCTGCCACCATCTAACAGAACATAACAAATCAGACCACCGCCCCACCTGCCACCATCCAACACACGAAAACCCCCTTTTCAATTTCGAACAATCCCGTCACCATCCACCACCAACAACCACCATCCTTCCACCACCTTCTTCAACCACCCACCATCCATCACCATTAACCATCCACCTTCCACCACCTTATGCAACCACCCAATATCACCACCACACCACCATCTTCTACACAAACCACCATCGTCCACCATTGCCCCACCTGCCACGACCACATACCCAGAAACCCTATATCGCAAGTACAAAACATGAAACCCATAAACAAAACACCAACACATGAAACCCCAATTTTGTGCGTCACCCCCTCTCTACTAAGACAACAACAGCAGATTGTTGCTTTTATTTTTCACAATGAAAACAACAGCAGCAGATCATTGACACACCAACAAAATCCCCAAATTTTGTACCTTTCATACAGATTATCACGAATATCAGATTATCATCATTTGAATATTGAATTTAAGGTTCGATCTTCGTTCTCATCTTCAAATTTGGTTTCGTCACACAACAACAATGTGTGAGAGAGTAGAGAGAGAAATAGGGGTTGATGGACTTGCGATGGAGATGGAAAAAAATCGCAGGTTGTTCGATTTTGTTTGTTGGTTGTTGGATTTGCGAACTGTTGTGGCGGTTTTTTAGGCAGTAGTGTGTCTTTTTTGGTAGGAATCGGTTGTGGTGGTGGTGAAAGCAAGTTGTGGTGGTGGTGGAAGGAGGTGGTAGAAGGAGGAATACACAGAGTTAGAGTAGAGAGATAATGAGGGTTTTTTTGGAGATAGAAAGGCATTGAGGTGCAGGATTTTAAAATATAAAGTACAAAACTCATCAACATTAAACATAAAGGACACCGCTTGAAAAAGGGTATAAAGATAAAGGAAAGTTTTGAAATTCACTCTATAAATATAAATATATTATGTAATAGTGTTAGTCGTCTCGGATGGTAGTAAGTGTACGTAAACAAATGTTCGTATAAAAATAATAGATGTTGTAATCCCGCATAATGTATTCACGCGGTTTCCATTTCCAAATAGTTGTCATGTACGTTGATGAATAATAACACGACGTAGTTTTCCGTAAGATGTACATATATATGTAAATGTATATATATATGTATATGTATATAAACGTCGCGTAGCCGCTATAATAGTCTTGCGTCTCATTTATTATTAATAAAATAATTATATAGCTTTTTGCTTGTTAGAATCGACTTCGTTTATTTGTTATCGAAATGACTCAGATAAGTTGTTAAGATCTCACGATAATGTGTCGCATTCCGTTTAGATGTTTAAAATAAATATTACATAATTATATTTATTTTATATAAGTTTCCGAGTTCTAGACGTTTGAAATAAATATAAATAATTATATTTATTTTATATAGGTTTCCGAGTTCCGTTATCTTGTAAATCACGCTCGTTGAAATGTTATAAACTCGTTCTTATGAAATTAAGAGTCGCCAGAAATAACATACACTTATATTTATTTTTATAAAGTACTTTGAATCTCGATGGGTTTTGTTTTTAAAATAAATCATGTTTTGTATTACGGATTTTTACGAAAAATGACCAGAGTTTTCTCTATTTTTAGGATAATCCCGACAATACTAGTTGTCGATAATTTTCAAAACTCAACAATCAATGTAACAACAATATATATAATTTTCCGTCATATGTTCAAAACGTCAATTTTCTCGTCTCATAAATCCAATATATATATATATATATTATGTCACGTGTCGATTTGGTTTTTAACTAATATATACCATTTGTATACACATGATTATGTGCAAGTCTAAACACTTTATTTTTAGTGGTTTCATCGATCGGTTCGGTCTATAGCTCGGGTTCGCGCTATAAGTGAAGCTAATATAAACTATATAGATATTTGATGCGTTCACAAAATTTAATCTTGCGTCAAACATATATTTTAAGCTATATATATATATATATATATATATATATATATATATATATATATATATATATAATACAAAAGTCCATATTCTTGTTTTCAAAACTAGCTTCATATAAAGTTCGGGTAAAAGACTTTTTGCAAGTGTTCTAATGTTAGATATAGTCCCATACATAAAAAAAATTAATGCAATATACAAGATCTAGCTTTTCAATCGTTGGTTCATATGTGTATATATTAATACTAGAATTAATAAGCTTGCCATCATACTTTTAACTTATGTCATAAAATTTAATCAGTAAATATGTATGTATAAATATACAATCACACACATACACGTTAGTGTGTATATGTGGTAGTAAAGGAATTAGTTTCTATAGGAGAAATTAGTTGTATTATTTGTCGGGTGACAACATTTCATCCAAAAGAACAACAATATATTATTCTAACATAGAAATAAAATGAGAGGTTCATACCTAACTAACTAGAACAAAGGTGGCACAACCAGGGGATTGCAAGACTTGAACTTGAACTTGAACTCTAGAGCTTGAGAATGGTCGTGGCTAGGGTGAGAAATAAAGAGATAGCCGAGAGATTGAGAGTGACAGTAGGGTGTTGTATTGTGGGTTGAAATGTGAATCAAGGTATGGAATTTATTAAAGAAAACGGGTCCAAAGCCAAATTTAATATTTTTCGAGCTCAAAAATCGTGAGCATGGCTGCCAACTTGCACTCATATTTGGTCAACCAAAATTACAAGCAAAGTGAATCAGTTGAGGTAAAGTGAATCAGTTGAGGTGATGGTGGCCGTAAATCATGGGCAGGGGGTAGAGATATGTTGGTGAATGTATGGTAAGGAAACAGGTTAGTGGTTTGGTAAGATATTTTGTTGAATTTGATAAAAATTATTTATCTTTTCTTTTTCATTTTTTTAACTATGATCTTTATAAACGATGGGATGTGTTAAAATATATAGATTAAATGAAATCGTATTTAAATGCTTTTAAAATATATCAAACATAAAAATAACTTGAAAATGCTTCCCAAGCACTTGAAAACTGTCATGAACGTTCGGCCGTGTCGGGCTAACCCATGTGTGACCCGGTTATCTATAAAATTTGCCAATGAAAGATGTGACATGAACGTACTTTGCTATTCATATGACAACCTAACTAATAAAACTCAAGTCTAAAACGTAAAATCACGATGAATGCGAAATTCGGGTCTGTAAAGAAGTTAGCTTGAATTGGTCGGTTGTCACAGCCATAATCGTGCGTGATATGCATGTCACACCCCAACTGTCACAACTTCCGACCCTACCCTGAGAGGGAGGCGTGAGCAGATACCAGTGGTACCGGGTTTATTAAAATTATCGCAGTGAAAATTTTATCAGGATCGGGTGTTAGAAAAAATATTAGAGTTTAAAAATACCGTAGTTTTCATTTCATAAACTGTGGGATGAAACCTATATTTACATAATGACTTTTCACAGGTATAAACCCTTGATTACAAAACACGTTTTATTCAGGTTTACATAGCCACTTATTTAATCTTGAGTGCTTCATGGCACTTTTCTTCTCTTCACAGTAAATCACCTTAAACACATTTTTAAAACATTTGATCAGCGAAAAATAATGGTGAGTTCATTTAATTTATAAAAGACACCGTATTGTAATCACAACATTAAGATTTTTTATATTTGTTTATATATTTCAATTACCCACAGTACTTGTCACTCGTCCATTTTGGTGACTGTGGTCATATTACTATTGGCTAACCCTTTGTCCAATTGTAAAGCTTATCAAGTAATGTATACAAAACACCACATACCGGCTGTAATTTCAGAATACAAAGACTTAATCACTGTAAATACAAATTTGGAAAACATTTACGGTTTTGAAAACTTTTAATAAAAGAGAATGACTCAGATTGCAGATTTAAGGTCTACAGTAATAGCCTCCTGGTCTAATTCTTGGGTTCCTAACTAAACACACAATGCAACACGTGTATTAACCCAATTCAAACTTTAACGATAATCACGAGATCAAAACCACAACATAGATGACAAAGTATAGCCTTATTCAAGCAGCACTTAAACATCCGTTGATTTGTTTGTAGATCGATCGGATAGGGTATCGTACCAATGATTGTGGTTAACACACTTTAGAGCAACGTTTTGGGATTCTCTCGCGTGGCGCTAGGGAGGTCCAAATTTTTTTCGCTTCACGGTGGGTTTTTTGTGCGTGTCCAGGTTTTCGCTTATGGTATTTTGGGAACTGTTACATCATCCCACCTTGTTTAAAATCTGGTTCTCGAGATTCACTTAACAAGTATGGATATTTCCGTTGCATCTGTGATTCTAATTCCCAAGTATGTTTTGGTTCTCGTTTCGAATCCCATTTTACTTTGACCAGAATCAATTTTTTAGGTTTGAGATTCTTAACCTTTCTATCTTTGATTTGGAGAGGTTTCTCAACAAATTTTAGTTTTTCACTTACCTCTATATCTCGAAGAGGTACAATCAAAGGTTCATCAGCTAAACATTTCCTTAGGTTACATAAACAAAATACATCATATATGCCTTGGGCTTAACTTTCTTCTAGTAACTATAGCTAATAGGCTACTGGATCAATTCGCTTGATAACTTTAAATGGTCCAACATTCCTCGGGCTTAACTTTCTTTTTTACCAAATCGAACTACTCCTTTCCAAGGAGAAACTTTTAACAGTACTTTGTCTCCAACTTGAATCTCTAATGGCTTACATCAATGATCAGCATAACTACTTTGACAATCTCATGTTGTTTTTAACCTTTCCTTGACTTGAATTATTTTGTCAGTTGTTTCTTGTACAATCTCAAGAACTGATAATTGCTTTTCTCTTAATTCTGCTCATTATACTGGAGTTCAGCACTTTCGTCCATAAAGTGCTTCGAATGGGGCAACACTAATGTTTGTATGATAACTATTGTTATAGGAGAATTCCATTAATGGCAAATGATCGTCCCAATTACCTCCGAAATCTATTACATATGCCCTTAGCATGTCTTCTAGTGTTTGGATTATCCTCTCACTTTGTCCATTAGTTTGAGGATGATAAGTTATACTTAACTTTAGTCGTGTTCCCATAGCCTTTGGAAACTTGTCAAAAAATGAGAAGTGAAGCAACTATCTCTATCAGACACAATGGATAACGAAATTCCATGTAATGAAACTATTTCGTCTACATATAGCTTAGCTAATCTTTCATACTATAGGTTTCCTTCATAGGTAGAAGATGAGCTGACTTGGCTAATCGATCCACAATCACCCAGATTGTATCGTTACCTTTTCTTGTTTTGGGTAACTTGGTAA
Source organism: Scalesia atractyloides (assembly GCA_947069175.1). Taxonomy (NCBI): domain Eukaryota; kingdom Viridiplantae; phylum Streptophyta; class Magnoliopsida; order Asterales; family Asteraceae; genus Scalesia; species Scalesia atractyloides. The sequence goes on along the minus strand of CAMTDV010000116.1, from coordinate 16,512,709 downwards.
CAAAGTCCATTGTTATCAAACCCATTTCTATACTGGCATTTTTAATTGTTAAAGTAAGCCTGAAGGTTTCTGATGTTCAGCTTTAACTTGCGAACAAGTTAAGCACTTAGAGACGTAACTAGCTATATCGTTTTCATTCCTATCCATCAAAAATTCTTCCTCAAATCTTGATACATATTGTCACTACCAGGATGCATCGTATACTTAGATTTATGAGCTTTTTCTAAAATTTTATGTCGTAAGTTTCCTTGGATAGATACCCAAATTCTTTTCTTATGGAATTTCCAAGTTCCACCCTGTTCCTTTTTTTCTAATTCCTTCATCCTTCCTTTTAATCCTCCAACAACATCCTTGATTGATGTTTCTTAGGTACTCTTCAATTGTTCTGTTAAATCTACTTGCAGATTTAATCTTAGAGCACGTACTCGTCTCAGCTTCTCATGATACTTATGACTTAAAGCATCAGCTACTATATTAGCTTAACCTTCATGATATTGGATATCACAATCGTAGTCACTTAAAATCTCCATCCATTGTCTTTGCCTCATGTTTAACTATTTTTGCCCAAAAATATATCTTAAGCTTTTATGATTTGTGAAAATGGTAAACTTACTACCATACAAATAATGTCTCCAAATTTTGAGGGCAAAAACTATCTTTCCTAATTCTAAACATGAGTTGTATAGTTTTCTTCATGCTTCTTCAGTTGCCTAGACGTGTATGCAAACACCTTCTCGCGTTGCATCGAAACACATCCTAATCCTAATTTAGAAGCATCACAAAAGACTACAAAATCCTCAGTTACTTCTGGTAATGCAAGTATCGGTGCATTGGTTAACTTCTGCTTCAAGGTTATAAAAGCTTCTTCCTGCTTGGGTCCCCATTCAAACTTAACCGATTTACACGTTAACTTGGTTAACGGAACGGTTATCCGTGAAAAGTCTTGGATAAAGCGTCGATAGTATCCTGATAATCCTAGGAAACTTCTGACTTCCATAGGTGACTTAGGACTTTCTATTTGGTAATTGCTTCGATATTTGTAGTTACCACATGAATTCCTTCATGATTAATCAAATAGTTTCTTTAATTCCATCATCTCCGTCGGTGCTAATCGATAAGGTGCTTTAACAATTGGTGCGGTTCTAGGTATCAGATGAATTCTGAACTGTACTTCTCAGTCAGGCAGTAGTCCAGGTAGATCTTCTTGGAAAATGATGGGGTACTCCAATACTACCGGAATTTCTTTCAGTTCCTTGCCTCTAGCGATAATGATCACAGAGATCATATACACTATGCCTTGCTTTCGTGCATAACTTGCAGCTTTCATCACAGAGATGAATTTTGTGGACTTAGTTGGCTTGTTTCCTTGAATCATGACAATTTCTCCTGTTGGCATACGAATTTCAAAAGTAGTTTGATCACATAGGATTCGAGCATGATTGGCCACTAACCAATCAACTCCTAATGCTACATCGAATCTAGCTAGATTCATTGGTAGCAGGTTTTCTGTGAACTTATGTCCTAATAATTTTATCTTCCCTTCTTGAAGTACTTCGCGTATGTTGGTGGAGTTTCCTTATGCCGTTTCTACCGTACAAGCTTGGCTAAGCTCAGTTAACGGTTGATTAAGTGCTTAATAGAATGCAGTATTTATAAAACTTTGGTTTGCACTAGAGTCAAATAATACTTTAGCAAAGATGTCATGTACAAGAAACGTACCAACGATCATGTCGGGAATCATCATTGCCTCCTGCGCAGTAAGTATGAATGCTCGTGCGTTCTTCTTAGCTCCATTTGCTGCTTTTGCTCACTTTAGGCAATATGGTCGGATGTGACCAATTTCTCCACAGTTAAAGCAAACGCTTGATTTTCTTCTACAAAGCTCTTCTTTATGTCCAGATGCTTTTCAAAAGTTGCAATACCAAGCACACCTTCCAAAATGCTTCTTTTTACAAATCCTATAGAAAGGCAGTGAAGATGACTGACCTGCTCCTCTCCTCCTGTAGGTATTACCAGAACGAAATTCTTGGGTAATTTTCTGGGCTACTTCTTTCTTCTTGTTTTCTTCTTTTGTGCGGATTAATCTGTTAGTCAAAGTATTGTCCAACTCAACTGTTTCCTCAATAGTATAAGGTCTAGCTGCTTTGACTATATCACGGATTTCACTAATTAACCTCAAATATAACGCGAAATGAGTACAGGTTCTGACGAAGCCAGAGTTGGTACAATTCTTGCATATTCGAAAATTTTTGTCGTACACTCATGAGAATTTACATCGGCCATTTTATGATTTAAGTATTTATTAGTCATCTGCTCCTTTTCATGAGGGGGACATAATTTCCTTTCTGTGATTCTTTAAATTCCTTCCAGTTCATGGCATAAGCTATGTCACTTCCTTAGCCTGAAGAATCATATTCCACCATTCTAGTGCCTCATCTCTAAAGATATTAGAAGCATACATTACCTTGTTTTCTTCAACACATTTACAGATCTTAAAAACAGCTTTAGTCTTTTCCAACCATCGTAGAGCAGCCATGGGTATTGCCGGCGAATTCAGTTGGCTTACAGGCTAGAAAATCTTTATAAGAACATCCAGAAGTTATCGCCTTCATTCTTTTAGGAGTGGAGCTTTAATAAAGATGTCATTATCTTCATTGACGCTTTGACTAAAATCATGGCTATGGTTACGTTTGCTACTCACAGCTTTATTATTTTCTATAGGGTTTCTAACAGCTTCAATAATTAAAGGTATTGCGTCAGCTATTCCCTGAGCTATTATATTCTCTATAGCACTTTTATCTAAAGAGTTTCCATGGTTGTTCTGGCTAGATTGATTAACTTCATTTGACATCTATATTATAAACAAATTTCTAATATTAATATCACATAATAAAATAATCAAAATATTATGAACACAATTAGTCGGAGCATATTATCAAAATCGTCGATCATTGCGACTTTTCCTCTTTTTATATATTATGCTTCATATATCTTACATACACTACCACATAGGTAAATTTACATATATATATATATATATATATATATATATATATATATATATATATATATATATATATATATATATATATATATATATATATTAGTTTTTTCCTGTACACAAAAACATAGAAAATACATTATACACACACACACATATATATATATATACATATATATATATATACATATATATATATATATTATAAGGTTAATTACGGCTTCAAAAGTGATGTTCCCTCTTGTCGTATTTCTAGACGAGATTCTCTCCCATAATGCAGATTCGGTTGCCGGTGTCCATAAGCTCCTCTCCATAGTGGCGGAGTTCTACCACATTTTCGGGGTTCATTGGGGGAATATGCTGGGGGTGAAGGTTGGTAGTTTGGGTAGAATTGAAAAGGATCAGTCATTAGGTCTTGGAAAGCCTAGTCGTTGGTCCACTACTCTTCAACTGGGTTTTGAAGTGGTTGTTGTGGCATGTTTGGTTCAAAGTTCATAGGTTCTGGGTTACTGGGTATTGGTGGCATATTAAGGTTGATGTCATTGGTTATTGGCCTAAACATTTCACAGTTGGCAAGACGTTGGTCTAATTCTTCCCATGTCAGTGGCATGGGTGCTGGATTTGAACTTTCTTCTTTAATTGGGTTCTCAGCTGGTTTTCCAGTTCGTTTGGTTGTTGTTGCTGTTAGGTTTTCTTCTTTCTTTTGTCCCTTTTTACTTTCCAATCTAATCTTCTCTTTTTAGGGGGTGCTCTATCTAATGGATGAGCATGAAATATCATTGGTTTGTCTTTATTTGCTTCGTATCCGGTCTGTGTACCGACCTGATTTTCATCCATATCTGAATTAGTAACAAATATGTGTTCGAAAGCTTCGGCCAAATCTCTATCGCTCATATTGTTAGCCAAAAACAATAAAAACAACGAACTTCGGAAATCCAATATATAATATTTGATTAGTATCACAATGTTCACAAAAGTTATTTCATTTATTTGCTGACTACTAATTTTAAGTTCACAATACTAAGTTAGCTTAAAACCAGTGGCTCTTATACCACCTTCTCTTACAACCCACGACCCTACCCTGGGCGGGAGCCATGAGCAGATATAAGTGGTACCGGGTTTATTAAAGTTATCGCACGGAAATTTTATTAGGATCGGGTGTCAGGAAAAATATCAGAGTTTTCAAAACACCGTAGTTTTCATTTCATAAATTGTGGGATGAAACCCATATTTACATAAAGACTTTTCATAGGGATAAACCCTTGATTACAAAACACGTTTTATTTAGGTTTACATAGCCCCTTATTTAAGCTTGAGTGTTTCATGACACTTTTCTTCTCTTCACAGCAAATCACCTGAAACGCATTTTTAAAAACATTTGATGGTGAATTCATTTAATTTATAAAAGGCACAGTAATGTAATCACAACATTAAGAGTTTTTATATTTGTTTATATCTTTCAATTACCCACAGTACTTGTCACTCGCCCATTTTGGTGACTGTGGTCATCTTACTATTGGCTAACCCTTTGTTCAATAGTAAAGCTTATCAAGTAATGTATACAAAAATCCACATGCCGGCTATAATTTCAGAATACAAAGACTTAATCACTGTAAATACAGATTTGGAAAACATTTAGGGTTTTGAAAGCTTTTAATAATAGAGAATGACTCACATTGCAGATTTAAGGTCTACAGTAATAACCTCCTGGTCTAATTCTTGGGTTCCTAACCAAACACACAATGCAACATGTATTAGTGTATTAACCCAACTCAAACTTTAATGATAATCACGAGATCAAAACCACAACGTAGATGACAAAGTATAGCCTTATTCAAGCAGCACTTAAACATTCGTTGATTTGTTTATAGATCGATCGGACAGGGTATTGTACTAGTGATTGTGGTTAACACGCTTTCTACGGAGCAACGTTTCGGGAGTTAGGGGTTTGGGTATTCAGACAACAGAACGAGAGAGAAAGAACGTCGATTTTTTGATCGAATAGGTGCGCTAAGACTTCCCCTACGGCTGCTATATAGCCAATTTGGGATTCTCCCACGCGTCGTGAGAGAACAAGGGGTCTCCCCTGCGTGGCGCAACAGCGGCGTATTAGGGCTAGGTCAGCCTCGTCAACCACATAGGCTTGCCACGTGTCACGAAACGATACCACAGGGTCCGGTACTCTCCCGCGCATCACTAGAGAATCAGGGATTCTCTCGCGTGGTGCTAGGGAGGTACAAAAAAAAAAATTTCTGCTCCGTGCTGGGTAAGTCGTGCGTGTCCGAGTTTTTGCTTTTGGTATTTTGGGATTGTTACATCCTCCCACCTTGTTTAAAAGAAATACAATGTTTCTACCCACAACTGAAAATCAGCCAACTTTCCTTTCAATCCCTCTAAAGATATCAAAAGCCTAAAAATGTACAAGAGTACCTGGAACTGAAAGTCATACAAGCTGAAAAGATAGCTTTTAAAAGCAAAGGGAAAAGTGATGAGGAGGCTCAGCAAATCATGTCTGCAGAATTCACTAAAGTGAATAGACTTAAAGATTTTGCAAAAGATTTAGTCAAAAGGCTTCTCAATGACCAGTAGGCAACCCTGACCTCAAAAAGGAACTAAGGGAAGACTATCTAGAGTTCATGATGAAAAATAAGCCTTATAGAGACTCAAGAGCTCTAATCTCTGGTTAGACTACAGAAGCCCTTCTTGAAGAAATCAGATGGATTGAAATGTTAAAGCTCAATCCAGAATTAAGCCCACTCCTCCCAAATAGGCTGTAGGTAGAAAACCTGTTGGTCAAAAAGCAGTTGATTTAAGAAGAATGAAGGAGAAGATGGTTGCTGCAAAATTTGGATCAATGAAATCCATGGCCAGGTGGATGAGCCAACAATCCAATAGAACTATATGAAGGTTGAAGCATTAAGAGCTGTAGATCTCTCAGTCCCCAAAAGGCATAACTATGAAGATTTACCTAGCAGCTCACTGTTCTATCCTTCTGAACTTCCATCTGCGAAGCATGTCTCCACAATGGTTAAAAGCCACCTCAAAAGACAAAAGGAGATGTTTGTAGAAGATTAGAAAAGTATGAAGATAATATAAGGACGGACGGGATAAAAATGAACTTATGTATGGGCATCCAGATGCCAAACTAGAGGAGATGCTTGGGCAAATCTTGGGAAAACATATTCCGTACCTCTTCCAAAAAATCAGTCCCGATAACTTCATTTGTATCTAAAATTCTAAATGGTCTTCAGAAAGAGCAAGCCATGAACTGACAATAGTCAGGGCAAACGGAGAAGTGAAAAAGACTTCAATGAATAGTGTAATAAAGCTAAAATTAAAGATCTGCAAGATCTATTAGGTCTTCATCTCGAAAGGGATGCTGATAACTTACTCTTAGAAAGATTTGAAAAGAAATTTAAAGCACAAGTCACAGATAAGTTGAAGAGGATTAAAAAATGATCTAATAAATATCTGTTTTGGCATCATATGTTCTAGGGGAAGATTGTTGGACCTACAAAAGAACAGATGATATTCAAAGCCAAAACATGATCCTCTGATCAAGAAATAAATAGAAGTTTGAACTAGATTCTCCCGAAAGATAGTGAATCTTGAACACTTAAATCAAAAGCATGTGTTGAAGACAAGCAAACATCTTATTAAAGCCTTGGAATTGCTGTTCAAGAAGAAACAACCTCTGTTGAAGGCTAAAGTCGGTTGAAGAGCAAATGTCTGATGTAGAAGACCAAATATCTGTCCAGCTAAATAGATGTCTAGATCAAAGTAACAGAGGATAGTTCAAACGGATGTTTCCCAATGTAACAATACTTTTTTTGTATCAGTGTTTAGCAGATGTTAGATGCCACTATTAGTGTGATGTCAGCCAATCACAAACAGAGCTTTCGTATTTAGTATAAATAGATCTCACATGTTAGAGAACTATCTATCACTGCACATCACTTTTTCTTTTATACTGTAACATTTGTAAAAAAAATGAATCCTAAAACCCGACCTGTTTTTGTAACTCGATCCGTTTTCATATTCCACGTAATTTTGTTTAATGTTTAAGTAATAAAATGTCTTGGATTCTATGTTTTGATCATACATGTTATTATATCTGGGGATTTATAGTCTTATACATGTTTTAGACAACCTTGTCAATTCATTTTCATGTATTTTGAAGAAACCCTCTATATCTCAAGGTCTAAAACTAAGGTTTTCCTTAAGTTAATCAAAAACTTTGGAGACCTCGTGAACATACCTAACACGTCACATCCTAACCTTCTTATCATTCAAACTTCATTATATACATGCCTTAAGATAGGACATTGTGTTTTAGAGAGTTTAGATGTAAATGATCACAAGTAAAAAGCTCTACATGTCGTATTCTTAGTTTTGTCATAAGATGACTTTCGGGTGACTTTCTTGCTAACTTTTCTCCATCCTTGAGCTATCATTCTGGTCCATTCAAAGCTCCAAGATATACTTGGTATACTAAGGATCAAGTAGGTTCAAATGGTGCATAAAACTAAGCTCCAGCTTAACGGGAATCACAAACACAAGTTTTAGAACATAACCCTCGACCCGCATCAAGACCCAAGGTTTAAGCCCAATTCTCGACACCATGGATGTTGGATTACTCTCTTCCATATGATAGTACTCTGAAAATAATGAACGTAGGCGAAAACCGTGCGTGAAACGGAGTTATAACGAAGCAGGAATCGCGAAAACAAGTTTGATGTTTGTTGCTGATTTGAAAGACGCGGAAATCTTGTTTTAAAGTTGTCCCACATCGCCCCAATCACCATTTTGTGCTCTATTTCACACCTATAAATACCCTTGCTTGGTTCTTTATAGCTGGTAACTCCTAGTTTGAGTATAAACAAGTGGAATAACCAAATTTGGTGGCTCTACAAGCACAATACCCCTTTGGGTGTGGTGTGTAGTAGTTTTTATTTCCGCTTTCGCGAGGAGGTGTTGTCCTTCAAGCTCTTCTCATTTTGTAAAGTTCTTCTTTGAGCTTAAATCACGCTTATAAATTGGATTTTCTCCTTATTCTCGTGCGATTTTTCACTAAGGATTAAAAACGCAAACACTGTGAGTGAATCCTTACAAATTCTCTTTTTTTTATTCACGTTTTGGGGTGTATCATGTATCGTAATTTACATTATTTATATAAATACATGTGCTACCACCATTATGTGATCTAATGTGTGTATTTGTTTATGGTGGTTATGTGTGGTTACATTTTATCATTTCAGTGCAATCATTCATTTAAGGCCCATCAGTTCCTCGTGGGATATGAGTCGAGCATCAGGTGCCTCATTAGATCGGCTCCGTTTGATTGAGCCTTGATCTCAAGTTCATCATTCATCATGTTAATATGTTCATTGTTGATATTATGTGATCTAATGTGTATATTTGTTTGTTGTGGTTATGTGTGGTTACATTTTATCATTTCAGTGCAATCATTCATTTAAGGCCCATCAGTTCCTCGTGGGATACGAGTTGAGCATCAGGTGCCTCATTAGATCGGCTCCGTTTGATTGAGCCTTGATCTCAAGTTCATCATTCATCATGTTCATATGTTCATTGTTGATATTATGTGATTTGTGATTTAATTATATATACATATGCTCATATATGGTCCATGCACCTTTTGATTGAAATAACCAATTTAACAAACTGTTTAAATGTTTAACTTAGATTCACTCGCCAACCTTTGTAGACCCAAAACCATTGTTACACATGATACATGTGAACAAGAACGAAGAGAAGATTGGACATAGGATGAGCCTTAGTTAACAAGAAACGAATTAGTGCAATATACTTGTTATAAACATTGTCTTGTGTTTGTAATTGTTTATGTGAATTATTTGTATTGTGAGACACTTGATATGAATTAGTGAATATTTAAAACAAGTAAGAGCAAGTCATAAGCTCTCGAGTTAACCCAATCATGCCCCGATCACCTATTCCGCTGCGGGTCGGGGTGTGACAGATTGGTATCAGAGCCATTGACTTTAGGGATATAGGATAGGTTATTAGACCCTTAGAACCTATACTTTAGTCAACTAGGACCTATGTGCTTATGTGATTTCATGTTTTGTTTGACTTATGATTTGCTACTGCCCAGACATTTAAATTCCTTTCATTTCACACAGAAACGCATGCAAGCACTCTCTTTGTTACTTGATTATGTGATACGTGCAATGTGTTATAATTATGTCATGAAGTCTACATATATGTTACATATATACATATCACTCCACCTGAAATGTACCATACGAAACTTAATGAAACCCTTATTTATAAGTTCTCGATTTCCTTTAAATTTTCAAAACATTTCTCTTCATTTTCCAAATACTTATTTTTATGTTATTCAAACTTTTGTGATGTTTTTCGTTTTCAAAATTTATCAAGGTGAGTTCATATGACGGGCATGTAGTAACTGGAAGGGTTCGAGTACCGGTAGTCGGGATGTCCTGTAACATTCGTAGAAAAACGGGTTTCAAAACCCGCTTCGTTTATTAATCAAATATTCAGTTATATGTTCGTTGCGTATTTATTGTTCATTTTATTTTTAAATAATACATAATTAACAAATATTTAGGATTTAAAAACCAAAAATTATAACTAACAATAATAAGTATAAAATAAATAAATATTGGGGCAGCCGGGTTTCGAACCCGGGTCTCCCGGACAAACACACACACAACACACAACTCCGCCACACACCTCTTTTCTGTTTAATACCGAAACAAATAACGCTTATAATAAAACCGAAAGTCAAATCTGTAAATTAGCGCGCCCAGAACTCGCAATCACCTGAAAAAACCGAAACTCCGCGATTTTGGCTATTCTCCTTTGACTGAAACGCATAAACGGATCGCGACATCAGTTACAACCGTTGCCGGCACTCAATTTCAGTCAAAAACCGATGAAATCATTGATCGCGATTGTTGACCCCTAATTCAGACCCAATCGACCTGCCCCCTTATAAATACCCACTCAAACTTCATGTAAACCTTTCGCTCAGAACCACACTCACTTCCGAAGCTTTATTCCTTCCAAAATACGTCGCTGGAGATTTTCGCATTCACCGGAATTTCACCAGAAAACCGAGGCTTTATTCCTAATCGGTATAATTCTCGACTCTTTTTTTTTGGTAATCCATTATTCGGCATGTATTAACCTTAATCGGTCAACCATAGTCTGTCTCAAACAACGTCGCCGAAAATTCTCGCACTCGCCGGAATATCACTGGAGAACCGAAGCCTCACTGCCCATCGGTATAATCATCTAAACCTTCTTGCTATCTCTTGCTTAGTAATCTAATTGCTCAACACAATAATCGAAACTGTTAATTCAGTTCGTTCAGCCGGAATCACTGTCTGTAAGTGAAGAAGATGAAGTTGATTATGTGTATTAATATAATTAAAATCGGATATTTAACTGGGTTAGACACACAGTCCAGCGGTGGACAGTGCGCAAATACAATACACACGTCCCGAGTTCGAATCGCACATGTTACCGACTTTCAGAAATAAAACCAACATTTTTACCTAATCAGATCAAGTCACAGTAAATACATAAGAGGAATATAATCCAGTAGTTAAGCAGATTAGACACACAGCCCAACTGGTTGGGCTGTGCGCACTCGAACCGAAGGTTCCGAGTTCGACTCCGGGTCTCTGCAACCGGTTCGGCCATATTAAATCATTTTTAATAAAAACTAAATAAGGTTAAAGATTAATTAGTATATATATATAATTAAAACAGAGAATATTTCGGGTTAGACACGTAGCTCAGTTGGTAGAGCTGCGTGCACGTATACGAGAGGTCCCGAGTTCGAACCTCACTCACCGCATATAATAAACACAGTCTGACCGGTCCGACCCGGTCAACCCTGACAAGTCAACCCGAATTTTTAATTTTCGGTTTTCTTTTTATTTATTTATTTAATTGAAAATTTTATTTAAAATACTTAAAAATAAGTTTTTTTAAAGTTAGAAAATTTCATTTAAACTCACAAAATTAAATCTAAAAATCTCATTAAGAGCACTAATTAAAAACATTAATCTCAAATGAAATTTATTTATTTATCGAATCATTTCGTTATTATTTAGGTTAGTTTTTCCCTCGTCGGTTGAATCGTAAACTCGTGCGCATTCATCATCATCAAAGAACGCTCCCACGGTGAGTGAATCTCTACCAATTCCCCGTTTTAATCATGTTTTGGGGTGTATCATGTGTCGTACAATTCTTTTATTTTATTTAAACACTTGTGCATACATCATATCCGTAATCAAATGTGTATCAATTGTTGTGTGAATTATATGTAGATTGGATTTATCATTTTCAGCGCACGCATTTCATTAGGCCCATCAGTTCACCGTGGGATACGGGTTGAGCATCAGGAGCCTCATTAGATCGGCTCCGTTTGATTGATCCTTGATCTCACATACATCATCATTCATGTCATATACTCATCCAAAGTGGTTTGTGATTGTTTATCTATATATGTATGCTCACATGTGATTATTGCACGAATTTTCTTTATTAAATAAAACAAGAAATTAGTAAAAATGTTTTATCAAGGTTCACTCGCCAACTTTTGTTGACCCAAAATCTCCCCCGTTTTACACATGATACAGGTGATCCAGCTGAGACAGGAAACACTTAGGAAGGCCTAGAAGAATAAACAAGTTTATGCTTTGGAATAATTATGTAGTTTCATTTTCTTGTAATTGTATGAATTTTGTTTTGGATAATTAAGTTTGTAATTTGAATTTAATAAATATGAAACATCTTAGTAAACATCATGAGCTTTGGTGATAACCCAATTATGCCCCGACTTTTATTCCGCTGCGGGTCGGGGTGTGACAGATTGGTATCAGAGCTTGTGACTATAGGGATATAGGATAGGTTATTAGACCCTTAGAGCCTATACTATATTTGATTAAATTTTAAATTGTTTATGCGTTACATACAAAATTCATGATGTTTATATGTTTTATGTTTATTTTTACACTCAATGTTATGCAAGCACGCTCACAAATACATGTTATTATGCAATGCTCATCATGAATTATATCCTCATAACATATCATATCCATGAGAACACACACCTCACGATTCCCATAATTTTTGCAATGATTTTTGTATTTTTCAAATCACATCAAAGTGAGTTCTCATGACGGGCATGTAGTAACTGGAAGGGTACGAGTACCGGTAGTCGGAACGTCCTGTCTAGGCTTGGCATTCGTATAAATCCAAAATAAAGGACCAGTTTGCCTACTTGGGGACTAACGATGAGAGTACGAAGGACCTATTAGGTCAAAGCATGCTATACCAAACGTCGTGTGAGCTAACCCCACTTTGAGTTGTCATTGTGTCTACACCTGGACACCCTCCTACCATACATCTCGCAATCATGTTTTACGATTTTCATTCCGGTGGTGCGAGTGTTAACCCGCCGACACCAATGTGAATCCTACCAAGCCCAATAGTCATGGGGGCCCACATGACTACACAGGCAATGGTATGGGGGACATTGGAGGCCCAAACATGAGCAAACCCAAGACATCCTATGGATGTAGTTAAATTATTGCCAATTATGTTGCTTTTCATTCTTTTTACAACACATGACACCTAGAAAATTCTTAAACTCGCAATCTTCCTATGTATGTTCCTGTAGATGTCGGCTAGGCAACTACGTGGAGGTAGAAAGTCAGGAAGATCAAATGAACGCTTGACCACACAAATTGCTAAACAAATGGCCGCAGTGCTTCCTGACATCGTGATTCAAGTTCAACAAGCTCTCACCACAAATCCCATCAACCCCCCCCCCCAATCAAGAAGACCAGAGCGTCGCCAACCCTCCTTCCAAAAAGTGCTCCTACGAACACTTCAAATCTTGCGATCCCCAAAGTATGAAGGGACCGAAGGTGTTACCGCCCTCCTTCACTGGTTTGAAGAAATGGAAAACACTTTCCTCAATTGCGATTGTCCCGAGGACCGTAAGGTACGTTATGCAACTGGAAGACTGTTTGGGGTAGCCCTTACCTGGTGGAACACGGAAAAAGGTAAGCGAGGAGTTGAAGATGCCATGGCCTTAACATGGGAATAGTTAAGGGAACTCATGACAAGACGCTTCTGTCCAAGAAGCGAAATCAAAAAGCTGGAAGACGAATTCCACACACTGAAACAAAAGGAAGGAGATCACACATCCTATATAAGAGATTTCTCGAGCTGAACCAGATGATCCCTAATTTTTTCACCCCCTTGTACCGCTTAGTTGAACATTACATTCGAGGTCTCCCCTCTAAAATCCAAGATTCGGTTTTAAGCACTTCGCCTGCAACACTTGAAGCCGCAATGGAATTAGCTACAGAACTCACTGAGAATCGTATCCGAAACGGCAAATTCAAAGATGAGAAGAAGAAAGCACCCATTGAGGCCCCAACTCCAAACCACCCCGTCTCCTCCTCGAAGTTTGCTGGTAAGAGGAAACGAAACAGCAAGAATTTTGCTGTCACTCAAACCAACCCTCCTATCACTGCTGCACCAATCACCCAAATTGCTCCTTCAGCTGTACCATTCAAAAAGCCATACACCGGCCCACACCCAAAATGCAACCGTTGTCAGTACCATCACCTTCCCGAAAACCCCTGCCAACATTGTACAAGCTGTGGTCGTGCGGGTCACACCATCCAAACCTGTCGTACTCTTCAACGAATGAACCGCAATCAACCTCCAACCCAAACCCACAATCAGATAGTGGGCCAAGCCCAACAACCCTTACTTCTACCATCTGCACAACACGTAGCCCAACTTACTACCAACCCAACTACCCCATGATGCAACGCATGCGAGCCTGTTACAACTGTGGGGACCCAAACCACTTCAGGAACACTTGTCCACGCTTGGTGAACATCATCCATGCCCGAGCTCAAGCAAACCCGGTAAACCAAGCTAACCAAGCTCCTCCACCTGCCAGAGGAAGAGCTTTCAACATCAATGCCAACCAAGCTAGGGCTGACAACAACGTGGTCAACGGTACGTTTCTCATCAATGGTAGTTATGCATCCATACTATTCGATACTGGCGCGGATAAGAGCTTTGTGTCCTTAGAATTTGAACCTATCCTCAACCAAACTCGTGTTTATCTCATGGAATCTCTAACGGTGGAAGTTGCTGACGAAAAACCCGTTTCATTAAATTCTATTATACGCAATTGTACCCTCACTCTAAACGATCACGACTTTCCAGTTGACCTCATTCCCTATGAAGTTGGGAAGTTTCGATGTTATAATCGGTATGGACTGGCTGAGCCAGCATCACGCTGAAGTAGTGTGCCGCGAAAAGTTCATTCGCATTCCTCTTGCAGACGGTCAGACCCTACGTATTTTTGGAGAAACCCCTTCGAAAGGACTCAAATTAATGTCCTGCCTTCAAGCCCGAAGATATCTCCGCAAGAACTATGTCGCATTCCTAACTCACGTCGTCAAAAAGGGAACCAAGGAGAGGAAACTCGAAGACATCCCAGTTGTGAAAGAATTCCCACAAGTCTTTCCCGACTACATTTCAGGACTTCCTCCTGTGAGAGAAGTCGAATTCTGCATCGATCTTGTACCTGGCGCTACACCAGTCGCAAAATCTCCTTATATGTTAGCCCCATCCGAAATGCAAGAGCTGGCCAGTCAACTGCAAGAGCTGACTGACAAAGGATTCATACGTCCTAGCTCATCGCCTTGGGGTGCACCTGTTCTTTTTGTGAAGAAGAAAGATGGAACGTTTCGCATGTGCATCGATTATAGAGAACTCAACAAGTTAACGGTTAAGAATCGCTATCCACTACCTCGCATTGATGACCTCCTAGACCAACTTCAAGGCGCCACCTGCTTTTCATCGACATTCGTTCTGGTTATCATCAGCTCAGAGTGCATGAAGAAGATATCCCAAAGACCGCCTTCCGGACTCGTTATGGTCATTACGAATTCATGGTAATGCCATTCGATTTAACCAACGCCCCCGCTGTCTTCATAAATCTAATGAATAGGGTATGCAAACCCTGCCTCGACCGTTTCGTCATAGTCTTCATCGACGATATTCTTATCTACTCCAAGTCTAAATCCGATCATGAGCGACACCTTCGACTCATCCTTACACTCTTAAGGACTGAAAATCTCTACGCTAAGTTCTCAAAGTGAATTATGGTTAGGAGAAGTACAATTCCTTGGACATGTCATCAACGACAAGGGAATTCATGTTGATCCTTCAAAAATCAAGGCAGTGCAGGAATGGCAAGCGCCATGTACCCCTACCGAAGTTAGTCATTTCTCGGTTTGGATGGTTACTATCGACGCTTCATCGCCAATTTTTCCCGTATTGTTGTCCCACTCACGGCCTTGACTCATAAAGGAAAACCCTTCATATGGGGGCCTAAACAAGAGGAGGCCTTCCAAACTCTAAAACAAAAACTTTGTGACGCACCTATCCTCACACTCCCTGAAGGTTGCGATGACTTTGTAGTATATTGCGACGCATCAGGGCAAGGGCTAGGCTGTGTATTAATGCAAAGAGGAAAAGTGATAGCCTATGCCTCTAGGCAACTCAAGGTTCATGAGAAGAATTACACCACCCACGACCTGGAACTTGGAGCTGTTGTGTTCGCTCTCAAGATATGGAGACATTACCTCTACGGTACTAAGTGTGAAATATACACTGACCAAAATAGTCTCCAGAATATCTTCAACCAAAAGAAGTTGAATATGAGGCAACGAAGATGGGTCGAACTTCTCAACGACTACGACTGTGAAATTCGGTATCATCCTGGCAAGGCAAACGTGATGGCTGATGCGCACAGTCGAAAAGGTTATGCGAACTTTATTCGTATTCTATGTTCGCAAATCATAACCAACATCAAAGATCGAATCCGAGCAGCTCAACATGTTTCTGTAACAGAAAATGATGCGCGAGGAGCGGTCATGTGGAGCTGAACTCAAAATCGAAACCAAATATGACGGTATTCTATACTATTTAAACCGCATATGGATTCCTGATCGTGATAATCTTCGTGATTTCCTCATGAATGAGGCACACAAAACACGATACTCTGTACACCCAGGAGCCGACAAGACGTATCAAGACCTACGATACACCTACTGGTGGCCTGGCATGAAAAAGGATATCGTTGTTTTTGTTTCCAAGTGCCTTACCTGTTCCAAAGTAAAAGCTGAACATCAAATGTCACACCCCGACCCGCAGCGGAATAAGAGTCGGGGCATAATTGGGTTATCACCAAAGCTCATGATGTTTACTAAGATGTTTCATATTTATTAAATTCAAATTACAACTTAAATATCCAAATCAAAATTCATACAATTACAAGGAAATGAATCTATATAATTAATCCAAAGCTTAAACTTGTTTATTCTTCTAGGCCTTCCTATGTGTTTCTTGTCTCAGCTGGATCACCTGTATCATGTGTAAAACGGGGGATATTTTGGGTCAACAAAAGTTGGCGAGTGAACCTTGATAAAACATTGTTATTAATTTCTTGTTTTATTTAATATGGAAAATTTGTGCAATAATCACATGTGAGCAAACATATATAAGTAAACAAACACAAACCACTTTGGATGAGTATATGATATGAATGATGATGAATGTGAGATCAAGGCTCAATCAAACGGAGCCTATCTTATGAGGCACCTGATGCTCAACCCGTCTCCCACGGGGAACTGATGGGCCTAATGAAATGCGTGCACTGAAAATGATAAATCCAAACTACATATAATCCACACAAAAATTGATACACATTTGATCACGGATATGATGTATGCACAAGTGTTTAAATATAATAAAGAACTAAACGACACATGATACAGCCTAAAATATGATTAAAACGGGGAATTGATAGAGATTCACTCACAATGGGTGCGTTCTTTGATGATGATGAAGGCGCACGAATTAATGATTCGATTGACGAGGGAAGAACTAACCTAGATAATAACAAAATAATTTGATAAATAAATAAATTTTGGTTGAGATTAATATTTTTAATTAGTGTTCTTAAATGGGATTTTTAGAATTATTTTTGTGAGTTTAAGGAAGTTTTCTAACCTTAATAATCTTATTTGTAAGTATTTTTAAATAATTTTCTAATTAAATAAATAACTAAAAAGAAATAAATAAAATAAAAAAAATTGACTTTTGACCGTTGCCCGGGTCTGACCGGTCAGACTGTGTTTTCTATGCGCTGAGTGAGGTTCGAACTCGGGACCTCTCGTATGCGTGCACGCAGCTCTACCAATTGAGCTACGTGTCTAACCCTAAATAAACTCAGATTTAATTATATTTCTATACTAACTAGAATATTTCAGAAATTAGTTATTTTAAAAAGGTTTTAAAATCTGCAGAACCAGTGCGTATAACCCGCGTCGAACCCGTGACCATTGCTTTGATTGGCACCCAGCCCAACCAACTGGGCTGGGTGTCTAACCCATTTAAATTAAGATTTATATTAAACTTAAGTACTATCTGAGGGGTGTTCTGTTACACTTAAAAGAAAAAAAATGTTTTGTTATTGCGGGAACCGGATACGTACACGAATCGAACTCGGGACTTGAACGTTATAATTGCACACAGTCCACCGCTGGACTGTGTGTCTAACCCGTTTAGTTTTCTGATTTTAATTATACTAATAGTTATTTACGACTTCATCTTCTTCGTTTATAAGAACACAGAACAGTGAAATCCGACTGTTCTGTTTAAATCGATCATCAAAACTTATAATTGGTTGGAATGAAATAGATAACGAAATTAAGGAATAGAATGTACCAAAACAGAGCGTTTACTTCAAATTTCCGGCAAGAGTCGTCGGCTCTGATTTGTGACTCTCGGCTGAGTGAATTGTTTGACAGTTTAGATCCTAGTGTTATGAAATTAAGTTACTGAGCAAGAGATATCAAGAGGGTTTAGTTGATTATACCGATCGACAGTGAAACTTCGGATTTTCAGTGATATTCCGGTGAGTGTGGGTTTTTCCAGCGGCGTAGTCTGAGACAGATTCTGGTTGAATGATTAAAGTTAAGACATGCCGAATAATGGATTACAAACAAAAGAGTCGAGAATTTTTCCGATTTGAAGTAAGCCTCGGTTTTCCGGTGAAAGTCCGGCGAATGCAAAATATCTCCGGCGACGTGTTTTGGGATGAATAAAGCTTCGGAAACGATCGTGGTTCTGAGCGAAAGGATTTTCAGAGTGTTCAAGTGGGTATTTAGAGTGGAAACAGGCTGAATTGGGTTTGAATTGAGTCAAGGTTCGCGATTGAAGATTTCCGTCGGTTATACGGAAATTGACTGCCGGCAACGGTTATAACCGACGTCGACATCAATTTGTGCGGTTTAGTCAACAGGAATATGGCCAAAATCGCGGATTTCCGGATTTTCCGGTGATTGCGAGTTCTGGCGCGTTGATTATCGGATTTGACTTTCAGTTTTATTATATTTGTTATTTGGGTTAGTGTTTATCACAAAAACATGTGTGTGGCGGAGCGGTGTGTTGTGTGTTTGGGTTTGTGGGTGACCCGGGTTCGAAACCCTTCGTCTCCATATTTTTTTAATCCACGATTTTTTTTTGTTATTTAGTAATTTTGGTTTAAAATTCATATATATATATATATATATATATATATATTATTTATATATTGTTTAAATTTATCCGAGCAATAAATGCGCAACGAAATTTATAACTGAGTATTTGATTAATAAACGAAGCGGGTTTGGAAACCTGTTTTTCGACGAATGTTACAGTATCCCCTACTTTTAGAAATTTCGTTCGGAAATTGAAGTAGTAGTGGTAACAGGAAAAAGATGTGTGTATTTCTCGCGCATTGAGTCTTCATGTTCCCAAGTAAACTCAGGTCCTCGTTTTGACTCTCAACGTACCCTGACAATTGGAATACGACTTCGTCTTAAACGCTTCTCTCCGAAGTCCATGATTTCTACTGGTCTTTCAATGAAGTGCATAGATTCATCGATCTGAATGTCTTCTAGAGGAATATGGAGGTTTTCATCGGCGAGGCACTTCTTCAAGTTTGATACGTGAATGTGGGGTGAATTCTGTTGAGCTCTTCTGGTAGGTCAAGCTTATATGCTACAGGACCTACTCTTTCGAGTATCTTGAAAGGTCCTACGTAGCGTGGTGCTAGCTTGCCCTTCTGGCCAAAACGAACCACTCCCTTCCACGGTGATACTTTTAAAAGTACTTGATCACCAATGTCAAATTCCAAGGGCTTTCGTCGTTTGTCTACGTAACTCTTTTGACGACTTTGAGCCGCTAGAAGATTGTTTCGAATTTGAATGACCTTGTCGGTTGTTTCTTGAATTAACTCTGGACCGGTGATTTGTGATTCCCCAATTTCGTGCCAACATACCGGAGATCGGCACTTACGACCATATAAAGCTTCGAAAGGAGCCATGCCGATACTTGAATGATAGCTATTGTTGTACGAAAATTCAACTAATGATAGATGTGCGTCCCAGTTCCCTTTGAAATCTATGACGCATGCTCGCAGCATGTCTTCAAGGGTTTGGATGGTGCGTTCGGACTGACCATCAGTTTGAGGGTGAAAAGCGGTACTGAGGTCTAATCGTGTACCCAAGGCGGTTTGTACGGCTCGCCATGTTCGTGAAGTGAAACGACCATCACGGTCTGAAATGATGCTTAGTGGTACACCATGATGGCTTACGATCTCGCTGATGTAGATACGAGCTAACTTCTCGTTCTTGAAGTCCTCGCGAATCGGAAAGAAATGAGATGACTTTGTAAGACGATCAATGATTACCCATATGGTGTCATACCTACTGGAGGTGCGAGGTAACCCGGTAATGAAGTCCATGGTTATGTTTTCCCACTTCCATACAGGTATTTCAGGTTGGACTAGAAGTCCTGAAGGTCTTTGATGTTCAGCTTTTACTTTGGAACAGGTAAGGCACTTGGAAACAAAAACAACGATATCCTTTTTCATGCCCGGCCACCAGTAGGTGTATCGTAGGTCTTGATACATCTTGTCGGCTCCTGGGTGTAAAGAGTATCGTGTTTTGTGCGCCTCATTCATAAGGAAATCACGAAGGTTATCGCGATCGGGAATCCATATGCGATTTAAATAGTATAGAATACCGTCGGATTTGGTTTCGATTTTGAGTTCAGCTCCACATGACAGCTCATCGCGTACGTCATTTTCTGTTACAGAAACATGTTGAGCTGCTCGGATTCGATCTTTGATGTCGGTTATGATTTGCGAACAGAGAAGACGAATGGAGTTCGCATAACCTTTTCGACTGAGCGCATCGGCCACTACGTTTGCCTTGCCAGGATGATACCGAATTTCACAGTCGTAGTCGTTGAGAAGTTCGACCCATCTTCGTTGCCTCATATTCAACTCCTTTTGGTTGAAGATATGTTGGAGACTTTTGTGGTCAGTGTATATTTCACACTTGGTACCGTAGAGGTAATGTCTCAATATCTTGAGAGCGAACACAACGGCTCCAAGTTCCAGGTCGTGGGTGGTGTAATTCTTCTCATGAACCTTGAGTTGCCTAGAAGCATAGGCTATCACTTTTCCTCTTTGCATCAATACACAGCCTAGTCCTTGCCCTGATGCGTCGCAATATACTACAAAGTCATCGCAACCTTCAGGGAGTGTGAGGATAGGTGCGTCACAAAGTTTTTGCTTTAGAGTTTGGAAGGCTTCTTCTTGTTTAGGTCCCCATATGAAGGGTTTTCCTTTATGAGTCAATGCCGTGAGTGGTACAGCAATATGGGAAAAATTGGCAATGAAGCGTCGATAGTAACCAGCCAAACCAAGAAATGACCTTACTTCGGTAGGGGTACGTGGTGCTTGCCATTCCTGCACTGCCTTGATTTTTGAAGGATCAACATGAATTCCCTTGTCGTTGACGACATGTCCAAGGAATTGTACTTCTCCTAACCAGAATTCGCATTTTGAGAACTTAGCGTAGAGCTTTTCAGTCCTTAAGAGTGTAAGGATGAGTCGAAGGTATCGTTCATGATCGGATTTAGACTTGGAGTAGATAAGGATGTCGTCGATGAAGACTATGACAAAACGGTCGAGGTAGGGTTTGCATACCCTATTCATTAGATCCAAGAAGACAGCGGGGGAGTTGGTTAAACCGAATGGCATGAACATGAATTCGTAATGACCATAACGAGTCCGGAAGGCGGTCTTTGGGATATCTTCTTCATGTACTCTGAGCTGATGATAACCAGAGCGAAGATCGATTTTTGAAAAACAGGTGGCGCCTTGAAGTTGGTCTAGGAGGTCATCGATGCGAGGCAGTGGATAGCGATTTTTAACCGTTAACTTGTTGAGTTCTCTATAATCGATGCACATGCGAAACGTTCCATCTTTCTTCTTCACAAAAATAACAGGTGCACCCCAAGGCGATGAGCTAGGACGTATGAATCCTTTGTCATTCAGCTCTTGCAGTTGACTGGCCAGCTCTTGCATTTCGGATGGGGCTAACCTATAAGGAGATTTTGCGACTGGTGTAGCGCCAGGTACAAGATCGATGCGGAATTCAACTTCTCTCACAGGAGGAAGTCCTGAAATGTCGTCGGGAAAGACTTGTGGGAATTCTTTCACAACTGAGATCTCTTCGAGTTTCTTCTCCTTGTTTCCCTTTTGGACGACGTGAGTTAGGAATGCGACATAGTTCTTGCGGAGATATCTTCGGGCTTGAAGGCAGGACATTAATTTGAGTCCTTTTGAAGGGGTTTCTCCAAAAATACGGAGGGTCTGACCGTCTGCAAGAGGAATGCGAATGAACTTTTCGCGGCACACTACTTCAGCGTGATGCTGGCTGAGCCAGTCCATACCGATTATAAAATCGAAACTTCCCAACTTCATAGGAATGAGGTCAACTGGAAAATCGTGATCGTTTAGAGTGAGGGTACAATTTCGTATAATAGAATTTAATGAAACGGGCTTTCCGTCAGCAACTTCCACCGTTAGTGATTCCATGAGATTATCACGAGTTTGGTTGAGGATAGGTTCGAATTCTAAGGACACAAAACTCTTATCTGCGCCCGTATCGAATGACATGGATGCATAACTACCATTGATGAGAAACGTACCGTTAACCATGTTGTTGTCAGCCCTAGCTTGGTTGGCATTGATGTTGAAAGCTCTTCCTCTGGCAGGTGGAGGAGCTTGGTTGGCTTGGTTTACTGGGTTCGCTTGAGCTTGAGCATGGATGATGTTCACCAAGCGTGGATAAGTGTTCCTGAAGTGGTTTGGGTCTCCACAGTTGTAACAAGCTCGCATGGGTTGCATCATGGGGTAGTTGGGTTGGTTGTAGGATTGGGCATTGTGTTGTGCAGATGGTAGAAGTAAGGGTTGTTGGGCTTGACCCACTATCTGATGGTGGGTTTGGGTTGGGGGTTGATTGCGGTTCATTCGTTGAAGTGTGCGGCAGGTTTGGATGGTGTGACCTGCACGGCCACAGCTTGTGCAATGTTGGCAAAGAGTTTCGGGAGGGTGATGGTATTAATAACGGTTGCATTTTGGGTGTGGGCCGGTGTATGGCTTTTTAAATGGTGCAGTCGAAGGAGCAATTTGGGTGATTGGTGCAGCAGTGATAGGAGGGTTGGTTTGAGTGACAGCAAAATTCTTGTTGTTTCGTTTCCTCTTACCAGCAAACTTTGAGGAGGAGACTGAGTGGTTTGTAGTTAAGGTCTCTATGGGTGCTTTCTTCTTTTCATTTTTGAATTTGCCGTTCCGAATGCGATTTTCAGTGAGTTCTGTAGCTAACTCCATCGCGGCTTCAAGTGTTGCAGGCGAAGTGCTTAAAACCGAGTCTTGAATTTTCGAGGGAAGACCTCGAATGTAATGTTCAACCAAGCGGTACACGGGGGTGAACAAATTTGGGATCATCTGATTTAGCTCGAGAAATCTTTTATTATAGGAAGTGTGATCTCCTTCCTTTTGTTTTAGTGAGTGGAATTCGTCTTCCAGCCTTTTGATTTTGCTTCTTGGACAGAAGCGTCTTGTCATGAGTTCCCTTAACTCTTCCCAGGTTAAGGCCATGGCATCTTCAACTCCTCGTTTACCCTTTTCCGTGTTCCACCAGGTAAGGGCTACCCAAACAGTCTTCCAGTTGCATAACGTACCTTGCGATCCTCGGGACAATCGCAATTGAGGAAAGTGTTCTCCATTTCTTCAAACCAGTGAAGGATAGCAGTAACACCTTCGGTCCCTTCATACTTTGGGGGATCGCAAGATTTGAAGTGTTTGTAGGAGCACTTTTTGGAGGGAGGGTTGGCGACGCTCTGGTCTTCTTGATTGGGAGGGTTGATGGGATTTGCGGTGAGAGCTTGTTGAACTTGAATTACGATGTCAGGAAGCACTGCAGCCATTTGTTTAGCAATTTATGTGGCCAAGCGTTCATTGGATCTTCCTGACTTTCTACCTCCACGTAGTTGCCTAGCCGACATCTCCAGGAACATACATAGGAAGATTGTGAGTTTAAAAAGTTTCTAGGTGTCATGTGTCGTTAAAAGAATAAAAATAAATAACTAACAATAATGCAACTACATCCATAGGATGTCTTGGGTTTGCTCATGTTTGGGCCTCCAATGTCCCCCATACCATCGCCTGTGTAGTCATGTGGGCCCCCATGACTATTGGGCTTGGTAGGATTCACATTGTTGTTGGCGCTCGCATCACCCGAATGAAAAACGTAAAATATGATTGCGAGATGTATGGTAGGAGGGTGTCAAGGTGTAGACACAATGACAACTCAAAGTGGGGTTAGCTCACACGACGTTTGGTATAGCATGCTTTGGCCTAATAGGTCCTTCGTACTCTCATTGTTAGTCCCAGGTAGGCAAACTGGTCCTTTATTTTGGATTTATACGAATGCCAAGCCTAGACAGGACGTTCTGACTACCGGTACTCGTACCCTTCCAGTTACTACATGCCCGTCATGAGAACTCACTTTGATGTGATTTGAAAATACAAAAATCATTGCAAAAATCATGGTAATCGTGAGGTGTGTGCTCTCATGGATATGATATGTTATGAGGATATGATTTATGATGAGCATTGTATGATAACATGTATTTGTGAGCATGCTTGCATAACATTGAGTGTAAAAATAAACATAAAGCATATAAACATCATGAATTTTGTATGTAATGCATAAACAATTTAAAATTTTAATCAGCTATAGTATAGGCTCTAAGGGTCTAATAACCTATCCTATATCCCTATAGTCATGGCTCTGATACCAATCTGTCACACACCGACCCGCAGCGGAATAAGAGTCGGGGCATAATTGGGTTATCACCAAAGCTCATGATGTTTACTAAGATGTTTCATATTTATTAAATTCAAATTACAACTTAAATATCCAAATCAAAATTCATACAATTACAAGGAAATGAATCTATATAATTAATCCAAAGCTTAAACTTGTTTATTCTTCTAGGCCTTCCCATGTGTTTCTTGTCTCAGCTGGATCACCTGTATCATGTGTAAAACGGGGGATATTTTGGGTCAACAAAAGTTGGCGAGTGAACCTTGATAAAATATTGTTATTAATTTCTTGTTTTATTTAATATGGAAAATTTGTGCAATAATCACATGTGAGCATACATATATAAGTAAACAAACACAAACCACTTTGGATGAGTATATGATATGAATGATGATGAATGTGAGATCAAGGCTCAATCAAACGGAGCCGATCTTATGAGGCACCTGATGCTCAACCCGTCTCCCACGGGAAACTGATGGGCCTAATGAAATGCGTGCACTGAAAATGATAAATCCAAACTACATATAATCCACACAACAATTGATACACATTTGATCACGGATATGATGTATGCACAAGTGTTTAAATATAATAAAGAATTAAACGACACATGATACACCCCAAAATATGATTAAAACGGGGAATTGATAGAGATTCACTCACAATGGGTGCGTTCTTTGATGATGATGAAGGCGCACGAATTTATGATTCGATTGACGAGGGAAGAACTAACCTAGATAATAACAAAATGATTTGATAAATAAAGAAATTTTGGTTGAGATTAATATTTTTAATTAGTGTTCTTAAATGGGATTTTTAGAATTATTTTTGTGAGTTTAAGGAAGTTTTCTAACCTTAATAATCTTATTTTTAAGTATTTTTAAATAATTTTCTAATTAAATAAATAACTAAAAAGAAATAAATAAAATAAAAAAATTGACTTTTGACCGTTGACCGTTGACCGGGTCTGATCGGTCAGACTGTGTTTTCTATGCGCTGAGTGAGGTTCGAACTCAGGACCTCTCGTATGCGTGCACGCAGCTCTACCAACTGAGCTACGTGTCTAACCCGAAATAAACTCAGATTTAATTATATTTATATACTAACTAGAATATTTCAGAAATTAGTTATTTTAAAAAGGTTTTAAAATCTGCAGAACCGGTGCGTATAACCCGCGTCGAACCCGTGACCATTGCTTTGATTGGCACCCAGCCCAACCAACTGGGCTGGGTGTCTAACCCATTTAAATTAAGATTTATATTAAACTTAAGTACTATCTGAGGGGTGTTCTGTTTAACTTAAAAGAAAAAAAATGTTTTGTTATTGCGGGAACCGGATACGTACACGAATCGAACTCGGGACTTGAACGTTATAATTGCACACAGTCCACCGCTGGACTGTGTGTCTAACCCGTTTAATTTTCTGATTTTAATTATACTAATACTTATTTGCGACTTCATCTTCTTCGTTTATAAGAGCACAGAACAGTGAAATCCGACTGTTCTGTTTAAATCGATCATCAAAACTTATAATTGGTTGGAATGAAATAGATAACGAAATTAAGGAATAGAATGTACCAAAACAGAGCGTTTACTTCAAATTTCTGGCAAGAGTCGTCGGCTCTGATTTGTGACTCTCGGCTGAGTGAATTGTTTGACAGTTAAGATCCTTGTGTTATGAAATTAAGTTACTGAGTAAGAGATATCAAGAGGGTTTAGTTGATTATACCGATCGACAATCAGACTTCGGATCTTCAGTGATATTCCGGTGAGTGTGGGTTTTTCCGGCAGCGTAGTCTGAGACAGATTCTGGTTGAATGATTAAAGTTAAGACATGCCGAATAATGGATTACAAACAAAAGAGTCGAGAATTTTACCGATTTGAAGTAAGCCTCGGTTTTCCGGTGAAAGTCTGGCGAATGTAAAATATCTCCGGCGACGTGTTTTGGGATGAATAAAGCTTCGGAAACGATCGTGGTTCTGAGCGAAAGGATTTTCAGAGTGTTCAAGTGGGTATTTAGAGTGGAAACAGGCTGAATTGGGTTTGAATTGAGTCAAGGTTCGCGATTGAAGATTTCCGTCGGTTATGATGGAAATTGACTGCCGGCAACGGTTATAACCGACATCGACATCAATTTGTGCGGTTCAGTCAACAGGAATATGGCCAAAATCGTGGATTGCCGGATTTTCCGGTGATTGCGAGTTCTGGCGCGTTGATTACCGGATTTGACTTTCAGTTTTATTATATATGTTATTTGGGTTAGTGTTGTCACACCCCGACCCGCAGCGGAATAAGAGTCGGGGCATAATTGGGTTATCACCAAAGCTCATGACATTTACTAATATGTTTCATATTTAATAAAGTCAAAGTTACATTTCCAAAAATCCAAACATGTTCATTCAATACAAAGGAAATAAACCAACATAACAATCCCAACTCTAAATCGTTTTATTCTTCTAGTCCAAGTCCTATGTGTTCCTAGCTGCTACTGGTTCACCTGTATCATGTGTAAAAATGGGAGTTTTTGGGTCAACATAAGTTGGCGAGTGAACCTTATTAGATAAACATTTATTAATAGATTAATTGTTAGTTTATCAATGAAAATTTGTGCATAATCATAGATGAGCAAATGTAAATAATCAAGCAATGGCAAATAGCAGTCACACTATAACATACAATAACATATGACAGCATACATGAACATACCAACATCATACTGTAAATAACATAAATGAAACTGTGCGATCAAGGCTCAATCAAACGGAGCCGATCGTATTGTATGTACTGAAAATGAAAATGTCTGTGCGATCAAGGCTCAATCAAACGGAGCCGATCGTATGTGGGCACGCCAGGTTCAACCTCATAATGAAATGGGGAACATGCTCAACGCTCATAATGTAATGGGGAGCGGCGGCCTATGAAATTGCATGTACTGAAAATAATAAACTTGCATCCAACAATAACTACACAACAGAAACAAACTGAATACACTAGTTCATGATATGATGCATGCACAATGGTTTAAGTATGATATATATATATATAACAAGACACATGATACACCCCAAAACGTGATTAAAACGGGGAATTTGTAAAGATTCACTCACATTGGGTGCGTTGGATTGGAGATGGTGATATGCGCACGAATTAGATGAGCGGAACAACGAGGATTACTAACCTAAATAATAACGGAAAAATATATTAAATGAGTGGATTTTATTAAGGATTTTAATGAAATTTTTAGATATATTTTTGTGAGTTTTAGGCTATTTTCTATCTTTAAAAATGTTATTTTTTAGTATTTTTAATTAATTTTTAAATTAAATTAAATAAATAAAAATATACAAAAAATTGTTTACTTTTCTTTGACCGTTGACCGTTGACCTGTTGACTTGTTGACCGGTTCGGTCAGGAGCATGGTTTGCGCTGGGTGAGTCTCGAACCCGAGACCTCCCGTACGCGTGCACGCAGCTCTACCAACTGAGCTACGTGTCTAACCCGAAATAATCTTGTTTTTAATTATATTTATACACTTATTCATTTTAACCGAAATTCTTTTTAATTTCAAAAACATTTTAATTCAACGGACCGGTGCAAGTGACGGGTTTCGAACGCGCGACGTATGGTTTATGTTGCACACAGTCCACCGCTGGACTGTGTGTCTAACCTGGTTATTATCTCGGTTTTTATTATACTTAACAACTAATTTAGTTATCCCGGTTTAGTTTTTAAACAAAAAGGCATTTTATTATATAAGGAGTGCGTATAGCAGGAATCGAACTCGGGACGTGCGTTTGTATTTTGCACACAGTCCACTGTTGGACTGTGTGTCTAACCCGTTCATTTTACTAGTTTTAAATATACTTATAACTTAGATAGCTTCGTCTTCTTCATTCTAATTACAGTCAATCTGATTTACTATCTCGTTCCTTGTGTTTACGATTTACAGACATTATTAAAACTTAAATGAAAAGGCAGAGACGGTAATTAGAGGTGAACATACCGATGAACGGTTTATTTCAGATTTCCGGCGATGTGTCGGTTCCTGTTTTATGCTCTTCAACTGAACAAGATAATTAACTATTTTGATTAGTCGAATGTGGAATTGAAGTGATAAAGAAACGTTATCGATGTGTTTGAAGACCCTTACCGTTTCACAGACGGAATTAGAAATTTTCAGGGGAGTTCCGGCGAACTGGAATTAGTTGAATACAGCGCCTGAATTCGATTTCAATTGAGAGGTTTAGGTTAGAAATAGTCTAATAATTGTTGAACTGCAATAATATTGAAAGAATTACCGATTGAGGATGAATACGGTTTTCCGGCGGGATTTGCAGAAAATTCCGGCGAACTGATTTAAGCGTTCTGATGGTCTGAGAATGTGACGAAAATGAAATGGAGTAAGGTTATGACGTTTCTGAGTCGCGAGAGTGAGCTTGGATTGAAGTATTCAGGATTTGATTGCTTTTCGGTTATGAAGGCCGATAATGATGAGACTTGATGCTCAATCAATTCTGAATTTATTAAAGACATCGGTTCATCGGTTATGAACGTGAATACGCGAGAAATCAAACGATTTGACGATTGCTTTGCCGTTTTCCGTTTCTCAGTTGGCGGACCCGGTTTAACTTAGTCTGTATATAAATCTCATTTGTTACCTAGTGATAACAGAAAACACAAAGTGGCGGAGTGGTGATGTGAGTGTGTGTTAAAGCGTTGGAGTGTGTCTTGGCTGACCCGGGTTCGAGTCCCGGCAGCAACATAATTTTTTTATTTATTTTATTTTAGCTTTTTATCAAATATAATTTTATAGTTTAGTCTATTTATTAATTATGTATCGTTTTATATGTAAATAATCATAAATATTCAATGTAACTTTTATAACTCGATATTCGATTACAAAACGGAGCGGGTTTTGAAAACCCGGTTTTTTTACAAATGTTACAGTATCCCCTACTTTTAGGAATTTCGTCCCGAAATTTAAGTAGTTGAAGTAGTAGGAAAAAGATGCGGGTATTTTTCACGCATTGAGTCTTCACGTTCCCAAGTAAACTCAGGTCCCCGTTTCGACTCCCAGCGTACCCTAACAATTGGAATGCGACTTCGTCGAAGACGTTTCTCCCCATAGTCCATGATCTCCACTGGTCTTTCAATAAAATGCATAGATTCATCAATCTGAATATCTTCCAGCGGAATATGGAGATTCTCATCAGCGAGGCACTTCTTCAAGTTCGACACGTGGAATGTGGGATGAATCCTGTTGAGTTCTTCTGGTAGGTCAAGCTTGTATGCTACAGGACCTACTCTTTCGAGTATCTTGAAAGGTCCTACGTAACGAGGTGCTAGCTTCCCCTTTTGACCAAAACGAACTACTCCCTTCCACGGTGATACTTTTAAAAGCACATGATCACCAATGTTAAATTCTAAGGGCTTCCGTCGTTTATCTGCATAACTCTTTTGACGACTTTGAGCCGCTAGAAGATTGTTTCGAATTTGATGGATCTTGTCTGTGGTTTCTTGGATCAATTCTGGACCAGTAATTTGTGCTTACCCAATTTCGTGCCAACATACAGGAGATCGGCACTTACGTCCATATAAGGCTTCAAAAGGTGCCATGCCGATGCTCGAATGATAGCTGTTGTTGTACGAAAATTCTACTAATGGTAGGTGGGCGTCCCAATTTACCTTGAAGTCTATGACACATGCTCTAAGCATATCTTCAAGAGTTTGAATGGTGCGCTCAGACTGTCCATCAGTTTGAGGATGATAGGCGGTACTGAGATCTAATCGTGTGCCCATAACGGATTGTACTGCTTGCCATGTTCGTGAGGTGAAACGACCATCACGATCAGAAATAATACTTAACGGTACCCCATGCCGGCTTACGATTTCGTTGATATAAATACGTGCAAGCTTTTCGTTCTTGAAATCTTCACGGATAGGAATAAAGTGAGCTGATTTTGTAAGTCAGTCTATAATCACCCATATAGTGTCATACCCACCAGAAGTGCGAGGTAACCTGGTAATGAAATCCATGGTTATATTTTCCCACTTCCATACAGGTATTTCCGGTTAGACTAGAAGTCCTGAGGGTCTTTGGTGTTCAGCCTTCACCTTGGAACATGTGAGGCACTTGGAAACAAAAACGGCAATATCCTTCTTCATTCCAGGCCACCAATAGGTGTATCGTAGGTCTTGATACATCTTATCGGCTCCTGGGTGTATAGAATATCGCGTTTTGTGGGCTTCATTCATAAGAGTTTCACGAAGATTGTTGTGGTTAGGAATCCAGATACGATCTAGGTAATACAGAATACCGTCTGATTTAGTTTCAAGTTTTAGCTCGGCTCCACAGGACATCTCCTTTCGTACATCTTCTTCTGTTATTGAAATGTGTTGGGCTTCTCGAATTTGATCTTTAATGTCGGTTATAATTTGCGAACATAGAAGATGAATGGAGTTCGCATAATCCTTTCGACTAAGTGCATCAGCCACCACATTTGCTTTACCAGGGTGGTATCTAATTTCACAGTCGTAATCATTTAGAAGTTCGACCCATCTTCGTTGCCTCATGTTTAGCTCTTTTTGATTGAAGATATGTTGAAGACTCTTGTGGTCAGTGTATATTTCACACTTGGTACCATAGAGATAATGTCTCCATATCTTAAGAGCTAACACCACGGCTCCAAGTTCTAGGTCATGAGTGGTGTAGTTCTTTTCATGTGTCTTGAGTTGTCTCGAAGCATAAGCTATGACTTTTCCTCTTTGCATAAGAACGCAGCCTAATCCTTGCCCTGACGCGTTGCAATAGACTACAAAATCATCACAACCTTCAGGAAGAGTGAGGATTGGTGCATCACAAAGTTTCTGTTTAAGAGTTTGAAAGGCTTCTTCTTGCTTGGGTCCCCATATGAAAGGTTGTCCCTTATGAGTTAAAGCCGTGAGTGGTACAGCAATGCGAGAGAAGTTTGAAATGAACCGACGATAATAGCCAGCTAGTCCAAAAAAAGATCTTACTTCAGTTGGTGTACGTGGAGCTTGCCATTCTTGAACCGCTTTGATCTTTGAAGGGTCAACATGTATTCCCTTGTCATTGACTACATGCCCGAGGAATTGCACCTCTTTTAACCAGAATTCACATTTGGAGAATTTGGCATAAAGCTTTTCCTTTTCTAGAAGTGCAAGAACGAGTCGAAGATGACGCTCATGATCGGATTTAGATTTTGAATAGATAAGAATATGGTCGATGAAGACTATAACAAATCGATCAAGATAAGGTTTGCAGACTCTGTTCATTAGGTCCATGAAGACAGCTGGTGCGTTGGTTAATCCAAATGGCATAACCATGAATTCATAGTGACCATAACGAGTTCGAAAAGCAGTCTTAGGGACGTCTTCTTCATGCACTCTAAGTTGATGATAGCCAGATCGAAGATCGATCTTTGAAAAGCAGCTGGCACCTTGTAGTTGGTCAAGAAGATCATCGATGCGAGGTAAAGGATAGCGATTCTTGATTGTTAACTTGTTGAGCTCTCTGTAGTCGATGCACATATGAAAAGATCCATCGTTCTTCTTTACAAAAAGGACAGGTGCACCCCAAGGCGACGAGCTAGGACGTATGAATCCCTTGTCAGTCAACTCTTGCAATTGACTGGCTAGCTCTTGCATTTCAGAGGGGGCTAACCTATATGGAGACTTTGCAACTGGTGTAGCACCAGGTATAAGATCAATACGGAATTCGACGTCTCTAACTGGAGGAAGTCCTGAAATGTCGTCAGGAAAAACTTGCGGGAAGTCTTTTACTACAGGAATGTCTTCAAGTTTCTTCTCTGTGGTTCCCTTCTTGATGATATGAGCTAAAAACGCGACATAATTCTTGCGAAGATATTTTTGAGCTTGGAGACAAGACATTAAGCTGAGCCCTTTCGACGAGGTTTCTCCAATGATTCGAAGAGTCTGACCGTTTGAAAGAGGAATACGAATAAATTTTTCACGACATACAACTTCCGCCTGATGTTGACTGAGCCAATCCATACCGATTATGATGTCAAAACTTCCCAGCTTCATAGGAATAAGGTCGACTGAGAAATCGTGGTCGTTTAAGGTGAGTGTATAGTTGGGTAAAATAGAGTCTAATGAAACTGGCTTCCCGTCCGCAACTTCTACCATTATGGATTCCGTGAGCTTATCCTGATTTTTGTTTAAGATAGGTTCAAATTCTAAAGACACAAAACTTCTATCCGCACCAGTATCAAATAACATAGAGGCATATCTACCATTTATAAGGAACGTACCGTTGACCACATTGCCGTCAGCTCTGGCCTGGTTAGCGTTGATATTGAAAGCTCTCCCTCTTGCAGGTGGGGGAGCTTGGTTTGCTTGGTTCACTGGGTTGGCTTGGGCCTGAGAATGAATAATATTAACCAGCCTTGGACATGTGTTTCTGAAATGACTCGGGTCGCCGCAATTGTAACAAGCCCGCATTGGTTAACCCATAGGATAATTGGGCTGGAAATATGTTTGGGCTAAAGGTTGGGTGGGTGGAAATAGTAGGGGTTGTTGGGCTTGGCCCATTATCTGTTGATGGGTTTGGGGTTAAAGGTTGGTGGCGGTTCGTTCGTTGAGGCATGCGGCAAGTTTGAACAGTATGACCTGCGCGACCGCAGCTGGTGCAATATTGGCAAGGATGATCAGGGGAATGGTGATATTGGCAACGGTTACATTTTGGTAACGGGCCATGTGTAGGGTCTTCTGTATGGGGCGGGTGAAGGAGTGACTTGAGTAATGGGTGCAGCAGGAATAGGGGAATTGGTTTGGGTAACTGCAAAATTTCTGGTGTTGCGCTTCCTCTTGTTAGCAAACTTAGAGGAAGGAATGGGGTGGTTTGAGGTTTGTCCCTCAACAGGGGCTTTCTTCTTCTCTTCTTTGAACTTCCCGTTGCGAATTCGGTTTTCGGGCAGTTCAGTTGCTAACTCCATAGCAGCTTCAAGTGTTACTGGTGAAACGCTGAGAACTGAATATTGGATTTTCGAGGTAAATCCTCGAATATAGTGCTCGATCAGACGATAGGTTGGGGTGAACGAATTTGGAACCATTTGGTTCAACTCCAAGAACCTCTTGTTATAGGTAGTGTGATCACCCTCCTTTTGCTTTAGAGCATGAAATTCATCCTCCAACTTCTTAATTTCACTTCTAGGACAGAAACGCCTAGTCATGATTTCCCTTAACTCCTCCCAAGTTAAGGCCATCGCATCTTCAGTTCCCCTCTTCCCTTTCTCAGTATTCCACCAAGTGAGAGCTACTCCAAATAGTCTCCCGGTGGCGTATCGAACCTTGCGATCCTCAGGACAATCGCAGTTTAGGAAGGTGTTTTCCATCTCCTCGAACCAATGTAGGAGAGCAGTGACACCCTCGGTCCCTTCAAATTTAGGAGGATCACAAGACTTAAAATGTTTGTAAGAGCACTTGCTGGTAGGAGGGTTGTCGATGTTCTGGTCCTGTTGTTGGGGAGAGTTAGTAGGATTTGTAGTAAGGGCTTGTTGTACTTGGACCACAATGTCAGGCAGTATCGTGGCCATTTGTTTCACGATCTGAGTGGCCAAACGTTCCCGAGACCTTCCCGATCTTTTACCCCTTCGTTGCTGTCTAGACGACATCTACAGGATCATACAATGAGAAGATTGTGAGTTTATGATGTCTTTTTAGGTGTCATGTGTCTTTAAGAAAATGAAAATAACATAAATATCAATAATGCAACTACATCCATAGGATGTCTTGGGTTCGCTCATGTTGGGCCTCAAATGTCCCCCATACCTTCACATACATAGTCATGTGGGCCCCCATGGCTATTGGCTTGGTAGGATTCACATTAGTATTGGCAATTTAACACTCGCATCCCCGAATGCAAACCACAAAATATGTTCATGAGATGTTTGGTCGGAACGTGTCCAGGTGTAGACACAATGACAACTCAAAGTGGGGTTAGCTCACACGACGTTTGGCATAGCATGCTTTGGCCTAATAGGTACTTCGTACTCTCATCGTTAGTCCCCATGTAGGCAAACTGGTCCTTTATTTTGGATTTATACGAATGCCAGCCTAGACAGGACGTTCCGACTACCGGTACTGGTACCCTTCCAGTTACTACATGCCCGTCATGAGAACTCACTTTGATGAGATTTGAAAACACGAAAATCATTGTAAAAGAAATCATGATGTGGTGTGTGCTTTCATGGATGTGATATGTTATGAGCATATGATTCATGATAGGCATTATATGATAATACATACTTATGAACATGCTTGCACAATATCAAATGTAACATTTAACATAAAACATATAAACATCATGAAATTTGGTATATAACACACAAAATTCTTATCAGTTTCTAATCGACTATAGTATAGGCTCTAAGGGTCTAATAACCTATCCTATATCCCTATAGTCATGGCTCTGATACCAATCTGTCACACCCCGACCCGCAGCGGAATAAGAGTCGGGGCATAATTGGGTTATCACCAAAGCTCATGACATTTACTAATATGTTTGATATTTAATAAAGTCAAAGTTACATTTCAAAAATCCAAACATGTTCATTCAATACAAGGAAAATAAGCCAAGCATAACAATCCCAACACTAAATCGTTTTATTCTTCTAGTCCAAGTCCTATGTGTTCCTAGCTGCTGTTGCTTCACCTGTATCATGTGTAAAATGGGGGTTTTTGGGTCAACATAAGTTGGCGAGTGAACCTTATTAGATAAACATTTATTAATGAATTTATGGTTAGTTTATCAATGAAAAATTGTGCATAATCATAGATGAGCAAATGTAAATAATCAAGTAATGGCAAATAGCAGTCACAACTATAACATACAATAACACATGGTAGCATACATGAACATACCAACATCATAATGTAAATAACATAAATGAAACTGTGCGATCAAGGCTCAATCAAACGGAGCCGATCGTATTGCATGTACTGAAAATGAAAATGTCTGTGCGATCAAGGCTCAATCAAACGGAGCCGATCGTATGTGGGCACGCCAGGTTCAACCTCATAATGAAATGGGGAACATGCTCAACGCTCATAATATAATGGGGAGCAGCGGCCTATGAAATTGCATGTACTGAAAATAATAAACTTGCATCCAACAATAACAACACAACAGGAAACATACTGAATACACTAGTTCATGATATGATGTATGCACAATGGTTTAAGTATAATACATATATATCAAGACACATGATACACCCCAAAACATGATTAAAACGGGGAATTTGTAAAGATTCACTCACATTGGGTGCGTTGGATTGGAGATGGTGATATGCGCACGAATTAGATGAGCGGAACAACGAGGATTACTAACCTAAATAATAACGGAAAAATATATTAAATGAGTGGATTTTATTAAGGATTTTAATGAAATTTTTAGATATATTTTTGTGAGTTTAAGGCTATTTTCTATCTTTAAAAATGTTATTTTTTAGTATTTTTAATTAATTTTTAAATTAAATTAAATAAATAAAAATATATAAAAAAATTTGTTTATTTTGCGTTGACCGTTGACCGTTGACCTGTTGACTTGTTGACCGGTTCGGTCAGGAGCATGGTTTGCGCTGGGTGAGGCTCGAACCCGAGACCTCCCGTACGCGTGCACGCAGCTCTACCAACTGAGCTACGTGTCTAACCCGAAATAATCTTGTTTTTAATTATATTTATACACTTATTCATTTTAACCGAAATTCTTTTTAATTTCAAAAACATTTTAATTCAACGGACCGGTGCAAGTGACGGGTTTCGAACGCGCGACGTATGGTTTATGTTGCACACAGTCCACCGCTGGACTGTGTGTCTAACCTGGTTATTATCTCGGTTTTTATTATACTTAACAACTAACTGAGTTATCCCGGTTTAGTTTTTAAACAAAAAGGCATTTTATTATATAAGGAGTGCGTATAGCAGGAATCGAACTCGGGACGTGCGTTTGTATTTTGCACACAGTCCACCGCTGGACTGTGTGTCTAACCCGTTCATTTTACTAGTTTTAAATATACTTATAATTTAGTTAGCTTCGTCTTCTTCATTCTAATTACAGTCAATCTGATTTACTATCTCGTTCCTTGTGTTTACGATTTACAGACATTATTAAAACTTAAATGAAAAGGCAGAGACGGTAATTAGAGGTGAACATACCGATGAACGGTTTATTTCAGATTTCCGGCGATGTGTCGGTTCCTGTTTTTATGCTCTTCAACTGAACAAGATAATTAACTATTTTGATTAGTCGAATGTGGAATTGAAGTGATAAAGAAACGTTATCGATGTGTTTGAAGACCCTTATCGTTTCACAGATGGAATTAGAAATTTTCAGGGAAATTCCGGCGAACTGGAATTAGTTGAATACAGCGCCTGAATTCGATTTCAATTGAGAGGTTTAGGTTAGAAATAGTCTAATAATTGTTGAACTGCAATAATATTGAAAGAATTACCGATTGAGGATAAATACGGTTTTCCGGCGGGATTTGCAGAAAATTCCGGCGAACTGATTTAAGCGTTCTGATGGTCTGAGAGTGTGACGAAAATGAAATGGAGTAAGGTTATGACGTTTCTGAGTCGCGAGAGTGAGCTTGGATTGAAGTATTCAGAATTTGATTGCTTTTCGGTTATGAAGGCCGATAATGATGAGACTTGATGCTCAATCAATTCTGAATTGATAAAGACATCGATTCATCGGTTATGAACGTGAATACGCGAGAAATCAAACGATTTGACGATTGCTTTGCCGTTTTCCGTTTCTCAGTTGGCGGACCCGGTTTAACTTAGTCTGTATATAAATCTCATTTGTTACCTAGTGATAACAGAAAACACAAAGTGGCGGAGTGGTGATGTGAGTGTGTGTTAAAGCGTTGGAGTGTGTCTTGGCTGACCCGGGTTCGAGTCCCGGCAGCAACATAATTTTTTTATTTATTTTATTTTAGCTTTTTATCAAATATAATTTTTATAGTTTAGTCTATTTATTAATTATGTATCGTTTTATATGTAAATAATCATAAATATTCAATGTAACTTTTATAACTCGATATTCGATTACAAAACGGAGCGGGTTTTGAAAACCCGGTTTTTTTTACAAATGTTACAAGTGTTTATCACAAAAACAGTGTGTGGCGGAGCGGTGTGTTGTGTGTTTGGGTTTATGGGTGACTCGGGTTCGAAACCCGGCGTCTCCATATTTTTTTAATCCACGATTTTTTTTGTTATTTAATAATTTTGGTTTATAATTCATATATATATATTATTTATGTATTGTTTAAAATTTATCCGACCAATAAATGCGCAACGAAATTTATAACTGAGTATTTGATTAATAAACGAAGCGGGTTTGGAAACCCGTTTTTCGACGAATGTTACATCAAAGACCTTCAGGACTTCTGGTCCAACCCGAAATATACCCGTATGGAAGTGGGAAAACATAACCATGGATTTCATTACCGGGTTACCTCGCACCTCCAGTGGGTATGACACCATATGGGTAATAATCGATCGTCTTACAAAGTCATCTCATTCATTCCGATTCACGAGGACTTCAAGAACGAGAAGTTAGCTCGTATCTACATCAGCGAGATCGTAAGCCGTCATGGTGTACCATTAAGCATCATTTCAGACCGTGATGGTCGTTTCACCTCACGAACATGGCGAGCCGTACAAACCGATTTGGGTACACGATTAGACCTTAGCACCGCTTTTCATCCTCAGACAGATGGTCAATCTGAACGCACCATCCAAACCCTTGAAGACATGCTGCGAGCATGTGTCATAGACTTCAAAGGGAATTGGGACGCTCACCTACCATTAGTTGAATTTTCGTACAACAATAGCTATCATTCAAGTATCAGCATGGCACCTTTCGAAGCTTTATATGGTCGTAAGTGCTGATCACCAGTATGTTGGCACGAAATTGTGGAAGCGCAAATCACCGGTCCAGAATTAATTCAAGAAACAACCGACAAGATCCTTCAAATTCGAAACAATCTTCTAGCGGCTCAAAGTCGTCAAAAGAGTTATGCTGACAAACGACGAAAGCCCTTGGAGTTTGACATTGGTGATCAAGTACTTTTAAAAGTATCACCGTGGAAGGGAGTGGTTCATTTTGGCCAGAAGGGCAAGCTAGCACCACGCTACGTAGGACCTTTCAAGATACTCGAAAGAGTAGGTCCTGTAGCATACAAGCTTAACCTACCAGAAGAGCTCAACAGAATTCATCCCACATTCCACGTATCAAACTTGAAAAAGTGCCTCGCCGATGAAAACCTCCATATTCCTCTAGAAGACATTCAAGTCGATGAATCTATGCACTTGGTTGAAAGACCAATAGAAATCATGGATTTCGGAGAGAAGCGTTTAAGGCGAAGTCGTATTCCAATTGTCAGGGTACGTTGGGAGTCAAAACGAGGACCCGAGTTTACTTGGGAACGTGAAGATTCGATGCGCGAAAAATACCCGCATCTTTTTCCAGTTACCACTACTACTTAAATTTCGGGACGAAATTTCTAAAAGTAGGGGAAACTGTAACATTCGTCGAAAAACGGGTTTCAAAACCCGCTTCGTTTATTAATCAAATATTCAGTTATATGTTTGTTGCGTATTTATTGTTCAGTTTATTTTTAAATAATACATAATTAACAAATATTTAGAATTTAAAAACCAAAAATTATAACTAACAATAATAAGTATCAAAAAAATAAATATTGGGGCAGCCGGGTTTCGAACCCGGGTCTCCCGGACAAACACACACAAAGCACACCACTCCGACACACACCTCTTTTCTATTTAATACCGAAACAAATAACGCTTATAATAAAAACCGAAAGTCAAATCTGTAAATCAGCGCGCCCAGAACTCGCAATCACCGGAAAAAAACGAAACTCCGCGATTTCGGCTATTCTCCTTTGACTGAAACGCATAAACGGATCGCGACATCAGTTATAACCGTTGCCGGCACTCAATTTCAGTAAAAAACCGATGAAATCATTTATCGCGATTGTTGACCCCTAATTCAGACCCAATAGACCTGCCCCCTTATAAATACCCACTCAAACTTCATGTAAACCTTTCGCTCAGAACCACACTCACTTCCGAAGCTTTATTCCTTCCAAAATACGTCGTCGGAGATTTTCGCATTCGCCGGAATTTCACCAGAAAACCGAGGCTTTATTCCTAATCGGTATAATTCTCGACTCTTTTTTTTGGTAATCCATTATTCGGCATGTATTAAACTTAATCGGTCAACCAGAGCTGTCTCAAACAACGTCGCCGGAAATTCTCGCACTCGCCGGAATATCACTGGAGAACCGAAGCCTCACTACCGATCGGTATAATCATCTAAACCTTCTTGCTATCTCTTGCTTAGTAATCTAATTGCTCAACACAATAATCGAAACTGTTAATTCAGTTCGTTCAGCCGGAATCACTGTCGGAAATTTCTGTAAGTGAAGAAGATGAAGTTGATTATGTGTATTAATATAATGAAAATCGGATATTTAACCGGGTTAGACACACAGTCCAGCGGTGGACTATGTGCAAATACAATACACACGTGTCGAGTTCGAATCGCACATGTTACCGACTTTCAGATATAAAACTAACATTTTTACCTAATCAGATCAAGTCACAGTAAATACATAAGAGGAATATAATCCAGTAGTTAAGCAGATTAGACACACAGCCCAACTGGTTGGGCTGTGCGCACTCGAACCGAAGGTTCCGAGTTCGACTCCGGGTCTCTGCAACCTGTTCGGCCATATTAAATCATTTTTAATAAAAACTAAATAAGGTTAAAGATTAATTAGTATATATATATAATTAAAACAGAGAATATTTCGGGTTAGACACGTAGCTCAGTTGGTAGAGCTGCGTGCACGTATACGAGGGTACCGAGTTCGAACCTCACTCACCGCATATAATAAACACAGTCTGACCGGTCCGACCCAGTCAACCCTGATAAGTCAACCCAAATTTTTAATTTTCTGTTTTCTTTTTATTTATTTATTTAATTGAAAATTTTATTTAAAATACTTAAAAATAAGTTTTTTTTTAAGTTAGAAAATTTCATTTAAACTCACAAAATTAAATCTAAAAATCTCATTAAGAGCACTAATTAAAAACATTAATCTCAAGTGAAATTTATTTATTTATCGAATCATTTCGTTATTATTTAGGTTAGTTTTTCCCTCGTCGGTTGAATCGTAAACTCGTGCGCATTCATCATCATCAAAGAACGCTCCCACGGTGAGTGAATCTCTACCAATTCCCCGTTTTAATCATGTTTTGGGGTGTATCATGTGTCGTACAATTCTTTTATTTTATTTAAACACTTGTGCATACATCATATCCGTGATCAAATGTGTATCAATTGTTGTGTGAATTATATGTAGATTGGATTTCTCATTTTCAGCGCACGCATTTCATTAGGCCCATCAGTTCCCCGTGGGATACGGGTTGAGCATCAGGAGCCTCATTAGATCGGCTCCGTTTGATTGAGCCTTGATCTCACATACATCATTATTCATGTCATATACTCATCCAAAGTGGTTTGTGATTGTTTATCTATATATGTTTGCTCACATGTGATTATTGCACGAATTTTCTTTATTAAATAAAACAAGAAATTAGTAAAAATGTTTTATAACTCGCCAACTTTTGTTGACCCAAAATCTCCCCCGTTTTACACATGATACAGGTGATCCAGCTGAGACAGGAAACACTTAGGAAGGCCTAGAAGAATAAACAAGTTTATGCTTTGGAATAATTATGTAGTTTCATTTTCTTGTAATTGTATGAATTTTGTTTTGGATATTTAAGTTTGTAATTTGAATTTAATAAATATGAAACATCTTAGTAAACATCATGAGCTTTGGTGATAACCCAATTATGCCCCGACTTTTATTCCGCTGCGGGTCGGGGTGTGACATGTCCTGTCTAGGATTGGCATTCGTATAAATCCGAATTAACGGACCAGTTTGTCTACCTAGGGACTACTGATGAGACTACGAAGGACCTATTAGGCCAAAGCATGCCGCACCAAACGTCATGTGAACCAACCCCACTTTGAGGTGCCACTGTGTCCACACCTGGATGCACTCCTACTTTCATACGTTACATTCACATTTCTCGATTTTTCTCCGGGTTTTAGTGTACGTTACCAGGCTAACACATACGAACCATACGAAATCCCGGTAATCATGGGGGCCCACATGATTACGAAGGTGAATTATGGCGGCATGCAAGGCCCAATTACGAGCAAAGCCCAAGAACACTTTAAAAGTGTTGTGTTATCATAAGTTATTGTTTTTAAATACACCCCAAACTTTTCATTTTATCATATGTTTATATTTTTTTCGCATCCCTGCTAGCAAATCCATCAATAGAATCTCACAATCTCGTTTGCGTGAATTCCTGTAGATGTCCTTTAGGCACCTTCTTGGAGGAAAAAGAACCGGAAACTCCAGTAGATGCATGGCTACCCAAATTGCCAAGCAAATGGCCGCCGTGATTCCTAACATTGTGATCCAAGTTCAACATGCCCTCACTAATAACCAAGTCAATCAAGTCGAACTAAACGCTGTAAATGCTCCCGCAACTAGATCCAAGTGCTCCTATAAGCACTTCAAGTCTTGTGACCCCCCAAAATATGAGGGAACAGAAGGGGTCACTACACTCCTGCGATGGTTTGAGGAAATGGAAAGCACCTTCCTAAATTGTGACTGCCCTAACGATCACAAGGTTCGTTATGCTACCGGTCGTCTCATTGGGCAGCTTTAACCTGGTGGAACGCTGAAAAGGGTCGAAGAGGGGCTGAAGTTGTTGTGGCCCTAACTTGGGAACAACTCAAGGAACTAATGACTAAACGGTTCTGTCCTTGGAGTGAGATCAAGAAGTTGGAGGACGAATTCTACCGCTTAAAGCAAAATGATGGAGACCATATGGCCTATAACAAGCGTTTCCTCGAGCTGAACCAGATGGTTCCAAATATGTTCACTCCTCCTTACCATCTCATTGAACATTACATTAGGGGTCTTCCTTCTGGTATCCAAGATTCCGTGATAAGCACTGTACCCGCAACATTGGAAGCTGCAATAGAATTAGCCACCGAACTCACCGAAAACCATATCCGAAATGGAGACTTTAAAAAGAAAGGCACAACTGATAAGGTTTCAGTGGAAGAGCCAAAGACAACCAAGATCGAAACATTCTCCCGTTCCGATACCAAACGAAAGCGTGACGGTAAAACTACGCTATTGCCTCGACTAACCCAACTTCACAAGCCGTACCACTCCAAGCCATCCCAATCACCCAAATGGCACCCAACTCAGCTTACCCAAACAAGAACCCTACACTGGTCCCCACCCTCAATGCAACACCTGCCACTATCACCACCAACTCACCGTACCCTGTCGTCTATGTGCCAATTGTGGGCGTTATGGCCATTTGAGTAACACGTGTCACACTCCTCA
Organism: Scalesia atractyloides; assembly: GCA_947069175.1. Taxonomy (NCBI): domain Eukaryota; kingdom Viridiplantae; phylum Streptophyta; class Magnoliopsida; order Asterales; family Asteraceae; genus Scalesia; species Scalesia atractyloides. Next base: position 16,469,843 of record CAMTDV010000116.1, on the reverse strand, counting down.
AAACCAAGTTTCACCTCTTGCCCAAAACATGATCCAGCCCTACCAACCACCGCATTACCCCATGGTGCCATATGTTCGAGCTTGCTTTAATTGTGCTGATCCTACTCATTTCAGAAACACGTGCACTAGGTTGGTTAACATCATCAACGCTCAAGCCCAAGCAAATCCAGTTAACCAAGCGAACCAAGTTAACCAAGTGAACCAGGCAAACCTAGCACCCCCACCAGCAAGAGGGAGAGCCTACAACGTCAACGCAAACCCAGTTGAGGTCAACGACGGTGCGAACGAACAACCTAACTAGTCTTTCTCCCATCATGAAGACTCAAGACTCTGCTCCAGTTGTTTATTTTATTTTTATTCCCAATACAAGCTTTAATAAATTCCACTTCTTGTCCAGACTATTCAAATTACCATTGTTTTCAATTTGGGTAATAATGTTTCAAGATTTCATTATTTAATATTAATGCCATTAATGCAATTTATATCACGCTATGCCAATTTGTTTCATTACATGTCTCTATACATCGATTAAATTTCATGTTATTCGTGTCATCATACATCACGACGAACCCCGTCTCATCATTTAGGGAAGTTGGGTCGTGTCTCACTTTTTCATAGACTGGCCACTTCCTCATAACACATGAGAGAGGTACCGTCGTCATTTAGTCTTGCTCTCTTCGGATTCGAGATTCAAGCATGGGTTGTTGTGTTTGTTTATGTTTGGTAGATTTTAGGATGAATCACATAGAACAAATCGTGACTTAATAACAAGGCCAATGAAAATTTGACAAGGACATGGTACGCCGCATGTACTTCCTATATATAAGTGTTCTTGTCTGGTGATCAAAAGCATTGTTAGACGGTTATGGGAAGTTTTGTGTAAGTAGTGTCAATCTCAATTTGGATAACGATGTAGTTGATGATTTTGTTTTATGATGTAACTTTATCATTATGACGCTTCGATTTTCTCAAAACCCTTTATCATGAGACAATATCCAGTTAGCCATCTCCGTGTTACAACACTTTTCATTTTTACACCTCAGGCATCAAAAAGCGATTCATGTAGCAGGGTATTCAACCCTTACTAGGAATGTTACCGCCTCAATCAAAATCCAAACCTCACACTCACCTGGTTATGTATATCCTTAGCATCATCGAGATTTTTTATTACCTAGCATACTCGAGATCCAATCTATAAGAAACTCTATTAACTAACCCTCAAGAATGGTTCCCTCCTAATTTTGGAACGAAATTCCTAAAAGTAGGGGAGACTGCAACATCCGCCAAAAACGGGTATCCAGAAGTCCGACCTGTCACACCCCGACCCGCAGCGGAATAAGAGTCGGGGCATAATTGGGTTATCACCAAAGCTCATGATGTTTACTAATATGTTTCATATTTATTAAAATCCAAATTACATTTCAATGTTCCAAGTCAAATTCATACATTACAAGGAAAGGAAAATTAACTAAAATAAATCCATAATCTAAACTGGTTTATTCTCCTAAGTCGCCCTATATGTTTCTTGCTTCAACTTGATCACCTGTATCATGTGTAAAAATGGGAAGCCCGCATGGGTTGGGTCACCACAATTGTAGCAAGCCCGCATGGGTTGCATCATGGGGTAGTTGGGTTGATAGTAGGTTTGGGTTGTATGTTGTGTAGGTGGTGGTAGTAAGGGTTGTTGGGTTTGACCCATTATTTGATGGTGGGTTTGAGTTGTGGGTTGGTTGCGGTTCATTCGTTGCAGTGAGCGGCAGGCTTGGATGGTGTGACCTGCACGGCCACAGCCGGTGCAGTATTGACAGGGGTATTCGGGGGAGTGATGGTATTGGCAACGGGTGCACTTTGGGTAAGGGCCTGAGTATTGCCTTTTGTATGGTGCGGTTGAAGGAGTAACTTGTGTGATGGGTGCAGCAGGGATAGGGAAATTTGTTTGAGTGACGGCAAAATTTCTGGTATTTTGTTTCCTCTTGTTTGAAAATTTTGAGGATGAGGTGGGGTGGTTGGAAGTTTGGCCCTCAATGGGGGCTTTCTTTTTCTCCTCTTTGAACTTACCGTTTCTGATGCGGTTCTCGGTAAGTTCGGTGGCTAATTCCATGGCGGCTTCGAGAGTTGCAGGCGAAGCGTTGAGGACTGAGTCCTGAATCTTCGAGGGAAGGCCTCGAATATAGTGTTCCACCAAACGGTACACGGGGGTGAACAAGTTAGGAACCATCTGGTTCAGCTCAAGAAATCTTTTGTTGTAGGAAGTGTGATCCCCTTCCTTTTGCTTCAGCGAGTGAAATTCGTCTTCCAACTTCTTGAGTTCGCTTCTCGGGCAGAAGCATTTTGTCATTACTTCCCTTAACTCTTCCCAAGTTAAGGCCATCGCGTCTTCTACTCCTCTCTTACCCTTCTCGGTGTTCCACCAGGTCAGGGCTACCCCAAATAATCTCCCGGTTGCGTAACATACCTTGCGATCCTCGGGACAATCGCAATTTAGGAAGGTGTTTTCCATTTCCTCAAACCAGTGGAGGAGAGCGGTGACACCTTCGGTCCCTTTGAACTTTGGGGGATCGCAAGACTTGAAGTGCTTGTAGGAGAACTTCCTGGAGGAGGGGTTGTCGATGTTTTGATCCTCTTGATTTGGTGGGTTGACAGGATTTGCAGTGAGAGCTTGCTGAACTTGAACTACAATATCAGGAAGTACTGCGGCCATTTGTTTTGCTATTTGAGTGGCCAAGCGTTCGTTTGACCTTCCTGACTTCCGTCCTCCACGTAGCTGCCTACCCGACATCTATAGGGATATACATAGGAAGATGGTGAGTTTATGGAGTGTTTAGGGGTCATGTGTCTAAAAAAAATGAAATTAACATAAATATCAATAATGCAACCACATCCATAGGATGTCTTGGGTTAGCTCATGTTGGGCCTCAAATGTCCCCCATACCTTCACCTGTATAGTCATGTGGGCCCCCATGACTATTGGTTTGGTAGGATTCACATTAGTATTGGCGATTTAACACTCGCATGACCCGAATGAAAACAACAAAATATGTTTACAAGATGTATGGTCGGAATGTGTCCAGGTGTAGACACAATGACAACTCAAAGTGGGGTTAGCTCACACGACGTTTGGTATAGCATGCTTTGGCCTAATAGATACTTCGTACTCTCATCGTTAGTCCCCATGTAGGCAAACTGGTCCTTTATTTTGGATTTATACGAATGCCAAGCCTAGACAGGACGTTCCGACTACCGGTACTGGTACCCTTCCAGTTACTACTGCCCGTCATGAGAACTCACTTTGATGAGATTTGAAAGTACAAAAATCATTGTAAAGCAATCATGCATATGATGTGGTGTGTGCTTTCATGGATATGATATGTTATAAGAATATGGTTCATGATAAGCATTATATGATAATATATACCTATGAACATGCTTGCATAACATTGAATGTAACAATAAACATAAAGCATATAAACATCATGAATTTTGCATGTAACACACAAGAATTTAAAATTTCTAAGCAACTATAGTATAGGCTCTAAGGGTCTAATAACCTATCCTATATCCCTATAGTCATGGCTCTGATACCAATCTGTCACACCCCGACCCGCAGCGGAATAAGAGTCGGGGCATAATTGGGTTATCACCAAAGCTCATGATGTTTACTAATATGTTTCATATTTTTTAAAATCCAAATTACATTTCAATGTTCCAAGTCAAATTCATACATTACAAGGAAAGGAAAATTAACTAAAATAAATCCATAATCTAAACTGGTTTATTCTTCTAAGCCGCCCTATATGTTTCTTGCTTCAACTTGATCACCTGTATCATGTGTAAAAATGGGAAATTTTGGGTCAACAAAAGTTGGTGAGTGAACCTTGTTAAAAACATTTGTTATCAATTCATTATTGTAATTTATTTAGGAAAAACTGTGCAACAATCATATATGAACAAATGTATGTAAACATAACGATCACAAACCACCTTGCTTAAACATGAAATAAGAATGACAATGTATAAGTTGGCAACGTCCCGTTCACGCTCATAGGTAATGGGGAACGGACGGCCTATGCAATTGTATGTGAGATCAAGGCTCAATCAAACGGAGCCGATCTTATGTTGGCAACGCCTGGTTCACGCTCATAGGTAATGGGGAACAGCTCACGCTCATAGGTAATGGGGAGCGGCGGCCTATGAAATGTATGTACTGAAATGATAAAATTAATCTAAACTTCAACCACACAAACAATGGATACACATTGAATACACATTTGATCATGAACATGATGGATGCACAAATGTTTAATTATAATAAATAAATAAGACACATGATACACCCCAAAATGTGATTAAAACGGGGAATTGGTAGAGATTCACCCACCTTGGGTGCGTTTGTTTGAAGATTGTTGAATGCGTACGAGTTTAGGGGATTGATCGACGAGAGATAACTAACCAAATAAATAACGAAAGGTACGGTAAGTATGTGGATTTTATTAACTATTTTAATAAGATTTTTGGGTATGACTTTGTGAGTTTAAGGCTACTTTCTAACTTTGAAAACGTTATTTTTAAGTATTTTTAATTGATTTTTAAATTAAATAATTAATTAAAATAAATAAAAAAAAATGTTGACTTTGACCGTTGACCGAGACCGTTGACCGTTGACCGGTTCGGTCGGTTATATTGTTGCACTGAGCGAGGTTTGAACCGGTGACCTCCCGTACGCGTGCACGCAGCTCTACCAACTGAGCTACGTGTCTAACCCGAAATAATTCTGTTTTTAATTATACTTATATACTATTTAATTTAATACGAAAATCATTTATTTTTAAAAAGCTTTTAAACGTATAGGACCGGTACTGACCACAGGTCTCGAACCCGGGACCTGTGGGTTAGCGTACACACAGTCCACCGCTGGACTGTGTGTCTCACTTGGTTATTTACTCGGTTTTTATTATACTTAACATAGACTGTGAGTCACCCGGTTCAGTTAAAAAGGCAGATTTTTATTTCAAGTGAGTAAAGCTGGGACAGGATTCGAACTCGCGTTGCATGTGTGTTTGTTGCACACAGTCCACCGCTGGACTGTGTGTCTAACCCGTTTATTAAACCGATTTTAATTAATCTTATGTTATACAACACTTCATCTTCTTCGTTCAAAACACAGACATCGACCAGTTGACTGTTATTTGTTAAATTAGCTCAATGAATGTTATGAGTCATCGTAAAGAAAATGAACGGAAAGAGATTGGAGGGTTGATTGTACCAACTGTTCGTTTTTCTTCAGATGTCCGGCAAGGTCGTCGGCTCCGTCTTGGTGAGCTGCGGCTAATAGGATCTACCAACAATTTGGAGGGATTAGATGCGAAATGGAACTACTGGATAACGACTATCAGTAAATTCGAAGAATCATACCGGTTAACAGCAGTTTCCTTGAAAGCTCAGAATTTCTCCGGCGAAAACAGATAATCCGGCTACGTCGTCTGGAAAGGATTCTGGGTGAGGGATTGATATTAGAATTTTGTCTAATAAGGGAATGAGCCAGAAAAATCGAAGTAATTACCGTGTAGGTGGAAGTCTCGGTTTTCCGGCGACTTGCAGATGTTTTCCGGCGAGTAAATTTTTGTCGAGAAAAGGTGCGATTTGTGAGCGAAAAGGTTTCCGGTGAATTGTGGGTGAATTTATAGGGTAGTATCGAGATGTATGGGGTCTGAATTCGGTCTCAATTCGAAGTCAGCCGTTCTCCGGCGGTTATGACTGATGTCGCGGGTTCAGACGTCGGTTATAACCGTCGTTAGAGTTAATTCTTTGGTTATTTTGGACGGAAACGTAAATTATCGGCGAAGTCGTCGGGATTTCCGACGACTGCTATTTGGGCGCGTTTTGACTGAATTTAACTTCCGCGATTCATCTTTTTAATTAATTGTTTTGGAATATTAACAAACAATCAAAGTGGCGGAGCGGTTGATGGTGTGAAAGTTAAGTCTTTGGGGACTTCCGGCTGACCCGGGTTCGACTCCCGGCAGCCGGTTTTCCTTTTTAATTAATTTATTTTTATTTTTTTACAATTATAATTTATATCATCTAATTTGTTTATTAATTATGTATCGTTTAAAATTAAAATAAGCCATAAATGAACAACAAAATTTTAAAACTGATTGCTCGGTTATTAAACGAAGCGGGTTTCGAAAACCCGTTTTTTCGACAAATGTTACACGACCCATTTTGAAATCCGGATCCTAACCTTTAAAATTCGGAAACTTTCGCGAAATAAATAACCGTTGAAAGATTTTACTCTTTAATTTAAATTCATTTATCGACTTATTTATTTATTTATTTAATTTAATTAATATCACAATTAAAATCATTAATAAAATCTAGTTAGTTTTGTTAGGTTTTAAAGTGAGTTTTAAGGTAATATGAGTTAGTAGCAAGTTAGTTCGGATAGTAGAGTTAAGGGGTCTGATTTGTAACATTTCAAAACATTAAATTTAAAAAGAAATATAAAATAGTGGACCAGGGATTCGAACCTAGGTCTCACCAACAAACAAAACACTTGAGCCACTCCACCACATCAAACCTTTGTTAAAATTTCTATTTCCAAAATCCTTAAACGCTGCAATCCCTTTTGAATTACCTTTACCCCCAAATGTTAAAGAGCTAAATGGTTACCTCCTAATTTCGGGATGAAATTTCCAAAAGTAGGGGAGACTGTAACATTCGTAAAAAAAAATAAATGAATCCTAAAACCCGACCTGTTTTTGTACCTCGATCCGTTTTCATATTCCACGTAATTTTGTTTATTGTTTAAGTAATAAAATGTCTTGGATTCTATGTTTTGATCATACATGTTATCATATCTGGGGATTTATAGTCTTATACATGTTTTACACAACCTTGTAAATTCATTTCCATGTATTTTGAAGCAACCCTCTATATCTCAAGGTCTAAAACTAAGGTTTTCCTTAAGTTAATCAAAAACTTTGGAGACCTCGTGAACATACCTAACACGTCACATCCTAACCTTCTTATCATTCAAACTTCATTAAAATACATGCCTTAAGATAGGACATTGTGTTTTAGCGAGTTTAGATGTAAATGATCACAAGTAAAAAGCTCTACATGTCGTATTCTTAGTTTTGTCATAAGATGACTTTCGGGTGACTTTATTGCTAACTTTTCTCCATCCTTGAGCTATCATTCTGGTCCATTCAAAGCTCCAAGATATACTTGGTATACTAAGGATCAAGTAGGTTCAAATGGTGCATAAAACTGAGCTCCAGCGTACCGGGAATCACAAACACAAGTTTTAGAACATAACCCTCGACCCGCATCAAGACCCAAGGTTTAAGCCCAATTCTCGACACCATGGATGTTGGATTACTCTCTTCCATATGATAGTACTCTGAAAATAATGAACGTAGGCGAAAACCGTGCGCGAAACAGAGTTATAACGAAGCGGGAATCGTGAAAACAAGTTTGATGTTTGTTGCTGATTTGAAAGACGCGAAAATCTTGTTTTAAAGTTATCCCACATCGCCCCAATCACCATTTTGTGCTCTATTTCACACCTATAAATACCCTTGCTTGGTTCTTTATAGCTGGTAACTCCTAGTTTGAGTATAAACAAGTGGAATAACCAAATTTGGTGGCTCCAAAAGCACAATACCCCTTTGGGTGTGGTGTGTAGTAGTTTTTATTTCCGCTTTCGACGAGGAGGTGCTGCCCTTCAAGCTCTTCTCATTTGGTAAAGTTCTTCTTCGAGCTTAAATCACGCCTATCAATTGGATTTTCTCCTTATTCTCGTGCGGTTTTTCACTAAGGATTAAAAACGCGAACACTGTGAGTGAATCCTTACAAATTCCCTTTTTTTATTCACGTTTTGGGGTGTATCATGTGTCTTAATTTACTTTATTTATACAAATACATGTGCTACCACCATTATGTGATCTAATGTGTATATTTGTTTGTGGTGGTTATGTGTGGTTACATTTTATCATTTTAGTGCAATCATTCATTTAAGGCCCATCAGTTCCTCATGGGATACGAGTCGAGCATCAGGTGCCTCATTAGATCGGCTCCGTTTGATTGAGCCTTGATCTCAAGTTCATCACTCATCATGTTCATATGTTCATTGTTGATATTATGTGATCTAATGTGTATATTTGTTTGTTGTGGTTATATGTGGTTACATTTTATCATTTCAGTGCAATCATTCATTTAAGGCCCATCAGTTCCTCGTGGGATACGAGTTGAGCATCAGGTGCCTCATTAGATCGGCTCCGTTTGATTGAGCCTTGATCTCAAGTTCATCATTCATCATGTTCATATGTTCATTGTTGATATTATGTGGTTTGTGATTTAATTATATATACATATGCTCATATATGGTCCATGCACCTTTTGATTGAAATAACCAATTTAACAAACTGTTTAAATGTTTAACTTAGATTCACTCGCCAACCTTTGTTGACCCAAACCATTGTTACACATGATACATGTGAACAGGAACGAAGAGAAGATTGGATATAGGATGAGCCTTAGTTAACAAGAAACGAATTAGTGCAATATACTTGTTATAAACATTGTCTTGTGTTTGTAATTGTTTATGTGAATTATTTGTATTGTGAGACACTTGATATGAATTAGTGAATATTTAAAACAAGTAATAGCAAGTCATAAGCTCTCGAGTTAACCCAATCATGCCCCGATCACCTATTCCGCTGCGGGTCGGGGTGTGACATGTACGAATAGAATTGTTAAGTGATTGGCTGAAGGGGAGTCTGTAGAGTCAATCTTTTGTAAAACATTTGTAATCATTTGGATTATTAATGAAAAACGAATGTTGATGATAACTTCTCGTATGTGATTATTATCATTTGTTGTACAATTCCATATTGTTTTGATCTTAACTGTTGTATAATCACAAACCTTGTAAACCCGAATCTAATATATATATATATATATATTATTTTAGAAAATGGTCTTATTTGTTTTATTTATTAAATATTTTAAATAAATGAGTTAATTACTAACCTACCCTCATGTGCAAGGCACATGCCATACTTAACTGAAAATCTAACTAGGTTAGTGTTAAAGGACCTATGATGTAATGAGTTTCCAAATAAAGAATTATGACCCACCTTTACCGCACGGGAAGGTGCCGCCGGAAGGGTTGTGGCGGTGAGTATTCACCGTATGTGGGAAGAGAAGAGAGAGAAGGGGGGTTAATGGTGGGCTCCAACCCCTTCTAACCAATCACACATTTTTTAAATTGTTTACCATTCTCTATGTGTTTGAGCATCCCTAGTGATTGAGTGCAAAATGAGGAGTGAAGTGGTGAGTTAACATGACATGATATAATTGGTTGAAAAAAAGTTTACCACTCCCCATTTGAAGAGTACCCCTTCCACCCTTATTAAAATTTAATTTACCCTAAGTATTGTTATTGTTATCAGTTTAAATTTGATGTATTAACACGTCACAATATGTATACTTGGCTCAAGGTTTAATTCCTAACGATCCTACATTAAATACGAGTACTAAATACTAATTAGTTTTATTTTACCAACATAAAAAAATTATATATTATTTAAAACTCTTATCAAAAAAGTTCATAAAGGGTCTACATATTCACACACCCACTTGCCTATTTAGACACACTTAAGACGTGTCGTCTAGATCTAGACGGGGCGTCTAGGTTTTTTTTCTCCGACCATATTCCTCCCTCGTACAACGTCAAATCAGTCACATCAGACGGGGCGTCTATCCCTATACGGACCTTGAAGACGACCAGAACAAGACGGGGCGTCTAGGCCTAGACGACCCGTCTTGAACTTTAACGTTCTGCATGCATGTCAGGGAAGTACTACGTGATATGCCCCGTCTAGTACTAGACGGGGCGTATATATCTTTGTTAAATAGACCCATGCAGAGCTTTTGGTGTCGCAGAAAACTAGGCTTCATCGCAGAAAACTTTCGATTCATCGTCGGAATTATCTCCGTCATAAACTTTGGACTTGATTTCATTCAAAGGTGGTGAAATGTCATCAAACTACGCCAACTATTTCTTGGGGCGTATTCTGGTGAGACATGGGTGCCTGAAGCCAATACGGTAACAGTTATCAGGTTAAACTAGTTGTTGTTTTAATTATTTACTAATGGTGGTATCGTTGGTAGGGGGACACCGGTGTTCCCAAATCTAACGTGCAAGAGGAGGTTTCAAGTGTACAAGGAAATCAAAACAGACCGTTTCTAGACTTGAACGAGCTTCCTTCCGTTGAAGAAACAACCCATGTAGACGACTCGTACCTAGCTGATTCACCATGTTATCCTGCGCAACATGGGTTTCCGGATTATGGATACGGGTGTGAATTCTCGCACGTGCAACAACACGGTCCGGATGGATACGGATGAGACTGTTACGAAAGTTACAATGCAACACATTCTTTCTACGGTCAACAAGTCTATCCTGATGGTGGAAGATATGGTGGTGAGGCATCCCCATGCGCAGACAATCCGTACCTCACAGAGACGGTATCAAAACTTATTTATTTAAGTTGTGAAGTTCAGTAAACATAAAATCTAACATCACGCTATCGATTTTACAGATTTTCAACTCTCTAGATGAGGTAAAAAACTGGGCACAGGAAATGGCAAAGGCGGATGGTTTCGTTATTGTGACCCGACGATCAAAGAAAATCGGTGGAAGGACCGGGATGGTATGGCTTGAATGTGATCGTGGTGGTGAGCACCATACTACAGCAATGGTTAGAAAAGCTGGAAGCAAGAAAACTGGTTGCCCGTTTTAACTGTTGGCTGTGCGGGACCATCCGTATGAAACATGGGGGATAAAAGGGGGAAATACTGAACATAACCACGAAGTTTGTCAGGACCTGTCGGGCTACGCGTTTGTGCGAAGGTTTGCTCCTGACGAATACAAAATGATCAAGCAGTTGACAGCACAAAACGTGGAGCCGTGCAGAATTTTTCAAACGATAAGGAAGCAGTTCCCCGACAGTTTCCATGTTCAGAAAGACGTCCAAAACGCAGTCCAGAAGATTAGGGCCAAACAAAGATACGGTCTGACTCCCATGCAGGCGCTAGAAAACATCCTTAGTACAAATGAATTTATTTACGAGACACGGGAGGAACCCGAAACAGAGGTCGTTACAGAGATCTTCTTTGTTCATCCCTACTCGAGTGAAATGTGGCGTGCGTTCTCGCATGTTTTGCTGATCGATTCCACGTACAAGACGAATGTATACAACATGCCGTTTGTCCAGATAGTTGGTATGACTCCCACCAACTACTCGTTTTGTATCTCGCATACCGTTGTTTGCAAGGAACGTAGTGATAACTTTGTATGGGTGCTTGAGAGGATCAGGTCAATGTTGGACGAATGTATGGAGCCACGTGTTATTGTAACGGATAGAGACCTGGCCCTAATTAACGCGTGTGCGAAAGTTTTTCCAAACGCCTCTCGATATCTCTGCAGGTATCACATTCAACAGAATATTTGTAAGCACTGCAAGAGCGCATTCATAGAAGAAGAATGACAAAAATTTTTGTCATCATGGGGGAGATTGTGTGAGTCTCCATTAATACCAATATACGAGTACAACTTAGGCCACTTGCAAAAGCGACTTGTGGCGTGCAAACGTTCAAGTAAGTTTACGTTCAAGTAAAATATGGCCTACCCATGTACATGTAACTAATTGTTGATACCTTGTAGGGGTCTTTGCGTACGTGTATGACAACTGGTTGAAAGACTACAAGAAAATGTTTGTCTTTGCATGGACAGATCAGAGCCGCAACTTCGGGCAGCGTACCACCAACAGAGTTGAGAGTCAACACGCGAATTTAAAGAGATACGTCCAAGATAGGAGTTCGCTGGACCGTATAGTAGGTTGTGTCAAGGATATAGTCGAAACACAATACGGGGAAATAAGGCGGAGCTTTCGAGAAAGCATCGAAAAAATAATGAACCGCCACAAAAACCCGTTATTTGACCACCTACGTGGAAAAGTTTCCCACACAGCGCTTGATCTGCTGAGGGGAGAGCTACTTAGGAAACTAGACGTGTTGCAGCGCTTGCATTCATCTTGTGGATGTCAGATGTGGTACATCTGTGGGTTGCCATGCGCTTGTAGGTTGAAAAAGTACGTACGAGCAGAGCGTCCGATTCAACTCGAAGACGTAGACATCTTCTGGCGGAAGCTTAACTTTTAGCCATGTAAATTGACATCTGATGACGTTGACATGGTAGAAGAGTTGAACATTGTTCAGCAACAATTAGAGTCACGCTCCCCTGCTCAGAAAAAAAGCTTGCTGGGAAAGATTAAAACGGTGTTGACCCCAACCAAATCCACAAAGAAACCACCGGTTGTCCAACACTCAACTCGTGGACGACCAACAACAAAGTAAGCACAACTTCGATTTGATGACGCCCCCCGCCATAGCTCGTATGTTCCGTCGCAGGGTTCCCAATCAAGTACATACGATGCCCGCCGCCATAGCTCGTATGTTCCGTCGTAGGCTACTCAACAGTTGGTCATCAAGTCGCAAAAACCCGTAGCGGGGCGAAGCCGTTCAACGAGTTCTAAACAAAGAGAGGTTCGAGACGATTACGGTTTTCCGTTGATAGTGGGCGACGAGGATGTGTCAGCTATCAAACGGTTTAAGCCTTTCCTTCCCTCTTTGTTCACCCGTACATCTCGTGCATACAAGATGTGAGGCCAGACGGTCATTGTGGGTTTCGGTCTGTGGCTGTGGGCTTGGGTATGGGAGAACGTGCGTGGAGCCACATTCGAAAAGACCTTCAACAGGAGATGGATCAGAACGCGTCGATCTGGGCGCCAGTATTTGAAGCATGGGAGGAATGATACTTTTACACGCATCGTCAGAGCCTAATCTGGGATTCAGTGGAGCATTGTCTCCCCACTCATTGGATGGAATTCCCCCACGCAGGGCTTCTTATTGCACAAAGGTATGGTATCGTAGTTCACCTCTTAAGCATCGATGGTTCTTCCACGTTCTTCCCGATAATCAACCCTCCGACGGATCGAGAACCACGAACGATAACACTTGCACATGTTAACAACAACCACTTCATACATATTAAGCTGGAAGGCCAGTTTTCGCTGCCTACAGTAAACGGTTTGTGGTTGACCTACCGAAGCGCGGGTGCAGAACAATGGATGGACATGTACCCGCCCCGTATAGAATGGTATACGTCAATAATGAATCCGGCACCAAATTCAAACCCGAGTATTAACTGGGTCGAGGGTGAATCGGAAGAATGAGGCTTTTGCTACATCTAATATGATTTTTTGTATATTTAGTACGATTTTTTTTGTAATTAATACAAACATTTTGTATACAATAGGAATTTTTTAGGTATAATTAACAAGATTTTATTTACCCAAAAAGTGTGTATTAAGTAAACAAAATCATATTAATTACACCAAAAAATTATTTGGGCATAGACGCCTCGTCTAGACCTAGACCCCCGTCTGGTTCTAGAAATAAGTCCATTTTACCCCTACTTCGCTGTCCGTCTAGGCTGACAACAGGGGCAAAACAGTAATACTACACACTTAGACGTGTCGTCTAGACCTAGACGGGTCGTCTAGGTTTGCTTTTTTCCAATCACAATCCTGGTCTCGCACAACGTCAAATCAGTCACATCAGACGGGGCGTCTAGCCGTAGACGGATGCAGAAGACAACCAGCTCAAAACGGGACGTCTTGGCCTAGATGACCCGTCTTGAAGCTTGTGCTCTGCATGCATGTCAGTAAAGTAAGTGATACGCCCTATCTGGACCTAGACGGGTCGTATATTTCTTTGTTAAATAGACCCCTGCCAAGCATTTGGTGTCGTTGAAAACTTTCAAATTCTTCGTCGGAATTCTCTCCGTCATGAACTTTGGCTTATATTACTTCATCTGATATCATTCAATGCATCTCAGTAAAGTAGTAAAGTGATACGCTCCGCCTAGGCCTAGACGAGGCGTATATTTCTTTGTTAAATAGACCCATGCAGAGCATTTGGTGTCGCATAAACTTTCAATTCGTCGTCGGAATTCTCTAATAAGAGTTCTTACAAAGGAGCTGGTTCGTTTGGAAGAATGTAAGGAGAAGCGTTGGGATTCAAGGGTTAAGAAGTAATGACTGCTAACTAATTGCAAGACTGTTTGTTAGGCTTCCGATGCTCACCCAGGGCGATAAACAACGTTGATCTGGAATTGAAGAATCGTTGTGGGTGGTAGTTACCCGGTCCCCTGCCGCCTTGGGAGTTGTTACCATATCCATTATCCCCTTGGTAGTTTCTGTACCCATCCCCGTGTTAATAGTTATACCAAAAATAATTTAATTGTAATTGTATGAGTCGTCTTGACCTATTGTTATGGATGTACAAAGTTATGCTATATATGTTATATCTGTAATATTTAACTTTGTTTTCAGTTATTCGATTACTTGATGATTGCTTGTGTTAAATCGACGTGTATTAAATTTTAATATAATTTAAAAAAACATAACGTAAAAACAAGTAAATACTTAAAGGATCGAAAAAGATAACTTATTTTTATACAATAAACATAACTTTTAAAAAATATAAAATTACACCACAAAAATAAAAAATCAACCTCCAACAACAACAACCAATTTACCCCACTAAAATACTATTTTTTCAACCTCCAACAACAACCAAATTACCTCACCAAAACATCATTTCTCCAACTAAAAAGAAATAAGTTCGTAGACGGGTTGTCTAGGTCTAGACGGCCCGTCTTAGCACATAAATTTGTGCGCCCTATCAGGTATTTGCTGACTCCTCAAAATCAGTGCTATTCGGAACATCTAAACTTAGACGACCCGTCTTAACCTCAAAGATGTTCAAATAGGCAGCAGAGCGTGTGAATAGATTTATCCTTCGTAAAACCCCAATCCAAACTCTTAAACCCTCACCATTGTTCTTCAAAAAACCCCCCTTATCCACTCCTTTCACACAATACCATGCTTTCTTCTTCATCATCATCATCATAATCACAAACACACTCTTCTCCAATAAAAAGAATGGCCAATTTACTAGCATACTCACAAAACCCCTTAACTTTCAGCACCAAGAATATCATCATCACCGGCAAATGCAATTCAGCAGTCTCCGGAAGCCTTCACCGAAGCACCTTCTCTCCTCCGTGCTTCGGCAGTGTCTCAAAGCAGTCGGAGAAAGAAACAGTCGCAGCAGCAGGAGGATGAGGCAACATCGACGGAGAAGGGGCTGAGGTTAGTGTTTATGGAGGATTTGATGGAGCGTGCCAAGAGCCGTGACGTTGCTGGAGTGTCCGAGGTTATGTATGACATGATTGCTGCTGGGATTAGCCCTGGACCGAGGTCGTTTCATGGCTTGGTTATTTCTCATACGCTTAATGCTGATCATGAAGGCGCTGTAAGTATACATACATACTTACAATTTTGCTCTACAATTCTTAGGTTTTGAACTAGGTTCTTACACTGGTGGTATAAATTACATATTAAATATTTGGGAATTGGAAGATGATATTTTTTGAGATAAATCTGAATGAAATTAACGTCTTTTTCTAGCGAAGTGTGAAAAATAATCTTGAGCTTACACAATGTGACATGTGGCATGATTATTTATTTAGGGCGTAAGCGGTGCTCCCCTCTGGAAACATAAGGGGTTGGGGGGAGGTAGTTCATTTTTTATTTCTAAAAATTATGCATTAGTAATTTAAATAGACATAACAGTAAATTAAACTAAACAAAATTATATTAAACTAGAAAAAGACATTACATTTAATTTAGAACTAGGAAAATAAAAACATAAACCATACAACTGAAAATTAGAAATTGCATGGCCAATTATATTTTTTCACAATCTCTAGTTTTCGGTCTAGCATAAATGGCAACATATCTGGTGGAACACTGTCGTGTGGCTTAGTATAGGTTTCCATATCCCGATCATACATAAGTTGTCTCACGACCTCGCGTTTTTCCGCAACTAACGCTATAGTGTCTTCCTCTCGTTTCTTTTTCATTTCCACCAACTCCAACGCTTTTACTTATTTTGCTTCTTTCATAAGGGCGTACTGTTTGAGCTTATCGGACAACCCAGTTGAGCTTTCGGACGTTGTTGTGGCTCTCTTATCTTTCTTTTGTGGTCTTCTTGGTGAGGGGTCTTCGTTTATGTCGGGAATAGAACTATGAATCAATTCCAGGCGTAACTGTGTGGTAGTTCCCCGATTCCTATGACTTTCTTTTTGCCGAACTACTACTTTCTTCACCCAACAATGGTACGTTGGCCCATTTGTCATGTTTTCTAACCACCTCCCACGCCTCAACATGATGAAAACCACTCGGATGTTTTGATTGGTAATCTTTTAAAGCTGTTTTGATGACATCAGGATCGTCACACCCGCTACCATGTAGATGATCCTATATATTATACCAAATATTTATAAACAAATATAAAGTTAAACATATAAACAAAAATATAAAGTTAAAAAAATATACCGCTTGTTGCTAAAGGCCGTTGAAGTAGTTCAACTTAGTAAACATAGGTCCCCATTTTGAATGTACTTGATGAACGTTTCGGGTATCCCCGCCAACCGTCTCATTGTAATGCTCGAGAAATTTTTTCCAAAAACTGTCACGGGGTTGTTGATTGCCATTTTCCTTGTTTATTGAAAAAGGAACCCATGCCTTAGCTAACACATCTTCTTGTTTTTCATCCAAGTTTGACAGTCCATCTTTCCTCCTTTGCTTCTTGGTTCATCAACATCTTCTTCTTCATTTTCGTATTCTAATTCGGCTTCGCCAAAATCTTCATCTTCATTCAAATTTTGCGTTTCGGGAAACATCTTCTTCTTCATTGTCATCGTAGATCAGAAGTGAGCGTTCAACATTCTCTCTTGGTGATTGAATTGGTGGGCTCCTAAATACAAACGGGTCGAATGAGTTTTGCGCTTCCATTGAATATTCGTACCGGCCGGGTGCGACCATTGCTGGACCGTGTATGTGTGAAAATACTTGTGGTGGAAAATTTGGTTGGGGTTGTGTGTTGTAAAAAGTCTGTTGTGAGGCTTGGGAATAAAAAAGTCGAGGTTGAGAGTGTGGTAAAAAAATTTGGTTGGCGAGACGCGTTCCCTTGGTTTCGAACCCGATCCTTGAGTATTCGAACCCTTTTTCTTGTCATCACCTTTTTTTTGTTTATCCATGGTGTGTGGTTTGTAGCCTGGTTGTGAATGATTTTGATTTGTGAGAAAATGAATTGCAAAAGGTGGTATTTAAATAAAGAAATGTAAATTAATTCTTTTCAATTATCAAACGGCTATATAGCCGTTCTTGTCTCCAACGGTCGAAAAACAACAACCCTCATTCGGTAAACAATCCCCGAGTCACTACATTCACCGCACATAATAGAGGGATGGCGGCGGTGTTACCGTGCGGAAACACAATTCACCACACGCCATCCCCAAACACACCCCGTACACCCTTATTTAAAAGGTATAGATTATGTAACTGCCACTTGTTGTATAAAAGGCGAGGCGTTTTTGATCCCAAAAGTGGATGTGAGGTCATATCATCTAAACATTATTGTAATTGATATGTATATATAACTCACTAGGTTAGAAACCTATGTATTGCACGGGTTGAATAAATGAAATATTGAATAGTTAATAATAAAGATTTAGGAATTATAAAATAATCTTTTGAGGCAAGATATGTTTACAAAGATAAGAGATTGGATACAAAGGGGTGAAATAAGAGAAGCGGGGAAAAGAATATTGGGGTCACAAAATTGTGATACATTGCGCAACAAGTTACTTGTATATTAGGTTTAGATATTTGGAGATAATAACACTAAAATATAAGATATTCTCATCATATTTGGTCGTATTTGTTCAATCGATTGTCTCATTTGTTCAAATGCTTAAACCCATTGCTCGATCAATGGTCAGATTTGGTCAAACAGATCTGAAAACTCAAACCTGTTGCACTCACAGTTCAGTTTGTTCAAATATTGGTCAACTGCATATGGCGCCGCATCAGACTACATCGTGTGATGCATGCATCATGGAATCGCATCGCGCGATGCGATCTCATCACCGCATCATGTGATGCGCGTGTTATTCACTTCGATGCGCACATCATAAAACTAAGAATTGGTATAATATTCCTTGCAAGCTAAGGACGGGAATGACATATAGGAAATGTATAAGAGAATAGGGTTACATAGGAGCTTTATATATACAGAATAATATTACACTTGAT
Source organism: Scalesia atractyloides (assembly GCA_947069175.1). Classification (NCBI taxonomy): domain Eukaryota; kingdom Viridiplantae; phylum Streptophyta; class Magnoliopsida; order Asterales; family Asteraceae; genus Scalesia; species Scalesia atractyloides. Next base: position 16,451,550 of record CAMTDV010000116.1, on the reverse strand, counting down.
TAGTTGGTATGATCCTTAGTTCTGTCTAATCTGTCCTCCAAAATGCATTTATTGATCACTGAATAATCAGATAACCAGAATCATAACCTGTTTACCTGCTATATGTAGATGAACACATTGAGGAGGGAGCTAAGTGAAGGCCTTTGTCCCCTTCCTGAAACCTTCACCGCATTGATCCGTTTATTCGGTTCAAAAGGGTATGCTACAAGGGGCTTAGAGATACTTGCAGCAATGGAGAAACTGAATTACGCTATCCGTAATGGATGGCTAGTTCTTATTGGTAATAATTCAGAGAATTTAACATTTTATCAAAGATATTACTAAATTTAATGTTGGCTAATGGTGGTTTGTGATCAGGGGAACTTATTAGAAATGGTCATTTGGCTGATGCCAACAAAGTATTTTTAAAGGGTGCGGAAGGTGGACTCAGAGCTTCTGATGAGATATACGATCTTCTGATTAAAGAAGATTGCAGAGTTGGTGATCATTCGAATGCGTTAACCATAGCGTATAAAATGGAGGAAGCTGGTAGGATGGCTACCACTTATCACTTCAATTGTCTTCTTAGTTGTCAGGCAACCTGTGGAATACCTGAAATTGCGTTTGCAACGTTTGAGAACATGATTTACGGGCAAGGTATTTAAAAACGTAATTATATTGGTTACCAGTTATAACTTTGGTCATACTTTTATAAATTATTTGGATTGCTCTGATCTATTGATGATATCATATTATCATTACATACACATATACGTGTATTCAATCTTTGTCTTATTTATATTGATTACCAGTTATATCTCTGTATCACAGAGTATATGAAGCCTGACACCGAGACATATAACTGGTTGATCCAGGCTTACACTAGGGCAGAATCCTTGACAGGTAATTTCTAGTATAACCTATTTTAACTGCCTACAGTGTTTTCTGCTTTTTATACCATATTTTTTTACTAGTTTGTTTTAATCTTACCGCATTTACAATAACTGACTTGTAACACTGAAATCATTGTGAACATATAGGGTACAAGATGTCGCCCACCTTCTTGGCATGATGGTTGAAGATTACCATCGTGTACAACCTAATGTGAAAACCTATGCGTAAGTCAACCATTCCATCTTTTCTTTCGGTAAATACGACAACCTGTTAGGGAAACTTCACAGGACCCACCAATACTCTGCTAACACAGTGTGAACATGTTAAAGCGCAACTTACAATGTAAGTTGTATCGTAAATCAATTTAGTATCATTTCAGGTTATTGGTCGAATGTTTTACAAAATATTGCGCCGTAAGAGAAGCTATCCGACATTTCCAGGCCCTTATGAGAATTGAAGGGGGAATTAAAGTCTTATACAATGAAGGAAATTACGGAGATCCTCTTTCTTTATACCTTCGCGCTTTATGCAGAGAAGGTACAGTTGACTTTTGAACTTTTCAACGTTGACTTAATAGTTAATGATCCTGCTTTAATGGCTTCAGGAAGGATTGTTGAGCTTCTAGAAGCTTTAGAAGCTATGGGTAGAGAAAATCAGCCTATCCCGGACCGAGCAATTATACTTAGTCAAAAATATCGAACCTTGGTTAGCTCTTGGATTGAACCTTTGTCGACAGAAGCCAATGTAGGATACGAGATTGATTACATCGCCAGGTATGCATACCAGGACTTGAGCAGATAATATTTTCTACATGCATTTGATAATTAATATATCTATGTTTAGTCAAAACACTTATCAAGTAAAGCGGAAATATGATATAAACTGATATTTTAATATGCCAATAAATTTAACTAGTTTTTTTTACCAACCGCATGTTGCTGCGGGGTCGTGCACGTTGTGATGAAGTATAAACTACAATTGGCCTGACTATTTCCAAACTAAATTTACGGCGAAACATAGAGTAATTCAAATTTATACTGTCGAACAAAGACGTGTTATATTTGACCCAACTCGTTTCCAAACAAAATTTAGGTCAAAACGTAGACAAGCTTGAAATGTACATAAAAATAAACATGAAAACGTATTGTATTTGACCTGGCTCGTTCTCGAATAAAATTCATGTCAAAACGTTGACGAACTCGAATTTATATCGACAGGTACATAAAAATAAGAATGTAAGAAATTAATTTTTTGAAGTAAAAATGTACAAGGGTTAAACCCGAAACTTAGAAACATGAGGGGGTCAAAGCGACATTTTACAAACCTTAAGAAATTGAAAGGGTCAAATGTGTAAAACCCAGAAATTTAGAGGGGTGGCATGTCTGGTAAGAAACCCCACCGACCATACCTTTTAAGAGTATATACAATGTACAATGTATCATACTAACATTGTACATCTACCAGATACATTGAGGAGGGTGGGCTTATAGGTGAACGCAAGAGATGGGTCCCACGGGAAGGAAAAACGTCATTAGATCCCGATGTTGCCGGATTCGTGTACAAAAACCCGTTAGAAACCTCATTCAGACAACACTGTCTGGAGAATTGGAGAAGATATCATAGAAAGGTGTTACGGGCTTTACGCAGAAGAGGCCCTTCACTTTTGGGAGATGCTTCTGAAGCTGATTATGTACGGGTCGTGGAGTGGCTATTTCACGTCCTTAAACGGCCCAACAAAAATGCATTGAAACCAAAGGCGGCAAGCAAGATGCTTGTACCTGAGCTTATGGAAGAACTTAAAGCACAAGGTTTGCCCACTGATGGTAACCGGAGCGTACTTTATCAGCGTGTTCAGAAGGCTAGAAGAATTAATCAATCCCGAAACAAGCCTCTAGGGGTCCCTCCTGTTCAAGAGCAAGAAGAAGAGGTATATTCTAGTAGTTTTGGTATGGGCCGAAACAGGCAGGTCGATTTAGGACCTTAGGGGTGCAAATGAGCCGAGCCGAGCTCGTTTAACTTATGAAAGCTCGAGCTCGGCTCATTTATTATTTGTTAGTTAATTTATATTAATTAATTATTATTTTATATATAATGTAGTTATTATTTTATAACTTTATAATTATTATTATTTAAATATATATCTAATATATTTATAAAACTTATAAACAAGAAGCTCGGGCTTGGGCTCGTTTAAGCTCGGCTCGTTCGAGCTTTTTTTCGAGCTGAGCTAGCTTGGCTCGTTTGCACCGCTAGTTTAGGTTATGTCTTATTTATAACGGGTCAAAGGGGAAAACTAAAGAAAAGTTTTATTTTGGTTTTCTAATTTTTAGTTTTTTTTAAATTTCTTATAGTAGGGCAAGAAGCGGTTGGCTTTCTTATAGTTGTTAGGATTTAGATCACACACACACGATCAATAAACAAAAGCAATAAGAAAAGTAGACACGAGATTTACGTGGTTCAGTCACAGTGTGTAACCTACGTCCACGGGGGCAACTAGGGTTTGTATTTTATTGAGTGATAATGTTTACAAGTACAAAAGATATATTTATAGTCTAGAATTAGGGTTAGTGCCTTGCTAAACAAGTAACTAAACAACTGGGCCTAAAACGCTTAAAGCCCATTAGGGTTAGGGCCGACCGAACCCTTTCCCTTCTTCTCTCTAATTCTCGACTAGCCTTAATGGGTTGGGCTGAAGACAACATCTCCAACAATCTCCTACTTAGTGTCTTCGGACCTCGAACTGCACCATCTCTTCTGTACTTCTGTAAATGAAAATCCCCCTTGATCTTCAAATCTCCCTAGTTACCCCGCCTTCTCAACATTATTCCTGAAGGCCAGCTGAAGCTATGCATAGCTTCATCTTATCCAGTACCACAACCTTGGTAAACATATCTGCTGGATTCTTAGCACCTGGGACATTCTTCAGACTGATTGTTCCTTCACTGATCAATCCTCTGACAAAATGATACCTCATCCCTATGTGCTTCGTCTTCCCATGATAAACGGGATTCTTTGCAAGTTTCACTGCACTTTCATTGTCACAATACAACGGGTAGTCAGCTTGATTCTTCCCTAACTCTTTCAGAAAAGCTTTCAACCATACTAGTTCTTTGCTGGCCTCAGCTGTTGCCATGTATTCAGCTTCTGTAGTAGATAAAGCCACACTTTTCTGAAGTCTAGACATCCAACTCACTGCTGTTCCTCCCACTGTAAAGACATATCCTGTAGTGCTTTTAAATGTCTCTTTACAACCACCCAGGTCGGCATATGTATAACCCTTGAGAACCACATCTTTTCCTTTAAAACACAACCCCATCTTTGACGTACCTTTCAAATAACGAAGCACCCATTTAACTGCTTCCCAGTGTTCTCTTCCCTGATTTGACATAAAGCGACTGACAACTCCAACTGCGTGTGCTATGTCAGGTCTTGTGCATACCATAGCATACATTAGACTTCCTACAGCAGATGCATAGGGAACTCTAGCCATATAAGCTTTTTCTTCTTCTGTTCTGGGACACTGATCTTTAGTAAGCTTGATGTGACTTCCTAAAGGCGTGTTTCTAGGCTTGGTCTTCTCACTGTTCATACCAAATCTCTCTAACACTTTCCCGATGTACTTCTCCTGGGATAGTGTCACTGAGCCATCTTTCTTGCTTCTGGTTATACTCATCTCGAGTATCTGTTTGGCTGGACCCAAATCCTTCATCTCGAATTCTTTGGACATTTGCTTCTTTAACTTGCTTATTTCTTTCATATCCGAACCAGCAATTAACATATCATCAACGTAAAGTAACAGTATGATATAAGAGTTGCTAAACTTCTTCAGATAGCAGCAATGGTCCATCTGACATCTCTTGTACCCTGACCTTTCCATAAAGTTATCAAACTTTATGTACCACTGTCTAGGTGCCTGTTTAAGACCATACAAACTCTTATTCAACTTGCAGACCCAGTTCTCTTTCCTAGCAACCTTGAATCCCTCAGGTTGTGCCATATAAATGTCTTCATCTAGGTCACCATGTAGAAAAGCTGTTTTCACATCTAGTTGCTCTAGATGCAACTTCTCAGCAGCTACAATGATAAGAACCAACCTGATGGTAGTCATCTTCACCACCGGAGAGAAAATCTCATCATAATCAACTCCCTTTTTCTGCTGAAACCCCTTGACTACTAAACGGGCTTTGTACCGTTTAGAACCATCGTGTTCTTCTTTGACCCTGAAGACCCATTTATTTTGTAAAGCTCTTTTATCTGGCGGAAGCTTAACTAAGACTCAAGTCTTATTTTTATCTAAAGAGCTCATCTCATCCTTCATTGCATGCTCCCACTGGAGAAAATCTTTCGTCTTGACTGCCTCAGAGTAGCTTTCTGGTTCACCGTTTCTGTCAAGAGAATATAATTAACTGAAGGATTATATTTATTAGGCGGTTTACTAACTCTGGTGGATCTCCTGACCCAATTTTCTGACGGGTCAGGCTGCTGTGGAGGCTGTTCTTCTGCATGCTCTGAGCTCCCACTGTAAGAGACTTCCCCCGTCTCATTATATCCACCTTCAAACTCTGGTCCTGCGTCATCTTCAGAATCTGATTCGGGTTCTATAACTGGTTCATTCTTTTGATCGTCAGTGTCAAACTCAACCGCTTCTTTCTGAACCTCTGACTTCTTCGTATTCCTGTCTTTGTACAGCTCTGCTTCATTGAATTCGGCATGTTTGCTTCTGACTAGCTTTCTGCTTTCATGATCCCAAAGCCTGTAGCCCATTTTATCGGACCCAAATCCAACGAGCGTGTACTTCTTTGCTCTGGCATCTAACTTGTCACCTTCAAGATCAATATCATAAGCACTACACCCGAAGATTCTCAGGTGATCATACTCAACTGCTTTACCCTTCCATTCTTCCTGAGGAATCTTGAATCCCAACGGTACTGAAGGCCCACGATTGATAAGATAGGCTGCGGTGTTAACCGCATCAGCCCAAAACATTTTTGGGAGCCCTGCATTTAATCTCATACTTCTGGCTCTCTCACACAATGTTCTGCTCATCCTCTCTGCAACCCCATTCTGTTGCGGAGTTCCTGGAACAGTCTTTATCATCTTGATCCCTCTCTCAGCACAATAATCTGTAAATTCTTTGCTGATGTATTCACCTCCGTTGTCAGACTTAAAGCATTTCACCTTCAAATCAGTTTCAAGTTCAACAACAGCTTTCCATTTCTTAAATTTATCAAAAACTTCAGATTTATGTTTAAGAAAGTAAACCCATACCTTTCGTGTTGCATCGTCTATGAAGGTTACATAATAGCGAGATCCTTCAGGTGAAGCAACTGATGTCGGCCCGTACACGTCTGAGTGAATCAACTCCAATTTCTGAGCTTTTGGTGCTCTCTGGGTAAAGGGTTACCCCGGTGATTTTATATATAAACAAACCAAAAACAAGTAGCATGGAAACACCCATACTAGTTCAAACATGGGAATTCCCCATGAATATAAGCCAAAGAAAAAAACACACTAAACTACCAAGAACATCGAAGACAAACTACTAGACAATAATCTAGAGAAACAAGAAAACTAATAAATAATCAGCCTTCTTCATTTTCCACTCGGTTATTATAAATCTCCCATGTTTCAAGCAATCTTCGCACATTGTGGCAATCCTTGAACTTGACTCCCATTAGCTTATATCGAACCGTTTTCAAAATTGTATCACTTAGAACATCTGGCGGTCTCGTCTGGTTCTTGAAAAGTCTCGCATTACGTTCCTGCCAAATGAAATACGTCGCAGCAGCCACAATAAGCCTACTATATAGTTGGTCGCTGACTTAGACCTAGCCCGAGCCCCCAGCCAGTCAACGATAGCATTCCACTCTGGGCCAACATTACTCATACCCCCTTTTCCGCGAACCTTGATCCAAACTTGAGTTGAGTAGTTACAATTGAAGAACAGATGGTTATGGGAATCAATTTCCGCATAGCAAAGAAGACAACACATCATATTCATATTTTTCCTTCTTGAAATGTCCCATTGCACAATTTTATCTTGAGTGAGGAGCTTACGACGAATCACCAGCCACATAAAGAAAGCATGTTTTGGAATACACTGCGAGAACCAAACATACTTAACCCAATCCACCTCTGCTGCTCTCTGTCTAACCGAATGCCACACACTTGAGACGAAGAGTATGCAACTAACTCATTATCATCCTTCCATAGGAGCTGGTCAGACCTATTCGGATCTGTATGGATATCATCTAGCTGATTTAAAACCGAGAACATATCCCTCCACGCCACTGGCCACCTCCAAACACCACTAACATGAATCTCCTTAACTGTATTATTAAGAGTAAAACCTGCACTTGAGATGGTACTAGGAGTCAAGAAGTTACCAAGCGGACCCAAGTGACACCACGAATCGTACCAAGCTGAAGTATTACTACCATCACCCAACTTGGACCAAACAAATTCTCTAATAAACGGCCGAAGCTGTAATATTTTCCGCCAGCTCCAACAACAATTCGCCACCGACTTACAAATCCCAAGTCTGTACGAATGGATTCAAGCAACCCAAAGAGAATCACGCTCAACAAGAATGCTCCAAATATTAGAAGACATAAGCGCTTTATTAACATCCCCAATACGACGAATACCTAAGCCACCCTCGTACTTTGGAACACAAACAGACTTCCAGGAAGCTTTAGCCTTCCTCTTATGATAGGAACCATCCGAAGACCATAAGAAGTTTCGCATTTTGGCTTCCAGATCTTGAATGATACGGTTAGGCAGGATAAAAACTGAAGACTAGTAAATATGCATTGAAGAAAGAACATAGTTTATAAGCTGCAGCCGACCCGCAAAATAAAGAAGTTTATTCCTCCAATTTGAAATCCGTTGATCCAACCTCTCCACTAAGGCACTACAATCTTTGTACACAAGGCTAGAAGAAATAAGATGAACCCCCAAGTATTTTACTGGAAGAGACCCCTCCATAAACGGCATGAAAGACAAGATATGGTTTTTAACATGAGCTGGCACATTACAGAAAAACCCTGTGCTCTTTTGAATACTAGGAACTAGACCGGACATGTTTGAAAAATTCGAAAGACACTTGAAGACACACTGCACCGACTCAACATCTCCTCTCGCAAATAAGAATAAATCATCTGCAAAACACAGGTTAATGATACGCTGCCTTTCGCATTTATTGTGAAATTTGAAGGATGTATCAATCCTAGAAGCATGCTGTAATATACACGTTAAAACCTCCATAACCAGCGTGAATAAATAAGGAGATAACGGGTCTCCTTGTCGAAGGCCACGCTTACCTTTAAAATAACCATGCACATTCCCATTAACACAAACAGAATATGATGTTGTGGAAACACAAACCATAATCCAATCCACCATCTTTGTGTTAAAGCCGAACCCAATCAGAACATTTTTCAGGAACCTCCAATCAACCGTATCATAAGCTTTCTGAATATCCACCTTGAAAGCACACCGGGGTGGACCTGAATTTCTATGATAATTATGCATAAGCTCTTGAGTCAGCAAGATGTTATCCGAGATTTTCCTACCAGGAATAAAAGCAGATTGGTTGATACTAACAACCTGATGGAGCACACCCTTTATACGATCAACAATAATCTTACTAACACATTTGAATAATACGTTACAGCAGGCTATAGGACGATAATCAGAAACCATAACTGGCGAGGGTTTCTTCGGCACTAGTGCAGCAAGAGTATGGTTGATTTGGCCCAGTAATCTGCCTGTATGAAAGAAATCAATAATTGCCATAGAAACATCATTACCTATAATTGGCCAAGCCACTTTAAAGAAAGCAGCAGTGTAACCATCCGGGCCTGGAGCTTTGTCATTACCTATAGAAAACATGGCTTTCTTAACCTCATCCATCGTAACCAGACGGATCATAAGGGAAGCATCAATCGGGTTCACCACCTTAGTAAACGGATCAGGAGTAGGATGCATGGATAAATCATCTTGGCTACCCAAGAAATTTTCATAATGTTTCACAAAAGCATCTTGAACCGCATCACCCTCATGCACTACACCATTCGTATCCAAAACAACTTGGATTCGGCTTCGATGGTTCCTACTCTTCACTGCTGCATGAAAGAAAGCAGTATTAGCGTCGCCAGCTCTTAACCATTCCATCTTAGACTTCTGCTTTAAAAACCTTTCCTCATCAAGAGACGCTTCTTGAAAGTCAGAATTCAGCTTCCTTTCTCGAGCTCTAAGGTCAGCATTCATGGGATCCTTATCAATATCCTTTTGAAGGTCATCCAGTTTACCACGAAGATCAGCCATCTTCTTATGGAGATTGCCTTGCTTAAAGAGTAAAGCACGTAACGGAGTCTTTAGCATGCGAAGCTTCTTCACAACCCTAAACTGATAAACCACATTAACATTCATCTTCCACGACTCCTTCACAATTCTTAGAAAATCAGGCTTATGAACCAAAAAGTTCGCAAACTTGAAGGGCTTAGGCTTACTAGTAACAGCTCGTTTAATTGTTAGAACACAAGGAGAGTGATCTGACAATCTATAAGGATGAAAAACAGCCACTGAATTAGGGAACTCAGTAATAAACGGAGTATTGCCCATGATACGATCAATTTTCTTAAGCAAGCCAACACCCTTCTTTGGCTTTTGGTTCCATGTAAAATGGAGACCCGCCTGGTTAATATCCATCACCTCAATATCTGAAACACAAGCTTGAAAGTCTCGCATACCCGTTGAGACAGAGGAGGCACCCATAGACTTATCCTCCAGGTATAGAGCCGAGTTAAAATCTCCCATAATCAGCCATGGCTTATCACCTACCATAAGTTTATGCATAGATAACTGGGACCATAATTCTCGCCGAGTGATATAGTAATTAGCTGCGTACACAATCGAACAGAATAACCATTTCTTGTCTTCTTTAACGAATAACTGAATATGCATGACTTGCGACGTTTGAGACAACACCATCAAATCAAAAACCATCGGGTTCCAACCTATGATAATACGAGTTCCTTTATCACAAGAACCCCCATTAGAAGTCCAATCCCAACGAGGGAACACTGAGTTACAGACCTTACTAAGATTACCGACATCAACATGAGATTTTAAAATAGCACAAAAACTGAGATTACTATCTTTAACTATCTTTCGAACCTCCTTTTGATTTAGAGGGCGGTTCAACCCCCTAATATTCCATGAAGCAAGACTAACCATTGGAAACCTCCGGGATAGGAGTGCTTGCCCCTTTTTTAGCATTAGGATTACAAGTGCCTTCCGTGATAAACTCGTCAGTTTCATTATATACTTCCATGACCTCTTCATCATCCGCCTCCTGTTGTCCACCTTCTCCCTCCTTACTCCTTTGACCTTTCTCCGTATTATCATCAATTAAGTCCTCAAACGGATTTCTAGACACAACAGTATTTAAAGATTCCGACTTATACAAGATATCCTTCGACTTAGCTCCAACCGGCCTATACTCAAATTTCGACTTTTGTTTGTTAACTTGAAAACCCGTCTTCCGAGCCACTCTCCTGGTATACACTCTCGTAAACCCTTCCTCATCAACAACAGGCTTTTTATCAGGTCTTTGTCCTAGAACATAAGGCTTACGAGCTTTGTCATCACTCACTTGTTTTCCCGGCTTCTTATGATGTTTAGGACAATGCTCATCTGAGTGGCCAAAAACACAACAATGCGAGCACCTACGCGGATTCCATTCATACTCAACAGACATAGTCTCCTTGACATACCCATCACCCTCAAGTTCTGGAATTGCCATAGTAATTTCTTTTTTAAGCTCCTTATCAGCTTACACTTCAATTAAAGCTCTAGCATAACTACTTCGGCCCCAGGACTCCAAGCACATCGAAGTAGTGTAAGAATCTAGATCCTTGGGATCACCAATGGCTGCAGCAATCAAACTAAGACCATCCTCTGTATACGCGGCTAAAGGAAAATCATGTATCTTGACCCATAATTGCAGATTCTTAACCTCCTTTTTTATCAGCTTAGTAGTGGGAGTCCACTCACATAAAATCAAAGGTTGTGATCGAATAATCCATGGGCCCTCATTGAGGACAGCCATCATACCAGTTTGGTCTGCAAACTTGAAGAAAAAGAAACCATTAGCATTCATCATAGATTTTTGTAATCCAAACCTTTTCCAGTTATTTTTCACATAATACTCCACAACCGGGTAGGCAATTCGATCCCCCAGGAAGTACCCGTATAATGTGTTTGCTAGCTTGTGTTGAACTACCAGAATCGAATCCTTTGGCAAAACCACATCACAATTCTCATGCTGTATTGGACTAGCAAGTGATCTGAAATTAAGTTTTTTGTTACTCGGCTTGGCCACCAAATCAGCATATGATAGTGACTTAGACCCCTTCTCCTTGTCGTTTTGGCTAATACCTGCGGTACGACCATCATCAATCTTTTGATCCGGTTGACCTTGTTCCATGACAGGCACAGTAATCTTGGTCAATTCATCAATACTATTAAACATATCAGGTACTTGTCGAGCAGGAGTCACAATACCCCTCCGAGGCATTAACGTGCTACCCTTAACATCTACCACTCTTGAAGCCAAATCCAGGAACGATAGTGAATGTTTCCCACGATCGTTGAGCGAATTTCCACCAGGTTTTTTACGTACATTCTTAGTGTCATCATCAACTCCCTCCATCAGCAAACACACTACCAACCATGCAAAAGAACTCGAGAGAAAAACCAGAAACCTTCAACCGAAGAAATTAAGAAAACCCTAATCTAGCAAAACCCTAATCCATAGATCTTCACGAAATCAAATAGAGAACCAGGTAAAGCAAGGTTACTGCCACACCAGTAGGACCGAAACACCCAATACACTATTCAATTAGATCAGAAACTGTGATTATGGCCGGCGATAGATGAAGAGAAACAAGAAAACCCTAAAATCTGACCGATTCAGACTTGCTACCAGAGTTCGTATCAATGTATGATTAACATACACTAATCACAGATCTGTTACACAAGTTATCCACGATCAAAAGATAGGATTACCAAGAAGAACCAAAATCGCCATGCTAGGAGAGAGAATTAGGGTTTTCTTAAGGCTTTTGGTGCTCTCTCTGTCTTCACAAAAGTCACCCTCTTTTTCTTGCCCTAGGATGCACGGTTCACAAAACTCAGACTCGACCTTTTTCAGTTCTGGAAGCTTTCCTTTGGTAACAAGCATCTTCATCCCCTTTTTCACTCATGTGGCCGAGTCGTTGATGCCATAACTTTGATAGACTCGGCCCATCAGATACTGCATTAACCCCTTCGGTTGGTACCTCAACCATGTATAAAGTACCCCTCTTCTTTCCTCTAGCAATGACCATACTGCCCTTCACAACTTTCCATTGTCCTCTACCAAAGTGGACATCATATCCCTGATCATCAAGCTGACCAATGGATATCAACATCCTCTTCAAACCAGGAATGACCCGAACATTCTTCAAGGTCCAAATGGTTCTCAATGGTGTTTTTAAGTCAATGTCTCCAACCCCTGTAATATCAAGACTGTGATTATTAGCCAAACGAACTTTACCAAAGTTACCTGTTCGTAGATTCTTCATCTTCTTTGTGCTAGAAGTAGCATGAAACGATGCTCCTGAATCCATAATCCAATCTTCAACAGTATTTTCGACACAACAAATAAGGGCATCCTCTGAATCTGAGGCTGTGGTAGCATTCACCTCCTTTTTATCTCTATGAGGTTTAGTACACTGACTTCTAAAGTGCCCATGCTCATACTGTATGTCTTTTCTTGGTTTTGCTGGTCTTGACTTGCTTCTTCGTTTTGACTTTGACCTTCCTCTATTTCCACCTCTATTATTACTTCTCCCTCTCCCTTCAGTACTGAGCAACGAACTTGTCTCTCCAGAATTCCTCCTCCTTGAGTCCTCATTCAATATCAAGTCACGAACTTTAGCAAAAGTGAGGGTCTCAACTGCCCCAGTGACTGCAGTAATAGTTCCTAACCAGCTGTCAGGTAATGAGGACAAGAGCAGGCATGCTTGCAATTCATCATCTATCTTGAATTTTACTGAATTCAAACGAGACAAGTGAGAATTAAATAAATTAATATGCTCAATAATAGAACTTCCCTCTTTCATGCGGGTGTTGACTAACTCCCGTATCAGAAACACCTTGTTGGCAGGAGACGGCTTCTCATACATATTCGACAAAGCCTCTATGATTCCTCGTGCTGAGGTTTGTTCAGAAATATTGTAACCGACATTCATTGAAAGAGTGAGCCTGATAGTTGACATAGCCTTCTTGTCAATGGCTGTCCACTTATCCGTTACAGGTGAAGGAGGAGGCTCTAAGGCTGCATCCAGATCCTTCTGTATCAGCAAATCCTTGATTTGCATCTTCCACCATCCAAAATTCTTCCCATCAAACTTCTCAATTCTGACTTTTCCGTCATCAGTCATCTTTGCTGAATAACAGAAACTAACCAGGGATCGTGAGAGAATAAACTGCAAAACAACCCTGAAATCTGACCTCGAAAAACGTGCAGAAAACCCGAAAAACGCAGCAGCGAAAATCGGTACAGAAAGGTGTTACGGGCTTTACGCAGAAGAGGCCCTTCACTTTTGGGAGATGCTTCTGAAGCTGATTATGTACGGGTCGTGGAGTGGCTATTTCACGTCCTTAAACGGCCCAACAAAAATGCATTGAAACCAAAGGCGGCAAGCAAGATGCTTGTACCTGAGCTTATGGAAGAACTTGAAGCACAAGGTTTGCCCACTGATGGTAACCGGAGCGTACTTTATCAGCGTGTTCAGAAGGCTAGAAGAATTAATCGATCCCGAAACAAGCCTCTGTGGTCCCTCCTGTTCATGAGCAAGAAGAAGAGGTATATTCTAGTAGTTTTGGTATGGGCCGAAACAGGCAGGTCGATTTAGGACCTTAGGGGTGCAAATGAGCCGAGCCAAGCTTGAGCTCGGCTCATTTATTATTTATTAGTTAATTTATATTAATTATAATTATTATTTTATATATAATATAGTTAATATTTTATAACTTTATAATAATTATTATTTAAATATATATCTAATATATTTCTAAAACTTATATAAACAAGAGGCTCGGGCTTGGGCTCTGGCTCGAGCTCGTTTAAGCTCGGCTCGTTCGAGCTTTTTTTCGAGCTGAGCTAGCTCGGCTCGTTTGCACCGCTAGTTTAGGTTATGTCTTATTTATAACGGGTCAAAGGGGAAAACTAATGAAAAGTTTTATTTTGGTTTTCTAATTTTTAGTTTTTTTTTTTAAATTTCTTATAGTAGGGCTAGAAGCGGTTGGCTTTCTTATAGTTAATTATGGTTTTAATAAATGTGGCAATCTTGGTCATGAACAGGTGGATCCGAGTTATGTATTATTTATATTGGGTCAAACCGGTAAACCGGAAAATTTTGTTGAAAGGGAAACATGTGAAATTGGTACTTAACAGGTCAAAAGGCGCCCAGAAAGTATTCTTAGTGCTTAAAATATCCTAAATCAATTTGTTAAACACTCTACTACTTTTGAAACAATATAAACCTTTTTAGTCATATTCGAGAAGTATCTTTCAGGCAAAGTGTCTTTCTAATGCATAAAACCTCCTAAAGTCATTCTTTTCAATAAAGTCTTATTGAAATAACATAAATTATTGGATCATCTTTTGACTCCCTAAATATTTACAGAAAAGTTAAAATGTGGGATAATAGTATTTTTGGTCAACCTGACCCGTTTCGATCGGTACATATTACCCGTTTTGCCAGTTACCCACCCTGCTCACGTTGTATCATTGTATTGTATCACGTTGGACCGGAAAACCAGCGGTCGGACCTGAAACCGGGAGATTGAACTGGATTTTTGGTTAAATTATTTCCATTTCACCCTAAGTATTTTACAGTATTTACGAATTCATCCCGTTCTTATATCTAGTTCGACCGATCTGACCAGTGAACAGGTGAGACGACCGATTGGCCGGTCATGGAAACATTGCGTTGCATTATGCATGTATTTCTTTTATTTCCAATAAGCCACTCGTTATATGTTTTTTTTTTTTTCAGATTGATGAGGAGGTGCAAGAATTAGTATCACGGGTGAGGTTAGAAGAAGGGAATACAGAGTTTTGGAGAAGACGTTTTCTCGGAGAAGGTTTAGAAGCGGAGCTCGGACTACCAACGGCAATTGAAGCCGAAGTGTCAGATGTCTCCGATAATCCCGAGGAGGATGTGAATAAACAACAGTCTGATGATGATGAAGCAGACAAGGAGGTAGCTGAACCAACTGAAACGCAAGCTGGCGATACAGAAGCGGTCAAGGACAAAGAAGAGGCTGACTACCAACGGCAATTGAAGCCGAAGTGTCAGATGTCTCCGATAATCCCGAGGAGGATGTGAATAAACAACAGTCTGATGATGATGAAGCAGACAAGGAGGTAGCTGAACCAACTGAAACGCAAGCTGGCGATACAGAAGCGGTCAAGGACAAAGAAGAGGCTGCAAATCCCCTTCAAATGATTGGTGTCCAGTTATTTAAAGGTCCCGAGACTACACCAGCTAAATCGAAAAAATCTGTAAAAAGATTGGCCCGAATTGCTGCAATGGAGGTATGAATCTTAACAGCTATGATATTGCCTAAAGGTGGAAGTTTTTACCCGTTTACTTTGAATGGGTCGATTTGGTTTGGGTTTTGTTTAACCAAAGAAAACCATCTTAACAAGAAACAGGGTGAAAGGGGCCCAAACAATGTTTAAAAACCAGTTTTTATACCGTACCGGGTCAGGATCAGACTCGGTTAACCAGTTGTACCGAGCGGTTTAACCGGGTTGACTAGTTGTGATGTCCCCGTGACCTTCTACATCGATGACGAACACCGAAAATATTGCACTTGATCCAGACGTAAAACATAAAACAAGATAGAAAGTGTAGAAGATAGAAATACTCTTTATAAAATCACACAGATTTACAATACCGAAAGAGAGCACATCCTCTAGACAAGCTGATTTAGATCACTAAGATCTAAACCACTCTCTCTCTCTAAAACTCTATTCATTCAGAACTCTCCAAAGTCTTAACTAAATAAACAAACAATTAATCAAATATACAGTGGAATTCATGTAATTCGGAACTTCTCACACGTTCCGAACTATTCCCTCTATACTATGGACCAATATAGTTCAGAGGAACATATTCCTCTGAACAACTATAAACTAGGAACCTCCTTTACATGTGATAAAACTCGGAACTTCACCAGTGTCCGAGTTTCAACCCTTCCGGACAACTTAACTTTGAATTGTCTTTGACTTGGACTTTCTGTGACTAGAATTGATAAAGCCACAATTACCATGTAGGTTACCGCTCTTATAAACTCCCCCTTAACTGTTGCTATCAATTCTGTGTGGCGCTTATAATCTTCAGTCACTAGGCACTGCACTTACGCTAGTCAACCCTATAATAATTCCATTAAATAAAACTTCAACTCAAAAAATAATTAAAAAAACTACACAATTCCATAATCAAAAATCAATTTTCCAACAAAGTTTTATTAATTTATTTATTTATTTATCTTTTAAATTGAAGTCTACAATAGGTTTATGGCATTGGAGTGTTGAATGCATCAAGTTCATGATCGCTTAAAAGACAAAATTCCTATCATCGCCATCCTCATGAACAAGAAAATAACTATTTTTGTTTCTTATAATATAAATTGAGAAGTTTTAGTTACCGAAAATCAACCATACTAAAATTACGTAAGATAAGTAACATGGTTCTTTGGTTTGCACCGGCAATACTGGATTTTCTGGCGGTTCGAAAACTAAACCGGTACCCTAATTAGACACCAATGATGTCTCCGGTAGCTGGTTCAATCTGTAATACCGGACGGTTTGAACCGGTTTTTAAAACATTGGGCCCAAAGTTTATTTTTAGTGCATAAACATCCTAAATTATTTTATTTGAAGTATTTGAAAAGTATTGAAACAATTAACTCTTTAATGCTATTGGACACACTACTTATTTATAAAAACATATTTTTTTGGACAGTGTTTCGGGTCAATCCAACTGGTATAAAAAATACATGTTTTGACCCGTTACCCAACCTGTTAGTATCTTTTCGATGTTTATTATGAACATCCTTTTCTAATGTATGCAGAACGATGACGATGAAGATTGGTATCCATTGGATATATTGGAGGCATTTAAGGAGTTGAGAAATAGGAAAGAATTTGATGTGTCGGATATGTACACAATTGCCGATGCTTGGGGTTGGACATGGGAAATGGAACTAAGGACACCCCTCCTCAACGTTGGTCACAAGAATGGGAAGTAGAATTAGCCGTCAAGCTAACGAAAAAAGTAAGTTGTTTGTTACGCGTTGTTTCATTCACAAAATAAGTCAATATGGTCAAAAGCTACCGACACTTCAGATGCCATATCTGAATAAACTGGAAGTTGGTTACGCCCGAATAATATTTTGAGTAAATTGTCGTTTTCGTCCTTGTAGTTTAGTCACTTTTGTGAGTTTCGTCCAAACGTTTTTTTTCCGCATCTAGGTCCTCGTGGTTTTCAAATCTTGCCCCTTTCGTCCAATTGACAAACCCTGTTAACATTTTACTGTTAAGTCAGGGGCAGTTTCGTCCATTTCAATTTTTTTAAATTTAAACCATTTTTACCTATTTGTTTATTATTATTATTTTTTAAATTAAATCCTTTAAAAAGAAAATAGGTTTAATTAAAAATAAAACTGAACTGGACGAAACTGCCCTTGACTTAACGGTAAAACATTGATGGGGTTATTCAGTTGGACGATAGGGGCAAGATTTAAAACCACGACCAAGATGCGAAAAAAACGTTTGGACGAAACTCGCAAAAGTGACTAAACCACAAGGAAGAAAATAGCATTTTACTCTATTATTTTTTTGAAACTTTGATGGCTTTTTTGGCCAAAAAAATTATAGAAATTGGACCCTAGTTGTCAATCATTATTACATACAAGTAGAACATATTATGATGTCTTTTCTTCATTTTTTTTTCTCTTTTGAGATTTTATCTTCACACATTATAATAGTTTCTGATGTATTTTATTTGCATTGCGTGATCTAAATAACCAATTGATTTCAGGTAATAGAGTTGGGTGGGAAGCCAACGATCGGGGACTGTGCGATAATTCTGCGTGCAGTAATAAGAGCTCCATATCCTTCGGCTTTCTTAGAAATTTTAGGAACAACACATAGCCTTGGTTATGTGTTTGGGAGGTATGCTGGAAACTCATGAACTGTCACTCTCAAGTCATTTTTTACAATTATAATTGCAATCTTTTACTGCTAATGGGCCAAATGTGATTTAAATAGAAGTATCCAACTTTTTTCAATATTTTTATTGATGTTTAAAGCTCTTACAAGCTATGCTGGTCTTAACAGTTTAGTTTTCATAAAAAAGCTGCAACTTCAATATTTACTAAACCTGTATTACAGGGATATTTTCATATACACCTCAAAATGTGGTATAATAATATATATTCATCAAAAAGTTCATAATATCAAGTATGGCATTTTCAAATTTATGACATTTATACCCTCTTAAAACTTGCATTAGGATATGAGAATACGGAGTGTAAGGAGAAAGAAGAAGGGTATAATGGTCATATTATAAATCATATATAATGAAAAGGGTAAATATGAAATTTTGAAGTAATTTGAATGGGTATATTTGATATTAATATTTATGGGTGGGTAAGTACAATATTATATTATTTTACAAGTTTTGAAGGGTAAGTATGAAATTTGAAGTAATTTGGATTGGTAAATTTTATATCTATTTGTTTGTTTGGGCAAACTACATCATCCGATTTAACACGAAATATGTTATATACTTATATTCTACTTGATGAACTCATTCACGGTACCAAAGGTTATAGGTGGGAAACGGGCGGGTCATGTGGGTTGAGTAACTGGTAAGTCGTTTAGATGGGTTGACTCACGAACGTCACATTATGATCGAATAATTCTCTGAGAACTAATCTCTCTGATTTTGTTTGTAATTTGCAGTCCATTATATGATGAGGTTATCAGTTTATGCCTTGCTCTTGGAGAGCTTGATGCAGCTATTGCTATTGTTGCTGACCTGGAAACGAGTGGTATAACGGTTCCTGACGAGACCCTCGATCGGGTCATTCAGGCTAGACAAACAACGACTCGTACTAACGTAAATGGTACATCTTTGTAAGTTGAGGGTTAGTATTTTATTTTGTTGTATGTTGTATCATCTCCGATTTTAATAGAAACCAGCTTTGCCTTTGTGAGAATTCCTCAAAGTAAGTAACACTAGGTTCTTTAGTGGTGGCTAATAGTTATTATTTAAAATCATCGTTCTAGACGTAATGGTTTAGATGAGTTTATAAGTGGCCAAATGGACGGGTTAAACCAGGTTTGCTAGAGCCACACGTTTTATTATAACTTTTTTCTAACTAAACCAATCTATAGTTTTATGTGCGGCTATTCACGAGAACGATCACCACTTTGACCATGGCACACCTTGACCACTGCTACCTTCCGTCTGCAACTCAACCTATTTCTCGCTGGTCGAATTGAAGCTTGGATATTTGAATTTCATTGTAGCGAATGCATCAATACGTTGATCTCGGTCTTCTGTCAACCCAAAAAGCGTCCTAGAAAGAAACCATAAACCGATTGACGCTCACGTCTACATCTACATTTGCTATAAGCTATAAGAATTTCTTTTATTACTAACATCTTTCTAAAGGTTTAAACTGGTTTTAGATTTTAAACTCGATCAACTCGGTTTGACTGATTCAACCCTTTCGGTTACCTTCCCTGTGAGAAACAGATTCTGGGGAAAATACCCTTCTAATCATTTTTGAACTTTCTGGCGAGACATGGCCCCGCTTTATTTTTACACAACCATCAACTCAAGTATGAGTCGCCCTTAACACACCTCCCAGCATCCCAAACTGACTGCACCTTCACGCTTTTCCACTTCATAGGAATGAGTGAATGACCGAACAAAGTTTAGAGCTCCATAAACTCCTGTCTCCTGTAAAAGATTTCTGATCTGCTGTCTCTTACGACTAGCGACTCTAATTCATCAATCATTTTAAGTTACAGGGGTTGCTCAAGGGAAAATAAAATAAAACAAGGGCTTTGGGCCCCACTATACTATGGCTCCAAATTCTGAGCCATAGAGAAACACACACGTGTTATAGGGCTTTATATAGTGAGGCCTGCCATACGTTTGCACTTCCCGAATGTATTCTATCCCACGTGTTTTAGGGCCATCAATAGGGTTTTTAAAAGCCTTCCTCATGCACAGAGATGATGATACAATTATAGGATTGGAGCAATTTTTGTGACAAAAAGACCTTCGAATTTATTATTCGCTTTGAGCCCTCAACAAGCTTGAGACGGCCCTGTTAAGTTGTATTCATTGAAACTACTTGCGAATTAAATCAAATGGACTCGAGGTGATTTTCCTGTGCTACTGTAACAATCTAGCGAAAAGACAACAATGTTGTCATTTGTTTTAACAATAAAAGACTTCACATGAACCAAGAAATGTGTAGCCTCGGTTCGTATTCTTCTTTTGAGTCTAATTTTATATATTATATTTGTGCTACTAATTATACAATTTTATTTTGGTATATTATACATATTTTTACTATTTGCTGAGTTGTAACTTGTAAGGAACCCATAACTTCATTTAAGTTGGGTACTTATTTACAAGCATATTACCTTCAACACCATAGTACAAAGTCTTTTAAAAATAAGAAGTCGTAAGAAGGGTATCAAACAGACTCCGCTTGACCTCAATCAAGCGGCATTGGAACTGTTTCATCAAACTCTATGATATGAGATTTTAGGTTTTTGCTTTTAATGCTTAACTTGTAGATTTTATAATTGTTGTTTACGTCATTGTGTCTTTTTATTTATCATTGTTTCTCAAACTGACAGGTTTCCTCTCCTCTCACATGACTCTCTTTCTTTCTTTTCTTAGTCTCTCTCCCTGTAGTCCTGTCTCTCGTTTTCTCTTTCTCTCTCTCTGCGTAATGTGAAAGGAAGCAAGTGGATATGGAGATGATTGGCGGTTTGCCGAAGCTGGTGATTCCATGGTGTAGCGGTGGGGGTTCTATAATGGTTGATCAACTGATTTGCAAGTCTAGGGTTTCAACTTTAAAGATTGAAGAAGATACATAAAAAATAAATGGGGGTTGAATAAGTAAAGGGCAGGAGATTTATATTAATGTTCTTTATATTTAAATAGATTGGGGTAAAAAGACACAAAAATCCTCATGTTAGGGTTAAAGGACGTAGGGTGTAATTGATATTTCAAATAAAAGATTGTGACTCTAATTATTAAAGTTAAAGTGTATTCATTGCAATCCGATACAAACATAAAAGACGAAAAGTGTAATTTACCCATTCGGTTTGTAATATTATTTATATTGGAATATAGTTAAAGGAAGATATTTTCATAATAATCAACATATATAGCTACAATAGATGTAAGGTTGTATGACATATGCCAATAAATATTTGGGCATATTATGTATTTACCTTTGATTATACGGTCACGACCTTTGTATTAAAAAACCCTAATACTGCTATAAATAAACTTTAATTTGAATATACAAGTTTCTCGTTGTATCACAAGGTAAATTCATAGTTTTATACAAGTTCAATTGTTTGGTTGTGTTCACATTATTGGCTTTTGTGTGAGTGTAACACATCATATGGCACATATGATTTATAAAAACGCCAACCCATACGGCCCATATAAACATTATGGCCCGTATGGCATATGAACTCAAACTATACCAATTAGCCATAAATAAACACTAAATGTCTAGTTTAATTTCTCAACTTCCATTCCAAACATTTACCTTTTCTGGTGGGCAGAGGTTACAATGTGTGTAGTTTCTTGCTTTGTATTGATTTTATCTGTCCTAGTATTGCAGAAAGATAGCCTCATTGATAACTCGTTACTGTCTTTGCATAGAATTATAATCCTGCCAACTATCACTTCTCATCATACATATGTCAGGTTCAATTCCTTATAATTTATAAATGAGAATTGATGTGAATTTAATCTATAGCTTAGCCATAGCGCATTGTTAACTTTTTCTTATTTCATTGTTGTCTTATTTATTCTTGTGGTATGCAAATTATAAAGCATATATGATTGGTATAAGTGATTAATGATCTAAATATCATTGAATATATTTGTATATTAATAAATGATTTAGCTATTTGCTCTTTTCTAATATTGATCTTTGATTTTATTGTTTTCCTTTCCCTTTGTTGGATTGATAATTAGTTAGATCTTCATGAGGTACAACATTTGGATGGTACATGTTAAAATTAGACAAACATAAAACAAGTTAAATGAGTTTAAAGTGATGCACATGTATCAATAATTTTTGGTGGCGAAAGTCATCATATTAGAGAGACAAATTCAAAAAAATTATATCCAATAACTACTCATTTAATTTAACAAAATTTAAGGAACATGATCCATACTAATTTAATTTAACAAAATTTAAGCAACATAATCCATAATAAAGATAAGCCTTTAAGTTTTTGTAAACTTCATGCCTTTGGACTAGAGATGGGCATAAAAACCGGTTCCGAACCCGAACCGGTAGAACCGAACTGGAACCGGGTCCAGTTCCTACCCGACATTAAGTAGAACCGGTTCCGGGTTCAAAATACCCGTTGGTTCAAACCCGGTTCCACAATTTTACCATTTGAATCGGGTCGTACCCGGTTCCTACCCGTACCCGGTTCCTACCAGTACCCGGAAATTCAGTTCTAGAAGGAACCGGTTATACCCGTTAAAATGTTACCGTTGGAACCGGTTATAGCCGTTAAAATGTTACCGTTGGAACCGGTTCCTGACCGTTGGAACCGATTCTATATATTTTGTTTAGAAATCTATTGTTTAGCACACAATTTCTCATATCTATTCTTCTTGTTACATTTCTTTCTTGTTCTTTTTCACATTCTAATCAACAAATGGCCTCAAAGAGTTCCAAAAACGCAAATTCCCAATCCGTTAACAATGTTCCTCAAGATCAATCGGTTCCATATGTGGTTGGAACATTGTCTCATAATCGCAGTAAGGAAGTTTGGAGCAATTGGGAGTTGGTCGAGATGAGTGACGACTCGCAAAAAGCTCAATGTAAACATTGTGGATCGTTATTAGCCAAGGAATCAAACTCAACGTTAACGAAGCATATTAATAAGTATTGCAAAGCTTTAAAGGAAATGACATCCGGTCAAGTTCCACTATCCAAAGATGGTACCATTTTTCGTTATGAGCAAAAATTAGCTCGCGATCGGATGGCGAAGTTGGTGATACAAAAAGCGTTGCCATTTGGACACTTCGACGACCCCGATCTTACAAATCTTATTCGGGAGACGCTACAACCTCGCTATAAACATGTAAGTCGTCGCACTTTAAAACGTCTTTGTTTAAGTTTATGGGAAAATGCAAAAAAAGGTTTAATTGTTTTTTTAAGAATTTAAAAACTAGTGTAAACCTAACTAGTGATGTGTGGTCGGCTCCACATGGTTTACCGGAATCGTACATATGTGTCACCGCTCATTGGGTTGATCCCGATACATGGCAAATGATGAAGCGTACGATTGCGTTTGACGAGTTTCCTTCTCCTCATACGGGAGAAAATATTTATAAAATTATAAATGGCACAATAATTAAATATGGTTTAGAAGATAAAATTTTTTCAATATCCTTTGATAACGCTTAACAACACAACGACGATTGAAAAATTAAAGTTGAAGTACAAACCAATACTTGATGGTGTTTTTTTTTCACACACGATGTGTTGCACATATTATTAACTTAGTAGTGCAAACCGGTTTAAAAGATCAATTTGTATCGGATTTTATTATAGCATTTAGAGCTATGCTCCAAGATGTTTTCAAAAGTGCAAAAAGAAAGATATCAAGAATATAAAAAACTTTGTAAAGATGTCAACCAAAAAATTATTGGACCGAATTGGGATATACCGACTCGTTGGAATTCAACTTGTCATATGTTTGAAATGGCTATAAAGCAAATGGGCACTTTAAAATCTTTTCATACAACTTTAAGTGATGAGTACCTTTTCGTCCCCTTTTCCGACACGGCTTGGGAAAATATTAGTAACCTAAGTACTTTTTTACAAGTTTTTAAAACTACAACGACTTGATTTCCGGTGTTTATTATCCTACTAGTTCTAAAGTTGTGGACCAATTGTATTTGATAACAACTAATTTTAAAAAGTTTGAAAATTCTAGTGACATGTTAAGGAATATGACGAGACCAATGATTCAAAAATTTTAAAAATATTTTTTAGAATTACCACCCGTTTTTCTATGTGCCGCTGCTTTAAATCCAGCTTTAAACGTACCGGGTGTTGAAGCTTTAATTGATGAAATTTATGACAAGTTGGATATGCATGAGGAGGATCCAACTTTAAAAGCAAAAACAAAAAAAATATTCAATGAGTGTATGGCCAAACTTTATGATCATTATTTTAAAAAATATGGTGAAAAAAATCATACAAATTTGTTTGAGTCTCGGTCCACGGCCTCTAACGATGAAACAAGCGGGGATCCACTTATAACCATGTTGAATGTCGTTAGAGACGAGACCGCTAGACAACAAAGGGGTAGTGAACCAACAAGTGAACTTGGGAGATATAAAAAAAAATCAGTATTCGCTTACTATGACCACCGAGGAGTATAGGAAATTTGATGTTTTGGCATGGTGGAAATCGAAAGAATCCGAATACCCGATTCTAGCCACCATGGCTCGTGATATACTAACGGTCCAAGCTTCCACGGTAGCTTCGGAAAGTGTGTTTTCTCTTAGTGGCAGGGTTTTGTCAATTAGAAGAATAAGACTAACTCCGGAATCGCTAGAGATGGCAATATGCTTAAAGGACCATTTGGATGCCGTTGATCGTGTTCAACATAAAACTAGTCTAGAAGATGAAGTTGAGTTAGAGCATAAAATTGTTGACGAAGAGGAGGACGAAGAAGTGGAGACTAACGATTCGGACGACGATTGTACCGAGGTACCCGCACCTAAGAGAAACTCATCGGAAAGTGTTGCACCTGCCGCTAGTAAACGATCAAAGAAATAAAATCTTACTGGAACCGGTTCTGAGTAATTTTTGATTTTTTTTTTGTAACCGGTTAATTTTTTTATATATTGTAACCGATTAATTTGTTTTTTAATTTTAACCGATTATTGTTACTATTTTTATTTATCAATGTAACTAATAATAAAAATCAAACATAACAAACACAATAGAAAGAAACATTACACAAACTTTATTAAAACACCAACGGTAACATTTATCAGAAACCGGTAAGTAGGAAGGGGTTTATATACAAAAAAAAAACGATTTTTTAATCAGGAACCGGTTCCAACGGTAACATTTTATCAGGAACCGGTTCTGAACAGTAAAAGTCAGGTTTTGACTGTCAGGAACCGGTTCCCAACACTATCAGAAACCGGTTCCGCACCATACCCGGTTCCATAATACCCGTACCCGGTTCTACACGGTTCCATATTCTTGGGTGTGAACCCGGGTAGGAACTGGACCCGGTTCCACACCATACCCGGTTCCAATGACATCCAAGCAGAACCGGGTACGGGTTGAAACCGGTTCCGGATAATAATAAAACCCGATTATGCCCATCTCTACTTTGGACCCCACCTGGGCCAGTGGGCCCTTGACCATTTTTAAATTATCGTGCCATTGGTGATAGAAGCAGAGATGAAAAAAAACCCGTATCTGAAACTGGACCCGATAAAAAATCTGAAATCGGTTATTTTTGTACATGTGGATTGTATATTCGTAATCGAACCCGAGCCTACCCGTAGAGTATGGATAGAGTATATATTTTGAACTCAATGTCTGTAACCGAAACCGTACCCGATTTATGCCCGAAAATACATGAAACAGGTCATACCCTATACCGATAAAATACCCGAATTTTGAAGGTATATTTTTATGTTTACTTTGCAACTTTTATATTTAAGTTTTTAAAAAAATGCATGTTATAAAACAAATAATTTGTATTTGAGTGAATTTATGTTATTGTAATTTGTTTTTAATTACTTTTACAAACCAAAAAATAATTTGTAAACGCATTTATTTTTATGTAAAATAAAAAAAAAACATATTTTTTAAAATCGGGTATTAATACCCGGTTATACCCGTACCCTACCTGGGTACATAGGGTATGACTTTTTTGTTCAATTCCCATACCTGAACCATACCCGATTTCTCTTAATACCTGATTTTCCAATACCCGATTATATTCGAAACCTGTTCCATACCCGAAACCGAATATTAATAAAAACCCGATTTGTGCACCTCTAGATAGAAGTGTGTTTTATTTTCACAATTGCTAAATTAAAATTACCTTCAAAATATTAAAGGCTCCCACCTGAAACAACATGTGATTGACAGAGATGCATAAGTTTTTATATAATTTACATTTACATTAGAAGAATAAATTTTTCATTTTCTAAAAGTTTATTAGAAAACTGAAATTAGTAGTTCGATAAAATAAAAATAAGATTTCTACGCGAAGCATGAAAATCGAAGGAAAAAAATGCATGGTAGTAAAATTGAAAATAACAGTATTTATATGTATAGTAATTAGAGTATAATTACACTGAAAATTACTTTAGTTATAAATAACAGTACTTATAATTAGTGTAATTTCTTTATTTATAACTAGGGTAATTACATTACAATGATAATTACTCTAGTTACTGTCTAATTTGTATAAAGATACTATACTGATCTAGTAATTAAACTACAATCAATAATTACTTTAGTTATACATAAAATTATTTTAATGATCAAGTCATCAATATTACAATTATAACACGGCACATTTTCTTTTATTTCCCCATTTCATATACTATTAGGCCATTGGGTGTATTTTAACATTTGGGGTGTCAACGGTGACATAGCATGTTAACCACCATTGTAGATCACTCCCTCCTTATGTTAAGGGGCGTAAAAAAGGGTATTTGTCACCGAATGTTAAGTGAATTCAAGTAGTTATTCTTTTCTTTTTTAAACCAAAAACCACAAAAAATAGAGTTAGATGGAGTGAAGAAGATTAAACCATTTCTTTGAAATGGGGCATAGTGAAATGAGGAAAAATGGGTGACGTGACACATAGAAGAAGTTAAAAGTGTTAAAGTATACCCTAAGATCTTAGCTTAGATTTTACCGAATCCAGGCCACCCCATTGGAATTTAACCCCCGCGACCATTGATATCTTACCAGATATCTCACACTCGCACATATGTTTGAAGTTTTGCAATTCCATTCAGTTTAACACATCTTATCAACTTTTTATGTATAAATTGTCTCTATTTGAACTTTGAGTTGAGCAGGACTTGAGAAAAAAAAATCTGGAATGCATGTTAGCTTGTTTACATGCTGTTCATTTATTTAATTTTACCAAAGATACAAACATTTAATGGTGCTACGGTTTGGCACAAAATATAAAAGTTTACAAGCTATAACTTCCAAATAAATTGCATATAAAATTACCACAAATCAATTGAAAAAAGTAAGAACATACACAAGCAAATACATCATTTCAAAAATAAATGCATGGTGCAGAAACTTGAGGCTATAATGGTGCATCAAACATTAGAAGCAGCATCCAAAGCCATGATGGTGCTAAGATTCATGGGTGACATATAGTCGGTTGAGCCCGTTAAAATTTGTCTCACGATAAGCCTGTTTGCTCTCTCGGAAGGATGGAAGGCATCCCAAAACGCGTATATATCTCTATTTGGACACAAGTTTGATAACTGAGTGCATAGCCCTAGTCCGTTATACGGTCCTTGTCCACAACACGCAACCTTTGAGGTAACAAACCCTGCTCAACAAAATAAAAAAACCATTTAGTACCGATCTTGATACGAAACTAATACAAGAGTTGGCAGACTTTTATTTGAGCCATCTAGGACACAATACAAAAAAAATACCTTTACTTATTCAGTGTAAAACATCTATATAACTGATTTGTTAAATTTACACTTGTATAATTTATGTTCTTGTTTTTTAGTAAACCTGCAAATTTGGCAATACCTACCAAATTTAGAATTTCTATAAGGGACCCATCAATTTTCTTGAGAATTCTATCTCTATTATTTTCATTCTATATATGTATATAGATCTAAATTTACCATATCTTCCTGGATCCGAAATGAAATCGATATTGGTTTGTCGAATATTGGCACCAATAAACACATTGCTCCCGATCTCACTGTTGAGGCTATCAAGCATATTCTGGAGTTGTGGGTTGAACAAACTTGCTGCTCTTTGCAAGTCGGGTGCACAGTTGCCATCTGCGCTGCGTTGCGCTAGTTCTGCTGGCACACAACCTAATGGTCCCGTTCCAGTGACCAAAATCCTTCGTAATCCCAATTCATAAAGCCTCTACATTCATTGATTAAGAACACGTTCAGTCACCACAGTTTTGTTAAACTTTCAAATATATATATATGGATATATATATATATATATATATGTATGTATGCATCAAAACGAACTGTATTAATCGAGTGTCTTGTGGAATTCATTTGATTCTTATGAAACATATTAATACTGACATGATTGTAGCACATGGGATATGTGTATACTACTTTCTTTAGCCATTAAGTTTATGATAAGGACTTACAACTACCCTTAGGCTACCCTCAGTAGATTTATGGCAAATTTCCATCCATATCATGCATGATTATATTATAAATTTCTAATCTAATATAGTCAAAATTGACCTACAAAGCGGACCATAACATTTAATTCAAGAAATTTTAATAAATTCGTTATTAGCATGCATGACAGTCATCAAGAAGCCATGCATAAGATTGATAAATTGAATTTTAATAATGTAAACTATGACTAACTAACTGATAATAGTCTCTACTAGCAGTTCGACTAATCACATTCACAAGTTTCATGCTGTCAAGGACAATCCCAATCTAATTGAGAAGTAACTTTGTCTATCCTAATGAACAATTGAACTTTTTTTATCGCAATAAGAATGTTGGATATTGTTTGAAACCACACACATGAAAGTTAACGGCACACGGAGTTACTTCTCCGTTAGAGTAGGTTGGTCTTGACAACGTAAGTGAAAATTGTTAGTGTCGTTGGTCAGTATGTATTATTATTGGTCAACGAGTTATCGTTTGCATTATTGAACACGTTTAAAAGAAAAGATATTAAAGTTTCATGATTTAAAGCCAAACGGAATGATTGTGGGTGAAAATAATTGTATTTACATACCGTTAAAACTTTACGGTATTCTGAGATCAAGTAGACAACATAATCTGGCAGAGAAAACTGTCTAGATCTTGCTGAGAATGGGACTAAGTAGTAGTTGTTCACAAAATCATTGCCTCCCAATGTGATGAGTGTCAAAGCGCTATTTACAAGCCTTTCAGTCTCCTCAGGGCCAATTATATCACTCACCCTTTGTTGATACTGTTCGAAGTATTGCATTTGAAGTGCGATCCTTATTATATTAACCTGCATAAAAAAATTCATACACTCTATTAAAATCCATTTTAGTATAAAAGGGTAAATCATTCATTGTCTTAATTTACACACTGGCTTTTAAATGTAGGTTGTAGCATGAAAGGACTTTTGAAGGGTGTTCAATTATACAAGAAAATTGTATTTTTACACTCTAGTTTTATTACTTTCAGAAGGAAGAGAACTTACAAACTGAACTCCAGTGTCATTAAGTATGCCAACACCAGCAGAAGCAAAATTGGCACCAACAAGTAGCCTTTCACCTGTTAGAGATGGACTCAAGTATGGCAATGTTGATTCTTCACCAATTGCTTGGCCTGATAAATGATCAAATTATTATTAAAAAGTTATCCGGAAAATTAACGATAATGGATAAATCATAGAGTTAAAAGCAAAATAACTAAACTGATAAGGTCCGGAATGTTAAATCCATTGGAGAACCGGCCCGTAGGGCGATGAGTGGAATAATCAATCCCGTAAGGAGGTTGATCGGCACGTGCAGAGGTAGCCAAGTAATTGTTGTTTCCGTTATCGACTAACGAGTCACCAAACACAAAGAAAGCTCTAGCCTCAGCTTCAAGAACAACATTACTAAAAACTGCTAATATCAGGCACAATAATATGGCAAGTGATGATTTTAAGCTACCCATTATTGCAATATATAAATAACTATAAGTGGCAATGTAGAAAAACACACACAGAAAGGTGTGTTTTTTTGGGTGTTTTCTGAAAAACAAGGATGGGGAATGAGGTCTATAAATATGCATTTTGGGGATTGGTGATGGCAAAACTGTAGTCAGTGTAGAGCCAATCCCAACTAACAAGGTTGTAGTAGTTCTGGTGTATTTAATTAGACAGTTATTTGCCAGCCATTCTTACACAAACATAGACCCTGGTTTAGTCAGCCACTACTATCCTCAAATCTAGATTCTTGATTTAGTTACAAGGATGTTTTTTACTTTCTAGAAACAAAACCGATGTTGTACATTCTTGATTTACATACGTTGTAATTTCTTTTTACGGATTTTGGAGTCTGTATTGTTTCCCCAACCTTTTTGCTAGGCTCTACATATATTGTCTTGCAGTTAAAAAAAACCTAGCTTTAGCTTCTATAAACATGCACATAGACTACTAGAAAGCTAACTACCACCCAAATATCATCACCACTGACCCGTTATTAATTTTCAACAGTTAGCGACGGATCCAAAATAACCAAAAATAAAAAAATAAAAAATTTAAAGTAAAATAAATGTATAGACCATCTCCAACTAAGTGCCCTTGGGCCCCTTGTGTGATGTGGAGAGGCCATTTGGAAGGGCCACAATGAAGTTAAAGATGAAAGTGCGCGAAGAGGAAATACTTCTGCAAGGGAGGGTTCTATGAAAGAGGAGGAGAGAGGGAATGAGACCCATGAAAAGGAGATGAAGCCGGCAAATAGGGAAAGTCACCCTCATGAGCGGTCAGTACTAATTAGCATAACTAAATTCTTTACTCACACAGTGTTTTCGATATAGCATCAACGATGAGACCTGCTTTCACCAATGAACTTATCAGTCGTTGAAACCGTTTATTTTGTAGTATAGGCGGAAACAACCAAACCGGTAAATTGATAGTATTTGGGTTGTAATCTAGAATTAAAGAAGGAATTTTATTAATAGCAAAAGTGGACTCGCAAAAAACAAGAACAAAGACCAAAGTACAGTTACATGTGTTGTGTGACATCAAATTGTCATTCCACTTGTTTACGCTTGAAGATAAATTAAAAATAATGTTAATTCACATTTATATAACCGAGGTACAATTATTGCATCGTAAATAAATTAAAATTATGGGTTTTCCTTTATTAAATTTAAGAAGTGTCACATGTATTAAATATTTCTGGATATCATAGAAATTCTTGATATCGATGACTCATCAATATTGTATTTATTATACTTTAATCCTCAAATAGATAGTTTATGTACGTATACATCCATGTGAAGGCCGGAGGCTATTATTAGAAGATATTTATGGGGGAGGGGGGTCGGCGACGGTTAAGAAGATGCATTGGGTCTCGTGGGAGGTTGTGGCTTCTCCTATCAAATCTGGTGGCCTCGGTTTAAACAAGTTACGTGAGATAAACATTGCGTTTATTACTAAATGGGTGTGGCGGTACCGAAACGAAACAAATAATATATGGAGTGCAGTTATCCAAGCTTTACATGACCACAAAAAATGTTGGACGGTGGTTCGGGTTAACGGGTCACATTGTGGTGTTTGGAAGAACATAGTCAGCGTGGTCGATAAGATAAAGGTTGAGGCCATTAGGTTGAACCATCTGATTAACGGAAAGGTTGGCAGGGAAGATAATATTAGAATGTGGATCGATCCATGGCTTTGTGATGTCCCTTTAAGAGTTCGCTACCCTAACCTATTTAGGTTGGAAAGTGATAAAAGGTGTCCCGTGCTGGATCGTTATAATGCGACTAACAAAAACTTTTTAGGCAAATGGTCCTGGACTCGGAATCCGGCTTCAGAAGATGAGTTGAACGAGTGGTCTGAGCTACTTGATGAAGTCAATCTATCAGATTCTCCTGACAAATGGGAATGGAAAGGTGGAAATCACAAAGAATTTTCGGTGAAGGCGGTTAGAGATTTTTTTTGGAAAGTGGCAACAACTATAGCGACAGACTTGTAATCCGATGGTCGAAGTGGGTTCACAAAAAATGCAATGTTATTATGTGGAGGGCGGCTATGGACCGCATCCCGACTCTCTCGACATTGCTAGCTCGAAACAGTTCGTTTGGAGATGTGTCGTGTGCTTTGCGCGATGCTGGTAGGAGACCGTGGACCATCTGTTATGTGGTGTGATGTGGCTTCCTCTGTTTGGACTAAGGTAAGTAATTGGTGTAAGGTGAGTCCCATAATTTTGTTTT
Organism: Scalesia atractyloides; assembly: GCA_947069175.1. Taxonomy (NCBI): domain Eukaryota; kingdom Viridiplantae; phylum Streptophyta; class Magnoliopsida; order Asterales; family Asteraceae; genus Scalesia; species Scalesia atractyloides. The sequence goes on along the minus strand of CAMTDV010000116.1, from coordinate 16,419,112 downwards.
TCGTCAAAGATATTTTCGAGTGGGCTGGGTATAGAAATCTGGGAAGAAAAGCTAAAGAGGCCTTTCATGGAATTATGTTCATGGCCGCTTGGTGCAATTGGAAGGCGAGGGATGAGAAACGGTTCTCAAATATTGACGTTAAAGTAGATGAGATAGTTCAGAATATAAAACCCCTCGGATATTTTATGGTATAGTAGTCCGTCTAAAGATGGGAATTTGAGGTGAGATAACTGGTGTAAGTTCGAGTTCATGTAAGTTGTTTGTTTGTTGCCGCCTTTTTTTGCCTTTTTTGAGGTTGGCTTTGTGAATGATAGTTACTTTTCAAAAAAAGATGTATCCATGTGAAAAGATGCTATGTGTATGCACATACATTTGTGGGTCTCAAGCCTGATGGGTCCAAAATTTTATCTCTTATCTTCTGCTACAATGTTGAGATTTTTACAAAAGAGGAATGAAATTAAAAATTGGGTTAGCATAATCTTTAGTAAACAAAAACGTCATAATGAACAAAAAAATTATTTTCAACTGGTTTTGGAGTCAAACCCAAAGCAAGTGGATTATATTGGCATTAAAGTAGTGCCTCAATCACGTATAAGACAAAATTTGTGTGCGACGCATACGCAAAAAGATATGAGGACAAGTGTCATTGACAAGAATGGCAAATTAGTCCTTTCCCAAGTGAACAACTTTCCCCTTTGATTTTCATACGACTATAACCTTTTCATAACCAGTCTAATATTGTATACGTATAAAACTAACCAATCTAAAATACATATATATACAAAACTGATACACATATACTTACATAGAAATCCATACATGTACATATATACATACAAAATCTATCCCAAATTTCAAAAGTTAAGCACCTTCGCAACAAGGCCATTAAACAAGTCTTGGTCCCATGGCAACACCGAAAGGGATCCGATCTTACTTGGGAGACAGAAGATGAGATGCGTGAACACTACCCATAATTATTTGGTACGTAATTAGGTTTCGAGGACGAAACCTCCTTTAAGGGGGGTAGATTTGTAATACCCCAAAATGCGCATACGTGTTTATTTTATTTTTCGTAGTATGTCCTAGTAAGAAAATAACATAACTAATTTATTACATGTAGTTTTATAAAAGATAAAGATGTTTAATAAATTTAAATATGGGTCAAACATGAAGGGCCACTTGTAGCAAAATGGAAAATTGAGGTTAAAGATTAAAGTGCAGAATTTAGTGTGTGTGTGTTTTGTGTGTGTTCTGTACGAGAGAAAGGAAGAGAAGGGAAAAACCTTCTCCTTCAACAACAACAAGAAATTCAGTAAATTAAAGAGGTTCTAGGGCTGAAATTGAATGCATGTATTGAGATTCTTGATCAACTAAGTGTCTCTAACATAAGGTAAATTGAATTTTATGATTTGGTGATCATTCATGAAGTGGGTTGTAATAAATCCGTGAAATTTTATGGAATTAAGCACGGTTATTGGTTAGAATCATCATGTAGAAGATGAAATATGCTTGAATTCGATTATCTTGATAAATTGAAGTAAAACCCACTTGTAGTAGTAGTATGATGAAATGTTATGATCATGTAGGTGCAAGAAATTAAGTGCAAATTCATGTATGAATATGTGTGTAGTAGAGAAGTGTTAAATGAATTTGATATAGAATGAAGGTTATGTGAGTTTAGTTGATTTGATGATCCATGATATGAACTAGTAGGAATATGCAAAGAACACTTGTACATTATGCCTTGTTAGTAGAACGCACGCCAAGTGTTTGATAAAATGCCTTGAATTGAGATTCTATGTGAATATGATGCTAAATGGTTAGAATTGGTAGAATGATAGTTGTTAACTCAATTATGTTAATGAAAGAATGAAATAAAGACATGAGATTAAAGTATGTTGATTGTAAAAATGTAGGTGTGAAAGAAGAAGGTTCAAGCAACCGGAATCCTCAAAGCTCGCAAGATCCAGGTACACTACTTGTATGTTATACTTTCATTTGTAAATTACGTCTAGTTGTAACGAATTATTTAGCATAATTGCGAATGATTGTAGATATTATGTTGACTAGAGAATTACTAGAAGTATGGTTTCGCGTTGACTTGTGTTGAACAGGTCAACCGGACAAGGAATGAGAAAGTAAAAGTATGGTTCTGCGTTGACTTGTGTTGAGCGGGTCAACCGGACAAGAATGAGAAAGTAAAAGTATGGTTTCACGTTGACTTGTGTTGAACGGGTCAACCGGACAAGGAATGAGAAAGTAAAAGTATGGTTTCGCGTTGACTTGTGTTGAGCGGGTATGAGAAAGTAAAAGTATGGTATCGCGTTAACTCGTGTTGAATGGGTCAACTGGATAATAACAAGGATGTAAAGATATGAATTTAGGTTGCATCGTATTAAGCGATCAATCGATTAAGAATGTGATATTCGATTAACTATTGAAATTGTTATAAATTATTACATGATACGTTAACCGAATTCTTGTGATGTTTAGGTAAAACTTCCACTTGACGCTGCGCCTTGCTTGGAACGAACACGCTCTGTGCCCTCCTTACACTTCCGGATAAGATATGGACAAACGGGTCAAATTACTTTTGGTTGTAAATTGATGAATTTTGCTTTCAAATTACTTTTTTTAGAAAATGAATTAACCCTATTAGTTAGTAGTTTAAACTTTATGTCGTCAAAACATTTTGTAGCTGCGTTTGTCGCACTAAAATGTAAGGGTATAATGGGAATTTAAGCTATGTTTTTAAAAGCTCAAAATTTATAGCTTTCTGGTTGTAAAAATTATGTTGGGCATTTCAAGTTGGTATCAGAGCCTAGGTTTGAGGGATTCAAGCATGAGTTGAAGTGGTTGAACTCAAACCGAAAGCTCATGCACATGTGTGTTTGTTTCGTGGCGTCAAACAAGTAAGTGTTCTTTACTATGAGTCATAAGCATGAGACAGATTGATGTATGGATGACTACGGAGTGTTATGGGATGTTGTGGGCAATATGGGGCAGTTCGGTTTGAATCGGGGCCCACGAACGGGTTCCATGAGCTGAAAAACGGAAAAACTACGTCTGCAGCACAGAAGAGGCGTCGCCGACGGCCACTTAGCGCGTCGCCGACGCTACCTCTATTCTCCGACGGCCAAACCCACTGTCTACGCAACCAAGCTCCGACGAAACAATCTGAAGCGCGTCGCCGATGGCCCTCCTAAACTCAACTTGTTTTCTTTTCACATTATATGAACCAAGATTCTTAAACACAATTCGTAACTCATATGGAATCCAAAAAGTGAAATTTAATTATTAGTAGCTGTGTAAAATTATTTTTGAAATCATGATAAAGTATGATGGGAACTTAACATGCCAAAGCAAAGAGTAAGAATGTATAAAGGAATAAGTTTTACAAATTGTTGAAAACGAGTGGATGATTCTTGACCAATTATGATCATTCTACAGATGAAGATTTCAGGTATGAAATATAATAACAATTGCTTTCAATGATCATGACAAGCTAATGAATGAATATTATAATGAAAGTAACATATGTTTATGTAAATGGAAGAAGAAAGAGACTTGAATGATAACGAATTGGCCCGTCAAGAAGTGATGAATGAAAAGATCTCAGAGGAAGTGACAAAAGCTATGCAAGCCAGTTTGCCTCAACTAGCGCATGAAGTAGAAAGTCATGTTTTAGAAACAGTAGAGACTATTATGACTAGCAAGATTGAAGAGCTGAAAGAATGGATGGGCAGGGTTCAAAACAAAAAGGGGACCCGTAGATGCACATATAGGAACTTCATGGCTTGTAACCCTACAACGTACGATGGTAAAATAGATCCTATCATATGTCAAAGATGGATTTCCCACATGGAGGTTGTCTTTATTCGAAGCAGGTGTGAAAAAGAGGATCAGGTGATGTTTGCAACGGGCCAACTCCAACTCTAAGCAAAGGATTCGTGGGACGCCCATTGCAAGGAATTGGGAGAAGAGAAGCTTTAGGAACTTACATGACGAGTTTAAGGAGCCTTTCTTAAAGTTCCACTGTCCGCAGTCTGCAGTTGATCGAATTCAAGAAGAGTTTTTACACCTTTGGCAAGGCACGGAATCTATTGATGAGATCACAAATGTGTTTCTTGACAAATTAAAGTTTTGCCAAGACCTTATGAAGACATAAAGAATGAAGATTAACCGTTATCATGACATGTTAAAGGCAGAATTTAGGGAGTTCATCACTCCCTCGAAGTGTGAGACTTTAAACGAACTGATCAACTGGGCAAGGATCGAGAAATAGAGCTTAAGCGTCAAATAGAACGGGGGGGGGGGGGGGGAGAGGACGATGGAAAAGAGTACTAACCCGACTCCGGCCAAGAAACAAAAAGTCTATGATTACAATAAGAAGAATAATGCGAAGGGTGGCATTCGTTGATGCAAAACTTGTGGAAAGCTTCACTCAGGAGAATATTTGTTGGGTAAGAAAGGATGCTACAATTGTGGACAAGAAGGGCACCCTTACTCTAAATGCCCAAGTATGGCCAGAACTTGTTTCAATTGTTTCTCACCGGGACATGTCAAGGCAGATTGCCCAAAGCTGAAAGAGAAAGGGGGTAATGACGGGAAGAACGATAATACCCCAAAAGCTAAAGGAAGAATGTTCCAAATCACCACCGAAGAAGCTAAGGCACTTCGGAACGTTGTGTCAGGTATTTTCTTAATCAATTTAATACCTACAAATGTGTTGTTTGATTCTGGGGCAATAGGTCATTTGTATCACGTGAACTTATAACCCATCCCTCCTTTAAAACTGAACGAATGCCAATACCTTTAGAGGTAGAAATAGCCAATAGCAAGAACTACTTATTGATCGAAGTATGTAAAGGATGTAAAATTGTTATAGAAGACGAGGAATTCGAAATAGATCTTGTGCCCATGATACTGGGAGAGTTCAAAGTAATAGTAGGCATGGATTGGCTATCCCGATACCATGCAGAAATTCAATGTGAGACTAAGATCATACGAGTGCTATCTCCGAGTGAGAAATGGGTAAGCATCTACGGAGAAAGAAAAGTTGAGATGAAGCTATGCACCCTTGTAGAGGCAGTCAAATACGCACAAAATGAAGGTAAGGCGTTCCTAGCTTACATAATAGATACTTCTAAGAACGCGCCAAAATTTGATGATGTAGAAATTGTAAATGAATATCCGGATGAATTACCGGGACTTCCTCCCAAGCGAGACGTGGAGTTTTGCATTGAACTAAACCTAGGTGCTACACCGGTGGCTAAGGCTCCCTATAGATTTGCTCCTACTGAAATGTGAGAGTTAATGATCCAGATACAAGAATTGCTTGATAAGGGCTTCATACGCCCTAGCATGTCACTTAGGTTAAAGATGGTTAGGTCATAACAAATCATTTTAGTGTTAAATACACATTTATGATTACTTGTACCTTTTTGGAGCTTCATGGATTTTGCCATATGTTTGTGGATTTGTGTATGTTACTCAAAGCCACATTAGATTATAACAAATTACACTGGTTTTAAAAACATATGTATGATGATATGTATACTTTTGAGCCTTGACATGTGTTAGTGGGATAGTTTAGGTTATATAAAACCATATTAGGTAATAACAAATCATTTTGATATTAAATACATGTGTATGATTAACTTTAAATTTCTAGATCTTATATAAACTACATTACACTTCAAGTTCTTATATATAAATTACATTACCCTTATATATGTGTGTGTAAACAACGGAGTATGCATACATAGGACTACCACCTTCCTTACCATAAGTAAACTATGTTTATCTCATAGTGAAACCAAAAATAAGTAACTTCACTTCCTAGTTCGTGCACCACAAGACCTATTAATTTGTGTGTTTTGAACTTCTCTTTACTCAAAAAGCTTGGAAAGAAAGGATCATTGCTATAGCTAGAAGAAAACCACACCAATGACGTGTACATCTTCTGAACACATAGGAGGTATAGAATACCCTAGTTGTTGACCACACATCCAAACTGTAGGTCTTCGGATTTTGCAACGGGGCAAAGGAAACCAATTGTTGCTAGATACATTAAATGAAAATAAATGACTCATCTTTTATTATAATTTATGGGTTTAAAAGGGTTGATGTGGTTACCAGTTATGATAGATTTTTGTTTCTATTTACAGAGAATATTACCTACAGATTTAGCATGGAAAAGGGCATTACAACTGAACTAAACCCTCATCAACAAATAAGTCTTGGTGGATAAAATTCTAAGATCTCTATTTTATTTTCTATTCCAAAAACTCCATTTGAATCTAAAATAACTCTTTGTTTTAAAATTTACTTTTAGAAGATTACTAAATATATCTATTTTTAAAACCATGTAATTATGATTGTGTTTGGGATTTACAAGACAAATATCATTTTTTTTATAAAATTTAATTATACGAATTATTTTAGAAACTATTTCCCAAAATATCTCATATTTAATGACGCTGCAATTTGGAATAGCAATTTAAATAAATAGATGCAAAACAAAGCCGATTAAGGTATTGGTGTTTTATGAGAGGTCACACGCCAAAACTCTAAAAAGTTCATCGACTAATCAAGATCAAGTCTTGATTCAGTTCTTGAGTCTTGATCTTGAATCTTCACTTCCAATTGCCTTCACTTCCATCTCGTCACCATGATCACTAGACCTTGAAAGAAAAAAAATAATACCAATCCCATTACACTGAATTCGGAATATAGAAGGGAGATTTTTGGCCAAAACCAAGTTACAACAAAAAATATCATTGAAGAAACCAAACAATTACACAAAAGGGACTTGGATTATTTTTGCATTCAAACATGTAAAACTAGTTAAATCTATCTTTTGTAGAACATATTCAAACATGAACACACAATTGAATGCAGAATGTTCGATTGCGTTTACTAGATGTTTATCGAGATAAGACATAGTGTAAATAAATGTTTTCTGTTGATTTCCAAATTGGCAGAGTAACAAAACATGTGATTAGAAGTCATATCAAACACTTTTGTTCATAACCATACATGTGCCCTATTTATACTAAAATAGGTGCGCTACTTCTGACTTAGCTTAGGGATAGCTATGCTAGTCCCTGCACTAGGTGTTACATATGTAACACAAAATACATACATACAAACCACACAACAAACCTCACACAAACAATACAGACTCGACTATTAAGACTAGACATAATACAGACACCCTCCAGGTTGTTATCATCATATTTGAACCAACAAAATGACTCAATCACATGTCAAAAAGCAATCATTATTGTTATGGGTGAATATTTCGGTTGATATTCCGAAAAAAGACTTGACTACCTGGAATAACTAAGAGGTTTGAAATCCTAAACATATTTCCTATATATATTTAGCCCATTCTTGCACATGTTATTTAACTTATGCAAGAAGGAACAAATGAGACTAAGTCAAGCCCAAGACTCGCTCATTTGGTGGAAGATATGACCGTTGGCTCCATTGAAGGAGTCATCAAGGCTCACTTGAAGAATATTCGAAGCATGCCTAGAATATCAGATACTTAGTTAGCCTTTTATCACTGTATAAAGAGGCAAACTGATCGAGTATTAGGTCACACACTACTCTCTCATACTTGCACACTCACTTGTTATCTCTTGCAGCTCATTTACGATTATATAAACACTTACACTAGAAATCATTGTATCATCAGTCAGTTTTGTTCTCGAGTTGTATTCTTTTTACTTGTAATAATATTGGCCGTGGTAGACGACTTTTATAGTCGTCTACCGAGGATTTGTGCCGACGATCTCAATTGATCAAGGCTTTCCTCATAATTCCTTGTGTTCTTAGTTACTTAATCATTCAATTTTTTCGAATATCCTAATCCATATTTCGATATTTTGAGCAATATTTTTTATATCTTAGACTATATTTTCGCATTAACACTTAGTTCTTTCATCTAATAAAAAACAACATTTACAACAGTTAGTTTTTTAAAGACTAGCACACTACCTAACATAACAAATTTAATCACTAAATTGCTTAGGTAATTTTTTACCAAAACAATTATGATCATGGTACATGATCATGATGAGAGAAAATTAAAGAAAACAATTTCTTCATAAAAAACCCAACATTTATACTAAAGGTTGAATCTTTTCCGTTTGATTTGTTAGATAAACCCGCTATAGGTTTCAAGACTTCATAAAATCAAATCTAATACCTCTTATGGGTTTTTGTGTTCGTTATTCTTAGGAGTGAAAGAGAAAGAACACATCACAATCTATGATCAAATAATAGGTTTTGTGAAAGAGAGAAAGTGGGTATATAGATGAGAGAGTGTATGAGAAGATGTTAAAATTAGCCATAAAGAGTACGGTCGGTGTAGTTCAATCGTGGTATAGATTGTCCTTCATTTTCCATGATTTTAGGGTTTAAACTAGATGCCACACAGTTGATGAGATGCTTCGACCATGAATTGAGGGTAACCCTTGTGTTTATATTTTGTAGTCTATAGAGACTGTGATCTAACATACCTAACCCTAACCTTACTAAGTTAAATGATTCCTTTTAACTGGTTTTGTGACAATGCCGACAATAGTATCTTCAAATTGTACTTTATCAAATATTGCCATTTTGAACATTATCCCTTAAGAAATGATGCCTTAATTTAATATGTTTGGTTCTAGAATGTAAAACCTAATTATTTTTTCTTATATCATTAGTACTTTTATTATCGTAAAAAATGGAAACATCTAATAAAGGTACCTCATAACAAAAAGAGTTTGTTACATGAATAATACTTGTGTGCATGCTCTTCCTATAGCTATATATCTGGATATGGAGTTAGACAGGTAGCATAAGTTTATTAGTTAGAAAACCAATAGGTGAGTGAGAAGCTAACAGCTGCGTAAATTCCTCATCCTTATGCCTTTTCTATTTCTACTTGCAAATCTAAAAAAAAGCAAATCTTTATGCAATCCTTCCATCTTCAAGTATCACAAGCCTAAGTTCCTTTTTTTATTTAACCAAAGATTATTTTTATGACTTCATAATGAGACATCTTTAGATTTTGCTAAAATCTAGAACATCTACAAACACAAATCATAATATCGAGACAACTTATTAATAGATAAATTATGCTCCATATCATTCCAGATACTTATTGCAATCAGTAGACTTGCCTTCATTATCAATGATAAGATGCATGTTAGTAGCGATAAATGTATAACATTTTCGAAATCAAGTTTTTTGAGCATATCTTTAATATATTTTGATTGATTTATGAATAAATTTTGTTTGCAATCCTATAAAGAAAGTAAGTTGACCGGTCATGGTCATTTCAAATTATTCATGCATAAAGGGTGGATGGTGTCACACCCAAACCGATGACAGAAATATTGGAGTAAGAAGAACGAGATTGCCCAAAACATTATAACGGACTAAAATGACAATAATTGTAAAATAACCATCTTCATTTCATTACTAAATTTCAAGATACAATGTTTGAAAGGAAAATACAAAATATTGCAAACTAAAACATAATAAGTACATAAATTTATAAATAATCTTCGAGTGAGTTTCTAATCCACCCTAATTATATTTATTGTCATATCATCATCAATTTCCTGCAATATGTATTAAAGTATCTGTCAACACAAAATAGGTCAGTGAGCATACAAGTTTGGTCTACATATATGATAGACGTCTCGAATCCAACATGGCAATTGTATTCTAAGTTAAACAACATACCAGCATGCATAACCTAAGTGTCAAACCAAAGTGTCCACTACCCTAATCTCGTCAACAAGTGAACAAGACCGTTATGAAAGAATACTTAATGGTGACCCCAAACGGGCGGTGTGCTACTCCTATAGAGCTATACGTGTTAAAGTAGGCTTTCAAAATTAATGAAAAATAGTTTGCATTCAAGTATAATCTAGCATGTGTAAACCTAAAGTATGACAAATAACTTGTTTGGTGAATTGAGTGTTTGCATGAGTTTGATTGCGTATTTGTGAATTCATTAATTTATATATGTTAAACCTAAAGTGATTTTAAAGTGAAATGGGTCAAGTATACTCATGATTCTCAAAATGATTTCTACAAAGTGGGCTTGAATGGTTGAGTGATGAAACTTCGAGGTTACCCTAAAACAGGAAACGGAGGGTGTGTGAGTTTTTGGATTTGATGATGGAATGGATTCGGGAATTTTAATAATATGAAATTACACAAAAAGCTATCATGTTAGAATAGTTATTTGGACATCAAAGTGGTTGATGTTCTTGACGTGGTCGAGGGTGTATGATTTTTAGATATATTTTAGTTACTTTTCACTCGTTTATTCAAGCTTTAAATTTATAAGATCACGATATAACACTATCACTCTCTACGTCACGCTAGGGCGAGTGCACCCATTGTTGGAGTAGTATAAGTGTGGTAAGATACCAAGGTCATCCAAGGACACAAAAGCTTTTCATACTAGAATATCGTCGACGTTTAATCCAACCAAATTTTGAAAAAATATTTTTTACAAGTAAACTAACGAAATAAGTTAAGTAAATAAAGAAAAAAATAGACAAGATAGAATCACTTGGTTCCGACTCGTTATTTATGTATCCTTTGATGATTTTAACACTTTGCGTACTTTAAGAAATTATCTTGGTTATAGAGGCATGTCCCTCTTTTGGAGGCAATGCTACCCTAAGCCATATTGGTCTGAGTTAGAAGGGATACACTCCTGTAAGGTTGGAATATTGAAAGACAATTAAGTAGTTATTAATGTAAAAAGTGGCATGTCCCTCTTTTAGGCGCAACGCTACTCTCGACCATATTGATCTGAGTCAATTGGGATACAGTCCCGCAAGGCCGATTTTAAAGTTTTAATAGTAGTTTATTTATAAGGGATTCAAGTCGTTCTTACTTCCCCCGATTTGATGCTATCTGGCTCAAAGGAAGTCCTAATAAGCTTGAATCAAATCCTCACAGGATCTATACACTAAACGAGGCAAGAACTTTACCCACACCACCCTTCTAACCCCTTTCCAGGCAGTTAACACGCTTTATACAGACCATAAAGACACGAATGAGTGAATCAACAAAACATCAAGAGATAATAGAATAATGTTCACTTTCAATATAAAAATATAGTTACTAAAGTCATTAATACCTACCCAATTAAAAAGTTAAGCAAAGATAGGAAATCAAAGGTAATACATAAATAACTTGTCTTCACCAAGTGATGTAAGAGATTAGCCAAGCATGGCCTTTGTTTGTGTTGATCGTATGTCTATTGCCTACGTCATCAAGTCATATCGAGTTTTTTATAGGGTTCACAATGTATATATTTCATAATGTTTGTATGTGTTATACCTACCTTCGTAGGAAGGTCATACAAGTTACTTCGTGCTTACTTCGTACGAAGGTGATTAACTCACTTTGTACGAAGGTAAGTCAAGATTGTACAAAGGTAGAATGTAGTATGTGTGGCGTTTTGTACAAAGGTGATCCACTTCGTACGAAGGTAGGCATTCAAGTCTGCACGGAGTGAATTGTCTATAAATAGGAATGTGTGGGTCTTGAGTCTGTAACAGTTTTGGTAGACTAGAAGGTGGAGCCCTGTCCAAGTGTTTTCAGGATCTTGTACATGTTGAACTATTAATGAAAACATATAATCAAGGAAATATAATCGTGTTAAACATGTTGCCTAAACTTAAAACACATTCCGCACGTTATAGACTAGGTTAATAAGATCAGACCTGAATTTATCGGATTTGAGCACGAACCTATAAGTGGTATCAAAGCTAGAAGGCCTTATTTGAAAACAATTCAACAAGATTCAACTTCTTTTTTACTCATTTTTCTCATCTTTTATCATTTTTCAAAGATTTAACAGTCGAAATGGACTGATTTACTCAAGGATTATGTAAAATCAAGTTCTAACAAACCCTTTAAAGAATTGGACCCAAAATCAACCAAAATCATGATCAAAATGGCAAAAAACGTGAAACCTTGAAACCTCTCTTTGAACGAAGTACACCCACTTCGGACGAGATAAATTTACCTTTGTATGAAGTGAAATTTTATTAAAATTGTTTCTTTACTTCGCACAGACTATCGATTCACTTCGCATGAAGTGAAAGTTTGTCAAGTTTTAAACTTTAACTTCGTACAAAGTAAAAGTTAACTCCGTACGAAGTAAATTCTTGAAAATTCATTTTCTCACGTCGTACGAAGTGAAATCTCAGAAGTTGTTTGTGTTAACTTTGCACGAAGTGAAATTTCAAAATTTGGTATATTATCTTCGTACTAACTGAGATTAAGAAAATGAGTGATTAGGATGATGTGCCTTTGTATGTGAATCCTCAAGATCGCAAAAATATATGGGTTAAAAGATTTGATCATTTTACATGTAAAGAAGATGAGTCACTGGATGATGATTTGATAAAACGATTTTGTAGTTTAGTAAACAAGTTAAAAGAGTTTGAGTCCAAGTTAAGGTTTTCAGAGTATGAGAAGATCTTGAAATTTACAGATGGTTTACCTTCAGAGTGGGATGAAGCTTTGATTGATTTGATAAAGAATTCTAGATTTACAATATTTACTTTACATGATTTTGTTTTTGAGAAAATTAAAGTTTACATACCCGAAATTGAAAAGAAGAATGAGTTGAAGCTTAAATGGAAAACGAAATTGAAGAAGACAATGGCGGTTATAAGATTGTTTTTGATAAAGCTATAGAAGAATCTGATTAATACTTTTATGCCGGGGAAGAAATTTTACAAAATGCGTGTCAAGCATTTATGACTCCTGAAGTTTATAATTCTTTTGTAGGTGCAGGTTTCTTTGGTGAACCAAGAAAACATTAGAATGCACAATGTGAAGAAGAAATGATTGCTGAGAAAGGTATGTTAGTTCGGTTAAATGAGGAAGAAGAAGTTTCTAGAGTTGATAAGAAATTCGTGATTAAAAAAGTCAAAGAAGAGAGAAAAATTAAGAAAGTTGAAGTAGAAAGACAATGCACAAAATGTTTAGAAACGTGCAAGTCGTGTGTCAAAAAAGACGAGAGATATAAAGAATTTAAACATCATATTGATAACCTAGCAAGTGATTTTAAAGATACTAAAGAAGTCTATGATAAATTGAGCAAAACTATCAACGAATACCGTGATGCAAGTAAAAAGGATAATGCTACGCTTTCTATGCTCAAGGCAACGGTCATGGATAAACATATGGCTATCAATACTCATATTGAAATGATTTCCAAATTGAAGCAGGAGCTAGAAGCTATGAAAATAGAAATGGAACGAGTTGATAAGAAATTGATTAGTTATTCAACGATATCTTACGTCTTGGATCACATTCTTCCTAAACCGGCTGGAACAGATGAAAATGGAGAAGATGTCTATGGTTATCAAAACAAAGGCTTAGGTTATAATCGATGTCCACCCCCGATGTGGGATAACTATACAAAGAAAAAACCAGAAGGCGTGGAAAAGGCACTGAATTTGAAGTTAAAAACTGTCCAAAAAGATCAGTTGCCTAACAACATTGATGTCACCTATTCAAAGTCTGATGTTGATGCTGCAACAGAAGTGGTTAAAATGTGGTTGAAAAGGTTTTGGGTAATAAAAATGATAAATCTGATTTTGAAAATAAAAAACCGAAAATGGAAAAGGGAAGTTCAAATTCACAGCCTGAAAGTGATGAAAGTTTTCATGATAACTATCTTCGTAAATCATGAAATAGTTCAAATGATGATCCAAATAATTTAATGTACAAAATGTGTGGATCTGATTAACTATATTCTGATATTGAATTTCCGATTTAAAATGTGAATTTCGACCGAGCTGAAAAAGTTTTCAAGCTTATTGAGATAGAATGTCTGAAATTGAAGATTTTACAAGCAATCAAAGTTTTTCAAACTTCAAACAAGATAGGTCTTATTATACCAAACCAAGAAATTTCTATCCTAGCTATCAACAAAAAAATTATTATAGGGGAAGAAACAGTTCGGGATATAATAAGAAAAATTATAACAAGTTTGAAAAAAAGAATTTGTAAAGAAAACGACTTTTGTGCCTGCAAGTTCAGAAAGTACAACAGAAAGTCAAATTTTCAAACAATCTAATGAAGATTTTTTTGCTCAACAACAACGAAAACAGGTTGAGGAATCCTCTGTTGTAATAGATAGTAGGACGTGCTTTCGATATAATCATGTTGGGCAATCCTAAACCTGCTTCCGATGTTAAGAAAAATTACGAAGATGTAAAACAAAAATTCGATGTTTGTGCCAACACTGGTTTGGAAACAAATCAAAGAATCAACAAACAAACTGAAACTAGTGAATACTAAGTTTTCAAATTTTAAAACTGGTGAATCTTCAGAAAGTAAAGAATAAAAAGATTCTTCGTTTTATTTCAAAAAAGCAATGTTTAAAAACCAAAAATTGGTTGATGAAAAATAAAGTGGTCTTTGAAAATGCTAAAAAATCAGTTTCAACCAAAAAGTCAGAAAAGGTTGAACAGAAGATAGGAAAAGAAAAGGACCAAAAAGTCAAGGATAATGCACCTAATACTGAAAAGACTTGGATGTCTCTATTCAAATAATCAATTTGTTTGAGTGTGCAGGGGATTATGAGTTACAAGTGAATCACAGATAATGAAGTCCCTTAGCACATGACGAGGGATTTGGCCGGATCAATTTGAAAAACTTTTAGAAATTACCATGATGGGTTTGTTAAAATGTTTATTGTTTTTGAGAAATATTGAAAATTTCACAGAACCCTCATAGTTGAATATACAAAACTGGTTGAAAAGACATATTTGTAAATGTTTTAAAATCAAAGTGTCAAAGTTTTGTTATCATGATGGAGAGAAAGTTTAAAAGGAAAAAGTGAAGTAGTAATGGATGGCGAATTAATGTGATTCTCATCGGTCAATCAATGTTTCTTTCTTTAAAACAAAAATTCAAAAATATATTTTTTTAGAGGGAGAAATAAGTTGGAGAAAATAAAAAACATATAAAAATTTAAAAATATACAAAAACATGAAAAAACAAAAAGAGCTTTCGTGTAAAAAAGTGAAAATGATAGTACATAAGTGGGCTATCACAGTATGCTTAAGAAATGAAGTGTTAAAAAGTTTTAAACAAATCTCACTGATGATGTGCCAGTGGACTTCACATATTCAGTAAATTGTTTTCGAGATATAAACATAAAGAAAAACTTCTTAATCCGTGGCTTAACATCTCTCGCATATATGGTCTTAGCAAACCGAAATTTTGTTTGAGAGATTGCATGATTATGAGATACTAGGTCTTTATAGATAATTGATATCTAGGGTATTACACAAGTTCTTCTGATTTTGCGTCAGCAATGGCCTAGAACTTATAGAATATTTTTGCTTTTAAACCTTAAAACCGCATCAAATTGAAAGTATCTAGAGATCTAACAATTGCAGTAAAAAGATTCCAAATTTGGTACACTACTTTTAAGACGAGCCTTCATTTCTTTTTCTGTACAATGGTACTAACCTGAGCTCTCAAGATCTCGTATAACCCAGATACATATATCAGTTAGATATATTCACTTGTAAGATGAAATATAGGGAATCTTGATACAGGAGTATATTCTAAGGTAGGAAACACTGTTAAGTCAAGTTCTAAGACATCTAATTACCGTATCTTGAAACAGTTGAGAAATGTGTAGAGGTTTAAGTGGGCAATTATACTGACAATCTATGTGAATCTGTTTAGGACTTAAAGTTTTATCAAGATCAATAGTACTAGTGATACGTCTTAAAAACTGATATGATCCTCTTACAACAAACTCACAAAAAATGTCTGTAAATATGTTTGTACATAAATATTTCATTTCATAAACTCAAAAAGATTTTATGTTCATCTTAGTTTTGACTGCCGATGATGGAAAGCTGATTTTCAAAGTCTAAAACTGCTGAACTAAATCTGGAAATTGAAAGTTTATTTTGAAAAGAGAAATAGTTTTAAAATGATTAAAAGTTCATTAATTTGAAACTTAGATGTGATAGAAAACATCAGTTTGTTCATAAAGTGATCAACCAAGGTCATTCATTTTGAACTTGGTAGATAAAATCAGGTAACTTAGGTCATTAATTTGGACTTTGTTAACTGAGAGTGTTAACAAAACTGATTAAATGTTTACAATTTGAAAATTTCAAAAGTTTAAATTTGAAATGTTTATTTGAATGATAATGTGTTTGAACAGGAAGCTAGAAGATAGAGGCAAGTTTGAAATGTTGATCAAAGAAAAAGAAGCTCAAGGAAAGGGGGAGCGTGTTGATGTTTCATGTCTACAATACAAGCTCAAAGTAAGGGGGAGTTTGTTGATAGAATTTGTTGTGCTAAAAACCTCAAAGATATTAAAGTTATGAAGATCGATCGGGACGACTTTGAAACTTTGGTAACATCCAAGGGGGAGACTGTTGATGCATATATTTGTTGCTTACTTCATCAAGTCGTATCGAGTCTGTTATAGGGATCACAATGTATAGATTTCATAATGTTTGTATGTGTTATACCTACCTTCGTACGAAGGTAATACAAGTTACTTCATACGAAGGTGATTAACTCACTTCATACGAAGGTAAGTCAAGATCGTACGAAGGTAGAATGTAGTATGTGTGGCACTTCGTACGAAGGTGATCCACTTCGTATAAAAGTAGGAAGTCAAGTCCGCACGGAGTGAATTGTCTATAAATAGGAATGTGTGGGTCTTGAGTCTGTAACGGTTTTGGTAGACTAGACAGCATAGCCCTATCCAAGTGTTTTCAGGATCTTGTACATGTTGAACTATTAATGAAAACAAATAACTGAGGAAATATAATATTGTTAAACATGTCGCCTAAATCTAAAATGGATTCCACACGTTATAGACTAGCTTAATCAGATCAAACCTTAGCTTATTGGATCCGAGCACGGACCTACAGTTAAATAAAACCTCTTACGATCAATCTTGGATCCCGAGTCTACTACATACACTCTAAGGATGGATGATGGATGAATGTGATGGAGGATGGTGATATTGTCGTGGTGGAGTGGTGGTAGGTGTGAGAGAAGTGGTTTGCCAAGTGAATAGTTGGAATGCAACCAAGCACCCTTATTTATAGCTAGCAAGAGTAGCTTTGCACGGCCCCATGTCAACCTCCTTCTATGTCTTAATTTAAGGGGCTTGTCAGATCAGATGCTACACAGCCCCGTGTGTCACACCCCGACCCGCAGCGGAATAAGAGTCGGGGCATAATTGGGTTATCACCAAAGCTCATGACATTTACTAATATGTTTCATAATTAATAAAGTCAAAGTTACATTTCCAAAAATCCAAACATGTTCATTCAATACAAAGAAAATAAACCAAGCATAACAATCCCAACTCTAAATCGTTTTATTCCTCTAGTCCAAGTCCTATGTGTTCCTAGCTGCTGCTGGTTCACCTGTATCATGTGTAAAATGGGGTTTTTGGGTCAACATAAGTTGGCGAGTGAACCTTATTAGATAAACATTTATTAATGAATTAATTGTTAGTTTATCAATGAAAAATTGTGCATAATCATAGATGAGCAAATGTAAATAATCAAGCAATGGCAAATAGCAGTCACAACTATAACATACAATAACACATGACAGCATACATGAACATACCAACATCATACTGTAAATAACATAAATGAAACTGTGCGATCAAGGCTCAATCAAACGGAGCCGATCGTATTGCATGTACTGAAAATGAAAATGTCTGTGCGATCAAGGCTCAATCAAACGGAGCCGATCGTATGTGGGCACTCCAGGTTCAACCTCATAATGAAATGGGGAACATGCTCAACGCTCATAATGTAATGGGGAGCGGCGGCCTATGAAATTGCATGTACTGAAAATAATAAACTTGCATCCAACAATAACAACACAACAGGAAACAAACTGAATACACTAGTTCATGATATGATGTATGCACAATGGTTTAAGTATAACATATATATATCAAGACACATGATACACCCCAAAACGTGATTAAAACGGGGAATTTGTAAAGATTCACTCACATTGGGTGCGTTGGATTGGAGATGGTGAGATGCGCACGAATTAGATGAGCGGAACAACGAGAAATACTAACCTAAATAATAACGGAAAAATATATTCAACGAGTGGATTTTATTAAGGATTTTAATGAAATTTTTAGATATATTTTTGTGAGTTCAAGGCTATTTTCTATCTTTAAAAATGTTATTTTTAAGTATTTTTAATTGATTTTTAAATTAAATTAAATAAATAAAAATATATAAAAAAAAATTGTTTATTTAGCGTTGACCGTTGACCGGTTCGGTCAGCGAATTAATTTGCGCCGGGTGAGGCTCGAACCTGAGACCTCCCGTACGCGTGCACGCAGCTCTACCAACTGAGCTACGTGTCTAACCCGAAATAATCTTGTTTTTAATTATATTTATATACTTATTCAATTTAACCGAATTTCTTTTAATTGCCAAAAAACATTTTAATTCCACGGATCGGTGTTAGTGACGGGTTTCGAACGCGCGACGTAGGACTTAGTGTTGCACACAGTCCACCGCTGGACTGTGTGTCTAACCCGGTTATTATCTTGGTTTTTATTATACTTAACAACTAACTGAGTTAACCCGGTTTAGTTTTTAATCATTATTACACAAGGAGTGCGTGTAGCAGGGATCGAACTCGGGACGTGTATGTTTTTTGTTTGCACACAGTCCACCGCTGGACTGTGTGTCTAACCCGTTTATAATTCCGATTTTAATTAATCTTATGTCATCTCTGAACTCGTCTTCTTCATTACAAACACAGACATCAATCAAAACAACTGATACGCGATTAATTTAGTTAATGAACATGATGACCAATTTGAATGCATTGAACCGAAAAGTTTGGGGAAAGAAGATACCGAACAGATCGTCTTCTTCAGAGAATCCGGCGAAGCTCGTCGGCTCTGTTTTTGGAACCTTCGGCTGTGAGAATCAATTAACAGGTTTAAGGGATTAGATGTGAAATTGAACTAATGAGTATTGATTATCAGCATGTTGGAATGAGCATACCGGTAATCAACGAGTTTCCGACAATTCCAGAAGTTTTCCGGCGAAAACAGAAAGTCCAGCAATGTCGTCTGTGGTTGATTATGAGCGATGGGTTAATGTTAGTAAGGTTCTAACAATTGATTGAAACAGTAAAGTAGAGGTATTTTACCGGTTTGAGTTGAATACGGTTTTCCGGCGGCTTTTGCAGAAAATTCCGGCGAGCTGATTTAGGCGTTCTGATGGTCTGAAAATACGACGAAAATGAAATGGAGTATTGGTATGATATCTCTGAGTCGCGAGAGTGGTCTGAAGTTGAAGAACTCTGGACTTGATGATTTTTCGGTTTTAAAAACCGATAATGATGAGGCTTTATGTTTAATCAATTCCGATTTGATTAAAAACCGTCGGTGCATCGGTTATAAACTGAATGTGTGAATAAACAACGAATTGACGATTGGTTTGCCGATTACCGTTTCTCAGATGGAGCAACCGGTTTTAACTGGGTTTGTGTATAATTTTCATTTGTGTTCCTAGAGTTAGCAGAAAACACAATGTGGCGGAGTGGTCTTGTGAGTGTGTGTTAAGTCGCTGAAGTGTGTCTTGGCTGACCCGGGTTCGAGTCCCGGCAGCATCATAATTTTTTTTATTTATTTTATTTTAACTTTTTATCAAATATAATTTTTATAGTTTAGTTTATTTATTAATTATGTATCGTTTTAAATCAAAATAATCATAAATATTCGACGTAACTTTTATAACTTGATATCCGATTACAAAACGGAGCGGGTTTTGAAAAGCCGATTTTTACAAATGTTACAGTATCCCCTACTTTTAGGAATTTCGTCACGAAATTTAAGTAGTTGAAGTAGTAGGAAAAAGATGCGGGTATTTTTCACGCATTGAGTCTTCACGTTCCCAAGTAAACTCAGGTCCCCGTTTCGACTCCCAGCGTACCCTAACAATTGGAATGCGACTTCGTCGAAGACGTTTCTCCCCGTAGTCCATGATCTCCACTGGTCTTTCAATAAAATGCATAGATTCATCAATCTGAATATCTTCCAGTGGAATATGGAGATTCTCATCAGCGAGGCACTTCTTCAAGTTCGACACGTGGAATGTGGGATGAATCCTGTTGAGTTCTTCTGGTAGGTCAAGCTTGTATGCTACAGGACCTACTCTTTCGAATATCTTGAAAGGTCCTACGTAACGAGGTGCTAGCTTCCCCTTTTGACCAAAACGAACTACTCCCTTCCACGGTGATACTTCTAAAAGCACATGATCACCAATGTTAAACTCTAAGGGCTTCCGTCGTTTATCTGCATAACTCTTTTGACGACTTTGAGCCGCTAGAAGATTGTTTCGAATTTGATGAATCTTGTCTGTGGTTTCTTGGATCAATTCTGGACCAGTAATTTGTGATTCCCCAATTTCGTGCCAACATACAGGAGATCGGCACTTACGACCATATAAGGCTTCAAAAGGTGCCATGCCGATGCTCGAATGATAGCTGTTGTTGTACGAAAATTCTACTAGTGGTAGGTGGGCGTCCCAATTTTCCTTGAAGTCTATGACACATGCTCTAAGCATATCTTCAAGAGTTTGAATGGTGCGCTCAGACTGTCCATCAGTTTGAGGATGATAGGCGGTACTGAGATCTAATCGTGTGCCTATAGCGGATTGTACTGCTTGCCATGTTCGAGAGGTGAAACGACCATCACGATCAGAAATAATACTTAACGGTACCCCATGTCGGCTTACGATTTCGTTGATATAAATACGTGCAAGCTTTTCGTTTTTTGAAATCTTCGCGGATAGGAATAAAGTGAGCTGATTTTGTAAGTCTGTCTATAATTACCCATATTGTGTCATACCCACCAGAAGTGCGAGGTAACCCGGTAATGAAATCCATGGTTATATTTTCCCACTTCCATACATGTATTTCAGGTTGGACTAGAAGTCCTGAGGGTCTTTGGTGTTCAGCCTTCACCTTGGAACATGTGAGGCACTTGGAAACAAAAACGGCAATATCCTTCTTCATTCCAGGCCACCAATAGGTGTATCGTAGGTCTTGATACATCTTATCGGCTCCTGGGTGTATAGAATATCGCGTTTTGTGAGCTTCATTCATAAGAGTTTCACGAAGATTGTTGTGGTTAGGAATCCAGATACGATCTAGGTAATACAGAATAACGTCTGATTTAGTTTCAAGTTTTAGCTCGGCTCCACAGGACATCTCCTTTCGTACATCTTCTTCTGTTATTGAAACGTGTTGGGCTTCTCGAATTTGATCTTTAATGTCGGTTATAATTTGCGAACATAGAAGATGAATGGAGTTCGCATAACCCTTTCGACTAAGTGCATCAGCCACCACATTTGCTTTACCAGGGTGGTATCTAATTTCACAGTCGTAATCATTCAGAAGTTCGACCCATCTTCGTTGCCTCATGTTTAACTCTTTTTGATTGAAGATATGTTGAAGACTCTTGTGGTCAGTGTATATTTCACACTTAGTACCATAGAGATAATGTCTCCATATCTTAAGAGCGAATACAACGGCTCCAAGTTCTAGGTCATGAGTGGTGTAGTTCTTTTCATGCGTCTTGAGTTGTCTCGAGGCATAAGCTATGACTTTTCCTCTTTGCATGAGAACGCAACCTAATCCTTGCCCTGACGCGTCGCAATAGACTACAAAATCATCACAACCTTCAGGAAGAGTGAGGATTGGTGCATCACAAAGTTTTTGTTTAAGAGTTTGAAAAGCTTCTTCTTGCTTGGGTCCCCATACGAAAGGTTTTCCCTTATGAGTTAAAGCCGTGAGTGGTACAGCAATGCGAGAGAAGTTTGAAATGAACCGACGATAATAGCCAGCTAGTCCAAGAAAAGATCTTACTTCAGTTGGTGTACGTGGAGCTTGCCATTCTTGAACTGCTTTGATCTTTGAAGGGTCAGCATGTATTCCCTTGTCATTGACTACATGCCCGAGGAATTGAACCTCTTTTAACCAGAATTCACATTTGGAGAACTTGGCATAAAGCTTTTCCTTTTCTAGAAGTGCAAGAACGAGTCGAAGATGACGCTCATGATCAGCTTTAGATTTTGAATAAATAAGAATATCGTCGATGAAGACCATAAAAAATCGATCAAGATAAGGTTTGCAGACTCTGTTCATTAGGTCCATGAAGACAGCTGGTGCGTTGGTTAATCCAAATGGCATAACCATGAATTCATAGTGGCCATAACGAGTTCGAAAAGCAGTCTTAGGGACGTCTTCTTCATGCACTCTAAGTTGATGATAGCCAGATTGAAGATCGATTTTTGAAAAGCAGCTGGCACCTTGTAGTTGGTCAAGAAGATCATCAATGCGAGGTAAAGGATAGCGATTTTTGATTGTTAACTTGTTGAGCTCTCTGTAGTCGATGCACATACGAAAAGATCCATCTTTCTTCTTTACAAAAAGGACAGGTACACCCCAAGGCGACGAGCTAGGATGTATGAATCCCTTGTCAGTCAACTCTTGCAATTGACTGGCTAGCTCTTGCATTTAAGAGGGGCTAACCTATATGGAGACTTTGCAACTGGTGTAGCACTAGGTATAAGATCAATACGGAATTCGACGTCTCTAACTGGAGGAAGTCCTGAAATGTCGTCAGGAAAAACTTGTGGGAAGTCTTTTACTACAGGAATGTCTTCAAGTTTCTTCTCCATGGTTCCCTTTTTGATGATATGAGCTAAAAACGTGACATAATTCTTGCGAAGATATTTTTGAGCTTGAAGACAAGACATTAAGCTGAGCCCTTTCGACGAGGTTTCTCCAATGATTCGAAGAGTCTGACCGTTTGAAAGAGGAATACGAATAAATTTTTCACGACATACAACTTCCGCCTGATGTTGACTGAGCCAATCCATACCGATTATGATGTCAAAACTTCCCAGCTTCATAGGAATAAGGTCGACTGAGAAATCGTGGTCGTTTAAGGTGAGTGTACAGTTGCGTAAAATAGAGTCTAATGAAACTGGTTTCCCGTCCACAACTTCTACCGTTATGGATTCCGTGAACTTATCCCGATTTTTGCTTAAGATAGGTTCAAATTCTAAAGACATAAAACTTCTATCCGCACCAGTATCAAATAACATAGAGGCATATCTACCATTTATAAGGAACGTACCGTTGACCACATTGCCGTCAGCTCTGGCCTGGTTAGCGTTGATATTGAAAGCTCTCCCTCTTGCAGGTGGGGGAGCTTGGTTTGCTTGGTTCACCGGGTTGGCTTGGGCCTGAGCATGAATAATATTAACCAACCTTGGACAAGTGTTTCGGAAATGGCTTGGGTCGCCACAATTGTAGCAAGCCCGCATTGGTTGACCCATAGGATAATTGGGCTGGTAATATGTTTGGGCTAAATGTTGAGTGGGTGGTAGTAGGGGTTGTTGGCCTTGGCCCATTATTTGTTGGTGGGTTTGGGTTATAGGTTGATGGCGGTTCGTTCGTTGAGGCATGCGACAAGTTTGAACATTATGACCCGCGCGACCGCAGCCGGTGCAATATTGACAAGGATGATCAGGGGAATGGTGATATTGGCAACGGTTACATTTTGGTAACGGGCCTGTGTAGGGTCTTCTGTATGGTGCGGGTGAAGGAGTGACTTGAGTAATGGGTGCAGCAGGAATAGGGGAGTTGGTTTGAGTAACTGCAAAATTTCTGGTGTTGCGCTTCCTCTTATTAGCGAACTTAGAGGAAGGAATGGGGTGGTTTGAAGTTTGTCCCTCAACAGGGGCTTTCTTCTTCTCTTCTTTGAACTTCCCGTTGCGAATTCCGTTTTCGGTCAGTTCAGTTGCTAACTCCATAGCAGCTTCAAGTGTTACTGGTGAAACGCTGAGAACTGAATCTTGGATTTTCGAGGGGAGTCCTCGAATATAGTGCTCGATCAGACGATAGGTTGGGGTGAACAAATTTGGAACCATTTGGTTCAACTCCAAGAACCTCTTGTTATATGTAGTGTGATCACCCTCCTTTTGCTTTAGAGAATGAAATTCGTCCTCCAGCTTTTTAATTTCACTTCTAGGACAGAAACGCCTAGTCATGATTTCCCTTAACTCCTCCCAAGTTAAGGCCATCGCATCTTCAGTTCCCCTCTTCCCTTTCTCAGTATTCCACCAAGTGAGAGCTACCCCAAATAGTCTCCCGGTGGCGTATCTAACCTTGCGATCCTCAGGACAATCGCAGTTTAGAAATGTGTTTTCCATCTCCTCGAACCAATGTAGGAGAGCAGTGACACCCTCGGTCCCTTCAAATTTAGGAGGATCACAGGACTTAAAATGTTTGTTAGAGCACTTGCTGGTAGGAGGGTTGTCGATGTTCTGGTCCTGTTGTTGGGGTGGGTTAGTAGGATTTGTAGCAAGGGCTTGTTGTACTTGGACCACAATGTCAGGCAGTATCGTGGCCATTTGTTTCGCGATCTGAGTGGCCAAACGTTCCTGAGACCTTCCCGATCTTTTACCCCTTCGTTGCTGTCTAGACGACATCTACAGGATCATAAAATGAAAAGATTGTGAGTTTATGGTGTCTTTTTAGGTGTCATGTGTCTTTAAGAAAATGAAAATAACATAAATATCAATAATGCAACTACATCCATAGGATGTCTTGGGTTCGCTCATGTTGGGCCTCAAATGTCCCCCATACCTTCACCTACATAGTCATGTGGGCCCCCATGGCTATTGGCTTGGTAGGATTCACATTAGTATTGGCAATTTAACAGTCGCATCCCCCGTATGCAAACCACAAAATATGTTCATGAGATGTTTGGTCGGAACGTGTCCAGGTGTAGACACAATGACAACTCAAAGTGGGGTTAGCTCACACGACGTTTGGTATAGCATGCTTTGGCCTAATAGGTACTTCGTACTCTCATCGTTAGTCCCCAGGTAGGCAAACTGGTCCTTTATTTTGGATTTATACGAATGCCAACCTAGACAGGAAGTTCCGACTACCGGTACTGGTACCCTTCTAGTTACTACATGCCCGTCATGAGAACTCACTTTGATGAGATTTGAAAACACGAAAATCATTGTAAAAGCAATCATGATGTGGTGTGTGCTTTCATGGATGTGATATGTTATGAGCATACGATTAATGATAGGCATTATATGATAATACATACTTATGAACATGCTTGCACAATATCAAATGTAACATTTAACATAAAACATATAATCATCATGAAATTTGGCATATAACACACAAAAATCTTATAAGTTTCTGATCGACTATAGTATAGGCTCTAAGGGTCTAATAACCTATCCTATATCCCTATAGTCATGGCTCTGATACCAATCTGTCACACCCCGACCCGCAGCGGAATAAGAGTCGGGGCATAATTGGGTTATCACCAAAGCTCATGACATTTACTAATATGTTTCATATTTAATAAAGTCAAAGTTACATTTCCAAAAATCCAAACATGTTCATTCAATACAAAGAAAATAAACCAAGCATAACAATCCCAACTCTAAATCGTTTTATTCCTCTAGTCCAAGTCCTATGTGTTCCTAGCTGCTGCTGGTTCACCTGTATCATGTGTAAAATGGGGGTTTTTGGGTCAACATAAGTTGGCGAGTGAACCTTATTAGATAAACATTTATTAATGAATTAATTGTTAGTTTATCAATGAAAAATTGTGCATAATCATAGATGAGCAAATGTAAATAATCAAGCAATGGCAAATAGCAGTCACAACTATAACATACAATAACACATGACAGCATACATGAACATACCAACATCATACTGTAAATAACATAAATGAAACTGTGCGATCAAGGCTCAATCAAACGGAGCCGATCGTATTGCATGTACTGAAAATGAAAATGTCTGTGCGATCAAGGCTCAATCAAACGGAGCCGATCGTATGTGGGCACGCCAGGTTCAACCTCATAATGAAATGGGGAACATGCTCAACGCTCATAATGTAATGGGGAGCGGCGGCCTATGAAATTGCATGTACTGAAAATAATAAACTTGCATCCAACAATAACAACACAACAGGAAACAAACTGAATACACTAATTCATGATATGATGTATGCACAATGGTTTAAGTATAATATATATGTATCAAGACACATGATACACCCCAAAACGTGATTAAAACGGGGAATTTGTAAAGATTCACTCACATTGGGTGCGTTGGATTGGAGATGGTGAGATGCGCACGAATTAGATGAGCGGAACAACGAGAAATACTAACCTAAATAATAACGGAAAAATATATTAAACGAGTGGATTTTATTAAGGATTTTAATGAAATTTTTAGATATATTTTTGTGAGTTCAAGGCTATTTTCTATCTTTAAAAATGTTATTTTTAAGTATTTTTTTAAATTAAATTAAATAAATAAAAATATAAAAAAAAATAAAATTGTTTATTTAGCGTTGACCGTTGACCGGTTCGGTCAGCGAATTAATTTGCGCCGGGTGAGGCTCGAACCCGAGACCTCCCGTACGCGTGCACGCAGCTCTACCAACTGAGCTACGTGTCTAACCCGAAATAATCTTGTTTTTAATTATATTTATATACTTATTCAATTTAACCGAATTTCTTTTAATTGCCAAAAAACATTTTAATTCCACGGACCGGTGCTAGTGACAGGTTTCGAACGCGCGACGTAGGACTTAGTGTTGCACACAGTCCACCGCTGGACTGTGTGTCTAACCCGGTTATTATCTCGGTTTTTATTATACTTAACAACTAACTGAGTTAACCCGGTTTAGTTTTTAATCATTATTACACAAGGAGTGCGTGTAGCAGGGATCGAACTCGGGACGTGTATGTTTTTTGTTTGCACACAGTCCACCGCTGGACTGTGTGTCTAACCCGTTTATAATTCCGATTTTAATTAATCTTATGTCATCTCTGAACTCGTCTTCTTCATTACAAACACAGACATCAATCAAAACAACTGATACGCGATTAATTTAGTTAATGAACATGATGACCAATTTGAATGCATTGAACCGAAAAGTTTGGGGAAAGAAGATACCGAACAGATCGTCTTCTTCAGAGAATCCGGCAAAGCTCGTCGGCTCTGTTTTTGGAACCTTCGGCTGTGAGAATCAATTAACAGGTTTAAGGGATTAGATGTGAAATTGAACTAATGAGTATTGATTATCAGCACGTTGGAATGAGCATACCGGTAATCAACGAGTTTCCGACAATTCCAGAAGTTTTCCGGCGAAAACAGAAAGTCCAGCAATGTCGTCTGTGGTTGATTATGAGCGATGGGTTAATGTTAGTAAGGTTCTAACAATTGATTGAAACAGTAAAGTAGAGGTATTTTACCGGTTTGAGTTGAATACGGTTTTCCGGCGGCTTTTGCAGAAAATTCCGGCGAGCTGATTTAGGCGTTCTGATGGTCTGAAAATACGACGAAAATGAAATGGAGTATTGGTATGATATCTCTGAGTCGCGAGAGTGGTCTGAAGTTGAAGAACTCTGGACTTGATGATTTTTCGGTTTTAAAAACCGATAATGATGAGGCTTTATGTTTAATCAATTCCGATTTGATTAAAAACCGTCGGTGCATCGGTTATAAACTGAATGTGTGAATAAACAACGAATTGACGATTGGTTTGCCGATTACCGTTTCTCAGATGGAGCAACCGGTTTTAACTGGGTTTGTGTATAATTTTCATTTGTGTTCCTAGAGTTAGCAGAAAACACAATGTGGCGGAGTGGTCTTGTGAGTGTGTGTTAAGTCGCTGAAGTGTGTCTTGGCTGACCCGGGTTCGAGTCCCGGCAGCATCATAATTTTTTTTTTTATTTTATTTTAACTTTTTATCAAATATAATTTTTATAGTTTAGTTTATTTATTAATTATGTATCGTTTTAAATCAAAATAATCATAAATATTCGACGTAACTTTTATAACTTGATATCCGATTACAAAACGGAGCGGGTTTTGAAAACCCGATTTTTACAAATGTTACACCGTGGCCATTGTACTTTTTGTACGATCCAATATTTGCATATCTAGAAGTTGACCACGACCCTTGTCCAAGGGACACGACCCCGTGTCTATTGTCTGCTTTTGTTTGTCTTTTTCTTTTCTGGAATTTTGATGGGGAATGACCCCATGCCGAGAAGGCACTACCCCGTGCTTGACTTCTGATTCGTTGTTTTTGGTCTTGGGGTGAAGCTCGGAGGGTTGGTATAGTGTATCATCTTTCCTTCTTCTATACTTATGCTGGTTTTTGTCATTAATTTGTTCCTTTTGTACATTTAAGCTCTTTTAATACTGAAAATCAAAAGTATACAAAGAAACACACTTTTCCAACATTAGTACTAAAAAGGGTTGATTTATAGTTTTACACTCATTAGAAGTCTAAAGTAAGAAGTTCTATACTTAGATAGGATTCTACCTTAACACATGATAGTCAACCATGGATTGGTTGCTATCATGGTTTGGTTTTTGGGTTTTATATATATATATATATACATACATATTTGTATGTAGTTATAACTTAAATCTAAGTCATAGATTGTCAAGTATGGTCATGCATTTAGAGGTAGGGTAATACACTAACGTCATGAAGTTCACTAATGCATAAATCATCACAAGGATGATTCGGATGGTCATGAAACATAGGCATGTAAACTAAAAAGTATCTAAATCGCTAAAGAGACAAATGAGAACAACCAAGACGTGTGCATACCCAACGCGCAATTGTTGAAGACGAGGCATGGGTGGTTCATTTTGATTTCTTAGAAGCTACTTAGATAAACTAAATAATCTAATTCACCTAAACAACCAAGTGACTTGACTAGACGAGTGCATTCCAAACATGGATGTTTGGAGATTTGGTGTAGTCTTGTTCACTTTGTTACTTGGAAGTTGTTTGGTGACTTAGGAAGTGAGCTACAACACCTATCATTTCTTTAATAATCATCAATCCAACCTATCCCAACAATGGATTTGTAGCAACTTGAAGATTTCAAAAATGAAATAGGATGAATTTTTTGAAAAAATTAACAAAAACAGAATTTCAAAATTCATCTTTGGGCCTCAAAATGGTGATGTTCCAACTTAGTTTACCATGGTAAACTTGTGGAAATACTCCTAGAGGTTTTCCAAAAGAAGGAGAAGTAAGAATTCATGAAGAAGAAAAGAAAAGTGAGTTGGAAGCTCACTTTTGCACTTGAAAGTAATCTACCTAAAGTTGCCACTGAATGTTTGAGGAAGTTTAGAGAGTGATTTAAGTGTGTAAAAAGTGAAATGAAGGTGTGGGAATCTTGGTTTTATAGTTGAGGATTAGGGATAATGTTTTAATTGAGTTATAAGGTGATTTGAGGTGAGAAGAGGTGCAAAAATGACCAACGCTGATGAAAGAAAAAACTTTATGTGGATTCAGACTCGTCGAGTTGCACGACGAAGGAAGAGTATAGCCGCCGCGTCGCGCGAGGGCGTGTTTTTCAAAACTTATAGATTTTTGTTCACTTCTGGCCGCTGAACTTGATTTTCATTTTATTGTAAGCTAGAAACTTATATTTGAGCATGTTTTCGAGTATGAAGAGTGTATATAAGTATGTTATAGGTGTCGTGCATGCATGAATGTATCGGTTCTATGTATAAACAATAATTTGGTGATTGATTGCATGAAGTATCAGTATGAATGAAACATGATTGATATAAAATATAAATTTCCATTATGTTTAAAGTCTCGGATTACAAGGAATAAAATTGAATATACAACAAGCTTTCTATTTATAGAAAATACAAAAACCTGGAACTTTACAGATGGGACACTCCTTTCATCTACCATAACCTTCTTCTTACCTACAATAACCCTAAACTACTCTAACAATACAGAATCACTGACAACACTCCTTTCAACCACCCTATAACTTTTTTATATATTTTTAATAAAAATATAGTAAACAAATAAAAATAACTAAACTTTCATTTAAATAAAAAAATACATAACTTAGAAAACACCTAAATCAAAATTATATACATAATTAAAATATAAAGAACTTAAATAAAATATGTACATTGAGGGTGGGTTCTCACAATTATCCATGCCTCAACGTGATGAAATTGTTTGGGCTCGTAGATCCTTTTATACATACGAAGGGCCACCTTAGTGCTTCTTCCTCAGTTAGGACCTCTTCCCTGTTCTTTGAATCATTGAAAGGTAGGCCAAAGTTTATACCCTCCTTTAGATTATCCTAAACCTAATATAAATCTTATATACCTTGTCGTTTGTTTCACCTAGATTTTGATAGAATCTTTCGCAGACTTCAATCCAAAACTTACACAATACGTGAGATGTGTTCTCGGCGAGACTCAGACAAACCCTAGCCAATGTTATTTCCTCTTCTTTGGTCAAACCCACCATTGCCATTTAAAAGAAATGTGATTGTTTGTAATTTTGTGAAAATGTTGTAAAAGTGTGGTAAATATTGTTTGTAGTGTGAAAAGTAAAATGGTTTGTATATATAGTGGATGATTCAAAATGAGTTTTTTTTAAAAGTCAATAATGGTTATTTGACTGTTCAACGGTAAAAAATCAAGACTCAGGCTCGGGTTTCTCTACCCGTGTGTAACGCTCCAACCAAAGGTGGAAACAGTGGGGTGTCACATAAATAGATTGCAGAAAAACACATGGAACTATAATTTAAATTGTTATTAATTAATTTAATTCACTTACATCAAGAAAACAAGTAATATAAAGTAATGCATATTATATTTATTTAAGTCATGATAAGCTTCTTATTTGAGTAGTAAATCTTGTAAGCATCACGAAACTCTATTCTTGAAACATGTGGAAAATAATGGGTCAACTAAAAAAAGTTGGTGAGCATAGGTTTGCAAAAAATAAGTGAGTAAGTTGCATGTCAAGTTTATCTTAAACTATCTTGTGAAAACTAACACTTTGGAACAAATGGTGTGTACAATCAAACCTCGGGACTGAATCAAATTGAAAACCAAAAGTTTGTATGTATGTTGTTTCAATCATCCTCGGAAAACAAATGGGATGGATTTGCTAGACCTGTAACGCTATAATCTACTACAGTTGGCTTGTACTGAGTTGATATTGTACAATGTACTTAATGTTAGCTCCTAAAGTATCATTTAAGACACGTAGTATGAAGATAAAAATATGACGTAAGTAATTGAAAAGTTTTAAGTAACATGTTTCACCCAAAAGATTAAGAAAAAAGGGGAATGTAACTCACCTGGATGTGACTAGTAAACACAAACAATTATGCGTTGATCTAGTAAAGTTGAAATTCCAAAGGTTTATCCTAATTAATTAAGAGACATAGTTTAACGAATGGATCTGAATTTACGTTTAAGTATTTTAGGATTTGTAACAAAATTTGGGAATTTCTGAGTACAATTTCGGGATTATAAGACTTTTAATAATTAATTATTTTTTTAAGATTGTACGAAAATAGGTAAAGTTTATAAATTTTAAGTGACTAGGTTAAATAGATTTAACAAGTTTATTTCGAGAAAGTGGAAATTTAATAATATAATTTTCAAAAATTATTTGTTTAAAATAACTTTTATAAATTAAGTTTAGATAAATAAAATAATTATGTGTAAAAACTTATAAAAAAATCATAAGAATAACTTTAAAAAGTTAATTATTTTATTGAATAAAACGGATTTTTTTAAAGTTTATTATAAATACACAAGTTAACTTTTTGACTCAATTAAAAAAAATAAGATAGTTAGATTTACAAAAACATTAAAACTTCTTTTTATAAGTAAGAGTTTATTGTTATATGTGTTTTTATAAAAAAAAAAAGAAGTATTAACATTGGTTTTAATAAAAAGTGTACAAAAAGGGAGACCATGGGGTGGAACCCCGGTCCCCATATGATCCGAAGACTTATCATTCGTACAGAACACCATCTGGGCTATTAGTTATTGCTGGTAGTTCAAGTAAATAAGTAGTTTTATACAGATTTTACAACACATTTCTTCCCACAATCTAACCTAGAAACCCTCATATCCTTAGTCTGAAATTGATGGAGTTTAGATCCCTTGTTTCATCAAATTGATAAGGGGCTTTAGTTCGGTAGACAATAACAAACAAATACATATAAAATAGTTACCTAGTGAGCTCGGTATGGTTGCGATGGAGGTGATGGCTCGAAGTAAAGTATTACTACGAATATGTTACAAAACACAGAGAAGATTTTGGAG
Source organism: Scalesia atractyloides (assembly GCA_947069175.1). NCBI lineage: Eukaryota > Viridiplantae > Streptophyta > Magnoliopsida > Asterales > Asteraceae > Scalesia > Scalesia atractyloides. Next base: position 16,386,832 of record CAMTDV010000116.1, on the reverse strand, counting down.
TCAAATTGTAGTGGTGGCGGGTTAGAATGGGTCAGGGTACCTCTATTTATACATCGCTCCGTCTATTAGGACACCCATTTTTTCTATTTGAACACTATGCGACCCGCATAGGCCTCTGCGGGGCGCGTGGATATCAATCCCATGCGATGCTCTTGGGCCTCTGCGGGGCGCATGTGTATCAATCCTATGCGATGCTCTTGGGCCTCTGCGGGGCGCATAATTTGGTATTTTAAGTTGTTTAAAGGTTGTGTTATGTTATTTCATATTTTAGTTAGAGATTCACTATTTCAAGTACATCGATAATCAAAATTTACAAAGTAAAAACTGAAACACACACGTATAATAAAATGAAACACACACGTATAATAAAAACTGAAACTGCATTCATATATAACATTTGTTCAGTACATCGATAATCAAAATTTACAAAGTAAAAAAGAAAACAACCTAATCCTGACCACCCTCGCCTGGCTGATGCTGAGCCTGATCCTCCTGTGGCTGATGCTGAGCCTGAGGTGCCTGAGGTACCGCTGAGGATGTAGTAGATGGGCCGGCATATGAAAATCAACTGGTGGCATACCCACGTGAGCCATGATCGCCGCAATCTGATCAATCTGAAATCGCATCCCATCTGTGCATTATGCAGCATCTGCATCTGGTAGAACTGATGCATATCAGGTGCAACATGGATCGGCCACTGTGGCGGATGCGGTAGCTGTGGTGCGGCAGGTGCGGCCTGAGCGGCAGGAGCGGCAGGATCTACCGGGTCGTCTTCGATATCTACAACTGGGAAGACCTCCGGCAAATCGACAGGGACATACAACTCCCCCCTTTTGGCCACCAAGCGTGACCAACACCTAGAATCTTGCCCAGGATACCCATACCCTGTATGGTACAGGTGTCAAGCCTCCTAGGCAAGATAGCAGGACCGCAACGTGGATCCGCATCTATATGGGTCTCTGGAAGCAGGGCCCTGGCAATGATGGTGATATACGCACCACCGTAAAATACTGCTCGCTCCTGCCGCATGTACGCGCTAGCGTAAAACATAGCCAAACTCCTGGCTAGCGCGCACGGCCTGCGCCCCAGCAGGCAATACAAAAAGAAAAGGTCACCGCTAGTGACCTTTTCCCGGCTATCAAAGCGGGGGGCGATAGATGTAGCTATGCACCGGTGCAGGTACCGGTACAAGGGTTCGGCTATCAGGCTGACCTTCCCAGAAGGCCAAGTATACTCCTGCTGAGGGGCAATGACTGACCAAAAACCTAGGAGCTCCCCCTTCGTCCTACTAATCAAAGCGTCGGTGTATATGGGCTGAGTAGTCTTGTGAGGTGTGTATAAGCCGCATATAACCGCAAAGTCGCTGAGGCTCATCTGGAACAACACTATCGTTAGAATCCTCACCGAATATTCCGAAAAACCACGACATACTGTGAATATACGTGATTGTGATTTGAAAGGTTTATTATGGAATTGGAAATCTCATACGATAACCAACGATAATGCATGGTCTCATAGCCTTTCTGGAGGGTCCATGCGCCCCGCAGAGGCCATTGTGGGGCGCATTGAGTTCAAACATGCACATCAACTTTAGGTCACGCAGGTGTACGAGGTTATATTCTGATTCTTGGTACCCTATGCGACCCGCATGGGCCTCCGCGGGGCGCATGGGTACGAGGTTCACGTGTTTCCACGCAGACATGTCAGTCTGCTGTCTTTGTCGGGAAACCCTAACCCCATGCGGGGGCGCATGGACCTATGCGACCCGCATGAAAGGGTGTCAAAATAAGAAATTTGGGTGTCCCAATAGGATGATAAACCGATATAGATTTAGTTTGAAGTTCGTGTGTTATGTGTTATCAGATATACATATTGGCAGTGTTATATGGTACAAAACTTCGCGTTTTAGATTAGGGTCCATTGGAGAAGAGTTATCGCGAAAATGAATAGTTGAATTCAAATGGATTTGGGTTCCCGATATCACCGGAATTGGAAAAGTTGTTTGCCTGAGAGAACTAGAATAGTAGGATGAAGAATCTGTTAACAAATTTTTTTTTTTGTTATCTTAAGTCCCTGCAAATTTAGTCACTCTTCCTTAATTATACTTCCGCTTAAAATGAATTCAGTATGTTTAGAAACTTATTTGTCAACATTTACAATAAATAAATTTCAAAATCAAGATCTCTTCCTTTTTCATTATTATAAGTTTTTTCTTATAAGTAAATAACCATCTAGTTTTTATTTAGTGTAATATTTATTTAACACTTATACATATATGTTTGTATAGATTGTGAAAATGACAAATACGAAATGCTTTTATTGATAAATATTAATTTCTTTTATTTAACAAACCTTATTTAAAAACCTAAAAATTTTAAACTTGAATCTTTCCATTAAAAATAAATATTTTATTTATTTAAAAGCAAATTTTAACATGCAAAGTTATAAAAATAATAATATAAGTAAAACGATTTGTTGTATAAAGTAACTTGAAAATACCAGATGTTACAGTCTCTTCTACTTCAGAAAATTTCGTCCTGAAATTAGAGAAGACTAAAGGATATGGTCAAGATTACTTGGAACGTAAAAGTTATAGTTTACGTTGTTGTGTTTAGAGGAGTACAGAAGATTTGAGGAA